>OX577865.1:7500-5007500 GCA_951213275.1 Idaea straminata
ACCTAACCTAACCTAACCTAACCTAACCTAACCTAACCTAACCTAACCTAACCTAACCTAACCTAACCTAACCTAACCTAACCTAACCTAACCTAACCTAACCTAACCTAACCTAACCTAACCTAACCTAACCTAACCTAACCTAACCTAACCTAACCTAACCTAACCTAACCTAACCTAACCTAACCTAACCTAACCTAACCTAACCTAACCTAACCTAACCTAACCTAACCTAACCTAACCTAACCTAACCTAACCTAACCTAACCTAACCTAACCTAACCTAACCTAACCTAACCTAACCTAACCTAACCTAACCTAACCTAACCTAACCTAACCTAACCTAACCTAACCTAACCTAACCTAACCTAACCTAACCTAACCTAACCTAACCTAACCTAACCTAACCTAACCTAACCTAACCTAACCTAACCTAACCTAACCTAACCTAACCTAACCTAACCTAACCTAACCTAACCTAACCTAACCTAACCTAACCTAACCTAACCTAACCTAACCTAACCTAACCTAACCTAACCTAACCTAACCTAACCTAACCTAACCTAACCTAACCTAACCTAACCTAACCTAACCTAACCTAACCTAACCTAACCTAACCTAACCTAACCTAACCTAACCTAACCTAACCTAACCTAACCTAACCTAACCTAACCTAACCTAACCTAACCTAACCTAACCTAACCTAACCTAACCTAACCTAACCTAACCTAACCTAACCTAACCTAACCTAACCTAACCTAACCTAACCTAACCTAACCTAACCTAACCTAACCTAACCTAACCTAACCTAACCTAACCTAACCTAACCTAACCTAACCTAACCTAACCTAACCTAACCTAACCTAACCTAACCTAACCTAACCTAACCTAACCTAACCTAACCTAACCTAACCTAACCTAACCTAACCTAACCTAACCTAACCTAACCTAACCTAACCTAACCTAACCTAACCTAACCTAACCTAACCTAACCTAACCTAACCTAACCTAACCTAACCTAACCTAACCTAACCTAACCTAACCTAACCTAACCTAACCTAACCTAACCTAACCTAACCTAACCTAACCTAACCTAACCTAACCTAACCTAACCTAACCTAACCTAACCTAACCTAACCTAACCTAACCTAACCTAACCTAACCTAACCTAACCTAACCTAACCTAACCTAACCTAACCTAACCTAACCTAACCTAACCTAACCTAACCTAACCTAACCTAACCTAACCTAACCTAACCTAACCTAACCTAACCTAACCTAACCTAACCTAACCTAACCTAACCTAACCTAACCTAACCTAACCTAACCTAACCTAACCTAACCTAACCTAACCTAACCTAACCTAACCTAACCTAACCTAACCTAACCTAACCTAACCTAACCTAACCTAACCTAACCTAACCTAACCTAACCTAACCTAACCTAACCTAACCTAACCTAACCTAACCTAACCTAACCTAACCTAACCTAACCTAACCTAACCTAACCTAACCTAACCTAACCTAACCTAACCTAACCTAACCTAACCTAACCTAACCTAACCTAACCTAACCTAACCTAACCTAACCTAACCTAACCTAACCTAACCTAACCTAACCTAACCTAACCTAACCTAACCTAACCTAACCTAACCTAACCTAACCTAACCTAACCTAACCTAACCTAACCTAACCTAACCTAACCTAACCTAACCTAACCTAACCTAACCTAACCTAACCTAACCTAACCTAACCTAACCTAACCTAACCTAACCTAACCTAACCTAACCTAACCTAACCTAACCTAACCTAACCTAACCTAACCTAACCTAACCTAACCTAACCTAACCTAACCTAACCTAACCTAACCTAACCTAACCTAACCTAACCTAACCTAACCTAACCTAACCTAACCTAACCTAACCTAACCTAACCTAACCTAACCTAACCTAACCTAACCTAACCTAACCTAACCTAACCTAACCTAACCTAACCTAACCTAACCTAACCTAACCTAACCTAACCTAACCTAACCTAACCTAACCTAACCTAACCTAACCTAACCTAACCTAACCTAACCTAACCTAACCTAACCTAACCTAACCTAACCTAACCTAACCTAACCTAACCTAACCTAACCTAACCTAACCTAACCTAACCTAACCTAACCTAACCTAACCTAACCTAACCTAACCTAACCTAACCTAACCTAACCTAACCTAACCTAACCTAACCTAACCTAACCTAACCTAACCTAACCTAACCTAACCTAACCTAACCTAACCTAACCTAACCTAACCTAACCTAACCTAACCTAACCTAACCTAACCTAACCTAACCTAACCTAACCTAACCTAACCTAACCTAACCTAACCTAACCTAACCTAACCTAACCTAACCTAACCTAACCTAACCTAACCTAACCTAACCTAACCTAACCTAACCTAACCTAACCTAACCTAACCTAACCTAACCTAACCTAACCTAACCTAACCTAACCTAACCTAACCTAACCTAACCTAACCTAACCTAACCTAACCTAACCTAACCTAACCTAACCTAACCTAACCTAACCTAACCTAACCTAACCTAACCTAACCTAACCTAACCTAACCTAACCTAACCTAACCTAACCTAACCTAACCTAACCTAACCTAACCTAACCTAACCTAACCTAACCTAACCTAACCTAACCTAACCTAACCTAACCTAACCTAACCTAACCTAACCTAACCTAACCTAACCTAACCTAACCTAACCTAACCTAACCTAACCTAACCTAACCTAACCTAACCTAACCTAACCTAACCTAACCTAACCTAACCTAACCTAACCTAACCTAACCTAACCTAACCTAACCTAACCTAACCTAACCTAACCTAACCTAACCTAACCTAACCTAACCTAACCTAACCTAACCTAACCTAACCTAACCTAACCTAACCTAACCTAACCTAACCTAACCTAACCTAACCTAACCTAACCTAACCTAACCTAACCTAACCTAACCTAACCTAACCTAACCTAACCTAACCTAACCTAACCTAACCTAACCTAACCTAACCTAACCTAACCTAACCTAACCTAACCTAACCTAACCTAACCTAACCTAACCTAACCTAACCTAACCTAACCTAACCTAACCTAACCTAACCTAACCTAACCTAACCTAACCTAACCTAACCTAACCTAACCTAACCTAACCTAACCTAACCTAACCTAACCTAACCTAACCTAACCTAACCTAACCTAACCTAACCTAACCTAACCTAACCTAACCTAACCTAACCTAACCTAACCTAACCTAACCTAACCTAACCTAACCTAACCTAACCTAACCTAACCTAACCTAACCTAACCTAACCTAACCTAACCTAACCTAACCTAACCTAACCTAACCTAACCTAACCTAACCTAACCTAACCTAACCTAACCTAACCTAACCTAACCTAACCTAACCTAACCTAACCTAACCTAACCTAACCTAACCTAACCTAACCTAACCTAACCTAACCTAACCTAACCTAACCTAACCTAACCTAACCTAACCTAACCTAACCTAACCTAACCTAACCTAACCTAACCTAACCTAACCTAACCTAACCTAACCTAACCTAACCTAACCTAACCTAACCTAACCTAACCTAACCTAACCTAACCTAACCTAACCTAACCTAACCTAACCTAACCTAACCTAACCTAACCTAACCTAACCTAACCTAACCTAACCTAACCTAACCTAACCTAACCTAACCTAACCTAACCTAACCTAACCTAACCTAACCTAACCTAACCTAACCTAACCTAACCTAACCTAACCTAACCTAACCTAACCTAACCTAACCTAACCTAACCTAACCTAACCTAACCTAACCTAACCTAACCTAACCTAACCTAACCTAACCTAACCTAACCTAACCTAACCTAACCTAACCTAACCTAACCTAACCTAACCTAACCTAACCTAACCTAACCTAACCTAACCTAACCTAACCTAACCTAACCTAACCTAACCTAACCTAACCTAACCTAACCTAACCTAACCTAACCTAACCTAACCTAACCTAACCTAACCTAACCTAACCTTTTTTTTTTTTTTTTTTTTTTTTTCACGTGAGGAAAATGCATTGAACTGCATCCCCACCGTCCCGGGGGCGGTGCGGTGGGGTATGTGGGGCTCTCCGGCCGTGAAGCGGCCGGCCTACCCACTAAAAACCTCACGATGTCCATTCTCGCCGCCATGTGCCAGGGGTAGCAGGACCGCTTGCGCTTAACTGCTACTACCCCCGACGACGGCTGGCCTCGGCAGGCCTCCTCTCAGAAAAACCCCTTGAAGGGGAAAAAATCCCTCACGAGAGGCGGCGTGGACACGCCGCCGCCATCTCGGGCTCTTATGCTGGCGACGGACCCCCCCGAGTCCGCCGCCACGAGCCATTTAGGGTGGCAGGTGGTCATTTCTGACCACGCGCCTGGAGCGCTGAGGGCGCTGCGTGCCCCGCAGCAGCTCGCGCGCTCTCTCGTCAGTCTCTTTGACCGACATAACAGCTTCGCAAAAATGACGCATCGCCTGCCAGGACTCGTCGCTGCCGACCATGGCTGAAACCACGGCCGGCAACGAGAGATCCTGGCCAATCACTGCCATCAATACCCTTCTTGGTTCCGCCCAAGCCTGGCAAATCTCCAGGGTATGTTCAACGGTGTCACAACTGCAGCTGCAGTGGTGGCACCGCTCATTGTCCTCTCTTTGTATCCTACACAGGTACTTACCGAAGCAGCCGTGCCCGGTAAGCACCTGTGTAAGACGGAAGCTTATGGCCCCGTGGTCCCTATCAATCCACTCCAGCAGAACGGGCCGAATTGCATCTACTGTTATGCGGCCGTATCCCGGCCGCGCCAACCGCGACTCCCACTCCGTCATGAGAATCTGGCGAAGCTCTGCCCGGCGTCCCTCCACCTCCCTGGGCGCCGGGCGGTCGCCCCGACTTCGCGCCTCCTCGCGCCACTCGTAGAGCGACGCGAGGGATTTCGCCTCGAGATCCCACGGCGGAGATCCGGCGAGCACACGGGCCGCATCACCCGCTATGGTGCGGTATCCCCGCGTCACCCTGATGGCCATCAGCCTCTGCACTTGCAGAAGTTTGCCGATGACGCCATCAGGGATGTTCGCGGCCCACACCGGGGCACCGTAAAGCGCCATTGAGCGGATAACGCCCATGTAAAGTCGTCGCGTAGCGACGTTTGGTCCACCGATATTTGGCAAGAGCCTGGAAAGGGCCCCTGCCGCTCCCACCAGCTTCGGCGCCAACTGATCAAAGTGCGCTACGAAGGTCCACCTGCTATCCAGGATTAAGCCTAAATATTTGAGAGTAAGCCCAATTGGAATTCTAACTCCTCCGACGATCAAGTGGTAGTCGGGTGGCAGGCGAGTACGGGGGTCATGAAAGCACATGGCCTCCGTTTTCCCCAAAGCCACCTCAAGTCCCAATCGCCGGATTTTGTCCACCACGTGGGCCACCCCGGCCGTCGCCAGTATGGCTGCTTCGCGGCACGTCCTCCCTCTAGCGGTCACTAACGTGTCGTCAGCGTAACACGTAACGCTGAGGTTCCTGAGTAATGCGCCGCGAAGCACCCAGTCGTATCCAAGGTTCCACAGGAGCGGCCCAAGGACCGACCCCTGTGGAACTCCACAGGTCATGCGCCACCGTTTAAATCCCGATTGGGTGTCGAAAACGACCTCTCTGTCAGTGAGGTAGGCCTCTACCGTCCTCCGTAAGTAATCCGGCACGCGATGGTACCGGAGAGCCTCCCGAATGCAAGTCCAAGGGAGAGTGTTAAAAGCGTTGGCGATGTCAAGAGACACCGCCAACAACACATCTCCGTCGGACACGGCCTCATCCGCTAGCGACTTCACACGGAGGATCGCACCCACGGTCGACCGTTCCCTCCGAAACCCGAACTGGTTTGCCGAGAGATCCGGTCCAGTCCGAGTGAGGTGGCTGACGATGCGTGCAGCAATGATGCGCTCAAAGAGCTTGCACGCCTCGTCCAGCAGAACGATCGGCCGGTACGCCGACGGTGACTCCTCCGGCCTGCCCTCCTTCTTCAACAGCACGAGACTGCCGACCCTCCACCGAGCGGGAAATTCTCCCCGTTCGAAGCAAGAGGTGAACAACTTTCTTAGATGGTCGCCCAGATGTCTCGAGGCCAGAACCAACGCGCGCCCCGGTATGCCATCAGGCCCAGGGGCGGTGTTCTTGGCACTGAGACGCCGGACGACCATCTTCAGTTCGGGAACTGTCACCTCTGTGGACTCCTCGTCCTCCTCTTCCGACATATGCTCTGCGGGTGGTGGCGGAGCCATACTCGGCGGAACGTGCTCGTCCCTATGAGGGAAGAGCGTCGCGACGACTTCGGCAACAAGATTTGGCTCGAGCGTCTGCGTGAGAGGTGGTGCCCACGGTCTGAGCTTGCCCCTAGCCGTGCGGTAGGGGCGCCCCCATGGGTCCTCACTTAGCGACGCGAGCATCTCGTTGCGGGCCCTATCCTTGGCAGCAGCGACTGCTGCCTGGAGAGCCTTCTTCGCTGCCCTATAGGCCTCGTAGAGCTGGGCCTCTACTGGTTCCACCTCGTCCAGCACACGAGGGCGACCGTGTCGACGCCTCCGATGTCTCTGGTACTGGCGGCGCGCTGCTACACAAGCGGCGCGTAGGGAGGCAATCTCCGCGCACCACCAGTACACTCGTCGCGAGCTAACTCGCGACTTGACCCGGGGCATCGACGCGTCACAGACGCTCGTCATTGCCCCCGTGAGCCGGTCCGCTTCCGAGTCGACATCGTCCAGGGCATCCGGCACGGGCACCCACGCCTGGACGATAGCGGCTTCCTCCAGTAGCACCCGGTCCAGCCGCTTCAGCGCCCACTGAGGGCGGTCCACCCTGACTGAAGGGTTGGAGGTCTGGGTACGAATCTCGAATCGGATGTACCGGTGGTCCGAGAGCGATTCCACCCCCTCAACAACCCTCCAGTCTAGCACCCTGGGTACGAGGGCAGGGCTGGCGAACGTGACGTCCACGATTGACTCGCCCTGCCAACGCACACAAGTGCTTACCGACCCCCGGTTTAGGACCGTGAGACCGACGGCGTCGACCAAACCCTCTAAGAGCACTCCTCTTGAGGAAGTGTGTGCACTACCCCATCTGGTGGACCACGAGTTTAAGTCCCCCAGGAGAAGAGCTGGGCAAGGTTGTGTACGGTCCAGAAGGTCCCCAACCTCGCCCAGGAAGGACTCGAACTCGGAGTCCCGCCGGTTTGGCGAAAAGTACACCCCGACGATGATTATATCTTTCCACTTCACCGCGACGTAACCCACGCCGCGAGCAATGATCTTCAGGGGTGGCACACACAGGGCGCTCGATGGGATGATGGCAACGAGAGCCGCCGTGTCCACAATCCAGTTGCTCCGAGGTGGAATCCAGTAGGGTTCCGCCACCACAGCCACCTCAATGTCCCATTCCGCTAGTGACGCCACCAGCATGTCCTGCGCTGAACTGCAGTGGTTGCAGTTTATCTGCAAGAATCGATGGTAAGGGTCGTTAGCCATTAGGGACACTCGATGTCAATATCCACCTCATCCATCGCCTCACTGGAAGCCACAGGTGCTTCGGAGACGGCCGGGCAGGCTACAGCTGGGCGCGGTGTTGCGCTCACTGTGGTCTTACTCTTGGACAGCTTTGGGTCCTTGCAGGCCTTTGTGCCTACTTTGTGGTTCGCCGGAAGTTTTGCCGCTGCACACAGTGCACAATGCAGGGCAGACGAGCATTGACTAGCCCTATGGCCGGGCTGTGCACATTGGTAACAGAGGTCACTCCTGTCGACCTCCGATGTGCATGTTACCCTCACGTGGCCAACCTCTAAGCAGCGGAAGCAGCGCTGCGCTCTGGGCTGCAGCAATCTAACGCTTGCTGATACCCAGCCGACGAGTAAGCGGCCCTGATCCGCTACCTTCTTCGCTGCAGTGACCGGGCAGCGCACCCACGCGGAACCCATTCCACCAGAGTCTCGGCGAATATCACCGGCCTTGACTTGCTCCGTAGAGCAGCCCCCACCATGAGCAATAGCCGCCGCTAATTCCTCTGCTGACACTGAGTCATCCAAACCGCTTACACGGAGCTCAGCAGTCGCAACCGGTCTGTGTACTCTGACGCGTTCGGCGGTCAGAGTTTCCCTGATTTTTTCGGCCAATGCATCAGCCATTTCGTTTTTGGCCGCTCCAGGGACCTTAATAATTCGGGCTCCTGTCGCGGTCTTGTCTATGCGGAGACCTTCAATGCCCATCGCACGCCAATCAATTCTTGATTTGGCGTCGGAGAGCACTGCCGCATATGTTTCACCTTTTTTCTCAGCTTCTGGCTGCAAGGTCACCACAATAGCCGCGGTTTTATGAACCCGAAGCCTTGGCTTCTTGGCTTTATCACTCGTTTGAGAGCGCTCCTTCTTCTTTGTAGGCGTCTGCTTGCCATTTTTTCCGACCGTTACCCAGGCTCCAGAAGACCCAGTCGTCGGTTTGGCCGAAGGGCCAGGGACAGCAGTAACTGGCTGTGCAGGTCCATCTTTGGCCGATTTGGCCTTCTTTCCTCTCTTTGCCTTCCTCTTACCCTCAGGGCCATTTGGCCTTGTGGCAGGTCCAGCCAACGGCACCGACTCTGAGACCTCAAGCTGAGGTGGGGACAGACTCTTAGCTCTGGCCGCCAAAGGAGGGCGGACGATTGGAGCCGGAGGGAGTCTTTCCTCCAACACCTGGAGGCGGGCGTTCATCATGGTCCCTATCTCTATCATTAGGGACCGCTTGAGCTCTTCCACGATGTTTGTCTCCGTGACTGCGACGGGCTGTACCTCTACTCCAGCAGACTGGCCAGGCAATGGGTGGCTGTTTTGGACCCTTGCCATTTCCTCTCGAATGGAGGCGATCTCCTTGCGGAGCTCTGCCATCTCCCTCTTCATAGTGGCATTCTCTGCCTGTAGGAGAGCAGTCTCCTCCGACGTTGTTCTTTGGCTCAGCTCCTCTACCACGTTGGCAACACTGAGCGCAGCGTCCTTGAGGTAGCGTATGAACCTACCGTTCAAATTTTTGCTGTTTTCAGCAACATAGTTGATGGAGGTCAGATCTCCAGTTATGCGCTCAATGAGCGCTGGCGTGGTCTGTTTCTCTACCGGGACGTGAACCACTGCTTCTCCTTCTGAGTCACTTTTCTTATATTCCGACCTAGTCGGAAATTTTAAGCGCAACTCTCGAGCGACATTTGCCGCAGCGACTATGTCCTTTTCCGCCTCAAGCCTCATTTGCTGCTTTTCTGCCTCTAGCAGCTTCTGTTTGGCCTGCGCTAGGCCGACATACTCCCCGGTAGATGGAGGTCGGCCACGTCCTCGGGCCTTGTTGCTTGAGGTGGCTGGCGATTTGCCTCCCCACTCCTCACCACTAGAGCCGTCGCTATGCGGCCTTTTTTGTGCCTTGGCGCTGTCACGGCTAACGGCAGATCTATAGCCTGAAACCGAGACATTGTCGGCGCTGGAGGAGTCCGACAAACACAGTTGCCTCTCCAAACTCGACTCCTCGCTACGCAGTCTTCTCTCCACCTCATCTGTGCTAAGGCGGTTAAGCCTTACGACTGCAACCGGGCTTCTCGACTTTGCCCGCACTTCCATCTCAGATCCACTGGACCCATCCGCCGTCTTCTCTGACTTCCGTCCTTTCTCACGCCTACTACGTCTCTCCTTCTTCCCACTCTGTTTCTCCTTCACAACTTCAATTTGGTTTTTGTTTTTTAAATACTCCATACTATTCCCACGAGTATGGAACGAAACAAAAGTCCACCCGGGTAGTGCGTCCTTACCACGGGTAAGCCTTTAGTTTGGTAACCCAAGAGGGGGGCGGCAGGTACCCTCCTGGGAGGCAGTAGCGACCGACACGACGAGCGAGGCGGACCATTCAGCGCACAAGCGGCACTGACTGGACCGTCCCGCCCGACACCCTGGCCGATCTTGAAGGCTTCGCGCTGCCATTCCGCTTGCCACACAGGGTTTTTTATTTAAAAGTGGTATGCTCCACTTTGTTTTTTATTGAGGTTGGCTCCTCGCGGCCCGGCCAATTAAGGCAAGACCTCCGGTCCCGAGCACGCTCAAGGGATAACGGACCCTCACCCCCCTCACTTTCGCGAAGAGGTCCCTAAGCTACGTGCACCGGCCAATCAAGGCAAGCGCACCCCCACCCTGTGTGTAGTGTAAGTGTTGTGTGGTGTATGTGTGTGTGATTGGCTCGGCCAAGCCGATGGTAAAAGCCCACCGACGAGGACGAATCAATGTGTGTGTGTGTGATGTCGATAGTCCCCAAAAGAGAACCACCGACAACGAGTGTATGTATAGTGTACCTACAATGCCGGACCATTGGCCAGCGCCGATCAATGGAAACGAGAAAGTTCTCTTCGATTGATCGACGCTGTTTCCACCCACGCCACGAGGAGGCTGTCCGACTGGTGGGCAACCTAACCTAACCTAACCTAACCTAACCTAACCTAACCTAACCTAACCTAACCTAACCTAACCTAACCTAACCTAACCTAACCTAACCTAACCTTTTTTTTTTTTTTTTTTTTTTTTTTTTTCGTGAGGAAAATGCATTGAACTGCATCCCCACCGTCCCAGGGGTGGAGCGGTGGGGTATGTGGGGCTCTCCGGCCGTGAAGCGGCCGGCCTACCCACTAAAAACCTCACGGTTGCCTTCCTCAGGCATCTGGGGGGGGCCCCGGGATCGCGTCAGCACACCGGGACCCACCCGCCTTTGCTCCCCCAATTACTTGGGGGGGCCCTCTCCCGAGGGAGCCCAGCAGGGGCTCCCTCATTGAAACAGCCCGCCATAACGGCGGCGCCATCCCGGGCCGCTACCACGGGCACACCAACCCCCGCGGTGCACCCGCACGCGAGCCCGTCGCGGCGGCCAGCCACACCATGTGGCCCGCCGCCGCCGCCATCGAGCGGGATCGGGCTTCTCCCGATCCCGCCCCGCGCCCTCCCTCTGGAGCATTACCGCCCCACCGAAGGAGAGCGCCTCCCACCACTCGCACATCCACTCTGCCCTCTGCTCGACAGAGGGACAGGCGGAGCGCCCTCCGGGGACCACTTCGCTTCACTACAGGCTGGATTGCCTGCAGCTACTGAGCCCCCCCGCCACGACAAGGCGTGGTCCCGTGGGGGGGAACCTAACCTAACCTAACCTAACCTAACCTAACCTAACCTAACCTAACCTAACCTAACCTAACCTAACCTAACCTAACCTAACCTAACCTAACCTAACCTAACCTAACCTAACCTAACCTAACCGAGTCGGTCTCGGGCCGTAGTGGAGAGCGGTCGACTCCACTGGGCGCTCCCGTGTATTTTTCGAGGATTTTAGAAGAGGTCGAGTGATGTCTGGTCTTCATTTTATAAGTGAATTTTATTGGTGTTTTTGGTGCTTTGTGTGTTTTTGTTTTTGATGTTTGTGGCGGAGCCCTACGGACCGGAATTATTGGAATATGCTTTCCCTGGATTACCACCACATTGTCTTTGGAACAGGTGACGGTTCAGAACTTGGATTTCTGACGGAAAACGGAATGCCTTTTTGGTATTGTCGGCGGGGCCCTACGAATAATTGATGGAATAAAATCGGAATAAATGATGATCAGAACTTGGTTTTCTGATGGAAAACAGACCGCTTTTTGGTCTTGTCGGAGAGATCGGTGCTCCCTTCTAAATGGGCATGGCCCCCTGACCTGGATCATCTGGTGCCCGCGTCCATCGGACTGCCTTTTCGGCTCTGAAATAAGTGCTAGTATAAAGCTGGTTTTGTTTCTGCGGCCTGAACAGTGTTTCTTCAGTCATCCTTTCATTCATCAGAGCATCGGGGATCGCTGAGGCTGGGGTGAGGAGCAATTAATTTTGTGAGTTCTCCCCTGGAGACCCGAGCGATCCTCCTCCGCCTCCTTGTCCTCTCTACGTAGGTAGCGACAAGGAGGGACCCCCTTGGAAGTAGGCGGTTGGTAAGTCGTAAATGGAACAGCTTTGCGTCTGCGTCTTCAAATCTCAGATTCTTCATATTTTTATTTATAATTTTCATAGAATATATAGGTACATCATAATATAAAATGCTTGGTCGGGCTAGGTGTTTCGACGGAACATAGTGCTTGTGATAGCTATACTTCCGGAGCTATACTTTGATCGTCGTATAAGTAGTTTTCATGAAATATATAAGTGCGTGTTGTGTATGTGTTGTGTAAGTGCGTGTGTGCATATTGTTTTTGCTCCTTCACGCTGGAACTACTACTGAAGGGACTGAAATAAAATTCTGTCATGTGAAAGGCTGGACGCCTGGATTGACGCATGGGCTCTCTTTGTCTCGATATTCCCACGGGATCTGAGCTTGCATGGGTGGGGTCGCGGGGCGAGGCTGGTGGAATATAGTATGGGCGCATAATATGGGCTCGGCGGTTTCGACGACACACGGGGCCAATGACAACTATACTTCACGAACCGACGATCGACGCTGTCTTGCCCTCGCACCTCTCCTCCGCATCCCTTGAAGAGTGGATGCAGCAGAGGCGGTTGATGGGATATGAATATTTACGGCTGGGCTCGGATGTCCGACGAAACACGGGGATGATGACAATTATACTTCACGAACCGACGATCGACGCTGTCTTGCCTTCGCACCTCTCCGCATCCCTTGAAGAGTGGATGCAGCAGAGGCGATTGATGGGATATGAAAGTTTACGGCTGGGCTCGGATGTCCGACGAAGCGCGGGGATGATGACAATTATACTTCACGAACCGACGATCGACGCTGTCTTGCATTCGCGCCTCTCCGCATCCCTTGGAGAATGGATGCAGCAGATGCAGCTGATGGGATATGAAAACTTTGCTGGGCTCGGTGGTCCGACAAAGCACGGGGCTGATGACAATTATACTTCACGAACCGATGATCGACGTTGTCTTGCCTACATACCTCTCTGCATCCCTCGCAAAGTGGATGCAGCAGAGGCAATGCATATGAAAATTCTGATCAAGCACTATGGTTCGGCGAAGCACGTGGCTAAAGACAATTATACTTCACGAACCAACGATCGAAGCTATCATGCTTGCACACATTATCGCATCCCTTGAGAGTGGATGTGACGCGAGGCGGTGTACATCCTTCATTTCGATCTTTATAAACAATATTATCATGACCGGTTTTATTCTACTTCTAGTAACAGTACTATTAAAAACTAAAATTAAAATAATTCATACTAATAAAAATAAATTCATACAAACCTTAATGAAATTTAAAAATTAAAATAAAATCATATAAATTCAAATAAATTAAAATAAACTCTTATAATCTCATTAAAACTAAAACAAATACATATCAAATCATTTAAATTAAAATAATTTGTAATAAATTGGGACTAATTAAATAAATTCAATAAAATGAAACAAATTAAATAAATTAAATAAACTCAATACATTAACAACTCAAATTTAAGCAATAGCGAGAATGTATAAGTCGCACAAAATGGACGGTCTTATCGCCTAAAGCGACTTGGCCAAGTTATTACATACTGTTGCATCTTTTAATCTCATCTGGCCTCTGTCATTGATAGTGGCAGCGCCTGGCCTTCTGAGCCGGCTCTTCTTACCTCTACTGACCTCCGCGTGATGCAGACCCTTCCATGCACTATTTGAAATTAGTGTTTACAATGGGAATTTATCAATCTATCTATCCACCTGTTTTATCAATAATACATTTCCACATATGCAGATCCTTGTCCCATAGTAACGACGAACCACTGATTCTTAGAGTGAACACTCTCGAATAAGACAGGCATACCCCTCGGCTTGGTGGTGTTGGCTTGGACTAAATAGCCTTATTTTCAACCTGTTGTTGCGCACGGCATCGCAGTGCAATCATCATAGTCACAGTTATTTTAGAAATCGATTACGTGAAACATAGGGATTTCTACTCAATAGTGCTTTGTTGACAAAGCCTAACCGAATTTAGTCTTGGACTTTCGAGTGCCCCTTTACTGATACTATCAAAATCTTGTTTCTTCTGGCTTCTATTGGTGGCTCCCGTCAATAACAATAACCATCTCTAATCATCATAGTCACTCAAATTCGCTCTCATTAGTCTCTAAAGTTTTCTCCTATATCCTGACTCACGCTCGAGGACGCCGCCGCGGCCGTCGTCTACCTCTGCTGCCATCGCACGAGTCTCGCAAACCTCCATATCTCTCTATTAGCTATATTCGGTATTTCAAACTGATTCTATTAATCATTTCTATAATTAAATCATCTTGTCACCTCTCTCCACATCTCTGGATCTCAACTAAAAAACCTCCACTTTCATTAAATTCTAAAAACCTCTCCCTACATCTTGACTCACTTCCGAGCACTTCCGCCGATGCCGGTTACCTCTGCCGCCGTCACATGATCTTTACAAACAATATTATCATGACCGGTTTCATTCTACTTCTAGTAACAGCACTATTAAAAACTAAAATTAAAATAATTCCAACTAATAAAAATAAATTCATACAAATCTTAATGAAATTTAAAAATTAAAATAAAATCATATAAACTCAAATAAATTAAAATAAATTCTTATAATCTCATTAAAACTAAAACAAATACATATCAAATCATTTAAATTAAAATAATTTGTAATAAATTGGAACAAATTAAATAAATTCAATAAAATGAAACAAATTAAATAAATTAAATAAACTCAATACATTAACAACTCAAATTTTAGCAATAGCGAGAATGTATAAGTCGCACAAAATGGACGGTCTTATCGCCTAAAGCGGCTTGGCCAAGTTATTACATACTGTTGCATCTTTTAATCTCATCTGGCCTCTGTCATTGATAGTGGCAGCGCCTGGCCTTCTGAGCCGGCTCTTCTTACCTCTACTGACCTCCGCGTGATGCAGACCCTTCCATGCACTATTTGAAATTAGTGTTTACAATGGGAATTTATCAATCTATCTATCCACCTGCTTTATCAATAATACATTTCCACATATGCAGATCCTTGTCCCATAGTAATGACGAACCACTGATTCTTAGAGTGAACACTCTCGAATAAGACAGGCATACCCCTCGGCTTGGTGGTGTTGGCTTGGATTAAATAGCCTTATTTTCAACCTGTTGTTGCGCACGGCATCGCAGTGCAATCATCATAGTCACAGTTATTTTAGAAATTAATTACGTGAAACATAGGGATTTCTACTCAATAGTGCTTTGTTGACAAAAGCCTAACCGAATTTAGTCTTGGACTTTTGAGTGCCCCTTTACTGATACTATCAAAATCTTGCTTCTTCTGGCTTCTATTGGTGGCTCCCGTCAATAACAATAACCATCTCTAATCATCATAGTCACTCAAATTCGCTCTCATTAGTCTCTAAAGTTTTCTCCTATATCCTGACTCACGCTCAAGGACGCCGCTGCTGCCGTCGTCTACCTCTGCTGCCATCGCACGAGTCTCGCAAACCTCCATATCTCTCTATTAGCTATATTCGGTAATTCAAACTGATTCTATTAATCATTTCTATAATTAAATCATCCTGTCACCTCTCTCCACATCTCTGGATCTCAACTAAAAACCTCCACTTTCATTAAATTCTAAAAACCTCTCCCTACATCTTGACTCACTTCCGAGCACTTCCGCCGACGCCGGTTACCTCTGCCGCCGTCACATGAACTCTCTATCAACCTTATCCAACCTCTAAACCAACTTCTCCTTCAAACTCGGCTAAATTAATCCATGACCCCTTTTTGATTGGTCACCGGCTGAGTCTCTACTTCTCTGTTCGTTGTCCTCAGTTTCCTAACTGGCCTCTACATATCATTTCTTTGATTATCCTTCTCTGTATACAGCCAGCTTATCTAATAACCTAAACACACGCGCGCTCTGTCACGCTGTCAACTAGCTAACACTACATAAGTGGCTCCTTGTTTGTATTATTATTAAAAAACCCTAGTTAACAAAGTAATACAAACAAATTACGAAAAATGACTATTACTAACTCTAGTAACAAAAACTCCTTTTAACTCAGCTAAATATATTCATTTAACATCTCTAACCACCGACTACATCCTATCACCTCTCTCCACATCTATTGAATAGAACCTATCACCTCTCTCCACATCTATTTGATAGAAGCTATCATGCTTACACACATTTTCGCATCCCTTGAGAGTGGATGTGACGCGAGGCGGTGTACATCCTTCATTTCGATCTTTATAAACAATGTTATCATGACCGGTTTTATTCTACTTCTAGTAACAGCACTATTAAAAACTAAAATTAAAATAATTCATACTAATAAAAATAAATTCATACAAATCTTAATGAAATTTAAAAAAATTAAAATAAAATCATATAAATTCAAATAAATTAAAATAAATTCTTATAATCTCATTAAAACTAAAACAAATACATATCAAATCATTTAAATTAAAATAATTTGTAATAAATTGGGACAAATTAAATAAATTCAATAAAATGAAACAAATTAAATAAATTAAATAAACTCAATACATTAACAACTCAAATTTAAGCAATAGCGAGAATGTATAAGTCGCACAAAATGGACGGTCTTATCGCTTAAAGCGACTTGGCCAAGTTATTACATACTGTTGCATCTTTTAATCTCATCTGGCCTCTGTCATTGATAGTGGCAGCGCCTGGCCTTCTGAGCCGGCTCTTCTTACCTCTACTGACCTCCGTGTGATGCAGACCCTTCCATGCACTATTTGAAATTAGTGTTTACAATGGGAATTTATCAACCTATCTATCCACCTGTTTTATCAATAATACATTTCCACATATGCAGATCCTTGTCCCATAGTAACGACGAACCATTGACTCTTAGAGTGAACACTCTCTAATAAGACAGGCATACCCCTCGGCTTGATGGTGTTGGCTTGGATTAAATAGCCTTATTTTCAACCTGTTGTTGCGCACGGCATCGCAGTGCAATCATCATAGTCACAGTTATGTTAGAAATCGATTACGTGAAACATAGGAATTTCTACTCAATAGTGCTTTGTTGACAAAGCCTAACCGAATTTAGTCTTGGGCTTTCGAGTGCCCCTTTACTGATATTATCAAAATCTTGCTTCTTCTGGCTTCTATTGGTGGCTCCCGTCAATAACAATAACCATCTCTAATCATCATAGTCACTCAAATTCGCTCTCATTAGTCTCTAAAGTTTTCTCCTATATCCTGACTCACGCTCGAGGACGCCGCCGCTGCCGTCGTCTACCTCTGCTGCCATCGCATGAGTCTCGCAAACCTCCATATCTCTCTATTAGCTATATTCGGTATTTCAAACTGATTCTATTAATCATTTCTATAATTAAATCATCCCGTCACCTCTCTCCACATCTCTGGATCTCAACTAAAAACCTCCACTTTCATTAAATTCTAAAAACCTCTCCCTACATCTTGACTCACTTCCGAACACTTCCGCCGATGCCGGTTACCTCTGCCGCCGTCACATGAACTCTCTATCAACCTTATCCAACCTCTAAACCAGATTCTCCTTCAAACTCGGCTAAATTAATCCATGACCCCTTTTTACTTCTCTGTTCGTTGTCCTCAGTTTCCTAACTGGCCTCTACATATCATTTCTTTGATTATCCTTCTCTGTATACAGCCAGCTTATCTAATAACCTAAACACACGCGCGCTCTGTCACGCTGTCAACTAGCTAACACTACATAAGTGGCTCCTTGTTTGTATTATTATTAAAAAACCCTAGTTAACAAAGTAAGACAAACAAATTACGAAAAATGACTATTACTAACTCTAGTAACAAAAACTCCTTTTAACTCAGCTAAATATATTCATTAAACATCTCTAACCACCGACTACATCCTATCACCTCTCTCCACATCTATTGAATAGAACCTATCACCTCTCTCCACATCTATTTGATAGAAGCTATCATGCTTACACACATTTTCGCATCCCTTGAGAGTGGATGTGACGCGAGGCGGTGTACATCCTTCATTTCGATCTCTATAAACAATGTTATCATGACCGGTTTTATTCTACTTCTAGTAACAGCACTATTAAAAACTAAAATTAAAATAATTCATACTAATAAAAATAAATTCATACAAATCTTAATGAAATTTAAAAATCAAAATAAAATCATAAAAATTCAAATAAATTAAAATAAATTCTTATAATCTCATTAAAACTAAAAACAAATACATATCAAATCATTTAAATTAAAATAATTTGTAATAAATTGGGACAAATTAAATAAATTCAATAAAATGAAACAAATTAAATAAATTAAATAAACTCAATACATTAACTACTCAAATTTAAGCAATAGCGAGAATGTATAAGTCGCACAAAATGGACGGTCTTATCGCTTAAAGCGACTTGGCCAAGTTATAACATACTGTTACATCTTTTAATCTCATCTGGCCTCTGTCATTGATAGTGGCAGCGCCTGGCCTTCTGAGCCGGCTCTTCTTACCTCTACTGACCTCCGTGTGATGCAGACCCTTCCATGCACTATTTGAAATTAGTGTTTACAATGGGAATTTATCAATCTATCTATCCACCTGTTTTATCAATAATACATTTCCACATATGCAGATCCTTGTCCCATAGTAACGACGAACCATTGATTCTTAGAGTGAACACCCTCGAATAAGACAGGCATACCCCTCGGCTTGATGGTGTTGACTTGGATTAAATAGCCTTATTCTCAACCTGTTGTTGCGCACGGCATCGCAGTGCAATCATCATAATCACAGTTATGTTAGAAATCGATTACGTAAAACATAGGAATTTCTACTCAATAGTGCTTTGTTGACAAAACCTAACCGAATTTAGTCTTGGGCTTTCGAGTGCCCCTTTACTGATATTATCAAAATCTTGCTTCTTCTGGCTTCTATTGGTGGCTCCCGTCAATAACAATAACCATCTCCAATCATCATAGTCACTCAAATTCGCTCTCATTAGTCTCTAAAGTTTTCTCCTATATCCTGACTCACGCTCGAGGACGCCGCCGCTGCCGTCGTCTACCTCTGCTGCCATCGCATGAGTCTCGCAAACCTCCATATCTCTCTATTAGCTATATTCGGTATTTCAAACTGATTCTATTAATCATTTCTATAATTAAATCATCCTGTCACCTCTCTCCACATCTCTGGATCTCAACTAAAAACCTCCACTTTCATTAAATTCTAAAAACCTCTCCCTACATCTTGACTCACTTCCGAACACTTCCGCCGATGCCGGTTACCTCTGCCGCCGTCACATGAACTCTCTATCAACCTTATCCAACCTCTAAACCAGCTTCTCCTTCAAACTCGGCTAAATTAATCCATGACCCCTTTTTGATTGGTCACCGGCTGAGTCTCTACTTCTCTGTCTGTTGTCCTCAGTTTCCTAACTGGCCTCTACATATCATTTCTATGATTATCCTTCTCTGTGTACAGCCAGCTTATTTAATAACCTAAACACACGCGCGCTCTGTCACGCTATCAACTAGCTAACACTACATAAGTGGCTCTTTGTTTGTATCATTATTAAAAAACCCTAGTTAACAAAGTAATACAAACAAATTACGAAAAAATGACTATTACTAACTCTAGTAACAAAAACTCCTTTTAACTCAGCTAAATATATTCATTAAACATCTCTAACCACCGACTACATCCTATCACCTCTCTCCACATCTATTGAATTTCAACCAACCTCCACTCTCACTAGTCTCTTAATGACCTCGCCCTACATCTTGACCCATCTGCAGGCAACGCTACCGCCTCTGGCTGCCTTCATCGCTGACACATGGTCGTCACATGCCTCTTTATCTCCTCATCTACCGTCTTCAATCTCCAAACCAGCTCCTATCTATCATTTCTATAATAAATACTCTATGCAATTATGCTCTTACTCGTCCTGTTTACTATCTCCCTATTAAACAAATACAAACTATATTAGCCTGTATATATTTATACTCATTAACTTACATATAAATTTGCTCAATTACAAACGCTATTAATAACTTCTTCTAAAATATAACTTTAACCAAATAGACTAAAATATATCAACCAATGCTCATTCTATCACACTATCTACTAACTGACCCTATACAATGGGCCCTTACTTTTATTTTTTGCTCAAATATGAAACGATTGAGCAAAATAGCGCCAATCTATAATGATAATACGGCCAGCTTCTAAAAACTAAACTCCTTTCAACTTAACTAAATTAATTCATAACACCTTTGTTGACAACCGATTACATCCTGCCACCTCTCTTCACATCTTTTGTTTTCAATTAACCTCAATCACAAATACTACAATACTTGACCTCTTATTAATCTTGCCTCTTCTGCACACCACTTGGATAGGTTCCTCCTCCTGCCACCTCCTGCTATTAAAATACACAAAACAAAACAATACTAGCTGTACTATACGGTCTCACCCATACAAGTCCTGGTCCCGTTATTATTTCAAACCATCCTTTTATTTTAAACGCTTTTTAAACAAACAAACAAACCTCTCAGCCTAACTATACTAATAGAACTTTATATTGATACCCTCAATTTGCTCTCTTACACAATGATGCAATCTTTATTATAATAGACATGATAATATTAGAAAAAGATTAGATAAAACTAAATGATCTCTAATTTAATACAAACTTAACTAACACTAATCATAGACCTCCATGTATCCTCTTACTTTATCACAGTTTAGTCTCTTCTTACTTCTATTAACCCTACCCATTTTCAAGAGTATGATAACTGAACATTACTTTCACTTTATTGGTACATAACTCTTGCCTCTTATTTCTTCTCATATTTATATTCTTGTTTCTTCTCTTAGAAATGCTTGTATTATATTATTATATTTTTATCTTTTCTTTTATTTTTATTTACTTATTTCTTATTATGTAAATAATTGTTAGTATATTCTCATTAACTGGTTCATAACACCTCTGCTGGCAGCCGGCTGCATTCTGTCGCCTCTCTCCACATCTGTTGGGGTTTCAACTGACCTCCATTTTCATTAGCCTCTAAAGGCCTCTTCCTACATCCTGACTCGGTCACAAGCAACAGTCAGTTGCCTCCACCGCCGTTGAATGGACTCTACATGCCTCTGTGTCTCTCAACTGACCTCTTGTTACGTCTTGCCGCCTCTCTCCACATCTGTTGGACTCAACTAGCCTCCACTCTCATAAATCTCTAAAAACCTCTCCCTGCATTCTAACTCAATTACAAGCATATGGATTCCGCATGCCTCTTTTTCTATCTATTTAGCCATCTTCAGCCTCTCAACCGACCTCTATATAAATAAGACATAATATCAAATAAATATCATTTCCACGACCATCTTTATATTGATTATACTCCTTTACACCCGGTCACTCTCTTCTTCCAACTATACTACACAAACAACACCTGGCCCACATGTACATATTTACTAACTCATATATAAATCTACTCAATACAATTACATTAATCCCTCCTATCTGCTCCTCTATGCTGATGTAATTTATAATAACTAATAACAAGATCAAACAAAATAAACATAAAAACGTCAATGTAAACAATCTTTAATTGACACAAATTGAAATTTTAATTGTATGCCCCAACCTACTAGCTATAAGACTTAAATTGCAAACACATTTCTGTTTCATACAACTTGTCATTTGACTTTACACCATAACGTCCTACTAATAAGACTCAGATTTCCATGATCCGCGCCATCAGTTACAACTGACAACTTATGACGCGAAACCTCAACAACGATTCTTTGTGTTCATTGTCTATACCTTAAACACAAGTTGCTCAAAGGAATATATACTCTATCATAATAAAAATACGGTATCAAATAGTATGCGCGCGCCGAGGCGGCTCACTGCCACTGAGCGCGATTTTGGTTCTACAATAGCCGAGCCGCCGGCGGCTCAATACCTATGAGAAGGTTGATAGCTTTCTCTAAATTTAAATTCAGGCTCCACTAAGAGTTATGCACAACATTCTTTTAACAAATAATAATTTATTCATTAATCCATCTCAGTTCGTACATACTCAATATTAGATACTCCAGGCTGAGAACCTGAAAATTCTTTTCGTCAATAAACGATCCATTCGTTGAATAAGACACTAAGCATCTCTTTAATCTTGTCTTCACTAAAATTTAACTCGTGTGCTATAAGCCACGGGCAGCAGCTAGTATCAAACCTCTTTATACCTCTTAACACTGTATTACACCTCCTTTAGCTTCGGTCTGACTCTTCCTACCTCCAAACTGAATGGCTCACCTCTGACTACCTCTAATGACCACTATAGCCCTCATATCTCATTACATCGGTGCGCCTCCTCGTTTACCTCACTAGATTTTAAAAGGAAAATTAATAAACAAATTACACATACTGATAGTGATAATATAACTAGCCTCTAACTCTATAAATAAAAATCCTTAGAACTCAACTAAACTAACTCATAACACCTCTATTGACAACCGGTCACATCCTATCACCTCTCTCTACATTTGCTGAACATCAACTAACCTCATTCATAATAATAACAACGTCTGACTTCTAACTAACTCTTACTACCCCTTCTACTCACCAATTAAATGGACCTCTTTCACCTCCTGCTGTCTTGATAATACCAGCTGATCTCGGTCTCGTAATTATCTCAAGCCATCTATTTTCTAAATGAACGCTCTCAAACAAACAACTAACTAACCTCTCAGATCCATATATCAGTATACTTTGAAAGCTGATACTCTCAACTTATTATTCTACACAAAATTGCTATATTCATCATAATAGCCATGGTAACACTGGAGAAAGATTATGCAACTATCTACTAATTAGCGCTAATTAAAAGGTGGGTAAATTCAGTACAAATATTATCTCTCAAAACAAAACTCTTTTAATTAATTAATTAAACTAATTCATAACACCTCCACTCCACCTTCATTAGCCTCTAAAGGCCTTTTTTACATCCTGACTCAGTCACAAGCACCTGCCAGTTACCTCCACCGCCGTCAAATGGACTCTACATGCTCCTATATCTCTCTACTGACCACTTATTACATCCTGTCACCTCTCTCCACATCTGTTGGGGTTTCAACTAACCTCCACCTTCACTAGCCTCTAAAGGCCTTTTTCTACATCCTGACTCAGTCACAAGCACCTGCCAGTTACCTCCACCGCCGTCTAATGGACTCTACATGCTCCTATATCTCTCTACTGACCACTTATTACATCCTGTCACCTCTCTCCACATCTGTTGGGGTTTCAACTAACCTCCTCCTTCACTAGCCTCTAAAGGCCTTTTTCTACATCCTGACTCAGTCACAAGCACCTGCCAGTTACCTCCACCGCCGTTAAATGGACTCTACATGCTCCTGTATCTCTCTACTGACCACTTATTACATCCTGTCACCTCTCTCCACATCTGTTGGGGTTTCAACTAACCCCCACCTTCACTAGCCTCTAAAGGCCTTTTTCTACATCCTGACTCAGTCACAAGCACCTGCCAGTTACCTCCACCGCCGTCAAATGGACTCTACATGCTCCTATATCTCTCTACTGACCACTTATTACATCCTGTCACCTCTCTCCACATCTGTTGGGGTTCCAACTAACCTCCACCTTCACTAGCCTCTAAAGGCCTTTTTCTACATCCTGACTCAGTCACAAGCACCTGCCAGTTACCTCCACCACCGTCAAATGGACTCTACATGCTCCTATATCTCTCTACTGACCACTTATTACATCCTGTCACCTCTCTCCACATCTGTTGGGGTTTCAACTAACCTCCACCCTCACTAGCCTCTAAAGGCCTTTTTCTACATCCTGACTCAGTCACAAGCACCTGCCAGTTACCTCCACCGCCGTTAAATGGACTCTACATGCTCCTGTATCTCTCTACTGACCACTTATTACATCCTGTCACCTCACTCCACATCTGTTGGGGTTTCAACTAACCTCCACCTTCACTAGCCTCTAAAGGCCTTTTTCTACATCCTGACTCAGTCACAAGCACCTGCCAGTTACCTCCACCGCCGTTAAATGGACTCTACATGCTCCTGTATCTCTCTACTGACCACTTATTACATCCTGCCACCTCTCTCCACATCTGTTGGACTCAACTAACCTCCACTCTCATAAATCTCTAAAAACCTCTCCCTACATTCTGACTCAATTACAAGCATATGGATTCCGCATGCCTCTTTTTCTATCTATAGCCATCTTCAGCCTCCCAACCGACCTCTATATAAATAAAATATAATATCAAATAGATAGCATTTCTATGACTATTTTATGTTAATTACACTTCTTTACACCTGGTCACTCTCTTCTTCCTACTACACTATACAAACAACACCCGGCCCATATGCATATATCTACTAACTCATATATAAATTTACTCAATACAATGACATTAATCCCTCCTATCTGCTCAAGTTTTAATTACAAACTTTCGCGAACAATGATTTCAAGGTCATCGGCTCACGAATCAATTTTATTCACGGTTACAGATCACGCTTCAAATAAATACTCATAACCTATCGCATTCTTAGTGTTGCAATGACTAGGAAATATTAGACCAATTTTAAACACAGGTTGTTCAAGGGAATATAGACTCTATCACAATAAAATACGGTATCAAATAGCATGCGCGCGCCGAGGCGGCTCACTGCCACTGAGCGCGTTTTTGGTTCTACAGTAGCCAAGCCGCCCGCCGGCGGCTCAATGCCTACGAGAAGGTTGATAGCTTTCTCTAAAATTAAAATCAGGTTCCAATAAGAACTATGCACAACACTCTTTTAATTAACAAATAATAATTTATTCATTAATCCATCTCAGTTCGCACATACTCAATATTAGATACTCCAGGCTGAGAACCTGAAAATTCTTTTCGTCAATAAACGATCCATTCAATAAATAAGACACTAAGCATCTCTTTTATCTTGTCTTTACTAAAGTTTAACTCGTGTGCTGTAAGCCACGGGCAGCAGCTAGTATCAAACCTCTTTATACCTCTTAACACTGTATTACACCTCCTTTAGCTTCGGTCTGACTCTTCCTACCTCCAAACTAAGTGGCTCACCTCTGATTACCTCTAATGAACACTAAAGCCATCATATCTCATTTCATCGGTGCGCCTCCTCGTTTGCCTCACTAGCTTTTAAAAGGAAATTAGTAAACAAATTACACATACTGATAGTGATAAAATAACTAGCTTCTAACTCTATAAATAAAAATCCTTAGAACTAATAGCTTTCTCTAAAATTAAATTCAGGCTCCAATAATGCACAACATTCTTTTGACAAATAATAATCTATTCATTGATCCATCTCAGTTCATGTATACTCGGTATCAGATACTCCAGGCTGAGAAATAAATGATCCATTCGCTGAATAAAATACTAAGAATCTCTTTAATCTTATATTTACTAAAGTTTAACTTGTGTGTTGTAAAACCACGGGCAGCAGCCAGTACCTGTCAAACCTCATTATACCTCTTAACACTGTATCACACCTCCTTTAGCTTCGGTCCAACTCTTCCCGCCTCCAAACTGAGTGACTCACCTCTGATTACCTCTAATGACCACTATCTCGTTTCATCTGGGCACCTCCTCGTTTGCCTCACTAGCTTTTAAAAGGAAAATTAGTAAACAAATTACACATACTGATAGTGATAAAATAACTAGCTTCTAACTCTATAAATAAAAAATCCTTAGAACTCAACTAAACTAATTCATAACACCTCTATTGACAACCGGTCACATCCTATCACCTCTCTCCACATCTGCCAAGTTTCAACCAACCTCATTCATGAATTTTAACAATGTCCGACTTCTAATTAACTCTTACTACCTTTTCTGCTCACCACTTGAATTGACCTCCCCACCTCCTGCCGTTCTGATTACACCAGCTGGTCTCGAAATTATCTCAAGTCATCCATTCCTTAAATAAACGCTCTCAAAGAAACAACTAACTAACCTCCCAGATCCACAATATCAGTATATTTTGAATGTTGATACTCTCAACTCATTATTCTGCACTAAATTGCTATATTTATCATAATAGCCATGGTAACATTGGGGAAAGATTATGCAACTATCAACTGATTAGCGCTATATAACTGGCTCTTACTTCTATCTTTTCATATAAAGCAAAAGTAGGTGAATTCAGTACAAATCTCATTTCTCAAAGCAAAGCTCTCTTAATTAATTAATTAACTGGTTCATAACACCTCTGCTGACAGCCGGCTGCATTCTGTCGCCTCTCTCCACATCTGTTGGGGTTTCAACTGACCTCCATTTTCATTAGCCTCTAAAGGCCTCTTCCTACATCCTGACTCGGTCACAAGCAACAGTCAGTTGCCTCCACCGCCGTTGAATGGACTCTACATGCCTCTGTGTCTCTCAACTGACCTCTTGTTACGTCTTGCCGCCTCTCTCCACATCTGTTGGACTCAACTAGCCTCCACTCTCATAAATCTCTAAAAACCTCTCCCTGCATTCTAACTCAATTACAAGCATATGGATTCCGCATGCCTATTCTTCTATCTATTTAGCCATCTTCAGCCTCCCAACCGACCTCTATATAAATAAGACATAATATCAAATAAATATCATTTCCACGACCATCTTATGTTGATTATACTCCTTTACACCCGGTCACTCTCTTCTTCCAACTATACTACACAAACAACACCCGGCCCACATGTACATATTTACTAACTCATATATAAATCTACTCAATACAATTACATTAATCCCTCCTATCTGCTCCTCTATGCTGATGTAATTTATAATAACTAATAACAAGATCAAACAAAATAAACATAAAAACGTCAATGTAAACAATCTTTAATTGACACAAATTGAAATTTTAATTGTATGCCCCAACCTACTAGCTATAAGGCTTAAATTGCAAACACATTTCTGTTTCATACAACTTGTCATTTGACTTTACACCATAACGTCCTACTAATAAGACTCAGATTTCCATGATCCGCGCCATCAGTTACAACTGACAACTTATGACGCGAAACCTCAACAACGATTCTTTGTGTTCATTGTCTATACCTTAAACACAAGTTGCTCAAAGGAATATATACTCTATCATAATAAAAATACGGTATCAAATAATATGCGCGCGCCGAGGCGGCTCACTGCCACTGAGCGCGATTTTGGTTCTACAATAGCCGAGCCGCCGGCGGCTCAATGCCTATGAAAAGGTTGATAGCTTTTTCTAAATTTAAATTCCGGCTCCACTAAGAGTTATGCACAACATTCTTTTAACAAATAATAATTTATTCATTAATCCATCTCAGTTCATACATACTCAATATTAGATACTCCAGGCTGAGAACCTGAAAATTCTTTTCGTCAATAAACGATCCATTCGTTGAATAAGACACTAAGCATCTCTTTAATCTTGTCTTCACTAAAATTTAACTCGTGTGCTATAAGCCACGGGCAGCAGCTAGTATCAAACCTCTTTATACCTCTTAACACTGTATTACACCTCCTTTAGCTTCGGTCTGACTCTTCCTACCTCCAAACTGAGTGGCTCACCTCTGACTACCTCTAATAACCACTATAGCCCTCATATCTCATTTCATCGGTGCGCCTCCTCGTTTACCTCACTAGATTTTAAAAGGAAAATTAATAAACAAATTACACATACTGATAGTGATAATATAACTAGCCTCTAACTCTATAAATAAAAATCCTTAGAACTCAACTAGACTAACTCATAACACCTCTATTGACAACCGGCTACATTCTGTCACCTCTCTCCACACCTGCTGAGTTTCAACTAACCTCCACTTTCATTAGCCTCTAAAGGCCTCTTCCTACAAATTTGGTACTGATTGAACGTAATAATATGATCAGCTTCTAACTCTATAAATACCACTCCTTCAAAACTCAACTAAACTAATTCATAACACCTCTATCGACATTCGGTTACATCCTGTCACCTCTCTCCACATCTGCTGAGTTTCAACTAACCGTCACTTTCACTAGCCTCTAAAGGCCTCCTCCTACATCCTGACTCATCCTCAAACACTACTGGTACTGCCGATTACCTCCGCAACCTTCGCATGAGGTCCACGCACCTCCTTATCTCTCTATCAGCCATCTCCAACCTCTCAACCAGCCTCTCCTTCAAACTCAAAATTAATTCATAACAACTATATTGACAACCGATGACATTCTGTCACCTCTCTCCACATCTCCTAAGCTTCAAATAACCTCCATTCATGAATAATAACAATACCTGATTTTCTCATTGTGTTGCCCGCCACTTGGGAGGATACCTCCACCTACTGCCGTTTACATAATACTAGCTGTGTTCTGCGATCTCACTCGTGCGGGCTGTAGTTATCTTAAACCATTAATTCTCAAATGAATGCCCTCAAACAGACAAACAAACCCCTCAGCTGCTTTACAATATTAGTAAAAATTAGATATTGTTATTCTTCACCTATTATTTGCACATTACATTACAACACCATCACCATAGTCATAGTGGTATTCGAGATAGATAGTATAAAACAAAACAATAAGCTCTCCAGTTAATCATATATCTTATATCTCTAAACGAGCAATTCTCGTATATACATATATATATAATTGGAATCTCGGAATTGGCTCCAAAATTCCCATGAAATAATACAAACTGCGCTTTGCTATTCTGCCCTCAAAAGCCCCGAGCCTGCAGTTATTTCAAGTCATTAGTTCTTAAATGAACGCACTCAAATAAACAAACAAACAACCCCTCGCTGCTTTATAATATTGGTATAAATTAGATATTACTAATTTATGGTGTTGAATAAAACCTAACTTCTCTTATAAAATCTTATATCCATGCCTGCGTGGCAGAAGTCCGTAGGAAAGTCTCAAAAGAAAAGAAAAAAGAAATAAATAAAATAACAATTTAATCCCAACAACTCCTGACCGAAACTTCATAGCAATTACTTTACTTAACCTAAGCTTCAATTAAATATAGGCGCAGGGATCTAAAGAACATAACACACAACAATAAATATATAAACACACGACAGTAGCCTCTACTATAACTATTTTATTCAAATGAATGAATAAATTAATGAACGAACATTAGTACGCGACCGTTGATGTTGAGATAGCTGGATATTATCTCTCTGCAAAACAAAACTCCTCTAAACTCAACTAAATTAACTCATAACACTTCTTTTCATATGACCGATTACATCCTCTCGCCTCTCTCCACATCTCTCGGGCTTCAATCAACCTCAGTCATGAATAAATTAACATCAGACTCTCCTATTAACTCTTTCAACCTCTATCTTCATCACCTCTTGAGCTGGTCCCTTTACCTTCTGTTGCCCTTATATACTAGCTGCGCTCTGCGGTCTCACTCACCCAAAAGGGTCCCGGTCTTGTAACAACAATAATAATTTGAAACCAATAGATCTCAAGCAAACGCTCTCAAATAGACAAACAAACCCCTTGGTTTCATAATATTTGTATAGACTAGATATTACTTGTGTTCCCAACCTATTGTTGCGCACAGCACTACAATACAACAACCACCAAAATCATAATGACATTAGAAATAAATTATATAGAACAAAGAGATCATAACATCTAATGAGAATAAATATATATTTAAATATATGTGTGAACTAATAATTGTGAAGGCGCGGAGAACCGCTAAAAAGCATATGCCTTAACTTAATGGACCCCTGTCTTTCGGACAAACATGGAGCAACTGGACTTGTGTCATGGGTGCCGGAAGGCGGATATACCACTACTTCTCTTTGCTGGCAGAAACTATGGTTACTAGTACTCATCATAATTATAATAATCCTATGTACAACTTTGTTTTTATAACTACACAACCTTAACCTCTAGCAAGCAGCTACTTGTATTCTCGACAACTCTCTCTACCCTAATCATTTGCTAGTAGTCTAGTCAACTCCTTCTGCCATATATATAGGTACCAATAGTATAATTAAAAAACGGAAGCTATCTGATTAGTACAGAAACAGTTATATATTACGTGAGTGCAAACCACAAGCCACATAAGGCTGTATACATCTACTTAAATAATCATTGTATACTCATTCACTCACTCACTAATATTAATAAAATTAAATTATTTATTTATTTAAGGAAAACAACTCTGTTCTCAGCCTCTATCTGAACGCATCACACTACCCCCTCAGAGGCTAACCTGTATTCGACGACCAGTACTTTCATCAATCTGTTTGTGGCTTAGAAAGTTATTTTTCTCCTAATTTATAACATTAAAAAAAAAAAAAAAAAAAAAAAACCCCGAATTTTGGAAAACGAGAGGGGAATGAGTCCTTTATCACCTCATCATCCTTTAAAAATATATATATATATATATAATATATATATATAATATATATATATAATATATATATATACAACCACCGTCCTCATATACCTGACCCATTTCATGTCATCTGATACGTATATGCCTACCCTTGAATAAAATGACGCGAGTACTGAATAAATGGCCCCTCCACCAACCGCTTGTTGGATACGTGTGTCATGGCATGCGATTTTACCCGCGTGATATGCTCCGGAGCATCATCGGTGTCGGTATCGCTGAGTGCAGTGACGCGGATATTGAATAATATTTCCCATCCACCAACCACTTGTTGAATACATGTGTTATGGCATGCGGTGATACCCACATGATATACTCCAGAGTATATTCATATCAGTATCGCTGAATGCAATGACGCAGATATTGAATAAATGGCCCATCCACCAACCACTTGTTGAATACATGTGCCACGGCATGCGGTGATATCCACATGATATACTCCAGAGTATATTCATATCAGTATCGCTGAATGCAATGACGCAGATATTGAATAAATGGCCCATCCACCCACCCATCAACCACTTGTTGGATACATGTGTCGTGGCATGCGGTGATACCCACATGATATACTCCAGAGTATATTCATATCAGTATCGCTGAATGCAATGACGCAGATATTGAATAAATGGCCCATCCACCAACCACTTGTTGAATACATGTGTCATGGCACGCGGCGATACCCACATGATATACTCCAGAGTATATTCATATCAGTATCGCTGAGTGCAGTGACGCAGATATTGAATAAATGGCCCATCCATCCATCCACCAACCACTTATTGAATACATGTGTCATGGCATGCGGTGATATCCACATGATATACTCCAGAGTATATTCATATCAGTATCACTGAATGTCGTGACGCAGATATCTAACAAATGGTACATCCACCACCAACACCACCACCACCACCAACCACTTATCAAATACATGCATTTTGGCATTCGGTATTGCCCACACGATATACTCCTGGGTACCATCGTGTCAGCATAACCGTATGCAATAATGCAGATATTGGAAAAGTGAAACCACGTCCTATTAAATACATAATGTATTATGGCACTCGGCGATGCCCGCACGAGGTACTCACAAGTAGTATTGTTGTATCGGTGTCGCCGTATGCGATGACGTAAGTGTTGAACAAGCGGCTAAATACTACTTACTAAATACATGTATATATGTCTCACTATTTATTTGGCTCACAATTCCTCCATATGCAACCTTCCCATTATGTTTATCTTCCCAAACCAAAACTAAAAAAGGAAAATTCACATCACCCACTCGTTAGCCACCACCTTTTATTTACTCACCAATAATTCTTCGTCATCATCGTCTATTAAATTAAAATAACAAAAATAAAAATACACAACAACTGTCATTTTTTATACCTGACCCACTTAGCGCCAGCTGATGTGTATATGAGTCCACCCATCTCTTCTATTTTTATTATATACCTACACCTGTAATGATATCTCTCTCTTATCAATCACACCACAAAATCTATTAAATAATCCAACCCTATGGTTCAATCCTATTACATGGAGTCAATCTCGCTTACTTGTCAGCTAACGCATTTACAGTACTGGTCAATTTGACCTTAAGTGAGCTCACTGAAGGTTGAGAGAGACTTGCTGTCAACTTAATCTTAAGTTCGTCTACGGTTGGGAGCAACTCGAAACATATTTGAAGGGCGTGCCAAGTGCATGCCATCATCTCCTTCGTGCTGCTTTCGTTCCAAATGGCGAAGGGCATTATTAAGTATATGATTACTGCTATAGCATTCGACTGGCTGCTCCACCACCACTTTATTGTTGTTGTGGACAGCTCGGCTTTAGGCTAAGCGGAGTCTGTCTCACTCAACTCTTTTGTCTGCTCATCATTAAATCTATTTATCTATTATTTTTATCATTCACACACTTTACTCACATTTGCTCAGTTTTATACTGATTATTATTGGTACTATTATTGATCTTACCCTCTGAAATCAGGTAGCTCAATCTCTCATTACGTTGGGCTGGTTGGAGTGTGATAATAATAGTGGTAACTATTGTTTTTCTTTCACCCCAACCAACCCAACGCATCTTTTTACTTACACTTATTAAATACAATCATTTACTTATATTCTCTCCCTACAGAAATTGTCAACTTGACATAAAGTGGACTCATCGACATATTGAGTATGGCCTACTATCAAACTAACCCTCTATCACCTGTCGCCGCCTGAGGCTTCAGGCTGTGCGAATCTGTATCTGAATCGCCAAATCTGGCAAGGATACTACTATGTTTCGTTAGACGCTCACAGCTCAACAGGCGACTGGCATAGTCATGACTTGATTGATTACCGCTATAGCATTCGCCTGTTTATTTCACCCCTTCCCAAAAAATAGCCAGGCTTTAGGCTAAGCGGAGTTTGCCTCACTCGATGTGCTCGGTCTGTCCATCATTAAATCTATTCATCTATTATTATCTAACATTATAATATTCAAAGTCTCAAACAATTGATCAATCTGATCATAATATGGTACGATGAACGAGGGAGGCACATCTACAAACTACTCACTCTCTATCAGCTGTCGTCCATGAGCGACTGGTATAAAAGTGATCACCTCGCTCGTCCATCTGATTGCACTCTTGCCACTATTAAATAAATTTATCTATTGTATAAACTAAATACCTGACCCACTTAGCGTCAGCTGATGTGTATATGAGTCCACCCATCTCTTCTACTTCAATATATACCTATACCTGTGATGATATCTCTCTCTTATCGATCACACCACAAAATCTATTAAATAATCCAACCCTATGGTTCAATCCTATTACATGGAGTCAATCTCGCTTACTTGTCAGCTAACGCATTTACAGTACTGGTCAATTTGACCTTAAGTGAGCTCACTGAAGGTTGGGAGAGACTTGCTGTCAACTTAATCTTAAGTTCGTCTGCGGTTGGGAGCAACTCGAAACATATTTGAAGGGCGTGCCAAGCGCATGCCATCATCTCCTTCGTGCTGCTTTCATTCCAAATGGCGAAGGGCATTATTAAGTATACGATTACTGCTATAGCATTCGCCTGGCTACTCCACCACCACTTTATTGTTGTTGTGGGCAGCTCGGCTTTAGGCTAAGCGGAGTCTGTCTTACTCAACTCTTTTGTCTGCTCATCATTAAATCTATTTATCTATTATTTTTATCATTCACACACTTTACTCACATTTGCTCAGTTTTATTTCAGTCCTTTCAGTGGTGGTTCTAGCGTGGAGGAGTAGGGGCAGTATACACGCGCGCACTTGCACGACACATACACGGCACGCACTTATATGTTTTATGAAAACTACATATACGACGACTCACTGAAGGTTGAGAGAGACTTGCTGTCAACTTAATCTTAAGTTCGTCTGCGGTTGGGAGCAACTCGAAACATATTTGAAGGGCGTGCCAAGCGCATGCCATCATCTCCTTCGTGCTGCTTTCGTTCCAAATGGCGAAGGGCATTATTAAGTATATGATTACTGCTATAGCATTCGACTGGCTGCTCCACCACCACTTTATTGTTGTTGTGGGCAGCTCGGCTTTAGGCTAAGCGGAGTCTGTCTTACTCAACTCTTTTGTCTGCTCATCATTAAATCTATTTATCTATTATTTTTATCATTCACACACTTTACTCACATTTGCTCAGTTTTATACTGATTATTATTGGTACTATTATTGATCTTACCCTCTGAAATCAGGTAGCTCAATCTCTCATTACGTTGGGTTGGTTGGAGTGTGATAATAATAGTGGTAACTATTGTTTTTCTTTCACCCCAACCAACCCAACGCATCTTTTTACTTACACTTATTAAATACAATCATTTACTTATATTCTCTCCCTACAGAAATTGTCAACTTGACATAAAGTGGACTCATCGACATATTGAGTATGGCCTACTATCAAACTAACCCTCTATCATCTGTCGCCGCCTGAGGCTTCAGGCTGTGCGAATCTGTATCTGAATCGCCAAATCTGGCAAGGATACTACTATGTTTCGTTAGACGCTCACAGCTCAACAGGCGACTGGCATAGTCATGACTTGATTGATTACCGCTATAGCATTCGCCTGTTTATTTCACCCCTTCCCAAAAAATAGCCAGGCTTTAGGCTAAGCGGAGTTTGCCTCACTCGATGTGCTCGGTCTGTCCATCATTAAATCTATTCATCTATTATTATCTAACATTATAATATTCAAAGTCTCAAACAATTGATCAATCCGATCATAATATGGTACGATGAACGAGGGAGGCACATCTACAAACTACTCACTCTCTATCAGCTGTCGTCCATGAGCGACTGGTATAAAAGTGATCACCTCGCTCGTCCATCTGATTGCACTCTTGCCACTATTAAATAAATTTATCTATTGTATAAACTAAATACCTGACCCACTTAGCGCCAGCTGATGTGTATATGAGTCCACCCATCTCTTCTATTTCAATATATACCTATACCTGTGATGATATCTCTCTCTTATCGATCACACCACAAAATCTATTAAATAATCCAACCCTATGGTTCAATCCTATTACATGGAGTCAATCTCGCTTACTTGTCAGCTAACGCATTTACAGTACTGGTCAATTTGACCTTAAGTGAGCTCACTGAAGGTTGAGAGAGACTTGCTGTCAACTTAATCTTAAGTTCGTCTGCGGTTGGGAGCAACTCGAAACATATTTGAAGGGCGTGCCAAGCGCATGCCATCATCTCCTTCGTGCTGCTTTCGTTCCAAATGGCGAAGGGCATTATTAAGTATATGATCACTGCTATAGCATTCGACTGGCTGTTCCACCACCACTTTATTGTTGTTGTGGGCAGCTCGGCTTTAGGCTAAGCGGAGTCTGTCTTACTCAACTCTTTTGTCTGCTCATCATTAAATCTATTTATCTATTATTTTTATCATTCACAAACTTTACTCACATTTGCTCAGTTTTATTTCAGTCCTTTCAGTAGTAGTTCTAGCGTGAAGGAGTAAAAACAATATACACACACGCACTTACACAACACATACACAACACGCACTTATATATTTTATGAAAACTACATATACGACGACTCACTGAAGGTTGAGAGAGACTTGCTGTCAACTTAATCTTAAGTTCGTCTGCGGTTGGGAGCAACTCGAAACATATTTGAAGGGCGTGCCAAGCGCATGCCATCATCTCCTTCGTGCTGCTTTCGTTCCAAATGACGAAGGGCATTATTAAGTATATGATTACTGCTATAGCATTCGACTGGCTGCTCCACCACCACTTTATTGTTGTTGTGGGCAGCTCGGCTTTAGGCTAAGCGGAGTCTGTCTTACTCAACTCTTTTGTCTGCTCATCATTAAATCTATTTATCTATTATTTTTATCATTCACACACTTTACTCACATTTGCTCAGTTTTATACTGATTATTATTGGTACTATTATTGATCTTACCCTCTGAAATCAGGTAGCTCAATCTCTCATTACGTTGGGTTGGTTGGAGTGTGATAATAATAGTGGTAACTATTGTTTTTCTTTCACCCCAACCAACCCAACGCATCTTTTTACTTACACTTATTAAATACAATCATTTACTTATATTCTCTCCCTACAGAAATTGTCAACTTGACATAAAGTGGACTCATCGACATATTGAGTATGGCCTACTATCAAACTAACCCTCTATCATCTGTCGCCGCATGAGGCTTCAGGCTGTGCGAATCTGTATCCGAATTGCCAAATCTGGTAAGGATACTACTATGTTTCGTTAGACGCTCACAGCTCAACAGGCGACTGGCATAGTCATGACTTGATTGATTACCGCTATAGCATTCGCCTGTTTATTTCATCCCTTCCCAAAAAATAGCCAGGCTTTAGGCTAAGCGGAGTTTGCCTCACTCGATGTGCTCGGTCTGTCCATCATTAAATCTATTCATCTATTATTATCTAACATTATAATATTCAAAGTCTCAAACAATTGATCAATCTGATCATAATATGGTGCGATGAACGAGGGAGGTACATCTACAAACTACTCACTCTCTATCAGCTGTCGTCCATGGGCGACTGGTATAGAAGTGATCGCCTCGCTCGTCCATCTGATTGCACTCTTGCCACTATTAAATAAATTTATCTATTGTATAAACTAAATACAAGTATATATGGGTTGCGTGTAGGTGCGGGTTAACATTCTGACATACCCCCTCACAATTCCGTCCATATTTGACCTTCCCATTCCTCTATATCTTCCCAAACCAACACTCTTTTCTACTCTTCTTTCTATCTTTTCTATTCTACTCTCTTCGAAAATGGGGGCGTGGATGGAGTATCCCGATAGCACCTAAGCGTCAACCTCTATTCTCTTCCACAATAAAAAAAAAAAAAAAAAAAAAAAAAAAAAAAAAAAAAAAAAAAAAAAAAAAAAAAAAAAAAAAAAAAAAAAAAACCTAACCTAACCTAACCTAACCTAACCTAACCTAACCTAACCTAACCTAACCTAACCTAACCTAACCTAACCTAACCTAACCTAACCTAACCTAACCTAACCTAACCTAACCTAACCTAACCTAACCTAACCTAACCTAACCTAACCTAACCTAACCTAACCTAACCTAACCTAACCTAACCTAACCTAACCTAACCTAACCTAACCTAACCTAACCTAACCTAACCTAACCTAACCTAACCTAACCTAACCTAACCTAACCTAACCTAACCTAACCTAACCTAACCTAACCTAACCTAACCTAACCTAACCTAACCTAACCTAACCTAACCTAACCTAACCTAACCTAACCTTTTTTTTTTTTTTTTTTTTTTTTTTTTTCGTGAGGAAAATGCATTGAACTGCATCCCCACCGTCCCAGGGGTGGATCGGTGGGGTATGTGGGGCTCTCCGGCCGTGAAGCGGCCGGCCTACCCACTAAAAACCTCACGGTTGCCTTCCTCAGGCATCTGGGGGGGCCCCGGGATCGCGTCAGCACACCGGGACCCACCCGCCTTTGCTCCCCCAATTACTTGGAGGGGCCCTCTCCCGAGGGAGCCCAGCAGGGGCCCCCTCATTGAAACACCCCGCCTCACCGGCGGCGCCATCCTGGGCCGCTACCACGGGCACACCAACCCCAGCGGTGCACCCGCACGCGAGCCCGTCGCGGCGGCCAGCCAAACCATGTGGCCCGCCGCCGCCCCCATCGAGCGGGATCGGCCTTCTCCCGATCCCGCCCCGCGCCCTCCCTCTGGAGCATTACTGCCCCACCGAAGGAGAGCGCCTCCCACCACTCGCACATCCACTCTGCCCTCTGCTCGACAGAGGGACAGGCGGAGTGCCCTCCGGGGACCACTTCGCTTCACTACAGGCTGGATTGCCTGCAGCTACTGAGCCCCCCCGCCACGACAAGGCGTGGTCCCGTGGGGGGGAACCTAACCTAACCTAACCTAACCTAACCTAACCTAACCTAACCTAACCTAACCTAACCTAACCTAACCTAACCTAACCTAACCTAACCTAACCTAACCTAACCTAACCTAACCTAACCTAACCTAACCTAACCTAACCTAACCTAACCTAACCTAACCTAACCTAACCTAACCTAACCTAACCTAACCTAACCTAACCTAACCTAACCTAACCTAACCTAACCTAACCTAACCTAACCTAACCTAACCTAACCTAACCTAACCTAACCTAACCTAACCTAACCTAACCTAACCTAACCTAACCTAACCTAACCTAACCTAACCTAACCTAACCTAACCTAACCTAACCTAACCTAACCTAACCTAACCTAACCTAACCTAACCTAACCTAACCTAACCTAACCTAACCTAACCTAACCTAACCTAACCTAACCTAACCTAACCTAACCTAACCTAACCTAACCTAACCTAACCTAACCTAACCTAACCTAACCTAACCTAACCTAACCTAACCTAACCTAACCTAACCTAACCTAACCTAACCTAACCTAACCTAACCTAACCTAACCTAACCTAACCTAACCTAACCTAACCTAACCTAACCTAACCTAACCTAACCTAACCTAACCTAACCTAACCTAACCTAACCTAACCTAACCTAACCTAACCTAACCTAACCTAACCTAACCTAACCTAACCTAACCTAACCTAACCTAACCTAACCTAACCTAACCTAACCTAACCTAACCTAACCTAACCTAACCTAACCTAACCTAACCTAACCATCAGTCGGTCTCGGGCCGTAGTGGAGAGCGGTCGACTCCACTAGGCGCTCCCGTGTATTTTTCGAGGATTTTAAAAGAGGTCGAGTGATGTCTAGTATCTATTTTATAAGTGAATTTTATTAGTGTTTTTGGTGCTTTGTGTGTTTTTGATGTTTGTGGCGGAGCCTTACGAACCGGAATTATTGGAATATGCTTTCCCTGGATTACCACCATACTGTCTTTGAAACAGGTGACGGTTCAGAACTTGGATTTCTGACGGAAAACGGAATGCCTTTTTGGTATTGTCGGCGGGGCCCTACGAATAATTGATGGAATAAAATCGGAATAAATGATGATCAGAACTTGGTTTTCTGATGAAAAACAGACCGCTTTTTGGTCTTGTCGGAGAGATCGGTGCTCCCTTTTGAATGGGCATGGCCCCCTGACCTGGATCATCTGGTGCCCGCGTCCATCGGACTGCCTTTTCGGCTCTGAAAAAAGTGCTAGTATAAAGCTGGTTTTGTTTCTGCGGCCTGAACAGCGTTTCTTCAGTCATCCTTTCATTCATCAGAGCATCGGGGATCGCTGAGGCTGGGGTGAGGAGCAATTAATTTTGTGAGTTCTCCCCCGGAGACCCGAGCGATCCTCCTCCGCCTCCTTGTCCTCTCTGCGTAGGCAGCGACAAGGAGGGACCCCCTTGGAAGTAGGCGGTTGGTGAGTCGTAAATGGAACAGCTTTGCGTCTACGTCTTCAAAATCTCAGATTCTTCATATTTTTATTTATAATTTTCATAGAATATATAGATACATCATAATATAAAATGCTTGGTCGGGCTCGGTGTTTCGACGGAACATAGTGCTTGTGATAACTATACTTCCGTAGCTATACTTCGATCGTCGTATATGTGGTTTTCATAAAATATATAAGTGCGTGTTGTGTATGTGTTGTGTAAGTACGTGTGTGTATATTGTTTTTTTTTTGCTCCTTCACGCTGGAACTACTACTGAAGGGACTGAAATGGACTGAAATTGAATTCTGTCATGTGAATGGCTGGACGCCTGGATTGGTGCATGAGCTCTCTTTGTCTCGATATTCCCACGGGATCTGAGCTTACATGGGTGGGGTCGCGGGGCGAGGCTGGTGGAATGTAGTATGGGTGCATAGTATGGGCTCGATGGTTTCGACGAAAGCGCGGGGCTGGTGGCAGCTGTACTTCATGAACCGACGATCGACGCTGTCTTGCCTTCGCACCTCTCCGCATCCCTTGAAGAGTGGATGCAACAGAGGCGATTGATGGGATATGAGGGTTTACGGCTGGGCTCGGATGTCCGGCGAGACGCGGGGATGATGACAGTTATACTTCACGAACCGACGATCGACGCTGTCTTGCCTTCGCACCTCTCCGCATCCCTTGAAGAGTGGATGCAGCGGAGGCGGTTGATGGAATGTGAGAGTTTGCGGCTGGGCTCGGCGGCTTCGACGACACACGGGGCCAATGACAACTATACTTCACGAACCGACGATCGACGCTGTCTTGCCCTCGCACCTCTCCTCCGCATCCCTTGAAGAGTGGATGCAGCAGAGGCGGTTGATGGGATATGAAAATTTACGGCTGGGCTCGGATGTCCGACGAAACACGGGGATGATGACAATTATACTTCACGAACCGACGATCGACACTGTCTTGCCTTCGCACCTCTCCGCATCCCTTGAGGAGTGGATGCAGCAGAGGCGGTTGATGGGATATGAAAATTTACGGCTGGGCTCGGATGTCCGACGAAACACGGGGATGATGACAATTATACTTCACGAACCGACGATTGACACTGTCCTGCCTTCGCACCTCTCCGCATCCCTTGAAGAGTGGATGCAGCAGAGGCGGTTGATGGGATATGAAATTTTTGGCTGGGCTCGGTGGTCCGACGTAAACACGGGGCTGATGACAATTATACTTCACGAACCGATGATCGACGTTGTCTTGCCTACATACCTCTCGGCATCCCTTGTAAAGTGGATGCAGCAGAGGCAATGCATTTGAAAATTCTAATCAAGCACTATGGTTCGGCGAAGCACGTGGCTAAAGACAATTATACTTCACGAACCAACGATCGAAGCTATCATGCTTACACACATTTTCGCATCCCTTGAGAGTGGATGTGACGCGAGGCGGTGTACATCCTTCATTTCGATCTTTATAAACAATATTATCATGACCGGTTTTATTCTACTTCTAGTAACAGCACTATTAAAAACTAAAATTAAAATAATTCATACTAATAAAATAAATTCATACAAATCTTAATGAAATTTAAAAACCAAAATAAAATCATATAAACTCAAATAAATTAAAATAAATTCTTATAATCTCATTAAAACCAAAACAAATACATATCAAACCATTTAAATTAAAATAATTTGTAATAAATTGGGACAAATTAAATAAATTCATAAAATGAAACAAATTAAATAAATTAAATAAACTCAATACATTAACAACTCAAATTTAAGCAATAGCGAGAATGTATAAGTCGCACAAAATGGACGGTCTTATCGCCTAAAGCGACTTGGCCAAGTTATTACATACTGTTACATCTTTTAATCTCATCTGGCCTCTGTCATTGATAGTGGCAGTGCCTGGCCTTCTGAGCCGGCTCTTCTTACCTCTACTGACCTCCGCGTGATGCGAACCAACGATCGAAGCTATCATGCTTACACACATTTTCGCATCCCTTGAGAGTGGATGTGACGCGAGGCGGTGTACATCCTTCATTTCGATCTTTATAAACAATATTATCATGACCGGTTTTATTCTACTTCTAGTAATAGCACTATTAAAAACTAAAATTAAAATAATTCATACTAATAAAAATAAATTCATACAAATCTTAATGAAATTTAAAAATTAAAATAAAATCATATAAACTCAAATAAATTAAAATAAATTCTTATAATCTCATTAAAACTAAAACAAATACATATCAAATCATTTAAATTAAAATAATTTATAATAAATTGGGACTAATTAAATAAATTCAATAAAATAAAACAAATTAAATAAATTAAATAAACTCAATACATTAACAACTCAAATTTAAGCAATAGCGAGAATGTATAAGTCGCACAAAATGGACGGTCTTATCGCTTAAAGCGACTTGGCCAAGTTATTACATACTGTTGCATCTTTTAATCTCATCTGGCCTCTGTCATTGATAGTGGCAGCGCCTGGCCTTCTGAGCCGGCTCTTCTTACCTCTACTGACCTCCGCGTGATGCAGACCCTTCCATGCACTATTTGAAATTAGTGTTTACAATGGGAATTTATCAATCTATCTATCCACCTGTTTTATCAATAATACATTTCCGCATATGCAGATCCTTGTCCCATAGTAACGACGAACCATTGATTCTTAGAGTGAACACTCTCGAATAAGACAGGCATACCCCTCGGCTTGAAGGTGTTGGCTTGGATTAAATAGCCTTATTTTCAACCTGTTGCTGCGCACGGCATCGCAGTGCAATCATCATAGTCACAGTTATGTTAGAAATCGATTACGTGAAACATAGGAATTTCTACTCAATAGTGCTTTGTTGACAAAGCCCAACCGAATTTAGTCTGGGGCATTCGAGTGCCCCTTTACTGATATTATCAAAATCTTGCTTCTTCTGGCTTCTATTGGTGGCTCCCGTCAATAACAATAACCATCTCTAATCATCATAGTCACTCAAATTCACTCTCATTAGTCTCTAAAGTTTTCTCCTATATCCTGACTCACGCTCGAGGACGCCGCCGCTGCCGTCGTCTACCTCTGCTGCCATCGCATGAGTCTTGCAAACCTCCATATCTCTCTATTAGCTATATTCGGTATTTCAAACTGATTCTATTAATCATTTCTATAATTAAATCATCCTGTCACCTCTCTCCACATCTTTGGATCTCAACTAAAAACCTCCACTTTCATTAAATTCTAAAAACCTCTCCCTACATCTTGACTCACTTCCGAACACTTCCGCCGATGCCGGTTACCTCTGCCGCCGTCATATGAACTCTCTATCAACCTTATCCAACCTCTAAACCAGCTTCTCCTTCAAACTCGGCTAAATTAATCCATGACCCCTTTTTGATTGGTCACCGGCTGAGTCTCTACTTCTCTGTCTGTTGTCCTCAGTTTCCTAACTGGCCTCTACATATCATTTCTATGATTATCCTTCTCTGTGTACAGCCAGCTTATCTAATAACCTAAACACACGCGCGCTCTGTCACGCTGTCAACTAGCTAACACTACATAAGTGGCTCTTTGTTTGTATTATTATTAAAAAACCCTAGTTAACAAAGTAATACAAACAAATTACGAAAAATGACTATTACTAACTCTAGTAACAAAAACTCCTTTTAACTCAGATAAATATATTCATTAAACATCTCTAACCACCGACTACATCCTATCACCTCTCTCCACATCTATTGAATTTCAACCAACCTCCACTCTCACTAGTCTCTTAATGACCTCTCCCTACATCTTGACTCATCTGCAGGCAACGCTACCGCCTCTGGCTGCCTTCATCGCTGACACATGGTCGTCACATGCCTCTTTATCTCCTCATCTACCGTCTTCAATCTCCAAACCAGCTCCTATCTCTCATTTCTATAATAATTACTCTATGCAATTATGCTCTTACTCGTCCTGTTTACTATCTCCCTATTAAACAAATACAAACTATATTAGCCTGTATATATTTATACTCATTAACTTACATATAAATTTGCTCAATTACAAAAGCTATTAATAACTTCTTCTAAAATATAACTTTAACCAAATAGACTAAAATATATCAACCAATGCTCATTCTATCACACTATCTACTAACTGACCCTATACAATGGGCCCTTACTTTTATTTTTTTGCTCAAATATGAAACGATTGAGCAAAATAGCGCCAATCTATAATGATAATACGGCCAGCTTCTAAAAAACTAAACTCCTTTCAACTTAACTAAATTAATTCATAACACCTTTGTTGACAACTGATTACATCCTGCCACCTCTCTTCACATCTTTTGTTTTCAATTAACCTCAATCACAAATACTACAATACTTGACCTCTTATTAATCTTGCCTCGTCTGCACACCACTTGGATGGGTTCCTCCTCCTGCCACCTCCTGCTATTAAAATACACAAAACAAAACAATACTAGCTGTACTATACGGTCTCACCCATACAAGTCCTGGTCCCGTTATTATTTCAAACCATCCTTTTATTTTAAACGCTTTTTAAACAAACAAACAAACCTCTCAGCCTAACTATACTAATATAACTTTATATTGATACCCTCAATTTGCTCTCTTACACAATGATGCAATCTTTATTATAATAGACATGATAATATTAGAAAAAGATTAGATAAAACTAAATGATCTCTAATTTAATACAAACTTAACTAACACTAATCATAGACCTCCATGTATCCTCTTACTTTATCACAGTTTAGTCTCTTCTTACTTCTATTAACCCTACCCATTTTCAAGAGTATGATAACTGAACATTACTTTCACTTTATTGGTACATAACTCTTGCCTCTTATTTCTTCTCATATTTATATTCTTGTTTCTTCTCTTAGAAATGCTTGTATAATATTATTATATTTTTATCTTTTCTTTTATTTTTATTTACTTATTTCTTATTATGTAAATAATTGTTAGTATATTCTCATTAACTGGTTCATAACACCTCTGCTGACAGCCGGCTGCATTCTGTCGCCTCTCTCCACATCTGATGGGGTTTCAACTGACCTCCATTTTCATTAGCCTCTAAAGGCCTCTTCCTACATCCTGACTCGGTCACAAGCAACAGTCAGTTGCCTCCACCGCCGTTGAATGGACTCTACATGCCTCTGTGTCTCTCAACTGACCTCTTGTTACGTCTTGCCGCCTCTCTCCACATCTGTTGGACTCAACTAGCCTTCACTCTCATAAATCTCTAAAAACCTCTCCCTGCATTCTAACTCAATTACAAGCATATGGATTCCGCATGCCTCTTTTTCTATCTATTTAGCCATCTTCAGCCTCCCAACCGACCTCTATATGGATAAGACATAATATCAAATAAATATCATTTCCACGACCATCTTATGTTGATTATACTCCTTTACACCCGGTCACTCTCTTCTTCCAACTATACTACACAAACAACACCCGGCCCACATGTACATATTTACTAACTCATATATAAATCTACTCAATACAACTACATTAATCCCTCCTATCTGCTCCTCTATGCTGATGTAATTTATAATAACTAATAACAAGATCAAACAAAATAAACATAAAAACGTCAATGTAAACAATCTTTAATTGACACAAATTGAAATTTTAATTGTATGCCCCAACCTACTAGCTATAAGGCTTAAATTGCAAACACATTTCTGTTTCATACAACTTGTCATTTGACTTTACACCATAACGTCCTACTAATAAGACTCAGGTTTCCATGATCCGCGCCATCAGTTACAACTGACAACTTATGACGCGAAACCTCAACAACGATTCTTTGTGTTCATTGTCTATACCTTAAACACAAGTTGCTCAAAGGAATATATACCCTATCATAATAAAAATACGGTATCAAATAGTATGCGCGCGCCGAGGCGGATCACTGCCACTGAGCGCGATTTTGGTTCTACAATAGCCGAGCCGCCGGCGGCTCAATACCTATGAGAAGGTTGATAGCTTTCTCTAAATTTAAATTCAGGCTCCACTAAGAGTTATGCACAACATTCTTTTAACAAATAATAATTTATTCATTAATCCATCTCAGTTCGTACATACTCAATATTAGATACTCCAGGCTGAGAACCTGAAAATTCTTTTCGTCAATAAACGATCCATTCGTTGAATAAGACACTAAGCATCTCTTTAATCTTGTCTTCACTAAAATTTAACTCGCGTGCTATAAGCCACGGGCAGCAGCTAGTATCAAACCTCTTTATACCTCTTAACACTGTATTACACCTCCTTTAGCTTCGGTCTGACTCTTCCTACCTCCAAACTGAGTGGCTCACCTCTGACTACCTCTAATGACTACTATAGCCCTCATATCTCATTTCATCGGTGCGCCTCCTCGTTTACCTCACTAGATTTTAAAAGGAAAATTAATAAACAAATTACACATACTGATAGTGATAATATAACTAGCCTCTAACTCTATAAATAAAAATCCTTAGAACTCAACTAAACTAACTCATAACACCTCTATTGACAACCGGTCACATCCTATCACCTCTCTCCACATTTGCTGAACATCAACTAACCTCATTCATAATAATAACAACGTCTGACTTCTAACCAACTCTTACTACCTCTTCTACTCACCAATTAAATGGACCTCTTTCACCTCCTGCTGTCTTGATAATGTCAGCTGATCTCGGTCTCGTAATTATCTCAAGCCATCTATTTTCTAAATGAACGCTCTCAAACAAACAACTAACTAACCTCTCAGATCCATATATCAGTATAATTTGAATGCTGATACTCTCAACTTATTATTCTACACAAAATTGCTATATTCATCATAATAGCCATGGTAACACTGGAGAAAGATTATGCAACTATCTACTAATTAGCGCTAAATAAAAGGTGGGTAAATTCAGTACAAATATTATCTCTCAAAACAAAACTCTTTTAATTAATTAATTAAACTAATTCATAACACCTCCACTCCACCTTCATTAGCCTCTAAAGGCCTTTTTTACATCCTGACTCAGTCACAAGCACCTGCCAGTTACCTCCACCGCCGTCAAATGGACTCTACATGCTCCTATATCTCTCTACTGACCACTTATTACATCCTGTCACCTCTCTCCACATCTGTTGGGGTTTCAACTAACCTCCACCTTCACTAGCCTCTAAAGGCCTTTTCTACATCCTGACTCAGTCACAAACACCTGCCAGTTACCTCCACCGCCGTCTAATGGACTCTACATGCTCCTATATCTCTTTACTGACCACTTATTACATCCTGTCACCTCTCTCCACATCTGTTGGGGTTTCAACTAACCTCCACCTTCACTAGCCTCTAAAGGCCTTTTTCTACATCCTGACTCAGTCACAAGCACCTGCCAGCTACCTCCACCGCCGTTAAATGGACTCTACATGCTCCTGTATCTCTCTACTGACCACTTATTACATCCTGTCACCTCTCTCCACATCTGTTGGGGTTTCAACTAACCTCCACCTTCATTAGCCTCTAAAGGCCTTTTCTACATCCTGACTCAGTCACAAGCACCTGCCAGTTACCTTCACCGCCGTCAAATGGACTCTACATGCTCTTATATCTCTCTACTGACCACTTATTACATCCTGTCACCTCTCTCCACATCTGTTGGGGTTTCAACTAACCTCCACCTTTCACTAGCCTCTAAAGGCCTTTTTCTACATCCTGACTCAGTCACAAGCACCTGCCAGTTACCTCCACCGCCGTTAAATGGACTCTACATGCTCCTGTATCTCTCTACTGACCACTTATTACATCCTGTCACCTCTCTCCACATCTGTTGGGGTTTCAACTAACCTCCACCTTCATTAGCCTCTAAAGGCCTTTTCTACATCCTGACTCAGTCACAAGCACCTGCCAGTTACCTCCACCGCCGTCTAATGGACTCTACATGCTCCTATATCTCTCTACTGACCACTTATTACATCCTGTCACCTCTCTCCACATCTGTTGGGGTTTCAACTAACCTCCACCTTCACTAGCCTCTAAAGGCCTTTTTCTACATCCTGACTCAGTCACAAGCACCTGCCAGCTACCTCCACCGCCGTTAAATGGACTCTACATGCTCCTGTATCTCTCTACTGACCACTTATTACATCCTGTCACCTCTCTCCACATCTGTTGGGGTTTCAACTAACCTCCACCTTCATTAGCCTCTAAAGGCCTTTTCTACATCCTGACTCAGTCACAAACACCTGCCAGTTACCTCCACCACCGTCTAATGGACTCTACATGCTCCTATATCTCTTTACTGACCACTTATTACATCCTGTCACCTCTCTCCACATCTGTTGGGGTTTCAACTAACCTCCACCTTCACTAGCCTCTAAAGGCCTTTTTCTACATCCTGACTCAGTCACAAGCACCTGCCAGCTACCTCCACCGCCGTTAAATGGACTCTACATGCTCCTGTATCTCTCTACTGACCACTTATTACATCCTGTCACCTCTCTCCACATCTGTTGGGGTTTCAACTAACCTCCACCTTCATTAGCCTCTAAAGGCCTTTTCTACATCCTGACTCAGTCACAAGCACCTGCCAGTTACCTCCACCGCCGTCAAATGGACTCTACATGCTCTTATATCTCTCTACTGACCACTTATTACATCCTGTCACCTCTCTCCACATCTGTTGGGGTTTCAACTAACCTCCACCTTTCACTAGCCTCTAAAGGCCTTTTTCTACATCCTGACTCAGTCACAAGCACCTGCCAGTTACCTCCACCGCCGTTAAATGGACTCTACATGCTCCTGTATCTCTCTACTGACCACTTATTACATCCTGTCACCTCTCTCCACATCTGTTGGGGTTTCAACTAACCTCCACCTTCATTAGCCTCTAAAGGCCTTTTCTACATCCTGACTCAGTCACAAGCACCTGCCAGTTACCTCCACCGCCGTCAAATGGACTCTACATGCTCCTATATCTCTCTACTGACCACTTATTACATCCTGTCACCTCTCTCCACATCTGTTGGGGTTTCAACTAACCTCCACCTTCACTAGCCTCTAAAGGCCTTCTTCTACATCCTGACTCAGTCACAAGCACCTGCCAGATACCTCCACCGCCGTTAAATGGACTCTACATGCTCCTGTATCTCTCTACTGACCACTTATTACATCCTGTCACCTCTCTCCACATTTGCTGGGGTTTCAACTAACCTCCACCTTCATTAGCCTCTAAAGGCCTTTATCTGCATCCTGACTCAGTCACAAGCACCTGCCAGTTACCTCTACCGCCGTCAAATGGACTCTACATGCTCCTATATCTCTCTACTGACCACTTATTACATCCTGTCACCTCTCTCCACATCTGTTGGGGTTTCAACTAACCCCCACCTTCACTAGCCTCTAAAGGCCTTTTCTACATCCTGACTCAGTCACTAGCACCTGCCAGTTACCTCCACCGCCGTTAAATGGACTCTACATGCTCCTGTATCTCTCCACTGACCACTTATTACATCCTGTCACCTCTCTCCACATCTGTAGGGGTTTCAACTAACCTCCACCTTCATTAGCCTCTAAAGGCCTTTTTCTACATCCTGACTCAGTCACAAGCACCTGCCAGTTACCTCCACCGCCGTTAAATGGACTCTACATGCTCCTGTATCTCTCTACTGACCACTTATTACATCCTGTCACCTCTCTCCACATCTGTTGGGGTTTCAACTAACCTCCACCTTCATTAGCCTCTAAAGGCCTTTTCTACATCCTGACTCAGTCACAAGCACCTGCCAGTTACCTCCACCGCCGTCAAATGAACTCTACATGCTCCTATATCTCTCTACTGACCACTTATTACATCCAGTCACCTCTCTCCACATCTGTTGGGGTTTCAACTAACCTCCACCTTCACTAGCCTCTAAAGGCCTTTTTCTACATCCTGACTCAGTCACAAGCACCTGCCAGTTACCTCCACCGCCGTCAATATGGACTCTACATGCTCCTATATCTCTCTACTGACCACTTATTACATCCTGTCACCTCTCTCCACATCTGTTGGGGTTTCAACTAACCTCCACCTTCACTAGCCTCTAAAGGCCTTTTTCTACATCCTGACTCAGTCACAAGCACCTGCCAGTTACCTCCACCGCCGTTAAATGAACTCTACATGCTCCTGTATCTCTCTACTGACCACTTATTACATCCTGTCACCTCTCTCCACATCTGTTGGGGTTTCGACTAACCTCCACCTTCACTAGCCTCTAAAGGCCTTTTTCTACATCCTGACTCAGTCACAAGCACCTGCCAGTTACCTCCACCACCGTCTAATGGACTCTACATGCTCCTATATCTCTCTACTGACCACTTATTACATCCTGTCACCTCTCTCCACATCTGTTGGGGTTTAAACTAACCCCCACCTTCACTAGCCTCTAAAGGCCTTTTTCTACATCCTGACTCAGTCACAAGCACCTGCCAGTTACCTCCACCACCGTCAAATGGACTCTACATGCTCTTATATCTCTCTACTGACCACTTATTACATCCTGTCACCTCTCTCCACATCTGTTGGGGTTTCAACTAACCTCCACCTTCACTAGCCTCTAAAGGCCTTTTTCTACATCCTGACTCAATCACAAGCACCTGCCAGTTACCTCCACCGCCGTTAAATGGACTCTACATGCTCCTGTATCTCTCTACTGACCACTTATTACATCCTGTCACCTCACTCCACATCTGTTGGGGTTTCAACTAACCTCCACCTTCACTAGCCTCTAAAGGCCTTTTTCTACATCCTGACTCAGTCACAAGCACCTGCCAGTTACCTCCACCGCCGTTAAATGGACTCTACATGCTCCTGTATCTCTCTACTGACCACTTATTACATCCTGCCACCTCTCTCCACATCTGTTGGACTCAACTAACCTCCACTCTCATAAATCTCTAAAAGCCTCTCCCTACATTCTGACTCAATTACAAGGATATGGATTCCGCATGCCTCTTTTTCTATCTATAGCCATCTTCAGCCTCCCAACCGACCTCTATATAAATAAGATATAATATCAAATAGATAGCATTTCTATGACTATTTTATGTTAATTACACTTCTTTACACCTGGTCACTCTCTTCTTCCTACTACACTATACAAACAACACCCGGCCCATATGCATATATCTACTAACTCATATATAAATTTACTCAATACAATGACATTAATCCCTCCTATCTGCTCAAGTTTTAATTACAAACTTTCGCGAACAATGATTTCAAGGTCATCGGCTCACGAATCAATTTTATTTACGGTTACAGATCACGCTTCAAATAAATACCCATAACCTATTGCATTCTTAGTGTTGCAATGACTAGGAAATATTAAACCAATTTTAAACACAGGTTGTTCAAGGGAATATAGACTCTATCACAATAAAATACGGTATCAAATAGCATGCGCGCGCCGAGGCGGCTCACTGCCACTGAGCGCGTTTTTGGTTCTACAGTAGCCAAGCCGCCCGCCGGCGGCTCAATGCCTACGAGAAGGTTGATAGCTTTCTCTAAAAATAAAATCAGGTTCCAATAAGAACTATGCACAACACTCTTTTAATTAACAAATAATAATTTATTCATTAATCCATCTCAGTTCGCACATACTCAATATTAGATACTCCAGGCTGAGAACCTGAAAATTCTTTTCGTCAATAAACGATCCATTCGTTGAATAAGACACTAAGCATCTCTTTTATCTTGTCTTTACTAAAATTTAACTCGTGTGCTGCAAGCCACGGGCAGCAGCTAGTATCAAACCTCTTTATACCTCTTAACACTGTATTACACCTCCTTTAGCTTCGGTCTGACTCTTCCTACCTCCAAACTAAGTGGCTCACCTCTGATTACCTCTAATGACCACTATAGCCATCATATCTCATTTCATCGGTGCGCCTCCTCGTTTGCCTCACTAGCTTTTAAAAGGAAATTAGTAAACAAATTACACATACTGATAGTGATAAAATAACTAGCTTCTAACTCTATAAATAAAAATCCTTAGAACTAATAGCTTTCTCTAAAATTAAATTCAGGCTCCAATAATGCACAACATTCTTTTGACAAATAATAATCTATTCATTGATCCATCTCAGTTCATGTATACTCGGTATCAGATACTCCAGGCTGAGAAATAAATGATCCATTCGCTGAATAAAATACTAAGAATCTCTTTAATCTTATATTTACTAAAGTTTAACTTGTGTGTTGTAAAACCACGGGCAGCAGCCAGTACCTGTCAAACCTCATTATACCTCTTAACACTGTATCACACCTCCTTTAGCCTCGGTCCGACTCTTCCCGCCTCCAAACTGAGTGACTCACCTCTGATTACCTCTAATGACCACTATCTCGTTTCATCTGTGCGCCTCCTCGTTTGCCTCACTAGCTTTTAAAAGAAAAATTAATTAAAATATAACACAGATTGATAGTGATAACATAACTAGCTTCCAACTCTATAAATAAAACTCCTTAGAACTCAAATAAACTAATTCATAACACCTCTATTTACAACCGGTTATATCCTGTCACCTCTCTCCACATCTGCCAAGTTTCAACCAAGCTCATTCATTAATTATAACAATGACCGACTTCTAATTAACTCTTACTACCTTTTCTGCTCACCACTTGAATTGACCTCCCCACCTCCTGCTGTTCTGATTACACCAGCTGGTCTCGAAATTATCTCAAGTCATCCATTCCTTAAATAAACGCTCTCAAAGAAACAACTAACTAACCTCCCAGATTCACAATATCAGTATATTCTGAATGTTGATACTCTCAACTCATTATTCTGCACTAAATTGCTATATTTATTATAACAGCCATGGTAGCATTGGGGAAGGATTATGCAACTATCAACTGATTGGCGTTATATAACTGGCTCTTACTTCTATCTTTTCATATAAAGCAAAAATAGGTGAATTCAGTACAAATCTCATTTCTCAAAGCAAAGCTCTCTTAATTAATTAATTAACTGGTTCATAACACCTCTGCTGACAGCCGGCTGCATTCTGTCGCCTCTCTCCACATCTGTTGGGGTTTCAACTGACCTCCATTTTCACTAGCCTCTGAAGGCCTCTTCCTACATCCTGACTCGGTCACAAGCAACAGTCAGTTGCCTCCACCGCCGTTTAATGGACTCTACATGCCTCTGTGTCTCTCAACTGACCTCTCATTACGTCTTGCCGCCTTTCTCCACATCTGTTGGACTCAACTAGCCTCCACTCTCATAAATCTCCAAAAACCTCTCCCTGCATTCTAACTCAATTACAAGCATATGGATTCCGCATGCCTCTTATTCTATCTATTTAGCCATCTTCAGCCTCCCAACCGACCTCTATATAAATAAGACATAATATCAAATAAATATCATTTCCACGACCATCTTATGTTGATTATACTCCTGTACACCTGGTCACTCTCTTCTTCCAACTATACTACACAAACAACACCCGGCCCACATGCACATATTTACTAACTCATATATAAATCTACTCAATACAATGACATTAATCCCTCCTATCTGCTCCACTATGCTGATGTAATTTATAATAACTAATAACAAGATCAAACAAAATAAACATAAAAACGTCAATATAAACAATCTTTAATTGACACAAATTGAAATTTTAATTGTATGCCCCAACCTACTAGCTATAAGGCTTAGATTGCAAACACATTTCTGTTTCATACAACTTGTCATTTGACTTTACACCATAACGTCCTACGAATAAGACTCAGATTTCCATGATCCGCGCCATCAGGTACAACTGACAACTTATGACGCGAAACCTCAACAACGATTCTTTGTGTTCATTGTCTATACCTTAAACACAAGTTGCTCAAAGGAATATATACTCTATCATAATAAAAATACTGTATCAAATAGTATGCGCGCGCCGAGGCGGCTCACTGCCACTAAGCGCGAGTTTGGTTCTACAATAGCCGAGCCGCTGGCGGCTCAATGCCTACGAGAAGGTTGATAGCTTTCTCTAAACTTAAACTCAGGCTCCACTAAGAGTTATGCACAACATTCCTTTAACAAATAATAATTTATTCATTGATCCATCTCGGTTCGTACATACTCAATATTAGATACTCCAGGCTGAGAACCTGAAAATTCTTTTCGTCAATAAACGATCCATTCGTTGAATAAGACACTAAGCATCTCTTTAATCTTGTCTTTACTAAAGTTTAACTCGTGTGCTGTAGGCCGCGGGCGGCAGCTAGTATTCAAACCTCTCTATACCTCTTAACACTGTATTACACCTCCTTTAGCCTCGGTCTGACTCTTCCTACCTCCAAACTGAGTGGCTCACCTCTGACTACCTCTAATGACCACTATAGCCCTCATATCTCATTTCATCGGTGCGCCTCCTCGTTTACCTCACTAGATTTTAAAAGGAAAATTAATAAACAAATTACACATACTGATTGTGATAATATAACTAGCCTCTAACTCTATAAATAAAAATCCTTAGAACTCAACTAAACTAACTCATAACACCTCTATTGACAACCGGTCACATCCTATCACCTCTCTCCACATTTGCTGAGTTTCAACTAACCTCATTCATAATAATAACAACGTCTGACTTCTAACTAACTCTTACTACCCCTTCTACTCACCAATTAAATGGACCTCTTTCACCTCCTGCTGTCTTGATAATACCAGCTGATCTCGGTCTCGTAATTATCTCAAGCCATCTATTTTCTAAATGAACGCTCTCAAACAAACAACTAACTAACCTCTCAGATCCATATATCAGTATACTTTGAATGCTGATACTCTCAACTTAATATTCTACACAAAATTGCTATATTCATCATAATAGCCATGGTAACACTGGAGAAAGATTATGCAACTATCAACTAATTAGCGCTAAATAAAAGGTGGGTAAATTCAGTACAAATATTATCTCTCAAAACAAAACTCTTTTAATTAATTCATTAAACTAATTCATAACACCTCCACTTACAACCGGCTACATTCTGTCACCTCTCTCCACACCTGCTGAGTTTCAACTAACCTCCACTTTCATTAGCCTCTAAAGGCCTCTTCCTACAAATTTGGTACTGATTGAATGCAATAATATGATCAGCTTCTAACTCTATAAATATCACTCCTTCAAAACTCAACTAAACTAATTCATAACACCTCTATCGACATTCGGTTACATCCTGTCACCTCTCTCCACATCTGCTGAGTTTCAACTAACCGTCACTTTCACTAGCCTCTAAAGGCCTCCTCCTACATCCTGACTCATCCTCAAACACTACTGGTACTGCCGATTACCTCCGCAACCTTCGCATGAGGTCCACGCACCTCCTTATCTCTCTATCAGCCATCTCCAACCTCTCAACCAGCCTCTCCTTCAAACTCAAAATTAATTCATAACAACTACATTGACAACCGATGACATTCTGCCACCTCTCTCCACATCTCCTAAGTTTCAAATAACCTCCAATCATGAATAATAACAATACCTGATTTTCTCATTGTGTTGCCCGCCACTTGGGAGGATACCTCCACCTACTGCCGTTTACATAATACTAGCTGTGTTCTGCGGTCTCACTCGTGCGGGCTGTAGTTATCTTAAACCATTAATTCTCAAATGAATGCCCTCAAACAGACAAACAAACCCCTCAGCTGCTTTACAATATTAGTAAAAATTAGATATTGTTATTCTTCACCTATTATTTGCACATTACATTACAACACCATCACCATAGTCATAGCGGTATTCGAGATAGATAGTATAAAACAAAACAATAAGCTCTCCAGTTAATCATATATCTTATATCTTCAAACGAACAATTCTTGTATATACATATATATATATATAATCGGAATCTCGGAATTGGCTCCAACAATTCCCATGAAATAATACAAACTGCGCTTTGCTTTTCTGCCCTCAAAAGCCACGAGCCTGAAGTTATTTCAAGTCATTAGTTCTTAAATAAACGCACTCAAATAAACAAACAAACAACCCCACGCTGCTTTATAATATTGGTATAAATTAGATATTATTAATTTATGGTGTGAAGTAAAACCTATAGTAACTTCTCTTATAAATCTAATATCAATGCGTGCATGGCAGAAGTCCGCAGGCAAGTCTCAAAAGAAAAGAAAAAGAGATAAATAAACTAACAATATAATCCCAATAACTCCTGATCGAAACTTCATAGCAATTACTTTACTTAACCTAAGCTTCAATTAAATATAGGCGCGGGGATCTAATGAACATAACACACAAAATAAATATATAAACACATGACAGTAGCCTCTAATAAAACTATTTTATTGAAATGAATAAATAAATTAATGAACAAACATCAGTACGCGGCCGCTGATTTTGAGATAGCTGGATATTATCTCTCTGCAAAACAAAACTCCTCTTAGCTCAACTAAATTATAACTCATAACACCTCTTTTTCATACAACCGACTACATCCTCTCGCCTCTCTCCACATCTCTCGGGCTTCAATCAACCTCAGTCATGAATAAAATCAACGTCATACTTTCCTATTAACTCTCTCAACCTCTACTTTTCTTCATCCCTTGAGCTGGTCCATTCACCTTCTGTAGACCCTATATACTAGCTGCGCTCTGCGGTCTCACTCACCCAAAAGGGTCCCGGTCTTGTAACAATAATAATTTGAAACCAATAGATCTCAAAGCAAACGCTCTCAAACAGACAAACAAACCCCTTGGTTTCATAATATTAGTATGGATTAGATATTACTTTTGTTCCCAATCCATTGTTGCGCACAGCACTACAATACAACAACCACCAAAATCATAATGATATTAGAAATAAATATATAGAACAAAGAGATCATAACATCTAATGAGAATAAATATATAGTTAAATATATGTCACAACTAATAATTGTAAATGCGCGGAGAACTGCCAAAAAAAAAAAAAAAAAAAAAAGAAGCATATGCCTTAAATCAATGGACCCCTGTCTTTCGGACAAATATGGAGCAACTGAACTTGTGTCATGGGTGCCAGAAGGCGGAAATACCACCACTTCTCTGTGCTGGCAGAAACTACGGTTACTAGTACTCATCATAATAATAATAATCCTATGTACAACTTTGTATTTATAACTACACAACCTTAACCTCAAGCAAGCAGCTACTTGTATTCTCGACAACTCTCTCTACCCTAATCATTTGCTAGTAGTCTAGTCAACTCTTTCTGCCTTATTTATAGGTACCAATAGTATAACTAAATAAAAAAAAAAAAAAAAAAAAAAAAACGGAAGCTATTTGATTAGTGCAGAAACAGTTATATATTACGTGAGTGCAAACCACAAGCCACATAAGGCTGTATACATCTACTTAAATAATCATTGTATACTCATTCACTTACTCACTCACTCACTCACTAATATTAATAAAATTATTTATTTATTTAAGGAAAACAACTCTGTTCTCAGCCTCTACATGAACGCATCACACTACCCCCTCAGAGGCTAACCTGTATTCGACGACCAGTACTTTCATCAATCTGTTTTATGGCTTAGAAAGTTATTCTTCTCCTAATTTATAACATTAAAAAAAAAAAAAAAATAAACCCGAATTTTGGCAAATGAGAGGGGAATGAGTCTTTTATCACCCCATCATCCTTTAACAAATATATATATATATATATATATATACAACCACTATCCTCATATACCTGACCCATTTCATGTCATCTGATATGTATATGCCTACCCTTGAATAAAATGACGCGAGTACTAAATAAATGGCCCCTCCACCAACCGTTTGTTGGATACGTGTGTCATGGCATGCGACTGTACCCGCGTGATATGCTCCGGAGCATCATCGAGTCGGCATCGCTGAGTGCAATGACGCGGATATTAAATAATACTTCCCATCCACCAACCACTTGTTGAATACATGTGTCATGGCATGCGGTGATACCCACATGATGTACTCCAGAGTATATTCATATCAGTATCGCTGAATGCAGTGACGCAGATATTGAATAAATGGCCCATCCATCCACCCATCAACCATTTGTTGAATACATGTGTCATGGCATGCGGTGATATCCACATGATATACTCCAGAGTATATTCATATCAGTATCGCTGAGTGCAATGACGCAGATATTGAATAAATGGCCCATCCACCAACCACTTGTTGAATACATGTGTCATGGCATGCGGCGATACCCACATGATATACTCCAGAGTATATTCATATCAGTATCGCTGAATGCAATGACGCAGTTATTGAATAAATAACCCATCCACCAACCACTTGTTGAATACATGTGTTATGACATTGTGGTGATACCCACATGATATACTCCAGAGTATATTCATATCAGTATCGCTGAGTGCAATGACCCAGATATTGAATAAATGGCCCATCCATCCATCCACCAACCACTTGTTGAATACATGTGTCATGGCATGCGGTGATATCCACATGATATACTCCAGAGTATATTCATATCAGTATCGCTGAGTGCAATGACCCAGATATTGAATAAATGGCCCATCCATCCATCCACCAACCACTTGTTGAATACATGTGTCGTGGCATGCGGTGATATCCACACGATATACTCCAGAGTATATTCATATCAGTATCGCTGAATGTCGTGACGCAGATATCTAACAAATGGTACATCCACCACCAACACCACCACCACCACCAACCACTTATCAAATACATGCATTTTGGCATTCGGTATTGCCCACACGATATACTCCTGGGTACCATCGTATCAGCAAAACAGTATGCAAAAATGCAGATATTGGAAAAGTGAAACCACGTCCTATTAAATACATAATGTATTATGGCGCTCGGCGATGCCCGCACGAGGTACTCACAAGTAGTATTGTTGTGTCGGTGTCACCGTATGCGGTGACGAAAGTATTGAACAAACGGCTAAATACTACTTACTAAATACATGTATATATGTCTCACTATTTATTTGGCTCACAATTCCTCCATATGCAACCTTCCCATTATGTTTATCTTCCCAAACCAAAACTAAAAAAGGAAAATTCACATGACCCACTCGTTAGCCACCACCTTTTATTTACTCACCAATAATTCTTCGTCATCATCGTCTATTAAATTAAAATAACAAAAATAAAAATACACAACAACTGTCATTTCTTATACCTGATGTGCGCCAGCTGATGTGCATATGAGTCCACCCATCTCCTCTATTTTATTATATACCTATACCTGTAATGATATCTCTCTCTTATCGATCACACCTAAATACTGCATACTCATTTGATCACAAAATTATTAAATTACCCACCCCTATGGTTCAATTCTATTACATGGAGTCATTCTCACTTGCTTGTCAGCTAACGCATTTACAGTACTGGTCAATCTGACCTTAAGTGAGCTCACTGGTGGTTGAGAGAGACTCACTGTCAACTTACTCTTTAGCATCTATCGTCTGCGGCCCGGAGCAACTCGAAGAACATGTTTAATGGGTATACACCTCATTTTCATCTCTTTCGCACTGCATCTGATCCAATGGCAAAGGACATGATTGAGTACTTGATCACTGCTATAGCATTCGCCTGGTTACTCTTCTGCGACTTTATTGTCATGGACAGCTCGGCTTTAGGCTAAGCGGAGTCTGTCTCGCTCAACTCATTTGTCTGCTCATCATTAAATCTACTTATCTATTATCAACTTGACATCAAGTGGACTCATCGACATATTGAGTATGGCCTACTATCAAACTAACCCTCTATCATCTGTCGCCGCCCGAGGCTACAGGCTGTGCGAATCTGTATCTGAATTGCCAATCTGGCAAGGATACTACTATGTTTCGTTAGACGCTCAAAGCTCAACAGGCGACTGGCATGGTCAAGAAAATGATTGATTACCGCTATAGCATTCGCCTGTTTATTTCACCCCTTCCCAAAAAATGGCCAGGCTTTAGGCTAAGCGGAGTTTGCCTCACTCGATGTGCTCGGTCTGTCCATCATTAAATCTATTTATCCATTATTTTTTTATCATCCACACACTTTACTCACATTTGCTCAGTTTTATACTGATTATTATTAGTACTATTATTAATCTTACCCTCTGAAATCAGGCAGCTCAATCTCTCATTACGTTGGGTTGGTTGGAGTGTAATAATGATAATGGTGACTATTGTTTTTCTTTCACCCCAACCAACCCAACGCATCTTTTTACTCACACTTATTAAATACAATCATTCACTCATATTCTCTCCCTACAGAAATTGTCAACTTGACATCAAGTGGACTCATCGACATATTGAGTGTGGCCTACTATCAAACTAACCCTCTATCATCTGTCGCCGCCCGAGGCTTCAGGCTGTGCGAATCTGTATCTGAATCGCCAAATCTGGCAAGGATACTACTATGTTTCGTTAGACGCTCACAGCTCAACAGGCGACTGGCATAGTCATGACTTGATTGATTACCGCTATAGCATTCGCCTGTTTACTTCACCCCTTCCCAAAAATAGCCAGGCTTTAGGCTAAGCGGAGTTTGCCTCACTCGATGTGCTCGATCTGTCCATCATTAAATCTATTCATCTATTATTATCTAATAACTGGTCAATTCGACCTTAAGTGAGCTCACTGAAGGCTGAGAGAGACTTGCTGTCAACTTAATCTTAAGTTCGTCTCCAATGACGAAGGGCATTATTAAGTATATGATTACTGCTATAAGCATTTGACTGGCTGCTCCACCACCACTTTATTGTTGTTGTGGGCAGCTCGGCTTTAGGCTAGGCGGAGTCTGCCTTACTCAACTCTTTTGTCTGCTCATCATTAAATCTATTTATCTATTATTTTCATCATTCACACACTTTACTCACATTTGCTCAATTTTATACTGATTATTATTGGTACTATTATTGATCTTACCCTCTGAAATCAGGTAGCTCAATCTCTCATTACGTTGGGTTGGTTGGTGTGTGATAATGATAATGGTGACTATTGTTTTTCTTTCACCCCAACCAACCCAACGCATCTTTTTACTCACACTTATTAAATACAATCATTCACTTATATTCTCTCCCTACAGAAATTGTCAACTTGACATCAAGTGGACTCATCGACATATTGAGTATGGCCTACTATCAAACTAACCCTCTATCATCTGTCGCCGCCTGAGGCTTCAGGCTGTGCGAATCTGTATCTGAATCGCCAAATCTGGCAAGGATACTACTATGTTTCGTTAGACGCTCACAGCTCAACAGGCGACTGGCATAGTCATGACTTGATTGATTACCGCTATAGCATTCGCCTGTTTATTTCACCCCTTCCCAAAAGTAGCCAGGCTTTAGGCTAAGCGGAGTTTGCCTCACTCGATGTGCTCGGTCTGTCCATCATTAAATCTATTCATCTATTATTATCTAACATTATAATATTCAAAGTCTCAAACAATAGATCAATCCAATCATAATATGGTACGATGAACGAGGGAGGCACATCTACAAACTACTCACTCTCTATCAGTTGTCGTCCATGAGCGACTGGTATAGAAGTGATCACCTCGCTCGTCCATCTGATTGCACTCTTGCCACTATTAAATAAATTTATCTATTATATAAACTAAATACCTGACCCACTTAGCGCCAGCTGATGTGTATATGAGTCCACCCATCTCTTCTATTTCAATATATACCTATACCTGTGATGATATCTCTCTCTTTTCGATCACACCACAAATCTATTAAATAATCCAACCCTATGGTTCAATCCTATTACATGGAGTCAATCTCGCTTACTTGTCAGCTAACGCATTTACAGTACTGGTCAATTTGACCTTAAGTGAGCTCACTGAAGGTTGAGAGAGACTTGCTGTCAACTTAATCTTAAGTTCGTCTCCAATGGCGAAGGGCATTATTAAGTATGTGATTACTGCTATAGCATTCGACTGGCTGCTCCACCACCACTTTATTGTTGTTGTGGGCAGCTCGGCTTTAGGCTAAGCGGAGTCTGTCTTACTCAACTCTTTTGTCTGCTCATCATTAAATCTATTTATCTATTATTTTTATCATTCACACACTTTACTCACATTTGCTCAATTTTATACTGATTATTATTGGTACTATTATTGATCTTACCCTCTGAAATCAGGTAGCTCAATCTCTCACTACGTTGGGTTGGCTGGAGTGTGATAATAATGGTGGTAACTATTGTTTTTTTTTTTTTTCTTTCACCCCAACCAACCCAACGCATCCTTTTACTTACACTTATTAAATACAATCATTTACTTATATTCTCTCCCTACAGAAATTGTCAACTTGACATAAAGTGGACTCATCGACATATTGAGTATGGCCTACTATCAAACTAACCCTCTATCATCTGTCGCTGCCTGAGGCTTCAGGCTGTGCGAATCTGTATCTGAATCGCCAAATCTGGCAAGGATACTACTATGTTTCGTTAGACGCTCACAGCTCAACAGGCGACTGGGATAGTCATGACTTGATTGATCACTGAAGGTTGAGAGAGACTTGCTGTCAACTTAATCTTAAGTTCGTCTCCAATGGCGAAGGGCATTATTAAGTATATGATTACTGCTATAGCATTCGACTGGCTGCTCCACCACCACTTTATTGTTGTTGTGGACAGCTCGGCTTTAGGCTAAGCGGAGTCTGTCTTACTCAACTCTTTTGTCTGCTCATCATTAAATCTATTTATCTATTATTTTTATCATTCACACACTTCACTCACATTTGCTCAATTTTATACTGATTATTATTGGTACTATTATTGATCTTACCCTCTGAAATCAGGTAGATCAATCTCTCATTACGTTGGGTTGGTTGGAGTGTGATAATAATGGTGGTAACTATTGTTGTTTTTCTTTCACCCCAACCAACCCAACGCATCTCTTTTACTTACACTTATTAAATACAATCATTTACTTATATTCTCTCCCTACAGAAATTGTCAACTTGACATAAAGTGGACTCATCGACATATTGAGTATGGCCTACTATCAAACTAACCCTCTATCATCTGTCGCCGCCCGAGGCTACAGGCTGTGCGAATATGTATCTGAATTGCCAATTCTGGCAAGGATACTATTATGTTTCGTTAGACGCTCAAAGCTCAACAGGCGACTAGCATGGTCAAGAAAATGATTGATAACCGCTATAGCATTCGCCTGTTTATTTCACCCCTTCCCAAAAAAATAGCCAGGCTTTAGGCTAAGCGGAGTTTGCCTCACTCAATGTGCACGATCGGTCCATCATTAAATCTATTCATCTATTTATTATCTAATATCATAATATTCAAAGTCTCAAACAATTGATCAATCTGATCATAATATGGTGCGATGAACGAGGGTGGCACATCTACAAACTAATCACTCTCTATCAGCTGTCGTCCTTGGGCGACTGGTATAGAAGTGATCACCTCGCTCGTCCATCTGATTGCACTCTTGCCACTATTAAATACATTTATCTATTGTATGAATTAAATACAAGTATATATGGGTTGCGTGTAGGTGCGGGTTAACACTCTGACATACCCCCTCACAATTCCGTCCATATTTGACCTTCCCATTCCTCTATATCTTCCCAAACCAACACTCTTTTCTACTCTTCTTTCTATCTTTTCTATTCTACTCTCTTCGAAAATGGGGGCGTGGATGGAGTATCCCGATAGCACCTAAGCGTCAACCTCTATTCTCTTCCCAAGAAAAAAAAAAAAAAAAAAAAAAAAAACCTAACCTAACCTAACCTAACCTAACCTAACCTAACCTAACCTAACCTAACCTAACCTAACCTAACCTAACCTAACCTTTTTTTTTTTTTTTTTTTTCACGTGAGGAAAATGCATTGAACTGCATCCCCACCGTCCCGGGGGTGGTGCGGTGGGGTATGTGGGGCTCTCCGGCCGTGAAGCGGCCGGCCTACCCACTAAAAACCTCACGATGTCCATTCTCGCCGCCATTTGCCAGGGGTAGCAGGACCGCTCGCGCTTAACTGCTACTACCCCCGACGACGGCTGGCCTCGGCAGGCCTCCTCTCAGAAAAAACCCCTTGAAGGGGAAAAAATCCCTCGCGAGAGGCGGCGTGGACACGCCGCCGCCATCTCGGGCTCCTGTGCTGGCGACAGACCCCCCCGAGTCCGCCGCCACGAGCCGTTTAGGGTGGCAGGTGGTCATTCCTGACCACGCGCCTGGAGCGCTGAGGGCGCTGAGTCCCCTGCAGCAGCTCGCGTGCTCTCTCTTCGGCCTCTTTGACCGACATCACGGCTTCGCAAAATTGGCGCATCGCCTGCCAGGACTCATCGCTGCCGACCATGGCAGAAACCACGGCCGGCAACGAGAGATCGTGGCCAATCACTGCCATCAAATCCTGTCTTGGTTCCGCCCAAGCCGGGCAAATCTCCAGTGTATGTTGAGCGGTGTCATAACTGCAACTGCAGTGGTGACAACGCTCATTGTCCACTCTTTGAATCTTACACAGGTACTTACCGAAGCAGCCGTGTCCGGTAAGCACCTGTGTAAGACGGAAGCTCAGGGCCCCGTGGTCTCTCTCAATCCACTCTAGTAGAGCGGGCCGAATCGCATTTACTGTTATGCGACCGTATCCCGGCCGCGCCAACCGCGTCTCCCACTCCGCCATGAGGATCTGGCGAAGCTCCATCCGGCGTCCCTCAACCTCCCTGAGCGCCGGGCGGTCGCCCCGACTTCGCGCCTCCTCGCGCCACTCGTAGAGCGACGCGAGGGATTTCGCCTCGAGATCCCATGGTGGAGATCCGGCGAGCACAAGGGCCGCGTCAGCCGCTATGGTGCGGTATCCCCGCGTCACCCTGATGGCCATCAGCCTCTGCACTTGCAGAAGTTTGCCGATGACGCCATCAGGGATGTTCGCGGCCCACACCGGGGCACCGTAAAGCGCCATTGAGCGGATGACTCCCATGTATAGTCGTCGCGTAGCGACGTTTGGTCCACCAATATTTGGCAGGAGCCTGGAAAGTGCCCCCGCCGCTCCCACCAACTTCGGCGCCAGCTTATCAAAGTGCGCTACGAAGGTCCATCTGCTATCCAGGATTAAGCCCAAATATTTGAGAGTGGGCCCAATTGGAATTGTAACTCCTCCGACGATCAAGTGGTAGTCGGGCGGCAGGCGAGTACGGGGGTCATGAAAGCACATGGCCTCCGTTTTCCCCAAGGCCACCTCAAGCCCCAATCGCCGGATTTTGTCCACCACATGGGCCACCCCGGCCGTCGCCAGTATGGCTGCTTCGCGGCAGGTCCTCCCTCTAGCGGTCACTAACGTGTCGTCAGCGTAACAGGTAACGCTGAGGTTCCTGAGTAACGCGCCGCGAAGCACCCAGTCATATCCAAGGTTCCACAGGAGCGGCCCAAGGACCGACCCCTGTGGGACTCCACAGGTCATGCGCCACCGTTTGAATCCCGATTGGGTGTCGAAAACGACCTCTCTGTCAGTGAGGTAGGCCTCTACCGTCCTCCGTAAGTAATCCGGCACGCGATGGTACCGGAGAGCCTCCCGAATGCAAGTCCAAGGGAGAGTGTTAAAAGCGTTGGCGATGTCAAGAGACACCGCCAACAACACATCTCCCTCGGACACGGCCTCATCCGCTAGCGACTTCACACGGAGGATCGCACCCACGGTCGACCGTTCCCTCCGAAACCCGAACTGGTTTGCCGAGAGATCCGGTCCAGTCCGAGTGAGATGGCTGACGATGCGTGCAGCAATGATGCGCTCAAAGAGCTTGCACGCCTCGTCCAGCAGAACGATCGGCCGGTACGCCGACGGTGACTCCTCCGGCCTGCCCTCCTTCTTCAACAGCACGAGGCTGCCGACCCTCCATCGAGCGGGAAATTCTCCCCGTTCGAAGCAAGAGGTGAACAACTTTCTTAGATAGTCGCCCAGATGTCTCGAGGCCAGAACCAACGCGCGCCCCGGTATGCCATCAGGCCCAGGGGCGGTGTTCTTGGCACTGAGACGCCGGACGACCATCTTCAGTTCGGGAACTGTCACCTCTGTGGACTCCTCGTCCTCCTCTTCCGACATATGCTCTGCGGGTGGTGGTGGAGCCATACTCGGCGGAACGTGCTCGTCCCTATGAGGGAAGAGCGTCGCGACGACTTCGGCAACAAGATTTGGCTCGAGCGTCTGCGTGAGAGGTGGTGCCCACGGTCTGAGCTTGCCCCTAGCCATGCGGTAGGGGCGCCCCCATGGGTCCTCACTTAGCGACGCGAGCATCTCGTTGCGGGCCCTATCCTTGGCAGCAGCGACTGCTGCCTGGAGAGCCTTCTTCGCTGCCCTATAGGCCTCGTAGAGCTGAGCCTCTACTGGTTCCACCTCGTCCAGCCCACGAGGGCGACCGTGTCGACGCCTCCGATGTCTCTGGTATTGGCGGCGCGCTGCTACGCAGGCGGCGCGTAGGGTGGCAATCTCCGCGCACCACCAGTACACTCGCCGCGAGCTAACTCGCGACTTGACCCGGGGCATCGACGCGTCACAGACGCTCGTCATTGCCCCCGTGAGCCGGTCCGCTTCCGAGTCGACATCGTCCAGAGCATCCGGCATGGGCACCCACGCCTGGACGATAGCGGCCTCCTCGAGTAGCACCCGGTCCAGCCGCTTCAACGCCCACCGGGGGCGGTCCACCCTGACTGAAGGGTTGGAGGTCTGGGTACGAATCTCGAATCGGATGTACCGGTGGTCCGAGAGCGATTCCACCCCCTCAACAACCCTCCAGTCTAGCACCCTGGGTACGAGGGCAGGGCTGGCGAACGTGACGTCCACGATCGACTCGCCCTGCCAACGCACACAAGTGCTTACCGACCCCCGGTTTAGGACCGTGAGACCGACGGCGTCGACCAAACCCTCCAAGAGCACTCCTCTTGAAGAAGTGTGTGCACTACCCCATCTGGTGGACCACGAGTTTAAGTCCCCCAGGAGAAAAGCTGGGCAAGGTTGTGTGCGGTCCAGAAGGTCCCCAACCTCGCCCAGGAAGGACTCGAACTCGGAGTCCCGCCGGTTCGGCGAAAAGTACACCCCGACGATGATTATATCCTTCCACTTCACCGCGACGTAACCCACGCCGCGGGCAATGACCTTCAGGGGTGGCACACACAGGGCACTCGATGGGATGATGGCAACGAGAGCCGCCGTGTCCACTATCCAATTGCTCCGAGGTGGAATCCAATAGGGCTCCGCCACCACAGCCACCTCAATTTTCCATTCTGCCAGTGACGCCACCAGCATGTCTTGCGCCGAACTGCAGTGGTTGCAGTTTATCTGCAGGAATCGGTGTCTAAGGTCGTAAGCCATTAGGGACACTCGATGTCGATATCATACTCATCCATCACTTCCCGGGAAGCCGCAGGGGCTTCGGAAGTGGCAGGACAGGCTGGAGCCGGATGTGTTGGTCCGACTGCAGCCTTCGTCTTTTTGGGCCTGGGGGCCTGGCAGGCCTTGGTGCCCACCTGATGACCCGCAGGTAGCTTGGCTGCCGCACACAGAGCGCAGTGTGAGGCTGCCGAGCAGTCGCTCGCCTTGTGGCCAGGCTTGGCGCACCTGTAGCAGAGGTCGCTACGGTCGACCTCTGACTTACACTGCACTCGGACGTGCCCCGTTTCGAGACAGCGGAAGCAGCGTCTCCCTCTGGGCTGCAATAATTTTACACTGGCTGACACCCAGCCAACCAGGAGACGGCCACTATCCGCTATCTTTTTAGCTGCAGTCACTGGACAGCGCACCCACGCAGCACCCATGCCGGATGAGGCTTGGCGGATGGTGCCGATCTTTATCGACTCCGTAGAGCAATCTCCAGCTTTGGCGATCGCCGCCGTTAACTCTTCGACGGTTACCGAATCGTCCAATCCTGAAATACGGATCTCCGCAGTGGTCACCGGGCGGTGCACACGAACGCAATCCGAACCCAGGGTAGCCCTTATTTGCTCCGCCAATATGTCTGCTTTTTCTGCGCCCTCGACACCGGAAACCTCAAATATGCGGGCTCCCGTGGCAGCCCTACGCGGTCGGAGTGCCGGAATCCCCAGGCCAACCCAGTCGATCTTGGACTTGGCCTCGGACAACGCCGTCGCGTAGGTCACTCCTCTCTTCTCAGCCTCTGGCTGCAAAGTTACCACTACGGCTGCAGTCTTGGGAGCGCGTAACCTTGGCTTCCTCGGCAGTTTCTCCTTCTTTTCGGCGGCGGCGGTCTGAGTCGACTTTTTGCTCGCCGCACGTTTCCCGCCTTTACCGACGCGCACCCACTCTCTAGATGGAGCGGGTGCTGACGGCTCGGCAGCTTTTGGCGGAGCAGCCTTTGACGCTCCGGTAATAGCTGGTGCTGGAGGGGCAAGAGTTGGAGGTGCTGGACCACTCTTGGTTTTCTTACCCCGTCCTTTGCCCTTCTTGGGGGGTACCTGTGGTGCTGGCAAAGCTGTCTCCACGGGTTCCACCGAGGCTTCTCGGGCCCTGTCCGCCGCTAAAGGTGGGCGCACACGTGGTGCGGGCGGGAGCCTCTCCTCCAGTGGAGCCAAGCGGGCACTAATCATAGTACCTAAACTTATGAGCAGTGATCGCTTCAGCTCCTCTACATCTATTCCCTGTTGGGGTCGCGTCTCTGGATAACTAACTTCCATATCCGAGTTAGGCTGGTTCTCGACGCCTGTAGTCAGTGATCCACCACTCAGGGCCTTGGTTAGCTGTTCCCTCATAGAAGTCAGCTCTTTTCGAAGTTCAGCCATTTCACGTCTCAGTTTAGCGTTATCCGCCTGGAGAAGCCGGGTCTCCTCTGAAGTAGTGCGATTGCTGAGCTCCTCTACCACCTGTGTGACGCTGGCTGCGGCGTCATTTAGATAAGCCTGGAAACGGCCACATAGCTTCTTACTATTTTTCGCCACAAACCGGATGGTGTTAACATCGCCAGCGATGCGCTGGCTTAATCCATGTGTAGACAGATCCTCTTCCTGGATATCAACACCTCCCATAACCGCTTCACTAGCACCCGTAGGCACTGTTGTCGACCGCTCCGAGTTTGTTGGGAACTTGAGTCTAAGCTCCCTAGCCGATGCAGCGGCCGCCACAATCTCTTTTTCAGCCTCCAGCCTCATCTGCTGCTTCTCCGTCTCAAGCAGCTGCTGCTTAGCCTGTGCAAGGCCGACATACTCTCCAGTAGACGGGGGACGGCCACGTCCTCGGACCTTGTTCGTTGGTATGGCCGGAGATTTGCCTCCCCATTCCTCGCCACTAGAGCCATCACTATGTGGCCGTTTTTGCGCTTTTGCGCTGTCACGGCTAACGGCTGACCTATAGCCGGACACAGACACATTGTCGGCGCTTGATGAGTCGGACAGATACAGCTGTCTTTCAAGACTCGACTCCTCACTGCGCAGCCTCTTTTCTTTGAGCTCGTCAGTGCTCAGGCGGTTTAGTCTCACAACCGCGACCGGGCTTCTTGATTTAGCTCTAGGCTTTTCTCTCTCCGTTTCGGATCCATCGGACCCTTCCTCTGTCTTTTCGGACTTGCGTCCCTTCTCACGCCTACTACGTCTCTCTTTTCTCACCTTCACACTCTCCTTTTCTACGTCATTTTTTGTTTTTATTTTAATGTATTCCATAACATTCCCACGAGTATGGAACGAAACAAAAGTCCACCCGAGTAGTGCGTCCTTACCACGGGTAAGCCTTTATTTTGGTAACCCAAGAGGGGGGCGGCAGGTACCCTCCTGGGAGGCAGTAGCGACCGACACGACGAGCGAGGCGGACCATTCAGCGCACAAGCGGCACTGACTGGACCGTCCCGCCCGACACCCTGGCCGATCTTGAAGGCTTCGCGCTGCCATTCCGCTTGCCACACAGGGTTTTTTATTGAAAAGTGGTATGCTCCACTTTGTTTTTTATTGAGGTTGGCTCCTCGCGGCCCGGCCAATTAAGGCAAGACCTCCGGTCCCGAGCACGCTCAAGGGATAACGGGCCCTCACCCCCCTCACTTTCGCGAAGGGATCCCTAAGCTACGTGCACCGGCACAATCAAGGCAAGCGCACCCCCACCATGTGTGTAGTGTAAGTGTTGTGTGGTGTATGTGTGTGTGATTGGCTCGGCCAAGCCGATGGTAAAAGCCCACCGACGAGGACGAACCAATGTGTGTGTGTGAATGTCGATGGTCCCCCAAAGAGAACCACCGACAACAAGTGTATGTATAGTGTACCTACAATGCCGGACCATTGGCCAGCGCCGATCAATGGAAACGAGAAAGTTCTCTTCGATTGATCGACGCTGTTTCCACCCACGCCACGAGGAGGCTGTCCGACTGGTGGGCAACCTAACCTAACCTAACCTAACCTAACCTAACCTAACCTAACCTAACCTAACCTAACCTAACCTAACCTAACCTAACCTAACCTTTTTTTTTTTTTTTTTTTTTTTTGTTCGTGAGGAAAATGCATTAAACTGCATCCCCACCGTCCTGGGGGCGGAGCGGTGGGGTATGTGGGGCTCTCCGGCCGTGAAGCGGCCGGCCTACCCACTAAAAACCTCACGGCGGCCTTCCTCAGGCATATGGGGGGGTCCCGGGATCGCTTAAGCGCACCGGAACCCTCCTGCCTTCGCCCCCCCAATTACTTAGGGGGGCCCTCTCCCGGGGGAGCCTGACAGAGGCTCAACCCCGCAGGGGAACGCCGTTTCGATCCACGCCTTACAAAAGTGACGTGGAGCGAGACGGGGCCCCCTCGACGACACCACCCGCCGCACCGGCGGTGTCATCCCGGGCCGCTACCACGGGCACATCAACCCCAACGATGTACCCGCACGCAAGCCCGGCGCGGCGGCTAGCCAAGCTATGTGGCCCGCCGCCGCCTCCTTCGAGCGGGATCGGCTCTCTCCCGATCCCGCTCGGCGCTCTCCTTCTGGAGCATTACTGCCTCGCAGAAGGAGAGCGCTGCCTCCCAACCCTCCTCACTCTCCAGCATGGCCGCGACCAATGCTGGAGGGGACAGATCTCGCCCGATGACGTCGACCAGGACTCGACGCTCAGACTCCCACGCGGGGCAGTCTTCCAGCGTGTGCTGGGCGGAGTCCCGGTCGGAAGCGCAATGGTGGCACTGTGTCGTTTCCTCCCTCCCGATTCGGTTCAGATACTCACCGAAGCAACCGTGTCCGGTGAGTATCTGAGTCAATCTGTAGGTGACCTCGCCTTTTCTGCCGATCCAGGCCTCGAAGTTGGGCAGGACGGCACCGACAGCGCGTTGGCGCGCACAGCCCTGTCGTTCCAGCTGCGCGCGCCAGTCCCTCAAGGCCTGTCGGTGCGCGTCCCGCCGGAGCATTCCTTGCGCGGGTTCTAGCGCGTACCCCCCGTCTCCTCCACCCTGGTCGATGCCTCGCCGCGCGTCATAGACGGCGGCGTCCATCTTGGCCAGGATTTGGAAAGGGGGGGAACGGGCCAGAACCGTCGCCGCCTCGAACGAAATCGTCCGGTAGCCTCGTACGATCCGCATGGCCATTAGCCGCTGCAGGCTCCTCAACAGAGCTCCGCAGCGGCAGGACCTCGTGAGGTCGTTGGACCACACGGGGGCCCCGTACAGCGCCACGGATCGTATGACGCCACCGTAGAGGCGGCGAACTCCTTCCCGCGGTCCCCCGAGGTTGGGCAGCAGGCGATGTAGCGCACCTGCTATCCTGCGCGCTCGGGGGACCAGGCGCACGAAATGCTCTTCGAAGCTCCATCGGCTGTCCAGGGTGAGGCCTAGGTACTTGATGTACCGCCCCACCTGGACTTCGGCGTCACCTACACGGATTCGCGAGTTGGGGGGTTCCTGGCCTCGTCTGAGGCGGTGGAACCATAGCGCCTCGCACTTGTGAGGCGCTATCTCTAGGCCCAGCTCGCGAATCGCCCGCACGACACATGCCACCCCCAGCTCGGCAAGCCTGAGCGTTCGCCCGAAGTCAGCGCCGGTGGCGACAACGAGAGTGTCATCCGCATAGCAGACGACACTCACGTCACCGGGAAGACTGGTGCGAAGGACCGCATCATATGCGAGGTTCCATAGCAGGGGGCCCAAGACGGACCCCTGCGGAACCCCGCACGTGATCTCCCGTTCCGTCTCCGTCCCGTTTCGACCGGTAATCCTGACGCGTCTGTCGCGAAGGTAGGCCCCGATGATTGCCCGCAAGTAGGGAGGCACGCCGTGATAAACCAGTGCCTCCCTAATTGCCTGCCACGGGAGGGTTCCGAAAGCGTTGACGATGTCCAGGGACACCGCCAGCGCAACCCCCCCTGAACGGACTGCCGATTCCGAAAGGGAGCGGACGAGGCGGACAGCGTCCACGGTCGACCGCCCCGGCCGGAATCCGAACTGGCAGTCCGATAGATCTGGGCCTACTCGCGACAGGTGCCCGCTGATACGATCGGAGATAACTCTTTCGAAGAGCTTCCCCGTCTCGTTCAGCAGGCATATCGGTCGAAACGACGACGGAGACTCGGCGGTCCTTCCCTCCTTCCTCAGGAGCACCAGTCTCGCTGACTTCCACTCGAGGGGGAACACGGATAGGCGGAGGCAGTCGTTGAAGAGCTGCCTCAGCCGGTTCCCTAAGACCTTCAGAGCCAGCACAAGCACCCTGCCCGGAACACCATCCGGGCCGGGTGCGGTGGAGCGGGATGCCAGCCGCCTAACGGCTAGCTCGAGCTCGGCCCCCGTCACCCCCAGATCGTCGGACCAAAGATCTCGATCCGGCGACAAGGGAGGGTGACTGGAGGGACTGTCCTGGACCCTTGGGAAGAGTGTTGCTACGACTCTCCCCACGAAGTTGGGGTCCAGGGTTTCCGTCAACGGAGGGACCCACGGTCTGAGCTTGCCCAGTACCATCTTGTACGGGCGCCCCCATGGATCCCTATCCAGTCCCTCCACGAGCTCGTTCCAGGACCGCTCCTTGGCCTCAGCGATTGCGATGCTGAGGGCATGGGCCGCGGTCCCGTATTCCCGCCTGGCTCTTAGGGTCTCCTCTAGTGAGGCTTGCCTTCTCCTTCGGGCTCTTTGGTACTGGCGTCGCGCAGCCACGACCGATCGTCGAAGCCGCGCGATCTCCTCGCTCCACCAGTACACAGAGCCCCGCTGGGGCGGCCTGGCTCGGGGCATCGAGACGTCGCAGATCGACGTCATTGTGTCCCGGAACCAGGCGGCTTGCGCCTCCGGATCGGGCGAGATCTGTTCCTCCGTCCAGTCCGCGACGTTGGCGGCGGCTACGGCCATGTCTCGGTCGAGCCGCTTGAGAGACCAACGTCGCGGAGGGCTGCGGTCCTGGCGTGGGCGGATAGGGTGGCGGAGGGATACATCGAATACGATGTATAGGTGGTCCGATAGCGTGACCGCCTCCTCCGCCACCCTCCATCCTGTAACTGTATGCGAGGCTGAGGGAGTCGCCCATGACAGGTCCACGATCGACTCCCCCTGCCATCGCCTACAGGTACGGGCCGAACCTCGGTTTAGCAACCGGAGGTCCAGCCCTGCCGCCCACTCCAGAAGCGTCTCTCCCCTAACGTTGTCCAGGGTGTCCCCCCACTCTCTCGAGCGGGAGTTAAAATCACCCAGGACAAATACCTGGCGGGGGGCGCAGCCGCGAATGCAGCTCGCCAGCTCCTCCAGGTATGCCTCGAAAACAGCGAGGCCGCTGTTAGGGGAGATATAGCAGCCCACCATGGCCGTGGACCCCCACTCCACGGCCACGTAGCCCGGCCCTTTTGCGATGAGGGAGCAATGGAGATGGTCACCCCCCGCCCAATAAATGCTGACCAAGCCCAAGTCGTCCCCGAACCACCTAGGGTTGTCCGGGACGGAGTAGGGCTCGGCGACTACCGCCAGGCCAACCGACCACTCCGCGAGCGTTTGGAGCAGGAGATCCTGCGCCGCTCGGCGGTGGTTCAGGTTGACCTGCAGCACACAGACGTGGGGAGCCATTAGGAGGTCTCCATTACTTCCTCACTCCCCTGGGCCGGGGAAGGGGGCTGGACTGGCCCCTTCTTCTTTTTATTCTTCGGCGGGGAACACTTTTTGGTCCCCAGCCGGTGGTCGGCGGCCCGCCCTAGGTCCGCGCAGACCGGGCAATGGGGGGCGGACGCTGTGCAATGACGGGCAATGTGCCCCGTCTCACCGCACCTGTAACAGCGTCCGCTCCTGTCCACATTGTTGGGGCACTTTACTCTGACGTGCCCCACCTCGAGGCACTGGTAACATTGCAACGGCCGTGCTGCCAGTGCCTCTACTCTCGCCGAGGTCCACCCTATCTGAACCCGTCCTTGGGCGGCCACCTTCCTGACGGCCCCGACCGGGCATCGGACCCATGCGGTCCCCAAGCGTGATGGGGCGGTGCGGATCTCCCCGATCTTGATATCGGTCGGGGAGCATCCGCCCGCCTCGGCGATCGCTGCCGTGACGTCCCCGGGGGTGATGGACTCGTCTAGGTCCATCACCCGCAGATCCCCCATTTTACACGGGCGCGAGATGAGCGCGCCCGTGTCGGCGAGGGCCTCCCTCATCTTTTCCGCCAGGGCGTCGGCCTTGGCGGAGCTCTCGGGACCGGGGACCTCCAATAGGAGAGCCCCGGTGGCCGCCTTCCTCTGCCTTACGCCCCCCACGATGCCAAGGTCCGCTAGTTTGATGCGGGCCTTGGCGGCGGTCATAACCGCAGCGATCGTGGTCTCGGCGCCTTCAGGCACCGTGACCACAACCGCCGCACATGTGGGGGGTTTGGGCTGCCCCTTCTTCTTCTGAGGAGTGGGGGCGGCCTGGGTCCGTGGTGTTGGAGCAGCGACCTGTTTGGCACGGGCGGCCGCCTTTCGGCCGACCACCGTTGCCCAGGTGCCGCTCTGTGCCCCCACCCGCTCCGTCGATGGCCCCGCCAAAGCTGGAACTGGCGGAGCCTGTGACGACGCCGTTCCCCTCTGCGCCCGCCTTTTCTTTTTTCTTTGCGACTTAGTCAGCGTCGCCTGGGGAATTTCCCCCTCTCGACGCTGACCCTGTCCCAGGGGAGGTCTCCTTCCCATCTCGGGGAAGAGACGGCCCATAAGCTCGGACTGAAACCGGGCGTACTCTCGGTCCATAATGGCCGAGAGCTGGCTCCAGTCCGAGCTTGGTTGGGGGGCTGACGCCGTCACCCGAGGTGTCGGCGCGGGCGCCCCCCTTTGTGGACCGTCTCGTCCCTTTTTTGTTCCGGCCGGTGTCGGCGCTGCCGGGGCAGGCAGACCTTCCCGGTGCGGCCGCGGCACCCGAGCTTTTCCGGGCGCCACATGAGATGGCGCCGCAGCCGGGGTGTGTGAGGCACCCCCTCCCCTTCGAAGCTCGGCCAACTCGCTGGCCAGCACCTCGATGCGGGCGTAGAGCTGGTCGATCAGGGAACGAGTCCTCTCGTTCTCCCGATCCCGAGTCTCCGCCCTCACACACAGTTCGGCTGCGCAGGCCTTTAAGGTGGTGAAAGCGGACCGAACCGACTTCACCACTTCCGCCTTGGAGCTCTTCGGCTTATCGACCGTCTTCTCTACGGCCGATAAACAGGAGAAGAGCTCCGAGCCTATGTCCGCTGACGCTCGTTCACCGATTCCTCCGGTTTCAGCGGCCGGTTGCGTCGCTTCCTGCTCCGCGGTGGCGTCGTCCGCTTTCCTCCTCCTGATGACCATGGGCCTCCCGTCATCATCGGCAGGACGCTGCGGTTTGCGCTTTCGCGCCCGCAGAGTTCCGCCGATGGAGGATGAGATAGAGACCGCAGACATAGCGTCGCTGTCCCCATCATTCTCCCTCCCAGCCCTAAGCCTCGGGCAAGGAGTGCCTGGTCTAGCAAATCGCAAGACCAGGCTCTCCTCTGAGGTCGTCCTAGAATGAGACCGGGAGCGAACGAAACTCGCCCCCGATCTCCTTGTGTCCAATCCAGTGGTGGGATCATCGACCGCACAAAATGTTTGTGGGGTCGGAACATCCACCGTCTCCTCCTTGTCGTCTCCGGTACGCGACCGAGGCCGCGAGGCAGTGTTGGCCCCCCCCGTATACGTGGGGCCAGCCGCCCTGGAAAGGGCGGCACGGGATTCCCCAGCTATGTTGCTGGGACCCGCCCGGGGATCATTTTCGCACTGCTGTTTTTTCATTTTGTTTTTGTCCAGTTAACGTCTGGGACCCGACGTTGATGCCCTTGGGGCCGACCTCCGCGCCGGCCATACATCCCCTCGCCAGGCACCAGAGCTTGGGATTTACGGATTTTTTAAAGTGGTTTACTCCACGCGGTCCCTTGGGACCCCCGTTCCTCTCCGTTGAGGGTTACGGGTTGGGCCGATCGGGGGGGTTTATAACCCCTGATCCGTCGCCCCTTACATGGGTCAGGCCGAGCGGAAGGGTTTGTAACCGCAATCCGTCGCCCCTTCCCAAAGCTACCACCACGGGCCAAGCCGATCGGGGGGGTTGACAACCCCTTGTCCGTCGCCCTGGCCCACAACTACCACCTTGGGTAGGCCGAACGGGGGGGTTCATAACCCCTAGTCCGTCGCCCCTCCCTTAATCCACCATCGGTTGGGCCGAACGGGGGGGTTCATAACCCCTGGTCCGTCGCCCCAACCTCACCATCACTCGCACGTCCACTCTGCCCTCTGCTATTCAGAGGGACAGGCAGAGCGCCCTCCGGGGACCACTTCGCTTCACTACAGGCTGGATTGCCTGCAGCTACTGAGCCCCCCCGCCACGACAAGGCGTGGTCCCGTGGGGGGGAACCTAACCTAACCTAACCTAACCTAACCTAACCTAACCTAACCTAACCTAACCTAACCTTTTTTTTTTTTTTTTTTTTTTTTTTTTGTTCGTGAGGAAAATGCATTAAACTGCATCCCCACCGTCCTGGGGGCGGAGCGGTGGGGTATGTGGGGCTCTCCGGCCGTGAAGCGGCCGGCCTACCCACTAAAAACCTCACGGCGGCCTTCCTCAGGCATCTGGGGGGGTCCCGGGATCGCTTAAGCGCACCGGAACCCTCCCGCCTTCGCCCCCCCAATTACTTAGGGGGGCCCTCTCCCGGGGGAGCCTGGCAGAGGCTCAACCCCGCAGGGGAACGCCGTTTCGATCCACACCGTGTAAAAGTGACGTGGAGCGAGACGGGGCCCCCTCGACGACACCACCCGCCGCACCGGCGGTGTCATCCCGGGCCGCTACCACGGGCACATCAACCCCAACGATGTACCCGCACGCAAGCCCGGCGCGGCGGCTAGCCAAGCTATGTGGCCCGCCGCCGCCTCCTTCGAGCGGGATCGGCTCTCTCCCGATCCCGCTCGGCGCTCTCCTTCTGGAGCATTACTGCCTCGCAGAAGGAGAGCGCTGCCTCCCAACCCTCCTCACTCTCCAGCATGGCAGCGACCAATGCTGGAGGGGACAGATCTCGCCCGATGACGTCGACCAGGACTCGACGCTCAGACTCCCACGCGGGGCAGTCTTCCAGCGTGTGCTGGGCGGAGTCCCGGTCGGAAGCGCAATGGTGGCACTGTGTCGTTTCCTCCCTCCCGATTCGGTTCAGATACTCACCGAAGCAACCGTGTCCGGTGAGTATCTGAGTCAATCTGTAGGTGACCTCGCCTTTTCTGCCGATCCAGGCCTCGAAGTTGGGCAGGACGGCACCGACAGCGCGTTGGCGCGCACAGCCCTGTCGTTCAAGCTGCGCGCGCCAGTCCCTCAAGGCCTGTCGGTGCGCGTCCCGCCGGAGCATTCCTTGCGCGGGTTCTAGCGCGTACCCCCCGTCTCCTCCACCCTGGTCGATGCCTCGCCGCGCGTCATAGACGGCGGCGTCCATCTTGGCCAGGATTTGGAAAGGGGGGGAACGGGCCAGAACCGTCGCCGCCTCGAACGAGATCGTCCGGTAGCCTCGTACGATCCGCATGGCCATTAGCCGCTGCAGGCTCCTCAACAGAGCTCCGCAGCGGCAGGACCTCGTGAGGTCGTTGGACCACACGGGGGCCCCGTACAGCGCCACGGATCGTATGACGCCACCGTAGAGGCGGCGAACTCCTTCCCGCGGTCCCCCGAGGTTGGGCAGCAGGCGATGTAGCGCACCTGCTATCCTGCGCGCTCGGGGGACCAGGCGCACGAAATGCTCTTCGAAGCTCCATCGGCTGTCCAGGGTGAGGCCTAGGTACTTGATGTACCGCCCCACCTGGACTTCGGCGTCACCTACACGGATTCGCGAGTTGGGGGGTTCCTGGCCTCGTCTGAGGCGGTGGAACCATAGCGCCTCGCACTTGTGAGGCGCTATCTCTAGGCCCAGCTCGCGAATCGCCCGCACGACACATGCCACCCCCAGCTCGGCAAGCCTGAGCGTTCGCCCGAAGTCAGCGCCGGTGGCGACAACGAGAGTGTCATCCGCATAGCAGACGACACTCACGTCACCGGGAAGACTGGTGCGAAGGACCGCATCATATGCGAGGTTCCATAGCAGGGGGCCCAAAACGGACCCCTGCGGAACCCCGCACGTAATCTCCCGTTCTGTCTCCGTCCCGTTTCGACCGGTAATCCTGACGCGTCTGTCGCGAAGGTAGGCCCCGATGATTGCCCGCAGGTAGGGAGGCACTCCGTGATAAACCAGTGCCTCCCTAATTGCCTGCCACGGGAGGGTTCCGAAAGCGTTGACGATGTCCAGGGACACCGCCAGCGCAACCCCCCCTGAACGGACTGCCGATTCCGAAAGGGAGCGGACGAGGCGGACAGCGTCCACGGTCGACCGCCCCGGCCGGAATCCGAACTGGCAGTCCGATAGATCTGGGCCTACCCGCGACAGGTGCCCGCTGATACGATCGGAGATAACTCTTTCGAAGAGCTTCCCCGTCTCGTTCAGCAGGCATATCGGTCGAAACGACGACGGAGACTCGGCGGTCCTTCCCTCCTTCCTCAGGAGCACCAGTCTTGCTGACTTCCACTCGAGGGGGAACACGGATAGGCGGAGGCAGTCGTTGAAGAGCTGCCTCAGCCGGTTCCCTAAGACCTTCAGAGCCAGCACAAGCACCCTGCCCGGAACACCATCCGGGCCGGGTGCGGTGGAGCGGGATGCCAGCCGCCTAACGGCTAGCTCGAGCTCGGCCCCCGTCACCCCCAGATCGTCGGACCAAAGATCTCGATCCGGCGACAAGGGAGGGTGACTGGAGGGACTGTCCTGAACCCTTGGGAAGAGTGTTGCTACGACTCTCCCCACGAAGTTGGGGTCCAGGGTTTCCGTCAACGGAGGGACCCACGGTCTGAGCTTGCCCAGTACCATCTTGTACGGGCGCCCCCATGGATCCCTATCCAGTCCCTCCACGAGCTCATTCCAGGACCGCTCCTTGGCCTCAGCGATTGCGATGCTGAGGGCATGGGCTGCGGTCCCGTATTCCCGCCTGGCTCTTAGGGTCTCCTCTAGTGAGGCTTGCCTTCTCCTTCGGGCTCTTTGGTACTGGCGTCGCGCAGCCACGACCGATCGTCGAAGCCGCGCGATCTCCTCGCTCCACCAGTACACAGAGCCCCGCTGGGGCGGCCTGGCTCGGGGCATCGAGACGTCACAGATGGACGTCATTGTGTCCCGGAACCAGGCGGCTTGCGCCTCCGGATCGGGCGAGATCTGTTCCTCCGTCCAGTCCGCGACGTTGGCGGCGGCTACGGCCATGTCTCGGTCGAGCCGCTTGAGAGACCAACGTCGCGGAGGGCTGCGGTCCTGGCGTGGGCGGATAGGGTGGCGGAGGGATACCTCGAATACGATGTATAGGTGGTCCGATAGCGTGACCGCCTCCTCCGCCACCCTCCATCCTGTAACTGTATGCGAGGCTGAGGGAGTCGCCCATGACAGGTCCACGATCGACTCCCCCTGCCATCGCCTACAGGTACGGGCCGAACCTCGGTTTAGCAACCGGAGGTCCAGCCCTGCCGCCCACTCCAGAAGCGTCTCTCCCCTAACGTTGTCCAGGGTGTCCCCCCACTCTCTCGAGCGGGAGTTAAAATCACCCAGGACAAATACCTGGCGGGGGGCGCAGCCGCGAATGCAGCTCGCCAGTTCCTCCAGGTATGCCTCGAAAACAGCGAGGCCGCTGTTAGGGGAGATATAGCAGCCCACCATGGCCGTGGACCCCCACTCCACGGCCACGTAACCCGGCCCTTTTGCGATGAGGGAGCAATGGAGATGGTCACCCCCCGCCCAATAAATGCTGACCAAGCCCAAGTCGTCCCCGAACCACCTAGGGTTGTCCGGGACGGAGTAGGGCTCGGCGACTACCGCCAGGCCAACCGACCACTCCGCGAGCGTTTGGAGCAGGAGATCCTGCGCCGCTCGGCGGTGGTTCAGGTTGACCTGCAGCACACGGACGTGGGGAGACATTAGGAGGTCTCCATTACTTCCTCACTCCCCTGGGCCGGGGAAGGGGGCTGGACTGGCCCCTTCTTCTTCTTAGTTTTCGGCGGGGAACACTTCTTGGTCCCCAGCCGATGGTCGGCGGCCCGCCCTAGGTCCGCGCAGACCGGGCAATGGGGGGCGGACGCTGTGCAATGACGGGCAATGTGCCCCGGCTCACCGCACCTGTAACAGCGTCCGCTCCTATCCACGGTGTTGGGGCACATTACTCTAACGTGCCCCAGCTCGAGGCACTGGTAACACTGCAACGGCCGTGCTGCCAGTGCCTCTACTCTCGCCGAGGTCCATCCAATTTGCACCCGTCCTTGGGCGGCCACCTTCCTGACGGCCCCGACCGGGCAGCGGACCCATGCGGTCCCCAAGCGTGATGGGGCGGTGCGGATCTCCCCGATCTTGATATCGGTCGGGGAGCATCCGCCCGCCTCGGCGATCGCCGCCGTGACGTCCGCGGGGGTGATGGACTCGTCTAGGTCCATCACCCGCAAGTCGCCCATTTTACACGGGCGCGAGATGAGCGCGCCCGTGTCGGCGAGGGCCTCCCGCATCTTCTCCGCCAGGGCGTCGGCCTTGGAGGAGCTCTCGGGACCGGGGACCTCCAATAGGAGAGCCCCGGTGGCCGCCTTCCTCTGCCTTACGCCCCCCACGATGCCAAGGTCCGCTAGTTTGATGCGGGCCTTGGCGGCTGTCATCACTGCAGCGATCGTGGTCTCGGCGCCTTCAGGCACCGTGACCACAACCGCCGCACATGTGGGGGGTTTGGGCTGCCCCTTCTTCTTCTGAGGAGTGGGGACGGCCTGGGTCCGTGGAGCAGCAACCTGTTTGGCACGGGCGGCCGCCTTTCGGCCGACCACCGTTGCCCAGGTGCCGCTCTGTGCCCCCACCCGCTCAGTTGATGGCCCCGCCAAAGCTGGAACTGGCGGAGCCTGTGACGACGCCGTTCCCCTCTGCGCCCGCCTTTTCTTTTTTCTCTGGGACTTAGTCAGCGTCGCCTGGGGAATTTCCCCCTCTCGACGCTGACCCTGTCCCAGGGGAGGTCTTCTTCCCATCTCGGGGAAGAGACGGCCCATAAGCTCGGACTGAAAACGGGCGTACTCTCGGTCCATAATGGCCGAGAGCTGGCTCCAGTCCGAGCTTGGTTGGGGGGCTGACGCCGTCAGCCGAGGTGTCGGCGCGGGCGCCCCCCTTTGTGGACCGTCTCGTCCCTTTTTTGCCTTTGCCGATGTCGGCGCTGCAAGGGCAGGTAAACCTCCCCGAGACGGACCCGGCGCCTGAGCCCTTCCAGGCGCCTCGAAAGTTGGCGCCGCAGCCGGGGCATGAGAGGCACCCCCTCCCCTCCGAAGCTCCGCCAACTCGCTGGCCAGCACCTCGATGCGGGCGTAGAGCTGGTCGATCAGGGAACGAGTTCTCTCGTTCTCCCGATCCCGAGTCTCCGCCCTCACGCACAGTTCTGATGCGCAGGCCTTTAAGGTGGCGAAGGCGGACCGAACGGACTTCACCACTTCCGCCTTGGAGCTCTTCGGCTTATCGACCGTCTTCTCTACGGCCGATAGACAGGAGAAGAGCTCCGAGCCGATGTCCGCAGACGCTCGTTCACCGATTCCCGTTTCAGCGGCCGGTTGCGTCGCTTCCTGCTCCACGCTGGCGTCGTCCGCTTTCCTCCTTCTGATCACCATGGGCCTCCCGTCATCATCGGCAGGACGCTGTGGTTTGCGCTTTCGCGCCCGCAGAGTTCCGCCGATGGAGGATGAGATAGAGACGCCGGACATAGCGTCGCTGTCCCCATCGTTCCCCCTCCCGGCCCTAAGCCTCGGGCAAGGAGTGCCTGGTCTAGCAAATCGCAAGACCAGGCTCTCCTCCGAGGTCGTCCTTGAGTGAGACCGGGAGCGAACAAAACTCGCCCCCGATCTCCTCGTGTCCAATCCAGTGGTGGGATCATCGACCGCACAAGATGTTTGTGTGGTCGGAACGTCCACCGTCTCCTCCGTGTCTTCACCTGTGCGCGACCGAGGCCGCGAGGCAGTGTTGGCCCCCCCCGTATACGTGGGGCCAGCCGCCCTGGAAAGGGCGGCACGGGATTCCCCAGCAATGTTGCTGGGACCCGCCCGGGGATTATTTTGGCACTGCTTCATTTTCATGTTTTTTTGTCCAGTTAACGTCTGGGACCCGACGTCGGTGCCCTAGGGGCCGACCTCCGCGTCGACCATGCATCCCCTCGCCAGGCACCAAAGCTTAGGATTTACGGATTTTTTAAAGTGGTTTACTCCACGCGGTCCCTTGGGACCCCCGTTCCTCTCCGTTGAGGGTTACGGGTTGGGCCGATCGGGGGGGTTTACAACCCCTGATCCGTCGCCCCTTACATGGGTCAGGCCGAGCGGAAGGGTTTGTAACCGCAATCCGTCGCCCCTTCCCAAAGCTACCACCACGAGCCAAGCCGATCGGGGGGGTTAACAACCCCTTGTCCGTCGCCCTGGCCCACAACTACCACCTAGGGTAGGCCGAACGGGGGGGTTCATAACCCCTAGTCCGTCGCCCCTCCCTTAATCCACCATCGGTTGGGCCGAACGGGGGGGTTCATAACCCCTGGTCCGTCGCCCCAACTCACCATCACTTGCACGTCCACTCTGCCCTCTGCTATTCAGAGGGACAGGCGGAGCGCCCTCCGGGGACCACTTCGCTTCACTGCAGGCTGGATTGCCTGCAGCTACTGAGCCCCCCCGCCACGACAAGGCGTGGTCCCGTGGGGGGGAACCTAACCTAACCTAACCTTTTTTTTTTTTTTTTTTTTTTTTCGTGAGGAAAATGCATTGAACTGCATCCCCACCGTCCCAGGGGTGGATCGGTGGGGTATGTGGGGCTCTCCGGCCGTGAAGCGGCCGGCCTACCCACTAAAAACCTCACGGTTGCCTTCCTCAGGCATCTGGGGGGGCCCCGGGATCGCGTCAGCACACCGGGACCCACCCGCCTTTGCTCCCCCAATTACTTGGGGGGGCCCTCTCCCGAGGGAGCCCAGCAGGGGCCCCCTCATTGAAACACCCCGCCTCACCGGCGGCGCCATCCTGGGCCGCTACCACGGGCACACCAACCCCAGCGGTGCACCCGCACGCGAGCCCGTCGCGGCGGCCAGCCAAACCATGTGGCCCGCCGCCGCCCCCATCGAGCGGGATCGGCCTTCTCCCGATCCCGCCCCGCGCCCTCCCTCTGGAGCATTACTGCCCCACCGAAGGAGAGCGCCTCCCACCACTCGCACATCCACTCTGCCCTCTGCTCGACAGAGGGACAGGCGGAGCGCCCTCCGGGGACCACTTCGCTTCACTACAGGCTGGATTGCCTGCAGCTACTGAGCCCCCCCGCCACGACAAGGCGTGGTCCCGTGGGGGGGGACCTAACCTAACCTAACCTAACCTTTTTTTTTTTTTTTTTTTTTTTTGTTCGTGAGGAAAATGCATTGAACTGCATCCCCACCGTCCTGGGGGCGGAGCGGTGGGGTATGTGGGGCTCTCCGGCCGTGAAGCGGCCGGCCTACCCACTAAAAACCTCACGGCGGCCTTCCTCAGGCATCTAGGGGGGGTCCCGGGATCGCTTAAGCGCACCGGAACCCTCCCGCCTTCGCCCCCCCAATTACTTAGGGGGGCCCTCTCCCGGGGGAGCCTGGCAGAGGCTCAACCCCGCAGGGGAACGCCGTTTCGATCCACGCCGTGTAAAGATGGCGCGGAGCGAGACAGGGCCCCCTCGACGACACCACCCGCCGCACCGGCGGTGTCATCCCGGGCCGCTACCACGGGCACATCAACCCCAACGATGTACCCGCACGCAAGCCCGGCGCGGCGGCTAGCCAAGCTATGTGGCCCGCCGCCGCCTCCTTCGAGCGGGATCGGCTCTCTCCCGATCCCGCTCGGCGCTCTCCTTCTGGAGCATTACTGCCTCGCAGAAGGAGAGCGCTGCCTCCCAACCCTCCTCACTCTCCAGCATGGCCGCGACCAATGCTGGAGGGGACAGATCTCGCCCGATGACGTCGACCAGGACTCGACGCTCAGACTCCCACGCGGGGCAGTCTTCCAGCGTGTGCTGGGCGGAGTCCCGGTCGGAAGCGCAATGGTGGCACTGTGTCGTTTCCTCCCTCCCGATTCGGTTCAGATACTCACCGAAGCAACCGTGTCCGGTGAGTATCTGAGTCAATCTGTAGGTGACCTCGCCTTTTCTGCCGATCCAGGCCTCGAAGTTGGGCAGGACGGCACCGACAGCGCGTTGGCGCGCACAGCCCTGTCGTTCCAGCTGCGCGCGCCAGTCCCTCAAGGCCTGTCGGTGCGCGTCCCGCCGGAGCATTCCTTGCGCGGGTTCTAGCGCGTACCCCCCGTCTCCTCCACCCTGGTCGATGCCTCGCCGCGCGTCATAGACGGCGGCGTCCATCTTGGCCAGGATTTGGAAAGGGGGGGAACGGGCCAGAACCGTCGCCGCCTCGAACGAAATCGTCCGGTAGCCTCGTACGATCCGCATGGCCATTAGCCGCTGCAGGCTCCTCAACAGAGCTCCGCAGCGGCAGGACCTCGTGAGGTCGTTGGACCACACGGGGGCCCCGTACAGCGCCACGGATCGTATGACGCCACCGTAGAGGCGGCGAACTCCTTCCCGCGGTCCCCCGAGGTTGGGCAGCAGGCGATGTAGCGCACCTGCTATCCTGCGCGCTCGGGGGACCAGGCGCACGAAATGCTCTTCGAAGCTCCATCGGCTGTCCAGGGTGAGGCCTAGGTACTTGATGTACCGCCCCACCTGGACTTCGGCGTCACCTACACGGATTCGCGAGTTGGGGGGTTCCTGGCCTCGTCTGAGGCGGTGGAACCATAGCGCCTCGCACTTGTGAGGCGCTATCTCTAGGCCCAGCTCGCGAATCGCCCGCACGACACATGCCACCCCCAGCTCGGCAAGCCTGAGCGTTCGCCCGAAGTCAGCGCCGGTGGCGACAACGAGAGTGTCATCCGCATAGCAGACGACACTCACGTCACCGGGAAGACTGGTGCGAAGGACCGCATCATATGCGAGGTTCCATAGCAGGGGGCCCAAGACGGACCCCTGCGGAACCCCGCACGTGATCTCCCGTTCCGTCTCCGTCCCGTTTCGACCGCTAATCCTGACGCGTCTGTCGCGAAGGTAGGCCCCGATGATAGCCCGCAGGTAGGGAGGCACGCCGTGATGAACCAGTGCCTCCCTAATTGCCTGCCACGGGAGGGTTCCGAAAGCGTTGACGATGTCCAGGGACACCGCCAGCGCAACCCCCTCCGAACGGACTGCCGATTCCGAAAGGGAGCGGACGAGGCGGACAGCGTCCACGGTCGACCGCCCCGGCCGGAATCCGAACTGGCAGTCCGATAGATCTGGGCCTACCCGCGACAGGTGCCCGCTGATACGATCGGAGATAACTCTTTCGAAGAGCTTCCCCGTCTCGTTCAGCAGGCATATCGGTCGAAACGACGACGGAGACTCGGCGGTCCTTCCCTCCTTCCTCAGGAGCACCAGTCTCGCTGACTTCCACTCGAGGGGGAACACGGATAGGCGGAGGCAGTCGTTGAAGAGCTGCCTCAGCCGGTTCCCTAAGACCTTCAGAGCCAGCACAAGCACCCTGCCCGGAACACCATCCGGGCCGGGTGCGGTGGAGCGGGATGCCAGCCGCCTAACGGCCAGCTCGAGCTCGGCCCCTGTCACCCCCAGATCGTCGGACCAAAGATCTCGATCCGGCGACAAGGGAGGGTGACTGGAGGGACTGTCCTGGACCCTTGGGAAGAGTGTTGCTACGACTCTCCCCACGAAGTTGGGGTCCAGGGTTTCCGTCAACGGAGGGACCCACGGTCTGAGCTTGCCCAGTACCATCTTGTACGGGCGCCCCCATGGATCCCTATCCAGTCCCTCCACGAGCTCGTTCCAGGACCGCTCCTTGGCCTCAGCGATTGCGATGCTGAGGGCATGGGCCGCGGTCCCGTATTCCCGCCTGGCTCTTAGGGTCTCCTCTAGTGAGGCTTGCCTTCTCCTTCGGGCTCTTTGGTACTGGCGTCGCGCAGCCACGACCGATCGTCGAAGCCGCGCGATCTCCTCGCTCCACCAGTACACAGAGCCCCGCTGGGGCGGCCTGGCTCGGGGCATCGAGACGTCACAGATGGACGTCATTGTGTCCCGGAACCAGGCGGCTTGCGCCTCCGGATCGGGCGAGATCTGTTCCTCCGTCCAGTCCGCGACGTTGGCGGCGGCTACGGCCATGTCTCGGTCGAGCCGCTTGAGAGACCAACGTCGCGGAGGGCTGCGGTCCTGGCGTGGGCGGATAGGGTGGCGGAGGGATACATCGAATACGATGTATAGGTGGTCCGATAGCGTGACCGCCTCCTCCGCCACCCTCCATCCTGTAACTGTATGCGAGGCTGAGGGAGTCGCCCATGACAGGTCCACGATCGACTCCCCCTGCCATCGCCTACAGGTACGGGCCGAACCTCGGTTTAGCAACCGGAGGTCCAGCCCTGCCGCCCACTCCAGAAGCGTCTCTCCCCTAACGTTGTCCAGGGTGTCCCCCCACTCTCTCGAGCGGGAGTTAAAATCACCCAGGACAAATACCTGGCGGGGGGCGCAGCCGCGAATGCAGCTCGCCAGCTCCTCCAGGTATGCCTCGAAAACAGCGAGGCCGCTGTTAGGGGAGATGTAGCAGCCCACCATGGCCGTGGACCCCCACTCCACGGCCACGTAACCCGGCCCTTTTGCGATGAGGGAGCAATGGAGATTGTCACCCCCCGCCCAATAAATGCTGACCAAGCCCAAGTCGTCCCCGAACCACCTAGGGTTGTCCGGGACGGAGTAGGGCTCGGCGACTACCGCCAGGCCAACCGACCACTCCGCGAGCGTTTGGAGCAGGAGATCCTGCGCCGCTCGGCGGTGGTTCAGGTTGACCTGCAGCACACGGACGTGGGGAGCCATTAGGAGGTCTCCATTACTTCCTCACTCCCCTGGGCCGGGGAAGGGGGCTGGACTGGCCCCTTCTTCTTTTTGTTCTTCGGCGGGGAACACTTTTTGGTCCCCAGCCGGTGGTCGGCGGCCCGCCCTAGGTCCGCGCAGACCGGGCAATGGGGGGCGGACGCTGTGCAATGACGGGCAATGTGCCCCGGCTCACCGCACCTGTAACAGCGTCCGCTCCTATCCACGGTGTTGGGGCACATTACTCTAACGTGCCCCAGCTCGAGGCACTGGTAACACTGCAACGGCCGTGCTGCCAGTGCCTCTACTCTCGCCGAGGTCCATCCAATTTGCACCCGTCCTTGGGCGGCCACCTTCCTGACGGCCCCGACGGGGCAGCGGACCCAAGCTGTCCCCAACCGTGATGGGGCGGTGCGGATCTCCCCGATCTTGATATCTGTCGGGGAGCATCCGCCCACCTCGGCGATCGCCACCGTGACGTCCGCGGGGGTGATGGACTCGTCTAGGTCCATCACCCGCAAGTCGCCCATTTTACACGGGCGCGAGATGAGCGCGCCCGTATCGGCGAGGGCCTCCCTCATCTTCACAGCCAGGGCGTCGGCCTTGGTGGAGCTCTCGGGACCAGGGACCTCCAAAAGGAGAGCCCCGGTGGCCGCCTTCCTCTGCCTTACGCCCCCCACGATGCCAAGGTCCGCTAATTTAATGCGGGCCTTGGCGGCCGTCATTACTGCAGCGATCGTAGTCTCGGCGCCTTCTGGCACCGTGACCACAACCGCCGCACATGTGGGGGGTTTGGGCTGCCCCTTCTTCTTCTGAGGAGTGGGGACGGCCTGGGTCCGTGGAGCAGCAACCTGTTTGGCACGGGCGGCCGCCTTTCGGCCGACCACCGTTGCCCAGGTGCCGCTCTGTGCCCCCACCCGCTCAGTTGATGGCCCCGCCAAAGCTGGAACTGGCAGAGCCTGTGATGACGCCGGTCTCTTCTGCGCCCGCCTTTTCTTCTTTCTCTGGGACTTGGTCAGCGTCGCCTGGGGAATTTCTCCCTCTCGACGCTGACCATGTCCCAGGGGAGGTCTCATTCCCATCTCGGGGAAGAGACGGCCCATAAGCTCGGACTGAAAACGAGCGTACTCTCGGTCCATAATGGCCGAGAGCTGGCTCCAGTCCGAGCTTGGTTGTTGTTGGGGGGCTGACGCCGTCAGCCGAGGTGTCGGCGCGGGCGCCCCCCTTTGTGGACCGTCTCGTCCCTTTTTTGTTCTGGCCGGTGTCGGCGCTGCCGGGGCAGGCAAACCTTCCCGGTGCGGCCGCGGCACCCGAGCTTTTCCGGGCGCCACATGAGATGGCGCCGCAGCCGGGGTGTGTGAGGCACCCCCTCCCCTTCGAAGCTCGGCCAACTCGCTGGCCAGCACCTCGATGCGGGCGTAGAGCTGGTCGATCAGGGAACGAGTCCTCTCGTTCTCCCGATCCCGAGTCTCCGCCCTCACACACAGTTCGGCTGCGCAGGCCTTTAAGGTGGTGAAAGCGGACCGAACCGACTTCACCACTTCCGCCTTGGAGCTCTTCGGCTTATCGACCGTCTTCTCTACGGCCGATAGACAGGAGAAGAGCTCCGAGCCGATGTCCGCAGACGCTCGTTCACCGATTCCCGTTTCAGCGGCCGGTTGCGTCGCTTCTTGCTCCGCGGTGGCGTCGTCCGCTTTCCTCCTCCTGATGACCATGGGCCTCCCGTCATCATCGGCAGGACGCTGTGGTTTGCGCTTTCGCGCCCGCAGAGTTCCACCGATGGAGGATGAGATAGAGACCGCAGACATAGCGTCGCTGTCCCCATCATTCCCGGCCCTAAGCCTCGGGCAAGGAGTACCTGGTCTAGCAAATCGCAAGACCAGGCTCTCCTCCGAGGTCGTTCTTGAATGAGATCGGGAGCGAACGAAACTCGCCCCCGATCTTCTTGCGTCCAGTCCAATGGTGGGATCATCGACCGCACAAGATGTTTGTGGGGTCGGAACATCCACCGTCTCCTCCTTGTCGTCTCCGGTACGCGACCGAGGCCGCGAGGCAGTGTTGGCCCCCCCCGTATACGTGGGGCCAGCCGCCCTGAAAAGGGCAGCACGGGATTCCCCAGCAATGTTGCTGGGACCCGCCCGGGGATTTGTTTCGCACTGCTTCATTTTTTCATGTTTTTTGTCCAGTTTACGTCTGGGACCCGACGTCGGTGCCCTAGGGGCCGACCTCCGCGTCGACCATGCATCCCCTCGCCAGGCACCAAAGCTTAGGATTTACGGATTTTTTAAAGTGGTTTACTCCACGCGGTCCCTTGGGACCCCCGTTCCTCTCCGTTGAGGGTTACGGGTTGGGCCGATCGGGGGGGTTTATAACCCCTGATCCGTCGCCCCTTACATGGGTCAGGCCGAGCGGAAGGGTTTGTAACCGCAATCCGTCGCCCCTTCCCAAAGCTACCACCACGAGCCAAGCCGATCGGGGGGGTTAACAACCCCTTGTCCGTCGCCCTGGCCCACAACTACCACCTAGGGTAGGCCGAACGGGGGGGTTCATAACCCCTAGTCCGTCGCCCCTCCCTTAATCCACCATCGGTTGGGCCGAACGGGGGGGTTCATAACCCCTGGTCCGTCGCCCCAACTCACCATCACTTGCACGTCCACTCTGCCCTCTGCTATTCAGAGGGACAGGCGGAGCGCCCTCCGGGGACCACTTCGCTTCACTACAGGCTGGATTGCCTGCAGCTACTGAGCCCCCCCGCCACGACAAGGCGTGGTCCCGTGGGGGGGAACCTAACCTAACCTAACCTAACCTAACCTAACCTAACCTAACCGAGCTATCCGAGGGTAGTTTCAGAGCAAAAATCGGACAAGCGGTTTAGGAGCTATTAACATCCCCAGCGCCAAAAAAACACGTGGATATTAACCTAGTTGGACCACGAGGCGACACGAGGCGACGGACCGGCGCCAGACAGTGACGTCAACCATCGACGCAACAGGCCTCCGTCCACGACTGGGAGCTTCGAAGCCGCCATATCAAACCAGCTCGAGACTTCGCCTTCGGCTTTCACCACCTGACGAGGGCTCTCCCCAACCACCAATCCTAACCCCATAGTGTTTGGGCTTCCTGGAATCGGGAAGACTAGACCTTTTTGCTCCCACCCATAAACACCCCCATTCCCGAAAATAAAAAATCCTCCCTCCCTCCCCAACCCCCACTTGGTAAAGGACAGTGCTAAGACGACCCTTACACACCAGTGGTCACACCAAGTCCTAGTGCCCCCCCCTTTATTATCAACCCCTTCCTTGTTACTCCCCCCCCCCCTTCCCCCCCCCCCTCATTCTCATTTTTATCCCGCTACCTTACCTAACCCTGTTAGACATCCCTTAACCACCCTTAACATCCCCTCTCTCACCTCCTCCCCCCCCCCCCCCATTTCCGCCCCCCCCCCCTTCTCATTTTATCCCGTTACCTTACCTAACCCTGTTAGACATCCCTTAACCACCCTCAACATCCCCTCTCTCACCTCCTCCCCCCCCCCTCCAGGGTGAAATCCCCTCGGGCTGTAACTTCGCCTCCAGAGGGGCTACAGAGTCGCAAGAGGGCTCATTCGAAGCGGAAGACTAAGGCCTACAATCCTGCCCCGGCGGATTTCCGGAAAAAACCACTAACCGCCCGGAAAGACGGAAAAACCTTCGAAAAAACCCCTCTGCCAATATCTCGGCAACCACAGGTCGTAGAACACCAAGAGTGGGCTTAAACGACTCGTAGGAACGAGGACTACAAATTGGCCCCTACGGTTTTTAGGCGAAAAACTAAAAATTAGCCCCCATCCCCCCAAAATATCACTCTAACAAACCCACAAACACTGGTGTACGGACGCACCACTGTACAAACGACAGTAGTCACAACATCGGGCTCTGCACGTGCGAGTGCGGTGCTCGCAGCGGCCCTGACCGCAACACCCAACATCAACGGCAACATCATCGCCAGGACATCGGACGACGGTCATCAGTCACCAAGTAAGTCCATCCCCAAATAAAAAAAATAAAAAATAAAAAAAAAATAAAAAAAAATAAAAAAAAAAACCATACAAAATATATTAAAAAAAAGAAACTCGTTTTTACTAACATATTACATCCAAGTCGTAGAACAAATATGTCATCATCTAAAATTACTAAAAGGGTGAAGTCGGCCTCCGAGGTTGAACCCCCCCGGAGGAGGACGGAAAGGCAAACAGCAACCTCTCTTCGGCTCAAGGTGCTCACGAAAGGTGCGCAGAGTTCCAGGGAGATGCCAACAGCGCCTGTTCCGGTGGACAATACGCGGCTCGAGGAACCCTCGACGTGCGAGGACGGGCCACGGATGGCGGCGTCACCCACAGACATTAAAACACACACACAAACACACACAAACACACAAAGACAAGAGTCAACCGGGTCCATCACAAAACCCAACTTCAGGGAGGAAACGATGGTATCACTATCAGATATGATACCATCTAGGACGAACTCCTGCAGGACATCATTGTCGGAGTTTGAAATCCCGGAAGATCTCGCGGTAGACAACTTCGCGAGATGGGAAAGGGACCTCCCTCCTCGTCAAGACATCCAGGATGAGGAAGAGTCCTTCGGGTCCAGGTCCATAATAGAGGAAACAGCAGCGGCTCCAAAAGGCAGAGTGAGCATGCTGGTAAGCTCTACGGCTCGGGGGACGGGAATAGTGATGGACCTAGCGTCAAGGGAGGCCAACAATCAACTCCTGTTGGGCAAGGAGGCTCTCGAAAAGGCCGGTAACATGAAGAGGGAGAGTAAAGTTACCGCCCTAGAGTGCCTCAAAAATCTCTACGAGATTACCCTCTCTCTCTCTGACTCCAGATCACGTCACAAATATAATCTGGAACATGAGAGAGCAAGACACGCCAAAGAACTGGTGAACGTCGAAAGAGCTCACGCGAAGGCCATAACCAGAATAACGAGCCAAAACGCGGATGAGCTCAAGAGGGTTAAAGAAGACCTTGCCCAAACAAAGGAGGAGGCACAGGCCATCAAGAAATGGCTCCAATTCGAGACTCCGGAACCCTACAAAAAGATCGACACTATCGCATCGGCAATCACAACACTTACTCAAGACGTGAAGTCGATAAAAGATCTTCAAGAGGCCGTGGAAAAGGACCAAACCCGGTCCACGACCACATTAAACATCGGTCCAAGCTTGGAGACAGTGTTAACGAAGATCGAAACACTGTCGTCCCAGTTGGACGGCCTCCGAAGGGAAGCGGAGTCACAAACCAAACTCTTAAAACAACAACAAAAAGAGCTGCTGCAAGCTATAGAGACCACAAGATCCGGTCTCAACGCAGACAGCAGCAACAACCACAAAATAATAGTGGAGGAAATTGCTGAATTAAAACTAATTATAAAAGAAAACCAGCAAAATCCCCACACCCCACCTCCCCATCCAATAATTGACATAGCAGAGCAGCTTCATCCGCTCTGCGAACAAATGGAGGCTGTGCGCTCTGAACTCAGAGTAAACAGGGAATCAATTATGCGCACACCTCCAAACATTAAAACTACCAACCTCAGGGACGAACTGAGTGAGATAGAGGGCTCTGATCGGGAACCGCAAAGACCAACATATGCGGCAATAACAAACATCCCGGTACCGAGTAGGCCCTCTACTCTAAAACCACCACCCAAACCTCGACCTAGCCCCAACTATACCCTAATTGTCTCTTCCAAAAACCCCAAAAACACCGGGGAAAAGGTGGTGGAGGAAATAAGGGTCACGCTAGACACCAAGCGAACCGGGGCCAAGGTCGATCATGTCCGGAAAGCCCGGAATCAAAAGGTGGTGCTAAAGTGTGGCACCAAGGAGGACCTGCACCTAATTAAAGAAAACCTAAAAGGGAACCAGTCCCTCCAGGTCGATGTTCCAAAGGTAGGAAATCCCTTAGTAATAATAAGGGATGTACTTGCCTACCACACGGACGAGGAGATTATACAAAATCTCCTTGCCCAAAACAAAAAACTTCTTGAGGACGTCGACCTGAAGGAAACACCGGTGAAGATTAGGTATAGGAAAAGAGCACGGAACCCTCTGGAGTGCCACCCCGTCCTTGAGGTACCCCCAATCATACATAAAAGACTTATAGAGACCGAAAAGGTCTATATAGGTCTTCAGCGCAGACCAGTACAAGACTGCTCCCCTCTAATACAATGCTCGAAATGTCTGGGCTTTGGACACACAGCAGCAGTATGCAAAGCAAAACAACAACTGTGCAGCTACTGCGGCGAGGCCCATACATGGGACAAATGCCCGAGCAGAATAGCGGGAGAGTCTCCAAAGTGCAAAAACTGCGCTGACATAAAAGAGAGGGACTCGTCACACATTGCCTATAGCGAGCACTGTCTGGAGCGGGCAAAATGGGACGCTATAGCCCGCTCCAGAATAGCGTATTGCTAAGGGCACCACACAACATGACATAAACACCCAACAAACACAACAACCCAATCCAGGTATATATTGCCTAAAATTCATCCAGGCAAACTTACAAAGATCCAAACAGGCCACCGCCGACCTAATCCGTGAAGCTAAGGGCAGGGGAATTTCAGTTGCTCTGGTGCAAGAGCCATATACGAGCAACACCGGAATACTGAAACAACACCCGGGCACGAAAGTCATCCAGTGCACCCTTAACAGAAACGGACCAGTCAAGGCAGCCATAATCGTGTTCGGAGACAATCTGGAAATCGTTCACGATCCCCAGATTGTAACCGAGACCGAATCGGCAGTCTTGCTCAAAAATGGAAGCTTGCGGCTTGGGGTACTATCTATATACCTGGATGGGCACAATGACATACACCCATATCTCAATCGGATACAGAGAGCCTGCGATAAACTTAATACATCGGACCTCATTGTGGCTGGAGACACAAATGCGTGGAGCCACTGGTGGGGCAGCGCCTCTGAGAACGAAAGAGGTGACCAATACAGCGCTTTTCTGAGCGAAATGAACCTCCATATCCTTAATGTCGGAGACACACCAACTTTCCAAACCTACAGGAGGGGCAAGGAGTACGCAAGTCACGTGGACGTGACAGCGTGCAGCCAAAACCTGTTAGGAAGAGTACGGGACTGGAGAGTGGACGAGTCGGTAACAACATCAGACCACAACGCCATCTGCTTCAACCTACAGCTGTGGAATAGGCTGGAACCCGTTCCAGTCAACACTACACGTAGGTATAACACCAAAAAAGCAGATTGGAATATGTTCAAGGACACACTTCAGTTAATACTCCAGGAAATTAACATCACGGTGGAAAACATCAACGGCATAAGGGAGACGGAGGAGCTGGAGCGAGTTGTTGAAGCATACATAACTTCCATCCACAAGGCCTGTGAAAACACCATCCCATCAAAAGGCAAAATGAGGGTCAAAACGGACCCTCCATGGTGGACAAGGGAATTGCAAAGGCAGAAACAACTCGTAACAAGATATAAAAGACGCATCAGAAATGCAGCTCCAACTCGCAGGTGCTTTGTAATCGAAGAGTACACAGAACAAGTGGAGTTATACAAAATAATGGCAAAAAGTGCCCAGACCAACCACTGGAAGGAGTACTGCACGACACAAGAGAGAGAGAGCATGTGGGACAAAATCTACCGAGTTATCAGGAGAACTGGAGGTAGACAAGAAGAAATGCTCCTCAGAGACGCCAATGGCGCCACTCTCACTCCTGAAAAGTCAGCAGAACTCCTAACAAAAACATTCTATCCGGACGATGATCCATCGACGGAGGAGCAACATCACATTACCATCAAACAACAACTCGCGAGTGTAGACTTCAGCCAGGAGCTTAAAGAGGATGATCCACCCTTCACAGCATCGGAACTAGATGCAGTGTTAAGGGCACAAAATCCCAAAAAGGCACCAGGACCGGACGGGCTAACGGCGGACATCTGCTCAGCCGCAATACATTGCAACATCGAGATCTTCCTAGCTATAGCAAACAAATGTTTGACGCTAGGACATTTCCCGGGGCAATGGAAAGTAGCCCATGTCATTATCCTCCGAAAACCAGCAAAGGAGGACTACACTCACCCCAAATCCTATAGACCCATAGGTTTACTATCGGTACTAGGGAAAACAGTTGAAAAATTGATGGTCACAAGAATCCAGTGGCACACTTTGCCACAACTCCACAAAAACCAATATGGGTTCATGCCACAGAAAGGAACCGAGGATGCTCTCTACGACTTAGTCCAACACATCAGAGAACGGATCAACAACAAACAGATCGTTCTTATGGTGTCGCTGGATATAGAGGGAGCCTTCGATAACGCCTGGTGGCCGGCCCTAAAACATCAACTTACCAAAAAACATTGTCCGGCAAACTTATTCAAAATGGTGGAATCCTATGCCAATGCCATTATATTCACAAAGAAGCTTAAGTTTGACATACCGCAACTACTAATGTCAGGAGTACCGTTGGAGTATACCAACAGTACAAAACTCCTTGGCCTTATAATAGACAATCATCTGACTTTCAAAGAGCACGTAACTGCAACCTGTAAAAGGGCGGCGGACATATACAAACAACTAGCGTGCACAGCGAGGGTCTCATGGGGTCTAAATCCCGAGATAACTAGAACCATCTACACGGCGGTAATAGAGCCAATCGTGTTGTATGCGGCAAGCGTATGGGCCTCAGCTGTCGAACTGGAGATGGTTAAGAAACCTCTCAGCTCGATACAAAGGGCCGTAGCTATTAAAATCTGCAGAGCATACCGCACGGTATCCACAACATCAGCCCTCACCTTAGCGGGACTATTACCAATAGACCTGAAGGTACAAGAGGTAGCGGCTCTCTACTTAGCCAAAAAAAGACAGGACATTACATATATTCCACCTGGAAGGAAGCTAGAAACCAACATAGGCTTCCTAGACCAGGCACATCCGGCCAACATCAACACTCTACAATATACATTACTGGACACACTGGACTCCGATGCGCTCCAAAAACACAAAATCATAGGGCCCCACATCTATACAGACGGCAGCAAAATCCAGGAAAAAGTAGGAGCTGCAGCCACTATGTGGGAGGATGGCAAGGAGTCCAAACACAACACGTTTACACTACACCCGGCGTGCACGGTCTTTCAGTCTGAACTCTACGCCTTGCACAGAGCGGTGCTCATGGCAAAGGACAGTGATTCTCTCGAAGTCAACATTATGAGTGACTCCAGATCATCATTAGAGTTGCTGTCCAACGCGAAAGCACTGCACCCTCTGGTGCAACAAATAAAAAACAACATCAACAAGGCAAAACCAAACATTCGGTTGTTCTGGCTGAGGGCTCACATAGGAACCGCAGGAAATGAGCGAGCTGATGAGCTTGCGAAAATCGCGGCCTTAAGTGACCATCCCCCCAGTTATGACCAAATCCCCCTATCGTACGTCAGGAAGAAGATCAGGGAAGAGTCTGTCAAAAAGTGGCAAGACAGATACGACACTTCCAGCACCGGAGAGGTCACGAGGATCATGCTACCGGATGTCGCCAAGACATACAGGCTAGTAAGATCTGAGACTTTGACCCATACTCAGGTGCAAATCCTGACAGGCCACGGGGGAATAGCCGAATATTTACACAGGTTCGGGCTGAAGAGCGGGCCAGAGTGTGAGTGTGACCCATCCGAAAGGGAAACAGTGTGGCACATTCTACTGGACTGTCCAAGGTTCCAACTTGCGAGGATGGATCTGGAAGCAGCATTAGATAGGAATCTGGTAAAAGAGGAGCTCTATGAGCTACTTTACGACGCGAAAGCGAGGCCAGCATTCCTAGAATTTGCCGAAAAAGCATTCAGAACCGCCGCAGCAAGGAACGGATCTACATTATACACGGAAAGTGGGGGGCAAACCATTCAAAACCTGGAACAAGAAGGGACCCTATCGAACACCCAAAGCAACGACACCAGCCAAAGGGAAGGGCCCGCATCCATTACATTAAACCTGGTACTTTCATGTGCGGAAACAGGGGTTCCGGGAATAAAGACGAGATGCGTCCCACTCTTCATGGACACAAACAGCGAAAGGTTGGGCTTGGCATTCTGCAACGTCTCTGACAAAGGCAGAACCACAATATCACCGGGCCTGGCCGCGCTGTTACATAAAAACACCAAAAAGTGCACACTCAAGAGGAGTTACTTTAAATCCCTTCCCACCCGAGAAGTCATGGGGGTAACTTTCAAACTGGTAAGGACGAAAAATAAGACCATACTGATGTTTGAGAGAAACCATGACCAAGACACGTCACCATACACTCAGGCTGACAAATTCCTAGAGATACTCGGAAGGGAAACGGATCTTTTACCCCGCAAAATCAGTCTGGACGCTATGGCAATAGAGTACGACACGGGAACAGCAGCCGACTACTTTGGCTGCCTAAAGGCCTCTCAACAACACGAGATCATTGCATACGAGAACAGGGGACAGGACCTCACCTTCCTATTACCCTCAAAGTATGCAAAGGATCAGAGGCAAAACCAAAACGTTGACTCTCAGCCGGACTCGGGCTCAAAAAGCGGGACGGAGAGACTCCAGGAGAGTGTAAACCAACAAAAAACTCTAAACAAATCCAAAGACAGTCCTTCATCAATACCAAGTAAACTTTTTAAACATTTCAAAAACTTAGTGAAGGGTGGTAGACAATCACCTCGGGAAGCAGAGGAACACTGGGAAGTAAAGGGAGACACGCAAGCCATTGCGTTAAACCAGGCCCTTCGGCCGACACCAACAATACCGGCACCTCCGCCCAAACCAAGAACCAGAGCGGAAATGGGTCAGGTAAATTCTCCCCAAATAACCCCCGGGACGACACTTCAGGCCCACTGGACCAATGCTTTTAGGGAGTTCCTGGGTGTCACAAGAGCATCGAAACAGGTGTATCTTGCGACATGCAGAAAAATCATGGAGGCCTTCCAACTACGGAATGAAGGTCTTCTGAAAGTACTCCTACAGGAAGCAGAAGCCGCCATCTACAACAACACCACAAAAAAGGTCCTCATAGGTGACATAAAAGGATCATATATGGCAGCGTACAGTGGAACTGAGGGTTTTGTACCGGCAGTAGAGGAATCCCGAGATACAAAACACACCAACACAAACACAACCACATCATCTCATGAGGAACCACCCTCCTTCCAAATTTCTGGCGATGATCCCATAGTCGTCGTAGCAAAGTGCACGAAAGTGATGCTCGACGATAAAATCCTACAAACGGCTGACACTATCCAAGGCGAACATGGCTCGCATAATGCTATGGACGCCTGGACGGTGCCTAAAATAGAGTGGGTAAATGGGGTCCCAGGATGCGGAAAATCTACGTGGGTGGTGGCACACTTCGCTCCGGAGGAGGATATAGTAGCCACAACAACAACAGAGGCGGCCAATGACCTAAGAGAAAAGCTCGTCAGCAAGTACGGAGACCAAGTAAAACAAAGGGTCCGTACTATAGCTTCTATCTTGGTAAATGGGGCATCAGAAACCTGTAAACGTCTTATGATAGACGAGGCTCTGATGAACCACTTTGGCTCTTTAGTCATGATCACCCGGCTAACCGGATCACAAGAAATCATCCTCTTGGGCGATGTGAACCAACTCCCATACATCGACAGGGACAACCTCTTTGAGATGAAGTACTTCCGACCAACGGCAGTCGCCCACATTACACAGGAGCTTCTGTGTACATACAGAAACCCTCAAGACGTGGCGTATGCCCTGAAAGACGTGTACGACGGAATCTACTCCGCCAGGCCCGAACCCAAATCACTAAAGTTGATCAAGTTCACGGGCACCCATATACCTCCTAACGATCCGCGAACACTGTACCTAGTACACACGCAAGCGGAGAAGGAAACCCTGGCCAGCAAGGGATACGGTAGTGGGGAGGAGTCAAAGATACTGACCGTGCACGAAGCTCAGGGACAAACATATGACTACGTCAAAATAATAAGAACCAAGAGGGTCAGAAGTATGTTACACGAAAGTGTCCAACACGGAGTCGTCGCCATCTCACGCCACACGATCGAGTGCGTGTACTACTCGGACGACGACGGTGACGCGATCGCAAATTTCATACGGAAGACGCTGTCTGCCTCTCCCCATAACATTGTAGACTATAACATCAAGATGGCCATCCACCATCGTAACACCTCAGTTGCAGAGGCTTTGGTTGAAAAATTAAAGTCCTTACCAACATCGTGGATGCCGCCTTCACCCTAAAAAATATAAAGGAGTTGCGGGGCTGTCATGCTCGCCATAGTGACACTGCTTGCGGTGAAGTAGTGACACGGGTCGTTCACTTCCCTTCAACATGGTTGAGGAGAACGATGGCTGGGTCACTCTTCAGCTCGTGAACGGGCGCCGCTCGTGGTGGCTGGTCAGTCCTGCAACAAACTCACAACTTACAAAAATCATTGTAAAACAAATATATGTAGACTAACAGGTCAACCCACCTACCCAGGGTCTTAAGACACTGGGGTGAGGTGGTAATACTTATTATACTTAAATATACAAATGTAATTCTCCATTTATGTAAACTTAAAAACAAACTAACACTAATCATAAGACAATAATAATAATACAATAAAAAAAATAAAAAAAAAAAAAAAAAAAAAAAAAAAAAAAAAAACTACGGGGATGGACTATAAGTCCTACTTTAAGTCAAATTTACTTTAAGATAACTTACTTATGTTAATTTAAATTAAATGTGATTATATATAGTTTAAGTCAGGGTTGCAGTGAGCACCCAATAATAAATATAAAAAACCTTAAATTACTCAATTAAAAACAAAAACAAAAAAGGGCACGGACAACTGTCTGTGGTGTCAAATTTATTTAATAAAAAAAAAAAAAAAAAAAAAAAAACCTAACCTAACCTAACCTAACCTAACCTAACTGTGCTGTGTTGTCCAATGTGGTTGTGCCTGTCAGTGTCGCTTCGGCATTGACAGTTGACACTTTTACTACACTTGACGTTTTTGTGTTTCGTGCCTGTCAGTTGTCACATCGACACTGACAGTGACACTTTAGTGTGTGTTTGTGCGCGCGTCCTAAACGCGCGTTTTTCTATTGTGCGTGTTTTGTGCGCGCGTCCTAGACGTGCTTGCTCGGTGTTTATTTTGACATTAGACAAGACGTGAATTGCCAGTGCAAATAAAAATCTACCATTCTGGTAGATTTCCCTTTTTTTTGGTTTGTTTAATACACGAATCTCCGTATAAGTGATGTCCGAGGCCCAAGACTTTTTCGGGTCGGTGCCGGACCAGGACTTCGCACATGGCTTTGCCCCGCGCGCCTCACTGGCGCGCACGCCCCCGACGGCGTTCTCGTCGCCGGCGGCGGGACCAGCTATACTAGAAAAGCGGCAGCGAGCGTCCCCCGGGTCACCCCCGGTGGCGGCGCGACAGTGCATCCGGCCGGGTACGTCCACGGCGCCGCCAATCGCGGGGCTGCAGCCCCCGCGAGACAGCGTCATTGGTCGCGCCAGTTCCGCGCCGGAGCTTGACCTTATGGAGGAGACTGAAGACAGCGAAGCCGTTTTTACGTTTACCTTCGGCAGCAAGGAGGAGCTGCTAGCCACGGCCCATGAGAGCCTGGCTGGCATTACGGCGGCCGCCAAAGCTGGATCGAGCAAATTAAATAAACTTGAGCTGGCCAACATAGGCCAGCATACAGAGAGGGTGTCGGCCATCGTGGGCGCACTCGTGCTTCGCCTGGCGGAGTCCGAGGCCCAGGTGGCCGTCCTGAAGGCGAGCCGCGAGATGGAGAGAGCGAAGGCTGTGGCGGCGGCCGCTACCCTGACTGCGCGGACCGCGGCGACACCACCAACACCGACATATCCCCCCCCGGTAAGCTATGCAGGTATGCTGCAGCGGCGCGGGGCACCCGTCCCGATGCCGCGTTCTAGGGGCCCCCAGGTGGCCATCTACCCGGCGGAGGGCAGCAATATCAAAACTGCGGAGGAGACGAAGGCGGCCTTAAGGAAGGCCATCAATCCGGCGGTGCTCGGCATTGAGGTAGGTGGGGTGAGAAGGGTGGCCAACGGAGGAGTAGTGGTGGAGACGGGAAGCAAGGAAGAAGCGGAGAAGCTGAGGAAGGCGATCCCGGGCACTCTGAGGTCGCAAGAGCCTCGCGGGCGTCAACCACTAGTCGCCCTCAGGAACATCCGAGGTGAGTGCGGACTCGACCACATAGCGGAGTGCCTGTTCCAGCAGAACATGCGCCTCCGCCCAACTTGGACAGCAGCAAAAATCAAGGCGGAGGCGAAGATCGCCTTCAAACGTTCCCGTCTCGGTGGCGCGACGACAACAGTAGTCCTCGAGTGTTCCCCAGCACTTCGGGCGGCCTTGACGGCCAAGGAGACGGTCGCCATCGGCTGGGACACCATAGACGTCGAGGACTACATCGACGTGACGTGCTGTCGAAAGTGTCACGCATTTGGTCACCCAGAAAAGTACTGCCGAGCGAAGGAGGTAACATGCGGTAAGTGTGGGGCGTCCGGACACAGGGCAGACAAGTGCGAGAGCAACGCGGTCACCTGCGCAACCTGCAAGACGCTCGGCCAACAGGGCGCCTCCACTCACAAGACCATGGCGCCAACATGCCCAGCAAGGCAACATGCCGAGAAGAGGGCGGCAGCCATGGTCCAATATGGCTGCTAAGACGCATCTCCTTCGCGTAGGGCAGTTAAACCTAAACGGGAGCCAACTCGCCACCTATGCTCTGCCGGTGGTCGCAGCGCAGCACGGCCTAGATTTGGTGTTGGTGCAGGAACAGTACCAGGGGGACCTGCAATTTCTCCAGGTAGGTAGCTCTCCAATGGCAGGGATATACTTGAGGAGCCGCACGATCCCGTGCTCCTTGCTGCAGCACCTGAGCGGCGAGTTCTGCACGGTGATCCACCTCGGCGGCCCGCACGACGTGTACTTCGCGTCGTGCTACTTCAAGTACTGCCAACGGATCGAGCCGCACCTACACCACGGAGAACGTACTCGCGGCCCTCCAAGGTAAGAGTGTCATAATCTGCACCGACGCCAACACCCACTCCACCCTGTGGCACGACCGCAGCCGCAGTCACCGGGGGGGGGCGGGGAGATGCGCGAGGGCGAGGGTAGAGGAACCGGTGCGCTTTAGGGACCGGGGGGTTGACTGGGGCCTGTTCCAGGTAAGACTCAGTACAGATTGTGGGCGCATTAACTGGCGTCGTCCCGCGTCGGAGATTGCCTCGCAGTTCAGCGAGGTCGTCTCGAACGCTGCAACCATGTGTCTCGGGGAGGTAAAGCCCAAGTCGCACGACGGCGGCTTCGAATGGTGGAACGGCGAACTCGAAGCCCTGCGGTTGAGGTATTCCAAGTGTAGGAGGGCATGGCAGTCAACCCGTCAGCGCGGTGGTGAGCGAGAGGAAACCGCAAGGGATGCCTTGCTCATCGCTCGCTCTAAGTACCGGTGGGAGATGGAAAGGGCGCAGCGCGAGCACTTCACACGCATCGCCGAATCCGGGAACGACGACCCCTGGGGTATCGCATACCGGGTTTCCGCAGGTCGCATGCGACCCCCGCGGAACGTACTAAACGGAGTGCGTTACCTCGAGGGACAGTCACAGTCCACGGAGGAGGCGATGAGCAACTTGACCCGGGCCCTATGCCCGGACGACCAACCTGCAGGGGACAGCCCATACCACCGTCAGGTGCGTATGCTGGCCGCTTGCGTCCCGGGTGGTCGCGACGCGTCCGGTCCATCGGAGGCACAGGTGGGTGCGATTGTGAGGTCGTTGCCCGACACGTCACCGGGGATCGACGGGGTTTCGGCGAAGATCGTCAAACACGTGTGGTTGGCGGCGGGCGGCGACCTTACAATGGTGATGGCTGCATGCGTTAGGGAGGGGGCTTTCCCGGACGTCTGGAAAAGTGGGCGGCTTGTAATTCTGCCCAAGGGCAATGGCAAGCCGCTCACCGATCCGAAGGCGTACAGGCCCATAACTCTTCTACCGGTCTTTGGTAAGATCCTGGAACGGGTTATGTTGGTATGTGCGCCTTCCATCCAGCGGGGAATCTCCGAGGGGCAGCATGGCTTTGTCCGGGGTCGGTCTACGGTGACGGCGCTGCAGTCGATTTTGGGTTCGGTGACGGGTAACGGGTCTAAGTACGTACAGGCCGTCTTTCTTGACATCTCGGGCGCGTTCGACAATGCCTGGTGGCCGATGATGATGCTGAAAGTCAAGCAGGGAGGGTGCCCGCCAAACATCTACCGGATGTTGGCGGGTTACTTCGCCGGCCAACGAGTAGGACTCTTCATTGGGGACCAGGTATCGTGGAAAACCGCCACTATGGGGTGTCCGCAAGGCTCTGTGTTAGGGCCGGCGCTGTGGAACGTCCTTCTGGATGACCTACTGCGCCTGCCCGTACCGAGGGGGGTCAAGGTAGTTGCATACGCGGATGACGTCACGATTCTGATAGAGGCGGACTCGAGAGCGAGAATTGAAGCCCTAGCTTCGGAGACACTCGGGCTTATGACCGAGTGGGGAGCTCGTAACAGGCTGGAATTCTCGCCCTCCAAATCCCAGGCCATGTTGGTGAAGGGTAAACTGCAACGTGCGCCGACCATACGCCTGTGTGGTTCGGCGGTGCGGCACGTCCAGGCGGCAACGATCTTGGGGGTGACGGTGGACGAACATCTGTCCTTCGGCACCCACGCGGCATCGGTGGGTGAGCGCGCGGCTTCCTGCTTCGGTAAGATGTCGCGTGTGTCCATGGTGTCGCGGGGGGTCCGATACCGGTCGCTTAGGGTGATCTACCGCGGTACGTACGTCCCTATTGTGACGTACGCCGCGGCGATCTGGGGTCACCGGGTGGGTTTTCACGTGGTTAGGAGCGCCCTTCTGCGTACGCAGAGGGCGCCTTTGATACTGCTAACCAAGTGTTACAGGTCCGTCAGCACAGTTGCGCTCCCGGTCCTAGCAGGTGTCCTGCCGGCCGACTTCGAGGTGGAGCGTGCGGCTCGGGTGCACGAGTTGCGTGCCTCGGGCAAGAGCGGGAGGGAGCTCCAGGGGGCAGTGGGGGGTGTGCATAGGGACCTCTTGCGCCGTTGGCAAGAGAGGTGGGAAGGGGACGAAAAGGGGAGGGAGCTGTTCCGGTTCTTCCCAGACGTTGAGACTCGCATGGCGAGTGCGTGGGTCGAGCCGGATCACGAGACCTCGCAGATGCTGGTCGGTCACGGCTGTTTCCGCAAACGTCTTTGCGCGATGCAGCTGTGTGAGACGAGCCTCTGCTACTGCGGGGAGGCCGAGGAGGACCTACACCACATCCTGTGGGAGTGTCCACTCTTCCACGAGGAGAGGGAACGCCTGTTGGGGGGTATCCACCATGGGGGGGAAGTAAGTATAGGTCCAGGGGAGGGAAGCAGCACGGGTAGCGTAGCAGGGGGAGGGGCGACGGTGTGCGTAGTTGGTTCTGGGGGCGACCGCGGGGGGACGAGAGTAGGTACCGGGGACGGGGTTGCTATGAGGCCGGGGGGGACCGGGTCAGGGACCGGGTCAACGACGCGGGGCGAGCCAAATGCCACGGCGGTAGCGGTCCCGCGGGGAAGGGACTGTTTCCACCCACCTGCGGCTGTCATGACTGCAGCGATCGTGGTCTCGGCGCCTTCAGGCACCGTGACCACAACCGCCGCACATGTGGGGGGTTTGGGCTGCCCCTTCTTCTTCTGAGGGGTGGGGGCGGCCTGGGTCCGTGGTGTTGGAGCAGCTACCTGTTGCTTGGCGCGGGCGGCCGCCTTTCGGCCGACCACCGTTGCCCAGGTGCCGCTCTGTGCCCCCCGCTCCGTCGAGGGCCCCGCCAAAGCTGGGACTGGCAGAGCCTGTGATGGTGCCATTCCCCTCTTTGCCCTCCTTTTCTTCCTTCTCTGGGACTTAGTCAGCGTCTCTTGGGGAATTTCCCCCTCTCGACGCTGACTCTGTCCCAGGGGAGGTCTCCTTCCCATCTCAGGGAAGAGACGGCCCATAAGCTCGGACTGAAAACGGGCGTACTCTCGGTCCATAATGGCCGAGAGCTGGCTCCAGTCCGAGCTTGGTTGGGGGGCTGACGCCGTCAGCCGAGGTGTCGGCGCGGGCGCCCCCCTTTGTGGACCGTCTCGTCCCCTTTTTGTCTTTGCCGATGTCGGCGCTGCAAGGGCAGGTAAACCTCTCCGAGACGGACCCGGCGCCTGAGCCCTTACAGGCGCCTCGAAAGTCGGCGCCGCAGCCGGGGGATGAGAGGCACCCCCTCCCCTCCGAAGCTCTGCCAACTCGCTGGCCAGCACTTCGATGCGGGCGTAGAGGGAACGGGTCCTCTCGTTCTCCCGATCCCGAGTCTCCGCCCTCACGCACAGTTCGGCTGCGCAGGCCTTCAAGGTGGTGAAAGCGAGTTCAAGGTGGTGTAAGGTGATTACTGTCTCGCAGAAAGTGCGAAACACTTGCCACGATTCGTCGCTGTCAACAATGGCTCGCACCACTGCTGACAGCGACAGATCAGGTCCGATCGCCTGCGTCAATGCATGTCGCGGCTCCTCCCAAGCCGGACATTCCGCCATCGTGTGCATAAGTCGAAGACTGGCAGGATTGCCGCGATGGTATGCTGGATGGATGGAGAGCTGATCCCGCTCGATGGCGGCGGCGGCGGGCCACATGGTGTGGCTGGCCGCTACCACGGGCACACCAACCCCCGCGGTGCACCCGCACGCGAGCCCGTCGCGGCGGCCAGCCACACCATGTGGCCCGCCGCCGCCGCCATCGAGCGGGATCAGCTCTCTCCCGATCCCGCCCCGCGCCCTCCCTCTGGAGCCTCACTGCCCCACAGAAGGAGAGCGCCGCCTCCTACCACTCGCACATCCACTCTGCCCTCTGCTCGACAGAGGGACAGGCAGAGCGCCCTCCGGGGACCACTTCGCTTCACTACAGGCTGGATTGCCTGCAGCTACTGAGCCCCCCCGCCACGACAAGGCGTGGTCCCGTGGGGGGGAACCTTTTTTTTTTTTTTTTTTTTTTTTGTTCGTGAGGAAAATGCATTGAACTGCATCCCCACCGTCCTGGGGGCGGAGCGGTGGAGTATTTGGGGCTCTCCGGCCGTGAAGCGGCCGGCCTACCCACTAAAAACCTCACGGCGGCCTTCCTCAGGCATCTAGGGGGGTCCCGGGATCGCTTAAGCGCACCGGAACCCTCCCGCCTTCGCCCCCCCAATTACTTAGGGGGGCCCTCTCCCGGGGGAGCCTGGCAGAGGCTCAACCCCGCAGGGGAACGCCGTTTCGATCCACGCCGTGTAAAGATGGCGCGGAGCGAGACGGGGCCCCCTCGACGACACCACCCGCCGCACCGGCGGTGTCATCCCGGGCCGCTACCACGGGCACATCAACCCCAACGATGTACCCGCACGCAAGCCCGGCGCGGCGGCTAGCCAAGCTATGTGGCCCGCCGCCGCCTCCTTCGAGCGGGATCGGCTCTCTCCCGATCCCGCTCGGCGCTCTCCTTCTGGAGCATTACTGCCTCGCAGAAGGAGAGCGCTGCCTCCCAACCCTCCTCACTCTCCAGCATGGCCGCGACCAATGCTGGAGGGGACAGATCTCGCCCGATGACGTCGACCAGGACTCGACGCTCAGACTCCCACGCGGGGCAGTCTTCCAGCGTGTGCTGGGCGGAGTCCCGGTCGGAAGCGCAATGGTGGCACTGTGTCGTTTCCTCCCTCCCGATTCGGTTCAGATACTCACCGAAGCAACCGTGTCCGGTGAGTATCTGAGTCAATCTGTAGGTGACCTCGCCTTTTCTGCCGATCCAGGCCTCGAAGTTGGGCAGGACGGCACCGACAGCGCGTTGGCGCGCACAGCCCTGTCGTTCCAGCTGCGCGCGCCAGTCCCTCAAGGCCTGTCGGTGCGCGTCCCGCCGGAGCATTCCTTGCGCGGGTTCTAGCGCGTACCCCCCGTCTCCTCCACCCTGGTCGATGTCCATCTTGGCCAGGATTTGGAAAGGGGGGGAACGGGCCAGAACCGTCGCCGCCTCGAACGAAATCGTCCGGTAGCCTCGTACGATCCGCATGGCCATTAGCCGCTGCAGGCTCCTCAACAGAGCTCCGCAGCGGCAGGACCTCGTGAGGTCGTTGGACCACACGGGGGCCCCGTACAGCGCCACGGATCGTATGACGCCACCGTAGAGGCGGCGAACTCCTTCCCGCGGTCCCCCGAGGTTGGGCAGCAGGCGATGCACCTGCTATCCTGCCCGATGACGTCGACCAGGACTCGACGCTCAGACTCCCACGCGGGGCAGTCTTCCAGCGTGTGCTGGGCGGAGTCCCGGTCGGAAGCGCAATGGTGGCACTGTGTCGTTTCCTCCCTCCCGATTCGGTTCAGATACTCACCGAAGCAACCGTGTCCGGTGAGTATCTGAGTCAATCTGTAGGTGACCTCGCCTTTTCTGCCGATCCAGGCCTCGAAGTTGGGCAGGACGGCACCGACAGCGCGTTGGCGCGCACAGCCCTGTCGTTCCAGCTGCGCGCGCCAGTCCCTCAAGGCCTGTCGGTGCGCGTCCCGCCGGAGCATTCCTTGCGCGGGTTCTAGCGCGTACCCCCCGTCTCCTCCACCCTGGTCGATGCCTCGCCGCGCGTCATAGACGGCGGCGTCCATCTTGGCCAGGATTTGGAAAGGGGGGGAACGGGCCAGAACCGTCGCCGCCTCGAACGAAATCGTCCGGTAGCCTCGTACGATCCGCATCGCCATTAGCCGCTGCAGGCTCCTCAACAGAGCTCCGCAGCGGCAGGACCTCGTGAGGTCGTTGGACCACACGGGGGCCCCGTACAGCGCCACGGATCGTATGACGCCACCGTAGAGGCGGCGAACTCCTTCCCGCGGTCCCCCGAGGTTGGGCAGCAGGCGATGTAGCGCACCTGCTATCCTGCGCGCTCGGGGGACCAGGCGCACGAAATGCTCTTCGAAGCTCCATCGGCTGTCCAGGGTGAGGCCTAGGTACTTGATGTACCGCCCCACCTGGACTTCGGCGTCACCTACACGGGTTCGCGAGTTGGGGGGTTCCTGGCCTCGTCTGAGGCGGTGGAACCATAGCGCCTCGCACTTGTGAGGCGCTATCTCTAGGCCCAGCTCGCGAATCGCCCGCACGACACATGCCACCCCCAGCTCGGCAAGCCTGAGCGTTCGCCCGAAGTCAGCGCCGGTGGCGACAACGAGAGTGTCATCCGCATAGCAGACGACACTCACGTCACCGGGAAGACTGGTGCGAAGGACCGCATCATATGCGAGGTTCCATAGCAGGGGGCCCAAGACGGACCCCTGCGGAACCCCGCACGTGATCTCCCGTTCCGTCTCCGTCCCGTTTCGACCGGTAATCCTGACGCGTCTGTCGCGAAGGTAGGCCCCGATGATTGCCCGCAAGTAGGGAGGCACGCCGTGATAAACCAGTGCCTCCCTAATTGCCTGCCACGGGAGGGTTCCGAAAGCGTTGACGATGTCCAGGGACACCGCCAGCGCAACCCCCCCTGAACGGACTGCCGATTCCGAAAGGGAGCGGACGAGGCGGACAGCGTCCACGGTCGACCGCCCCGGCCGGAATCCGAACTGGCAGTCCGATAGATCTGGGCCTACCCGCGACAGGTGCCCGCTGATACGATCGGAGATAACTCTTTCGAAGAGCTTCCCCGTCTCGTTCAGCAGGCATATCGGTCGAAACGACGACGGAGACTCGGCGGTCCTTCCCTCCTTCCTCAGGAGCACCAGTCTCGCTGACTTCCACTCGAGGGGGAACACGGATAGGCGGAGGCAGTCGTTGAAGAGCTGCCTCAGCCGGTTCCCTAAGACCTTCAGAGCCAGCACAAGCACCCTGCCCGGAACACCATCCGGGCCGGGTGCGGTGGAGCGGGATGCCAGCCGCCTAACGGCTAGCTCGAGCTCGGCCCCCGTCACCCCCAGATCGTCGGACCAAAAATCTCGATCCGGCGACAAGGGAGGGTGACTGGAGGGACTGTCCTGGACCCTTGGGAAGAGTGTTGCTACGACTCTCCCCACGAAGTTGGGGTCCAGGGTTTCCGTCAACGGAGGGACCCACGGTCTGAGCTTGCCCAGTACCATCTTGTACGGGCGCCCCCATGGATCCCTATCCAGTCCCTCCACGAGCTCGTTCCAGGACCGCTCCTTGGCCTCAGCGATTGCGATGCTGAGGGCATGGGCCGCGGTCCCGTATTCCCGCCTGGCTCTTAGGGTCTCCTCTAGTGAGGCTTGCCTTCTCCTTCGGGCTCTTTGGTACTGGCGTCGCGCAGCCACGACCGATCGTCGAAGCCGCGCGATCTCCTCGCTCCACCAGTACACAGAGCCCCGCTGGGGCGGCCTGGCTCGGGGCATCGAGACGTCGCAGATCGACGTCATTGTGTCCCGGAACCAGGCGGCTTGCGCCTCCGGATCGGGCGAGATCTGTTCCTCCGTCCAGTCCGCGACGTTGGCGGCGGCTACGGCCATGTCTCGGTCGAGCCGCTTGAGAGACCAACGTCGCGGAGGGCTGCGGTCCTGGCGTGGGCGGATAGGGTGGCGGAGGGATACATCGAATACGATGTATAGGTGGTCCGATAGCGTGACCGCCTCCTCCGCCACCCTCCATCCTGTAACTGTATGCGAGGCTGAGGGAGTCGCCCATGACAGGTCCACGATCGACTCCCCCTGCCATCGCCTACAGGTACGGGCCGAACCTCGGTTTAGCAACCGGAGGTCCAGCCCTGCCGCCCACTCCAGAAGCGTCTCTCCCCTAACGTTGTCCAGGGTGTCCCCCCACTCTCTCGAGCGGGAGTTAAAATCACCCAGGACAAATACCTGGCGGGGGGCGCAGCCGCGAATGCAGCTCGCCAGCTCCTCCAGGTATGCCTCGAAAACAGCGAGGCCGCTGTTAGGGGAGATATAGCAGCCCACCATGGCCGTGGACCCCCACTCCACGGCCACGTAACCCGGCCCTTTTGCGATGAGGGAGCAATGGAGATGGTCACCCCCCGCCCAATAAATGCTGACCAAGCCCAAGTCGTCCCCGAACCACCTAGGGTTGTCCGGGACGGAGTAGGGCTCGGCGACTACCGCCAGGCCAACCGACCACTCCGCGAGCGTTTGGAGCAGGAGATCCTGCGCCGCTCGGCGGTGGTTCAGGTTGACCTGCAGCACACGGACGTGGGGAGCCATTAGGAGGTCTCCATTACTTCCTCACTCCCCTGGGCCGGGGAAGGGGGCTGGACTGGCCCCTTCTTCTTTTTATTCTTCGGCGGGGAACACTTTTTGGTCCCCAGCCGGTGGTCGGCGGCCCGCCCTAGGTCCGCGCAGACCGAGCAATGGGGGGCGGACGCTGTGCAATGACGGGCAATGTGCCCCGGCTCACCGCACCTGTAACAGCGTCCGCTCCTGTTCGGGTAAACCGAACACCTTGGTAAATTGTCAACAAAGCAAAGGTGAGGCGCGAGCGGTGTGTGTGTCAACCGCGTCTCAGTTCACTGCTAGCTATCATCATATCAACATATCAATATAATCAATTATCATTAATCAATTATTCTATTAAACATTTAAACATAAAACTTTAAGTTTTAATATCAAATCAAACCTATCATACATTTTGGTCCTTCGAGCCTTCGGGTCGGTAAAGGCTCGGACCACGCGGCGAAACAGTTCATAGTGTGAGCTATCGAGGATTACAGTGTCATTATATCAGGGAATATCAGCATTATCAAGGAGTATCAGGGTCAGCAGGGAGTATCCAGATATCAAGTAAGGCAGATTTTACATTATTATATCAGTATCAGTAATCAATAATCATGGAAGAAATTTATGACACTCAAACAGAGATTTATCAATCAATACAAAAACTTTTTATCACATTTAAACATAAAACTTTAAGTTTTAATATCAAATCAAACCTATCATACAGCTCCTATCCACGGTGTTGGGGCACATTACTCTAACGTGCCCCAGCTCGAGGCACTGGTAACACTGCAACGGCCGTGCTGCCAGTGCCTCTACTCTCGCCGAGGTCCATCCAACTTGCACCCGTCCTTGGGCGGCCACCTTCCTGACGGCCCCGACCGGGCAGCGGACCCATGCAGTCCCCAAGCGTGAGGGGGCGGTGCGGATCTCCCCGATCTTGATATCGGTCGGGGAGCATCCGCCCGCCTCGGCGATCGCCGCCGTGACGTCCGCGGGGGTGATGAGACTCGTCTAGGTCCATCACCCGCAAGTCGCCCATTTTACACGGGCGCGAGATGAGCGCGCCCGTGTCGGCGAAACCTTTTTTTTTTTTTTTTTTTTTTTTTTTTTTTTTTTTTTTTTTTTTTTTTTTTTTTCGTCAGGAAAATGCGCCCTTATGCATTTCCCACCACTCCCGGGGGGAAAGCAGTGGGGTATGTGGGGCTCCCTACTGGCCTGAGATGGTGGGCGGCCAGAGGTTTACCCACTAAAAACCTGACGGTGTCCCTTCTCTCCACCATGGGCCGAGTGCAGAGGGATTCGCTTGCGCATGCTTAACCACATACACTCGGCGGCGGTTGGTCTCGACAGACTCCGTTCGCGTAAAAAACCCGCAGTGCGGGAAAAAACCCACTCATAAGAGGCGGCGCGGGACACGCCGCCGCCATCTCGGGCCCTTGAACAGGTGACAGACCCCCCCGAGTCCGTCACCACAGGCCCCTTTAAGGAGGAAGATTATCATTTCTGACTCTCCTCCTCCTGGAGCGCCGGGAGCGCGCGGGATCTGAAGAGGTGATCTCCCTTTCCCGCTCAGCTGCCTCCTTGGCCGACATAACGGCTTCGCAAAAAACCCTCATTGCCTGCCATGACTCGTCGCTGTCTACCATTGCGCGAACGACGGCCGGCAACGACAAGTCACTCCCGACTTCCGCAATGAGGGCACGCCGCTGTTCGTCCCAAGCTGGACAGATTGCCAGCGTATGTTGCGCCGAGTCACTAGGACTGGCACAGTGGTGGCACCTCTCATTAGATTCCCGTTGTATTCGGCACAGGTATTTGCCGAAACACCCATGTCCTGACAAAACCTGCGTCAACCGAAACGACAGGGCTCCGTGGTCTCTCTGCACCCATTCTCTTAGTGTTGGTCTGATGGCGTCTAAGGTTGCCTTTCCAGAATCCGAATGCTCCATCCTCTGTTGCCACTCTACCATCATCGCCAGCTGCAACTGCTCCTTCTTGGCTTCCACTTCCCTAAGTGCTGGTCGGTTGCCCTGTTCACGCGCCTCCTTGCGCCACTGAAACAGTAACGCAAGGGTTCTCGCGTCAAGGTCCCACGGAAGTGTGCCTGCCAGCACACATGCAGCATCGCCAGATATAGTGCGGTATCCCCGAACCACCCTGACGGCTATTGCTCTCTGCGCTTTGCGGAGTTTAGCAATAGATGAGCTCGTCAGGGAGTCAGCCCACACCGGAGCACCGTACAGTGCCATCGATCTAACGATGCCAGTGTAGAGGCGCCTACACGATGTTTTGGGCCCACCTATGTTCGGCAGCAGTCGAGACAGAGCTCCTGCAGTTCGCAGTAACTTCGGCTGAAGTTGTTCAAAATGCTGGTCGAACTTCCACCTACCATCAAGGACCAGGCCAAGATACTTCAGGTTCCTTTTCACCGGGATTCTAGAACCACCCACCAAGAGGCAGAAGGTTGCCGGCGGCGCTCGCCTAGATCCATGAAAACACATGGCCTCCGATTTATGGAGCGCTACTTCCAGTCCTAGACGGCGGATGCGACTCACGACGTGTGCGACACCAGCCGTGGCCACCATGGCTGCCTCACGGTACGTGCTCCCCCTGGCCGTGACAAGCGTGTCGTCCGCGTAGCACGTCACGCCAAGGTTTCGGAGATATGTACCGCGAAGTACCCAATCGTAGCCAATGTCCCACAGGATCGGTCCGAGGACCGATCCCTGTGGAACGCCACACGTCATACTCCAACTCTGGGAACCCTCGCGAGTCTCATAACTGATAGTCCTGTTGGACAGGTATGCCGCTATTATGCGCCGAAGGTACGAAGGCACACGGTGATATCTGAGGGCCTCATTGATGCAGGGCCAGGGCAAAGTGTTGAATGCGTTGGCAATATCTAACGACACTGCCAGCATCACCTCGCCATTAGCTATCGCATCCTCTGACAAAGCTTTGACCCTGAGGATTGCATCAACAGTCGATCTTTCCCGCCTGAAACCGAACTGGTTTTCGTCCAAATCAGGTCCAACCTGTGTCAGATGACAGCTAAGTCGTGCAGCGATAATTCGCTCCAGTAATTTGCACACCTCATCGAGCAATACGATTGGACGATAGGCAGATGGAGAGTCAGGTGGACGACCCTCCTTCTGCAGCAGTACCAGCTGACCCAACTTCCAGCTCTGTGGAAACTGCCCTCTCTCGAGACAGGCGCTAAAGAGGCCACGGAGCCTATCACCAAGGGCACACATTGCAAAGGCCCACGCTCTGCCAGGAATGCCATCCGGCCCAGGAGCGGTATTCTTTTGGCACATGCGCCGTACCACCATTTTAAGCTCCACCGTTGTGACCTCCGATACCTCATCATCCTCCTCTTCGTTCTCGAAGTCTTCTGGTGTCGACGCCATCGGAGGTGGCATATGCGGCTCCCTCTGAGGAAACAAAGTACCTACTACATTACCCAGAAGCTCTGGCTCAAGAGTCTTGGTCAGAGGGGGGGCCCAGGGACGAAGCTTGTTCCTTGCCATGCGATAAGGGCGCCCCCAAGGGTCCAAATCAAGGCTCTCGAGCATTTCCACCCGCGCCTGGGTTTTCGCTTCTGCAATTGCACCCTGAAGAGTCTTTTTAGCGTCCTTATAAGCTGTATGAAGACTGTCCTCCACTGGGTCGACTTCGTCCGGCTCAAGGGGTCGGCGACGGCGTCTCCGATGATGAGCGTACTGGCGTCGTGCTGCTACACAAGCATAGCGTAAACTAGCTATTTCAGCACTCCACCAGTAAACCTGCGTTTTTCTGGGGTGTGCCTTCACCCGCGGCATAGCCGCATCACACACCTGTGTCATCGTCTCCCTGAACCAGGAGGTCTCCTCATCAACGTCAACAGGTCTGTTTGGAGCAGATGCCCAAGCCTGGACATAGGCAGCCTCCTCCAGGGATTCGCGGTCAAGACGTTTTAGCGCCCAGTGCGGACGGTCGTTCGCCTGGGCCGTACTTGTAAGTGGAAGACGACTCGAAATGTCAAATCGAATGTAGCGGTGATCCGAATAACTTTCAACCGCCTCCAGAACTTTCCAGCCCTTAACATCCCGAGCAATCGATGGACTGGCGAAAGACACGTCAATCACTGATTCCCCAAGAAATTTGATACACGTGCTGACGTTTCCTCTGTTAAGGACATTGAGGCCCATTAAGGACAGCCAGTCCTCCAAAACTGCACCGCGCGGATTGGTGTTACGTGAGCCCCAGGTCGGTGACTTAGCGTTAAAGTCGCCCATTAAAAGGACGGGAATAAGACTTCGGTTTATGACGTGACCTATCTCCGAGAGAAAATTCTCGAAGTCAGGCACTTGGCGGCTGTGGGCAAAGTATACTCCAACCACCATCAAGTCACCCAAAGTCACGGCTACGTATCCCCGTCCTTTACTGACATCTCTGATGGCAAGACTTCCATCGGTGTCTTTAACCATTATGGCCACGCAGTCATCAGTGTCGCCAATCCATGTCTCTGGGATCCAGTATGGTTCTGACACCACGGCAATGTCAATTGACCACTGCAGTAGGCTCTGGAACAAAAGATCCTGAGCCGTCTTGCAGTGATTTGCGTTGAGTTGAAGAAAGCGTCGTTCCATTACGGACATGCTACTTCGAACTCCATCTCATCCTCAAATCTTGAGTGAGCCCCTGAAGGTGGTGGTTTTCTGGGTGCCACCTTAGTGCTCTTCTTCCGAGGTTCTGAGGCAGTGCAAGCTTTACTCCCCAGTTTATGCTGCGATGGACGTTTCGCTGCAAGACACAGCGAGCATTTCGCAACTGCCTCACACGTTGCAGCTTTGTGCCCCACCTGGCCACAACGGTAGCATTCCTCAGTACGATCTACGTCGGACGTACACATTGTGCGAACGTGGCCCAATTCTAAGCATCGGAAACATCTGAGCTTTCTAGACTCCAACACCTCAACTCTAGCAGAAGACCAGCCAATTAGGAGCCTGCCATCATTTGCCAGCAATTTGGCCGCGTCTACCGGACAGCGTGCCCATACGGAGCCAGATCCCCAAGATGATAGCCTTATTGTCCCGACCTTGATAGACTCCTTGACGCATTTTCCCGACTTGGCAATAGCTTCAACTACATCTTCTTTATTGACGGATTCGTCAAACCCTGAAATACGCAGCTCTGCACTTTTAACTGGCCTAACCACCTGCATGCCCTCAATTGCAAGAGTCTCACGAATTTGCTTCGCTAACTCATCTGCGTTTTTGCTTTGGTCAGCGCCCGGAACTTCGATGATGCGAGCACCAGTCTTCGTGTTTCGTATCCGTACCGGGGGAATCCCATGCTCCTCGAGACTCACCTTCCTCGTCACCTCCTTAACTACAGCGGAATAAGTGATGCCCTTTTCCAGCACTGCAGGTGGAAGGGTGATCACTACCGCAGCTGTTTTGGGAATTTTCACCCGAGGCTTTTTCAAAGCTTTTTGCCCATCTGCTGGTCCTTTCTTCTTACCAGACTTTGTCTTAGCCGGTTTACCATTCTTTCCCACTTGTGTCCATGCACTAGATGTTGACGGCGCTGGGACTGAAGAAGTAGGGTTAGCTTCTGTCGCCTGTGCAGGTGCTCCCTTCTTTCTCTTTCCATTATTCTTTGTGACTTCCACAAAGGTCTCTGTCTCTTGGGTAGTTGCCACCTGTACGCTAGCAGTCCCCTTTTTTGGCCCCTTCTTTGGTTCCTTTTGCACTAGGTTAGGCGCAGCCTGGTGTGAAGGGGCTTTATTCTCCTCTGGCCTCCTATCCGCTGCAAGCGGCGGACGAAGTCTCTGTTCTGGCAGTAGGCGGCCACCAAGAGCTAGGCCCTCCAGTTTGGCATCCATCATTTTGCCGACCTCAATGACTAAGGAGCGACGGAAATCACCTTCTGAGGCTGAATCCTCAGTAACAGGTGGGAAGGAATTACCGTGCAACCTTTCACGACGTAGGTTTTTGAGCTCATCGTGGACCTCTTCCATCTGTTGACGGAGCTCAGTAACTTGCCTAGTTAACTTGGCGTTGACCATCTGCAATTTGGCGACCTCATCTGATTGAGTTCGGTTATGTAACTCTTCTGCAACTTTCTGCAGATTATCTGCAGCCACCTTTAATTTGTTGGCCATACGCCCGTTCAAGTTGCCACTTTTCTTGACGACGTACTCAATTGCACTGACACATTGTCCCGCCTTCTCATTGAGGACGACTGACGTCATTGACCTCGGATCTCCAATCGGCTCAACGACAATTTCTTCCTGTTTCTGCCTGAGGAACTGTTTGACAGCCGGCTTGCTAGGCACATTAAGGCCAAAGCAAAATACCTCCTCTTTCTCGGCTTGAGGAAGCGTCTCATCGCGCTGTGCCTTCTTGGCTTTTGCCTTTCTACCACTGGTGATCGGTGTCTTGGTGTTACCCTTACGAATGGGCGATCGAATCTCATCCTCGTCTTTATCCGAGTCCTCTAACCGGCGCTTATCCCCAGGTTTGGCCCAGAATTTACTAGACTCTTCTAAGTCAGCAAAAATCACCTCGTCGTCCCCGGACCCCTCTAGAGCTGACCTCATGCTCCGCTCAGATTCCGCTTCGGAATTTCTATTGCGTGACAAGCTCCGCAACTGGCTTTCTGAACGCCTAGATAGTCGTAGGCAGGCATCATCATAGGGGCTGACCCTTCGGGCTGCCGCAGCCATTTTGTCACGGCGACTTTTACGAGTCTCTCTCCTTTCCACATTATCGCCAATTTGGCCCTTCTCTACTATTTGACCTTCACGGTCATCATGACCCTTCTGGCCCCTTTCTACAACCAGGTCTTCTCGACCCTCTCCACTATCCTGGCCCTCCTGGTCTACACTCTCTCTCCTCTTCTCATCATCAAATGGTTTTTTATTTTCTGTATTATCCATAACAGTTCCCACGAGTAGTGAGGAAAAACGGTCAACCTGGGCAGAGCCTCTTGCCACAGGCAATCCTATATTTGTAACCCAATCGAAGGGCGGATGGTCTCCGACTGGGGGTGCGGTAATAACTGCCTACTGGGCAGCCACACAGACCTCGCCCCGCACCACCAACTTGCCTTCCAGGTTTTTTAAGGTGGTCTCTCCACCAGGCCCGGCCAATGAAGGCAAGGCCCATACCACCCCGTCCCTCGCTTTCGCGAGAAGGCCCTATACTACGTGCCCCAACCAACTAAGGCAAGAGCACCCCTGAACAGTGTGTAGTGTCAGTGTATGTGTAGTGTATGTGTGTGTGTGTGATTAGTTCGGCCAAGCCGATGGTAAAAGCCCATCGACGAGGACGAACCGTGTGTGTGTGTGTGTGTGTATGTGTGTGCGCCCGAGCCGGTGGAGAATCACCGACAAGGAGATTTTAACGCGTGTATGTGAAGTACCTACTATGCCGGACCATTGGCCGTCGCCGATACATGGAGGGACTTCCCTCGATAGATCGACGCCGTTTCCACCCACGCCACGAGGAGGCTGTCCGACTGGTGGGCTGTCGGCGAAACCTAACCTAACCTAACCTAACCTAACCTAACCTAACCAGAGGAACGGCGAGCACTGTCAGGCGTTCGCCGATGACGTCGTACTGGTTTTCGACGGGAGCTCTGGATCTGAGATACAAGAGCGAGCGAATGGAGTCCTCGCCCATGTCCAGGAGTGGGGCATCAAAAATAAACTAAGATTTGCGCCGCACAAGACTTGCGCAATGGTGTTGACCAAAAAACTTAAATACGATGCACCACGCCTGGTCATGGGAGGGGTCGATATTGGCATGTCAACGGAAATTAAAATTTTGGGACTGACAATAGACGAAAAGCTCACATTTAACGCACACATCGCGAGCGTCTGTAGGAAAGCTCTTGATGTCTACAAGCAGCTGTCAAGGGCTGCGAAGGCGAGCTGGGGATTAAATCCAGAGGTCATTCGAGCCATCTATACAGCAGCGGTCGAACCTATCATCACCTACGCGGCTAGTGCCTGGGCCCCTGCAGCAAATAAAATCAGTACCCAAAAACACCTCAATGCGGTACAACGAGGCTTTGCTCAAAAAATGTGCAAATCATATCGCACCGTCTCTCTGAACTCGGCGTTAGTGCTGACAGCGATACTTCCTCTCGACCTCCGAATACAGGAAGCAGCCGCACTGTATGAGGCCCGGAGGGGGTTATCCCGGGCGCTTCCAGAGGACAGAGAGATGGAGCGAATGGCTGCACCGACCGAAGCACCGCATCCAGCAGAGCAAGTGGACTTGGAGTTCATGAACCTGGGGACGGAGACAGAAGTGCAGAACCAAAACCTACAAGAGCTGCGAATATTTACGGACGGCAGTAAGATTGAGGGTCGGGTCGGGGCGGCACTGTCACTTTGGAGCGGTGGCGCTGAGATCGCGACCGTCAAGCTTAGTCTGTCTGCATACTGCACGGTCTACCAGGCGGAGCTCTTGGCCATACACAGGGCAACGGAGGAGGCGATGCGGAGGAAAGAAAGAACCTTTGGTGTCTATAGCGATTCGCGGGCGGCACTGGAAACCCTGAAGAACAACAACTCAATTCATCCCTTGGCAGTTGAAGCCCGCAGAAACCTGAAGGTGGCCGTTGCCCAGGGCAAAGATATATCCTTGTTCTGGGTAAAGGCTCATGAAGGACTGATGGGCAACGAGAGAGCGGATCAGCTAGCCAAGGATGCAGCGCTCAAGATGAAAACGAGACCCAACTATGACCGCTGTCCGATCTCATTCGTAAAGCGTGAAATTCGAACAGGATCCATCGCCGAGTGGAGCCGTAGGTATGAGTCTGGGGAAACCGCTGCTGTAACCAAAATGTTCCTTCCCGACGCGAAGAAAGCATTTAAGATCATAAAAGACATCAAGCCAACTGGAATACTCACACAGGTTCTGACAGGGCACGGCGGGTTCTCCGAATACCTGAACCGATTCAGGTGTAAGGAGGACCCATCGTGCATCTGCGAACCTGAAATGATGGAATCGGTACCCCACTTACTTTTTGACTGTCCTGTCTTTGACCGACTCAGACTTGATGCTAGTTTTAAAATTGATGCAGCCATAACGGCCGAAAATGTAAGCTTTATCATGACAGATAAAAACAAACGAGGAGAATTCCTGCAGTTTTGCAAAGAAGTTGCAAGGAAAGTAATAAAAAGGAATAAGTAGAAAGGTATTCTTGCTACTGAATTGTAAAAATTTAGAGTTAAGAAACAAAAGGGTTGGTTAAAAGAAGGAACTTATACTTTGCAAAACTGCAGAAATAAAAACTGATCCAAATGCATATATATATTGTTAAAAAACAAAAAATTAAGCTTACAAATATGTAAATTTATTTATTTTTGGTAATTGTATTTAAATAAGTTAAAATTCTAGAATATTTGTATACAAATGCATAAAAACTGTAATAATGGAAAATGACTATAAATTGTATATTCACTTATCATGTAAGAAAAATTGTAATTTTGTCGAGAAATTTATTAAACTGCAATAAAAAAGACTCTGGTCATGCCAGAGGAACACATGATTAGCCGACGGCCCACCCATCACGGTGGGATTAGTAGGCGCCAATAAAAAAAAATAAAAAAAAAAAAAAAAAACCTAACCTAACCTAAGAGCTGATCAGCTGGCAAAAGACGCGGCCCTGAAACTATAAACGCGGCTAATCTATGATCTGTGCCCGGATTCGTTCGCCAAGCGACAGATCCATGAAAACTCGCTTGGCGAGTGGAACCGGAGGTACAGATCAGAAGACAAAGCCAAAACTACAAAGTTGTTCCTGCCGGACGCTAGGGCCGCGTACGGAGTGGTTAGAAGGATTGTGCTAAACAAAACCATCACTCAGATCTTAACGGGCCACGGTGGGTTCTCCGAATACTTGAATAGGTTCGGGTGTAAGGAGGACCCATCGTGCATCTGTGAACCTGGAACACCGGAGACCGTGCAGCACATCCTTTTTGACTGCCCCGTATTCGGCCGAGACCGACTCGACATAGAAATGAAAATTGACGCGGCAATAAGAACGCAGAATGTAGAAGCCTTAATCTCAAACGAAAAAACGAGGGGAGCGTTCCTGGAGTACTGCGGAAATATAGCAAGGAAGGTGATAAAGAAAAATAAGTGAAGGGTGATCTGGCTACAAAATTTTTATAAATTTATGAGTCTAGACACATAAGGGATGGAATTGAGTTGGCTTCGCAGTGCTCCAGAACCGCACCCGAAAAAGGAATGGGCTAAATTTATTATACTGAAATTTATAATATTTTTAATATTTTATATTTTATTATTAAATGACGAAATTAATTTTACGAATCACGTATTTATTATTTTAATTTAAAGAATCATTGATTTTTATATTTGACACAACTTAAGGTAGGAACATGAGGTTGGAAAGAGGAAAAATGATGAGAGAAAAGAAAGACAATGACAAATAAAAACTCTGGTTATGCCAGAGGGTGGTGGGAAGGATATACAAAAAAAACCTAACCTAACCTAACCTTAATGATTCAATTTGCTTTGTTTAATGCTAGTAGTCATAGTAACTTGATCATCTTTGTTTGTGGCTAGTAGTATATGTGGCTCAATCTGCTTTGTTTGTTTCTATCAGTTTGATCCAATCTGCTTTGTTTGTTTCTAGCAGTTCGACTCCATCTACTTTGATTGTTGCTAGTAGTCTTAGGGACTCAATTTGCTTTGTTTGTTGCTAGTTGTTTAACTCAATCTGCTTTGTTAGTTGCAAGTAGTCTTAGGATACGGTCCACTTACCGACCGCGTAGAACGCCAGCGGCGATCATAAAATCGAGGTCCACATAAACGGTTATCGTTGTGGGCGCTGTGTCAGTTTTAGTGTAGTGGAACACCCTACGGTCGATTACGCGGTCGATGAGCGCAATTCAATATAATATAAAATTAATCAATTAGTTGTCTATATATAGTTGGTGTACGGACAATAATTTCACGTGATAATGTCCTATGAAACCTATGATAAATAGGGTTTTTTTTGTTACTTCTTTATTATTGTTATTTTCTTTTTTCTTTTACTTATATATTTTTCCTTACTCAAATAGAGATTTTGACTTACGTAAAAACTGTCATTACCTGACATAAGTCAATATTCATGCTTTTTATTTGTTGCTAGTAGTCTTTGTGACTCAATCTGTTTGTTTGTTGCTAGTAGCCTTTGTGACTCAATCTGTTTTGTTTGTTGCTAGTAGTTTTAGTGACTCAATCGCCATAACGCCAGTGTCATCAACCTGACTCATTCTCGCTCTTTTTATTTTGTGTTTTCGGCAGACAAAACTATTTCAAATGATTAGTAAACAGAAGAAAAGTATTGAAAAGTCCTTAATTTCGAATTCTTTTACAATTTTATTTACGATTAGGTACTTTCTATGATTGTAAAACAGATAAAAGCGTAGACGTCCTACTATCCGAAGAATATGCTGCTCATGCTAACTCTGGTAATAAAATTGTTAGGTATAAAATCGACCGCAGGGCGGTCCACTACACCATAGCCGACACAGCGCCCAAAACGATAATCGTTTAAGTTCTACGTGGGTTACGGTCCACTTGCCGACCGCGTAGAACGCCAGCGGCGACCATAAAAATGAGGTCCACTTAAACGATTATCGTTGTGGGCCATTTGTGGACGCTCTCGCGGTCGATGAGCGCGTGTAATCTATACATATAAAATGCTTTGTCCTGAATCACTGACTGACTGACGGATCAACGCACAGCCTAAACCGCTGATCGTAGAGACCTGAAACTTGGAGGGTGTGTTTTTTGTGTGACGTAGGCATCGGATAAGAAAGGATTTCCCGAAATTCCACCCTTAAGGGGGTTAAAAAGGGGGGGAAAGTTTGTATGGGACAACGTGATTCCTTAGTCCAATCTACTTCAAATTTTGCATAAACATTCTTTAATAAAATTGATGGAACACGTGTTTCGTATTTTATTGAAATTCGTCCCCTAACGGGGTCAAAAAGGGGTAGGAAGTTATTTTGGGGGTGATTTGCTTCGAAGTTGAAATCAATACTCCTTTTAACTTACCTACATTGTATTTTGACACATGTTAGAAAACGGATTGAGTTTTTATTCAAAGAGGTTGCACTTTTAGGACTCGGCCTCATAGGGACGTAGAATTCGAAATTTAAAATGGTACATTTTGGTTATAAAATATACGTGGTTAAAATATATTCAAGTCAAGTCAATTTTTTTATTATATTAAATTCGCCTATGTCCCGATCCCGTGGGAATGTCGGGGTAAAAAATAAGCTATACGATTAATGTATTCTGTGACGTAAGTTCCGATCCCGTGGGAATATCGCAATAAAAAGTATGCTACACTATTGTGTATTATGTAGTCTGTGTGTGTTTGGTGGGACGCGTTTTATCAAACAGCTGCAGCTTTTTTCCTTTACTTAAGTATATTTTTTTCCTATATATAAGTCTTCTATTCATCACTCGTCACCACAATACAAGCCCAGATGAATGATTTTATTATTAAATACTCTTTTTCCTAGAGGCAATTCCAACACGTTTGTGGTCGAAAATACTAAAGTGGACCGCAGTCCGCACTCTCAATCAACTGGATCTGCAATAATTATTGCTAGTAGTTGTATCGACTTAATCTGTGTCAATTGGTATCAAGTTTTATACACGGTGTAACAAGGGGGGTGGATCATCGGTTGCTAGGGGGTAAGGGAACCTCAGTACCTATCGATTTAACCCCACTATATGTTCTGCAATATTTAGTGGTTCAAAAGTTATTTGGGTTTTAGTGAAATTTTAGTCAAATCCACCCTGAACTACTACCCCTACACCAATCAGAGTCTAAGATTTATAAAACTCAAAATAGTGCTTAAGCTCATAAATGGTGTGTAGAATTAATTTTATATATCTTATTCTGAATAGTTCACTGTCTGCTTTCCGAATAAATAAAAATAAAATAAAAGTAATATTTTTTTCTTCAAAATCTAATGTTCACATTATCTTTGTTTGGTTCTAAAAAAAATCACGTATTATTTTTTTCTGCAACCTACCTTAAAAACTACTGGCTTTCATAAAGAATAATCCCTGAAAGTTTCATTCGGCTAGAGCTAGGGCATCATGTTGAAAACAGTACCTAATTGATAGTCCAAAAAGTGAAAATAATCGATATTATTTAGGCAAGTTTTGATAAGTGCATTAATGATGTAGATTCTACATTATTAATAATGCAATTAGTTTACAAGTAGTTATGTCGACTCAATCTGCTTAGTTTGTCGCAAGTAGTTATGTCCCTATCTAAATAAAGAGAACAATCTTCTTTACTTCAGAGTCAAATCCCTACAACCCAACATCACTTCCCGGAAGTATTTCATTGTTTGTATGTTATTTTATAACATTAAAAAAATCATAGAACAAACAATGTAATGTATAATTAAAACTAAAATAAAATTATTTACAAAGGACATAAATGCGGGCTCGTGGATCACTCCTGTGTTAGTCGTCTTCGTGTAGAGCGAACAGCTTGGCGACCTCGAAGAGGTCCTCGAACTCTCCCTGAGCGAGCACCTGTCGCGCCACGTGCATACGGTTGAAGAGGTTCCACAGCAGCACGCCCACGACACGCTTCTCGCGCGTGTAGAACACGACGCCACGCTCGTAGCGACGGTCGCGCTCGCCCTCGCCCTCGCCCAGCGCGGGGGATGTCTCCACCGCCTCGCTACCCACCTCGCCCACGGTCACGGCCTGCGTCTGCGTCTCCGCGTCGTGCACCGCCTCCGCGTTGAAGACGCCGACCGTCGGTAGAGTTGCGTCGACGAGACCGATCGCCTCGTAGCCGAGCGTCGGCCCGAGGTCGCTCCAGAACATGCTCTGGTGGGAGTAGGGCTTCGGCGGGCCGGCGCCGGCCATGTTCTCGCCGGCGAGCCTCCCGGAGACGACGGCGTGGTCGTGGTGCTCGACGCGCCGCCTCCCCAACGTCTCGTCGTAGAAGCAGGCCGCGTCGCCGGCGACCCAGAGGTCGGTCCGCGCCTGCAGTTCCGCGTTCACTACGACGCCGCCGAGCGCCGGGTGCAGCTCGAGGCCGGCGGCGCGAGCGACCTCGTCCGCCGGCTCGACGCCCGCGCACTCGACCACGAGGTCGACGCGCAGCGCGCGGCCGCCGCGCAGCCTCAGCTCGACGCCGCCGCCGCCCGCCGCCGGCGCGGAGTCCTCCACCTCCGCCGAGAGCAGCTCGACGCCGGCGGCTCGCAGCCTCCGCGCCGCATCGCGCGCCAGGTACTCGGGCAGCACGCGCGCCAGCGGCTCCTCTTCGCGGTACAGTTGCAAGACGCGGCCGGGGCCGAGCCGCTCGGTGAGCGCGGCGCTCAACTCGCTCGCGAGGAACCCGCCGCCGACGATAGCGATGCGAGTAACGCCCGGCTCGTGCAGAGCGCGCGCGAGCCGCGCCGCGTCCCGCGCGCCGCGCACCGCGAGCACGCGGCCGGCGTCGCGCGCCCCCGCCAGCTCGGGCAGAAGACGCGGCCGCGCGCCCGGCGCCAGCAGACACTTCTCGTACGTGAGCGTGACGGAGCCGGTCCCGGGCGCGCACAACTCGGCCTCGTGCCGGCCGACGTCTATCCGGGCGACGCGCCAGCCGCGCGCCACCCCCGCCCCGCCTCGCTCCGTTAGCTTCTCGAGGGGCGTGTAGAAGGCTAGCGGCTCGTACGCCAGCGGGCGCCGCTTGCCGTTCCACTGCCTGAAGGTGAGAGCGTCTAGCGCGTCGTCCGTGAGCGTCGCAATATCAGGTTCCCTCCACAGCTCCTTGCTGAGCGGTGGCCGCATGTACGGTGGATGTGGTTCCTCACCGACGATGAGTACGGCGGCGTCGGGCCTGGCGCTGCGTATGGCCCTCATGGCGGCGAAGGACGCGGTCCCTCCGCCCACCAGGAGGTACTGCACATGCCGCGGGAACACGTCCCCACCGGGCGGGTACGCGGCCGGCGGCGCAGGCGTCGCTCGCTCGCTCCCCGTCTCCGGTCTCACGTCCCCGCCTTTCTCCTTCTCCTCGTCGCTCAGCTTGCGGTAGAAGTACACCTGCACGACCGGGAGACGACATGTCTTATAGATATGGACTATATGCAGGGTCAATATGTTGTGAGTTGCGTCGTGGCCCAATTTTGCCAAAAACTAGAAGTGCATCAATAGATTTTTTGAAAAGTCATACCTAACCCTAGCCAGGAATCGAACTTGTTCATTTTGCAAAAAATAATCATACTAAATATACCAATCGATAATGTTACAGATAGATGTAGTATTATGGCAAATCAAAGGATACCTATAGCTCATTTTTGTAGTATTCTGTAATGTTCGTACTACTGTGCCTGAAAATATATAGTGAAGAGGTATGTGGCTAATGACGTAATAAAATACAAACGGTTTTTTACAAATTCTAAGTAAGTAGAGAATTAGGAACATATTTAAAATTTTGTTTTGTTTTGTATTTAGTATAAATAAATGAAGTTACTTATGTAACTCATTATTGTATGTGAGGGATGGACAAACTGTTGATGCCTACCTATTATAATTTGTTATCTTATGTACACAGTTTTTCAATAAATATTCTTGATTCTTGAATAGTTAAAAAATACCCTCTATGCCTTATTATAACGCTATTATTTTTCCAGACGGAAATCTAGAAAAAGGAGCTATTTTCTTTGATTTGCCATACTATGTTTGTTTCCAGGAAGGAATCTCTATTGGCAACAGTAATAAGTCAACGAGAGGTAGACAAGACACGTCTTTGGAAAATAAACTTGGCTACATGAAACTGAGGTAAAACTCACACTTTAATTCAGTATGTTTCCTGACAGATTGACGATCACCCACCCACAAGACGTCATTTAAATCATTTTCACAGTTTTTCGTGAGATAACATGCCTTTGTGCGTATCCTGAATACGCACAAAGGCATGTTATCTCACGATGTACAAATTATACTGTAAACACAAGAGGCTAAAACATAATCATTTCATTCGTAAGTGTGTTATCTATACTAATATTATAAAGCTGAAGAGTTTGTTTGTTTGTTTGAACGCGCTAATCTCTGGAACAGTGTTAGGTAGTCCATTTATCGAGGAAGGCTATAGGCTATGTTTTTTTTTTTCAAAATTAGGGATCCGTAGTAAAATTGCTATTTTGTAACACAAGGTGTAAAATCGAAAACCTATTTTTGCGTGCGCTGCAAAAACTATTGACAATAGAACAAAATGATGTACTACGGGTTTGTAGATCCCATTAAGACCTACAAAAAAGTCCGCGAGAACATATATCTAGCTATCATGGTTTAATCACAATAACCGATTTTGTGTTCAAAATAATTATTAAATCGTCTGAAGAAAAAAACTACGTTAAATATGTATCGTAATATTAAATCTTTATCAAAATTAAGCATTATGTTATCAAGAGTATTTATGTAGAAGTAAAATACTTTTTGTTTCATCTCAATCGGATATTTCGTTTTATCACGTGTGTAAGATGTTAAGAGTTGGTACCTATTAATGAGTTATGGGCCATAGAGTTTTTGATCAACATAAAATCCTGTAATAATCTTTTTCAAAATATCCTATCCTACTATGTGTGTGTGTGTGTGTGTTTGTTACTCCTTCACGCTAAAACTACTGAAACAATTGCAATGAAATTCGGTATGTAGATAGCTAGAGGCCTGGATTAACATATAGGCAAGCTTTTTATCCCGATATTCCCACGGGATCGGGACTTACACGGGTGAAACCGCGGGGCGCAGCTGGTTTATTATAAATTATGTTTTAGCATTCAAATTTTCAACATGTATTTTAGTTGTTTACTAAGGGAGAATGGGGTTAAACGAAAATCTGGAATATTTTTTATTTGTTTGATAATTATTGTGCATAGTTATTGTGTATAAATGCAAAGGTTTGTATGTGAGTGGGAAGATATGTGAATGAGTGTGAATTTATGTACTTATGTGAATTATTTCTACATGCATAACTACTAAACCGATTGCGATGAAACTTAGTATGTACATATTGGTTGTTTAGTTTTTGATGTTGGTTGAAATACATAGGCTACTTTTCATCACGATATTCTTGCGGAATAAGGCGGGACTACGTGGATAAAATGGGGTACACCTAGTGATTAATATCGTTCATATTTGATTACATTTTAGATTACCTAGTGACGGTTTAACGAAAGAAAATGGATTAAAATAATCAGGACTCAAATCCGAAAACTGCTTAGTTTTTTGTGGATAAAAATTAAAATGATTGATTGCTTGCTAATTATTTGGAGAAATAAACCACTGATTGCCGTATATACGGCAATCAGTGGTTTATTTACATCGTGCATATCATAAAGTACCTGAGGGGATATCCCCTCAGGTACTTTATGATATGCACGATGACTTATTGTGGTATCTCTATGTAACATTGCGGAAGTCACATTGTCGTGGACATTATAGAAAGAGATAAACTTGTTTTCGTACAATTTTTTCTAAAATAAATGTAGATTAGTTTATGTCAAAGTTTGTGTCACATTATAGTACTGCGAAGTTCGACCATAACCACTCTATAACTACTTGATATTATCGTATTTTCTCGATCTTCTTTTGTCGGTGGGACAGTTAAGAAATAGAATTCCTAACCACCACACTAGTGTGACAGGGTGATGTGAAGGTCAGTCTGGCCCCAGATGCATTGATTGGCAACACTATCGATTGGTATCAAAATATAGGATCACTATTGATTATACGATTTTGTCCGTTTCAGGTCCTTCTAAACGGCTAGACCATTGTGGATAAAATTATGTGTATATACAGGGTGAATTGGTAACATTTGCATTCAGAGCTATATCTTATACTATTAAAGATAGAGAAAATGTTGAAAGGAGTTGCTTGCTTGATTTTTATAAAAACTAAACCTGCATCAATAGATTTTCGAGAAGTCATTACTCTAATGAGGCATCGAACCTGTTGATTTCATTTTATCTCCTACTAGTTGTCCAGGCAAACGTTGTTTTGACTTATAAAATAAAATAAAAATTTCACACAAATTGGTTCAGTCGTTTAGGTGGAGTTTGGCAACTAACACCGGGACACGATGGACATCAATATTTTCATCCGATACTAACTAATGTCACTCAATTGTTTTGCCTTCCCGGAACCTTTCCACTAAAACTTAAACTTTATAGTATTAAATATTAAAGTTAAGTATTAAAGATCAAATTGACTTTTAAGTATTATTATTACGAATCCTATGTATATGAATTGGGAGTATAGAAAAGTTTTGTTTTTTATACTTTTTAGGCGATTTTTAAATAAATTCTCTCCGTTAGAACCATTCTCGTACTTTAAGGAATATTCGTAAAAAAAGAATTAGCGAAATCAATTCAGCCGTTGTCAAGATTTGTGTTTAGGAACACTTCAGCGATTCATTTTTATATTATAGATAGTTTAGGATATAGCCCTGAAGCCCCACGTATTCCTGGATGGTTTGAAACACAATTTGTCCCAAAGCTGAATAATTGACAACATTACATAATTTTGAGCGGTACTAATAATTGCCTCGCAAGCTAGAAAGTTTAAAAAAAGTAAATAATATTATGAATGTACAGACCCCGCCGAGTGAGGCAGTGAGCGCGAGCGCGGCCGCGGCCACGGTCCAGGAACGCCGCGGTGGCGGGGGGGGCGGGCGAGGCGGGGGTGGAGGCCCAGGGGCTCCGCTCGCCACTGTCGCGCCGCACACCCTCTCATTACTCAGCACAGTCTGTACAACATACCACCACAAAACAGTCAAAAGTAGTCGATACTTACATACTGTATTCTATGTAGATACTATCAGACGTCGACTTGCGAAAAACAGCACGACAACAAATACAAATACAAAAATACAATGTAGGTACTAGCAACCCGCTCCGGCTTCCCACGGTTATATTTTGCATGTATTGTACATATAAACCTTCCTCACTCTACCTATTGAAAAAACAGCATCAAAATCTGGTGTGTAGTTTAAATATCTAAGCATACATAGACAGCAGGAAGTCACATTGTTTTATACTATGTTGTGATTTGTAAACAAATAATAAATACTCACAGTTTTGTATTTTTTAATTTTCCTTAGACGCTTGAAATACAAAAGACGAATAATATATGAACAATAAGTAGAAGTAGAAGTTTTATATCATCCACTATCTGAATGTATGACAATCAATGAGATAGGTACCTGAGGAGTAGAGGAGGAGGGAGTGACACGGCCACCACTAGCGCTACCACTCAGCAGCTGCTGTTGGATACCTGTAACGATTGTTGATTAGGTATCTCACATGCTTCAATATTATATGTATGAATAAAGTTATTGCTCAATCGAAACCAATATTGCTTTAACACACCGTTTGTTCACTTTAAGAATGATATTTAATTTACTATTTTTATACAGAGAATAGTTATGGGTACCTAGTTGAAGGGAGTTAGTTAGTAGGGTAGATATAGGTAATAATAAAGAAGGAAAGGTTCGGTTCTCACGGCACAGCTTGAAGACATCTCTCCTGCGTCCTCGTCGCGCCGACAGACGCAGCTCCGTCTCGAGCCAGGCCGCCGACACTGCCCGCAACATTACCACACGATAAACTATACACTTTTATCGATAACAACCTACACTTCACTTTTCCTGCCCATTTAAATACATTTTAACCAATCAATACATTATTTTGAGGTTACTCAAGCCATCGAAGAAGAATTCAAAAAAATCAAAATGCGATTGACACAACTTGACACAATTAGGGATGTCCTACAATATTAAAGATAAATGGCCTATGTCAGAATCAGAAGGCAAAGACATGAATTAAAATATTTCAATGGACCAAAGTCTAGTTAATAATTTTTATGACCACAAAAAACAATATTTGATGACAAACATCGGGACAGGTGAAACTAAAAGAACATCTAAACGCTTTATGTAATCGAAAAAAAAAAAATGAAATCCCTCTATTGGATCCTTCGAATGTTCGGTCACAGAGCCTGACCGGATAGATAAAGTAAAAAAAATCCCTTTCTGTATTAAAAAATGTCACTTGTCAAACAAATGTCATTGTCAGCTGTTGTTCCATTCGATCGGTCGGTATTAGAAAATACCTGCCTACTCGGTCGCGGTGATTGTGAAATGTGAATATTATTGTGTATATGATTGGTACTACTTATCATCACCTTTCTTTTGTGGAAATATTTGTTTCACATAAATTGCTCTAAGTACCTAACTTACTCTTTTATTTTGCTGGATAGTTTAGTAACTAGTTAACGTGTGTTACGTGAGAGCGACCTTCAACTTTCCTGATTCAAAGTGGTTTGTGAAATAAATCAAAATTCCTCCGGCATCGGTACCTCAGGAATCGTCCCTCCGATCCGCTAATCGGTAAGTAGTCAGCCGTCAACACCTCCACCTACTCCTCAAATATGGATATATCATGATTGGTACGGCTATGCGTTACGCTTACGGTATACACTTAGCTAAACGAGTAGAGTCTGACACCATTACACCACAATCTATTATACACGACTACACAATGACAGGAAGGAACGAGCATGTTATTGTTAGTTACTAACATTGGTATGTAAGGTACATAACCCACATGCTTATTGCTCGTACATAACATTGATCTATGTAAGCAATCTGATAAGAATTAAATGTTTGGATATGGAAATCTGAAAGAGAAGAATTTTTAATAAGAATGACTCTCCATCAGATTAGAATAGGTAGGTAGTTATGACAATTTAAAGGAAATAGGTACCTCATTTTTGTAGTCTTCTGTAATTTTCACACCTATTTCTATTTCTGGATATAATGCATCAAGGAGGTATGGCCTTTGACATAACAAACTTTTGCGCTAAAAGCATCTAACTTATTTTACAAATATATTAATAAGGCTGCTTATGCTGCCAAACGAAATGCTACAAAAAACCCATCGCTTACAACTAATATTGCTGATTGTAACAAATGTGTTTTGTTTTTCTCAAAAGTGCTGAGATGGAATTGTATGTTGTAGAAATCTTTACAGATATTTTGGGGTAATAAAATATGTTTTTTTTTGTCATTTCAAAGCTAGACTAGTTTTAATTCTTAATTTTATCATAGCCTAATAAACTATACGGATTTTTTGTCTCACCTACAATTCCTCTCAGCACTTTTGAGTAAAACAAATCACATTTGTAACAATCAACAATGTTCACCAAAGACGGCGACCGATGCCAGTAGTAACTATTTAGTAGGCTGTGTACCAAGGTCATTGACGTATGGACCCCTCTTATGTAGAGAATTTAGAACATTTCATTTGCCAAATTATATTTGTTTCCAGGAATTGATCTCTATCAATAACACTATCAACTCGTAGTAACAAATGAAAGATGTTTATGCATGGCAACATCTAATTGGCTCTCTGTTTTTATTACTTTATGTATATATTTTAGTTACAGCGTTGGTTCTCCTAAATATAACTAAACAAAGATGTTGACTAGTCGAAAGACTAGGGCGTTATTAATAAAGCAATGGTTTATTTGAGTGAGAGAGACCAAATGTTAAAGCATTAACCTTGGATACCGATATGTATTGTAGGCGGGAGATGTTGGCGGCGTGCGAGGCGGGCGAGGTGTTCGCCTTGTTGGAGGGTGGGGCGGGCGGAGCGCGCGCGGCGGGGGACGCGCTCGGCGCCGTGCTGGCGGCCGTGCGCGAGCCCTGGCCCACGAGGGTGTTGCTTCAGTACCACGCGCGGACTGGCTCCACGCGCGCCCTCGACCTCCTCGCGCGCGTCTCCGATCCGCACGCGCGGCATCTGCTCGACGCGTTGCACGACCAGCTGCGCGGCGAGCGGCCGGCGCGACACCACGCGCTAGCCGCGCTCGCGCCGCTGGTCGCGCGCCGGCCCACCTGGCTGCACCTGCTCGCCGCGCACCCCGTCACCCGCGAACTGCTCCGGGCGGCGCGCGGCGAGCGCGAGCGGCTGCCCCTGCTACACGCGCTGCTCGCGCTCGCGGCGCTCGTGCCGGGCGCGCCCACGCTCGCCGCAGCGCACGCCGCCGAGCTGGCGGAGGCGGCGGCCCGGGGCACCGCGGACGCGGAGGCCGGGCCGCACGTGGCGGTCGCTGCGCGCGCGCTGTTCCGCGCCGCGTACGCGACGCACCCGGCGGCCGCGACGGAGGCGCTGCGCGCGGCGTGCGCGGATATGGCCGGGCGCGGAGGTGGTACGGGCGCGGCCTGGGAGCGCGGCGCGGCGGCCCTGGCGCGCGGCGTGCGCCTCCACCCGGCGCTGGTCGGCGCGCGGCCGAGGGACTGGACACGCGCTGAGCCCCACGACGTGCTCGCGGAGGTGCGCCGCCTCTCGCTGCCTCCCCGCGACGAGGGTCCCCCGGACACGGAGACGGCCCCCCGTACCCGCCGCCCGGACCCCGACGCCGCCCCCGCACCACACCCACCGCCCGGCTCAACGGCGCAGGTACGACTACCACATCCTGCCAAACTGCGGCCAATCTGCTTCACTAATTTGTTACATATTCTAAAACATTTAAAATATTATACTGCGCTTACGTTAGGAGTACGCTTGAGTATGCATCTCAAGTCTGGAACCCTCGTTACCTCACTTATGTAACTCGTATTGAAGATATACAACGTAGATTTCTCAAGTATTTATGCTTCCGACTGAAAATCCCATACTGTGAACATGGTTATGAAGATCTATGTAGAAAGTTTCATTTTCTTCCCTTGGCGAATAGGCGTGATATTGCGGACATAATATTTCTTCTTAAAATAGCATCCGGTGTTATTGAGTGTGGTAATCTATTGGACAAGATCAATCTGAGAGCACCTGCTAACACACGTTCTAGTAATATACTGTATGTACCACGTGCTGTCACCAATTACAGGCAGAACAGCTACCTGCTGCGAGCATGCTCAGCATTTAATGTACTATCTAAGGATATTGATTTGGACTTATTCTGTACCAGTGTGGCGGCGGCGAGGCGGCGGTTAGGCGGCGGTTTCTTCGATAGTGTTTAATTTAATTGGTTCATTTATTTTCTTTTATTTGTTTTTCTTTTATGTTTTTAGTTTATTTTTTATTGCTAGTAAATTTTTGATAAGTTACGTTAATTTATGTGGTGATAGACGTTGATCTCTCACACTTTTTTTTTTTCTATCCTTAATCATAAACGCGGGAACTTATAATTGGCTTTCCGTTTTTTATATATAAGATTACTTTTTGTTAAAGCTGTTGGTTCTCCTAATAAATAAATAAATAAATAAATAAACATTTAGAGAAATACTAGCCGATTCTCAGATTTAACTAATACACACAAAAAAATTCATAAAATCGGTTCAACCGTTTATCTTTCTACAGTGTTGAGGAATACTTGACTAATGATCTACCAAATGAATTTATTTATTAATTAATTTGACATCGTTACAATTATTTATTACTTAACTTAAGTTATTGACCATGAGTTACTGATGTAGTAGCACACGGCTACTAATATGTTTTGAATTTTTGATTTTTTTTTTACAATGCAATTTATCAATTACAATGTAGTTATTTACCACTATTTGACCTGTAAATTGTATTTTTTATACTATTGACTATAGAGTAACGTTGTGTGTGTGAAGGCGGCTCGTGCGGTGAGCGCGGTCCGTCCCGGGGGCGAAGGGTGGTTCGGACTGGCGGAGCGGAGCGGGGCAGAGGCGGCGCCGCACACTCCGCTACCGGCGGACGTGGACGCCGCGGAGCCCGAGCCCGCCGTCGAGGCGACGCCGGAGAACACGCCGGCGCGAGACGCCCGCGCCGCCTTCCGGTTCCCGCCGGCCGCGGCTGAGGGTGCGGTGCGGGCGCTCGCCGCCACCACCGCCCGCCGGCCCTCGCCGCCGCCGCGCGACGCCTACGCCGCGAGGCTGGCGCGAGTCGCGGCCGAGCGGCGCGCCGCCGACTCCCCGGTGCCAATGACGGGCGCTCCGCCGCCGGCGGCGCCCCGCCCCGAGCCGCGCCGCGCTTCCTCCACCGCGCCACCGGACGCCGAGGACCGCGAGGTGCAGGGGCTGACGGCGCGCGGCCCCGCCGCCGGCGACTGGTCCGAGGCGGAGGGTGCGACCCGCGTGCCCGACCCTCGCGCCGCGACCGCGCCGCTCGCGCCGCCGACTCACCGGAAGTCGGCGGCGGGGGCGGCTCCCTCGCGCCGGCCCGCCTCCACCGGACCGGCGGGAGCGCCCCGCGCGGACGCCGGCACGCAGACAGTAGACACGTGGCCGGAACCGTACGAGTACATAGTGGCGGACTTCAGCCGCGCGCTCGCCGACGACCTCGGCCCCGATCAGGTAGGTAGCACATCATGCGGCTGGCGGCCGTCGATGGTAGAGTATGGTGAGATCGTTGCTGGTATCGTTCCAGAAGGCGGAGAGCGGTGCGGGCGGTGCTCGAGCTCGTCTCGACACGTACCTAGCGGAGCTGTACGCGGGCGGTAGGCGGGGCGGTGCGGGGGGCGGTGAGCTCGGGGAGCAGCTGGCGCTCGCGCACGCGCAGCTCCTGTACGAGCGGTGGCGTCGCGAGGCGCACGCGGAGCGCAACCGGCGCCTGTTGGGCCGGTGCCGGCAGGTGCGCGCGCTCGAGCTCAGCAACGCGGCGCTCAAGGAGCGGGCGCGGGACGCGTGCCGCGAGCGGGACATGCTGCGGACCGCCCTGGCCGCCCGCCACCCTCCCCCCGCCGACGCTGCCCCCGCCCCGCCCCTTCAACACGCGCCGCCCGCCCTCCTCCAGCAGCTGGACGAAGAGCGCGCCCAGCGGCTGCGAGCCGAGGCCGCGCTCAAGGAGGTATCACATTTATTTATTTTTTGCTGGACCTTCCGGTCCATTACCATCCATGTCCATTACATTAGGAAGTGAAAACTTGTGTGCCTTATTTGGACAATTTGAACTGCATCGTTAGATTTTTGTAAAAGACATTACCCTAGCCAAGAATGGAACCTGTCGATTTTCATCCGAGATTAGACCGCGTCGGACGTCGCTTAACTTGCTAATAAAAAAGGGAAAGGACGTCGGCTTCAACTTTATGTACGCGAGTATTATTGGCATAAGTTGAACTCTCTCCTCCCTAACAAAAAAATAAAATAGCATACAAAGGGTAGATGAGTCGGTGTGGTGGTTGCAGGCGGAGGCGGCGCTCGCGGCGTCCTCGGGGGAGCTGCAGCGAGCGCGGGGCGCCGGCGCGGAGGCGGCGCGGCACGTGGAGGCGCTGGCGCGGGCCGCGCTCGCGGCCGAGCGGCGCGCCGAGCACGTGCGCCGGCTGCGCCGCGAGCTGCTCGTGCTCGGCGAGCGCGAGGCGAGGCTCGCGGCCGCCGTGCTAGCGGCGCCCCCCGCCCCCGTCCCGGCGAGCGACGCGGGCACGGAGCGCGCGCTGCGCGCCGCCCTAGCGCGCGCCGAGCAGGAGGCGGAGGCGCAGGGCGCGCGCGCGGACGCGGCCGCCGCTCGCGCCGCCGACCTCGAGACGTCGCTGGCGACGCGCGACGCCCACAACGCGGAGTTAAAGCGAGCGGTGCGCGCGTGCGGCGAGGAGGCGGCCGCGCGACACGCCGCCCTCTCGGACAAGTACCGCGCCCTGCTGGCGGCACTGCGCGCGCAGGACGCCCGACACCTCGAGCGGCTCGCGGCCGCCTGCCTCGCTGCACCGCCGGCGCCCGCCACGACCACCGCTACCCACTAGGACGCACTATTATACTGTCACAGCTTCATTGTATCTAAGCTAAGCTACTCTACCTATACTATATAATATGTAGATGTATGTGTCCTATATATGTATTATGATGACGTCACCTCGTAGCTGTGCTATACATAGGTACATACCTACAACGTGTTGTATATAATTACAACAAGTACATCCCAATGAAACATATAACAGACCACCGACTGAGACTGCGACCTGAGCGAGCACCGTAGGGGGGGGGGGGGCGATGGTGTGTGAACAGTCCGCCGCCACCGCACATCATTATCACTAACATCGATGCGAAGTTATAGAGAAAAGTGGTAAATAAATCGAAAATAATCACAAAACCACACGGTTTGTTTCTTGATTCCAGATCTATATTAATTTTTTGTTTCGAAAAATGCTACACGGTGATTGTACCAAATTTTAAAAACAACGCTAATTATCTAGATTGTAGAGAATAAGAGAAGTTGGCTGCCCCCCCCCCCCCCTTCGCTCTTGCTGACTCACTCGCACATGAACAACAACATGTATATTGTACTAGCTGCGCCCCGCGGTTTCACCCGCGTAAGTCCCGATCCCGTGGGAATATCGGGATAAAAAGCTTGCCTATATGTTAATCCAGGCCTCTAGCTATCTACATACCGAATTTCACGCTAAAACTCAGTAGTTTTAGCGTGAATAACAAACACACACACACAAACTTTCACATTTATAATATTAGTAGGATAGGATATTTTGAAAAAGATTATTACAGGATTTTATGTTGATTAAAAACTCTATGGCCCATAACTCATTAATAGGTAGGTACCAACTCTTAACATCTTACACACGTGATAAAACGAAATATCCGATTGAGATGAAACATAAAGTATTTTACTTCTACATAAATACTCTTGATAACATAATACTTAATTTTGATAAATATTTAATATTACGATACATATTTAACCTAGTTTTTTTCTTCAGACGATTTAATAATTATTTTGAACACAAAATCGGTTATTGTGATTAAACCATGATAGCTAGATATATGTTCTCGCGGACTTTTTTGGAGGTCTTAATGGAATCTACAAACCCGTAGTACATCATTTTGTTCTATTGTCAATAGTTTTTGCAGCGCACGCAAAAATAGGTTTTCGATTTTACACCTTGTGTTACAAAATAGCAATTTTATTACGGATCCCTAATTTTGAAAAAAAATTCCTCGATAAATGGACTACCCAACACTGAAAGAATCATTCAAATCGGACCAGTAGTTCCATAGATTAGCGCGTTCAAACAAACAAACTCTTCAGCTTTATAATATTAAGTATAGATAACATGTGAACCTGTTGCAGGCTAACGTTGAATATATTATTATAATAGTACTTATATATTTATTATTGTCAATGTTGTTATATTTGGATAAATAAATACTTACATGTAAGTGAAACGTGTATATAATTCGTTATCATAGTAATGACTTCCAGTTGAGCTGGAGCCGGAGCTGGAGGCGAGCGGAACACCTTCTACTATCTGCTCTAGAGAGAGATTCAATGAAACTAGAGTAGGTCTATAGGCCGACAACCGTAGCTCTCGTATATTTGGTAAAAAATTCACAACAAAGTATAATAATATAAATAGTTAAAATATCAACAAATTCTTATTTACAATGTACAATGGTTGTTATAATATATCTAGTGTAGTAAAGTCTATATAACAGTATGGTATAATGCGGGTTATACATCTAAGGTAAAGGTTCGACGTAGTTCTCCGGTACGAGGCCGTGCCTGCCGTCGAGGTCGCCGCGCAGCCAGCCGGGCTCCCCGCTCGGGACGACGTTGGTGATCACCTGGTTGGGCTCGAAGGAGAGCTCGCCCTCGCTCTCGCCGAGGCACGCGTACAGCGTCCTCACGCGCCTGTAGGTGAGCGGGAGGCCGGGGGGTGGGGGCGGGGAACACGAGGACACGGACTCGGCCGAGCTGCTGCTCGCCGCCGCGCCGCCCGCGCCGTGCTGCGCGACACCGTGAGACAGCTGCTGCAGCAGCTGGTGGTGGTGCGGCGAGTACCGCGCCCCCGACGTCGCTCCGCACGCGCTCTGCAACTACATCGGTACACATCAAACGCTGACCCACTTTCGTACGCGTCTACAGCTAGGTATACTATACAGGCTGATTTCTTTACACGGGCCTTCGGGATGCTTAGATTTTTGAATAAAAAAAACATTACCCTAGCCAGGAATCGGACCTGGCCGCTGATTCTGCAAGTTAGAGTCGAGTGTCACTAAGATTCTTACATTTATTACAAAATTAATTTCTATTTAAGTGAGCTAGAGCTGTCTTTTTTAGGATTCCGTACCCAAAGGGTAAAAACGGGACCCTATTACTAAGACTTCGCTGTCCGTCTGTCTGTCTGTCTATAACCAGGCTCTGTATCTCATGAACCAAGATAGCTATGGAGTTAAATGTTCACAGATGATGTATTTATGTTACCGCTATAGCAACAAATACTAAAAACAGAAAAAAACAAATTGAGTGTGTTTTAAGAATTTTAGGTTATTTTCATGTTTTTTTTTTTTTTTTCTTTTATTATGGCTTCGCACGTGTGCATTTAGCCAGTGTCAAGTTATATTTTGCATCAAATTATGACCCGATTTTTCATAAATCGGGCCTAAAGTGTTTCAATACAGTCAAAGTCGTCATAGTCCGTCAAGTCAGGGGCTATTGCTATAGTAAAGCGGTGGCAAGTTTACCATAACCTTAATAGGAGATTTGGAGGCAACGAGAAAACTGCATGTTTGACACTGATTTTTACTTTCACTACACTTGTGCACTTTCACAGAACTAAATTGAATAACATTCCACCAGAATTATACAATTCAACTCGGGTTACATCTAAGTTTCATGAAAATAAAACTGCAGCACGACATGTTGTTAACTCGTTCCCGCCAAAACTCCTATTTTCATGTTTACAATTTTTTTGGCAATATCTTGTTTTTTATACTCCCAAAAGGGCCGGTAAAAGAATTTTAACCTATACAGCCTCGTCTGACATAAGTACAATATTTTATAGGGTTTTTTGCTAGATATGTATCGATCGCTATCGTACGGTTTTTTAAATCAGGCACTAGTTTGACCATATATTTTTTACACCGGGAAAGCTTAAAGTTTAGGTTAAAAATTTATGAAGTTTAAGTTAAATCATAGTTAAAAACAAACTTTCTATTGGTCATAAAAATACTAGTTTGCATTCGATAGCACATTTATCCTGGAATACTATCCAAAAAAACAGATTGGAATAATTTGTTCTAATAATGAGTTATTTCATTTGCCATACTATGTTTGTTTTCAGGAATTGACATCTTTCAGCAACACTATCGCACATCGGTAGTCAAAATATTAGGTGATTACATGTTTTTGAAAGATTCGTGACTAGGGTAATAACTTTTTTATCACAGTTGCTCATAAAGTGGATCTTATTCAACCGCTTTTAGGCTCATAATCCAACGTATTACACACGCGTGCGTTATGCATTATCTCGACGCCACTAGTGTGTTATATATATGTTATCCTGATAAGTTAAATTGGTATCTTACTGCTAATTACATGTTAGGTAGATGACACATTCTTAATTTATCTGGGTTATACTGTTTTGATGGATAAAATAAAAGTATCTGGATGACCGAGCTTTACTCGGCATTTTTTATTTTTTTTTACTTAGTCTAACCTCAAAGCAAACACTCATTGACTTCGTGTTACTTAACAACGCCATCTGCTGGAATAACTTTATTGCTCACAAAAAATAGTATTAGTAGTTCGCCAATAGATGTCAGAAAGAATCATATTTTTCAGATAAAAAAAAAGTAAGCCTCGATTAAACACGAATAAAATGACATTTTCTAAAAATGATTCCTAGCTAGTTCGATTTATCGCCCCCGTACCCCTATATACCACATGAAAATCGTTGGAGCCGATTCCGAGATTCCAATTATATACATATATACAATAATTGCTCATTTAAAGATATAAGATAAGATAATTTGTGTCGAATATTGGCACTTTTTAGACTATCAAATACATTTTTCAACATGATGCCCTAGCTCTAACCGAATGAAACTTTTAGGGTTTATTCTTCATAAAAGCCGGTAGTTTTTAAAATAGGTTGCAGAAAAATAATCTGTGAAATATTTTATTTAGAACCATACAAAGATAATGTAAACATTCGTTTTTGAAAAAAATATTACTCTAATGGTTTTGTTTTAAGTTTTATAAATAAGACTCTGATTGGTGTAGGGGTACAAAAGGTCCACTATTGAACTTGTTTCACAAAAAACGGCAAAATCGTAGACCTGATAGTATGTCTGTAATTGCGAAGTTCAGGGTGAAATGTGATTTTGACTAAAATTTCACTAAAATTCAAATAACTTTTGAACCGCTAAATATTGCAGAACATACAGGGGGGTTAAATCGATAAGTACTGAGGTCCCCCACCCCCCTCGTTAGATAGTTTGTTAGGTGTAAGGTACTTACAATATCATTCCTGGACGCGAAGGGCATCGACGTCGGTGACGTTCTGTAAACAAAAGACAATCACACACAATTATACCACTGTATCTTGTATATGTATGAGGACACTAGACACACACACACGCACACACACTACAGGTACTCGTTAAAACATTTAGCATTCATAATAATATAATATTCGCAATAATATATGAAGTATAGCAGAGAGTAGAGAAGAGGTACCCGAGCGAGTATAGAGTAGCGGCACGTGGTGGTCGGATAGTTGTTGTATTACAAAGGGGAGGTACCGACCCGGCGATAACGAATCCGGAGAGACAGATGATCATATTGTTGTCTTCGTATTGTAACGTGCTGTGAGGGTAGCGAGCGTCCGCACCGCGTGGTGGTCGCCGGCCGACTGCGACCGACCGCCGCTCCGTGCCCGCTATATATGTGTAGCGGGACACCTGCCGCTGTGACGTCACACGTACCTACCTCACCTAGGTAAACCATCCCTGGTTTATGTCTACGTAAGTACTTACTTACTATCGTTGAATAAATAAAACTATCAGTCAGTGAAGAAGTGTCACCACATCTAACCAGAATTTACATTTCAAAACGTAATACTTATATACCTATGTGTACAGTAGATAGATAGGTAGGTAGGTAGGTACCGCACCCGCACCAACCGAGCACTTAGACACATGCATTACCTACTCTATTAGACATCATTTTTTTAATGAATTTTTACATGGGCCTTCTGGGCTTATTATTTATTATACAGAATATAATAATATAGGGCTAGAAGGTAAAGTAACATTACATTTGTAATAATTGCGCGCAACGATCCGTACCACACAAACATATATACTTAATGTAAAATCACGAAGAATGATTCTATTTCTCTATAAAATTATTTTTAAATCAATAAAAAAGGATGTTAGCAAAAACTGTAGAAGGGACGGGACGGGCGGCGCGGCGGTAGGCAGGTGTGCATTCTGTGTGCGCGCACGCGCAGCTGTCTCTCGCGACATTCTTGTCTCCGCGTGTTACTCGTACTAGTGTATAGACCGGTATACTACCACTACCACATGTCGTACTCGCTCCTCGCCTTGCCTTGCCTTGCCTTGCCTGTACCTAGTTATAAATCTAATCTATATGATGGCACACATTATTGGGAATTCATTTTGTATTCTCGTATTACATTTTAGAATCTCAATAAAAGTTTTTTCAATTTAGCACTACGGTGACCATGCATTTTTATATACCGGGAAAGGTTAAAGTTCAGGTTAAAAAATTATGTTTGAGTGTTATCTCACTTGAGAGTGAAATCTTAGTTTTAAAAAAAGCAATCGATATGTCATTAAAATAATTGTATGCATTCGATAGTACATTTAACCTGGAATACTATCCGAAAAACAGCTTGGAATAATTCCTTCATTTGTAGTTTTGGCATCAAAAAGCATAGAGAAGGGAGTGAATTTTTTAAAATTTTGATTATGTCAGATACCTCGAGATATCCGCTATTTTCAACACTCCCTGTTGATCTCCAGAGACTTTCATAGCATAACTTTTAATTTTTTTAACCGGGACAGTGTCTTCTATCCTTAGGTTATTCATTCATTACGGGACACCCTGAATATGTATATCCCTTCTCATCGGTGGGCGCGTTTCGAAAATACACTTAGTTTTTAAGATGTTTAAATGTGATTTCATGCAACTTGTATGATTTCAAATGAATTTAGATATTATTATTATCGGTACGTAGGTAAGTACATAATAACTCGTCAGCTGTCCAACAACGTGTCTCACAGAGAGACAACAGACGGCAGGTGGTGTACGTAGGTAGGCGAGGCGAGCGATGCGCGCGCGCAGCCTCTCTGTGTGCTCGCAGACAATAGGTAACGTATAGCGACTTCACCGCACCGACCACCGACCACCGCCACGTAGGTAGACATATTATACCAATACACTACTAGGTATGAGGATATATTTTAAAAAGATGAAATATCAACTGAAATCTGTATTTAAAACCTTTGATAGAGCGAGGTCCGAGTGAGGAGCGCGGGGGCGGGGGCGGTCCGTACACAATGTCACCTCACCTCACTGAACACCTCTATCACCTCTATCTATCTATGCGAGAGGTACACGATGCTACGGTACGTTAGTCTATCTCATCTATCTATGTATGTATGTATGTATGGGCCACGAACATGGCGTGTATAGCATATTGGATTAGATTGAATAGAGATGTCGATCGTGTCGTGTTTCTGTTGCTCTACCGCTACCTACATATAATTGCACGGTACAATGTCAACCGGAAGTACCTTCGTTGAACATATATTTATAACCGACTTCAAAAAAGGAGGAGGTTCTCAATTCGTCGCGTATATTTTACTATATCTAATCAGGATCAGGGATGTCCGCGACGAGAGGTCGACCGCGAAGGCGATTAATGAATAAATTAAAAAAATTGCAGTACATAAAATTGACAATTTTCACGCCACCTACCTATCTTCTATCTATAGAATAAAACAAAATTCTTCCCGCTGTCTGTATGTCTATCCCTATATGCTTAAATTTTTAAAACTACGATGCGGTTTTTTTAATAGATATGAGTGATTTAAGACGAAGTTTTTAGTATAAAACAAAAGTACCACTGCTACGAAGTCGCGGACAACAGCATTTATAAAAAAGGCTATTCAGGTAATATCTGCGTCCCTACACATAACACGCGACTGGAGAGATGAGAGCGTGCGGGGAGTGAGGGAGAGGGTGAGGGGTGAGGGGAGAGGGGAGGTGATGTGAACATCTGTCTCGGTAGAGCGCGGTGTCGCGGCAGATGTTGTACCTTGCTTCATTCAGGTAGTAGGAGTACATGTTGCATTGTACTCTAACTATGTACAAGGTGAATTGTTTTGTTTATCCTTTATCCTGCCTGACCTTATAGAGATAACGAAAAATGCTGAAAGGAGTTGCGTGCCCGATATTGATAAAAATCATTACCCTAGTAGCCAGGAACCACATCTGTTAATTAAAAACAAATATACTCCATATTAATAATAATATGAAACGATAGTGAGTTGCATCAAACTGTAGTGTTGTTGATAGAGATCAATTAATTCTTAGGAAGAAAAAAATTAAATACCCCCGACACAAAATAATAAAATAGTATGAACGTAAAAAGCCTAAAAAAATAAAAAAAAACTATGAAAAAAACCCTACAAAAAGAAAAAAAATAACCCCGAATTTATAACCCTACGTAAGTACATCTAAATTTTGATTAAATATGGTCTCGTCGCTTTAGTTAAAACATTTAGTACAAATATCACTCGGCCATTGTTTTGTCAGAGACAGTGGAGAATGAGGAGCAGGTGGTCCGAGTGCAGTGTGATGTGGTGTGCTACACAACACACGTGTGTAGCACACATTGCGCGGTGCGCGGGCACTCTCTGGTCTATACAGGGTGTCCCGTAATCAATGCATAAGCTCGCACCTACTCATAGAGGGCACTGTGGCGGTTCACTCATATAATGGTTATTATGATCTTTTTTGACGACCCAGTTGGCACAATGGTTACCATGCCGGACTGCCAAACACAGGGTTGCGGGTTCGATTCCCGCCTCAGACAAGTATTTATACTTAGATATTTGTCTGTGATCTGGTTGTTTCTATTTATTATAAATATATATTTACAAAAGAAAAGTATATAAGTAGTATATCCGTTGTCTAGTACCCATCACACAAGTGTAGTTACTTAACTTAGGGCTAGATGGCGATGTGTGGAATGTCCTGCAATATTTATTTATCTATGAAAGTCTCTCGGTTTCCGAGATATCCGACCTTTATATTTTTTTTTTAGTTTCACTCCCTTCTCATTAAGTTTTTGATGCAAATGAAGGAATTATTTAAATCATTTTTTTATATTACTTATTCCAGGGTTACTGTGCTATAGAATGCAAACAATAATTTTTATAACACATCGAAAGTTTTTTTAAACAAATATTTAACTCATAACTCACAAAGGTCATGATTTTTTTTATTTGTTAAACTGATTTTTTTTTTAACCTTTCCCGGTGTAAAACAATGTATGGTCAACCTAGTGCCTAATTTAAAAAAGTTAACTATTTCGTTGATATTCTGAAATGATACGTGGTATTACCAGAATTTAATTCAGAATTAATTCCTATAAAAGTGAGCCAGAGCTATCTTTTTCCTTTTTTTTCCTTAGTGAAGTCGGGGAATTTCGAACCTAAAATTTCTTGAATTATTTCAAGAACAACAAAGTTAATTTGAGTACTACTTTAACTTCACAAAAAGCATGCTCTGGCTCATTTTAATAGAAATTTTGTGCAGGACAGCAAGAGTGTCGCGATTTAAAATTCACGCCAAAGACAATTGACAATAGTGATTGACAGAAATCTGACAGTTGACAGTGACAGTAACGAATATTCGGCGTCCAGAATATTCATTGACGATAGAAGTTTGTTTAGTATTTTCGCGGATTTTCCCGAACTTTGTAGAAAACTTATTTATCTATAGTATAAATAGATCTCAGGCTGTTGTAGTTAGCAATTTTATTTCCGGTTGGGTGGTGGTACCCAGCGGGGTGCCCCAAGGGTCTCTGCTTGGGCCCCTTCTATTCCTTATCTTTGTAAATGATATTGAGAAATGTTTTTATCATGGTCAGCTTTTATGTTTTGCGGACGACATGAAAATATTTGGTGCCATTAGAACATTCAATGACGTATCGAATCTTTAATCAGATTTGACAAGACTGGACGCTTATTGTGCTGCGAATAAGCTTGACCTTAATCCCTCTAAGTGCTCAGTGGTCACATTTACGCGTAAGCGTACGGCCATCTCCTCTACCTATTTATTAAAGGGTCAGGTTTTGGAAAAGGTGGAGCGGGTAAGAGACCTTGGTGTGTGGCATGATACCAAACTCTTATTCGATGAGCATATTGACGATGTTTGCAACAGAGCATCTTCAAAGACTTCAAACGTGCTAAAACTTTCAAGATTCTGTACTGTGCATATGTCCGAAGTATAGTTGAGTACGCTTCCCAGGTCTGGAACCCTCGTTACCTCGTGTACATAGACCGTTTAGAAGGTATCCAGCGTAGGTTTATGAAATACCTGTGCTTTCGGCTAGGAATCCGTAATTATGAGGAACTTTGTAAAAAAATTCACTTTCTCCCCTTGTCCAATAGGCGTGATATTGCGGACGTAGTATTTCTTTCAAAGGTTGCAACTAACAATATTGACTGTAGTGACCTATTAGATAAGATACCTTTGCGAGTACCCGCAACTAAAACACGCTCGATGAAGCCCTTATGCGTTCCGCGAGCTATTACAAATTATAGACAGAATACGTATCTGCTGCGAGCGTGTACTACCTTCAATGATCTGTGTGACGTTGCTAACTTGGACATGTTCTGTTCCAGTGTTGCCTCGGCGAGACGGCGGTTGAGTTGTTTGTATACTGTACTGTTACTTATTGTACTTGTGCGATGGTGATTTTTGAGTGTGTTGTTTGTTTTCTCACACTGTTTTTCTTTTGTGTTATGTTTTTTATGCGTGGGAACCTTTAATTGGCTCTCTGTTTCTATTATTTTATGTTTATTCTTAAGTTATAGCTGTTGGTTCTCCTAAAAATAAATAAAATAAGTTTAAAAACTAAAACCCGAGCGTAATTTTTGCCATAGTCTGGTTTTATGTTTTAGACTTATTTTTTTATTTTGAACCTTTACGCTTTAAACTATCCCTATTGTACAAGCTTTCGTTTAAGTCGGTTGAAGTTGGAGGTGAGCGACCGCGCTAATAAGCGTTGCTTAACCCACACGATCACTTCAGGTAGCATGTTAATTTTTAAACCCTTAACTACCTATAAAAACTCATCTATCTCATATATATACAAACTCATATATAGTCTCCAAGGTGAAACAACTCACCCGGAGTTGTTTCACCTTGGAGACTCGAACCCGGAACAAGGAAAGTCCCGATCCTGTGGGAATTTAGGGATAAAACGTAGTCTATGTACTAATACAGGTTCACAGTTATTTACTTACCAAGTTTTATTGTTATCCGGTCAATAGTTTTAGAATGAAGAAGTAACAAACAAACATACTAACACCAGCTACAACAACAGCAACAGCTAGTGAAATATTAGTACATTACGATATAAGTGTGGTAAATTGATCTTTGCACAGAGGCAGTTATGACGCGCGAGCGGCAGCGAGTGTGTTAAGAAGCCAAGATGCAAAGATCAATTCCACACGTATATCGTACGACGTTTTTTATCACAGTTGCGAATAAAAGAAAAGACTTGAAAAGAAAACAAAATAATAATTAACAAAATATTTGTGATAAGTCTATGTTTACATTTTTTTAAGGCAATATTTTTTTGTTAATTATGCTCCGGAAAGGCCAGGCTAAAGGCTTTTAACCTATACAGCCTCGTCTGGCATACAATATTTTTTAGGGTTTTTTCTATTTGTTTTTGCGTCGGGGGTTAAGAACAAAATACAATGGTACGGAAAAACAATATATTTAAGTAAAGAAAAAACAAAAAATAAACATAACTAAATTTTTAATCGTATTCTAAGTCATTATCACGTAAAATTTTCGTTCGTAAACCGACTTTAGAGACAACCATTTTTGCTAGCTAAAAAACTCTTTAGTACCTACCTTTTTTATACATCAAAACAGTATAACCCAGATAAATTAAGAATGTTTCACCTACCTAACATGTAATTAGCAGTAAGATACGTATTTAACTTTATAGCACTAGGTTGGTAATGTAAAACGCACGTGTGCATAATATGTTGGATTATGAGCCTAAAAGCCGTTGAATAAGATTCACTTTATGAGCAACTGTGAAAAAAATATATATTTTTTTAAACTACCTTACCGATTTTATAATTTTAAAATCCAAAGAAATATTATGTTAGAGTTAAAACCAATTAAAAATCCTATTAGAACTATTTTCGACTTCGACGCGGACGAAGTCGCGGGCAAAAGCTAGTGTACTTATAAGAGGTAACGTTTGTTTGAATGGATTTGGATATTTCTTAAAAAAACTACATTATAAGGTGATTCCCTGGGGCTCATTTTGTAGATAGCTCGGACAGCTCTTTTTGCAGTACCTCTAAAGATAGTATAAATAAATAAATCATTTATCTGTAGTACCCACTGCTTGTCGCTGACTTAAATTAAACAATCGGTCGAAACTAGCTATTTCAAAGAAAATAAATAAGATCTAAAACTTCAAATTATAGCCTATATAGTTAAGTAGCTGTGCGTGTATTTCATCTGCAGAAAATTTGAACGTTTGGTCACCCTAATGACAGAGACAAATATACCATCTCAAATCTATCTTTCTCGGCTCGCTCTGGGGAGCATTCCAGTTATTTTCCTCTAAGTTTCTTGGTACTAGACTAGCTAGGGTACTGGTCAGTGACAGTGACAGTGATGTCAGTGCTACAGCGACGCTCGCCGTGATCCGGCGTCAATTTGTAGCGGACAATATTTTGCCTGACGCGGTCGCAGTGTTTCAAGATGGACGACGAAAAGTTAATTGAATTGGTAAGTGCGTTGCCCGTATTCAATACGTTTTTAAGACGATCGACTCCTAGGTACATTCCATTTCCTTACATTTGCGGTCACATAATTTAAAAAACCGGCCAAGTGCGAGTTGGACTCGCGCACGAACGTTACGGTAACCCTGGCGATAGAGTACTAATGAATCGCTGAATGTGTCGCTAAGCGCAAATCTCGAGAACAGCTGAACCGATTTCGCTAATTCTTTATTGTTGTTTGTTATTGTCAGGAGAAGGTAATGAAAAAAATTAGAATAGTTACGTAGAAAATGATGACGCGGGTGAAACCGCGGGCGCAGCTAGTAAAGTAATGTAAAAGCGCCAGTTCTGTTATAGTTCAGTTTTAGAAATAGTTGTGTACCTACAGAGACAGAGACAGAGACAGACAGAGACAGCGAACATGGAACAATACTAGTCAGCGTTTGCTTGTTTAGCTCGTGTTAGTGTCACACTCACCTACCGTACCGTACAGTACAATACCGTCGTGTATATAATGAGATAGAAACAGTGGCGGTGAGTGTATGACCGTATCGTAGGTACTTATAGATCCACCATCAAATACTAAGTAATACACTCCACACTTTATACTGTAAACTTTACACTTCAACATGTTGAGCATACCGGCACTCATAACACCGTCTTAAATAAATTGATTTGATATTGAATGCTGGCAATACCACATATTTCAGAATCTCAATGAAATAGGCAACTTTTTTTAAAGGCGCTCGCTAGGGCGACCGACGTTAAATTTTTTAAAGGCGCTAGGGCGACCGACCGTACGTTTGTTAAAGGCGCTAGGGCGACCGACCGTACCTTTTTTAAAGGCGCTAGGGCGACCGACCGTACCTTTTTTAAAGGCGCTAGGGCGACCGACCGTACGTTTGTTAAAGGCGCTAGGGCGACCGACCGTACGTTTGTTAAAGGCGCTAGGGCGACCGACCGTACGTTTGTTAAAGGCGCTAGGGCGACCGACCGTACGTTTGTTAAAGGCGCTAGGGCGACCGACCGTACGTTTGTTAAAGGCGCTAGGGCGACCGACCGTACGTTTGTTAAAGGCGCTAGGGCGACCGACCGTACTTTTGTTAAAGGCGCTAGGGCGACCGACCGTACGTTTGTTAAAGGCGCTAGGGCGACCGACCGTACCTTTTTTAAAGGCGCTAGGGCGACCGACCGTACCTTTTTTAAAGGCGCTAGGGCGACCGACCGTACGTTTGTTAAAGGCGCTAGGGCGACCGACCGTACATTTTTTATACACTAGGAAAGGTATAAAAAATTTATGTTCAGTTAAAATATCATGAAGTTGATGATCGATTGGAATGATTTCTAGCAGCAGTGGCATTAGCAGTCTTTTTAAATTTAAAAATATCGGAAATCTCGGAAACCGGGAAAATTTCATAGAACATAATTAATGCGTGTGCAGGTGCTGGTGTGTTGCTACTCGTACTCTAGTCGATTGTATTTCATTTACTTTACATTATAAAATATGCGATATTTATATATACCTTCTATTAAATCGATCATTTCTATCAGCAGCGATATAGGTAGATGGGTCGTCATAGGACATCGAGGCTAACAAGGACGAACTTAGTACGGGCACACTACGGGTACCTACGGGTAGCGGACACCTCCCGCGTCGGTTTAGATAAATATAAGGTATGGTCAGTGATGGCATGAAACTTGTCTCGCAAGTAGCTTTTACACAAATAATGTGGTGTAATGTGACGAGGTGGTGTTTATTTATTTATTTATTTATTTATTTATTTATTAGGAGAACCAACAGCTTTAACAAAAAGTAAACTTATATATAAAAAACGGAAAGCCAATTATAGGTTCCCGCGTTTATGATTAAGGATAGAAAAAAAAGTGTGAGAGATCAACGTCTATCACCACATAACTTAACGTAACTTATCAAAAATTAACTAGCAATAAAAAATAAACTAAAAACATAAAAGAAAAACAAATAAAAGAAAATAAATGAACCAATTAAATTAAACACTATCGAAGAAACCGCCGGCTAACCGCCGCCTCGCCGCCGCCACACTGGTACAGAATAAGTCCAAATCAATATCCTTAGATAGTACATTAAATGCTGAGCATGCTCGCAGCAGGTAGCTGTTCTGCCTGTAATTGGTGACAGCACGTGGTACATACAGTATATTACTAGAACGTGTGTTAGCAGGTGCTCTCAGATTGATCTTGTCCAATAGATTACCACACTCAATAGCACCGGATGCTATTTTAAGAAGAAATATTATGTCCGCAATATCACGCCTATTCACCAAGGGAAGAAAATGAAACTTTCTACATAGATCTTCATAACCATGTTCACAGTATGGGATTTTCAGTCGGAAGCATAAATACTTGAGAAATCTACGTTGTATATCTTCAATACGAGTTACATAAGTGAGGTAACGAGGGTTCCAGACTTGAGATGCATACTCAAGCGTACTCCTAACGTAAGCGCAGTATAATATCTTAAAGGTTTTTACACGTTTGAAGTCCTTGGAACTTCTCATGACAAAACCAAGGGCCTTTGAAGCTCTGGAACAAATATTATCAACATGGTCATCAAAGATAAGTCCAGAGTCGTGCAAAACCCCAAGGTCTCGCACACACTCAACCTTTCCCAAGTTCTGGCCTCTTAATGAGTAGTTGGAGAAGGTTGGTTTTCGTTTACGTGAGAATGTGACGACAGAACACTTGGCGGGATTAAGGTCCAATTTGTTCACTGTACAATAAGCATCAAGCCTTAATAGATCCTCTTGAAGGTTCGATACATCTGATGGTGATCTAATACTGCCAAATATTTTCATATCGTCAGCGAAACAAAGGAGTTGACTATGCTGAAAACAATGTTCTATGTCATTCACGAAAATTAGGAATAAAAGGGGTCCAAGTAATGACCCTTGAGGCACCCCGCTAGGAACGACTACCCAACTAGAAATATAGTTGCTCACTACAACGGCCTGGGTTCTGTTATTGATATAGGAGGCAAACCATCTAAGGAGGTCACCTCTTATACCTATCAATTTAAGCTTGGATAACAATAGTCTATGGTCAATTCTATCGAAACATTTACTGTAATCTGTGTAAATCACGTCAACCTGTCCACCACCTTCCATGGTACTAGTCAAATAATCATTCAGAATAATTAAATTGGAAGCGGTAGAACGACCTCGGAGGAACCCATGCTGAGAAGAGGAAAACGACCCCCGAATAGCCGAGTATAACTGATTATAGACAATTTTTTCAAATAATTTAGCAACAATACATAATTTCGAAATTGGTCGATAATTAGTTATATCTTGCTTAGGACCTTTTTTATGCACAGGAGTTATGAATGCTGATTTCCAAATGTGTGGGACAGTACAAGTAGAAAGTGATTTTTGAAAAAGTAAAGTCAACGGTAAGGTTTTAGCACACCTTATCAGGAAAACAGGACTTAGTTTATCAGGTCCCGCCGACTTGGACGAGTCTAATTTAGAGAGCAATATCGAGACCTCATTTCTATCAACAGTGATCCTGTGAATGTCAGAAACGGAGATATAATCACCAATGCTGGTAGCATCGATGTCAGAATCAAAATTATAAGCATGAGAAGGAGAGGGGGGGGAGGCCAAAAAAGTGGATAGGAAATAATTAGAAAAAGCATCACATATGTCAGAACCAGTCGATATAGAATCATTGTGGTAATGTAAGGTTTGGGGAATAGTACCTGATTTCCGGCGTGCCTTTATAAATGACCAGAATTGTTTGGGGCTGACTTCAATATTGTTCTCAATTCTATCAATATATTTTTCATAACAATCCTTCTCCACAGACCTCGCCCTGTCTCGGAGGAGAAGAAAAATTTCTAGATCTGAGGAATTACCATACTTTTTAAATTTTCTAAAATATTTAAACTTCTCTTTTAATATTCTAATAAGAGCTGGTGAAAACCACTGTGGATAAGTACTGGGGCAGGTAAGTTTACAAGGTATGTATTTAATTTTAAATTTATCAAGAAGACCATAAAAGAAAGCAATCGAGTCTTCGAGAGACCGACCATGCAGTTCATTTTCCCAGTCAATACTACTAACCTCATCGTTAATAGCTTCATAATTACCCTTATTGTAAAAATAACGTAAGTACTCTTGTGGTTTTAAACAGGGTAGTTTTACAAAACCTAGCTCGATAAGTACTGGGTCGTGAAACGAGTCAATAGGTACTAGAGGCTCCTGACACTTAATAACTGAGACGTCATCGTTACATAAAACTAAGTCTAATAATTTGTTATAAATGTTATTTACACAGTTATACTGATGCAGCTCATAAGTGACCAACTCATCCACCAGATGGCATTCATCGGAACTAGTAAAATTGGTGGGCATGGTAAATTTATATAGGGTGGGTTCCCACATTATTTCAGAAAGGTTAAAGTCCCCCATAATCAAGAATTTATCGTCAGGATTAGCTAATATATTCTCGCCCATTTTTACCAGGTAATTACGTAATTGTTGTGATTTTGTAAAACCGTTCTTCTGTTCGATAATGTAAACACTACATACATGTAAGTTCATACGGTTACCATCAGAGTCTTTAAGCGGCAATGTAAGCCATATGTCCTCCGCTAATGAATGAAATGAGGGTTGAGCAGTTACTGGAATATTTTTTCGAACCGCGATCAGAACTCCACCTCCATAGATCTGGTCAAGGACGTCATACTCACGGTCCCGCCTCCAAACAATGTATCGTTCATCGAACAACGAGGCCGAGCTGATGGAATCGGGTAGCCACGTTTCGGTAATGACTATAATGTCATAGTTACTAAGACATAGGTTGCGATAGAAAACGGATAACTTACCTCTTAGCCCCCTCACGTTCTGATAATAGATATTCAGATTATTAATGTGTGAGGTCTGTGCAGCCATAGTTTATAACGATTAATAACAATTGAGTAAATTCAAAATATACCCAAGCATCTATGAAAAATAAACTGTGAAATAATATTTTAGATACCAAAAAACATCCCATAATAAGAGTGCACCAATCCGATAACAGTTGAACAATAAAAAACTTGTAAAATTCAATAAATATCAGCTCATACCTTAGCACGACTATAATATTATGTAAATGATTCATAGATTCATTGTAATTAGTTAATAATATTAAAATAATATGGTAATATTGTAAGAAGGAATATCCTAGGTTTAATAATAAGATAATTAATAAAATAGTGCGGAGTGTTTGAACTAAAGCAAAGAGGCAAACTATTACGTTAATTCGGATAAAAACATAATAAAGGAGCATAATTATTGAACTTATTAGACAAGATCGATAGTAAGGTAGTTTAGGCTGAGAGACAGACAAGCGAGTAATAAAACACGTAATGTGCATAGGTGTGACAAAGATGGGTAATGCAGTAAGTAAGATAGGAAAGTAAACAACAAGCACCTGCTGCGGCAATAGTTTAAGTAGGTAGAAGCGAAAAAAGTTAGCAATTGGAAGTGCGGCGGCCAGGTCAGGGGTCGCGAACATTTTTTTCCGGTGATTGAACAAAATAACGAAGAGTGTTAAGAGATAGCAACAGCCTATTTGATCTTGTTTAAATCATCTTCTTTGGCAATGACGATCACGGGGGACGTATTATTTCTTCGTACGTGGATCTTGCCGTGCCTGACCCACACATAATCAAACTTCATATCCTTAGCTAGGGACTTCGTCTTATTAAGCAAGACCTTCGAGTTAGCATTAAGGTGGTCGTTTACGAAAACGCGCTGGTTAGAGTTTAAATATCCCAGGTCGGCAGCTGTCAGCGATTTACATGACCTCGCTGCAACCATAAACTCCTCCTTGGCATATCTGTTTAAGAAACTGACGATTATCGCCTTCTCCTTTGTCCCATGCAACGGAGTTCTATGCAAGTAATTTATTTGGTTTTTAGAATACTCAAGGTTTGTCTTTTTATATAGGGTCTCAACTACTGCAAATAAGTTCTCGTCATTCTTTAAAGGCACGCCTTTAATTTCCACGTTGTTCAATCTAGACCTCTGATCCATCACCGAGATTTGATCTTTTAGATTGTGAACTTCCGATTCCAATGAGTAAACGGTTTTTTTCAAATCTTCAACCTTGGCCACTCGGTTTTGGATTTCCGATATCTGGACAGTAAAATCGTCGATCCTACCGCTCAAGTAGTCGCTGCTCTGTCTGAGCTCAGCTAACTCATCTCTAATCGCCTTCACATCTTCAATCAAAGAGGGAAGACACCTGAGATTAGCCTTCATGTCGCGTAGTTCCTTAAGGATAGTGTCCATTGAGGTAGATCCGCATATGGGGGATGGCAAGGGCGAGGAAGCCTTTCCTCTGCAGGAAGAGCACTTCCATGACAGTTTCTTATCCTTGCCCAATTTTCTCCAACTGGATTCAGCAATCTGCGCGCAACCAAAATCAAGCTGGCTCCGGCAAACAGAGCACTGCACTCCATCATTGAAATCATCACCACAGATGTCACATTTCATTTTTCTTAAGTATAATATTATTACTTTTCTATATGCACCGCTGGTTTAGTACCCCTGAGTTACTGGGCAGTTACGCGTGTAGTTGGTGTACGTGTTGATCGTGTGAGCGCACACTCGGAACTGATTCCCTGGTGTTCCGTCAATGCCTATCTTACCTAGTAGGTAAAGGGTCGTTCTACTAGTAGGACAGTGGGGAATTTACTGCATTTCGAGGTGGTGCTCGCTCATCACTCGGAAGATCCTCATCTAGTTGTCGATACCGACGTGAAGTTACTACATTTCAAATAAACAAAGAATAATCGAATATGGATCTGAAATAGCGAAGATATCCCGCAACGCCCGCGGCAGCGTCTCATTGAGCGAAGGAGCGAGGACTACCTTATTGTTGGTAATAGATGTACGTTCAGGTGCGGCAATGTGACTCTACTCTACTCTGTGTCTATCTACCTCGTTCGGAGGTCAAATACATAATATAATAGGTAATGATGTATGTATTGTAGCATGTACTCACTCGAGTTGTCCGTTGTGTTGCGGAGGTAACGCGGCGGGTGCGGCGGGTGCGGGGGGATGTGTGACGTCATCGTAGTGGTCGATGAGAGTCTCGGCGACGACGTTGTAGAACTTGAGGTCGAGTATGGAGGCGACGGTCTCACGCTCGGCGCGGAGCAACGTCGGCCCGAAGCAGACCGCCAGGTTGCCGGAGGTCATCAGGTTGACGGGGGAGCGGGCGGCGACGGCGCGCAGGTGACGCACCACCAGCGACAACATCTCGCGGTTGCGGGGGGGCAGCCGGGCCGCCACCGAGCTAGTGCCCTGGGCGCGCTCGCCCGCCCGCTCGCACTTGGCCAGCGCGATGAACGCGTCGTGGAGACGGTACGTGAGAAGCGGGTCGGGCAGCGCGCGCAGGTACGCCTTCAGCGCGGAGGTGAGCGTGCGCGTCTCCCAGGCGAGGGGGTCCCGCAGGGCGGCGGGCGGGGCGCGGCCGGCCACGCCGAGCGCGACCAGCGAGGCCACCTTGCTGGCGACGCCCGCGACGCGGTACAGGCCCTGCTCCTCGAGGCCGCGCGCCTCTATGGCGGCGATGAGGGCGCGCACGAACGCGAACCCGGCGTCGTCGAGCCGGGCCTGGGGCGGAGCGGGCGGTCCCGGGGCACACGCGACGGGCCGCGCGACGGCCGTCGCCCCGTCCCCCCCTCCGAGCGCCCGCAGCCACGCGGCCCGGTCCCGGTCGGAGAGCGCCTGCAACACGAGCGGCCCCCTCTCGGCCACGGTCGGTACACACTCCCAACAGAACCTCCTCTCGACGTCCCCCGCTAGCCGGGCGCACGCCACACACACCTCGTCCCCCCCGCCTAGAGGTAACGCCTTCACGTTGATCTGGCTGTACGGCGTGAGAGACAACACCCTCGACCTCGACACGTACGTGCAGTACTGCTTGCTCCACGTCGTCGTACCGAACGCCTCTGCAACATTATAATATATTTCACATCACTTATATAGCTACACCTACGGGTAGAGAACACTGTGCCGGTTCACGAATATACAACTCAACAACAATATACTCAATGAAAGTCGCTCGGTCCCCGAGATATTCGCCATTTTGATTTTTGATTAATTTCACTCCTTTCTCCTTGCTTGTAGTGTAAGAATGCAGGCAAGCGAAACCAGTAAAAGTGGTAAAAGGTTTAATTGAGATTCTGAAATGGTACCTACATATACTATGTAGTATTGCCAGCACTTAATACCAGATTAATTTCCATTAAAATGAGCCAGAGCATACATTTTGTGAAGTAAAAGTAGTAGGTACTAAAATTTACTTTTCACCCCATCTATTCTAAAACTGACGACACTAAATCCCGGGAAAATTTAAAAGCTTATAATAGTTACTTAACTACGTCGATTGGAAAAATGCAAAAGAAGCAAAGACTTTTTCTGAAAATGTGTTCCTGGCTTATTTTCAAGATTTAACGAATGTTTCGAATATAAGTATAAATATTTAGGTTTGTATTATATTTGATAACAAATAAATGTATAACAGGATTTCTTGTTTCATTTTCTCAGAGAGGGAGATGAAAAGTAAAGTGTACATTAAAAATATTTTTTCCTCTGGCGATTTCCTTTGAATCCCTCTCTCCGTTCAGGATTCTATATAAGAATCCCGAGCGCTGGAGCGCACAAAATAACGCCCTCGCCCTAAAAATACAATTTTAATACCTTGTGATACAATCTACTATTAAGTATTCTACTTAAAATAATTTAAGAAATTTTTGGAATTCCTCGACTTCACTAAGGAAAAAAAAGGAAAAAACACAACTCTGGCTCACTTTTAATAGGAATTTTGTATTAAATGCTGCCAATACCACGTATTATACTATTACAGAATTTCAATTAAATAGGCAACTTTATTTTTAAAGGCACTAGGGTGACCGCTCATTTTTTTACACCCGGAAAGGTTAAAGTTCATGATAAAAAATTATGAAGATTGAGTTAAATCTTAGTTCAAAAAAAAACTTTCGATGTGTCATAAAAATAATGGTTTGCATTCGATGTCACATTTATCCTGGCATACTATCCAAAAAACAGATCGGAATAATTCCTTCATTTGCAGTCTTGGCACCAAAAAGCATGGAGAGTGAAACCGAGAGACTTTCATAGAGCATCACCTTCATTGTTCTGTACCGGCACAGTATCCTCTATTCGTAGGTTCCCGCTTATCCATTCATTACACCGGATACCCTGTATAATGTTACATAGTTTTTATCACAGTTGCTCATAAAGTGGATCTTATTTAACCGCTTTTAGGCTCATAATCCAACGTATTACGCACGCGTGCGTTATGCATTACCTCGACGCCACTAGTGTGTTATAATAAGTTATCCTGATAAGTTAAATTGGTATCTTACTGCTAATTACATGTTAGGTAGATGAAACATTCTTAATTTATCTGGGTTATACTGTTTTGATGGATAAAATAAATGTAGTTACCAAAACAGAGGTTTTACTCCAGCAAAAAAGGTTGTCTATAAAGTCGGTTTACAAACGATAAAGTTTAGTGTTGATTTTTTGTTTTTTCTTGACTTAAATACTAGCTGTCCCGGCAAACGTTGTTTTGCCATATCCAAATTTCCCGCTTATCTGTTCAAATTTTTCCTGAATTTTCTTTGCTATAAACCTTCACGGAGCCCGAGACCTTTCCAACGAATGTAAAACCGTGGAAATCGGTTCGTGCGTTCTGGAGTTATAGCGTCAGGAAGGAAAACCCGACTTATTTTTATATATTAGATAGTTTTTTCCGTTATATTCTGTTATTAACCCCCCGACAAATGGAAAAAATCCTAAAAACTATTGTATGTCAGACGAGGCTGTATAGGTTAAAAGTAATTTGCCTGGCCTTTCAGGAGTATAATTGACAAAAAAAATATTGTAAACATAGACTTATCACCAAACATTTCGTTAACTATTATTTTCTTTTCTTTTCAAGTTTTTCTTTTATTCACAACTGTGATAAAAACGTCGTACGATACACGTGTGGCATATTGTTCATGTGCACTTGTATCGCAATGTACTAATACCGAGTATACGGTGGTATATGTAGGTAGGTAGGAGGTACATTGAATACAAACTTTTCTCCATGAGGAAGAGGTACCCGGCGCGCGAGACAGCCTCCTCCCCCGCGCCCCCCGCGCCCCCCGCGCCGCCCGCACCGCTCGACTCCTCCTTGTTCTGTAACGGGACGGCCCCACTATAGTAGGTACGACACGACACGACACGACACGCGACGTCGTCTATACACACGCGTGTTACACTCACCATCTGCCGCACTTCCATGATCTTCTTCATGAGCGACTCGGTCTGCTTGCTCGTCTCCTCGAAGTTGCTCCGCGTCTGCAACACGCTCCATGCTCACACACACACACACACGACACACACATGCGCACGCGTGTTATGGTTGTGTGTGGCAGGTTGGTCGGTAACTCAGTGTTAGGATATGAATGTATGTATGAAGGCACACTCTCACTCTCACTCTCACTCCATGCTATACCTAATGTATGTAACTGCAATATAACCTGTGGAGAGGGCGCTAGTAGCGGTCGCGGTCGCATCGCGCGCAGCAATCCTACACACATACGTCCCCGTTAGGTATACATACATACGTCCGTACTTACGTATATTTAAATGGTGAACTTTTCCTTTAGACGCATTAGATCAAATAAAAAAAACCCAAATGACAGCTGTCAATTTGACATCTGTCATTTTGACAGTTACCTGCCATTATGTCGCTGTGTTTGATCGTCTTTTGTTTTGTTTTCCTTGGACTAGGGGAATCGATTTAGAATTTATAAGGTGGAGTTTTCGTTTCCACTCTTACTTTGGTGGTGTTTCGTGTATATGGTGTTATGCGTCTAAAGGGAATTTTTACATGGGCCTTCAGGGCTATATCTTAAACTATAAGAGATAGCGGAAAAATGCTGAAAGGAGTTGCGTCGTGGCCCGATTGTGACAAAAACTAAATTATAAACATAATATATGGGCCATATAACTAAAAGTGCATCATTAAATTATAGGAAAAGTCATTACCCCCCCCCCCCCCCTAGCCAGGAATCTGTGCCAATTGATTGTGTTGCCAATCGAAACCAAAAATGTCTGAATTACTTGATTGTTTTGGAAAATAAAACAAAATCTCAATTTGGTAGTCTCTACAATTATCAGCTTTCCGTCTCCGTTTCTTTCCGCAATACAATAGTGTATATAGAGGGAAGTTATCAGTATAATTAGTTATTTATTAGGTTCTTAACTATTTACTACTCTATATCAAAGTAAAAACAGTTAAAATATAAGTCCATTCCTCCCCCTCACTGACTTCTTTTTCAAGGATAGTGTATAAAATGTAACGACTACAAGAATATGATGTTATGTTTGAGGAGCCAGACCTATACCACATGTAATGTCATCCCACGTAGCTACCTCCTGCAGGAGACTATACGTTCTTACGTTACTTTTCCCTATTTATGAAACATCTATACTAATATTATAAAGCTGAAGATTTTGTTTGTTTGTTTGTTTGTTTGTACGCGCTAATCTCAAGAACTACTGGTTCGAATTAAAAAATATAGGCTACTTTTTATCCCGAAAAGTATTATTTTGACAAAGTATTTAGTTTATATCAAAATAGTGCAGTCATAGAGTTGTATTGTATTTATTAAAGGAAGGTTGTGTTCGTTACCCGTTGTATACGTAGTTGTAGATCTCTAACTCTGGGCTCGGCGTCGGCGTGGACGTCGTGCGCGGTGTGGTGGAAGGTCCACCAGCCGAACACGAACCCGAGCAGCGTCTCGACCAGCTCGAACTTCTTCCGTTCCTGTACCGCCTGCAGCTGGAACACGTACTCGAGCGACGCCTGGCAGAAGTCGCGCTCCGCCATCTCCATAGCGGCGTCCGCCTGTGTCACATATCGTACGATACTCTGTGTAAGTAAACTGTCGCTCGCTACCCTACAATATCTGTCCAATAACTATTGACAAACAAAACTAAAATAAGGACTTTGGTGTTATCGACATTCAACTCTGTACTTGACGTGAGTCACACGCACACACACACACACACACACTGACACTAATCAAATGCCATGTCAGATATGATTAACTGACTTCGGTCGGCGTGGGAGACGGTGCGTGGTGGAGAGCGGTCGGCCGCGCCGCGCGATGGGACGCGAGTGTGGTGTAGTGTAGTGTCTAGTGTAAGTGTAATGTAATACATATAGTGCGCCGACCGACCTCCTGGAAGACAGGCTCCGGTTTCTTCAGTGACAGCGACAACGTCCTCTCCTGCGTCTGACAGAACTTGGCCGTCTTCTTGTCGAACTTCTTCTTGCCTTCCTGTACACACATATATTTCCTATAATTACTACGAGTACACAGACATACAGACCTACTCCTGAATATCAGGTATCCAGATAATAGATATAATAGGTATAGATAAGCACGCGTCACTAATTGGGAAAGTAATAGTTCCCACTTGTCAAACGGACATATCTTCTACATTTCCTACTTCGGACAACATCATTAAACCCGGTTAATTAGAACTCACTTCCCCACACCTCCACCACCTTGTCCGTCTATCTGTGAGTGTGTGACCACTGTTCTCAGGAACGGGTGGACCTAGCAAGTTGAAATTCATACCCGATACTGGGGTCTATAGTCTCTATTAATAATATTAATAAAGCCCTATGTATAATTTTAAAATTTACAAGTTTTACATTAAAATTAGACTTTTGACCTCCACTTGCTATCATTTGCCACCCTTTCCCATTTTGCACCAATGATCAGCTTCAAGTCATCATCCCATTTCATTGTGGGTCTTCCCCGCTTTCTTTTTTCATCTCTAGGATACCATTCAGTTATTTTTTGCCCCATTTCTCTTTTGTGTCTCACATCATGTGACCGGCCCATCCCCACTTTTGTCGGTCTATTTGTTTAAGGGTTAGTTTGGTTTTTGACCTAAAGACAGTGCTCCTAACCCGATCTCGTGTTCGTATGCCTATCATGCTTCGTTCCATTGCCCTTTGGCAGATGGCTAATTTTTCTCTGAGGGTAAATTCCCAGGTTTCGCATCCGTAAGTTAGATATGGTAGTATGCATGTGTTAAATAAAAGTCTTTCTTTTTATAGCCATTTCTAGATTAAAGATCTAGAAATGGCTTAATTATTTATTTGAGTGCCCAGTATTTTCTCCATCCTGTAGCTATTCTCATATTTATCTCTTTTACATTTTGTTCCTCGGTAGTGATAACCTGGCCAAGGTATTCCTTAACATATTCGAGGATTTCTTGTCCAACTTTGATGTCCCTTTGTACGGAGTTAGTAATTAATTTCGTTTTGTTGGCATTCATTTTTAATCCGACTTTTAGGCTTTCAATGTTCAGCCTTAAACTTATAGAATTTTTACCCCACCAAAAAAACCCAGTCTAAATATAGATCTACAAGTGGGAAATACTCGATTAGAAAAAGTAAAAACATTTACATTATTAGGCATACAAATAGACTCGAATTTACATTGGAGAGCGCATATTGAAAATTTGAAATCAAAGCTATCTAGGTTTTCATATGCCTTGTATGAACTCAAGGTGAGTACAGACAAGCAAACTGCTCTAACAGCATATTACGCATATGCACACTCCTGGGGCCCTACCGCGATAAGTGCGTCGGCTTCAAACCAACGCGTCGGCTTATGCTGACCCGCGCCCCACACTAGGCGGAATTTTGAGCCCGCCTTACATAGGATTTTTGAAAAAATAATGTTTTATTCGTGTGTTTTAAGTATGCAGGATTGTTGGGGACATCAAAACATTCAAAAATAAGTAATTCTGGTTATGTTGTAATTTAAAAACACCACAAAATATGACTATGTTATTTTTTTTTAAATAACAATCGGAATCACTTATTTTTGAATGGTTTGATGTTCCCAAAAATCCTGCATACTTAAAACACACGAAAAAAACAACCTAATTTTTCAACACTTTTTATGAAAGGCAGGCTCAAAATTCCGCCCAGTGTGAAGCGCGGGTTGGGATATCGACGTCGGCTTGAAGCCGACGCAATAAGCGCGGTTGGGCTCCAGGCTTAGCTATGGTATTATTCTGTGGGGAAACGGTACAGATGTGGAAGATGTACTAATAATGCAGAAAAAACTAATACGAATTATTGTAAATATAGACAACTCCGTTTCATGCAGACCACATTTCAGTGAATTACATGTATTTACATATTAGAGCTATGTAAGTTTATGAGGAAAAAACCTGATATATTTGATGAAGCGAAACCAAAAAGACTATTTGCCCCTCGGAAAAATCAAGAATCCCAATTACGAATACCTCCCAGTCGCCTACGGAGTCTATAATAGACTGCCAAATGATCTACGGACATTCTACGGACAGAACAAAACTTTCATTTTATAAATAAATTGAAACGCATACTATACAATAAATTTAGATTATTAATCGTCTGCGAATCTGAGATGGTTAAGTTTTGATCGGTTATGTTTTTACCAGTCTAATTTTCGAAAAATGTTTTCTAAAACTACTGAAAATAATTTGGGTGAAAGGGCTCTTGCCTCACTCCTTTTTGTGTGTGAAATTCGTTACCCAAAGATTCTAAGTGGATCCTGGCTTTACTATTTGAGTAGATGTTTTTAATAATTTAGCTATATAATGTTTGTACTCCTTGCCGTTTCAGGGTCTCCCATATGTGCCCATGCTCTATACTGTCAAAAGCTTTGTCATAATCTATGATAGCAATGTACACAACTTTGTTGTATTTTTGTATCACCTGTTTGACTGTATGCATATGGTCGATGGTTGAGAACCTTTCCTGAAGCCTGCCTGTTCGATGGGTTGCTGTTCATCTAAAATTATGGAAATCGTATTCAATATGATTTTTGCAAACACCCTAAACACGTATGACATTCAACTTATCGGTCTATAATTTCCAATGTCATCTTTGTCACCTTTATTGTATAGCAGAATTATATGGGACTGTGTCCACTGTTCTGGGATATGACCGCTTACCAAAATCTCATTGAATATTTTTGTTAGTGCTGGCACTAGCTCATCTATTGTTCCCTTCATTAGTTCATTCGTTATTTTATCTGGGCTTGGTGCTTTACCCTTCTTTTGACTCTCGGTGGCCTTTTTCATTTCCATCGGTAAAATGCTAGGGGGAGATAGTTCATCATCAGCTTCTTGTGCTGTATCTGCCGTTGAGCTGCAGTTATGGTCATTTTGTCCTGTTGGTTTATGTTTTGCGTCCGGTTGGCGGTATAAGTTCCCTGTCTCTTTGAGGTCGTTAAGTGCCTTTTTAATACCACCGGTTTTTATATATGAAATTCTAGGGTTTGTATTCTCTTTGTTTTGCGGTCGTTTCTAATATTATTATTTCTTTGCTTTTTTATGTTTTCTTTATCTGTTCGGTTGGATATTAGTTATTTTCCTTCGTTTATCAATTTTAGAGTATGATCGCTAAGTTGGTACTTTTTGTATTCGTGGTTTCTGTTTGTACTGATATACTTCTTCAGTTGTTTCCCTAGTATATTATACTTCTCTTTGTCATTACTAGTCATTTTCTTTATATCGTCTATATGTTTTTTTTGTGATTGCCATAGTCAGCCCGAAACTGTTCTGACACGTCGTTTTTTATATGTGTCCGTGAATTGTTGCTTGGAGATAACTTCTAACCATGCGATGGTTTGTGTTGTTTAATGTCGATATAAGTGTCGTATCTGTAAATGCCTTAGGGTAGTTGCTTATAATGTAGTCGATCTCGTTTTTGTACGTTCCGTCAGGTGAAATCCAAGTCCATTTAGTTTTCTTGTTTTTATTGAAAGTTGAGTTAAGCAAAGTCAGGTTGTGTTCCATAAGAAATTCAACGAGTTTCTGTCCATTTGGGCTTCTTTTTCCGTGCCCGAACCTCCCGAGTACGTATTCTTCATTGTTTTGCCTGGCACCTACTTGTACGTTACAATCTCCCATTATGATTATGTGTTTATTTAGGTTGTTTTTTATTGTTATAGTTTCTTCATAGAAAGATTCTATTGCCGATTGATCTGCTTTTTCGGTGGGGGCATAGACTTGCATTATTGACCATATCTTCTTGTTCTTAGGAGTTTGACAATAAGCAATGGCAGTCCTTCCGAAATACCAATAAATTCTTGTGTATATCGTTTTAGGTGATATGGCTGCCAAACGTAGTCCCTAACGAAAGCAAATGCAAATCGGATCGCTGTATGTCAAAGGAATATGGAGAGGAGTTAACTTAAGATTAAACTGAAAGATAGAGTAAGAAACATACTAAAGTGAAAGACGGTATAAAACATGTAAGAAGGTTGAAATGGAAATGGGCCGGACATCTGGCGAGGTACGAAGATAGAAGATGGATTGATCTTTCACGTGTGACATAAGATAATATATTTTATAATCCCTACTAGTATAAAAATCAAGGTCCTGAGTCAACACGATAAAAAAATATGGGCAAATTTACATTTTTGCGAAAACTTATATCAACTAAAAACCTTGATTTTTCAACTTTTTTTTATATTTCGGGATTTTAGAAAATGCCGCCCGGAAATGTTTCGCTAAAAGCAAGCTTTTAACAAAAACTTACAATTCCAGGTCAACCGCAAGTACCCCATAGATTTTGGATCGAACAACTATATGGCAGTTCGCGTTCACCTACAATCACGAAATTTGGCAAAAAGCAAGTTATGTACAATATAGTGTAGTGTAATGACGAGTGACGACACCATCATAGTTTAAACAATAGTTACTATGTACCTACAATACCACCCACGATGATAGAATACTTAGAATTAAAGTAAACAAATTAATATTGTATTACAGTAATATCATCCATTCCTAGATAACCATTTTAATTAATTCTTATCAATTTTGCAAGTTAGCAAAATATACCAAATATGGCACCGCAACGATATAAGTAACATTTATTAATTGTAAATAAAATATTAAACAATAGATAAGGTAAAAACCTACGTCATTACCTACTAGCATTAAGTAGTATATAAGGACATATTAATCTTACATTAAATCAGTTCCGAACATTACAATAGCACAAGTAAAGGGAAAATCCCGAAATAGTACAATACGATATAAGTGTGGTAAATTGATCTTTGCATAGAGGCGGTTTATGACGCGCGAGCGGCAGCGAGCGCGTTAAGAGGCCAAGATGCAAAGATCAATTCCACACGTATATCGTACGACGTTTTTTATCACAGTTGCGAATAAAAGAAAAGACTTGAAAAGAAAACAAAAAAATAATTAACAAAATATTTGTGATAAGTCTATGTTTACATTTATTTAAGGCAATATTTTTTTGTTAATTATGCTCCGGAAAGGCCAGGCTAATCAAGGTTTTTAGATATAAGTTTTCGCTCGACTTGTGAGATTAGTCAAAAGTCAAAATTAAAAAAAAACGTCGACTTGGATTGTAAATTTCCCAATAACTTTTTTTGATTATGAAAAAAAATAGTTCTCGGTTTTGAATTAGCAACAGTTTGTGCCATCTTAGGAGGCGGGCGCATCAAACTACGCGCCGTTCACTTTATCGTATTTTTGACTTTGATCGTGTGCTTTATTTTCAATGCCTTTGATAATTATGCTTAGTGTAGATCTGTAGATTATTTTTAAACTAAGATTTAAATCAAACTTTATGATTTCTAATTTTTTTAACCTGAACTTTAACCGTTCCCGGTATAAAAAAATGTATTATCAGGCCTTATTTAGAAAAATCATGAAGATTGAATCTTAGTTAAAAAAATCTCGATGCGTCATAAAAATAATTGTTTGCATTCGATATCACATGTATCCTGGAATACTATCCAAAAAAACAGATCGGAATCGTTCCTTCATTTGCAGTTTTGGCACCAAAAAACATGAGAAGGGAATGAAATTTAAAATTTTTGAAAATGTCGGATAATCTCTGAAGTTGAGAGAGTTTTATATTTGTGAACCGGCATCAGTAGATATAGTCACCTTGACAGCTCCGATGTGATCCTTGCGGAACCGCTCCAACGGCTGGATGATCTGTTCGTGAGCACGTCCCAACTGTAATGTATACACATACACGACATTACTGCAGCTGGTCGGTGTGTGTGTGTGTGTGTGTGTGATCACTGCTGTCATGTCAGTAGGTGCGGTGGTCGGCCACTAGGTATGACATACAGTGAAAGTGACAGTAGGTACATGTCCGCGGTAGTGGTAGTGCTACATTGAGCCAGAGTTAGAGTAGAGAGGACTACTACGGTACGATAGGAAGACGACGTGACGCGGACCGACCTACCTCTACCTACTACAATACAATACAATTTTTCATTGAAAGTGAAAGTCAGCTAGAATGGTAACACACTTGACTTTCATTCATCTGACCTCGGCTCGGCCATGAGGGGGGGGAGGTACCGCCGTGTGAATACTTACTTTACTAGACAACAATATAATACAATCATCTATGCAGTGCCTCATCGGTTGCTGGGGGCGTGGGGGCCTCAGTACCTATCGATTTAGCCCCCTGCAATATTCTATGATTCAAAAGTTATTTGGATATATTATGTATGTTTATTTAGCCTTAATGATTTAAGTCGAATTTAAAGATTTTAACGAATTAAACATAAACACTTATTTATACATACAAATATGAACTGAATAAAAAGCTAGTAAAACTAAAAAATTTAAAGCTGGGGGCCTCATTCAGCTTTGCCGGGCCGTGCCTCTGACGGGCTTAGTCGAGCACTGCATCTATCTGAGTTGCGGTTACATCGATACCTGCGTAGAAATGCACGTCACGTACGTTACGCAGTAGGTAGGTACCGTACATAGAATAGACAGTGACACGACCGGACGGAGACGGGTAGCTACGAGTTGGTAGTAGAAAGTGATCACGAAGCGAAGGTCACGTCATCGCCTGTTTACAAACATATCGTAGTGTATGATGAGCACATGACACACGATACGTCACACGTGTACCTATATACGGTGTAACAGGGGGGTGGATCATCGGTTGCTGGGGGGTTAGAAATCTCAGTGTCTATCGATTTAACCCCCCTGTATGTTTTGCAACATTCACAAGTTATTTCAATTTTTGTAAAAAAAAAGATAGGTTGCAGAAAAAATTAATCTATGAAATTTTTTTTTGGAACCATACAAAGATAATTTCAAATTTTGATTTTGAAAAACAAAATATTTAAGTTTTATAATTCTCAGACTTTGATTGGTGTTGGGGTTTAAAAGGTCCACTATTGAACTTGTATTTAAATTTAAAAAACCCCGGACACAAAATAATAATAAAAAAGTATGAACGTAAAAAGCCTAAAACAAGCAAAAAAAACCATGAAAAAAACTCTACAAAAAGCGGACCCCGACGCGACAATATTTAATCAAAAAAATTCATATGTACTCCTACGTACGTAGGGTCATAATTTCGGGGTTACTTTTTATCTTTTTGTAATTTTTTAATTTTTAATTAAATTTTTTATTTCATCCTTTTTGTAGGGAGGGACTTTTAATTAGCTATTTGTAATGTGCAAATCATGCCCAAAGTCAAAGTTCAAATAACTCATGAACCACAAAATATTGCAGAATATACAGGGGGGTTAAATCGATAGGTACTGAGGTCCCCCACCCCCCTCGTTACACCGTGTATACCTACACTGTGTCAATAGGTAGGTACCGTCGTCGGTCGTGAGTGGAAACAGGTTGTGTCCATTGTAGACGATATTAAAGGTGAACGTGTCTACTTATCTATACTAGCCTAGTATAGTATAGTCTAGTCTAGTCTAGCCTAGCGGTAGTGTGTCGGGTCGGGAGCGGGACGATCGAAAGTGCAAGTGTACCTAACGCAATGAAACCTCGCTGATGTTAGATGTATATTTATGAAATACTGACCATACGATCACGTTCGTCCTCTATGGTACGTATGAGATGCGCGAAGTGATGCAGCGAGCGGGAGATGACGCGCTCGTCCTCCGTCATCGAGGCTCCGATACACGCGAACTCGAACTGCTCCATGCTGGTGGCGAGCGCCAGCTGCGCCGCGCTCAGACCTGTAACCGATACACGTCATGTCAGTGGTTGGTTCCTTCGTTGGTACACGTCGCGTCGCTGACGGTCCCAGGCACGCGACCGTGTGACCGTGTCACTTACTGCCCCACTATTGTAAAGAGTTTGTATAACGTATACTTACGCTCCGAAACTACCGGATCGATTATGATAAAACTTGGTATGATTTAGGATACGTAGGTACAATGATTCATTGTCAGGAGCATAGGCAACTATATTCCCACAGGATAGGTAGTAACGCGGATGAAACCGCGAAGCCCTACTGTGGTGGCCACTATGACACTATGGCCACACAGAGGGCCTCTGACCTTGGCCGGCACATACATTATGTTATTGAAGTTATCAAGAACCCTTTCCGCCGACCTACAACACCCCGATACCTACAAGTCTATAATAATAAATAAGCTAGATCATAGTATTTTCTAAGGTTTTCGCGACTTGAACTCATAATTATAATTATATTTGAATTATGGAAGACTTCGAAGAGAGGGCACTACAAGATGCCCCTGTAACACCGAGGTTCTACAAACGGTATCTTGATGACATTACCAAAAAACCCTGTGAACACATTTCTAGAGTACCTAAATTCCCAGAACAGTCAAATTAAATTCACAATGGAATTAGAGGAAAACCACACAATAGCCTTCTTAGATACCTTAATTCTGAGAAAACAAGATGGGACACTGGCACTGGGACATACAGTTTACAGAAAGCCAACCCATACAGATAGATAGATTGGTAAAACTTTGCTACAGAGAACACAAGGCATCTGTGACGAGACCCACCTGGCAGAGGAAGTAAGACACGTCAAACGAGTACTTCGTCGTAACAAACTCGTGCCACGCCATTGCCACAGAAGCCGCCCGAAACCGCCTACAGTTGAACGAGCCCTGGCCATACTTCCATACATCAAGGGTGTCACGGACAAAATTGCAGGAATCTTAAAACGAGCTTCTATCAACACTAACTTCAAGCCACAGATGTAGATTTAATAATTACTTCGACCAGTCAAATGTAAAGTCCCCTTGGAAGATGCTGGTATCTACAAGATTGACTGTGAATGTGGTTCTTGTTACATAGGGCAAACAAAGCGGAGTATTGCTACTAGAACAAAAGAGCACATAGCTGATGTCAAGCACAGACGTTCCCTAAAGTCTGCAATATGTGAGCATATGTTGGATAGGCCAAACCACTACCTTCGCTTTGATCGAGTACAAGTACTAGCTACTCAAAACCGATTTGTGCCTAGAATGCTTCGAGAGGCCTTTGAAATCCAGAAGCATCGGTTTGGGACCCAGTACTACATTTAGTTAGGTCTCAAGCCCCGCAAGCAACAGCTGCAATACCTCGAGACACCGTTAGTCATTCTGCGTTAGATGAAACCTTTATTATTAATTTAAAGTAGACGGTAGTTTGACAGCATTTCATATAATATTTTTTGTAAGACGAATGTCATCTCAGTCAACCTGTGATCATGGGATCTGCAAAGTTCCCGAAACGTCAGGTTTAAACAAAAATAAAAAAACGCAAATATATCCGTTCAAATATAATTTAGTGCTAGATCAAGTAAAGTGTAGAGTGTAGAGTGTAGACAGTAGTTGGGATCGTCGGTCGGTCAGTCGGACGGACGGAATGTTTGCGACATTCCCAGATGTTCAGATTCACAGATGTGGTCGACACGACACACGAGTACAATAGAGTACATGTAGTGTAGATAGTGTCGCCGCAAGCATCTCGTGACTCACCATGACCACACCGTTGTTATCACTCAGACACACACACCGTCCCGTACCGTCGCGGTCGTCGGTCGTCGGTCGGCGGTCGGCGGTCGGCGGTCGGCGACATTGTCTACTGATTATTGTCCATCTTATATAACACTAGCTTTTGCCCGCGACTTCGTCCGCGTAGAAGTCGGAAATGGTACTAATGTAGGATTATTCATTGGTTTTAACTCTAATACATTTCTTTGGGTTTTAAAATTACCGAAATCGGTTGGTTAGTTTTTAAACTAACCCATTGTTACTACCATTATTTGATACTCATTATAAAGGTAGAGAGGACAAAAAGTCTGTACCTACTTAGAAGCAAATAAACACTCCGGGAGTGCCGGCAGAAGTGAAAACTTGATTATTAACGTTGAGCATGTTTGATATTTTGGAATGGTTAGGGAATAATTTTGCACCAATTGCTTTATCAGTATAAAAGTACTATCATTTATGTGGTAGAATATAATATTCATTTATTGCGCTATCGTACACAAACATGACAATTTATATTACATTAAAAATGTAACACTTTAAAACTATAGCTGTCTACTCTCCATCCGTCTTACGCTTTTTCGATCAGGTCACGTGTCCTGACGCGAGTTTAAGATTTTATACCCATTACAGAAAAAGTGCTCAACGCCGCTAAAGAAGTTTTCACTTAAAAAAAATGGGTCTGTGGGACTTAGAAAAAGTAGTAGAACAAAAATATATGCTTAGTTTTTAAATTTCATGTCTGTCTTTCTGTCCGTCAACAAACACCTAAACCAATTGAAATCTGGTTTTCTCTATTATATAGCTCTTTTTTCGAGGAAGGTCGTGTTATACATTACATCGAAATTTAATAAGTAGAACCTAAGTTATCAACGAAAAACTACAACCGCTCGAGAAAACCCGGCCGCCCGCCCGTGACGACACGAACGTGTCCCAGATCAGCAAACACGAACGTCACAGATTACATAATAGTATAGCATACTTTTTATCCCGATATTCCCACGGGATCACGACTTATGCGGGTCAAACCGCGGTGCGCAGTTAGTTTTGAATATGAAAAAAATTGTTTATTTTATAACCAAAATGTTCTAGTTCCTTTTAGTCCTTACCATTTCAAATTTCGAATTCTACTTCCCTTTGAGGCCGTGTCCTAAAAGTGCAACCTTTTTTGAATAAAATCTGATTGAGTTTTCGAACATGTGTCAAAATACAATGTAGGTAAGTTAAAAGGAGTATTAATATCAACTTCGAAGCAAATCACCCCGAAAATAACTTCCTACCCCTTTTTAACCCCGTTAGGGGATGCATTTCTATAAAATACGAAACACGTGTTCCATTAATTCTGTAAAAGAATGTTTATGCAAAATTTGAAGTAGATTGGACCAAGGAATCACGTTGTCTCATACAAACTTTCCCCACCTTTTTCAACTCAACAACTTTCGGTGGAATTTCGGAAAATCCTTTCTTATCCGATGCCTACGTCATACAAAGAACACACCCTCCAAGTTTCAGGTCTCTACGATCAGCGGTTTAGGCTGTGCGTTGATCCGTCAGTCAGTCAGTCAGTAGTTCAGGACAAAGCATTTTATATGTATAGATGTGCTAGGTGCTAGGTAGGTATAATGTTGGTAAACATTATGTAGAAGCTACCTTACTACATAGCAATCATTTTATCTAATTGGCTAACCTGATATCTGTTTTTAGGGTTCCGAATCTAAAGGGTAAAGACGCTGTTTATCAAGTAAGCTGCTGTATCTCATTATCCTTGATAGCTAGACAGTTGAAATTTTAACAGATGATGTATTCCTGTTACCGCTATAACAACAAATCTATACTAATATTATAAAGCTGAAGAGTTTGTTTGTTTGAACGCGCTAATCTCTGGAACTACTGGTCCGATTTGAATGATTCTTTCAGTGTTAGCTATAGGCTGTTTTTTTTTTTCAAAATTAGGGATCCGTAATAAAATTGCTATTTTGTAACACAAGGTGTAAAATCGAAAACCTATTTTTGCGTGCGCTGCAAAAACTATTGACAATAGAACAAAATGATGTACTACGGGTTTGTAGATCCCATTAAGACCTACAAAAAAGTCCGCGAGAACATATATCTAGCTATCATGGTTTAATCACAATAACCGATTTTGTGTTCAAAATAATTATTAAATCGTCTGAAGAAAAAAACTACATTAAATATGTATCGTAATATTAAATATTTATCAAAATTAAGCATTATGTTATCAAGAGTATTTATGTAGAAGTAAAATACTTTTTGTTTCATCTCAATCGGATATTTCGTTTAAAAGTTATCACGTGTGTAAGATGTTAATATAGAGTTGGTACCTATTAATGAGTTATGGGCAATAGAGTTTTTTATCAACATAAAATCCTGTAATAATCTTTTTCGAAATATATTTGTTGATGATTGTAAGTATCTTCTATCTTTGAAGAGTATAAATGTGAAAGTTTGTGTGTGTGTGTATGTGTGTGTGTGTGTGTTTGTTACGCCTTCACGCTAAAACTACTGAACCAATTGCAATGAAATTCGGTATGTAGATAGCTAGAGGCCTGGATTAACATATAGGCTACTTTTTATCCCGATATTCCCACGGGATCGGGACTTACGCGGGTGAAACCGCGGGGCGCAGCTAGTACAGAATATAATGGTACGGAGCCCTTTGTGCGCGAGTCTGATTCGCTCTTGGCCCGTCTCTATAATTGATTTTTGTATTGTGATATGGCTAGAGTCCTGAATCTGATGCGGACTGTCAGAAGCTGACGTATATACGCCGAGTGTACAGTGTGATATTGATCATCTCACCACCACTAACTCCTCACTCATCTCACCTCATCCCACTCGCTTTACTTGTTTGTTCACTCAAATAACCTGCATACTAAGAATGTTCTAAGATTGTATCATACATAACTAAACCATCATTGTTAAAAGTCTAAATAAAAAAACCTGTAATGGCCTGCCTTATTACAATATTTAAGTTATGTTTAGTTTAAGTGAAATGCTGTTGGTTTTTTCAATAAATAAAATACGAGGGCGGCACTGAAAATTTCGGGAATCAAGGAAGTGACACAACATTACTATTTAAAAATGTATTTATTGCTTTTTTAAGTATTCTCCGCGAAATTTAACACATTTTTCCATACGATGGAACCAATCATTAAAGCAACCATTCCATTCGGAAGTTGGGGTCTCCAAAATGGCCGTTTTGTAGGCGTCCACAGCTTCTTCAGGTGATGAAAATCTCTGACCACGCAATTTATTCTTTATTTTAGGGAAAGTATAGAAATCATTAGGGTTTAGGTCGGGGCTGTACGGCGGATGGTCTAATAATTCTATGTTTTCTTGCTCTAAAAACTCTTTTGTTCTGTTCGCGGTGTGAGAACTCGCATTGTCGTGATGGAGGATGATGCGGCGGCTGCAGTTCTCTTTACGGAGTTCAGAAACGACCTGTGGCAAACAAATGCTAGCATACCATTCTGCATTAACCGTTCTTTGTCCCTCAAGAGGAATAGTCACAACATGGCCGGTTTTGGAGACAAACGTGGCCACCATTTTTTTGCAACACTCCGTGAAAGAACAATTTTTGTTGGCTTTAACTCATTTTCGAACACCCAAACTCGTGACTGGTTTTTTGTTTCGGGTTCGTACGTGTATATCCAGGATTCGTCACCTGATACGATGTTGTATACAGCATTTGAGGATCCTGCGTGGAATCTTTCGAGAGTTCTGACGCACCAAGTAACGCGAGCCACTTTTTGCTCTTCACAGAGCGAATGCGGTATCCATCGGGAAAACAACTTTTTTACACCTAATTGTTCATGCAAGATTATTTGTATTTGACTCATGCCAATGTCTAAAGTTGCCTGAATTTCGCGGTATGTTACATGTCGATCTTCCTCAATCAGCTTACGCACAGCATCAACGTTTTCTTGGGTGAGTGCAGTTTTTGGACGACCTTGACGGGGATCATCACTGAGCTTGACACGTCCACGTTGAAATTCAGCAAACCAGCGATAAATTGTGGTTTTGGATGGGGCTTCATCACCAAATGCAGAAATCATCAGGTCAACACACTGTTTTTGTGATAAACCACTTCGAAAGTCATAATAAATCATCGCTCTTGAATTTTCTCGAGTCAATTCCATTTTCTCAACGACTAAACAAGTTTGACAAAACCTTGTGACAAGACCGAGATTCTTTTTTTAAATAAATTAATGGTATTCGATTCTTAAAACCAAGGAGTTTTCAATTAAAAAGATTTAAATATGACAGGAACAGTGGAAATATTCCATTCCCGATACTTTTAGTGCAGCCTATGTAAACATATAAAAAAACTTAAAATAAAAAGCTTTTATTATGTTCTTGTTAATAAAATAAAAAGAACTAAAAATTTAAAAATCTTATATCTTTAAATTAGCAATTCTTGTATATATATATATATATAATTGGAATCTCGGAATCGGCTCCAACGATTTTCATGAAATTTGGTATATAGGGGGCTTCGGGGGCGATAAATCGATCTAGCTAGGAATCATTTTTAGAAAATGGCATTTTATTCGTGTTTTATCGAAACTTACTTTTTTTATCTGAAAAATATGACTCTTCCTGACATCTATTGGCGAACTACTAATACTATTTTTGTGAGCAATAAAATTATTCCAGCAGATGGCGTTGTTAAGTAACACGAAGTCAATGAGTGTTTGCTTTGAGGTTAGACTAAGTAAAAAAAAAAATACCGAGCAAAGCTCGGTCATCCAGGTACTAATAATTTAAACTTGCTAAGAAAAACTAAAACATTACTTTAACTTTTTGATTGCAAAAGAAAAATAATGAAGGTGTAGCATCACAATGTAATGAAGGTTTTTTAAATCTGTTTGTGATAAAATCGCAAAGATTGAATACAATGTGTAAAGTTTTAGTTTTTCTTAGCAAGTTTAAATTATTATTAACCCCCGACGCAAAAACGACGGGGTGTTATAACTTATAAGTTTGACGTCTCTGTGTGTGTGTCTGTCTGTGGCATCGTAGCTCCGGAACGGATGAACCGATTTAAATTTAGTTTTTTTTACTTGAAAGGTGTATTAGTCGGGAGCGTTTTTAGCTATGTTTGATCAAAATCGGTTCAGCCGTCTGGAAATTATGAGAGATAAAAGTCAGGATTAAAAACTGAATGTTAGTCAATGACCTTAATCAATAGACTAGCCAGATAGAACATTAACCGCGTTCCATTTTATAATGGCGGGAGCAAGCGCGGGGGGGGCGCGCCGTGAATGATCAAGCCATCCGCCACTTCAGAATTGACACTACCTTTTGTACCTACAAAATTTTATTAGAATTCGACACGTAGACGTAGAGGCTTTTTACAATAACAAGTTTATCAGCAAGGTATAATATTATACTTATTTATTATAAATAGTACGAAAGTTTGTGTGTGTATAGTGTGTTTGTTTGTTACTTCTTTACGTACAAAATTTGAACCGATAGCGATGTTTGGTATTGTTTGGCATTGGGGCTAGCTAGTTTAAGAGATAATAGTACATTACGATATAAGTGTGGTAAATTGATCTTTGCATATAGGCGGTTTATGACGCGCGAGCGGCAGCGAGCGTGTTATAGAAGCCAAGATGCAAATATCAATTCCACACGTATATCGTACGACGTTTTTTATCACAGTTGCGAATAAAAGAAAAGACTTGAAAAGAAAACAGAATAATAATTAACAAAATATTTGTGATAACTCTATGTTTACATTTTTTTAAGGCAATATTTTTTTGTTAATTATGCTCCGGAAAGGCCAGGCTAAAGGCTTTTAACCTATACATCCTCGTGTGACATACATTATTTTTTAGGGTTTTTCTATTTGTTTTTGCGTCGGGGGTTAAGAACAAAATACAATGGTACGGAAAAACAATATATTTAAGTAAAGAAAAAACAAAAAATAAACAACTCAATTTTTAATCGTTTTCTAAGTCATTATCACGTAAAATTTTCGTTCGTAAACCGACTTTAGAGACAACCATTTTTGCTAGCTAAAAAACTCTTTGGTACCTACCTTTTCGGGATAACTTTACAGCACTAGTTAACAAATCTAAAACGCACGCGTGCATAATATGTTGGATTATGAGCCTAAAAGCCGTTGAATAAGATCCACTTTATGAGCAACTGTGATAAAATAGTACATTACGATATAAGTGTGGTAAATTGATCTTTGCATAGAGGCGGTTTATGACGCGCGAGCGGCAGCGAGCGTGTTATAGAAGCCAAGATGCAAATATCAATTCCACACGTATATCGTACGACGTTTTTTATCACAGTTGCGAATAAAAGAAAAGACTTGAAAAGAAAACAAAATATTAATTAACAAAATATTTGTGATAACTCTATGTTTACATTTTTTAAGGCAATATTTTTTTGTTAATTATGCTCCGGAAAGGCCAGGCTAAAGACTTTTAACCTATACATCCTCGTGTGACATACATTATTTTTTAGGGTTTTTCTATTTGTTTTTGCGTCGGGGGTTAAGAACAAAATACAATGGTACGGAAAAACAATATATTTAAGTAAAGAAAAAACAAAAAATAAACAACTCAATTTTTAATCGTTTTCTAAGTCATTATCACGTAAAATTTTCGTTCGTAAACCGGCTTTAGAGACAACCATTTTTGCTAGTTATAAACTCTTTGGTACCTACCTTTTCGGGATAACTTTACAGCACTAGTTAACAAATCTAAAACGCACGCGTGCATAATATGTTGGATTATGAGCCTAAAAGCCGTTGAATAAGATCCACTTTATGAGCAACTGTGATAAAAAAGTAATTAAACACTGAGTTAATAAGTATTAACCTATTATTTAAGAGTTTTTAGGGTTCCGTACCTTAAGAGGAAAAATGGAACCCCTATGGGATCACTCATTTGTCCGTCTGTCTGTTTCTTTGACCGTTCCACTTGACCGGGTTTTTATAGGTACCTACTTACATCTATACCTATTCATATTATTAAGAGGTAATGTTGATAACATTTATGTTACCTACAAACCTATACTTATACAAGGGTTCCGTAATACCTACTACCTAATCTACTGCAAAATAAAAGAACATTTTTTTGCAAATTATTAAAATATGTGTACGAAACCCTCTCTCAGTTCACTAGTCCGCCTCGCACTTGACCGGTTTTTTGCTTGCCACACGTCTATCTAAGTCATCAAAGGCAAATTCAGTCATATTAAATACCTATCTATTAAAACTTAAAAAACAACGTTATGTACTACCTAAATTATATTTAACACTAGCTGCGCCCCGCGGTTTCACCCGCGTAAGTCCCGATCCCGTGGGAATTTCGGTTATTCTATTTTTTCTCGCCTTTTAAACCTTCTCTAGACCTCCACGAACATTTCAAGACTAAGATAAGATAAATCCGTTCAGCCGTTCTCGAGTTTTAATCAGACTAACGAACAACAATTCATTTTTATTTATATAGATTACACACAAATATTACGACAACCGTAGAAAATATTAATAAAAGCCAAATTCCACTATTGAATCGGTATTTCCAGTATTGAACAGGAAAGTTACCTACAGTCACCTCTGCTGTTCATATACTCTTTGATAAATGACGCGGAACAAGTCACAACATGGCGGCTAAAAAATGGTGTTCGTATTTAATTTTCAATCGATAATATCTAGTTATTTACCTGTGGTAGGTTATTCCTTCTGCTCTAGAAATCTTTCTAGTATTATTTGTGCAGTATCTTAATACGCAGTGTGTCATTTTTTGTAATTTTTCCGTATATTTTTAATTAAAAATGAAGGAGCGCCATAACCTCTAAGAACTAGCAAGCGACTAAGTCTTGTGGTCTGAAATCGTATCAAATGGACGGAATGAGGCAGTGTACGGCGCTGACGACTCTTGTATGTATATCTCTATGATGTTAGTAGATATGCTCGAGTGCGCGAGTGTTTTTATAGGTGAAGAGCGGTCCCCCGACGCGACACTATTTAATCAAATTCAGATGTAGGGTCCTAATTTCGGGGTTATTTTTTTTCTTTTTGTAGGGTTTTTTTCACAGGTTTTTTTGCTTGTTTTAAGCTTTTTACGTTCATACTATTTTTATTATTTTATGTCGGGGGTTTTTAAAATTTTTAATTTAATTTTTTTTTAAATTATTAGTTCTTTCTATTTTATTAACAAGAACTTAAAAGCTTTTTTTTTAAGTTTTTTTATTTCATTTTATTTTTAACTTTTTAGTTTTATATTCCATTATATCTTCGGTGGTCTGAAAGGTGTTTGAAATATTGAAACTGTTTGGCTATTAGCAATATTATCGATTGGTACAAAAATATAGGCGATTTATTTTTTTGCCAAATTAATAGGTTCGGCTCTTGGCTTAGCTACCTCCTAACTCTCCAAGCCACTATGGTCTGAACTTCATAATTGCACATCGTTTGCACACATAGCGGGATCTTCGTCTATAAAGATAATGTCAAAATTGTCATTTTGACTACTCGTCCAGACGATTCAAACGAGCTCAAACTCGATGAGGTTGTGTCGTTTAATTTCGTAGTTCCTATAACCACCTTCCAGCTCCATCATCAGACCCTGGTTGCCATTGAAAGACAAACTAATCGTCAAGACGATTCTAACGAGCTCAAACTCGATGAGGTTGTGTCGTTTAATTTCGTAGTTCCTATGGCCACCTTCCAGGTCCGTCATCAGACCCTGGTTACCATTGACAGACAAACTAATCGTCAAGACGATTCTAACGAGCCCAAACTCGATGAGGTTGTGTCGTTTCATTGCGAAGTTTTTTCGTTACCATGTTTGACGAAAAAATGACGATTGGAAAGGTACGACTGTAGGAATTTGAGGTAGTTCACTGGAAGAGCTAATTTTATTTTATATGGTCGAATGCCTGTGGAATATCCAGAAAGGAGGCCGAGCAGAATTTTCTATTTTCAAAGGCGAAGTTTATCTTCTCGACTAGTCGATGCAGCTGTTCAATAGTCCCGTGTATGCGGCGGAAACCGAATTGATGATCTGATATAAGGTTAGATTCCGAGATTTTTGACATAAGTCTTCTAAGGAACAGGCGTTCGAGAATCTTCGAGGCGATTGGAAGAAGACTTTATGGGTCGGTAGGATTTACATTCGTCCACTTTTTACCCGGTTTTAGGATCATGATGATCTTGGCAACCATTGCGGTGGGACAAATTCTCGTGGTGAACTTCATGATTGCAATTATGAAGTTCAGCCAACAACGATGTGCAATTATGAAGTTCAGACCATAGTGGCTTGGAGAGTTAGCAGGTAGCAAAGCCAAAAAAAGAACCTAGCAATTTGGCAAAAAAAAACAAACGCCTATATTTTTATACCAATTGATAATGTTGCTAATAGCCAAACAGTTTCAATAGTTTCAACACCTTGCAGACCACTGAAGATATAATGAAATATAATACTAAAAAGTAAAAAGTTAAAAATTAAATTAAAATAAAAAACTTTATTTAAATGTGCTAAAAATAATAAAATAAAATAAAAAACTTAAAAAAAAAAGCTTTTATTATGTTCTTGTTAATAAAATAGAAAGAACTAAAAATTTAAAATAAAAACTAAAACTTGACACATTGTACCTATTAAATCTTTGCGATTTTATTATATACTGATTTTTTTATGAATAAAAGCATGTTACATTGTGATTGCAAAAGAAAAATAATGAAGAAAAAAAAATCTGTATGTAATAAAATCGCAAAGATTTAATTTATTAGACAAACAATAATATTATTATGAAAACAATAGTAATTCTAAAATTACAGTCACTCTACAGTGGGTTGGTCTGCTTTTCTGTTGCCAACTGTACAATACTGTACATATTGTATTCTCTTTACTAGACAAATAAGAAAAAGTATAGCGCAGTATATCTGTATCATAATATAGTGTTATATAATATTAGACCAAACAAAACAAACATATTACCAAACATTTGTTGATGTTTCCTTTGAATATTATGTTGAATATATTAATCAACATAACCAGTCTATCTCTACAATATAAAGCTTACATTAGAAAGCTACTTCTCCAGTGCGCAGTGGTAGTAGTGGTTGCAAATGGTTGCCGTCCTTCCTTTAACACTTTACATCTACTCTTTGGATTTTGAACTAAAGTTTATTATTTTAACTTCCCAGAATATATAGTTATCCAATAGTGAAAAATTGAATTTCAAAAGGTTTAGTAGCTGTGTGTAGGAAACAGATAGACATGAATTTTAAAAACATGCATTTCCTTGCTAATGCTTATTCTAATACTCGATGTATTTAATAAGCTTCCTTATACAAGGTTTTTGTCCTTTCCTTCTCTTTATTAAAAGTATAGATAACAAGTAATTTACAATTAATTGACTTAGAGTACAGTTGTTGTGTAATGATATGTCTACTGGCTGCCATGATAAGATATGTACATAGCTAGTGTTATCATCAGTTTATCTCTACCTAGAGATATGTATACCTATCTATGATAACACGGTAGAGTGGGCACCTCAGCTCACCGTCCTACGATTGGTCATTATGGTTGCAAGTAACATTGATAACTCACATCATTCACATGACACCATATACAACTAGCTGCCACCCACTACTTCATTCAACAATATTGGAAATATAACTAGGTACCTGCTTGTGCTAATGTACCTTTTAGGATAAACAAATTGACACTTTTAAGTAATAGGTAGCGTGCAATATAATTATATAGAATTGTCATAGCCTTTGTTGTAGTTATATTGCACGGCTAGGTGGCCTTTGTAATGCATGAGTAATGGATGACCTTGATGTACCTACGCGTACGACAGCAGCGGCGGGCGCGGGCGCGGGCGCAGGCACTAGGCTACACCTCGTATAGCTAGCTAGTAGGTAGGTACTCACGTTTGGCAGCTTGCACGACATCCTTCACCTCCTTGATGAGCCGCTTGATCTGCTGGCTGGTCCGCTCCAGCTCCTTCTCGTGTCGCTGCAGGTTCTCGCGGAAGTGTGGGCTGTCCGCGAGGCACTCGGTGAATTCGAGCGGTTGCAGACCCACGCCCATGGTCACCGCACCGTCTGCTGTCTCTCTGGACACCGAACCGAGTACCAGACACACCACACCAGCACAGCACCACCCACTTTCACCGACCTAACGACTCCATTATTCACCGGGATGCCACTACACTAACGACGCTTATCACTCAAATGTTCTTATTTCTAACTAAGTAAAATTAATGTCTACGGAACAACTACAGCTATGTAGATAATGGAAAATGTAAAAACACGTACTTTAAACCAAATATGTCTCAATAGCTGCTGCGCACGCAACAAAACAAATTGATGCTCTGTCTGTGTCAATCGAATTTTTGACAGCACTTAGACAGAAAACGAGACTGTCAAACCCATAGAATTTGACGTTCGTACCTTAAACCACCGAAGAAAGAAAAAAAAATGATTTCATTCAATTTTAGCGGGAACAAGAAAATGTCCTCATCAATCACTACAAATGGAGTTTTTGGCGGGAACGAGTTAACAACATGTCGTGCTGCAGTTTTATTTTCATGAAACTTAGATGTAACCCGAGTTGAATTGTATAATTCTGGTGGAATGTTATTCAATTTAGTTCTGTGAAAGTGCACAAGTGTAGTGAAAGTATAAATCAGTGTCAAACATGCAGTTTTCTCGTTGCCTCCAAATCTCCTATTAAGGTTATGGTAAACTTGCCACCGCTTTACTATAACCCCTGACTTGACGGACTATGACGACTTTGACTGTATTAAAACACTTTAGGCTCGATTTATGAAAAATCGGGTTCTAATTTGATGCAAAATATAACTTGACACTGGCTAAATGCACACGTGCGAAGCCATAATAAAAGAAAAAAAAAAAAGACGGGTTGCACTCCGGGAGTGCCGGCAGAAGTGAAAACTTGATTATTAACGTTGAGCATGTTTGATATTTTGGAATGGTTAGGGAATAATTTTGCACCAATTGCTTTATCAGTATAAAAGTACCATCATTTATGTGGTAGAATACAATATTCATTTATTGCGCTATCGTACACAAACATGACAATTTATATTACATTAAAAATTTAACACTTTAAAACTATAGCTGTCTACTCTCCATCCGTCTTACGCTTTTTCGATCAGGTCACGTGTCCTGACGCGAGTTTAAGATTTTATACCCATTACAGAAAAAGTGCTCAACGCCGCTAAAGAAGTTTTCACTTCAAAAAAAACACTACAAATATAAAAGAAAGTTGCTTGCGCTGGCTGTCCTTGTGTATTCTTAAATATTTTCTACGCAACGCATTTGATGCGGTTTTTTTTTTAATAGAGTGATTCAAGTGATTGTCGTCGTCCACTAAAAATCACTGCGTAGTGTCGGTACTGACACTGATATGTGCGAATAGCACGTCACGGCCATAAAATTTGACGTTCGTACCTCACAAGCATTTCTCTGGTCACGGCGAATAATTATTATTAAAACGCCAATTCTGGCTATATGTGTAAACCGCTCGGAGCCATAATGATGAAAGCACAAGACCTCAACTTCAACTTTAGTTTTGGCCTCTCTACTGGCTAATAGATTTGTGCAAATTGTCTTGCGAGAAAAAATTAAATTAGCACGAAGCAAAGCAAGACCATGAAGAGTTTTGGCGGGAACGAGTTAACAACATGTCGTGCTGCAGTTTTATTTTCATGAAACTTAGTTGTAACCCGAGTTGAATTATATAATTCTGGTGGAATGTTATTCAATTTAGTTCTGTGAAAGTCCACAAGTGGAGTGACAGTAAAAATCAGTGTCAAACATGAAGTTTTCTCGTTGCCTCCAACTCTTCTATTAAGGTTATGGTAAACTTGCCACCGCTTTACTATAACCCCTGACTTGACGGACTATGATGACTTTGACTGTTTTGAAACACTTTTGGCCCGATTTATGAAAAATCGGGTCATAATTTGATGCAAAATATAACTTGACACTGGCTAAATGCACAAGCCGTGCGAAGCCATAACTAATTAAAAAAAGACCATGAAAAGGGGGTATAAAGCCTTTGGATATTTTGGCATAGTAACTTATAATGTGGAGTTTTAGCGGGAACGAGTTAACAACATGTCGTGCTGCAGTTTTATTTTCATGAAACTTAGATGTAACCCGAGTTGAATTGTATAATTCTGGTGGAATGTTATTCAATTTAGTTCTGTGAAAGTGCACAAGTGTAGTGAAAGTAAAAATCAGTGTCAAACATGCAGTTTTCACGTTGCCTCCAAATCTCCTATTAAGGTTATGGTAAACTTGCCACCGCTTTACTATAACCCCTGACTTGACGGACTATGACGACTTTGACTGTATTGAAACACTTTAGGCCCGATTTATGAAAAATCGGGTCATAATTTGATGCAAAATATAACTTGACACTGGCTAAATGCACACGTGCGAAGCCATAATAAAAGAAAAAAAAACTTATAATGTAAAGTTCACCGTAAAGCCCTATATCGATAGGTATGTGTTTCGAAATGTACCGCGCATTTTTGCAAAATCATAGGACACCACGTTTTGTTAAATATCCCGTTTAGGGATTTAGACGCTTTAGAGTTTGTTATCAAATGCAAACAATTATTTTTATGACTTATCGAAATTTTTTCTTTGACCTAAGATTTAACTCAAACTTCATGATTTTTTAAATTTTTGTTACCTGTACTTTAACCTTTCCCGGTATAAAAAATGTATGGTCACCCTAGTGGCAAATTTTAATAAAGTTGCCTATTTCATTGAGATTCTGAAATAGTATAATACGTGGTATTGCCAGCATTCAAACATAAAACTGATAAAAGGCGTGTTTAAAAAAAAATTCAAATGTCGGATATCTTGGAAACCTAGAGACTTTATTTTTTAACCGACTTCAAACAAAAGGTTCTCAATTCGTCGCATATATATATATTTCGCATATATATACCTGATGAGGATCTTCGAAGTGATGAACAGAATCTCACCTCGAATGTGTAACAAATTGCTCATTATTCGATTTCCACCAGTAGAATTGAATATCTGAAACCACCTTCCTATCAGACAACTCTTCAATTGGTTACGATTACAGGTTACGATTTGAATAAAATAGTCGCTTTTGTCTTACCGGACTGGGTTTGAATGAATGTTGATAGAGAACCCTATCCTAAAAGAATACCTGATGACGATCTTCGGATTGATGAACAAATCTCCACAGCGAAATTTAGCAAATTGCTCAGTTTTCCATTTACACTAGAAGAATTGACCCATAGACTAATAGGTATCGATGAATGGAGCATTTGACACCATCTTTCCATCACCAAACTCCTCAATGCGTTACGATTTGGTGCATGTTGCAATTTGATATAATAGTCGCTTTCAGCAGCCCTACAAGTGGTTAAATAAAAAATAAATTTAAATTTAAAAACCCGACTTCAAAAAAACTTGAAAACATAATTTAAAAAAAATCTGCAAACAAAAACTAAAAAGTGAAAAATAATCCATCTCTGGTCACTTAGACGGCAGATAACTTAAATATACTTACTTGGAAGTCGGACTGGGTGACATCATGTTTCCTATATACCTCTCAACATTCAATCCAACTCAGTCCGACTTTAAGTTATCTGCTGTCTTAGTGACCCGAAATGGATTATTTTTCACTTTTTAGTTTTTATTTTCAGGTTTTTTTTAGTTTTTGTTTGCAGGTTTTTTTTTTAATTTTGGTTTCATTCTGAACCGGCACAGTCTCCTCTATCTGTAGGTTCCCGCTTATCCAATAATTACGGGACACCTTGTATATCCGTCCGTGATCCATCCTGCGTCCACACCACGGTGGGTACCACTGGATTGGATCTGGGGAGTACGTTCTCCATTGATTATTAAGTTCGGCGGCAGTTACGATTTCCGCACTACTTAAGTGTCAACTTTCAAGTTTAAAAAGCAACTCAAGAGTGCTCTCGTATGTTAACTTTAACACTTCCTAAAAGCGAAATAATAAAATAATAGCGTGCAATTCGAATTTATTGATGAAACAATGTCGATACATAGTAAATATAGTTCCATCGTTATGGTTTGGAATGCGGTGAGTGCGGCACGGCCGTGGTGCCACCTTCGGCGCCGGCGGTGTCTTCATGCTCGCTCCTATCCTCATCATGCTTGTCCTCCTCATCATCTTCGTCCTCCTCATCGTCTTCGTCCTCTGAGCCAGTAGACGAGTAGTCGCCCGCTTCCTCTGAACCTACAGTACATTACACAGTTAGACTCCTATGATAATGTTACTTGTGCAATGCATACCGGGTACATTATCCGAAATTACATACATTTTACTATACTTATTCCACAAACAAACGAATGGCATGGCTGTTGAAGTTACCAATAGTCTGGTAGTACCTACTAGTGAATCCTTATATCATTGCCATTATGATGTGGTTATTGCAATACAATACAATATAATAATATTTTACTACTGTTAGCACAAATGAACATTTCAACATGGCCGATGTGAATGGAAATGTAGTAAATGTATTGTAATTAAGACTAAATAAATACCTCCATATCCAGAGTATCCATAACCCGAGTATCCATCTTCATCGTCGGCGGGAACGGCGCCCTGACGCCCGTAGCGGTGAGACCGAGCTGGGAATGATACGAGAAAGGGTGTGGTTAGGTTGTGTTAGTGTGGAACGTATACCTACATAGATAGTGTGATACATACTGGACATGCTGAGGTCTGCAGTGAGAGCGGTGGGGTACCCGCACTTGGGACACGGCGGTGCCGCACGGCGCTCCGTCTTCACGCCGCGCCTGCGCACGTGCTCCTCACAGAAACACGTCTTGCAACGCAGGCACGAGTACTGGCCTATACGGTTGCATGACTGACCTGTGAAGTGGGCAGTATTCGTAATAAGTTATTACACCTCCCACCAAATGGTGTATCACATAACTAGAATGTAGACAAGTAGGTAGGTATGTGTCCACTCACACTTGTAAGTCTCAGACTCGAGCACTTGACAGGAGGCTTGGTGCTCGAACTGATCGTCCTCGCATAGGAACCCCTCGCAGAAGCAACACCTGAAGACGCGTCCTCCGTGCTCCCAGACGCCGCGCTCGCACTCGATACAGACGGCGTCCTGCAGCGGACAGGTGCACGCGTGGCTCGTGAGACACTTGCGGCCGTGACAGACCCACGCCTCGCAGTAGTCGCAGACGGCGCCGACCATGCCGAGCCCGGTCGTGTACACGCCCGGGTGACGCACGACGCAGTCACCTGACTTCAGCATGCACTTCACCTTGCCACAGTGAGCGCACGCCGGCAGACGCTGCAGCGCCGAACAGAAGTAGCAGAAGGCGCGACTCTTCTGTTTCCTGTAAGTATATTGTATACATTACACGTTACGTACGACACACACTCGGCTTATGTCTCACATCTAGTGCAGACAAAGGTTTCATTACTTCTGACACTTGTCACATTCCATGGGCATGTTGCAGGGATGCTGGGCTACGTCGACGTGGTCGCGAGCTGCACGTATCTCCTTTTGTCGTAACTTCTGTTTCTCTGCCTTCTTTCGCTGACCTGTCTTCTTTTTCGGCATCCTGAGTTAGTTAACACAATAATAATTCTCTATGAATTTTTAATATAATGAAGAAAAATATAATATTATCTAATAAAATTCTTTGCGTTTGTTTCCTTCGAGGCGAGGTTGGTATTTTTTTGACAACCAGCTGACTGACTGATGACATGTTGCTTTGGGAGCCAATAATACGCGACCATGATAATGCACAACCTGATATTTGGCGACCCGGTAATGTACGGCCTGATATTTCGTGTACAGGTCCCGAATTAACGGTCCGTGCAAATATTGTACGACCCTATATTCCGCGACCACGTATTATGCAGCTTGGCATGGAAATAAGGGTCGTACAATATCGGGTCGCGAATTAACGGGCCGTGCAATATCTCATTGTACAGATATTGTACGACCACGTATTTCGTGTACAACATGACGTCATGACATTGAATGATTATAACCAATCACATGCCAGTGTGCTTCCTTTAGTCTTCTTCTTCTTCTTCTTCTTAATTAGTGGCTTCTGCACGCCAAAAAGCCGCAATTTAGCCAAATACTGGTGGTGGTGTGGAAGTCAAGTTTTGTGTAGCAATTGTACGGTGTATATCGTGGTGTGCGGTGGAAGAATAGAGGATCCACTTGTTATATTGGTCTTATGGTCGGTTGAACAGCAAAACGATGTAAATTGTTCGGTAAATGATGACCGGGGACACGAGGCAGTAATGTTTTGCTCTAAAAGGACAACACAACACATATAAATAAACAACAAACAATATATATCTAAGTAGGTACATAAATAACCAGATAAACCCTTTAAAAAAAAACCCAATGTTAAATCAAACTATATATCTAAACATAAAATAATATAATTATTTAATAGAATAATATATACTAAAGTTTAATTTTATTTATATGAATATAATTACCTAAAAATTTAACAAAAGGTGAAAAGGTTAAAGAGAGCAGAGTTTTAATGGATGTAGGACGGGGGATATCGGAGGGAAGGATGTCATACAGAGATAGGTGCTGTCTCGGGCAGTTGAAAAAAATGTGGTCGGGGGTACCATCCTCAAGTCCGCATTCACAAATAGAGTGGTCCCTAATCCTTATTTTGGCCAGGAACACTGGAGAGCATATATGACCTAGACGTAAACGACATATAACACTGGTAGTAGTTTTGTCGAACTGTCGGAACTTAAAGAACCACGGTGTGATTGGAATTTCTGGTTGAATGTCACCATAGTGTTTGCCTTTGACAGTTTTAGACTCCATCCACCTTCTGGACCATGATTTATGCATAAGAGGTTTAGCAGTAGAACAAAGGTCATGGGAGTAAGTATTGTAATGTTCAAGTGAGCCAGTATGAACCGCTTGCTTGGCACATGAGTCAGCAGATTCGTTACCAGGGATACCACAATGGCTTGGAATCCAGGCCAGGGTTACCAAAATACCAAGTTGTTGACACTGAAAAAGTGCTTCCCTGATTTTTATAATCAAAGGAAAATTACATTTAGATTTGAACGGATTAGATAGGATGGAATAAAGGACACTTTTGGAGTCAGTGAGAATGAGGGATTTACTAAGATTATGCGATTTGATATAAAGTATTGCTTCTAAAATAGCAGTTGCTTCACCAGTAAAGACTGAAGATGTGGGGGAGCATTTAAAACTTAGAATAATACCAGTAAAGGGTAACCACACTGCAGCACCAACAGGTTGATTTTCTGACATTTTAGAAGCATCAGTAAAAATTGTGTACCATCCTTCGAATTTTGAGTGGATGATTCTGTTAAACGTGCTACGGGGGTCTGTAGTATCTTTGTCAATACCTAAATCTAGAATAATATTAGGGCGGTATAATAGGATTTGAAATCGAACGGAATGGAGAGGATTACGAATAAAAGTATTCAAAGGGCTAGGGAGAAGAAGAAATCTTTGATAACTAATAATGAGGCAAGGGAGATTGGGAGGTAAGTAGGAGTTGTAATTATTACGGTTAGCAAGTAAGTCTAAAAGGTCTCTAAGTTTATTTAAAAGTGGATGCTTAGGATTCTGAACCAGTTTAAAAAGGAATCTGTCAGAAAGGTATTGTCGACGGATGGAAAGGGGAGGATCTACACATTCGACCTGTAGGGCATTAATGGGGGAAGATTTCATAGCACCTACTATGATACGGAGACTTTTAGATTGGATGTTATCAGCTTTCTGTGTGGCTGATTTGTTACATGGGTCAAGGACAAAACAACCATAATCCATGTGACTACGGATTATAGCATTGTAGAGCAATTTTTGGGAAAAGGGGTGGGAGCCCCACCACACTCCTGATAAAGTTCTTAATATATTTAGGTTTTTCTCACATTTACTAGCTACATAGTTATAATGAGAGGTACCGGACATTTTAGAGTCGAGCCAAACACCTAAAAATTTGACGCGATTGTCCTGGGGTATAATTTCGTCATTAACAGTCAGAGCAATGGGAGGAATGGAACGTTTATTGGAAAAAACTACTACTTTGCATTTAGGAACAGAAAGGGAGAGGTTATGGGAAAGAAGCCAATCATTAAGGTAATTAAGGGAAGACTGAAGGTGGTTTTCGGCAGTTTTTAAAGTTGAAGATGACATATATATGGCCAAATCGTCGGCGTATTGTAAGACTTGGCAATTATGGTTAATAGAATGCTCAAGGTCAAATGTATATAAATTAAATAAGATGGGACTCAAAACTGATCCTTGCGGAAGGCCTTTATATACAGAACGGAGGTTTGGAGAAGAATTAGGGGTTTTAACCATTATGTGTCTATCCATTAACATATGCATACAAAATCTGACCAGCTTCACTGGGATACTCAGATTATGAACTAATTTGTTCCTGAGAATAGGAAGAAGGACGTTGTCGTATGCCGAGGCAATGTCTAAAAATATCCCAACTAACGGTTCTTTCTTAGCAAGGGCGATACGTATGTCGGTGGTCAATATTGCCAAGCTATCTAGTGTACTCATACCTCTTCTGAATCCAAATTGGGAGCGAGCTGGAATGTTATGATTTTCGACGAACCATTCTAATCGGTTTTTAATCATATGTTCTGTAACTTTTAGTAGAACCGACGAAAGGGCAATTGGTCTGTAACTGTTATGATCGGAAGGATCTTTACCTGGTTTTGAAATAGGGATAATTAGTTGAGTTTTCCAGGCCTCGGGAACAGAGCCATATTCAAAGCTTCTGTTGACTATATCTAGGAAGAAACGTTTAACTTTATCAGAAGATTTGACTAGAAAGGAATAAGGGAAACCATCAAAACCTGGAGCGGAGTCCGTAAGTCCTTGAAGAGCTAACTCAAGTTCTGTAATGGAAAAATCACAAGTCATATGGTCCACACCAGGTATTGAGAAAAGGGGAGAAGGAAGGGAATCTATGGTAGGCACAGACGTGGGAGACAACTTATCAGTGAAGGGGTTGATCCAGCCAGTAGGATCGTTTGCTGTTATATCCTCTGTATTATATGATCCTCTAAATCTTTTAATTTGTTTCCATATTTTACCAGAGGGAGTCCTGGGAGATAAAGACTCACAGAAACTCCGCCATCCTAGTTTTTTTTTTGAGGAGAGTACACGACGACATTTTGCAGAAGCACGTTTGTAGGCGATAAAATTTGAAGTGGTCATGGAAGTGTTATAGGTAATTTCATGTTGTTTTCTCTCTTTAATTGCATTGGTGCAGTCTGAATCCCACCAAGGGGTAGAAACACGAGACTTATATGGTTTTTTAAGGGGAATGTGATCTTGAGCAGCAGATGTGATTGAATCTACCAGAATAGAGTATGATTGAGCGAGATTATCTATATCGGGGGATGGGAGAGAGTCGATCTTATTCTCTAAGGATAAAGAGAAAGCGGGCCAATCAGCACCGGAAAGTCTGTATTTCATAGACGGGCAGAAATTGTTCATAGGGGTTGATGAGTTATTAAATGTAATAATTATAGGATAGTGGTCACTGCCATAGGTTAAGCGAAGGGTTTTCCAAGACAGAAGAGGGGCTAAGGAAGGAGAGCAAGCTGTAAGATCAACTGCACTTTTTGGATTATGTCCTGGGCGAACCCTAAAGGTCGGGGAACCATCATTTATAACACAAAGGTTACTCTCATCGAAAACTTCTAATAGGGACCACGCAAATAGGTCATCATGATATGAACCCCAAGAAGTATGGTGAGCGTTAAAATCGCCCATCACAATGACTGGGGGAGGGACAGATTGAAGAAGGAGCAGGATATCGGCTATAAGTCGGGAATTTGGATCTGGGATATAAATAGAGACAAAAGAGATGTTGTTAAAGCGAACCGCTACAATGTGAATGCCAAAAGGGGGGGACGGGAGAGAAATTTGTGAGAAAGGTAAGGATCTTTTTATAAATAGAGCAGAACCTGCATATCCGTCATATCTATCGTCGCGCAGACATGAATATCCCGCCACCCGAAAGTGGGTGCCTGGGACGAACCAAGTCTCCGAGACAGCAATTATGACAGGGTGGTATTTATTAATGAGGTGAGCAAGTTCAGATTTTTTATTCTTTAAACTATGACTGTTCCATTGAAGAACTATTGTTTGGGTCATTTTGACTGCTGGAAATGAGGCTAGAAAGTTGAGTGGCAACGTGGTACGGTATTATAGATTTATTGTGAGAGATAATTGAAATAATCATGGTTAGGAGTGTAGTGAGAAGGTCATCTTGGGAATTAGGGGGGAAATTGATGTTTTGTTGTGTATTAAGTGCACAACCGTTTGGCTGAGATGAAGATGGTGTCTGAGTTATGGACTGATGGGCCATTCTGTCATAAGATTTTCCAAATTGAAAAGGAGAACGAGGAGGGGAACGACTAGTTGGAACGCTAGTATTTATTTGAGATTGTCTAGGGGTAGAAGGACGGCGTTGAAGAATTTGAGAGGGGGGATTGGTTGAAATGGGTCTCTGAGGGGAATGAACAGATTGAGCTGCAATTTCTGAGTAAGGTTTAGTAACCTTAGGGAACTGGGAAGAGGCTTCTTCGTATGATAAATTGTCTTGGGACATTAAAATCTTTATAGATTTTTGTCTGGTTTGTTCGGGGCACACTCCACTATTAGCGTAGTGTCCGCCAGAACAGTACAAACAAGAGGCTTTATCTTGAGTAACGGGGCAATCGTCGCCAGAGTGTGGTTGTGCGCATTTAAAACAACGAGGTTTTGATCTGCATTGTAGTTTGACATGGCCAAACCGGCAGCAGTTTAGGCATTGTACCGTTCGGTATATATATCTTTCGACAGGAAGGGATGTGTGGAAAGAAAATATTTTTTTAGGAAGGACTTGGCCACGGAAAGTTAGGACGACTGTTTGGGTTGGGACCCAGGTGGGGGAATTTTCAATTATGATTTTTCGGTTTAAGCGCCGTGCTTTGAGGATTTCTCCACAATCAGGAGGAAGTATAATGCTATCTGCGAATTCCTCCATTGACATGTCAATAGGGACCCCGCGAACAATTCCCATTTGAGTAATGACAAATGTTGGAATATTGGCTTCATATTTGTGAAGTGGAAGGATTTGATGTTTGATAAATCTATTGGCATCATCACGGGTGAAGAATTCTATTGATATCTTATTCCGACCAACCTTCTTTACACTACCAGGGAAAATGTCATTGATTAGGTTTTTGGTTAGGAATTGTCCGAATTTAATGGGTCTCATGTTCACACTCGAAGCTGGGTCCGGATTGGTATTTGTGACATGGACTATGAAAGGGCCTTTATCATAATCTTGATATGCTTTTGCTGTGTCAATGTACGACGGGGAAGTATACGACATCAGGATAGAGGCAGAAGCTATCTCTGTATTAGGCATTGGTTTTTTAGTGGTAGACGGTCCCGCAACCGTATTGGGAGCGGGTCGTTTTTGTGCAGGAGCTCGTTGGGGAGCTGCGGGAGTCATCTCTGCATCTGGTGGAGGATCCGGAGGATCAGGGGGAACCGGAGGCGGGTCCGGCGTTTTGTCATCCATCCCAACTAAATACTACCTACTTACCCAATTTGTATTGGTTAGTTTGTTAGCAAGAAGCTGAAAACAGATCACAAAACTAAAACTGCAGCGAGAACGCGTTTAAAAATGGAAAAATCGAATTAAAAATTTCAACACAATGTGCTCACAACCTTTTTTTTTTTCGACCTCCTTCCTTTAGTCGTACTTGCTTGCAACTTGCTTGTCATAAACCTATCAAACCACAGAGTGTAACAAACTTCTCTATGTGAGTACCTATGTAGAAGTTTTTTTTTTTTTTTGCGCCATATTGTTTTTGTTACACCAATGGATTTACTTCTATCGAAATGGATTAACATTTTATGGAGACGAAAGAATACCTAGCGGCGGAGGCGCCTAGATTCCCCTTCCAGTTTGTTCGTTCCACAAAACCCAACAGCCGGCAGATTGATTTAACGTTTTGATTTGTGTTCAAGATAAATAAAAACAAGCCAATTTTGGGACCCAATAACTTGCAGTTAAAAAGTTAAAAGCAAAGTCCTTGTGAACAACAAGTCATGTAGCCCTAAATATGCGAGGGGTGGAACCGGACAATACAGGATCACCGACGAGATTCGTCACAATACAATGTAATGTTTGACAAAGTAATTGTTGAAATAATGATAATTGGATAGGTAACTAAAGATAGAACAAGGAAGATCGACGTTTAAATAAAGGTAAAATTTAGAAAAGGAGGGGTCAATAAAGTACGGTCAATATAAAAAATTATGTTGTAGTAACAACTTATGAACTAACAGCACTAACTTATCAATTCCAGGTGGCGGAGGTAAAGCAATTAATGCTGTTATTCGCAGAATAAAGTTGAGGCCGCAGGATGCATCTCAAACCTTAAGAAGTACCAATTTCATCGGGACTCAGTGCATAAATTATTACACTTTGCTGAGTATCAGGTAGGTACAGCTATGCTAACTCATCAGTCATCACATCCCACTGCAAAGCAAGTTCCGCCAGCTGTCCAGCCAGATAGATGGTTTAGAAAGAACTAACACCAAAAGCGAGCCCTAACATGTTAGACTAAGTAGTATTCATGTTAGTCCCAATTCTGAGGGAACATCAGGATAAAACCAATCTTCACTTGCATAATATTTTATGTATTTAAGTACCTACCTACCTATAATCTTCAATTATACTGGGGTATAATGCGAGCAGCCTTGTAAAACTTATAAGTTTTTATTATTAATGCCTTAATTACTATGTACTTACCCTTTATAGTTAAATAAAAATATAAATATTACAGGACATTCCACACATCGCCATCTAGCCCCAAGTTAAGTAACTAGACTTGTGTTATGGGTGCTAGACAACGGATATACTACATAAATACTTTTCTTTTGTAAATATATACTTAAAATACATAGAAACAACCAGACCACAGACAAATATCTAAGCATAAATACTTGTCTGAGGCGGGAATCGAACCCGCAACCCTGTGTTTGGCAGTCCGGCGTGGTAACCATTGTGCCAACTGGGTCGTCAAATAAGTAAATAAGGTTAAGTATGTATTTAACTACTTACATTGATATTCATTATTTACAGGTTCTTTGTGCTTGTAAGTTTTTTGGCTACGGGATCGTATCAACGAATTGTGTGTGGGATTATCTCAACATTTGCTGCAAAGAACTGCAAGCCGTTGTATTAGGCAAGCTGTGGATGCCTTAACTTTAAACCATCCAGACGTGATAAGGAAATGCAATAGTGTTTCCACAAACACAAAGTGAAAGGGATTAGGTACTTTTGAACAAATTAAACTCATATTGTTATATAATTTACTTACAGGTTTCATGTAATTGGAATGCATCGATTGCACCCCTATTGCTATTGTGAAACCCATTGATGAGGAACATTTATTCTTTAGAAAGGGATATCACTTTCTAAATGTCCAAATGGTAAGTTCAATAAATAATAAATAAAATAAATAAATATTGCAGGACATTCCACACATCGCCATCTAGCCCCAAGCTAAGTAACTATACTTGTGTTATGGGTGCTAGACAACGGATATACTACTTAAATACTTTTCTTTTGTAAATATATACTTATAATACATAGAAACAACCAGACCACAGACAAATATCTAAGCATAAATACTGAAAGTCTGAGGCGGGAATTGAACCCGCAACCCTGTGTCCGGCATGGTGACCATTGTACCAACTGGGTCGTCAAAATAATATGAATTGTATCTTTAAAATACCTCTTTTTACAATCATTTGGCTCTATTTAACTTCTACCTACTTGTTTTTACAGATATGTGACCATTATGTTAAACAACTCACATTAATGCTAAGTTTGTAGGAGCCACGCATAATGTGTACGTATTTGGATCCATTGAAGTGGAACCTTATTTCCGCGAGCTTCATGAACATGGTGAACAAGTTTGGCTTTCAGGTAAAAATGACAGAGACTTATGAAACATTTATGTTAAAGAAAAACTTGCATTACATTTATAAAGATCTAAAACTTTATTCAGGTGACTGGCTACCCGCAAAGAAGTTGGCTGATGACTCGAATTCTTAATGCTGCTCCTGAGTCCCGAAAAGAAATGCATACAAACCGTCATACCAAAGCAAGGAATTGTATAGACCAGTATTTTGGGTTTTCAGCCACTGGAGGTGTTTGCTTAAAGATCGAACTTTTCACCATGATCCTCAAGTTGCCTCCAAATCTTAGCCTTAGTTTTAAATAATAACCTTTTTTATGTATTTGTGGAAAATAAAGATAATTGTTGTTGAGTTAATAGTTATTTTATTAATAACAAGCTGCGCCCTACAGTTTTACCCGCAATGTAAGATAAAACACTTAGCCCATGTGTTATCCTAATACACCAACTATATACATATGAAGTTGCAATTTGTTCAGTATTTTTTGTAACAAACAAACATACTACTACTTATACTACATATTGATGACATAGGAATATACAATATTCAGTAGCTGTTTCAACATTTTATAATGAATAAAAACAAAATACAATAAACGAAAAAGTCATATGTAACTTATCAGTCCTTTTTATTCTATAGAAATTCAGTTTTAATAATTTAATTTAATACTTTCTACATAACAAAGTAAGTATACTAAATAGTAAACTAATGCATAAAAGAATATAACTTAAACAAAGTAAGTATACTAAATAGTAAGCTAATGCATAAAAGAATATAACTTAAACACGTCAGTCGGTGCTTTATTTATATTTTTTTATGTGGAAGCTCATTATGCTGTCTGTCAACTTCAATCCTGCGTGCCTCCCTTTCGTGGTCCAACTCTAGGCGCAGCCCGTAAACACGCTCGCCGCCCGTTGAGACCCACAAACAGAGAATTTCTTTGTCTTCAAATTCTGATAAGAGTTAATGCTGTTAATGTAAACATTCGACCGGTACCGCGCGTCGCTTGCGCGGGCGCCGCATCTTAGGGTACCTCGCGCCGACATATATATATTTTATTTGTTTCCGATTACTCGAAAACACCTGGACCAATTTGAATTACTCACAGGTGGTCTCATAAAAATTGATGAAAAGATGAAGATCTGATAAGGATCTTCGGAGTGATGAACAGAATTGCACCTCGAGAGTGGACCGACTTCCAAGTATGTTTAAGTTATCTGCTGTCTTAGTGACCCGAAATAGATTATTTTTTAGTTTATGTTTCCAGGCTTTTCTGAGGTCGGTTTTTTAATATTTTTTTTAATTATGTAAGTCATTTTTGCTCTTATGAGTTTTTCTGACAAATTGTTATTAACAAAATGTAACAACTAGTGGGTAAATGTATGGCAAGAAAACCAGATCCTTGTGTACATAACTTTGCAATAAATGTTTTGATTTCTTGATTTCTTGATTTCAGAGCGTCCGTCGCAAAAACACAGCAAGTTCCCAATTTGTATGAATCGTAGGTATTTATCTCCATTTTCAGTATTTCTATGATAGTATCAGACAGGTTTGATTCCCTGGATCCAATTGTTGGTGAATTCACAGTGGCAACACTGATAAGGGTATTGCTACTCTGAAGCCCGCCAATTTCAAATATTTTTCAGTGCTTTAAGCTTTATGGTACAGTCCAGCTCTGTTTTTTTTTTAAATTGAAGCTACTCCCCATCCCTTAAAGTTTATTGGCGCTTCAATTTTTTTGAAGAAATGTCTAGAAAGACTACCCTTTAACTTTCAGAGAGCGGAAACTTATATTGTATTTAAAATATAATTTAGGGGCGGGTGATTAGAAAATTAAATAGCTTTGAATAAATATCTATCCCACAAGTATTGTCTTCGTAAATATAGAGGAGGGTCTGCATATTCGAACTGCAGTGCATTTATTGGACTTGATTTCATAGCACCAGTAACTATTCTCAAAGCTTTTGAATGTATATATACCATTCACTCTCTTAAGAAACTCACTTAAAAAGAAAGAGGCTCCATCTACTTTAACTAACGCTGAATTTTATAGTGATTTAGTGTTTTAGATTTCTAATAGATGTCACTGTACGAACTATTATAATTTATCAAATAATTTTATCATATTTATTAATATTATGATGTATTTACTTATATTTAAATAAAGCTGTACGAAAAAATTAACTATCGTTTTAATCTTTATTGTTCTGTAAATATTTAGTCAGGTAGCACCTGAAATGTCCATTGTCTAGCGCGCATAAACAAATGGCCGCTCTCCTACGCTAACGCTTGTTTTATGTACATATTTTATGTTTATTACTGGTTTTTGCGATATTTTCATATTCCAAACGTCGAGTCGAGTCTTGTTATCCCCCGTTTCAGGTGTTAAGATTATCCGGAATCCTGGGTTATCCCTGCAGTGCGATATGGAAGCTTTCTTGTGTTGTGTTTGTTAAAAATGATAAAAATAGGAAATAAATGCTAACAATACCATTGTTTTTCTTTAATCTCATAGATACCCGAACTACATTTTTAGTAATGGGTTATTTTGTTTCATTTTTCTTGTATTATGTAGGTAATTGAAACTCATACAGTTTTGATTATACTTAATTCAAGAAAAATGGAACAAAATAACTCAAGTAGGTAGGTTTCATACGCATCTTTAGATACATATAGTATATATATAGGTAAAGGTATAGTTTCAAGTTAAGAAATATAGGTGGCGCTGATTCAAATTGACATGCACAAATTTCACACGAGAGGGCTCTCTTTTCCCAAATATATTATTTTACTCTTTGGTTTTGCCACAAGCCTCTTGCAAGTTCCTATTATCAACTAGACTTCTTTCTTACTAAAGCGTTGTACACTATTCTCTAAGAGCATGGATCGGCAATCCACCAAACAGCTAGCTAAGCATCTTAAGATATTGATATCAAACTATCACATGCATAAAAATACTTTTTTTGCACGTGATAATGTTGAAACAGATACTAGGAAAAAGTAAAAATAAAATAAAAAATTAAAATGATATACCTATTATTTATTCTTTCGTCTTACCCGACTACAGCGAAGCCAAAAGGGAAGGTTATGTTTTAAAAAAATTGAAAAAGAACTGTTTAGATAAATCTTCATCGTCATTAGCATCGCTTTTGTTAATGAATATTTTGTTTATTTCTTTACAATAATTAAACATGAAAAATTTGCAAGATATCTTTGATAAATACCAAATTTATTAAGTCTCCTTTGTGAAGCTCACAATTTACAAAATTTATTTTGTAGTTTTTGTTTCACATTTAAGATCCTTAGTTATCAAATTATACGGTATCGCCTCTTGATTGTTAACAGTAAACACATTATTTCTCGATTCTTGTCTCCTTCCTATACAAGTAGCTTGCATTTTCATCAAAAACTACATTGTTTATTTATTAAAAACTATGCACAGACGACCTTCCATTTTCATTTTTTCTGTAGCCTTTTTTATCTGCTGCTGCATAATTTTTTTTATTTATTGTTGGCTTGATGTCTGCCATACTCAGTAATTTGTTAAGAATTTGTGGCGATGGTAAGATAAATATTTTTCTAAAAGAATTGTATTCTTTTCGGCTTTGTTTGTAAATTGAAAACGCCATAATTTTTTCTTCCAGTATGAAGTGACGTGTTTTAATAGCTATATTATGCTCTCAGAATGGTAACAAAGTTAGAACTTTTGCTGTACTAGACCAATTGTCCAAAGTTTTTAAAAAACAATATTTTGCCTTGATCTTGACTGCTAGTTTTTTAAAATGATTTCTGTTTTTATTTTCTAGTTTTATTACTCAATTTAATGCCAATTTGCACGAGTTTCTTGTGCAATGATCCCCTCTCACAAATTTGGTTTTCCAACTATGACAGCCTGCAATAAAAAAAGAATCACATACAAATTATGAAAAAAAAAAAGAAACAGTAATAAATAAGAATGCATTATGAGACACCAAATACTAATTTAATATATCTCAAGTGAATATCAATGGCTGTTGTTGTGTTTCCATATATATTATTCAAGTTATACTTCTTTAGGCGCATTTTGAAAAAATGATGAAAGTGAAATTTTAAGATGCACACGCATCAATGTAATGGTAAAGTAAGTGGTTGAAGCTGCCCGCGAAATTAATATCAAAGGGACAGACGGACGGACACACAGACAGACGGACAGAGAGACAGAACTTCTCAGGCGCGTACATAAGTACACACATCAATTTCTTTAGTATTTTAATTTGCCTGGTTTGTCCCATTATTAGGCAAAGACCTTCCCATCATTTTACACTTACAGTTACAAATATCCAAAGTAACCACTTTCCATCAGACTGGGTTTTGACTTGTTTACTTTAATACATTGACAAACTAATTGATTTACCTTGTTTCCTCCATCCTTATAACTTTGAGCAAGAGATTGATGAACATCCATAGCTGGATTTTCAGTAACAAGATCTGGAATGATTACAATTAAAGCTTTAGTTAAAAGTATACCAGTTCACAGGAAAGTCTTGAATATAACAGGAAAAAAGTATCTACTTGGGAGCAAATAAAATAAATTAAAAAGTAATAAATTATAAGTCATTAATATTCTATTCAATAAACAATATCAATACTAATCGATATCGCGTATGTATATTTTAAAGGTTCCTTAGCCATAGGGTAAAAACGGGACCCTATTACTAAGACTTCACTGTCTGTCCATCCTTTTGTGTCTGATACCAGGCTGTATCTCATAAACTGTGATAGCCAGACAGATGAAATTTTTACTGATGATGTATTTCTGGTGCCGCTAAAACAACAATTACTAAAAACAGAAAAAATTGGGCTTCCATAAAACATGCTTCCAACATCCGACTCACACTTGGCCAGTTTTCATTAATTTTACCATAAACGAAAATATAAGTTGTTATGTTAACCTATAATAATTTCCTTCTTTATTTTTGGACATGCCAACTGTCAAAGAAAAGAGTAAAATCTTCATAGTCTATAATAATATTAGGTAACATTGGTAACAAGTTAGTTTATATGTTGGGGGTAATCTTCCAAACCATTGAACCTATTTCAGAAATTCTTTCACCAATAGATGGTAAATTATAAGGAAATAACATAGGCAATAACTTATTTTAAAAAATTAGGGATCCGTAAGATAATTCAATAATATAACCCAAGGTAGAAAATCCACAACAGTTTTTAGAGTGCGCTGTGAAAAATATTGATGATAAAACTAAATTATTTTTGGTTTGGATAGTCCATTTATCGAGGAAGGCTATAGGCTACTTTTCATTTTGATATTTCCCACGGGATCGGGACTTACTCGGGTGAAACCGCGGAGTGTAGCTAGTTCAAAATAAAACACAGACCACACATCTGGCCACTCTGTGCTATTTCCTTAGCACTTTGGGATTGATTTTATGGCGCAACATCTAAGTGCAGCATCGGAATAATGTTTTCTGCAAAGATAATGTTGTAATTAGTAGAAGAAATGCTACATTTATAAAGAAAGTCTTGCTTCTAAGAAAAATAATGCATTTAATTCATATAATATATTATGTGTCCTTTGCTTTAAGATGCCATGCTACCACAGTGATCATTAAGGATGAACAAGTGTATAGTAAGCGGTTACCTTTAATTTTATTTATAGTTAAAGTTTTAGGAAGTGGTAACAGGAAAACCGGCCAAGTAAGAGTCGGACTCCCGCACGAAGGGTGTTGTATGGGTGGGTTCCAATACAACATGGTATGGAACCCTTTTTTTAGTCATCTATTAAACTCATCTATAGCTAGAGAGTTTAATAGATGAATTCATCATCTATTAAACTCTCTAGCTATAGTTAGTTAGTATAGTTTAAGTTTTAGTAATAGGGTTGTTTTTACCGTTTGGATACAGAGCCTACATAATTTGAAAAGTACCTTTTATAGTTCATAAGTTATAGCCTGTTAATAGACAGCTAGACGACAGACAGTGGAGAGTCACTCGTAATTTTAAGAGAGGGAATTTAAATTAAGTTAAAGTTAACTAAAAAAATAATAATAAATAAAATAAATAAAGTTAGTTAGGGTAGTGTACATCACTAAACAAAAAATCAAAAAAAAACTAAGGTTGTTATAAATAAATTGAATTATACAAACAATAGTGTTACCTACAAATTATAACTGTTTAACGTGACCGCATCTTCAATATCCTGTCTTTTCCCAGTAACTTTTTTCTTTTCTCTGTTATTCAATGTCTTCGAGCAAAGCCAGCTCGCATGTTATGTATTGTACGTAATCTTCTTTCTGTTTGACGCGTCGTTGGATGTAGTATTTAAATTCTTTGCGTTTTATGTGTTAGATTATCTCTGTAAAGATTTGTTAGTTTATTATAGGTAATTGTATTATAAAGGAATAGATTGAATTATTAACTTGTTTTGCGGTGTAGTTTGTAAGGTTAGAAAAAAATAGTTTTTCTTTTTGCTTGTTTTTTTTATTCAAATTAAAACAATTTAAAGCACCTTAAAAAGGTGTAGTTTTTAAGGTTAGAAAAAAATTGGTCTTTCTTTTTGTTAACGGCGACCAGAATGCCTTAAAATAGGGCTTTAAATTGTTTGAATTTGAATAAAATTTAGGTTTTAATGGTATTTTCATAGTCTTAAAGTATACTTACTTAATTTCTTCATCGTCGTCCCAAAGATTAGTCCTTCGCATTTGCTCCAACTCATTTCTGATATCCTCAATATACGTTGATTTACTTGTTCTGCCATTTTTGCTTTGTTTTTATTTGAGTTTTTATAAAATTTAATGACTTAATCATATCAACAAACAAAACACAGACACAGAAATATTGACAAATGAAGATAGGGTAAATACGTAGATGTCCTTACCCAATAGGGTAAAAACTTTTAATTTTTTTTTTTTTCATTCGGTCTTCCACTGAATATTTGGCTTGCTGCGTCAATATCTTATTTGAGCGTTTCTCTTTTTTTTTTGCCACAAGAGACTTTTGTGACGTCCTAAAATATTAATATGAATAACTTTTCTTCATTGAATAAAATGAAAAAATTAAGTTTCAGATCATTATTAGTTTTTCATTTCTATTATAATTAACGTCAGGCAATTTCCATTTCCGCCGAGGCACATAAAAGAGTTTTTCTTTTTTTAAGCCACACTTGAAAAAAATGTTTAAAAATTAAAATATGAATAAATAGCTATTTTAGCTACCAAATCAGATAGGTTCTTTCAATATCTTTTGGATTTTTCAAACGGTTTTCTATTTTATTCCGATCTTTTATGATAAATTTAATAAAAACTAAATAGAGGTAGAAAATGCGTTCCTTTTTGATTACTCCTTATTTGTCAAAAAAGTCTTTAAAATCGCATTTGTAAAATCAGAAGAAAACATTACCTTAATTTCATATCGTTTTTGCAAAGAAAGCCCAAGAAAAGTCAAAAATCAAGAAATTAAACATTTTTTTTTGGTACTTACCTCGAATTGAAAGCGATTGTAAAGTTTTGATTGTTGGCAAATAAACAAAGTTATATGACTATTACCTACGATTTTTTAAACATTATGGCATTCTTGAGTTTTGATACGAATTATATTGTTAATTGAGTATACAGAAATGTATAAAATACAAAATAAGAGCGGGAGATATTTGGGACAGTAACCAAAAAGGAATTAATGGTATCAAAATAAATACTATAAAGTTGAGTCTACAATGCCTACAGACCTCTATAACTCAATAGGTACTTACTTACCGAGTTATAATTCAGTACAGATTTGCATTAAGTTTGTACTTCATTCTATTAAAATTCAATTATTCTTACATTTAAAAAAAACATTCCGCTAGAATTCTTGAACAGGAAATTAATAGTAAGTAACTAGAGAAAACTAAAATAAAAACACAGCAGATTAGCGCCTCATCGACATTTATAATTTTTTATTTATTACAACAATTTTAATGACCTTACAATAATGTTTTATCTTTTCTGCTGCATTCAGTCATTTTCATACCCTGTTTAATGCAAACGTACCTTTACAATTCCTTTTTTATTACTAGCAATTTCCACTTATACGTTACTATACGAAAGTAACAAAAAAAATGTTATTTTTCTTTTTAAAATATATTATTATTGTGATAGTTGAATAATAAAGTTCCGCCTTTATTAGATATCAAATTAAGGTAGATAGTTTAAACTATAATCTATGATATTCAAAAAGGGTTTTAATTGTTAAAGCCGGTAACCTTCTCCAAAATCACAATTATTTGATTTTCATTTAATTTTTCAAGATAAAAAGTAGCCTATAGCCTTCTCCAAGGTTCCATCTGTCTCTGTACCAAAATTCAAGAAAATCGGTTCAGCGGTTAAGGCGTAATAGTAGGTATAACCACAGTGTAAAAGACAGACAGACAGATTGTGACTTTCGCTTAGATAATATCAAGTAGAGATAAAACAAATCTTTTTAATATTGAAGTCAATGTCAAACAAACGCTAAGCGCCAATGTCATGTCAAATATTTTTTTTTTCTTTTATTATGGCTTCGCACGTGTGCATTTAGCCAGTGGCAAGTTATATTTTGCATCAAATTATGTCCCGATTTTTCATAAATCGGGCCTAAAGTGTTTCAATACAGTCAAAGTCGTCATAGTCCGTCAAGTCAGGGGCTATAGTAAAGCGGTGGCAAGTTTACCATAACCTTAATAGGAGATTTGAAGGCAACGAGAAAACTGCATGTTTGACACTGATGTTTACTTTCACTACACTTGTGCACTTTCAAAGAACTAAATTGAATAACATTCCACCAGAATTATATAATTCAACTCGGGTTACATCTAAGTTTCATGAAAATAAAACTGCAGCACGACATGTTGTTAACTCGTTCCCGCCAAAAACTCCTGTCAAATATTTTGAATGAGGTAAGAACTTGTATGAATAGAAAAAAAAAAGGTAAGAACTTGGCCAATGTGCAAGACTTGGCCAAGAAATAGTCAACACTGGCCACATGTAAACTTCGTTCAAAAAAAAAATGGAGTATGAAGTTGGTCCGATGTCTATGGTCTGGAGGAAGTAGTAAACGAGGCTCCAAAAAAAGAAACAAAACTAGTCAACCAATGGGAGTTAAATGATTCGACCAATAGCAGCGAAGCCGTGTACACGAAATACGTGACCGTACCGATATTGCACAGCCAGTTAATTCGAAGCCGGTTTCGTAAAACGTGGTCGCGAATTATCTGGTCGTACAATATAAGTTCGTCAAATAACTGTCCCTGAATTATCACCTTGTACAGATAAAGTACAGCCATGTATTTCGCGACCAGTAATTCGCAACCATGGATTGTACAGCCAGATATTTGGAAGTCAATTTGGCTTCCAATTATCAGGTCGTACAATACGTGGCCGTACAATATATGGACTCGTTGCTTTTTTATCTGTCTTCCGAAGAGATCGGCAAAATGTTTTTTTTCTATTAATTATGGCTTCGCACGGCTTGTGCATTTAGCCAGTGTCAAGTTATATTTTGCATCAAATTATGACCCGATTTTTCATAAATCGGGCCTAAAGTGTTTCAAAACAGTCAAAGTCGTCATAGTCCGTCAGGGGCTATAGTAAAGCGGTGGCAAGTTTACCATAACCTTAATAGGAGATTTGGAGGCAATGAGAAAACTTCATGTTTGACACTGATTTTTACTTTTACTACACTTGTGCATTTTCACAGAACTAAATTGAATAACATTCCACCAGAATTATACAATTCAACTCATGAAAATAAAACTGCAGCACGACATGTTGTTAACTCGTTCCCGATGGTTCCCGTTTTCGACTATGGGTTCCCGTCAAAACTGTGGCTATGCTTTTTTTTTTCTTTTATTATGGCTTCGCACGTGTGCATTTAGCCAGTGTCAAGTTATATTTTGCATCAAATTATGACCCGATTTTTCATAAATCGGGCCTAAAGTGTTTCAATACAGTCAAAGTCGTCATAGTCCGTCAAGTCAGGGGTTATAGTAAAGCGGTGGCAAGTTTACCATAACCTTAATAGGAGATTTGGAGGCAACGTGAAAACTGCATGTTTGACACTGATTTTTACTTTCACTACACTTGTGCACTTTCACAGAACTAAATTGAATAACATTCCACCAGAATTATACAATTCAACTCGGGTTACATCTAAGTTTCATGAAAATAAAACTGCAGCACGACATGTTGTTAACTCGTTCCCGATGGTTCCCGTTTTCGACTATGGGTTCCCGTCAAAACTGTGGCTATGCTTTATTGTGACTACTTCCCTTGACTTGACTTAAAATCTGCCAGTGTCAAATATATCTAGAAGTTTGGAACGCATAAGTTTGTGATAAAAGAAATGCGGCGAAATATGATTTGTGGTCTTATGTGATTTCGTATGAGATAAACTCACACCTATTATGTACCTATCCAATTTTGTAGTGCAATGTATTCATCCTATCATCACAATAAACAAAACAATTTAGAATATTTTTTTTGTCTCGCGTTGTACGTATGAATAGGATAGGTACATATTATACGACATGCACGATTGCCCCTAGCTGCTGCGTCGTCTACCAGCTAGTTGCTTGTATCCGGCCTTTGTTAGCGGCTGCGAACCTGCGAGTTGCCTGCGAGCTGGCGCACAGTTCAGTTACCTATTAAATACACAAAGTCGTCATTCAAATTGTGATTTACAATTACCTACGTTTAAAATGATATCTCCCAAGGCAATAGTAAGTTAAACTAATGTTTTTATCCCTTTAGTTATAATATCACCACATACAGTAGGTAAGGTACTTTAGTTTCTCCAGAATCTACAGTACCTACTGTATGTGTATATATATTGTTTATACCATTCCCACTCTAAAAAGCTTATTTTATTCACTGAAAACTGAATAAAAAGGCCTTATAATCACTGTTTTGGTGTTTGTATATTCGACGTCCATCTTAATTGTTATGCCAAAAATACTGTACATTGTACAAGTCTGTTTGTTTGTCCATGCTGCTGTTCCTCGACACATTTTGTTTTTTATTTTTTGAATTAAATACAGATTTACATTGAGGGCCATGAATTCCTTGCGTCGCTCAGGATTCTAACACTTGAATCGCTCGCGTTGCTCAGGATTCTAACACTTGAATCATGAATGTTCAGTTGTTAGAATCCTTCGCTTGCTCGTGATTCATCTATGGCCTTTGCTTTAAATCTGTCCTTTATTCACTAGTTGCATAATACACTATTGGTTATGCTGTCCTTTATAGTCTTTTTCGCTTTTTTCATTAGTGAATTCAGGGTATTTCCAAACGAATATTTCTTGATTAGAAGTAAGTTTAATAAAGTAAATGGTAGGTACTGCTTGTACTTCATAATAATCATTCTCTGGCTCATTTTAAAAATTAATTAATTTGGAAATAAATGCTGGCAATACCACATATTATACCATTTTCAGAATGTCAATTAAATAGGGCACTAGGGTGACCATTTTAGTCAAAATTCAGCTTAAATTAAAAAAAACATGAAGTTTGAGTCGAATCTTTTTCAGTCTTCTTTTCAATCATTTGCAGTCTTGGCACTAGCATGTAGGGCTTTTACTGAGCATAACTTTATTTTTCTGAACCGGCACAGTGTCCTTTACCTGTAGGTACCTGTTTATCCATTAATTGCAGAACACCCTGTATATACACGGTGTTGCTGAGGGGTGGGAGAACTCAGTACCTAACCCCGCTGTATGTTCTGCAATATTCATTGGTTTGAAAGTTTATTGGACTTTTATGAAATTTTAGTGAACTTCACAAATACAGCCAAATCAGGTCTGCAATTCTGCCTTTTCTTTATAATATTGTCTTTAGGTATGTTAGTATGTAAGGTATATATTTTATATGGGTCTTTACTTATTTATAAGGCTGTTACCTGAAATAAACTATTGATATATTTTAACAATTTATTAGTGGACCTTTTGTACCCTACAGCATCTTCAGGCGGGATCTTATATTCGCTTTCTATAGTTCTAAATACATAACATATTTTACATATTATTTTTTTCTGCATCAGATAGTTTGATTGTAATAGCGAAGTTAAGGCTATTGTTCTCTCACCTCTAAGAGTCCTCACGGATTTATTTGATTGATTATGATATTATACAAAAGATAATAGAACAATGCACAATTGATTGGAATCTAATCAGCTTTATCTATGGTACGGGTCACATTGTGCTCGTTTGACATTGAACGTGATGTAGTCGTTCACCTGGCGATACACACTTACAGATAAAGCGTCTCGGGCTGGAGGGGCAGCTGCAACTGGTGCCATTCTTCAAGTGTATGGGGGTGTACCTGGTGGGGGCGGCGGTGACCGGGGGCGAGGCGGCGCCCGGGCTGCTCACCGTCGTCGCCAAGTGCGCGCCCGTGCTGTGCCTGCTGGCGGCGGTGGCGGGTCGCGCTCGTAGCTGCTGCGACGGCGCGGAAGTGCGGTACGCGCGGCACGTCGCGCTCGGGCTCGCGCTCTCTGCCGCCGGCGACGCGCTGCTCGTGTGGGATGACGAGCGCGGCCTAGCGCTCGGCATGCTCGCATTCGGCGCGGCGCACGCGTGCTACGCGCGCGGGTTCCTCGGGCGCGGCGGCGGCGCCGGCGGCTGGCGCGATGCGGCAGTCGCCGGCGTGCTCGCCCTACTCTACTGCATGGCGGTGGCACCGCGACGCGGGCCGCTCGCCGCGGGCGTGCCGCTGTACGCGGCGCTGCTCGGCGGCGCGGCGTGGGCCGGCGTCGGCGCGCCGCCGCCCGCGGCCCGCGGCGCCGCCCTCTTCGCCGTCTCGGACGCGTTGCTCGGGTACAGCCTGTTCGTGGGCGCGCTGCCGGCGCGGCGACTGCTCGTCATGTCCACCTACTATCTCGGCCAGCTCGGCATCGCACTGTCTGCGCTGCGTGCTGCGCCCCCGTCTTCTCACGCACACGTAGACTAATTACGTAAAGTAGATGTAGCTAAGTTTAAGTGTATGTGTATAATATAACTCGTATCTTCCCGTCGTTGTAGTGTAGTGACGTAGAAATGTCGACGCGCGGGCGCATAGTACTCGTACCGCAATCTCTCTGTGATAATGGCGATCCTGTCTTTCGAAGTAGGTATAGCGGAATAAGATTGGCTTATTTAGTATTAAATGTAGGTATCTATCTTTTGTTAGTGCCAAATGTAGGTTAGTAGATCGACTAGCGACTAGCGAGTGTCTTACTTTATGGTGTACCGCGTGCCGTAGGTTGAACCTGTGCCTCTATGTACTACACCTGCCTTGAGTGATGTCAAGTTCATGCATCACACAAACATACCCAACATTATATTTAGTGAACAACAACAAGTTAAAACATATAATTATGTACTTGCATTCGTTGATCAGATCCCAGATGTAAAGTTGTCAACATTGTGTGCAGTTGGTTGTAGTGTGGTGTCACACCGCCCCGCGCCCCGCGCACCGCACACCGCGCACCGCGCACTGCGCTCCGACAAAGGTGATGTGGTTAGTTGGTATACTCTGTTCTGTTACTATACCAAGTACATACTCACATACCTACTACATACATAATTATAGTTTGCCACTTTACCACTTTTAAAAGTAAAATGGTAAATGAAAGGGGTTCTTTCATTTACCATTGCCCCTCCGCCCCCTGCACGCCGACGACGCTTGCCTGGTGCGCCTGGTGTTCCGTAATGAATGTATAAACTAAATTTATGCTCAATAAAAATCCAAGATATGCGATATTTTCTAAATTTTAAAAATTAAATTCCCTTCTCCATGCTTTTTGGTGCCAAGATTGCAAATGAAGGAATTATTCCAATCTGTTTTTTGAATAGTATTCCAGAATAATTGTGCTATCGAATACATATTATTATTTTTATGGTTTTTTTAAACCAAGATTTAACTCAAACTTCATGTTAATTTTTTACCCGTACTTTCGCGGTGTATAAAAATATAATATGGTCACCCTAGTGCCAATTTTTTTTTCAAACCTAGATACTTTCTCCACACTGAGCGTTTTGTACCCGTTTATCCATTCATTACGACCCTCCTGTATATTCTCAGATGTGTTGCTATATTACTGACTGAAGTAGTGTAAACATTACTTATAACTATTATGATATAGTCCCCGTTAGGTATCCACCGTTAGAGTTAGATTAGAAATGCGGGATGCCACAGTTGGTATTCGGTATTTCGGCCGAATATTGCGTACTGTTTGATTGAATACCAAATCTAGAAAAAAGAATGCATAACATAACTCACAAAAAAATAACAAATTAGTATAATAGGCATCTATTTGATACATACAATCTATCAGGGGTAGGTAGGTACTTAAGATGAATGAAAACAAGTTATTCAGCATTTGTTGATACTCGTAGCAAACGATTTCGCTTTTCCTTTATAAACTAGCCGCTAACTAAACTGATACCACCTGTAACGAACGATCGCGACGTAATGACACTTAGTACCTACCCTACCCTACCTATACTATAGGTACGCTTCGGCCGATAGTAGTTAGTATATAGGTACCTGAAGGATGGCACTGAATCTCTATTCTCTACTTAGATACTTAAGGATACAAGTTGTAACTGCACTGATTGAACGTAATTATATGATCTACTGGGTCTAGTCTAGCTGGGCTGTGGCATGTGGCCGTCACCTACCTACCTACTTGGATACACCACACAACATATTTTATAATTATTATGTCCTTCTAATTATATTGTCTTTATTATATCCTGGACTTCGAAAATGGCCCTTTGTATATCTGAAATAGAAAAGGAATCTCTTATATGAATGCAATACACCTACCTACCTACCTACTGTGACTGTGACAGTGACAGTAGCTAGGTAGGTACGAGTACAATGCAATCAAAGGAATTATTGATAGATCTGAAAGGGATTGATTGAACCTCATTTGTATTATTAGGTACATAATGTTGTGTGCTGTCGGTGGAGGGGGAGGGACCTATAGCCTCCTAGCGCCCTAACACCCTAGCGCCCTAGGCCTGGACTAATCAGTCGTGTCACTCGACTCAAGGTATATCTTTATATTATATGTTAGGTATCCATATTTTATGAAATGTTTATTATTATATCAAACACAATACATTTATTATTATTTCGTCTGAGTATTATTTCCCCAAGACTGTACTACACGTACAATAGGTAGGTACACATAATATTTCAACAATCAGTATTATGATTGTCTGGAATGGGTACGTAAGTAAGTAGTTAAGTATGCATATAGTGGGGCTACCCCCTACCCTACCCTACCCTACCCTACCCTACATTACTTAGAGGTACCTATTATATAATATCAACTCTTACCTCCGTAGTCCACGGAAGACACCTTGGCAAGTATCTCAGTTGAGCGTAGACCCCCATCTAAATTCACACAAATATTTTATTTTAGTAACGTATTAAGTATACCTATTTATTGCATTTTTACAAATTTAGCGATTTCATTATTTTTTTCTGACTTTGAACTGTTGAGTTTTATACGTTTATTAATCAAATTCGAATGAAAACCAACCAAAATAAATTTTAAATAGCTTCGGTGAGCGATAAGGATTCTTTTTTTTTGTTGTTAAATATTGGGAACCGGAATTCCTTCTATACAGAAAAGTAAAATTAAAAAACTCACGATATTTTATAATATGGGATAAGTAAGAGGTACCTACATCTTTTTAGAAACATTATCCTGTTTGGGTAAAAATATCAAAAGTCCTGGAGCCCTTTTTTTTTAATCGTTTGCCCCGCGTCGAGCGCTCGATGTCTACTGATATTCATTCGACATCGGAAATTCGAGTGGTCTCCACCGTCGCCGACAGGCGAGCGGTAGAATAAACGTCATAGTCAAACATTTGGAAACGATCTTTGAAAAATATTTACTTTTATCTTTTGGGATTATTTCGGATGTTCGTCGGTAATTACCGGTTTTCAATTTTCTGCGTAAAACGATAAAAATTGACATTTCAAATTTCGACGACGAACGGTTCAAAAATACAGTAAATTGTTATCGTGCGACTTGGAAGTCGAGTATGACTTGTAGGCGTATACGCCGAAGCTATGTCACACGAGCGATTCAAAAATAGAGCCCCTGCTCAAAGGAGATCTATTATCGTGGATCTGATAGGCCCCTATCGCCCTCGAAGGTCGATCTCTGGGAGTCGGGAGTCGTATAGACCACTTCGGGAACCACTGCCACACTGTCGAGCCTTTTCTTTATGATAACAAACTAAAGTGAATAAAATATTTATAGAAAAACACGTATTATATTAATTGAATATACTGTCGGACGTCTCAAAATGATGTATCTACAAATAAAACTATAAGAATAAGTTAATAATTATATAAAAATATTTTATTATAATAAACTTAGATAAAACTTAATACAACAACTGTACCAACAGACAGAACAGCTTACTTATTTAGGCGAACATTAATAACATGTAGTGTACGCCCCGTGCCCGCGCCTGCGCCTCATACCTCACAGATCTATCCATATTATAATATACAGGTTGATTTTTTATATGTGCCTTACTTCTTTAGGCTTATTTCCTAAACTATAAGAGATAGAGAAAACGGCTAAAAATTGCATGCCGACAAAAACTAAAAGTACATCATTCTATTTTTGAAAAGACACTACCCTTGCCAGTGTTGCCAGTGTTGCTAAAAGGGATAAGTCGAAAGTAGCCTAAGTATGCCTAAGGAAATAGATATTTTTATTAGTTTTCTGCAATTATCACCTTTCTGCCTCTGACAAAATCAACAGGGTATGCCTCATGTTATATTTTTGTAAATGTTTTGAAACGTATTTTTAATCTACTTTACACAAAAGTTGTAAAAACGGTTCATACATTTAGTGCAGCAGTTTCTACCGGCTCACTGATTTTTTCCGGGGATAGGTAGTTTGTATGAAAAATACAGAAGATTACGAAAATGAAATATTTCCTTTAATTTGTCAGGCTATTTGTGACTTTTCCAAAAAATCTAATGATGCAGTCTTAGTCGATTGTCAAAATCAGACACGCAACTCCTTTCAGCATATTTCGCTATCTCTTTTAGTTTAGGATTCAGGGCTATGAAGGCCCGTCTAACTGTATCCTTACATTCTGTGCATTATGGTGAGAAATGGTACCTCCGCCCCCCACTACCGTCGAGGGAGTGTGCTACTTCTACGTTGACAATCATTATTATCACAGTAGATTATTATTACAAAGCAATTAAAACATTATCACTTACCGTTAAATCTACAATTACGCTCCGACTCGTCTGACCTGACCGTGTCTCAGATCACATCAAACAAGGAACCATGTAATGCGTTGATTCCACACACTGAGTAGAGCGGAGAGACAGCTAATTGCTACTAGACCTAGGTAATGTAGGTACTCCATCGAGAGGGTGCGGTGAGCGAGGTGGTGTTCACGCGCATACCGAAAATAATGTAAGTTTTACTAGCTTCCCGAAAAAATGTTTCATTTTTAAACATTTTGACGATCAATGTTATCGGAAGTCGGTCTTCAAAAGTGAACTGACTCGCCGCTCTACTCGGTACCTATGAACGAGGCTTAACGAAGTTGAGGGAATAACAAATACGCGGTTGGTTATTAGCACCGTGCGACTTAAACTGCACTTTATTGTAACGTCGTGCGAGTGTCGCTTTTTATTTAAATGAGTTTGCCCGGTGGATCTTCTGTACTAAACTTGTACTATTATTATATTCTGTGCTTACATACAGATGGGACCGTCGCGTAGGTACCTCTAGTAGGTACAAGTATGTATATAGTATAGTGATAGGTGTAAGCATGTAATGTAAGTGAAGGAGTGGTGAATGGTCACTCTCGACGCAGGTTGTCTAGACGCGCCTGGAGCTCGGCGTCCGCGTCGGACATGGTACCGCCCCCGGCGCCGCCCGAGACCCCCGAGCCGCCCGCGCCGCCGCCGCCCCCAGCCGCCGCCGCCGCTGCCGCCGCACCCGCCGGCGTCTTCGCTATAACGTGATGAGAGTGTTCGTCAGAATGCCATCCTCAGTTGGCCGTACTGAGGGTCAGTATTAAGATACTTACTTGAAATGGAGAGTGATCCGGTGGCCTGGGGCAGCCCCGACAGCTGGTCGTTGAGCTGAAGCCCTAGTTCGTCCAGTATCTGACCCACCACTGCATCACTGCAACAACACATGGAGTGTAACTTCAAAGTCCTCGAGTACATACCTTGACTCCTCAAGACACAACAAAAAGAAGTTATGTGGTAGGTACCTCTCCTCCTCGTCGTCGTCTCCCTCCATGGCTTCGTCGATGGAGTCGTTCATCATCTCCTCCTTCATGTCCATTATCTCCGACTGCTTCTCGAACTCCTGCAACAAACAAGTGATCGTGACAATATCTGCATGTGACACGACACATCGCCTGCGCCATCGCGCTTGAGTGCGTGAGACTTGAGCGTCTGGATCCTGAGCAAAGGCGTAGCTATCGTAGGGCAAGGTAGTGCACCAGGGCCCCGGAGCGCAGGGGACCCTCTAACCTCAGCTTTGAAAAGAGAGGAGCATAAACGAAAAAGAGAAAAAAAATCTAAGTGGCCTAAGAAACTGCACTGTGATTCTGAAGTTAAAAAATACATAGTATATATAGTTCCTTGAAAAGATACCTTGAGTTAGTTTTTGCAAAAAAACTGAAATAACTGACAGAATTCCAGTAAAAAAATTATCGGTGTGGCCATTTTCCGAGGCATGTTCCGGCTAAAGTAATAGTCCTAGAGTTAAAAGTCATTAGAAATACATTTATAAATAATCAAATTACCTTTAAGGCGCTCTTCCAGTACCGTGTGTAGGCCCATACATAACCTTAGCCCCCGCTCTCAAAAACGTAGCGCTGCGTGCTAACTGTTGTATTTGATCGATATGCAAAACATTTTAGCATTATTATCCACAAATATAGTTTCTAGAGGTCAAAACCTATCATTTGATTCATTTTTAGAAACAAATGTTAACTATTTTTGAATAAAACCCGATAAACAATCTAATAATTCTCTGTTTTCAAACTTTTTTTTGAAGTTATACTTCTTTTGGCGCGATGGAGAAAAATGATGAGAGTGAATTTTTACGATGCGCGCGCACACCGACACCTAAATTTAACAGCATGAAGTTAGTTCTAGGTGGTATGAAAATTGATAACTATGTTCAAGTTGTATATTCTAGTATTTTTTTTTCCATACGCCAAAGAAGTATAACTTCTAACGCGTGTACATAAGTACACACACTCTTTTTTTATCGAACGTAGTTGTTCATATCATGTTTTCAACCACAATAAACAAAAATATGGTTATTAAACTACAATATCCATTTATATCCAAATAACAAAAAAAGAGTATTTGATTACTTAGAGTTGCTTAAAACAAAGGTCGATTTTGGTAGCTTTATTAGCACCTGCCCTTAATTTGATTCCAAAGTGGTGCTAGGATTGTCAGTTTTCTCGGAAACAAAGAAATAGTATACTAAAACCACTTCTAAGCATAGGACTGGAAAAACGTACCACTAAATTTGTAGGACTATGTGGCCATTTGATTGTACAAATATTTACTAAGCTGCATACAAAAAATCACCTTGTTATTTAACCATTTTATTGACCTACTATTTATTTCGACACATTCGGAGTGGAGGACTGGAGAGTCATACCATCCACTTTGTAGGACATTTGTTGTTCCGAGTTTGTCATCCAATTACCTCGATATTTAAATAAGGAATTTACTGTTATTAGACAATTTCGACACCCCACCAAATCGACATCAAGAATTGTCAGAGGAAGTTGGGCGACTCGTCAAACTGAACCTGCTCACGAAGATTCAGCCTGTTATTAATCACTTCATCTAATGTTAATCACACGCACAATGGCCCAAATAATGAGGCTAAGTGCGGAAACAGCCCCGTAAAACTAAACTAAACTAATTAATCACTTAAAAAAATGTTCGAGGGCTGCTGGACTATAAGCATATTTTGAAAAAAGTCTTATCAATATACTTGTATGAAAATACTGTAGACAATTTAATGAAGATCATCTTGTTCATTGACAGTTTTGTTATAGCTTTAACCTTTTACATACAATATTTAAAAAACTCTAATTTGCCACAGAAAAAGAGTGAGAAACAATCGCCTTTATTTTATTTTAAATTTATTCTAAACAGCCTTCTACTGGTTTCTACTTCTACCAGATGGGACCAAAATTGTCGATTTGATGAGCTAACGCCCCGCACTATATTAAACACATAGAGATTCTACCCTTCATTGAGACGACGTATGAATTTAGCCTACTAGGGAGATGTTCAACTCACTGTATCCTATCCTTATTCCTATCTATAATTAAGTAGACCAATATAAGTTCAAGCTACGGGGAAAGAGGGGATGAGCTCCCGATTCTTTGCACCGGGGCCCTTGTGCACCTCGCTACCCTACTGATCCTGAGGGACACGGCCTGGACGTGTGGATAGTGAGTGTATCTAGGTAGGTACCTGTAGTATCTTCTGTATCTGTGGCATGTTGAGTTGCCTGTTCATAGTGGCCATGGCGCGCGTGACGCCGCGCATTGCCTGCGCCATCGTGCTCTGAGACTTGAGCGTCTGGATCTTGAGAGATACAGCCTGGATGTTGGCTTTCATCAACATGAACTTGCGCACGTAGCGCCGCGTACGGACCAGGTCCTTCGCCATTATCTTTACTGCATCCTGGAATTACATCATTAAATACCTACTTACTTCTTACTGTTCCAATATTATTTTAATGAATTTCTCTAAACATGTAAGACAAGGCATCTAGGTTGGGTCCCATTCGCATTTAGTCCTATTTGCAAATGGTCACCAAATTCATCAAACCTAAACTAACCATCTGTCCCTCCTTGGCGAGTTTTTTGATGTCTGCGATGACCTTTTTCTCTTGCTGCTCCATCTTCATCCGTTCACGGTCGAGATCACGCATCGCCTTGTTGAGCGCGCGCTGGTTCTTGCGCAACATCTCGTCCGGCGTCATGCGGTGCCCGAACAACCACTCCATTATGTCCGATCTACCTTGTCCCCTGCTTGTTACAAACATTACATTATGAAATTTACTAATAAGTCTTGTTATATCCAGTATGATATTGTACCATAAGCAGCCGCATCAATACCAGGACAGTTAGCTCTAAAGAGAAGTCAGTATGGTAAACACTTCCCTTGAAATGCTTCTTGTATAAAATATCACAAGTGCCTTCAAAGTAAACCTACTTAAAAGAAAATTAAGTTAAGTCTGATATCTGGCACTTACATACCAGTAATATTTGTATGAGCGATGATTCACCAGTTGGTTTTTTACTTCTTGGTAGCACTGTTATAACTATGCATCACTTTTTGAAACTTATCTCTTTCAGTTAAATAACGAGCCTAAATATTCGTCTTTATTTGGTAATTAATGTGGCTGAATTAATTAATTATCTTGAATTATTCAAAGAGAATTTAAAATACTACGGAATTATTCAAATTACAAAAATTCACCAAGATTTTCACAAACAATCGAATGTCAAAATTCGTAATGTTACTTTAAATTTTTGTTGTCAACGTCAAAAGGGTTTTTTAATTAATGGCTATGTACGATTTATACATAAAGCTACCAGCTTAGATCATTTTACCCATGTTTTACCCTATAACTTCATTTATCCAATGTGTAATCAATTATAAATCTTCGAATCAAGTTTGTTTGTTTGTTTATTCATTCTTGTTTATTTGCTCTCCGAGAAATCTATAGAAAAACTAGTTTAACTAAACTAAACTAGCAAAACTAGTTTAGTTTTAAAATTAGTTAGTAGTTTTAGTAGTGAACTAATCTGAAACGAGGCCGTATGGGTTAAAGCCTTTTACCTGCCCTTCCCAAAGTATAAATAAAAAGTATATAAAAACAAACTTTTTTTATCTTGTTTGTTTTCAGTGTTGCCAACTCTATGTCTTTTTACGTAGATCTACGTTAAAGAGTATTATAATAGTATGATCTACGTACTCTAAGCCCAAAGAGTGTTGTAATAGTATAATAGTAATAGTACTACTGGTATGCGTTCCGCGAGCTATTACAAATTATAGACAGAATACGTATCTGCTGCGAGCGTGTACTACCTTCAATGATCTGTGTGACGTTGCTAACTTGGACATGTTCTGTTCCAGTGTTGCCTCGGCGAGACGGCGGTTGAGTTGTTTGTATACTGTACTGTTACTTATTGTACTTGTGCGATGGTGATTTTTGAGTGTGTTGTTTGTTTTCTCACACTGTGTTTCTTTTGTGTTATGTTTTTTATGCGTGGGAACCTCTAATTGGCTCTCTGTTTCTATTATTTTATGTTTATTCTTAAGTTATAGCTGTTGGTTCTCCTAAAAATAAATAAATAAATAAAAGTATGTCTAAGCCTCTCCTGCAAACCTAATTAACTTTTCGTCGTCCATCTTGAAACACTGCGACCGCGTCAGTCAAAATATTGTCAGCTACAAATTCATGCCGGATCATGGCGAGCGTCGGTGCAAAGAGAATTTAAATGCTGTCGGTGCAGCACTACTTTTCTAATGGGGCTACTTATTTTTCAAAATCCGTGTTGGCAACACTGTAAGGTTTTATTTTTTTCCATTTTTTTCAATTCACAGTTTCCGCGGCAAAGAATAATAGTAATAGAAATAGAATAGTATTTCCGCGGTAACTAAAACGTAGTGATATTTACAGACTACAGATACTAATGATATTAAGTTATTCTCTTTAGCGGTAACAATCACCACAAACAAATAAACGTAAAGAAACATGAGTGACGATGATGTTATTGTGATGGAAGTGGACGAAGAGCCAAAGCCGTCGAAGCCGGCGCCAGCGTCCACAAAGTCTACCGCACATCTACCGTGGATCGAGAAGTATAGGCCGATCAAGTTCGAAGACATAGTGGGCAACGAGGACACGGTGTCACGGCTGGGTGTATTCGCGCGCGCCGGAAACGCGCCTAACATCATCATCGCGGGCCCGCCCGGCGTCGGCAAGACTACTACTATACTGTGCCTTGCGCGGGCTCTGCTCGGCCCCTCGTTCAAGGAAGCAGTGCTCGAGCTGAACGCGTCCAACGATCGAGGAATAGACGTCGTCAGGAACAAGATCAAAATGTTCGCCCAACAGAAGGCAAGTATAGTTCATTCTTGCGATAATCTGAGTTTAGTGAGTAGTATCTACTCTTAGGTAAGTATATAATGTTGTGTGTGCAGGTGACGCTGCCGGCTGGGCGACACAAGATAGTGATCCTAGACGAGGCGGACAGCATGACGGAGGGCGCACAGCAGGCGCTACGGCGCACGATGGAGCTGTACTCGAGCACGACGCGGTTCGCGCTCGCGGCCAACACCAGCGAGAAGATCATCGAGCCGATACAGTCGCGCTGCGCCGTCTTACGCTACTCCCGCCTCACTGACGCACAAATACTCGCCAAGGTCTGTACGTTACTACATAACAATCAATACCAGACCATCACTTAAAGTACTAGGTAAGTTGATAGAACTTGTATACCTACTTAACTGTATTGTCAGGTGATAGAGATATGCAAGAAGGAGAATCTATCATACACAGAGGATGGCGTGAGCGCAGTAGTGTTTACAGCGCAGGGAGACCTGCGGGCGGCGCTCAACAACCTACAATCGACGGCACAGGGCTTCGGTCACGTCAGCCCCGACCACGTGTTCAAGGTCTGCGATGAACCCCATCCTATAATGGTGAAGGACATGCTCCAAGCATGCCTCAAGGGGGACATACACACCGCTTATAAGGTAAACTAACTCATAATGACATGAGGTTTCTAAAGTTACACATTACACTGCAATAGAGCTACAATTTAATTTTATATATTATTTCACACATAATATAGAACATAATACACACCGCTTAATTAGAGCCAAACCTACGTATTATAGTAACTGCTAAGGTGTTTATGACAGTAGCCACCCATATAGATCAATAGATCCGTGCTTGGGTGAACCACATAAATAGCGACACATTCATCGTTCATATGCAGGGTAGGTACTTTATATGCTTAGTGTTAACAGGTATAGCATAATATTGCTAATTCAAATGGACTCCTAATCAATTTTTACTTAAGCTTCAAAGTGATGTAATGCACTGCATGACACCTTTGAATAAGAAATTTTGAATTTGATTTGACTATGTATAAACAGAAAAAACAAAAACATGCGAAAAGGAAAATATTATGTTAATGCTACGAGTATAATATAAATTATGATATAAAATACCCACACTTACATTTATAAAATAAAATATATAAATCTATGTACCGCCTTTGTAATACTTATAAAACCTACAATAATATATACCCACTTATACATATTGAACCAAATAAACAAACTCCATACTTATTTAGTACAAAACAAACAAACTCAATCTACCTACTGCAAACTGCTATCACCTGACCATAGTCGCCACAAGTTATTAAATTCAGTAGCTTCTAGATTCGTCAACCACAGGTTCACTTTTCTTTTAAAACTGTTTCCGTGAACATGTGGTTCACTGATGTCTGAATTATCTATAATCTCATCGGGCAAATCATTAAAAATACGCGGAGCGAGTGCAGTGAAGTGCCGCCGAGTGAAGACTAACTTTGAGCCTGGTTGTTTAAAAAGTTGTGTATCTACTACATTAGGTTTAGGTCTATTTGATGAAGTGTAGCTTCCTAGGTGTTAAAACCCTAAACAGGTCATAAAGTTCGTTAGTGGGAAAAATCATTGGCTTCCGTTTTATGATTTTTAGGTTTAGTTGTTGGGCTTTCTCAATTTTGTCTATGATATAATTAGCTAACTTAGCCCATTTGTGCAATATGCAATATTTGTGCATAGCTAAGTTAGCCCATTTGTGCAACTTATACTTTCTAGCTATTACTTTACTTTCGTGTTTATCGTGTTCTGTATCTTTTTGTGTTGTACAAATAAAGTTATCTATCTATCTATCTATCTAACGATCCCCAAGCAATGATTCCATACATAAGCAAAGACTGTGTTAGTGCGTAATACATTCATCAGAAATTCGCAGGAAACTATATTTTTTAGCTCTCCATACACATAGCCTAGTTTTCTGATTCTTACCGACATAGTCTCGATATGAAGATTCCATCTAAGATTCTGGATGAATCTACAATCCAACTGTATAATGTATTTGCAGGTTATAGCCAAGCTGTGTAAGTTGGGTTATGCTGCAGAGGACATAGTGAGCAATGTGTTCCGTGTGTGCAAGACGTTGGATTGCGGGGAGAGTGCGCGGTTGGGGCTGGTACGCGAGGCGGGGCTCACGCAGCTGCGTGTAGCCGACGGGCTCGGCTCGACGTTGCAGCTGGCCGCCATGCTGGCACGCATGGCTCGAGCGTCACAAGACAACAGACACTGGTGATCCAGGGAACCCCTGAGATAGTTCATTGCAGTCTCTATTGTTATACGTTATAAAGAATACACCATGACTAACAGCACAGACCACAACTATTTTCAATCCTCAGTAACAGTGGGGTACAGTTAGAATCTTAAGGCTTTGTAAAACAGAACGTGTTTTCAGCCCTAGCGTGCGTCAATCAATCAAGGAGCTGGGCGGAGTGGAGTCAACGGATAGGCTAATTCACAGTCCGCTCATCTCCGTCCAGCCCCCTTAGACAAGATTGCTTTCTATTAGCGATATCGCCAATCGACAGACTGTTTTTTTATTAATTTTTGGAAAAAATCGACATAAGCCAACGAAAATTCACGTAGTCTTGCGTTAAAGAAAAAAAATGACAGATAAGTTTCATCTTATGCAAATTTTATACAATGCTTTATGTCAATTTCATACAATTAAATCTATCGATTGGCGATATCGATAATAGAAAGCAATCTTGTCTAAGGGGGCAGTTCCGCGTCAGTGGAAACGCACCCGTATACCAGAGTGCTCGCCAGCCTGATAGTCTGACGCCGCGCCGCCGGTCTGTGCGTACTGAAACTCGAAACACAAGCATAATTTTCGATGTAATGATCACGCGTCAAGAGGTAAATGCGTACACACACATCTGGCGCGCATTCTGTTTAACGAAGTATTTACTTTAAATACTTAATATAATGTGATATTTATTGAAAATGTGTTAATGTTATGGGTATCTTTAAGGCGTGAGTGAAATTGTGAAATTTGTTTTTAAATAATGTATTTTTGTTTAAATAAATTCAATTTATATTTATAAACAATTTGACTGATTAAATATATAACTTAAAACAATAATATGTAAGTATAAAAATATATAATCACGTTGCGTATGTTTTATTATACAATCTAGCTAGAGGAATGTTGGTTTCACGTCGTCGTCGTCGCCTTCGACGTTGTATCTGCGATTAGTTTGTTGTGTTCCGCCATTAGACTCTGTAACATAATCATATTACATTTATGTATATCAAGTATCTTACAAGGTGTTATCGTAATATCATAATATTGTATTGTAAAGCATATTATCTATTAACAAATATTAGTAAGGAACATCTACATACAATACAAAGGTAGGTATCGGTAGATAGAGGAGACGGAGCGTACGGGGCAGGGGGCGGCAGCTAGTGTATGACCCGCTGCTCCTCGACCGGGACGTCGGCGGCGATCATCTTCTGGTGCTCCTCGCTCAGCGCCTGCCGCAACACACGCACACACCCTTACATCGTACGACACACACACGCATGCACACAACACACACCGCATCCCGTTCCCCAAACATTTACAAAACAATATAACGCAGGCTCACCTTGAAGTACTTGACAGTCTTCACCCTGAGCTCGAGGGTGGCGTCCTCGTCCGTGACGAAGATGGTCTGCGGATGTTGTTGGAACGCAGACACTGTCCACATGTGGTTGACTCCTTCCTCGACGGCCTTGGCGAGGGCGAGGGCCTTGTGCGCGCCCGTAATCAGGATCATGACCTCGCGGGCGTCCATCACGGTGGCGACGCCGACGGTGAGCGCCTGCCGCGGCACCTTGCTTATATCGTTGCCGAAGAACCGCTTGTTGGCCTCGAGCGTGTCGTACGCGAGGGTCTTGACGCGCGTGCGCGACGCGAGCGAGGAGCCCGGCTCGTTGAAGGCGATGTGCCCGTCGGGGCCGATCCCGCCGACGAACAGGTGGACCCCACCGGCGGCGCGGATCGCCTCCTCGAACCGGGCGCACTCCGCGACCAGGTCGACGGCGTTCCCGTCCAGCACGTGCGCGTTGCTCGGCTCGATGTCGACGTGCTTGAAGAACTCGTTCCACATGTAGTAGTGGTAGGACTCGAGGTGGTCGCGCGGCAGACCGACGTACTCGTCCATGTTGAACGTGGTCACGTGCCGGAAGGAGACGCGCCCTTCGCGGTGGTATTGGATCAGCTTGCGGTACATGCCGAGCGGCGTGCCGCCCGTCGGCAGCCCGAGCACGAAGTGCCGCCCCGGCCCGGGCGCGAACTGCGTTATCCTCTGGACCACGAACCTCGCCGCCCACTCCGCTACCGTCTCACTGTTCTCCAATATTATCAGACGCATGTCGCTGCCGTCTGCTACTGCTACTGCTGCCGCTGGAACACAACCAAACACACAATAAGTCAATGTTTCAATCCCTGTTTGATACGTCGTCAACATTCAATAGTCAAGTATTATACCTAATAGGTAGGTACCTACATAAGTAGTAGATAGTTATAAACGGTTTATCATTGTTAACATATATAATGGTCATTACCACCAGCCAGAGTATCTACATACATACGTACGATGGATGAGTAGGTATAGACTAGGTAGATACCTATATATCATCGGCCGGTCGGTCGGTCGCGGTCGGTATGGTAGGTACCGGTTTCAATGATATTAGGACAACGACTGTTTATCTCTCCGCGCGACTCGAATGACTTGTACAGATTTGATGTTGCAATAACAACGCTCTAACATCTAGCTACAGCTGTAGGTAGGTAAGTATATATAACTGCATTTGTTTACATAGACATGTACAAGACATAAATGTATAATATCTTCTGCTTCCTTTGCAAAACTATGATAATTTAAATACAATAGATCTGTAACGATATTAGTCAGGTACGAATTAACGTAGACGAAGAAAGAAAGGAGGTTAACTAGAGGCGAACACGAGAGGCTGCTACAACCGCAACCTAGGTACAGACAGACACGGTAAGTATAGAACTTGATTAAAGGATATACCAAGGTCTGCTGTACGTTGTCAGAATATATAGCTACCTAATGCAATGCTTGCAATATTATACAAACTTACTTATCTAAGGTAGGTTGTATTTACCTTCAGATCAGTGATCAGACTCTGCACACCATGCAATGCAATGCACAAGACAAAATGTAAGGTTATGTTTATGTAGTGTAGGTTCTATCTCTACTCATGTGGTGTAGGTACCTATTAACTTCGATATTCACTGAAAACAAACAAAAACAGTCATTTGGCACCTAGGTACATAGTTTTAGGTAATTATGTTGTAATCACGGAAGTCTAAATGTTAAGTAAAAAAATGGTAAAAAATGAAATTCGAAACCAGAATGACAGGGAAAAATGAATATGGACGAATAAAGTGATCACTTACCGCGAACTTTTGGCGTTAGACAAGTTTGTGAAATGGGTCAACGTGCCGGGCGCGGGTGGCGGCGACGAAGGTCGACGACCTCTCGCTCGGTGGTAGGTAGGTGCAATTCTCGATACCGTGTCGTTACAACGAGATACATACGACGACCGGTCCCGACCGCGGCGCGATCTACACTAGTGAGGTATTGTTTAATGTACTCTTTGCTAGTGAGCGTCGAGCGCGGTCGCCAGTCGCCGGTCGCGGTGAACACTCTCTCGAACATTGCCATCGCAACCGACTCGTATATAAGACCGATGCACGGTATATACAAATATAAACACAACACGTCCAATAACTGAATTTATTTCTAAAATTATTCATAATAATATTAATAGAGATTATCGATATAATGTAGGTTTACTTAAATTAATTAAAATAAAAACTATTTAAGTCGAAACTTTAACATTAAAATAGTGTAGAGCAGGCGACCAGCTCGCGACCGGGGCTGGAGGCGCTCGACAAGCGTATCTCGAGAGAGCAACGTGAGCTCACCGCACCACATACGTACATTATATATTATAATCGTCATTTGAAATGTCTTATTATAGTAAAATAATGTTGATATACAGCAGATAGGTATACGTAAGTAACGAGTAAGTAGTACAAGTACAGACTCCACCTCACCTACACACTACACACGATATTGTGATATATTCGCGATCCCTTCCACTTCCACTTCCACAGGGGTCCATAACATTCATTATCTAACACACAATTTACCAATTATACTTGTTAAAAGTTCATGAAAATACGTCTCACATAAATAACAACTCCTCTCGGAGGACCTCAGATAGTTAAAACTCAACATAATTATTATATTTTTTCACTATAAAATAAATAAGCAGAGCGCGAAGTGCCCTAAGGAACCGTTCGAGGAGAGCACGACGACGCGTTCTTTAATAGTAATGATATAGTGCGTGTACCGCGGGCGACGTGGGCGGCGTGGGTCGCGGTCAGTCGAGGCGGGGGCGTTTGGACGGCGGCGGGTCGCCCTCGCCCGACCAGTACGCGAACTCGGGGAGCAGCTTGAGGAGTTGCGCGTCGAAGAACTCCTCGAGCCGGGCGGCGTCGCGGTGCGGCTGCGAGTCGGGCGGGTGGGCGTGCCTCGCGTGCCTGAACGCGGCGCGCACGTCGCGCACGAACTGCGCCGGCGCCGTGTACCGGTGCGGCGACACGGGCTGGAGGCGCGCGCGCACCGCGTCCAGGCCGGGCGCGCCGCCGCCGGGCGCGCGCAGCGCCAGCGACAGCTCGTACTGGCAGTACAGCTCGAGGGTGAGCCGTTCGACGACGCGCCACGTGCGCGCGTCCATCTCCCCCGGCGCCGCCGCCCCCTGCTCCGGGATCTCGGCGAAGTTGACGCAGAGCAGGCACTGCCAGGTCTCCGACTCCTCCGGCAGCTTGTCTATAGTAGGTATGTGGCAGTACTGGTGGAACACCTTCGGGCACCGGTCGCAACACATGAGCTCGCCGCCGTCCATGCAGACGGCGCACCAGTCCTCGTTGGGGTCGGGCGCCCCGGGAGGCAGGGCGGGCTGCCCGGCTCCGACCCCCTGGGCGGCGGCGGTGGCGGCGGCGGCGACGGCGGCGGTGCCCGCGCCCGGCTCAGTGCTAGAGTGTACGCCGGCGGCGGGCGAGGCTCGCTCCGCCAACACTTGGACACCGTTCGAGTCTAGCTTGGCTATCGTCGCCATCAGATCCTGCACCGACTCCGCGCACACCTTGTCCAGCTCCATAGATGCGCCTCCCTGCACACACACATACATACATTATGTACGTACGTATTTACGTATGTAATAGTATTGTATAATGATTATATAAGGCTCACGTTGAGATTGGGACTGGGCGTCTTGGGGTTGGTCGATGTGACGACGGAGGGTCCGGGTGGGGCGCGGGCGAGGGCGAGGGCGGGCGGGGGTGGCTGCGCGCCGACGGCTGCGGTGGCTGCGGTGGCGGAGGGGGGCCGCGCCAACGTTATCTTGAAGTCGGTGACACCGGCGGCCCCACCGGCGAGCTCGTACCCACCTGTATATACAGCGTGTTACGCTAGGTTTACTCACACACAGACACACACGTCCATCATACAGCGATATAGTAGAGTAGAGTAGGCAGGTAGGTACCGTTGTGCATGGCGTGGTGTTGCGGTATGTGCCACTTGGCGTGGTGTGTGTACGCGGGCGGGGGCGGGCCGGTGTGGGCGGCGGGCGAGACGGGCGCGGGTGAGGGCGTGCGTGGCCCGCCGGACCGCCGGCCCGAGCCCCCGCCGCTCACCACCGACGACCCGTTGCCAACGAACGCGTTCGCCGCGTACGCTCCCATCACTGTACAGAGAACATACGTCACTACACTACACTGCAGGACGATATCCCAAACTATAAGAGATGGCCCAATTTTGACAAAAGCTAAAACTGCATCAACAGATTTTATCAAAAGTCAGGAATCGTCTATTTCAATAAAAACCTATATTTTTGTACTAATCGATAGTGTTGCATAGTATGGTAAACATAGTATGGTAAATCAAAGGAAATAGTTTATTTTTGTAGTTTTCTTAAATTTTTACCTTTCTGTCTCTAGCAAAACAATGGTGTTTAGAGTCATAGAGGGCAAGTTATATTTATATGAATGTTTTATAGCACATTGTTACCCTGCCTAGGAGGGGTGAATGTTACCTAAAGCAAGGAGGTTAGATTGCCGATGTTCATAATGTGTAATGGCGTCACATTTGTAGGTAGAAAATGAAAAAACACGTGACTTGAAATGCTTACAATCTTATTTTCATATCTAGAAATCACGAAATACTAAACATTTCATTGTAATCTAGAAAAACGGAAGAATATTATAAACTTTATTCAATTTGTGTATATGCTTAAATGTTGCTGTGCCATCTCTATGTTATTTTAAAAGAAGTAAATAAAACTAAAATGATAATAAAGTCATAAAAATATACACGGTGTAACAAGGGGGGGTGGATCATCGGTTGCTGGGGGGTGGGGGACCTCAGTACCTATCGATTTAACCCCCCTGTATGTTCTGCAATATTTAGTGGTTCAAAAGTTATTTGGGTTTTAGTGAAATTTTAGTCAAAATCACATTTCACCCTGAACTTCGCAATTACAGCCAAACTATCAGGTCTGCGATCCTGCATTTTTTTGTGAAACAAGTTCAATAGTGGACCTTTTGTACCCCTACACCAATCTCAGAGTCTTAGATTTATCTATACTAATATTATAAAGCTAAAGAGTTTGTTTGTTTGAACGCGCTAATCTCAGGAACTACTTGATGGAATTGAAAAATTGTTTTTGTGTCAGAATGTCCATTCATCGAGGAAGGCTATAGGCTACCTTTTATTTTGATATTCCCATGGGATCGGGACTTACGCGGGTGAAACCGCGGAGCGCATAAATAATAAATCATTTATTTCAGAAATTACATTCCATAGATTATAGATTGCAAAGTTATACCTACATATTAAATTATATAGAAATTACATGACTACCTACTTAAACTACATTTTATTTCCCAATCATCAGCACTCTGACTCTTCTCTTAGGAGTGGCATGGAGATGCAACCAGTGCCCCAGTATCGTGGAGTCCCACCTGTCACACAGTGCGCTCAGGATGACATTGTCGGAGCCCCTCACTCGTCTAAGCAGTGAAGCGCAGCGCTTTCTGATAATCGCGTCAAAGCCATCGCACCATCACTCCTGCCTCGAATATTTTCACTTTTTGAACTATCAATTACAGTTTTCAACATGATGCCCTAACTCTATCCAAATGAAACTTTCAGGATTTATTCTTCATGAAAGCTAGTAGTTTTTAAGATAGGTTGCAGAAAAATAAAATGTGAATTTTTTTTAGAACCATACAATGATAATGTAAACAAAAGATTTTGAAGAAAAAAAAAATAACTGTAATTGTTTTATTTTGAGTTATAAATCCAAGACTCTGATTGGTGTAGGGGTACAAAAGGTCCATTATTGAACTTGTTTCACAAGAAAAGGCAGAATCGTAGACCTGATAGTTTGGCTATAATTGCGAAGTTCAGGGTGAAATCTGATTTTGACTAAAATTTCACTAAAACCCAAATAACTTTTGAACCACTAAATATTGCAGAACATATAGGGGGGTTAAATCGATAGGTACTGAGGTCCCCCACCCCCCAGCAACCGATGATCCCCCCCCCTTGTTACACCGTGTATATAATAGGTATATTGAACAATGTGTATTGTATACTGACTGTGATGGTAGGCGTGCAACTGGTGCGGTCTGACGCCGCGTGCGCCGAGCAGTCCGCGCAGGTTCATCTCGTTCATACCTGTCACATACAGGCAGGGGGGTGCATTATAGTAGATGTACGCGGTGAGGGGGGGGGTCGTGTCGTACGTATACGTACCGTGTAGCTGGTGTGGATGCGTCGTGGAGGAGACGTGCGGGTGTCGCAGCGGGGTGGGCGGCCCTCGCCTGCCCCCGCCGGCCCCGCCCGACCCCGCACCGCCCCATCCCATACCCGCCGCACCCCCGGACTGCACGAATTGCTACACATAACACAACACTTACATTATTTTACACGATACGATCTACATTACGTCCACATTTATCTAACTAACTTATTTAATAAATAGAAAACATTGACACAACAAAGTAGCACGAAAGATGGGAATATATAAAACTTAAGAGTTACATTCCTACAGAAACATCAAAGGATGTTATGTTTCTTGGCTAAATATACAGGAGCATATGAATTTATTACATGGGCCTTCGGGGCTATATTCTAAACTATAAGAGATAGCTAAAAATGATGAAAGGATTTGCGTGCTACATTTGACAAAAACAAAAACTACATCATTAGATTTTTCAAAAAGTCATTCAAAGTCAGACAAAAATAGTCAAGCTCTAGCCAGGAATCGAACCTGTCGATTTAGCAATAATATAATCACCCTTATTTTTACACATTATATATTTTTTGGATAGTCTTGCTGATAGAGATCGTTGGCAAAGTATGAGAAACTCTTAATCCTAAGATCTGTACTTACCATACTTTAAGCAAATAAATATCTTATCTTATTCTTGGAAACAAATATAGTATGGCAAATCAAAGGAATAGCTCATTTTTGTAGTATTTTGTAATTTACATCCTACTGTCCCTGATAGAATGTAGTGAAGGAGGTATGGCTGATGGGTGACGTTACAAACTGCTGCACAAAAAATATATACCGTTTTATTCCAATTTTTAAGTAATGTAGAGAATTTAGAACATATTTTGTTAAGTTAAAAAATATTACTTCCCCTATACGCCATTTTGCCAGAGACGGAAACATGAAAATTGTAGAAAACTACAAAAGGAGCTATTTTTTTTGATTTGCCATACTATGATTGTTTGTTTCCAGGAATTAATCTCTATGAGCAACACTATCGATTGGTATAAAAATATAGGATGATTATTTTTTTGCAAATTCAACAGGTTCTATTCATAAAAAAAATAAAGTTATTATACTCATATAGTTTAGGACATAAGCCTGAAGGCCCACGTAAAAATCCTTCTTGTATATAATTAAGACATGGACACAGTCATAACACTAAAATATATAAAATCACTAAGTTTCGGAAGCTTATAGACCAATATGCATTATGTAAGTATGATTGTCCTCTTATGTATTTACATAACATAACCATCACTACTGTACTGGTACTGGTACTGGTACTGTACCGAGTGCTGAACATGCTCATGACGTTGTTGTACCGAGCGTTGGTTTAATACAAGAACATAGAGAGAGGAGACGGAAGCTGCATGCTACTTGCTTGCTACACGCACACTGACCTGATAGCGAGCCAGAGTCTGAGACATGGAACAAGAGAACTTGTGAGGAGTGTCGTCCGTAGCGTACGAGGAGGGGTAGGTGTCGCTCGGCGGCGGTAGACATACCTGGTGCATGGCGTGATGTTGCAGGGCGGCCACTGCGGAGGCGGAGGGAGGCGGGGGCGCGGCCGTTAGGGCGGGGGGGCCCTGCGCCGGCGCCGGCGGGTGGTACGGGCCCTGGGGCTGGGGCGCGTCCGGCTTGCCGTCCACGACGACCGCGCCCAGCTGCCCGAGCACGCGCAGCAGCTCCGGCAGCTTGTCCAGTTGGAGCGCGATGCGGACCGGTATCTCCGGGTTGGGTATGTCGGCGCGCCTCGCCTTGACGCGAGCCAGCTGCGTCGCGAGCTGCGGTCGCGCGTGCAGCAGCGCCGCGTCCCCGGCGGCGTGCAGCGCGCCGCCCGCCACGCCGACCACGTGCTCGGTGACGGCCGCCAGCTGCTCGAGCGCCGCCTTCTTCTCGTGCAAAGTGCGCTGCTTGGCGTCGCACACCTCGCCCAGTCGCAGCACGAGCTGCTTACCGCGCGTGTTGATCGCGTTGGTCAACTTGACGACAGTCTGCGTGATCTCGTGCACTAGGGCTCGCTTCTTGTCCGCGATGAGCCGTTGCCGGTCGCGGATGACGCGCATCGCGCTCGCCAGCAACACCCGCTTGTACGACACCTCGGCGAGGAGGGCGGCGAGGGAGGCGCGCGCCGCCGCCGCCATCTCGCGCGCGAACTGGTACTTGTGGTCGCGGTGGTGCTGGAGCTGGCAGTCGCGACACGTGAGCCGCTCGCACGTCTCACAGTACAAGGTGAGCCGCTCGGCGGGGTGGGACCGACAGAACGCGTCCGCGGACCGCGCCGCCGCCGCCAGCTCCGCCACCGCTTCCTCTTTACCCTTTATCGTATGATCCTTTGTTATCTTCAACCTGCACATAGTTACATATGTTGTAATACAATAACGAGGAGAGTACGCGGAGAGATGACGATATCATGTACCTCTGATGTGCGTTGACGCAGTTGTCGCAAATGAACTCCGTGCAGTCGACGCAGTACGAGGTGGCAGGCTCCGGGTCCTCGCAGCTGTTGCACGTCTGTGCGCTCGTACCGGTAGCGCTCGACTGATCCATATTCATCTTCTCGATGACGAAGTACTGGTCTATGATGTTGGAAGGTTGGCAGGCGAGCCGGCACACGGGACACGTGATGACGATCCGCTCGGCGCCGAGGAAGTCCCGCGACGAGGGCGGCCGCTCCTCGAGCTTAGATTTGAGGCAAGGCTCGCATATAGAGTGGAGACACTCCATCAGCTTGGGCGTGCCCTCGGCGGCAGTCAGTTGCACGGTGCAGAAGACGCACCGCGCGGCGTGCGGCGGCGGCGGCGACGCCAGTGAGTCCGCCCCCTCCTTGGGCTCGCCGTCACCCGCCCCCGCCGCCGCCCCGCCCGCTCCGTCACCCCCGACGAGGCCCTGCAATCACGACCATTACATTGTTAGAGATTACAGACGACAAAGATCGACGAGTGTTAGCGGCTCATCGCTGCCGTCCGGCGTGCTTTTCTGTATACATCGCGTAAAAGTATACATGCAAATATCTCTTCATTAGCATTACTTAAGAAATAACCATAATCTGACTGTGGTGGGCCCGGTAGTAAGCTCCGGAAAATACATAGGTTGTTTAATAGCACATTTGTGTGCTCTGTTATAATAAGTTACCTAAATATATACGTGACATGTTTATTCCTTCAACTGAAACATAAGAAGCTATGGACAATTGGACATGTCAGGTATAGGTTGTGTTGAATTTTTTATTTTTTCACAATTACCAGAACCTGGTACTCAAAGTTAAGTTTCACAATTACCAGAACCTGGTACTCAAAGTTAAATAAAACAAAAATGCATCGTTCTTTCACCAATATTTCATTGGATATCATGGATGTTATCTTCATCATAAAATTTTAACAAAATCTAAGTAAATATATTTTAGAGAAAGTTACTTACTGATACAAAGAAACTCCGCAATTAAGTTATGACTGATTTTTGTAGACATTAACAGCATTAAAACTACAGTAAATTAAAAAATATACAACTTATTATTTAAGCAAAAATGACAATAAGTATCACTTGGAAATTACCCCTAATTTGAAATCAAGATGATAAAGATCCTTTTAACCCGCAACAGAATGGAGGACGGTACCTACCTATAGGATGAGAGGGTATTTGTTTGTGCACTCAAATGTTGCTATTTATCTCCAAAAAAAACGGGTGGACCAATCTATATATCGTTTACTGTAAAATATTTGTGATTCATTGGCGATGGTTTGTAGATAGTGGTTACGGTGATTAATAACCAGAGGATGCTGTAATTTACATTTTTATGAAAATGTCAATGTTCCCAATGTATCTCTAACCAGGCTGAACCAACTGTTAAAAAAATGAACTGAACCCTCGACAGATGTTTTAATCAATACAGTATAAAATAAACAACAAAATTTAAAATGAAAAAACCACGATGCATGAACATAATTGTTGTACATAGTCAAAATAACACTAAATACTTAATTATTGTTAGTACCCCCTGGCAAAGTAATCATGGCTACCATTTAAACTCATAGAACTTTGATTTTCTTAGATGCGCAAATAACCTATGTTCTAAATACATACAACACCTGTGGGAAAGTCAGGACTGAGTAGCATATATGGATATTCTAGGGCTTCTTTCCAAGTTTCAAAATTAGTTTAGTATTGTCTTACTACTTACAGACATTGTTATTTAGTGTTTGTGTATGTATAGCATAAAGTTTTAATTATGAAAAACAGCTTAATATGTACATAGGTACCTAAAATTTTAATGTGATCTAAATGACAGCCAGAGAGAGTGATATATTGTAATAATATATAAAGGTATACCTACACTAAGATGTTTGTAAACAATAAGGTGCACTTACGGCAGGCGGTGGAGCGGGCGGCGGCGCAGCGAGCGCGGCCGTGTCCGGAGTCTCCTCCAGCACCTCCTCTTTCACGGAGACGCCGAGCAGCGGTCCGAGGTCCATCAGTGCCCGCTCTATATCCTCGCCGCTCGGTTGAAAGTTTACGTTCTCCATCGGAACGACGACCCGTCTCTCGAGAATCCGCTTTCACTGCCTTTTCACGGCATTTTCTACTAAACTTTCACTTGTTCACTAGGAGATTGCACGTAGACATTATGGTGCTAATTGCTAAGGTCGCAAGAAACTGAGTTTTCAAAGGACAATCGCCAAAATTCACTGCACTGAGAACCATAAACAAATAAAGGCTTACACAATGTAAAAATTGGAATGGTTTGAGAAGGATTTGTCCCGAATTTTAAGTAACAAAAGGGTTTCTTGAAGATGCACAAAATCGTGCTTGGCGAACCATCAATCAAGAAGTCATAGACAATTTCTTTTTTTTTTAAACAACCCCTATCAGTATAGATTATCCATAAAATTCTATAAAATTAAATTGTCTATTACTTTCTTTCTTACTTTAAGATTATTTATCTTTTCATATTTTTTATTTATTTATATTTTCATTAAAAAGTTTATTTCTGTAGTGGAGCTGGTAGGTATTTTAAAATCTCTTCCCATTTCCATAGAGCATTTTAAAGAAAAAAAAGAGGTTTAACTAGTTGAGGGTTTGGAAGCATAATTGATAAGGTAGTTCTGAACTGAACGTCTGGACCCGGCATGATTTCTCAAGGAGAAGTTCAAGTTTGCAACCGTACAAAATGAATGGCTTATGTCAAGTCAATGTCAATTGTCAAATTCCTGAGAGTGACAACACATCGAAAATGGCTGACTCTGGGCCGAGTAAAAGCGATATTGAATCAATTTTTCAGCGTTTACGAAGCATACCTGCTAATAAAGTGGGTAATAATTTGTTGGTAAAGGTACCAGTTCTGTGTTTGGTGTTTATATTAAAAGTATGATTGTGTTTGAAGGTATGTTTCGATTGCAACGCGAAGAACCCTACGTGGTCGTCGGTGACGTACGGGGTGTTCATCTGCCTGGACTGTTCGGCGGTGCACCGCAGCCTCGGCGTGCACCTGACGTTTGTGCGGTCGACGCAGCTCGACACGAATTGGACGTGGAAGCAGCTGCGGAACATGCAGCTCGGCGGTAATGTAAACGCTACGCAGTACTTCCGCACACACGGGCTGCAGACGGAGGACGCTCGTGAGAAGTACAGCTCGCGTGTCGCTCAGATGTACCGCGACAAGCTGACCGCTATGGCCGACCAGGCTATGAAGACATATGGCACTAGGGTCAGTTTACATTCACTTTCTTAAGTATATATCGTAAATAAGATTTGATGAAGTACAATATAAGTTAGTATGTATGTAATATGTACAGTTGCACCTGGACGCTGCGCCGATGGAGACTCGTGCCCCCAAGGAGCCAGAGGTAGATTGGTTTGCAGAACATACGGAACCCCACACTAACATGGAGCATACAATCACTTCACAGGTAACACCAATGCTAACCTCACATCACACACAACACAGGTTACAGTTTCTGTCCATGTAGGCCACCATTTGATTTACCCCATGAGTTTCTTGTGCCTTCTTCTTTTTGGTGGGCGCGTTCCAAAGGCACACATCCTAACTTAGTTTTTAAGACGTGTCTATGTGATCTTTGTACCTAGGTATTAAGCATCCAAAGGAATAAACAATTTTTACTTTGACTTTGACCTTCAGCTTGACAATATTCTGCACTATCACACTTCAATGAAAATGTGTAGCAATCTACACTTTCACACTTTAATGAAAATGAAATGTGTAGCAATCTGCACTTTCACAATTTAGTGGAAATGTGTAGCAATCTACACTTTCACACTTTAAGGCGCTGTTCCAGTAAAATCGACCTTTGTTTTAAGCAACTTTAAGTAATCAAATACTCTTTTTTTATTTGGATATAAATGGATATTGTAGTTTTTGTACCTTATTTGTGGTTATGTTGAAAACATGATATGAACAACTTCGTTCGAGAGAATTATTTGATTGTTTATCCGGTTTTTTTTTTTCAAAAAATAGTTAGCGTATGTTTCTAAAAAATAAATTAAATGATAGGTTTTGACCTTTAGCAATGAAAACTTGGGATAATAAAACTAAAATGTACAATATGTTTTGCAAATCGATCAAATACAACAGTTAGCACGCGCCAGTTTCTCGCAGTCGGCCTCCGGGCGTCTACGAGGTCGGACCTATGCCACTTTTGACAGCACGCTGCTTTCGAGCGATACCTTCACACGGTACTAGCAGCCGACCCCTTTTTTTTCTTCTGAGTTTGATCTGCAATCAGCCATCAGGCTATAAACAAATAGGTTGTAGATCTTCAGTGGCGTGAAGCGCGATGACCCCAAAGGGCATGGCACTAGGTTGTATCTTTGACATTGCGATCCAGTATGTTATGGCGTTCAAGCCATTTTGATGCGCTTGGAATTAACAGGTCTACAGCCAATTGATTGGGATGACCTTCGAGGCGAATTTTATATGCGTGTTCTGTGATTTTAATTTCTTCCTAAGCAGCTGGCCCTAATGAAAATGTGAAGCAATCTGCACTTTCACACTTTAATGAAAATGTGTAGCAATCTGCACATTCCCACTTCATTGAAAATGTGTAGCAATCTTCACTTTCACACTTTAATGATAATCTGTAGCAATCTACACTTTCACACTTTAATGAAAATGAAATTTGTAGCAATCTGCACTTTCACACTTCAATGAAAATGTGTAGCAATCTGCACTTTCACACTTCATTGAAAATATGTAGCAATTTTCACTTTCACACTTTAATGAAAATGTGTAGCAATCTTCACTTTCACACTTTAATGAAAATGAAATGTGTAGCAATCTTCACTTTCACACTTTAATGAAAATGAAATGTGTAGCAATCTACACTTTAATGAAAATGAAATGTGTAGCAATCTGCACTTTTACGCTTTAATGAAAATATGTTGCAATCTGCACTTTCACACTTTAATGAAAATGTATTTAGTCATTAAAAGTGTATTTCAGATGATGTTATGAACTAGATAAATGCTGGCAACTCCGTGAACTGTAAGATTACCTTTAAACATTGCTTACATAACATAACATACTTGAGTGAGGTTAGTTTACCGAAGTAGAGCTTCACCCATATATTGAGTCCATACAGTGAGAGTGAGAGTGAGTGCGTTTGCTTTCTGTCAGTAATTCATTAGTTAACAATGATTGATTTCATTTCATCATTAATAGCACGGTGCTATCAACAGACCCTGTGGTCCACCTAATGGGACATTGTGTGCTGTGTCCTATAAGTGTGGTGTGTGGTGTGCTACTTATTCTAATAAATTGCTTACTTTTATCTCCTATCGTGTTTTGACATGTAAACATCTTCAAAATTGACTAAAATATTTTGGGGGCCCTTGAAAGAGGATATAGCTTAGAAAGTAACAAAAATGATGGTTTAGAATGCACTGTGTAAATATAAGATTTACACTGTAAATTTTTTTTACTAATTAAAGTGTTATGAATAGAGATACATTCTCAGGGTTCGAAAATATCCGATATTATCGGATATTTGTTATTTATATATAAAAAAATATAAAATTTCTATTTTGTATGACAGCCATATTATTGTTTTATTGTATTATTTATGTATACTGTTTACATACCTTTGTTTTCTAAACACAAATTAATAATTTAAAATAAACTAAAAAGTTCAGTAAAATCAACTCAAAAACATAAAATCTTCTTATAAATCAGAAAAATGAATTAAAACATAAAATCATAAACTATATCAGGAAAAAATAACTCAAAAAGGTAAAATCTTCTTATAAATTCCAATCAGTCAATGGCTTCATTAATTTTCTTAATACCTACACTAATACTTATTATACCAGAACTTTAAACGTTAATACCTAAACTTATTATTAGGCAGTATGTTTTAACTCCACTCCTACGCCATTTACATTTAGGATGAAGAAATACAGCAGAAAACTGCAAATCTGACTTATTTACATCAAATTTTTAACAATTTTTGTATTGATATGTATATCACAAAAAATCATTTGAAATAAATTGGATATATAGTATGTTATATGTCTATCCTCGAACCCTGTACACTACTGGAAATAAACATAGTATGGCAAATCAAATAGCTCATTTTTGAAGTTTTTTACATTGACATAATAAATTAACATTTTCGATTATGGCTAGGATTATGATTTTTCCAAATATCTTATGATGCAGTTTTTGTTAGAAACGGGCACGCAACACCTGTCAGCATTTTCTCTCCTATCTATCTCTTATTGAGAGATTATAATGTATTGAGTGTTATATAGGCAGCGAGTATGTCGGAGGCGCTGAGCTCGGAGGCGCGGCTGTGGGGTGCTCCAGCGAGCGACGGCGCGGGCGGGGCTCCCTCGCCGCGACCTTCCACTATCGGAACCAGGAAACCTATCGGGAAACGAACGGGGGTACGTACCTACCTACAGTACATCTTACACACATTCCATTCCTTACTTCTACTTCACTAGTTACGTCTATTTCTTATAACTTTGTAATTATATTATTAGAAATCAGGGGAACAATGGTCCTATGCCACTGCTGATTTTAGAAATCAGAAGCGCTAATCATTCAAAATAGCAGCTAAACCTATATGGAGTTAAGTATGAAGGTAGATTTGGATCACAAATAACGGGTGACATTATAAAACGGTCCCACATAAACCACTGACGTGGATGGTGAAGTGAACCACATTTCACCTTTTATTATTAAGCGAACGTGAAGTGAAGTGGTGGGGATCGGCATTGCACACAGCAAGTTTGACTTAAACTAATAACGGACGTGACGTCACTTTTGCTTTTAAGAGAGAATTCTCCTTACAATATAATATGTGTGTAGTTGGGAGGTCGCAAGGGTCTCGGCGCGACGAAGGTGTCGGCCAACTTCGAGGACATCGAGCGTGAGGCCATCATGGCTGAGAAACTGAAGATGGAGGCGAGGGAGTCTGAAAGCGCGACGTTGGAGGCGGTCGAGGCGGAGGTGGCCTCGCTACGGCTCTCCTACAGGGACGGGGACCGTGTCAAGCCTAACGCCGACCGACTCGGCATAGCTGCCGCCAGACCCAATACTAGAGGGTCAGTATACATTCTCTATCTATAGGTACTATACGGTACATATTGTCGGTTGGAACGTAATGTTAGTTACGTGTGTGTTGTAGAGGTGTGTCACACTCGGCGACGTCGGACATGACGACGATAGAACAAGAGGAGTCGAGTCCGTCTCCGTCGTCCGTCCTGTCGTCGCTGCGGTCCCGGTCGCCGGCGCTCGAGGATGACGACCTTGCAGCCTTCACGGTCATCCGCGCCCCGAGAGACTTCCCCGGAGAGATGAGCGTCGAGGCGGAGCCGGCGCGCGCCACACGGTCCATGTTCTCGCCGCCGTCGGAGCCCGCGCCGCGCTCCGCCCCCGCCGCCTCGCGCCGCGGTCCCGCCTCGTCGCGGCGCACCGAGCCCGAGGATGACTCCGCAGTCAAGAAGTTCGGTTCGGCTAAGGCGATCAGTTCAGCTCAGTTCTTCGGTGAACAGGACAACAAATGGGAGCGCGAGTCGAACGCGGCTCGGTTCCAGGGCAGCAGCTCCATATCCTCGGCTGAGTACTTCGGTCTACCTAACCATGAGAACAACAACTCGTTTGCCGTGTCCGCACCGCACCTAGACGACGTAAGTGTAAACCTACCTACTTACTTACCATACCAGTTACCGTTGTAGAGTAGGAGAACTAGTAGAGTATAACAACGTGTATGTACAGGTGAAGGAGTCTGTCCGCGCCGGAGTGACCCGCGTCGCGGGACGTATCTCTTCGCTCGCCAACGGAGTGGTCTCCTCGCTGCAGGAGAAGTACGGCTACTAGCGCGCACACACACACACACGGTATGTGGACCTACACCATATTAATATAAAGAGAATGTAAGTTATTCCATATCTTAGAGTATAATATAGTTGATTGTAATATTTCGTTATAGATACATACCTGCCATCCTGCCGAACGGCGAACACAGTACACACCCGAGGTGAAGCTCCAAGTGACAGACACGACATGACTAACTCATCATTGCCACGACCACAACCACAACCCGTACACCCCGTCCCTTCAGGTCCAATATGTTGAATTAGCAAAATATTAAAACACTCCACTATAAACAAACAAAACATATTTTTTGTATTATACAATATTGGAGGAGAAGTTATCCTTCCTAGAGTCAGTCACTTTTGATTACTTTATTCATTCAAAGGGTCCGTTTGAAATTGCCAGTTTCATCTTGATTATAGTAGGTAAATCTCTATTATATGGTCATCTGAGCCTGAGTGACCGTTGGAGACACTTTAGTGGGCGACTACTCCATTTATATGTCTTTGGCCACTTTTGTTTTGTTGACCGAATTAAACAGGAGGAGGTTCAGAATTCGTAGCGTATATTTCATTAGTAGGATAAAAAATTGAATTTGTTCTTATCTAATGTACTGTAAGTAGATTGTATTGTTAATGTAATGTACATAATATATTATGTGTATGTGTATTATATAATAATACATACAATTATCATGTATTCTATATGCTAAATAACACTATACATAGATTCCTAAATGTATCCTAGCTGCACCCCATCGCTTCTCCCGCGTCCAAATCCTGGAGATCAGTTTATATATTTAGCCAAGTTTTATACATAATTAAGGGTGTAAATATTGTATAGAACACTAGCTGTTGCCCGCGACTTCGTACGCGTGGTAGAAAAGGGCTGTTTTTAGGGTTTTCCCGGCAATTATTCGATTTTTTCTCACCTTTTAAACCTTCCCTAGACCTTCACGAACATTTCAAGACTAAGATAAGATAAATCCGTTCAGCCGTTCTCGAGTTTTAGTGAGACTAACGAACAGCAATTCATTTTTATATATATAGACTTTAGACTCGGGCGCTGATGTCCGGCCCGCGCCCTCGCCCGTGCCCTAGCCCGCGCCCTCGCCCGTGCCCTAGCCCGCGCCCTTGCCGGCGAGACGTAAGCAATGCACAATTGCATGTCATTATACTAACTAATTGTTCTTGATCTTAATTCTTATAGTTTTTGCGTGGATTTATAACATCATACCAATATTATAGTATGATATATATGTACCTAATGATATATGATATGTATATATGAATATAAAAGCGTCACATACACGATGCGTCACGTCTTCGCGTCGGGCGTCGTGCGTCGTGCGTCGACGCACATAATGTATACACGTGTATGGGTCCTACTTCAAGTTATTGTACGTTTAGCATTCCTAGTGTAAGAAATTATTTGTGTTGTGGGCATTTCAATATGAACATAATTGATGTTAAGTTATTGTTTTAACTAGCAGCGGCCCGCGGCTTTACCCACGTCTAAGTACGACGTTTCACAGTGAAGAGGGTACAAACAAACAAACGAAGGAACTTTTGCATTTATAATATTTTTTTTTTTTATAATTTAGTATGTGTGTGTAGTGCATCGCATCGTTCGGCTTCTATTCTACAAACAACAATGTAAAGCATTTATTCCGCATTATCTAGCTAGTCTAGTGTAGCGATACGTCACACGTCACACGTCGTGTGTGAGAGAGCGATGTTTCATTGTTAGGTACTTATTATGATATATTAGTTAAGATATATTTTTGTATATCGCGAAGAACATCAGTTTTGTTTATTTTGTATAAATAATTATATCATTTGATGTGATGTCATGTTGAAGTAATTGTTTATTTGTTAAAAGTTCCACAAGATACCGGTAACCGGTAAACTGGTAGTCGGTAGCGCTCCATTTGCATCATGTTACTGAAATGTGTATTTCAATTGGTATTAGAAGGAAACTATCAATGTTCAATGTTTGTAATATAAATAAAGAAATTTGTATTTTGTTTTAGATTGTAATTAATTAATATACAGAACTATATTTGCATTGAATGGTGTTATTTCTCAATGAGTTGGCATATCACAATATATAGATTGGTTTCACCTGTCTGGGTGACCACCTGGGTGACAGAGCAGGGATATAGATGGGAATATCCCCATTATATCACAGGCAGCGGTTTCTTGGCAACAATGCAGACGTTCTCTAGAGAGACGCTAGTAGGGACATAGTAGCAGAGTCCGGCGTCGAAGCCCTGCGTCCGTAGCCGCAGCACCCGGCCCCAGTCGAGCAGGGCCTTCGCCCTCCGACCCACTGTCTCTCGATACTCTTGAGACAACCTTAAACGCGATTCGTTCGGAACCTTCGAGCCGGTTTCGGTTGTTGCCATTGGACTTGACTCCTGTCTCGATGGTTCACGCTGTTCTGATTCGTCCTTTCTAACGTATGATCCTTGCAAGTTTTGTTCATGATCATCTGATCCATGCAGTTCATTCGATCCGTCATCGTTAAGCCTATTGTCGCGGCTTCGTCCGTCGCCGCATGTCGCCCACGAGACCACGCTTAGCATTATATTTAGTTCGGGACCAGAAATGCCCAGTTCCTGTAAATTATAACTTGTTAGTTTACTATTTATAGTTATAATAAAAGCAGTAATAATAGTATCTAAAACAGATGCGACCTGTGGATGCGGCATCGGCAGAGAGATGTTATAATAATGTGTAATGTAACCTGCCTGTAGATGTTCCTTCCCGAGATACATGTTCCCCTCGCACCGATGATGGCAGCAGGTGGCGACGAGCAGCGCGCGCGCACGACGCGATCTCAACACGCAACGTATCGCGTAGTCTACACATACATCATATTGGAACAGTTATATATAACACACATTTAGATGTTATAATAAAAGCAAGAGGTATAATTATACCTGTAGCAACTCCACACAAATGTTTGGCGAGACCGACGATGTACGTGCAAGGCGCGACGTGTGGCACCAGGTCGAGCGAGAGATGCGCGAGGTCCGCCCGCACGCGCTCCACCGCCCCCGCCCTGACCGGTCGGGGCGCTGGAACGCCCCGATCCCTCGCCCCGGGCACGTGGCAGGGCGCCTCTCCCCGGCCGCGACGCTCGCGCTTGTGCCGCAGCGCCGCACGGTCCACCGGCAGCACGCGACTCGAGCCCTCGCACCATGACACGCCCATGTAGTAGGACAGCTGACCTGCAATATAAAATCAAGTCCACTATAAAGAATAAGTCTTTGTAAGACGAATACTAAAACCTTTTCTAATACATTAGTGGATCCAAAATCTAAAAGTCATTTTGTAGGTAATTTATCTACTAAGCCCATTTTAATTAGAAATAATTGAATGCATATTTTGTTATCAGATTGTAAACAAACCTTTCCCGGCCCCGAGTTCCACATAACATGTATCCTCATTTACAAGCCCCTCATCCTCCAGGAGCCACATGAGCCGGGATGCCTGCCGCAGGTGTCTCCGTGAGCTCTCCGTACGCGAGCAGTCATTGAAGTCAGATATGACGGCCGAGTGGATCGGACGGTCGCCAGCCGTTGATATATTGTCCTTTACATGTTCTAGAAATTAAGATTGCTAAAGCAAGCAACATTCAGATAAGTTGTGAACTAAGTTTGGTAATATGAATAAGACCAACATACCATCGTACAAGCAATGAATCTTCTCAATCAGCTTCATGAGAATATCTCTCGGCACCAGAGTGAGCGGCACTCGTGGGCTGTCATCCTGCTCAGTTGCTGTATTCACATGCGGTACGATGTAAGGGGGCAGAACGCCAACACGAGCGTTGCAAATTGACAGGTGCTTCTCTAACTTGCTCACGTACACTGTACTACAAGCAACAGTAGGTGCTTATAATATTATAGCTATATAGATACTTGACTAATACAAATGATACTTACTGTTTTGCATCATTAGGACAGGGAACCCGTTTGTCGGCCTGTAAGCATATTTATTATTTTCAAGAAGATGACAACTTTAGCATATTGTTAGTTACACAGAACCAGGATACCTCCGGAGTAGGTCAGTAAACAGCTGGTACCTGTGAATCGTCAGGTATAGGCTCGTGCTCCCCGCAGTACTGCCGCCCTGGGCGCACCGTCATACGGCATAAACGTTTTTTCCGTAACACAAAAAACTGACATTGTTCTTTTTTTGCAACCAGCTTATTGGAATCCTCAATTTCTTTTATTTTCTCCATTCCTCGGTTTGTTTACCTGTCACCTTACAATTTCTGAGGTTAGAATTAGTGGGATTAGGGTTTTACGTTTCGTCCACACTATCATCCATCAGTCAAGTCAACAATGTCAAATTGTGCTGTATAGTTTGTGTGATATTATACTCAACTTCCGGTTTAAAAGACAGGCTGCAACACAGAATTCTACGTTCGTACCTCACAACTAGAATGCTCAATGAACATTCACTTGTTTGCCACCATCAACGTCGTTGGTTGGCGTTTGGTGTCTATCAAAGTTTTGTTTTCTTATCCTGTTGCTATAATTTGTGCTACTTGTGACTTATAAGATATAAAAAAAAAAAAAAAAGTTAAAAAAACTAAAAAACACGCTTTTATAAAACTAAAAAACAGAAAATAAAATTGAATAAATTTGGATTAAGAATAGTGTAAATAAAAAACAAATGTACATTATTGTAAAAAAGCGTGGGGTGCATTTACAGTTCTTTTCATGATATTATCAAAGTAATGATCCTTCTACTCATCTGTCAATCAAATGTTTATAACTATTGACACTATGCACCCCACGCTTTTTTTACAATAATGTTTTTAACAATAACATTTATTTTTTATTTACACTATTCTTAATCCAAATTTATTAAATTTTATTTTCTGTTTTTTAGTTTTATAAAAGCGTGTTTTTAGTTTTTTTTAACTATTATTTATTTTTCATTTTTTAGTTGAATTTTTTGAGTCCATATATTGTACGGCCACGTATTGTACGACCTGATAATTGGAAGCCAAAATGACTTCCAAATATCTGGCTGTACAATCCGTGGTTGCGAATTACTGGTCGCGAAATACATGGCTGTACTTTATCTGTACAAGGTGATAATTCAGAGACAGTTATTTGACGAACTTATATTGTACGACCAGATAATTCGCGACCACGTTTTTCGAGACCGGCTTCGAATTAACTGGCTGTGCAGTATCGGTACGGTCACGTATTTCGTGTACACGGCTTCGCTGCTATTGGTCGAATTATCTAACTCCCATTGGTCGACTATTTTTGTTTCTTGTTTTGGAGCCTCGTTTACTTCTTCCTCCGGACCATAGACATTGGACCAACTTCATACTCCATTTTTTTTAACGATGTGTACATGTGGCCAGTGTTGACTATTTTTTGGCCAAGTCTTGCAAATTTGACATGACATTGACGTTTAGCGTTTGTTTGACATTGACTTAAAAATTCGTCATAATTTGTTTTATCCCTACTTGATGTTATTTACGCGAAAGTCACAATCTGTTCGTCTGTCTGTTACACTGTGGTTATACTATTAGGCTTTAACCGTTGAACCGATTTTCTTGAATTTTGGTACAGAGATAGTCTGGACCTTGGAGAAGGACATAGGCTACTTTTTATCATGAAAAATTATAAAAAATTGTGATTTTGGAGAATGGTATCAGCTATGAGGTTTTTGAGAGTGCTGCTTCCAGCTTGACTTGAACAAAAAAATCACTCTAAATAAAGCTTAATATTTTGGAAACAGATCCCAGGATCAAAAAAGGGTTTTCCCATACCCATAATATTTAAAATTCAATAAAAGACCTTCCTGAAAGTACTTATATTGAGAAATTAGTCTGCTTTATTCAGTTTCCTTTTCGTAAAATTATCGACACAATACAAAATTTTTGAAATACAATTTTAATCAATACACAGTGCTTTATAGAACCTAAAAATATGTCATCCTCGTTTTTGGACACAAACAGACGGTAACTTGTGTTTAAAATACAAGCCCGTTTATCCTGAGTTCCAATTTAGATATTTTCGGAGAAAACAATTTTCAAAGTTCAGACTTTTTTCCGACCGAAAATAGGAAAAAATATTTTAGCTCAAAAAGTATTCGAGGATTAAATCATTTTTAAAGTGGCTAAAACAGCGCATTTAATGCAATCATTTCTAAACCTCTAGCTATTATGAAAACTAGTTAGTATTATTGATATTATTATTTATTGATGTTTTTCTGAATTTCACGTTTTATTTTTTCTTCGGAATGCCGCCATATTAGCATCTAATTATTACATCAAATTTAAGTTCTCTCTATACACTATTGACACAAAATAACCGTATATCATGGGGTTTCGAAGTTTTAAACATTTAAGTATTTTTATAAGTTTCGGCCTTTAGGGTAGTCACACATTATTTTGTCCGAATTTTTTTTTTTAATTCGGTCATCTTTGTCCAAAATGTTTTTTTAATTCGGTATTTTGGACAATTTGTCGTTCACACCTTAAAACTAGGGATGTTACGAAGATCGTTTTATCGGAACCGAAGTTGGAGTCAAAGTCTTTAAATTTGTTTTGTCTGTGTTGGAAATGTGAGTCGGAGATGTGTCAAGGGTAGGCCTAATATTAAAAAAAAACAGGATAACATAGTCTAATAGTTTCACGTCATTTCAGTACAACATTTGAATTGATATAGTTTTTCGCGATTTGCGGAGTTTCTGAGAGATATGTTTCTTTTTCAAAACTACATCAATATAATATGAAAAAATATTTTTTGAAAAATGCCACTTTTATCAGTAACAAAATTAAAAATAAATGAAGATGTTAATCATTCCAAAATAAAGGAATGTCTCCTGAGAACGTTTTCCCATAACCACAGCGATTTTAGTACCTGTCCTTACTGACCCAGTGAAATTGAACACCCTGTCAATAAAATGCAAAGGTGACTGACTAGGTATTCTGTAAACGTAAAGCTTAAATCAATGGACGGATCAAACTAAAATTTAGCATATTTTTATTTTATAAACTTCAACCCCTACGCGGATGAAGTCGCGCGAAAAGCATTTGTAGTATGCTTGTAACTCTAACTACGAAACCGATTGTCCGATTGTGAAAAAAGAGCGGGCCCCCGACGCGAAAATATTTAATCAAAAAAATTTGATGTACCTACTTACGTAGGGTCATAATTTCGGGGTTATTTTCTTTTTGCTTTTTGTAGGGTTTTTTTCATAGTTTTTCTTTGCTTGTTTTAGGCTTTTTACTTTAATTCTATTTTAAATTTTTGTGTCGGGGGTTTTTCAAATTTTTTATTTCATTTTTTATTTCATCCTTTTGGATGGAAGGACTTTTTAATAAGCTATTTGTAATGTGCAAATGATGCCCTTTCATTTGATACCCCACTCGAGAATATCTACTTACATTCGGTTTTTAATCCTGACTTTTGTCCCTCATAACTTTCAGACAACTAAACCGATTTCGATCAGCACTTTAATCAAGCAAAACGTTAGTCCCAAGGGGATAATGTTGTATAAAACTCCCAAGGGATTAAAGTGATTTGAAGGTCTCAGCAAATAAGTTTCATTTATATTTTTAGTCATTTGATTGATCTACAAAAATCTAACAGACTACGTATTTTTTTCAATTTTGATTGTTACGATTAGTCTACGCAAATAGGTTTTGCATGAAATACCTACCAAATATCTAAAATCTTGCTGCCGCCTCTTGCAATTGACCCAAAAAAAATAAAGTGGTTTTTTTCCAATAAGGTCTGTCCACCACAACAATTTTTTTTGGCGGAATTTAAAACAGTGTTATCATCAAAAATGGCACTCTCTAAGGTCGATCCGCACAGAACAATTCCGGAATAGAAGATTAGAATAGAAATCATTTATTGTTTAACTGTGTATATGAGCCGATAATAATGCTATAAGTAGTAGACACAACAGTTCAACACACTAGGCATACAGTATTTTGTGAAATATAAACTTGTACTTATACTACTTTTACTACTAAAATTACATCATAATTCGTTTCAACGATAGCCTAATTAATTTTGATTAGATACTTAATAATTTTTACATATTATCTTTAAATTTATTAAATTACATTTGTTGGTCAATTTATCATGCAATGTCAAAATGGTAAAAATGAATAATTAAGAATAAAATAATTATCCAAAAAATTAAAATATACTAAGTAGTCAAAGAATTTGGTAATCTATAATTAAAATATTCCTTAAGACTATAAAACGTTTATCAATCAACCATGTCTTCAATTTTGCCATAAATTTTGGTCCATTTAACATTTTTATGTCACTGGGTGGGTGACTAAATACACGTACTGCAGTGACAAAAGAACTTTTATAAAACATCGTATTATTAACTTTTAGGAAAATGATATCCTGTCCACACCTATTACCTATATTATTTTGTCGTATATTAGATCTGAGATCAAAATACTCCGTGTTTTTCTTAACAAATACGCAGATTTGCAGGATGTAAATATCAGTCAATGTTAAGAAATATTTATCCTTGAATACTGTTCTTAAAGATTCAGTGCTATGCATTCTGTAGATTGTACGGAGGTTTTTTTCGCAATATGAACGTTGACTCGAATTTAACGGAATTAACCTAAAAAAATTATGCCCGTAAGTAAGTATTGGATACATGTAACCAAAATAAGCACTACGTGTAACACTCTCCGAGGTAACCCCGTCAAGTATGGAGAGTAAATAGCAATTACTTGATATCTTATTGTATACTTTCTCAATATGGGCTTTCCAATTAAAATGTTCGTCAATATTAACGATAAATTTATTGATGAGTTTTATTTTAGTTTTATTTACTGAAGAAATTTATTGATGTTTTTGATAATTTCTCAAATGCATCAATTTTGTTTTGAAGCATTGACTTTTAAGTTTATCAGCCAATCCAGACTCAACCAGTTCCATTGTTTTAATTTTATTATTGTTTGGATAGTGACTTGTTTTCTATCTGACAAATAACTTTTGAATAATTTTAAAGTAACATCCCTAATACATGCACTTTCTTATTGGGTTAACAAAATTTCGTGGATGACGGAGTCAAATGCCTTAGACATGTCCAAGAATAAAGCCACGGAGGGCACCTTCTTGTTAATACTCTCCCAGACATCCCTAAGTAATTTAAATATAGCTGAAGTTGTGGATTTGATTTATTATGTATAACATTATGTTAATTAAGGGATTTTAGCAACCTATTGTAAATTACACACGTGCCGTACTGTAATGTATTCATACGATACGTTTCTGAACTGGATACGGCACTGTGCTGTCACTGTTGTGTGCGGATCAGCCATAAAGGTCTATCCGTACACAACAGTACCGGCACGTGACCGTCAGTTCCGTACCGTACTGTTCCGTAACGTGCTATTCATACATCTCAGTGTCAGTACCGACACGCGTGCAGTGATTTTTAGTACTCTATCGCTAGGGTTATCATAACTTTCGGGCGCGAGTCCAAATCGCACTTGGCGGGTTTTTTATTAATTATGTAAAAAAACAAGAGCGAGCAAAGATAACGACTCCAAAATTTCCGATATTTTGACTGCGGTTATAAGGAAAAGGAATGCACCTAGGGGTCGATTGTCAAAAAACGTGATAAATACGGGCAATATACGGACCACTTTCGTATCTATAAAATGTAAATTCATTTCGATAGAAGTAAATCCATTATTGTCACAAAAACAATATGGCGCAAAAAAAACTTCCACACACTCACTCAGACAGCACAGTTCATAGAGAAGTTTAATACACTCTGTGGTTTGATAGGTCTATGACAAGCAAGTTGCAAGCAAGTACAACTAAAGGAAGCACACTGGCACGTGATTGGTCATAATCGTTAAAGGTCATGTGTACACGAAATACGCGGTTGTACAATATCTGTACAATGAGATATTGCACGGCCTGTTAATTCGCGACCCGATATTGTACGACCCTTATTTCCATGCCAAGCTGTGTAATACGTGGTTGCGGAATATAGGGTCGTACAATATTTGCACGGACCGTTAATTCGGGACCTGTACACGAAATATCAGGCCGTAAATTACCGGGTCGCCAAATATCAGGTTGTGCATTATCATGGTCGCGTATTATTGGCTCCCGAATTTTTTCGTTGGGTTTTCCCTGTGGAGCTGCACGCATGCGTAGTTCGCGCACTAGCTCTATCTCTCTTACTCGCATGCAAAGGATGCGGAAAGGAATTAATTAATCCTGGCGAATCTAATTGGGATAATCGAATTTTTTAATCGAATTATTGCATTGTCATCGGTCTTTGACAGGTGTGCTAAGTTTGAATTAAATCTGATCGTTCAAAGTAGGACAAAATCGAGCTCAAAGGAATCAGTTACAAACATACATACAAACATACATATGACGGCGGTCGGTTGATTATTGACGTTTTAATTTGAAAATTAACGGTCGGCTGAATCAGTTTTCTCGATTATTAGTGGTAGTTAGTTGTTAAGTTGACTATAGACGAGGGGGCGGAGTCTCTTCTCCCCCTTACGCAACGCTGAGTGGGTGTGTGCGGAGTTGATGTGAGCGCTTGGGCGCACGGTGCGGGCTCAGTCCGTTTGAGAGCGAGGTAGCGCATACACGTGCTCAGCGGAGCGTTCCGTCTATTAGTCGAAAGACTCCTTTTTGTCTACTTTTAGGTTTTTATAGTTTGTGTCGTGTTATCCTTATATGTGATCGAATTAAATGTGATTTAGACTTGCTACCAGTGTATCTGTTCTCCTAGCCCGTGACCTCCACGTCCACAGACTGCTACCATGACTGATAAGGGTGACCAACTGCCTTTACATACAAACATACATACAAACATACATACAAACATACGTACAAACATACATACAAACATACATACAAACATATATACAAACATACATACAAACATACATACAAACATACACACAAACACCTGTATGTTTGGATGTAACAAACATGCAGGTGAAGCTATTCACTTTTGCAGTGATGGTTAATTGCTGTTTACTGGCAATTTGACAACTATATACTTATGGGTATGTTGAATATTCGCTGTCTCACACTGAATATGCTGGTAGCTTGTCTATAATTATTCTCCGTCTACGATTTGAGATGGTATATTTGTCTCTGTCATTAGGGTGACCAAACTAGGGTGTGTATGGGGCCCGCTAATATCTATGAGCCCAAGTCAACCTCACATGGTGCACCTGCTGAGAAACGGACGAGGTTCTGTCGCTGACTTTTCCTCTTTGGGGTTGGGGGGTCAGACGGCAGTCGCTCCCGTAAAAGTCAAAAAATATGGAAAGTATAGAAAGAAGTTGTCCCACGGATAGAGCGCCGCCGTATAACGGCGCGCAGGAGCCTCGCCCGACTCCTGTGGGAAGTGGACAAGGGTTACCGTGTCATGGGTGGGCACAGCTAAAGACGCAAGCCCCAACTCACAAAAAGAAACTCCGCTAACACGCTAACTGGACGCACGAGGGAGCTGGCCGACGTACTTTCCAGGTGAAAAGTGGCCGTGGCGTTTCTGCAGGAGACTCAATGGAAAGGCAGCAGATCCCGGCACATTGGGAACGACTACAAGCTGATCTACTCGGGTGCACCTGGTGGAGAGAACGGGGTGGCTGTGGTGCTCACTGAGGGGTTTCATGATTGTCTCTTGGAGGTAAAACGCTTTAGCGACCGACTTATGGCCGTGTAGGTGCTTATTGAGGGGGTTGTAACCCACTTGCCTATGCGCCGCAGGTCGGTTGTAGCGACGCTGATAAGATATTGTTTTGGAACAAATTCGGTGAGGTCCTTGGTGCCATCCCGTTGTCACAGGGAATCGTTTTAGGTGGTGATCTGAACGGTCATATTGGTGGAATTTGAGCGTGTTCATGGAGGCGACGAGTACGGCGGTTGGAATGCGGAAGGGGAAGAAATCCTACGTACGTTTGCCACTGCTTACTTGGCCATCGTGAACACTTACTTCAAAAAGAAACCCGACCACTTGAACACCTACAAGAGTGGAAGGCACGCTACCCAAATCGATTATCTAATCACCGGGAGACATCACATCGGCAACGTGGCTAACTGCAAAGCCATACTCGGTGAGAGTCTTACTGATCAACACCCATGAGCGATGTCGTTGCCGAATCAGATGGTGGATGCTGGATGAAACCAAGTCCCAGAAGCTTGCCTCGGCTATCGGTGACAAGAGTGCTAGTGTCGACGACTGTCGTTAAGTCTAACGATGTTAATTAGAGTTTGATTACCTTCACAGTCTCCTAGTATTTACCTTATAAAGTATGCGGCGTCGCGTTATAGTTAAATATCACATCTGTCATTTCCCACGTCCACCACCTGTAGAGATACGGAAACAATTAACACCTCATTGTCAATAAGTATACCTACCTACCAACAAACCTAACGAGACTTCTCCTGAGTGGATCTGAAATAAGTAATAACTTATTTCAGATCCACTCTCTCTCTTACAATCCTTATTTCTCTATTGTATTTGCATTTCTTACTCCTACTTATCTCTATTTTAATTCTCATAGTACTCAATACTTTATTCAGTTTGTATTTTTAGTTTCTTATTGTACGCCTTTGACTTTATTTATTTATTTAAACCTTCTATCTTTTCGGAGGAGGTTTCCATGTAGTTAAATTATGCAATCCCTGTACCAAAGATTGCATCCAGTTTTACTTATATCTTCTACCATTTCAGAGAAGATATCCACGTAGGCCAGGAGCCCAACCGCGCTTATTGCGTCGGCTTCAAGCCGACGTCGATATCCCAACCCGCGCCTCAGACTGGGCGGAATTTTGATCCAGCCTTTTGATTTTATAAGCCTGGGCGCAAACGCTCGTTTTCCTGAATGCGGTTATCGCATACGGTTCCAATTTGGAATTCCGTTCGCCTAGCGCATACGTACGGTTTTTATCCTGCGGAATATTACCTGGCCAGTACGACTAGCGTTGCGAATGCACGACAATGGAGGATGACGATTTATTGACAATTGCACTTCTGTTAACATCGAATTACATCCGTAAAATACTAGAGAATCTGCGAGAGTCAATTTTACTAAGAATTTATCAATTTCAAATAACTTTTATCAGGAGCAGTGTTGAAATAAATGTTTACATGTATCACCTTCATGGTCTTATCTCACAGGCTGGTTTGGTGATTGATGTTTTTTCACCTTTAGAATGTCATGACAATAATATATGGCTGTCTACCTGAAATGTTAGCTTTTATTTCCACTGCTGCATACTCTTTCCAAACAATCCCAACAAGCAGCGCCACGGGGGGCGTGGCGTTATTCCAATTCGTAATTTCCGTACGTGTGCGACGGCTGGTACAAAATGAATGAAAACGCTGCGTTGCGTACGTTCCGTATGACGTAATTAGGTGTTTTTACGTACGGTTCGCTCCGAACGCAAGGGCTAGGAATCGAAACGTACGTGCGGAATGGATTCCGCGCGGAAAAAAACGCACGTGTGCGTTGACAGAGCATTTTGTATGATTTTACTTAGAAGGAAACCCGAATGCGTTACGTATGCGATAACCGCACGCGATAACCACATGCGGAAAACGCACGTTTGCGCCCAGGCTAAAAAGTTTGAAAAATTAGGTTTGTTTTTTGTGTACAGGATTTTTGGGACATAAACCATTCAAAAATAAATGATTCTGGTTGCTATTTATAAAAAAAATAACAAAGTCATATTTTGTGGTAAATAACATAACTAGAATTACTTATTTTTGAATGTTTTGATGTCCCCGACAATCCTGCATACTTAAAACACACAATAAAACAACATAATTTTTCAAAAATCCTATGAAAGGCAGGCTCAAAATTCCGCCCAGTGTGGGGCGCGGGTTGGCATAAGCCGACTCGTTGGCTTGAAGCCGACGCACTTATCGCGGTAGAGCTCCAGGTTGTTATATTATGCAATCTCTGTACCAAGGATTGTATCCAGTTTTATTTATTCCAACTCTCATACGCATGAACATTGTTTCTGTTACTTTGATACCAATAACCGAACCCATAACCTTAAAGTTTTTATTATAGATGTTATTTCACTATTTCATTTTATTTGTAACTATTACCTAATTGTGTATACGATAAATTTGGAGGAATTAAGCTAAGTATTATACTTGTTGCCGAAGAACATTTTAACTTAAATTGCACTACAAACACTAAATACTTTATCAAGCTAGATATTACACCGCCATACTAATTCAATCACCATCATAGACATTACTTCCGTCTTGTCTCACTTCCGGTTCAATGTTGCCATTGTATTTACACATTTTATTTACATTTATTTAGGGTTTCGTGACATCATCGTCACGACAAGGAAGAACCAGTACAGGACCACTGGAGATTCAGGCATCGATCACTGGTGTGGCGAAGGCAGTGCTGGGCATGTCGAAAGGTGGACGTGACAGGGAAACTTGGTGGTGGGACGACACAGTCTGGAACTCCCTCCGAATCTGGAGTGTATTGCATTTGTGTACCTACCTAAGTTGTTATAGTATATATACATCTATAGAATGTAAGTACGTAGTTAGTATGCGACACGGTGCTGCTGCACCGACGTAGGACTGTGTCGATAGGGTAGTTGGAAATAAACTGTTGAATGTACTTAACCTACCGTGTGTGTTTTATTTCTAAATATTACAGAATCAAGGACTTGTGCCACTGATTACACCTGAAGAAGTCCGCAAGGCTCTTCGCCGCATGAAGAATTGAAAAGCTGTCGGAGCCAATGGAGTCCCTATTGAAGTGTGGAAGGCGATCGTGGTGTGCACATCTTGACAAACCTCTTTAATCCCCGCCCAATCGAGGTTGAGTGTTATTACCCCAAGGGCAAGGGATCGATGCAGGAGTGTGGCAGTTATCGAGGTATAAAGGTCATGTCTCACACCATGAAGCTCTACGAGCGGATAGTCGACTCTCGGATCCGACAGGAGTGCACTGTCTCTGGGTGTCAATATGGTTTCCGCCCCGGGCATGGCACCATGAACCCTGTTTTCGCCTTAAAGATCGTTATGGAGAAATACAGGACGAAGAATACGCTTCTGCATTTTCTATTTCTAGTTTTCCAGAAGGCCTTTGACTGTGTTCCTCACATGATGATCTGGTGGGCGCTGCGGTCCAAAGGGGTGCCGGAAGCTTATGTTGAAACCATCAGAGACATGTACCGAAATTCTGATTCCGCGGTGCGAACTGCTGTTGGTGATGGTGTTGGTGTAAGCCCTTCCCTGTTACCGTTGGAGTCCACCAGGGTAACCCTAATGAGAGAGACAAATATACCATCTCAAATCGTAGACAGAGAATAAATATAGACAAGCTACCAGCGTATACAGTGTGAGACAGCGAATATTCAATATATCCAAAGTATATAGTTGTCAAATTGCCACTAAACAGCAATTAACCACCACTGCAAAAGTGCACACTAATTAGTACTCCTTATTAATATCTTATAAATCAGAAATCATTTATTGATTGACATTCAGATGTTAGGTTTACAGATGCCATGTAATATAGGAAAAAATAATAATTCATAGTTACTATAACAATTAAAATCAACCTACGCATAAGTATAGTAAGTCACAAGTAACACAGGATCGGAAAACAAAACTTTGATAGACACCAAACGCTTGTTTTCCACCAACGACGTTGATGGCAAAAAAATCCAATACGCAAATAGAGACAAAAACTTATTCTGCGTCTTGATCCTACTTACTCATTTGACATTCAATCCTTCTCAATCTAGTAATTATTATTATTTTAGCAGCGGGTCTATATTTCTCTCTTCTCTGTCTACGTCTCAAATCTCTATCCTTCTCGGCTTGCTTATGGGCCTTTCGTGAGCATTCTAGTTAAAGGTAGCATTTCTCTAGGCTGCAGCGACGAATTCTACCTTGCAATGCTGCCAGTCTTATGAAAATCTACTATGTGTAGAGCCCTGTAGGCAAGTGTAGAGCTGATGGATTGACTTTGCGCTAGGCAACATTAATGTTTAAACGTCAAAAACAAAAATTGAGGTTAGACGAGGAAATGTAATTTTCGTTTTGTTTTTTTAGTGTATTATGTAGTTTAAAATTATAAAATGAGTTCACCAAGTAACGAAATGGAGGAGCCCACATCTAGTGGTATCGCCATGGACAACGGTCCTTCGGGCGACGGAGAGGAAAGCGTCGCAGCATCGGAGGGCCCGCGGCCGCCCGCCAAGCGGCGGCTCTCCGGCAGCGGCGTCACGAACACCGTGATCGAGATATCGGACACGGAGAGCGATGACTCGGACGTGTGCGCTGTCACCACATACCAGGCGACCGCCGACGAAGTCAAGAGGATCCGCGGAGGTAATTACACTCTATCGCAATGCGTTGTTTTCTATCGGCACGACGCGGGAACTTTAAAACAGATAACACAAACAACAACAACACAAACCTATTTAATTAGATAATTAAAAACTCAGTGCCACAGATTACTTTAATTGTTTTTACAACTTACAATAATTTTCCTACAAGAATCTACTAACGTTGACCCTTGAATGTTCTCGTACGTCCAGCGGAGTACTCGTCGACGTCGTCGTCATCATCATCAGACTACAGTTCAGACTCGGAGTCACCCTGGGAGGATGACTCCATCGTGGTAGATGATGGTAGAACAGCTATCAGGGCAGCGCGGGCGCAGCTCTTTACCAGGGCCAACCGCATGGAGGACCCTAAACTTAATAATAACTTTAAGGTAAGATATTATATCAAATTCAACACAAAAGGTTGCCAAAATGAGATATCTGTAAGTGCTGAATGGATAAGAATATGGCCATATAGAAAGCTAGAGCAAGTAAGTAAGAGTAAGTAGCTGCAAATAGAAGTGACTAATGCCCAATTCAGGTGAACTCTAATTCAATTTATTACAAGAAATTTAAACTAGTTGGCTTTGAAATTTTGTAATATTTGTAACAGTATAATATCCTTGAGACACATAATGTGTTTAATATTTTCAGTCACAAGAATTAATAGATAGATTAAGTGGAGCTTGGAAAGAGTGTAAAGAATTAAAGCATGATGATGTAACGTTAACAAGTGATCCGTTCCGAGTGTGCCTCCTTCACAACCTTCTCTCAAACTCTGACATAATCAACAACATTGTGGACGATATGAACACACTGGACTGGTCGCGGAAGAAGATGGATCTCTATGAGTTCCATCAGACGGCAGACCTCGCCACCCTAACCTGGCAGAGGAGCATCCGAGGGATCTATGAACTACTGAAGACTGAAGTTATGACTTGGGTATGTCTTCTATACAATACAGTTGCTTTCATAAAATAAAATTTCGCCATATAGCTCTGTGTTATGGTGGCCAGACCACAGATATACGGAATACCTAAGTTTCCTTTTTTGTAAATACATATTAGTATATGTACAGAAACATCCAGACCAGACACATATATGACTGTACATAAGTATTGTTAGAGGTGAGAATCAAACCTGTAACTTTCTGCATCGCAGATGGCTGTACCCCACCGTGGCGTAGAGATCATTTATAAAATACTAATATAATAGGTATTGATGTCACTACACTATCACGTTTGCGTAAAGCTAAAATTGTATGGAAAGTTGAGTCACATTACGTCCGCTTGGCGCCTTTTAACTTTTCATATAATTTTGGTGTTTAGAAAATATACATAACGGGACCTCCGTAGTGCGTCATATAAGAATAACCAACATAATCCCCGGTAGGTGAGCTCTGTGACTGGCCTGGAGCTACAGTCAGTGTCGGCGTCGTGTTCGCTGTACGGGCCGGGTGACCACCTGCTGGTCCACGACGACCTGCTGGCCGACCGGCGCGTCGCCTTCATCCTGTACCTGGCACCCTGGGCGCCCGCCCCCGCGCCCGCGCCGCCCACAGCGCCGCGCTCGCTGCCCGCACACAACGGCGGTACACATCTCATACAGGTACACACTTATATCTTACTTTATATATTCTAATTGTAAAGAGTTTATCATCTTTCTACTAGTTGAATCATATTTCATGGCGCACTAACAATTTGACTTTCCAAATATTTAAGAGAAATAAACATACATTAAGGAAAAACAGTTTTACTTCATTATTAGATAGAACACGAAATAAGTACATTTTTTTGTACTTTTATCATGCGATCAGTAATTCCGACTATAAGCAGATGAGGTGTGTGCTTTATTGCGATGAGGGCGCTACTCCCAGCGGATTCTGCCCTTTTGTCTTTATGACAAGTCCTGGTCGAGGATGTCACACAGCCGATGTATTGTCTCAGGGATGGTAAGTTGGCCCGCAAGTTGATTTGGTTGCTTCTGTTGTCGTTCTCTATAATTGGCTGCATAGGTTTCAATTTCCTGTTTCAACATAGGCAATAGGCATATTGAACATTTCATGGACCTCTGTTGTTCTTATAAACCATGTTGCATTTGTTATTTGTTTTAGAATGGAGTAATGTACTCTCTGTATGATTTTTACGTTTGTAGCACTGGCAGATCCCCATAGCTGTATGCCATACGCCCACACTGGTTTTAGCACTGTTTTGTACAGAAGTAGTTTATTGTCAAGAGACTGCTTTGAATTCCTTCCCATTAGCCAATACAGGCCCCTGTATATCAAGTTGAATTCGTCCCTTTTAGCTTCGACGTGTCTCCTCCATGCAAGCCTACGATCTAAGGTGCATGCCCAGATACTTGACTGTAAGCCATTTAGAGTAACCGGGGCGCAATCTTCCTTTCGGAGAGTAAATGTGATGTGCACCGATTTGGATGCACTGGCAGCAATTCTCCATTTGGTCAACCATTTTTCGATTTTATCTAAGCTTTTTTGGAGTATGCGAGAGGCTTAAATTGGGCATTTATTTGATGCAAAAAGGGCCGTGTCATCAGCAAGGGTCGCGAAAGTAACTGCAGGGTTCTGGGGTAGGTCGTACGTGATCAACGTGTACAGAATCTGTCCAAGATTGTTTCTGTTTAATATGCACTTTTCAAGAATCTTTGACATTATTGCCAGAAGGCTTATTAGTCTATTTGATGTGAATTTATGCATAGCTTTACCGGGTTTGTGAATCATAGTAACTTGGGACACTTTCCAAAAGGTATGGGAAATACCCGGTTCTCAGGACTGCAATAAATACCATTGTAAGGTATACCAGTACTTTGCGAGGCTACTCATCAAGAACTTTCTTATCTGTGAGGAGCTTAGCAAATGCCTGGGCTTTGTCTTGGTCAGTTTTTATCCACTCTTCATCCGCAGTACGTAGAGGTGGTTTTTGAGATACAATACAATCGAAATACAATTTACCTAAAACATGGAAAAAAGAATGATATTGTATTAAGTTAGACATTATGTATTTATGTAATTGGTAAACCAGATGCCATCATCGGTGCTGATTATTGTGTATATTTGTTGTAGACTAGGTATACATATATAGTCCTTGTGTTATAGAACGAGAGCACGGGTTGGAGCGAGGCGATGGGCGGAGCCCTGGAACTGCTCGCTCACGATGACAATGGACCCACCGAGGTGACCAAGAAGATACTGCCCGCTAACAACATGATGGCTTTCTTCAAGGTCGGCACACACTCCTACCACCAGGTCAGTACTCAACTGTACCTATATAGATACAACAGGCAGACAGTTGTTACAGGCATACTATCACTCATAGTCCATTGAAATGTTACTTTTTTTTGGGCTTAGCGTGCATTTATCAGGACGCAATTTTATTTTTTTGAAATCTTGGTGTCAGTTTAAAGTCAAATCCAAGTTTAAGGGATTGTAGCCCTTGTCCCACGGCCGCCATCTTGGAAAAAAGGATTTAAATGGTTTTTATGGCAAACTGTAGGTCTCACAAAAATATTAGTTACCATTTTTTGTTGCATATAAGATTTATATACAACTTTTATCAAGTTACTTTTAGTCGTAAACCAAAAATTAAATAGATAAAAGCGAAAATTGTTTAGTCCGTTTCCTTAGCCATTGTTAGTGTTACGGTTCCATCTGGCTGAAAGCATGAAACTTATACGGTTTACTAGTACGGGTGGATCTCACATAAACCATTTCACTTTATGACATTGACATGAACATGAACAACAGGTGAGCGAGGTGGTCTCGATGGAGGTGCCCCGACTGTCCATCAACGGTTGGTTCCACGGTCGCGCGCCGGACGACGAGCCGCCGCCTCCCGCGCCTCCCGCCTACACTCCGCCTGAAACTACCAAACCTCATAATGAAGTCGTAAGTTATATAACCTGTGCCTTATCTAAAGCCAGATAACAGATCTCAACTAGCAACTATCACCCAGACTCCACGCAGTCGTACAAAGGTAATCAAAAAACCTTCTTTAAATGGCAACAACAAAGATGCCATCTCAATGTCCTATGTACATTGGTAATTTCTAAGTAGTAAAAATAAATAGTACGGAAGTATATAAATAATATACAAATAATATATGTATAGTATGTCATGCTTCGGTGAATATTTGTTAGCAGTCAGAATCGTATTTGTAATAATTTCTATACATATAATATTATGTTATACAAATATTGAGGTGGTGTTATCATCATGGATATCACCGAGCTACATGTCACCGCGAGCTCGGCTGCAGATCCAGCAGCACATGGAGCAGAACAGTGAGGCATCTCTACACCAGCTGCTGGTCCCACAACGATGTCAGGAGCTCATCGAAGACCTCAGTAAACCAGGTGATACCTCGTTATATCAATGATGTATAGAGATAGATAGATAGATAGATGATGATGTGATCGTTGTCTCGTGTAGAGTTAGAGTGGGAGAGGGCGGGTCCGGCGCACCGGCGTCACTACAGCTACCTGCCGAGGGAGCGTGCGAGCGGAGCGGCCGCCGAGCTGCTGCAGCTCGCCTCCTCCGCCGCGTACACCCGCCTGCTGGCCGACTGCACCGACCTACCGCTCACCGGGCTACACTCGCTCCAACTGCAGCGGTGGATGCCCGGCGACTTCACGGTATTACATCTGCTACGACCGACGACGTATAGTACCTACACTATATGTACATGTGTAGTGTTAGTACAGTCGTGTTTGTGTGTGTGTACAGTTGTTGCCGCCGCGGGAGCACTACCAGACGGCGCGCCTGGAGGCGGTCTACTACCTGGGGTGCTCCGCCCCCCTCGCCGGCGGGTGCACGACGTACGTGGCGGCCGAGGAGGCCGGCTCGGACTCGTCGCTCGTCTGCGTGCCCCCCGTACACAACTCGTTGTCGCTCGTCTACTGCGACCCGGGCGCCGCTAGCTTCACCAAGTACTACAGCAAGATCAACGTCAAGTCGGATCAGTGTTTCTATATTCTAACGTGTACGTACACAGAGTGACGTCACCCTCCACGTGTACGTGTACGTGTACGTTCCCACTATCACACATTTTGGGGTATTCCTCCTATCCCCCAAGTGAAGTGGGAATTTGGCGTGGCATATTCCATCAAATTGGCTAAATTATCAATTTGGGGGATAATGCTACAAAACATTTCCAGTATAGAGAGATAGGAGGAATACCCCGACATTTTACATACAGAATCACCTTCATACAGATTATTATGTTATACTTTTATGAATTGACCAACTCTTATACAGGGCTATTGAAAATTAATTAGAACAAAAGAGATTCTGTTCCATAACTTACTTTTGTAACTTATTATTTCTTAATCACGATGTTATGTTCACTTGACAAATGTTACTGTTTTTATATAATTAGTTGACATATAAGACAAGGGGTATGTACATATAGTCAGGGACAAAGTGCATAATTATAATGTAAAGTTGGTATTGTAGTTTAGTCTAGAAGAGGTGTGTGATCTGTATGTAACGTGTATATATGTCGGTGGGAAGGGGACGGACGGACGTATGGCTCGATGTAACGAGGGACTCTCCGTGCACATGTTGTTGTCATTGTGAATAAACTTGTGTGAGTGAAGCCGGGTTATGTTCTAGTATAGTTTGTGTGAGACATGATACAATCTACCTACTGTGTCAACTAGAATGCTAGCGTTTCTCAGTCAATTTATATCCAGGCTGAATTTTGACGTGGACCTTCAGGGCGATATCCTAAACTATATGAGATAGCAAAAATCAGTGAAAGGAGTTGCGTCGTCGTCGTCGTCGCCCGATTTTGACATAACTAAAAGTGCATTATAAGATTTTTGCAAAATTCATTCTCCCTAGCCAGGAATCGAACCTGTTGATTTTGCAAAAAATAATCATTCTATATTTTTATACCGATTGATAGTGTTGCTGATAGAGATCAGAGAAACAAACATAGTATGGAAAATCAAAGGAAATAGCTCATGTTTGTAGTCTATTGTAATTTTCATCCTACTGGGGACAGTATAATAGAATGTAGTGAAGGAGGTATGGCTGATAGTAGTTGAGTCCACGATGCTAAATTGGGATTTACTCGAGCGTCATAAGACCTATTGGGTTGCAAAGCTTAGATGATAAGAAGAAAAAATGTTATATAATGTATATCTTTTCATCGGTGGGGGAAGCGGCTATAAATTTTCAAAAATGTGAAAAAATACTGTTTCATGGACATACTCGAGCGCGTCAGATATTGATAGCATCAATGTCCTACGTATTTCTAATAATATACGTATGTTAATCTGATCGTTTGCATGATGGGGGTGGTCGTACGTAAGGGTTTAAAATGATAAAAAAAATATTTTAATCGAGCGCGTCAGATTTTCTTAGGGGGTGGTAAGTGAACCTAAAAAAAAGCTCTCATGTAATAATCTGACGATTTCAATGTGACGCAAACTCGCGGTGATTATTATAATATGAAAAAAAAATCGCCATTTTGAAATACTCAAGCGCGTCAGATTAAGATATATATGGTTCATCTTTATGTCCTAGATGTGCTGTCTCATAATCTGACGATTATCTAGAGGAATTCGCCTAATCTGACAATTTTTTTTTCCTTTTTTTAAATCATTGAACTTAATTAATTGAAAAGCTCAGGAAATAGCATGCAAAAGTGTATGTTTTTTAAGTAGAATACTTGTATTTGTAAGAAAATAATTTAACGAATAGAAACGCGGAGAGGAGAATATAGGCATAACGCAGTTGCACGCATTAAATTTTATCGACGAATTTTATTATTTCGGCTTGTGGAAATCGTTAGATTATATATTTTTCGTTATCCTTGAATTATTTCCTTCGAAATAAAAAAAATTTAGCCACGCTCGAGAATGTCGAGATGACGTTTTTTTTACAACTTTATAGCCCTCCCCTTTCTTTGCGTCACTCTCAAATTGTCAGATTAGTGGAATATACACTTTTTAGCATGTAATTAACTCACCCTACCTTAATCTGACGCGCTCGAGAATTTCTGATGATCAATTTTTTTTACTAATCTGATCCTTTATCCTGGACGGGCGGCCTTCTATATGAGGTTCATATTTGGTGTAGGGACTTAACCGGGTACAAGGTATCCCCCTGTATATTAATCTGTCGCGCTTTAGTAAATTCCGAAATCCCCGCTTGGGCCTTACTATGATGGATGACGTTACAAACTGCTGCACAAAAAACATAAACCGTTTTTTCTTTAATTTTTATGTAATGTACAGAATTTAGAACAATAATTTTATTAAGTTAAAAAATATTACTTCCCCTATACGTCATTTTGCCAGAGACGGAAACATGAAAATTGTAGAAAACTACAAAAAGGAGCTATTTTCTTTGATTTGCCATACTATGTTTGTTTCCAGGAATTAATCTCTATCAGCAACACTATCGATTGGTATAAAATATAGGTGATTCTTTTTTTGGAAAATCAACAGGTTCGATTCCTAGCTAGGGTAACGACTTTTTCAGAAGTCTAATGATGCAGGGGTCGTTTTTGTCAAAATCGGGACGCAAGACCTTTCAGCATTTTTAGCTATCTCTTATTGTTTACCATATAGCCCTGAAGGCCCATGTAAAAAAATTCATTCTGTATAAGTGAATATATAAATTGCTTCATATAGGGTCAATTTTAAACTATTTTAAAGTCAGAGTCCATATATGAATGAATTATTTTTTATTGAAAATTCAAAGTTTTTTTCCCGCAAATATTTTGGGAATTATATTATTTATAAAATGAGCTATTTCTGCAGTCTAGCGATTATTAGAGCTTTAAGTTTGATGTGTTTCTTACGTGTTCTAGTACCTATGTTCGTAATGAGTAGTATTCTTAATAATGTTAGTTTAACATTGACCCTGTACAGTGTACATGTACGGTGTACGTGTACGGGTACGGTGACCGTGTACCGTGTACGGTGAACGGAGAGTGGTGTACGTGTGCGGTGTACGGTGTACGTACCGTGTATCGTGTACAGTAAATATGTAATAAATAAATAATTATACAGTTTCATCATATTTTTTACTTTCTCTAATTTAATTATTTGATTAATTAAATACACAGAGGCAAGGACCTTAATGATCGTGTTACGTTCGTTACAATCCTTGTGTAGCTTTAAATCATTGGCGTTTTGTTTTAATTGAAAAGTTAAATGAAATTAATTAAGATTAATGATTAAAGATTAATGCAGTAACGAAAGGCGATCGGTGCAGTAACAAAAGACGATCGGAACAGTAACAAAAAAGACGTTTGAAATCGAAAAAATAAATTCCAATATTGTTTATTTACTAGTACCAGTTGTACTAAAGGTAGCGACACGGGCAACTGGTCCAATAATAACGCGGGATGATTTTACCCGTAACACTACTAAATAAACTACCGATTCTTACCGAGATTGAATAATAATAATATTTATTATTATATTCTTCAGTCTTTGGGCATCTTTTACTAAAATCGGTTCAGGTCACGTTCAGCCATTGAGTCTGATTATAATTCTGAATCTTATGATCGCAACGAAGACATGATTTATAAATATAAGTGCAATAAGAATATAGGTTTGTTTGGACAAAACGACACGACGAGTCGCGCGACTAGTCGTACGACACGAACATCACTTGTGTACTGTAAGGTCGAGCGACTAGTTTGTTCCTACTAGTTCTATCTATCTATCCTACTACGGTATAACTCATTGGAATTTGTCTCATTGAATATAATTACGGTTGAAGTAATAGGAATCTTTGTTCCCAAGATTTGTCGTGTCGATTTGTGCAGAGTTTAAAATCTAAAATATAAGTGAATGAATGTATATTTTAATTGACATATTGTTGGGTGTTGTCACGAGTTGAGCTACGTTTGTACCTACGATGTACATATAGGTCTGTGTATGTGGGTGTGTGTGTGTGTGTTGCAGGTATGAGGATGTATTGTTTGAAATACGGCAATAAAATGATTAATTCTTGTAAACATATCGCTTCTAATTGTTATTTTTTATCCAATATATCAGTAGACAAGCTGCGCTCCGCGGTTTCACCCGCGTAAGTCCCGATCCCGTGGGAATATCAAGATGAAAATAGCCATAGAGTCTTCTTCGATAAATGGACTGTACAAGACAAAAATATTTCTTATCACAGTTGCTTATAAAGTGGATCTTATTCAACCGCTTTTAGGCTCATAATCCAACGTATTACACACGCGTGCGTTATGCATTACCTCGACGCCACTAGTGTGTTATATGTTATCCTGATAAGTTAAATTGGTATCTTACTGCTAATTGCATGTCAGGTAGATGAAACATTCTTAATTTATCTGGGATTGTTTTGATGGATAAAAAAAGTAACTAACTACCAACAACCATTTTTAAAGCTAGCAAATATGGTTGTCTCTAAAGTCGGTTTACGAACGAAAATTTTATGTGATAACGTTAAGGGTGTAGATCGTGAAAATCACCGAAAAGAGTGTTACGATTTTTCATATTTAACCTATTTACATATGATTGATATCAATGATAATTTGTATATATTACAATCAAAGACCAATAAGTATGTTCATGCTTAAATTAAACTCTTAAACCTAATAGTTGTTTTATAATAAACGTCAACAAACGCACAAAATTGAGTAAAAATGCAAAAACATGACTTCGTATTTTTCAGATTTAACCCCATAAATCAACACAAATTGATAAAAAGAAACACTTTTTGAACACTGAAGAAACCAATAAGTATAGCTGTATACTTTTTTTTATACCTTTACAAACAAAGACTTCCTCTTTTAAAGCCCTAAAATCTAGATATATTTTAAGGTAAATTTTTCATACACAAATGTATGGGATAAAACGTTCGTTTCATTCGTGCAATCTCGGTGGTCAACAGCGGCAGTTCCTTTCTGTAAGTGAACGCGACACCACGCTTGTCGGCTGCAGACAGCAGAATTACGTATTGTGTATTTGTGTTTTTTGTAAAAAACTGTAAGTATAACATTTTTATAATTAATTTATTTTCAGTTAGTAGAAAGTATCGATATAATGAATGTCTGAAAGAAAACCATGATGGAACTAGATATAAATCGTAAAAAATACAATATCTACACTAATAGGTATTATAAAGAGGAAAGATTTGGATTTTTGTATGTAACGAATAAACTCAAAAAGTACTGGACCGATTTTAATAATTCTTTTATCATTCGAAAGCTACATTATCACTGAGTAACATAGGCTATTTTTTTCGCAGGACTGATTGAATTTGAGTGTCATGCCAGGGAAAAGAAAGTTTTGTACGCATTATAAAAATATGAAAGCCAAAAGATCTCGGAATAAAATGTAAGTTCCTCCCTACTTATTTATTATCGCATTTGAACAGGGTACATTACAAAGCTAATAGAATATGTCATATGATTTAGATCGCCCGATTCAGACATATACCTACAATAACATGTAGGTATATGTCAAATTGTGGAAGTAGGTAGGCGACAGCGCAACTTTGTCGACATACCCGCCAAACAGACGCGAGGCGCCTAGCGTCTGGCTTAGGGTTGTACAAAATAAATAAAAAGTGGATAATATTGATGAATAATATTTCCAGTATTGAAAATAAAGAAAACCTTGGGGCCGAGACTCTGAGCAACAATGCTACGCGCTGTATAGAGGTAAGTTGTTATACGTAATTCTTGTAGACTTGTTACATAAATAAATAAACTACTTAGTTAGTGATGGGCGAAGACAAAATCTCAATACCTACCTATAGATTTTTTCTTGCAATATTTATTATTTTCATCGAGAGACAAACACCTTAGTACCGAAATACTTCTCAATTACTTTCTCAAAAGAAAATTTACGTTCAAATAGGTGACGTCATAAAAAAACAATACCTAATGCGTAAAGAAACTATAATTTCTATTCATCAGGAACCTAATATTGTATTAATTCTTTTGCATTTTTTTAAATTTTTAATTATTTTTTATAAAAAAAATCAAGCCATTATCTTTCTTTACAGGAACTAGTTATTGAAAACGACCAAGAGGGAAAGGTGGATGAAATGGAAGTTGGGCGTAGAGTTGTAGACGTTTCTTTTTTTTTTAAAGCTCTTCAGGCCATAGGGGACCACGGTCCAATGGATTGTAAGTTAAGTTACCTCAGTATAATAGGTGAAGTAAAAGTTGGTCTGGACTCAAAACTCATCATGAAATGTAGTATGTGTAGTATGAAATTTACTGTGTGTTTGATTGAAAAGAAAGAAGATAGAATGGAAGTGAATCATCAAATTGTATCTGGTATCATATCATCTGGTGGGAGCTACTATCAGTTAAAAACATTAACTGCCGCAGTAGCCCTACCAATCATGTCACCTTCATTATACAATGAAATTAATAATACGGTTTGCGATTGGTGGGAAAAGACAGCAGCACATTCCATGGCAGAAGCTGTCAAGGAAGAAGCGGAGTACGCAGTGTCTATAGGTAGTGTTGATAAAAATGGTACACCATTAATATCTGTTGCTGTTGACGGTTGTTGGAGCAAGAGATCTTATGGTAAGAATTTTTCCGCCTTGTCCGGCGCAGCTGCGATAATTGGCATTAAAACTAATAAAGTATTGTTTTTTGGAGTTAAAAATAAATACTGCGTAGTTTGTGCACGAGCCGCAAAGAACGACAGTCAGCCCTCGGAACACCGTTGTTTCAAGAATTATTCGGGATCATCTACCGGTATGGAATCGACCATAATAGTTGAGGGGTTTAAACGTTCCATTGTTGATCACGGTGTAATTTATAATAAATTTGTAGCAGACGGCGATTCCAGTACTTATAAAAAAATATTAGATTCGCGACCGTACGGTAATTTAACAGTAGAGAAAATTGAATGCAAAAATCATCTTTTACGAAACTACTGCAATAGCTTGGAGAAACTGTCGAAAGACACTAAGTATCCTTGCGAATTGCGGAAATTCCTAAAAGAAAGGTATTTGCGTTTAAGAACGGGTGTAAAATGCGCTATTAAATATTGGGGCGATCAAAATCAGTCACTCGAAGAAAAAATAAAAAATCTTAGTGAAGATATCCTAAATGGTCCACAACACGTATTTGGTAATCACCAATATTGCAAGGAGTATTTCTGTAGACCTGATACTCGTCGAATAGAACCTGTTGGGTTGCTTCCAGCAATTGTTGGATGCGGATTAATGGACGCGGTACACATTTTAAGTAAAAGACTGTCATATCATTCTAGAAGTTTAATTCATAATTGTACAAGTAATATAGTTGAAAGTTTTAACGCAGTGATTGCCAAATTAGTAGGGGGTAAGCGTGTAAATTATTCTTCCCGTGGTTCTTATGCGGGCCGATGCGCAGCTGCTGTTGTGTCTTTTAATACAGGATCGATTCATAGTAAAACTCATGAAGTAATATTTAAATCTAGTCCTAATCCTTTGATCGCGAAAGTGGAAAATTGTAATCGTAAAATCCGTTTAATTGCTAAACCTAAATTAAGATTGAAAAAGAGCCACAGCGCTGTATCGAAAGACGCTCACTATGGACCAAACTGCGAAAAACCTGATCTGAGTCCAGAATTATATGAGAAAGCCAAGTCATCTTTTTTAGCCGATTTAAAGTTGTCTTGTGCTGAAAGAGAGGAGCTTGAAAGGTCGACCCATTTGCAAAGAAGTAGTTCTGAGTGGATGAGTACAAGGAGAAAATTACTAACCTCATCATCGTTCGGGGAAGTTTGTAAAAAACGAGAGAGCACAAGTTGTGCTGTTCTTGTTCGTAAAATCGTTTATGGTAGTAATATCTCCAGTTTGCCTGCTGTACGGTACGGTATCGAAAACGAAGAAACCGCAATTAAACAGTTAGAAATTCAAGAGAATATTAGTATACAAGGTTGCGGTTTGTTCGTCGACGATCAATATGAATTTCTTGGTACTACACCAGATGGCATTTATGCAAACGGTTTAATTGAAATTAAGTGCCCACATTCTTTAGCTGGCATGACTCTTGATGAAGCAATGGCCAAACATACCTTTTGGGTTAAGGACAAGGCTTCCAAGGGTTATGTCATAAATAAAAATCATAACTGGTATTTCCAAATTCAGGGACAGGTACATATTACTAAAAGAAACGTTTGCATGCTTGGCATCTGGTTTGGTGCTACTGTACCTATGAAAGTTTATATTATAGAAAAGGACGACAAATTTTGGGAGGAGAAAATGGAGATGAAATTAGTTAGGTTTTATTACGATTGCCTACTTCCAGAATTAGTTGATCCTCGGCAGTCACGAAGCATGCCCATTCGTGACGCGCCCAGTATCATAGAGGCTATGAAAGAGAGGAAAGAAAGAGCTTTACGTGTTATGAAAGAGAAGAACGCCTAATGATTTTGAAAGATACAGGTAACTTAACTACCCAGCCAGTCGATTCACGTAAACACGCCAGTCCAAAAGTCGTTTTAACTTAGGAACTTAGAAATCGCCTTTTGGTTTTCTGTTTTAAACGCACTTACTTATCTAGTCTTGGATTGTCATAAATCTTCCAATAGCTCAATTACTATACAATTTCTGAGTTACCTGGTGTAAAGAATCATAAAAATTGGTTAAAAAATACAGCGAATTGAGGATTCTCCTTTTTTTAAGTCGGTTAAAAGGGCTAAATTTGCAAAAAACGAAGTGACGTCACTGCGCTACGGTTTTTATTACTTACGTGAATCGGGCAGCTGGTAACGTTTTCATTCTGATAGGTTTTGTGATAGCCATTGATTTTATCATCAAATTAGCAGAAATCAGAACTTGATCCGTAATCGAATGAAAAACCATTAGAATTTTGAACTCATATTTCGTTATTGTTTAATTACATACTTTTAATTAGTATATTAATAATTTACAAACTTCTGTTAAAATTAGTAAATAAATGAATTATTTACTAATTTTTGTACAACCCTAGCACGCTTTTGAGATAGCGAGTAATGGCGACTCATATTTGTTATTGTGTAGTAAATAAATCATTTTTATACTTGTGTTTCATTTATTGACATTTTTTTTTAAACCCTAGGATTTTTTTTTAGATATCGACGAGGTGATCGTAAACAAAAAGTAAGTATTTGAGTTTACGCAATAGGCACATTTCCTTGCGTAGAGATAAACACACTTCCTACTGAATTTGCAATTATTTTATTGAATGAATATTTTACGAATTAGAATAAATTTTGGTAGTGAAATTACAAATAAATAAATAGTTGGAATCAGTCAGATGTCAAATGATAGAAAAACATAAAAATTGTGTCTCAACAATCTATTAAAAAGAATCAACAGCTAGTTTCCAAAAATTCAACGTTATTGTTATGCTGTAAATATTCAAGTTCAATAACAATTTCTCAACGTGGAACGTTTGTTGCAAAACATTTTGAAAATCGCGCTCTCTAGGTCATTCATCCGCCCCGTCGGATGTTACATTAAACTTTGGCGCTGCGGTCGCTCGAAATCGAGATCTCAGGCCAACAATCTACACCCTTAAGACGTTATTATTTTTAATCGTTTTCTAGGAAAAACGATTAAAAATTGAGTTTTTTTTTTTTCTGTACCATTGTATTCTGTTTTAGCCCCCGACGCAAAAACAAATGGAAAAAAAACCCAAAAAATATTGTAAATAGGTTAAAATTAAAATTGTTAAATAGGTTTAAAGTATTTTGCCTGCCCTTTCGGGAGTATAAACAACAAAAAAATATTGCCTAAAAAAATTACACAAACATTTTGTTAACTTTTCATTATTTCAAGTCTTTTCTTGTATTCGCAACTGTGATAAAACGCGAGAGCGTCTATAGAGCGCCGAGATAGATGATCAATTTACCACACTTGTATCGCAATGTACCTACTATTTCAATTCGAACCAGTAGTTCCTGAGATTAGCGTGTTTAAACAAACAAACAAACAAACTCTTCAGCTTTATAATATTAGTATAGATAGTTTAGGTACCTACTGTAGGTTAGGTATCGTACCGAACCGTAGATATATACTTATTATAGGTAAGTAGGTAGGTATATGTATATGTATAGCACGTCATATCGACTTGTTGACTCGCGCAATACAGCTTGACAACGATCGATAGTAATTAACCTGGTTTTAAGTTATTAATTTTGCGTATTTAGTCTATGTTGACCAGCAGATTCTTACCAATATTTAAGGGACTATCCCTGAAATGTCTCTTTTTCAACAAAAAATAATCATCTCAATCGGTTGACGTAGTGGGAAAAACAAATTGTTGTCTGTAAAGTCGGTTTACTGACGATAATTTTACGTGATAATGTCATACGAAAATTATAAAACACAAAAAATAATAATTATTAATTATTTATAATTTTTATAAATCTTTGATTTTGTCTAGCAACGCGAGTAGCGAGTAGGGAGCGCTCCCGCGAGGCCAATATCAACGACGACGACTTATCTCCGATATTAAACGTCTAATACGGTGGACTGTGTACATACGACCCTTCGCCCCGCGGTTCCATCCCTCCCTATCCAGTGGGAATATAACGATGAAAACTTGCCTAATATTACTTCCCGGGATCGACGTATCCTGATACCAAGTTTCATCCAAATCGGTTTAGTAATTTTAGATTCCAATTATAATGGCTGACAATCATATTTTCTCATTTTAATTAGGTGTAACCTAATGAATGATCGTCACCTCGAACACGCCTGGATGGGGAGGCTGCACCTACAGTACAATATAGATATGTACCTATCCTATAGCGAATCACCTATCCCTGTCACTAAGTATCCTACAATATTACTCTAGACTAGATACTAGATATAGACTAGACATACGTAAATAAAAAAAAATGAATAACGGTTTCCAATCCCTCCGGGTCCCTTTTTGGTCAACCACTCACAATTGTTCATTTTTGCATGAAAAAAATTTAAAAAAATTTAAACGACATGTATGTTCGTGTTCAAATTACAGCAATATGTCGATAAAGATGACATCTCACCTATATCATATTGTAACGAGGTAAAGAAAATATTGTATTATTGAAGTTATGTACTTAGGTAGGGTAGTGTAGGGTAGGGACCTACATACCTACATAGTTTAGGTGACGGACAACAGTTATAACCATAAAGCATAAAGAACTAGACTTTTGTATTTATACATTTATCTATTTTATGCACAATAAAATAAAAATATATAAAATTATATGTATTTGTTTTAAATTAAAATGTACGAGAAGAAGTAGTCGCCGATAACGTATACAATTTATCGATATTAGTTAAGATTACGTCCAGTACAGTGTGTGTGTGTCTGTGTGGGTACGGTACTGTAATAGGAGGGTAGGACGACGTTGCCTTTGAAACTGGTTCAAAGAGAACTAATCTCGACTTGGACACTCTACTTGGCTACGGGATACGTCCTCGTACATAGGCACACCTACCTACCTACACCTACACTTTATATTAGATACAATATTATATATATCCGCGCAAGTATGATTATTGGTAAAACTAACTTTCATCTAGAATTCATTAAATTATTGATTATTCAAAACAATATTGTTGTTTTGTAATAACATGTTTTCATTTCCTTATTATAATTCTTGAAACTAACGGTTAATTTAAACTACAATAAAAAACAGTCAAGAATTTAATTAATAGATCGATTTACATTAAATTTAACTATTAAAAACAAGATTCTAGTGTTTGAAAAACACTCAATTGACTTAACACAAAATCAGTATAAATACAGCCGCAAAATTGTAGGGAACTCATTTCAGCGCTAGACTTCGGACCGAGCGGACCTCCCTACAACCTGCGGTTCCTACTCAGCACCATCGAAGCTACTATTTGAAGACGAAGCTGCTAATCGAAGAGTGGTCGGTTCTGCTGACGTCATCGTAATTACAAAACGAACTTTAACCTTCTGATGTAGGTACTTACAGTCGACAACAGAATTGCACACCCACTGTTGAGTTCTAAAATTATTATTATTGAAATGTTTTCATTCTTATAAATTCTTAAGTTGAAAGACTTCAAAACTTCAACTCGAGCAGGACCTTAGAATCTTACTGGATTTGAAAATATTCTCATAATAGCAGTTTTCTAGACGTATACGATGGTCGGTGGGACTACACTTTTGTTGTCTGATTGTACCTACCTAAGTAACTCTCTATTGTACCATATGAGACATATGAACTCTATGTACGTTAAGCTATGGACTCTTACATTCGATGCAATATTGTTTAGCCAAGGTAGGTACATCTCTAAGATAAGTAATGAAACCAGTCGGTAGGTATCTTGTAGGAATGCTAACTAGGTACCTATTTATTAAGGTTCCAACCCCAAGATATGCCTAAAGGTGTGATTTAGACCTTATATTCCCTTATACAGTGCGCACCGGATATTTCCGAACTCGAGATCGGAACTAATCGGTAATATTCTCATTTTTAGTTGGTGAAGCCAAAAATGGAGGTTCGTATGGATGTGGGGTCCAAGGAACATACCAGCTATACCTACCGCGGTTATCCATGGATTTGACAAGGAATATTTCTTGTATCATACTTTAGACGCGATGTGTAGTCTGGGTTTAGTTTCGAAACTTATTTATGTAATAGGTATTATGTCAGGTACCTATTGAATGCTCGAAGGTGTTTTCATACGCTATCTGTGTTCATATTAGCCATAATCACGACAATAGTAAATAAAAATAATGAAATAGAAAACGTAGCGCGCCTCCTCGTCTCGCACACAGGTAGGTAGGTACCTACTCTACACACTTTAGGAGTTATAATGTACTTATAGATAATATTGTTCAATAGACATGGTTAAGCTTGTTGTCTGCAGGTCTTGTTGTCCTGTTGTCTTCTTGTCTTATTGTAGGTAAATATAATATACTTAACAATTGTTCAATTAATTTGTTGTCAAAATGAGAGACGTTTCATTCACGAAACATTCGGTTTTGATTATATTTGTACAAGATAGACTTGATAAATGGATTCTATTTATATCGTAAATGCTAAACTATGTCTGTCAGTTTCTTTAAACTTCTTCACGTAAACACTATTGAGTAAACAGATTGCGATGAAAATTGTGTGTATGTACGGTCGGCAGCATAATTGCAGACCCGCCGTAGAGCTCCAAAACGGCTGTTATAAGAATGTTTTCAACACAAGCAAGATTCTAGACACCTGCTTTAGTTAAAGTTTAATGTCTTCTAACTCATCAAATAATCAAACAAAAATTATTGGAATGTAAACATTCCAATAATAGTAATTTTCGAACTCTACCGGGGGCTGCAATTATGCAGCCGACTGTACGTACCCTGTACGTAGGTACCTACATCTAATCTAGATGACGGTATACACCCCATGGTATTCAGGGCGCTGCACGCTGTACTGCCTGGGACATCCAGCACCTGTACCACCCTCTCAGCTTAGTCTACGATGGTCGGACGGAGCTAAATAAATCAGATATAAATACGTGGATACTATTCAATAGAAAGGTGGGTACTATATAACTAACTATTAGAGATGAGTCAACAAGTATACAGTAAGTAAACACTAAGCTGAGAGTTTCAATGGAAATAAAATATTTCAAATGGAATCGCTGAAATATTGAAGTAGAAACTTGTCGATCTATTGTATCGGAAACTTATTGGAAACTTCAATATTTGTTCGACCGTGACGGTAACACTTACCTAGCCGCCTGCTCTCTCTCGTACGGTATATATATAGAGAGAGAGAGAGAGCGTGCGGAGGACGGGAGGTTAAATAAGTTAATAATGCATCGCTTGAAGTTATCTACGAGTGCATTATCCGGTTGAGCGAGCTAACTGAATGTCACACTCTCTTGTCGATTACTTCACTGAGGTTTTATGACAGGTCGCTTTATTATAACACCTCCTTCGATATAGGCATTATAAGGCAAATTTATATATACTGGTTTTTTAAGAAATACCTAGACGTACAAGATGCTGATTTTCAACTTCTTCTTAGTAGGTATATCAGAGTAACATGTCTTCGGGAAGTGTGTATTTAACTGACTAGATTAGATTAGATACGCTGGAACAGGTGCAGCTAATATAACGTTTGTAAAACGAGATCAACTAAGCGTCGAACATAGTGTTCTGTAAAGCAGGTACTACGAGCCGTAGACGATACAATCGTAGCATAATTCGTAGCACGTCGTGTCGTAGCGTAGCAAAACTCGTTTTCTCAATACTTTTGTATCGGAATTAGTATTTTTGCATTGTTTTTTTTTCTTAATACTTCCTTTAATTTCATTTATTAGCATTCATATGATACCTACAATATATGTTACGATAGGGATACAAGTTGGCATAAGAGTCGTCTGGGGCGGGCGGCGGGCGGCGGGCTGTGGGGTTTAGCAGTTAGTCGGTACTTGTAATTAGATTCAAACATGTTAAGATTCCTTATAATATAATGGAATATTCACTATGGTACGTAACAAATAAATTGTCACAAAAAATGCGAGAAGCATAATAGATCTGTAAGATACCGTAGTAATTATGTAATAATAGATCTGTAAGATACCGTAGTAATTATGTAATAATAGATCTGTAAGATACCGTAGTAATTATGTAATAATAGATCTGTAAGATACCGTAGTAATTATGTAATAATAGATCTGTAAGATACCGTAGTAATTATGTAATAATAGATCTGTAAGATACCGTAGTAATTATGTAATAATAGATCTGTAAGATACCGTAGTAATTATGTAATAATAGATGGGTGGGGCTTAAATTAATGCTTTTAGGGTTGTGCTGATCCCCCCGCTTACACGCTGTGCATCCTTTCACTGCTTAGCTGTAGGTGTAGCTTGTAGTTTAAGCCTTTCCTTGGATATCTCTTCCGATATCCTAGGAAGCAGAATGGTCTTAGGGGAGAGTGCTACGGTCATGTTGATCCCTAAGACAAGTCAGAGAGATCATCCTTCACGTGGTGCCACCTGTTTTTGGTCTAATTCCCTCAGAAATAGACGTAACTGAAATCTCCTGGCGATATGACTCACTCCAACCTCCATCCCATCCCAAAATCCCATGACCAATCCCGCAGAGCCGAACCGTGGCGGCGCATAACCACACCAGGCCTGCAAGACCTTGGGGCACTAAATCCCCCCAAAAAGCAGCACCATACATGCCCAGGGCAGGCAGTATGGAAAAATATCCTCAGCTCAAAACATGGCGGCACAAAAAAAGAGAAACGTACCCCAGGAGGGTACCACTACCGACGGTAGTGGAGAATCCCTCACCGAGCCTAGCTCGGTCTGTCCCTCGTATTCTGGGGGGGACAACTTGTGCTCAGGACCAGGCTCCAGCCTGGACCTGTCTGACCTCGCCGAGGCCATACCAAATCTGACCACAGTGTCACACTGGACCGTTGTCGCGCGAAATCGCAGCGACAAACGAAAACCAATGACACCTGTGGTCACAAAAGAATCTAAAAACCCGAAGGGCCAACCGGAACGCAGTCGCCCCACCCGGCGCGCGAGAAAGGAAGCCCCGAGGAATAAAAAACCCAAACACATGACAGCCGACGCAGCAGCGGAAACGCAGCGCGAACCCGACGCAGCAGCGAAGACGCAGCGCGAATCAAACGCAGCAGCAAAAACGCAGCGCGAATGTGACGCAGCAGCGGAAACGCAGCGCGAAGGGCAGGCAACGTCATTAGCACCACCCACCCCAACACCACCACCTCAACCTCAGCCAAAGTGGAAACGAAAATCGAGAGGTTCTCGGGGTAAGCGGACCGCAGCGTCGGCTCCCACTGTTCCTGAAAAGGAACAGCCTGAAGGGAAAGGGCAAGCTTCGTCAAAGCGTTCTCGCCTAGACGACACCCAATCTCCCAGGGGGGATGCCAAACGCGCGAAAACTGACCCCAAGCGGGCGATGTGCTACGCAGATGCGGCCCAGTCACATCTGAGAGTAGCAATTGTCACCAACCCGCTAAAGGATCTCTCGATGGAACAGGCAGATCGGCTTAAGGAGACTATCGATGATAGCATCCTGAAGGCCGCCCTGTCTCCATCGTCTTCAAGCGCGCAGGCTCCATCTTTCCGCGGCAACCCCTTCCTTATGGATGGGGCTCTAGCGATGTGGTGTGAAGACGCGAACGCACTCACTTGGCTGACTGAGGAGGTGAAAAAAATGGTATCACCGATACCGGGCACCAATCTGACTGTTATCAAACAGTCAGAGATGCAAAAGAGGATCAAGGCAGGACTCCTCCTTTTCACTCGCATCACCGACTCTGACACACTGCATAGGCTCCTTTGTGCCCAGAATCCCTGGTACAAGGTTGAGACTTGGCAGTGCTACAGTTTAACGGTTAGCGACAACGCCAAGGATCCCGAATCCAAGGTGAAGGCAGTCCACCTGGTCCTCGGAATTCCCGAAGACCAAAAAGAAAAGATAGATGCAAGAGAACGCCGTGTAGCCCACATGTCCGGTAGTGGCTACATCCGCTTTTTCTCCACGGAGGAAACGGAAACGGCCGAAAACGCGCAGCCTGCGACTCAAGGAACGGAACCTTCCGCTCCTGAGCCGTCCACCTCAGCTCCTCAACCGAGTCCGAGCAAGATGGAAACGAGCTCGCCGCGGCGCGCCGAGGGCACTACGAGCGACGAAGATGACGTCCTCCGTAGTCCATAGTTCCCTCAAAATATATCAAAACAACCTCCAGCACAAACGAATAGCGGCGGCCACTCTACGCAGAGTGCTGGAGGAAGATCAAAATGCGGTCGCCCTGATCCAGGAACCCTGGATCAGAAACAACACAATCTGCGGCCTAAACAACATCAGTGGTAAGTTACTTCTGAACATCAACGCAGACAAACCGAGAACGTGTATTGTCATGCCAAAAACTATCACAAATACCATGCTTAATCAATTCTGTTCTAGAGACCTCACTGCAGTGAAAATTCTAACAGAAAACCAAAAAATCCTAGTTTTAGCCTCAGTGTACATGCCGAGCGAAGGCGAAGTTCCACCAAAAGAACTAGCCGACCTGGTGCAACACTGCGAGCAACACAGCTGGGAACTGATCATCTCCGCAGACTGCAACGCACATCACCCGCTGTGGGGAAGTAAGGATACAAATAAAAGGGGTGAGCTATTAATTGAATATATTTTCCAAACAAACCTGAACATTATCAACAAGGGTACAAAACCCACCTTTGTAAGTTCCAGGTATCAAACTTTAGTAGACATTACACTGGCAACGCACGCGGCGGTCGACCTCATCGAGGGATGGCACGTATCGAGCGAGCCCTCCTTCTCTGATCACCGCCGCGTGTGTTTCCAATTAAAATATAATTTACCAGACCCTGTTCCATATCGTAACCCCCGTAAAACCGATATAACAAGGTACACAAACTCAATAACAAAAACATTAAGTAACGCGCAATTAAACGATGTAATACTTAATACTGACAACATAGAATCGAATGTACAGTTCCTAACTGCAGCACTTGTGCAAAGTTACGAACAGGCATGTCCTCTTAAAACTCCAAAGCGTCAGGAAAAGAGCACATGGTGGGGGCCAGAACTCGAAAGACTACGCAAGGAACTTAGGACACTCTTCAACCGAGCAAAAAACACCAGAACCACTGCGGACTGGGATAATTACAAAATAGCACAACAACACTACAAGAAGCGAATCAGATTCCGGAGAACGGAGGCCTGGCGCAATTTCTGTAGCAGCATAAACACCACTAACCAAGCCGCAAGAATAAAGAAAATTCTGTCAAAGGGTAACCTGAACCTACTAGGCTCCCTTAAAAAGGAAGACGGCACCTACACACAGACAGACGATGAAACTAGCGCAGTACTGCTGGGGACACACTTCCCTGGATGTCAAATCACACCAGACCAAGTGTGGACCGACGAGCACTACGGCACACCAACAACTCAAGAATGGGAAATTGCTAATAACATAGTAACCGAGGACAGGACCGTATGGGCCCTAAAAAGCTTTAAGCCGTTCAAATCCCCGGGGCTGGATGGAATCTTTCCAGCACTACTACAATGGCATTCCCACCAAATAATCAAACATCTAATACCAATCTATAGAGCCTGTATAGCATTCAAATATATACCAAAAATGTGGAGGGAAGCAAAGGTGGTCTTCCTACCAAAACCAGGCAAAGAGGACTACACCCATGCCAAATCTTTCAGACCCATCAGCCTAACGTCTTTCCTACTTAAGACACTAGAAAGGCTAGTAGATCGACATCTAAGAGACGGGGCACTGAAAGATAAACCTCTACATCCCCAACAACATGCCTACCAGAAAGGCAGATCGACAGAGTCGGCCCTACATGCGGTAGTGCATAAAATAGAATCGGCGATCACAAATAAACTATCAACACTTGCGGCCTTCATAGACATAGAAGGAGCTTTTGACAAAACAATGCACAAAAGCATCAACCACGCCCTTCAAAAGTTCGAAGTGGAACCGGTTGTGAGAAACTGGATCACAGAACTAGTCAGCAAAAGGGCGGTTCAGATAGTGGTGAACACTACCACAAGAGCTAAAGTAGTCCGAGGATGCCCACAGGGGGGGGTCCTTTCACCACTCTTATGGAACATAGTAGTAGATAGCCTTCTAAATAGACTAAATGAAAGAGGATACACTACTATTGGTTATGCAGATGATCTAACAATACTAATAAACGGAAGTGCAGAGAACGTGTTATGTAAAGTAATGCGATCCTCCCTTCAAATCGTTGAAAAATGGTGCGACGAACATCAACTGTCAGTCAACCCTAAAAAGACGGAACTCATCCTTTTCACCAACAAAAGGAAGTTACCAGAACTAGAATTACCAAAACTTTTTAATACTGAACTCGCCCTATCGACACAAGTCAAGTTCAGTTTGTTGTCAAGTATGATACTTGACAACAAACTGAACTGGGCGAATCATATCGATGAAAAAATGAAAAAAGCCTGTATAGCTTTTGGTCAGTGCAGAAGACTTGTTGGTAAGAAATGGGGTCTTAACCCAAAGATCACACTCTGGCTGTACACATCAGTTATCAGACCGTCTTTAACCTATGGTTCAGTTGTATGGTGGCCCAGGACACAACTGACCACAGTGAAAACGAAACTCCAAAGCCTACAACGCCTAGCGAATGTAGCAGCCACAGGATGCATGAAAACTACCCCATCAGCCGCACTAGAGTATCTCCTAAACCTGAGACCTCTAGATCTTATCATTCAGGAGGAGGCTAAACTAGCCGCCCTAAGATTAAGATCACACGGACTATGGAAGCAAAACATAGAAACAACGCACACAAAAATTCTACCGAGGACCCTAAAAGAAATACCACTTTTAGAGGCACCTACAGACAAAATTTTATGTTATCACGTCTTCGATAGAAGTTACAATATCCAACTCATAGCGGAAGCGAAAGATAGCTCTGGCATCGATGAAGTTAGGATATATACCGACGGCTCCAAAACCACTGATGGTACCGGAGCCGGCGTCTTCTCGAACGACCTAAATATCAAAATATCAACCACTCTAGACAAACTAAACACAATCTTCCAAGCAGAGTGCATTGGAATTATCAGAGCAGCAGAAGCGGTTGCAGCCAGAGATGTCAGGGATCTCAACATCAAAATTGTCTCTGACAGTGCATCCGTACTTCAAGCGCTACAAAACAATACTCTAACATCTGCCCTAATAATGGAATGTCATAACAAACTCCAATCCATTGCAAATACGAACAGAGTAACGCTGCAATGGATAAAAGGGCATAGCAACTCTTTGGGAAACGACGCAGCAGATGAACTGGCCAAAAGGGGAGCCGCGGCAATAGTTTATGGTCCGGAACCTCTATTGCCCATACCCCAGGCCCAAATAAAAACATGGCTACGACAAAAAACTGAAGATGCACATAAAACAGAATGGAAAAACAGCGAAACCTGCAGGCAAACAAAGAGTGCAGTTCCGGAAGCAACCAAAAGATCTGCCCGCAGCATCATTAGACTAAAAAGAAACGAAATCCGGACGATCATAGGTGTCATAACCGGTCATTGTTCATTAAACAAACACTTATTTACCATAGGTGTCACAGATAGCCCCCTGTGCAGAGGATGCATGGAGGCAGAAGAAAACCCACAGCACGTGCTCATGGAGTGCAGTAGCGTGGCAGATCAACGGGCTCGGTCTCTTCAATCGCCGGCATCTCTTCCGGAGGCCTGTAGCAACCTGAAAAGGCTGCTAGCCTTCTGGAAGGACCTGGGATGGTTGGAGTGACAAGTAGGATATTCTCACACGCACAATGGCCCAAATAATGAGGCTAAGTGCGGAAACAGCCCCGTAAAACTAAACTAAACTAAACTATGTAATAATAGATCTGTAAGATACCGTAGTAATTATGTAATAATAGATCTGTAAGATACCGTAGTAATTATACCGTACCTACGTGTAAACGAGACACGTTCCATTGTCAACGAGTGTTATATACCTTTGTATCTATACTATATTGTAAACATTACGTTAATTTACGTAACACAAGGGAATCGATTGTTTCTTATGTTGGTATAATGAAGTACGGAGAGGACATGTTGGAATTGTACTGCCGCTACGTATAGACAGGGACACCCACCTAGCTCTCATATATTTATTTCATTTATAATTGTTCCATTGTTCCTCCGTTCATCCGTACCATAGAGTGTCGGGTGGTCTTGAGGGTGGTCTATTAGTATTCTGTTTAACTAGTTTGACGACGCGACGGTACCTACTCCGAAAAGGCCTGTTTTCTAAATATGTGAAAAAAATGGGCCCCACGACCCAAAGTTCAATAGTTCAATAATGGGAATATACATAGGTATTTAGTTCAAGTTAGAACCACGTGACCCATAGACGTGACCACAGCTCCATTCATTTGAAAATATTACCCTCCATATTTATTGAATTAAGACTAAAGTAGCCTATGTTTCAGGCTGAAGTTCCCGGAGTCCAGTCAACTAGTACATTTGCACTTAATGCACATTAAGCATTGATGCTAAGTAACATTTAACGTTGAATATGTTTTAGATATTAAAGATATTCAGGTCAAGCTAGGACCCTGGAAATTAAGACAGTAGTTTGCTAAATCAGTCAAAGTCGAATCATGTCTGTCCCTTAACATCTTTAAAACTATGCAACGGATTTTGATGCGATTTTTTAATAGATAAATTGTACGAAGTCGCGGGCAACAACTAGCCCACTAGTGTAAAATGATACCTATGCAACGAGACATAAATTAAGTAACCATCAGGGCATTTTCAATACCAACGTAAATTGATAGTTATATAACACGTGACAATCTAAAGGGAATTTTTGATGACTCCGTTGCTAATTTAAAATGCCGTGCCATGCCGTCTGCTGATATGCGCTGGCTTTTAGAATAACCGTTGGGTGATTGGATATATTTTGCGATCGCTATGTGCCTCAGCAATTATATACCTAAATTCTTATTATATTAGAGCAATTGTCTATAAACATTTTGGAGAACTTATCATAATGTTTTTTAATGTTTCTGTTTTATATTTCATCATTTTATTAACTTTTAGTTACTTACTCCATGCGTTTTGATATTATTTTTTGTCCCACATTTCAGCGAGAGAAAAGAGCGAGAGGAAGCTATTCGGGTTCTCGTTTGCGCGGCTCATGGAAGCGAGCGGAGCTACATTGAGGGACGGAGCTCATGAACTTTATGTTTATAAGTGTGACGATCCTTCTAAGTAAGTATAAAGTAACACACTTTTATTTGATAAGAAATAGCTGTGCTAAGCGGTTTCACCCGCGTAAGTCAGGGATGGAAAACCAGTAACCTATGGTCCCTTTCGAAGGTCCAATCTATCTCTATACTAAAATTCATCTAAATTGGTGGACAGGTTAGATTCCTGACAAGGGTAGCGACTGTTCCAAAAGTCTAATAATGCAGTTTTTTTTAATCGGCCTATTACCTACACATTGACAGAGCACACCAATGCAATGGTCCAGAGGCGGTCACTGGCCAGCAGGGACACCAGACTAGACAACCTCGCTATGCACTTCCGTATATCATAAGTCAACGAGATTAACTCTCATCCTGTCCGTCTGTCCGAGCAGCCCCGACGGCCCCGACGGCCCCGACGGCCCCCGGCCTCCACCGCCCTCCCTCAGGACCGGACCCTACATCCATTCATGTTGTGTTCCATGAATCATTAGATAATGAATGTCCCGATGAATTAAAATACAATCCATATTGACGCGTCTTGATTACAATGTTGATTGTGATTTATTTCAAGTGTTTTTGCTCTAATCATATGTGTTTTTGTTAAAACGAAGGTATGTGGGAAAGTAAATTTGATTAACTTTATCCAAGGGAAACAGGTAATACTAATATTTTATGCTAAAGTATATTTTTATCGTTCCCTCTCTGTGCTGTAGAATTAAAAAGAGTTTAAAGTTGGCACAAATACTTACTGCAATCGTTAAAAGATTGGGACGGCGCGGGCGATAGGACCACTAGACCACTAGACCACTACTTAATAAAGATCATTTAACAAGTTTACTCAAAGTTGTAGTAAATAAAGGTGACGTCAACTGCTAAACTTAAACTTTCCGTGCAATGTATAGTTGAGGTCTTTCATTGACTGTCGTTTTAGACTTTAGTGAAATAAATACAAGTCTAAACTATTTTTAACCACTTTCAAAAAAGGTGGAAGTTCTCAATTCGGTTGTTTGTATTTTTTTTATGGATGTTCGCTCATATCTTCTTTGTTTATCAACCGATTTTGATGAATCTTTTTTGATTTAAATTTCAAAACTAAAAGGATTTTTTTTGTATGATACCTACCTAAATGTCCGATATCTCACTTAAAAACTGTATGGTATATTTAATTTTGATTAAAAGTACTAGCTACGACTCGTCGTTTCACCCGTCTAATAATTTTCTGCTCAACTTTCTTAACTTTTTCTTTCATAAGAACCTTCTCCTGACAATAACAAACGAAACATAAAATAATTGGCGTAGGGTGACATAGGGAAATAGAGATTCATTTTATTTAGATTCCATACATGGTTGTTTAATGATTTAGGTAATTTATGTACTCAATACTCATTAGTTTCGTCACTTAGATGGTTAAGTAAAGGGTTAAGTAAAGCGATAGTCCGCGTCAATGGACGGACGGACGGAGAGCTAAGTGCGTGTGTAACTCGGTTAGGGATCACTCTCGGCGCGGCGCTCGCGCTCGCTGTACGCCGCGCCGTTTGTCTCTACTACCTACAACTGTCCTTATATCTACTACGTACCAATTGTACCGCTCTAATTGATCTCTATTCCATACATCTACTAAGTACACCCTACTATGTGGACGCTGTCTATGGAAACTCATTTATTGTAAGCGTTCCTACTGGTACCGTTCTCACAGACTAATGGAGAATCACCGCTAGATTGGGATATAACCAGGTGAAACCACGGGCCGCTGCTAGTCGTCTTTAAAGCATAAAATACATTCATTGATTAAAAATTTGTTTCCCAATCGATGTTAAATCGATGTATTATGGTGGGTTTCTTGTAGATCGACGCGGCGTTCATTTTTTTTAAGATATTAAAACCTACCACCACTGGCTTCTGCCAGAATAAGTATTTAGACAACCGAAATATGCATTGAAAGAACCTGTAGGTACACATTTATGAGGGAGAAACAAAACGATGGCCACTTACCTAGTTCAATCGACACCGCCCTTCCTCTCGATGGTGGTTTCAGGACACAGCACGTACAGTATTTAAGATAAGTATAATATTCACTAGCTATATGGCAATATGGCGGCAGTATAAGCACTAATACGTCACAAGAGCACACGACGCGCCGCACTCCATACCTAACAATCACCACTTTCTGTTGACACAGCTTCTCCGATGTACTTCACGAATGTCAACGCGTAGGACTCCCGACACGAGCGATAACACACGTTAGCAAGCGTGTGTCTCAACTGACGTCGATGAAGCGAGTGCTCGACCGATACTAACCGACCAATTGACCAACCGTCGTATTTCTACCCTCAAATTAAAAAAGTGTGTAAGGTTCGAACATATTAAGACATAAATAACCCTTAATATAAATAGGGTAAATACACACGATTTCAGATTAAAAAACAATTCAAATAATTTTATTATTTACAAGTAGGAAAGTAAAAAGGTAAAAAAGGCCATGATCCTTTTAATAGGAAAATACATTTAGAGAAAATAAATCTCGGGAACTCGGTAGTTCATTTTGCAGCATACAGAATTGGTTCAGTGACACGTTCACAATATGCGGTACGGTGGCAAATAATTAATATAATTTTAAAGGAATTTTATAAGCAGTACAAAGCTTGGTAGACGGTCTACAGTATAGGTATTCTGTTAAATGGCCGAAAACACTAATTACCTACAACACGTTTTATAATTTGAGTATTTACTAAGAAAAGTGTTATTTTCAGATACCTTAAATACCTTATCTATTTTGAATACCTTATTTCAAAGCTACTGATGATTAAGCATTTGTAAATTCATAAAAGTAAGTATTTGACCATTAGAACAACTATACCTACAAACAATAGTAGGACAATAAACAAACAATTCACTATTGATCCATTGTATGTATGTACCTATACATTAATGGATGCGACAAATGGTTTTGATTTATTGCCCCAATATCCCGTGCAATCAACTATATACTCTAAAATCTACTACATAGGGTATAATTACATTTTACAATAATATTTTGTAACTTCGTCTTAGGTCACCGGCCTGGTCAGGTCGACTGACGTGAGACATTGCTATGGACAACAGTAAAAGTTACTGGCCATGTTCTAACTAGGTGGAATGATGAGATGTACCACGGCCTCGGCCCGCCGTTATCTAAGGAAGATGCATGCCGCGTCAAGCTTTTACGTTCCCCAATCTGAGCGCGAAACTGTGAATGTCCATCGAAGCCGTCGTATCGTACCTACCTCCGGGGTAAACTATGAAATAATTATTTCATAGACGGTAACTGGATTAGAATCCCTTTTACGGAAGGGTCCTCGCTATTATTATCTCTACATGTTCAGTTCCGGATTTATGTAACAGTAATTATGTGGTAAGTGAAGTCGCTTTAGGTGCGGAAGTATGTCACTGCAGGTACACAGTGTCCGTAAGTTAATTCAGCTCCCTCGTGTAGAGCAGACCATTCGTCCTCTAAGCCCTTTGAGGTTTATCTTAACTGCAATAATTCTAATAAGAAACGAACCACAATCCCGATCTCCTTAAATGGACAAAAACTCCATATCTTACCGTTTGAAATACCACCTGTAAACCTCACTGACAGAGGTCCACGTCCAGTTGTCCGCTGAGTCCCGACACAAATAACGCCGGGTTTATGCTAAACGGAGACCCGACCGACCGACCCCACCATCACCATGCAGACCTCTGTCTTCGATTACTTTGTATCTACTTATTACAAATCCTAAATTGTTTTATTGCTAAAAAACGCTCGCAAATTTTCAAATAAAGCTTTGTGTTTATGTATAAAAGTATATAGGTCCAGGTACTTGCAATAGGAAACATATCTAAACTTGATGGCTGGATGGATGTATACAGGCTGTTTTCCGCCATCTAATTATACTTATACAAATAGGTACTGTTGATTATAAGTTTTTAAACGAACATGGAGTTAGTATCAGATAGTGGATAATGCAAGTTGTCTATGGTAGGTATGTGTTAACTTGTCATATAGGTAATCATGTTATCTCGTTTGCACATCGACTTTACCATAATCCATCCTAGAAACATATCGTCTTAAATCATTTGGACAAGTTTGCAGTTTATCCGAAAGGTAAACGGTCGCCATAGCTAATCGACTTCAAATAATCTGGACAAATTCGCATCTTCTGAGTTTCAAAATACCAACAAACTAAACCCGTACCCTATACACGTACTATACTCTAATGGCAACCCTTTCGCAAGAAAGTTTACGTTTGATAGTTGATTTGATCCTCTAATTCTAATAAAACCCGATGTTTTTCCCCAATTTGTGCACAAACTTGTAGAATGTGACCGAGTTTGTCGGTACAGAAGACAGTCGATAGGAAGGGCTGCCTTCTCGTACCTAGTTTAGGCGAGCGACGAGCGACGACATTATACCAACTTGTTGGGATTTATTGATTTATCAAACGATAAACCCGTCCGCTGTCCGAGCGAGTGACGCGATGACGGTCCACGTACAGACGAGGTACGGAATATATGCAGTGCTATACTGTGATATACTCGAGTCCGGGGAATTACGATTTCACAGGACTATTCCCTAGCACAAAATATGATTGCGAAGGCGTTTTATATATCTATCTATATAAATATCGTACCCTTGTAATAGATAACTTAGAAGAGATGTTACTTAATTGCCACGGGGTACCTGTATGCGTGATTTATGCCTCATATAAATGAGTAAACTCGTGTTGGTGACCGCCCGCGCGGGGACGAGACGGACGGACGACGCGAGCGCGGGCTCCATCCATCAATCACAGCGTCCATCCACCTTGCGGGTCGATCCATCAATGGGTTACCGGTATAATATACCTACCTCTACCGAGCAACGGTCAAACAGAAATCAATGAAACCATGAAATTTTCAATGAATTAAACACAAGCTGCCAATATGTGTTACCAGTGATGACTTATGGCTCAGAAAAGTGGTCTTTCACTATGGGCCTCATAAGAAAGCTCAGGGTCGCACAGCGTGCTATGGAGAGGGCTATGCTCGGTGTTTCACTACGAGATCGAATCAGAAATGAGAAGATTCGTAGGCGAACTAAAGTTACCGACATAGCCCAAAGAATTAGTAGGCTGAAGTGGCAATGGGCGGGACATGTGGCTCGTAGAACTGATGGCCGTTGGGGCCGAAAAGTCTTACATTGGAGACCACGTACCGGAAAGCGCAGCGCGTCACGACCTCCGACTAGATGAACGGACGACTTAATTAAGGTCGCGGGAAGTCGGTGGACGCAGAGAGCATGCGACCGATCGCTCTGGAAGTCTTTGGGGGAGGCCTATATTCAGCAGTGGACATCCTGTGGCTGATATGATGATGATGATGAAACACAAGCTTCGACTCGACTGATTCAGTATCGATGGTAAACTTATCGTGACGTCTCTTTTCAAATGTTCCCAAATATTTTGTCTAAATCAAATGTTTACTTAAAAAAACTCGATGTAACGACGGTCACTCACTATCTGGTTACGGTTTGAATACTAACCGTTTTAAACTGAAGCGATACGATCTAGCGTTTTAGGATCTATATTTGCGATGAAATATATCGATTTAGCGACCTAGACTCTAGAGGTTTAATGAAAAATTAAACCTACCGCGCGTGTACAGTTTGGGAGTCTTCAAGTCGCGAGTCTTTTAGAGACACGTGTGCTACTTTATAGGCCACATCGTCACCTACCATCTGGTGGGTGTGGTAGTGGTCAAACGTTTACTATATGTACAAAAAACTACCAACGATAGAAAATATTTTCAAGGAATACCTAATATCAGTTATATTAGGTATTCCTTGAAAATATTTTAGTTAGTACTGGGTTAAGTACTTAAATAATAAAACGTATCTATCGATAGAGCAATATATAAACAATAGGTTTGGTACATACAGCGTGTACCGCGTATTGTTTGCTACGATATATGGGTGATCGGGTGATCGCGTCCCGGTGGGCGGCGGGAGCGGACGGCGGGCGGCGGGCGATCCCGCGGGACGGGATTAACTCTGATTTATTTAATTACATTCCGAACTAACAACTTGTATTCATTTATATTTGGATTGTATTCTGATGGTGAATTCATTATTTGCATATCAAATATGTTTGATTTAGAGCAAGATTTTAATTTATATGTTTTATCTGAAACCTAGTACATACGTTTAAAAAAATAAGAAAGGTTTTTCTCGTACCTATTCGAAATAAGGTTAATATTGATGAAGGTACAAATGTTTTGTAGTTCAGTACAGTCAGAGGTAGTAAACCAATAATACGAACATCTGTTTCTGGCCAGTCCACGGTAATAGATGGTTGCTCACCCCTCACCCCTGGCCACCGCTCACCGCGACCGTGCTCTCTACTCTCTCCCATCCATCCGGTTCTATCAAATGTTTGATAACATAAAACACATTTATTATTGTTAATTTATATACTTTATTAATGTCTGTAGAGCAGATTGATGTTTGTATAACTTTGACACGAGGCGTGTCGGCCATTGTTTAGTGGAATATTGTGATCGATGACGTTTTCAAAATTACTTTGTGAGTACGTCGCGTCGGTTCCTTCTCTATTATACTATTGCTATTTGTAATAGAAAAAGGAAGGCATTATGAGACAACAGCGTATATAGCTAGGTATATAGACAGATAGGGACACGTATACGTATGAAAGGAACCCCACTACATTCCAATGTGTTATACAACCGTTAAGTACAACCGCTACAAGAACGTCTTGATACAATGGAATGATATAAAAACGTAATATGTACACCTACACGTAATATAGCAACAAGTAGGTAGGTAGATAGACACACGACACGAGCCATCACCACCTCTCTACATATACACGTGTATGTGTATCGTAAAATCATGACAGATTAATATTTGAGGCTTCGCGCGACGGGCCGACGACGGACCGACCGGCAGACGCCACCGCCCGACCGTCGTAAATGCAACCTCCATACAAATATACTACAGCCAACGTTCACTTCGATCAACATCACTTTCTTCTCTAAATGTAAGTGCGGACACGGTCGTGGATGCAGCTGGGCCAATACAACCGTTTTTGATTGAGCATAGAATTAATATACTTTTATTGATCACATATATTATGACATCTTAACTTTGAAACACCAAATCACAGTAGTTAGACAGTAACAAAACAACCTTATATAAAAATAAGTAAATAAAAATCGAGAGCTATAATGTCGAATGTCGCCTAACTAACTGAACGTGATCTAGCTATAGTTCGATGTAACGCGGTTTACGATATGTTTTACGTTATGTAATTGATTTTATACGAGTATATTGCTGCGTAGACTGGAAGCCGTTCATACGTTCATAACGTTAAAGGAACATCCTGTACTAAAACACCTATCATCTAAGACGAGCACAAAATTTATCATTTCGTAGTACTTCGTAGCAAGTAATACACACTTTCGTAGAACGTCGTAGCACGTAATAAACAATTTCGTAGAACTACGTAGCACGTAATTTTATCTTAGCCATTTCGTTCGTAGCATGCTATAAACAATTTCGTAGAACTTCGTAGCACACAATTTCCATTTTCGTAGCACAAAGCAATACCTAAGTATGAATAAGTAAAATTTTCATCGCATTTCATCGATTTACTTATTAGATACTTAACTTAGGTACCGACCATTGCTTTCATAATAAAGTTAAAGTCAAAACTTAAATAAATTAAAATGATTCGCGTGAGATCACATTGAACAATAGGTAGTAGGTACAATAGCGAAACTAATGAAGTGCGATGTCTACATTTGAAATCAAAATGTCTTTGGCAAATTAGCATCATTTTATTAAAAGTTTATTTTTTTTAGTAAAAAAGTTACGTATAAATGTAAATCTTTCTAAAATAAGTGTATTGAAGCAAATAAATTCATAAAACTCACTACTTATTGACCTTTGAAGTTTATCTTTCAATTTATATTATTTCACTCGAGGATTGTATTAAAACGGCATCGGCCGCGTCACGGTCGATCTATCTAAGGATACGAGTGTGTACGATGCGCGTCGCTCTGTGAGACAAACTTAGAGATACCTGTAAAATGGAATAGAGCAGTGTTTAAACGTGTCCCGGATCGTAAACGTACCGGTTCGGAACGGATGTATCCCGCGGGACGCGACCGCCTCCACCACGTATACATACACTATCCGACTACTATCCAGATTAAACACAGGTTTACTTAACGCTTTATATCGAGGCACTTCCATTTCATGTACTTTGTTATTTTGCCTTTTTTTCAATTGGCGTTTTACTTTTCACGAAAATCAATATTAATGAAAAATTAAGTGTCTTGAAAATCTAGGCAGTAGTTCAAAACTGCCAAAAATTCTGTATCTTATATGAATTTAGTTGATAAATAAAATGTATTCCGTGCTACGAACCATTATATACAATTAGTGCTACGATATTGCAGTGCGTTACATATTGCTAAGAAATTCTCTTACATATCCACTGAAGTCGTATTAATGAACATTTATGTCAATATATTGTAGGTATATTTAATTATAAGCATATATATCTTCAACGTGCAATAAAGTACTTCATTCATTCATTCACCACATCAAAGGATCATTTCAAACTCGGAATATTCCAATGTACTTGGTCTATATTCCCTTTTTCGATGACGGTATGACGTTCATAAGAAGTAGCGGCGATGTCGGCGTTCACCTTTATGTAATTAATTAGTCCGGTAATAAGCTACGATCAACTTGTTATTAATTAAATATGTTTCAAGAAATATGTCATCCCTTTTATAAAGCTAAAGAGCATTTTTTAGTATCTTGTCATCTCGGAATTAAAATGTTTTGTAACACGTAATGCTAATACTAATGAAGTGTGGTTCTTCATTAGCTTGGGGGTGTGAGGGGGTGCCGGGGGGAGGTGCCGGGGTGTGTTCCAGTGGTCGTAAGGCTTACACTTTTTAATTAAGCTTCTTAGAAAGGCACGGGTTTATATTTAAAGGTCCGATTCCGTCGCAGTAATTACTTACCGTGAAATTATGTGATATATTTATGAATTAATAAACAATAATGTTTATTTAGTTGGAGGAGACATAGATTACAGAGTTTACTACAGTCGACCAATTAATGTGAAGACTAGCTACCAAAGTTCGTATCGTTCGATAAATCCTTTCTTAGCGAATGCCTACTTCATAATAGCTATGAATGCCTTTAGCCCGATCTGTCCATTGGCTTGAGCTGTGCGTTCATTTGCCATTCAGTGAGTCAGGAATTAAAATTAGAATTTCATACTTATAGATTTAGCATAGAATTTTATTAGAAAATAATATTTTATACGAAATATTACACTTTTATCATCAAGTCATATGAAATACCTAAGTAATGGCCTCACTACACTGGAGTATAGATAGATAGATAGATAGTCCCGCTCGCGTTCGCGCTGGTAGCGAGATTACATCTCAAACGTAATTATATTGACAAGAGGTTAGAGCGGTGGAGTTAGAGTGGAGTGGAGTGGAGTAGAGTAGAGAGTGTAACCACATGTTCGCGGCCACTGCGGAGATTATATCGTAAACTTGGACAAGACAAATGTTGTACTTGTGTTCTTATCTCTAGCGCGTCACACTACCTAGGTGTACATGTTTGTTCTTGTCCCGACGTCTTACTTATCTATGATATACATATGTTTGTTGTTCTGGCTGTTTCTCTACGTAGTAAGAAAATTGTCCATTGCCTGTATAACAAGCCTAGCTATTTGCTTAGTTTGGGACTAGATGCGGTCCTGTGGTTTTTCCTGCTTGAGTCCGGATCACATAAGAGTAAATCGTATAGCATCGTAAAGTAAAATGTGGCAACTGTGATTTCAGTATTTCAGCTATGTATGTACCGGGTGTCATCGCTTTAGTTGTTTTTCCGTAAAAAGATAACCAAGTAACACATATTTTTATATTATAAGTATGATTGAAGCGAGTGTCGAGTGGCGGGCACATGGCGGGCAGGGTGACGGACAATCTGCGTGATTTGTACAGTTCATACATCGTTGTGTACACACAGCCTGCCCCCACTGGTACTACACGCTGGACGAGCGAGTGTGCCCAGTGTCGGATAAAGCGAGTACTTTGTGTCCTGTGGGTTTCGAACACTCGGACCAGTCTTAGCCTTAGCTTATATACCATGTGGTTAATCTATGACGTGAACTACGGGTGATGTCACCTATACACTAATTGACGCTATGTTATAAACAAACTTAAATTTACGTATGTCTGAACTAGACTTTCCAGGAAACTATTGTACTATATAACGTACCTATCTACCCCTCAGTGTATCAGTCGAGGAAGTCTATTGGACTAGGTAAGGTAAGGTAGCACCCTGGATCCGACCCTGCCTGCATGTATCTGTTCGACTCGACAGTACACGTACGTCGCGTCGTACACGTGTCGTGTCAGATTGCGAGACACTCAGTCTACACGTACGTAAATACATGGTGGTACAAACAACATGTATTTAACAATACATTATAATCCGGATTTAATCATCATAAATCGCAGCCTTCACTGACTGCCTAAATTACTGAGATTGGAAACTTCTTAACACCGAAGTTCCTTATGCGTTGCGTTGCAAGTGACCACTAAAAAGGGATTTTTATTAATTCCTACAAGATCAGGAATACGCGGGTCGTCCCGCGGGACGCAGCTAGTCATATTATGAATGCAAAAGTGACTGTCTTATTGATCTCTTCATACTTAAACTTCTAAAACAATTATAATGAATTTTGATATGGAAATATATGGGAAATTAGAGAAGGATGATATTTTAAAGATCGCAATCTCGGATCTACGCGAGTGAATACGCGAGGCGTAGGTATGTATGTATGCACGTATAATTGGACGAATGCTGTACATTTTGCATCTAAAATAATGAAAGGAATTATGTAACGTTATTTTGGAATAATATATGTAGAAAGAGAGTAACTTGTCCTATCAGCACCGCTAGATGTACTAAAAGGAAACAACTCTCCAGTTTAAGTTTCATTTTGCTGAAGCTCCCCGAAGGATACTTACCGAAGCTCTCCCAAGGATAGTTTACCAAGTGAGTCAAGTAATTCGAGTGTAAGTATAATTGCAATTGCTCGGTATAATGATGTGAACGTAATGCGGCGGTCGGACGTCAGATGTCACGGTGAACGGTGCCCTCTTTTCTCACTATTGGTTCACAACAGACGACAGATGAAGACGACTTCTTCAAGAATCATACGAAGATATTGGTCATTCACCAGATATACCTATCTACTGCATGTCAACTTCTAAATATATTACTTACTAGTAGTAGACTGAACTAGTGATCTACTAACGATAATAATCAGTTCGTTTTTAATTACTAAATAATAAAATATCTGGGTCTAGTACCTATGACGTTTGTATTCTGACACCTCTATATATGCAGAACGCACACTAGATTTAGATAATTAGGTTCTGATAAGAGCGATGATGGCCTAGTGGTAAATACCTCTACCCGTTTCGAAGGTCGTAAGTTCAAATCCCTGACACCGATGGATTTGTGTGTGCTAATTGATATTGCTCTTACGGTGAAGGAAAACATCGTGATAAAACCTGCGGTTTAGTTGTGACTAGCCGTGATGTATTTCTCTGGATACGGTCGACTAAGCTGAAGTAATGAGGTAAATACAAGCTCTGGTACATAGTACATACCAGTGCACCGACAGTTCTCTCCCATTATGTACGGGTAAATTACATGTTTTCTACAAGCGGTGATAGTAAAACAACATTCGGCTTCCGAATAAACGTTTTATTGGACAAACTTTGAATCTGAAGCCAGACAACACCGACTTAACTAAAGGCTTCTCTAACTAACACTTATATACTATATAATATATATAAATATACTATATCTTAGCGTTAGGTACTATATATCATTAAGTTTACTATACTCTAGGAAGTGACAGAACTATGATTTTGTACGAATTACAGAACAAAGTTTAAGTACAATACGAATATAAACTAAGATCAAACAATTGAGGTTCTAAGTTACGAAAACATAACAACATAGGAACTGGAATCGCCTAATATTAATTTCCTTCACTGGTTGGTAGTGAAGCAAATTAATTAATTTAAACAATAAGAAATAAGTTGGGTATAATGAGACTCGAACTTTAACTGGCTGTCGCGTGGTCGCGTCCTCTCTTTCATGACGATTTTATGGTCTTTACGGATTCCCCTTCCCCTACTACAGTCTACAGCATTCCGCTTCATTCTAATAAAAGGAGAAGTAAGAATTGTCTGTTATTCTATTTGGGACCATTTAAAAATGTGATTTTATTCCATTTTTGACCACAATACCAGAAAGATGGTGTTCTATTGGACATTTAATAACGTGAAGATCTCATTATGTAGTTACAAACACATATAATATATTGAACAAAATGAATGAGATGGACACTTACAGGACACACTGATAGGTAGGTATACAAACGAGTTAAGTAGGTAAGTATATAGAAAATGTACGGCAACTAGGATATGATTTATGTTATAATTAATTTTAGTCGTATTTTTACAATTCCGGTTGTCTAGGCCTCGTCCCGCGGTGCGCTCGCGCTGCTCTCTGAAACCAAACATTACATATTATAATATAGATATCTTCTAGTTGAAGCGACACGGCCTTTATTTGTTGTACTGACTTACTTGTGTACAACTGTGTTGTGAATGTGTGCGTGGAGGCGAGCCTCGGGATTGGTCAGAGCAGGTTACACACACATTAACAACGTGGTGTAGGTACTACGCTTTGTAGAGTACAACACAGCGTTGAATATCAATCGAAGTGTGAGAATATGCAGATTTATATACATATGTACATTCAAATACATACAGTGCATTTATTTACATACATACATTCCTGTTTTTCACGACAGGTATGACCACGGGTGATCGTGAAACAAGCTGGTGGCACTACGGGTCATGAAACAAATAATACCTTTGGACATATAGATATACATTTTCGAGTGAATTTTAATAGAAGTTAGTTGTTAAAAGAGAAATAGAAACCTACACATTAAATATTAGTTTATTTCCAAAGGCAGAGTAAACACATGAATTTATTAGACATTAATATGTTTCAGTAATATTTACTAGAATGTAATATTATATTATAATATTAGAATGTAGATTAAACATAGCTTTTATTTATTACTTTTATTTGATATCGCCGGCCGATTATATTCGAAACCAAATAATGCATATTATTTACAAAAACCGTTTGATCTCGAACATTTAGTAAACAAAAATACTTTGACTTGTAAAGATTTCGTTTGAAGTTCTTATAATACAGATTTCAATGGAACTTGTATGTATTGACGGTCTCTTTAACCTCCTGTTCCATTCACAGACATACCCAGTTGGTAAGACAAGGTTATTTATATACAAGCTGAGACTCGCGGTTTCACGCGCGTAGCCTCCGATCCCGGGGGGATATCCGGGTCTTAACCCTGCATTATATCTAAGGGACTCTGTTATTTTAATGGCAAATTTCAGTAGAATCGGTTCCTCAGTTGCCGCTCGTGCGAACATTTTATGAATAATTTAATTATTATCTTCACTGAATCTACGATTCATTATTTACTTAAGGATTTCAACAAATTGCATACCAAAATAAATTGCATTTCCATCAAGATCTACACACTAAAAGATGATTAGTTGTTTTCGAACAAGTTTTATTTATTTTATTTTATTTATTTTTAACTTCCACATAATAAGAAGACTATATCCCATTACGCAACTCTCGTAAAATCCCTAAACAGAAATTGCATTTTACTAAAAATTTAATTTATGAGAATAAGCCCCCAGGGAATAAATGTACGAGATGTAGGCTATATAATATGTACAATAGTTCTCGCAGTAGCTAGTAGGACACGCTAGAGTTAGGTTAGGTTAGTTTCAGCTCGATTACATCCTAAAGTTGGTAGCTTTATTGAAATCACGCTTCACGTCGTCGTCGTCGCGTCGCTCGCGTATTGGAGTTTTCATTCGAAAAACTTTGATTTAATTACTGTAGTTTTATAGTTAGTAGGTGGTTTTAATGTGTTGTCAGAGTTTCAGGTTTGAGTCGGAACTTCTACTCTAGGTATTGTGTGAGAATTTACCACGATCGTCGTCGAAGCGATGCGAAGCGTTTGTGCGAATCATGCGCTGATGGATGGACCATGGATATTTTGGTTGATGTAGATACACTTCGGCGCGTCGCATCACTTGGATCTTACGACTTGTTAAGTCTGCACGTCGAGTACTTTTTATTTTTGGATAATATTACTCTGAACGTAATAACCCTACCTGCACACAGTCTGAATGTTAAATAAAAACATCAAAGCAACGCTCTTATTTTAATTAAAACCTTCTTCCTACAGTTCTGTTATTAACACCGCAACAAATCACATCTTTATATTAGAAGTGAACCCTCACCCCGCATTACCTGAAGGGGTACTACGAGTATAACCCGGTTCGATTACGATTGTGCTTAGAGTAAACACATCAGAAGGGTAACGACGACCTCTACACTTTGATAGAACAATAAAATGAGTAGCTTATAGCGTCGCTACTCTCCCCCAGTCCAGTGATCCAGTCGTAAACATCGCGACTTATTACTTGATTTAAGTATAGCTACATATATATATACCCTCAAATATATTTAGTTTTAAGAGATGTTTCTTTATTTCAGTTGAGAATAACCAATAGCATAATAATTTGCTCTGACTCGACTTTATCTATATCTAGATAACGTTGTATGTTAGTACATACATTTCCTAGGTAGTCTAAGAAATGGTTCAGCAAAAATTACTTTTAAAAAGTGTTTATAATATAGGATCATCAACCGACAAGAAGAAGTAGACAGAAAAAATCAAATAAATTTGTGATTATGACTCAAATTACCTATTCATAAAGTTAGTTAATATTTCATTGACATAAATTATACGAAGGATCACAAAGAAAACGCGAGTACATATCTATAGGTACCTACCTACGTCATTACAATACAATTTGTAAAGAGTTCAAGCGTGCACTGACTAAATATACAATAGAACGTTAACGAGACGATTCAAAGTTAGAACGTTATGGCGGACTTATTGTACGCGAAATTAAAATATTCGATAAACATTTATTACATTCGATAATCGGGAATTGAGTAATCAATGAACCGGTGTGCGATGCCATGGATCGTGTATCTACTCGTATAACACGATGATATTATGTTGTTATGGGTTACGTTTACTGACAAATCGCGCGGTGCATCAATATCAAAATTTAAAATAATCAGACAAACGTTTCTACTTATGGTAAGGGAACGATTAAAATCTTGTAACTTTAGCAAAATCTTGTAACTTTAGCAAAATCTGGTAACTTTAAAAGGAGTATTTGCAGAACCTTTAATCAAGTAACACCCCGCAAGTATACCCCAAGCCCTATGAGTTTGCCCCAAGCCCTACCCGATGTAGGCGAATTGACCCCGACCACTGTGTGAGCTAAATGAATCCACCGGCTAGCGGCTGTAAGGTAAAGAAGCAAACATCTGATTCTTTTAACAATTTCCACACATGACCGGACATTACCATGTTTATCTTACCCATACCCATCCATGTAAACCCAAATAATTAATTTGCCTTTAGATAACTTTTCGTTTATTTTTGAACAGCAACGTCTTGAAAATATATTTTTTTAAGATATTAAGACATTTAAGCTGTCTTATTTTCAATATTATGAAAATATACCTATCTATGTAGACTAGGTGTCAACTAAATAATATCTACAATAAAATCTACTCTAAAGAATCAACATCAAACATCTACCAAGAGAAGACAAGCTCTACAGATCTATAACTAACACAGAACATCTAAAAAGTAAGAAGAGTTTAGAGTCGCACTAGTGATGCAGATAGGGAATGTAGAAGAAGACAGAAGGTAGCTACTGGAAGAGGTGAGACACATAGATGATGCAAGAAGGTGGTGCGAGCGAGCGAGAGATAGGATTGTGTCGGTGAGTCTCGCGTGATGAAGGCCCGAGTGACAGGCGTACAGTTACCGTATACCATAGTGGATATGTATTGTACGTATGTGTACGGGCAAGATGCATCGTGCGTGAAGCTCCCGCTTTACCGTAGTCTAGTAGCGCGTCGCGGTCGGAGAGGCCCGCGGCCGCGCGCTTGCCCCACATGCCCCGCAAGTTAGTCCAGCCGGGCTCCCGCTTCCAGTAGTACGCTCCTGTAGGCCACCACACAACCAACACTGTAGGTGTAGGTACTACACTACCTATCTGTCGACACTACACCCTCACCTCGCTCACATACTCTCTCGCTAAACGACTCGAATTACATTTTTCATTATGTCGTTTACGATTAATGCGAAATTATGAGTTATAACGTTCGAAAACTTCCGTGTAATGGGCCCTCGACCGCCTCACGCCATATTGACTCCGGGATGTTTAATTTAAAAAGCCGAGCGAGAATTATTATCTAATTCTGTGTTGGAGTAAGTGGGACGGATTTTGACTCGGTTACAATTTATTAGAGCGCCCGTGTCCGGGCTGGATTGCGGCACTTTATCTATTTGACATCTGTCAAACAGCGACAAGTGACTCGCCTCCCGCTGCCCGCGCCGCGCCTTCTGCCGCCTCGCTCGTCTCGTGACTCCTGCACTAACTCCTGGGCTATCGAGATAAACCTAACGACACACAATTCCAGTCGAAGTAATCATATTCCCAATTCAAGTCTCAAACAGACGTAATGACGATAATACTTAAGTACCTATAAATATAATGTTACCGACAAATTGTTTTATGAATCGTTAAGTACACTCGACTCATACAAAATAGGTCATCGAATTTACATATAAACGAACTTTTCAGAGATAATTTGCAATAAATTCATCGTTGTCTACTTTCAAGTGGCAGTAATATTACTTTTAATACATTGCAAAACATTTTCCTGTTTAGCAAATGGGGATTGTCTTTTGTCAATATTTATCGTTTGTGGAAATAAGCCGCAGAGTGAGAGGCAAACATAAATCAATCAGTTAAAGTAATGCCGGAGGCGTCCACCGCTACCGCCGCGCCGCCCGCGCCTTCTACTTACAATCATGGTTCCTATACCATCTTCTATCTATAAAAGCTGTATATTGGACGACTTATGAAGCTTTCTGAGCTACCGAACTACTCGTCTGTCTGTAGTTTTATACAATTAAAATTGTTAGTCGTACACAACTCAATGGAATGTATCTAAAGGTTCCTCAGCCAGGCAGGTGAAACCGGGATACACACCTAGGGCTACTAACAGGTAAGCTTAATCTTAGAGAAAATATAATTTTACGAAGAACAGGGAAAGCAAAATTAGGTGTAAAATTTGCTATGCATAACATTAGGGTAGATAAAGATGAATTTAATGTTGTCTGTAACGACTGACTAAATATTTTGTACTTTAAGTATATCAGTGAAAATGCTTAGACGGTACATTTTGCTAAATTGCTTTCCGATTGAATCTTTTCCCTATTTTGTAATGTGGTACCGAGGCAGGTACGAGGTCTAATGACATTATAAAAGCTTTTATATTAGGATGGAGTATTGTGTAGAATATTACCGCTATTATACTGTGCCTGCTTGACGGGCCGCTTGCCCCAGGCTCCGTGCAGCGTCTGCCAGGCCTTCTTCTCAGGTGCTTCCAGAACTTCGTTACCTTCTTGCTGTTGTTGCATCAACTGCAACAGATATACGTGATCACGCAAGTTCAACACGAGGATAATTAAAATCAATTCTGGTCCAGACATTTCGCTTAGGACTTTGCATGTTTTATGAAAAAAAAAGTATCGAATGACATGATGCTGCATGTGTAAATTACTTCCTCAGTGTTTATATTGGTAATTTAAAGACTGATTCTGACATATATTTTACTTTCTGGACTTTACTTCGCCATTGACATCCGACACAGGGTGTTATCACCAGGGTGTTGCCACTCAAAGGGAGCAAAATATACTTATAATAACAGCAGATTTTAAAAATACCTGTGGAATAATTTGTTCGAGAGCAGCATCTAAGTCTTCGTAGTCGGTGTCTGTGCCGGAACGTTTGCCCCACGAGCCGTGGAAGTTCGACCACTTTTCCTAATTACCGAACAATATACACGATTTATTTTCAATTAATAAAATTTACTACAAAATCTGCACAAAGATTTTAAAAGTAAGCGACATTTAATTTACTATGACATACATACCACAAATATAGTCACATGTGCAAATATGTTCTTCGTATTACAAATGAAAACCTAATGTGATAGAAATACGGTTGAAAGTAAGTTCTAATAAAAGGCCTCCTTTCAATTAACCTTCCCGCCCGCGACCGAGAAACAAAACTCCTAAATATTCTAAATACCGACCCGTGTCAGCGGAGCGATCCCGCGCGCTGCGATTACAGTGACATAAATACCCACATAGTTTCATACACTTGCCAACTTCTCATGAACACCAAGTGAACAGCCAAGTTCCCGATCGGCTCGCAACTTGACATTGTCTCCGCCAACTTTCCCATTACCTCATCATTACACTCAAATCTTATACAATTAATATTCAAACCACTGAATACATATCACTTATGGTACTGTTTTTAGAAAGTAATTAAGGAATTGAGATTGAATTTTAGATATTATCCCTGACAGTCCCTTTGTTAGAGCGTTAAAACTTTAGACAATAGAGGTTTTGACGGAAGTTGCCTCTTCCATCGCTTTAAAGCGTAGAGCACACTGTATTGGAACGGTACTGAAAGCGTTCCGAGATCAGATTTTTTTATTACGTTAGAGTTTTTATGCATCATATTATGCCACATAAAGACCGGTCGTTCTCAGTGTGTTTTGCTCTTTATGCAGTACCCGATGATTAAAAAGAATTTCAATATACTAAAAATAGGTATTCCGTTATAAATGAAGAATGTTATAAATAAAATTGATGATACTTACAGGTCCTCGTTTTCCCCAAGCAGAGCTCATATCTTGCCAGCCACGTTTGCCCCAAGCAGAGTTAAGGTCTTGCCATGCTCGCTTGCCCCAAGCCGAGTTGAGATCTTGCCAGGCTCGCTTGCCCCACGCCGAGTTCAGGTCCTGCCAGGCTCGTTTGCCCCAAGCAGAGTTGAGATCCTGCCAACCTCTTTTACCCCACGCTTGGGACATGTCCCTCCATCCGCGTTTGCCCCAGGTCGGGTTGAGATCTTGCCACCCTCTTTTACCCCAGGCGGAGTTGAGGTCCTGCCAGGCGCGCTTGCCCCAGGCAGAGCTCATGTCCTGCCAACCCCGCTTGCCCCACGCCGAGCTCATGTCCTGCCAACCCCGCTTGCCCCAGCCTCCATGTAAGCTGGACCACGCTCTTTTGTCCTCTTCCGTTAGTTCTACTTCGTTGTCGTTCTGTAATACAATTCAATGGTTAGATTTTGTCATCACAACAAACGATGGTCATTTCGTCAACTACATCGGAACATACTATTAAAATGCGTCTCAACGACAAGAGTATGGTGGAAACACTGCGCTGCCCGCGACCGCTCCGCCGCCGCCGCCGTCCGGTCAGGTAACGTTCCTTAGCGAGCGTGAGTGTAGCTGCGATGCTTTCCAATTATTTTCATTTGTTTAGTTTCATGAAGTTAATCCTTGTATTACCATCATGAATAAGATTATTACCTAAGTTTGTAGGTAAACGCGCAATAAGCTTAACAAAATGGAAAGATTAGACAAACTTTATGGCGGCAGAGATGCATATTTTGTGTTTAGTAAATACAGTTAAAAGTTTTCCAGATACATTTTCCGTATTCAAATATACAAACGTAGATTTTGCAATCGATACATTTAATATTTATTACAGTCATCTTCCACTAGACCATCAAATTGTGACTTTATTTGTCATTAAAATGTATATTGCAGCGCGAGTGATAGAATGGGTGTTCAGTAATCACTATTAAACAGTGTCTGGGAATAACTGAGCTATAGGTATACATAAATCGATGATGACATGTTTTTTTTGTGATGATTATGTTTAGTTAATATTAACAGTAGTTTACGTAATGTTGGTTTAGTTAGTAAGAGGATTGTGCAACTCCCACACAAACCAATTACTGGTTTAAGGAAGTGAAGATAATGTGTGTTATGTAATTGTTTTTTAGTAAATAAATAAAAAATGTGCTGTTTTTTTAAACTAGGTAAATAGCATGATACCAATTAACTGCGATTGAATAAAAAGGCATTTTAATAGAGCATTGCCTACAGCTGCAATCGGCATCGCTATAAAAATAAGCCGTCCTCACAAAGGCACCCACTGTGACTCCAGTAAAGAGTGCATTTCATAGCATTCCGTTTATTCACAGTTCATTTTCTATGAACCCCAGCTGTTAATTAAATAAAATAAAAAAAGTAGTTGAGTTAACTGAGCGGACTCCAGTCGGCCATTTCTGTTTGTAACAATACAACTATTGTGTTAAAGCTGAAACACTTGCAAATATACACGATGAGGGAGTCGCTAGTTGGGACGACTCACTATTATTTTCAATATAAGTTTTAATAATTATAATTAATTCGTTTCTTTTACTTTATTTCTGTATTAAATAACAACTTGAGCAGGGATCATCACTACCTACATATTTTGGTCTCAGAAGTTTGATACTCATTGCAAATAATTCTAAAACGGTTGCCCTTTCACAAATCTGTATAGAACTCGACGATAATCAGCTTTGTACGCGATTCGAGGGTTCGGTCACTTCGGCCCAGTTATTATTTTATCGCCGGAACTGACGGCGCGGGGCGGCGCGGGATGGCGCGGGATGGCGCGGCTGGCGACGGCGGCGGCGGTTAGGGGCATTTGAATTATTTATGGGGCCTCCATAATATTTTAATCGGCTCTCAATTAAGCTGGTCTAGGTAAAGGGGGCAATTCAAAAACGTTTCGGGGCGATCACTTGGGGCAAATGTACTTAATCATAAGGGGTTGATTGATAATTATGAAGAAAATGTTAGTAAGAAGTACCTACTCGCAACTTAAATATATATTTAGGAGATAGGTATCTAGTAAAGGGTGACTCGGTCGTCAGCACATCAGAACCTACAAATTCTCCGTATGGTATTAAAGGTAGGTATTTATTTCATTTCTATGACTGTACAAAGTAGGTCCTACCGTTATAATTCATAAAGATTAACAGCTCGTGAAATGAGAGTAATATAGTCGAAGCGAGCCTCCTCTGCATACACTTTACTGACAATGGCGGTGACACATTAATGAGGGTAAAACATTGTAAAATATCTCGTCACACTTTCTTAACTTCATTCGTCTTATCTTGTCTTCATTTTTTACTAGTTTAAATATGCGAGTTTGTTTTTTACTCTGTTATTCCCTAATGAAACTTGTTTCGATAGATAGATGTCGCCCTAATCTAGTTATAAGTAGTTTATCGATTTCGGCTTTGACCAGCGACAATATTTGACTGAGGTTAGAGTGCCATCCAACTTTCGAATCAGTATTTTAGAAGAACAAAATGATGTAAGAAAACTTGTCATAGACAAGTTTAATATTAGCTGACACAGACCGTTACGCTCCGTGTGTGGGGAGCCATAAAGTTAGTTTTGGGGTATGTTAGGTAAATGCTCCATTAGTAAGTAAACTAATCGAAATGTCCACCTATCGCGTATAAACCAAGCTCAGAGCAAATATACGGCTATCTTAACTTTCAGACTTTGGAAGGAATGGGACGTTAATTCTTCTCGAAGCTTTAATTATAAGGGAATAATTAACGACATCTGACTGTTAGGGTCTTACTTAACACTATTCAATATGTAAGTTTACCTTGCCTCCTGACTTGCTCGATTCTTTACTTTATTTGTTTGGTAATTTAATATTTTAGCTGTGGTTTTAAAAGTTGTAAAGTCTAGTTGACTAAGGATGGCGTCGTCGTTACATTATGAATAATTAGCAATTTTCCATATATTATAATAATAAATGCATTTTTTAGTTACCTGTGGTGACGGCTGATCATGTTTCTCTTCGGCTGCGACCACCATGAGCACTGCCAGCGCCCACACGCATAGCGCTGATACACATCGACGCATCTGTTATACAAACAAACAAACAAACAAAACGACATTAGTTTATAAAGTTTAAATGAGCACACCCGCGTGTGCGCTGGGTGTTCCTAAAGTCCCGATCCGGGAATATGGGGATAAAAGAAGCCTACGTGTGCTATATTTTTATCACAGTCAATTCTGTAGTTTTTCACACACCTACACACAAAGTTTGATATTTATCTTATTAGCATGATTTATTTAATTCTATAGTAACATTAAGTACCTAAACAATATAAACAACTAAATGACGTAGAACATATTTATTAAACGATCAGGGGTTGTTTTGGCGACCATAAAACTAAGTGGTGATTATGTTATAAGATTATGTTAACAACGTGTTAACATTAACATGTTACTCATTCTAATTGCGTCACGTCTCTCTGCCTATATTTATATCATTCCCATCGCTTACAGCATGTCTATTGTCCATTGATAGCGTTATTTATAAAGCGCTGCAGCGGCTGCAAATGCAATAGGTTGCGGACATAGGTCAGGAGACAACCTTCTTTATTACAAAGCAATATCTAATCCTAAGGAAAGCTTTTGTACTTGGAAATAATATTCTTTTGAACCGAGTATCTATTGAAGCGGTGTTTGAAAGATGGGGAGGTCCTTTGATCGAAGGGTAAGATGTTTTTGATGAAATGTTAAGTTTTTGTGTTATAAAAATAAAAACATTTTTAAATAATATTTCTTACAGTGGAGTTTCATCAAAATTGTGGTACAACCATATTGTTTATTAGATACATAGTTGATAATTTTGACAACTCCACTAAATCTTCAAACAAACCTTTACTGAAGTATTATCGAAACAATCCAAATCAGTTAAAACCTAATCAGTTAGATAGATGAATAGAAATCTCCTCACATTTAAAATGTAATAGTCTGTTAGTTTAAAGTAAATCCCAGCTAAGTGGGTAGTGTTTGTTCTGTTCGGAATAATTGTATGAAATAGCGTCGCGAACCGGGACCGAGACTGAGACCGAGAGCGGGACCGAGATCGGGACCTATGAATGAAACATTTCACTTTACATTTTAAGTGGAAACGATTTCCGATATTATCGTACCGAGATTTTAAACTTAACTAATGGTTTGTGGTTTTACATTGAATTATACCAAACGATAAAATATATAAAATAATATCGTTATTCTAAAGTTTAAAATTATTCCAAAGTTATTTAATACGGATATTTGTACTTATTTGTTTGCATTTCGTGGAGCTCGATACAAAAAATAAAGTTAACCTTTGTCCTAATTGTACCTAAAAACTTTATTAGATTGGTATTTTGTCGGAAGCCTGAAAAAACATGACGTGTTGTGTTTGGTTTTAACTAGAATTAGTGTTGATTAGATAAGAGTATTTTAAGTATAATTATTCGGGAAAGTACACAAGTGAAGAAAAGGCATTATTTTTGTTAATTTTCCAAAGCTTCCGATAGTACCAGGATAATACAGATATTGTAAGAGCCATCACATTACGTTTTAAACTCTTAACAAGACAGGATGGACGACCGTGGCGGACAGACTACAACTTGAATCATTTGAGATCAAAAATATTAGACACTGCACAAGTCGTATGAAGGCAATTGAAAATAATGTAATGAAAACAACAAGTGAAATAGAATAGTATGTATAGAATGAGGACAATCTGGTTGAACGAAGGGCAATTGCTGATGGTTACGACGCGGACGTGACGTGGTCTAACATTTCCCTTAATATTTGAGATAATACAAACAGACATAAAACGAAATATTACGTATTTCGTTCGATCAAACAGCTTGCCCCCCCCCTGTTCACTGAGTTATTCTATTGTTGTTCTCAGTTGCAGTCGACTGCTGTCACTGTGGTGGGCTTTTGTTTCTAATCACAACTTGTAATCCACGCGTCGAAGTTGTCGCTCGTTGTTTGTCATACTTCACTTCAGAAAACTTTCACCTACCGGCCTAGAGAGGTAGGTGAAAAGCTTTCTGGGCAACTAATCTATCAGAAGAGTAGAGGTTCACTTTAATTTTTTTCTGGTTAAAATAAATGCTAGAGAACCAAATATTATAATGATCAATCATATTTTTGAAGTTACTTAAAAGTGATATTGTTATCTGACTTTTGCTTAGAACTTTTGTTGAAAACTTAACGTCAGATTATATTGATCGATTGATGTATTTTCAAACACGAAACTTTTCACTGAAACGACAGAAATATATGGAAACCTCGAACGCTGCGTAAAAACTGAGTACCGACGAGTTGGTACAAGGCAAATGTTGTTCGTGATAGCTCAGGATATTGCATTTGAGAAGGGCTCGTTTATTGGGAGTATACAACGTTTCACAAGGAGATATGATTTCAACTCTATGTTTGAAAATATCATACGAACACTTTTAGGTTCTTCGATAAATGGGGTATTCCCCCTATCCCCCAAATGCGGATAGCATTTGGGGGATAGGGGGAATACCCCAAGTTTAACAAATATGTACTTGAAACGACTAAAAATGCTGCTTTAAAAGTACATAATATGTATATGGAATTTACTATGTGTTGCGGTTTGACCTCCGATCCTAGAGGATGAGTAGCTATCTATAGACCAAGTTTACTATGTGTTGCGGTTTGACCTCCGATCCCAGAGGAAGAGTAGCTATCTATAGACCAAGTTTACTATGTGTTGCGGTTTGACCTCCGATCCCAGAGGAAGAGTAGCTATCTATAGACCAAGTTTACTATGTGTTGCGGTTTGACCTCCGATCCCAGAGGAAGAGTAGCTATCTATAGACCAAGTTTACTATGTGTTGCGGTTTGACCTCCGATCCCAGAGGAAGAGTAGCTATCTATAGACCAAGTTTACTATGTGTTGCGGTTTGACCTCCGATCCCAGAGGAAGAGTAGCTATCTATAGACCAAGTTTGATCGCAATCTGTTCAACAGCAAACGAACACAATTACAGACTTACATTGTAACGAAACGGAAGGTTTCGTTACCAGTTTTACAAATTTAGAAGAAGAATAAAGAAGAAGTTGAAGAGAGTCTGTCAGTCCGTCTGTCAGAATTCTAAGACCTACCTGGTAAACCGAATAGCTCAAGACCATCAACAATAAAAGTTTAGAAAAAGGATAAACTACTATAATTTACCAAGATTAAATAAATAAAAAAAAAACTTAACTAGATGTAGACAGACAGTGACAGTGGTATCCAATAGCTGCATACGGCGTTCTCTCTTTATATGTTATCGGATGGTTACCGGTTGAAAAGTGGTGTAAGGCAAGGTGGCCTGAGCTCTTTGGACCAGGTATAACGAACTCCATCCTTTTCTTACTCCTTGATCTTCAAGTTTATATACACCAACCTTGTTCGATGGGTGAATCAAAGCGTTGTTGTATTGCATGTAGTAATAACGTAGGAAAAGATATTTTTTTAGAAAGAAGATGCGTTAGTCTCGTCGTCGTCGGCGGCGTATGAATATACTCTGTAATCACATCCAATGCACACAGCTAATATCCTGCCATAATAGGTACTCCGCAGCACAGTCAAAAGAATCAATTGATTATTTTATTATTTTACCAATTATTTTTTCCAAAAGTCATCTCTCAGTTCACAAGATTTTCTTGAATGACCTTATCAGCCTTGAAAACTCTCAATATGAAAGTTTCTTAGTCGTCAGTAATAAACTAGTCTTAAACAATATATAAATAAAGGATAAATTACAAAGAAATGTGTTGATGAGGTGATAGAATTAGAGGGTGGCATTGTATATGCCACAACATACACTAGCAAACTTTTGCATTTATAATATGTATTATATGACACAACTTAGTAAACTTCGTAGTGTCCCCAGCACTCGACCGTAATGAAAATATCAATGACTACAACTGGAGTAAACTTGACCCAAACAATTTCATAAAAGGTGATTAAGAGTGAAACCGTGAAAGTTAGCGATCCACGGTCAGACGGTCACTAACGAGTTAACACGCCGCCGCCCTTTAGATACAACATTCAACTTGTAACTAGGTTATGTAAGTAAGTATCGTTGTATTGACTTAATTCAATTTATTTAGGTGGGTATCGATAATGTTAAACGCAAACGTTGCAGTGGGCAGCCATGTCAAGATAACGCTCGATTCTAAGGCCGTAAAAGTAATCACAAACCGAGTGCCTACCCCCAGCAGTAGAGACCGCGTGGATGGGTCCGGTTTAAAGATAACCTGAGAAGTATCGTTTGTTACCTCTTTACGTACTTCAAGCAAAGATTACACAACCGATTTCTATGAAACTTTATAAGTATACTAGCTGCGCCCCGCGGTTTCACCCGCGTAAGTCCCGATCCCGTGGGAATATCGGGATAAAAAGTAGCCTATATGTTAATCCAGGCCTCTAGCTATCTACATACCGAATTTCATTGCAATTGGTTCAGTAGTATTAGCGTGAAGGAGTAACAAACACACACACACACATACACACACACATACACACACACACAAACTTTCACATTTATAATATTAGTAGGATCAGTAGGATAGGATACTCTTCAAAGATCTTATACTTACAATCATCAACAAATATATTTCAAAAAAGTTTATTACAGGATTTTATGTTGATAAAAAACTCTATGGCCCATAGCTCATTAATAGGTACCAACTCTTAACATCTTACACACGTGATAACTTTTAAACGAAATATCCGATTGAGATGAAACAAAAAGTATTTTACTTCTACATAAATACTCTTGATAACATAATGCTTAATTTTGATAAAGATTTAATATTACGATACATAATAATATTTAACGTAGTTTTTTTCTTCAGACGATTTAATAATTATTTTGAACACAAAATCGGTTATTATGATTAAACCATGATAGCTAGATATATGTTCTCGCGGACTTTTTTGGAGGTCTTAATGGAATCTACAAACCCGTAGTACATCATTTTGTTCTATTGTCAATAGTTTTTGCAGCGCACGCAAAAATAGGTTTTCGATTTTACACCTTGTGTTACAAAATAGCAATTTTATTACGGATCCCTAATTTTGAAAAAAAAAATCATAGCCTATAGCCTTCCTCGATAAATAGACTACCCAACACTGAAAGAATCATTCAAATCGGACCAGTAGTTCCAGAGATTAGCGCGTTCAAACAAACAAACTCTTCAGCTTTATAATATAAATATAGATTTCGTGGCTAGCTAGAGCATAAGAATACCACTTCTTCATAACATAAGATTATGTACTTTTTATCCCGATATTCCGTCGAGAAATAACCTATGAGGTTTCACGTATATTTTTACAAGTGTTTGTTTTTTTCACCCTTTCACGATTTAATAAGCAAGTATACAAAGTTTGTCGTAAATTGATTTAGGTACAGGAAGCGCGAAGTTTTCTTGGAAAAAGTTTATACTTTGAATTTGTGGATTGAGTGAGTGGGTGTTTGACCGAGTTTCATTGAATACAACCAATTTGTTGGGCAGTCGAGTGGAATCGTGAAATATTACCCACTTGGTCGATTCGTATACACTTCGTTCTCTGTTTCTCAGGCTAAACACACGGAAGTTAATCCGATCCCAACTTTCTTATTTCCACACTGTCATATTTATTAAATTAAAAAGCAAATATTTATGTTTTCGATGTTATGTTGCTTGTTATCTTATCGATGTCAAAATACGTTAGGAAGTAAAGTAAGTATCGATAGTAGTGTAGCGTCACCCGGCACCGCTTATGCTCGCGCTCGCTCAGAGCTCGACGGTTTCTGTTTCAATCTATTCCGTCCCCAGATTTTATACTCCAACCGACCAACAACAAGCTCTATTTACATCGTCCTTTATATCAAACATTTGAAGACAATTTCATTTGATTTACATAGATGTAAAATATCTGTACCCACCTATCTACAATATCGTTGCATAGTTTTAAAGATCTAAGCTCACATATGGACAGACAGACAGCAGGAACGACTTTGTTTTATACTATGTAGTGAATTTATATATATATTTGATTATACTTTATATATTTTATCAAGATTACTAAATATATATTTATAAACACAAGCCATAACATAAGTGTAGTTACTTAGCTTGGGGCTGCATGGCGATGTGTTCAAACACTACATAACGGATGTTCCTTTGCTACCCTTAATCTAATCCAATTTAAATTAATTGACGTTTTAAACTTAAACAAACTTATATTGTTTGTGTATTAATTTAATAATTAATACACAAACATTTTTGTTTAAGACAAGTAATTATATTAGTAAATTAATTAAATTAAACTTATGCTTAACTTTAGGTATATGAAGTAAAATATACCAAGGTACAGTAAAATAATCAAATGACAATTTGATGGAATTCAGTTGGGAAGTAGGTCTAGGTAGGTATAGTTGATGTACTATAATGTAATTTATAGGCATTTGAACTCTATGTTCGATTTAGAAAATACAATTTTATTGGATTATGTACTTGTTAGAATTTGAATATTGGAATCGAAAACAAAGTCTTTTAAAGCGTCATCTTCGTCGTCGTCGAGCTTCGTCGGGCGTCAGGGAATCAAAGATAAGTCTCCATAAACCATATTCCCAAGCATTGACAGACACAACCTGAGATCTATTCAGATTTCTATGTAATTGGAACCCGAGTGTAGGAGCTTTGGATGTTATAACGCATTACTTCCCGTTTAGAAAGCTTATCGATTTTGATAAAATCAGAAATATTACTTCCGAATGTGTCGATTACACATGGACAAATTCGACCTTGACATAAGCTACTGCGTACACATAGAAATTAAATTTTAGAAAATTCATTCTTAGTGCATAACTACGTCATAATACCTACCTGAGGTATGCCAAACTCTCCATCCAGTCGGCTCCATCCATTGGCTTGAGTAGTACTTTGATATATCAGTTAGTCGTCACTTTAGTATTTCTATGTATGGTCAAGACGGGATACCAACTTATCTTTCTCAGTATTTAATTTTACCTTTCTTGTTGATCTAAAGTAGACAAAACGTATGCTTACTTTAGATCAATGACCTAATTTTTCATCTTCTTTTCGAGTCAGTGACGCTCGACCAGTCAGCATTTTCCTGCCCTATAGTTAGTCACTGCAATTGCAGCATCGTTGAACTCTATCAGTTCCAATGGAGTATGTGCACCATGGACTGCGACGGGACTTCACTGTCGCATTACAGTGCTTTTAAAGTGGACTATAGTAAGTATTCAATTAGTATCGCAGGTCATTGATAGGCCTGTGACTGTTACGGATCGATACTGCAGTATAAATAGCTTATCGATTGCATCGTCCACTCTCCGTAGACCCCTGCACTCGAACTATCAAGTATCATCACTTCGAGTGCAACGGTTCTAGTTACAGTGGACGGATTGACTACGATACGTCATACGTTAGTTTTTTATAAGGTTTTCATGCGTCATTTAAGTAGCGTTTATAGATCGTTTTATATTTTTTATACGTGACATTTCAGCTAATAATAAACAGGTGGTTTGCGGTTCGATTGATTTATGGGGTAGATTCGATGCATTATTTCATTAATATAATATCGAAACACAACCTCCTGACCTTAGAAAAAACGAAGCGCCTTGATTTGTTCACTTTAGGACAGATTTGCGTTAAGTCGGAATCGTAGGTACTATGGCGGATTCGCTTAAAGATAGAAGTAGGTAAGTATTACTTATACTCATTTAAAAAAGTAAATGAACCAGAACATGTACTCTACATTATATTTCTTTTGAACCAAATGCGTATTATTAAGCGTATAAATGTTCATATCTATCATCTACTTAGTTACATCATTCAAATAATCGCTCCATGGCTCCACTATGGTAGGTACTATAGCAAAGGCCCAGTGAAAGCCGTCAAGATGACAGATCGTCGTCGTCACGTCATCCCGGGATGGGTAGGTAGGTAGGTACCGCACGCAGTGGGATGGGATCAGAAGTAATCGCGCGTTCATTTAGCGATAATCCCGGGATTATGATAATGGGTCGAACCCCCACGATATTGTATCATTCGAAGATAATTGACGATGTTTTCATGGTTTCATTGCTTGGCTTCGAACGGTTCAGTCGCAATTCAACTCTAAAATACATCCCATTGTCACTATTCATTCCATTTGTAAAGGAATTTTACTATAGTAGGTAGGCTTAGCGAAATAAAGAAATTAATTATAAATTTACTTGATGCAACTAAACTAATGTTTATTTGATATTGCCTGATACACATATCGTGCCAAACCACTTGATTTTTTTAATCGATGAGTTCTTAAGTGTTATCTCTCTTCCTATAAAAAATAGTAAAGATATTCGAGAAATTGCAGCTATTAACATACTAAGTTTTATCGGAATCGGTTCAGTAGTTTTTGCGTACTACGGTACCTACCGAACTACCAACACACTTCCGCATTTATAATAGTAGTTATATATATTATTTAAGGCAGTTTCCTATTCAGGTCAATTAACGAAATTAATTTCAAAGTGCGATTCTAATTTAGGAAATGTTCTATTACAATTTCATGACAAAGAAATTACCAAGAAATTAAAATGATAAAGTAAGTACAAGGTTCAGGAGTCAGGACAAACGATATGAGATACTACCTATCTCCTATCTTCTACCGCCTGCATTTAATGTTTCATTCAGACGAGTGCCTCTCGTCAAACTCTTGTGGATGTCATTGACGTATACTAACGTATTTATATGTTTGTTACTTGTCTTGTGTGACGTATAACGGTCTTCGGTAGTAATTAATTATTTATATTAACATAATTAAGCGAAGACCTTTACAAGTACTCAGGCAAAAGAAGCCGTTTCAAAGACAAGCCGCAGTTCTATTTACCTGATATATTTATTTTATTAATTTGACTTCAGACAAAGAAAGCGACTCCATAATTTCGATCAATAATGAATGGTGTATTCCTTGGAACGCGGGTTTTTCGAAAGGTATTGAAATGTCATGAGAATTATATTAGACGGTAACTTATTTGAATTGTTAAACGACACTCACCTACTGAGTGACATGAATCTAAGACATTTTGTACTGTCTTGGTACAGGTCTTGAACTACTCAGATAAAATAGCTAGTGCTAAGTACGTACAGTAAGTTTAAAAAACATTTAGTGGAAATGAGAATATAGCTGAGCTCTGGCCTCTATGTTCAGTATTTTAAACGAAACGACTCCATTTTATATTATTAACGTGACTTCTTAGAGGGGTTTTAGCTTTACGTTATAAAATAGCTCAGAGCTAACATAGCTAATACCACACGTTCAATAAAATGATCAATCTCAATTTAAAACTGCGCAAATGACGCATGCTTAAGGTTAAGGCTTAAGATCAAAACGCAACGTCAAATCAGACTTGATGGTCTGTACCTAAAAGACTACGCCATTGTGATGCGATTGAGATTGCAGCGTTATTTGATAGTGTAGTGAGTACTTTACCTAACCTTAGACTTGTTGCCAAACTGATAAATTGTTATAAAAGTGAACAATCGTACAAAACAGAGAGATTTCTCTAGATTCCATAATATTCATAGCTAAGTAACCTAATTGTTGTTAAACTTCGAAACAATTGAATATTCGCCACGTTTCAATCTGAATCAAGTTATTTATAAGCTAAAAGTTTCGCATTGCCAAGTTAAGCTTTGATGAATTTATTAAAAAGTTTGTTTTGATTTTATAAAAGTGAAAAGGCAATGTAAGCAAGTATGTTATATTTTATAAATACGTTTTTAAAAACCTCGTTTTATTAGTCTGTCTGTAGGTATAAACTAAACTATGTTTAACATAGCAACAAAAACAACACTAAATTATGAAAACTAATGATACCTTCATTGAATACCAACACGATAATGATCTAATTAAATTAGTGAAGAAAAAACTTCCTAATATCTTTCTAATGACTGTATTGACCTCTTACAAATAAAATGTAATAACTTTCAAAGCCACTCAGTAACTTCTTAAGTCAAATTGGTTATTGTTTGTGATAAACAAAACTTTGCCGTAGGTACTTAGTGTTGTATTTTTGGCATTAGACTGCTTAATTATGATTTGGTAGGTGGATAATTATTATTATGTTCTTGATGCTAGAACTAATGAATAACGTTTTACAATGTTATTTTTGCGAATAAAAAGTTATTTAATTTCTCGCTTATCCGGTGGCGTAGAGTGTCAACTCTACGCCACCGAAGCACGTCCGAATCTAATTGACGTTACACATCACGCCCCCAAATTAAAGTTACTCGTATTAATATCCCTAACTTTGCTTTTCCTCGTAAATGTAGAGATTTGATTCAAAAGTTAACGGCGTAATTACGTGAGATGGTAGAGCACTTGCATCGCGTCTCGTCGTCTCGGCCTGCGGGTGCGGGCTGCTGGAGAGATCCCTACGTCTATCTCTCTTTCCTACAGACTATAGAGAGGTAGATAGGTAGCGGTATGTGACGTCATAAACCCCGCGTGTCGCCATCTGCCGGTGGTGATTACCGCCGGATACTTTCACCTTTATAATGTATCTCACTACGTGTCGTCTTATTATGGATCTTGGCTGGTTTATGTGGATGGATTGAGTGGCTACAAATGCTATACAACATGTCTACGAACTCTCCGATACCAAGATATACCTATTTATGTGTTTATTTATGTAAGAAATATATGGTACGTAGATAGCTCGATCCCTGGATTAACATATCCCAATATTCTTTCACTGGTAAAATGCTATAAAAACGCTGGGCGTTGCTAGTAGTTTATTAATGAAAAATAGATCTCGGGGCAATTATTGAAGTATATTTCATTCGTATAGTCAAGTCGATTGCACTTGAAACATCCATCAAAGCGAGACGAAGCTTCATTACAAACGAAACTCGATAACTCGACTCACAACTAGTTAAAATTAATCGAGAATCGGAGACAATTCGTCACTAATCCCCTAGCAGAGCGTGGCTGAGCCCGCCCGCCCGGTGCCCTCGACTCGAGTATCGATAATGGACCGAATACATTTCGATTATCGTGTTAATCGATTCCACGGAGGTTTCACAAACTAAATTAATTAAAACAGGCATTCGTCAGAGTTGCCACCGATGCCGATGGAAAGCTTTTAGGAGACAAGTCTTTAATTTGACATTAGGTGGCGCTGGTTTACATAAGTTACCTATAGAAAATTGTTAAATGCGTAGGAATAGGATCTTATTTGTTCCTAAATGTGTACCTTAGTTACTGATTGCAATATTTTCTTCGTAAACAGAATACTTACAGCCTGATGAAACGTTCTTACCTGTAACAAAATATAACATTGATTAAGAAATATGTAGGTACACACAGAACACAAGTAACAGTGATGTCAATGTAGAAACACGAATAGTTTCCAGTTGTCTCGTCGTTTCAAATCTAAAAGACTATGAGATGAAAGAGAATGTAAAACTTAATGCAAAGATTGACTCGATGCTGGCTATATGAACAAATTGATCGAAGTCAACAAGAAAAAAATAAAAGTTAAAAAATTGTTTAGCATAATCTGTTGGTAAGTAATTAGCAAAGTTTCCGAGTTACAATGGAAACTTAAGTCGACTCAAGGTGACGAGCGCTTAGTTTTTGTATCTCTACTTCAAACTAACGTTAGGTACCTACTGCGGGCGGAGAGGAATCTATGTTTAATTATAAAACTATACAACTTAGGCTTGTTTTACATTAATTTCACATTTTGTGAGATTTAAAACTTAACCCTCCTTTTGACTTTGCCGTAGTCGGATAAAAAGAGGGCTTAGTTTTCGTAGAGATATTAAACACGGACCAAACATGGCTAACGAATGAATTCCTTTGGCTAAATGTGCACTTTTACCAACCGGAACCGGCCCAAACCACATCGACTCAACTATAGCCATGTGCTATAGCTGCATAGTACATCAAACACAAGCGAAACTCTGCCTTCAAATTGAAGGTAAGCAAGGATTTACCAAAATGGATACGATCATTATTTTTATTAGCTCGTTTACATTTACACTTGTATGCATTTTGATAAAACTTGGTGTAAAGATACCTCGATTCCTTTAGGCTACATTTTATCTAGATATTCCCACGGGAACGGCACTAGCTAGTGTATTATAAAATAAGGGCCAATAGCGTTGCTTCTGATCTTTACTGCCCGTTGTGGCCAACTTGGAACAAGTTCGTATTAAGTTAGAATTAAGTTAAACCCCAACTGCACTTATAGTCAATATTGTTTAGTATTTAGTTGTGTACTAGTTTATGATAACTTAGTTTTAAGATTAAACGTTATTTGCAAGTAAACTTTGTCTGAACATAAGTGTAATGCAGTTATCTCGTATTCTATAGGTACTGGGATTATTTTGTAAGTTATATTCGTCGTATACACGTACTTGTAAGAAATGCAGTCATTAAGTAATCAATAGGTACCTACTAACTGCAGTCAAGTAGCGATCGATCGCAGTCTCACTGTTCTATTCATGGTTTAAAATCGATTACTGAAAGTACCTTATTTGGTTTTCCATTATTCGCTTATTTTTACGATGCTCAGTACTTTATTTCAACGTTGGTTATACGTAACGTAATTCAACATTTTGGGATTCAAAATTAAGATACTTAATTCGACCCTCATCCCTCATCTATTTTTTTTACGTGATTATCAATAACCCTGTAAGTAGCTACTGATACAATAAAATTAAGATATAAGGTTGATATGTACATAATGAATATGTAAGAATGTTGTAATCAAGACAATCCTGTGGCGAGCTGCCGAGGCAGATGGAGCTGGCAACAAGCAAGTCGTCCCTAGGGAGTCCACAGCCTACACACAGGCCTCCGCCACGGGGCGACGACGGCGGCGGGGCGGCGGGGGCGGCGGGCCGGAGGCCTGCTCTGATTACATGATTATTTATCCACAAACATGGACCTAAGCTAACTATAGTAACTGTAACGCGGTAAATACTGAGATTACACTGTCCTTTATTATTTGTTCACTTGTCTAACATACAGGGAAAATGCGACTATCCTACCATTTCAATCATTTTAATATGACCAAACAATTTAGAACGTAATAGACAATTTATTTTATTTAAATCTTATTGGCCCATGACTTCGTCCGTATCGTTCCTGCACTTGCTTTCTGATAGACGCTTCTGGACTGTTGATTTTTTTATAGCAAAAAGACATCCAATAGACGTCTGCAATAATTAAAATTTAGTATTTGTGAGATTATTACGGTCAGTTTCTATACAGTCACACAGGGTCTTTAAAGTATGCGTTTTTGTTTTATTCCACTTTGAGTACCTACCCATATCTCGAAAGTTTTGACAAAAAACTTCAACATGACATAACTCCGCAGCAAGAAGTCGGATTCCGACCAACAAAGGTGGAGAAAGACACCTCTGTCACATGTGTCAAATAGACCCACCATCTACCAACCACGCTGTATAATATTAGATAAGACTAGCTGTTGCCCGCGACTTCGTTCGCGTGGTGGTTTTGTTTTATTTAGAACGTTTGCGATTGCCTAACTTACTTAATACGTGTGTCCTTATATTATGACAACTACAAGGCTTTCTTGTACACAACATTGTGGGTGACGCCTCGTCGTTGAAACAATTTACTAACATGTTAGCTGCGGCACTAACACTCGATAGAGTCAATTAGGTACAGCTGACTGTGTCTGAAGCAGCTTATGGTGAGATCTAAGCCTGCGGTGCGCAAGTCTGGCCTTGCACTTTGTTGATTGCCAATTGCGTAGCATAGGAAATTGAAATTGGAAATTGAATGCCCTTGAAAGCGAAAGGAAAATTATTGATATCAGTGGTATCCTGGGGAAACTTGTTCCCCAGCACCACACCTAGATACAATTTCGGTGTCAAAAACTTTCTGCTGCAACCTGACTACTCTGGGCCAAGCCAATTAAATTACGCAACAGGATAATCGACACACCAAGTCTAGCTCCACTCAGGCTCCACTACCCGATTAATGGAGGTCTACGTTTTTTCCTCTCCAGGCGATGACAACTTAGTACTTATGTCATTTAAGAAGACGAATTTCTCATTTCGGGAAGTGAGAATGAGTTTTCTCGATCTCTGGTGAATGTCTCTTGAAACGTGAAATACTTGGTGAATGTCTCCATACACCGCCCTGAAGCAAACTGAAAATCGGTAAACCATTGTTTACATATCAGAAATCATATAGTGATCTGTGGCAGAAATTGCCAATGTCACCTTGGTAGATTGACGTTTTCTCTGCTCGGAGTTTCTCTGCAATCCTCCTCTACCCAAAGTAATCCGGACATTTAGTATAGGAGCCTAGCTTAGTGATTTCTTGCGCAGTGCATTTTGTGACCCACGTTAATCGATAGAGGGTATTACGGGGAACAAATAATGCTTCACACCGAACCGCTAAAGCGTCTCGGAAACCAAATTTTCAAAAGAAACTAATCGTGACCGAGTATTTCCAAAAGTCTGCGATTAACTTTGTGACCGAATGCCCTCTATCGATAGGTATGGGTCTCGAAGTGCACGGAGCATTTTTGGAAAATCATAGAACACCACCATTCTTTGAATAGAACACCACCATTCTTTCCTGTTTCTGAAACGCTTTTTCGGCATTTTTTTGTTCGCCGTAATGCCTTTTATGTATAAGTATTGGTCTTAAAGTAAAACGCACACATTCGATCTGTCACAGTGCGTTTTTTTTAATATCCCGTTTCCGAGACGCTTTAAACGTTCCATGTGAAGGCATTATTTGGTCGCCGTAATTCTTTCTATTGGATAGGTATGGGGAAATATACACGGGACAGTATCAAGATACTGCACGAAGTTTTGCTTTATTGCAAGAAGTTTTGCCATCGAGATAATATTTTGGAATATAAAAAATAAATTAAATATAAAAAAATAAATGCTTAAGATCCTCATCAGATCCTCACTTCTGAAAATTTTATTAATACTTGCAAGACCAACAAAAAATTTCAAATCTCCAAATTTTATCTTCAATGGTTCAGGATGTTTTATCATACTTTATCCATTACTTTAATGGAGAATTTACCTAATGACGGTTGAAAATCGAGCATATTGCTATACACGGCGGCGTTGCAATGCAAGTTTATAGATTATATTTCATCACTCCCACCACTAAAACCATGCTGCATTTCAGGATAAAAACTTGATATGATGTTACATTAGTATAGGGCTATGTTTAGACCAATTTTCAATTCAATCCATTAAGTAGTTTCGACGTGATGCGCGGCCAAGATATTTACCTTTCTATACCCCCACCACTGAAACCATGCTGAACTTCTTTAAATAATAAAAATTCCGTTTCCGAGACGCTTTGTAGGTTCGGTGCAAATTCATTATTTGTTTGCCGTAATGCCCTCTATAGAATGGCATAGGATTTAAAATTGCACCGCGCATTTTTGAAAAATCATAGGACAACACGTTTGGTTAAATATCCCGTTTCCGAGACGCTTTCCGGTATGGAGGCATTATTTGTTCGCCGTAATATTCTTCTCTTATCAATTGGTCTCAAAATGCACTGCGCAAAAAAAACAATATGCCAAGTGCCAAGTTACTGAATGTCCAAACCCCTTGCAAATTTCAAATTTCGAAACCATGAACAAATATACACAGGACAGTATTAAGATACAGCACGAAGTTTTGCTATATAGCAAAAAGTTTTGCCATCGAGATATTTTTTTTAGAATAAAATATTATGTAGGTAAGTTCTTCTAAAAAGAAAAATCGTTGAGATCCTCATCAGATCCTCTCTGCTGAAAATTGTATTAATCCTTGCAAGACAAACTACAAAATATCAAAATTTTATCTTCAATGATTCAGGAGTTTTGTGATGAAAAGGTGGTTCAGGGTGTTCCATTATACTTTATCCATTACATTATTGGAGAATTCAATTGAAGACGGTTGAAAATCGAGCATTTTGCTATACACGGCGGCATTGCAATGCAAGTTTATAGAATATCTTCCATCACCCCCACCACGGAAACCATGGTGAATTTCAGAATAAAAAGTTGATATGATGTTACATCAGTATAAGGGCTATATTCATACCGAGTTTCATTTTAATCCATTCAGTAGTTTCGGCGTGATGCGCGGCCAAGATATTTAACTTCATCACCCCCACCACGGAAACCGTGATGAATTTTAGGATAAAAAGTTGATATGATGTACACCAGTATAAGGGCTATGTTCACACCAAATTTCAATTCAATCTATTCAGTAGTTTCGACGTGATGCGCGGCCAAGATATTTAACTTTCACTCCCTGATATCACCCCCACCACGGAAACCATGGTGAATTTCAGGATAAAAAGTTGATATGATTTAACATCAGTATGAGGGCTATGTTCACTCCGAGTTTTAATTAAATCCATTAAGTAGTTTCGACGTGATGGGCGGCCAAGATATTTCACTTCATCACCCCCACCACGGAAACCATGATGAATTTCAGGATAAAAAGTTGATATGATGTTACATCAGTATAAGGGCTATATTCATACCGAGTTTCATTTGAATCCCTTTAGTAGTTTCGACGTGATGCGCGGCCAAGATACTGACAGACAGACAGACAGACAAAAATGTTTTTTTCTACATTTTCTGGTTCAGTATATAATAGACTGCCCTCCAGTTGAAATTTTCAAAATAACTTCAATGTACAGAATTCATCCACGAATGATTTTATTATAGTATAGATAGATAGATAAAATACATCTGCCAGCCTAGTGCCTTAAGCTAAACAAAAAGGAGTTGAATAAACCAACTTTGTTATTATTATAACTTAACATAAGTACCTATTGATTTAAAAACCTTACTAACTACTTTGCATTTATAATAAACCATTGTTTTATTTGCATCGCGTCGTCCTCGGCTTGCTTTATTGCTTTATTCAAACATCGATACTTTCAGCGAAGCATTCATCTTTAACGAGGTGTTTTCTTGACCCATGTGACTAGATCAGACAGCATACTTGACATCAGTCGATTATTGTTCGCTAACTTATATGAACAAACAGACAACTTAACGATTGTTCAATTGTTTTTATTGTCTATAGTATGCCATGTGATGTGCCTTCGAAATACTATTCAGAAGATGGAGAAAGCATTAATTTGGACTAATACACGTTAAAAGATAACAGACAACGAACTAACTAACAGACAAGATGTAGGATAATGGAATAGAGGGATATATATCAAATAAACAGACTAACAAAGAAAATGAAACAACAATGTTGATAATCTAAGGAGCTGGACAATAAGCGTAAAAAACCATTACAAAAACATGAAATTAGCTACGTCATAAACACCTGGTTTGTGCTTAAACATCACAATGAACGAATGAGTATTTAACACCACAAACAACCGTTCTCATTACTATCGTTCATTCACTTGTCATATTATACGGATAATGTCAGGAGGAGGAGTGAGGGTGAGTGTGGGAGTGAGTGAGAGTGAGGTACTTCGTCATATAAAGCGCGAAGTACATATTATAAACTGTTGAATTAAAATACAATATTTGTCTACGAGGCTTATCTGTGCGTGATGTACGAACCGACAGAAAGATTTCATTGGAAAAGCTGATTTAAATATGTCAACGTAATATCGTGATAATTTGTGGTGAATGACGGAACGGTGGAACTGAGTAAACCCTGATGAGTAAGACTGTAGGCCGCGTTATTTTACGCTAAGCTTAATAAGTATCTTGTTATATATTTTCAATACCTAGAGGTCGCAGAAACCCCCCATCCATTTCATAGGAAACACGAACCTATTTTTGACTTTATTATAACTATTATAGTAGGGTAAAATTGGCAGGTCACTTTAAACTGCAATTGTATAAACAATATTCAAATTGTTTCCTTCCTATCGGAGCGAGCAACTACGCCACTTACCTACTCCTACTAAGATAGACTCACAGACAGACAAACAAAATATAACTTATAACTTTTTTTTTGCCAAAAGTGGGGCAAATGTAAGTAAACCCTGAGTTGAGATTATTAAAACAAAAATATGTAAGTTTAAGTATTTTTTTATCTGAATTAGGGGCTTAGGCACTTTTCTGTTGAATGAATGAAAAAAAAATATCTACCTATATACAGATAAGTAGCATAGTATGTATGTAATTATATAGTAGGTAGTAGGTTAGTTACTCCTTAATGAACAGTGAACTCGAACAAGATTAGTTATTTGAAGTAAAGTTTCTGTTTATTAGCTGTTTGGTAGCTTCCAGCGAGCAGCGAGCAGCGAGCGTGTCATTGCACACTTCCTATTGTAATTATACCTCTACTCGGGGCTATTGTACACTTTATAGTATTGGAATTTAGATGTTAAACTATACTCATTAGATGCACTCATTCAACCCATAGGTATAGTCATTATGAATTATATTTATTTGTGGCACATAACAATGACTATATGTGAACAATGTTATAGCTGTTTCATACAATGGTTCCTCTAGAACTCGCCACGGTTCGAAGACATAGGACATTTAAAAGTAGGCACCCGTGGCGTATTACTGTAGGGCTATAGCTTGCATGGGGACATTATAAAATGAACTAACCGTATTAAACTACTTAAATACCTTTCAACTATCACCCAATATAAAATTGAAATCTGCGTTCGCCCACTGAACACAATACAAGTAAATGTAAGTAGATGTATAGAACAATATACTATAATAGTTCACATATCACTGAACAACTCGGCAGTCAGTAGGTACTTAATGTATCTATTCTTATAAGTTAATAAACTTTCAAAGTTTCTAAACGTATCCCTTTAAAACAAAGTTTCTGAACAACTTCTGCTTCAAATCATATTATAGTACCACCGACCGACTTTGAAGGGGAAGCTACACGGACTCACGCGTATTACTTGCTTCTTTACTTTCTCAACAGAATATATAGAAATACAAGTAGTTTATCTTAAACATTACAAATTACATTGTCATCTGCGACTCTAGATTATTTTCTAACAGACACTTGGTTTATTTTTTTTCTGATCAAATTTGTGTGACTTATATTCCGAATATAGTCCCTACTTTTTCCCACGGTATTTCATCTGATTTCTAAAAATTTAAATTCATCTCAAAAAGTGTTCTCAATTCGGTAGGTCATAATAAACATTTTGAGATTTTAATATTTATATCCATGATAGTTTAAGTTTGATTAAGTTTTGAAATTATACCACAAATAATATCTTGGCCAATTCAGTCCGAAATATACAAATGCTGTTCAATTAATTTGCCATAGATTCTAGTTATATTGCATTATACGTAAAAAAATAATGTTGTTTTGACATTAAAGTACTTTCTCGTATAAAAAGTCCCGTCGTAATAGAACACGTGATTCCATAAACATTACACTACGCTACGTAAAGTGGGACTTCATTGTTTTCGACAAGGAAGTTGGCGGTTGTTGCTTGTTGCTTGTTGCTTGTCATATTCTACGTGTTCATTCAATAAAGGAAACTTAAAGAGGGCTTTAAACTTTGGAAGTTGTTATTGTATTTTATATATTTTGTGTAAGTCAGTAATTTACTTTTTTCTAATTATGTATTCCTAATCTAAAATATACATTATGCCGAAGGTAAATAATTATTGACTCTAATTTAAATAATAAAAATAAAGTCACGTTACAGTCTGAAAGATTGTGACTGAAACCTGAACAGTACCTATATCCATACAAATATTGTTTGTTATTGAAAGCAATTACCACTAAGCTCCTGATTCTGCACGTATTTTAAAACATTCCCATAAAACACGAACATAAAATGAAAAGCTCAAATAAAAGCTTGGCTATTTAAAAAGCTGTCAAAAACGTGCTTCCACATTGCATTGTGGCCGTGTGGGTGTGTGGAACTGTGGGTGGACATCGGACATTATACGTGAAATCTCCATCACCCATCAACGTATTAAAATCATTTTATAATACGTTCCAGCAGATGCCGATGCAATTTGTATGGAAATTCTTCGAGTGTGGACAGAGCTATATTTTTATTTTATTGTAAATTGATAGAAGCCATTACCGTTTTACTGGTACGTCTGTCTGGTACTGGCACCTACCGGGAACCGGTAACCGGTACCTATCCAAAGTCGAGTTTTAATTAAACAACAGTTTTATTGTTCAAAGCAATTTGAGTAATAGCCAGAGACAAGTAATTGGACCTTACCTACCAAATATATAGATTGAGTTTTGTCGGTATGTTCCTTCTAAATAATAATTGATATAATGTAAGAGATGCTTTATTAAGGCGAATAATACGCATTAAACGTAAAGTGCCTGTCGCTTATAACTAAAATTATAATGATTGCATGGAAAATTATTTTACTAAGCGTTGTGTGCACCGTTTGTAGATGTGTTTTAAATTTAAAGACTCCGGGATAAGCAATTTAATGAAATACCTGCGAAATTAATAGAAAAGTTTTCTTCAATTTCCCCGTTGTGACTATTTCATGGGCGATTTTAATTAAAAGTAGGCAGTTTGTAGGCGTCTCTAAAGTTTCAACTTTCCTATTATAGTACATTACGATATAAGTGTGGTAAATTGATCTTTGCATAGAGGCGGTTTACGACGCGCGAGCGGCAGCGAGCGTGTTATAGAAGCCAAGATGCAAACATCAATTCCACACGTATATCGTACGACGTTTTTTATCACAGTTGCGAATAAAAGAAAACACTTGAAAAGAAAACAAAATAATAATTAACAAAATATTTGTGATAACTCTATGTTTACATTTTTTTTAAGCCATTTTTTTGTTAATTATGCTCCGGAAAGGCCAGGCTAAAGACTTTTAACCTATACATCCTCGTGTGACATACATTATTTTTTAGGGTTTTTCTATTTGTTTTTGCGTCGGGGGTTAAGAACAAAATACAATGGTACGGAAAAACAATGTATTTAAGTAAAGAAAAAACAAAAAATAAACAACTCAATTTTTAATCGTTTTCTAAGTCATTATCACGTAAAATTTTCGTTCGTAAACCGACTTTAGAGACAACCATTTTTGCTAGCTAAAAACTCTTTGGTACCTACCTTTTCGGGATAACTTTACAGCACTAGTTAACAAATCTAAAACGCACGCGTGCATAATATGTTGGATTATGAGCCTAAAAGCCGTTGAATAAGATCCACTTTATGAGCAACTGTGATAAAAATTAAATAACATGACAACTTCAAAATGTCAGTGCAATTTGAACGAGAACTTTGCGCCAATTAAAAAAATAATTAAAGAGTTAAATGCAATGAATGAAATCATTGACAGACAAGTGTTATGCTATCCATTTACTTGTAAGCAATTTTAATGTGAATCACAGAATATATGATAGTACACCTGGTAGGTAAACTTAGCTACGTCTAAGATGTTGGTTAACCCATAAAGAAATTCTATTATCTGAAAAATGACAAACGTTTGGAAGGCTTTGTCAATCGCCACATAGAAAATTAAAAACATATAATGTTCGTTCACGGAGTGACCGCATCACACACAATGATCGTTAAAGTGTACAAACACAATCCAACACAATGACACACACCGTGCGGTACCGGCTCGTGCTCGCTCAGCCTCCCGATAGCTACCGATAATCAACACGTAAACTCTCTCATTACATACTCCTTTACCTATTTACCTTTTATAAAACCATTAAACATCGGATTACCGGATCTAGCCGGATATAACCGGAACTTTACGCATCTGTTATTGTCAATTCCGGATTAGACGTTATTGATTGAATTATGTAGTAAAGACGGAAATGCGAGGTTTATTTTAGGCCTTGGCGTTAAGTTAGATTATTGACTCAACACGCGTTTTGTACAATTTTATAAGTCTTTGGTTACATTTGAACCGCCTCGGTACAAAAGGGGAGTCCTATGTATTAAAATAATTAGATTGAAAATATAAAATTGGAGCCCATCAGAACTAGAATAATGCGTTAAAAAACGATTACAAAGTGTGAAAGTAAACATGAAATATAAAAGGAATGAATGAATAATTGTCTATAAGTATGAATGGATTAGGATTAACCGAAGCCGGAGTAACGTTGGCCTCACGAGACGCCTCACCGATCACCACTTGCACCTACTCACCCACTCACCCACTCACCAGGTACACTCACTAACCTACCTCTATTTAACAATTAAATTACAATATATTTATCTAAAATTGTTCATTTTATTGCATGAGAAATTATCGTGTGGCTACCGTTTGATGGTAAAATCTTTTCTTACATTTTGATAAAATAAAAAAATCCTTGTCATTTCTTAGTAGGTATTTAAATGTTAAGTCCAAAAATATCCAACCCATCTTTTAATAAGTTTAGACACAAGTTGCGCTTCTTCTCTTCATTCTCTCTTTTCCTACAAATACCTTTAACAAAATATAGGAAAACATTTCACCTACAAATGGTAAATACATAATAACAATATTCCATGCAATGATTCATAATTTGAGTAACAGCCGACAGATATGATACTTTTGACTCCGTGCATGCGGTGTGGTGTGACTACGTATAGTTGCTTGCATCAAATATAATGTGTTCCAGCGAAGGGATTTTAATACGAAAGGGGGTTGTTCTAGACGTCTAGGCGAACAACTTTTGTTCCACGACTTTTGGAAATTCGAAAAATTCGTTCGTCGTATGAAACAGCTTATTTTCAAGTAAAAATTCCCTCAGAATTATCGAAAAAAAGTTCGAATTTCCAACAGTCGAAGAACAAAAGTTGTTCGCCTAGACATTTAGAACAATCCCCTTTCGTATTAAAACCCTTTCACTGAAACACATTGTATAAATACATTGAATATACTTCCCCGCAGTTACCCTGAACACGGAGATTATGATAAGTAGACGTATAGGTACCTACCTGTAGCTAGTTATTGAAGGATCTAGTAACAGCGAGATATTGGAGATATTATATTCGGAAGATCTCCCTGACGCCTTCCTTATACATCTAATCTAGTTGATTTATACAGCGTATCATAGTTGTCTCAGGGCGCTCTTGTACCTCAGACAAGTACCTACTCAATGGAGTAGGCTTCTCTACAAGTTACAAACGTATTAAAACCCGCTGCTTAGTAGGCTATAAGTTAGCTCTGCCACAGAATATACACGGCTCTGCTTAGTAATAAAATAAATACTAGATTTGAAATGTTTGACTTATCTTCCATATTGCGTCCCGTTTAGCTGTTTATGAGGAAGAATCAATTCAATCAGATAGCAACATACGCTTATGTATATATCTATGTACCTACCTATACATATATGGCGTACCTAACGTTTGTTCAATTTACGTAAAATGTTTGTTGTTTTTATAACCATTGATACAGCTAGTGTTGCTATGCGGTTTCGTACGTCACTTTTCTACTTGTTTTTATGACGTAGGTATCCGCTAAGAAATGATTTTGGAAAATTTAACTTCTACTCGGAAAAAGTCACGTGTAAAACCTAGTCATTCAACTTTAATGTAAAGTGTAGTTCTTTCGAAAAGAAGATTATTTCTGAAAATTAAATCTTAAAAAACTGAAATCATTAGATATACATAAGCGTACTTAATAAACAGAGAAACTACCTCGTTAGAAAGCTATTTATAGTAAGTAAATACATAAATAGGACTAGTTACGTCCCCCGGCGTCGCTCGGCCACCTCATTACCACCTCATTTCGCAACCCAACCGGCGACCGCTGAGTTTACTTTTTAATTATCTTGCATTTTTATTCCCTTAAAATTCGCAGAGAAAAATATGCACGAAAATCTCTTGCACTTTTATACATATAATAGTGTGGTGGGTGGGATGCCGAATGGACGTCACGACGTCCTTTGTTCAGTAACACGTCAGTTAGACGTCACCAAAAGGTTAGAGCGACATGTCACAGTAAATATGTCATGATATGCACATATAATAAATTGTTTTGATATTATAAATGTTTGTTTGTATGTGTGTATGTTTGTTATTCTTTCACGTTAAAACTTGTAATCCGATTGCGATCGGATTGATCACAATCGGATCGCTCGCCTCGTAGCTATAGAATCCTGGATTTAGCACATGTGACATAGGGTACTTTTTACAGATTGGGACTTGTAGAGTGTGAAACCACGTGTCGAAGCTAGTCGAATTATATGCGAATCACAACCCACGACACCAACCTACCTACCTACAGATCTACCCATACACCGAGACGAGACGACGCGATGCGACGTTGTGTTTGTATTTGATATCAATTTCCGCTAAACGAACGCGGTTTCTTTTCACACAATTTCCGTTTTAGATAAAATCTATTTGATATCCTCACTTCTGTTACTTGAAGTGAAGGCATCTCTTAATCACTTTTATAACAGAATATATAATTTTACGTATTTTTCTCCAAACTACCTAGTTAGAGGGGGGGGGGGGCGAATCGCCCAATTACAAAATTGGAAGGGACCAACTTCACCTATTCTATTTCTAACCTAACTTTCTAAAAATAGAACCCCTTCGTAACGAACTATATGTCAGTCTCCGCTCCCATCCCCTTGTCTATGAAAAATATCGTTTAAAACTTGAGATGTGGTTGTCACTTCGCGCCCCGTCTTCGCTCGCCTCGCATTAATCACCACGATGCGATCACTCGATTGACTCTGCTCAAGACAACTGACAGACAGACAGCTCTATGACGTCGCTAAGCTCGATCGAGAAGCTTTAGAATATTCAGTATTTCAGAAAACATAATAAAGTAAAAGTTTCTGTAATCACCTCCACTCGAACAATATTAGTGTTTTTCATAAGCTAGGTTCAATCAGGCAAAAGTGGAGTTTCACCTTAGAGTATTTAACTTGTTTATATCTGTGTTATTATTTAAGATTTCAAACACAATCTGATTTTGTTGAAAACATTCTAATAATTTAACAACTCTACAATGGACTTTCAGAACTTTTGAACGATCGAGTATTTTCAGTACCTATTTTGATGGAATATCTAAAATTAACAGAATTACAGAATCGTAATACTGTTATATATCAATTTATATCTTGAATTAGGGCTAATGTGGTTTGGTAAATTACGCGGTTACTCGTGGAGGGTGATCCAAGGTAAATTACTTACAAATAAAAACGTATCTTTTGCATCTGAAAAATTAACCTTGTGGACTTTTTATATTTTTCAGTTCTTTACGACTACTAGATGTCTGACGTTTGAAGAAAAGAGTTATTCTCATCCACCCCCACTTGTCGATCCCGATGGGGGATGCTCCCTATACTTATCGTGTAGTTTACTTATTGATGACTGCTATCAGAAATAGCAGATAGAGGGACCTCCACGGAGGGGCTCGATAAAATATTTTTGCGATACGGTTACATCCATCAAAGTAGGTAATGATCTCTCCAAGAGTTGCTTAACCCGCACGATAGTAAACGATGGACTAGCGTATCTAGACCATGAGCCCATGCTTATAAACGTGATGAAAATCAACAACTCCGCAAGCCTTCCCAACTAAACGTACCCGTATACTTGGAAATGAATGTCGGGTTTTGGTCCCATTTCTCTGATAATCTAGAAATGGCCGCTAATCAATTAACGAATTAACCACCAGATGATAGTTTACTATTCTATTTTTTCTTTTAATATCAGTGCCATGTTTTCACATATTATATTGCTTTCTGAATTGTAAGAGAAGAAAACCTAGCAAAAATGTCAGCTTGATCAAATAATCCGTGTGATAATCCCCTGAGTTGGTGATTTCTGGAATTATTGTTCGAAAATTTCATTCCGGCGCTCAAAGGCAAGTGAAGGAGATTTCTAGATAAAAGTTTCTAGAAATCCCTTTATCCATTTATCTTCATCGATATCTTTTTGAAAATCCATCTATCTATCTATCTATCTATCTCAGTTTGAGTACCTAAATATATATTCTATACCTAATTGGAAACCTCTAAGGGTTAGAGGGACTGTATCCCCAATTAAAATAAATTAAACTTACATTGCCTTTATGAAATCTTACCTAACGTCTAAGGGCGAACCAACGAGGGTGAAAATATACTATTATACAGACTAAATGATTGGCCGATAGTTCGGCAACCAGCACATCAGAAGGGACAAACAATAGTAAGATGTTTGAAATAGGGAATTGATGTTTTTCTTTACTGACATTAGAAATTTTAAGAACATTTAAGACATCAATACAAAGGAGTTCGTCGTCGTCTCCCTCCCCCCGGGGAGTCATTAAAAGGAGACGTCAATCCGGAAGGGTATGGAAAAAATGTTTTGTTCCACCGAGTACATGAGTTCTATCGACCGTTTTAAAGTCTGCGTTCCTCCAAATACCTATTTAAACAGAAATGTAATCATTTACTGGAATGTAATGAACGACAACATAAATAAAGTTGTAAACGATGTAACATCTGGTGCAACCATAGACGACTCCGGGATTTAAGGCGTGAATCCCGCGGGAACGTCGCGCCCGTCGCCCGCTGCCGGGACTCCGCGAACACGACACCTTTTACCCAAATTAGTATATTATTGCTGCTTTAATTAATACGGCTTTTTGATTTTTGTTCTAGTAAATTTGGGGAAATTAAGCCTAAGTTTATCTTCTTAAAAGTTACTTATTTTTAAGTGTAAGTAATCAACTTGAACAATATCAAAGTTTTGGCTTTAAAGTTTTCAGTACTTACCTAAACTTTTCATATTTCAACTTTAAACGAGATCTTAGCAGTTTAGCAAAGATATAATATGTACCTAATGAATATCTATACTTATATAATATAGCTGAAGAGTTTGGATGTTTGAACGCGCTAATCTCAGGAACTACTCGTTCGAATTGAAAAAATCTTTTTGTGTTGTATAGTCCATTTATCTAGGAACGCGATATTCCCACGGGATCGGGACTCACGCGGGTGAAACCACGGGGCGCAGCTAGTCTAACTATAACCAGATTGACGAAATAGATAGACAACCGGATTATCGAATCTTTGTTCCCGTTTTATTGACTTATTCCCAAAGGTCTATGAATATATTGTTATTTTATTTCCTTATGGGTCTATGAAAAATATTTATATAATTTAAATGTTTACCATTAACTCCTAATGCGTCCATGAGATTTAAAAAAAATGAGTGACAATGAGATAACAAAAGTTTATTATTCTAGGTACCTACTAAGTATTTAAGTTTATGTTAGGTATATACATTTATTAAGATTAAAGTCCAAAACATTCTAGAGCAGTTTTAGAACTGTACGGTAGGCTTTCAGTTTAGTTGCCATTTGTTGTACAAAACTACCCTTTAATGTACCTAAGTATAATAATGTAACCGCTCGCCGCCCGCGCCGCCCGCGCCTCTCTAGTTCAAGATTCACTCAACACTATGATACCATGACACGATGTATCAACTTTATGGTATATGTAAAGGTATTCGATGAAGACAACACATAAAGAAGGAGTACTCCAGCACGGCGCGGCAAGGAGGCGGCGGCACGATGGCACGACGCGTGGCGCGATAAACACGACCATAAACACTAGGGCTGTCTTATCGTGTCGGTGCCGCGACAAAACGCGATAATAACCACTTTTATTTATATACTTACACGGTTTTTTACAATAAAGTTGTTATGGCTTTAGTTACTCATAAAACCGGGGGTGATGTGTGAACATTTTTTAGGACAAAAGAATCAATAAAACCCTAAGATAAAATTATAATCGTCCTGTCTATTATAAAAATACCATCTGAGTGGGATAAAAATTGTGTGATGCGTTAGTGTAGAATTAAAAATGAAATGTTTATATATCTGCGTATAAAATAGTTGTTATAAAAACCAACGTGAACCCATCGTGAACCAATAGGTTTTACACATTTAAGGTGAAAAAACCCATGTTAAAGGCCAAAAATGTGCCAAAATGTATGTAATTAATTTAATTTACTACTATGTGTTTACTTGTCTTGTCGTGTGCTTTTTTCGAGATTGTATTAAAGTGGAGTGACACTACTTAGTTACAGCCCTACAGTAACAGGTGTAAAGGTAGTACATTGCAAGGCAAGCCAAGGCTAGGTAACGTAGATAGTAGATAATCTTTGGTTCAACCTCAACACATCTTTCATACTTCGTACAGTACAATATGTTTTTATCACAGTTGCTCATAAAGTGGATATTATTCAACGGCTTTAAGGCTCATAATCCAACATATTATGCACGCGTGCGTTTTAGCCAACCTAGTGCTGTAAAGTTATCCCGATAGGTTAAATACGTATCTTACTGCTAATTAAATACTGTTTTGATGTATAAAAAAGGTAGGTACCAAAGAGTTTTTAGCTAGCAAAAATGGTTGTAAAAATTGAGTTGTTTATTTTTTGTTTTTTCTTTACTTAAATATATTGTTTTTCCGTACCATTGTATTTTGTTCTTAAGCCCCGACGCAAAAACAAATAGAAAAAACCCTAAAAAATATTGTATGTCAGACAAGGCTGTATAGGTTAAAAGTCTTTAGCCTGGCCTTTTCGGAGCATAATTAACAAAAAATATTGCCTTAAAAAAATGTAAACATAGACTTATCACAAATATTTTGTTAATTATTATTTTGTTTTCTTTTCAAGTCTTTTCTTTTATTCGCAACTGTGATAAAAAACGTCGTACGATATACGTGTGGAATTGATATTTGCATCTTGGCTTCTGCTACCGCTCGCGCGTCATAAACCGCCTCTATGCAAAGATCAATTTACCACACTTATATCGTAATGTACTATTAATGTTATACAATATACCTATTGCAGGACATTAGACACAGCTCTATGTTACAGTAAGTTAAGTAACTAGGCATGATCAGAGAACGGATAAATACAAAAGTATATGCTTTTTTTATAAGCTATATCATATATAAGGTAGATCCTAAAGTGTTTGCAGACCTATATCGGTGTACAATTTATCGAAGGACTAAGTGAAGTTTTCTTTAATAAAAATGTAAAGCATGATTAACTAATAATCCGGTAAGCGAAGTTTTTTGCATGTTCGTGATCACAATCACCTGATAGTTTTCTATATTTTGTGTGTTGTGCAATTAAAGCGTCTATTGGTTTCCATTCATATTTACATAAATAAACGCTATAACTGACGTGGTGTTTCGCGATTGTCATAAAAAAAAAGATTTACGGAATCAAGGCCCCGTTGACTTCTTCAAAAATGACCCTGCCTAAAGACATCTCTAACTACGTATAAACTACGTGACTTCTACATTGCATAAACAGCACCCAGTGCTGGCTTACATCGACCACAATATAGCATTACGCTAACGAACGCAAGAATAGCCTTGAAAGCGAACCAAACTTCCGTTGAAAAGAGTTTGCGGTGGCGCTCGCTCATTAGAGCTCCCAGATTTCATTTGGAAAACAAGTTATTTTCGTTGTGGAGTAAAACAAGAGTTTGTTATTCAAAATAATGTGATGGCCGACTCTTAACTAACATTATAAACGCTTTGGTGTCTTAACGATTCAGCGGCTCGACCGATTTGTATTAAAATTTGTACAAAAGTAGTCTAAAGTATGGAGAAAGCGAGAGGCTACTTTTGTTTTAGATATACCCATCGAGGATTACTCAGACGAGATCGCGGGGTGCAGCTAGTCATAATAAAAAAATAAATGATTTTTTTTCAATGACTAGGTTGATTGTTAATTATTGATTTTACTAAAATTAAAATTAAATTTTTAAACTCTTAAAGGTTTACACTCTAGGGATTGACTGTCGAATTTTAAAAATGAATACTAAAAAACGTGTTTAGTGAAATTTATTCATTTCAAATTTTAAAAATGTTTTTGGCTACATAGTAAAAATAGGTGTTTTTGATTTAAAAACAAATACCAAAAAAATATTTTTTTCGCATTTGGAAAATTGTTGAAATTCTGTAGTTTAACCAATTCGAACTTGGTCTTTTGTTGTATTCGTCGCACCGGCGTGTTGATTAACTTGAGTAAAGTAGTTGCAGCCATGTTGCAACACAAACAGCGTGCAGACAACTGCAAGTTACAGAGACGGAGTAACCGACCAACCGACCAAGTAACCGATACATGGAAGTGCACTTAATGCTACCTACACTAGACACGGACGCGACGCTAAATGACTTTACACATTCGATACCGACATCTGTTCTAAACCTCTTTCACTTTACTTTGTTTCATAATGTAGGTGTTCGTACCCATCACTGATTAGGTTAGGTTAGGCAAGAAATTCTATTCGCGCGTATATTTTTTTAAGTTTTTTGTCAGAATGACCAGTGAGAAATCGAAATGTTAGGTTATTTAGTAGTTTGAGATTCTAGAGCTTTATTTTATTCGTTTCGTTCCCATGGCACTACCTACCAGTATACAGTAATGACACCAATAAATCCTTTATTTGAACATTAAACTATCCTCAACTCAAATGAGAAAGCAAGGTACAATAATTAACGGTTAGGTATTTCGTTAACAAATTAGGATGGTTCCGAAGTCGTAAGATAATTTGTGTAGAGTTGGAAAATTATGTTAAAAAATAATATTTTTTGATGTGTAAAACTTATTTAAAATCGGTCAGAAGAGTAGCGGGTCATCATTTGTAATGGATGTTGCTAATTCAACCTCTTTGGCTTATTAAGTAAGCATTATTATGAGAATACTTTAGCTTGGACATATAAGACGTTTTTACGTCTCTAATGCGGCTAAGTCCCGGGTAATTAGGTAGAGCCAATTTTTTTTATTTTATTTTGGTGTCACGTTGGGGCGCCAATAATGAGAAACATGTAGTCAAGAAAATTTGCAGGAAAAATATATTTTAATGTTGAATAGTTTCAATGGTGCGATTCTGCAAACAAACAATAGTGGGAGGAAAGTTTACGTGGTTCGATCGATCGAACCATTCGATCGAACCACGTGGTCCTAGCCCAAAGTTAAATATCCCGTTTAAAATAGTAGGTAGATATAGTGTAATAAAGTGAAGTATCTATGTAAGTATTATGTCCTGAAAGCTAAGCTTCTGTTTGTTTAGGTCAGTTTTTAGGTTCCAACATCTGTTAGTTAATATTATGAAGGGAAACTTTGTATGAAGTGTCGGACGTGTTATTTCAGTTGCTCAAATAATATCTTCATAAAATGTGTTGATGGTTACATACCTACTACATAACCGATGCCTTTCTATTACCTACTATTTTATTTGGATGTATATAGTTGAAATAAAATGTCAACATAAAATGGTTGTTTGTGGGTTTTTGCCGTCGAAAATATGGCGGTCGTGCTCGTGATGTAGGTATCTCATGTTTAACTCAATAATTTAGGCGGTATTTTATGTACTAAGCAATTTAATACAATTAAGGTGAATAAGCGAAACTCAAGTGATATATTTAATATGACATTGTCGTTTTCTCGTTGATGGATCTCATCGTAGAGTTTATAACTCTACGATGAGGTTTCGTTAAAAGGTTTGCAACCTCATTTGAGATTTATTTGGATCGTATGCAGCCTTTTTAAATGGTACCTCTTTCTAATTATCTTTAAAAAAGTTCTAACGACCTTCTTTGATAGATAGGTATAAACAATATCTATTGATAAAAAAATTCTTTACAAAAATTACAATCTTATTCGAGCTTTCTTTGAATTTACGCCTATTTCGTTTTTTAAGTAGATAGAAAGCTCTAGTAAAATCAACCTGTGTTTGGAGGTATTTAATTGATTTAATAGTAATACAAAGAATATAAACTAGATAGTATCAAAATGAAGAATGGTTACCGAATATAATTGTAAATGCTAATGAAATGTCAAGAACATGCCGAGGTAGGTAGGTAGGTAGGTAGGTATGTATAGCAAACAATACATCTTTACATTACAATTAACGATTAAGTAACAATAATGGAAATCTATACATATAAATGTTTTGTCCTGAACTACTGACTGACGGATCAACGCACAGCCTAAACCGCTGGTCGTAGAGACCTGAAACTTGGAGGGTGTGTTTTTTGTGTGACGCAGGCATCGGATAAGAATGGATTTTCCGAAATTCTACCTCTAAGGGGGTGAAAACGGGGGGCAAAGTTTGTATGGGACAAAATGATTCCTTGGTCCAATCTTCTTTAAATTTTGTATAAACATTCTTTAACAGAATTGATGGAACACGTGTTTCGAATTAATGAATGTCATTTATTTATTTGCCTATTTTTTTTCCTCTAAAATCAAAACTGAAGTCAAAAATCGAATAAAAACAAATTCGACCCTGGCACCGCACTTTTGGAAATTCGGTTTTTTTTAAAGATTGTGATAGGCGTTCTAAACGTTGTGCCGTAAATTTCAAGTTCCTAGGTTTGAAATGCACTTTTAAATTTTTACAGTTTTGATTATTGTATTGAATTGTGCTAGGTTTGTGCTCCGTTGTACCGCAAAAATAAAACTTCTTACGTCAAAACTGAAGCCAGAAAGTAAAAAAATGAGTTAGGTACTTTAGTGTAAGATGAAAAAATTAATATGTGGGTAAAATACAATGAATTTCGAGAGCCCCCTTAGACAAGATTGCTTTCTATTAGCGATGTCGCCAATCGATAGATTTAATTGTATGAAATTAACAATTAACAACATATAAATTAACACTCCAAAGACTACAAGACTTTTCATTGGCTGGAGTCAATATAATACAAAAAATAAAATGAAAAAGTCTGTCGATTGGCGATATCGCTAATAGAAAGCAATCTTGTCTAAGGGGGCTAGATTTAGAATGGAGCGCATTCTAAATCTAGCCCCAAGTATTTAGGCAGGGGATGTTCGATTCTAACTAAGCCGACTGAGCTATCAAGTCGGATTCTAAAGTAATTTAAAAAACTAAGCGCCACCATAATAATGCTAGGCGAGGGTCACGCGCCCTACACAGTCTACCTCGTCAAGCAAGACGTTATCAAACATATGAGACGTGATATAAAAGAGGGTCTATATCTGTACAACAGATGTTGAAAGAGGTCGCAACTCGCACGTCCTCTAGATAACATGTTCCGATTATTGTTTGACCATCCAATGACAGGTGAAAGACGTTTCTCATATATTGTACGTTTGGTGGCCAGTAGGTACCTACCTTGTGATGCTGGCGGTGACTGGCAGATAAAGGTATCGATGGTTTTATAACAATACTTTACTTGTAGACCTCATGTAGGTGTTTGTGCTACTAGCAACACCTCGCGGTGTCACCCGTGTTAGTCTCGATCAGAAAGAATATCAGGATAAAAATGTAGCTTATGTTACTTAACGATTTATTGTCTCTTCGTATTAAGTTTAAAAAAAACATTCTGTAATCGAGTTGTACTATCTTCTTACTTATATAAAAAATATAACGCTGTTTGTTAACGCTAGATTTTACTACCCATCAAATCATAACAATAAAATTAAATGAATGAACTTCAAAAAAGCGTTACTCTCTAAAATAATTATGTAGATGAATGTTAACGTGTAAACTCCGATCAAATATATGCATGGGAACGTTTGTAAATATGTATGGTTCTCATTCGTAAACAGAACCTTTTGAATTAAACCGGACGTACACCGGACGTACGCCGGACGGACGTCGGTGACTGACGTGCTTGACGCGAGGTTGACACTACTATGTATTTCATTAGTATTTGTTATTGTATACACAATATTGGGGTCTATGCCTTTTTACGCATATTAAAAGGGTCGGCTTTTTAAATGCCAAAAACTCGAGCGACAGACGAGGGAAATATATTTTTAGAGGATGGTCCTTTTAAAAGCTTTTAATATGTTTATTTTTTAAGATGTCTGAAAAATTATTTTACCGTCAGAATCAGCCTTTTCATTTAAAAGTGAAAACTAACCGATCGAGTAAGAATATCTAGATAGAAAGTAGTAGCTTGTGCTTATAGACTTTGAATGTACTTTGTATGTAGATACATACAAAGTTTCTTCGCAATAGATTCAGTAGTTTTTGCGTGATGAGATAAGAAACCATAGACATAGCTTTTTATTCTCTAATTGAAATATCTCTGGTTCAAATGGGAGGATAGTATTGTGACTTAGATCCATTAAGTTTTAGTTGAAGTATTCCAGTACGTGACGAAATGAACTCCTAAAATATAACGATACATAAACGCGTAAATCTAAAGTGTCTCACTTGTGTTAGGTACCTACATACAATACAGCACAGAACACAGGCTGGAAGCCATCTTTGTGAACATCTTCACCATATGGGCCGTTATCTGAGAGTGGAATGTTCATACATATGTACATAGTTACAAGGTGACGTCACACTGTACGTACCTACTCGGCCATTATGTTCGTACGGATCTAATTGGATATGTCGCGGGTTTCGTGGAGGACTTACTAGCTGTGTGATACGGTTTCACTCACAATCCTGTGAGAATATCGGAATAAAGAGTTACCTATATGTTACACCAGGTTTCCAGCTATCTACATACTGAGTTTAGTCGCAATCGCTGTCATTTAAGCCTGTGCTTTGATAGTAAAAAAAATAACCTGCATTTTACTGTGCCAAAATGTTACAAAATCTTTCACGTTTATGGTATTACAAAATTAAATAGGAAGTATAAAACTATTTGTGCTTTTAATTTTTATCAATTGTAAGTATATGTACCTAGTTTATTTAATTACTTTAAGTTTTTATTATTACTTATTTAATTGTTACGAAAAATATTTCATTATTATCTGAGTAAATTTAAAATAAAGTAAATTAACAGAAGTCTCATAGAGATTAGAAACAGTAGAGTTAGTAATTTAACTAGATTTAATAGTAATATAGCTAAATGGAAAAGTGTAAATGTTAAAAAGTTTTAATCTCATTTCCACCCCCTTATTTTTGAAAATTAATTGAATTAGTCCGAAGATTATTACCTAAAAGGTTTGATTAATGAATACATAATAATATGGTTTTACTAATGAATAAATCAATGTAATTCTACCTTCGGACTACAATCCGTGCACCCAAGTGACCTGCCTAAACTAAAACTTGAGCCTCGTATTTAAGTATTACGTGCGTTTAAGTTTACTTGAGACCTCGCAAGTATCATGTATGTTCGTACTCAGGTATCTAGTTAACTCGGGTGAGATAAATACGCAGTACGCTTACATATTATATGCCATAATAATGGTCAGGATTATTTACCTATGAGAGGAAAATGAACGGTTTTTGAAATTAACATATTTGTGTAGGTATATATTAATTAAACCCGAATAAAATTATTTCAAATAATATTTTTAAATAAATAGGACAGGGATCATACATCAGCGCCATCTTGCCTCGAGCTAAGCAATTAAGCCTGTGTTATGTTAGCCAGGTAACAGATACATAGAAGAGTTATTTATATATTTTACTTCTATAGATAGAACTTTACTGTAAAAATATAGCTTCACTAGTGATCAACTTCTCGACGTTTTGTCATTCTTTTACTGTAGCAAACATATTGTTATGTCATTCGTAAGTAAAAAATATGATAAACGAATAACCAGCTAGATTGTGTATAAATAAGAAGGACTGTATTCGTAACTGTATTTTACAGCCAGTTGTCACTAAGATTTCTTTAGTCTTTCATGGCAATCAGTTGTGAAGAAAGAATCGGCCGGTTACGTGCTACGAATGCGTCTACGCGCTACGAAAGCTACGTGTCGTAGCACCGCTACGAGACGCCTGCTACGAAAGCGATACAAACTGTAGCGACTCGTAGGCCATGATTTGCCCTTCTACGTGTGCTTCTATACCACATTCTATACGACACAATTTTTTATATTTATATTTTCTACACTACGCCTTAACGTGGTTCGCTGTTAAGTATTCTCATTATTACGAGAGTCGTGAAGAAGGCATATTGATTCGTTGGAAACAGGTATCGAGATGAATCTTACCTTAATAGCTACTTATTGATTGTTGCTACTTAACAAACAATTAGTTAATTATACCGTTAAGCGATGAAAGTTAAACACGTTACATATCAGATTGTTAGAAACAAAAGTTCGTCTTTACTTCAAGTGGGAACAAAATTTAATTTGCGCAAAACGTTGAGCCGAAACTTTAGCAATTAACAGGTGGAGTGGGGTAATACTCTGGTATAAAACGTTGGATTTTACTAGATATCTTACGCTTAAACAAATAAAACTGTGTAGTTAATGGTTATTTTATTGAATTTGGAGTGGAATATCTTTTATAAAACATTTCAAAGTCTAAATAGTAGTACAATTATGTTTGATACCTATATCAATGCCACACACCTTAAAATAATGGTATTCATATCATAATAGTAATAAAATCTTAATTATTATGACGTAGGCATCCACTACGAAAACAATTCGGAAAATTGAACCATATGTGGACGAAGTCGCGGTTGAAAGTTAGTATGCTATGAATTAAGTAATGACGTATTAGGACAATTACAACGCCGAAGTTTGTACTTGCGGTCACTTGATGTTATCGAAATTTTACTTCATGACAACTGATTAAGTCCCTGTCGTGGTTGACAGATGGTTCTGACATCAGCTTATTAACACTACCACTAGTATTTATTACATTATAAAGAAATTGTGAAAATAAATTCAATGCTAGTAATAGAAAACCGTCGGTAGTACTCAAATTGAAATGATCGTCTCCTCTCATTCCCTTGTTTCTGTTTGGTTATATCTCTTATCGTTTAAGCGCAAAGTGTCTAATTGAAACGTACATGTTGTAGGTTTGGGACTATAGCTGAAATATGAATATAGACAAAGTTGAGAAATGCCTTTCTTTGCTTATTTAACTAATTGTTGTTAAAATATTTCTTTTTTAACATTTGGAAATAAAATGCGTTTATTGGTGAGTTTCTATGTTTATTATGTAATGGTTCACGTAAAAATGATTAAACCAATTGCAATGAAACTTGAAATGTAAGAAAACTGGTGATCGAGAATAACAATAACTTAATTATACTTATTTTTTTCCTATATTGCCCCTTGTGGGTACCACGGGGCGCAGACAGTGTTCTACAGTGTAAAATATTCAAATTACAAATCATCCTGTAATGGTGAATTTCGTAATTAATGAACAAAACCGTTATTTAGATTAATTGGGTCGTAAATTGAAGTAGGTACCTAATGGCGACTACCGCCACCGCCACCGCGCCACCGCAGGCACCGCTCGATGTTTCGTTGACTATTTCAAATAGCCATTTCTATAAATAAATTGACTTTTCAAACAATTAACGATTTAATTGAAACTTTTACAACTATATTATATGTATTATAGAATAAGTTGTATATAAAGTTGTGAACAAACTATGTAGGTATGTATATAATGTGATATAGAAGGAGTTTTCCACACAATCTTGACACTAGGGGTTTGAAAGAAATGATTCCATGAGTTGCTTGTGGTTCCTTTCATCTCATCAGAATATTTAGCTACTTACCCTCACGGAGATATCAGAATGTCAGAATTTATTTAAATAAATCGGCTGACTGATATTAATGAAAATAAATTTCAAAAGTTATAGTACCTACAAATGTTGTTCGTTAAGTACGTGAAAGTCCACCAATGGGGACCGGTAGTGTAGCTCTCTATTGCTTCCCTACCTAATTATCAATAAACCTGTAAATATCTTAGACCACAAAATATATAAGACTAATGCCTAAATACTCAAACCACTCTCAAATGTTTAGGGGTCCCCTAGCATTTAAGACCCTCCTATCCTATTGAAGCCTACTCTTAAATGACAATTTAATCGCCACTTAAAATAAGTAGCCTTTCGGTATTCGGGCGTGTCTGTCTTAATTTCGTCAATCGACACTAATGGTTATTACTGATTTAGCGTTTAAAAAGCGAAATAAAAATTTATGTAACTATTAATTATGCCTTCATTATTATCTTTAACATCAAGAAGTTAACAGGCCCATCTTCTAATTTATTTAAAGAAATATTTTCATATTTTCCCCGTCAATTAAGCCGTCTAATTCAAAGAGCATCGCCCAAAAAGCTCTGATTAAATTTTAATAAATAATGATTAGGATTAGCTTTAAGAGGCTGCGGCGAAACTTTGCACTACAAATTTATGTTGATTCTAATTTTGTATAATTTAGTTAAAGCCGAGTTAAAATTATTATTTATTTATAAAAGTTAATTAATGAGCTTAATTGGTTTAGGTTTGGGAAAGCACACAAAGAACTGAACTTAAGATGGAAATTGTGGTAGTTGAGGGTGAAAATTGTTTTCGAAATAAATTGATCTATCTATCTGTCTTACTAAGTATTCGTCTCTCTAGAAACCCACGATAGAAAATCAGGATACGATACGAGTACATGTTGTAAATATAATAATTAGTTCTTTAACACACATGAGTTTCAATTAATTGAGAAATGCCCATTCGGCCGCGTATGTAACTAAGTTTTGTAACCAGTTACAAAAGAAGAAAATTTACTCCTTTCACGTAACCAGTTACAAACGGGTAAATATTATAAAATATCATATTTTAGAATTTGTTAATGATATTCATGAAGTATGTATTTATTTACTTGCAAGTCTACATTATTTTAATTAGAATTTATTCAATTACCCAGAAGGCAATAAACGTTTGTTTTTTGTTTGGTATATGGTCGATCAATGTGGCATAGGTAGGTATGTAACAGGGAAGTCTTCCTTCTACTATAAAAACGGTTACTTCAAAAACTGGAAAAATATTTGTACTTGCATTTTACACCAAAAAGTTAAAAGAAACCAAAGACCGAAGCTTGAGACCTTTCATATGACATACCATATGACTGCAACAGCTCCTTGCTTAACATTCACTAATACATTGTTTTGGTTGTAAAACAGATAGATAGAGTGCGAAATGAGTACACAGCACAACACTGCACTGCTGCACTGTATAATAGTGTTAGTGTTTATTATCTCAGTGGAATAGCATCTTGATTGTATTGCTTCTCTAACGAGGTACACAGTTATTCTTTCCGCCGCTTTCAGCTGAGTGTCGTTATCATTAATAACTCTTAAAACTTCAGGCTGTTGTCTTTCAGTACCACGGAGTAGCTTCATTTATTCAATATTTCGATGAGTGCTCGCTTTTTTTGAAGGATATTAATTAACGAGGTAACTACCTATTATTTATTATGAAGTGACGGGAAAAGTTTCCGTTTTTTTAGACATTTATTTTTGAAGTGTAATTAAGTGTTTGTTTAGTAAAAAAAGGGGTTGTTAAGTAGTATCCTTTATTGCTTTTTCTAGTGCCTACAAAATTATACGTTTTGATATTCGATTGAAGAGCGTTTATTTGCTTTGAACTTTTAATTAAGTTTGTAATTAGATACCTACTTAATCAATGGGAACATAGTTAGGTAATATTTATTTTGGTAGAGTATCATGGTATACTTTTGAAAATCGACGGAAGTGTTACAATAAATATTTTCTAATAAATGGTTTGTAAAATTAAATTAAAAGGAACTCAATTGATCTTACAAATTCGAAAGCTCTTCTGTTTCTTCTTCACGGTAACATGACTTACAGAAGTAGGTCTCAGGTGTGGAGAAGGCCAAGTTTATTTTTTGCGCGAGTGAAACCACGGGATGTAACTAGGATTGTATAAAACAACCAGATGCTAATATAACAAAACCAATTTACAAAATGCGTAGGATATAGTTTGATATATTTTAAGTAATTTATCAAAAGTTGAAATTAATGAAGCAGTAACTTGAGATTTTGTTCGCAAACGGCGGGCGGCGGCGGCGGATATTGAAGTAAATAACACCCGAGTCTTCTTATCCTAGATATTAAGGGATCTGAGGAGAGCCTCCTCGTTAACAATGTGGAAGGAGGTACCCAATAAGAAGGGTTCAGTGAAGGTGATGTTTCACAAAACAGTACGAAGGACCAGTACCTACATAGTAGTGAAAACGTATAATTACAACTGATTTTTGCTCTTTGGTAGGCTTAATCCGTTTGTCAGTTTTACTGCCGCCGTGTCAGTTATACATACATACCCATATACATATTTTAAATCGGTAAATAAATTTAAATTAAAGTGCTAGGTATATATTTGCAAACTAGCTTTTGCCCGCCACTTCGTCCACGTACAAATCGAAAATGGTACTAACAACTAATAGGATTTTTAATTACTATGTAGTGACAAATATTCTAGTCCTTACCATTTCAAATTTCGAATTCTACGTCCCTCTGACACCTATGAGGCCGTATCCCAAAAGTGCAACCTTTTTTGAATAAAATCGAATCGAGTTTTTAAACATGTGTCTGGGTTTTTGGCGGGAACGAGTTAACAACATGTCGTGCTGCAGTTTTATTTTCATGAAACTTAGATGTAACCCGAGTTGAATTGTATAATTCTGGTGGAATGTTATTCAATTTAGTTTTGTGAAAGTGCACAAGTGTAGTGAAAGTAAAAATCAGTGTCAAACATGCAGTTTTCTCGTTGCCTCCAAATCTCCTATTAAGGTTATGGTAAACTTGCCACCGCTTTACTATAGCCCCTGACTTGACGGACTATGACGACTTTGACTGTATTGAAACACTTTAGGCCCGATTTATGAAAAATCGGGTCATAATTTGATGCAAAATATAACTTGACACTGGCTAAATGCACACGTGCGAAGCCATAAAAAAAAAAAAAAAAAAAAACATGTGTCTAGTGGGTGTCAAAATAAAATGTAGGTAATTTAAAAGGAGTATTGATATTGACTTCAAAGCAAATCACCCCCAAAATAAATTTCTCCTAACCTAACCCAGTTAATGAAATACGAAACACGTCTTCCATCAATCCTGTTAAAGAATGTTTATGCAAAATTTGAAGAAGATTGGACCAAGGAATCACGTTGTCCCATACAAACTTTGCCTCCCTTTTTCACCCCCTTAGGGGTAGAATTTCGGAAAATCCTTCTTTATCCGATACCTACGTCACACAAAAAACACACCCTCCAAGTTTCAGGTCTCTACGATCAGCGGTTTAGGCTGTGCGTTGATCCGTCAGTCAGGACAAATAATTTTATATGTATAGAAGATAGAAGAAGAAGATATTACCGAAAGTAAGATATAGGTGAGACCAAACCGCCTGATTTAACAGTCAGCAGAAAAAGTAGCTATTACATATTCAGGATTCTAAAAAAAGTGCACAGTGATTGTGGAACCAAACCTCACAGTCATATCATAACTTAGTTTTTAACACGATTCAATGTGATTTCATGGTCATTTTTACCTTTACGAGATAAATGTATATTTTGTTCTTTATCTTTATGGACTTTATAAATAAAACGATAATTTTTCAATATAATATTTTTAAGTCATAAACGTTCGGAGCAAGGTGGTTGGTTATTTTATAGGTAATCATGTGGGATATATTGAAATATTGTATTATAATCAATATAACTTTTCAAAAAGTCATATGAATTTCGATTTTTTTCAGCCTTATTTTTAGTTTAAGGGATTTTATTTCCAAAAAATCAATTCTTAGCGGGCGCCTTTACATCCTAAAATTGTGTGATCATGCTGAATTTGAGCCTCCTATGGTTTCAGAGAATTCGTGATGAGTGTTTTTCTATTTTATTTATAGATTTGGTAAGTATAGGTACTTATACAATTTTAGCATGTAATTCGGGTGAACGAAATAAACGTTACGTTACATTTAACCATTACAGACCCAACCACTCCACATTGATCCTCAATCCGAATGTGTAAAATGGGCAATTATATATTTATTTAATATAATTGAAAAGGTTGTACAAACAGAACCCGGATAAGGTTCTAACCGGATACGTCCGGCGTTAATTAAATCCGGACTAAAATCCGCTAAAACTCCGGCTTTTTCACGAATTAATTGTAATCCCAAAACGAATTATCGACTGAATAAATTATTATATAATTGTATTCCGACAAGAGCCAGCAGCTAACAGCCAAGCGCTAACAGCCAGGCCATTCATGCCGCATGGAGGCTACGAGAGATAAATATTTGAATATTTATAAACTGATAAATAAATTATCTTTTCGTTTGTTTGCTATTTTAGGACATTTTTTTCTCTCGTCTAAATAAGATTTTGATTAAAGTGTGTTGGTTTGAAATGTAAATTGGTAAATTAAGGTTTATAGTATAGGTAGATTGCTATATTGTTCTGTAGGTAATATCTTACAATAGTTATAGAATATAATATTATTTTTAGGGTTCCGTACATTAAAAGATAAAAAATAAATCCTTAAAAGATCTTTTTCTTGTTTTAATTTGTATGAAAAAAAAAAATTAAATTAATAGACATAAGTTATTCGTTTTGATGTGAAGAATTAGCCCCTGCAAGGTTTTGGATTGGAACCCTGTATAATAAATTTGTATTTATTACTTTATCTGAATAATTGAGTGTTGTATATTATAACAACATAATTATACACGAAATAAATTAATACGTACCTAAATCAAATAAGAATAAAAATAATAATATGTTTTAATTATCTCCTTCAATTATTGATATTTGCGCATATCACGCCGCGTGAGTCACGTCTATCTGTCCGGGGCTTATGAATAAATATATATATTTATTAATATTTTTTTTCAAAATAATTCCAAATTTTACTAATAATGTTTTATTATAAAAATAATTAGAATTCTGTATTTCCAAAACGGCATTTATTATTTTATAAATTATATAATCCTTAAAGTATAAAATCTGTAGACTTACCTTAATGTTATCGTAAACTTTTCCCGTCGAGTGACGCGAAGGAACGCGTGCCTGGATCGGTACTGGCCGAGTGATCGCGCTCTCACGCTTATATACCACTCGGTGGAAGCCGGCGAAGGGGGCGTGGTCACCGCGCGCAGGTGCTACCTAACTCCGCCCCATTTTGACAGGCTGTGACGTCAGTCGTCAGTAAAACGTTACGTCACGAAGTCACGTGGTGTGGAGGGACCCAGCGTCAGTGGAGTTTGTGAAATTACTCATCATACGTCAAGTCCTTGTTAGAAGATTAAGGCTTTACCTTATAACAAATAGGTTAGATTAGCTACTTCCTATACATGTTACGACGTTACATCCGTTACCTTTGTTTTTGCAAGTGACCCCATACTCTTTCTGACGTTTCACGTCAAAATTAAGGTTGTATCGAAATGATTGAAATAGGATGAATTGGAAATAAAATCGGGATACTAAGTTTTATAACCAAACTAGCTGTGCCCTGCAGTTTTTTTCTGCGTTAGCATATTTTCTACAACAGAATAAATAATAGTCACTAAAGATTACAAATTTTATCATCCTTTTACCCCTTCTGGGATCGAATTTCCGAAAATCCTTTCTTAGACCGCTCGCCTACATCCCAAAATGTCATGCAAAGTTTCAGACTCGTAGCTCCTACAGTTTAAGAGGCTTTTAGATGAGTCTTTTTACCCGACTGCAAGGAAAGGGTTATGCTTTTCGCGCCTTTATTTTGTATATAGATAGATCACTGTTCTAGAAGCATTAATCAGGAAGGAAATATGTGAATAAATTCGTATGAAGATAGCTATCCTCTTTAGGTCTTTTTTTTTTCTTATTTTTGTAAGTAGGTATATGTTAATTATCTCTTAGGTAACTAGGTAGTAGGTAGGTTGTTATGATTCCATGGTATATTTGATGTAGTTCGTTAAATGGCAATAAGTACCTATAAACTAAGTAAGTAATAAACATCAATTGGTTTAAGTAAAGGTTATGTTATCGTAAACCTATCCTTAATCGTTAAATTAACAGCTAACAGTTAACTATTACCTAAACACTAATACTTAACCATTGCTTTGTGGCTTTCGTGGTTATTTGATTATATGTGAGTTGCGCCCTGCGGTTCTACCCACATTAAAAATAGTCTCCCTTACCTATAGCCATTCCTTGCACATGAACATGAAAATCTGTGCGTAGCGATCTATCTGAGAATAATGGGGAAAATTAGGTATTTCCCGTCATTTAACTGTTTTCCTGGCTTTCGTTTGTTTTTTTCCGTTTTTATTTAAACCCCCTTAGTATCCAAAGAGTTCCGAAAAATCCAGTAAATTCCAGGCGCACGTCAGAGCTGACACTTAAATTTTTGTATCCCATTTTCGTTTGTTTTTTCAACTTTTAAACACAAGTAGTACACATTAAAACACTTCTTGTGTCACTAACCAACCGGTTTAGTAGTTTTCTGCCCATGCCACGCTCATTGGTGCACGCCATGAACATGCAATCTACGTACCACTGGTATGACATAGCAATGGAGGAAAGATGGACATACCTTAGACACTCCTGAATAATAACTAGATGTGCCCCACGGTTTCACCCGCGTAAATCCCGATCTATATGGATCTACTTATGACGTGGTAGAATGAATGGAATCAATCATAAAACAAATCTATTTATAACTACACTGAAATGTGTAAAAACGTTGAGTCAGCAAGTTCCAACTACACCTATAAATACAGCATGAGATGGTTAAAAATAATTCACAGGCACGTCGTGGGCGGAATTAAAACGACGAGACCTGCTCGAGTGCCCAACGGTCGACAAAGGTTAGAAATCTTCTGTCTTCAGGGAAAGATAATAAATACCAAGAAAAGGACAGAGTTTCTTGATATTTTGCTTTAAGTTACTTAATAAAATTCTTGGTAAAGACTTCGGACTCTAACATTTTAATCTAAGTGTCTTCAAAGCCAATAAGTGTCTCTTGAGTTAGTTCGATTTGATCTCAACGGACGACAGCTACGGAGCACGGAGCGAGTCATCCGTATTTATTTTAGAAATAAGTTAACACGTTGATGCAAACAACGTATAGGTACGTCAGATATTCGTAGATGTACTGTAGCACAACGTATTACCACGTTCAGCTAAAACTCGATTTATTAAGAACAACGTTGCAGTACGTCGTCTGGCCATACTAGTATCTAAGAGTTTGGTTACTGTGCTACGACACATCGAAATCTAAAAATTCTAGTGCAACACCGCATGGTTTTTTTTGCCATCTTTGACATGTTTCCGACTATATAGCATATACCTACTTTTTTGCGCACAACGGTACTATACGTCGCGCCGCTTAACAAATGTCATTACGTCAGTCGACCTGTGCCCGCCGCGGAGGAAGCGCGTGCGCTGATCCTGTTCATACGTGTTTGCAACAATTATTTACGCGAAATCGTAAGTATTTCATATTATAATTATACAAAATATAGCATCTAAATGTATTTAGTTATTTGGAATAACTCTAAATGAGTTCAAATTACATTATTTTGTATGTTTGTTTTATTTTAGATGGAAAAAACGAAGGAAAAACAGAGAAAATCGTTTATGGCAATTTCAGAAACTTTGTCATCGCGGGAAACTACTCCAGACCCTTTTGTTGACGACGGGGAATTTGGATCGGATGTTGATTACGACCCGAATGATGAAAACGAAGACGATAGCTCCTGTAATAATGTGAGTCATTCGCAGTTTCAGCTGGGCAAAAAACGCAGAAACTCATTATTGCGTGTCAAAAAGATTTCTTCTAATTTCCGATCTGATTTTGACAATGTAACTACATCGCATTCCTCATCAGAGAATTCTGATTGTATCATTGATGATTCGGACAGTTCTAGTGCTGGTAGCATTTTTGACATCCGTAAACGAAACCTTAGTACAAGCAAGCAAACTAAAATTAAAAAATCCAAGCGCAGTCGTAAGCAACCAAACAATAATACAGATTGTGACCTAAATAGCACTGCCAATATGTCAATAGACTCTGAAGTTTTGCGGCGAAATGTCGGTGGTCTTTTGGAGGGCCCGTTTCTGCTAAACGATCTTGTAGATATAGAAGATCAGACACAGTCACCCTTACCAAACCCTTCTATTGAGGACCAAGCACCTGCTGGTCAGCAGCCATTGACTTTGCCAGACTCTGAAAGCGCAGAAGGCAACCCGACAACTCATGCGCGGTCGTCTCCATTGGACCCTGAGCGTGCAGAAGATAGTTCGAGGCCAAACACACAACAGCCTTTGCCGTCTCTGATTCCTACATCAATCGCACACTTGCATTTGCCATGCCTGGAACCTACATCTCGCGCTCAATCGCCGGCTTCATCCAGTAATCTAAATTCTGAAAATGAGAACGATAATATAGAAAGTACTCAAAGACGTCCAAGAAACCTTAGTCCCGAGCCAATTCATCAATGGGAGAATTCAACTTCAGACATACCTACATTTGATTTTGATGAAACCTCAACTGGTGTTCAGTTTGAGATCACACCAGATATGGCACCTTCAGATGTGTACGACAAATTACTTCCAGCTCATACCCTGGAATACATTGTTGCAAAAACCAATGAATATGGAAGAGCATTGTACACCACAAGACGAGCCACGCGAAATACACGTCAAATTAAATATAGAGACATAGATAATGATGAAATGAAGAAATTCTTGGGACTCTGTTTACTTATGGGACAAGTAAATGTTCCTGAGAAACGCAAGCTATTTACCTACAGTGATCCTTTGTATTATCATCCTATTTTTCAATATATTATGTCAGCCCGGAGATTTGAACAAATACTAAGATGTTTATATGTATCTGAACTCAATTCCAAAGGAAAAGAAAAAATAGTAAAATTCATTGATATCGTTACCAAAAACTTCAGAGAATGCTATAAACCTCAAAAAGAACTATCCTTAGACGAATCGATGCTTCTATTTAGAGGTCGCTTGTCTTTTAGACAATATATCAAAAACAAAAAATCCAAATACGGAATTAAATTTTATGAACTGACAACGTCTGATGGGTTTGTCCTTAACGTCATTATGTACGCTGGAAAAGACCAAGATCATGAAAGAGCTAGAGGAAAACAGACAGAGAAGATCGTAATGAGTCTTATGAGACCTTACTTATTCAAAGGCTATTGGCTTTTTATGGACAATTACTACAATTCCGTCCAGTTATCTCAAAAACTTGTAGAACTAAGGACTCATACCACTGGAACCCTCCGAAGCAATAGAAAAGGCAATCCCAAAGAGATTATAAACAAAAAACTGCGAAGAGGTGAACATGTATGGGTTCGTAAAAACAAAGTTTATGTGTCAAAATGGACTGACAAAAGACCTGTTCTGATGATTACCACTTTAAAACACCCAAAACTTATAGGGTAGACTGGTAATGATTGAAACAAGTATTGATTGAAACAACGTCGATTCCGCGAAAACTATGGTACTCACGTGATCGACGCGTCGTTCGTAAGTCCGTCGGGTATATTCGGATCTATGGTCAGTTGCGCTTGGTCCGCCGAGTTACACAGTAGTGCACCGGACGCTCTGAATTTTTTTTGACCAAAAAGTAAGTATTCATGAGACTATATTTTATCGTATAACTTTTACAAACTTTGTTGTTTTACATTTTTTGTTGTTTTAGAGTGTAGTTAACATATTTAAGAGTGTTTTTATCGCTGTTGCTTACCGTTAAAATGCCTGTATAGCAGAATATTGAGTGATGAAGTATACATTGTCGTGTAGGTACAATTGAAACAAATTGTCTGTGGACGGTTGAAACGTTTCAATTGCCCTGGTGTTTCAAATGACCCCTGCATTGTTACTCTATTACAAAAAAGGAGAGTAATGTTTTTTTAAGAAAATAAATATCATAAGTAGGTACCTACTGCTTTGCGAACAAAACGACCACCTTTCATTTTAGGGTTAAAATCAATATAAATTTAAATATTAATTTAAAATTTGTGTTTGTTGATATTTTCTAGATACCTATGCCCAGAAGACGAAAACATGTTACGGAAAGAACTTCCAAGAACTTATTTGCATACCAACAAGCATATGAAGAATTGTTAGCCGGAAGATCGTTAAGGCAAGCTGCAGTTATGTTTGATTTGGATCACGTCTCATTATCACGTTATAAAAAAAAGAGAGAAAGTGCACCTGGAAATACTTCTGTTGATAATATAACAATGGGTTATAATTCTGCAAAAAAGGTATTCACAACTGCTCAAGAAACCGAGATTGTCGCGTATGCAATAAAATCAGCTGATATATACTATGGGCTAACTAGTAAAGACCTAAGAAAACTGGCATACGATTTGACTGTTCGTTACGAGCTTTCAAGGCCCACCACATGGGATGAAAATGAGATGGCTGGAGTAGAGTGGTTTCGAGCATTTTTAGATCGTCACCCCGAATTATCAGTAAGATGTGCTCAAGCAACAAGCTTATCTCGAGCGACGAGTTTTAATAAAAAGAACGTGAACGATTTTTTTGACAATTTGGCGACGGTCCTTGATCGTGACCACTTTGAACCCAAAGATATATACAATGTTGATGAAACGGGAATAACGACCGTGCAAAAACCCAATCGCATTATTGCTAAAAAAGGGACGCGACAAGTCGGCGCACTCACATCAGCCGAACGTGGAAGTCTTGTAACAATCACCGTTGTAGCTAATGCAATTGGCAATGTACTACCACCAATGTTCACGTTCCCAAGAGTTCGATACCAACCTCATTTTTTGAAAGACGGTCCAATTGGCAGTATCGGTACGGCAAACAAATCTGGCTGGATGCAAGAAGAAGACTTCCTTGTGTTTTTACAACATTTCAAAAGATATACTAATTGTTCGCTAGAGAACAAAGTACTACTCCTCTTAGATAATCATTCTTCCCATGTGTCCATAAGATGCATCGACTTCTGTAAAGATAATGGCGTAGTCATGCTATCATTCCCACCACACTGCAGCCACAAACTCCAGCCGTTAGACCGCTCGGTTTATGGGCCGTTTAAAAAAGGTGTGAATACGGCATGTGATGGGTGGATGAGATCAAATCCTGGAAAAACAATGACTATCTATGATATTCCAGGCATCGTCCGTACTGCACTACCACAAGCTATGACTCTGAATAATATTCAAGCCGGATTTAGGGTTTCAGGAATTTATCCATTTAATAGGGAGATATTTGATGATTTGGATTTCGCACCATCCTATGTCACGGATAGGCCCCCGACAAATGATGGCGTACGTCCAACTCAACCAAGTCCTGAAGAAGAAATTGAAGACTTTCAACAAGGCCTTAACAACTCAATGACCCCACAACAACCAGAGTCTATCGCAACGCCTGAAATCCCTGAACAGTCTTCTTCCTTACTTCCTGAAAATTCACCAAAAAATGTCTCTGACATAGAATCAGAAATTCAGCACGCTTTTACCAACTCGTATCAACAACAAGAGTCTGTCGCTGAATCTGAAGCTGCTCAACCATCCTATACAAAACGCCCAGATATTGTACAACCAAAATCTGCCACACCTTTGTCTGAAATATTGCTTAATCATGAACACAATCCTCTTGATATTTTCACCTATGAAAGTCAACCTTCAACAAGTTTTTCACCGGAACAAGTGAGACCCTTTCCTAAAGCACCACCAAGAAACTCCTTAAGGAAACAAACAAATAAGAAGAAGTCCACAGTGTACACAGATACGCCCGAAAAAGAAAATATAAGAAAACAAACCGAAGAAAGAAAAAGAAAAAAAAGTGCTAGCAAGGCAAAGATAAATCTGAACTTGGAAAAGAAGCAAAACAAAATGAAGATGACTACGAAGACAAAACAAAAAGCATTGAAAAGAACGCCAGACAGTATTAGCTCAGAGGATGAAGATACTGACACTGAAATACCACATTCTCCTGAGTCTGTGTATGATATCACTGAAGACGATTACATGAGAGAAGATGAATTTGATTCATCTAGCTGCGAATCGTCTGCCTCAGAGGAATCGCCCCCATATCTTCAGTCAGAGGACTGGGTTATCGTTAATATAATATCCATGAAAAATGTGGTACATAAATATGTAGGTCAAGGACAGTCTGTTACACAACAAGGATACATGATTCGCTTTGCTAAAAAGCTTGATAATCACAAATTTAAATGGCCTGTAAATGACGATATTTCTGAAATTGCTGGGTATCAAGTGGTCAAGAAAATTGGTCCCCCTGCAATAAAATCGAATAGCAGGCGAGTGATACATCTCGAGTTTAAAAAATCTTTACGTAAGTTTAAAATTGAGTAACTAGGTATCTTTATTTAGTTTGTACTGCTATTTAAACATTTTCTAAAACAGCTGTTTTTCCTAAAAACATGATCTCAATTGCAAATGTTCGCATTTTTAAACAAAAATTGTTCACAAAAAGACAACCCTCTTTTATATTGCTGTGCCTGTGCCGTCGTCCAAGCACATTGTGGGCTCTGCGAGGCATAGAATACAGTTCTCAAGAATCAATAGTAGTACAGATGTTCTAGTTTTGACTGACTTTAGGATATGAATGTCAGAAATTACATTTATTTTGTTCTCTACCATGTAAATGCCAAATATTAGCGTTATCGATTTGTTGATTTTTTTAAGTTGATTTATGCTAAAAAAATTTTTAATAAATGTTTAATAAATAAATAAAAAGATAAATAAGTAGATATAAGAAAAACTCACCTGTAATTTTAATCTACATTGTTATGATTGAAACATGGTTATGATTGAAACAAGCTATTTTGTATGAGAATAATATTTCATGTTTTCTCGTTTATTTAAAGCTATTCGTGTATAATTAGACATAGAATATGTTATTTATGTGCAATTCTATGCAATAGCACAAATTTGGCTATAAAACTACATAAATATAAGATATTTTGTGTTGTTTTAAGTTTAAGATTTTTCTTCATTTATAATTTTCAAGTTTTATTGTTATGATGACTGATTTGTCCCGATCTCTTAATATGCTTTAAGCTTAAAAAAACTCGATACCTATTTAATAATTAAAAACTGTTTGTATTTTCTGAGATATTTTAGTGTTTCAATTGTCCCTATAAACTGTTTCAACCATCCTTGGGGTGGGGTCAATAGAACCACTCTGCCAACTCTTATTTAATAGATCATTGCCGGTTAAATATTAAAGGTAGAAATGTAGCTTGTATATAATTTAAGAGCCAGATAATTGCCGTTTCTATGACATAAATCTGAGGATCGTAGAACTTATAAATACTTCACTGTATACGATTAAAGTCAAATTGTTTCAATTGACCCCGGTCTACCCTACTAGCATCTAATAGACATGGACAGATCCGTGAAAAACCTGAGGAAGTAGTAATCTACAACAAATTCATGTCTGGAATTGATAGATCCGACCAGATGGTATCATATTATTCTTCTCCCAGGAAATCACTGCGATGGTATAAGAAGGTATTTTTCCATTTAATTGACCTGATCGTGTGGAATTCTTTCTATATTTACAAAAGGTACTGCAAAAACAATGACAAACGATATAACTTTCTCACTTTCAGAGATAGTTTGATAAGATCTCTTATTCAGTTATCGCCAAATATCAAGCCAAATATGTTATTGGCACAGCGTAACAAACACGACAACAGACTCGTTGAAAGATCTGTTACACTGCCATCAAACAATGATGAAAATACAACTGGGTATGGACACTGGCCTGAAAAAATTCCCGTTAAAGAAGGATCAAAGAAAACCACAAATTACATGAAATGTAAAATGTGTGCCAAAAAGAAGGTTAGACGAGAGACGGGCCTTAGGTGCAAAGGTTGTCCAGAGAAACCAGCACTTTGTGCTATTTGTTTTGAAGAATGGCATAATCAAGGCTGATTCCAATTTTATATGCTGTTGCAAAATACATACGAGTAAATTTATTATAAGATTGTTTACTTTATTATAAGATTGTTGACTTAAAATTCGGAGAGATTTATTTGTTGAATTTGTTTTGTGATTATTTGTTTCTGTAATTCTAAAACAAGTACTCAGGACATTTCCACATTTTGGTTACGTATAAATATTAAGTTTAAACATTTTTGTTTGATAGGAATACCAAATCGTTTTTGTTTTTTTATTTGTAGCATTAGATTTGATCTCAATAATAAGTGATAAATGAGACTGATTAAACCGAAAACACTGGTGTAATTCATGAGACTAAGTAAATAGTTTGAAAATAAATAATTTCATATAATAAGGATTTTATCATTTTCTTTGTAAAACGTTGACGTTATTGTCTAGTAAGTACATACATTTTCTTTCTTACCCATAAAACTTCATGTAGCGTTAACGTCATTAGACGTTGTTAGTTGACAAAAAAAATGTTTATCATGCTTTGTAACACAGACGTCCAAATACGGCAACGTTATTATACAATGCTAGGTAGTGTTTGGATTTTTATCAACAGTTTATAGCACAACGTTAATATACGTCGACGTTGTTAGGCGTTGTTAACTGTTGAATATATTTTGGTCTATGCTTTACGGCACAGGCGTCTACAAACGTCGACGTTATAATACGTTGTTCGCTATTACAAGGAGTTCTATATATAAGTTGTACCATAACGTATATGAACGTCGACGTATTAGGACGTGAGTGCAATATTTACTACCACTGACTTCACCACCTATTTGCACAACGTCACTAGGCGCCACTCCCGTATGTATGAAAAAAATATGTTCAATGTCGCCTAGAGCTACGATATTGATATGTTTACTTGAACGTGTTAATATCGCACGACTTTGCACACGGTGCAATCTAGCTTCAAGCTAAGCAGCTAGGCTTGTGTTATGGTGGTTAGATTATAGATGGAATACATATATCATTTATAAAGTCCTTACCGAACCTCACTTAAACAGCTAGGTACCACTGGTATTGGTTTAGACGTGAAAGTAGATCATGGTGATGGTACATGTCTACGAACTAAAAAGACCAACATGTGTGAAGTTTCAGACTCTTAGATCTTATAGTTATAGAGATTTCGTGATGAGGATTCCAGCTATCTACATACCGAGTTTCATTGAAATTGGTTCAGTAGTTTTTGCGTGGTACTCCTTCACACAAAACAAGACCATATAATATTAGTAGGATATAAGCAATGAGATGAGCCGCTCTACATAGACATACCTACAAGCATATTATGATTACCGTGTAAAACATATCACAATCGATTCCCTTTAATATATCTGGTGAGATACAAGCCGTAAGTGTTTGTATGTGGACAAACAAACATACATGACAACAATTGTTTGCATTAGTGATTGCACGCGATCACGGCCGACGACGCGGCGAGTGGCGGCGGGCGGCGAGTGGCGGCGCCCCCGCTTTGTGCGAACACACGTTAGCTAAATATTGGGTTCTTTACAAGGGAATCATCGAGTTGCAAAAATTATACCCCGGGCAATTGGATCCTGAATGGGCTTGTTTTTCTACATTTTTCCATTATTTCTAATACCCTTTATTGCAAAGTGCGTGGGCTCGAATCCCGACCGTCCGTGCACTAATGGATTTTACTTACGAAAAATGTACCAATGTGCGTTCATTAACATTGCTCTGAAAACATCGTGATGGAACCTGAGGCTTGATATTGATATCCAGTCATATGACAAGTTCTTTCCTCTCGACGTGGCCGACTAAGCCGAGACGGTGGTAAAGGTTCTAGGCGAGCCTACTCCATTTAATACATGTCCCAGGTACACCAGAGCGTCCTTAAAGTCACTGGTGTTGTATAAATCATCTTGATTAGATGTTAAGGTCAAAATGCTAACTGTGCTATTTGTATATATATATATATTATGTGCCTGTACGAAGCCGTCCCGGTAGCAGAGCATATACGCTTAACATTTTTTCTGTCATGTTTCAGCCTTAATTAATTATACATTTAAAAGTTCCTCATGAATGACTTCGTCCCTTAGTGCATGGGCATGAAGCCTCTACGGTTGGCTTCGGCCCCACCTCAGGGCCCCACGCACGCCTTACATAGGTGCGGGGCTATATAGCCCCGTGTTACTGGACATGGAGTAGGATCAGAGTGTAGCACGTGGCGTGGTAGGCGAGTGTACGGTACCTAGTACTATGGACGGTGACCGTTATCAAACATCGTGAACACGAAACTGTCGCAGGCGCATGTCGCGCATCACACCAACACAAACAATGCTATCTCGATTAGAGTTATCAATCGATTATTGTTTATCTAATCGATGATGTGACGAATTTGTAAATCGATGCGATTTCTACCAGTCGCGAATTGTATGGTCTTGTAGTGTGACCGGCGCGGCGTCTCATCTCATCTGTGAAGACACGGTGTGTACCTACTTATTTTTTTTAATTAAGACATTTATCTCTCATAGCTTTGTACTATTTGTAGGGTTGCTGCCGATTCACCTTTTTTATTTTTTGACTGTCAATTCGTAAACTGAAATAGAAAGTAGGTACTTAATTATTATTTTCCACTTGCTGCGGTCTGCGTCTGCGCTTTCGAGGGAATATCGGGATAGTAAGTAAGCTAGTGTCATTAAAGGACTCTCATCTTACATACCGAGTTTCATCGCAATCAGTTCAGTAGTGTTTAGAAAAGCGACAATCAAAACAAAACATATAAACAATGTGTCTAAGTACCTAGAATTCTAGTCATAATACTTGTAGTACATATACTCGTAAACTTCTATATATTGTACGCCTATAGATTATAAAAGAATTGAAATATAAGTAATGAATATTTATTATTTTTATAATCTTATCTCAAAATCTAGAGATAACGGGCTAACGATGGGTTAAAACCAGTTCTGAACAAGTGATTGACGTCATGCCTATATCTTATAAACTGCTAAACCGTTTTTCATGTAGATTTAACATCAGTTGGAGAGGATCATCTTTCACTTCTTTCTTATATAGGTAAATGGAATTCCCAATGAATTTATCAGATTATTTATCAGTCATTCTGTCTGTTTGTAAGAAAATTATGACTGTTACAACATAAAAGATATGATACTGATTCATTCAAAACTTCCGTAACTTAACAGTATTATTATTTACCTATCGACGTACGTCTCTTCTTACGTTTTATTTCACATCATTTTTACATGTAAACGAGACGAAGTTTCAACTTCAATATTGAATAGATTCATTGAGAGACTGAGTCGAGCGAGCATCTCGTGAAAATGTACGGATTATGAACTTAAATCCCTTACTTACTTATCTATTATATAGAAATAGAAAGTATTGCATTGTAGGAACAAAGTATACAGCTCCATGCTCGGTGATGTAACTAGTAGGTATTTCATGTGAAATACCTAAAGTTATTGAATTTATAACAATCATTCGAATAGAACAATTAATAGATAAGAGGCTTATAATACCGGATTGGAAATATTTATCATACATTCCGTCTGTCATTCGTATTGCACATGTTACAAAGTTTTGTTGTTTGTTTATCCTTCAATTTGTTTATTAAATTGAGGTATAATTTAAATATAATGCGATTATCTAAGCATCGACTTTTCATATGTTTTGACATTGAAAGTATGGATGTAGGTACTCTGATACTTACTGCAATATCTAAAGAACTAGTAAAATATTTTTTATTCTCATCAAATAATTTTCCAGCAAAAACTTCCATAGTAATGTATACCTGCGGCTAATAAAGGCCACCTGCCATCTTAATTAAAAACTAAATATTTCGTAAAAATAGGGAAAAGAAATAAATACTTATTTATCTAAATAAATAAGTATTATTAAGTAAGTATTTATTTAGTCACTAATATCAAGGTTTTTAAAAACCTTGTATCCCTTATAACCCGCAGGTAGCTTATTTTATAATTACTAGCTTTTGTCCGCGACTCCGACTCGAAAATAGACCAAGTAATTACGTTGTCCCATACAAACTTTGCCTCCCTTTTTCACCCCCTAAGGGGTAGAATTTCGGAAAATCCTTTCTTATCGAAAGTCTGCGTCATACAAAGAATACACCCTTCAAGTTTCAGGACTCTACGGTCAGCGGTTTAGGCTGTGCGTTGATCCGTCAGTCAGTCAGTCAGTCATTCAGGACAAAGCATTTATATGTTTAGATATGTAAGCATAGTAACAGTATGACGTTATATAGAGTATGTCTACGGGACTCGAATCTCGATTAGATTGTCTGTCTCACTTTAGTAGGTACCTATTTAGCAATCTAATTGTCTTGATTAGATTATGTTAACTAATGTAACATTACCGTGTGATATAACGCTACGTGAAATTAGAATTATAACCAAAGCCAACGGGTGCTTGGGTGCTATAAAAATCTATGAAAAAAGGATTTGTTAGTTTGGTGTTCTATTTGGCTTTTTCCCACCAGCTCCGCTATTTTGTTCATTTGGGCTCCGTAGATTTTATGGGCAAAAATCTAACACTCGTACATTAGTTGATGGTCACCAGCTACTAATGTACCAGAGCTACCTACATAATTAATTTATTTTTTATCACAGTTGCTCATAAAGTGGATCTTATTCAACGGCTTTTAGGCTCATAATCCAACATATTATGCACGCGTGCGTTTTACATTGCCAACCTAGTGCTGTAAAGTTATCCCGATAGGTTAAATACGTATCTTACTGCTAATTACATACTGTTTTGATGTATAAAAAAGGTAGGTACCAAAGAGTTTTTTAGCTAGCAAAAATGGTTGTCTCTAAAGTCGGTTTACGAACGAAAATTTTACATGATAATGACTTAGAAAACGATTAAAAATTGAGTTGTTTATTTTTTGTTTTTTCTTTACTAAATATATTGTTTTTCCGTACCATTGTATTTTGTTCTTAACCCCCGACGCAAAAACAAATAGAAAAAACCCTAAAAAATATTGTATGTCAGACAAGGCTGTATAGGTTAAAAGTCTTTAGCCTGGCCTTTTCGGAGCATAATTAACAAAAAATATTGCCTTAAAAAATGTAAACAGACTTATCACAAATATTTTGTTAATTATTATTTTGTTTTCTTTTCAAGTCTTTTCTTTTATTCGCAACTGTGATAAAAAACGTCGTACGATATACGTGTGGAATTGATATTTGCATCTTGGCTTCTTTAACACGCTCGCTGCCGCTCGCGCGTCATAAACCGCCTCTATGCAAAGATCAATTTACCACACTTATATCGTAAAGTACTATTTTTGACTTTATGTTTTTTTTAATTTTTTTTGTTACCGCTGGATCGTCTTTTGTCATTAAAATTAAAAAAAAATCATGTTTTGTAAAAGCGATAGACTTTGGTAACTTATTACGAAACATCGCGTCTCACTATGCCGCCTCATTAGACTACGGTTTCGTAGCGGTTTCTATTACCTCCTTTTATTTAAATAGAAATATGTTTTGATTTCAGTAATACCTAAACAGTAGAATGTCGGAACCGGTGAGGTACACCCTGGCGGAGGTGGCGAAACGTGATGGCAAGACTGATCCCCATCTATGGATGGTTTACAAGGACTCCGTCTACGATATGACCAAATATGTTCACGAGGTAAGGACGTTTATTATTTTACTAGCTTTTGCCCTCGACTTCGTCCGCGTAGAATTCAAAAATGGTTCTAATAGGATTCTGTCCCTTATAAACTTTGCCCCAATTTTTCACCCCATTAGTATTAGAATTTCGGAAAATCCTTTCTCATCAGATGCCTACGTCATACAAAAAACACACCCTCGAAGTTTCAGGTCAGCGGTTTAGGCTGTGCGTTGATCAGTCAGTCAGTAATTCAGGACAAAGCATTTTATATGTATAGATAGAAGATTATCCTACTAATATTGTCAAGTATCCTACCGCATTTGCAAGAAAGAGTCAATAAATACAGTTCACAATGTGTTTGCCACAATCAGCACCCAGGAGGCACAGACACGATCACTGACGAGGCAGGGAAGGATGCGACGAAAGCGTTCAACGAGGTCGGACACACTAGAGACGCTCTCGAGATTATGAAGAAGTACAAGATCGGTGAAATTATTGAGGTTAGATATTTATTTACTACTACACCGCCGGTTTCCTCTTGATATTTTCCTTCATCGTAAAAGCAATGCTTACAGCGGCTTAATTAATTGTAATTGAAAAGTAGATGCTTTCTCCTACACATTACCCACTTAGCTGAGAGCGTGATAGGTCTGGGCAAACCTACTTCATCTAATACATGTCCTAGGCACTACAACGAACTATTTTGAAACGACGAATTCATGTTATGCTTATTTTATGACCCCTAGACTCGATTTAAATATGCTTCTAAGTACAGACTTTTGTGTGATTCTTAAATAAATAAAAAATATTTCAAATACGAAACAAAACGAACAGTTAACAAAACTGCTGAAAGCTTTAGATATCACGAGAAAGGAAGGTAGTGAGTTCGAACCCCCGACTGCGAACGCTAAAGTGACCACAATCAGCTGGAAATAACTGCGTTAAGCTGAACGGTTTCCGATGTACTTCACTGCGTTATGAACACAATCAAATGTTATTAACCACTTTATGTCATTTGAATCGCAATTCAAGCAGACTGTTGTATTTAAGTAACACTGGAATACAATGTGACGTATAACCGCACTATTCGTGTGGTATAACTCTATTCCAAAATCAGAGAGAATTTTTGTATTATGTAGAGGTTGATCGAGCACAGGTTCCACCTTCTCATCACAACTTCTCAGAGTTTATGCTCAGGAGCTTAGCTCTTTGCAGAACTACTTAGTTGGTGTATAGTACATTGTGATACAAGTGTAGTAAATTGATCATTGCATAGAGGCGGTTTATGACGTGCGAGCGGAACGCGAGTGCGTTTATATATGGAATGATCAAACCACACGTGTATCGTACGACGTTTTTTATCACAGTTGCGAATAAAAGAAAAGACTTGAAAAATAATAATTAACAAAATATTTGTGATAAGTCTATGTTTAATTTTTTTAGGGCAATATTTTTTTGTTAATTATGCTCCGAAAAGGCCAGGCTAAAGACTTTTAACCTATACAGCCTCGTCTGACATACAATATTTTTTAGGGTTTTTTTCTATTTGTTTTTGCGTCGGGGGTTAAGAACAAAATACAATGGTACGGAAAGATATATTTAAGTAAAGAAAAAACAAAAAAATAAACAACTCAATTTTGAATCGTTTTCTAAGTCATTATCACGTAAAATTTTCGTTCGTAAACCGACTTTAGAGACAACCATTTTTGCTAGCTAAAAAACTCTTTGGTACCTACCTTTTTTATACATCAAAACAGTATGTAATTAGCAGTAAGATACGTATTTAACCCATCGGGATAACTTTACAGCACTAGGTTGGCAATGTAAAACGCACGCGTGCATAATATGTTGGATTATGAGCCTAAAAGCCGTTGAATAAGATCCACTTTATGAGCAACTGAGATAAAAAAAATATTTAAGTATAGAAAAAACAAAAAATAAACAAAACTCAATTTTTAATCGTTTTCTAAGACATTATCACGTAAAATTTTCGTTTGTTAACCGACTTTAGAGACAACCATTTTTGTTAGCTTAAAAACTCTTGTTGGTAACTACCTATATTTTTTTTATTCATCAAAACAGTATAACCCAGATAAATAAAGAATGTTTCATCTACCTGACATGTAATTAGCAGTAAGATACCAATTTAACTTATCAGGATATTTTTTTACACACTAGTGGCGTCAAGGTAATGTAAAACGCACGCGTGCGTAATACGTTAGATTATGAGCCTAAAAGCGGTTGAATAAGATCCACTTTATGAGCAACCGTGATAAAAAATTCAATGCCACTTTTCGTTGTAATTTTATAACTCAAGAACGGACTCACCTATCCAAACAAAACTGTTTAAGCTTTGTTCGGACTATTTAGTAGATGGTTTATGTGAAGTTTGCACAAAATCGGTCGAGCGGTTCTTCATTTATCACATTTTTTGTAACAAATGAATTCAATAAATGGCGGATCATTTTGTTAACGGGGAGTTTGCTGTCAAATTGAAACTTTTTAAGTGTTGACAGCTTCGACCATTTTATTCCTCTATGGTTGACAGTAAAAGCATGTTGTAACATTACAACATGCTTGTACTGTCAACATGACAATGACATAATTTATGCGTTTTTATCCCGATATTCCCACGGGATCGGGACTTACGCGGGTGAAACCGCGGGGCGCAGCTAGTTTAGCATTTTAGGCACAACCGTTCTATTTAGTTACGATTATAGGGTACTGGATGTAATGTATTCGTAAATATTTCAGGAAGAGAAGAAATACGATGCCAACGGCAAGAAGAAGAAGAGAGTAGTCCCAGCACCTCCTGAAGGCAAGGAGACGAGGAGCTTCTGTAATCTGATCACGTGTGGCCTTGTTGGGTAGAACCTTCCAGTAAACATTCCTACTAGGTTAGAATCACTAGACTAAGTACAATACAGCTAAAAATTGATCGTATTTCGACATCAGTATGGATTCCATATATTGCGTAGGTACAGACCTACGTTAGTCAACAAAGAAAGCAGTTTTATTAGGTATTACTTAGAATGTGTAATAAATTGATCTAATGGTGTTGCCAAATGAAACGATTTTTATGACTTTTTATAGGTACCTACCTACCTAACCTATTAATAGATACATTAAAACGCGCCAAATGAAGATGTTATGGTACCTAGGTAGGTAGGTTAGGTAACTACATATGTAAGATTTATGCCATTAAAAAATATTTTTAACCTATTTATAAATTCTATGGCACTTATTTGATAATTGTTTGACCGGCTACAGATTCAGAATTATGTACCTATGTATTTCTAAACGGACCCTGTGGGATAATGTACAAGTAGTGTCAGTCTACCAAAGAGCCAAAAATTGTCTTCTATTCCGTTTTTCATTCAATTAAAATAAGTATCATCAATTTGTATTTGAAAAAAAAAAACATTTAGCTCAAATAATTTATTTGGATTCTAGGGTTACTAAGTATTTTTAATTTGTTAGGTACCTAGGTAAGTTATAAATTGTTTTAATAAGAATGAATGTGCGAGTAAATAGACTGTTTTTGTATAGACAAAGATTTAAAAAAAATGTTTTAAATAAAATGATGTGATAATTAAACAGTTTGAAAAAGAATGTTTAATTTGTTTCCTTGTACTCATTTTACGTATCATTATAATAAATAAGTAGTGCCATCTACAATATTTCATTGCTACTAATTTACAAACTAAGCTATGCTACTGTGAAAATACACCTTCTAAGCTCACACTTCTTCTACTTAACTGATCTAGTGATTTCTATCACATAAACTAGATGGCGCTGTAATCAATTAAAAAATACTTCTAAGCACTTAACTCCGTATTCCGTACTCGATGGCTCCTAAAAACTACAGAAGGTCCTATATATAAAAAGAAAGCACAAGATAGCCTACAAAAGAATCAAAAGTAAAAAATAAGGAACTTCGTTCCAAAAAAATAGAATCATTCGCATTGGATCACATTTTGATCTTATGAATTACCACTAGTCCAGTCATATTGACGACTACAGAATTCGGGATTCAAATCTGGGACTAGGCTAAACGTACAATCTAATCAAAATAAAAGAATCGATTTATGTTTAGAGTGTTGAGAGCAAAATGAAAAGCGCGTTTTATCCAAATCGTTTATTCAAGCAAATGAACATAATAAGAACAAACTATAACATTAAATTTATCTACTTAATGATATTTACATTCCGTACCTCTCTCTTAACTTAACATTACGCTATGCTATGACATATACCTAATCTAGCTTTCACATAAAGGGAATTCAACCATCCAACCGACTGACCTATATGGCGGGAAACTAACATTTTTACAATTTCTAATTTCCCGCCACATAATTGTATAACCTCCCCTTAAGTAATATTATAAAAATGCAGAACACACTCCCTCCGATATTTCTACCTCTCTTTACTTAGACATATAATAAACACAGGTAAAAAATAATTGTTTCAATACAACGATATCGACGATAGAATATAATAATTCCGAAACAAGCGAGCGTACATATTATAGACAACACACCTACCTATTTAAAGGTACATACATACTTACACTCACTTTATGTATTTCTGCATTTTTATTTATGTCAATCATTTTATCGATCAAAATGTTATGAATATAATAATGTTTTGTCATCAATAAGACTGCCCTGTCGTGTCGCATTTTATATATATTGAGATATTTCCATACAGCTAACTTTCAGGCACAATTTTATAAATAAAAGGCGTAATTGCAAGAGTCAGGGGACGGTCGGGCCTGCGAGGTCTTAATACTGAACATAGCCTTTGATCGGACGCACATAATATGATACCCTAATAGATTCCAAATTATAAAGAATACAGGACTTTACCACACATCGCCATCTAGCTCCAATCTAAGCAACTAGACTTTTCTTATGGTGACCTGGTGGCCACCATCGATCTAGTGACAACGGGTATAATACTTAAGTATATATTCTTTTAGAAGTACTTAGGTACTTGATATACACTTAGAAATCTGTTAATAAATATATTATGTTTGATGCGGAAATTGTTATTTTAAACAGTTGCTCTTATGTTTACAGCCTATGCTAAAACATCTGAGGAACATTGTCCCAACCTTCTGTGTTGCAGACGGGTGTCCATTCATCGCACCATATAGGTCATCTTAAAACACCCATGTCTTGCTTTATATCCTAATAAATTAACGCGAGCAATCACAATATCAGTGTCGTTCCAGTCTATGACCTGTAGACACATATGAGTTCAATATGATTTTCAACTTAAGCAAGTACATATGTTTTGCGTGCAATATGTAATTCTAAAGGCGGCATCTATTAGGTAACCTGTGGTCGGACGAGAAGACATCATAGACCCGACGTCTTATTACAAATGCCTGAACAGATCGCATCTCTGTGTTAAATATAACTAATAACAACAATATAGTACAATGAGTCGGAGCGTGGCATCGCTGGGGTACACCTGTCACTTTGTGAATGTCAACGGTGCTTTGATATATCACTGTAGTTATGCCACTCTCAGAGTCATATAACGGGGTGTTGACGAGTCTCGCTCAAGCTGCCAACGAATGGTATTCATCTATGTTCATTCATTGACATGCTGCTGCGAATGTTTAGTCTAGTTAATGCTAAGGTTCAAGTGAAATCTAGCACACTACACGCTGCAGAATATCAACGACAGATTGTGGCTTGATTCCATTGCACTCACACATAGCCATGGTCAGTATCGCGACCAGGGTAGCATGCATATTGTGTTAGTGCAATCGAATCAGGCCGTAGGTGCAGGTTTGAATGTCAGTGCCGTGATAAAACATAAATAATAGTCGAAAGACAAACAGAGTAGCGGAAGACATCAGCACAAGAGTAGTGTGCCATCAACGGAGCTGATGCAATGCAACACAACATATGTGTGTTAGCTTAGATAAAGCACAATACAAAAACACGATATATTATTTAAACATGTTAAACATAACTTAAAATATATGAGTTTGATTGAACGGAAAATATTTATGAGAAACTGCAGATGAGGCACTTCAGTATACATTTAGTAATGTGGGTCACAATATACCTACATGACATTGTCAGCTGTATTTCATATACCACATTACATCAGTTATATTACTATTTATCATTATTATGCCAAATCTGCCACAGGCCACAGACCACAGTAGAACAAATCAGTTGTGTATAATTACAATCAAGTCTCCCCTTCATTACAATTATTATATAATTAATTTTATTTTAAAGAGTAAATAAAATATTTTAGTAGGTAAAAACTCTGAGGACATTTTCTACACAGACCCATTTATAACGTACAAAACTCATAAACTATGTTATGATTTAATTAAAATATAATATACTAGTCGGAGCGACGACGAGGCGACGCAGGCGACGCGACCGTCTCTCGTATTACATAATAATAATAATATATTACATTCAACTATGTATAATATTACGTAAAGTAACGCGAACCATATCAGTCTGTGTGTAACTCACTGCTGCGCGTTGGATTGTTGTTGCGCGGCGGACTTGGTGATGACGATGGTCTGTTTACCGGCGACACCAGACTTGCCAAGTTGGAGCATGTTGGACGGCAGCGTTATGATCTTGTTGCCGCCCACCGTGTTCGTGGAGACAAGCTTCACGATAGTAGCGCCGGGCGCAAGGCTCTGCGCCTGCGAGACGGACACGGCCGCGCCGCCGCTGCGGTTCTGTACCATCGCCATCTTGGGCATCGTGGCTACCGTCATCCCAGTTGACGTCTTCACAAGCGTCACGTACTGCGGCGTGGAGGTGGGCTGCGTCCCGCCGGCGCCGGCCGTCTTCTTGATGATCACCGGTATGTTGCCGCCCGCCTGCCGCAGCACCGTCGATCCGGCGCCTGACACCGCCGTTGCTGTCTGCTCGCCCGACTTCGCTGTCACTATCTTGTACACGGGCGTTTTCATCTATACAACGAAAAGTATTGTTAGTAAACGATTTGCTTAATTTTTTAAAATCAGTTGACAATTACAATATGGACTGCACACAACAGGACAGGGGCAATTACATATTTAATGGTACCACGTAGGTTAAAGCTAATAGACAAACGACTGGGCCCGCGCCATCTTACAGTGTGTGCTAGCCATGAGTGTAGTTATAAGAAGTATTACCTGTTGTCCTTGTAGCGCGCTGCTGGCGATCTGTATCTGTTGGCCGCCGCTGGCGATGACAGGCATGTTACCGGCGCCGAGCTTGACCGGAACTCCGGCGCCGACCTTAGCCTGTACCGGCGTGCCGCCCGCCGTCTTCACGAGCACGTTGCTAGTGCCTAGCTTCACGTTGCCGGCACCGATCTTTAGGGGCACGTTACCGGCCACCTTCTGAACGCCGGTCGTGCCTATCTTGCCCTGAATATTGGCCGCGCCAATCTTTAGCGGGACCGCGTTGCCGGCTAGCTTGACGGGCATGTTGCCAGCGCCGAGCTTGACGGGCACGCCGGCGGGACTCGCTCCCGTTTTGACGTGAACGAAGCGCGGCGTACCGGTGGCGCCGCCCGCCGCGCCCAGCACCAGCTGCCCGGACTGGGCGGTCGAGACTCGCACTGGCGTTCCGCCGCCACTCACTATCCGCGTCACACCTTGCGGCGTCACGGCGGCCACTTTAATCTGCTGCGAGGTGCCGGCCGCCGCCGCCGCGGTGGCTGCCGGTGACTTCACCACTGTCTTCGGCTGGTACGTCGCCTGCTTAACGGTCGGCGTACCGGGTGAGATCTTGACACCGGCGACCTGGCAAACAAACAACCACACATTCACATTACGTCCTATAGAGCAGATATAAACAGTTTTATTCTTGGTCTTTAGTAGCATTTTGAGGCATGTGAGTAATTTGAGCTATTATCAACTAAATGTGTAAATGATACGAAATATAATTTTTGTTACTAACCTGTGCAGGGACTTTGATCGCGGTGGAGACCTTCTGTGGTGTCGTCGCTAAGGGAGTTGATGTGGCAGCGATGGCGGCAGCTGCAGGCGCTGGCGTGGGCGCCGGGACCGGCGTGCTCGGTGCGCGGGTTGGTGTCAGGGGGTCCGGCGTGGTGGGTGCAGACGTTGTGACTGGTGAGGCGAGCCCGAAAGCCTTGCCGGCGTCGGGCTGCGTAGCGACCGGCGAGGCGGGCGGGGGCGCCGCCACCGGTTCAGCGGCGGCGGGGAACCGCGCCGGCGTCACCTTACCACACTTCTGCACTTGCAGCACATACGTGGTGACGGTGTTGAGCGCCGGCCAACACAGCTCGAGCGAGGTGGTCCCGGCCCGCACGAGCGCTACGCGTCCTGCTTGCGGTGGTACGCCCACCTCCAGGTACCACAAGTCTTTGCAGCAGATTTGATTGTTCCATGTTTTCCTGTAACCGTCCCGTCCGGACCAGATGTAGAGCCTTGTCTGTATCGCAACAGCACTGTGTCCAGCCCTCGCTCGGGGTACACATTCTTCAAATTTGTCCAGGGAGATGTTATCCCATGTCATCGTATCGAGGTTGAGCGATGCCAATGTGTTCGTGCATTTCCATTCCTTTTCATGTGTTGCAAGTTTAGATTCATCGGGTACGAGGGGCACCCACCCACCATAGACGTACATATGATGTCCGATGACAGTTGCAGTGTGAAGGGAGCGGGGCAAGGGTGGTGGTCCTCCCACCTCAGGGCGGGACCACGACATGCTGTCTACGTCGAGCACCCATAGGTCGCCGAGTCGCGACCCACTCATACCTCCGTAGATGATGAGGGATGACTTCCCAGTGTTCTTGTCTGTGTATGAGACACCGCTATGCGATTCTCTAGGAGGAGGTGACTGCCCGTAAGTCAATGGGATGTCCCACACTGTCATGGAGGAATTAGGATACAATTCTAGAGTATACAAGTCGTTGAGATATCTAGGTATGTTGTTCTTGGGGTCATCGCTCTCGTTCGCGAGCCCGCCGAAAAGATACACTTTCCCATTGAGCAAGGTAAAGCTGTGACCGAGGCGGGGGCACGGCGGGAGACCCTGCTTGGGAGGGAGCGGCTTCAGACGTTTCCATTCCCATCGTGAGGCCTGCAGCTCGTAGAGATCGTTAGAATACTTGCCGTACTCCACCATGCCGCCAAAAACGAGCAGGCGCGTTCCGTCGACCACGAACCCGTAGGCAGCGCATCCTGGAGGTACTTCTCCTTTTGTGACCGGGACGAACCATTGGTTTGTGGTGGTATTGAAGACGTGCAGCTCGTGAACTATACCTTCGTTTCCGCCGCCGAAAACTATCATCAAATCTTTTATGGCGACCGCGCGATGGCCATGCCGAGGTCGTGGTTGGGGGCCGGTGGGATTGTACACTTTTTGCCACTTAAGTACCGCGTTTTCCTTCATTTTTACTATACATTTGTTACTAAAAAGCTATTTACCGTATGTATCGCTGGATGCGTATCTACAGCATAGACAATGAGAAACGTCGTAAATATGCTTTGAAGAAAATATTCAGGTAAGTTGAAGCTTCTTAGCCAAAATGCTATCTTCTTTCTCTTTCGCACTCGTTGTCTACGCCAATGAGTAAAAAAAAATCACTCTACGCAGCTTCGAGTGTATAACAAAAATGGCGTTAGCAACAGCGCTGCCAACACAGCAATCAAAAGAAAGAACGGCGTCGGACGTCAAACGATTGTCTATGATTTTATGTTCGGATATCTTTTATATTATTAATTCCTGTTAGATTTCTTTAAAAATATATCGTCTTGTGCTTTATTTTTCTAGCTGACATGACAGCGTAGAGATTGCTCGAAGGTAAACAAAAATCAAATAAGGAACTTCGACCCAATTAATATTTTCCGCTAAAAAAAGTGTATTCAGACAGACGTCCCTTCACGTCAATAGGTATTATTATGGTATGTTTGTTTGTTAGTGTGGTCGTGTTTAACAACCGAAAAAACGAAACTTGATTTTTAAGGTTTTACGATTTTACCTTTTATGCTTATATATGCCGATCGGCACACAACAATGCCGGCATGGCCGGCACAGTTCCGACACTTGCCGTTCCGTAACGTGTCCATCAGTATCAGTGAAAAATGATATTGGTGCATATTTTTTGTACTAGGCTATCTGTACTCGTCAGTGCATTACTGACACCATTGAACGTCACTTTGAAATATAATTTTCGCAAGACAAAAAATATTTGATTTTATACATTAATCACAGAGAAGAAAAATATTAATCAATTAGAGAAATAAATTCATCATTAATGCCTTAGACAAACTGCAGTAATAATTTCGATGATGTATCCGAATAAAAACAATCTTGTTTATCATAATTTCTGAATGTTGGTAGCGATAAAAAGCGCGGGAAACGCAAACTTCACGCCGTATCTGTTTCATCTCTTTTTGTCTACGGAAACCCCTTCACGTAATTTCGTCCTACTCCGTTAGATGGCGTTGGTAAAAATTATACATTCTGGAATTATGGTTCTCGAAAAAAAAATACGGAAGAAGGTTCTCAAGTCGACGCGTATATTTTATAATTTTTGATGTGATGATGACGTCTAATAAATTGTTGGAACACCTGCATTCACAAAAAAGTTGACTTCATTGTCACGTTCCCGATGTGTGTGTGTGTGTCGTTATTGTCACGTTTCGGTGACGTCATGTCAACAATGACGTCACACAGCACGCAGCAATATAATCGTGTTTGTTTTATTTATTAACTAGCTGCGCCCCGCGGTTTCACCCGCGTAAGTCCCGATCCCGTAGGAATTGATAGGGTTTTCCCGGAAATTATTCGATTTTTTTCTCGCCTTTTAAACCTTCCCTAGACCTCCACGAACATTTCAAGACTAAGATAAGATAAATCCGTTCAGCCGTTCTCGAGTTTTAGTGAGACTAACGAACAGCAATTCATTTTTATATATAAGAAGACTAGCTGCGCCCCGCGGTTTCACCCGCGTAAGTCCCGTAGGAATTGACTCTAGAAAACGTTTGTAAGTATGGGAAATAGAAAAGGGCTGTTTTTAGGGTTTTCCCGGAAATTATTCGATTTTTTCTCGCCTTTTAAACCTTCCCTAGACCTCCACGAACATTTCAAGACTAAGATTAGATAAATCCGTTCAGCCGTTCTCGAGTTTTAGTGAGACTAACGAACAGCAATTAATTTTTATATATATAGATAACATCGCTCATCTGGACTTGTGTTATGGTAACGAGTGACGAGTAGAAGAATTATGCAAAGGAAATAAAAATATAAAGGAAAAAAATAGTAATGAAAAAAAAAATACAATTTTTCATGGGTTTCATAGGATGTTATCATGTAAAATTATCGTCCGTAAACCGACTTCACAGACAACCATTTTTTATTTACAGTTTTAATTGATAGTTCTGCAAATATGGCATTATGAATTACTATTTATTCGATAGCTTTTAAAGTCGTAAAAGTATTTGGTTTCACCTTCGAGGCTATAGTAATTTAGATAAAATAGAGTTATTGCGGCCATTAACAACTAGGTAGGTATCTAAGTATAATTTTAATTTCGCGCCCCATAAAATTTATGAAATTACCCATTAATTGAAAATCTGTGGTTAAATTGTCGTTCAGAGTAGATATAGTGAAATTGGCAAAATGAAAGGTTCACTTTGGATATTAGGCAAGTTGTCATTTTAATTATTAACAGCAACCCTTGCTCTCGACCCCCAAGTTTTATCAAAATTGGTCCAGTAGTTTTAAAGCTTATTCGTAACAAACGAAGAAAAATCTCTTTATAAAATTGTATTAGACATATTTTGTCCATTCTTTACTCGGTAGGTAATAAGCGATCCTTAGTTGGAGGAAGGTGGCATAATAGCCACGTTGTTTTATACTGAGGTACTTTTCAAAGAGTGATATTTTCATAATTGTAGTTTTTTTATACAACAATTTTATGGCTACCAACAAAATAAATATTATATATACCTATATTTTACAATTTGCTTTACCAGTCCTTTTATTTGATACCCAACACGGCCACCTCATTTTTTTTTAAGTCATGACTTTAAAGTAAAAAAAATGTGAGCCGTCACGGGACGCCTGGCAGACGTGAAACATCGATATTATTTTGTAAAAGTAACCCGAACACACTACTGCATATAGACTGTATGTATATATATATCATCATCAAAGTACCAACATACAAACTTACCTACACCATCTACAATCTACAAGGAGTTATAATGAAAGTAGTTGTCGGTGTCGGACTGACAATCGAACTTATGTTAAAGTTACACGTCTAGTTTGTTGCAAAAATTAGAGGCAGTCTATAAACATGTGAAACTTGCAACGAGTACAACGACTTGTGACAAGATATAGCTACTTACTCCAGTTTACATTATGTATATTGGGTTTTGACTGTCAGCTGTCCTACTGGCGGCCCTACAAACGCACGGGTACGTTCTTCTAACGGCCAACATCGAGGACCTGCAGGCCATAGCGCAGCGCATCGTCGACTCTCCCATGGCGGACCAGGTCCACAACATCCTGCGTCGAGCCTCCTCCGTCTTCACGCAGCACGTGAACAGAGCTGACGATGACGATGGTAAGGAACAATACGGAGACAATGAAATTGACGGATAAAAGTTGTACCTACAAAGACCATTTTGTTAGTAAGTTTGGCCGGTCTTTGATCAGAGATAATAATATCTGATTTAGTAAGCACCATTTATCAGGCGATTCGGAATTAATTTAGAAACAAAAACCTTTTTAGAATAGCTCAATGTGCGGAAAGCTCTTTTTGTAATTGTAAATCTGTGGAGGTAATTCGAGGAAGGAAGGTATAAGTGGGATCCATCAGACCCTGCCCCAGAGTGCGCAGCACCATTCAGGTGCAGACTTGTCTGGCACGGCTTCTGCTTTACGATAACGGTTTATAATTCCAGGATCGTACTCAAGACGAAGCGATACCAAACCATCGAAGCCTGCGGTAACAGTTGCTGATAGCAATCAGCTCCAGGGCAAGAACGCCAGCGTCTTTCTTAAGTCTATCAAGAAAATATTTGAAAATGTTTAGATAATTTAATAAACGTAAATTATATAACTTTAATTTTCTTAACATAAACCAAGATGCATTACCTACCTCTTTCCTTACTTATTTGTCAACGGGATCATGACAACAGGATCAAATGCAAGTATATTTTGTGTAAAAATATGTTTGTCTGTAAAGTCAGTTTACGGACGATATTTTTACGTGATACCGTCATAAGAAAACAATAAAAAATTAAGATTTTTATTTATATACCTACATATATTTTTTGGCGTGATTACTAATAAATTGATGGAACACCTGCATTCACACAAAAGTGTCATGGTAATATTGTATGACGTCATGTGTCTAGTACCGGTAACATGACGCGTCCGTTCCCGTTAGGAAACAATAGTCTATATATATAAAAATGAATTGCTGTTCGTTAGTCTCACTAAAACTCGAGAACGGCTGAACGGATTTATCTTATCTTAGTCTTGAAATGTTCGTGGAGGTCTAGGTAAGGTTTAAAAGGCGAGAAAAAATCGAATAATTTCCGGGAAAACCCTAAAAACAGCCTTTTTCTATTTCCCATACAAACGTTTTCTAGAGTCAATTCCTACGGGATCGGGACTTACGCGGGTGAAACCGCGGGGCGCAGCTAGTATTTAATAAAAATATCGCCCATCGGGGCTTATGAAAAAATAAAAGAAAATAAATCTTATGATGTTATCACGTTAAATATCGTCCGTTAACAGACTATACAGACAACGATTTTTTTTTCTTTCGTTTTTTTTTCTTTAGGTATATTTTTTTCCTTTATATAAGTCTTCTATTCGTTGCTTGTCACCATAACACAAACTCAGATAAGCGATATTATTACGATATCAATTTTACTAAACATTGATTGCTTGATGACGTCACACTGTTTTATGAGTGCTGTCGGTGTGTTCATCAATAGACGTTATCACGTCAAAAAATAATAAGTAGGTAATCGCGGGTTACAGCCTAAAAGAAAATAAACAGTGACCATTCAACGGAATAACAACCATCTATGTAACTTGTTTATTGTAAAAGGCAAATAGGATAGGATAGCTAGATCCACTAGAATTAATCGGTGTCTGTTCATCTCCGCGCATTTCTCCCAGCATCCGACAGCCCGTCAAACCTTCGTCGTGTCGCCGCCGCCGCCGCCGGCCGAGCACTGTTGGGTCAACTCGTGACTTGAATTTTACTTACCTACCTACTTGAATACTTACTTCTGGAATTAGAACATAAGAGGACAGAATACAGGGAAGTTTGCCGAATTTTTTCCCATCTGCCGTTACCAGGACGGCGTAAAGTGAAGAAGCAATTCGTATTTAATTTTATAACAACTTATAGATTTTAAAAGAAACGTTTAAAACAATAATGTGTTCAATCTTAGAAAATAACCTTAAACCACATGAGTATCTCTACTAAAGAGTAAAATAATATATTTGGGAAATCTCTACTCATGTGCTTAATCATTAGTGTTTGGACCAAGAAAGTGGCAACATTAAAATATACTAAAGGAAATTACGTATCTGTCAAATTACAGCTGCGATGCCCCGTCTCTTTCTTTCTTAGGCATTCCTTCATATACCTGTCCTTACTTCCGTCTCTTCCTATGGCCAATGAGCGAGCGAGAAAAGGACAGGGCCAGTATGGCGTTTTCGGTTCAAAAAGAAACAAGGTACTCCCTTATTTCGATGTGTTTAAATATAAAAACTACATAAACTAGTGCTTGTTATGCTAAAGGGTGATCTAGAAGTGAACTGTGACATATTCGTCGAGCTGGCCAGCAGGAGGACTTTGTCTTCAGTTTGAGCTGTAAGCCATTGGCATATTCAATTTTCTTCCATAATCTCCACAAAACCTGTGTTTGACAGATTTCATAACTTTAAAATAAACAAAAGAACCCGCAATAACATGTTTTGGTCCAATCGAACCGGGATTCACATAATTTCTTAGTTATTTTTTTAATTGGAATCTTGTTATCACGTTGCAATATGATTTGTAGGTACCTATCGTGTGTTTTTGTCAAAATGGCTCCCGCCGAAAATGTTAAAATACTTAATACAAAAAATGCAAAATAAATTGTCTGCCTTGTTCGGTCGTATTCAACAAATAGGTACATAATTCAATGTTGTCAAACAATGTTGAAATCTCGAATTTCCTCGCGGAATATTTTACAATAGATAAGTACATTCAGAAATTATTTTGTACTTTTACTTGTGTATGGGCTGTATGTATAGCACTAATTAAAATGAATTAAATAGACGATCGAACCCGGTGCGGTCCGCACCACGCACTTGGTACGCTCCGTATCATGTTCCATTCATGTGCAGCCTGCCGCTCTACACACGATCGAATATGGTACGGACCGCACCGGGTTCGATCGTCTATTAGTGCTTTTAGACCCACAATTCGACGATCCGATTCAGTTTACCTTACAGCCAGCGAGCGATCGTCAAACGAATAACTAATGAACTGTCCGCCCGCGCCGCTAAGGTAGACATCTCACAACTAGAATACCTACATAATATATGATAATATTGACTTAGCAGATAACAGTTACCATACTTCAGGACTCCAGGTACCATTAATTTGATAATAGGTAGCGATCTATTCGCGCGTATTCTGCGCCCAGGTAGGAACAATATCTCGCATTGCGAACGAACCAGTCGCAATTAATACTTTATTAGGATATATTGTCGTAGGTCAGGCTTTGTGGTGAGAAAGGTCGGAAATTAAGGAGGCAGTGAACGAACTTACCGTCGTTTGGATGAGATGGCACGCTGGTTTCCTTATTAAGCACTCACCACAAAGTCTATAAGAAATTAGTTTTATATTTTTGTTTAGCACAAATACCACCGGTGGCAATAGTTTATTTATTATTGGAGAGAATGTCCTATGTTTTTATTATTTAGAAATATTCTTCGAAAGTTGTTCGAGACGAGCAAAAGATTTTTCATTACTCATACTCCGAAAGTAGGTCTAAAGATGCCTGAAGAGCGTGTAGAAAGAAAAACTTTCAGCCCTAGGGAAAATCGCTTTCACTGACAGCTGTCATGTCAAATTATGGCTTCGCGCGGCTTGTGCAATGTGCTTGTAGCCAGTATCAGTCTCATTACGCATTAGGAACTTCAAAAACCTAACCTCCTTGCTTTAGGTAACACCAAAGAATAACAATTATGGCTTCACACGGCTCATGCATACTGCCAGAGGTAGTATGGAGTCTCTCATTCACTCTTGTTATTATGAAGAATTTTATGTATTATTCGTAATGAAAAGCACAGTGTTTACCTCGGGTAAAAGACTCATTAAGTCCCTCGAAATATTAGCGCCCTCGCTACGCTCGGGCGCCAAACTCCGTCTCGGGACTCAATGAGTGACTTTCACACCTAGGGTAACAATGTACTATTTCACACACTGACTTTTTTGAGGCTTCGGAGTTATCTTCTTCACTCTTTTTGTTCGTTCAAACGGAAATGGAAATAGGAATAAAAAAGGAACAGGAAATGAAATTTGGACAAATATATAATAAATATGTCAAAGTCAATGCCATGTAGTGAAAGTGTGGAAGTAGTATGCTATGTTTAGAAGAGATGGCGTTACCACTTCGGTTATTGTATGTAATAGGTAGCGTACGCACCTTCGTCACGACTGATGACGTGCATAGCTGACGTGTCATGCGAAAAGTGCTTGAATCGATTTTTTGAGCTAGAAGAAGTAGATAGATAGATAGATAGATAACTTTATTTGTACAACACAGGAAAAAACAGAACACTATATACACAAAGCGAAGTAACAGCTAGAAAGCATAAGTTGCACAAATGGGCGGCCTTATCGCTGAAAGCGATTTCTTCCAGGCAACCTTTAAGTACCTAATAGTGTACCAAAATACTTAACTAAAGATCAAAATGGTCGTTTTATATTCTCATTGCTCTTTAAGTGTAACCCTGCTGCACTTGGGGATTCAATGAAGTCCGCGGAACGTAAGCGTTTAATTCATTAGAGCGTAAGTTATTGGCTCACCCTGAGCTCACCCTTTTATTAAAGAGCAGTATGATTCTGTATTCATTGAATATTTACAGATAAATTACACGCGTCCAGTGGGTACTATATCGGAAGTAGGTTATTGTAGGGAACAGTACGTAATTCCACACCATGCTGTTATTCGACAAGATAAAAGCTCTAGTAAGATTCGTCCGGTTCAAAATGCAAGTAACCCCACGAACTCAGGAATCTCTAAATTACTTACTTTACTTTAATATGCAAAATGATCTATTTAAAATAATATTTAATTTTCGATTATTTCCAATTGTATTTAGCGCCGATATTCGTCAAATGTTTAAATTTACGAATTTTGATAGATGAAAATGACGTTAAAAGATAAATACCAAAGACTACTGTATCGATTTGATATCGACAACCCTGTGAACCTGTATGAAATGACACGAGTCCCGTTTGGTCTGTCGTGCAACCCATACTAAGCTAAACGTAGGCTTACCATAATAAAGAAGAGCCAACCCGGGACGCAGAAAGGAAGAGGCTTATTTTTGTTTTGCGTTTCGCCTTTTTTGTGTTTTTTATTTTTGAAGTGCAATCAAAATTACGAAGAACCATCGAAGAACAGAAAACATACCTATATTTTTTTACCAAAAAGAAAAAGAGATGCAGTACAATTTGTACAAACAACTTAAAAAAATTGCCCAGGTTTATAATAATAAACCTGGGCGAATACGCCCACACTTTATATTTGTGCTTAATTTTGTCATAACATGACATGTCCAAGTAGAGTTTGCACTTAGCCAAGGCTTCCATGATGCATTCTTCCATCCTACTCCGATAGTCAATCCATCAAGTTTGCCCGGGACGTTAATGCAAACCGGCAGGGACGCCGGGACAGGGATCTTAAACCAGGAGCATCCCGGTCAAACCGGGACGTATGGTAAGCCACAGAGGCCGTCAAATCTATACTAATATTATAAATATGAAGAGTTTGTTTGAACACGCTAATCTCAGCAACTACTGGTTCGAAGTGAAGTTTTTTGTGTTGAATAGTCCATTTATCGAAGAAGGCTATAGGCTTTTTTTTATTCCCACGGGATAAAATATTAAGGTGTTAGTAGAAGAAAAGAAAAACGAGTTAATTAAAACTAAAACGCTCATGTTTTTCCTTCTATCATTATCTTTTGTTTTTGACATTTACACAAAGAACCCCACGAGTTACAGATTTGCCATCATACATCGAAATAAAGCCTTAGAATGCCCTTTTCATTGATATATATCTTGTCGGTATTGAGTACATGGACCAACTTGCCCATCCTCTTTTACAAAAGAAAAGTATATAAGTAGTATATCCGTTGTCTTGGGGCTCATAGAGATAGCTATATGGTCGAAGTTGGGGCTAGATGGCGATGTGAGAAATGTCCTGCAATATTTATTTATTTATTTAATGCGTGTAGTTATTGATACGTATTGATCACAATGTAAATAACTAATATCCTAGCATTCACAGACAGTACGGTTGGTTTAGCCTGGATACACTCATGTCCCTCTCTTTGACAGACATTTGTAACCAATAGGGTTGCTATGCTGCAAAATGAATTGCATCTTCGACATTTTCATCACATTAGTGGTAAAGAGAATCCCGCTGACTGGCCTTCTAGAGGTCTCACGCCTTCTTAACTAAGTGAGAATCCACCATGGCTCCACGGGCCTTCGTTCGCGAGCTACCCCGTCTCCGAATGGCAAGTACCTAAAATTGACACTTCTAATGAATATGGAAGTATCTGAACGAAAGGCTAATGTCCTAACCACAACTTCTAAAGAACCTTCTAGCTTGTCTGTGTTCTACAAACTTGCTAATCGGACTTCTTCGTGGTCTAAGTTACTCCGAATAGTAACTCATGTACTACGATTTATTAAGAAGCTTTTGAGGCAGTTTGAAGCCACACAACCAGATGTAGCCGAAGAATTCATAATTACAGCGTGTTTATTTTTCAAATGAAAACAAAACCGCTCAAAAAGGAGGTAAATTGCCTTCCGCACTTTTGAAGCTAAAAGCTTTCATAAGTAATTAATGGAGCCCTTCGAGTTGGTGGACGTTTAAGCAATGCGGACCTAGATTATAATAGTCGACATCTGCTTTAATTGCTTCGGAAAGATCACATAGTAGACCTTATTATTGATTATTATCGTAGGAAATACCTTCATACAGGACCTCAACTATTGATGTCATTATTCTGACAAAAATTCTAGACACTTTCCGCGAGAGTGTAAAATGCAACATATTATGTTTCAATCTTAGAAACATCATTCCGATAATGGCGGATTTGCCAGCCTGTAGGGTCAATGAAGCGATTGCTTTCTGTCACACTGGCGTGGACTACGCGAGACCTTTATCTATTGTGCCGCAACGCTGCCACTGGTAAATCCATATTAGTGGAATTAGCCGCTTTAAATTTTCGAGTACCTCATTTTGAAAAAAATTTAACGGATTTTTTTTAGAGAGACAACTTGACACATCTTTGTTACAAAAAATTTATGTTTTACGTCGTTGACAAAAAATACTCAATGTTTTTGTTAAAAACAAAAACTTCCCTTTTTTTTCAAAATAAGGTAAGTACTCGAAAATTTGAAGTGGCTAATTCCACTAACATTGATTTTCGTTCCAGTGGGCGCCGTAGAGGAGTACATAGTCAGAAGGCATATTTGTGTCAGTTTGTGTATCTTGTCATTAAAGCGGTACATATAGGATTAGCCTCTGATTTGTCGACTGAAAGCTTCCTAAATGCACTCAAGCGGTTCATTTCACGCCGCGATCCTATTTCCGCTTGTACTCGGATAATGGTACAAATTTTATCGGTGCTAAATCTAATTTAAATAATATGTATCAGATATTGAACTCTTAGCAGTATACCGATAAATTCGCTAACGAATTAAAAGATAATCAAATGAATTGTAGGTTAATTCCCTTTAGTCGTTGAGTACCTAAAAAGCAGTCTGCCGATTTCGCGTTTGGTCTAAACCTAACGAGAGATTGGCATATTTATATTTGGACCCATTACGTATTAGTTCATGGGCGAAGTATGCGAAACGAGATTTAGTTTAAGTGCGTATTAGCTCAAGACCGAGGCAGGCGATTTGAGATTTAGTTAATAAGCGAAGACGGCGAATTGACCTTTAGTGTTAGTGCTAGTGCGTATCAGCTCAAGAGCGAGGTAGGCCAATTGAGATGTAGTTTTAGTGCATATGAGCTGAAGATTTACCCCCTAGTTCCCCCCCCAACCATTGTGGGATATGGGAGGCGAACTAAATCCTTAATTCTCGACCTCTGTCGATATTAACTAATGATCCTTCAGAGCCGTTAGCTTTGACTCCTGTCTGCTCACTTCTTAGTTATGACTCCACTAAAATCCCTACCTGCTGAAGATCTTAGTCATGAGAAAGTAAATCTTCTTCTAGTGCAGAGTTAACCGATGGAACGTAGAATACCTTAACACTCAAAAGTCCGTAATAAATGTCTCATCTAGAATGAACCCATTCTCGAGGGTACTGTTGTCCTGCTTTAGTCAGATAGCAGTGCTCCTCTAGCCTGGCCCTTAGGTGTTGTGGAGCGAGTGTACCCTGGCAAAGATGGAGTTACTCGGGTGGTAGATGTTAACACTCGGTCAGGTCTCTATCGTATTCAATAAAGTAGTTTCTCCACATTTCTAATATTAAAATTACAGTCCACTTTTAGTTAGATGTAAATTAAAACTAGATAATTAAGATTTAACTAAACGACAGCTTGAGTTCAGTTAGGATAATGTTAAATAATTTCTAATTTTTAACCCGACGCAAAAACGACGGGGTGTTATAAGTTTGTTATTTTCGTATATGTTTTTTAACCCCCTACGCAAAAACGATGGGGTGTTATAAGTTTTACGTGTCTCTCTCTCTGTGTGTGTGTCTGTCTATTGCATCGTAGCTCTCGAACGGATGAACCGATTTTAATCTAGTATTTTTTGCTTAAAAGGTGAATTAGTCGGGAGTGTTCATAGCTATGTTTAATCGAAGTCGGTTCAGCCGTCTGAAAGTTATGGGGGATAAAAGTCAGGATTAAAAACCTAATGTAAGTAGATATGCTCAAGTGGAGTATGAAAGGGCATGATTTGTACGTTACAAATAGCTAATTTAAAAGTCATTCCCTACAAAAAGGGTGAAATAAAAAATATAATTACAAATTTAAAAAACCCCCGACACAAAATAATAAAACAAGCAAAAAAAGCCCTATAAAAGAAAAAAAACCCCGTAGTTATGACCTACGTAAGTACATCAGAATTTTTTTGATTAAATATTGTTAAGTTATTTAATTACTTACACGATAAGATATAACAAGGCTGATAATTGGGCATAGCTAATTATTGTTTCTTTCTCTTTGCATTTTCAATTCGATGTCGGATGAAGGATGTGATTACCTACTAAAAAATACTAAAGAAAAAAACCAAAACGAGACCACGGAAAAATTACGCTGTAGAAAAAATTAAAAAAACCCGATTGCAAAAAAAGTTGAAAACTAAAAAATAAATAAAATAAAATAAAATGCGTAAAACCTAAAATTCAATTAAAAACTAAAAAGAAAAAACAAATGCAAACTAGAACCTACTATTGAATAACTGACAGGTTTTAGTTTTTAAACTTTTTTTTTAAATTATTTTTAGTATTAAACCAAGGGACACTTTGAGGAAGGGACATTTTGAACCTTTGCACTTTAAACTATTCCTATTGTACAAGCTTTCATTTAAGTCGCTTGAAGTTGGAGGTGAGCGACCGGGCTAATACGATCACTTCAGTATCCATAGGTACTATCCATAATATATATATATATATATATTTGAAAAGTGCTAATTAAGCCCTTTCATTTGATACATTTTAATTATTTTATTTTTCAATTCATGACTCTATATCCTCTAGAGCGCGCTATATTTAATTTATAGTGACGTCACATAGCCTATAACCCGCGCACTATTGAGATGCTTCTAACGATACCTAAATTGTTAAATTATAGTGAGTAGTTTTGAAGTTAGGTAGGATCAGGTGAAGCAGGAGGACTTTATCTTCAGTTGGAGCGGTAGGTAAGCCATTGGCATATTTATTTTTCTTCCCTAATCTCCACAAAACAGTTTCGTAACTTTAAAATAAACAATAGAACCCGCAATAACAGTTACAGTGTAGAATTTATAATGAAAATGTAAAGACCTAACAACGGGTTAGGTATATTACGTTAGACGATATAATTTGAACAAAATTCTTATAATTCAGAATTTTAGTTAGTAGGTAGAGCCGCGAGATCACAGCTTTTAGACTACAAAAGTTATTTGTTTTAATTAAGAAACGTAACGTGACAATGGCATCGAACCCATACCCAGTAAGTAGAGCAGAAAATTCAATGTCTTTTATTTTATTAGCGAGAAAGCAATCGGGCGGCGAGACGGGCGATTCCCGTGTTCCGACTGACAACGTCACATTAGCAAATCATTTTATTAATTTTTAAGGGTTCGGGGGGGGGGGGAGGTTATGGGTAATATCTCATAATATCGATATGTTTGTTGGCATAACATGTTATTTTATTATAGCGATTTTTATTCTGAAGGTCGTAGCTTCGAATCCCGGTCGGCCGCGCACTGATGATTTTTTCTGGCGAACTATAATTAACATTGCTCTTACGGTGAAGGAAAATATCGTGATGAAACCCGCGGTTTAGCTGACTTCCAGACGTATTGACGAGTTGTTTCTTCTAAACTCTGGCCTCGGTTGACTAAGCTGAGAGGGGTGGTAATGGTTTTGGACAAGCCTATTACTCTCAATCCTCGCATAAAGGACCTCGCTGCGGAAAAACAGCCTTTAGGCAAATACAATACAATGTTATTTTATTGAAACAATACATTCAGTAAGTTCGTTTGAAGTCAATCAATTTATATAGGATACTAGGTTTTGGCCGTGACTTTGTAGGTTACATTTTCCAAAAATCTTTTCTTAGCGGATTCGTTATATCTGTATGCCAAATTTTAGCCAGACCCATTTGGTTTGAGTTGTGCCTTGATATATTAGTCATTCAGTCAGAATTTCAGTCAGTAACTCTAAAATGATAATCTAAAATATTAGACCATAGACTATTTAATTAGCAAAATATCGCAGAAATCAAAAATTTTCAAAGAAAAACATCTTAAATTCTATAATATTTTTTTCTCAGAAATACCAAATGGAGGCGAACCTATAAATAATAAAACAATTCGACATCTTTATATATATTTGATAGACAGTAAGAGTTAAAAAAAAAATACATATATAAAAAATAAGACATAGGGGCATGGTCATTATTATGGTTATGGGAGTTATAAGTTTTAAGCTACAAAAATATTAGCTCTAGTGTCATTATCCAGGGAGGAAACAGTCGACTACGTTTGTATGGAGAGAGAGCCGGTACCCTTTCACCTTAAGGCAGATGTTTTGATTTCTCCTAGCTTGCCTCGGAGATTTGCCTTAAAATTATAAAGTTAGATCTTTCAGTGTGTTATTTTTACTCTTTCAAGCCAAACCCAACACTCGACCTGAGTATTTACCATGTTTGTGCAGTTTGAACTTATAAAATAAAAAATAAATGTTCAATTTAATAAATTGTACAATATACAGATTGTTATTAAGATAAACAAACATTTTTTCTCCATGAAAACCGAATTTGTGGGTAGATGTGAAACAGCTGTGATTTATGATTCAGACAAAGGTTAGGTATCAACAATTTTCATAGAAGTTCTTTAGACTTTATTCAACAACAAAAATGATAAATGTTTTAAATGATGGATTGAAAATATCATTATACCCACTTTTTCTTTGTAGGGATTTTGATGTAGGTATTAGATACAAAAAAGGTGCATAAAGGAGTCAAACGCAAAATGCATAGCATGAATTTTTCGATTTATTGCATGATTTAGTGACTCTTTTGTGTGTATATATTTTTAAGTCTTTTTACATTTTGACTTTAAGTCTTTTTGTACATAAAAACGGAAGTTCTGTGTCGTTTCTATAAAGGGTGATTTTTTTATGTGGGCCCTCAGGGCTATTTCCTTAACTAAAAGTGCATCATTAGATTTTTGAAAAAGTCATTACTCTAGCTAGGAATCGAACCTGTTGGTTTTGCAAAAAAACATCACCTATATTTTATACCAATCGATAGTGTTGCTGATAGAGATTAATTCCTGGAAACAAACATAGTATGGCAAATCAAAGGATATAGCTCTTTTTTGTAGTTTTCACCTATTTTCATCTTTCCGGCAAAATAATAGCGTAAGAAACATAGAGGGGAAGTAATATTTTACTAAATTTTTAAATTAGTTCTAAATTCTCTACATCACTTAAAAATTTGAAAAAAAAGACACAGTTATTGTTTTTTTGTGTAGCAGTTTGTTACGTCATCAGCCATACATACCTCCTCTTTTTAATTTTTTTAGGGACAGTAGTATGAAAATTACAGAATATTATAAAAATTAGCTATTTCCTTTTAGTCCATTGAAAAGTTACATTTGGGGTTGCGTTTTCCAGAGGACGCAATTTTATTTTTTTGATGTGTAGGGGGGGTCAGTGTAAAGCTAAAACCAAGTTTGTGGGGTCGCCACTCTTGGCCCACGGCCGCCATCTTGAAAATAGGGGTTGAAATGGTTTTTACGATGTATCTCTTAAACTATTTATTTGATCAAAAAAATGTGTTTACATTTTTTGTTGCAAATTAAATTCTCTACAATTTTGGTCCAGTAACTTTTTGTCGTAGAACTATAAATAAAAAAGTTATAAGCGAAAATGTTCAGAAATTCGAGAAAAAAAAATTATATTTATCGATGTAACTTTTTTTTTATCATTTTACGAAAAAATGATATCTGACCATTTTTGTTGATTGTTTTTTGAGGAACAACTTTTATTCGCAACATTTTTTCATTAAGTCAGTAGCTAAGGTTTTACAGCGCTCCGAAGTGAGTACTATTTTTCAGTGCTCTTAACTATACCTATATTATACGTGTGTACTTATAATGAGTAAGTATTCAGTTTTTTTTTTTTTTTTGTTTTTATATATTTTCTATTTGTTTTGTTATTATGATTATAAATTTTGCAATATTATTGATAATTAATTATTGATAGTATTATTATTTATCAATAATAATGCAAAATGGTCAGATATAATTTTTTCGTAAAATGTAAAAGTCAAAGTCAAAGTCAAAAATCTTTATTCCTTTCAATGCTTAATACCTAGGTATAAGATCACATAGACACGTCTTAAAAACTAAGTTAGGATGTGTGCCTTCGGAACGCGCCCACCAATGAGAAGAAGGCACAAGAAACTCATGGGGTTTTTTTTTTCATGTGATCACGCTCACAAAGGTCAATATTACAATTATTTGAAAGTATTATTTGAAATAGAGCAATTAAAGTCACGTCCAAGGGTTGTTATCATTAAGGTAAGACGAAGTATCATAGTACGCTTTACTGCATAATTTATGCTTTATAAAAGTTTTGAACCTGTTAATGGACATATCATATACATCTTTAGGTAATTTATTATAATAGAGCGCACATGTATTATTAAACGACCTGTTTATTTTCCGGAGCCTACTACCGGGCACGGTCAGTTCATCCTTATTTCTTAAGTTGAAATTATGAATATCGCTATTTTTACGAAAAATATCAGGATTTTTGTGAACGTATAGCAAGTTTTCGTAGATATATTGTGAATAGAGCGTTAATATATTGATCTCTTTAAATTTTTCCCTAAGTGATTCCCTGGGGCCCATCCTGTAGATAGCTCGGACAGCTCTCTTTTGCAATATGAAAATAGCATCAATATCCGCAGCACACCCCCACAGTAGGATGCCGTACGACATGACACTGTGGAAGTAGCTGAAATAGACTAGGCGAGCAGTCTCAATATCCGTATATTCGCGAATTTTCTTAACGGCGTAAGCGGCAGAACTAAGTCTATTGGACAAAGCTTCCACATGCGGGCCCCACTAAAAAAAAAGTTATATTGAAAAATTTAATTTTTTCTTGAATTTCTGAACATTTTCGCTTATAACTTTTTTATTTATAGTTCTACGATAAAAAGTTACTGGACCAAAGTTGTAGAAAATTTAATTTGCAACAAAAAATGTTAACAAATGTGAACAACTCATTTTCGAACACCCAAACTCGTGACTGGTTTTTTGTTTCGGGTTCGTACGCGTATATCCAGGATTCGTCACCTGATACGATGTTGTATACAGCATTTGAGGATCCTGCGTGGAATCTTTCGAGAGTTCTGACGCACCAAGTAACGCAAGCCACTTTTTGCTCTTCACAGAGCGAATGCGGTATCCATCGGGAAAACAACTTTTTTACACCTAATTGTTCATGCAAGATTATTTGTATTTGACTCATGCCAATGTCTAAAGTTGCCTGAATTTCGCGGTATGTTACATGTCGATCTTCCTCAATCAGCTTACACACAGCATCAACGTTTTCTTGGGTGAGTGCAGTTTTTGGACGACCTTGACGGGGATCATCACTGAACGTCCGCGTTGAAATTCAGCAAACCAGCGATAAATTGTGGTTTTGGATGGGGCTTCAGCACCAAATGCAGAAATCATCCGGTCAACACACTGTTTTTGTGATAAACCACTTCGAAAGTCATAATAAATCATCGCTCTTGAATTTTCTCGCGTCAATTCCATTTTCTCAACGACTTAACAAGTTTGACAAAACCTTGTGACAAGACCGAGATTATTTTTTAAAATAAATAAATGGTATTCGATTCTTAAAACCAAGGAGTTTTCAATTAAAAAGATTTAAATATGACAGGAACAGTGGAAATATTCCATTCCCGATACTTTTAGTGCAGCCTATGTATTATTAGTTAAGGGTACTGAAAAATAGTACTCACTTCGGATCGCTTTAAAACCTTAGCTATTGACTTAATGAAAAAATGATGCGAATAAAAGTTGTTCCTCAAAAAACAATCTACAAAAATGGTCAGATATCATTTTTTCGTAAAATGATAAAAAAAAGAAACATCGAAAAATATAATTTATCTCGAATTTCTGAACATTTTCGCTTATAACTTTTTTATTTATAGTTCTCCGACAAAAAGTTACTGGACCAAAGTTGTAGAGAATTTAATTTGCAACAAAAAATGTTAACAAATTTTTTTGATCAAATAAATAGTTTTAGAGATACATCGTAAAAACCATTTCAACCCCTATTTTCAAGATGGCGGCCGTGGGCCAAGAATGGCGACCCCACAAACTTGGTTTTAGCTTTACACTGACCCCCCCCTACACATCAAAAAAATAAAATTGCGTCCTCTGAAAAACGCAAGGATAGGCTTAAAAAATGTAACATTTCAATGGACTATTTGATTTGACAATAGGTTCGATTCCTGGTTAGAGTAATGACTTTTTTTAAATTCGAATGATGCAGTTTTAGTTTTTGTCACAATCGGGCCACGACGCAACTACTTTCTGCATTTTTCGCTATCTCTTATAGTTTAGGATATATCCCTGAAGGCCCACATTAAAAATTCAACCTGTATATCCAAAAGTAAAAAAACACCTATGCTATCTTTATAAGACTTAAGTATGTGTAAACTTAGAAATTACAAGGCAAGTTTAAATGTTTAAATAAATTATACCCAATTGTAGGAAAAGACGTGTAGTTTGACTAAATACACCCCTGACAGAACTAGGTTTTGACGAAACTTATGTTTTGACGAAATACACCCTTGACCAACCGCCCAAAACCCATGAAGTCATCTTCAAACAGCACACCCAACAACACATTTGCAAGCTATTAATAATATTTTTAGTTAAAAGTAAAAGGCATTTTCATTCGGGCTCTTATATGTGTGCGCCGTAAAGAAAAGTTTACAATTACACGTTATGTAGTAACAACCTTCTAACGAAACAAGACAAGTCTAACTTAAACAAATTTAGAAAGAAGCAACAGTGGCTTACACAGTTTCTTGTGTCGCTTGTGTCACTGACGGAGGCAATTTATGAATTAATTTGTTTTCTTTTTAACTTACTTACATAATTTAACATAACATCATTTCAGGAGTTTTTATTAAAAACGTTAAAGTAATTTTCAAGTTTCGCTTCACAAAGGGTATCGTAGTGGGTAGAGTTGAAACTTAATTACTTTAGGATCAGGAAGTCATAAATTAAAGTAACTCTATTATATAACTTACTTAAGACCGCCAAATACCTGTCGTCGTCTAAATGTTACATTTTAAATTACTTATTGCGTGAAAAATTATTGGTTTTATCAATTTTCCTTACAAATTATACCAAATGTCAGTTTAGATCTCGCCTAAAAATTGTCTAAAAAACTAGCTTTCATCCGCGACTTCGAATATTTTTTTAAATAATGATAACTCGATTGGCAATAATAATCGACATTTGATAGTCATGGCAGATATAGGTTAAATGCAACAAAAATATTAGCTCTAGTGTCATTATCCAGGGAGGAAACAGTCGACTACGTTTGTATGGAGAGAGCGCCGGTACCCTTTCACCTTAAGGTCAAATATCCTCTACTTCAATCAACAACTAGCAAAAGGCAGACAACTCGGCGGCGGCGGCGCGGGGCGTCTCGAATCGTTTATTAAAGTAGAAGAAAAGAGGCTAAAAGCTACTTAAGCGTCGGAAATGGAAATAACACTTTAGGAATTTCCCGCCGAATTGTGAAAACGGAGCTTTTGTAACTTAAGACTTTGTGTTGGTACTTTTAAAAGTTACTTCACAATAAGGGAGGTAGGTAGATACTAAACAATGGTGTTATGAGTTTTGAACCTTACGCCTGTTTGTCTGTGAAATACATGTAAAGTAACAAAAGACACTAACGGAATATGGTTGTGGATATAGCTTGTGTAATTTTTTAAGTAATTAATAAGTACTTCTAAGAAATATTCATGAGAGTAATTGTCGTGTCAGACGCACAGGTCACACGTAAGACTTTAGTTTACACAATTATGTTTCTGAGCAGCACTATCATATGCTCAAATGCAGTGGTCTCGAACCTACCGATTTTACGGCATTACTCGCGATTTTAGGTCTCTGCTAGCTACCAAATTGTAGTGATTTCACACGATTTTGGGTCTCTGCTAGCTACCAAATTGTAGTGATTTCACACGATTTTAGGTCTCTGCTAGCTACCAAATTGTAGTGATTTCACACGAATTTGGGTCTCTGCTAGCTACCAAATTGTAGTGATTTCACACGATTTTGGGTCTCTGCTAGCTACCAAATTGTAGTGATTTCACACGATTTTTGAGTACCATCAAAGAATTTCTCCAGATTTTTGTGCCGATTATACATTTCTAAACTAAAATATAATGTAATAAAATTAGAACGGGAAGCAAAGGCGCGTCGACCACTGGGGACCTAAGCCACGCGAATCCACAATTATTTGCAACCCAAAGTAATAAACGAATAAAGAGTGTTTTTTGTTTTTAACTCTACCGCACTCGGATAAATAATAATATAGATTAAAGATTTTTGATTTTATACTACCTACCTACCGACTTTGAGTCCAAATATACCGAATATACCGAACCTCTACCGATTGCGCATTTTGGCGTTCGAGACAACTTTTCAAATGTGTGTCGGTGGACAATCTATCGTTTCACCGTTAAGGCACTAACCTGCTTTCGTTATCTACAATATTTGATGGTAAAACTTGTTCCCCAAACGATTATCATTTCTTATCTAATTATCTTGTTCAAAGTTTGATCACGTCCCATTTGGCGTCGCCAATCGCCATCGTCTGATAACTTCAGTAATTTGCTCGGAATACTAACCAAAATGTATTTATCTAACTTATACATTTTACATAATAACTACTAATTTAATGAATTATTAAAGAGATTTTTTAAATCGAAAATATATTTTAGAAAATAGCAGGATTAACATGTAAATAATATTCGATTAATCCTACTAATATTATAAATGTGAAAGTTTGTGTGAGTGTTTATGTTTGTTACTCCTTCACGCTAATACTACTAAACCGATTGCAATGAAATTCGGTATGTATAGATAGCTGGAGACCTGGATAACATATACTTTTTATCCCGATATTCCCACGGGATCGGCACTTATGCGGGTAAAACCGCGGGGCGCAGCTAGTATTTTAATAAGCTTTACACAACCGAAAAAACAAATTAGATTTAGTACTTATTTACATTTAGATTGCTGTGCAAAAAGGTTTAGGACCCCTGCAAGTTGTAAAGTGCAGAAAGTCTTAGCAGTTGCCTAAATGCTCATTTCAGTATCTAAGAATGAGTTATTAAATTACTTTTTAATTAATTATACAGTAATTAATTACATCAATTATTTACTTATACTTATAGTAAAACAGTAATTGCATCCCGCGATTTTACCCGCGTATATCTCGATCCCGTGGGAATATCTGGATAAAAAATAGCCTACGTGTTAATCCAGGTCTCCAGCTATGTACATACCGAGTTTCATCGGAATCGGTCAAGTAGATTTTGCGTGAAGGAGTAACAAACATACACCCACAATAACACACAAACTTACACATTTATAATATTCGTAGGATAGGATTTAAAAAGGATTAGTTACTTAAAATATTATCAAAAACTATCAAAAAACATAGTCCGTGAATGGCGTTTCTATCTCCAAATACACGTCGTATTTCGCGCTTCACGTAATCAAATATAGTTATTCGGAATTCTACCCTTGGCTTAGATCTAACTCCGTCGTATAAACTAAGTGTAAACAAACTAACTATTGTCTTAACTATGACAATTTGGCCACGTGTGGTGTGTGGACACTACTAATTAAACCTAAACTCAATAGGTTTATGTAATTTTAAGTTCGAGTCGACAAGTTAAACCAATTATAGTCGCAGTTACAGTTTAGTTAGGATTTAGGAAAGGCCTTTGTTTGAAGACAATGTAGATAACCTAGAATATATGGGTACTTACCCGTATTACTACGCTAATCTGTCCACTTCAACTTTGCCTAGAAGAGATCGCTTTCAGCGGTAAAATAACTAAGCTACTGGGTAATTTTATTTATTTGCTTATTCATTTATTTTTTTTAAGTTCATATTATTACACTAATGTAGTGTTGTTATACGATGTACCTATATTCTCTATCTTATGACGCTCTTTAAGCTTTATCTTTTTAGGGTTCCGTACTCAAAGGGTGAAAACGGGACCCTATTACTAAGACTTCACTGTCTGTTCGTCTTTACGTCTGTCTGTCACCAGGCTGTATCTCATGAACCGTGATAGCTAGAGAGTTTTCATTCAAATTTTCATTGATTAGGTATTTCTGTTACAGCTATTTCAACAAATATACTAAAAACAGAAAATAAATAAGTGGGGCGTCGCGTCTACGTGCCCGAGTTCGACTCGCATTTTTTTTATTCATTTATCCTTGTGCCATCTTAATTCTTTAACTGTAGTTAAGAACTCTAGGTGGAACGTGAGAGCAGCGCGAGGCGAGCAGGAGCAGGATTAACAATAAATCATTTGTGTTAGTCCATGGTAATAATTTCATCCTCTTTCCATAAACGTAATTAAATCGGTTACAGCAGCTCCGTTGATTAATTAATTTAGTTATTATTTCATTAATCTGTGTAGATAATGGATATTTAAGTGGCGTGGTGTTTAAATCCGAAGGTCGTCGGTTCGATTCCGAACGGCCGTATCAATGGGTTTTTCTTACGAAACAATATGCGGTAATATGCGGCAATTTGCGGTAATTGCTCTTACGGGGCGCGGAAAACATCGTAATGAAACCTGCGGCTTAGTTGACTTCAGACGTATTGATAAGTTCTATCCTCTGGACAGGGTCGGCTAATCGTTCTGGGCAAGTCAGAAATTAAATATGTTTGGCTCTAGTAATCATGTAATCGATTTTCTCTTGTGGTTGGCATATCCAGTCCGAGTACGATACGGTGTAGTAGGCGAGGACCTTTACCCTGTATCGCTTGTCACCGACGTGTTTCCTAATTAAAACTTCACTGTTTCATAACTTTCTCTTCAGACATATGATATAAGGTTTTTGACTCATAACTGAAAACCTCGCCGCTGGGTTCATCTTACATTTATGATCCAAAACTACATAGAATCGATTTTATTTTGAAGCTTCTTCATGAAGCAGGTTGTTTGATACACCTGTGTGAACCAAGGTGGAACACGGGCAAAAATAACACCAATACGGACTGATGCCCGGAAAATTGGATAGGTTGCGTCACATTTTAGAGGATTTAGCCGCTTTGTCGCCCCTAACAACGAGGTTGATATAAACAAATAAATACATATTTATTTGCCTCAGGTTCATAGAAATTTTATACCAAAGTAAACAGATAACAGATGTATGTTGTTTACCTACCTGATGGTTATTATATCTGCCTATATATGTAGTTATAACTACGAACTGACGAACTAAACCTTACCTATTCGCATCAGTTAAAAGGTTTCGCATACATAATGCACAGACCCTGTACGTCATATAAGTACGTACTACATTCGTAGTCACTAAGTTACATTCATTAATGCAATTTTCCGCAAAACTTTAACTTGCACCCTTCATTTTCCGGGAAATTCAGACTTCAGACTGCACTAAAACAAGTTTTCTAGGAAATATTTCCAAAAAGAGACTTAAACGCAGACGCACCTGTGCTACGCAGTAAGCTAGCTCAGACTTTGTTTCTTTTACGAATTGAATTTAGTAAGAATTGTTGGAAATAAAGCGCAGACAGGTGCACTTTAAACCGAAAAGATTTTTTGGATTACTTACTTGGTACCTACATGTGTTTCTAGTGCTTTCATCTCACGTTCCGAAGGCACACATGCTAACTTAGTTTTTAAGACTTTTCAATGTGATTTCATGCAAAATGTACGATTCCGAATGAATAAAGAATTTGAATTTAACTTTGGGTTGGTAAATAAAACTGCATCACGACATATTGTTGGCTTCTTCCCGCCAAAACCGTTCAAATGTCCTACCAACATTTTCCAAGTGTGAAGTTAGTGAACATGATACATTGAAACACATTGTCACAGGAATATAATGACGGAACCAATTGCAAGGAGTTATCACCTACGTAGATACAATCTATTCATACAATCCAATCACGCCAGTTCCAGCTAGTTGTGAGACGTGGCGTGTCCTTCGTACGTATATGTAATGCATAGACATTCTTGTCCACAACATAACATGCACCAGTTAAGATGTCAATCCTTGATTAATGGCGATTTTGGGACCGGAAACAAGCTAGGAAGATAAACAAACTTTTATTACTGTCCCTGAATTTGAACTTTTGGACAATTCAAGGAGAAACTGGAATGACTTTTCAACAATAATATCATTGATAAATACGTATAGACCTATCGACCGATTCGAAAGTCTGTTGTCTGTGGTTGCGCTTACAAAGGAACCGTATTTAGAAAAAAAACCCGCAATTAAAAATGTACAGAAAACCGTTTCCAGCGTTTATTAAAACCCGCAGACGTTTCTAATGCATAAAAGAGTACATAAATATAATTCAGAGGGAAGCGAACTCTACCTAACTGCCTAATGAATATTTCACAAGGATATTCAACACTAGCAGCGCTCCACGGATTCACCCGCGTTATTCCCGATCCCGTGGGAATATCGGGATATAAAGTAGCCTATGTGATTCCCAATGAATCAATACCAAGTTTCGTTAAAATCGATCTAGCAGTTTCGGATCCTATTCGTTACAAACAAATACAAAACAATCTTTCCTCTTCATAATATTAGTATGATATATATAGTACGGATTATATCGTTACGAGATAACACATCTACACGATTTACTCCCAGTAGTTCGATTGACTGAACTGTTGCAACTGTTTTGTCTCAGTTGTTCGATTGGAGAAGACAACCGAACTGTTGAAACTATTAATGTCCCAGTAGTTCGTTTAGAACTAAACACTACTACATATTATACAGAGGAGATATTATGTTTGTTTGTAGCGAATAAGTTCAGAAAATGCTGGACCGGTTTTGATGAAACTAAGTAAGTTACAGTTAAGTAACTTAAGCTATTTATATCGATATTCTGACGGAATCAGGTGAAACCGCAGGGCGTGGCTTGTCAGAAATATTTTGAGTCTACCACGATTAGCAAATTTCTTTTAAATCAGTTGGTAGAGTAGCGGGTCCCTTGCCATAAAATGTAACGATATTTATACATAATTTGTAACGGGTATGGAAAGAAAAAGGATGTACCTTATTTAATGTTTGTTACAAAAACATCTTTAGGTTTATTTTTCTTACAAAAATATCAATTCCACTTTCGATGTATGTACATACTTCTTCGTATAATGTCAAGACGAACTATTCTACACCTAATTACTTTTGCAAACAAGTCAAATGTGTCGCCTAAGTTACTACCTAAGTTAGTTGTTGGGAAATGTGCCTATGTTCCGTTCCGTTCCGTTTTATATTATACTAGCTACGCCCCGCGGTTACACCCGCGTAATCATTTTCTGCGCAACTTTCTTAATTTTTTATTTCATAAGAACCTTTTCCTGATAATAACAAACAGACCACAAAAAGAATTGGCCAAATTGGTCCAGGCGTTGTTGAGTTATGCGCTTACCAACACATTTTGCGGTTCATTTTTATATTATAAAAAAAGATGTAAAAATACAATACTCATGAAAAAATCCTTTATTCCACTCAAACCAGAATAAGTAGATCAATTCTGTTTAAAATGAAAAAGGGATAAGTAGTCTTCAACTTCTAAGTACTAACATTGACGTTATAATATTGACATCTAAGTTACAATTTTTGATGATATCAATAAATTATTGACCCTTTTTAGGAGCCTTACCAAATGCTTCTATTCACATTTCCAAGCAATGAATCTCCCTGAGTGTCCCTGAGTGTGTTTTTTGTTAGAATTAAGGTTTAATGTGGTACAATAAAGAGTTTATCTATCTATCTATCTATCTGAGTGCAGGAAGGGAGGTGCGGGGGATTTGTAAACGGGATCACCTTACAGGAACAGGAACATTCAGCTATTAAACGATATTATATAGTGTGTAAAGAAAACTCTATAAGCCATCATAGATGTATGTAGTCTATGAACCCCTGGACCATATACAAAATAAGTAAAAATGTGAAAAAGTAGTGTTTTTGAAGGGAAAATGACCGTAATTTGCCCAGACGTTGTGAATTTTCGAAACGTGTTAACACTATTATTTCCATAACAGCCCGCTGTCAATAATAGTGTAGTCACATATTATACGGTATTCCTGAACTTTATATTAAGTATACTTTTTTCATTCGATTTTTTCTCCAAACTTTTGGTTCTGGAGGTACAGTACGCGCCATAAGTCCACTATCAGTTTGCTACCATAATACTATCAACAAGTACTGGACTTACGACCTTCTTCTAATAGACGTTACACACAAACATAAATACTTGAATATAAAGTACTCAGTGTGATTATTATTTTCAATATGTTAGTATGTATTTAATTGTGTGTGTGTGTGTGTGTGTGTGTGTGTGTGTGTGTGTGGTATAAGCCGCCACCAGCTACACCAACCGACGTGGGTTCGATCCACAGGTTATAATGTTCAAATAGTGCTGCACAGGATTGTAAACGTTACGGTGCCGGTAGACTTTTGAACATTGATTGTACCTACAAGTACCTGAGAGGAATTACAGGGTACAGTATAAGAGATCATTCTCTGAAACTATTCGTTCTTACAAATTGGGTCTATTTATGGCTCTATACGACTTTTACTCATAATTCATTAAATTAACGAAATAAAGGAATGGAACGAATGAACCCAACGCGTATACCGCTCACTCGCTGAGGGAACGACAGAGGGTTGCCACTTCATCATAATTAACCGACTGTTATATTTTTAGTAAAGTACCTGTAATAAATTACGGAATTTAGGTATTTCATTTTCAGAGAAATTCAGGTTGAAATGTTGATAAATAAGTATATTTATAAAAAAGTATGTAGTTAGAATGAAGTTAGGTTTAAAAGAGGAGGCTTTTGAAGTCAGATGGCGCTGTGTACAAAGTCTTGAAATGTATCATTATTTATTGTAAATAAATATCAATATTTAAATATTTAAATGCCCCCGATGTTCCCGCCACATAGTTTTATTAGTGGTAGTGTATAAACACAATTTAGTGTATCTGAAGCAGTATGTTTTACGATATTGAGAGTTGACACCAGATCAGCGTAATACCATACAATATAGAAAGAGTAGGGATCCCACCTAACGCCAGGCCTTCGTGATTTTATAAAACCTGAAAATTTCTCAGCGCAACTCATGCTTCCAACACAGTTATGCACGATGTGCAATTATGAAGATCAGACCATTGTGGTTTGGAGAGTTAGCAGGTAACAAAGCTAAGAATCGAACTGGTTCTTTTTGCAAAAAATATAATTGCCTATATTTTTGTACCAATCGATTATGTTGCTAATAGTCAGACAGTTTCAATAGTTCCAACACCTTCCAGACCACTGAAAGATGATCCATAAAAGGGTAGGTATAACAGGTTCGATTCTTGGCTTTGCTACCTGATAACTCTCATAATTTAATAATTGCACATCGTTCATAACTGTGTTGAAGGCATTAGCTGAGTAGTTCTCGCAGCTTTTATAAAATCAGGAAGGTCTGGCGGTAGGCGGGATCTTGGTCATTTGACCGACTTGCTGAATACTATCGCCTATTGCCTCATGACGTAAAGCCCATCTATCAACTAATGGAAATTGCATCACAATATTTTTAAGAGTATTGAACAGACGTTGTAAACATTGATATCTAGAGTTATTGGAATTTTATGTTCTGTCTGTAACTATAAATATACAGGGTTATTGGCAACTATACAAAAATATTGAGGGCTATTTCCATGCAAGACAGTAAACAAACCTTGTTTGTTTGTTTTTTTGTTTGAACGCACTAATCTCAGGAACTACTGGTTCGAATTGAAAAATTCTTTTTATGTTGGATAGTCTAGAATTAATCGAGGAAGGCTATAGGCTACTTTTCATTTTGATATTCCCACGGGATCGGGACTTACGCGGGTTAAACCGCGGAGCGCAGCTAGTAATTACTTAAGTTATCATAAAACTAGCAACGCGCCGCGGTTTCACCAGCGTAACTTTCGATCTCATGTGAATATCAAAATATAAAATAACCTGTAGCCTTCCTCGACAAATGGACTATCTAACACAAAAATAATTTTCAATTAAAACCAGTAGTTTCTGAGATTAGGGCGTTAAAAAAAACAAACAAATTGTTTAGCTTTATAATCCCTCCCTTTGTACAGTAGTAGTAGGTAATACATAAATAGTAAGACACGCCGCGCTAAGGCACGACGCGCGACGCGCGACGGAATGTTGTCAATTGTCTCTTAGAATACGTCTAAATATAGAGATTAAAATGCCACAAAGCGAGCTTTCGTAAGCACTGTCCTAATTCCATAAAGTCAATTTGTGTTTATCATATTATATATACAGGTATGTACCGTCTACCGACTTACTAGTCATGAACTGTGGCTTTACTCGCATAAGTCCCGATCCTGTGGAAACATCGGGATTGCATATAGTTGCATATTACACTAGCACATCTTATATATATGTGCTCATCATTTGTTAGTACTTACTTGTACTTGTATACAGGCTGTTTTCCGCCATTGGACCCTTTTTAATTGGGTCCTTTTTGCGTGAGGATGGAGTAGGCTTGCCCAGCACCTACTACCCTCTCAGCTTAGTCGACCATGTCCAGAGTAGAGAACTTGTCAATACTTCTGGAGCCAACTAAGCCGCGGGTTTCATCACGATGTTTTCCTTCACCGTAAGAGCAATGTCAATTAGCGCACATAAATTTTTCTTAAGAAAAATACATTGGTATACTTATATACTTAGCTGAAATGTAGGTTTCTATCAAAATCGGTAAAGGTATTTCAAAAGAATATCCAAACAAGACCAGCATAAGATGACGACGTCCGCCGCTGCTACTCAGCTTCCTTGTGAGGTAATTAAACCATATAAAAATAAGACAATGAATGCCAAAATTCTACAGTGAGCCTTTACTGTTGTTGCCTGATTGACCATTGAAATATGACATCCATACAAACGTATCTATTTAATATTAGTTAGGTACTTATAATAGAATCATGTAATCTGTAGTGGAATGTAGAGATGAAATATCCCGCAAACTGCCCTTGTCGTCGACCGTCGCGTCGCTCGCCGCCACAAAGGCCGTCCTCGGTCCTCCCTCGTCTCACACTCCATCTCTGATACCTGGAATATATATGAAAGCTGAAACGTTCCGAAGGTTCATGAAAATGTTGCACCTATCTATCTATCTCGGACATAGTGATATTGTTGGTTATACCTACAGCGTGTAAAGAAAATCCTGATAAACCGCCAGGACATCAAAAGAATTTAGAAAAAAAATATCTTTGGGAAAATTACCCTATTTTACCCAAGGTTTGACAACTCACATCTTGAAAATTTTTCCCCCCCGCGGTTTCACCCGCGTAAGTCCCGATCCCGGGGGAATATCGGTTATTTGATTTTTTCTCGCGTTTTAAACCTTCCCTAGACCTCCACGAACATTTCAAGACTAAGATAAGATAAATCCGTTCAGCCGTTCTCGAGTTTTAGTGAGACTAAAAACTGATTTATCCTAAAGTGTTGTGAAATGATAACAGCACTTCTGACCGCAAGTTTACATACCATTTTGATTGTAATTGGCTTATCGGCTAAGCGATAAATGGATTACCAATTAGACCTAACACAGACAACAGACTCGAGTGTGGGATGTTGGTACAACTGGTCTGTCCAACTAGTAGGATGGGCCAAACAAAAGACGATTAACAAAAGGAAGATGCGATCTGAACAAAAACCAAAGGCGATCTGAATATAGCAAGATTCTATCAATGCAATTGGTCTCGCTGAGTCTCACCGGCCAGTAACTTTTATTATAATATTATATGATTTGGCGTTCGACCTATTTCTCTCAAACTCGTTACTTCCTCAATAAATTATATGTATACGGCCTAGTGTCCTAATCCCTACCATAGTATCCCCCTCGGTAGGGATTAGTGGAAATTGACTTCCACTTATCCCTTACCAAATGGTTTTTGCCCACTTAATAAGTGCGCTCAAAAGTACCATTTTGGTAACTTTTATGGAGGAACAAAATGTCGTCGGATGAAACATTAATTTGTCTTAAAATAACCATCAGCAAGAAGGGTTGCCAACTTTTTAATTTATAATTATAGTCCGTGGTTTCCATTATTATCACTGCGTAGACGATCCACATTAGAATTTGAATCATATCTAGCTTACATGTTAAGACTTTCTAAGCTTCGAGTAATGGAACTGATTATAATGGATTATATTGTATTTAAGGGGGCAAGTTTAAATGTAGTTCTAGTTTATAAATTAATCGACAATTATTGTAAATGAAATTGTATTTGAATTTAGTTCTAAAACCTAATTGAAGCTTTAGTACTTAGTTGCAAAATTACTTTCTAGGGTCAAAATAATAATATGATTTCTAACTACTTAATTCAGATATACGATATTCTATTTATTTAATTCGGTACGACTTTACCTTCAGATAGGAAGCGCAAAGCCAAATATCTGTCGCCTTTAACTTAAATTGTTAATTATTGCATGGAATATTTGTGGTTAAGTGTTGTTGTTAGTTTGTATTTGTGTGTTTTTTCATACATTAATTTATTACAATATACAAACTTAATACATTAATTATAATTTGTAGATGAAAATGCAGAATGATTTGAATGAAGCGACAGATCGCTTCTAGGCTTATTCAAAATTAAGTCGAAAAAGAGAATCAGCAAAATTTGTTTAGGTATAAACAAAGAAACCATAAAACAATATGCCCGAACAGCCATAAAACTATATTAAGAGAACCTACTCCTTATTATTAAGTTTTTACAACTCTATTTGGTTGCATTAGGCGCCATATTGTTCTATCGCGTCATTCGATAATGCATATTGTTAGCATTTTCCGAATAAAATTTACCAAAATCCTTTCTTAACGGATGCCATAACCTATGTCATAATACCTCTGTGTTTAGCAAATTTTACACCGATTCGTCCATTGTTGGTTGGAGCTGTTGCGTTGATAGGTATATCAGTTAGTCCTTTGAAATTATATTCATAAGACAGATGCCATGATTAAAACTCCAAGTCCGATACATTTAGATGTACTGAACTCGATATTTAACCGACTTGAACGAGATAAACTCCTCCAAGTCGGTTCGTTCACCGTTTATAATTAAAAATAAAATTAACTAATGTTAAGTTAGAAATTGTAACTTAACACTTACGAGCCAATCTATACTAATATTATAAAGCTGAAGAGTTTGTTTGTTTGTTTGTTTGTTTGAACGCGCTAATCTCAGGAACTACTGGTTCGAATTGAAAAGTCTTTTTGTGTTGGATAGTCCATTTGTCGAGGAAGGTGATAGGCTATATTTCGATATTCCCACGGGATCGGGAGTTACGCGGGTGAAACCGCGGAGCGCTGCTAGTATCTGCCATACAAAGACGTCCACAGTTTAACCGTACCGGCTTTAACCTTAATACAATGTCACATACACATTACGATATAAAATCCTAATTGGGTAATAGTTTGGTATTCCACATCACACAGCTAAGTATTTGTTTGTTTAGAAACAAATTAGTTATCTTGCTCTGTGCATTAGTTGCCTTGCGTTGCCATGTCAAGATAATAGGTATCATTAATGTTATCTGTAGGTTTGGAACTCACGTCACGCGACGTTAAATATTTCAATACTGCACTAGATACAGAGAGAGCAGTCGTCTTCAACAACAAAAAAAGAAATATACAAAAATATGAGTCTTAAAAATAAAGTGGCCATCGTCACAGGAGCAAGTTCAGGAATAGGGGCAGCTATAGCCAAGAAATTCACTGAAGAAGGCGCTAATGTTGTCATAGTTGGAAGAAACGAAACTAAACTCAAAACTGTTCTGGAATCCTGTCAAGCTATAGGAGGTGAAGCGATTGTGATCGCAGCTGACATCACTAAAAACGAAGATGCCAAGAGAATCATAAAAGATACTATTGAAAAGTACGGTAAAATAGATATTCTAATCAACAACGCTGGAATCAGCAATCCTGGAAGCATTCTAGATGATTCAGCAATGGATAACTACAACAGAGTGTTGTCCACAAATCTACACGCTGCAGTCTATTTGACACATCTCGCAGCAAAACATCTTGTAGAAACAAAAGGTAATATCGTGAACGTGTCAAGTGTTGCCAGTAAAATCGTGATGATGGATAAATCGTTCGCCTACTGCATGTCTAAAGCTGCACTCGACCATTTCACTAGATGTATAGCATTAGAACTAGCGCCTAAAGGAGTGAGAGTGAATTCTGTGAACCCTGGACCTGTCAGAACTGATATCCTGGAAAACATGGGTGTGGATAAGGAACACGTAGATCAAGTGTGGGAGGGCGTTAAGAGTAATACGGCTTTGAATATTGTTAGTGATGCTGAAGAAGTAGCTGATATGGTGGCTTATTTAGTTAGCGATAAAGGAAGAAGTATTACCGGGGAGACGCTGGTCATTGATGGCGGAGCTCGTCTGCTTGGACTTATTAGGGAAATAGCACCAAAGTAGAATATTATGTGGTATCGGGCGACGGAAAGTTCGTCTCGTGTTTTATTTAGTATGTATGTGATTGTGAAACCTTTGTAATAACATTAAATAATTATAAAAACTTGTGGTTTAATGGATTTATCTTATGTAGTTCTGATTGTTACCGTGACAAATTGAGAACCACTCTTATTTCTTTCATTTTGCGTTAATACCGAATGCATTAAGCATAAAGATTAATGTAACTATTCGTTTCTATTGTGTGAAAAAAAAAAGTTTCATTTATTTCTGATTGTTATTTTAGTAAAAACGGCAGCTGAATAACTTAAATAATAAAATAAAATTTAAATCCTAGCACGTCTGATACTCTGAAACGCATGAAAACAAGCCTGACTTAAAGCAGAATCACATGTGTTTATTATTCGTGTATTAAAATATTACTTACACACGAAAAACCCCGTAAGCATACATAACAAGTGAGCGAAAATCATGTTAGATTAAAAAAATATTATTCACAGTTCGCGTAAAAATTCGAGAGCCCTACATCCTTTCTCATTTTCCGAATAGATATGCATGGTCTCGGTTTATAAACATCGCTCCATAAAGTAACATTTCATGAACATTTTACACAGGATTTTTATGTTCTATCAAACAAGATATATTTATGAGAAAGGCAAATGAGATATCGGATTTTAGGACGCCATCGCCAGTATCTGAGAATAGGAATATTAAGTTATCTGATCGCAGAAAAGGATTTTTTTGTATTATTCGTATAGGTTTATAGGGCAACCTTTGCAAGAAAGTCTAGAAAGTTCTGCGATTTTGTTCTCTTCGGCTCAATAGGTATTTGAATTAAAAAATCGAACACCTATACATTGTTACTAAAGAGGTATTTCACCTTTAGTGAAGTAGTTAGGATTGGAAACAAGGCGAATAAGTTGAAGGTTCTAGGTGATCCGGAAGTACTCCACACGGTTCGAGTCTAAAACCTACAAATTCCTTCCGTTAAGAACCGGATATTTTTTTAGAAGGGATTCCCGGGATTTTCTTCGGGATTTTGTGTAAAGCTTTGTAAGATGCTATATTTAGCTTCAATTTTGTACCAACCAACTTAATATGTTATAATTTATTGAATAATTGAATCACAATTTAATGTTACCTAAGAAGAAATTAACCCATAGAACCCGAATGTTAACCATCTAGTTAACTAGATGTTGATGGTTAACATTCAGATTAAATGTTATGAAAATTTATATTAACAGATGTCGCTAACGAAACTTAAGTCGAAAGAGGTTCCATAACGGTCTCGTTTTTCCCCTTGAGGGATAGGAACCCTAAAAACAAAAGATAGTTATCAGTGAATGAACTAAATGATAACAATATCTTCGTATGATGAAATATCTGTAGATTGAGTGTCGAAAAATGGTTATCTTGCACTTGACATACTTGTTGAGGGAACACTACGACTTATAGGACATAAATAGTCACGATGATGGGACAATTAGTATATTCGGAGTAGCCACTTCGTCGAGACATAAAATGTATGTTTGTCTGTCGTTTGTTAGCTATAAAAGCAATTTAAAACTACTGAACCTATTGAATTATATGTACTGGGATAGTCGTGTGGTATACTTTACATCAAAATTCATCAAGTAGAAACCTGAGTAATCCTGAGTAAACGAAAAACTGAGTAGGTTAACGAAAAACTGAATAAACGAAAAACCTGAGTAAACGAATAACGGCGGCGGCATCAGCCCGTAGCGAGTCGCGTTCGGGACACACGCAGATAATGTGCTCAGCCCCCTTAGACAAGATCGCTTTCTATTAGCGATGTCGCCAATCTATAGATTTAATTGTATGAAATTGACGTAAAACATTGTATAAAATTTGCTAAGGATGGAACTTATCCACCATTTTTTTTTCTCCAACGCAAGACTACGTGACTTTTCATTGGCTTGTGTCAATTTCATACCAAAAAAAATATAAAAAAAAGTCTGTCGATTGGCGATATCGCTAATAGAAAGCAATCTTGTCTAAGGGGGCAATCCTTACTATTATACCGATGTTCCCACGCTGCAAGGTATAGCTTGTCTTACTAATATTATAAAGGTGAAAGTCTGTGTGAATTTTAGTTACTAAACCGATTGTAATGAAACTTGGTACGTAATTAGTTGGAGTCCTGAAACAACACATTAGGCTACGTTTTTGTTCTAAAATTTTCAAAGAATCGAGAATGCGAGACTTGGAAGTGGGCGAAGTGAAAAACCCTAATACTTTTTAGTTTTTAAGTAACTTTTTTATTATTATTGCCGATTAACATAGTTGTTTGTACTAACAATCTATGGACTGTACCTAATTGTCTGAAATAAATAATTTTTAAATTAAAACCGAAGGGTATTAGGGAATTGAATAAATTATGAAATAATTGGGATATGGGATGGCAGGTTCGGTCCGCTGTAGGAGGGCAGACATGGGATAGGTTATATCGTAGGTAAATGACAACGAAATGAAACATTGATTGGTTTGTTTACACAATTATTTAATGAAGCTACCAAAGTGATGATGATCTTGTACAGTTATTTCCATCGCACTGTAACATATAACAAACATTTAATATACAAGCCGTAGAGTAGCTACAGGTATAATAAAACAACGTGTGTAAAACGAATAGACAAAATGAATAGTTCATAAGTTTACTAGTATCTATATTTTTTTATTTACAACAACCGGTACAGGCTTGAAATCCAGGTCGATAGTTGATACAATAATAATAGCTGAAACAGCTTTACGATTGTTCGCTCGGTGGGCTTCGAATCTATGACCTTCGATTTTTCGATGCTTTAAGTGCCTAAAGGCTATGCCGAAGATACATCGCAGCTCCCCATCGCACATATATGTATCGGTGTCAACATGTCGGTTGACTCGCAGGTGGATGCTTCACAAAATAAGCGAAATAAGTAGATACAAAGGAGTGCCACGCGAGCAAGTAGAACTACTGGACCGATTTTGATGAAACTTGGTATGAGGATACATAGGCTACTTTTTAAGATAGGGACTTACGCGTGTAAATCTACGGGATAAAGTTAGTAATAATGAACTCACTTCCGCTACACAACTGAACCCAGTGCACTGAAAAAAAAAACAGTCAAATAAACGACCTCCCTCTTTTTTTGAAGTCAGTATAAACCATTGTCTAAAGTTAATGTAACAGAGTAATAAATATTTATTTGTTTGCGAAGTTAATGAAATATTGGAGTTGTAACTTACAAACACGGATCTTGGAAGCGATATATAAAAATATAAAGATAGATAGGTATTACTTTAACTACTTGCTTACTTTAATTACTTTTACTTTTGTAGTATTTTAGTGCTACGGGTTTAAAAAACTGGTCAAGTACCAGTCGGACTCGCGCACGAAGTGTTCCGTACGTATGTTGTATGTTTTTAGTACCTATTTATTTGTTGATAAAGCGACAACATAAATACATACATACCTTATCTATAAAAAATTCAACCGTCAAGCTCTCACGGTTTATGAGATACAGCCTGTTGACAGGCAGACAGACGGGCGGAACGTGGAGTTTTAGTAATACGATCAACACGAGGATGACTGATATGAGCACTCAATTACTATATAATAGATCCATCCTCTTTGGTAAATTGGTTAAAACACAAAATTAAAAGTGGTCACCACTATACCGCGTCATACTAGAACGTGATCACCCTCGATCGCTTTATGTGGGTCGTTTTTTCTACGTGAAATCTAACCGTGGAAATAACAAAACATATTTCTAAGTTCTCACCTTTGCACTACATAATACTCCGTTACACTGAAATTTTAATTTATATATTATAAACCTTAGAGATAAAATACACAGGTACTTACACTAAGCAATATTACGTTATCGGATTATAATTTCATGATAAGAATCAGCTTTAAAAACTTGACTGGAATCGCTAGAATTTATAAAAATATGAGAGAGAGAGAGAGAGATAGAGAGATAGAGAGAGAGAGAGAGAGAGAGACAGACATACAGACAGACATAGAAACACGCGCACGCCGCACGGCTTACAACTATAGCAAAAAGTGTCGTTACAACTTGTGTGGTCTAGTCCCAAGCTAAGCAACTAGGCAAGTTTATTGTCTCTTACAATTATCATTTGAATAGAATGTAAATGTAACTTACTGAAGTAAAACACCTCACTCCTGCACACTGTCAAATATATATAGTTAGATAGATAGAAACAATTTATTAGTACAACGCTCAGGAAATCTATAACTACTTAATATTTTGTGAGGTAAAGTTTGTGAGTTTGCGGTGCACGGTGGACCGATTTGGATGAAATTTTGCATAGAGATAGTTGGGGGGTAGCTGAGTGTCAATACTATCTGTAGAGTTGTGTTGGCCTAGTGGTAGGTACCTCAACGTTCATTCTGAAGGTCGTGAATGAATTTTTCTTATAGAAACTTAAGTTTAGAAATTTTAAAACCCCGGACTTTTATCCCCCATAACTTGTAGACTGCTGAACCGATTACCATCAAAAAAAAAACACACACACTTAGTTCTTCCAGTTCTTTCACTTAGTTCTTCCACTAATTCTTAGTTTATATTTCTTTGACGCTGGGAATCGAACCTGCAACCTTCGCATCGTGGTCTGTTTGCTCATGACGACACAGAGGTTGTTGAAGGTTCTACAATTAAATCAGACAAGAGTCTGACTGATGTTGTATCTTGTGATCTGAATACAATCTTACCGTCGCCTGGCAACCGGAGCCTCGACACTGGAAATATTAAGTACATTTAAACCAGGGATGTAGCTAGGATAGGTTATTGAAAGTGTTCAATAACCTATTCTAGCTACATCGGAGAGAAGAAAAAAAATCCATTTTCAAATCAATTGGTAGAAAGTTAATTTTACAAAAGTCACTTTAAAATTTCGTTAAAATAAAAGTAAAATCCTAAACAAAAATTAATGTAATGAAAAAAATATAAGCGAGAGCAAAGCCAGCGACATCAAAATTGTCACGCGCCTGCGGATTGCTTAAAAATGTCTTGGACAAGAATCATCATGGCAGTTAAATTAAAAACCTCCGTCTCTCTAGGTATTTGTAAAATCTTGTAACAAATGAATAAATTCAATTAATTCGAACATCTTAAAACATCTCGAGGGAATAATAATGAGAGTTGAAGTTTTATTCATTTAATGTTATAGAAGTTTAGTAAACATAGACTATGAAGGAAATGAAGCTGCTACCGTCTGCATCGAAGGCAAGTGTTGAACTAGCTACCGCATTACAAAGGCATACATTATTATAAGTACCTATAGTTAGTTAAAATAAATATTTAAATTAATACAAACTCTCTAATGCCGAGACTCGATAACCTATCATACTTGCTCCAATTAGTCGCGGATATCTTTTCACGTCTATTTGAAGGCTGCTGCGGTCCAAATTAGATAAACAGCACTTACGCCCGTATTAACAAACAGTACTTATATTGCTCTTGGATAAGTGAACGCACTGCACTAAATGCGGCCCTATGATTGGTCAATTTTGTGCTGCTCTCTTCACGCTAGCGAATCAACGTCATATTTGCGGCTCTATGCGTTCGCGCGCACTATGCAATCTCATAAGAGTTGATTGTGTTTAATTTGGACCGTACCTGTGACTATGCCCGTGAAACCTTAAAAACACGAATCTTGTAAAATATATAAGTACTTACTTTAGCCGAACACGTATCGCTAGCGCACTGTTAAATAATATAAACATAATTTTTGTTAGTCAATATTTATCTAATGTTGATGTGAGATTCTTTCAATCTCACTCCCATTTGTCCCAGTTACAATGTCACCTTTAGGGGACAATTGGGTAGATATTTAAAATAAAAATCCAGATGTCACCCCTAGACAGCGGCGACAGCATTAGGAGTTCGAAGAGTGGAGTTTTCTGATCGATACCAATGTGTACATTTAAAACAACGTTTTGGTGAAAGAAAACTCTGTGAAGAAACTGACATGCCATAAAACTAAAAGTTAACCCACATTTCTAGCTAGTCTGTCCGTGAGCTAAAACAAATCTAATAATCATTTTACCTCTATTTTACTATCAAGAAAGTCACGAAAGTAGCCAAATACGGTTAACAAAAACATTTAAAGTTATTTTTAACTATTATTTTTAAACGTGGGAAAAAGTAAGTAATTTTAAAATGCGGCTGCAGACGTTCATTAGGCACCTGACTTGACCCGAGTCATACTGCCACTACCTACTGCCCACAACCCTTTGAGGGAAGGCGTCTCAAAGAATGATGGGCTCACGGTCTGTACTGGGCCATGTTATATTATACTTTTGAATACCTACTCAAATATTTTTGAAAATATCAATTTAAAAAAATTACCAAGTCTCGTTATCTTAAAAATAATTGACCACTTGCAAACGCCTTAAAATTAACTTATAGATTATGTGTGGCTTCGGAACGTGCCCTTCAATCAGAAGAAGCCATAAGAAACTCAAGGGGCTTTTTCCTGAGATCATTCCACAAAGGTCAGGACTAAGGTACTTATCTAAGTAGAATAAAAAAATAGGAGATATTAAAAAGAAGTAACTTACATCAGATCTGCATTGAAGCCCGAGGCCAATCTGCCAACGCAAAAAAAAAAACATTTTATTTTGTATCACTTAGTCTTAGTAGAACAAGTTATTGACGTGTTTCATTTGGTGTAGGTGTAGATAAATTGTCATTTGTCCCATTAATGCGACTGAGGTAATGGGGCCAACGGGAATACCCTTACAATACCTACTTAGAACAACCTTCTTTATTAAATAAGGGTTCGACCGATAGTTCGTCAATCGCCTTAAAAAAACGAGATGAACGTTACCCGAATGCCCGCGAAAATATTTTGTGTTAAGTTTCTTGTAAAACTGTCCGAGGACCTGTTTTTCTAACACTATTTCTCATCACAAAAACAACTTAAGTTACTAAAACCTAAACTACAAAGACTTTAAAAAATATTACCAGAAACAGACCGGACAACAGCAATTGCCTAACGTGGCAAAATTTTGCACTTCTAGTGCTAGTAGGTATGTACACAGAGTAAAAACACTTCTAGTGCTAGTAGGTATGTACACAGAGTAAAAACACTTCTAGTGCTAGTAGGTATGTACACAGAGTAAAAACACTTCTAGTGCTAGTAGGTATGTACACAGAGTAAAAACACTTCTAGTGCTAGTAGGTATGTACACAGAGTAAAAACACTTCTAGTGCTAGTAGGTATGTACACAGAGTAAAAACACTTCTAGTGCTAGTAGGTATGTACACAGAGTAAAAACACTTCTAGTGCTAGTAGGTATGTACACAGAGTAAAAACACTTCTAGTGCTAGTAGGTATGTACACAGAGTAAAAACACTTCTAGTGCTAGTAGGTATGTACACAGAGTAAAAACACTTCTAGTGCTAGTAGGTATGTACACAGAGTAAAAACAACAACAAAGTTTTTGTATGAAAAATATCCTAATGTAATCTCTATTAAAATTTCAATCTCTCTGCCATATAAGTAATTGTACATTAGCTATAAATAAGTTAAATGGCACAAATAACTTACCCCAGCCCCGCACTTCTTCCCGAAACACTGGAATACCGAAATATATCTTAATTAGTGTATATTTCAGTAAAATGAGTGAAAAAGATTTACTTTCGTCTGCAATATTTATGTGCTTACGTGTACTTCGCAGTCGCCGCTACAATTCTGTAAAAATGGACAAAAACATGCATAAAGATAATTTGTTGTGATAACAATGATTATTTTAACTTACAAACACACCTAAATATGTATGTTAAATGGCTTTCATATTTTACATGTAACATGAAGTGTAGCATTTAGGCATATGATCTGTTCGTAGCTACGATCCAATAAACATTCGTAGTACATAAGTACGTAGCATTCGTAGCACATGAAGATGATGCATTCGTAGAGCATGAATATTATGCAATATGCATTTGTAGCATGTGGATACTAAGCATTTACAGTATATACATACTGTTGCCCTGTACTGTTGTAATTTCACCTTTTATTTGAACAACGAAATAATAAAACCTTATGAGACATTTAGGGATTCGCGCGAAATAAAAGAAAGAAACAAATAAAATAACGTAAGTAAATAAGTATATTGTTACTTCCGCGTACATTACAGCTATAATTACGAGTACAGTATACCGGATATTGTAATATCTAAGTTATACATTTGATGATCATACACCATCAAATGTTTGGTCCAAGAAATTCCAAGAGAATAGAGCTATCCAATAAATCCAGTGATAACCAGACTTAATTAGGTTCACTTGATTTTAAGGAAATACAAACATATATGAATTTCAAAAATATTTTTTTTCTAGACAAGATTTTTTTTACTAGCAGCGCTCCGCAGTTTCACCCGCGTAACTCCCGATCCTGTAGAAATATCGAAAAATAAATAGCCTATAGCCTTACTCGATAAATGGACTATGCAACACAAAAATATTTTTCAATTCGAACTAGTAGTTCCTGAGATTCAATCAATCAAACAAACAAAAGTAGAGATTTGCTTCCTCGAACAGATTTTTTATTAGATTTTAAACTAAAATAGTTATTTTCACTACCTAATTTAAAACAGAGGCTCGGCTTAAACGGGAAAACTGTGAGAGTCGTGAAAATGATGCTTGTAACAGCATCAAAATATCGAGCTCCACAAAACAAAAACAAAAACTTGGTAAGTAGGTATCCCGTTGTAAATAACTTTAGTAACAGACTTTTTGTACTTTGATCCTTTATTATACTTTTAAATATAGATAAGTATAGATAACCGATGGGCGTTGGCTGATTGTTGTAGAAATACGAATGAAATTAAACTTTAACAAAAATAAAGTTGGTAATTTCCTTTTTTAAAGTTCATTACCATAATGACTATTCTAATTACGAGTCCGATTATATCTCGGACTGGGATGGTTCTAAACTTTTGAATAGAATCGTTTAACCGACGAGACGACGCAGACGCCGAGCGACGCTTCTGCGAACTACATAATAGACCAAGATCTCGCTTCCCCTAAAAGCTGAAAATTTCTCAGCGCATGTCCCAAAACAGTTATGAATGATGTGCAATTATGAAGTTCAGACCATAGTGGCTTGGAGAGTTATCAGGTAGCAAAACTAAAAATCGAACCTTTTAATATTGCAATAAAAGAAATCGCTTATATTTTTGTACCAATCGATAATGTTGTAAGGGTGGTCGCAGCACTAGACACTACAGATCGGCCGATAGTTCGACCGTACTATTTAAACCAGAAAAAAGGCAAATCTCAAAACCTTGAACTTGCCTTACTAGGCACTGACTTCCATTGTACTAGCACGCTGGACAGGCGATTCGACTGTCATCAATAAAATGCTTCCATTTGATTTCTTTGACAGTTTGGCGTTGACAACAGTAATGAAGAGTAGGATATGCAAGTAGTCATGTCAAAAATGGACTATTGAAAGAGAATAAAAATTGAAAATAGTTTAGTACAAAATTTAACTTGTATTTAACATACCAATATGTCTAGGGTATTTAAAAAAATGTGTTTGTCAGTTCCGTGCTGTCGTCTATTGTCAGATGAGCAAAGTAGAAAACAAACAGCTTTTTGTTAACGAACGATTTTACTACTTATCAAATTGGCCTATTTCCATGCCAGGTGCGGTTCTACCGAAATCAGTAAAGTCCAAAGACTGGGTTGTATACGTCCTCCGGCTTTAATGGCCGTAAAACAAGGATTCATATCACCGAAATGTGAAAAAGATCTTAGTGAATATTGAAAAATCTAGCAAGTATCTACAAAATCGTAATACAGAGATATACGACGACTTTTGACGCGGTGTGTAAGCGCCTACCTGCGACGCGAAAGGCAGCCAATTCGATTCCCGCCTCAAACAAATATCTTAAGTACCTACGGATTTTTGTTTCTGGTCTAGATGTTTTTGTATGTTATTATACATGTTATGTGTTTACAAAATAAACATATACCTTATATCAAAGTCTTCTATCCGTTGTCTATAGCCACCAAAACACAAGCCTAGTTGTTTGGCTTGTAGCTAGATAGCGAATAGTACGTAAAGTTGTCAATTATTGAACAACCTTAAAATATATAATCGGTAAACTATCGGACGATCAAAAATTTTACTGTAAAACCTGAAATAAATACTTACTTTTGATATTTTACAGAAATCAGCAAAACCATAAAATGTTCGTTACAAACACTGTTAGAAAGTTTTGTTGATTTCATTTTTCTAATTTAGCTTGTTAGTTGAAAGGGTAACGCAGACTACCGACTTTTGTCGTAGCATAATAAAAAAAAAGACTTTTTATCTTTTCTTATAAAAGACTTTTTTTTAAGTAATTTTGTAAAATTATTGTTAACTCAGAGTTTCAAGCTGATATATTCATCAAAAAATATAAACATCTACCTAATTTAGTTGTTGTTTTTTGTTGGGTTTCCATTGCATAGAATTTGATTTAAAAAAATAACCGGGGTTCCCAGAGCTGGCGAATTATTATTTTTTATTTGATGAATTGATTTCAAATAAATAAATTATTCTAAACAAGAAATATTTTTTGATGATCTTTTTCTATGTAATAGATAGAAAGACCTAGAAAAAATCCAATAACTTAGATAGATCAGTGTGTTTTGTTGAATATTACAACGGTTCAATATTTTGAGAAAACTGTAAATACATATTTAAAGAAAAAATAACGTTTTTATAGAATATTTTATGAACAGGTTCATAAGGCAAGCTAAAGGGAGCGTTGTTTGCCTTCAAATTGTACGGAAATTGAAAGCGAAAGATTGTAGCCTATACGTTCGCCATAGAGGGAATATTATACGAAACTGAACTCAGAAATAATGGCATTTTATTTATATTTAACTTAAAACCATACCTTGTAACACCAAAAAGTGAGAACAACGATCAAAAACTGATAAGTCACAGTTTTCATTATAAATTCACATTAACTACTGATTATTCACAGATGATACGACTCGATGACACGACTCAATCATTTTTTAGTACACTTGTATGTGTGTCTTCGTAATATAGAGACTAACTGCGACCCGTGGATTTACCCGCGTAGGTGCCGGTACCGTGGGAATATGGGAATCCCGGAAGTAATCAACATATTGTAAACGGTTGAATTGTTTTCGCATGAAAAAAAAAAGGTAAACAAATGTTTACATTTACTTTCAACCATTTTGTTTTGCAATCCGTTGAAACCTGCCATCTGCACTAAACTAGAAAACGCAATTAGTTTTCAAAAAGTTTCTCTCGATTTTTCAGACCTTCAATATTTTCTCTGAGCGTAGTGTAGTTACTTACCACCTACATCGATGACCTTCGTGGTGCAATAGGTACTTGGGGTATGCAAACTTGAGATTAAACGAGGACTTTATTGTCGGCGGACACCTACCGAACTACTGAGACAAACGTGTAAATAAACAATGGAATACAATCGTTTTCGGAATTATGTCATAAATTGTACACTTTCTATCATCATCATCATCATCATATCAGCTACAGGACGTCCACTGCTGAACATAAGCCTCCCCCAAAGACTTCCAGAGCAATGCGACCGGCATGCTCTCTGCATCCAACGACTTCCCGCGACCTTAATTAATTAACTTTCTATCCAGTTCTTATAATTTGTCGATCGGCAAATCTATCCAGTTACTACTAAGCCAGCTCAAATAGAAAAAAACCGGACAAGTGCGAGTCGGCCTCGCGCACAAAGGGTTTCGTATCATGTTGTATGGGAGCCCCACTTAATATTTTTTTCTGCTTTTATGATAGTAGTTTTTTTTGTTATAACGGCAACAGAAATACATAATCAGTGAAAGTTTCAACTCTCTGGTTACATTTCATTCGTTCACATTCGTTAGATACAGCCTGGTGACAGACAGACAGTGAAGTCTTAGTAAAAGTGAGAACAAAAGTTGTTTGCCTAAACGAGACGTCTAGATCAAGTATCAATCCCCTTTCGTATAACGTTACTCCCTTCGGAGATACTTTGTTTAGAGCAGTGCTAGAGATAGCGGAGCCTGAAAATGTCCATTATGATATATGCCTTGAATTTCCTTTACAAGGATGAAGGACTCAAAGTATCAGGTGACACAACACAATGGCAGCGGGACTCGGTTACCGAGACGCGTAGGTATCACTTTATGAATGAGAGAGTACTTTTATTATATTTTGTGAAAATGCGGCTTTCGGTGACATCCTCTATGTAAAAATAAAATACTGGTTCACGGACCTTGCGAGCACAAACATTCTTGCAATTTTGAGGGACTATATTGTAAGCTCTAGTATCTAATTTAGATGAAATTCAGTTTCAGAAACATATTCTGCTCACAGGAAGTTAAGCTTAGAAAAGGAAACAACTTTCAAAGTTTACTTACAATATATTTATCGGCTGCCGAATCTCAATAAGCCTGTCTTAAGGCTCTCAAACAATTATCATCATCTATAACATTAATTTCAATCTATGACCATACAATTTTCCACTCTTTCTTTTCTCAAAGAGGATATAATCACTCCGTTTTACTTTTTTTCTCCTGCCACCATTTTCCGAAAACAAAAACTATCCCAATATCTTTCTTTTTTCCCACGCCAGCCGCCCAGGCAAAAATATCCTTTCTATACAGCCTTTTTTTTTAATAATTAAACCCAACAATATGCTTATCACTCCGAAAATCCTTCTTAGATCTTATAAGAGGTTACTACGTTTCATAAAAAAATAATTATCGAAACTGGATCTCATCAGGCCCAGTCTATGTTCAGTAGCTCCTTTTTTGTCCCTTTTTGGAAGAAAACCCCTTTCCAATCCAGATCCCTTACGACAAAATAATCTGAGATTGACGTACATACCAAGTCTCATACAGATCAGTTGTAAGATATGACCTGCAGAGGAATATCAGTATACTGGCAGAGGAAAGAGATCAATTAGCTGTACCCAGGTATTTCTTAAAACTAAGTAGAGTACGTAAGGGCCTTTCAAGCTGAGTTGAACACTTAACCTACGGTTTTGTCTCATTTGTAAATAGATAGCTCAAAAGAAGGAGGTGCTCAATTCGTTGCGTATATTATTAGTGTATATAGATGTATTACGTATGTTCACCGATTATTCTTTTGTAGATCACACAGGTAAATCCGAAGACAATAGTATTATTAGTAAGAGCGCTTATCTCCGAAGGTGTTTGTTAGCATGTAATAGACAATTTCACGGTATATCAACATGGTTGGTATAATGCCTGATCAATTCTCTCTTTATTCGTATTTATATTACATGGATTATTGTAATCTGTTGAGGGATTTATCTATGGATTGGTAAAATAGTACTACTATAGCTATTAGAAATCAGGCTCTACATTACTACTACATTATTAAGTCTGGCAATTTTTAACCGAAAAAAAAGGAGAAGGATTTTTCTCCTTTGTTATCTCAAGGCTTCATCAGCCGATTTAGATAACTGTTTTTTTATTTTAAAAGATGTACTTTTAGATTAGTTCCATAGAAATTTCATCAAAATCAGTTCAGTAGTTTGATTTTAAAATCAAAATAACTGGAGTTCCCCCGACCGCGAGTCCGCCTCTGCTTGCGTCGCGTCCAAACCACTTATTTTATTCACCAGTTATTATCTGAAACTACCCAAGTTTCAGATAATAACTGTAATTATAGCCACCTTCGACATCTCGACGTGATGACAGGAGACGGGAGACTGTCTTCTAGTTTTAGGAGAAACAAACACTTCAAGATCGATCGGTAGTTTCTCCTACAAAGGAGACTGAGATCGTCTTTTAGAATCCTGGGCTTGGATGGAAAACGATGAAAGTGGTGCCAATTTATAAATAGAATATTTCCAAATTTTCTTTGAAAATTTTGTAGGATTTGGCAACTAGAGAGTAGAGTATATCTACGCGTACTTAGTTTCATCGCAATCGATCCAGCCGGTCTAAATTTATAAAAAAACATGACCCTCCCTTTTGGCTTCGCCGTAGTCGGGTAATAAATTAAAACCAATGTGGACGAGACCAGTCCGTCATGGAAGCGAGTACACTCTAAAACATTAGAAACAAATCAAACAAACAAGGGAATAAAACCATAAGTTTTACATCAGAAAGAGCCGCAAAAAACGAAAATAGCTTCTTTCAATAAAAAATTGTAGATCAGCGGATTTTAGGTAGGAAAAAATTGTTCATTTGTTTAAAGCGATCGGTCGACCAGTTAGTTTTTTATGTTCGCCCTTAACGAGATGAGATCCTGAAAGTTCGCGCTGATATGATGACGAGGCTGGAACCAGGTACCTGTACTACAGTACCTACTGAAATGAGATGAAACTTTACTAATAACTTCCTACAGTTGTCAATAATGTCTAGTCTAAACAAATATTTTAGTATTAATTTTAGATCTTCTAACATGAGTGCCTATTCGATTTAATTATTAAAATGAACATTCGAAAGACTGTTAGGAAAGAAAGTTAGGTTTTGGTAACAAAGGAGATTTTGCCCGTTCTTCTTTTTAATAAACTTGCACTGATAATTTTAAAAATGTGAAGGACCATTGAATGAAAATACGATAAAATTATTTAGTTTTTATTTACAAGTGTTATTCGTTGATTTACAATCTCACAGGAAGCGATTACTTAACTATGTACTTATTATATTAATTACTATCCTATATATAATGTACAAAATTGCAATCCTAGTTCGTCACAAAAATAAAAGAAAACAAAATATTTTCTCTTTATAATTTAACCAGCTGTTCCTAGCTGTGCCCCGCGGTTTCACCAAACAAACAAATAAAGAAACAAACTTATGGATTTATATAATTCTTATTAGTTAAGATTAGGATTAGGCCAAAAGTGGATCTTATTTGACATCGGTACTTAGTTCTTATGTAAAGAAAGTATAGCAGGTACTTATTACCAAGGAAAGAATTGAGGAAAAACCCATTCTCTGAAATTAGAAACGTGTAGTTAGTTACACCTAGTTATGTCTCAGTTCTCTCGTAGGAGACCTACGTTACTTTATATAACCTCTCAATTGGCTTGTTACGAAGATCCTATATTAATGATCAGAAGGCCAATTCTCGTAAATAACATTGTTCTAATTACTTTGCAATATCATTTCAAATACACTATAAGTAACTCTAAATACCCTAAATGTCAGCTTTTGGTCTCAAGAATACCAAAACGGTTTTTTGTAATAGAAACGCAATCGGAATGATATTGCAATGTAATTTGAACAACTGTTGTTGTGAGAATTGGCCTTCAGTTAAGGGGCAGGCGACTCTTATCAATAATTGTGTGGGAATGAATATTGTGGGATTAATGTGTATAGTAACATTGTTAATTGCGCACCATCTCGCATCTCGCTCATTTCTATCCAGTCGGACAGAGACCGACCCTTAGCTCCTGTAAGCCTCTTAGTGGTAGATCAAATCGAACGAGTCAAAATGAATCGCCTTGTTTGTTGTTTTATAAACAAAACGGTTGCTAAGATGTAAAATAAATAAGATGTTCAAATTAATGAAAGGCTTTTAATGCAGTTTTGGTTTATCTTAAAGCTTAATGTACCGCAATGTGCTTTTAATAGTAAAAGCTCTGAACAGATTTTCACGAAATCTTATTTATCTTTATAAAAATCGGCTGAACTTTTTAAAAGGAGCAATCTTTGCAATTAGTTATTATAACTGTCTGATATTAAAATAGTCACTTACGTTAAGTTTTGATGAGTTTTATGTAAAATTTCAAAACTTAACGAGCTCTTTAAAACTGAACTAACTTTGTATTCATTATAAGTTCTTCGTTTATACCTATAGTTTAGTTTTATACAGGGTGTACAGGGTTATGGAGCAGCTGCTTGTGGAAGTTGTAGTTTGACAGTTGTAGATCGTAATAAAAATGTATTATTGTACAAAAAAAGCAAAACATAAAAGTTATAGTGATTTCAAAATTATGCATATAAGATGCTTCGCCTTAACAGATCCTCAGGTAGGTATTAAAATTCGCGCTTATTTCACCACGGAGTAGGTATGGAAGGAGTATGTAGGTATTAAGTAATAATTTAAAATGAACTAACATTCTTGTTTACATGAGGTTTAAATTCGTATTATTTTATTGGGTACTTACACCTACTTATGTAGGTAAGTACATTACATCGCCGCCGGTATCCACATTACGAATCCTAAAGTTTCCTGTATCTCGTAATCTTTGCACAACACGCATGATCACTCTGCCACTAGTTGGAACATGTTCATCATTGCGATGTCGAAAGTGGTTCAAATACAAACCCAACGCTTCCGTTTGATCACCACAAGCCATTCCGTAGGCCAACACCATGTCATTGTACTGCACATTAGTAAACCGAAAAAAGGGCATTTCGAAATCACTTTATGTCACTTGTTTTGCTAATTGTTCGTACGTGTCACTCGTATGGACATCCGAAATACACTAAGTAAATAAAAAATGAATTCAATAAAACTGAATTTGTTGTAAAGGTAAGTTCACATTGAGTACAAAATAATAGCTAATGATGCTTACAAGTAATAGACAATTTAATAGGTATAGCTACTTACCGGCAAACAACTTGAAAACAAGTGGCGGTTCTGCGCATGACTTTTGTTAGGAAAACTCATGCGCAGAACCGCCCCATTTGTTTTCAAGTTTGCCGGTAATAATAAAATTGTCTTCCACCGACTTGATGGGCACAGAAAATGTCATTAAAAAGATTTTTAGTAACCCATTAAAACAACAAATTAATTTAGACTTTTCTTAAATTTAATAGAAAACAAATAATTAGTTCAGCTCTGGTTCTTAAGGACATCCAAGATACACTATGTAACACTAAGTTCAGTGTAACTCCAATCTAATTAATTATTTAGATTATTTTAAGGTCACCTGATCAGAATCGTTCAACACGCAACAATCAAATACATCCATTACATATTTTGTGAACAGTGTAACGCAGCTTTATTTGCCTCGTGCCGTTCGCTCTCACAAAGAAAGCCGACACACGGGGCGCCGCGGCGGCGTGATGTCGGTGCCTTTGACATTTTTGTCTTAGCCGAAATGTAAAAACAGGGACGAATTTGACTTGCGATCAAAAAAAACTACTGTTTGGATTTTAGATATTGTTGGTAATTAGGATTTCAATTAAATTGAATAAGAAAGTTTAAATAATAAACCGATGTCTGTAGTAATGAGCGACTAACTTGGTAATAAGTTTTAATTGAGAGAACATCTTTTCCTTAAGAAAAGTAAAAACTGAAAGTAGACCATGAAAGAACGGGTATGTCTCCACAGGCCTCTGTATCAGGTTAAGTTAGAAACCAATCACATCAATTTTACCCGGGCACCGAGCCATAGCAACCTTATTCCGAAAACTTTTTGTCGTTTTTATTCTCAGTACACCCCTGTACTGAATTCGTGGAAAAAAGCCGGCATTTCCATGTATTTCTTTAAAAAAGTGTAAAAAGAATTTTTTTTTGCTAGAAACTGCAATCAGCTGATCGCAACTTTGTAAACACTGTTAAGGTGAAGTTTGCATTGGTTATGTGACGAAATCATTGGTTTTTTTTCAATTCTCATGTGTATTTACCAAAGTAAAAACTGTTGTAGGTTGAGTTTAGGTAGCTTGATACATTTCAACCAGATTCATGTGAAAAATGTTGATAAAAATCTAAAACTTCAAAGCGTCGTAACTCAGTAACGAATCAATATTTTTACATCAAATTTTTTTCATGGGTTCCTACCATCATGGTCTAGCACCCGTATGAGCAGCTGTTCCATTCTCTCCTACACCCTGTATATAAATAAATATATTATTTTCATTTAATAAATCGTCATTTTCTTAATGTTTTAAACAAGTTTATAATACTACAAAGTTATATTGTTAAATAATGTAATTATCAACTTACATATCGGTACTTAAGTAACTAAATAAACTGTATCAAATCAGACTTGTAAGTGAGAGTATTTGTATTTGTAAAAACTACGGAACCGATTGCGATGAAAGTTAGATAGCTGGAGCACCAGTATAACACATAGGTTGCTTATTGGATAAATCCACGCTGGGAAGCAGCTAGGTTACTTAAATTTAACAAGAAACATCATCGTCCATCCTATATCCTAAAATCAAGCTTCCATCGTTATTATTTTTGACTGTAACGGTCATTTTCTTTTCTCTGCAATCGTTACGCCATCTATCGGAGACACTTGTAGATTCAGTTAAACTGCTGCGTCTCTTTCTATCGTCGCGTGAGGAGCGTCGCTTGTGCGGGTGCGAGTGAACCGACACGAGGTTTGTGCCTTCAGACATGTGGTTGACAGTCGTCTCTCTGATGCTAGAGCGGCGGGAGGACTTCTTTCTTCGAATCTTGCTGCAGCAGAGCGTCTCACGGAACGCTAGTCTATACCTGGGAAACGAAGACAGAGTTCAAGTTCCATGTAGTTAAATCAGTAACAAAACAAGGGTCTGTCAATTAGCACCGAGGAGATTAAGATCTTTGCTGAACGTGGTCAAAAGGATTGATGCAATGTGATGCTGGAAAAGGTACAAATTGGGTTGGATTGTTGGCTCAGTGCGGACCGTTATGGCTCAAAGCTTAGTTTAAGATAGAGTCATTCGACAAAATACAGCGATAAATGTTGATCAGGGATTCGAATCTTAGTATACCTAATATTATGCAAGGGACGTTGATCTTTACCTACTGACAAACTGAGGTACTTTATGTGCCATTTTCCCAATTTATGTAATTTAAAACAAAATGTCCCATTTATTCCAAATTTAATGTGATGAAAAGTTTTACTTGATTAATTATCCTTAACAACAGGGAAAAAAAATTAAAAAACTGCTCTTTTAAATAAAACAGAGTTTTTCAGGGACGTTTTCCTGTACATTTCTAACCTAGTTTGCGCGTCTTAGATTTTATTATTTATCAATACCTCTTGAAGAAGATTGAATATAAGCGCCTATTAAATATTCTGATTCGAGAGCTAATATTACAAATTTCCTTGATGAAGCTATGAATTCGTATAATTAAGATTATGAAGCTTTATTAAAGGCATCTAGGTAACTTATTTACATTTCAAATACTATTTAACTCAGCTGTTCCGAAAATAAAAGTTAAGATTAGGTGCAGACGAACGTGAGCATACTTTGGAAGGATATAGAATAAAGGATTATTTATCAATTTTTATTTTTGTGTTTTTTCAACGATCGGTTTGCCGGATTCTTCATGCGATTAGTTCGTTAGTCGATTCTCATCTCATTCTGCACATATTAGAATGTTTGTTCAACTGTTTCGACTGATGCGTACCTACTGAGATTCCGAGCACTGTGGTTGGCAAATTATATGACACGGTCCGCTCCTCTCCACTGATTAGTACTACGCTAGGTTAAAGCTAATTACATGATTTGATAAATGATGGAATAAATGCAAGATTTCACCTTTTCCAGAATTCTTAAATCCTACATTTGAAGTATTTATTGAGGGAAAATGTTTCAAATTTGACTTATTTCACTGAATCAAATATATATTAAGTCATAAATAATTTCAAAAGTTATCCGGCCTTCATAAAGTATTTGTTAATTAACGTTACCATTTTGAATCAAACCACTTAGTAGTTACACACATATCTAGATATCTTAAGGACCGAAGCACGTCGCAAAGTACTTTCACAAATATTGGATTTGTTAGCAGCACATGTGTTCTTCAAATACAAGAGTATAGTTAGCTCGGGTATAAAGCTTTCTTTATAATATTTACTTTATGGTTTACCTTCGAACAATCTATATTTATTGATGCTACTTAAGCTCAGTCTTATTTATGACTCTCAAAGAAATGTAAATCACATTTTATAGTGCCGATTGTGTCAATACTAAATAAGTACTTTTGAGTTTAAAAAGTTAAATTTAAATCTATGAAAATAATAACGAAAAATATTTCAAAGACGTCTTGTCAGTCCTTTCTCATTGTTTTCGTTTAAAATGATCTCTGATTGCGAAAGATATCAGAGACAGAGACACTCAAAGGCATAAATATAGAACGGAGCGACCATTACAGACAATTTACTTTACAATTTGTTGTTTTATGTCTTACTCACAAAATACAAATAGGGAGTGAATATCAAGGATTCTTTAGACGTAAAGAAAGATAAGCCCGCTTTGTGATGTAATGATACACAGCCAGTTTGCAGCGGCGAATCAAAAGCTTCAAGCTTCAACTCCAGTCGCGTGGGTTTGTATTGTACCTTATTTATTATATGTATACAAGCAAACTTTTACAAACAAAATAAAAAGGTCACTTATTTATCGTAACTTGACACTGAATATGTCATTAAATAATTGGTTGTTTGTCCCCAAATTTCTCCTCAACAGTAAAACTTGGTAGGGATCTGACGAGGATCCTTCGAAGATCGTGGGAAGGTCGTTGAATAGAATTACAACTCCAACCAAGCGAATGCATGCATATAAGGGCCATAATCAAAATGCCTGTCAATTTAAGCTCAAACACTTAGGCTGTCATATTTTAACTTGAGTTTAAATAAACTTAAAAACAAGGACAAGGATTTTTGATCTATATTAATTATATCAAAATGTTGTAATAAAAGACTCAAATGACAACCTACAAACGGTACAAGTACCTACAGAACAACACTTAACAAACATTTTCCATGTAATAATTAACAATTTTAGTTAAAGGCAAAAGGCTTTTATTTGAGCAAACAAGTGTTTACCACATTATACGAATAGATTTTATTATGTTCTACATTAAACATCAGCAGCACTCCGCGGTTTCACCCGCGTAACTCCGGATTGACTCATTCCAACTTGGCATGATCATTGATCACTGGCTAATTCATCTGATCACGTCGTGATCCGTGGATACAAACCCTTACCATTGACTCATTGAGATTATCAAAATAATATTGACATATTATGTTATTCTCAATGAGTCAATTATTTTGTTTATGGAATTTAATTTGATGCAATTTTTGATTTGTGTTTATATTGAATGAATTTTATTTTAAAAAATGAGCCAACATGTCCTCTTAAAAAGTTTCATCAATATCGGACCAGTAGTTTCGGAGTCTATTCGTTACAACCATTAAAAGAAAAACAAATATTTCCTCTTTATAATATTAGTGTAGAAAACAGTTCAATACAATACAATACAGAATGTATCTGAAATCCTCGGAAATATCTCGAAATCCCTTCTCGGAATGTTCTATCCTAGATACTTAAAACTTGAGTGAAATCAGATGCTAACGGAGAATCTTTTCGAAATATAAGGAAAGAGGAACTAGATATTCCTTTACATATTTACTAGCTGGTAACGATTTCTTTTTGTACGAAATTGTGTTATCTAAGTACCTTCCCATATAGAATCACTACATGAATCTTCTAAGTAGGTATCTATCTATACTTATTATAATTTATTATATTATAATACAAAGTCCTTCAACCACATCTGTCTGTCTGTCTCTGAACGCGATAAACTCAAAAAATATTGAACCTGTTTTCATAAATGGATGAAATGATTCATGAGAAAGGTTTACGTATGTGTATAATTTATTAAGGTTTGTGTGCATTGATTGAAATATTATAGAAAAAAACTGTAGGCGTATTGCTCTACTATATGCCCGTGCAAAGCATCTGTTAAAAAATTCAACAAAACTTCGGCCTTCAGCCTTCAGCAAACAAAATAAAAGCACTATTTTTAAAGTCGAACGGCCGTTCGCACCGCCCGCGCCCGCGCCCGCGCCCGTTGAAGCGCTAGGTACTTCATTTACCTTATGTAGTTATATACCTACTATGCGCTCTACGGTCACCGATGCGTGAAACCTAAACAACGGCTTGTGTTATGGTGGCCACTTGATAACGGATATAATTCGTTTATACTTTCATTTTGTAAATATATACTTACTAAACATACAGAAACACCGAGACCAGAAACAAATATCTTACATAAGTATTTGTTAGAGGCGGGAATCGAACCCGCCACCTTCTGCGTCGCAGGCGAGTGTTTTAAATCGTAATAAAATCTATGCCATGTAATAATGTGAAATGTTACAGTAAGCAGTATATACCTATTTCAAGTCATTAAGAAGGTACGTGGATATTACTCTCTCCATAAAATTGTATTCTCCTATTTTATGACAAAGTTACCTTAAATGAAATTAGCCTTAAATGAAATCTTTGTTATTTACTGAAGTCAACTTCAAACGAAAGTCAACAACACTATAGGTAGTAGAATTCATCAAAATATCTTATTACTGAAGACATAAGAGAGAAGGGATGTCAACAAATGGTCACGATCACAGAGCAACGAAATACTGGAGAGGGGACAAGCCGTTACGTAGCGTGCCATCGCTGCTGCGTGTCCAACGGTCCCATGTGATTAATTTTTATTCCAAATCTAGGAGACCCAATTTTTTGGATCTCCTAGTAATTTTTTGGGTTTCCTCGGCTATTTGCTAAATTTTAAGAGACGGCACGGCGATTTATTTTTGTAATATGAATAAAAAATGCCAACTTGCGCAATTGTTTCATGCAAAAACCACAGTAAAGCAATAAATTATGCTTCGAATAACTTTTTAACGCACTTCGAAAAATAATGAGATTCTAAAATATTCACTTAGTATATATTTTATCACAAAAATAATAGATTTTTTATTATATTTAAAAAAAATTAAAAGACCTTTTTCGCTTGAAACACAGGAATTTCCTAGTCAGGTACAATGTGTGTTGTTTATCGTTTTCTTGTATATTTAGTACTATAGTTAAATAGTACCAGTATTACTGGAGAGCTTGTCCGTTGTCCGATGTTCCTATATCTGTAGTCGCGATGGTGTAATGTAATGAATGTCAGATCCAATTTGATACTGATGCGGAATTTTCCGAGAGATTTCCCGGATATATTGAAGATTTGGGTTATACTTACTTTCATTTCATATTCTATTTTATTGACTGAAACTTAGTTAGACTTAACTTTTCTTGCATATTGACTCTTTTATATTTTACAATTATTTTAAATAGTTAGATCCAAGGCGTTTTGTTTCTAAGCTGTTTTTCAAAATGGTATTATAGCTGTTGAATTGCATAATATCTACACCAATATTATAAAGACGATATTTTTCATTGTTTTTTGTTTGTAATGAATAGGCTGTGGCTTCGAAAATACTAAGTCGATTTTGATGAGACTTGGTTTGATGATACATTGATTAATTGGGAGTAAAATAAGTAAATTATATCCCCCTTATTCTTCTATTCGCATGGGGTTGGATCTTACGCGGGTGAAACTGCGACGCCCCGCTTGTAAATAAAAAGGTTACAATATTGACCTATATATAATTATCTTGACGTTCTCACGGCTGCCGGTGAAAGATGGTGAATTGATCAATTGTATTCCTGAATAATTTTGATAACAAATCCGAGATTTGTTCTGTTATCATAATTTATTCACGAAAAACTGTACATTAACTGTACAATATCTCCATTTAATCTTCGGAACTACAAAGCCGATATTAAAGGGACTAGATATGGAGATATTTGAATTCCGGAAGAGAAAAGACAATGGCTATCAAATCGAGTCGTAAATCTTCTTATCCTCGTTATCATAAAAAACTTTGTATTTTTTTTGTTGTAAATGGTGCGAACAATGGAGAGGCCCCATTCTACCATTTACATAAACACTTCCGCGATCAATTCGCTATTTTATTGGAAACGAGTGTTTGAAGTTTTTGTGCTATCAGTAGCTGTCATACGTTAAAAATATTGGAACAGGACAAGCGCATTAGTACGTAAACGAAATTAATAAGGCGAGTTTAACACCAAAATATCCTAAAAGAATATGTTGGCACATATCGGTTATTGACAGCTGAGCGATAGCAGCTGATTTAGCGATGGTTAAAGAACACGTGTTAATTGTGCTGTTCGGTCTTATGACAAAATAGTTCAATACGCGTATATCGTTAATAGGTACTGATATTATAAAGCTGAAGAGTTTGTTTGTTTGAACGCGCTAATCTCAGGAACTACTGGTTCGAATTAAAAAAAAAATTTGTGTTGGGTAGTCCATTTGTCGAGGAAAGCTATAGGCTATTTTATATTTCAATATCCAAACGGGATCGGGAGTTACGCGGGTGAAACCGCGGAGCGCTGCTAGTTGAGGATACAGAAGACCTTAGAAACTCCTTACGGAAAGGAGCCCTAAACCCTAGGAAACTTTCAAAGATTTGGGCCAATAAAATAGCGTTGCACATGTGTGGTGGGTAGATCCTATATTTTAAAAAGTTCAGGCATTGACGGCACTAAAACTTAGGTTAATAAAATGGCGATTGGGTCGTGACAGATTTTGTCACAATATAGACCGTCTCCTTTATTTTTTTCTCATTGACCAATATCTACACTTACCTATGACTCATGACGTTGTACAGTATAGGGTTGACGGTAGCCGAGATGTAGTAGAAAGCTCCAGCGACGTAGAACAGGTACTCGTTGATCGTGTGGTAGTGGCTGGAAGCGGCGCCGTATATGAAGAACAGCCGTTGGAAGTGGAACGGAGCCCAGCAGACGAAGAAGGCCACCACCACCGCCGCTGAGGGAGATATTTTACTCAAGTTATTTTAGGCTTTTCCTTCTCGTCCCGCGGGTGTTTCGTATCCTACATTCAATTATATAAGCATGTACTTCTACGTACCAATAGGTTATCTGTTTAGAAATTTTATCCAAACCGATCTGTATCAATAAATAAGTGAAACGACCAGATATTATAATATTATGGAAGTTATTATATTAGATACTAGCTGCGCCCCGCGGTTTCACCCGCGTAAGTACCGATCCCGTGGGAATATCGGGATAAAAAGTAGCTTATATGTTAATCCAGTTCTCCAGCTATCTAGATACCGAGTTTCATCGCAATCGGTCCAGTAGTTTTTGCGTGAAGGAGTAACAAGCACACACACACACACACACGCACAAACTTTCACATTTATAATATTAGTAGGATTATAATATATGATAATTAATCAATTAATCTACAAAAGTACAATTTAAAACTCTGAAAAATCGAAAAAGTTTGTGAGGTAAGTGATCAAAACTGGATAAAAACCTTTAGGCAACTAAAAGAAACATTTATTGTTACGACAGGTTTTAGAGATCGATCCGTGACCCTTCAAACCAGTCAAGATAAATACTATACAAAAATATTTATAAATCCTTATAAAATAGAAAGAGTTTGTAAACATCTTTAGGGACAAGACCATAGTAAACAAGACATTCTATTTTGTACTTCTATTTTGAATTTCTTTTCAGCTTCGTTTAATTACAGGGCAGTGGCCGCATTCACTTAACTTTAGACTTTGAAAGAGGTCGGTCATTTTGACTGGTATCTAATGAATAATTATCCGTAATTATTGTAATTATACTTTTTTCATATTTATGTGATATCCTTCTTCATTTTATTATTTTTATTATGAATCGTCTTATCTTATTTATTATTTTATAAAGAGGTAGGTATTCTTATAGATGTATGTCGTGGGTGATGTCCTTTACTGAACCGTTTTAAATAATTATTACTTATTTAATTTACATAGATTTAGATTTTTACAAAAAAAAAAAACTGAATACAAATAAGGTAAGAGCTAAGAAATAGAGCTAAGGAATAGAATAGAGTATAAGAAATAGAGCTTCCATACTAACTAAATAAAATTTAATTTACAAGTATATAAAATTACTTATGTATAAAGTTTTTAATTGCAATTGTTATTTTTAATTACAATATTTTGTTAATTAAGTCGTAGTCGTAGTTTTCTTTCATGCCACGATTCTTGACGCGGTGAGAGTAACTTATACGAAAGATATCGAATCACAGTGAAAACTTTATGAATGAAATGGTTAACAGAATAGCTATAAGTACGTACGTATAGTCGAGGTCGTGGAACAAACTCGTACCTAATAATTGTTTGTTTCACTCGATTTCGGTTCAAAAATGTTCAATGGAACTTGATGAATGTTCTCTCTCTACTTGAATTGCTTTCATAAAAACTTAGTTTAGGGGTTTCGGTGAATCCTTGTGGGAATTCGTCCAAATGATGAAATCATTTTAAGCGACCGACCGATTGTAAAGTCTGTTAAATCTGTATTCGTCGAAAATTTAACACAAAGGTGATTGTTGTCTTTGAAGGAAAAACCCTAAATTGTTGATAAATTTCCTTTGGTAAACAATATATAACGTTACATTCGCTTCGGCCAACATTAACCTATTAGGTTGTTTTGTTACCAAATAGATATTGTTGGAATATGATTCCCAGTTGGGTTAGATACAGCCCGTACCGAACGACGCGACGTAGTAGGCACACTGGGTTTACTATACGCACCACATCGAAACACGTTTCCACTTGTTACATTATAACTATGACGAATCACCCTAAGCTAAATTGAACTAAGCTTCATTATGACAAAGCTCTTACTTACCTCTGTGTGGATACTTGTTTGTTGTGTTTACATTCACTAATATTATGATACCTAAACTTTATTTTAAACTAGTACAAATGCTTACTGCTTAGTCTCATAGACTTTGTGTTAAAGTCACAGTTAAAAGATTTTTTTTATTATGTTTCAATAATCATGAGATCACATTGAATCGTCTTAAAATCTAAGTTAGGATATCCTAACAAGTGCGTTCCGACATAATGAGAAGAAGACGCAAGAAACTCATATTTTCTCATATTATCTTATATTTTCCGAGATCATGTTGATTACAATATATTAAATGGTGTATTTGAGTAATATTTAACTTTGTAGAGCGAGTCGATGAGTATCGTGTTTATTTACTATGCAGTGGCGTAGTTCTGGACTTTTGACCTCTAGAGAAATTAAACACACTTTATAGTGACGTTGCTTATGCGATCTATAGTCGGGGGATTCATTGGACGCAGAGGGCATGTTTGCAACCGATCGTTCTAGAAGTCTTTGGGGAGGTCTACATATGTTCATGTTCAGCCAGTGGACGTGTTCTACTTGATGTGATTCAGGGGATTAATACTAAAATGTAAGTATAAGATTTTAAACGTATAACCATTGACCATTTTGTTTGGTTTATATATATTAAGGGCAGGTGCTAATAAAGCTACCAAAATCGACCTTTGTTTTAAGCAACTCTAAGTACCTAATCAAATACTCTTTTTTTCTTATTTGGATATAAATGGATATTGTAGTTTTATAACCATATTTTTGTTTATTGTGGTTGAAAACATGATATGACAAATTCGTTCGATAAAAAAAATGTTAGAAAACAGAGAATTATTAGATCGTTTATCGAGTTTTATTCAAAAATAGTTAACGTTTGTTTCTAAAAATGAATCAAATGATAGGTTTTGACCTCTGGGAACTATATTTGTGGATAATAATGCTAAAATGTTTTGCATATCGATAAAATATACCAGTTAGCACGCAGCACGCTACGTCTTTGAGAGCGGGGGCTAAGGTAATGCGAATACCTACACACGGTACTGGAAGAGCGCCTTAAGCAGGAATTTCAGTTAGAATTAAGGTTTAATATGGTACAATAAAGAATTTATCTATCTATATATTTAATAAACAGACAGACAGAGAGACGGACAAGAAAGTGATCTTATAAGGGTTCCTTTTTTAAAAACCAAGGTAAATACCCTTTATTAATCTTTGTTAATCTTAAAATGTAGGAAAGTATCTTACCGAGCATTCTAATAATGTTCTTCTTAGACTGCGCCTGCCTCGCTTCTCCGTGCACGCTGCCGTTCACACCGTTCAGGGTCCCCACGTCGCCTGGCTTGTGGCTGTGACTTGATCTGGAAGTATAGAGACACTCTTATTTTCTAGAAACGATACATTGTTTCATTGAGAGTAACATATACGTAGGCTTTTTTATTCTGATATTCCCACGGCATCGGGACTTAGGCAGGTACCGCGCGCGGGGCGCTGGTTGTTCATCTGTATCTATCTATTGTACTAATAGTAGTTTTCGCCCGCGAATTTGAGAAACAACACTTACTTACATTATCTATGTACATATAATAAATCTATAGACATAAAAACTGACACTTGTAATACCCTCTATTTATCAATGTGCACAGCGTTATTTTAAGTAAAAGTATCTGTTCTGTCCAAAGGCCTCTCATATTTAATAACTAATCATAGTAATATTTGAAAAATAAAAAATAAATGCACCGAAATACATTATTATTTGCTTGTAGTTGGTGTTTATAAATACTATAACCTCTTTTATTATAAATACAGAAATATGAATCGAGAGACAAAGGTAGTTAATAATTCATTTTAATTTATAAATGATATAAGAAAGAAAAAGGATGTTGGAAGTTTTGTGCGAATTGGTATTGGAGTTACTTTTGGATAGACCTTCGCCAAATCAATAAAAAATATAGTTTCAAAACATGTACCTATTTTGTTATTATAGCTTACACCGAACGATAAATAGTATCTATTTGGAAAAAAATATTTATTTAGAATACCTATCGTATTCTAGGTATATACATAGGTATAGCCTATTTTCAGGTGAAGCGTGCTCTTTGCACGTTAGTTAGTTAAGTTTTTTTTGTTCAGACAAATAACTTGTTCTTAGTAAACGTGTCGCAGAGTGGTGATTGACGTCATAAAAATGACGTAAATACAAACAAACAGCGTTGAAAGTGTTGATTGTGTCATTGTGTTGGTATTGTTTGTATGTGTGTCATCGTTCCGTTGGACCAGGGTCAATCAATGCTGATTCATGATTCACTTTTTAATTTACTAGGGTATTCAATACTTAGCCACGTAAAAAACAGATTATTAGCTGCGCCCCGCGTTTTCACCCGCGTAAGTCCTTTTACCCTTTTTATTGAAGTCGGTTTTTATGTGGTTTACGTCAGATACTTTAAAATTGAATTATTATATAGATAACTGTTTTATTTTGAATTAACGTGGGCTCAAAACGTGGGACGCCGGTAGTTTTAAATATAAGTAATTTACTGTAAGCGATAATTTTATATTATTTAAACAATACCTATTATTAACTTGGCCAAACGAATGAGGCTTACTAATAAAAATTGGCGCCATTTGTCGCATCGCTTAGTACGCCAATAAAAAAATTAAAATGAAGACGTCACAAGCAAAACTATCCTACGGAACAACAACAGTCCGCTTCATAAACTTTGATTGATGATAAACTCACGTAATAGTCAATCAAGTTACCGATAGAAACTTTCTCCGAGTCACCAACTTTGTTAACTGAGTTCTCTTCACTCAGCCTCTGTCAATTATTATTCATATTCATTGATCTAACTAAACCAATCGTTTAAAATTTTAACGAGGGTGCTGATGCCGCCTACCTACACTCGATCCTGTGACAAAATCGTCAGATTAGTCGGGAAAGAGTTGGGTAAGTTCGGGTTGATTAGATCTAAAGATACATATCCGACTTAATGAGAGATTCTATTAAACAATGTATCTCATTCAATGTTCAGAACTGTTTCTTTCTTAATATTATTATTAGACTACGATCGCCTGTCCGAATGATTAGAAATGTTCGTTTTAAAATAAAACCAAAATGTAGAATTGAACCTATGAACGGTACAAAATGTAGAATTGAACCTATGAACGGTACAAAATGTAGAATTGAACCTATGGACGGTACAAAATGTAGAATTGAACCTATGACCGGTACAAAATGTAGAATTGAACCTATGAACGGTACAAAATGTAGAATTGAACCTATGAACGGTACATAATGTAGAATTGAACCTATGAACGGTACAAAATGTAGAATTGAACCTATGAACGGTACAAAATGTAGAATTGAACCTATGAACGGTACATAATGTAGAATTGAACCTATGAACGGTACAAAATGTAGAATTGAACCTATGAACGGTACAAAATGTAGAATTGAACCTATGAACGGTACAAAATGTAGAATTGAATCTATGAACGGTACAAAAATACAATAAATTAATAATAAAATTTTAGTTAAAGCCGACAGATACATGGCGAGTGGCATGAAATAACACATGAGGCGCCACATTAGAATATATTGACCATTTCTGTTACGATCGATTTGTTATTTTATTGATACGTCTAGTTTTTGTGCTGTCAAACGTTAAATATATAGGTACTAAAAGCCGCCATTTTATTAAACCAAATGTTTAAAAGTTTGCATCTTCATTTTGTTTTTCAACGGATGAATAAATGACAATTGAATGAATGTATCAACTGATACATAGCTTTCCTGACTCATTCATTGTGCAAGTCTATCGCAATCCTTGTCAAAATTAGACGACGATTAATAACTTTGTTTAGTTTACTGCGGTTTCAATCCAAAACTTTAAGGATAGAGACGTAGAGATTAGATACCTTTACCTAGTTTACTAGAGAGTACATCAGAATATGTTCTTCAAACAGTTACCTCAGGCAAAGGGAGTTTTAGAGTTTTGTTAGGAACGTGTTTTAATTACACTTGACTATTATTTCCCTATTTCACTAATATTGGGCACAACGTGATGCAAAGTCTTTGACGGTGGCTAATGTGCAAGCCGAAAGAAGCCAAATAAAAAAATCAGGGTTTTAGAATGTCGCTACATATTGTGATTAGATAGCTCGTAGTAAAAAAAAAAAAAGTTGCTTGGAAGTGTAGAGTTAAAAAAATGCGCGATGCAGAAGTGGCTAAGCCATGATGTTCCGATTTTGTGGTTTACGTTATAATATGTTGAATATGTGTTAGGTGTTCTGAGGAAAAACGAAACGCAACGAAAGCACCATTAAAGGCCCAGAGACTTGTCTGGCATTTACTGTCTCGAATATGTTCTAATGTAGGTACTTTCTATTCTATGAGTATGTATTTTATATCACCGAGTAGAGAGGTTGAGATTGTTTAATTAGCATCGGTATGCCTCAGTAAGTTTGTATCACTTCAAGCCATTTAATTTAAAGGCAGGTTTCTTGTTGTTACACAAAGAGAATCGGTAATAAATTGCTCGCCTTTGAATACAATTGTTTGTTAAGTTAATTTAGCATTGGTATTTAGGATAAGTCGTGACGAATAGCGTCATTGAAACCTGCGGAATGGCGGAGATAGGTAATGGAATTCCACAACATTATACTTGACTATAGAGTGCGTGCTAGACTTATCTAGAAGTCTGAGCGTGGTTGGTCGTGCTATTTATCATTTTACACAAACACACAAATAAAAAAAACACGTAACACCTCATACACATTCAACATTTAACGTAAATGACAATAATTGGAATATTATTGGTCAGATTTTGATTTTCGATTGTTTATGTGTAAATTTATTCTGCTGAGAGGGTGATTCGGCGTGGCCGGGGTCCAGTTTTCACCGTCTCAAATGAATGGTGGAAAAAATTGGCCCGTATCAATGTTCAAGTTTTCCACTGACTAGTTTTTTAGTCAGTGAAAAATAAAATTCTTAGTCAATTGTAAACTGACTCGATATATTTTCGGTTAATTTAGGCTAGGCTCGATGCAAATACTACTTGACACCCTATATGACGGCTATATGGTACGAGTATACCATTATTTTTGTAAGGGCTCGCAGCTAAATTATTGTTATCACGTCTTGGAAATTTCGCAAATTTTCTTTAATTGATTGTAATTCTTTCATACTTTAAATCAAAATTATTTTTTTTGTATTCAAGCATAATTTTTTTGTTATTTTTCACATGGTTATTGATACACTGAACATGCATAAGTGGTGTAAGCCATTAGGAAGTACTTGATGAATAGAAGTTTTATAATAAAACTACTACTAGTAGGTACCTATAAAGTTACGTAAGGAAATTCTTTAAAAAGTTTTTGATATTGGCTTCCATTACCCCCAAATTCCCCCATTATGTAGGTGTATTGGGAAAGATGTCAGGCTTAATTCCCATCTCCCCCATTTAAGGGATTCCCTAGGAATACTTAGCCTCTCTCCTTGAATATATTATTTGAACGTTACAGAATTACAAAAACTTGTAACTCTGTTACAAAAGGTCGAAAGAAATTAAGTTAGGTCATAGCACTGTCAGAAAGTCTAAAATTACCAAGTTTAGTTTTCCAACTCTACATAAATCCTACTAATGTGAAAGTTTGTGTGTACGTTTGTTGTTCCTTCACGTAAAACTTGATATGCTTAATATACGATGAAACTTGATATACAGGGTTATCTTATATCTTTAAATGAGCAATTCTTGTATATATATATATATATATAATTGGAATCTCGGAATCGGCTCCAACGATTTTCATGAAATTTGGTATATAGGGGGTTTCGGGGGCGATAATTCGATCTAGCTAGGAATCATTTTTAGAAAATGTCATTTTATTCGTGTTTTATCGAAACTTACTTTTTTTTCTGAAAAATATGGCTCTTCCTGACATCTATTGGCGAACTACTAATACTATTTTTTGTGAGCAATAAAGTTATTCCAGCAGATGGCGTTGTTAAGTAACACGAAGTCAATGAGTGTTTGCTTTGAGGTTAGACTAAGTAAAAAAAAATAAAAAATACCGAGCAAAGCTCGGTCATCCAGGTACTTGGTAATTATAGGAGGAACTCCATCTCGTACCTATGACTAAACCGACCAACTGAAACGGATATTTTTTTTCCAACGACACACCCTTTGTCGTTGATCCGATAGGAATATTTCATCAAATTATTTTGTTCCATTCCGACCAACTGAAAAGGACCAACATTTTTTAAAGGTTTTATTATATGTCTTATATTTATTCGGTTGTAATCTTGCAACTTAATTTTGATCCACATCGCGGTTTTTTTCTTTTTCAACGGCTAAGTTTCAGAGGTAAGTCAGTAAGCGGTTGAGAGCTACTTGTTGTTTACTGTTTAGATCTATTTAAAAAAAATGCATAACAAAACATTGCACCAAACATATTGGAGAAATATTACATACTTATAGTCAAATTAAAATTAAAAAATTAAATTAAAAATAAAGTGAAAATGAAAATACAATAAGTAAAAATAAACTAAAATACATAAGTGCAATAATAATCATATATAGTAATTTCGTCGCTTTAGTACTGTTTTCTTTAAGATGAACAGCAGTCCAGTGTTTAAATAAAGGACTCTGAATTAAACAATAATAACATTGTGGTTATTGAAATTAAATTAAATTTTAAATTACCCGTTAAAAAAATCAGAATTTAGCTAAATTTATTAAAGCACAAGGTCATGTAAGCAATCTGCTGCTGATTTTAAAATCAACATAACCTTAACATTTACGAAAACACCTTCAAAAGAAAGTTGTTCATTAAGAAACATAGAAATAGCTCTCGACCGCTTTTTTAGCTAATTATCATAAAACTCTGTATAACTAGAGCCTTGGAAAATGGCATAAACAACTTTGAACCGAGTAATTCCTGAGGCAACGACACTTAGGTACGTGGCAAAAACCACAAGGTGTTGCTAGTTTAACATTAAATCAGTTACAAGAATGTTACTTTCTACCATTTCTACTTAGTATTCTCCGAACTTCTCTATACCTACATCTTTATTTATTTTATTAAAGTACACCTGCTATGCTGCTGCTGCACCTGCACCTGTTATTTCATTAGTATAAAGTTACAACAAATAAAGTTTGAGACGATACATAGAATACAAATTTAATTGGTTCACGTTGACTTAATGGCGGGAATCGAACCCCCAAACTCTCTACGTCGTCATCTCAACCGATATTTATCTAATCCACCTCGCTACAGAGGCCGTCTTTGTTGTTGTTGGTTTTTCTCATTGGATCACCAGCCAGCCAACCTTCTCCCAAACTTTGAAAAACTACTTGAAAGCCATTGACGCCGATGCAGAGATGGTCCCTAACAGACCATCGTCGTGGTAAAAAAATAGTAGGAGTGCCGACCCCAACTGATATGGGAAAAGGCAAGGAGAAAAGAAAGAAGAAGAAGGATTTTTGTGGATCTACTGAGAATTCCTTTATTAGTTGATCCCTTCGCCAGATCCATCATAGATAATGAGATATGTAATGTACTTCTTATCAAAATCAAAATCAAAAATTATTTATTTGTGATACACAGGTAAGTAACAGTTGTAATAATAAAAATTGTGCACTGTGATCAGCCCTTTGGCATACAAAGTCTTAAAATTATATGAAGAACATTGTTATTAATTTAAGTTAATCATTATATAATACAAATTGTCAATATCTACTTACATTTATACCAATATTAGTTTCATTTTTATTTTGTTATTGTATATGTCAAAAGTAAATGTTCCGTGTATGTCTAGTATGATACCAATTCATTATTATTAGAATCAAAAAACTCTTGAATTGAGTAAAAAGCCTTGTCTGAAAGATATTCAAATAGCATTTTTTTAAATGTCAGAAACTCATTGCATTTCCTAATTTCCTTTGGCAAGCAGTTATAAATTTTAATAGACATACCAAAAATACTGGTGCTCACAAGTTTTGTTTTATTTATAGTTTTTTGATTAAAAGATACATAGTCACATCGTCGAACGCTTAAAACTCGTGGAAATAATTTAGGGTTACGTCTTACATAAAGTGCAACTTCAAGGATATACATTGAAGGAAGAGTTAACAGTTTGAGTTTCTTAAAAAACGGTCTACAACTATCCCTACCTTTTAGCTTGCAGATGGCTCTAATGCATCTTTTTTGAGCTATTAACAAGCGACCAATATTTACAGCGTTTCCCCAAAAAATTATCCCGTATCTTAATCTAGAGCCAACATAGCCATGATACGCTTCAATAACCGCTTTTTGGTTTACAATTTTGCTAAGCTGTCGTAACGCGTAAGAAAACTGTAGTAATTTAGTGCGTATAAATTCAGAATGAGATTGCCATTTCATGTCATTATCAATATATAGTCCTAAGAATTTTGCAGATTTAGTGTCAAAAATTTCAATACCTTTAAATGTCACTTTTGTGGTTTCTTGTAATTGTCTCTGTCTAAATTTCATTAATTTAGTTTTTTTTAAGTTTAACTGTAAGTTATTACGTTCTAGTTTGTTACAGACTCTAGATTCGACATTATTTCATTTTCACTGCTACATACAATAGTACAGTCATCTGCATAGAGTATCATTTGATTAGTTACTGCTTTTGGTAAATCATTTATATAGATAAGAAATAGAAGCGGTCCAAGGACTGAACCTTGCGGAACTCCCTGCGTGACCGTTCTCTCAGAGGATCGGAAAGCCTTTTCAGTTTTTGTTTTATACTGTACTTTACTCATAACCGTTATTTGTTTCCTACCAGTAAGATACGAGCATAGTAACTTTGATGCAACTCCTCTTACACCATATGCTTCTAGTTTATTTATAAGTAGACTGTGTTTTACATAGTCAAATGCTTTGGTCATGTCAAGATAAATAGCATATGCAGGTTGTCCTTTGTCCATTTTAGAGTAAATTACATTTAAGAAGTCATATATTGCTGAAACAATACCTATATTTCTACGGAAACCTTTTTGGGCACTGGTCAATATGTTCTCCTTTTCAAAATAATCATATAGTCTTTTATGAATTACTTTCTCGAATATTTTTGAGAACACTGGTATCAAAGCCACAGGTCGATAATTTTTTATGTCATATTTGCTATCTTTTTTGTGAACAGGTGTTACAAGTGTGGTTTTTAACTTTATAGGGAACACACCTTCTTCTAGACAAACATTAATAATGTGACTTAAAACAGGTGAGATATCATCACATACATTTTTTATAACTTGAGTTGAGATGTCATCAATACCGGTGCTACTAGTATTTTTTAGTTTCTTAATAATATTGCATATTTCGTCAGGGTCAGTAGGTTTCATAAAAATTGAGTTATAAGAATTGTGAGTATAATTATAATTCCGCCCCTGGCCATTTCTACTTGACATAGATGCAATGGGCAGATCAATATAATAATCATTAAATGTCTGCGCTATTAATTTTGGGTCCCTAATCGTCTTGTCATTTACGACCAATCTGTCCACACTCTCTCTTGGCAAGTTAGGTTTATTTTGTTTTATTATATTCCAAGTGGCTTTGCCTTTGTTCTCAGAATTGTGTATATAATGGTCATTTTGTGCTTTTTGCGTTAATTTTATAATTTTATTGAATCTAGCAGTAAAATTCTTGAAAACTAACTTATTGAATCCAGATTTCAATTTGTAATCAGATTATTCCAAAAATATAAAATTAACCTAAGGATTTTTTTTCCAAACATGCTTGGAACTTAGAATACAGAGTTTTGTATAGTATTCTGAGGCATGGAAATATTGTCATTATTTTCGATAAAGGAACACGCGAAGTTTCGTCCGCATTTGTCTATTTCACGGCCTTTGTACTATTTATTTGGGACAGGTAGCGATGGAAGAATGTCCTTTCGTAGGCCAAGAACCACACATACACCAGCAGAGTAGGTAAGTATAGAATATTACCTAGGATTTAGGGAATTTTAACATGATACAATATTACCAAATATTACAAAAAATCTACCATTATTATGAGTACCACCTGTACCTATTGATCATCAAACAAAAAATTTTGAACATTGGGAATAAAAGTTTTATCATCATTTATAGACCTAGACTTTAAACTTCAACTATCCGTCGATTTAAAGTTAGCAGTTTGCGGTCGCTTAAAAGTTTGTTACGTATGTGTGGTCGATACGATTTACTTTTGAGCCCCAGATGTGGGATTTCAATTACTTAGTTTTACAAACATTTTGTTAACATTTTGTATCTACAATTTAGTTCTAGTTTAAACTTTTAATGAAATTCTCAACTGAGAATTATGGTGTTTTTTTTTAATTTACAAACTAAGGTATTTTTGTATTTTAAGTTTCATAAAATAACCTTATTTTACCAAGAGCTTATGAAATTTTGAACATAAAATATGTTATAATGAAAACGGTGTTTGTCCGCTGTCCCCTTGTCCCCCCTAGCCCAGTTTTTTCGTGGGCGAGATGTACCCTAATCCGTCCCCATTATGGGAAGTCAAAAAAATCCTGCCCGTTGTCCCCATTGAGGTTTGGGGAAGTGGTGGGATTAGCTACATCTGTCAGAATTGTGTCGATTTGTAAGATGAAACGTGCCACAAACCTACTGCGGCTGCGTAATAACCAATTTCAATCTATTTTTACGTCCAGATCTAAAGTGGTCTCCGACAAACGCGAATTTAGTGACTGGGCATCGGTTGGCATTCATCGAAGTAGACATAAACTATATGAGTTATACGCGGAAAGACAGGTTAATACATCAGAGGAGTTTGGAGCTTACGTTAAAAACTATTCAAAGATATTTAAAAGAGTATGTATATTGGCAAAATCACTCTCCATTAAATCTGTGATAAAAACTAGTGTTGATAAAATTAAAGCTACATGGAAAGTAATTAATGCTGAAACAGGGAGAGTCGCAGCCAAAAACACCGAGTTTAAATTAAGTATTAATGGAAATATAACTAATAATGATCAAGATACCGCTAATGAATTTGAGAATTTTTTCAGCAATGTAGCTATTACTTTGACGAAGGCTTTAAACTCTTCCACCCCCATTGCAGAAGGTTTATTAAAAACCAATGTACCGAATTGTAATAAAATATTTAAATTCCAATATGTTAAAAATCATGACATTATTGTAGTGCTTAAGCAAATAAATCTTAAAAAAACTAAAGATCTATGGGGGATCTCCGTTCCGATTGTTAAATCAGTTATCGAGCTTATACCGGAACTTGTCATTGTATTTAATAGATGTATAGATTGTGGTGTGTTTCCTGATTTAATGAAATTGAGTAAAGTAATTCCACTGTTTAAATCCGGTAGTACCTCAGACCCCTCCAATTTTAGACCAATATCAGTACTACCTACGCTTAGTAAAATTTTTGAAAAACTTATTTTAAAGCAACTACTTAAACATTTTCATGATAATAATATCTTACATAATAAACAGTTCGGCTTTAGTAAGGGGCGCTCGACCACTGATGCGGGTATAGCGTTAATTAAAAACATATTTGATGCTTGGGAGGAGTCGCATGATGCGTATGGCATATTCTGTGACTTATCCAAGGCATTTGATTGCGTTCAACATAATACATTGATCATGAAGCTACATCACTACGGTATTAGGGACAGCGCCCTGGATCTTATCTCTTCTTATCTGAGCGGTAGAGTCCAGAGTGTTGATGTTAACGGAAAACGATCCCCCGGATCTGCGATAGCAATGGGGGTTCCTCAAGGATCCATATTAGGACCTTTCCTGTTCTTAGTTTATATAAATGACTTACCTTACCTTGTAAGGGACAACCATGGGATAGTGTTGTTCGCAGATGACACCTCCTTGGTGTTCAAGGTTAAAAGGCGTCAGTCGAACGTTGACGATGTGAACAATGCTCTCTCTAGAATAGTTGATTGGTTCAATTCCAATAATTTATTACTGAATGGATCCAAAACTAAATTAATTCGGTTCACACTTCCAAATGTAAAACAAGTCAAAACTGTTGTAAAAATTAATGATAAGGAAGTTGAATTAGTCAGTAAGGCTGTCTTTCTAGGTATAACTTTAGATCCTAAGCTTCAGTGGGGCCCGCATGTGGAAGCATTGTCCAATAGACTTAGTTCTGCCGCTTACGCCGTTAAGAAAATTCGCGAATATACGGATATTGAGACTGCTCGCCTAGTCTATTTCAGCTGCTTCCACAGTGTCATGTCGTACGGCATCCTACTGTGGGGGTGTGCTGCGGATATTGATGCTATTTTCATTTTGCAAAAGAGAGCAGGATTTATCTACAGGATGGGCCCCAGGGAATCACTTAGGGAAAAATTTAAAGAGATCAATATATTAACGCTCTATTCACAATATATCTACGAAAACTTGCTATACGTTCACAAAAATCCTGATATTTTTCGTAAAAATAGCGATATTCATAATTTCAACTTAAGAAATAAGGATGAACTGACCGTGCCCGGTAGTAGGCTCCGGAAAATAAACAGGTCGTTTAATAATACATGTGCGCTCTATTATAATAAATTACCTAAAGATGTATATGATATGTCCATTAACAGGTTCAAAACTTTTATAAAGCATAAATTGTGCAGTAAGGCGTACTATGATACTTCGTCTTACCTTAATGATAACAACCCTTGGACGTGACTTTAATTGCTCTATTTCAAATAATACTTTCAAATAATTGTAATATTGACCTTTGTGAGCGTGATCACATGAAAAAAAAAATCCCATGAGTTTCTTGTGCCTTCTTCTCATTGGTGGGCGCGTTCCGAAGGCACACATCCTAACTTAGTTTTTAAGACGTGTCTATGTGATCTTATACCTAGGTATTAAGCATTGAAAGGAATAAAGATTTTTGACTTTGACTTTGACTTTGTAACTAAATATAGCTTATTCGATTCTATTATTTTTGTAATATCATGAGGATACCAACACGAAAAGGGGTTACAGATTCGCTATCTCATATTTAGCTCAGATGAAAAAAAAGCATCGTAGAATGTGCTACGAATATGCTAAGAAAGAAAGAAAGAAAGAAATAAAAGTGCCCAGCCCAATTACGTTCCAAAAGGCATCGGCATAGAATCGGATTCAGATTTATTTATTTGCTTAAAAATCCTTGTATTTTGATTTTGAAAGCATGCAAAATACAAGTACCTACGCTTTAAATTACTTACAATCGAATTACATTATAGTTGATTAAATTCAAGTCAATATTATTAAAAATCCCTAGCACAAAAACCATGTATATTCAATAGTCTTCAACCTAAATGAATCATAAGTATATTTAGTGGTTCAGGTATGAATTGAAGTATTATACATTTACAAAGGTCTGACCGTGGCGTGGTGGGCACTCTGGGCACACACGTAGGCGTTGAAATCCTAAACGGGAAATGTCTGAGGTGACTACACGCTATACTGGGCCATGAGGTATTCAATGTTATATAACTTTGATTGTTGTTGCTTTTGTTTATCTAACTGTACCAATATTGCGGTTATGTTGTTTGAATAGGTTACTAAAATATTTATATAGAATTATAAACTACCATAGCATTTTCCTGTTGTTATATTCTTGTAACAGCATCGTTATATTGAGGTTTACAAAATAACATCAAAATATATGGTAAAATATCCCTTTTTAAAGACAAATAGTTTTTCACATTCATGTCAATCCGACTGCCTTTCAGTTACCTAAGCAAGAATTGTATAGTACCATTTTCTTGGTAAGTTGTGGTATATTTTCATCAAATTAACATAACTTTCAGACGGCTGAACCGATCTAAATCAAACATAGCTAAGAATACTTCCGACTAATTCACCTTTCAAACAAAAAAAAACAAAATCAAAATCGGTTCATCCATTCGGGGGCCACTATGCTACATACAGTACAGACACACCACAAACACAGACACGCCAACTTATAACACCCCGTCGTTTTAGCGTCAGGGGTTAAAATCCATCGAATAGAAACTAAATTATCAACAAAATTTCAGCAGCGGATGCAGCTAGCTAGATACCAACCAATCTTACAATATTCACAAGGGAATATTGTAACACTATTCTAATAACTTCGGAGATGTTACCGACTCACTTGAGGCGTCTACTTATTACGTCATTCACTCGGTGGGTACCTAGTTGATATCACGTACATTTCCCTCTAGGATACTTATTAATAGAAACCGATTTCTAAATGAGAGCCAAAAATATACGTTCCATTTTGAGATAACTATGTTCCATTCTATTATTGAGATATTTCAGGCTTTGGGTGCGAACAAAGGGACTAAGCTTAAGCTTATAACTAAAGACGTTTTACTGTACGTCCGGAATGTACGTACGGAATGAGAAAACGAATTCGTTTTCTCATTCCGTTCTATAAATAGTACCTACGTACAGACTAGACGAACGGACGTACAGTTAAACGTCTTTAGTTATAAGCTTAAGCTTAGTTATAAGATCCCTTTGTTCGCACCCAAAGCCTGAAATATCTCAATAATAATAAGCTTAATTACTTAGCTTGAAACTAGATGGCGCTGTGTGTATTTATTATATCTAGTTTTTGCAATAAGTTCGCTAAGCTTCGTTCCAATGGATCATTTCAATAATTCGATACAGTCAAAGTGAATCGTTAATTCCCGTTATACTCGTTTTAATAAGCTTAATGTGGCTTTACTTAATTACCTTTGTAATGTAGCTGCTTCGTTAGCAACTACTAATCTATACCTAACCATACTGATATAACTTCAAACTGATGCTTCAGATTGATGTCATGAAGAGTTTGAATGAAGCCGACTGAACCTCAAGTTTAGAACGTTCTTTGTTCGCTGTATTTTTGCAATAAGTTCGCTAAGCTTCGTTCCAATGGATCATTTCAATAATTCGATACAGTCAAAGTGAATCGTTAATTCCCGTTATACTCGTTTTAATAAGCTTAATGTGGCTTTACTTAATTACCTTTGTAATGTAGCTGCTTCGTTAGCAACTACTAATCTATACCTAACCATACTGATATAACTTCAAACTGATGCTTCAGATTGATGTCATGAAGAGTTTGAATGAAGCCGACTGAACCTCAAGTTTAGAACGTTCTTTGTTCGCTGTATTTGTATACCTCTAAAAAGCATTGTGCCTAAATCGTGTTATGCCTAAATATATTTTTAGCAATGCACTTTTGGCAAGCCAAACCGTATTGATATAACTATTATAGTTAAGCATAATACGATTTAGGCACACTGCTTTTAGAGGTAGGCATAAAGTTGGTTATTTGATATGATTCGATGCTACACCAAAACATTAACAGATCGCGATGGTATCCATTTCACCTAAAATATTATAATGAAACAGTAGAATGCTCCTACTAGAACGCTTTTTAACTCAAGTAAGACTTCATGACCATTTAGAACGTTATTGGGTTGGCCCAGTGCCAGTGGTAGGCTTACGGTGAAGAAAAACATCTCGATGAAACCCGCAGCATATAATATAGTCGGCTCAATACATATCGACGAGTCATTTCCGCTGGACATTATCGACTAAGCTGATAGGGGTATATAAAGGGGCTGGGCAAGTCTACTCCATACAAGTCTCAGGTACTACAGCACCCTGAACAGGATGGAATAAAGTTGCTGGCGCTGTTTATATTTAATCCAGATTAGATATTAAAGCCAATATAAAGACGTGTTCTACTTGAATTAGAAAACGTTATCACTTATCAGACATGAACACGTCACAAACGTCGATACGTACCCCATAACGTACCTAATGCGTAACCCCATCCTGACGTAGAGCGCCAGTATGATCACTCCTGGCAGTATGAAGAACAGCAAGGAGCTCAACTCGCAGAGGTACCAGGACGGCAGCTCCAGCATGGCGCAGAACGCTGACTCCAAGGAGGCGTTCCCGGAATCTGGTCATAATAAAAATATCATTCATCTATGAAATTCTTAATACTCTTATTCTTGGAATTTGAATCTTACATGGTTCATTGTTCATATCAATTGATAGACAAACTGAGATTGTTTGTCAAATAAAAACATAGACGATCTACCGTCGCGGACAACTATGCAAACTGATTTGCACGGAACGTTTCGCTTCGTCATTTCTTATTGCACCGCGAGGGAATGGATTCAGTTGCCTGAATCTGTATTTTCTGAAGTATAAAATGTAGAGAGTCTTCAAGTCACGAGTGAACAGGTCGTCACTTCGTCTCTTACCATCAGGTGAGGCAGCGATCAAACGTTGACCTATCACATACCTGTATAAGAAACCTATTAATAAACTTTATTATCCAGCTTAATACGTTTTAGTACCTATTTAGCTCATCAAAGTTTTTCAAATTAGTTGTACTTTGCTTTTAATGGCCTCAGAAATACAAAAAATAATTTTCATCAAGTAATTATATATATATATATCTATTATAAAGCATTCAACTCCTAATCGACTTCAAAACCAATTAGTATCAAAGCTTTATTGCCTTTAGGAATATGTAAAGGCAATAAAGCTTAGCCAATAGCCTAATCTAATTACGATACTTTACAAGAACTGAGGTCAACAACAATCAAGGTCTACACTAATAAATTCTATCAGAAACAGACCGCATAAAACACAAATTGGACAAAAAACAAAGGCAGTTTACACTCGATATTTGGCAACAATTTTGCTAGTAATAAAATGTTTTACAGTCCCCCCTTAAGTTGAAACAGTTTAAACTTAAATATTAACTAAATTAAAAGCAATTTTAGAAGCAAGCAACTTTTGTTGCTTGACTGTTTACCGAATAGAATCTACAACGGTGCCTAACTTTTGTTTAAGTCTAACACAGTTCTAAACGAAAGATCAGAAGACCCAAACTTAAGTAGAGTTGGATGAAGTTCCCAAATACCTTAACACTTTGAGGCTTAAGGTCTTTAGCAACTCGAAAAAACATAAAAAAGAGGGTACCAGAAGGATGGAATAAAGCGTTGAAAAAAGCTCAGGCAAGAAAAGGGCTGGACTTATTGATGATGATAAAAAAGTAATGTCCAAAAAGTCCTTTGAAGGAATTACTGAATCTTTTTGTCTCAGTAGTTATCTATGTTCTTACATTGATACAGTGTATGTAAACCCTTAATTAAATGGAATTAGGCTGCTAGTTGGATCACAAGCCTAACTAATATTATAATTGCAAAAGTTTGTTTGAAGTCAAGTGTGAATTGTCAATTTGGGATTGGCAAGGCGGTACCCGTTTATTTTCTCCTCAAAATTAAAGGGCTTGACCGAATCGAATAATTAAAATGAATGAGGCTTAAGTAGTTCTTAGTTCTAAATGTGGAGGACAGGCTACTTTATGTTCCAATATTTTAACAGGGTTGTTTACGTGGGTAAAACCGTGAAACACCACTATTGAGGTAAAATACTATAAAAATTCTAGACACAAAGCCACAATGTATGATTCTCATAAAAACGTACCTTTGAACTCGAATGCTTTTAACTTGAAGAATGTTATGTTATTCAATATGAGTCTACAATTTCATTTGATGCGAATGGCAAGTGTCTTTCTGTTATTATCTTTGTATTGCCAGAAGGGATAATAAAATGTATAGACAAATTATAGACATCCATAAACCGACGTCAGTCGTTTAAATTATATTACTTAGTTCTTTGATGAAAATTTAATTATAATCCTTGTTTATTATGCTGAAGCTGTATCATGCCGCCTCATGCCACCTCATGCCGCGGGCGTCGATACGTTACGTGCGTAATTAAAAATCGCTAGTGAAAATGGGATTTTTGCGGAACTTTTTACAAAAAGAAATTCAACATCCTTTAATTGTAATTCACGGGTAAAGTATATAATTTATAGTAATCAATATTGTGCTCTTTGATCTGTCATTTGGTATACTTTGACTTTTGTTCAGAAACTCCCTGTGCTTTTCCGTTTGAGCCCCGCGCCGGAACAAAAACTAATTAGAAATTGTAGAAATCTTGTCGCAGATTATTACAGGGATTTTTGTTGGTATGATAATTTCTGATAAATTTGATGGGTAGTAAAAAGCGAGCGTTAGCAAAAAGTGTTATTCTTTTGTTTTTATTTTACTTTATGTGTATAAACAAATATTGCAGGACACCGTACACAGCGCCAGCATAACTAGGCTTGAGAGTGACCAAAAAATTAATAAAGTAATCCTATAACTTAAAAATATTATATATTAAAAATACATACTTGTTTTATAGTACTCGCAGACCAAGAATCTGTAGATAGATATGCAAATATTTGTCCGATGCGGGAATCTGTACTTCAACGGTCGCCAAAACGGAATAAACTATATGCGTGTGTTGTTTGTAGATAAATGTAGATAAATGTCTGTTTATTTATCTACTTATCCATTCATGTAATAAGCTTTTACTCCGTCCACGTCGTTAGGTCGTTCATGTGGATCCGAAGTAATAATAAAAAATTGTATTGTCCACAAAAATCTCAATCACATGATCGAAAATGATTTATGGTCGATTTCTCGGACATTCTCTCTAGTTGGTCCATCTCACGACTCAACAAGCCGGTTAACACTACCGATCAATCAATTTCTGCTTAAAAAAATAGAGCTCTTAGAAAAATGAGGCGCTTTATTAAAAGGTGTATTAGAGGCTTTATTTCTTTATAGTTAAACAGTATTGTTCGCAAAATATCACCCGATTAAATGGACCGTAGAATCAGGTTACGGCAAAAATGTTGTCTTCATTATGGGTTTTATTATTTGCAGGCTGTAAAAAGATCTATGAAATATGACTACAGTAAGACCTCTAAAATATAAGATCTAATATTAACTTGTGTGATAATAAAACGTGTCCCTCCTAACTGGTCGTAAAAGTTTTAATACGAAACTATATTTTATGGCGATTTAAAGTCGTAATACTCAGATTTAGTGACTTTCGAATTTTCAAACGAAATGCTATGATAGAATGCTGAATTATTCTTCACCGGTGAAAAAGAAAAAGGTGTCTCATCTCACCTGGTGGATATTGATGGTAGTTGACAGTAGTGTACATGGCGAAAGGCGCCGCAGACAACAGCGACAGCACCCAGAGCGCGGTAACTATCTTCAGCGCGCGACGGAGGCCTGCCATCGCGTACAGGTGGAGAGGGTGGCAGATAGCTAGGTATCTCTCGAGGGAGAACGCCACTATTGTTAGCACTGAGACGTATGACGCACTGGAACAATTACAATAAGTTATTCATTATTAATTTCAAGTATTGGAGTTTGGAGTGCGGATTAGTCGAAGTTGCGTGTTGGAGACTGACCGCCGTTGTGTAGCCGCATGGTATGATGTAAGACCAAGTCAAACAGTTTAAGTATAAATGCTAAAGTTTTCTTTTTTTGACAGATTTTGATGAAAATTTGGATATATTTGTAGTCTAGTTTTTATATTTATAAATAGACTTACCTCAAAATGTCTAAAACTACAAGAGCTACAAGTCTGACCTTCGCATGGCGGTTCCTTTTAAGTTGTGAGCGCCCATTAAGAAAGCATTTTTTGATATTCTACCAGGGGTAAAGAACTGATATATTTTGAAGTCCATAGTAACTTTTATGTATTCTGTGTTTGTAAGAAACCAATATCACACTACACTAAACCCAAACCTGGCGCAGTTAGTCATTGTGTAAACACAAAATATTTCAGACACGGTAAAGTAGTTTAACACTGGGTGGGTTTCCATTTCGTAGCGTGACGATCACAGAACGGTGAAACTAATTTATTAAAAGCTTACATGTAAACATGTATAAAACTTGTACCAAGAAGGTAGTCTATCTATATCATAAAAACCCCTTGTCTTGACAAATTTTCGCACAAAGTTACGAGAAGATGGTATTTTCCACTTGAACGACACTGTATAAAAAAATCTATTATATCTTGCCACCTGCGTTGTTCAGTAAAATATAAATTGTCATGTAGAGATGTAAGGTAAATATGGATGACTCAAAAAAATTACGTGATATTTTTTCTACATATAAAAAAGATTTGCGCCATGTCACCGTTTGACTTTTATCACATTTGCCTGATGGTAGGTGACAATGTGATTAAAGATGTAGGTAGCACACTTTTCTAGAAAATACCAGTTCACTCGTGACTTTTCTCAAATCGTACACGTCAGGAAAGACAGACTTATTCAACTGGTTCTATTCCGAATGACGAAGCGTAACTTTGAATGCGGGAATCAAAGATCTTACTAATATTATAAAAGTAAACATTTGTAAGTTGGTATGTGTGTCTGTTTGTTACTCCTTCACACAAAAAACGACTGAACCTATTATCGAGACTGATGCGCGTGAAACCGCAGGGCGCGGCTATTTATATAATATTGACACCATATCCACGTAAACTGCAGTAAGCTGCAGTGTAGTAATTGTGTTATGCACAATCAAATAACGCGCTCTGTAAGCCTCGGTTTACGAGACTCGACTAGGGTTAAACTTCGGGTTCAATTTCCGATAACCACATGTTTGTATATTGCTAGTTAACTCTAGCTCCGTTAGGAAGTTAGGACGACAGTACACTTGCAGACTTTAAATCGATCGATAGTTGATTGTTAGCATGAGACAGTTAAACTATTGTCAAGTTATTGAGTTATTGTTACTATTTTCCAATGGTCATAAAAAAGTTTTACAGCAAATTTGACATTTTTTATAGTGTTCTTTTCATGGACCGCCAGGGAAAAAAACTAATAAAAATCGGACTAGTAGTTTCGGAGCATATTCGTTACAAACATACAAAATCTTTTCTTATAATATAAGTATTGATTATTGGGTTATTAAAAGATTTTTTTTAATAAAGATAAACAATTGCAAAACATAAATTGTTTGCTTTCATTGGAATGCTAGGACTAAGTAGGTACTGCATTAAAGCGAAGTTAAGAACGAAGTTTACAAACTAATTTCCTGAAATCGAGCATTCAATTCAATTAGAATGTACAAATACTCGAACTATCTGTTAAGAGCAAACTCGTGTTAGAATCCCCGACACGAGCTTACTTAATCAGGTAGTACTTGAGGCATGAGCGATGACTATAATACTTGTTATTGAGCTTTACATCTTATGATTTATATAGAGCAAGCATAAGTATCTTTAATTCATGCTAGTAAGTAAGGACACTGTGGGTGATGGAGTAGACCCTTGCTCAGAACCTATACACTCTCCCAGCTTAGTCGAACGTGTCCAGAGGAAAGAACTTGAAAAAACGTCTGGAGACATCTCAGCCAAAGGTTTCATCACAATATTTCCTTTGTATAGAGGTATTAATAATTATATAGGTAGGTAAGAAAGCAGTTGATTTTGGAACATTTCCAAAAAATCTTCGAATTTCCTAATGTAGAATAAAAGTGAATTGTTAAAGTGCACAGAAGTACCGCTTTTTATAGTATACTAGCTGTCCCGGCAAACGTTGTTTTGTCATTTACAAACAAAAAAATAGAGGTTCGATTCTCAGACCTAACGAATGTACACAAAAAAGTTCATACAAATCGGTTCAGCCGTTTAAGTTGACATAGGTAACTAAAACCGCGACGAGTTTAAAAAAAAATATATATGGATATAGGGACTTACCTAATTACCAAAACTCATATATCTATCTTGATACGTATCTACATACAATTATGTTTATCAACAGTTCCATATCGGAAGTAGTACCTAAGTATGTTAATGTGGTCATGTTATTCATTTACATAACGATTAATATCCGTCCCTTTGAGACACATTTGAATAAACCCTTTAACTGCAGTTAGATAGAGACGAAACGAACGTTCTTACCAACCCTTTGGGGTTGTTATTAGTTACTATACTATTAAATGTAAACAGTTGACTGAGTCTGTCTTTCCTGACGTTTATAATAAGAGAGTTTTCAAGTCACAATTGAAGAGGTGTCTTCTAGACACGCGTGTTACATCTTAGACCATTCTTAAACCGCATCGTCGCCTGTGATAGTGGTCAATAGCTTATTTGGACCGTAGGTATATGGGACGAAAAACATGAATCACTCAAAGCTAGTAGTACCAATGTGAAAGTTTCAGTGCATGTGTGTTACTCCGTCACCATAAAACTACTGAACAGATTGCGATGATAAAATACAAACAGCGAAACTACTGGAATAACAAATAGGCAATTTTTTATTTCGTTTTTACGGTACTGAAGAGGGTAAACGCAGTATATAATAAAAATTCAATTAATTTTAATAAAGTATGTCTACTATTATAATGTTTTAAAATCTATCTTGTCTGTCAAAGACAAAAGATCGTCTTGATAAGATAAAAGATGGCCTTAAATAATAGATCAGTAGATAAATCACGAATTCGTCTCAGTTACGTATCGAAATTGAAAACGTTCAGTCAATAAGAGGTTTTAAAACATTCACTTTGTGGATACGGAATTGGAGTCTGTCTCAAATTAAATGTGTTTTAAATCAAACGGAGATACAATTGAAAGTAGGTTATACGGAGATAGATTTTTTTATAAAGAATTTTAGTAAAAATTAAAAAAAATTACTTAAAATTTCTTTCCACGCAGTCAGTAATCGAAAGGTAATTTAGTTTTACAACTATTGAAACCTTTACAGTTCGAAACTATCCGCATTTGAAATGAGAATACATTTTACATTAATTGAAGGTTAATTTCATAAATGATAAATGGGTAAAGTACATATTATTTGAATTTGGATCGTTTTCAAAATAAATTCAAGTTTAAAGTCTGCCTGAATACCTAAATAGTTTAGTGTCAGTAGTTCGGTTGTTAGTCCAACTTTTCAGTGTTAATGGTCCGGTTAAAACAATAACAAAAGAAGTAACTGTACCTATTAATTAACGCGTTACAACAATTAAATCAAATTAGACAACATTCCAAAACTGATTCAACAAAGATAAAGCATTAAAGCCATTACAACATTATTGTTGTAATACCTCGTCGCGCCACCGCACCGCTCCATCGCGCCGTCGCCGACATGGAACGGAATGACATTTACAGGGCCATACCTAAACAGCCGTTTGTTGTTCGTTAAACGGTGGCTTAATGAGTGAAAGCTTCAATGGGAAACTGTTACGAATTACCCGACGAATTAGGAATGCCTGTGGCATAATTTAGCCTCTGTTCGTGGCTTCGTCCGCCATTCACCCTTTGAGGGGAATTTAGAAAAACTCTTTCTTAATGGATACAGCAGCACCTTTGTGTTAATGTTTTAGATTTAAATATTATACTTTAGGTACCTATTATTATACCTGTGATGTAATGTACTCAGTGTCCTTAAAAATATGTAACTTTCTGACATGAGTGTTTTGTATATCCCTACTGTTAAATAAATGAGTATGAGTAGAACCTACACTTCGAAAAGAATACATCCTTCAAATGTCATGTCTCTACATGAGACATGACATCGGTTTCAGCGTTGCGTTGTTATAGAATGATATATTTATGGATGATTGCAATGAGCGAACGCTCGCCTGTAATGCTGCAGAACTGCAAGTCGATATTCATTTCATTCATTCAATATTTCTCTTCTCTTACAAAAAAGGTACATTTGGATAAAAACAACGAATAATCATGCATGTAGTATAAGTATAGATATTGTATACGACGAGGCACACAGTGTCACCGAGCCTTAAATTAAGCCACTGCCTTTGTAAATAAAATAGTAGCCATTGGGCAAACAACAGATAGAATATGCATACTCTTCATTGTATACACATACCCACAAAAACGCCCAGACCACGACCATAACTGTCTAGTGAAAACCCTCATCGATTTCGAATGAAAAGTTAATTACATTTATGTAAATTAATCACATTTTACTAAAGAGATAAAATTCCCGTATAGAACTAATTTGTCTATTAAACCAGTAAAAACTTCAATATGGGTGCTACACAGATAAAACTGAAATATCACCACGAAAGTATAATAATTATTATTTTACAGTTTTAAAGAAACCTTTAAATCTAGGGCATTTGACTAAGAAATCTTGGCGCAACTTATAAATCTACAAGCTGAAAAAAGAAGACTTTGTGATTTTATTGTTACGGTAAGTTTTTTCTTCCTGTGTTTCATGAAGTATATGGTCACCAAAAAAAACTAACCGTGTAACTAAAGTCAAAGTTGTGTGCATAATTTCAGCAATGTATCTCTCTATTCTTAGTATTAGAGTTTGTTACTGTTGGTAATAAATAAAGTCAATAAAATAAAACCTTCAAAAGTATTCCGAGCAATTAACAGATGAATCTGGATTAAAATTTTGCCAAGAAAAATTATCAGTATTCTCTATTGTTCTATAATCAGTAATAATTTTACCTCTATGCAATAATAATTACCATTACCTGAGATTCGGGTTTATGATGAATGTAGGTACATTGATTGTGTAATATCCGAGGATATTAATTATATTCACATTGTACACTGGTAGATCTCTCTAACCGCAATTATTATTGTGATATCAACTTTGAATTGAATTTATAATGACGTCATAATGTGGCTGGTTATATGGTTAAGGGATAGATTACAGGTTTATAGGCTTTCAGGGTGATTTGTAGAAATATTTGCATATACGTATAGTGGCTGTAAAGCTTGATTTAAGCTTCTAAATCTGATTAAAAACTATAGGAGCCTCTTGTAGCTAAATTGCAAAATCTCGATTTTACTAAACCTAGATTTAAGTCCATACAGAAAGACATTCAGAGAATTAAAATTGAGTTTCGAATTGTGTCAAAACTGTTATAAGACTAGATTTAATGAAATATGTAATCAAAGTGTGAATCTCAGAGACGGGTCGCTCCGCCACTAACCCTTATAGATTTTACAAAGTTTCGTACCTCAAGAGGAAAAAACGAGACACATAAGGGATTGTTTGCTCTCTGTAATTGTGAGTTAAACTTCGATTTCTATTTTTTAATTTGGTTAACTTTTTCGATACGAAAAAACGTAGGTACGTAACTTACATAATCTGAATCATAAGTCAGTTATACACAGTTATACGTATTGTGGTTTAACTGAAAGCAAATCAAATATCTATCAATAAACTCGCGCCAAAGAAATCGACAACAACAAACGTTTCGCGGGTCATTCCATTTCCGAGAATATTCCGTCGCCGCCATCGCCGCCCGCCCGCCCGCGCGGTCAAAGCGACTTCGTTATAAATTCAATTACACCATCAATAATTGCTATCGATTTTCAATTTATTTCAACTTAAAGTTTATCCAAAATAATTTGTATTTCTAAATAATCGGAACTCGACCTGTGTGACGTGGTGTGGGCGAACACCCACGTCAACGTCATCTATGACACTACATTTTTGTCCACATTGCGATCGCGATTACGGGATGAAACTGCGGAACAGTCCATAATTAAACCAATGTTTTTTTAACATTGAAAATGTTTTTCAAATCAAGGATAAGGGTGCCAAAATCGTTAAAGGTGCAACAAGCTCATATTTTCTAAAATCTTAAAGATACGAGGTCGCGAGAAGTCTCGAAATGACCGCATGAGCCTAAAGTATCGTATGGTTTTAGAATTTCGTAATAGTAATTCCTAGATTCTCTTTGCAGAAGTGATAGATCACATCGAGATCTTCAATTTAGATGACAGCTGTCAAACTTAAAACGGCTATATCTCAGAAACTATTGATCCTAGATTGATGGTCTCTTTGCAGAATTGATAGATCTTATCGAGATCTTTCCCTCAGGTGGCAGTTGTCAAATTTGTAACGGCTATGTCTTAAAAACTATTAAGAATAAGAATAAATCATTTATTGAACAAAGAAATGGTTTACAATACTTTTTATAGCCCTAGATCCTAGATTGATGGTATCTTTGTAGATGTGATTGATCTCATCGAGATCTTCATTTTAGGTGACAGTTGTCAAATTTAAACCGCTATATCTCAGAAACTATTGATCCTAGATTGATGATCTTTTGCAGAGTGGTAGGTGTCATCGAGATCTTTATTTCAGGTGACAGCTGTCAAACTTAAAACGGCTCTATCTCAGAAACGATTGATTCTAGATTCATGGTCTCTTTACAGAAGTGATAGATCTAATCGAGATATTTATTTCAGGTGACACCTGTCAAACTTAAAAGGGCTTTATCTTAGAAACTATTCATCCTAGATAGATGGTATTTTTAGAGTAGCAATAAATCTCAACGAGACATTATAGTTTAATAATATAACTCTTTGGATTATTTATTTATAGAAGTTCCTGATATCGTCTATAAAAATGAGGTCCGCCTGGGTATGTTTATGACGACCCAGTTGACGCCCCAGTTGGCACAATGGTCACCATCCCGGACTGCCAAACACAGGGTTGCGGGTTCGATTCCCGCCTCGGACAAGTATTTATGCTTAGATATTTGTCTGTGGTCTGGTTGTTACTATGTATTATAAGTATATATTTACAAAAGAAAAGTATATAAGTTGTATATCCGTTGTCTAGCACCCATAACACAAGTGTAGAAGACTGGTAGAATGTAAGGACGCACTAACCAATTTTACTAGCACCAATTGTAAACTGCATTCTGGACAAAATAAAGATTCTGATTCTGTAGTTAACTTAGCTTGGGGCTAGATGGCGATGTGTTGAATGTCCTGCAATATTTATTTATTTATGTTTTCGTGATCGAGTATATTTCCCCAATTTATGTAATTGTGATATTTGCCTGCAGTTTCGTAGATATAAGAGGTACGCGATTAGACCGTTTGTCAAAATATGCGTCTGCCGGAGGGCTTTAAAATGCAATTTGAATTTCCAAAATCGGTCGGTAACTTTTTAAGATTAGTCAAAAATCAATTTTCAAAAAAAAAATCTTCGTCTTGGTTTGAGAATTTCCCAATAACTTTTTTGATTATTGAAAAAAATAGTTCTCGGTATTGAATTAGCAACAGTTTGAGCCATCTTAGGAGGCGGGCGCATAAAACTGTAAGCTATCAGAGGTCCTTTACGCGCGAGGTCTACGCTCCGTTCACTTTATCGTATTTTTGTCAAATTTGATCGTGTGCATCTAAATCTAAGGTCCTTAAACCTCGTTTTGGAATAAGGGGGATTGAGTTTAATAAATAACCCCGTTTCGATGCAGAACAATAAATAGTATAAATTACATCTATCTCGAGGGCTAACTAAATTTCAAGTGGACCCGTTTTTAATTAAAAGTAGTAAGTAGAAACGTAGTTAACATCAATGAATTTCCGGGAATATTTGCCGCGTAAAACTAGTGGAATTTCCGGCAAAGACTACCCGTAAAGTTGTGTGATTATGACTAATTAAATGGAACTTTATTAGCTTTTATATTTGTCCAGTAGCAGTTCACAGAAGTGTAGGTAACAGAGTATTTAATTAACTGACTTACCAAACCGTAGAACCTACTTACTTGTACCTTTAAATCGGCTGGTTATAAAAAGGGTATCAATGGGTATTTGGTATGCTTATGAATCCAGAATATCCTTAAAATGTATACACGTGACGACCCTAAGTGTAGCGTGAAGTCACGCTTCGCCCATAAGGGCACAGTCTTCCCAGTTGGGGTTGTTTAGGGTATTGCCGCGAGTTAGAAGGAGACGCAAGTATTTGTTTGTTTCTCGGTCTAATTTTTCCAAGATTTCGACAATTCTTTATTAATGTATTAGTTGGTTTCAAATATTCTAATATCGAGTCGGTCAATAAATGAAGCACTTGTGTTCAAAACGTTCTTTAAAGTCGGTTAAAAAATCTAGTTCAATGATAGAAATACAAACGTAGTGCACCAGGAAAGGAGCTTACATCTGAAGCGACATACTTTCTATTCATACAAATAAGTAACCAAAGCTACGACTAGATACATATTTATTTAGAACTAGCTATACCTCGCGGTTTTACTTGCGTTAGTTATGATTCTGAGAGAAAATCGGGATCAACGTAGCGCACTTTCGTACCTATTTTTCGTCGCTATCGGCTGCAGTTTTTTTAATAAAAAAAAGAACCTTAACAATATATATGTTCCAAACTAGTACCTATTGCGTCCGTCAGCGTTCAGCGATCCTTGAACTAAGCAAAGCTTGTATCGGAGACAATGATCGCAGGAGATAAAACGATTTAACACGTTGATGCAAACAACGTATAGGTACGTCAGATATTCGTAGATGTACTGTAGCACAACGTATTACCACGTTCAGCTAAAACTCGATTTATTAAGAACAACGTTGCAGTACGTCGTCTGGCCATACTAGTATCTAAGAGTTTGGTTACTGTGCTACGACACATCGAAATCTAAAAATTCTAGTGCAACACCGCATGGTTTTTTTTGCCATCTTTGACATGTTTCCGACTATATAGCATATACCTACTTTTTTGCGCACAACGGTACTATACGTCGCGCCGCTTAACAAATGTCATTACGTCAGTCGACCTGTGCCCGCCGCGGAGGAAGCGCGTGCGCTGATCCTGTTCATACGTGTTTGCAACAATTATTTACGCGAAATCGTAAGTATTTCATATTATAATTATACAAAATATAGCATCTAAATGTATTTAGTTATTTGGAATAACTCTAAATGAGTTCAAATTACATTATTTTGTATGTTTGTTTTATTTTAGATGGAAAAAACGAAGGAAAAACAGAGAAAATCGTTTATGGCAATTTCAGAAACTTTGTCATCGCGGGAAACTACTCCAGACCCTTTTGTTGACGACGGGGAATTTGGATCGGATGTTGATTACGACCCGAATGATGAAAACGAAGACGATAGCTCCTGTAATAATGTGAGTCATTCGCAGTTTCAGCTGGGCAAAAAACGCAGAAACTCATTATTGCGTGTCAAAAAGATTTCTTCTAATTTCCGATCTGATTTTGACAATGTAACTACATCGCATTCCTCATCAGAGAATTCTGATTGTATCATTGATGATTCGGACAGTTCTAGTGCTGGTAGCATTTTTGACATCCGTAAACGAAACCTTAGTACAAGCAAGCAAACTAAAATTAAAAAATCCAAGCGCAGTCGTAAGCAACCAAACAATAATACAGATTGTGACCTAAATAGCACTGCCAATATGTCAATAGACTCTGAAGTTTTGCGGCGAAATGTCGGTGGTCTTTTGGAGGGCCCGTTTCTGCTAAACGATCTTGTAGATATAGAAGATCAGACACAGTCACCCTTACCAAACCCTTCTATTGAGGACCAAGCACCTGCTGGTCAGCAGCCATTGACTTTGCCAGACTCTGAAAGCGCAGAAGGCAACCCGACAACTCATGCGCGGTCGTCTCCATTGGACCCTGAGCGTGCAGAAGATAGTTCGAGGCCAAACACACAACAGCCTTTGCCGTCTCTGATTCCTACATCAATCGCACACTTGCATTTGCCATGCCTGGAACCTACATCTCGCGCTCAATCGCCGGCTTCATCCAGTAATCTAAATTCTGAAAATGAGAACGATAATATAGAAAGTACTCAAAGACGTCCAAGAAACCTTAGTCCCGAGCCAATTCATCAATGGGAGAATTCAACTTCAGACATACCTACATTTGATTTTGATGAAACCTCAACTGGTGTTCAGTTTGAGATCACACCAGATATGGCACCTTCAGATGTGTACGACAAATTACTTCCAGCTCATACCCTGGAATACATTGTTGCAAAAACCAATGAATATGGAAGAGCATTGTACACCACAAGACGAGCCACGCGAAATACACGTCAAATTAAATATAGAGACATAGATAATGATGAAATGAAGAAATTCTTGGGACTCTGTTTACTTATGGGACAAGTAAATGTTCCTGAGAAACGCAAGCTATTTACCTACAGTGATCCTTTGTATTATCATCCTATTTTTCAATATATTATGTCAGCCCGGAGATTTGAACAAATACTAAGATGTTTATATGTATCTGAACTCAATTCCAAAGGAAAAGAAAAAATAGTAAAATTCATTGATATCGTTACCAAAAACTTCAGAGAATGCTATAAACCTCAAAAAGAACTATCCTTAGACGAATCGATGCTTCTATTTAGAGGTCGCTTGTCTTTTAGACAATATATCAAAAACAAAAAATCCAAATACGGAATTAAATTTTATGAACTGACAACGTCTGATGGGTTTGTCCTTAACGTCATTATGTACGCTGGAAAAGACCAAGATCATGAAAGAGCTAGAGGAAAACAGACAGAGAAGATCGTAATGAGTCTTATGAGACCTTACTTATTCAAAGGCTATTGGCTTTTTATGGACAATTACTACAATTCCGTCCAGTTATCTCAAAAACTTGTAGAACTAAGGACTCATACCACTGGAACCCTCCGAAGCAATAGAAAAGGCAATCCCAAAGAGATTATAAACAAAAAACTGCGAAGAGGTGAACATGTATGGGTTCGTAAAAACAAAGTTTATGTGTCAAAATGGACTGACAAAAGACCTGTTCTGATGATTACCACTTTAAAACACCCAAAACTTATAGGGTAGACTGGTAATGATTGAAACAAGTATTGATTGAAACAACGTCGATTCCGCGAAAACTATGGTACTCACGTGATCGACGCGTCGTTCGTAAGTCCGTCGGGTATATTCGGATCTATGGTCAGTTGCGCTTGGTCCGCCGAGTTACACAGTAGTGCACCGGACGCTCTGAATTTTTTTTGACCAAAAAGTAAGTATTCATGAGACTATATTTTATCGTATAACTTTTACAAACTTTGTTGTTTTACATTTTTTGTTGTTTTAGAGTGTAGTTAACATATTTAAGAGTGTTTTTATCGCTGTTGCTTACCGTTAAAATGCCTGTATAGCAGAATATTGAGTGATGAAGTATACATTGTCGTGTAGGTACAATTGAAACAAATTGTCTGTGGACGGTTGAAACGTTTCAATTGCCCTGGTGTTTCAAATGACCCCTGCATTGTTACTCTATTACAAAAAAGGAGAGTAATGTTTTTTTAAGAAAATAAATATCATAAGTAGGTACCTACTGCTTTGCGAACAAAACGACCACCTTTCATTTTAGGGTTAAAATCAATATAAATTTAAATATTAATTTAAAATTTGTGTTTGTTGATATTTTCTAGATACCTATGCCCAGAAGACGAAAACATGTTACGGAAAGAACTTCCAAGAACTTATTTGCATACCAACAAGCATATGAAGAATTGTTAGCCGGAAGATCGTTAAGGCAAGCTGCAGTTATGTTTGATTTGGATCACGTCTCATTATCACGTTATAAAAAAAAGAGAGAAAGTGCACCTGGAAATACTTCTGTTGATAATATAACAATGGGTTATAATTCTGCAAAAAAGGTATTCACAACTGCTCAAGAAACCGAGATTGTCGCGTATGCAATAAAATCAGCTGATATATACTATGGGCTAACTAGTAAAGACCTAAGAAAACTGGCATACGATTTGACTGTTCGTTACGAGCTTTCAAGGCCCACCACATGGGATGAAAATGAGATGGCTGGAGTAGAGTGGTTTCGAGCATTTTTAGATCGTCACCCCGAATTATCAGTAAGATGTGCTCAAGCAACAAGCTTATCTCGAGCGACGAGTTTTAATAAAAAGAACGTGAACGATTTTTTTGACAATTTGGCGACGGTCCTTGATCGTGACCACTTTGAACCCAAAGATATATACAATGTTGATGAAACGGGAATAACGACCGTGCAAAAACCCAATCGCATTATTGCTAAAAAAGGGACGCGACAAGTCGGCGCACTCACATCAGCCGAACGTGGAAGTCTTGTAACAATCACCGTTGTAGCTAATGCAATTGGCAATGTACTACCACCAATGTTCACGTTCCCAAGAGTTCGATACCAACCTCATTTTTTGAAAGACGGTCCAATTGGCAGTATCGGTACGGCAAACAAATCTGGCTGGATGCAAGAAGAAGACTTCCTTGTGTTTTTACAACATTTCAAAAGATATACTAATTGTTCGCTAGAGAACAAAGTACTACTCCTCTTAGATAATCATTCTTCCCATGTGTCCATAAGATGCATCGACTTCTGTAAAGATAATGGCGTAGTCATGCTATCATTCCCACCACACTGCAGCCACAAACTCCAGCCGTTAGACCGCTCGGTTTATGGGCCGTTTAAAAAAGGTGTGAATACGGCATGTGATGGGTGGATGAGATCAAATCCTGGAAAAACAATGACTATCTATGATATTCCAGGCATCGTCCGTACTGCACTACCACAAGCTATGACTCTGAATAATATTCAAGCCGGATTTAGGGTTTCAGGAATTTATCCATTTAATAGGGAGATATTTGATGATTTGGATTTCGCACCATCCTATGTCACGGATAGGCCCCCGACAAATGATGGCGTACGTCCAACTCAACCAAGTCCTGAAGAAGAAATTGAAGACTTTCAACAAGGCCTTAACAACTCAATGACCCCACAACAACCAGAGTCTATCGCAACGCCTGAAATCCCTGAACAGTCTTCTTCCTTACTTCCTGAAAATTCACCAAAAAATGTCTCTGACATAGAATCAGAAATTCAGCACGCTTTTACCAACTCGTATCAACAACAAGAGTCTGTCGCTGAATCTGAAGCTGCTCAACCATCCTATACAAAACGCCCAGATATTGTACAACCAAAATCTGCCACACCTTTGTCTGAAATATTGCTTAATCATGAACACAATCCTCTTGATATTTTCACCTATGAAAGTCAACCTTCAACAAGTTTTTCACCGGAACAAGTGAGACCCTTTCCTAAAGCACCACCAAGAAACTCCTTAAGGAAACAAACAAATAAGAAGAAGTCCACAGTGTACACAGATACGCCCGAAAAAGAAAATATAAGAAAACAAACCGAAGAAAGAAAAAGAAAAAAAAGTGCTAGCAAGGCAAAGATAAATCTGAACTTGGAAAAGAAGCAAAACAAAATGAAGATGACTACGAAGACAAAACAAAAAGCATTGAAAAGAACGCCAGACAGTATTAGCTCAGAGGATGAAGATACTGACACTGAAATACCACATTCTCCTGAGTCTGTGTATGATATCACTGAAGACGATTACATGAGAGAAGATGAATTTGATTCATCTAGCTGCGAATCGTCTGCCTCAGAGGAATCGCCCCCATATCTTCAGTCAGAGGACTGGGTTATCGTTAATATAATATCCATGAAAAATGTGGTACATAAATATGTAGGTCAAGGACAGTCTGTTACACAACAAGGATACATGATTCGCTTTGCTAAAAAGCTTGATAATCACAAATTTAAATGGCCTGTAAATGACGATATTTCTGAAATTGCTGGGTATCAAGTGGTCAAGAAAATTGGTCCCCCTGCAATAAAATCGAATAGCAGGCGAGTGATACATCTCGAGTTTAAAAAATCTTTACGTAAGTTTAAAATTGAGTAACTAGGTATCTTTATTTAGTTTGTACTGCTATTTAAACATTTTCTAAAACAGCTGTTTTTCCTAAAAACATGATCTCAATTGCAAATGTTCGCATTTTTAAACAAAAATTGTTCACAAAAAGACAACCCTCTTTTATATTGCTGTGCCTGTGCCGTCGTCCAAGCACATTGTGGGCTCTGCGAGGCATAGAATACAGTTCTCAAGAATCAATAGTAGTACAGATGTTCTAGTTTTGACTGACTTTAGGATATGAATGTCAGAAATTACATTTATTTTGTTCTCTACCATGTAAATGCCAAATATTAGCGTTATCGATTTGTTGATTTTTTTAAGTTGATTTATGCTAAAAAAATTTTTAATAAATGTTTAATAAATAAATAAAAAGATAAATAAGTAGATATAAGAAAAACTCACCTGTAATTTTAATCTACATTGTTATGATTGAAACATGGTTATGATTGAAACAAGCTATTTTGTATGAGAATAATATTTCATGTTTTCTCGTTTATTTAAAGCTATTCGTGTATAATTAGACATAGAATATGTTATTTATGTGCAATTCTATGCAATAGCACAAATTTGGCTATAAAACTACATAAATATAAGATATTTTGTGTTGTTTTAAGTTTAAGATTTTTCTTCATTTATAATTTTCAAGTTTTATTGTTATGATGACTGATTTGTCCCGATCTCTTAATATGCTTTAAGCTTAAAAAAACTCGATACCTATTTAATAATTAAAAACTGTTTGTATTTTCTGAGATATTTTAGTGTTTCAATTGTCCCTATAAACTGTTTCAACCATCCTTGGGGTGGGGTCAATAGAACCACTCTGCCAACTCTTATTTAATAGATCATTGCCGGTTAAATATTAAAGGTAGAAATGTAGCTTGTATATAATTTAAGAGCCAGATAATTGCCGTTTCTATGACATAAATCTGAGGATCGTAGAACTTATAAATACTTCACTGTATACGATTAAAGTCAAATTGTTTCAATTGACCCCGGTCTACCCTACTAGCATCTAATAGACATGGACAGATCCGTGAAAAACCTGAGGAAGTAGTAATCTACAACAAATTCATGTCTGGAATTGATAGATCCGACCAGATGGTATCATATTATTCTTCTCCCAGGAAATCACTGCGATGGTATAAGAAGGTATTTTTCCATTTAATTGACCTGATCGTGTGGAATTCTTTCTATATTTACAAAAGGTACTGCAAAAACAATGACAAACGATATAACTTTCTCACTTTCAGAGATAGTTTGATAAGATCTCTTATTCAGTTATCGCCAAATATCAAGCCAAATATGTTATTGGCACAGCGTAACAAACACGACAACAGACTCGTTGAAAGATCTGTTACACTGCCATCAAACAATGATGAAAATACAACTGGGTATGGACACTGGCCTGAAAAAATTCCCGTTAAAGAAGGATCAAAGAAAACCACAAATTACATGAAATGTAAAATGTGTGCCAAAAAGAAGGTTAGACGAGAGACGGGCCTTAGGTGCAAAGGTTGTCCAGAGAAACCAGCACTTTGTGCTATTTGTTTTGAAGAATGGCATAATCAAGGCTGATTCCAATTTTATATGCTGTTGCAAAATACATACGAGTAAATTTATTATAAGATTGTTTACTTTATTATAAGATTGTTGACTTAAAATTCGGAGAGATTTATTTGTTGAATTTGTTTTGTGATTATTTGTTTCTGTAATTCTAAAACAAGTACTCAGGACATTTCCACATTTTGGTTACGTATAAATATTAAGTTTAAACATTTTTGTTTGATAGGAATACCAAATCGTTTTTGTTTTTTTATTTGTAGCATTAGATTTGATCTCAATAATAAGTGATAAATGAGACTGATTAAACCGAAAACACTGGTGTAATTCATGAGACTAAGTAAATAGTTTGAAAATAAATAATTTCATATAATAAGGATTTTATCATTTTCTTTGTAAAACGTTGACGTTATTGTCTAGTAAGTACATACATTTTCTTTCTTACCCATAAAACTTCATGTAGCGTTAACGTCATTAGACGTTGTTAGTTGACAAAAAAAATGTTTATCATGCTTTGTAACACAGACGTCCAAATACGGCAACGTTATTATACAATGCTAGGTAGTGTTTGGATTTTTATCAACAGTTTATAGCACAACGTTAATATACGTCGACGTTGTTAGGCGTTGTTAACTGTTGAATATATTTTGGTCTATGCTTTACGGCACAGGCGTCTACAAACGTCGACGTTATAATACGTTGTTCGCTATTACAAGGAGTTCTATATATAAGTTGTACCATAACGTATATGAACGTCGACGTATTAGGACGTGAGTGCAATATTTACTACCACTGACTTCACCACCTATTTGCACAACGTCACTAGGCGCCACTCCCGTATGTATGAAAAAAATATGTTCAATGTCGCCTAGAGCTACGATATTGATATGTTTACTTGAACGTGTTAACAATTAGAAAATCGAGTCACGAGTGTATCTTTAGACGCGCGTGCTACATTTTAAACCGCATCGTCACTTATCATATCGGTTGAGATAGTGATCAAACGCTGAACTACCACTATAAAAAATATATAAAAAGGATGACAAAGACAGACACAATGGCAAGTTCAATCTTCTGCTCTCTTAAAGAACCTTATATTCGAATCTTTTAATCTGCCCCAATGTACAGAATTTTTTTGCCTCTATTATTTTATTATAGTCTACTAGAAAAAACATTTTCTCAATATTTTCCTTTTACAAATAGAAATGCAATAACGAGTTGTTTGTGTACACTCGTATACATCTTTTCTATGCAAATAAATACTACTGTAAAGCGCTTACTAGGTATATTTTAATGTTAACATTTAAGAGCGTAATTTTCATACTGATTGATGTCTTGTAACATTTCCTATTACTTCAAAAAGTAAATATTCAAAAGTAAAATTAATGTTTAGGGTTACTCCACCTCAAAAGGTAAAAAAGGAACCCTAATAAGATCACTCTTGTCCGTCTATCTGTCCGTGTGTCACCACCGATTTTCTCAGGAACGGGTGCACCTAGCAAGTTGAAATTTATACCAGATAAGTCTATAGTCCCTCCCTATTACATAGTAACTAAAAATCAAGATCCTGGGTCAACACGATAAAAAGAAATGGGCAAAATTAAATTTCGCGCAAATTTGTAAGTGACATTTCTTTTTTGATAAACTATTTCGTCGCACTGCTAGAAAAAGGTCGCTTTTACACCCTTCCATCTCGGTCCTGAGCTAAACTTGGCCACTCTCCGTCGATCATTACGATATATTAATATAGAGAAATCAATTCATGTGAATTATGGCTCAGACACTCTCGAACGCAATATTGGAATCTCGAAAAGGACAATTGGAACGAAAAGTGTTTTTAATTTCGTTTACTTAGATGAAATAGACCGGTACCTAAAAATTATAATATTTTAGAAACTTATTTATTTAATTATTAGACCTACTTACGTGTAAAGTTTGGTTTGATAATCTGCGGAAGTAATGCACTGGATCGATATTTTTTGCAGATAGGTAAAATAAAATAGAATTCATATGGTCAAATAAACTATTTCGACGTTTGGGCTTAACAACATCCGCCGTGGTCACGAATAGACAAAAAAGCGACATTATTGTCATGTATTATAAGACTACTCTCGACACACTTTGACTTTCTTATGACTTTCCTAGAATATTTCGTTTTCAAATTTCCGCGCTTTTAGCTCACAAAGCGAAGCAACTCCATGCTTTTGAAACATCGAATCACCTTTATAATTTCCCTTTGAACTGACACTTTGTCATGTCGCTTTTATACTGAATTTCAATAGCGTCGCATAGTATATTTAATTATGTTTTCTCGATTTTAATTATACCAGTTAAAAAAATCCACTATATAATCACGAACAAATTGTAAATATTATATATTTCAAAATCCTAAATGATCAGGCTAACATTCGGCACACAAATAGCTATTATGACGTAGGCATCCGCTAAGAAATCATTTTGGAAAATTCAACTCTTAGGCCGACGGGTGAAAGCTAGTCCGGTATTATTATTTTTATTATCGTCGTGAATTCCTAGTTCCTATTTTATACTACTTTACCGATTACTATCGAATTACTTATAGTACTCGCTTTTGTAGCCGACTGTACCAAACAAGTAAATTAGGAAAATATAGATCGAGACTTTCTAAATTTTATTGAATGTGATCAAATTTAATAAAGAAAAATGATCGTTCGTAATTTCCTCATATCCGATTTCTTTACTGAAGTAATTTATATTAGGATATTAATATTTTTTTAATATTAAGAATCAACAACAAAAAAAAAATAGTTACCTAACCACAAAATGTATTCTGACGACGACTGGTTGTCGGAACGTAAACATCGACTCCACGAATTATTATTTCCAAAAAATAAACAAGTGACTATATTGTGTAAATGCAGTGATATTCTTTTAAAGACCAGTTAAATAAATGCCATAGAGTGTTATCATGACTGAAATCGACGAACTAAAGTTATAATAAAACAGAACAATTACCTACTTTGTAAACTCAACACAAGGTAAAAATAAATAATAAAAATACCAAAATTACTAGACATAGTTATTACAAGTGAGAACCTACAATAAACAGTGCATTATAATAATTATAATTAATTTATTATGCTACATTTAAAAACAATAATCCGTTGATCACTCGGTTCATCATTTGAATACTTGGACTTTGGACTATAAACACTCGTACCGTTCGGCACTCGCAGGCATCTCTAATTACCTACCTACACTCTGCTCACATCACAATTTTTACCTGCTTTGCCACTACATTGAAGGTGGATTATCAATTTGTCACTGAGTTTGTTTCTGTGGAACATAAACGGATTGTTGCTTTATTTTGATAAAACTGATATCATTATTACCTGTATGATGTTTGTTTACGAAATGCCAAACTGAAGTATATGACAACTTGACATTGACTACTAAATCTGATGTTACCACTAATAAAAAATATAAAACCTACCGGTCGGTGTTGTCATTGTTATATAAAAAAGAAGCAAAGCGGGCGTTACAAGTACTAAAAAAAAAAAAATTGAAAATGGATAAACTAAAAATATGCCACAAGTGCAAAATTTCACTACCGAGACGAGAATTTCTTTTATGTTCAAATTGTAAACAACATTTAGACCTTGGCTGCGCAAACGTAAATCCAAAGATATTTAATTTAATGGATAAAGATAAAAAGAAAAAGTGGAAATGTATGGAATGTAGAAAAAATATTTCTGGGACTAATACATTGAAAACAAACACAACATTCACGCCGTCGTCAATGTCACCTATACCATCAGAAACTAAACCCAACAGCCCAATCACTGACAAAGTCAATAAAAAACCTAGGCTAAATAGACACAGAACAGAGAGTGAAATATTGGTGGAAAATAATTCACTGCAAGTTTCACCTGGAGATTTGAGTTCTACGAGTTTACCAGGTGACACAATTCCGGGATATATAAATCAGAGTATTATGGAGCAATATGTCAAAGAAATTGAAGAACTAAAGACTTTATTAGCCATAGCAAACCAAGAAATAGATAATCTTAATATGGAAAACGAAGAGTTAAAAAAAACGATGTCAGCCAAGGATAATACTATAAAAGCTCTAAAGTCGATCAGTTCGAATATACCACGGAGTCCAATGAAACCAAGAAATCATGCAAGGGCAACACTTATGACAAATAGCACCCCTCTACAACATAGTGGGTCGTACGTTGTTAGACCATGTGGGAAATCTAGCGACGAATACGCCCACTCTAAGTCACCTAGCAATATAACTGAAGAAGGAAAGTTATCGCCAACCGAAAATAAGAATATAGAAAATAATATACAAAATGTAAACAGAGGAAAATTATTAAAAGATGAACAGAAAAAATCTGACAATGCGGTGAGATCAGATATAAATGACACACAGGGTAAAAAACATAAATTAATTATACTAGGAGATGAACAAGCAAAAGGACTGGCAGAATGTCTTCTAAGATCACGGAAAGATAAATGGAACGACGTATATAAAGTATTTTCTATGAACAAACCAGGTGCACAAGCCAGAGATATTCTAAGTTGCTGTGATTCATTAAAAGAAAAACTTAATGCTAGCGATAAAGTAGTACTAATTTTAGGAGTTAATGATACAAATCCAGTTAAACTATTATACGAACTGAATGTTGCACTGTATAAGCTTACGGTTCCTAAAGTATTCGTGTTGCAGGCTCAGCGTAGCCTTCACTTGAGGGAAAATATGCTTAATCTACACCTGTCCAACATTGTTAACATTCATAGGAATTGTAAATTCATAAAACTAAATAATGTATATAATAATGTTACGAATATAATACATAACATTGCTAATGCTATTAATTACGAAGTTGATTGTTTTGATTATAATAACTATTACTTGACTTTCAATTCAGCTAAAAAAGAAACATTAAAACATAAACTAAGCACCATTGACCCTAATAAAAAAGGGACGATACCTTATTATTTTAAACGGTTGGAACAATTACATAAATCAAGACAGACAATTTCAAACATTGAGACAACATATAAAAAAGGTACAATCCCATACTATTTCAGTAAGTTAACGAACTCTATTAAAGAACACACAAAATCGACAACATCATTTTTTCGAGGCTAACATGGAACACAATTTTTCTTTATTACATCAAAATATTGCCGGGGCAATTACTAAGTCCTGTAGTATAGTGATAGCTATTGAGGAGCTTGCTCAAATAGGTATTGATTTGGAGGTAATTTGTTTAACTGAAACATTCATAAAGGAGGGATCAGAATGTCTTCTTAGGATCCCAGGGTTTATATTAGCTGCATCGTATTCAAGAAACAGTAAAAGAGGTGGCTCTTGCATACTAATAAAAAAAGAACTTGAATACAGAAAAATTACCCTAACTAAATACGAATCTAAAATTTACTTCGAGTGTTGCGGGGTCGAAATATTAACGTATAAACTGGTTGTCATTTGTATATATCGGGTATCAGGAAGCAAGGTTGGTATTTTCTTAGAATCTTTAAACAAAATGTTACCGGACATATTATTGAAATTTAGGAATAGGAGAGTTGTTTTATGTGGAGACTGGAATATTAATATAATTAGACGAGATGATATAGCATGTAGAGATTTGTTAAGAATACTAGAAAATTATAATTTTACCATTCATATTACTGAACCTACACGAAATAATTCATGCTTAGATTTAATAGCTAGTAACATTAAAAAAGTACTAGGAAAAGTCCATAATTTGACATTATCGGATCATGAAACAGGCCAAACCATTTCAACTAATCTTAAGAAAATCCCCATAGTAAATACATGGTATGAAATAAAAAGGGATTATGGAAAAGATAATATAAATAAATTTATGGATTGCCTACAGTCACTAAGTTTCAAGGAAATGTATGACAAAAATATTTTTAATGAAGCATTTAATGAATTCCATGGTCAATTTGTATTGTTCTATAACTTGTGTTTTCCGACAATAAGAGTAAAGTATAGTAATCGTAAAAACAGAACGCGCTGGCTTACTAAAGGACTCCGGATAGCCTCCATCCAAAAAAGATATTATTATTGGAAGTATAGACGTAATAAAGACAACAAAAAATACCATAGAGATATATACTTCAATTACAATAGAATTATGAAAAAGTGCATTTTGCTATCTCAAAAAATTCAAAATAAAAAATACATAAATCAAAGTAAAAACAAAGCTAGAGCAGTATGGAATATAGTTAACGAAAATATAAAGGATAACCAGTATACTAAAATTGACATGATTAGAGATGAAAATGGTGATGTAATAGATGACCCTAATAAAATATGTAGTAAATTTAATCGTTTTTTTATTAATATGACTAAAAATTCAAAATGTAATCCAATTAAATTAAATAATACGAATCATCAATCAATATTTTTAAGACCCCTGGATGACAATGAAGTAGTTAGAATTATAAAATCATTAAACAATACAAATGCGGTGGGGTACGATGGCGTGGCTACAAAGATTTTGAAGGAATGTGCCGTGTTCATTTGTAAACACCTGACATATTTAATAAATATGTCTTTTGAGCAGGGTACATTCCCTGACACTTTGAAAATTTCTATTTTAAAACCACTCTTCAAGAAAGGTGATTCAAAGGACTTGAACAATTATAGACCATTGACCTTAATACCTATCTTCTCAAAAGTCTTTGAAAGAGCCATATTATCGAGACTCGAGAACTTCTTTTCCGCACACAATATTTTGAGAAATGAACAATATGGGTTTCGTAAAAATAGGTCGACTACTTTGGCATGTTATGATCTTGTTAACACGATTGCAAAAGGTATAGACGACAAAGCTAGTGTTGCTGCTATTTTTTTAGATATGACAAAGGCATTTGATTTTGTGAACCATGAAATGGCTATAGGAAAATTTGAAGGTTGTGGGATAAGAGGAAATGCGTTAAATTGGTTAAGGAGTTACTTAGACCAAAGAAAGCAATGTACTGAGGTTTCCAAAATCGTAAAGGGTGAAAGAATGACATTTAGATCAGAATTGGAAGTAAACAATTGTGGTGTTCCCCAAGGGAGTATATTAGGCCCATTTATATTTCTAGTATATATTAATGACCTTCCTGAAGTCACAAAACACAAATTTGTGTTGTATGCGGATGATTCAACCATAGTCATTAAAACAAAAGATAAAAATGATTTAAGAACCGAAATAAATTACACATTAAATGAGGTCACTACATAGTTAGAATACAATAATCTTCGGCTTAATTTAAGTAAAACAAATCTAATTCAATTCCATTGCATTCAAACTGAAACGAATAAATTAAATATAATACATAATGATTGTAAGCTGAATGAAGTGGATAAAATAAATTTCTTAGGTATGATAGTTGACGAAAACTGCAATTGGAAAGAACATGTAGGTCAAATCAGTAACAAAATTGACAGATTTGCTTATGCTATTAGGAAACTAAGATTAACCGTTTCGAAGAATGCAGCTTTGAGCGCCTATCACGGATACGTATCGTCGGCATTAACATACGGATTAATTGTATGGGGTAATTCAGTTGATGTAATAAAGGCATTCAGAGCTCAAAAAAAATGTATTCGAGCAATATACGGAGCTTGGTATACAGATAGCTGTAAACCTCTATTCAAACAGCTAAAGATCCTACCATTACCGTGTCTATATATAAAGCAAATCTGTATGTTTGTCAAAGAACATAGAGTGTATTTTAATAATCATGCAGAAACATTACAAAGAACAATAAGACACGGCGAAATAATTTATCATCCACGTTGTAGAATTAAATTTTATTCTAAGAGTGTCCATGTTATGGCAATCAAAATATTCAATGCTTTACCTGGTGAACTAAAAAAAATATCCATTATATTATTTAAGAAAAAGCTGAGTGACTGGTTGCTGGAGCATTGTTTCTATTCATTGCATGATTTTTTTAATTATTTGAGAATTGTCTTTGACTGAAGTAATCTGAGTTGTATTTTTACTTATGTGATTTAATTGCATGGCTATTAATGTTTCTGACTTGATTTCCATTTATTTTTATATCAACATTGAATGAAGAAAATTTATAAATTTAATAATATATAACGGATGTGACAATTAAGTGAAATGAAGGATGTTATTTTAATCATTTTTTTTTTTAAATAGTTTTATTTGTAACTTTGATTTTGACAAGTAATTAGATTGCACACCTTAGAAGGTAAATTGTAAGTGGACCTATACTATACTTAAATTTATAAGAACTTTTGTAACCTACAATTATGCAATAAAATATCTTTGTATCTTGTATCTTTGTATCTGTGTATTTGTATTCTAACCTAACTGCGGTATTATAGAGTGCTAGAAGTTGCTGAAGGCTCTCGTATTATAGGAAGATATATAGAAATTGTATAATAGGCAAGAACTCGTCAATATTTCTAGATATTGTCTACTTCCTGTTCACTGTATACATATTAAAAACAGACAGACAGACGGATAAGAAATTGATTTCATAAGGGTTCGTTTTTTACCTTTTGAGGTACGCCATAATAAATGAATAGACTCCAGATTATATACGTACCTACCTACTATAGGTACATATCTGATTATTATTTACTATTGTAACATGTTAACTGCATAATACGAAATAAACATGCTGTGTTCCTACACATATTTTAGGAAATAGTCTAGCTTAAAATTGTTATATATATCCTAAATCTAGATATGACTGTATCTGTTTTGTGTTCTAAGAAAGTAAAATAAATAAAAACTTACGCTTCAGATATAAGTGCCCTCAGCTTACAGAAGACAAGCCCGAGACTGTAGGGGTACTGATGCCACGACACTGACAGATCGTTCGGGACACCTGCCGACAAACATACACAATACTTTTAGGTTATCAAATATTATATCAAAATCACTATGTAAACGAGAGAAGGTAACTCGGGTATTGCTTTCTTGCCTTATTTATTGGCCGATTTTCTTCCTAAGTAATGCGAGAGTAATGTTTTTCATTTTGTATATAAACCCTAGGTTTGTTGACCTTCTGGTTTCCATTTTAATCGACTTCAAAAAAAAGGAGGAGGTTCTCAATTTGATTGTATCTTTTTTACGACTGTTCCGGAATAACTCCGTTGTTTATGTACCGATTTTGATGATTCTTTATTTGTTGAAAAGGGTATACCTACCTACCCCTATAAAATGTGAGAGGGTCTTAGAAGTAATTGACAAAAAAGTGCAATAAATCGCTCGGTTTGAAATATTTTGAAATACTTATTGATGATACACTAGAAATGGCAAATTTAAAAATACTATTTAAAAATCGACTTCAAAATAGGAAAAAATAGAGGCACCTTTATAATCCCAAACTACAAATGTATTACTGGTACGTATGTAAAAAAACTCTACGACTTCAGATAATGAAGGTGCCGTTCTTTTTTCCTATTTTGATTTTAAAATTAGTAAATTTTATATTTTAATTACTAATTACTAAAGGAAATATGACCTGATTAAGAAATATGAGTTACTAAAGGTTAAAAGTCAACTCAGTAACTCATACGTTACAAGCGAGCTTATCGCATGCGAGCTACTGAACAGATTTTTTGTGCCAAAAACGAGAGAATAAAGAAAATAAGGGTTCAGATTCACTCCTTTTGATGTCAATAATATTAATTTGCGACGACCGACGATAGCGAGCAAGGGGTGAAACCTCTTCTAAGAACCTTTATTCTATATTTATATACTTACCTAAATAATAAAAAAGGGAAAGTGTGTATGTTTGTTTGTTACCTCTTTACGTAAGATGTGCTGGACCGATTGCAATGCAACTTAGTGTGTGATAGATGGAGCTCTGAAATATCATCCATTTGTCAAAAAAAAAAAAAATTTTTTGTATATAATCCAATGACATATTCGAGCATTTGACGCAATTATTTTCTGAACATATTGAATAGCAAAATTTTAAGTGTTTTATTGAAGCTCTCAATAGTATTTTACCGAGCGTCTTGATGAAACGTGATACCTATGTCCCTAAATGCCAATTCTCGTATATAATTAAGTGTTTAGATTCCGATTGCATTCCGATTACAAAAAATACCCTCAAAGTCAGCTTTTTTTTTTCAAAAAGCTTATTAAAGTATTTTGAGCTACTTTATTTAAACAATGTTATTTCCGAGGATTGGCCTCCTTATATAATATGTAATGTAACGCAGGTAAAACCGCATGGCGTTGCTAGTAAGTAATAAAACCCCACACGAATGAGCAATACAATTACATCGAATTGGTTTATTGAATGTTGAAACGATCACTTATTGATAACTTATTATAGTTCTATCTAACAGTGGGGTTTCACAATACAATCACTTGGGAATTGGTTCGCCTTTTGTTGTGCTGGAGACTTTATTATGAGTATAGACATCAACCAACATGTCTTCCGATATATGTTTACATCAAATTTGACCTTTTCATCAAATCTGGTGGGTCAAACGTTTGTATGTTGGTTAGTTTTACGCGACTATGAAGCTCGAAATTATCGTTTATTGGTCGTGGTCCGATCGCCGGAGTTCTGCTCGTAGCTAGATAGCTGGAGAGAGATATTTCGAAATCGAACAAATATTCTCTATCTATAATTAAAAAACTAATTGTAGCAACATTTAACAAATATGACCAACTATATTTATTTTGTTAAATTGAAATGGACTTCTCCGTATTTATTTAGGAACAGCCACGTCCCCCCCCTCCTGTCCGGTCTCGAGTAGGTCTATATACTTGTACCTACTTATATAGAAAACTCATTAGAATTACAGATTTGACTAAAATATATTTACTTACTTAAATCAAAAAACATTTTTTACAGAATCTTATTTTTCGTTTTAATATTTTGATGAAAATTTTTGATTAAATGGCCGCACGTCGAATTGGTTTTGTGAGAATACAGCAATGACTTTTAATAGACCGGACAACAGTACTAAATTATTGTCGCACTAGTAAAAAATAGCTCAGTGTAGAAAATAACTTTTTGTATGAAAAATGTCTTCTCTATTAATTGTAATATTAATCTCTCTGGATTAAATCTAAGACAGGTAGATATGAGACTAAAAGCACAGATGCGACCTTGATGTGACCGACAAAGGATCGACGCAAACTGGCGATATTATATACTCTTACAGGAGCTCTATTTTTGAATCATTCACCCCGCGTCGAGCGCTCGATTTCTACTGATATTCGTTCGAGATCGGAAATTCGCTATTTTTGAATCACTCTATCATAACGAGTGGTGTCACTCGTTGCCCACAGGCGAGTAGTATAATAAACGTCAAACAATTATAGTTAAGCATGCGGAAACGATCTTTGAAAAATATTTATAAATTTTGGAATTATTTCGGATGTTCGTCGGTAATTACCGGTTTTCAATTTTCTGCGTAAAACTAACAAAAACTGACATTTGAAATTTCGACGTCGAACGATTCAAAAATACAGAAAATTGGTGTCATGCGACTTGGAAGCCGAGCGTGACTTGTAGACGTATACGACGAAGCTATGTCAGACGAGCGATTCAAAAATAGAGCTCCTGGATTTTTCGAACAAAGTGAATGAGCTAGTGGGAAAAACTGACTCCACTGAAAGCTAAAATAAGGGACTAAAAACACCCCCATCATGCTTCTCGCTACGAAATCCCATGCTACGAAGTAATAGAGTACGTTACATAACTCAGATAAAGCTACGACGCGACGTAGAACGTGCCACGAAGCTCTCTCGACTCTCTCGACTCTCTTAGACTTCACGCTTACCTACTACTATCATGTGCTACTATTTCACTTTAGAACCAACTCATACGCAGTTTTTAAACAATTTGAAAAAAAAGACGAAATTCATAATTAATTAGTAATTTGTCTATTTCTATTGGTCTTCACTAAGATAGTAATGGTTGAATCTAAGCCATTTAAATCGTCACAGTAACCTACATTCACAAGTCATTTGGTAAATGGCTTTAGCCGATGTCAACAAATGAGGTGTCATTGTGTTTACCTATCTTGACGTTTCATTAACAATACGAACTTTTTCTTTATTATATTCGATATTCAATGAGCCTTTGTTATCTTAGCCTATTTCATATTGGGGAATATTTATGTGTTATAAGGCGAGTAAGTTTGTTTGGTGGTATGTGTATTTTTTAGACATATCACCCAGCGCCATCTCGTCCCAAGCTTAGCAACTAGGCTTGAGTTATGGTGGTCAGAAGTGTGGCTAATTCTCCTAAATAACATTTCAATTCTGATTGCGTTTGGAATACAAAATATACCCTAAAAATGCTACTTTTTATCCCAATATTTTCACGAGATCGAAACTTTTGCGGGTGAAACTGCGAGTCATGACTAGTCCACAATAAAATACTTTTGATTTGGTATTATTTGAATAAGAAAATACTACTTTTCATGAATTTCCTGATTGAAATCCTAATCGAAATGTTAGATTCTAGCAATCGTTTTCGATTCCTTTCGAATATAACTACTTAACATTATTGAAATTGTTTATAATTTCGTTTAAATAAGGTTACTTAACCGGTCTATTTCGTTCTCGTTAAGCAGAAAATTACATGAATCATCGTAAGTTTTTACTTTACAAAACTTTAATCAACAAAATTCGGGTACCTAGGCTGTATCAGGGACTTAACTGCAGTGGAGTTCGTGAAACGTCTTATCTTCATTTTTATTACCTACGTCCTCTTTAACGTTACATTTGATTTTTGCTTTATAGATTTTAAAGCCGTGTAGGAGTTTCAGGCAAACAAAATGAATCGGATTTATTTGGTGGTGGTGAAAAAGTATTTATTTTCCGTTATTCACTCTAGCCACACTCTAGCTGAGTCCAACCTCCGCCATTTAAAATTTTACGTTATGTACATAAAAACGTAATTTATTTACTTTCAATTCTCGAACCCTGATTCTAAAATTGGTTATTTTTAGAGTCTTAAGAGGAAAGCAAAGGACTCTTGTAAGAGTACGATTGTCCGTCAGTTTCTTGGGAAATATTTCTTAGGTGAAAAGTCTGTAGCTGAAAAAAACACGATTCAAAGTAAATGCCGTGGGTCACTAAAATTGTTAATTTATGCAATAAAAATGGTGGTATTTACCTATTTCAAGTTTTACTTAAAAACTTTAACTTTTAAGATTTTTGACTAGTATGTACAGTCAGCTGCATAATTGCAGCCCCCGGTAGAGTTCTAAAATTACTATTATTGGAATGTTTTCGTTCATATAATTTTTGTTTGATAAATTGATGAGTTAGAAGATTTTAAACTTCACCTAAAGCAGGTATCTGGAATCTTGCTAGTGTTGAAAACATTCTTATAACATCCGTTTTGGAGCTCTACGGTGGGTCTGCAATTATGCAGCCGACCGTACCTATGCATGTTAAAGTAGGCGAATACCCATTTCACCAGGTTTAACCATTTTGTATAAGCTTTGACTATACGTAACGTAAAAATGCACTAGTATTAGACTGTCCAATCATCCCCATACCTAAACTGTGGGCCTAGTAGACCACTATCAAAATATAGTCCCTAGTCCCAGTTTTGTAATGGAAAGATTCGCCCCCTAAGCCATAACAACTCAAGTTAATTAAACTGAACTCTGTCACCATAAATATGTATGTGTTGTAGATCTAAAGAGTTAGGGTAGTTCCGTCATCTGGTAGATATCTCTAGGTAGTACCTATTTTTCTACTTGATTTGATTGAAAGATTTCTGATTTATTTCCCCTGGGATAAGCCCAGCTCGTCGTGTTATTTTGATAAAAATACACCACTCCGGTCGATTCTGAGGGCCTACTATGAATCGTTAACTTTTCGTTACGTATTGAGTATTTCTCACGAAAATTAGTGATAAATAAAAGATAACTTTATTTGTACAACGCAAGAAGGAACATAGAACACGATATCCATAAAGTTAAATAATAGCTAGAAAGTATAAGTTGCATAAATGGGCAGCCCTAAAGAAATTAAGCGATGTAGAGATATAGTTGAAATGATCAAAAATCAATAATAGATTGAATGCGGCTGCGGGGATCTTGAGCTTATCCAGCCCTTGTAGCTGTACGCTGGCTGACCTAATGTTAACAAAGACTTAGCAGCATAGTAGAATGAACGGATCTGACCTTATTTAGTTAAACATGCGCAATTGACGACGACGAAGATAAAGAAAACCACAAGCGCCGAGTTAACAATTTAAAGCTATCTGTCTTGGTGCACGTAGAGCGATTCACTTCGAATTAGACATTCCAAGAGTGTATCTCTTTTCTTGGGAAATACTCATTACTTAAGTTATTTTTAAAAGGAAAATACTATTAGATACAAGACCACATTGTGGTCTAATTTGGGCTCTCTTTTGTTTGTATGTGAATGTGAGCTTAAAACGATTGGACCGTTTACGAAGTAAACGTAGTAATAAAACAAAGGTTTTTTTCTTAGGAACGCGACTTATGCGGGTGAAACCTATTTTATTAATAAAAATATATTATGATATTACTAGCAACACCCTGGTGCTAGTAATATAATAATAAAATATGTGTCTGTGAAATTGCAGAGTCTGTGTTTATTTAGAGTGTATTCATTCGTTTTTTATTTTGATACTTACCGCAAACCACTTCCATGTTTTTCCATAATACATCAAATTTTTCCATTCCAGTTCAAATCAGATGATGGCAAGGAAATGCTAACAAAATCGGAATATCATGCATATTTTATTAAAATCGGTTTAAGGTAGAAAAAATACGGGAAAAGATCAAAAACTCTTTTAGAGATACCGAAAATGTGAATATAATAATTATGCAAAGACAATGCAAACACCTTAGAATCCGTTAGACTCTATAGTAGGGACGCAGCAGCAGTAGAGACGTGAAAACATCTTTTTTCTGAACCAAACTCATGAGCTTTGGATTAGCAACATGTGTCACATTTTATTACGTATTTTTACAAGACTTCAAAAAAAAAGAGGTTCTCAATTCGACGAGTATATTTTAAGTTTTTGTTTTAGGTTTTTGACGCGAGTTAACTATTTTTAAGCGAGTTATTACCGCTTTATGAAATTGTTTGAAAAGTTCCAAATGGCCTCTCTATGTAGGTTAGGTTTTTTACCTTAATAATGATATAAATCTCTTTGGATAAAAGTCCTCAAAAAGCCTCGTTTCATTATGTTTAATGTACAAACAGGGACTTAATAGTAGATTAAATAATAAGTAATTAAACAATCAAACATGTTAATGAACATGTCTAGGTTTAACCAAGCAAATTTATTACTTAACTAGATGCGTACTGCGGTTTTACTACATTCGTTTCCATCACGTGGGAAAATCTAGATAAAGCCGCAGAGTACATTCTCGTAGCGCGGCGGACGGCTTATTCTGCTGGTTCTACTCAGTGGATTTCGATGTTTAGTATACCACGACCTTGTTATAAAATAGAGCTATCCAATACCTGATTGATTTTAAGAGGTTTGGTAGTTTTAAATTTCATATTTTATAATTATTGATTACAAAGGGAAAATCAAACAAACATGATAAATGTATTATTTTGTGTTCTACTGCTTTTTCTTTCGTGGGCGAGATTTACCATAACCCGCTTATTCTATATCTCGATTTTTAAATGTCATAGACATCTGTCTAACTAGGTATCTAGTTATGGTCCAGGAGCCAGGTACATTTTCGGTCAATCATTTCCTCTCGAGCGAAACTTCGTAAAATGCATAAGGGACTTGTACTATGAATACTCGCGACCGTCAGCTGCGACTCCGTTGGTGGGGTGGGCAGAGGCAGCCTACCACGCATGAAGAAAAAAAAATTAAGGGTAAAACTTTTTTTCTACTGAAAATCTTCTGCATATGCCATACACAACAAAGGGCCTTTGTACGCAGTCATGGGTAAAACTTTCCCTCTCCAATGCTAATCTCCAGATGCTATGCTATAGCAAAAGGTACACCTTTTGCTATAGCATAGCATCTGGAGAAGGTAATTTTAATTTACAATCTAGCTGCAATATAGAAGTAAAGAATAACTTAAGAAACGATATTTCCTCCCGGATGAAAATTTATCAGAGAATTGTTAAAATACTCTAGTAAATAATAAAAACAATCAGCTAGCTGTAAGTCAAGGGAAAAGTCGTCACCTGATAAGTTTCAGTAGGTCATAGATGCTGTTGCGTTACACCTTTCAAGGTACCAGCTGACAAACTTTCCACTGAGATACAGCCAGCTGACATTAATGTTCATTCATAGTAGCATATAAGCGATCACCAGGTAAATTTTTAGTTGAGAGGAAATCATTGAAAATAAAATAAAAAATTTCATGTTCAAGGAGCCAGCTGACGTATAATCCACCGTGTTATGGTCAGCTGACAAAAAAAAACTTTTTTTTTCAAAATACTACATAAACTATACTCTGATAAATTTTCAATTGAGAGGAAAAGACTGAAAAAAAATTTTTTTTCTCCATGCGTGGGAGGCTGCCTCTGCCCACCCCACCCACGGAGTCGCAGCTGACGATCGCGAGTATTCATAGTACAAGTCCCTTATGCATTTTACAAAGTTTCGATCGGGAGGGAATTGGTCATGAAAATCTGTCACTGGCTCCCGGACTATTAGGTAAATAAAATATTTATTCAGTACAGAGAAAAACGACAAACGAACACATTAGAAAATCAGTTTAAAGTATCAATTAGCTTCTAAGCACATTACTTTATCCTTTCTTCTAGTACTTTTATCTTTAGGATTTGAAAGGAATTTTCTGTTAGAAAAATGTAGAGGGACTCCAAACATTCTTTAGACTACAAATGGGATGGTCGGCGAGATTTATCGGCCGATCGTTTAGTCTGGTAGTCTACTTAACCCCAAGAAATGCAAATCGACGCAATATCGGCAACAACGTCATGCCGTCATACCCCACCTACGAGTACAATTTAATTGAAGCGAGACCGAGAAAATGGTTTGAACATTTTCCTTCAAAACGCGGTTCATTTTTGTAACATTTTTTCCTAATAAATTTTCGCTAGAATTTCGCGGCACGTTTTCTCTCGAAACGATCATAATTTATTTCTTAATGATTCGGTCAGGCAGGTAATTGAATAATGTTGCTTTTTGAGTACCGACTTCAACTTGATTTCACATTTTATTACGTCTACTTTTATTAATATTGGCCTTTACATCTAATCTAGATTATTCAAACAACTTTAATCCATGCCGTTCAGGACACTGTAGTGCCTGACACTGCATTGCATGCACTGTTGTGCCTGAATAGCATGGTCAATACATCTTCAAGGCTTTTAACTCATCCCGACTATCTGCCATATTTTAATTAATTTATACATAATAACCTTAATGAATCATACACCCATCCATTGGTGAAAACCGTGTGAAAATCTAATCAGTAGTTTTCAGGTAACCAACATACAAGCGCAGCGGGGTACTTTATTTATATTTTTATTTAATGGACATATACAAATTCTTACAATGAATTAGTTAAACAAATACAGGGAAACCTTACTGGGTTTGTCTTGGCATCCACATCATTAAAAAGATGTAGTAGTGAAGAAATATTGTCACATTTCATTCAATATTGGATAAGTGTCACACACAAGCAGTCGCCCTAAAAGGATGGAAGGACATAAAAATATATCTATTACTGTCATAGTCATAAACTGTTAGGATTCGAGGACCTTTTGTGTCAGGAAGTTAAAATAATATTATTTTGATTATTGTGTTCTTTCTTTCTGCCGATTTGTCTGAAGATGACTTCCCACTTAGGATGCAAAAGGTTGCGGGTTCGATTCCCGCCTTAAATAAATATTATGTAAATACGGATATTTGTTTCTAGCCTATGGGTGTTTCTGTATGTATTTATTTACAAAAGAAAAGTATATAAATATTTGATCCGTTATCTGGCCACTATAACAGAAGCCTAGTAGGGTAGTTTGGGGCTTGATGGCGCTGTGTGAAAAGTGTGCATTGTCCTGTAAACTTGATTTATTTATAAAATATCATCAGACGGTTCTATCAGATAAAATATCTATAACATAATAAAAAAAATCTTTTGTATTTGACTCCACTTAATTTAAAAATCGGTTTATTTTAGTGTGAGTTCAAAAACCTTCGCAAAACAATGATAAAATCTGTGTGGCCACAACAAATATTTAATTCACTCAAACCGTTTTAGTGTAAGTGATTCGCAAATGTTGCCACCACAGCGTAGCCACCACATGGCTATGACATAGACAAAACACTTTGCAATCGGCCTATTTTATATATAACTATTGGAAGACATTCCACACAGCGCCATCTAGCACATAACTAAGCACCTAGGTAAAGTCAAAACGTCAAAATGATTAATGAACTTGTCGATTAAAAATCTTCGTTGTTGACCCAATAACGCTCTACGAGTATTAATTATATGTTAATCTAGTCTTTAAACGAATCATTCATAGTATATAAAACTTTTACTGCGTTTGGGCTTTAATTGTTTTGATGGATTAAGTGATGGGCTAGAAATCCGTCCGTGCGTCTGTCTGTCTGCACCAGGCTGTATTTTATGAACCGTGACAGCAAGACGGTTTAAATTTTCACTGATTATGTATGACTGTTGCCGCTATAACAACAAATTGTGACATAGTCACAATTTAGTAGGTAAGAGAAATAAAAGTGTAAAGTATTAGCGATTAAGACCGAAAAATATTTACTATGATTTCAAATTGTGTGAGTTTAAAAAGTTTATGTACTTAAGCAGGGTGTTCCGAAGTGAATGTATAAAGATTAAGTTATCTTATAAGAAATAAGAAATAATAAATCTATAAGAAATCTAATTTAAAAAAAAATCGTTATAAGAAATCTAATTTAAAAAAAAACTTTGCTTGTGTTATATAAAATAAGGTTGGCATTCGATAGCATATTTATCCTGGAATACTCTCTAAAACAGATTGGAATAATTCTTTAATTTGCAGTCTTGGCACCAAAAAGCATGAAGAACGGAGTTGAATTTTTAATAAAATGTAGGATATTTCGGAAATTCAGAGCCTTTCACTGATTGTAACTTTTATTTATCTGAACGGGCACAGTGTCCCCTCCCCTACATTACAGAACACCCTGTATATAACTTATCAAAATGACGATATTATCATCGTAAATTTGTGATAAATGAAAGGTATTAAACGTGTATTAAACGCATCCCTACCTCTAATATAAAGCGCTTCATTCTGGAATTGAAAGGTATTTGTGAATTGAATTGATCACTTCGATTGGGACGGTATTGTTCAATGTACTCATGTTTCGTACCTACAGTTGTCGCATAAGAGAGTTAACTAGTCTTGCTCGTTCTACTTTTATGTCGTTCACAGCTGACAACAAAAAAAAATCAACAAAAAAAGTATAATGTCTGATGACTTTCTCATATCTCCTTGATGTCTCCGACGTCAAACGGTAATGTGCCTTTCAAAAAAATTGTTGTTTTGTATCTTTAAACTTTTATTTTAGTATATACCTATTTAATATAATAAAAAATAAATCTATATTTAATATTATAAAGCTAATAGTTTGTTTATTTGAACGCGCTAATCACAGGAATTACTGGTTCGAATTGAAAAAATATTTTTGTGTTGGATAGTCCATTTATCGAGGAAGGCTATAGCTTACTTTTTATTTTGATATTCCCACGGGATCGGAAGTTACACGGGTGAAACCGCGGAGAGCTGCTAGTACCAGTATATTTTTTATTTTTATTTAAATATTAATTTGTCAAACAAATTAAAAATTCCACTAAGTCAATATCAACTTAGTCGAGAAGTATTGGGGAATCAAGAACATTAGTGCACTTTAACTGGCATAAATTGAATAAAGAAGATTTACACTTGTAATAATATTGTATATAAATTAAAACACAAAATCACGTCAAGTCTTCTTCTCGTTCCCACCAAAACTGTCCACTTTTGGTTATTTCTTTTTTTTCATTGAGCGCGACGTGTCTAGTTGTCTCGCAAGGTTTGTTGGAACCCTTTCAGAAATTCAGATTTCACGAAGTGTTTTGGCGATGTATTGAAATGAAAATCAGATTTTGAAGTGGATATTTTGTTATGGAAATATAAGTAAGTAGGTACTCTTTTTTGGTGATTCAGTGGACTTCGGCACAAGGGCCCCTAAAGACCCTGGGGCTCTTTGTGTCGGAACTACATAAGCCTATAAGGAGTAAAGTCACTTTAGTGCCTTAGCTACTTTCATGGATCACTTTTGTATTAAATAAATAAGTATCGGACATTGCATTCAGCGCTATCCTAGTCCATGCAAACGAACCAAGTAGGCTTATGTTATGGTGGCTGAACAACGGATAGAGTAATTTTAGGAAGGCTTTTCCTTTGTAAAAACATATTGATTTTATATACAGAAGCACTGAGCAGTGGTAAATATCTGTCCATAATATTTAGATATTTTGTTTGAGGCGGAAATCAAACCGGTGTCACCTGGTGGGTGTCCCCGTCTCATGCCACAGAGATAGTTTACAATTTAAATATTATTATACTTACAGTTTTTTCAAAACGCATCCAAATAAATTAATCTACATCTACACTAATACAATAAAGAGGAAAGATTTTTTTGTTATTTGTTTGTAACGAATAGGCTTCGAAACTAGTGGACCGATTTTGATGAAACTTGGATTGGAAATAGTACATTGATTTATTGGAAACTAGCTGCGACCCGCGGTTTCACCCGCGTATGTTCACGTAGGAATATCGGTATAAATAGCCTATGTGTTAATCCAGAGCTCCAGCTACCTGTATATACCGAATTTCATTGCAATCGGTTCAGTAGTTTTAACGTGAAGGAGTAACAAACGTACACACAAACTAATTTTTTATCCCGATATCCCCACGGGATCGAACTACGCGGGTGAACCCGAGGAGCGCTGCTAGTGGTAAATATGCCGTTTAAATTAACTTTAATATGGGTCGAAAAGGGTCGGTCGGTACATGGTCGGTACCCACTGGTCTCCTAATATTCGTTCGCCGGAATAAAAGTTGTAGATTTGGCTCCTGTATAGTGAGTCAGTCAATATTTGTTTGTTTTTACGGTACCTAATCTCGTTTCCTGGGAAAAAGTTACAGATTTGACCCCTATGTAGGTGCCCATTAGTCTTCCGGTAAACGTTTATTTCTTTTAAGTTTATAAAACTTACCGAACAAAAGTAGCAGAAGATCGCTCAACGCCAAACTGAAGAGGTAATAATTAGTAGCAGTGTGCATCGCCGGATGTCGTACTATAACCACACAGACGGCCACGTTCCCAACCACTCCCGTTAGAAATATAACCAACAGTAGCACTGATATCGGTACTATCTTCTGTAATGGTAGTCTTCTAGGTCCCATCATCAGCCATAGCATCTCTTCTTCAGAACAATCGAAAAAAGTTTTGTTTGTGCATCGGAATTGGAACGCTTCCGTTGTCTCGTTTGCCCTTATAAAACTCACCATTTTTGTTACTTGTTAATTGAATTTATTTACATATTTTACGTTTATTTTATTAACGCTTAAGTTACACACTTAATTTCAAATATTATTTTATCGTCACGTAAAACTAATACTTTAACGCAAAAATATTCACAGAATAACTTACGTTTGTTTTTATTTTTAAGCAATTGATTAATTATTTAAATATTCATTTAAATTAAAGTTCGTAGCAAATATGAACGAAGTTAAAGTTTCGTAGCGTGCCTACAGCTACAGATGCTACGCGGCCGCTACGCATCAACTCCGAGAACGGACTACGAACTAAGTCGTAGCATTCGTAACTCGTAGCCCAATTCTAATGCAATTTCCAATTCAGAATGGAATTTAGATACAATATTCCATACATATATAAGTAGGTAAGTATAGATATGTATAAATTCTAGTCTATTATGTAAATTAAAGTGATTTCCAATATGGCTTTACTATAGTAGAACTACGTACGCCCCAGCAGTCGTTAAATAAAAAAGTGTGTGTCAGCAGGTGATGCGCGACTGGATTTATATATTTAATTCTAAAAGAAGTAGCTAATTCAAGTTTGAAGGTAAAAGCCAGGAGCTCTGTAGCTAATTGAAAAGTAAAGGCAAAGAGTTCTGTAGTTAATGGTACCTCCTTATTGAAAGTAAAGGCAAGGAGCGCCATAGCGAATTCAAGTTCTTTGTAAGCCATATTATCTTTCGTTACTCTTTTTGTTAACGCTCAATTTTGATACGTATCTTTTCATCACGGGCAGAATTGATATTCTAAAAGGATTAAACTGTAAAAAGAATACTTTTGGTAATTTAGACACCGTAGCAGTGCAGGACAAAGAGCACGTCAATCTCTTGATTCAAAGTATAGGCTCGTATCGGCTAAATAGCGCTCGGTGTAAAGGTCCTACAATATGTATTTATTTACTAAATGCAGCCCGCGGTCTCATCCGCGGAATACTTTCTGCACAACTTTCTTATTTTTTCTTTTACTAGCTGCTCTCCGCGGGTTTACCCGCGTAAGTCCTTATCCCTTATATGAAAAGTGAAAAGTAGCCTATGTTTATATTCGGTAAATGGACTATTCAACACAAAAATATTTTTTCATTTCGACCCAGTATTTCCTGAGATTAGTTTTCAAGATTAGCGCGTTCAAACAAATAAACAAACAAACTCTTTAGCTTTATAATATTAGTATAGTTAAGAATCTTTTTCTGAGAATAACAAACACAGCAAAAAAGAATTAGTAAAATTGATTTAGCTCTTAACGCGTGATGCCGTGACCAAAGAAAATATTCGTTTTTATACAGGTGTTCAAAATTTTCAAAAAAAATCGAATATTCAAAAGTCGTAGAACAAAAAAGGTGCACAAAAGTGGCCCTCAACCGTATGATTACCGATAACCCTGTTTAATAACCCTGTATGTACGAATTGTGACAGAATTGATTCCTACGCAGTGTAAACGTTCATAATCCGTTGTGAGCTCTCTACTCTACATCTCAATAAATCACACGGTGAAATATGTTACAAATGTGTCTCATTGTATCAAAGTTAATCCGCGTCCGATCCGGTATCCGTAAACACAAAAGGACATGCCAATGTTAGCCTACATATAGATAGGTACCTTATTTGTTTGTCTATGCCCACATAGGTTTCATATCGTAAACCATTCGTAAACTTAATTCGCCTAGGTGTTTTTTCTTAGTCTATGCCTAGGTGCAATAAATACGCTTTTTCTAACGTTATAAACCTTTTTACCTATAGTTTCAACTGTTTTCGACAGACTTTAACACCTTCTAGGCGAGCATGCTACATGCTTGACCTCATCATCGCGATGCCATCAGGTGAGATGTGGTTCTCAATTCATCGCAATGCATCATCAAAGTCTATTATAGTCCCCATTATTGCCTTGACTGTACTTATGTATGTGGTTTACTTCATTGTAAAGCCACTTTTCATTAAGAACGTAAAGGTATGTATAGAACTAGCTTATCCTAGGTTTTAGAACGTATTTCCGTGAAATATTGAGGCAACTGGTAGCAACATGGTGGAAAGTAAACAGACTGCGTACTCGACTAGACGACACACAGGCTGCCCTGCGGTCTCATTAGTGTTACCATGTTGCTGCCGTTCGTATGTATACCTAGCCTACTATGGATCAAAGTGGAACATTGTACGAGTTAAGCGCTTTTTACAACATGTGTTCCATTCGTAGACACTCCTCGGTTGTGGTTGTGCGTGCCAAAAGCATGCAGTATAATCTATTTATACAAAAGACTATTGGACCAAAAGTAATGAAAGGTCTACTTTGTCTGTCTTACACACTACACACTTACATACTTTAACTTATACTATTATACTTTACATTTTTTACATATACTTTTTAACCAATTTAAAGAAAATGAATTTAAAGAAGCAAATTCGTCGCGTAGGTATATTTTTTATTCTTTCTATAGCTCAAATACGGTTTAAAGCCGATTGAGATGATTGCGATGACTCATGTGTATTTCCATCAAAATTTGCTGAGGATCTAACGAGGATAGTCAGAATGATGAACGGAATTATTGCTCTTTGCAGCAAAGTGATCAGTTTTCAAGATCTACCTTCAAGTAAAATTGAATGAATACTTATTTGGTAATTAAATTGATTAATAAAAGAAAAACAATGCGTTTTTGTTTTATCATTCGACTTTGAGTATCTAGATTCTGGAAATCTTGAGAAAAAAGCTGGGAGTCGGAACCCAACTAAACAAAGGCCAGCATGTAGAAAGAATACTGGGCAGTCGTCTTTGGTAGATAGATGTGTGGTATTAGGTATGTGTTGTATCCCTGCCACACATCATCTAATATAGTAATAATATACAGTGTAAACTCTATATAGCGACACTGAAGGGACTGTGCATTTTATGGCGTTATAGAGAGTTGTCGTTAAATGGAGAGAAGAAACATCAGAATTAGAAAAAGAAAAAGTTTATTTCCGACTATTGTTAGTAGTTATGTGCATAAAAAAAAATGTTATTTGAATGCTATTGCGTATATTCTGTTATTTTTGTCTGACGCCTTTTGCTGCACCAGTAATTTTGTTGTATTTTTTACTTATTTTATTCATATCTAGCAATATTGAGGTATCTTGGTAGCAATATTGAGGTATCTCGTATCAGTAAAACTTTTTCGTCAATACACAGTGATTTTCTTTTATTAGCCATGTTTACAGTTTGAAAGTTTGTGAGCAACTAAGAATATGATAAAGTATAGATAATCCATGACTCCTACTTATGAGTCATGGTCAACAACAGTCTACACGTACAAGCAATCCCAATTTGTAAACAAAAGAACGAATTTCTTAGAAAGTTCGGTATGCATGATGCCGACAGTCAAGTTTATTGCGGGCTAGGATAATAAAGCAACAATAGATCGTACACAGCTGCGCAGTTTTTACTAATTTTAGCAACTTAAAAGGTACTTTTCATTACTCAATTGTTGTCGTTATTGAGAGTGGGTGTAATGCTATGTAGAGTGAAACATTGTATGAAAGACAAGCTAAACCAACCAAAGCCAATTGATTTCGACGCTAAAGGGAGTTTGTCGTTAAATAGAGTGACGTTACATGGAGTTTACACTGTATAATATAGAAAATATAATTCGCGTGTCGCTGTGTTAGTCACCAAACTCCTCCGAAACAGCTGAACCAATTTGTATGAAACTTTTTGTGAATCGACCAACATTAATTTTTTATCCATTTTTTTTCTATGTGCAAAACAACGTTTGCCGGGACAGCTAGTCGATACAATATTGCCGGGACAGCTAGTAGATTCAAATGAAAGCACAACAAAACTAAATACAAAGGCTCGAAGAAAATTATTTTGCACTTTTAAACTTGTAGCGCCATCTCGTGTAAAAAATTAATATTTTTGTTACCTGCCATCTAGTGCCAAAACTATATCCTGTGAGTTTTCTGTGTTGCCAACGCGGATATTTTTATCATTTTATGAAACTTCTAATCTTCTCATTTTTGAACTGAAAAAAATTTGTGGCCGCTTTCACTCATTTTAGTTTAATAATTGCCTCAAAGTTTTGCGGCTTTAATGAACTTATAATATTATGTAGAACTTTCTAGACTATCTTACACCTATATTTGTTACACATTTATTTATGAAACCAGCAGGCTGATTCACATACCGTCGTCGGAAGGCAACCGAAACGTAAAAACAATTTGCTGCTCTTTCACTCCCGCGACGTTTTGACGTGCTGTCATCCTTGTCTTCAGTTTTATTCAATTCGGTAGCCTTCCGATGGTTTGTGAATCGGGGGGCAGAAGGGGGGAGTTTGAAAAGTACTTTGTCTTTTTTTTCCAAGACATTTAACTCAAATGTTGTGGCAACACTGTTTAAAGTCTCAAATACTGTCAATGTCAATGTCACAGTCACAGTTGTTTCATTGTTTTTCACGCGAAATTGCGAATTTGCAAAATCATTGAAATATTTGAAAAAAATGGACACTAATCTACAGCACGAAGATTTATTGATAAAATTACGAGCTAAGCTAAATGAAGAGAGAGTTAAGCTATGGGAACCACCGTTTGTGACCGAAGACCGCTCTGTTTCGGATAAGTTAAAGGTATGCTTTTGTTTACTATAATTATAACTTAGTTTATAGGTACCATTATTAATTCATTCTGAATAATATTCAGGGTTTTTCATATTAAGAGCCGCGAGTCGACCTGTATAAATAAATAGAAGCCAACCGGTACATTTCTTGGCTACTTTTATTTCCAGGAGCTAGCTACGAAGTACGCTGGTGAGCTGTCCCAGGACCATGAGACAGTGCTGCAAGCTCTGCACGAGCTGCAACTACACTCACTCGACAGGTCGAAGGAAAATGCAGCGTTTAAAGAAACAGGTTGCGCTACATTTACAGTTAAAGTAAGTTTGTCCCACTAATGTTGTTTCACAAATAAACTATTCAACCAACTGTGATAAAACTCATAGTGTAAGTGGATAGCTGGAGAGGTTTAACACACGGGTGAAACCACAGAATACACTTATTCTGTATTTGTTTTGCCTGTGTAATCCTGGATGGATCCTTAACCTTGGACGCTGTAAAAACTATAAATGAAAAACTATTAAAAAATTAAAATAATTGTAGAATTATTATTCATAAATAAGAATAAGTATACTGAATTCTAAAATTCTGATATCTTTTCCAAGGCCACAATAGCTGGTGATAAACCAAAGATGATCAAAGTGGTGAAGAAATTAGATGTTATGGGCAGTGATTTGATTACAACCATTGCTGAGGCGGTTGGTGTTGCTGAATCTAGGTGAATATACATTAAACCTTATTACACTTAGTAAAACTAACCAACTGACCATCAACACAAACAAACAAAGGGTCAAATCATGAGCTCATCATTAATTATTTCAGAGTCAAATTGATCTACAATGGGAGAGTTTTAAAAGCTACTCCTAGTTTAGAGGCGCAAGGTTTGAAGAATGGCGTTCAAATCATGGCACTTATCATGGCAGGTAAATACTTTCTAACACTATGACTGGTGAGGCATAATTTATTTAGCCACTATTCATTTTATATCCTTCCTCTTTCACTCAGAGACACCTGAGAAGGTGCAAGAAGAAGATAAAATGTACATAGAGATGAAACGTACACGAGATGATGCCTTATTGCTGTCTGAATGTGTCGATGATCTAGCTGGTGATGAAGAGTATATGAAGGTAAGCATATTAATACTATAGGTGTTGGTTCTAATAATTTTGTAGGACTAAGATGATGCAGTGGTCACATTCTTCTTCATGCCAATGACTCTCACAACACCAGTTTATGATCCCAAGACCAAAGAAAGAAAGAAAAGGTTACTATGAGTCAACCTGTGTGTGTCTATGGTAGGTGTAAAGCTATTAAAACTTCAGGCTTTAATAAAAAAAAACGCGATTATATCCAAACACAAAGTTAATTTTTCTAATTGCGCATTACGAAACGGTTTGAGTATTTGTTCAAAAACATAGTTCATAAGTTACACATAGTTAACCAAAAATACATAAGTACATAATCTGATAAATATTTTTAAAAATACCGAACGAATAAAATATGAAATATGTTGAAAATGGAAGCTAATAGGTTTCCAATAACTCTACAATATTTATTTTGAATTCAAATGTATTGTAAATATTATGTTATTTTCGCAAAATGCAATATTTAGTCTGCTGACTAAAAGAAACGAAACGCGGGCGGCCATGACTGACCTTCGTGTGACGTCACGATTTTCCATTTTCCTAGAAAAAAAATAAAAACGCGCGTAGGCGCAAGGAAAGGTGACGTCACCGATTACAATGTATGGTGGCCGACTGTTTTCAGAGGACAATTTAAATTAATGAAGAAAAATGTAATTATTATTCCAGTAAATAAGACTTTCCGGAAAAAATGATATTTGAAAGGGGTTTCTAATAAACATTTGAAATATTTGATTAAAATCAGTCAAGATCCCAATTATCTGCATCTGCTCCTGACGAGCACAATTTGGGAGTCTTCTTTCTTTGGATGTGGGTGCTACATCTACATTTGATGACCCAGTTGACACAATGGTCAGGGTTCGATTTCCGCCTCAGACAAGTATTTGTGCTTAGATATTGGTTGTTTCTCTATATCTTATATCATTAAATGAGCAATTCTTGTATATGTATATATAATTGGATAATATATATATAAATGGATAATCTTGGAATCGGCTCCAACGGTTTTCATGAAATTTGGTATATAGGGGTTTTCGGGGGCGATAAATCGATCTAGCTAGGAATCATTTTTAGAAAATGTCATTTTATTCGTGTTTTATCGAAACTTACTTTTTTTTTTATCTGAAAAATATGACTCTTCCTGACATCTATTGGCGAACTACTAATACTATTTTTTGTGAGCAATAAAGTTATTCCAGCAGATGGCGTTGTTAAGTAACACGAAGTCAATGAGTGTTTGCTTTGAGGTTAGACTAAGTAAAAAAAAATACCGAGCAAAGCTCGGTCATCCAGGTACTTATAAATATATATTTATAAAAGAAAAGTATATAAGTAGTATATCCATTGTCTAGCACTCATAACACAAGTCTAAATACTTGGCTTGGGACTAGATGGCGATATGTGAAATGTCCGGCAATATTGATTTATTTATTATTTAATAATATATTAGACCGTCTCTTTTTAACACAGGTTCAATGATCAACATCACTTGCCCATTGAGGCAAGTCTTGCACTCAAAGATTAACATTTCCCTATATAAATGTTCAGCTAGAAGATCAATCTGGCAACACAGTGGAGCTTCCGCCTTCAGAGCGTCGCGCGTTGCTCGTGGGACTGGCCTTGCACGAGCATGGACGTGCCCTGCTCAGGAGCAAGGACTATCCTATGGCTCTCGTACTGCTCTTGGAAGCTGATCGACTATTCAAGTAAGTACAATCTGAGAAGTCATATTTTTTACATTTTATCCCCCTAAATTTGTAATTACCGATCCTGTTCATCTTCAAACTCTTAAATATTGGATTCGATTCAATCAATAGAAGTGTATTTGAGCAATGGAGCATGCATACAGTTCTCACCTTTGGAACAGTTCTGCAAATTACCACCTAGAGGCATTAGAGTGATTTCTATTGAGAGATGAGCCAGGAGAATTCTTGGTAACAACAAGTTTGCTAACAAAAGGTGTAGAGCCTTGAACATAGCCCCAAACTTCGGCCACAAAGTATCAAGATTGTCGGGGATTCTTCTTCTTCTTGATTCACATTGTACTATCTATCTCCGTTTTACTGTCGACAAACAACCAGGCATACTGATATAAGAATATATGTCCTAGGTGGAAATACCTGACACCCGTCATTCCTTATTCGCATTGCGAGGGAATGGAATAAGTTCCCGGAGCCTGCCTTACCTGATGTGCATGGCTAACCTGTCATATATATAAAGATATCTGTTGCAATACTTTCTCAGTGAGTGTCGTTCGTCAGTACTCCAATCGGTGGACAATGTAGGCGTACTACAGTTAGACATAGCATGGTGCTACCTGTGCATCCATGCGGCACCGGCTGACCTGCCGCGCCGGCTGCAAGCGGCCGAGGCTGCCTTTGTCAGGACATACGGGGAACAGCACCAGCGGCTGTTGGCTGTCAAGGGAAACATGGGTGAGAACATACATAGATAGACCTGAAAACCAAGAAAAAAATATTAGAAAGACATTTGACAACTATCAATAATAATGAACTTGCGGATTCAGAAACCTTGAAAAATAATTTTTTTTATAAATGTATATTATTATATCCTTTTCCCTCTCCAGCCTGTGAACGCGTTCTATTCATGCGGCTGTACCTACTGCAAGGTATTCTGGCTTATCATCAGAACAGGAGAGAAGAAGCAAGAAAATTGCTGGAAAAGGCAGAACTGGAGATTAACGCCTTGAGGGTGAGTTCCTGATCATGTGGCGCAGTTAGTTTTTAACCTCCTAAAAAGGGCGTATGTCAACGGCTACTACGATAGCCTGTTTGTGTAAAAAGAATTCAGTGTTAACAAATGGTAATAAAGGGATTTTTGTTTAGATATCAGAGGATTTCTAAATAAAAATTCTAAAAATCCCTTGCTTTCCTTTGAGCGCCGGAAATGAATTTCTGCATTAAAAGTTCTGAAATACTAGGGATATTTCTGGTATAATAGCTTTGTCGTAACAAATATATCTGTTAGTCCAGGTGGACAACACTCACGTGTCCCTGCTGTCGGAGCTGGGCTGGTCGGTGGGGGCAGCACGCGCCGGGCTGCGCGCGGCCGGCGGCGACCCGCACGCTGCGCACGACTACTTGCACACAAGGGACGTGCAGCGACGCATGCACAGGGACGAGCAACGCAGGGAGAGGTCCATACATATTGTATTACTTACTAAGAGCGGTGGTGACTTAGTGGTAGATACCTCGACTTTTATTCAGATAGTCTTGGGTTGAAGTCCCGTCGTCGACGCCGTTCGTGGCCATGCACCGATGAATTTTTCTTAAGAAAAATTTATGTGCGCTAATAGTAATTGTCATTGCTCTTACGGTAAAGGAAAACATCGTGATGAAACCAGCGGCTTTGTTGGCTCCAGAAGTATTGACAAGTTCTCTCCTCTGGACATGGTCGACTAAGGTGAGAGGGTAGTAGGTGCTGGGGAAGCATTCTCACGTAACAAGGACCTGATTCAAAAGGGTCTCATTGTGGAAAACAGCCCGTATACAAGTATTATATTACTTTTGTTTGAGACTCGAAATAGAAGCATGTTCTATGACAGCTGTATGCTTATCCAAATAAATGATTTTCTGTTTTCTTCTTATCACAAGTGTTTGTTTATAGATATTCGGTTTGGAATTATAAGTGTGGGGTGCCCAGATAGAGTAATGAAACTAGTCGTCCATTTTGATGGTAGGATTTATTCTCCTAGTAATAACCTGACTCCGTATAACAGATTATAGCTTATATATACTACAGAGATATCTAGATAGGAAAGGGTAACAGTAGGTAGCGCATCTGATATACAAACTATCATGTATACACGTGATATTCATAAGATACGATAAAGACACATATTTCTACGGTCGCTATAGATTATGACGGAATGTGCTGACTCACAGGGATGTGTGTCCGCCACAATAAGCTTTAAGTGTCCCACTGCAGGACAAGGTCATTCTACTCTGTTTTCACAGTTCGTTATTTTCTGCGATGGCTTGCCAATCTGTCTCAAACTTGTCTTAACTGATATTTATGTTTATATGATTAATATGTTTATAGAGAGCAGCGTCGGCTCGGATATTGTGCGGACGGTACGCCGGTGTCGGCGCAGCTGGTGGACGGCGTGGCGGCGATGGGGTACTCGAGGCGGGCGGCGTCGCGGGCGTTAGCACGGACCGGGAACAGTGTCGCCGAGGCTGTAGCCTTGTTACATGACCATCCGGACGAGGTAAACACATCTTAATAGCGGCTCCGATGCTCACGTGGCGATACACCCTAGTTTTTGACGTGATAACGTCTAATAAATTGATGGAACACCTGCATTCACACAAGAGTGTCATGTTTCGGTAACATGACGCGTACCGTTCCCGATGTGTGACGTCATACGTCCTGTTCCCGATGTTTAACGTCATACGTCATGGTAACATGAGAGTATTTAATAAAAATATCGCTCATCATCGACCGACTTTACAGATAACAATTTGTTTTTTTTTTATAATAGTACATGTCAGCGTTTCACCACTATTTCACCTAATTCTCTACTAAGATATAGAAAGCACGTCTACTCGTTAAGTCAAACCCCTGCAAAAAATTATTTGGCCTCTGTACGCCGTACACGCGTAATTATTTCTGGTAAAGTTCGCCTGACACCCGCTAACCTTGTTATATGAAACAAGTCATATTTAATGTATTATTTGTTTACAGTTGATTGAAAGTGATGATTCATCATCGGATACTGAGTCCCAATCGGAGGACTTGAATGTTGAACCTGACAATAAACTTATTGCTGAGGTATGTCTCAATTATTACTATGTAGGGTACATATTATATTACATACTAGCTGCGCTCCGCGGTATTACCCGCGTTAATGTTTCTTTAAATGTTATATTGATTTCCTACAAACACAATACATAATAGTTACTAAGAACTACAAACTTTAAGAGTTCTTTTTACATCTAAAAAGGGCGAATTTCTAAAAATCATGTCTCGGTGCGCACTTACGTCTTAAAAGGAACCCTTTGCAAAGTTTCAAACTCGAAGCTCTTCAGAGATTTCGTTATGAGTCATTGTTCCACTTTAAAAACTCACAAACAAATATATTAAGTATTTATGTATGTTTGTATTGTATTATAGCTAGAAGCAATGGGCTACAGTGCGGAGGATGCGCGCACGGCGCTCTCGATGTGTCGCAATAACGTTACCAAGGCTGTCGAAGTACTGATCGCATCTGGGGGACATGTTGCTAGTGGTAAGGTTTTTCTTACAACGTTTTTTAAACTAGTCTAAATTGCCCCACTGTTGGGCAAAGACCGCCTTAACGTTGTTCCATACAGTCCAATACTAAGGTCAGTCACAGGTTTGGCCAGTCTCCTTCAAATGCTTCGAGATCGTCGCGCCATATTGTTTCCAACGTCTGCCTATAATTTCCGAGGTTTATTTTCGTGCAAGTAATGCGTAACGATCTTAGCATATTAGCGGAGATTCTTTTAAATTAAAGTTAAAAACAACTGGTTCGGATTAATCCAATATCATCAATGGGCAATGTCTACACCGACTTTACTAAGGCGTTTGATAATGTTGTCCTCTCCATATTTTGTACCAAGATCTCGTCTCGTATGGACTTAATAGCATTCTCCTAAGCTAGGTGCAATCCTATCAGTCTAATAAGCGTCAGTTGGTGAAAATTTGGGGTTATTTCTCCGAACTTCAATCTGTATTTTCAAGCGTCCCCCAAGGTTCACATCTGGGACCATTGTTGTTTTATATTTATGTCAATGACTTGCCAGAGTTCCTACAACAAGGGGAAGGCGAAGGAAAGGAAATACTTGATATGGTTAACCTAATCATTACCGTAATTGTGTTTCGAAAGAGCGGCGTAGTGACCTCATTACGTACTGTTACAGGGCTGATGTTGTGAATGATCGTGTCATGTAATGTTCTAACGGTATAATTCCAGCGGAGGATGCTTGCAATCCGTCGACGAGTGCGAATGCAGCGCCCCCTACTAACAACAAACATAAAAAGAAGAAGGACGCACAGTATGTTGCACTACATTCTAATCTTTCTTAGTAATTATTATACATATAATAGAATAGAATATCATTTATTGTTTTATTCGTGTACATAAAGATCTTATTAATAATATAGTACCAACAGATTCCTCTTTTCGAGCATACAATATTGAAAACATATGTCCTATCATTATACAAAAAAAATTATTTTAAATAAAAAATTTGGATATACAATTTGTTTTAGCGAAGGAGTTTTAATATGTAAGGGGGTTGTTCTAGACGTCTAGGCGAACAACTTTTGGAAATTCGAACATTTCGTTCGAATTTTTCGTTTGAAACGGCTGATTTTCAAGTAAAAAATCTCTCAGAATTATCGAAAAAAAAGTTCGAATTTCCAAAAGTCGTAGAACAAAAGTGGTTGGCCTAGACGTCTAAAACAATCACCTTTCGTAGTAAAACCCCTTCGCTGAAACATATTGTATTTGTTGTAATCAACACCATACAATGCAAAAGTCGTACGAAGGTATATTTTTGTCTTCCAAATTAAAAAGCACCTCCTTTTTTGTATAAGTTTGGCCTCTATGTCTGTCTGTCTGCTTCTCTGTGTACCCACGAATGTTCATAAAATTTGCTTGACAATTAAACAAATAAAACATTGTAACAAGGCTTATACGGTGACCAGACAATGGATAAAATACACACTGTTGTTTTTTGCATATTGTTATTCTTTTATTTTGTTCATATGTTATTCTTTCTTGTCTAATCAATACGGTATGTTACTGTAGGAAACGCGAACGTGAACAAGCCCTGCGCCGGCTCACGACCGCCATCAAGACAGAAGAGGACGACTATCTGGACACGTCGCTAGTTGACGAGGAGGAATTCCTCGTTCAGTACAAGTCTTTACTGTAGTCTTACTAGTCCACTAGTGGGGGAGGGAGGGCTTTAAAGCGCGAGATTGTACCAAGTAAGTCAGTTGTTTTCTATTCTTGGTGAATGTACCATGGTATTTGGTCTACAGTCGAAATATCCTTTATGCTAAAATATTGCAATTCCGTCAAAATAAATATTTCTATTAACGGAATTTAAAAAACCAATAATTATTACAATATCATACCATCTATTCAATAACCGACGTATTGTACCCCAATAACTGCGAACAAAGTGCGAAAACACGTATTAAGCGGGCTAATACGGGCTAAGCGGGCAGTAATGAGTTTGAATTAAGTTATCTAATGCATTTTCTGAATAATATAAAGTTACTAGCAGGCAAACCACGTGCCTTCATCAAAAAATATGAATAAGGTTGCAACTTTTTACTCTCTATTCATGGATTAAATCTACCAGTTATTTTGTTCCCGCCAAATTAAGCTCTACGGAATTAAAAATGTACTGTATCTGTGTTTGTAAGTATACGATACATATAGTATAGGCCTACAGGGTAACAAATACAATATAATATTATGTACAACAGCAATAATAAAATTATATTATTGTTATTGAATTTAAATGCTATCGTGTGTTAAAGATAAATATATTTAATTATATGATAAAGTTAATTGATTGTTGAATCTTAAAAATCCTACTCCTTCCCTACGCTACCACATTGAGTTTCTATTTAAAGAAAACAACACCTTAAAAATATAACCAATATTTTTTATAAATAGTATGTAGGTATTTTTTAATTATCTGTAACATTATACGAATGTTCAACGATAAAATAGATAATAAATACCAGTGCCCTAACAGATACAATAAAATTGTTAATAAACTCAAATAGCGGACAGTGTACTGCCAGAATGTAAAAACCTTTTTTTATCACAGTTGCTCATAAAGTGGATCTTATTCAACGGCTTTTAGGCTCATAATCCAACATATTATGCACGCGTGCGTTTTAGATTTGTTAACTAGTGCTGTAAAGTTATCCCGAAAAGGTAGGTACCAAAGAGTTTTTAGCTAGCAAAAATGGTTGTCTCTAAAGTTGGTTTACGAACGAAAATTTTACGTGATAATGACTTAGAAAACGATTAAAAATTGAGTTGTTTATTTTTTGTTTTTTCTTTACCTAAATATATTGTTTTTCCGTACCATTGTATTTTGTTCTTAACCCCCGACGCACAAACAAATAGAAAAACCCTAAACAATAATGTATGTCACACGAGGATGTATAGGTTAAAATTCTTTAGCCTGGCCTTTCCGGAGCATAATTAACAAAAAAATATTGCCTTAAAAAATGTAAACATAGAGTTATCACAAATATTTTGTTAATGATTATTTTGTTTTCTTTTCAAGTCTTTTCTTTTATTCGCAACTGTGATAAAAAACGTCGTACGATATACGTGTGGAATTGATATTTGCATCTTGGCTTCTATAACACGCTCGCTGCCGCTCGCGCGTCATAAACCGCCTCTATGCAAAGATCAATTTACCACACTTATATCGTAATGTACTATTTAATGATCGCATATACTTTATTTAATTTACCATTAATTAAGTTTTGTTGCGTGTTTTGTTCGTCAGTATGTATGTTTGTGACATATTCGTGTTCAAAAACTATCAAACCGATTGCAATGAAACTTGGTATGTGGATAGCTTGAATCCTCGAATAACACATTGGCTACTTTTTACCCAGGTAAAACCGCGGGGCGCAGCTAGTTAGTTATATTTTTAAGCGAACGTAACATCCAAAACTAACCCTCCGTATTGGTATAAATAAATGTATAACAAAAATGTATGTATATGTATAACCTAATTAAGTAACACAATAAGTTTGTTTGTTTGTACATAGGTTTACTTAAAAATGTATTTTATATTTAATAAAACGGAAAATATATCAATTTATCGTTTATTTTATAGTAAATAAAATAATATAATATGAATCCTTACTTATATTAACTTAAAATAATTTCATTTGTCATTTTTTAACTTAATAAATTCAAATAAAGTAAATTTTCGTTAAAATACTATAAGTACATAATATAAATTCTGAATCTATAAGAATCTACAAAACTGTCATCATTTAAAATAGTTGAAATATGAAGTAATCTTACAAATAGTACTTAAAAATGCGGTGGTACAACGGAAAATATCCTAAAAAATATAATTATGACTTTATGTCAAAAGCTACTTGTCTTGGTCAATGCCTTCATTTAAGTCATGGGAAATTCAATTGAAATTAAATAAAATTTATTAAACGTTAGTTATACAGTTCACACTTTGAAGCGTCTTAAAAATTAAGTTCCGTAAGGCAACAAATAAAAGGAATTTAATATTATTGATAGTATGTTACTTACGTAATATGAATTCCTTCTTTTTAAAAATATCATATCCAAGCGAGGTATGAAAATAAAATTGCCATGCCTTCACTTACGTTATGGTTACTGGCGTACAATAAACTCCAAAAATATGACATCGTCTTTAATATAATCCAACTTATCTAGGCTTGTATGTGGTATGAAGATGTACTGTCTCTTTAGTTGTAAGACTGACTTGTCAAGTGCCTCGTTTGACTTGGACTTGTCTTGGTAAATGCCTTCATTTGCGTCATGGTTACTGGCGAACAATAAACTCCAAAAACATGACATCGTCTTTAATATAATCCAACTTATCTAGGCTTGTATGTGGTATGAAGATGTACTGTCTCTTTAGTTGTAAGACTGACTTGTCAAGTGCCTCGTTTGACTTGGACTTGTCTTGGTCAATGCCTTCATCGTAGTCGTGACGTTTGGACGATGACTTGCGATGTAATTGTAGGGATTTCACTATATCTAGTGCCTGAAAAAAATATATTTTTTTATTTAATTTGGTTAAAATGTAACAAAATGGTATATTACATTTTATAAGAATATTTTTTTCATCAAAATATTGAAGTTTACCTACCCAGCAGAGGGTGGAACACAGCAGGCTAGTTAAACAGTACAGAAACAGAAACAGTATTTATTGGGCATATAATGTTAGAGGAAAGGAACACCCATCAGCGATGTTCTCCCAAAGTACATATTAAAATCTAAATGTAAGTCCTTGACGCTGAAACTCAGACGGCCCACAACAGCTCTGCTGTGGCGCAACATTATTAGAAAGGCCAATCTTAATTAAATGGGGAGAGAGAACACGATTAGAACATAGAACAGCATATACATAAGACTTCTCCCCAAAACCTGGACAAATATGTTTTCCTTTCCGACTAACCTGCCTCCTGTTAGTGCTCTGATCTTTCAACACGATGTTGATCCCGATATCGCAGGGCCAGTCGAGCAGCACGTCGTACGGTCCCGCCAGCATACGAACCGTGCACGTTATGTGACGCCCTTTCCATTTACCTATACCGTTCAGGTGAACTTCTGCCTGAAATCATAAACAATATTTCAAAATTACAAAGTTTAACTTTTAAACTGGCCTCAAAGGTCCATCCTTAACTTTTAATCTTATCAAAATGTTAAATCGCGACCTTGATTTTGACAAAAACTAAACTGCATCATTAGATTTGTGGGAAATTCGTTACCATAACCAGGAATTTTGCAAAAATATGATGATTGCCCTATATTATTGTATCAATTGATATACCTAGTTGCTGAAAAAGATCAATTCCTGGAAAAAATCAAAGAAAATAGCAAATCGTAGTGTTTTTCACAATAGTTATTTCTGTCCCCTTTGGAAGCACACTAGATGAACAATTAGGAAGCACGTTTCCTAGATATCACTTAGGGTCAACCATCAATCTGTTTTGCGACAACCGATTTGAACTCAAAACAGTCACTGTAACCAAAGTCAACCTCACCTTTAAAGTGTATCCGTATTTACTAGTTCTAAAATGCGGGCTGGTCAGTACCATGTCGTTTTCCTTGGCATCCTTCATTCTTGAAGCGTATTGGTCTATTCTCCATATCATATGCCCTGAGGAATTGTAAATACTGGTTTTACAACTCTTGAAAGTCCCGTGGTATCCCAGGGGAATAAACGACTAACTAGAGTTCGTTGCCTTACCATTATCACTGCCCATTTCATTCCCAAATGTCATCCTAGCCTGGAAATCGGCTAACTCCGTCCTCAATTTGTGATAAGACTTGGTGAGGGCACGCAGATCACGCGAGACGATGTCCGTCCGCGCCGATAGGTCCGCGGTTTCTGCACGCGCGTCCGCTGTTGTCACTTCTAAGATACCTAGACGGTCTATCGGCTAAAAGAACGAAAATCATGTTTTAAAAAGTGTATGCCACATTCAGGCACAATATAGCAGTCTGTTTGTGCTTATATGAACTTGTGACACTGGATGTGTTCTGCGGGCAGTGCCAGTTAAAATGGAACTTTCTGAAGAAAAGGTCTGGTCCAGGCAGCCAAATGTAATATCTTTGTGACAATATTACAGAAGGCCATGGTTTGCATCGTTCCTGGCTGTCATTTGCTGTAAATAATTTTGAATAATAATTCGTTAAAAAATTACCGGTCCCTCTGCAGCGACTTCACGCTGCGCTCCGACCGTAGCCAACTGCATCATCTGTTCCGATGCTTGTCTCACATCACTCAACTCTGCATCCAAAGCTGCTCGACTCTCGGCATTACGTTCTCTTTCTTCTTCTATTGTTTGCTTTAGATACGATATTATTTCCTCTGCAAATAATTACTATTATTTAAGACAAAAAGAGGGGTGTTTCGAACTTGGAACTTAGATTTGAATGGATTTCACTTACCAAGTCTCGCTACAGTCCTGATCTTATTGTCATGTTGTGTGAGAGCCTGCTCTAGAAGCTCTCGCTCGTGTTGTTCATGCACCAAGCTGCTCACAGTGCTTTCCAACCGCATCACGGTCGACAACTGCTGGCTTTGCAACTCCTGGACAATAAAGGGGGATTCATTTGGACAACAAAGGAACTTAGTTTAACAGTAGTTACTAGGCATATAATTTTTTGAATTATATTTGTAATTGGATACAGAGGGCAAGCGACCGATCGCTGTGGAACTCTTTGGCGGAGGCCTATGCAGCAGTGTGTGTAGCTGTGGCTGTATCATGATGATGGTATTTATAAAATGCATTTCCAAAGAAAAATGGTTCGTTGTGACCATCTGCATTGGTAATATTATCTATGAAGTTTGCAAGTACTTAGGTATTTAGCAAAAACTTAACAGCTTTAGACAGAATATTCGAATGTACCTATTGTTAGCTTAAACTTGAAAATTTATTAGCCATGTCGTAAAATTACTCGTTAAAATAGAATTGCATCATTGAAGCTACGTCTATTTGAACAACTAATGTTTTATTGCGCAAGAAGAAAGATCAAACTTCACAAACATACCTCATAAAAGCGATTAAATGATCGATTGAAGGACTCGTTTTAATGGAAACAAATTCTTACTTTTAATTTCAAGTGATTCTAGTAATGGTCAACACGTTAATTTAGGGCCAACAATCCCACCAAAGGGCCAAACCCTTTCCCAAAGAAAGCGTTTACAGCGTAAGAGGTCATGGGTTCATAATCCGAATTAGCGTATGCCAGATGACCACTGGACCATGAAAATATTGACCATTGACCGTAATTTCAGCTAGAATCATCCGTTGGTAGTCTGACAGAATGGCGCTAAAGGTGTACCTCACCTGTAAAGCAAGCTGCACATTAGAGAGATCATGTTTGAACTGCGCCGCCCAATTGGCTGCTCGTTCCGCCTCGTCGTCCACTGCTGCTCGTAGAGAGACCAGGGTCGAGAGGAAGTGCTGGTGCTGCTCATCCATAAGAATCAGCTTGGAGCGGAGGGTGTCGATCTCTGTTGATTGGACCTCGCGGTGGTTCGTCTCTTCAGATAATATTAGTCTATCGATGGGAAATTCAAGCAATAAGTACTATTGAATGGTCCCTGCTTGTCGTATAATTACAATGGCTTTAACAGGTCCTTATGTCAGAAAGGGGAACTCCTTCAAAAAATGTAGAAAATCAGACATTATAATATCGTAGCAAGAATCCCTAATAGGTATGCCTTTGCAGAGTGATTTTTTGAACTTGGCACTATTGATTATTCCAGATCGATTATTGAAACTTCGCATAAGAATCAATTGAATCCTTGGGATTCTCCTCCTTCTTAAATCCTGATTTCTCACATGATCCGGGGCACAGCTAGTTATAAAATACTCATGAACCCCCGACGCAAAAACGAAGTGTTATTTTAAGATCTTACTTGACATTAGCAAGTTCTTTCTCGATGTAAGGTAAACAAGGGTCCAAGGAGGAGTCCTGAGGTGTCCAGGTGTGGTTCTTGACAGGTGGAGTCGGAGCGGGGACGCTGGCGTGTGACGGTACTGTTGAGTTGCGACTCTGAAATATATATTCATGTAATGTTGCAGGACATTGTGCGCAACGTCATCTAGCCTCAAGCAGGCAACTAGGCTTGTAATACGGTGACCAAATAACAAATTGCATATTTATACCAACTGAACCGATGGGAATCCAACCCGTTATCTTCTGCTTATTTATTTGATTTAATTAAAAGTCAAATCATTATTTTGAGGGCGGTATGCAGGAATATTAAAACCTAGATTGTATGGAATTAAAACTTGATTGTAAAGTCAATCTGGTTGGGCTTTATTTAAGTTGGATACAAAACACTTTCTCAAAAAAAGTCGACGTCTGTTTTCTGTTTTTTATAGTTACAAATGCGCCTGTTACAATCTTCAAAGCAAATTTCAAAAAATAACATTGCTCTTACGGTAAAGAAAAACGCTTTTTCTCAGTCGTTCCTACCTAGCAAGGTACCCACTGGAAACTAATGGGGAAAAAATCCCAGCCGTTACCAGTGGGAACAAATTACACTCAACATTTTTATTAGTCGCCGATTACCAGTCGTTCCTACCTAGCAACGCTTTGTCTGGTTATATAACTTTTTAATTTTGCTGCAAGTGGACCTTTGATAAGTAGGAGCGGTGTTAGCTTAGTGGTAGATCCCAGCCGGCCGTGCACCAATTAATTTTTCTTAAGAAAAAATTATGTGCCCTAATTGACATTGCTCTTACGGTGAAGGAAAACATCGTGATGAAAGCCGCGGCTTAGTTGGCCCCAGCAATATTGACAAGTTCTCTCCTCTGGATATGGTCGATTAAGTTGAGAGGGTAGTAGGTGCTGGGCAAGTCTACGCCATCCTCACGCAAAAAGGACCTAATTAAAAAAAGTCTAATTTTGGCAAACAGCCCATATACAAGTACAAGTACAAGATATAAAGGTAATGTACCTTATCCATAAGAGGGCAGTCCTTAACGTGTGTATCCCTGTGTTTCCTCTGTATCCACGCCCCGCAGCGGAGCGGGCACTGCTCCAATATGCTGCCACATTGTTTCAAGTGATTCTGGAATTTTATTTAAATAAGATTCAATATTTTTGAATGATTTTTATATACGCCTGAAAATTTACTTGTTTAAAAAGTTGAATCTTATTTAAACAAGTAATTTTTCAGGCGTATATAAAAATAATTAAATTGACAATGGCAAATAACAAAACTAACTACGACCGCTGATAACTTTCAACTGGTACAACAAATTTTCAAAACATGGCCGAGAATATATGCCTATCGACTTAAGGTATTTACGGAACGTAAAATGCATTACCTATCAGTAGATTTCGGAACTACTACGATGCCACGTACGCAGACAGACAAACAAACAGACATATCACACTATAACACCTCCTCCTTTATCAGTGAAGAAACTGATTCTCAGCGGTAAATTTTTTTAGACCCAATTTCATTTAGATCCACTTTTTGCCCTAAACGGTGGATTGAAAATGAAAAATACATAGATCCATCGGTGGAGCCTCGTCAGTGAATTCTAGTAGAATGACCGCTTTTTGCGAAAAGATAGCCGATGACATGAGAATGTTTTTTTAAATAATACCTATCTAAATCAGTTGACCACTATCTCACCCGATAGTAAGTGACGACGCGGTCTAAGCGCACGCGCGTCTAGTCAAGACACCTATACCCTCGTGATTTAAAATAAAACCCCCAAATAAATGGGTGCCTTCAAGAGACGCGAGTGAAAGTAGAAAGAAGGCTGTGCAACGAAAACTCTTCCGACCAGTCACTTGTCCTTCCTTTTGTGGCTGCACCGACCTACTTGTCGGAACGAGAACAAGTCTTGAACCTCATCGTCGCGCCATCGCCACCATCAGGTGAGATGAAGTCAAACGTAAACCTATTTTGGGCTAAAACAAGATTCCACCCGAACATACTTACATACATACACTGCAAGTGAAATAAAAGCTTTTTTATCACAGTTGCTCATAAAGTGGATCTTATTCAACGGCTTTTAGGCTCATAATCCAACATATTATGCACGCGTGCGTTTTAGATTTGTTAACTAGTGCTGTAAAGTTATCCCGATAAGTTAAATACGTATCTTACTGCTAATTACATGTTAGGTAGGTGAAACATTCTTAATTTATCTGGGTTATACTGTTTTGATGTATAAAAAAATGTAGATACCAAAGAGTTTTTTAGCTAGCAAAAATGGTTGTCTCTAAAGTCGGTTTACGAACGAAAATTTTACGTGATAATGACTTAGAAAACGATTAAAAATTGAGTTGTTTATTTTTTGTTTTTTCTTTACTTAAATATATTGTTTTTCCGTACCATTGTATAACCCCCGACGCAAAACAAATAGAAAAAACCCTAAAAAATATTGTATGTCAGACGAGGATGTATAGGTTAAAAGTCTTTAGCCTGCCTTTCCGGAGCATAATTAACAAAAAAATCTGCCTTAAAAAAATGTAAACATAGACTTTTTTTTAGAGTTTTGGCGGGAACGAGTTAACAACATGTCGTGCTGCAGTTTTATTTTCATGAAACTTAGATGTAACCCGAGTTGAATTGTATAATTCTGGTGGAATGTTATTCAATTTAGTTCTGTGAAAGTGCACAAGTGTAGTGAAAGTAAAAATCAGTGTCAAACATGCAGTTTTCACGTTGCCTCCAAATCTCCTATTAAGGTTATGGTAAACTTGCCACCGCTTTACTATAACCCCTGACTTGACGGACTATGACGACTTTGACTGTATTGAAACACTTAAGGCCCGATTTATAAAAAATCGGGTCATAATTTGATGCAAAATATAACTTGACACTGGCTAAATGCACACGTGCGAAGCCATAATAAAAGAAAAAAAAAAAAACATAGACTTATCACAAATATTTTGTTAATTATTATTTTGTTTTCTTTTCTAGTCTTTTCTTTTATTCGCAACTGTGATAAAAAACGTCGTACGATATACGTGTGGAATTGATCTTTGCATCTTGGCTTCTTATGACACGCTCGCTACCGCTCGCGCGTCATAAACCGCCTCTTTGCAAAGATCAATTTACCACACTTATATCGTAATGTACTATTAAACAACCCTATCTATTTCTATAAATAAAAGACTGTCAAACGTAAATAATACTTTAAAATATGGATTAAAACCAGCAATACTCGGAAAAATTCACAACGGATATCATTGCCCTTCGAGAGATAAAGAATAAAAATACGGAGATTATAATGCTTACAGTGCGTGCCAGATAAATCTGTGCATAGCCCAAATCAGAACTAATTGAAAATGTTCCAATTATTGTCGTTTACGATATGTGTGTTTCCATCAAAGACAGTATAAACATAGACCAAAAACACCGATCAAAGGACTGGGCCAATCATACTTGCCGACTATACATTGAGCTGAAGAAATTTTCATTTCTCGATCTCGAGTTAAGATAGGCGAATATTGATTTTAAATCAAGGGTTTTCATCAATTAACTTATATTTTATTTTCATTCGTTTCCCGTGTTCTTATTGGCCATCATCACGTCAAAAGTAATCAAAAGTGGACCCAAGGACGAAAACGTAATTCAACAAAAACGCCACCAATGGCGCGCTCACTTATCTGGGACGTAATCCACCACGTTTTATCAAATCGTATTTGGTACAATGCACTTATGTAGGTAGGTAGGTATGTACTTACTTTAACTGGTTTTGGTATGAAATACCTGCCTACTACCTACCTCTAAGTACATAATATTTATCTCTGAAAAGGTATATCGCCGTACCTACCTACGATACGCAAAACGTATATAAATATTCTTATTAAAGACGAATGCCTATTTTATTGGGAGACTGGCTTTTGCCTGGCCGCTAGGGTTTGAACTTTCCTTTCTTAGCGCATGCGTACGTTATAACAACTATCTGTATGCCAATCCGTTCATTGGTTTGAGCTGTGCATTGTTGATATATCAGTCAGGCAGGAGTTTGAATTTAATATGTATAGATTTTGGCCTCTGGTTATGTCAACGTTGATTCAGCTTTGTTTTATAAACAGACGAATCATGTTTCTGAATATGTAGGTAAACGGTTTCCACTTTTTTACCTGACTGATTTTAAGGGAAATATCATTCTTGTTACCTACTGTGTTGCATTCTTTAATATATCTTTTAATTTCTTTGTACCCAAGACTTACAAATATATTTAGGTAATAATATGACTGAGGAACTGTTATAAAATATTATGCCGAATATATCAAATAATTACAAAACATTTGTAACTTGTCAAATAATAATTACCTACATTTAAAACAAAACAATAAGTAAGGATATCTTCTTGTTCTCAAATAAATTATGATTTAAAATTAACATTTAAGGTTACTAAAAAATATTATGTGAGAAAGTTTAAAACTGCGCCCACTTTTACACTTTCTCCTTTAATATCATCAAAAAGTTAAAGTGCATATTTCTCAGTAGTCATTCAAAATGTGAATAAAGTTCAATCATAATTTATTTTGTGAACAAGAAGACGTCTTCTCTCAGTAATGCACCCGCTGATTTATTGTTTTCAAAGAAACACATTCCACGTGTTTTTTTTATGTTATGTAGCTTAAACTTCGTACATATTTTCCGGCTCTTTACACCTGTCTAACATTTAAAAACGTGCTCATTTGACGTAAAGCACACGATCGAAACGAAAACGGAAAGCCGATAACACGGAAACAAAAGACTATCAAAACGGAAACAAAAGATGGTGGAAACGGCAACAAAAGACGATCGAAATTGAAAAAAGAGTTAATCAAAACATTAATAAAAGGCGATCGAAACGGAAACACGGGCAATGAGTTCCTAGAAAAATTTGACCCAATTTGGGCTACAAGTTACGAATGTTTCTACTTGACACCGGCTCATGGACGTTCGAAGCCAAAGCGTAAGTACCTGTAACTGTCCCATTTCAAACAACTCATTACAGAAGTAACAAGCGCTCTCCTTACTCCTCTTCACAGCGTTCCTATCCACACTCATGTTCACTGTAGAACCATATCAAACCATACACTAAACATTATCACATCAGATTTAAACACACAAAACTATAAATCACTGTCTATTTCCTTTGAAACTGTTCTATAAACATTCAATGGTCTAAAGTTAAACAAGATTTAGTAAGTATTGAAATTATAGAATTTTGATAGGTATATTTGATGCGTGATGTCTAACACAATGTATTCTGGTAAATGATTCATATCGGGTTATCTAGTGATACGCGGGGCGTAGTCGGTGATAACGACTAGGTAGGTACAATCAACGTTCAAAAGTGCACCGCCACTGTACCTAATGTTTTCAATCCTATGCAGCACTATTTGAGCACTATTATAACAACGTAACGTGTGAATTGACCCCACGTCGATTGGTGTAGCTGGTGGCGGCTTATACCACTCACACAACTAAACGCATAGCTAACATGTTGAAAATAATAATCACACTGAGAATTTTTAATTCAAGTATTTATGTTTATGTGTGACGTCTATTAGAAAAAGGTTGAAACTCCTCCTACTTTTTGATAGTATTATGGTAACAAATTGATAGTGTACTTATGACGTATACTGTACCTACCTATAATAAATGAATAATAAATAAATATAGCAGGACATTTCACACATCGCCATCTAGCCCCAAGTTAAGTAACTAGACTTGTGTTATGGGTGCTAGACAACGGATATACTACCTACTTATATAATTTTCTTTTGTAAATATATACTTATAATACAAAGAAACAACCAGACCACAGACAAATATCTAAGCATAAGTATGCGTCTGAGGCGGGAATCGAACCCGCAACCCTGGGTCGTCACCTACGTCACCCACGTGTATCATAAACAAATAAGTAAATACCTACCTATTGCAATTAATCTCGAATTTTTTTCTGGGTCAAGGGCTTGGATTCATTAAGATCAGAATCGTCTATCTATTGACTATTTATGTTTTACTATAGCAGCGCTCCGCGGTTTTACCCGCGTAAGTCTTGATCCCGTGGGGATTTCGGGATAAGTAGTTTTTGCGTGAAGGAGTAACAAACATACCTACTAATTATTACTATCACACAAACTTTTACATTTACCTAATATATTAATAGGACTAGATTTTGTCGGCGACTTCGCCCGCGTAGGGTTTGTATTTTACAAAAGGATTTTGGAAAATACAAACCCTACGTTCTAACAGCTATCTGTATGCTAAATTTTAGCCTATTTTTATAGGTAAAGTAAGTCAGTTAAGACTTTTATATTTATAGATAGATAAGCTTTTTCCGATTTTCGCAAACGGTACTAACTCGGGTAAAATTGCGTGGCGCAGCTAGTCGAGTAAATCACGTAAAACTTGCCAATTTGCTTTGCATCCAGTTTATCTGGTTTTTAGCTTCGGGGCAGTCGGGGTTCTGATTTTGGTGCAATAGAGATCAAGCGTAGTAGAGATCATTTATATCGATTGTGTAAGGGATATGGTTTATAGCTAGTAGGATGATTCGAATTGAGGAAAACGAACGATCCTATTGGTGGATAAAGATCTATCATACGAACTTCTTCCGCATCTACACTAATATTATAGATTTTTTTGTTTGTAACGAATAGGCTCTAAAACTACTGCACTGAAACGATGTTGATGAAACCTACGTATGAGATGTATATTGAATAATTGAGAGCAATACTTTTTATTTCCACATTCCCACGGGGCGGGAAAACTGCGGGGCTTTGTTGGATTTCCTTAACTTCATACCACCGATGAAATGAGAAGTTCTAACAACTTGATTGCTTACATTTTACAGTCACAATGGGCCACCTTATGGCACCCATGCCTAAATATTAGTTTAACATCTAATCTAATTTCTAAAAAACAAAATTAGATTGTTTTAATGTTATTAATTACTTACCCTGTCCTGTAAGACAGAATTTGTATTCCTCTAAGTATATATATCGCTTTGTCATTTTGCTTTATAGACAATTCCCCTTTAAGCAAACCGCTTGTTAGTCATATCGCATTCAGGCATTCTGCTTCAGTGGCATCTTTCGCTTAGGGTGAACAGCTTTCTAGGCTAACCACCCATTTAGGTATAATGCCTTTATTGGCATGCGTCTTAAAAGGTATCTCGATCATAAGGGATAATATCTACTGAACTAGAATAGGGCTACAACAGTTATGGCAATACGCTCTTGACCAGTGTTGTATTGCATTATGTTAAATGTAATAAGAACATTGGATCACTTTGAATATATCTACAGATAGTTCTTGTGAAATGTCTACCTGAGCCCCGGGATTGAACCCGCGTAACTCCCAATTCCGTTGGAATATCAGGTTAAAAAGTTTCCTAAGTGTAATTCCAGGATTATAGCTATTTATTATATACCGAGTTTCATCACAATTGGTTCAGTAGTTTTTGCGTTAAGAAGTGACAAACATACTAACAAACTTTCGTATTTTCGATATTATTAACTTCCGATCCTGTGGGAATATCAGGATAAAAACTAGCCTTTGTATTTTTTCCACCTATTTACCATACCAAATTACGTTGAAATCGGTTCAGTAGTTTTTGCGTTAGGAGGTAACACACATACAAAACAAACTTTTACGTTTATACTATTAGTAGGATTGACCTTTATGTCTTGTTGTATTAGGTATTAGCGCATAACATGACAGACATATTTCTACGTCCCGTCGACCAAACTCTAATATTATCCTTGTATTTCAACTTGTTCTTTAACAAACAGACATACGTAGTTACATGCTATTCGACGACCTTTGTGGCGTCGTCGTGGAGGGTAAATACCGGCCAGTGACGTAGAAGGTTGCTGGTTTGGTGCCCGCCGTCAAATAAGTAGTTGAGTATATTTGTTTCTGTAAACAATTATTTGTTGTGTGTTTGTGTGTCGGTGTGTCTGTATTTATAGGTAATATAATAAGTACCTACCTATTTATTTACAAAAAAGTTGCTAACTGGTATATAATATTCTAATCCGCTAGGTAACGCCGTGTGCAATATTTATTTATTTATGCCTACCTACTTACTCTATTTTATCGTTTATAAATTACTTGTTTGAAAATAAATAAATGAATATTTTACTTCTTCACAAATTAGGGTTGCTGATTATTTGAAAAAAATATTTTGCGATACGTATTCGTTTCATAAAGAAAAATGTTGAACAAAACGCTTTCAAGTGTAATTTGAACCATACACGAAATGGGGTCCAAGTGAATTCGGCTCTGAAAGCCTTCTGCTGCATATTCAAAAGGTGATTTTGATCCATTTATAAGTCTAAAAATTATTATAATTATGAAATACTCAATGACTGGAATAGGTGATTATATATCTGTTTACTTACTATTAAAATATTCGTATTTTTTTATAATGAATCAAGTTTTATTTTAAGAAACTCAACTGACCATTTGCATCACAAACAAGGCGGTTGCGAAAAATGATAGGTTATTATTAATTAGAAGTTTCATCTGGAGGCTTTGAGCGCAGCAGCCTGCGCGGGCGCAGGTTTCGCCACCGATTTACCTTCAAACGAGTCAGTCGTCGTCCGACAGCCGCGGCGGACGTACGTTGCGTCAACATTTAGTTACAAAAAAACACGCGAATTAAACAATTTAAAGTGTTAATGTTATTTGTGTTAGTGAGAAGGTGGATTTTTATTGAATTTTTTAGTCGTGTGAGTATTTAAAGTAAATGTTTAATTTATATTTGTTGTTTTACAGCTTTAGGTATGGTTGCTTAGGTAGTTGAGTGTTATTGACTGGTTTTTTTACTTAATTGTCTTTTGCATCGATTTAAGAGATAAAGATGTATTAACTGTAGAGTTTATGCATCCCTTTATTATGTTCTGGTATTGAAAATGTCTTTGAATAGAAATATTATAGTACTTATTTGTTGTCTAGTTTTTTTATACTTATCTATTATGCATTCGTGTTTGTCATTATATCTAAATGTTATTACATACAGAATAATATCTACATTCGATTTAAGAATGAACACATAGTCTTGCCGAAATATTACCAAATCAATGCACGTTTTTGCCTTCTCTCTAGTGCTATATTTAGCCTATCTTGTCGGACAACGTAAAGCCGAAACTGGAAAGTATTCCACATGGGTTTCAAAGTCAAATATTCAGTTGAATAATTCGCAAGAATTCACATTGAATCGTCTTAAAAACTAAGTTGAGATGTGTGTCTTCGAACGCGCCTACCAATGAGAAGAAGACAAGAAAGTCACGGATATCTCTGTGATCATGTTGACAAAGGTCAAGATTACAATAATTTTGAAGGTATATTTGAAATCGAGCAATAAAAGTCATCCTCGATGGGTTCTTATCATTAACGTTTTCTTACATAACTGCAAAAACTTCTACCACCACCCCCTGGACAAAGTCATGGTGCCAAGTGACTCGTCACGTTCCATCATGTTGTGCAGGCATGCAAGCATGGTACATCCTCGACATCATCGTCGCGCCACCATCGGGTGCAAGCCTATAAAGTGTAAAAAAAGTTTACACAGTCGGTGTAATGCGAAAAATAATCTCGCTTATCGAACTTCAGATCGGCGGACAGAGAATATCCCAACAAACAGCCATTTTGAGGAATATTTCATGTTCAAGGCTTACACTACCAAAATCTTCCAATCTAAAATGTATCTAGATAGAAAGAGAAATAAATTATTTGTTGTCAATACCAATACCACAAACAACAAATACAAAAACACAAACAAATATTTAAAAACCAAGATGAACCAAATCGGTTCAGCCGTTCTCGAGGTATATATATACATATTAGGTACAACACATAAAGGCTGATGTATATGTTTTATCAAACCTTAAAAATGTTTAAAAGCCTTGTCAGTCTGTAATTGAAAGTAAAAATATTTTCGTAAAGTGAATGTAATGCTGTCACTATCAAGTTGTAATACAGGCAACATTATATATTTTACATAGGTTAGTAGGTAAGTAGGTACCTATTACATAGTAAATACATACCTACCTATATATATGAGTGTATTTATAGTGAGCTTTATTAACGTATGAACGGTGAAGGAAAACATCGTGATGAAACCCGCGGCTTAGTTGGCTCCAGAAGTATTGACAAGTTTTCTCCTCTGAACATGGTTGACTAAGCTGAGAGGGTAGTTGGTGCTGGGCAAGCCTACTCCATATCCTCACGCAAAAAGGACCCAATTAAAAAGAGTCTAATTGCGGAAACAGCCTGTATACAAGTACAAGTACAACGTTATGAACACCTATACCTACCTAACAATTTTTAGGTAGGTACTTTAAAGTACATAATATTGTATTAATCGCTGGTAAAAAAATGATGTTTATTATGATGATTGAATAATACTGGATATTTAAAATAGCCCCATCCAGGTTTAAGCTAAAAAGTTATTGTACTATGGTGACCAGTACAACGCACCTACCTAAAGAAGTACTCGTTTATTCGTGTCGGAAATTAATTGTGGTTTTTATTAATGAATGAATTCTTAAAAAGTATAAATGTTATTGTCTAATAATATTTCTCGTGGCAGGATTTAAACTCGGATGCCACCAAACCTGGTTTCTTCAAGCAAGAAACAATCCTCTCCCTATAGACGTTAGAGAATATTTTCTGTTTCTCTCTACCGATCAAACCGTACAGCACATTTAGTATGGCAATTCCTTCCACACCTCAAACCAGAGTCTCAAAGCTAAATGCCTGGCGGAAGGGACATTTTGAAACATTTTTAACAATGCTCGTTTATGTACAAACTTGACACTGGCTATAATATGCACAAGGCCACCGATAAAGGGATCTAGTAAAATACCCAAATAGTTGTTTTAATCTTGATTTAAACAATAAACTTAGGAACAGTAGTGCCCACCATATTTACATAAAATATGTGTTAGTATGCTCCCCTGTACCATGGCTTGGAAAATAACTGACCAAACACGGAACCAACGTAAAAAGCTTCAAGATTATATATAAATTGTAGCCGACTTCAAGGAAAGAAGCATATTATTTTGCGTTTTTTATTCACATCTTTAAAATGTATTTATTACCGAACTTTTTTTCTTTAAAGTTGAAGGTTATTTTATTGATTACATAATGAAATATTTTTTATATCGAATTTATTATATTTTTTAATCGCTTCACGTTTAATATAATTAGAAAAAACCTTCGATATTGAGAATAAATATAATCCAATACTTAATAAAAATTATTTGTATGTACAATTAGGCAACAAAATTACAGACACACCGTAGAGCCCCAAAACTGCCATTATTTGAATGTTTTCAATTCAAGTAAGATTCTTACAGTTGAAGTTCAAAGTCTTTTAACACATGAATGTATTAAACAAACATTCCAATAATTAGTAATGTTAAAACTCTACGTTGGGTCTACAATTCTATTGCCGACTATACCTACAGAGAGGTTAAAAATATAAGCATTTTATTAAGTTCGAATTGTGTAGATTCTATTTAATTATATTTAATACCTGTTATTAATTTATAACTTAATTTATTTTTTACGAACGAAGATTACTGATAAAAAATGTGAAACGCATTGTCAACTAAGTTAACCAGTGAAAAACAAGCAATTTTCTTTACAATTACCATTGTAATCCGACCTCTCGCCAACTTCCAAGTTGTTTGCCCAGCAGTCGTACGTAGAGATTAAATACTTCTATTGTAATAGAAAGTAAAAAAATGTTCTATTAGTAAAAGATTGATTCGTTTTCTATATGTGAAATACTGTCATATTTCACTTAATTACAGGAGAATGTTATTAGGACAGGTAAACAACCTTTTTGAAATCTTTTCTTTAAACAGCCGATGGCTGTATTTGAATGCTCAGTTCAAGGAGTTTTTAATTTTTATCCGGTAAAATGTACTGCAAGTAGCCGTCGCGTTTCGGGTTTTGTAATTAACAGACACATAATTGTACATCTAGTTATTTTAGAAAAATAAAGTATTTGCATCATAATATTTTAATATTAATAAAAATATTGTATAGTTCAACAACAGTTGAGATACAAGCTTACCGCTTAGTTCAGACACAGATGGATTTATAAATTTTGTAAACCTTTTACTAAAATAAATGATTTATTATTATATTATTATAGTTATGTTCACATCGGCCCCCTGTTCCGTCCAAGGGGCCGATGAGAGTAAGGAAAATCAACGGGGAGTCCGTTGAGAGCAGGGGATGCGTTGAGAGTCAACCTATGAGCTATAATTTCTGGCATATTTCATATTTTATAGTTACTCCTTTAAATTGTATTGTTTTAGGGTAATGTATTTTTTGAGTAGACCGACCCTGACGCGCGGTAAAACCTGAATGAGTTTATGTAGCGTCTCGTTTAAAACTTCATGTACATATTCTTTTGTATTTATCTATACTAATATTATAAAGCTGAAGAGTTCGTTTGTTTGAACGGTTGAATCTCAGGAACTACTGGTTCGAATTGAAAAAATATTTTTGTGTTGGATAGTCCATTTGTCGAGGAAGGCTATTTTATATTTCCATATTCCCACGGGATCCGGAGTTACGCATGTGAAACTGCCGAGCGCTGCTAGTAATAAATAATAAATAAAAGCTCTAGGCACTCTCTCATTGTATATATGTGCGTGTTTTATCTCTATGTCAGCAGTAATAGTGTATGTATATTCTCACCGATTGGTGTTGTAACAATCAGTTTACATTGTTGAGAGCCATTGTCTGAGCACTGAGCACTAAGCAGTGCCTCAGTGCCCAGTGCAGTGCAGGGTAAAACATTACTTACTTACTTGCTACCCTTGTTACCTATTCAAGAAAAAAAGAAAATACTTACAACACACCAAGAACCATGCATCATCTATAGATACCTACTCGTACTCTATACTTATAATACAAGAATGGATAAAAAGTCTATACTTGGAAGCAAAAAATGGTTCCAAAAAAATCGGTGAAGAAAAATGCGTTTTTTTGTCAATTAGGTTAATTGTAAGCGGTTTGAGACCATTCGCGGGCAAAACCGCGGGGCGCAACACCTAGTAATTAATACCTACCTACGAAACTTGTACAAAGATCACATACAAAATAGCAAAAACCTAATTTAATTAGAATAATAAAAGGTAGTTATATATGTATACGTACCTACATAAATAACGGGTTAACCAAAGATTATGCAAGTATTGAGAACATTAATAAGTTATGAAAATGTTGGTTTATCATTATTATGCGATATTTTAAGACAACAATTATTTATGGGCTAAACTTTGATATATTTTAATGTTTGTACGTGCAAAAACAAGAAAAATATATAAATTCACCAGTTGCTTTTAATCTGTCATCCGTCGTCCGTCATTTGCCGTCCGTCATTAGTCGTCCGTCATCCACCGTCCGTTATTTGTCGTCCGTCATCCACCGTCCGTCGTCACTGGACATTATACACTGCACGCGAACACAGCCGCAATAGACAAGTAAAAATAAATTGGCGAAGTGTTTTATTTTCGTTACGGAATTTCTTGATTCGGTTGCCGCGCTCAAAGCCCGCGATAAAAGCTATGCAATAGCTTAAAATATATATATCTACCACCGAATTGAGAATCTCCTCCTATTTTTTAACTCGGGTAAAAATATAAAATGACTATACTTTTTTTCGTTTCTTATTCTAATATAAAAATAGGTACCGAAAAAATTACTACCTACCTTCCCAATTATATTCAAATATAAAAGGAAGTATAAAAAATACGTTCTTACCAGATTAACAAAAGATTACAAAACATTGTGTTAAAAAATTGACAGAAATAAACAAAATGATTGGCAACGTTAACGCTAGTAGGTAGTAAAAATAATAGTACATCTATAAAACATACAAACCTCTATAGATGTAATTTGAAGCGACCTTCATATTTTAATCAGTCATTGTCTTCTGGATTCCTTCAGATTTTCGTGTGAAATATAATAAGTTTACGTAAAAACCTGTAATTTCTTACCTTACTTCCTGAGACGTATTATTTCTGGCTAATTTTGTTGAAACACTTGACGAAAATGTAATAAACAACAGATTTTTACAAATAAGTAAATGATAAAATATTTATATTTTTGATGGTGTTATTCGTTAATTATCTAAAATTTAATTTTAGCAATCTTGCACCTGAATTACATAAGACAGGATAGGACAATGTAATATTAGACATGTCAGTACACCGAATATTGTGGGACTGGACGTAATGGAACACTGGATAACTTTAGCTACACGTGCTGTAACCAATGTCATTTATTTAATGATTAAACGAACTTACTTGTACGTGAAGTTCTATCAGAATTATACGAAGTGCTTCGTCCGAAGAGATTATTATACTGAAATATTTATTTTATTTTATTCGGTAGACAAACAGCAATAGTAACAAAAATATAAATTAACAACCTTACATTGTCAACTCAACGCTTTTTAGAATTCGGATTGTACCTACTACCGTATTTCAAACGTCCTTGAACGCTTTTTTCGGGAAATACTGAAATCCAATCAATAATACTTTTCATTAAACACTCCGAGTTGCAACAGTTCGTTCAACCAAACTAGCAACGGACCTAACTAGGACAAAGCCTTTGCTCGGACATCCAAGATTTTCTTTTAAAGTGCATTCAAATTCACGTACCTACTCATAAAAGGTATTTAGCGAAGCGGATCTCTTTTGTTTTAACCTTAATAAGCTATAAGTATCCTCTTTGCTTACATCCGTTACATTTGTTTTTTGCATGGACTCTTCATATAGATTTCAATGACGTTTTACATTAAAACTAACATATGAAGTAATCTTAGGTGGACTGAGTACTTAATACTTATTCCAAGTAAAACCTTAAATGAAACGAATGGTGCCTTTTAATCAAGATTAGCTTATACTTCTCAGACGAGATGTTAATAAAAGTTCCCACAGCCGCTAGCCGATGCAATAACAATATTGTTCGCAACCACCGCGTTGACTCGTTGTTGGGCAACTATTACCTCTCAGCCTCTCAGCGTCTCAGGTCTCAGATGTAGAGATCTCAACTACAAGTAGGTATCATTGCACCAAGCGTGTTTGTTTTGTTTTGGCTGATAATTGTCGTCGCTCTAGTTTGAAGACCACTTTGGCGCGATAGGTGAATGCTGCCGCAAAAATTGCTGTAAACTTTTTCTTTATCTGGTCATCTACAGTGAAATATAGGTACTCAGTACACCCGTTTTTTTGTCACTATTATGTACCTATTAGTCCCATTTGATAAAACTGTAGAGAACTTAGATATTTCCAAGGTAGGTAAATACTACAATTGATATACAGACGTACATTCTGAAGGGAAAAACGAATTTTTATTTTATTCATAAATTATACCTAAAGAATACGTAGGTATTTATGTGGAAGTTTCTTACTCAACATAGTAAATCCGGCAAAATCTCGACGTAAATAGCAGTGGAACTTTGCACTTCATGTAAAAAAACATCGCAAAATCAACTTAGCCATATCAATACTACAAATAAATCATCAGGAATATCTAAGAAGTAAGAACTAGTTTTATAGGAACGTGTTGCGCTTTTTTTTTATAAATTAGCGAATATTACGACCTTGACATGTGTTATGTTTTTGTTGATTAAATTATTTGTGTAGTCATCATTACAAATCAGAGAATATCTTCTACCTACCTGCTGATTGTGTTAGATATTAATAAATAAATATTGCAAGACATTCCACACATCGCCATCTAGCCCCAAGCTAAGTAACTAGACTTGTGTTATGAGTGCTAGACAACGGATATACTACTTATCTTTTCTTTTGTAAATATATACTTATAAAACATAGAAACAAGCAGACCACAGACAAATATCTAAGCATAAATACTTGTCTGAGGCGGGAATCGAACCCGCAACCCTGTGTTTGGGAACCCGGCATGGTGACCATTGTTGTGCCAACTGGGTCGACTTAGCTATTATGACGTTATGACCTTAAATGTACGAAAACGAATAAAAGATAATTTTTGAGGTAGAATGTGACAGGGATAACGATATGGATTTCGTTCGTATAGAAAAGAACACGAAGAATATTATGTCTCCGCTTAAAATATTGAGGTGTAAAATCAAATAATTGCTCATTACAGGAAACCTAACTGGTTTTCTCAAAAAATAATTATCTGTTTTCCCGAGATCTAGATTAAAATGCATGCAAAACACCTTCACCCAACCAAAGACCGAGATCTTCTTTTGATAACTGTTCATCGATTTTGGTAACCAAAATGACGTAATGTAAATTCTGAAGTAGTTCTGAAGATATTCTCTAGATTACTACTTACCCACGGACGTACCTAACCTTGCCATTTTGACGTCATACAATAGCTCCCTACCTACTAATAATGTACCCAAATAACGACATATAAACACAAGAGCGCCACGGTTCATCACAAAACCTATGATTAAGTGAAGCTCACACCGCGAGTAGGTATCATATTGTCTAAGTACGTGATAAACAAGCTATTTCCTGGTAGGTAGGTCATTTGTCGTGCAAGATATCACTGAATACTTAGAAATACATTTTTCTTACTTATGCACTTTGAGATCTAAACAAACAAATGATGTGCGAATGAGATCTCACATCGATATGATCTTAAAAATAGTTTGAATTGTCTTGCTGTCTTATAATCTAAAATTATGAAGGAATTTTCAAAAAATCACGATACGACTCTAAAATTCCATTCCGTTAAAATTTAAATAGTTTAAGATCTTAATGCCGCATGCGGTGAGAATTCCCAAAATTAGTAGGTTGAAAATACTGTGTTTTTTTGTGCAATATGGGAATAAGTGTTATTGGTATTTAGGTGGATCAGAAATATTTAATACTAGCTGAGCTCCCGATCCCGTGGGAATATCAAAATGCAAAGTAGCCTATACACAGCCTTCCTCAATAAATGGACTATCCAACACAAAAATATTTTTTTAATTCGAACCAGTAGTTCCTGAGATTAGCCCGTTCAAACAAACAAACTCTTCAGTTTTATAATATTAGCATAGATTCAGTCCTTTCGATCGTCACATAAGCAGTTATTTAGCAATCTGGCTGCACGGTGAAAATAGTGGCAACACTAAACGTGCTTTTGTTTTAATTTCATTTGTTATCTTGAGTTACATTGAATAATTTCAATAACATTTGTCATTCAAAATATATGCAGAAGCCGTGCCATATTTAATAAAAAAAATAAAATAACTTATTAAAAATGGCAGTAAATGAAAACAAAAAAGAATGAGTCTAGGGGACTTAGAGAAACAAGTACAAAAAAAAAGAAAATAATGCTTTGTAAGAAGGACTAGTTCCGCGGATGCATGATAGATTGCAGATCTAGTTTGCTACAGAACTCAGGACTTTATAAAAAAAAATAGAATGACGATCAGTAAAAATTGACGACTTGTGTAACGAGGCTTTAAATACTAATCATTATTAACCCTTTGCCTTCCCTAAACGGCCAATGAAGAAGAAAAAAATAGTTACTTGACCGTTGAATTATATATCAGTGCCGTCTATTGAACGATTCGGAACTAGTTTAAAAAACTGGCCAAGTGCGAGTCGGACTCGCACACGAAGGGTTCTGTACCATTAATTTCTGTTTATAGTATTGGTTGTTACAGCAGCAACAGAAATACATCATTGGTGAAAATTCAACTGTCTAGCTATCACAGTTCATGACACACATCCTGTTGACAGACGTTTTCACCCCTTGGGTACGAAATCAATATGCGAATCTAAGTGAAGGCCATTGTAATCTTCAGTGTAACATAAGCGTCCTTCTAACAACTTGACACTTGCGCTTGACTAAACACCTAAACGACAGTTGAGACGTGTTAAGTGGTTAGTTAATTATGGTCAAGTTACCTTTGATTGGTGGAAGTGGTTAATTTAATTGCCTACGAGTACATCAAAGTTACATTGTCGTTTTGATTTGTAATGAGGAACACTAAATTTGCTTGTTTTTATAGATCCATACCCAAAGGGTAAAAACGGGATCCTTTTACTAAGATTCAGATTCTACTGTCCGTCTGTTTGTCGCCAGGCTGTATCTCATGAACCGTGATAGCTAGACAGTTGAAAATTTCACTTATGATGTATTTCTGTAGCCGCTATTAAATACTAAAATTAATAGAATAAAATGGTGTAAATGGAATATACGGAACCCTTCTTGCGCGAGTCCGATTCGCACTTGCCTGGATTTAAAAAAATACTAGTTTCTAATCGCTCGATAGATGCCGGGAAGTATAGCCACCGTAGTCTTTTTTTTTTTTTTTCTTTTATTATGGCTTCGCACGTGTGCATTTAGCCAGTGTCAAGTTATATTTTGCATCAAATTATGACCCGATTTTTCATAAATCGGGCCTAAAGTGTTTCAATACAGTCAAAGTCGTCATAGTCCGTCAAGTCAGGGGTTATAGTAAAGCGGTGGCAAGTTTACCATAACCTTATTAGGAGATTTGGAGGCAACGAGAAAACTGCATGTTTGACACTGATTTTTACTTTCACTACACTTGTGCACTTTCACAGAACTAAATTGAATAACATTCCACCAGAATTATACAATTCAACTCGGGTTACATCTAAGTTTCATGAAAATAAAACTGCAGCACGACATGTTGTTAACTCGTTCCCGCCAAAACTCCACCGTAGTCTTTGGTCAAAAGATTTATACTTATTTTTTAAATTCTACCCGATCAGGGAAGGCAAACACTCCTGAGCCCATACAGCCTCACTAGCCTTATTAAAAAGAAATATCTACTTTTGGTAAAATGGCTTTAGCTTTCGTGTTAAATCGTGTCGAGGTTATAGTAGTAAGTGAGGTGTTGTGAATAATAATATACATATAGGTTGATATAAGTACAAAACATGCTTGCCGTCAACGTAAGTAAGACGTCACTGAACTGGTTTTTTTTTTCTTTTTATACCCGTTTGCCACATTCATTTGTCGTCTAGCACCCAGTACGTTTTTAGCAATTTTTTGAAGTGTATGACGATTGGGAAGTATGATACGCAATAAATAAATTTATAGCGAACAGCCATTTCGGTTAAAAATATTCGTTTTCAACCATATTGGTATTCGTAGATAGAATGTTTTAAGGGATAAGAACCTCGCCAAGTGACCTGTCAAAACAGCAGTGATACCAGTTTATTGCGTAACATGTCCGTATATATATGCAAAATATTTAGCATTTTAATAGAATATATTAGCATTTGTATCAAGGTTCTAACTTCTGAGAGCCTGCAGGGTCACGGTCTTAATATTGACCTAATTTCTAATGACACGCGTAAGTTACGAGGGCTGGTCAATAAATCCGTGACTTTTGGAATAAAACACAGATTTTTTGATAAAAAAATCATTTTATTTTTCAACGTAGTCTCCCTTGAGCTCTATACACTTTGTCCAACGCTTCTCCAATTTTTTTATCCCTTCCAAAAAATAAGATTTGTCGAGGTCCTCAAAATAGGTCTTTGTTTGTGAGATGATTTCATCATTAGAGTCAAATCTTTTTCCACCAAGCCATTTCTTCAGGTTTGGGAACAAGAAGTAGTCACTCGGAGCCAAATCTGGAGAATAGGGTGGATGAGGGAGCAATTCATAGCCCAATTCATGGATTTTTGCCATGGCAACTGCACATGTGTGCACCCTTGCATTGTCTTGGTGGAAAAGAACTTTTTTCTTGGCCAAATGAGGTCGGTTTTTCTTCAAATCGTCATTAAATCGGTCTAATAAGTTGGCATAATATTCCCCATTGATTGTTCTTCCCTTTTGAAGGTAGTCAATGTGGATTATCCCGCGTGCATCCCAAAAAACAGTCGCCATGACTTTATTGGCTGACAAACCCACCTTGGCCTTCTTTGGCGCCGATTCACCCCTAGAAACCCACTGTTTTGACTGTTGTTTGGTCTCTGGTGTGTTGTGGTGGATCCATGTTTCGTCCACGGTTACAAAACGGCGAAAAAACTCCTTCATATTGCGGTTAAACAACGCCAAACCCTCCTGTGAAGTTGTTACACGATTGCGTTTGTGGTCGACTGTGAGCAAACGCGGCACCCATCTTGCGGAAAGCTTTCTCATGCCCAAGTGATCATTCAAAATTGAAACCACTGAGCCATGCGAGATCCCTACGGCTTCCACAATCTCTCGCACTTTCAATCTTCGGTCGGCCAAAACCATATCGTGAATTTTTTCGATTGTTTCGGGTGTAGAGACCTCAACTGGGCGTCCAGGACGTTCGGCATCTTCAGTGCTTGTACGGCCACAACGAAATTCAGTAAACCACTTTTTTACCATTGAAATCGATGGTGCAGAGTCCCCATAGTATTTATCAAGCTTAGCCTTGGTCTCGGTAATGGTTTTTTTTCGCAAAAAATAATGCTTAATAAGCACACGAAATTCACTTTTTTCCATTTTCTTCTCAGATCACTGGGTAGTCTGATAAAAATAGCTGCGAAACACAAACTAACTGACGCAGCAAGTTCAAATTTTGACAGAAGTCAACTGACAGATGCCTGTTGACAGTAGCAGTGTTGCTTTTTCAATAAAGAGGTCAGAAGTTCAAAAAGTCACGGACTTGTTGACCCACCCTCGTAGTAATTTGATTAAAAAAATATTATTTACTAGCTGCGCCCCGCGGATCTCGTGGGAATATCGGGATAAAAAGTAGCCTATATGTTAATCCAGGCTTCCAGCTATCTACATACCGAATTTCATTGCAATCGGTTCAGTAGTTTTAGCGTGAAGGAGTAACAAACACACACACACAAACTTTCACATTTATAATATTAGTAGGATTTTGTGACTTGCAACACTCCGCAGTTAGGCCCGCGTAAGTCTCGTTACGTGGGAATTTATGGTTAAAAATTAGATGTTACTTCCAAAGATTCAATGTATTTACACCAAGTTTCATTAAAATCGTTGCAATAGTTTCGGCGCCTATTCGGTACATACAACATAAAAAATTGGTGCGTGCACTTATGCACCTACGCGCGTGAGAAGGTATACTTCTGTTGTGTCTGTCTGTCCGTCCGTCCGTCCATACGTCTGATATTTATTTTGCGGGCAGCTTCAACCTGTTACTTTAGTAGGTATCACAGTGATGCGCGCGCATCTTAATAAAATTTCACTCTCGCAGCTTCGAACTGTTTTACTTTTAGATTACGCAGCTGCACCATGTGACTTTTGTGCTACAGATGCGCGCGCATCTTAAAATTTCACTCTAATCATTTTTTCATAACGCGCCTAAAGCAATATAACTTCAAAAAGTTATTATAGTCTTTATATGAGTTAATATAGTGTTGAGATAGGGTTTTTGTAATCCTAACTTTTCTGACCAATTTAAAAGACGAATTATGAAAACCTGTCTAAAGCTTTAAACGATATAATAATAGTACATTACGATATAAGTGTGGTAAATTGATCTTTGCATAGAGGCGGTTTGAAGCCAAGAAGCCATGTCATAAGATGCCAAGATGCAAAGATCAATTCCACACGTATATCGTACGACGTTTTTTATCACAGTTGCGAATAAAAGAAAAGACTTGAAAAGAAAACAAAATAATAATTAACAAAATATTTGTGATAAGTCTATGTTTACATATTTTTAAGGCAATATTTTTTGTTAATCATGCTCCGAAAAGGCCAGGCTAAAGACTTTTAACCTATACAGCCTTGTCTGACATACAATATTTAAGGGTTTTTTTCTATTTGTTTTTGCGTCGGGGGTTAAGAACAAAATACAATGGTACGGAAAAACAATATATTTAAGTAAAGAATAAACAAAAAATAAACAACTCAATTTTTAATCGTTTTCTAAGTCATTATCACGTAAAATTTTCGTTCGTAAACCGAATTTAGAGACAACCATTTTTGCTAGCTAAAAAACTCTTTGGTACCTACCTTTTTTATACATCAAAACAGTATGTAGTTAGCAGTAAGATACGTATTTAACCTATCGGGATAACTTTACAGCACTAGGTTGGCAATGTAAAATGCACGCGTGCATAATATGTTGGATTATGAGCCTAAAAACCGTTGAATAAGATCCACTTTATGAGCAACTGTGATAAAAAGAATATTATAACCCTTTCCATGCAGTCTGATCTAAATGATTGGCACGTTAGGTACCCATTCCCAGTATACAGGGTTATTGGTAATTATACTAGCAAGCCGTTGATTGCTACTTCTGTGCACCGTAACAAACAAGTGTTGTCCAACGACTTTTGGGAATTCGAAATAAAATATGAAAATTTTGAGGTTATGTCAATTCAAAAAACAGCAGAACAGTAGATAAAAGATGAAAAATAAGTATAATTTGAAGGTGAATGAACTCTTCGTGTTTGGAACAACTGATTTTCAGGTAAACCTAACCTCAAAATTTTCAAAAAAAAAATTGTTCTAATTTCCAAAAGTCGTAGAACAAAAGTTGTTTGTTTAGGTGCACGAAGTAGCCCTCAACGGCTTTTTTGACCCCTTATTTTGACGAAAAACTATTTTGGATGTCCGCGGGTCGTTGGCAAAACCTAAATTGACATATTATGTCACAGGAAGTCTTCCTCCTACCTGCTGGCCTTTGTTTAGTTGGGATCCGACACCTGGCTGCGGAGTTTTGCCATGTTGAAATTATCAAAATTCAGAAATTCAAAAATGCCAGAATCTGGTACTCAAAGTCAAATAAAATAATAATCAATAATTCTTTCAATAATATTCCTTTGGATATCTGATCATGGATGTAGTCGTCATTTAATAATTCAAAAAATTTTGCCACATTTTACTATTTTAAGGAAAATACAGCCATTCAAAGCTTTAAAAACTGGAAAAAGAAATCATACTTGTGCATTTTAAAAAGAACCTGTCGCACATGTCTAATAGGTGGCACATGTCTAATATACCAAACACCCTGTATTTATTACTTATTATGAGTACCTTAGCGAATGTTGCCATAATATTAATGTAACCATAATATTAATGTTGCTATAATATAAATATAGTCTGGTCATAATATTAACATAGTCACTTTTTTTAAACGACTCCAATTTTTTTTAACTGTCTCCAAAATTATGGAGGTTGATACTTCATACTTCGGATGTTTCTACCATGAAGGAAGGACTTGTTCTTTCCTTCATGGTGTCTACCTATATATTGTATTTTTATTTAGATTTTGGGGTTTAACTTATTTTATTAAATTGCATGCCCTATGGTTGAGTAAGGTGATTCTTTAACTATTCTGTAACACCAATACTATGTACCCTTATTCGCAATAAATGAATTATGAATTATTACTTATGAGGCTATTTGTTACACACTGTTTATATTGGTGTGTACAATAAAAACAGCGTTCTATCTATATATTTATCTATAGTAAGTATGTTTGTATTCACGCAATTTTACATTGTCTTTTGTCTTGCAATTTTTTGCTATGTGTGTTTGTTTAATTTCGATTTTGTAATAGCTTTAATTGCTGCCACCTGTTGTATTTGTTTTTATGGTAATGGCTATCTACTAGGTACACCTATATAATTGTATATTTAATAACAATAGGTATGTACGGACATACATACTACGTAATTATGTTGTAAGTGATAGTTACTACGAGGGCGGCACTGAAAATTTCGGGAATCAAGGAAGTGACACAACATTACTATTTAAAAATGTATTTATTGCTTTTCGAAGTATTCTCCGCGAAATTTGACACATTTTTCCATACGATGGAACCAATCATTAAAGCAACCATTCCATTCGGAAGTTGGGGTCTCCAAAATGGCCGTTTTGTAGGCGTCCACAGCTTCTTCAGGTGATGAAAATCTCTGACCACGCAATTTATTCTTTATTTTAGGGAAAGTATAGAAATCATTAGGGCTTAGGTCGTGGCTGTACGGCGGATGGTCTAATAATTCTATGTTTTCTTGCTCTAAAAACTCTTTTGTTCTGTTCGCGGTGTGAGAACTCGCATTGTCGTGATGGAGGATGATGCGGCGGCTGCAGTTCTCTTTACGGAGTTCAGAAACGACCTGTGGCAAACAAATGCTAGCATACCATTCTGCATTAACCGTTCTTTGTCCCTCAAGAGGAATAGTCACAACATGGCCGGTTTTGGAGACAAACGTGGCCACCATTTTTTTTGCAACACTCCGTGAACGAACAATTTTTGTTGGCTTTAACTCATTTTCGAACACCCAAACTCGTGACTGGTTTTTTGTTTCGGGTTCGTACGCGTATATCCAGGATTCGTCACCTGATACGATGTTGTATACAGCATTTGAGGATCCTGCGTGGAATCTTTCGAGAGTTCTGACGCACTAAGTAACGCGAGCCACTTTTTGCTCTTCACAGAGCGAATGCGGTATCCATCGGGAAAACAACTTTTTTACACCTAATTGTTCATGCAAGATTATTTGTATTTGACTCATGCCAATGTCTAAAGTTGCCTGAATTTCGCGGTATGTTACATGTCGATCTTCCTCAATCAGCTTACGCACAGCATCAACGTTTTCTTGGGTGAGTGCAGTTTTTGGACGACCTTGACGGGGATCATCACTGAGCTTGACACGTTCACGTTGAAATTCAGCAAACCAGCGATAAATTGTGGTTTTGGATGGGACTTCATCACCAAATGCAGAAATCATCCGGTCAACACACTGTTTTTGTGATAAACCACTTCGAAAGTCATAATAAATCATCGCTCTTGAATTTTCTCGAGTCAATTCCATTTTCTCAACGACTAAACAAGTTTGACAAAACCTTGTGACAAGACTGAGATTCTTTTTTTAAATAAATAAATGGTATTCGATTTTTAAAACCAAGGAGTTTTCAATTAAAAAGATTTAAATATGACAGGAACATTGGAAATATTCCATTCCCGATACTTTTAGTGCAGCCTATGTATAGGTAGACCTACTAATCAGTTCAGCTCTTAAAATCTCTCCTGGGGGAGCATAGGGGGTTCGCGAGTTCTTCTGAGCTTATTTTAGCGCTTATCGTCTCCCCTAGGCCAAGGGGGACGATGAGCGTGAAAAAGTTCTCGAGAGTTGAGAGTAGGGGATCCTTTAGGGGAGCAGTTAAGCGAAAACCTAATGTATCACAAAGTTCAATACTTAATTGATAACTCAATGATAGATATATTACCCTTATTTGGTAGCTTATAAAATTGCTTATAAATACCAATAATGTTTGAAATAGTAGTCCAAACACAATAAACAAATAAAAACCCAAGGTCAATCACTTCTAACTCCCAAGAAACAGTTGATTTTTGAAAAAATATAACCTTCCGAAAAAATATTTGAATTTTCAAAAGTCATAGAACAAAAATTGTTGGTTTTGCCATCTAGAGCACCCATCATGTTATCCTTATCCAAACGTATCCCATGGGATCAGGACTTACACGGGTGTAGCCGCGGGGCGGAGCCAATTTAAAAAGTCTTTCTTTAATCAATTGGAAATATTTGCATAAAATCACATAAAATCCCTTTAAAAAACAAAGCTAGGATATGTGTGCCTTCGGAATGCCCCCACCAATGAGAAGAAGACACAAGAAACTCATAGGTTTTTTTTGTGATCATGCTCACAAAGGTCGAGATGAAAATTAAATTTTAAGTATATTACATTTGAAATGAAGCAATTTAAAGTCATGTCCATGGGTTCTTATCATTACGGCACGACGAAGAATCATAGTACGCTTAATGCGTACTATGATTCTTCGTCGTGCCGCACGCACAATTTATCTAATATATAAAAATAAGTCGGGTTTTCCTTCCTGACGCTATAACTCCAGAACGCACGAACCGATTTCCACGGTTTTGCATTCGTTGGAAAGGTCTCGGGCTCCGTGAGGTTTATAGCAAAGAAAATCTGGTGGCGAAACGAAGTTCGCCGGGTTTGCTAGTGCTTTATAAACATATTGTGCCTGTTATCGGACATGTCATATACATTTTTAGTAGTTTAAAATATACACGACGAATTGAGAACCTCCTCCTTTTTTTTTGAATCGGTTTAAAAAGTAATCAATTTCAATAAATATTAATCAAAATAACTTGACCGATATTGGTAAGCAAACAACAGATCTCACGAAGATAGATCGCGAGATGTGCCAGTTGATCACAATCAAGTGATGTACATCAAATTATACATCTTAGTAGATAATTGCTGCCACTTTGTATTCAAGGATTTTTCTTATTAAATTACAGCAGAAAAAACTGTGGTTTTCCATTGTTTCTAGAATATATACTCATTAATAGTCCCTTCATTTGTAAATATCTTAGAGAAAATGTTTTGTTTGTAATGAATTGGCTCACTCACCCCATGGGGTCAGTCTACCAACGAGGCTTGAAACTAATAAACCGAATTGATGTAAATTGGTATGAGATAATCTGAGGAGATAATATTGTACGCCTGTTGCGAAAAAAAACAAGTAGTACGTACGCTCCTTCGAAAAGCTGTTGTATTAAAAACCGAAGATATAGTAGGGCGTTTTCAGAATGAGGCATATCGCGAATAACTCCAGAAACTACTACAGGTCATTTCGCGAATAAGTCCAATGTCTACTAAACTGATTCCAATGCCGTCCTTTGGGAGCAACATAGACTACATTTTATCTCGATATTCTCAAGGGATCAGGACATATATGCGGGGGGATCGGGGCACTGCTAGTTCTTACATATTTATCTTAAGAGAAAAGGTACCCGGCTCTCTCTCCATACAAACGTAGTCGACTGTTTCCTCCCTCGCTACTGACACTAGTACAAATATTTTTGTTGCATAAAACTTATAACTGCCATGACTATGCCCATATTTCTAGGTTTTTTTTATTTTCTAATTGTCATAAAAAGTAAGAGTTAAAAAAACAAAATAAATTTAAAAGATAACACATAAGAGCATGGGCAATTGGCTATAGCAGTTATGAGTTTTTAGCTACAACAATTTTTTGCTCTATTGTCATAACCCAGGGAGGAAACAGTCGACTACGTCTGTATGGAGAGAGCACAGGTACCCTTTCCTCTTAATTAACGTCCGCAGTTATTACTCATTTATTAAAGATGTTAATTCCATATAAAGTAAACACAAACAAAAAATAGTAACAAGATATATTTGCTCGTAAAACCTGTTTTTTTGACGTAGGTAAATTAGGTAAATCAGACATATTTTTAAACCGACTTCAAAAAAAGAGGAGGTTTTAAATTCGTTGCTTATATTTTATAATTATTTTATACTAGCTGCGCTCCGCGGTTTCACCCGCGTAAGTCCCGATCCCGTGGGAATATCAAAATGAAAAGTAGCCTATAGCCTTCCTCGATAAATAGACTATCCAACACAAAAAGAATTTTTCAATTCGAACCGGTAGTTCCTGAGATTAGCGCGTTCAAACAAACAAATAAACTCTTCAGCTTTATAATATTAAGTATAGATGTATGATCACCGATTACTGGAAGACGGCTTAACCGATTGGGAACAATATTTTTGTGTTAGAAAGGGGATACTTACCTCAGGGGTCTTGGTGAGGATCTGATAAGGATCTTCGGAGTGATGAACAGATATGCACCTCGAGCTAGCATCATATTGCTCAATTTTCAAGATACAAAGACATTACATTAAAAAAAAAGAGTTAACTACGACTGGTATTTAAATCCACAACCTTCAGATCGAAAGTCAAGGCACTTCCCATCAGTGAAAAGCAAAATAAAAATCATTACATTTTCAAAAGGAGAATGTCCAAAACGTCTCACAACTCGGAACCTTCAATTCTTAATAATAAAAAAAATATATAACAAGACACAAATTATACTAAGTTGTTTTCCTTGATTCGCTCGTGTTCTTCCGCATCAATAGGTTAAGGGCTTGTTACCTACCTACCGAAATACGTAATATTTGACCTAGTTACCGGTAACCGACAACATAATCATTATTTTACATTTCATTACTATGTCAAAACGAGATAATCAGAAAACTAGTGAGGTGCGACACTTGCTTTGTTTGTTTTTGTTTTAGATAAATTAAAATGAATTAGCCACCTCCACATATTGCCTGTTATTAATACCATGCCAATACTAAAATTGTTATTTGTTGTATGGAAAATTGTTGTCAAATGTTGTTGTGTGTACCGTAATAGGTGAATTCTTGTTCTACATTTTGTTATAATTTATAGACGACCATTCCTTGTTTTTTTGAAAGCCTATCTAAAAAGTTTAAAGCACCTAAGTCCCATCTTTTTAACCGACTTCTAAAACCGGTTGAGATTCTCAATTGGATTGTACTTTTTTATGGCTGGTCGGGGATAACTTCTTTGTTTATGAACCGATCTTGATGATTATTTTTCTTTAACTTAAGTTTAGAAATTGATTAACATTTATAACATGGTATTTTGCTTTTGGCAGTCATATGCACATGGTCAAACATTAAAAAAAGACAAGATATTATATTCAAACAACTGATACGTATAATCTGGATTAAAATGTAGCTATTAAAAACACTCTGGATAATACTCTATTGAAGTACCTACAGTTAAACTCTATGATACCAACATAATACTAACCTAAGTGGATGCATTCACGGTCCGATAGTCCGGGCCTGGCCATTGGCCACACGAACTCTGCAAAATTGTAGATAATTCCATAATTGACCACCGCAGAGCCGTCATTACGTCAAATAATCGGTTTGTGAACTTTATGCGAATCAATTTGCGTGTTTTACAACGAATTTGCGTTTTGTTTTCGTTGATTACGTAAATATATATGTTTTTACCTTGATTATTTTTGAAATTTTAGTAAAACAACACAATTAGGTACTTAATTGTAGTGAAAAAAAGAAGAAATAAAAAAACATCGCCCAAAATGTCCTGTTTTCCTTTTTATATTTTAAATCTTTATTGTCCTACTGCCAGGCAAAGGTCTCCCTATGCAGACCTGTCAGCCAATTTCAAGGCTGTAATCGACGGGAATTTCCATTTCTACTTATAAATATGAGAATTTGTGCTACCTTGCTATTGGAATGTCACGCGAACATTTTCTCGGGAATCGTTAGTTGTTTCAATGAGTAAATCATGTAACAAATAGATAAGTATGTCATCATATCAGCCCATACACATCCACTGCTGGACATAGGACTTCACTCCTGTATGTCTGCCTGTATGCTTGCTGTGTAGATATCTATGTGCATGGCATTATAACTCCGAAACGTATAGATATTATTATTAAATCTTTCTTATTAAATGTAGTGTTTTTGAAGGAAAGTTAAAAGTGTCGTAAGATGTTCTTAGTATATGTTTCAAATCAGTTGTGCCATTTACAATTTATGATCTTTTTTCGTTGTAAGTCGTACAAGTAACTTGTTTTAAGAATAAAACCTTAATGACAATGATGTCATTGAAGTCATTGACCTTCATTTAAATGTTCAGGTGTAAGACTTAGGTACTCAGAGAATTAGGATTATGCGTCTAACGTCCTTGAACTTACTTCCCACGTAAGTCCCGATCCCGTAATATTATCAGGATATAAAGTAACCTAAAAAAGTGTGGCTGGAAAAGGGACCAACGTACTGCCATTACAGCATTTAACCTTTTGGACAATACCGGTTTTGTTTCGGTAAACAAATATAACCGTGATTCCGTGTTTTCGGTGTTGTGGAAACAATAATAAGGATAACAATAATGAGCCCCAAATGTTGACTCTCTGACCATAGCTCGTTTGAGCTACCTCAGTAAACAGGTAGCAAGCTTTTTGGGCACACTTCCTCCATATGAACTTTAAATTTTTATTAAATGTTAGTAGTTTATATAATAAAAGGTTTTTATTATTTAATTGTTACATAGAATATTTCATTCCGGAACATAATAAGTATGTAAGTATAAGTGCTCTAAATAATATTTGAGATGGAAATCTTCCAGTAAAAGTAAATCTCCACAATGACAAGTAACCCAGCCTCGATGCAACACTGCGACCGTGCTAATAACAACACATAATCACAGTGTGGTTGTCCGTTTAGTTTGTCATTTCCTGTGGCGAGCTGATGGCCCGTCTTCCGTGACTGATTCCTAACTAACTATCCACCTAATTTCTAACCATCTATACAATATATACCTACATAGGTAGGTAGTTGTTATAATACATGATTGTTGACTCTTTTTCAAATAATTGATGTGTTTTTAAACGATTGAAACGTTGTAACTGATGCCACAGGAAATTAATCGAGAGAAGTTTTTATTTAATTTATTCGTATGATATTCTTAAAATTGTTCACAATAATTATTTCCAGAGGGTAATTTTATATTTTTTAGATTTAACGAGTGCTCGACTGTAGTGCTAAAATGTAAAAAATATATACTAATATAGTGTTTGTTTGAACGCGCTAATCTCAAGAACTACTGGTTCGAATTGAAAATTTTTGTGTTGGATAGTCTATTTGTCGAGGAATTTTATATTTCGATATTCCCACGGGATCGGGAGTTACGCGGGTGAAACCGAGAAGCGCTGCTAGTCAGCAATATTTATTGATGATTTACATTAGAACGGGCCCTGCACAGGACGGGACGGGGGGGGGGGACTACTAGTTTATATTACACCGCGTAGTGATGTAAATAAAAATAAAGTTTACGGAGAATTTAATACTCTATGCAGATACTTACCAGACGATGAAGATAAATTCTTTGGATATTTTAGAATGTCCAAAGAAAACTGTGACAAATTACTAAACGAGGTAAAGCCCCGCCTTACGAGACAGCGGACGAGATTTAAGACACCGATAGAACCTAAAGAACGATTAGCAGTATGTCTCAGATAATTACTACAAAATAATTATACTATAGGTTATATTGTACTTACCTACTTAATACAGACCAATCCATTCGGCAATTGTTTGTATGTCATTTTTTTTTAAATCCGCTCCAATGTGCTTAACCATAGCCTTTTTTTTTTAAATAATGTGATAGTTGTAAGGGTGAGTATTTTTAACCACTCTGATATTTATTTTAGAGATAATAGCAATATATTTTTTCCTTTGTGGCTTGAAAAGCACTACTATAACCTAAAATAAATATCAGAAATCCTTCAAAAAATACTCCTTTTTAACGATCACATCATTTATCATTTTTGTGAGTATCATCTCCGCTATCTTCTAATGAATGGCCTCTCATGGTTAATTGGCGGAGATTGAAAATATTTGACATAAATATTTAAAATGGTCAAACAGAGCTTCGGTAAAACAAAAGAACGTGCGTGATATGTCACTTCACTAAACATTCGCCGCTCACTGCCCGTGCGAAGCCCGGAAGTTCGCATTACGACGGGACGGGGCGAGTTCATGCCCCGTCCCCGCCCTGTCCACGGCCAGTCCATTGCACGTTATAATATAAATTGCTTCATACAAAATGTATGTAACGTTTCAAATCCGTGCCCCGTCCAAGCCCCGTGCACGGCCCGCTCCGGACACGCCCCGTTCTAATATAAATCATCCCTAACTGATGTGTGCTGTACAAATGTTAGGCTTACAGATGTTAGGTAATATTGTATAATATAGGTTCCTAGTAACAGCAGCCATGTCTGCACCAGACATTAGGTATTCATTTTAACATTAAAAACCTTAGACTGGAGATAGGTACAGCACAACAGTATAGATACCTACAAAGCAACCAGTAGTTGGTTATCCGTTTAGCGCCATCCAGGGGACACACGTGCTGGCGGCAATTCCTGTGGACTTGAACAACTTCTTCTTCCATTCAGAGGTCTTAATCAAATTACACCATCCCCAAATTCTGAATGCGAAATGATGTCTCTTGGTTCGGTCTTTCTTCACGGTCAAAAGGCTCGATCGATTTGGTTTTCAAGTTTCAAAGTGCAGAGGTACCTAAGTCTCTTCATACCTATAGGTACTTATAACAATACATCTGTAACATTTACCTACGATAAAATATTTAAATTATATAAATATTTTGAGTTCGCTGCTGTCAGCCATAACATTGATGTTGTAGCTTGTAGACCGACCGTACTGGGCCGACTGTTATCGACAAAAGTTCACATTAAAGAAGTACGAATCAAAGGATAATTGGGGTTGATACGTTACTGGAGGAAACTTAATTAGCAAAGAAAATGTTTATACTTTTGGTGCTTTTGTACTCTTTTTGGCATCTGTCTTTTTCTTTTAATTTGTCACGTTTTCTTTTAATTTTTCATCTTTCCGGTTTTTGTTTTTATACAAAATAGTTTCTTACCTATCAAATATGTATATCTATACTAATATTATAAAGCTGAAGAGTTTGTTTGTTTGTTTGTTTGAACGAGCTAATCTCAGGAACTACTGGTTCAAATTGAAAAAATATTTTTGTGTTGGATAGTCTATTTATCGAGGAAGGCTATAGGCTACTTTTAATTTTGATATTCCCACGGGATCGGAACTTACGCGGGTGAAACCGCGGAGCACAGCTAGTAATTTAATATATAAAAGTGTGGTTAGTTTTATAAGTACTTATACCGAAACATAAATGGAAGTCAAATTAAAATGTGGGTATCACAATATCACGGAATACAAAACAATGACATCTTGCGGTTTTAAACTATGGAAAATGAGTTTCATAACAATTGGTAGTTGTTATTGAGATAAGTATTGGTAACACTAACACGAAGGTGGTGTTAAATATCTCTTTACACTTCCTTGTTTTATTTTACACTTCGTTACCTTACAGCGTGTAGCGCTGAGAACACTCAGGTGAAAACGAGAGTGTTTCGGGAACTGAAAACTAATGTTCTAGTTGCCATGCCCCATAGAGACATCAGTGGCGTAGCGTGCCTTGTCGGGGCCCCGTATAAAAATTTTTTTGGAGGCCCTTATATGGAGATAAAGATTTTTCACAAAAGAAAAAAAATATTGTGAGAAGTAATATTTATTTATCACATAATTTACCCATTTTACAAATAAAAATCGAATTTTAAATATTCACTCTCCTTGCCTTTTTATCGGCAAACTGATTTATTAAATCATTTATGGCTGATGATGATTTTAGTTTTTCTAAAGTTTCTGCCTCTATGGACAATAGTGAGATGTCTGACAGCCGTTCTTGTCCCATCGAAGTTCTTAAGTAATTTTTTATTAGTTTTAATTTTGAAAAACTTCTTTCTGCCATTGCGGTTGTAACTGGAAGGGTCAACTTTTGAACGCACGCTTAAGGCGGGAAAAAAAGGAATTGCTTTATAGAATTTTGTCATTTGTGAAATAAAATAAATTAGAAAGTTTTTATTCTTTTTCCTTACACACTTTGGGGGCCCCCGTGGCCCGGGGGCCCCGTATAATTGATACGGCAAATACGGCGGTAGCTACGCCCCTGAGAGACATCCTAAGTAAGACTTTACGACCTTTCAATGTGATTTTATACTGAAGATTTTCCAAATTTACTTTCATTTTGACTTTTATCAGAACTGAAAGTTATTTTCAGGCCTCTAACGTAAAGATATAATACATAAATACAATCGTATCTTTATAAAATTGTGCCAAAAATAAGACCATTGCCTTATACAGGGTTATTGGTAATTATACTAGCAAGCCGTTGAGGGCTACTTCTGTGCACCGTAACAAACAACTTTTGTTCTACAAGTTTTGGAAATTCGAAAAAAAATTGGGTTACCGATATAAATTCGAAAAACAGCTGATTTTTTTAAAACAAAGAACAAACAGACTAAGTACAGTAGATAAAACTTAAAAAATATTTAAAATTTTACGATTTTTAAAAGTCGTAGTACAAAAGTTATTAGTTTAGGTGCACAGAGTAGCGCTCAACGGTTTGCTGGTATAATTACCAATAACCCGGTAATCGAAAACGAGTTTTTTTCTCCTTTCACGCTTGTAACATAAAAATTTATTGGTTTAGTGTCAGGTAATTACTAAATACTTAAGGGTGTAGATTGTTGGCCTGAGATCTCGATTTCGAGCGACCGCAGCGCCAAAGTTTAATGTAACATCCGACGGGGCGGATGAATGACCTAGAGAGCGCGATTTTCAAAATGTTTTGCAACAAACGTTCCACGTTGAGAAATTGTTATTGAACTTGAATATTTACAGCATAACAATAACGTTGAATTTTTGGAAACTAGCTGTTGATTCTTTTTAATAGATTGTTGAGACACAATTTTTATGTTTTTCTATCATTTGACATCTGACTGATTCCAACTATTTATTTATTTGTAATTTCACTACCAAAATTTATTCTAATTCGTAAAATATTCATTCAATAAAATAATTGCAAATTCAGTAGGAAGTGTGTTTATCTCTACGCAAGGAAATGTGCCTATTGCGTAAACTCAAATACTTACTTTTTGTTTACGATCACCTCGTCGATATCTAAAAAAAAATCCTAGGGTTTAAAAAAAAATGTCAATAAATGAAACACAAGTATAAAAATGATTTATTTACTACACAATAACAAATATGAGTCGCCATTACTCGCTATCTCAAAAGCGTGCTAGGGTTGTACAAAAATTAGTAAATAATTCATTTATTTACTAATTTTAACAGAAGTTTGTAAATTATTAATATACTAATTAAAAGTATGTAATTAAACAATAACGAAATATGAGTTCAAAATTCTAATGGTTTTTCATTCGATTACGGATCAAGTTCTGATTTCTGCTAATTTGATGATAAAATCAATGGCTATCACAAAACCTATCAGAATGAAAACGTTACCAGCTGCCCGATTCACGTAAGTAATAAAAACCGTAGCGCAGTGACGTCACTTCGTTTTTTGCAAATTTAGCCCTTTTAACCGACTTAAAAAAAGGAGAATCCTCAATTCGCTGTATTTTTTAACCAATTTTTATGATTCTTTACACCAGGTAACTCAGAAATTGTATAGTAATTGAGCTATTGGAAGATTTATGACAATCCAAGACTAGATAAGTAAGTGCGTTTAAAACAGAAAACCAAAAGGCGATTTCTAAGTTCCTAAGTTAAAACGACTTTTGGACTGGCGTGTTTACGTGAATCGACTGGCTGGGTAGTTAAGTTACCTGTATCTTTCAAAATCATTAGGCGTTCTTCTCTTTCATAACACGTAAAGCTCTTTCTTTCCTCTCTTTCATAGCCTCTATGATACTGGGCGCGTCACGAATGGGCATGCTTCGTGACTGCCGAGGATCAACTAATTCTGGAAGTAGGCAATCGTAATAAAACCTAACTAATTTCATCTCCATTTTCTCCTCCCAAAATTTGTCGTCCTTTTCTATAATATAAACTTTCATAGGTACAGTAGCACCAAACCAGATGCCAAGCATGCAAACGTTTCTTTTAGTAATATGTACCTGTCCCTGAATTTGGAAATACCAGTTATGATTTTTATTTATGACATAACCCTTGGAAGCCTTGTCCTTAACCCAAAAGGTATGTTTGGCCATTGCTTCATCAAGAGTCATGCCAGCTAAAGAATGTGGGCACTTAATTTCAATTAAACCGTTTGCATAAATGCCATCTGGTGTAGTACCAAGAAATTCATATTGATCGTCGACGAACAAACCGCAACCTTGTATACTAATATTCTCTTGAATTTCTAACTGTTTAATTGCGGTTTCTTCGTTTTCGATACCGTACCGTACAGCAGGCAAACTGGAGATATTACTACCATAAACGATTTTACGAACAAGAACAGCACAACTTGTGCTCTCTCGTTTTTTACAAACTTCCCCGAACGATGATGAGGTTAGTAATTTTCTCCTTGTACTCATCCACTCAGAACTACTTCTTTGCAAATGGGTCGACCTTTCAAGCTCCTCTCTTTCAGCACAAGACAACTTTAAATCGGCTAAAAAAGATGACTTGGCTTTCTCATATAATTCTGGACTCAGATCAGGTTTTTCGCAGTTTGGTCCATAGTGAGCGTCTTTCGATACAGCGCTGTGGCTCTTTTTCAATCTTAATTTAGGTTTAGCAATTAAACGGATTTTACGATTACAATTTTCCACTTTCGCGATCAAAGGATTAGGACTAGATTTAAATATTACTTCATGAGTTTTACTATGAATCGATCCTGTATTAAAAGACACAACAGCAGCTGCGCATCGGCCCGCATAAGAACCACGGGAAGAATAATTTACACGCTTACCCCCTACTAATTTGGCAATCACTGCGTTAAAACTTTCAACTATATTACTTGTACAATTATGAATTAAACTTCTAGAATGATATGACAGTCTTTTACTTAAAATGTGTACCGCGTCCATTAATCCGCATCCAACAATTGCTGGAAGCAACCCAACAGGTTCTATTCGACGAGTATCAGGTCTACAGAAATACTCCTTGCAATATTGGTGATTACCAAATACGTGTTGTGGACCATTTAGGATATCTTCACTAAGATTTTTTATTTTTTCTTCGAGTGACTGATTTTGATCGCCCCAATATTTAATAGCGCATTTTACACCCGTTCTTAAACGCAAATACCTTTCTTTTAGGAATTTCCGCAATTCGCAAGGATACTTAGTGTCTTTCGACAGTTTCTCCAAGCTATTGCAGTAGTTTCGTAAAAGATGATTTTTGCATTCAATTTTCTCTACTGTTAAATTACCGTACGGTCGCGAATCTAATATTTTTTTATAAGTACTGGAATCGCCGTCTGCTACAAATTTATTATAAATTACACCGTGATCAACAATGGAACGTTTAAACCCCTCAACTATTATGGTCGATTCCATACCGGTAGATGATCCCGAATAATTCTTGAAACAACGGTGTTCCGAGGGCTGACTGTCGTTCTTTGCGGCTCGTGCACAAACTACGCAGTATTTATTTTTAACTCCAAAAAACAATACTTTATTAGTTTTAATGCCAATTATCGCAGCTGCGCCGGACAAGGCGGAAAAATTCTTACCATAAGATCTCTTGCTCCAACAACCGTCAACAGCAACAGATATTAATGGTGTACCATTTTTATCAACACTACCTATAGACACTGCGTACTCCGCTTCTTCCTTGACAGCTTCTGCCATGGAATGTGCTGCTGTCTTTTCCCACCAATCGCAAACCGTATTATTAATTTCATTGTATAATGAAGGTGACATGATTGGTAGGGCTACTGCGGCAGTTAATGTTTTTAACTGATAGTAGCTCCCACCAGATGATATGATACCAGATACAATTTGATGATTCACTTCCATTCTATCTTCTTTCTTTTCAATCAAACACACAGTAAATTTCATACTACACATACTACATTTCATGATGAGTTTTGAGTCCAGACCAACTTTTACTTCACCTATTATACTGAGGTAACTTAACTTACAATCCATTGGACCGTGGTCCCCTATGGCCTGAAGAGCTTTAAAAAAAAAAGAAACGTCTACAACTCTACGCCCAACTTCCATTTCATCCACCTTTCCCTCTTGGTCGTTTTCAATAACTAGTTCCTGTAAAGAAAGATAATGGCTTGATTTTTTTTATAAAAAATAATTAAAAATTTAAAAAAATGCAAAAGAATTAATACAATATTAGGTTCCTGATGAATAGAAATTATAGTTTCTTTACGCATTAGGTATTGTTTTTTTATGACGTCACCTATTTGAACGTAAATTTTCTTTTGAGAAAGTAATTGAGAAGTATTTCGGTACTAAGGTGTTTGTCTCTCGATGAAAATAATAAATATTGCAAGAAAAAATCTATAGGTAGGTATTGAGATTTTGTCTTCGCCCATCACTAACTAAGTAGTTTATTTATTTATGTAACAAGTCTACAAGAATTACGTATAACAACTTACCTCTATACAGCGCGTAGCATTGTTGCTCAGAGTCTCGGCCCCAAGGTTTTCTTTATTTTCAATACTGGAAATATTATTCATCAATATTATCCACTTTTTATTTATTTTGTACAACCCTAAGCCAGACGCTAGGCGCCTCGCGTCTGTTTGGCGGGTATGTCGACAAAGTTGCGCTGTCGCCTACCTACTTCCACAATTTGACATATACCTACATGTTATTGTAGGTATATGTCTGAATCGGGCGATCTAAATCATATGACATATTCTATTAGCTTTGTAATGTACCCTGTTCAAATGCGATAATAAATAAGTAGGAAGGAACTTACATTTTATTCCGAGATCTTTTGGCTTTCATATTTTTATAATGCGTACAAAACTTTCTTTTCCCTGGCATGACACTCAAATTCAATCAGTCCTGCGAAAAAAATAGCCTATGTTACTCAGTGATAATGTAGCTTTCGAATGATAAAAGAATTATTAAAATCGGTCCAGTACTTTTTGAGTTTATTCGTTACATACAAAAATCCAAATCTTTCCTCTTTATAATACCTATTAGTGTAGATATTGTATTTTTTACGATTTATATCTAGTTCCATCATGGTTTTCTTTCAGACATTCATTATATCGATACTTTCTACTAACTGAAAATAAATTAATTATAAAAATGTTATACTTACAGTTTTTTACAAAAAACACAAATACACAATACGTAATTCTGCTGTCTGCAGCCGACAAGCGTGGTGTCGCGTTCACTTACAGAAAGGAACTGCCGCTGTTGACCACCGAGATTGCACGAATGAAACGAACGTTTTATCCCATACATTTGTGTATGAAAAATTTACCTTAAAATATATCTAGATTTTAGGGCTTTAAAAGAGGAAGTCTTTGTTTGTAAAGGTATAAAAAAAAGTATACAGCTATACTTATTGGTTTCTTCAGTGTTCAAAAAGTGTTTCTTTTTATCAATTTGTGTTGATTTATGGGGTTAAATCTGAAAAATACGAAGTCATGTTTTTGCATTTTTACTCAATTTTGTGCGTTTGTTGACGTTTATTATAAAACAACTATTAGGTTTAAGAGTTTAATTTAAGCATGAACATACTTATTGGTCTTTGATTGTAATATATACAAATTATCATTGATATCAATCATATGTAAATAGGTTAAATATGAAAAATCGTAACACTCTTTTCGGTGATTTTCACGATCTACACCCTTAAGTACATTACTTTTCGATGTTCTGTTTTGGTAAACTTTTTAACACGCTTTTATTATTTTGATAAGTTTTTACGTCAGATATTACAAAAATAGAACATGGAGTTACTTAGGTACTTATGATTGGTTGGAAGTATTAAGTATACATAATATTAGTACATAAAATATCCTTTATGTGCCCTTTTTTTGTGACTTCGATATATGAAGCACTAAAGTAAACTTTGAAAACTGCATTTTTATTTTTAAAATATTACTTAGTGATATTTTATAAATTATCTATATATATAAAAGAAAGTCGTGTTAGTTACACCATTTATAACTCGGGAACGGCTAAACCGATTTGGCTGAAAATTGGTGGGGAGGTAGCTTACAATCATAAGACGGACATAGGATATTTTTTTCGATATTCCCACGGGATCGGGACTTACGCAGGTGAAACCGCGGGGCACAGCTAGTTATGTATAAAAACGTTCTCAGAACGTTCGCCTAGAATCGTTGTTACAAGCAGATATCACCCCTTCCTTACCTACATTCTTTTTGAAAGAAGAAAGCGGATTTACCTCTGTTGACTTTACTACCCGATTGTGGGAGGGTAATGATTTAAACTACCTGTTGTAAGTGGATTCGATCATGACTCGAAACTGCTATATCCCTTTTCAGTTTTGTGACGATAGAGGCCTTTTAGTGATAGTGTCTTATTGCTATAATTAATTTACAAGACATAAGAAATCCATAAGGAAATTCAGGTTTTAAAACTAAAAATTTGAACTGCGCTAATTGCGTTTATCTTTTCATGATGTTTTGTTTTTCAGTTGCAGTGTGGTTTTAGAGGTACAGTATTGAAATAAATGTAATTGTTGCAGTAATGCGGGTGCGGGCCGCGTGCGGTCACCATGGAGGGTGGTCGACAACTGAGGCTGCTCCTCTGGAGGGACTATCTTATACGGAAACGGAACTTTGTAAGTATCTAGTTGGCGACGCGGCGCGGGCGTTTGTTCTAACTAGTTCGATCCATAACTTGAATCTTGTAGTGAGACATTGTTCGATTTTACTGATTAGTTGTAAGAAAAAGGACATATGTACAGTCGGCTGCATAATTGCAGCCCCCGGTAGAGTTCAAAAATTACTATTATTGGCATGTTTCAATTCTAATAATGTTTGTTTGATAAAATCATGAGTTGAAAGACTTAAAACTTCAATTAAAACAGGTGTCTAGAATCTTGCTTGTATTGAAAACATTCTTATAACAGCCATTTTGGAGCTCTACGGTGGGGCTCTAATTATGCAGCCGACCGTACAGCGAACCTAGGTTTTATAACTAAATACATTGAGTGGTCTAGATTCAGTAAATAGAGGTACAAATGTGTGTAAGTATGTAAACTTGTATTTCAGATAACATTAGCCGGTATACTATGGGCCTCAGGGATCATGTTCGGGATATACACGGTCAGGCTGAATGTAGATAACCAAGACTTTCCTACGTGTAAGTACCTATATATACATTGTAACTATATTCTAAACGTAAAAAAATAAAATAAAATAAATATTGCAAGACATTCCACACATCGCCATCTAGCACGAAGCTAAGTAACTAGACTTGTGTTATGAGTGCTAGGCAACGGATATACTACTTATATACTTTTCGGCAGATTCGGGCATCGGGCAGGTTCCAACCCTTGACTGCTGCCGTAGTTGCGGGTGGTTTGATGATAACCACAAGATCCCTTCCCTTGATAGCCTTCCACGACCCTTATGGACAAATACTAACGTTTTTCGTTAGGCGGCCGCAGATTCTATTCGATTCTAGTTAGTGGATTTTGATATAAAGTTATACCACGAGCTACCCAAAAAATAGAACTATCTAATAACTGGATAGCCTATTAATCCTGGTTTGCACAAGTATTGTGATTAGTGAGCATCGTGAGCAATGTTTATTTTGTAGGGCATATCTCGACGCTGATGGGTTACAATTTCCAGGTCAGTTCCCAGCCCGTGCGTTGCCCAGCGCTGGGATGATACCCTTCCTCCAGTCTTTCATCTGCAGCGTCAATAATGAATGCTCGCCTATGGACCAGTATGAAGAAATACCGGCTTATGAAAATTCTACGTAAGTTAAATGTTTCAAAATACAATTCAAATATTCGAATCTGTTATCCCGTTTAGGAGTATTACCAACCGGTTTGAAAACTTTAATAACGAAAATAATAATAAATAAAGAAGTACTTCAGCAGGTGCACGGGAAATTCAATGTTTTGTTTTACGTGTACTTAATTAATCCAGTTTGAAATCAAAATGTAACGCTGTTTTGTAGGAACAGCATATACTCTAGCTAGATCTTAATATTTCATATGCTAAAATCATAATTAGGCAACTCTAAAATGGTAAATTTATCAATAATTCGAATATTTATGGGTATGATTTAATTACCTAATAATGGTTTTGGTAAGTAATAAAATAAGACCTCTATGGTAACTACAAAACTAAGTTACATTTCGATTAAAAACTGGGTGAACTTTAGAAATAAAAACTACTTTTTCAATTTCCCACTCAACCTCAGTGACGTATTCACCTTAAACTAAAACCACATAAAACGTCATTGGTTTATACCGTGTACCTTTACGTGGTACGAACTGTATAATTTTCAAATAATTTCTTAGAAATCTAAATATAAAATGTAATTGAGGAAAATTATTGTAAATAAAAACAGGTAACGAATTCGCTGCAACATTTCTTGTTAGTTTACTTTTTAATAATTTATTTTATTTTCGGTAAATATATTTTTATTAAAAGGGATTAAATGCCGATGCAAAATTCAATGTTATCTTTTATTTGTCGTCAAAATGATCCAGTTAGGAATTTAAGTGTATCTATTTGTTGTGATCTGGGACTTCGGCGTATAACATAATATTCCAACTACTAAAATCTGAATAAGTCTGCAAATATCCCAAATTGAAATTTTCTCACATTAATTAATTTAATAAACGTTGATAAGCGCTGAATTAGTGATTCAATCTTTTGTCACGCTTTCGCTGACTTAAAATGTTAAATACAAAAATAAAACAAAGCATTTGATTAGGTAACTAATTATACAGTTTATTAAAATTTATACCTAAGGGGTTTTTCTCTTAGGATTTACTGTCAATTATTATAAATAGAATTGTCATTCAAATTTAAGACAGTTTCAAAGAATTTAAAAGTTTTGTTAGACGAGAAATTATGTTATACAGATAACAAAACCAAGTTATATTTTCATTTATTTGAAGACGTAGCAAATAGTCATGTCGAATGTCTTTTGTTTTTTGATATTTAGCGGCCATCCGGTATAACATTCCCTTTATTCATTTTCAGGTTAACTAAAGTCCAGCGTAAAATAGCCCCTATTATAAATGAGTCAGTAATCGAAGTGGCCTCCTCCATGCCTGATGCTGTGAAGCTCTTGGCTACCGTCGCGAAAGTGGCTGATGAGCCCACGTTTTTGGACTTTGCTAGTAAGTAAACATTATAACGCTAGTCGAACCTTAAACTGAGTAGACTGTATCAGGGTTGCTGCTGCACTAGAAACCAAATGGGTTCATGCAAGTTACATAATAACCAAAGGATGTTAGATTAGCAACACCAATTGCAAATTATGACGTAGGTATTTATGACTTTACATTTATTTGTTTGTTTAAGTATTTGTTATTCTAGCCACCTTTATTTTTTTGGGTTTTTGCGTTTTTGAACAAGTACTTGCGCATGAATTCACAAAATTAAATCTTTTAAATTCTCCAAAAGCAGCAAAGAGCTTTTAGCCTGAACAGCCTCGTTTGACGTTTTTTTTTTCGTTGTTCGGTAAAGTAACACTCCTGAACGAAATCACGGTGTAAAGTTTTGAAGCAACAAGAGGACTCGCAATTATCCGCTTGATTTTCATTCTTACTTCAATGACACACAATTCCAGCTAAAACTCCTTTTTTCCAGGAAACGGTCTGAAACTGTCCGACTTATTCAAGAACCCGTCAAGGGTGAAGCGGTACGTGACGTCACGCCTGCAGCTAGACGATGACGTAGCACAAAGCCTGATGACGTCAAACATCAGTTTACAAGGTGTAAGTTTACTTCGAAAGGTATAGGCATTTAGAAACATTTAGGTCGCAGATTCGAATCCTTATAAGGACAGCAATTTTTTTTAATGAGTTTAGTATTTTAGTCTGAAATCAATTTCGAAGTTTAGCTTCTCAAGATTTTCAAATCCAATGTCATATTTTATGTCACTTCTACTATTTTTCTTTTAGGCTCAGAAAGTTGAATTTGCTAAAATGTTGAATTCTATTTTTTTATTCGTCTTTCTTCGATTTTCGCCGACGCTTGGTGCTCTTTAAAGAAACCTCGCCGTGGAGTATTTGAAAAGACGACTCGACTTGAATTTCTTATTCAAATATTTCGTTGTCTAGTACCCATATAACAAGCATAGTTGCTCACTTTGGGGATTAGATGGCGCTGTTATTTATTTCTTTTTTAATTATTTCCAGATATTAAACGGAGACATGGACAAATGCAAGCCCGAATCAATATCAAAGACAATTAAAATACAAAACAAGAAACATTTAAATGTATTTGTAAGGAAATTGTGTAGCGTTTCCAAAGAGGAGATACGGACAATGATTTTCGATTTAATATATGAAGTCAACTTGAACAAATATATTAAAATGGTGAGGAGAAAATAATATTTTATACAATCCTAGCAGCGCTCCGTGATTTGACCCGCGTAATTCCCGATCCCGTGAGTACATCGGGATAAAAAGCAGCTTGTATTAACCTCAGACCAAGTTTTATCTAAATCGGTTCAGTAGTTTCGAAGTCAATTCGACACAAAGAAAAAAAATATCCTCATAATAATATTAAGTATAGATAAAGATGTATGGCTACCTACCTCCTTTACGCTGGGGGTAGATATGATGCACAATTTTAAACAGTTGTACTTCACCACACATCAGTTTGGATAATGTTTGTGAGGGTAGTAAAATAATATCTGTGCATTATATTCAAGCTCGGAAATATGTATGAGAAAATGTCAGGAGACAACAGACTGACAAAACTGGGTGACTTCGTTACTGCAGTGTTGAGGATGACCAAGTTAAACAACTTCCTGCCGACGGAGCTGGCCGGGATATTCCAGGGGAAGCAGCAGGATTTTACCTATTTGAAGATTAACTTGTAAGTTACATTGTATTTGGAATTGTATGCTTCATTATATCCACAGAAAAACTAACACTAAATATTTTTTTGAATCTATGTCGTTCGCGATACTAAAAAAAGATTATCAAAAAAAAATTACTGGCATTACTAGGCTGGTTTGCACCTACATTAAATCACTATTTCAAATTCTACTAAAGTAATATCTAAGAATTTTTATAAATCTTACAAAAAATACAATCATACTTATGTTTATTTTTTATTTCCAGAATCCAAAAAATCGTGAAACAATTCGAACCAACATTCGGTGATACAGAAGAATATAAAACAGTACAGGAACTCGCAGATACCCTAGTTATAGGAGCTGAATATTTAAACAGAATATTCGGTAATATATCCAACAATGACACAGTGGAAGGTGTAACAGATGTAACAGTTACAAATATTGGTACTGGACTTGATTTCAATGGATTTGATAAAATGAGTAAAGTACTTAATAATGCAGCTGCTGTGGTAGATCAAATTGGGGATAATGATAAGTTAACTGCGATTGATCCTTTTGATGTGTAAGTAATTGATATTTATAAATCAAGCAATAATCATTTTGACATTGCTTGACTACAACGAAAAGTTTGATGGTAGAATGTCTTCTTCCACCAAACCTGCGCAATTCTTTTTAAAATTTTAAATTGTTACACTTACTAATAAAAAAAAATCCTCATTTCTAATAATTTTTCAGCCTAACTCAAATAACAAATCTAATACACAAGTTCCTACCAAACAACTCCAAACACGACGTCCTATTCTATTCAACTATATTAGCCAAACTCCTCGAAAGCGCCGATAGAGTCATATACATAAATATGAATATAGAAGAGATCATATATAACGTCACCTTGAGGCACTCAGATGCTGTTAAAGTATTAGTTGGACTTCCACCGGGTATTATTGGAAAGGGATTCGAAGCTTTAGTCAGCCCTGAGAGGACACAAGTAAATATTACTAATACAATTTGGGTAAATTCTCATGTTTAACGAGATCTATAACGAATACTTCTAAATTTTCAGTTATTGACATCAAAATTAAACTCTCCCGGTCAAGTATTCTGTGACATTGCTAAACTTCAAGCATTTTTTGACATTGCTAAAGAAGAAGCAGAAGATGTAAAGAAACAACTGTGTTCTGATATTTGGAAAAATTATGTTGGAGATTTGGCACAAGCTTTTGGCGTTCATGATGTTAAGAATCATGTAAGTTTGTTATGAGGAAGTACTTTTTCTCGTTATAATCAGTCAAATTTTAACGTTTGGCATTATAAAAGTAATTACTAATACAAGTGAAATAAAAAATATTGTAAATTCTTTTCATTTTCTTAGATAAACGAAATGGCATCCCTCTTCATCCAAGAAACCCTGGGCAAGGACACCAGCTCGGAACTCTACTCCATAGACCAGGACTTCAAGATCCTCAAGAACTTCACCAGCGACCTTCTCACCATGGAAGCTGAATGTAGACCAAGCCGGGACTGGAGCGAAGTGCTTGGGGTTGGAAGTGATTCAGGGATTATGAAGGTTATGAAGGAGAAGGCGCATTTGGGGAAGTTGATTTTGTGAGTTAAATGAGTTTTATTTGAAAACTTAGACCAGTCTCAAATATCTATTTGAGATATTATACTCGTATTATAGTTCAATTTAAAATTAATTAAGATATCAACTTGTAACGATAAGAGACTTTAATTGACAAGATTAAAACAAACAGAGCTAAAAGAGGTGCCTACCTAATGTTAAAACTTCTTACAACAAACTAACTCCCGACCCCGTGGGCCTATCAAGATCAAACTTAAGCAAATTTTCATCCTAATCAGTCGAGCCGCGATAGTGAAAAATAGCTATGGTATATTCAACATCTTTTTCCTTACACTTCTTTATAACTAACACTTATTAAAACAAATTCTTAATTTTTCAGAATATCTGTTCACGGAGCTTTAGCAAAAGAGATCGTTAACCAAAACCTAATCTTACAATATAAAATAACACCTATTCTACTAGACACAGCAACAATGATGGAAGCTTTTAACGATCAACTCGAATTGATTCCTGAACATATAACTGAAGGACTGAAGAATATGTACACTGATGTTGTTAGAACTATACTTTCGACTGCTATGGATGAAGTTAAGGTAAGATAAATAACTAAAGAGGTACTTTGATTTTTGATCCGAAGGTGTTTTTCTCGAATTCTGACTATTCACTAATGGATTTAGAAAATATGTGCACATGCAAACTAGCAGCGCTCCGCGGTTTCACTCGCGCAACTCCCGATCCCGTGGGAATATCGGGATAAAAAGTAGCCTATAGACTTTCTCGATAAATTGACTATCCAACACAAAAATAATTTTTCATTACTCATACTCCGAAAGTAGGTGTAAAGGTGCCTGAAGAGCGTGTAGAAAGAAAAACTTTCAGCCCTAGGGAGAATCGCTTTCACTGACAGCTGTCATGTCAAATTATGGCTTCGCACGACGTGTGCAATGTGCTTGTAGCCAGTATCAGTATCATTACGCATTAGGAACTTCAAAAACCTAACCTCCTTGCTTTGCAAAACACTACAAGGTTGAGACCAAAGAGGTTATACATTATATAACCTCTTTGGTCTCAACCTTGTAAGAGGATCAGGTAGTATGGAGTCTCTCATTCATTCTCGTTATTGGGAAGAATTTTATGTATTATTCGTAATGAAAAGCACAGTGTTTACCTCGGGTGAAAGACTCATTAAGTCCCTCGAACTATTAGCGCCCTCGCTACGCTCGGGCGCCAAACTCCGTCTCGGGACTCAATGAGTGACTTTCACACCTAGGGTAACAATGTACTATTTCAATTCGAACCAGCAGTTCCTGAGATTAGCGCGTTCAAACAAACAAACTCTTCCGCTTTATAATATTAGTATAGATTAACTCTGAGTAAGCTGAGAGAATGACTTCTGTTTTCTGTCCTATTTTTGTAACTGTATTTGTTTCTTGATTTTATTTTTTTTGTCTTATCTTTTTAGACGTATAAATCTCTATCGACATTCAGTAAAGATGTATTATGCCAAGGTGGTGAAAATATAGAAAATTATCTTCAGATTTCAAGTGATATCAACAAGGATACGTTAGCGTCAGTCCTGTGCAATGCTTTTGAGGCTATTGAAGATGGTTTGAAAAATAATTCTGTTATATCAAAAGCTGTAAGTCGAATTTATAAACTTTAATATGGAATGTAATCCTGTAGGAATATTATGCGGACCGATTTTTTTGTTATCCTAGGAGTCTTTGTTTTTTGAATTTTGACGAAATTTGTACTACCACAATGTCCAAACAGACATAAAAACGCATTTATAATATCTATATGACATATTAATATTTAAAATTTACTAATAAATTTTTAAGGTTATGAAAATAAGGAATACGGAACACACACTGCTAGAACAAACAAACTGGATAAATCTAGTTAACAGTATTCAAAAATTGTACATCAAAATAGATCGGGACTATCCATACGTTTTTGAATATTCTACTTATGCAATGGACAATGTAACTCAGAATGAAATACAAAAAATGTTGAAAGATGCAAAGGAATATTGGTTTAGTTTGAAAAATTTGCAAAGAGGTTTGCATTTAAGGTAATCTTTATTTTAAAAAAAATTAAGTAGTTTAAAATCATAGTTTCTTCATGCTAGGCCCTACACTTTTCATTATTGATATATATACTCTACTCTTACACATTAAATTATTATTTTATTTGCAGTGTTAATTTAGGCTTTCGTCTGCTAGACATTTTGGATCACGATCTGTTTGATATGTCAAGTGAGACGTGGTTGAAGATGAAATTCGTTATCAGCTCTCTAATAGGACCTTTGAATATCATTGATGACATCATAAGAACTGTCGCTGGTAAGAAGAATACAATACTAAAATAATTTTGCAGAAGCAGTACTTCTAATTATTATAATTGGCGGTTATTTATTCGTTTGGAAAAATACTGCAACCATATTTTGTCTAACCTTCTTTTTTGTATTTTCATGGCGATAACATAAATCCCTTGTTTTTTCTATAGGTTCATTAACAAATTCGACGTCTATATCCGCCCTGCCACCAATAACTGCGGACGCTGTAGGCAGGATTGCTCCCAACTTGCCGAACCTTATTGTTGACGCTGTCAATATATTGATCAACGATAATACTGATGTGAGTATTATAAAAAACACTGGATCATTTAGAGCTTTAAATAAATATATATTTAAATGTACGGAGAATTGTGCAATTTATTTCGGTGATTCGGTGATATAGTTACTTTAAGTAAAAGCCTGAGTTACTAGCTGATTTTTTACTACTACTAACTAGCTCATAAGTTTTATAACTTTAACGAGTTGTATGTTGGACTTCTTGCTCTAAACTAAGTTACTGATAATCCACTACACGTTTCCATTTACGATCTTAACGCTAAGAGAAATAAGTTCACCTTCGTTTATGTTTGTTTTATATAACATAGCATAGGTAAAAATAAAACTTATTCAAGAATTATTTATCTATCTGCATAATACTGCTGTTGTACTATTGTTGTATTTGTAGTACTGTTGGTATCGTAGTACAATACTTTTGGTATTGGCACAATATTCCACTACGTAGGTAGGTACTTTGTTTACTTTCTTTTTACTTTTGTGTTTTTCTTCATCTTTATTATATTCTTACAGATAGACCCAGTAATAGCCCTAATGAACGCAGAACCTCCCTGGCCATGTTCCTCAAGTCTGTCAGAGCTGTTGGCTCTCTCTCCTCCATCGATAGAAGCAGTCCAGGGTATTGAGACGCTGCTGTGTCTGGACGAAGACCTGGTCGACGAGTGGAGGGAGTATATTGATGTTAAGGGGGCTAGGATTAATGTAAGTATCACTTTTTCAACGGAAATATGTTATTGGTTTAAAAAACCTAACATGGTTCTTGTATGAGGCAATGGTAGCTCCCAAACCTGTTAACGTATTTGAATGCATTCAAAGCTGTATACTTGACGAGTACTACAGTACTACTCGGTATGGCAGTACGTATAAACTGCAGGCTGGAAGGATTGAAAGTAAACCGGCCAAGTGCGAGCTGGACTCGCGCACGAAGGGTTCCCTACCATTATCTTATGTTTTTAGTATTTGTTATTATAGAAATAAGTTTTCAACTGTCTAGCTATTACAGTTTATGAGATACAGCCTGGTGACAGACAAACAGACGGACGAACAGTGATTGGGTCGACCTCAGCTTAAAACCAGAATTTTTTATATTTATATTTTTATTTTAAAATTGATTTCTTTTTGCAGAAAACTAAAAAATGGAACACCACAATCTACGAACCTCACATATTCCTCAAAATGTCAGCAACGTTCGACGCCCTAGTCAACGACACTGCCATCATCAAAGATGCCTTTGACTACATCATTAGTGATGATCGTTCTGATGACCATATAGGTTTGGTGTCTGCTTGGAAATACGCTGTCGATGCTATGAATACTACCGATAGGGGAGAGGTCATTGGGTGAGTGTTTATTTAGCAATTTGCTGTTATCATAAAAAAATATAGGCGGATAGGTTAAGATAAGCCCGCCATGCAATCTCTAATAAAAAGTTAATACTACCAGTAATCGTACTGTTTTTTGTAAACTTACCAATAGCAGTGCCGCTTTTGCAGACTGGCCAATAGGAGCGCAGCTTTCTGCGATTTGATCAATAGCATCGCCGGTTTTTGAGATTTGACCAAGAGTTTGTAAAGTACATTACTATAGTATAAATATTTAAAGTCATCCTATCGCACGTATGCGTGAATCTAACTATGCAACTGCACATAAATGACTCAAAATACCTAATACAGAGTGTCCAGTATTTAATGGATTAAAAACTCTTCACCTTTTTCCCTCCCTCACCTGTAACTATAAAATTATCCATGCAAACAGAACACCCTGTATACATAAAGCATAATTTCCAGGAAATTCCTATCGAAATTCGACAGAGTAGTGAACTCAATCGACATAGGTCTACAGAACGCCAACATATCTCTGAACAACCTTTGGGAGCAATACGTGAAATGTTTCCGGGATGAGTTCGTCGGTACTTGTAGAGAGACAGGCAGAGCCGCGTGGAAATACTCCTTGGTGATGTTCGCGACTATGGTTGATGATGTCTCTGATGATTTGAACAGTTATTTTACTGAGATTAATGGTAAGATATTTTTAAAGTAAGATTATTTTTTGATGTATTTAAAAAAAAACCTATATTACTGCATTAATCGGTACCTAAAATTGTAAAAGTTTTGTGTTTATGTTTGTTCCTCCTTTACTCAAAAACTGCTAGACGGATTCCGTTGAAATTTGGTACATATATAGTTGGTAGTTTTTTTTATCCCGATATTCCTACGGGATCGGAAGATACGCGGGCGGAACCACTGGGCTCAGGTAATTGATTATATTTCTGTTGATGTGTGTTTCAGAACCAGATTCAAACCCCCTCCAAGTAATGGGCTTCACGAAAGGCACAGCCCTGTACATGATGTACGATAGGTTACCGGACTTCGTCAGTGTACTACTCAACTCTTATTGGGACTACGGGTTTATGGCGCAGGTTTCTTATTTTCTTTTTTTTATTAAAAAATAGTACTGCGTTTGACTATTATCTCACACGATGGTTGGTGACGATGCGGTTTAAGATGTAGCATGCACCCCTAGAAGATACCTATACGATCATGACTCAAAGACCCCTCAAATCGGGAGCCTTCGGCGGACGCGAGTGAAGTTAGGAAGATGGCAGTGAAACATTCTTTTACACTAATATTACAAAAATATAAATTTGTAAAGAATAGGTTCCGAGACTGCTGGACCAATTTTAATAAAACTAAGTATGACGATACATTGATTGATTTGGAATAATAAAGACTACTTTTTATTCAGATATAATTGGAATTTACGTGGGTAAATATTACTTGAAGTTCTCTAATTCTTTATCAGAACGCCATCTGTGTGACTTATATTCAGGTAGGCGTATTTTGTAGATTTTATTAGATTTGTAACAGGTAGTGTTACTAAAATTAATGTGTTGTGCGATGTTCGTGTATATCTGGAACTTATTGTATATTAGATGTGTGTAGATGTATGTACCTATGGAAAAAAAAATGTTTTTCAGAATTTCCTCTTTACTTGTGCTCTAACGCCCGTATTCACAAACAGTACTTAAGTTGCTCTTGGATAAATGAATGCACTGCGCTAAATGCGGCCCTATGATTTGTTCTGTTCTCTTCAATCTAGCGACTCAGCGTCTTATCTGCGGCTCTATGCATTCGCGCGCACTATGTAATCTCAAAGTGTTGATTGTGAATACGGGTGTTAGTCCTTGCTTTTTCAGTGACGATAGCAGGCTCATTTGGAACATACCTGTTTACTCGTCGCTTAAATTGAAGACCCTCAAATTATAGACGTCAGGAAAGACAGACTCAGACAACTGATACATTATCTCGTCAGATCCGACGTGCCTCCCTAACATCGTTCTGGGACTGCGACGCCGTGGTATCAGCATTAACTCCACCACCGAACAGCCCCATACAGAAGGAGGATATAGCCAGAACTAAGCCTTACCTTTGTCCTTCGTTCATATACTGGCTGTCCATGCCGACGGGGGATAATGTGCTGTTTAACCTTGTCGCTAAACCTGTGAGTTTATACTTATCACACCATACCTGCAGGTTACAAGGGCCTCTAAAGGTTTTTAAAAACCTTGATATTAGTGATAAAATAGAAAGAAAAAAAGAACAAATGAATACAACAAATATTTATTTAAAGACCGGTTGTTTTTCAGTAGTTTTCCATAATTCTACGAAATTTTAAGTTTTTATTACGGTAGCAGGTGCCCCTTATTACTCGCCGGTACCTTACTATCTTACTTTACTTAGGGAAAAATACCAAAAGAGATGTAATATTATGGCATAGTTTTTCAAATCTATGACAATGTAAAGACTACACTAATACAAACAACAAAAATAAAAATAAAAACAAATAAACTTTGAACATCAAATAACAAGTAAACCTGACACTTTACGAAATTATTTTGTTTGTTTTAATGTCCTTTAAACACTGCTGCAAAAAAGAAAGAACAAAATATTAAGGCAAATATTATGCAAATCTCCGTACTTATTAGTAGCGGGGCGTAGCTAGTGTAACCATTAAAAGTATGTATTTGAGTACCTAATTTTTGTCTATCACCCATAATACAAGTTTAGTTGCTTAGTTTAGGGCTAGATGGTACTATGTACAATGTCGCATAGTATTGATATCAGTAAAAACATGTTTCCTATTGCAATTTACTGAAAATAAATATTAATTTTCACTATTATTCTTTCAGCAATACTACATTTACACTCTCGCAATAGAAAACACGACGAGTAACTTTGAACGGACTTACTCTAAAGTTACCTCTCTTGGAAATATAATCAAAGACTTAACAAAGGAAAACAAATCATTGACTAAAGAATTAGAAATAAACAATATCAAAAACAAACTAATCAAATTCGTTGACAAAATATTAAACTACAGAATCAATGAAACAAATCCGTCTTATAGAGAATTTACTAATATATATAGAAATAAATTCATAACTGATATATATTTAGCTAGAATTGTTACTTTAACCAATAAAATAACGAATGCTTTTGCTAATTTAACAATAATTGAAAATATTAGTGATAATAAAAATAAAATAAATGCAGATTTATCTAGCATAAATATAATATACAGAAGAAAATCTGTAGATGTAATTGCAATACATTTTGACTTACTAACTGATGTTCTGTGGCGAAACGATAGTAACTACACTCTTATAGATGCTTTAGAAAATATGTGTAGTGATATAAAGGAAAATAGAATAATATTAGCAACAGAATCGAGAGTGAAATTGCAAATATGTGCAAAGAATTACAAAGTTCTATATAAGAGTATTGGAAATGTTGTTAATGATGAGAATGGAGATGCCAGACAGAGTCTTCTGAATCTAGTGAAGATATTAGAAAATGATGACTTCGATGAAACGGGAGACATATTTGAATTTCTTAATAATAGGTAAGTACATCAAATTATAATTTAAATTGATCTCCAAGTCGATACAAACTTTGAATCAACCTAAAAATTAAAGTTGGTAACAGCCGTCGGCTGATCTTTTAGTTGCAATACATGGTTATCTTTTGTTTGCACAATTAAATCAATCATGGTTCGATTCCTGACGAAGGTATATCGATTTCATCAAAATTCTGATTACCAAAAGAATGTTCGTGATTTGCAAAATTTTCCGATATCTCCCATATTTCAAACAATTTTTATTGAAATTCTCTTAGATTCCCGAGCTTCCAAGTTCTGTGCTCTTCTGTCATAAGGAGAATATACTCTCTCTCGACAGCTATATAACAAATAATATCTTCACTCCACAGGACCCAACTAGTGGAATCTCTAAGGCACTCCATCAAGGCTTCCTACGACCTTGGCCTACCTTACTATCTCCAATACATACAGTCAAACCTACATACCTACCAGGTGTTTGTGACCTTCCTATCCGGTGGGGATTGGTACAAAGAGTTCACTGAAGTGTTCAATGGACCGTACGCGAGGGATTTGTTCGAATATATCGAGAATAGCTTTGATATTATCGATAATGTTTTCAATAATTTGGATGGTATTCATGTGAGTAATATTTTTTTAAAAGAGTTTTTTATATTGGTAAATAAGGAACTATTATAGTCCTTGAATTATATCAAAGTCTACACGCAATTACACTGTCTAAGGATAGCTTGGGGAGTGTTAAGGATTTTCACTATGAACCAGTGTCGCATATGTCAGTGACGCCTGGTTGTCCGACAATGGTAAAATTGCATTGTACAGTTTGTTTTTTTTTACAGCTAGTCCGGCTCATCCGCGATATGAATCTAAACGAGAGCGATTCGTTCTGTCGTCCCAACATCACACTCTCGGACTACATCCCCGACTCGACCGGCCTACTGTCCCGGATGAAACACCAGATATGTGGGACGGAGACAATCGACGTGTTCAGGGAGATACCACCGTTGTTGTACGCTTCACAGGTACTGTAATGACTTCATTGGAGTATTCGATTTATCGTCCCAGCATCACCCTCTCAGACTACGTCCCCGACTCAAGCGGGCTAATATCCCGGATGAATCACCAGGTATTTTTAATCTCAACTTTTTATTGTTTTAGGGCTATGAAAACGCTTTAAAACTGCCAAAAGACATCGACTACACAGTCCTCAAACAAGACATATCAGCCACGGAATCCAAGATATTACACCTAAAAGAACCCAAGGAACCCAGAAGACCAACCTGGGTTACCGATGAGAAGATTAACCTCATTAGGCAGGATATGATGCAGCTGTTGAATAAGGATACTATTGCGAAGGTCGTATTTGGAGTGTTGACTAATGGAGTCGACGCTGGGACGCTGTTTCTGAATAGCACGTAAGTATATGATTATGTAATATATATTTGTGTTTTAAAGTACTCCAAGATCTCGATGCTCTTACAAGACCCCAAAGAGGCCAGCCATGATCTTTCTACCACCTTTTAAAGCAAAACTTAGTTTGTCTCATAAAATTTGACGAGGATCTGATTAGGTTCTTCGGAATGATGAGCAGAATTTCTTATCAGAGGCCAGTAAATTACTCAGTTGTTGATTTTTAAATTGCACGGTTCCAGTGAGTGCACCTTATGTTCCCAACTGACGACTTGGTTCAAGCAGCTGAACCTGCAGGTGTTCAAGAAGCAGGAGTACGACAACCTCCTGTGCCACGTCCACACCATGACCCTGCAGGAGGTCTACCACACGTTGAAGAACGACTTCCATTGGGATATGTTTATTAGAGAGGTTAGTGTCATAGTGTCAGTGATCATACTATTGTTCAAGAAGCAGGAGTGCGACCACCATTTGTCGTAAAAACCTGTTTCATTAAATAGAAAAAAATCTTGTTGTACAATTGAGATTCGAATCCACGACCTTCAGATTGAATATTATGGTTATTTCTACTAACCCATGTGTATAATTTCCAGTTAATATCAAGCCGTAACTACACGAAATACGAGTTGAATAAATCAATGAATGAATTCCTTGATCTTGTCAAAGTGCATTTCTTGGAAGACCTCACAGCTCCGACCACTAAACTGACTGAATGTCTTGCTAAAAATGTTACGAGGAACGAATTTGGAAATGCTACGTTGTAAGTCATATTGTACTAACTTGAATTATTAACGCGCTTCAAACACGGTAAAAAATCTGTCAAGTAATTTTGGCTATTTCTTCCATATTTATAGTATTCTACTTTATACTTAGTCAATTGTTCAGACTGATTTTTCACTTTTCAGAGTAATGTCCGTACTAGCTCACACCACAAAGTTACTCCAAGCTGAAACTCCTTACCTTCAAGATATAGAAGGCATCAAAAACTTGTCGTACTTGAAGCAACTTAAAGCTGAAGTAGCGCATAAATTGGATGTCTTTAGACCGATCAGGGATTATTTGAGAAACGATAGCAAGGTGGAGTTTGAGGGGGTTGATAATGCTGTCATTAATTTAAGAGTGGTAAGTTATTTTAGTATAATGTCATGCGGTTATAATGGTCACAGGCATGTCACAAGACATATCTAGTGCCATTTTGTGAGCACAATAAGATCTTATTTCAGTTCACTCGGTTTTCATACAAAGAAACTTCGAGAAGAAAATACGACTTGCGTTTGTATTAATACAAATCATTTCTCTCATCAGTATGAATATGTTCTTGAAAATTTATTTTTTGTTTTCAGGCTCTTACGAAAACACCATCACTAGAAGATTTAATACCCAATTTTGAATTGAGGAATGAAAACTACACAGATATTTTGGATAATATTCTTAACAATTTAGATATGAAGAAAATTGAAGCAGAGGTAGGTTATTAAATGGAAAATAACAAATCTGAAAAATTTAATTTCCCCAAAAATACTAATTGCCCATCAAATGATTGGCAAAAATAATTTCATCACACACCAAAAAGTTCCACGTTTTCGAACAAAATATACTAATTGCACATCAAAACATGCACACTAGACGAAAATCTGTATATTAGGTTAGGTTAGAACTGTTACCAAATGCAGGGGTTCGGTGAAGCGAGCAGGTTCGGTGACGCAACAGTAGCCTGCTATATTTATTAATATTTGACCAGGTCCCTAGATACCAAATATCGGAATACTGGCGTTTCCCCTTCATAACATCAATACTCCAACATGTGGAAGGCATCATGTCACACACGGCCCGTCTCGCCGGCGTCGCGTCCACCTTGGACGTTCAAGCCGCGATGGATGGACGGCTGGATGCGTGGCTTGACGTGATGGTTGTCATGCTGACTGATGATAGTGTTGATGCTGTAGCTTACAGGTATTTATTAGTTAATATACCCACTTCGCTACTGCAACGCTTTTACAAAATTAGATAACTCTTTTATCTGGTAAGGTCGTGATATACTTTACATCAAAGTCTAACAAATAGAGCCAGAGTAATCACCGACTATGGTCAGCACTACGGTCTTTCGCGCCACACCTCTACCAAAGCAAAAAACGCACTTTGTTTCTAAAAGTCCTAACTATATGAATATTGTCATCAGCCTGTATGGTCTTATAAACGAGTTACATCCACTACTGAAAGACACCGACCTAGAGGTAGATCTCGACGCGTTGGTAGCTGGAATGAAGATCATACACCAGTTCAAGACTTATCTAGTGGAAGAGGTGGATCTAAAACGTAAGTTATATTTATACCACAGAGATTTGACAGGGTCGTGGATTGAACGAATATTTTTATCATATACTGATATTTGATTTGGTTTGGGTGTTTTCTCTTCCCATAATATTTATGTAGTGTATGTCGGTACTTATAAAATTGTTTATAAAATTGTAATCGGTAATTTATAAAATTGTTTATAGTGTCAATATCCTCGTACTTCCACGGCGACGGAGTAGAGACCGGACTGACAGCTCTCGGCATCAACAACACCAACTTCTGGTCGCTCGCTGCGCCCAGGATACAAGATGGATACATCAACCTTAAGCCGGTAAGAAACTGAGCCGTTTTTAAAGCTAACGCTTTTCTGGGAAGAATGCATGCATCCACATCGCAGTTACTATTTGTAGAGCAACGTTTCCGTGAAACATTCGATAAAAAAAATATATTTGTTCATCATTGCAACATAAAATTAACTTGTTGAATTACTGGTGGTGTGGATGCGATGAAAAACTTTCAACAAATAGTAATAACGCAAATGTTGCTTAACCAAAAGTATGCGCCCGCGCCGTGTCGATGCACCAGTGTATAGAGAGATTTCAAGTAGATTTAAATCAGAACGTTGTCGTTTAAACCCTGCCGTGCGTATTTTTGATGACTTTATATTTTCACCAGATAATATCCCCAAAATCTCTACCGTACCACATATCGACGTTCGCCTGCAACATGGACACCATGGCGACAGCTATCCTCCCTTCGTCCCTCGATGTGGTCACCCTAGAAGACGTCCTCGCAGCTACCATTGAACAATTCTGTGGTTTAGATCAGAATGTGGTCGTCGATGTGGTGGGGGTGCTGGTGAGGAATGTTAAGCTGGAGGGGATTATTGAAAAGGCAAGTTTATCTTTTTATACCTTTACTAGCTTCTTTTCGTGTCAGCATTATTCGACCAGATCAAATCTTCTGCGCCCAACAGTTGACCACAGCACTGGTTAGCTTTGACCTCTACTTCTGTCTCTGAAACGAATAAACCAATTTTAATACAATTTTATCTAAAAGCATTTATAATAAATATCTATGTTTGTATCACAGGTGAAGTCGTTCCTCCTAACGAAGTTGTACTCAGCGTCGACCCTTACCCCCTCTGAAGGCGACACCGTCCTGCAGCGGTTCCCTCGCATGGCCACCCTTCTGCCCTCACTGCAGCACCAGCTGGCTGAAGTCTTGGACTTGGTCATGGAGGAACCACTTATTGAGAAGCTCAAGGACTTCACTTCAGTTGGGAATCTTCTGAGTAAGTATAGCCCAGTTGATGGATCCCTTGGTAAAAATTACTATTAATTGATCCAGGCCCCTGTAGTATATATCATATTTGTTTGTTCCAGAGTCGGATTTCCTTGGAGACGCGGGTAGAATGATGTGCGGCAAGCCGTTCAAGACTGATACGAACCGCATCCTACAGAATATCATCAAGTCTAAGGATCAGATGCCTGAAGTTGATCATAGGCAGCTCGAATCTTTGCCCAGTAAGTTTAGCTTAAAGGAAATCCAATTTATTTTTTAAAATGTTCTACATTGAAATCCAAATACTTTTGAGACTTGAAGATCGAACGTCTCAAATGCTTTATCTTTTTTTATATATGTGATAGGTCAGCGTTTTAACCACTTTATCACCGATCTAAGATGTATCACGCTTACCTAGAAGATACCTGTTCACTCGTGACTTGAAGACTTTTTGTTTACGTTAGGAAAGACAGACTCAGGCAACTTAAACGTTTCATGTCAGAGTTATTCACTATGAAATGTTGCAACCAATCTCATTAAAATGTTGCGTAATATTTCAGGTGATTTCTGCCGGTCTATGTACCAGGAGATAATAAGCATGGACGGCGGTAAGATAGTGTGGAGCTTCATCAAGCCGCTGCTCATGGGTCGTATACTCTACTCGCCGGACACGCCCGCTGTACATACACTCATGAATAAGGTAACTTCTACTTCTCTAGATTGTGATCGTTTTGTCAAAAACCCTTAGACTTCATTAAACTCACGGAATTCCTACTGACGACTGCTTGCAGTGACCAGTAAAGAAGTCTCACAATCGCCTGTGGACGCAGGTTACTTAAAATATCGAGCTAAACTCAATACTATTTGGAGTGACCTGCAATCTTTCCTCTTCATGTTGATCTCATGAAGAGGAAAGATTATATAGATTTTTTTTGTAACGAATAAATTTCGAAATTATTGGACCGATTATGATGAAACTGGGTATTTGAATGCATTGATTAATAATTGGGAGTAGGTATTATAGGCTACTTTTTATCCCGATATTCCGACGGGATCAGGAGGTACGTGGGTGAAACCGCGGAGCGCTGCTAGTGAGATTTTATTTTATTTTCGAACCTCACAATTTTAGATCGTTGAGTATTTCCCAAAAGTACAAAAGTAGTTTGTTAAGATGTACAGAATATTAATACTCACCATTATGTTTCGGCCAGGTAAACGTTACCTTCTCGACAATGATCCGTGTCTCCAACCTGGTCCACTCGTTCGCCTCAGCATTCCCTTCGCTAGATTCCCTCTCGAGCCACCGAGGGGGTCTACAGGCGCTGCAAGAGTTAGTGAATCAACCCGGAATGGAGGACTTAAGGAGGGGAGTCATAGGAGATGTGAACTTAGATGTTGATGTTGATGGAGCGTTAGGGAAACTTGATAATTTTAAGGTGAGGGAAATATATTTTAATTAAACTTCTTTTCAATGTTATTTACAACCTCGATGTGGTGGGCGAACACCCACCTACGATACAGAAGGTTGCTGGTTCAATTCCCGATATCGAACAAATAGTTACTGGACTGGGTGTTTTACTTATTATGTATTTATTCAGAGGTACAAAAGAATAGTATTTTAGTATTCTATCCGTCGTCTGGCACCAATATTACAATCTTATTATTTAGTTTGAGATCAGATGGCGTTGATCCATGTCTAATTAAGTCGAAATTACGAAAAAATTAATTAAAACAGAAACCGATATTCCCTTAAAACCATTCGTCAACCCCTGTGTAGGAAACCCAAGGTCTGTATTAAAGATATTAATGGACTTTTTTGTTTTATTCGTCAGGACATGTCCGGTCTAATATCGAAAGCCTCCTCTCTCCTACACTGTATCCGCCTGGACCGACTGACGCCTGTCAAGAACGAGACCACGTTGATGTTGCAAGCGGGACAACTCATGTTGACTAATGAATTCTCTGCAGGTAAGAACAACAAAAGAAAAAGGAATGTTTTAAAATAAAATAACCAAGCCAGATGAGCCTGTTATCCTGCAGCGTTGATTTAATCTTACTCGGACGAAACCTACCTAATCACTGTCATATAAATTAAAAGTTGCATTTTTACAGACCCAGTAAAACCGCGGCGGGCACAAACGTCACTTAAAATGAGCTATATCTATACAAAATTCTTATTATGTTTCAGGCATTGTATTCCTGAAACCAGAACAGCTGGAACATTCGCTAACGAACGTGGAGTATAAAATTAGAATGGACATCGAAAACGCTCCGACCACAAACAGGATAACAAACTAGTGCGTATTCTCGTTTTTCTAAAAAAAAATCTTTTTGCGCAATTTCTGCAACTTATCGTCAAGTGGTATTTCTTAAATTTTCCTATTTCGTTAAAGCTATTAACGCTTTTTATATGTAATGAAACCTTGCCGTGGAGCTCTTTGCATCAATGAAATAATATCGAATATTACTTAAATTTTGCGTTAACTTAACTTTATTAATAAACATTGCAAAAAAATAAGGCAAATCGTAACTTGTAATAAAAAAGAAAAGTTCGAAAAAACCCTAAACATTTTAAAATATATTGTTCTAGTTTATGGACTCCAGGACCCGAAGCGAGTTTCATAGAGAACATGAGATATTTCCGCGGCTTCGTCCAACTGCAAGATATGGTCGATAAAGCTATTATCCAGTTGTCAATGGAAGAATCTAGAACTAAACATCCGGCACGAAGGACCAAAAGGGACACGTCGCTTAGAATAGCAGATTCTAGGGGACAGAATGGTTCTATAGAGGATTTAGACTGGGCGGTATATACGCAGCAGATACCTTATCCTTGTTATAGGAAGGATTAGTAAGTTTTAGTTTTCACCAGATTAGAAAACTAGGTTATTTTTTTTGTTTTCGTCAATATCTCCCCCAGAATTGGGAACTTAGGTATTATCGAGACATCTTCTAAACTCATAATCATGAAATAGGGAACCAACAATTTTATTTGTCCCCGAAACATTATAAAATCTTGAATACCTTCCTCTGAATTGGGGAAAATCTTCACCGGAAGGTTAAAAACTAGGGGAATATTTTAAGACACCTAAAATACAAAGTCAAAGTCAAAGTTCTTTATTCTTTTGGATGCTTAATACAAGATCACATGGACACGTCTTAAAAATTAAGTTAGGATGTGTGCCTTCGGAACGTTTCCACCAATGAGAAGAAGGCACAAGAAACTCATGGGACAACAAAAAGTTAAAGTCTGGAAAATTAAAAAAGTTGACCGTTGTAAAAAAAAGTCTGGGCCTGCAAAGATTTACATTTGTCGAATATTTTTTTCTTACAATGATTACGTTTGTTTCAGTTTCCAAAATTCTTTATATGAATCCCAAGCGTTGATAGTCGGTTATTTCTTCTCTCTGCTGTTCACCGTCGTGTCCGTCGTTAGGTTCATTGTGGCCGATAGGGAGTCGGGCAATACTATGGTGAGGTTTCAATATATTCCTCACACACCCGCCGCGCTAGCTAATCCTCACCCTCATAAAACTCCACAATTATTATTCACAGGCACAGTTAACAATAATAGAAAATATGTCACCAAGATTATGCAATTGATTGACGCAAGACTTTGCACACTGAAATTTGAAAAAAAAACGACTGTATTGATTGCGTTGAAACCTGCGTTGACACCTGGATTATCACGTAGTATTTATCCCGATATTCAGCCTTCCGCGGGTGAAACCGCGGAATGCAGCTAGTTACATAATAATTCATTTAAAAAAATTACGCCATTATTTTACTTGGGGATAAAAAATGAATAGAATGAATAGGAACTTAACTCAACTTCACTCCTGTTTATATTTCCCAGCTAATGTCAGTAATGGGTGTGAAGCTGTCATACCACACGATGTCATGGTTCATAGCGTCGTTCGTTGAGGTCACAGCCACGACGACATCTATCGCCATCATCCTGAAGTTCGCCAACATCCTGCCGAGAACAGACTTCTCACTTATATTGGCATTGTTGTTTACATTTGGGATATCTGTCTTGAGTTTTTGGTAAGTAAGATTTTCCCAGCTAATGTAACACCACTAGATGTTTATCATACATACATAGATAGATAACTTTAATTGTACAACACAGGAAGAAACAGAACACGATATGCACAAAGCAAAGTAAAAACAACAACAGCAAAGTATCATAATCAATTTGTTAATAATGTTACCCGTCCTTGCCTACAGCTACTTGATATCGAAGCTGTTCACATCAGCGAGCTTGGCGGGCGTGTGCGCCGGTATCATGTACCTGATGACCTTCATGCCGCTCGTCTTGATATTGTCATTGGAGACCATCATGAATAACTCCTTCAAGCTGCTCGTGGTAACTTATTTATAATACTTAAATAATGATATACTATTTGGTGCATGATCGGCCAATATGTGTGACAGGGAAGTCTTCCTTCTGCCTGCTGGCTTTTGTTTGATTATGATTTGATTTGACTGATATTTACGTAACATTTTCGATCAAAGTTTCAGTAACGTTGACAGTAACTGCGTGGGGTTCCACAAGGCATTATCCTTGGTTCTAAATTGCTTTAAATATATGAAAAAGAGTATTATAAATTAAAGGAAAGTACGTAATAAGTATATCCCTGACACCCATATAACAAGCTTAGTTGCTTAGTTTGGGGCTAGGTGGCACTGTGTCCAATGTGATATAATAAATAAATAAATAAATATTTTAGGACATTCCACACATCGCCATCTAACCCCAAGTTAAGTAACTAGACTTGTGTTATGGGTGCTAGACAACGGATATACTACTTATATACTTTTCTTTTGTAAATATATACATAGAAACAACCAGACCACAGACAAATATCTAAGCATAAATACTTGTCTGAGGCGGGAATCGAACCCGCAACCCTGTGTATTGCAATCCGGCATGGTGACCATCGTGCCAACTGGGTCGTCATAATATATATTATTTATTTATTCCTCAGTGCCTATTCATGTCATCATCGTTTTCGTATGCGTTCGTGTTCATAACTCGTTACGAAGTTATCGGGTTGGGGGGTCACTGGTCCCAGCTGTGGGACTCGCCCACCAACGACGGCATGAGTATTGGATACGCCATCTTGATGACTGTGTTCGATGCTGTACTATACTTTATTATTGGATGGTGCATCGATAGGTATTTTGGTAAGTCCTTTTCTTTATGTTTCCAACTTTGTTTTGTATTATTTAATTTAATTTATTATTATTAATCAGATAGCACAATCCCATTATACCCAGTCTCAAGTAATTTATGCTTAATGTTTTGGAATTTCTGTTTTTCAATAAACTTCTTTCTTCCATCTTCTTGCTTGGTAAGTCTTTTATTACTTTTAGTTTAGTTTATAGGTATAGTATCTTGACGGTCAAACGTCTCGACCAATTTTGATGAAAATTTGTACAGGGGTAGTTTATAGCATAGAGAAGGACAATATACTATTTAACCTGGTAAAAACTACGGGCTGCAAGTAGTTCTAAACGAGTGTGCCAGAGTTTTCCTAGTATGTTTCTCATAATAAAGTTTTCATAATTCCATCAGGTATAAAGTCAATAAGCAACAATACTATAATGAAGACGTCTACAACGAACGAGAAAGCCGGAGTTAGCATCGTGTCGGTGAGCAAGGTCTACGGCGAGGGAAGTAGGGCGGCTAAGGTATGTATATACACCTACAAACACATACATACGCCTTATTCTCTTTGGTGGACGCGTCCTAACCTAGTTTTTAAGACGCTTCAAGTGATTTCATGCAATTTGTATGATTCCAAAAGAATAAAGAGTATTGAGTTTTATTGATAAACTGATCTCAAATTTTGGTTAGTTTTCTTTAAGACCCGGTTTCTAACCTGCGAGTTATTTATCTCCCAAGAGCTCAAAGTAAAGTTAGCAGTTTTACCTAAGTCATAGGCTAATAATAAAGCAAGGATCAATCATTTTATTTTAAAACAAGACACAACAACCTTATTGGGTTCAGGTTGGTGCGCGGGGGAGCGTAACGTAAACATTGGCTCCTTGTAAATAATGTTTCAAAAATATAAAACTTAGTTATTTGGAACAAAAAAAAGATCTAGCGTATTTATGTGACAGATCCCTAATCCTACAAGTGTTATCCAGTGCTAAAATTGTGTACTTCTTGTGTAAATTATGAAAAAGAAACTTTCAGTGATAATTGTTTGGTTTAATTCTACAATAACGGTTTATTGTAACGGCTAACTACTACGAAATACAAGTGAAAATAAACAATTACTCCAATTACTTAGTGTCAAATTTAACTGGATTTAGTAATAAACTGAACTAAATTGTGAATTGTTATGAACGAATTAAAAGTGGCAGTTGCAAGAAAAAATTTAAATCACGCGGCACATGAACTCAAATGACCCGGTTCAAACGGGGTTGCGCAGACGAGTTTTACCATTAGAGTCGACTCAGACGAGTTTTATCAAAGTTTAAAAAAATGGCGTCAACTTGCAAAAAATGTACTCTGGATATACAGACAAGACAACTTTTACGGTGCGCCGTGTGCAAATCTGTCTTTCACCTGGACTGTACAAGCGTTTCTTTTGCGCGGTTTAGAATTATGACACCTGATGGGAAAAAAAGTTGGAAATGTGGTCCGTGTTGGACATTGAAAATAAATACAGATGCTGTAAGTACTTCGACTCCTAAGACAAATACATCGAATAAAAAAATTAAAATAAATATCCCGACAGAAAATTCATATAACTCACTTAGTGAAGATGAAGAGTACATATCCTTCACATGTCTAGAAGACAGTCAACGTTCAAAGCCCGACGTCTTAACTGTGGATACGACGTTAGTCGGACCTACATTAGCGACTAATAATATATTAGAGACACCTACTGTTTTAATAGACGTAGAAGATCCTAAGTCAGAATTAGCTATCTTAGCAGACCAACTAAACAGAGCCAAACAGGAAATAAACCGGCTATTAAAAGAAAACTTAGATCTAAGGAGAGCTTTGGACAATGGGCTAGATGATACAAACGTTATTCCAACAGTTACTACTTATGACTCTGTATCTCATGATATAATTATTAGAAACTCCGATAATCCGATATTGAAGAAAAAGAATAAAAACAGTGGTAACAAAAAAATAAAGCACAAATATACAGAAAATAACACTATCGGAAATACTAAACACGAAGAAAATAAAACTAGCAGCCTATTTACTCCCAGCCAAGATACTGAAAAGGATGACTCGCTGCCCTGTGAAGAATCTATGAATACATCAAGTGTTTCCCAATGTTTTGATATTAATACCAACGATGGTAATGCTCTGAGTTCATTAAACATTTTAAACACGTCGTCATCTAAACCTAAAATTCATATAATAGGTGATGAACAATTTAGTGGTTTAGCAGTAGAAATGATAAAGTCAAGAGCAGATAAATGGAACGACATCTATAGTATTTCTGGAATTGTGAAACCATATGCAAATTGCTCAGAAATACTAAATAGTATAAGACACAAAAAATTTAGCAGCAAAGATATTGTAATACTGTCTTTCGGATCTCATGACAAAAACCCATACTTCTTATTTACAGAACTATGTAAAGCGCTTAATGAGATAACTAATTGTAAAGTTTTTATTTTAAATGTACAAAGTAATAGATATTTAAATGTAGAGAAACTAAACTCTCAACTCAAATTGCTAGTACAGCACTATCCACATTGTAAAATGGTTGATTTCTATCACAACCCACAAGTTTCAAGTTATCTACCCATAAAATCTATCTGTATGAAACTTAACATAGAAATTGACTATTTAAGATATAAAAAACAGTATATTGATAACGGTATTAAGATGGGAAAGAGACTGGCAAGTCAACAAAGGTCTACCTTGACCCATGGAAAAGTTGAAAGTTCTACTCCACACACTCCTATATATAAAAAAGGTACCATACCGTTCTATTTCAGTAGAATTAAGACTAAATGCATGACTAGTTCAGGTAATAACAATAGTTATACAAAAACTAGCGACAGTACTGTTTATAAGAAAGGCACCATACCGTACTATTTTAATAGAGTCAAACCTACAGTCAAAGATAATCCAGCTCATAACATTCGTAAAATAAATATGAACGACAATACTAACTTAACATTTTTTCGTCAATAAGATAAATGATAGTAATTTTAGACTTCTTCATCAAAATATTGATGGAGCTCTCAATAAAATAGATATTTTAAAAGCTACAATAGAGGAATTTGATGATAATAATGAAAGTTTAGATGTTATTTGCCTAACTGAAACTCATTTAAAAGAGGGTACTCAAACTAATCTAAAATTAGATAATTATAAGTTAGCAGCACATTTTTCTAGAAATCACCATTGTTGGGGAGGATCCTGTATTCTCATAAAAAATAATCTTAAATTCAAGACACTAAATTCACTCAATAAACATGCTGAAATATTCACTTTTGAAGTTTGTGGACTAGAGTTAATAGACGTTAATGTTATCATCATATGTATATATAAGTTACCTTCATCTAAAAAAGAACGTATTACCACAACGCAATCTACTAAAAGATTCTTAGGTAGTCTAGATAAACTACTGTATAACATAAACCTTAAAGATAAAAAAGTAATACTATGTGGTGATTGGAACATTGATGTATTAAAAGATAATAATCACTATCGTGAACTTACTACTATTCTAAGAAATGCCAACTTAATAATACTAACTAAAGAACCTACTAGATTAAAAGCCTGTCTTGATCTAATAGTCAGCAACATTAAAAATGCTAAAGTGGAAATGAGGGAACTCTCTTTATCAGATCATAACACTGGACAAATCTTGTCTTTTCCACAACAGCCAACTAAATTAAAATATATATCACGAATAGTTAGAGACTTTAGTCAGGACAATCTTAATAAATTTTATAATGCAATGTCAGCCTTATCATTTACAGAGATTTATACCGAAACTGATGCAAACAAAGCGTTTAATACATTGCATGATACGATATTATTGTTTTTTAATCTTTGCTTCCCATTAATAAAAATTAAGATTGTTATTAAACCAATAAAAAATAAATGGCTGTCTAAAGGTATTAAAATAAGCTGTAAAACTAAACGTAGATTATATTATAACTATAGAAATTCAATGCATAATAAAACTGTTAACCAGGAAATGTACAAAAATTATACATATCTATTAAAACGAATTATGCATAAAGCTCAACAAAACCTTAATCTTAAATATATTTCTAAAGCAAAAAATAAGTGCATGGCTACTTGGAGTCTAATCAACAATAATACAAAAGAAAAGGATACAATAAGAGAAATAGATAATATTATCATTAATGAGAAAAAATATACAACTCCTAATGAAATCTCTCACGTACTCAATAATTACTTTATAGATGTTATAGAAGATAATACTACAAATAACTGTGATACTAAAACCATACCAATAGATAGTAATCCAAATACTATATATTTAGGCCCTGTATGTAATGATGACGTTAGAAAAATAATCCTTGGTTTGAAGAACACTAAGTCTACAGGATATGATTGCATAAACACTAAAGTTTTAAAATTATGCGCCAATGTCTTAACAGAACCACTAAGTTATACCATCAATTTATCATTAGAACAAGGTGTGTTTCCAGAGAGATTAAAAAAATCAATTGTGAAGCCTGTTTTCAAAAAAGGAGACAAGTGTAATTTAAATAATTATAGGCCTATCACACTAATTCCTATAATATCCAAAATATATGAGAGGGTAATGTATATTAAAATAGAATCATTTTTAAATAAATATAATATTCTACACTCCGAACAATATGGCTTCCGTAAAAATAGGTCCACTACAGCTGCTGGTTTCTCATTATTAAAAGATGCCACAGAAGCTCTTAATAAAAAGACTAAAATAGCTGCAATATTACTTGACATGTCAAAAGCTTTTGACTATGTTAACCATAGAAAACTTTTACATAAACTTGATAGATATGGCATTCGCGGAGTCGCAAATAGATGGTTACATAGCTACTTGAGCAATAGATTGCAGTGCACAGAGACATGTAGAGTAATGAACAATAGACAAGAAGTATTTCGATCAAATTATAGACTAAATAAACATGGTGTACCACAGGGCAGTGTCCTAGGCCCCTTGCTCTTCTTACTTTATATAAATGATCTGCCACAACAATTGTCTCACAAGTCTATACTTTTTGCCGATGATACCACAATAATAGTTAAAACTAATACCCCTAATATTAACATGCTCATTAAAGAAGCCTTAACTGCTGTCAATAACTGGCTTAATAGTAACAGTTTAAAAATTAATCTAACAAAAACAAAAATAATTGCATTTCAAACCTATAGATCTACTCCATTGCAGCTAAATATTAATTTTAAAGGCCAAAAAATCGAAATTGTCGACTCAGCTTTATTTCTTGGAGTAACATTTGATAAACATTTAAATTGGAAAATTCAAATAGAAAATATTTGTAAAAGAATAGATAAATTTGTATTTGCCTTAAGACGTATTAGAGACATTGTTTCAACTGAAGCAGCTATTTGTGCATACCATGGATACATTGGATCAGTTCTTAGATATGCAATTTTACTATGGGGAAATTCAGTGGATATTGAGCAAGCATTTAAATCCCAAAAAAAATGCATTAGAATACTGTGTAGAGCCAAATATTTAGATACTTGTAAACCATTGTTTCAAAAACTAAAAATTTTACCTTTACCTTGTCTATATATTTTAGAAGTTTGTCTTTTTGTAAAGAATAACCCTGCCCTATTCCCAACAAATTCGAATATGGGTCTAATGTCAGGCAGATATTCTAATAAACTACATGTTCTTCAAGCTAATTTAGATGTATACAAAAGAAATTCTTGTTTTATGTCTATAAAAATATACAACGCCCTACCAGAAAATTTAAAAGAAGTTCCTACTAATAAATTTAAACATTCTCTTCAAGAATATTTATTATCTAATTGTTTTTATTCAATACAAGAATATTTAGTTAATAATAAAGTTATGGTTTAATGTTATTAAAATTATAGTTTAGATTTAAGTTATCTAGCAATTAATATTTGAACGCCAACTGTATGGCAGAGTTCGCGTGTACTCGTATTGTTGTTAAGACCTATGTATTAACCGAATTCTTAGACAAATAAAATACTTACTTACTACTACTTACTACTTACTTACTATCTTTTCAACAATACTAACCTAATAAATGAATGATTGATAGAGCTTGTATGTTGTTTAAGGTGGCGCTCGACAACGTGTCTATGGAGCTGCAGAGGGGACAGATCACTACACTGCTGGGACACAATGGAGCTGGGAAGACTACGCTCATGTGAGTTACTCATCTAGTATATCGCGGTAGTACCGATACTGTAAGAATATCGGGGTTAATTGTAGCCGCAGAGTGCAGTCTACAGGACGCGAACGGGCGCAGTTTTCATGTTGTATGGGAGCCGCACTTAATTTTATTATATTTTTAGTTGTTGCTATAGCGGGAACAAAATTAATCTGTGAAAATTTCAACTCTCTAGCTATCACGGTTCATGAGATACAGCCTGGTGACAGACAGACAGACGGACAGTGATGTTCTATCTTAGGGTCTCGTTTTTACCCTTTAGGTACCCTAATTATTGGTTAAGTTTTAAACCCAGAAAATAGAGCAATTCAACTGAATTCCATTTAGATTTCAGATATTTAAATCCATAATTACAGAAAAAAATATACTTAAAAATCTTTAAAAATACCTATACCTACTTGCTACTTACAATCCAGACCAAATAAGTTACCAAACATACTATGATTTTTAACACACTTTCTTAATACGTTCCAGTAAAATCCTAACCGGCATGTTGAAACCTAGCAAAGGTCACGTTGTGATCCGTGACGGGCCGGAGCGTGACGCCGACCGCGCCGGTCGGTCCGGCGCCGGCGTCGGCGTGTGTCCGCAGCACGACGTGCTCGTAGAGTGTCTCACTACTAGGGAACACGTCACGCTGTACGCCAGGTTGGAAGCTACCAGAGGTGAAGATGTTGACGCTATGGTTGACAAGTAAGTAGGACATACGTTATGGAGGTGTACCGGCACGAAATTAATAAAACTTAGTGATTCTTTTTGCTCATCGTCATGGACAAACCAAAAGTAACTCTGTCAAACTAAAAAGCTGTATATTGCTTTGTTAGTGGAGAAAAACTGTTGGATTTTTTCCTTGATGTAAATATTACAATTATAAACCTCAATTAAATTATCTGTATTATTTACCAAATTAGGAACTCACTAAAGTCAAAAGCAATGGACAGTTTTTCAGTTTGACAAAGTTACTTTTGGTCTGTCCATGACGATGTGCAAAAATAATAAAATCATTTAGTTTTATTGATGTCGTGCCGCTACGGCGACAGGCTACTTTCAGGCGAGTTGAACCGCGATACCCAAGTTTCATTTATTTATAAAGTTTTACCGAACTCGTTTTTTAAGTTTTTCCAGATTAGAGATTTTATTTACATTCTGATTGGCGACATTACACAGCTTAAATAGGGTGTAGAAATTTGAAACACTCAGTGGTAATTCCCACAGGATCAAGATTTGCGTGGGTTATCCCACTTCCCACAAATATACTTACCTATAAATAAAGCATGCAATATACTGCAGATCTGCCAGCTCAAATCACACTGAAGGCGGGAGCTTCTCTCAACTGTCTAGCCGACACAACCGATGGATCCACCAACCAAAGGCACCAAAGGCACAAATATCTGCAGTCTATAACTGCCTTAATAGTGTGTATTGTTTGTCGACAGGATGATAACGGAGATGTCCCTCACCCGCTACGCGTCGGTGCGCGCGTCGCGGCTGTCTGGCGGCACGCGGCGGCGGCTGTGCGTGGCGCTCGCGTTCGTTGCACGCGCGCAGCTCGTCGTGCTAGACGAGCCCACCGCCGGGGTCGATCCTACCAATAGAAGGTACGGTCCGAGCTAGAAATGCAGACCCACCGTAGAGCTCCAAAACTGCTATTATTAGAATGTTTTCAACTCAAGCAAGATTCTAGGGTCACGCTGAGTTCATGTTAGGTAAAGACTTTCAACTCATTAATTTATTAGATAAATATTATTAGAATTAAATAATTCCAATAATAGTAATTTTAGAACTCTACGGTAGGTCTGCAACACAAATCAAACAATGAAAAAATCAAAACAATCACGAATTCGTATCTGTTACCCCATCCCCTCTCCCACTTCTCGTATGATACGGTTTGAAAGTTGTGAGGCATATACTAATCTACAGTATATGATTAATGAAGGGACATCTGGTCAATGGTGATGAAGCTGAAAGCAGGCCGCACCATCTTACTGACGACGCATCATCTCGACGAGGCGGAGATACTCAGCGATCTCATTGTAATCATGCATAAGGTAAATAATCTATAGTATTTTGTATTTTATTGGTTAAATATATTGTTTACAGGTCAAATAGTGTGTTAAATGTTACATTGTAATTGATAATTGCTTTATAAATAATTTAAAAATTATTAACAGCCGTGTGGTACTCATCAGTAGCTCATCATCAATAACTTAAATTAAATAAAAAACAATTTTTTTAATAATAAATGTAATGTTAATAAATAAATTCATTTTGTAGATCATGAGTAGGTATAGGTACCTAGCTAGAGTTTTCGTCACATAACTCTGTACACCAGTAGGGCCCATCTAGCTCCAATTTAAGGTACTATACTTGTGTTATGGTGGAACCTACAATACTTATATACTTTCTTTTTATAATATATACACACTTAATATAAAAAAACATAATACTACAGTACATAATGTACATAGATATTTGTTTAAAGCGGGAATCGAACCCGTAACATTTGTCCCAGGCGGGTGTAACGACATATTTTGGTTGCATTTTGTACATAGTAGTACAAAATCGCCCAGTCTGATGTGACGTATATATTCAGCGCAGAGGTATTTAGTGATAAGAAAAAAAAAGAAATTCTATAAAAACGTGTACTCAATTAATCTCTATTAATTGTAATTTCAATGTCTCTGGACGAGCGCTCTTTATACGGTGGGTATTTTGCATTTAGTCGTTGCCCCGCAAGACTCCGCTTTAGAGATTGTCAGTTGTCTATATTCACCGCTAGATGTCGCTACCCGTCAAATTAGATCGCGCAAGCATTGTGTCGCAACGAAACATAGGGGAGAGATCGAGTTGAAGTATTCGTTACAGACATACAAACTCTTCGCTAATTAAACTAGCTGTACCCCGCGGTGGTCAACCGCTATTTTTGATAGGGTGTATTTACTGCTTATGTGGTAAACACCTTTAAAATTCACATACTCTACTCTGTAATGTGCAATGCACAATACATGCAAGGCAAGTCTTTTCTGTTTATATTGAAATGAAACTAACTGTGCACAGAGCGCTAAAGCAGAGTTTATATAAATAGCTAGCTGTTGACCGCGACTTTGTACGCGTGGTAGTTTTGTTTTATATACAGGGTAAATTGTTTATCTGGGCTTTAAGATTTATATCCTAAACTATAAGAGATAGCGCAAAATGCTGCCGGATTTTGATAAAACCTAAAACTGCATAATTAGATTTTTTAAAAAGTCAGTACCCTCGCCGGGAATCGAACCTGTTGATTTTGTAAAAGAATAATCATCTAATATTTTTATACCAATCGAAAGTGTTGCTGATAGAGATCAATTCTTGGAAACAAACATATTATGACAAACCAAAGAAAATAGCTAAATTTTGTAGTTTTCTGCAATTTTCACTTACCTGTCTCTGGCATCACAATAGTGTATGAGGGCAAGTGGTATTATTCTAAATATTTTTAAAATGTTCTTAATATAATACTTTACATAAAATTTGTAAAAACTGTTCATATTTTTTGTGCAGCAGTTGGTTACGTCATTGGCCATACCTCCTCACTGCATTTTTTTTCAGGAATGGTTGCATGAGAATTCCAAAAAATACTCAAATGAGCTATTTCCTTTAATTTGCTAGACTATGTTTGTTTTCAGGAATTGATGTCTATTCGCAACACTATCTATTGGTATAAAAGTATACGGTGATTATTATTTTGGAAAATGAACAGGTTCGATCCCTGGCTTGGGTAATGACTTTTCCAAAAATCTAATGATGCAGGTTTAGTTTTTATCATTTGACATTTTCCGCTATCTCTTATAGTTTCGGATATAGCCCTGAAGGCCCACGTAAAAAAATCATCCCGAATATACTAAAACCATAATTTGTAAAACAAAAAAAAATAACGGATGTTGTTAACCTCTTTGGGTAATTTCTTAAGTTTATTGCACTCGCGCTCTTATCCTTCTAAAATTAGCCATTTATCGACTCTGCTTTTAAACAAGACAACTGATTTCGAGCGGCGATTATTATTTTACAACTATAAAAAAAATAGTTGTAAATCTCAGTTGCCAAAGCGGCCGGAGGGTACGTTTTATCTAGTGGGTCCCTGATACAGGCTAATTGTTTATTTTTTAATAAGTTCCGATTTGCCAGACAAGATATCTCTGGTCAATAGACCATATTTCTTTTCAATTCTATCCTGTCAGGGAAGGGAAAGGGTACTAACCGCATACAGCCTCGTTTTCGCCAAACTCGTTGATTAAAAACTTTTACACGGGTGAAACCACGGGGCGCCGCTAGTAAATATAATAAAAGTTATACTCAAGGGTGGCTACGTTACATTACGTAGGCTTAGCTCTAAGAAATAAATGATATAAATTATGTATGGTATTTTGCTGTGTTATTATTATTATTTGTTTGTTATATGTCCTATATCACGGGACTATGGAGTCCCGGACCTTTGGAAGGCATGCGTGGGGCCGAAGCCAAAACGTAGAGGCCCTTTACAATAACAAGTTTAATGGCAAAGTATGATGTGGACATCAAACCGGCGATTATCCCTGTCTGCACTATAAAATGCAGCCAAGGACAATCTCCGGTTTGAATAGAACTATTGATAAACTACAGGATAAAACTACTACTTGGGCTATTTTGATGGGATGGTAGTGGATTGGATACTGGGAGACTATGGGTACTATGGCACCTGCCGTAACAATGTTCAACAAACATGTAATTATTATTATATTATTATAATTAATAAAGGTGTTTACCACATAAGCAGTAAATACACCCTATCAAAAATAGCGGTTGACCACCGCGGGGTACAGCTAGTTTAATTAGCGAAGAGTTTGTATGTTTGTAACATATACTTCGAGTCGATCTCTCCCCTATGTTTCGTTGAGACACAATGCTTGCGCGATCTAATTTGACGGGTAGCGACATCTAGCGGTGAATATAGACAACTCGCAGCTTAAAGCGGGAGTCAAACAATATTATTTACCTCCAATTGTTGTTTTGGCGGCACCGAAAGAACAACATGGCGTCTTGTGTTTTAGTTTTCATAATATTCATTGTTGTAAGGTACGAATATGGATTTCTATGTACCTATTAATGTTAATTCGCATATAGGTGGGTGTAGACTAGAGCATTTACTAGTATAGAACATTGAGCATTCGCTGTTTTTTTTTTAGTCGAACCACACTTTGAATATTTACCTCGCATTCGCCTGTCTTGTACTACTAAGTATTCGTTAAAAAGTTACATTGAAATGCTCTAGTTTATACCTACTCACTTTTACCATCTTTTACATTGCAATTTTGTTAGAATGTTTTCCATTCAGCAGATAAGTCGTATCAGTAACGTAAAACGAATTGATTTCGTTATTGAACTTCATAAACACGCACAATGGCCCAAATAATGAGGCTAAGTGCGGAAACAGCCCCGTAAAACTAAACTAAACTTCATAAAAGAAAAGGTTCCCAAATTCGTTGCGTACCTATATATTTTTTTTATTTATCTACACTAATATAATGAAGGAGAAAGACATTTTTTGTTTGTAACGAATAGGCTCCGAAACGGCTGTAACGATTTTGATGAAACTTGATATGGCGATACATTGATTCAGTAAGAATAACATTGGCTACTATTTATCCCGATATTCCTACGGGATCGGGAGATGCGCGGGTGAAACCGGTGCTATTTATAATAAAATTGAATGATGATTTATAACAAAACGCGATGGTTGCGACGCGATTCGGATTCATTTCTATAGAAAACGGTGTCAAATTGCAGAATTGAAAGATGCCTGGTTTGGATTAGCTTCATTCAGTTCCGCCAACATTTTCGATGGGAACTTTTCAAAATTGTAACCCATCAGTTTAAATAAAAAGTCACACACAAAATAAGTTAAAAAAAATCGTATGACTATTCTCGGATGCGATTCCCCGTGACTAGGGGGTCTAATATTGCCACTGTCGGACTATGTTAGATAGGCCCTCTAATCAATGAAGATTGAAGGTGCATGAATGTGAGGAATTATAAACAATCATGATTTTTCTTGTTGCCTTAGTTAGAACAAAACTTCTAGGAATGTAATTCCATTCCACAACATTACCGGACGCTGACTGCCAGACTGGACAAAAACTCAACTTGACACAATCAAACTAATTATTTAGGTTAAACTGGATGTATTAAATTACTGAGAAAAATAAATTTAAAATAAATATGTACGTTGTCAATCGTCACCGCTAGATGGCACCACGAGTAAAATTGAATCGCGCAAACGTTACGTTTCACCGGAATGAAGGATAGAAATATATCCGTAGCGTTTAGTTACAACAGACAAACAAACAGACTAAAAAACTAGCTGTTTCCCGCTATTTTTGAAAAGGTTAAAACCTTTTATTAAATTACAAATAATACATTTCATAATAAAAAAATAGATGTCAATATTTGACTTTTTTAAAATAATAACTAATTGTTATTAATTTATAATTATACCAAAAAAAACAGACTTTTATTATATTTAATTTCGACTTAATTAAAAATAACAATTATTTCGGTACTCTAAAACATAACATTTAAAAAATAATTTTCTGTTTGATATTTCCTGATTAAATAATATCAATATTCAACCTTGTGGTTAGTGAATGTATTTAGCTAGAATTTACCTAATTTGTTTATCTAAGCCGTAATAACAGAGGTATCAACCTTCTTCATACATTATTCCTATATTTCCTTTATATTCCTTTCGATTAATCATTTTCTTTTTGACGTGATAACGTCTAATAAATTGATGGAACACCTAAATTCACAAAAAAAGTGTCACGGTAATTACCTTAAATATAGAGTATTTATAAATTATATATAGCTCATATAGGATTGTTTTATGGTGACCAGTGACGAATAGAACACTTATTTAAAGGAAAAAATATATATACTTAAAGAAAAAATTAAATATAGGAATAATAAAAAATAACTCAATTTTTCATCGTTTTGAAGCTATCACGTAAAATTATCTTTCGTAAACCAACTTTACAGACAACCATTTGTTTCTTTTTTCAATGAACTTAAAGGTTTGCTGTGCTGTAAACTCAATCATAGATGCATTTGTACAGCAAACCTTTGTTCTATGAGATAATAATTATTGCTTTAGCTAGAGGCAGTATTCAGGACGTCAATAAGGGAAATTATGAAAAGCACTAGGACACCGTTCTAAGCGTGCCAAATATAAGGCAAATCACGATATAACCACTACTAATATAAAAAAAACAATGTTAATATTTTAAGAAACATTTTTATTTGTTATTTATTTGTTGTTTAAACTCCCTTTTACACTATAGATTTGTTAACACTGTGCATTGTTTATATTCATCACTAGATGGCATTACGAGGCAAATTGAATCGCGCAAGCGTTGCGTTTCAACGAAATATATAAGCTGATAGAATGAAAATTTGCGTTAGAAACCAATTCATTCAAACTTTATAGGTAGTTAAGGGCGGTTTAGATACGAATTTTTTGAAGATATAAGCTTGGGGGGTATCCCTCGCTATTTTTGAATGGGTCGTTATACTATGTATAACACCTTGAATTATATATGTAGCGGCTAAGTGCGAGTCAGACTCGCGCATGAATGGTTTCGTATCATTATATTCTGTTTTTAATATTTGTTGTTATATCGGCAACAAAAACACATCATCTGTGAAAATTCCAACTGTCTAGTTATCACGGTTCATGACGGACTATCATAATACAGTTCTGTTTACCCTTTGGGTACGGAACTCTAAAAACGCCTTTTGCCTATTTCTGAAACATTTCATTTTTTTACATTTTGGTATAATTTAAAATCGAAAATTCCTGTCTTCGTTCAGACGGTTCTAAGCTTTTGCAAACTTAGTCGAAAAAAAGGTAAAAAAAAAAGTCCCTAGATGTTTTTTTTGCTTTAATTTGAATAGGCTTCGAAACGACAAGTCGTCTATAAATTATACCAAAATGCAAGAACTCGCCTGTAACGGTACAACACAACAATAATTTTCTATGCAATAATTAACCATTTTTGATATGGGCGACAGCCATTTTGCGTTTGGCCTCAATAATGGTCTTTATGGACCTTTGATATAGATACTTAGGGCTACTTGCAGAAATATTTGAATCTAGATTTAAATACTTTGTTCAATTTAATCTAATTTTTGTACGTGTAAAGAAGAGCTTTTTAAATTGTAGGTCCCTTCTAAAAGCTGTTCCAGGATGAATTGAGTTTAACAAATAATTAGAACCTCCCATTTCTTGAAGCTTGTTCAAGTAAATTTGAAATAATTCCAGGGTCAAATCCACACAACTGGGTCACCCGTCGAGATCAAACGGTCCCTCGGCAGCGGGTACAAGTTAACGGTGACGCTGGCAGCGCGCTCTAACGCTGACGCTGATGACGTTGACGGCGGGGAAGGTTGCAAGCGTATCGTGACGGAGGTGAGGCAGGTTGTGAGGAACGCTGCCGTCTGTGACGTCACTGACAATCAAATTGAGATCATGTTGCCGTTTTACGACGCCGATGGCGCTAGTAACAAGTAAGTTCATATAAGACTATTATGTGAGTTATTAAAAAAAATAGCCAGCCGATGGTTCACCAAGGCGCTGCTCGTGGATACTAAATATCACTAGGTACCGTATCCAAAGGGTCTTATTACTAAGACCCTATTACTAAGACTGCACTATCCGTCTGTCTGTCACCAGGCTGTGTCTCATGAACGTATATCTAGTCAATTGAAGTTTTCATAGTGTATTTCTGTTACCGCTAATATACAACATGGTACGGAACCCTTCATGCAAAAGTCCGACTCGCACTTGGCCGGGTTTTATTGTATAGGTCAGTTCGTCGATCTTTCCGACATTATAATAAAAGAACTATAAACTGGAAATAAAAAGTTTTAAACATATTTTTGTCATAAAAGTTTTTTAAAAATGTAATAGTGTCTTAAGCTTAAGCAAACATTGCAAGCAAGTATTGCTCTGCCTTTCATCTCTTCATAATTTCCAGTGGCCAAATATTCCAAATAGTTCCAAGCAGTTACCAAATACTTCATCAAAAGATTGTTGTTTGAAATCATATTCTGCGGCAAATAATTATTGTTGAAAGCTACTAATTTTATACACTCCATACTTTATAATATAATTAACTTTATAAATTAAAAAGTATTACATACTTTCCGATTTATTTTCTAAATACAAATCCAATATTTCACAATAAAACTCAGTTCAATTTAACTTTGTTATATGGCTGATTGCTGACATAGGGGCGCAATTCTATAGTTCGACACCTACAACTTTTAGAGCGGTATCAGAAAGCTGCATTCTAGCATCAGAAAGCTCTATCTAGTACCGAGTAGAAAGAGTTTTTTACTTAGCGTTGCCCTCATCTGTCATATGATGTCGGTCATGGCGCTGATAGTTTCTTAAATCACTGTTTTTCAAATGCCTATATCTTGGTTCTCGGACCTGGAACATTGATAAATCGATTCCTTGAGCTGAAAACTCCCTAAAAAACGCATACAATATTTCATGAAAATCGTTGGACTGCTCCAACGATTTCCATGAAATTTTGTATTTCCGAGATCCTGATTATATATTTTTAGGTTTTTAAACCAAAAATAATATTTAAAAAAAAATCACTTAATCACACAAAACTTATTAATTATAAAAAATAACTGAACTACTAAAACTAAATAAAAACAAAAGCTATTTTTAGAACAATAAATCAACACAAAAGTTCGTTAAGCAGTCTGAAACGATAATCGAGCAACGTCCGAGCAGCACGACGACCGAAGGAGAAGTGGGCCCGCGCCTCGCTTGGGATCGGTTTATATAGTTGTTGTGGGGTTTTTCTCTCCGCTTCCTTGATTGATTTCCAACAATATATATAAACAAGAATTGCTCGTTTAATTATATAGGATAACAATAAACCCTGGTGTTCCAGTTTCCTCGCAGTGTGCACATCATTGGAAGAGAAGCAGCAGACCCTGGGGTACACTAACTTTGTGTTGGACTGCAGCAGCTTAGAACAGGTCTTCCACGAGATATGCAGCAAGGCTGATGGGAAGGACACCGTTGAATATGGTACTTATGGATTTGGATTTTTTAAGCTTCATTTCGTAAATCAAATGATTCATTTCGTAAATCAATGTAGTTTTAAATATGGAACAAAACAATCATAGAAACCGACATAGGTTAAAGTATCACAAATTCCACAAATCGCAAAAACTATTCCATTATATACCTATGTAATAAAATCAAGTCAAACCCTTATGCTAAACTTTAATTCTTCAACACTAATATTACACTATTACACTATTTGACTAAAGTTAAGAATCTGTATAATAATATTTTATAAGTTCTTAGAAAGATTTTTTGTTTGTTTTTTTTTTATGTTTGCAATGAATAGGCTCCGAAACTACTGGAACGATTTTTAATTTATAATCATTAGTTAATATTGACTGAAATATGACTGAAAAAAATGTAGGCGTATTCTGTGCGGAACCAAGGCGCTAGTTTAAATTAAAATAATGTGTTATAACCTGTCCGCAGCAGCCGAAGACCACCCGTCAACCAGCAGTGGGTCGAGCTCCCCGTCGCTCCGGTCGTCCAACCGTGCGCTGGTCGGTGCGGGGGGCGCCCGGCGCGGTCGGCGGTGGGAACAGTTCAAGGCTCTCATGTGGGCGCGGGCCTTGAGTCTTATTAGGAACAAGTATGTATTAACATATATGGCAGTCTCTAGCGCGCAGCCTTCGGACTTTTTTTTACCTACACTTCTTTCGGTTTTTTTTGTCAAGTTTAAAGGCCCGTGCCTCGATTCACTAAGGTTAAAGTCGTGGGCGTGTATATAAATAAATAAATATTGCAGAACATTCCACACATCGCCCTCTAGCTAGACATTGAATATACTACTTATACACTTTTCTTTTGTAAATATATACTTAGAATCCATAGAAACAACCAGACCACAGACAAATCGACGACCCAGTTGGCACAATGGTCATCATGCCGGACCGCCATATACAGGGTTGCGGATTCGATTCCCGCCTCAGACAAGTATTTATGCTTAGAATTTTGTCTGTGGCCTGGTTGTTTCTATGTATTATAAGTATATATTTACAAAATAAAAGTATATAAGTAGTTTATCCGTTGTCTAGCACCCATAACACAAGTCTAGTTACTTAGCTTGGGGCTAGATGGCGATGTGTGGAATGTCCTGCAATATTTATTTATATTTATTTATTTATTTAAATATCTAAGCATAAATACATGTCTGAGGAAGGAATTGAACCCGGAACTCTGTGTTTTGCAGTCCGGCATGGTGACCATTATGCCAACTGGGTCGTCTGGTATGATGAGGGCGCGATTGCCACACGCCCTAGTTGCACACGCCCTACGACTTAAACCTAAGTAAATCAAGGAACTGATTGACTGACTGATACACCAACACAAAATTGTAAAATCTCGATGTTACTAAACCTAGATTTACTTCATACATTTTTGACAGAAAGCTAAAATTGATTTTCGAATAGTATCAAAATGTATGGACCAATTTAGACTTAACTAAAGACGAAATTTTAGTTTCGCTGAAAGTGGCTTCTATAAATCTTACAAATTTTTCATGTCAAAGGTTAATGTTGCAAGTACACGTAAACAAAAACTTCTCTAAACTATAGTAAGAAGTATATTTGTTTGTATAAATATGTAAAGTTCCATTGACCAGGTCGCTAGCGTTCATGGTGCTAGTCCTGCCGACGATATTTGTAACAGTAGCGATGGCCTTCTCTACCATCCGTCCGCCTGCAGACAACGAGTTCGCTTTGCCCTTGACTGAGAGGCTATACGGTGGCAGCACGCAGTTCCTAATGTAAGTATGCATTGAGGATTTTTTATCTAAGAAAGTAACAGTCATTGAAATGTTTTAGGTCAGGTGTTTATGTAAGTATGTATAATAAAAAATTCTGTACAAAGAAAAGTATATAAATTTATTCAGGCTACATATAGCGCACGCCTAGTTGCTATCCATCTTCTGATACTACTATATCCGATCGCAAACTTAGCAACAAGGGTTGGATATGAGTGAGTTTTCGCACTAGCCTTGGACCCTTGGTAGAAGATGGCTGTGTGATGTCTTACAATGTGTAATTATTTATAACACTTGTAATCATACATTGAAAATAATTAGGGCCCAAGCGTGAAGCCTTGTGAAACCCCACGCAGTTGCCTAATGCCTCTATGGCATTGATTTAGTAGTTTAAATAAAAAATCTATTTACTTATTCATTTTTTATCTAGAACATTAAGATTTAGAGAGAAACATTTATATTTCACCTTGTGAAATCTCCTTCTTTGTCTTTTAGATATAGATTTCTAACTTATTTTCGTTTTCCAGGCCATATCCGTCAATGCATTCAGACAATATAGACCCAAGTTTTGCGATACAAGTCATGAATCAATTACAAATGAATAAAGACACTAGAAACTGGATAGAAAAGGTAATTGAATCAAATACAAAAACTAAATCTGGATGGAATTAATCCGCTTAAATCTGGATCTCGTAAAAGTTCCGAAACAAAAAGTAGTTTTCGCGTGATGAGGTATCAAACATGCTAAAACGCAAACTTTTTACATTGGAATTATCTTTTTTTGTAAAATCATACCTTTTATTTAAATTTATCTTTTAAAAATGAATATCCTATGTTACTTTTCTTTTCGATGTATTTATTAAAATAAGATTATTAACTTTAAACTAAATATTTATTATTACTTTATTTCTTTCTCACCACTTTAATACTAAATTCTATATTATCAGGATACTCCAATATGCAAATGTTTGCCAAGTATTCAAGAATGTATAATAGAGAATGTGACTAAACCGGAAATGATGTTGTTGCCTGATTTGAACACTCTGAACAACTGGCTCGTTGACTCACAACAAGTTTATATTATGAAGAGGTAAGTTTGTACATTTTTGATCGTTCCGTAACGGCTGAAGAAGTAATTCCATCTATGGGTGTGACGATTCCTGTATTTCAGCTAAGTCCTTTACAACGGTGCCTAAAGTATGCTTAGTCCAAGATGATGGAAATGAATTTTGAACTAATAAAGTCCTATAATAAATCTTCTCCTATAGGCATATCTATGGGAGTACGTTAAAACTATAATTTAGTTATGATGATTTAGATCAAAATGACTGATATAATACCCTCTCTGAACTTTCTCTGAATAATAATGAGCAAAATATTGTTTTATTAAGATACGGCGGTTACACGTCATCCGTCCTTAACAATCGAACCAACTACCTCGCGTGGTACAACAACAAGGGCCACCACGCCATGCCCATCTACCTCAGCTCATTGAACAACGCCATCTTGCGGTCGCTCGCTGGAAACGAGTACAATATTACTACGTACTCGCATCCTATGAAGATCTCTACGGAACAGCTTAGCAAGGATACTGTGTAAGTAATTTTATAAATTTAAGAATGTTGTTAGATGTCCTCACGACGAAGAATGAATATTGTCCCAATAATTCCTTTTGTTCAATATCAAAATATAGTTCTAACATAGAATATATAATCCAGATACAGAAATCCAATTTTTTTTTTAGAAAACCTTATTGTCTTATTACTTTGGAACGTTCTAGAACTGCGCCAATTCACAGAACTCTTTCAGCATTTTACGCCTATGCATTTAAACAAATAGCGACCTTGCTTCCTTTTCGCAGCACTCGAGCGAAACATGCAACCGACGAGGTTGTGCGAACAAAATTGAACTCTATTTCTAGTTGTTATATCTTTGTTAATTCAGTTTTTCAACTATTTATCTAGGTACCAGCGTATAGCAGACGCGGGCGTGTCCGCCCTGGTGTTGATAGCGATGGCGCTGTGCGGGGCCGGCGGCGCCGCACCGCTGGTGTCGGCGCGCGCGAGGATGGAGGACAGGCTGCAGCGGCTGGCGGCCGTCACGCCGCCCTTGTACTGGGCCGCCGCGCTCGCTAGTGATATGATAGTAAGTATATTCCACATTAAGATCTACATTTATTTTCCATTTTCTTCAAGATAAGGGATACAGTATTCTAGAGAGTTTATATTTTTCCCTATCCCTGAAATCGTATATTTTGTTACAGGTAATATTTATAAACATGTTGCTGACAGCGATCGTGATGGCTGCGTTCGGATTCCCAGTATTCGTATGGAGGAACAACTTGCCTGCCATCTGTCTACTTATTATGTTATACGGGTAAGGTTAATGGAGTTTCGCAAGGATCTATGCTGGGACTTGTTCTATTTCTAATTTATGAGAAAGATAATAAAGAGCACGGTTTATCGTACTTACATACCAGACAGAACAAATTAAACTTAAAGTGGCACTAGACGGTCTTAACGTTTAAAGATTTATAATAAATGTTTTAAGCTCAACTAGAAGTGTTTGTAAACGCTTCATATTACTTATGTGTATGATCACGGTGTACCTCAGGGCTCAATGTTAGGAGTCCTTTTGTTTTAGATATATACTAACGACTTTTTTAACATGTTTATCTAGTTTCGCGTGCTGCAGCCTGGTCCATGTACTCCAGACATTGTTCAATGACGCAAGTCTCGCCAACATGATGCTGTTCTGTGGGAACGCGTTCTGCGGACTTATTGGTATCACTATACTGCTTATATTGGATGTCATTTCCGAATCTGATGTGAGTATATTCTAGAGATTGTTATGTGACAAAACAAAACAAAACAAAGGAAATTTTGTGTTTGTTGTCTTTTTTATTACTATGGATTGTAATTATTTTTTTAATTATCGAGACGAAGCTAAACTTTAATTTGGTTTGTCGTTTTGGTCTTTATCAAAATAAGCCTCGTTTGAACCAGGGTCCGAAATTTCAGTTGAATAATGAGTACTAACAAAAAGTGCATGTTCCAGAGAACGGACAACGCCCGATGGTTGCTACACAAGTTGTTCCTGCTGGCGCCGCAGTTCGCGCTCGGGGACGGCTTGCTGGAGATCGCCAAGAATACTGTACAGGCTGAGGTAACTACACTTTACATTCCTGTTACAGCTGGGTAATATAACATCATCAACATGACTCCAGAGGTATTGACAAGTTATTTCCTCTGGACACGGTCAGCTAAGCTGAAAGGGTGGTAAAGGTGCTTGGCAAGCCTACTCCATCCTCTCGCAAAAAGGACCTAAATAAGAGGTCTAGAGAAAACAGCCTGCATACAAGTACAAAATATATAACCGACACTCAACAGCGAGCGGTCACATTTTTTCATCGACTACTTAGGTTCTCGTTGTTAGATTTTGACGTCAAGGTAACATGACCTCCCCAGTAAATAGAGCTATGCAATAGTATCGAGATGTCAATATGTTCAGTAATTTTAATTGCAGTTACTATTTTCTAAAACTATGAAAGCTTATTTTTACTGTTTTATCTAAGACCCCATTATTTAATGAGAATTTGATCCGCTACAAGCGACCCGCCCCGGCTTCGCACGACTATATTATGAATATATTAAAAAATCACATCAAAATCCGTTGCGTTTTAAATATCTAGGCATACATAGGGACAGACAGCAGGAAGCGACTTTGTTTTATACTATGTTGTGATTGTATTTAATTAATTATTAATAAAATTATTTCAGAAAAGAATTCCATAGTTACATTAATTAAAAATTAAATTAAATATTTCGTCAGGTGTTGGTCCGTTTCGGTATGGACACGTACAAGGATCCGTTCAACTCTGACCTACTGACGTTACACTACTCCTACCTCGCGGTGGTCGGAGTCTCCCTCGTGCTGCTCAACCTCGCCATCGAAGGGGGATACTTCTACTGGCTCATTGATTGGTAACACTCACGGAACTTTATTTATATCTACCCGCACATAAACAAAGCCTAGTGATTTACTGGTCTTACATTACTATTTTACATCCGCGTAACTTAGGAATATCGGGATAAAAAATAGCCTACGTCACTCCCAATGAATCTACATATACCAAGTTTCATCAAAATTAGTCCAGTAGTTACCGAGCCTATTCGATAACAACAAAAAATCTTTCGACTTTATTATATCAATGTAGATGTAAATAGCTATTGCCCGCGAATTCGTCCGCGTATTATTTGAATTTCTCAAAATTCTCCCTTAGCGGTTACCTAGGTTCTGGGGCCTTATTCTGCTATTTTGCGTTAATTGATTTACTATTGTCATTATATCAAGACTCTGTTTATATTATATGGAGATTGTTTCTTTATTTGATATTCTGCTAAAGTTTTAATAACTTCGCAATAGAATCGCTATGGAGTCTCAATGGAATAGTATAGATAAGTCGCTGGTGTTGCGTAGCAACATTGTATATGTTGCTAAGCGATATACCGTTTTGACAACTATCGAGCTTCCATTGAGCCATGATTGTAGAGCAGAATACCAAAGTGAGTCAGTGGTGCATCAATGGTGTTTCGATAGAATAGTTAACATCAGAAGAATACCATTTTAACATTAATGTCATATTTTTGACATTAAATGTCTATAACGATTCCATCGACACTCTATTGAAACACAATTGTGTTAGCAGAATTAGGCCCCTGGGCGCAAACATTTTAGCTTGATCTGTCCATTGGTTTGAGTTGTACGGTGTTATATATGTCAGTCACGATTTAGGGTTGACTAGGTTTAGGGTTGCTAGACAGTTGAAATTTTGACATAATAATATGATGTATTTCTGTTGTCGCTATAACAACAAAATACTAAAAGCAGAATAATGGTACGAAACCCTTTGTGCGCGAGTCCGGCTCGCTCTTGGCCGGTTTTTTAAATTGAGCTAATAATGAAATTAAAATAAAGTTGTGTTATCAGGTTGAGTCCATCCCCACCGCCTATAAGGAAGAACAACTTGGAACCTGAAGAGATAACATCAGAACGACGACGCGTGGCCGCAGCCAGGAGTATACCTCACGAAACTCTATCATTGCCCACTCTCGGCAATATTAACAAAGGTACCTATAATATCCATTTGCAACTTCCCCGTGTCTTAACACTTTGACATTTTCCATACGAAGGCTTTAATTGTTTAGTGGAGTCCCAATGTTTTGTTTGGGGTTTTTCAACAAAGTAAATGAAGTATGGGGCCCATATGTGTTACCTGGACGTCTATCGGGATCTACATGTGGTACTCGGGGCTGTAAAAGTATTAAGTTGAACCTCATATAATAATACTTCCACATCTCTTCATGTTGAGGGCACTAACATGGGATATTTTTATTATATGTCTACATTACAATATAGGACGACCCAGTTGGCGCAATGGTCACCATGCCGGACTGCCCACACAGGGTTGCGGGTTCGATTCCCGTCTCAGGCAAGTATTTTTGCTTAGATATTTGTCTGTGGTCTAGTTGTTTCTACGTATTGTAAGTATATATTTACAAAAGAAAACTATATGAGTAGTATATCCGTTGTCTAGGACCCATAACACAAGTCTAGTTACTTAGCTTGGGCCTAGATAGCGATGTGTGAAATGTCCTACAATATTTATTATATTCCTTCCTTACAATATCCAGGTTTCGTGGACACTGAGGGCAAGAAGAACTCCCTGCAGCGCACGGTGGTGACGTCACGCGACGTGTTGTCCTGCGAGGGCCTCACCAAGGTGTACGGCGGAGCGTGCGCCGGCGCCACCAACCTCGCTGTCGCCGACCTCACTGTCGGAGTGCAGCCGGGCCAGGTACACTAGTCTAATCTATTGCACCTATTAGGTGTACTAAATTAACTCTAAGGGGCTTATTATACCTTGCACTCACTCAAACCCACGTACCTTGCAATGAACGAAATGCATCTAACTTCATACTGTAGGTAGTTGAAATTAGATGATGATAGATGTTTTGAGAAAATTTAAAAAAAATCACTAATTTTAACTGTAATAAACTAATAAGTAAAGTAATGTGTTAAAAGAATTTAGTGTAAAATCTTTTTGTCTATGTTCATTTCCTATGTCTTTCAAAATTTCAAACTAGCGGTCTGGACATACCGTCCGTTGTACAGACAGTCCGTCAGTCAGTCACGTCAGTCCGACATTTTGTTGGAAGATACAATTAAAGGGGCAAGTTATGAAACAGAATTTCTATCAAGCAAAAATTGGTCATATCTTAATTTTTGCAAAAGATAATCGAAAAAGTTTTATCTCAGAGAGTTAAAACTTTTTCAATTATCTTTCCTGTGAGGATATACTTTCTGTGAGCAGGTATTTTGAATTTCACTATGTATTGTGTTGTTTTCAGTGTCTAGCTCTTTTGGGCGAGAACGGCGCGGGTAAATCTACCACGTTCTCGATGTGGGCGGGGGAGACTCGACCCAGTGCTGGGACCATAGCGCTTCACGGGACGGAGAGGGACCAGCGGGGACTGTGTCGGGGGCTTATCAGTAAGGATACACATTTACAGTTAATATTCGATCTCTTATTTTTCTTAAAAATAGTTATACAGATGGCGCTGTAATCGAAGTCATAGTCAAACATTTCTTAGCCATAGGAGCTTTCCGGCCCTTGACCAAAGACAATCTTCGATTTAGATGAGAAAGTCTTTAGAAACCAGTTCTTTAGAACAAAACATTGGAAACTTTTTATTGTTTGAATTCAATGTTTAGGTATAAAAAAATAGCTATAAAGTAATAGCGAAATATTTAGTCATTTTTGCCAAAGAATGGGAACATAATATTTGAGCAATTTATATCTGTTTTACATTAACATGTTCGCAGTAACACTAATGCCACATTGTTCCAGGTTATTGTCCCCAAAGTGACGCTATCGACCCGCTACTGACTGTACGGGAGACGTTGCAGTTGTACTGCAGGTTACGTGGTATCACTGAGGAAGATGAAGTGAGTTACAATATTATTAGAACGAAGTTCCTTATCGCGGTTTGGCGAGGGGCAAAAAACGCCTGGCGCGGTAATTACTTCGATGGATGGCCAAATAGTAGTGTGGCAAAAATGTGTTTTCGTGAGCCCCTCCGTGCTTCGAAAGGCACGTTAAACCATTGGTCCCGGTTGTTACCTCTAGTAGCAGTCGTTAGGTCATGTTAGAGGCCTTAAGGCGATCTGAAAACTCAAACAATAGGTGAGCCACACCACTATACGAGAAGAAGAAGATCTCATTGACGAGTTCTTTCATCTGGACACAGTCGACTAAGCTGAGAGTGCTAGACATAGTCTACATCCTAACGCAAAAAGGACCCAACTAAAGGAGCCTAGTTGCAGAAAACATCCTCTTAGTACAATATAAAGAAAACTCACACAAAAAATCACCCCAGTTTTAGATTGCGCTGTCGCTATTGATTTATACAGTGCAGTCTAATTAACTTATATCTAGATGGCGCCACCTGTATTTTATATTAAGAGTTTCATTTTATTTTTTGAACTTAAATAATGTTCAGATTATGCTAGAAACAATATTATACGTGAAATGTTTATAATTGAGAATTTTTTTCATACTTTTAAATAGAAAATTCAATTTTATTTTCTGCTTTGCTTTGCATTTTTAATTTTTTTTTGTTTTGCTTTTCAAAAACATAACTCTCCCTTTTGCTTCGCCTTAGTCTGGTAAAATTAGATCTAATACTTATCTAATAGTACCACCGTACCGTACATAAACAACGCCACCTGTGTGTGTGTGTGTGTGTAGGTGGTCCAACGTACCCTCGAGATGTTCAACCTGACGAAGTACGGCGAGGTGCGTAGCGGCGCGCTCAGCGGCGGCAACAGGAGGAAGCTGTGCGCCGGAGTCGCGGTGGCTGCGCGCGCGCCTCTCCTACTGCTTGACGAACCTACCAGGTTTACTTACAATGCAATCTATTACTTATCTATTTAGTCATTATTTTCCCGGGTCTTAATCGCATATTTTTCTCTAACCTCGACATTTCTATTATGTTGCAATAGTCTTTTGTAACATATTTATTTCGGTTCACGATAAACCGTCCCCCTAACGATCCCTTTACGGAAAACGGACCCCCGGTTAAGAACTTTTTAACGGTCCCACTGAACTGGGGGACCGTTTAAGTTTTATTGATTTATTTTACCATCATTAATAATCTTTTTTGTATTTGTAAGTATAATCACGTATTTTTATCTATTTGTATTTAATATAATAATTTTGTTCCGTAAAGTCTTATGACATATATATGATGGTACCCCTAATTTCAGATAATAAAGCCCGATTGAGAAAAATAAATAAAACCCATAGCTGTAGCCTAATATTAAAGAAAATGTATAACTATGTATGTATTTGTGTACCAGTGGCATGGACCCGGTGTCCCGTGCGTGCGTGTGGCGGGGCGTGTCCACGGCGCGTGGGGCGGGGCGGGCCGTCGTGCTGTCCACGCACGCGCTCGAGGATGCACGTCGTGCTGCCACGCGGGTCGCTTTGATCAGGAAAGGAGAGTTGGCTGCGTTAGCCTCCTTACAGGACTGCCTTGATAGGTAATGCTTTGTACATTTCTTACGTTCGAAATAAATAACAGATCTATCCACCACCAAGGATTATAAAAATATTAATTTAAAATAGCGATAGGATTGGGGGAATGTGGGTGACTCCTGCTCCGGCTCGTCTCTGGCGCAGAGATGAGCCATCGCCATCGATCACCTGAAACGATACGGTGCGCGTTATTTGACTAGCTGGTGGCAATTATTGTTATATAACAATAATAAGTTTTGATGTACTTTAATGATTGAAAAGGTAGAAATATTGAGTATTTCATTTTTTAGTTATTTTTAATTTGAAATTGTTCCTTATTATATATAGATTCGGCGGTGGTTACGTGGTGTCATGCCGCTGCTCGTCCCCGGACGTCACGTGGCGGCGCGTGTCGCGTGTAATGCCGCACGCGCGGCTACGGGTCCTACATTCCAACACGCTGCACTTCCATATACCTACTAGAGTTATTGGTAATAAGGATTAATTATTATTTTACACATTCGTTATTTCTTGAACCTGAACTACTTTTCTTTCTTGTTGAGCTTGAATTAATTTCTGTTGTTTCTTCACCTAGTAGATACTAATCTTTGTTGTTTCTTGAACTTGAACTAATCTTTGTTGTTTCTGGAATTTCAATCTTTGTGTTATTTGAAGTTAAATTCATCGCTGTTTTTTTTAAATCTGAACTAAACTTGGTTGTTTTTGTGATATATTTAAGTAGAGAAGAAGGAAGTGGTGACACATCTAAGCGACATCTTCCGTCTGATGGCGGAACTACAGGCCACTACAGATGTAGAAGACTACACAGTCAACCAGAGCTCATTAGAACAGGTATTTACTAGCTGCTATCCTGTGGTTTTTTACTCGCATTAACACTAGCTCATCTCCTCTGCACTATGGACTAATTTCTATCGAAATATGTCAAGCATTTCAATTTTTTTCCAAGAGTTATGTTGGCTAATAATAATAAAAATAATAACTCGCGGTGTGAGGGCCAACTGCCAACATACTTAAAAACTAAATTTTTGGTAAAAATAGGGAAAACTACTTATAAACAGGCCATTCGATAATTATTTGCTGTACCTATTGTCAATCTGAAAAAAAAAAATGTTTATTATCTTGTTATTTTGCGACTAATATCAAGGTTTATGAAATATTCCATATTACCTGCAGGTACCTTATTCTACCCCACATTCACCCTCCAAGCGTGTGGAAGCTCATCATACTAAACGTCCAAACATGATCAATTCCAGATGTTCCTGAATTTCTCCGCTAAATCCGAGCTCAATGTATCGGAAGATCCGGAACCGGAACTAGAACCGGAACCGTTCCGACGCAACAGCGAACAATTAGACTCTATAACCTCATTGTAACAAACACTACACTACCTAGCTCTAATTACTGTCATTTACTGTAATGTATAACGATTCCGTCCAAAAATGTAGTAAATTAAATGCAACAGGTAAGTAAAATACGGTAGGTTCTATAACAGCTGTCATTTCGTTGGTATACATTTTTTTGTTCAATATTTGGCTTCGAAACATTACAGGAAAAGCTTTTTATAAGGGCATACATTTTTACCCGACTGTAAGGAAAGAGTTATGTTTTTCGCACCTATCTTTGTATCTTGGTATGTTTGTTAGTTTGTAATTTTTACAAATGAGCGTTTGAGCCCTAACACACCTGCCGGATTATCGCCGCGGGTTCATTGACCCGCGGCACGACGCCAGGGATAACTATAGGTATGCACTGCACAATTAGATTTGTACAATTTGTACAGAGCACTGACATAATATTTTGTTCAGTACAAATAAAATGTGTGCACTCTAAAAACTTTTCCCGTATAATAATAGCTAGTGTCAATAAACAAATATTATTCATCTTCTTTTTTTTGACAAAATATCGTTTTATAGTTTTTTGCATCGATGAGAAAAATATCAGAAATCTCTCTAATTTGTTTTGTCTTCAACGAAATTGTTTAACTAGCATTTTTCTTTAAAAAATTGTATGCCAACGACAAGTCTCAGGCGCACAAAAACCGGTATATTTTTAAAAGAGTTTGCTCAATTAGTGCTAAATATAACAACAAAATTAGAACAAATATTATGAAAAGGTTACCTATTTATAGTTAATTTAAGTTTAAAAATTTGCAATATGTTTTTATACTGTGATATATTTTTATATTAATTTTTATCATAATTTTTGAACGCGTGGGGAAATGTCGTGAATCATGTTCGGAGGGCTTACCACGAGTTGCTTACAGTTTCGATCAAACGTATTGAATATTTACCGTGAAACTTTGGGACTAAAATTCGGCCAATACGCGAACAGAGATAAATAGCTCAAAACAGAATCTATCTGTGTCGTTAAGGTGACCAAATATTATTTTGTAGATAGCTGAAAAAGACAGCGCGATAGAGGCAGATATACTATTTTTAAGCTTATATATTTCGGCTCGCTCGCATACCATCGCTCGCTGGGCGATTTTAGACCAAATCGGACAAATCTTTGTGATTTTGAAAAATTGTATTATTTTTTACACTCTTTGATTTGACAAAATCTGTGGTGCAATGGGCGAGCAATAAGTTAAAATCACCATTTCTTTATTAATTTGCAATTATTTGCATTAAATCACAAAGGTTGTGTGTTCGTTTCTAACCGTCGAACAAATAGTGTACGGTTTGGGTGACTATTATGATAGGTGGTATGTATGTATTTTTTAATTTTACTTGTGTCATTAGAAATACTCAATATACAAATATTGAGTATTTCTAATGACACAAGTAAAATGTACAAGCATTTGATCGAGCGTGTACACAACTCGTGGTAAGCCCTCTGTTCAGGATTTAAGTAGGTATAAGTTAAATAAATAAATGGTATATGGAATGCATAACATTATATTTTTATTTCAAATTGATATCATATTTATTAAGGATTTTAAACTGTCATTGTTATTATTAAGGTACTATTAAGGTACGGGATATTAATTATATTTTTGTATACCACTAAAAACTTTAGTCGCGTAAACATGGTGCTTATAAGCATCGAAATATCAAACTCCATACAATACAGACAAAATATGATAAATATCCCATTTAAAATAATTTTAATAATCAGGTACGTACATAAATATCTTCTGAAAATATTTAAACCAGCAAAAATGGGTCTCTAAAAATTGTACCGTGGCGAGATTTGAACTCGCAACATCCGGCCAGTCGTAGTGCTAATTTGTAAACGCATTTGCCTTGAGGCACTTCAAATAATAAAATGAATAATTATTTAAGATAAAAAGTAGATGAAAATTAAAAAAAAATCTAATAAGTAGACATCATTATTTCAGGAACAATGGCTTTAAAAAACTCACTGGTTCATAGAGATTCTGGAATAGCCTAGGTCTGTAGGAATAAAAAAGTAGGATTTTAGACAATATTTTCAGTAAAAACAAAATGCTTTTCATACGTTTCCGGGAGATGGCGCTACGAGTCCCAGTTGGAAAAAAAATTTGAAAAGCATTTCTATTTCCAATTTCACTCACATAATCCCCATTCACAATAGGCGATACATCTTAATCCTAACTTAATATAATAAATCCGAAAGTTGTTTATTTGTTCCGTCTTCACGGAAACGATTGGACCGATTTGGATGAAAATCGGTATAAAGGTAGTTTAGGGAATGGAGAATAACATAGGATACTTTTGATTCCGAAATTCCCGCGGGATTGGGACTTACGCGGGTGTAACTGCGCATAATTTATAACATAGACAAGTATTCTATCCGTTATACAGCTTAGTTGTTAAATTTGATGCTAGATTTCGCTGTGTACAACGTCCTACAACATTGCCCTAACCAGTATCATCAGTGGTGTTCCTAAACCTCGCCGACTTATGGAACCGGAGCGCCAAGTGGTCCAGCACGCGGTACGTCACGTCGCGGTTCACTTCCGTATCACTGAAGCTGGATACTGCCGCGTGAACTGACCGTGTCAGGGCTTCTTTACCGAACACCAGTTGGACGGCTGGAAAATATATATTAGGACATTTTATCATTATAGAATAAAATGGCCAAGTACGAGTCGGTCTCGCGCACCAAAGGTTCCGTACCATGTTGTATGGGAGGCTCACTTATGTTTTTTTTTCTGTTTTTAGTATTTGTTGTTATAGCGGCAACATAAATGCATAATCTGTGAAAATGCTGTTAGGAAAAAATTGGCATCATACTTTTTTGTGCGCAGCCAGCAACCTAACCTAATAAATTAGTTGTAGAATACTAATATAAACAAGAAATGTTCTAGGGTTTTATATCTAGACTCAGTCGGGGCTGAGTTATATTCATTTTAAAAATTGTTATTTTGGTCAATAATAGGTAGAATGGGAACCATTGATTTTTTTATAATTAAACCTCATTATATGGAACTCATTATTGGATACTTGGAGACGGTCTATATAGAATCTGTGGTCAAGAGATTGACGAAAGAGGTTTTAATTTAAAAAAAAGTTTGTTTAATCTTTTTTTTATTTCGTTTGAGTTGGTACGCATCTATTTTAATTTTTATGAATTAAACCATAAAACTGACAACAATATTAAAATATATTTTTCCCGTTATAATACTCGAATGTGGTTGTTTTAGGGTCATCGATTGAGTTGTAACAACTTTAAAGATAAATAAATAAGACCAATATATCTTTATCTGCCATTTTTTAAGATAATTAAAGTTTTTTCTTGATTGCCGAGAAATCACTCAAAAACATTAGATACCTACTTGCCACCTGGTCGTACCTATGCACCAACCGTGCTAAACCATTTTTTGGAGAGAAAAAAGCCATTAATTATGGTCACAAAAAAAACAAATGGTTGTCTGTAAAGTCGATATCACATCAAAAGAATATAAGTATTCTATCCGTTGTCTGGTCACCATAACACAAGCCTAGTTGCTTACAATATTATTTATTTACATCTAGTATTTTCATCTACCTACCGAGCATAAACGAAAAGATTCGTAAGTTCTCTAAGATTAGGGCGGTATGCAATGCACAAAGTCAGTGCGTAGCCAAAGCCATTAGAAAAAAAAATGGCGCCATTATATCAAGTTCGACTTTTTCAACTTTTCATGCATCTTCTTACCTTTATATTCTGGTTTCACTAAAGCAAGTGACAATCTCTAATAGAACCATACCGCGGAGTTACGATATGGTTCGCCGAAAGTAGTCATATTACCCCCAGGTACTCACTATCCAGTAACTTACCTACCTAGGTAGTTGAATTTCTTGTTCAACTTCACAATAAATAATTATACAAAAAATAATAATATATTTATATAAAAGATAAAAATAATGTTTACGTGCATAATTGGTAGTTCGATTGTTAGTTCGTCCGGCTTCACTCATTCACTCATACATGTACCAATAAAACATTTTTTTTGTCCAGTCAGCTCTGTGACCGAACTCTTTGCAGATAACATTCTTTTTTTTTTAAATCAAACCTCTTTCGTAATTCTCTTGACCACAGATTCTATATAGACCAAGTCTCCAACTCTCCATTAATGAGTTCCTTATAATGAGGTTTAATTATAAAAATCCGATGGTTCCTTTGTGGTAGATTAAGTACCAAAATAACAATTTTTAAAATGGATATAGCTCTGCCCTGACTGAGTCTAGATATGAAACCCTCAAACATTTTTTGTTTGTATTAGTATTCTACAACTAATTTATTAATTTGGTTATTGGCTGCGCAAAAAAGAACAAGCAGCCACTCCGCCTAGTAAAAGTCCCAATGTCATTTCAACTGTCCACCTATCACCGTTCATGAGATACAGCCTGGTGACAGACAGAAATTGAAGTTTTAGTACCGTTTTTACCCTTTGGATACGAAACCCTGAAATTCAAGTTGATTGTATTGGAAACGCAGCCGCAGTGGCGCTCGTGAAACTTCTCACGTCAAGTCTGGACTATTCCGACGTATGTAGCTTATCCAACCTCTTTGTTAGGAAGTTAGCCCTACCTGCTAACAGGGAGGTTAGAATAGCTTCATCCTCTTTCCCAACATCCGTTACAAAGGATGACGCATTTAGACGTCACATGCGTTACATTTATTGGTTTTTGCAAGTCTCTTCTGAAGGCGTATAAAAATTGATCATATTACAATCATTCCGATAGCTTTTCGATTACAAAAAATATTCTTTATAATACCAAAAGCTGACTTTGAGGGTATTTTGAGCCACTTTATTTGTAAATTAAATGCAATCGGAATGATATTGCAATGTAATTTTAAAAATGTTATTTACTTTAAAGACTATTCGACACGTCATAAACATTTATGTATATATATATATATCGCGTTCAGCGATAAGGCCGCTCATTTGTGCAACTTATACTTTCTAGCTATTACTTTACTTTGTGTATATCATGTTCTATGTTATGTTCCTTCCTGTGTTGTACAAATAAAGTTATCTATCTATCCATATATATATATATATTTCATGTAAAGAAATACTAACCCGGTAGCCTGTCTACAATGATCCTGACAGTGTCCTCCTGCACCAGGGGCCGCCGACAGGAACCTCCTGCGCCTCGAGGGCCCTCCTCCTGCTGGAACTGCTGGAACACCTGCTCTCGGAGCCACACGCCCAGCCCGCATAGCCACGAGGTTATCATGTCTTCGGCTATATCTGAAAGGTTTATTAAAACTATTTAACTCCCGAGGAGCAGTGTTGGCCTATTGTAGATACCTCGACTTTCATTTCGAAGGTCGTGCGATCGAATCCCGGGCGGCCATGCACCAGTTTTCCTTCGAAAAATTCATTGATGAAAAATCTGACGATCATAGCACAATGGTCACCATGCCGGACTTAGATATTTGTCTGTGGTCTGGTTGTTTCTATGTATTATAAGTATATATTTACAAAAGCAAAGTAAATAAGTAGTATATCCTATGTCTAGCACTCATAACACAAGTCTAGTTACTTAGCTTGGGGCTAGATGGCGATGTGGGGAATGTCTTGCAATATTTATTTATTAATTCTCAAACAAAAACTTAAATTTAGAAATAAAAGCCCCTAACTTTTATTCCCCTTAACTTTCAAACGGCTGAACAGATTTCGATCAAACGCATCTAAGAACACTCCCGATTAATTTACCTTTCAAACAAAATAAAATCAAAATCCGTTTATCCGTTCGGGAACTACGATGCCATAGACAGACACACAAAGACACGTCAATCTAACTTATAACACCCCGTTATTTTTGCGTCGGGGGTTAAGGACCCACTTAAGAGGTCAAGGTGCGGAAAAAAAGCCCGTATACAAGTACAACCTTCATGTTTGTGACCTCGTAGGATGAAAGTGGAAGCTTCCGCCGCCATCTTGAATTAAACGAGCCAAGAATCGTATTTCAACAACAACTCTAAATGAGGGTACGAGGGTATCAGTTTCTCCTTACAATTGTATTGTATTACAAATGTCTTTTTTTTTATAAAACCTCACTTTGCTGTACACATGCCCACTTATTTTTCTTTATTATAAAATATTCTACTTAGTGATGAGTTGTTGCCATACCAGCCAGTAAGACAGTGAGCGCAGTGTGTGCCGCGTGCGCCGTGATAGTACCGACAGCTGCCGACGCGGCGCCGCACGCGCCCCACGCCGGCCCACAAGTTGACACCCACTCCTCTATAACAACATAATAAATATGTTTATGCCCCTGATGTTTCTATATCTAGTTTTTTTGTTAGTCAATATGGTCCCACCGAGATCTTCAGGAGGATGCGGTGGTTCCGGTCTGGTCAGGTGTAGAGTATCCAAGGCGGTGTCGACGCGCGCTGCGCGGACTCCGCACGCTAGTCTACCTGCTGCCACACCCACCTGGAGATTATATAAAATAAATAAATAATATGTTTGTTTATTTCTCAAACATTGTAACATTAGTAACATCAAAACTTAAGGGCGATAGGTACAAAGATGATTTGAACTATGCTAAGTTCTACAAATAGTGTTTAAACCTTTTAAAACGAACGAGAGATTGAATTGTGCGGTGGAACAACTTGTCCAACCTCTGCGTGTTGCTAGTGTATAATAAAGTAAAATACAAAGTGCAACTAACGCTGAGCTCCATGTTAGCAGTGACGTAAGCCCACTCAGTATCGTTGACCCTCGGCGCAGTGAGTACATCCTCCTCGTCTCCACCGACTGCAGTCTTCAAGGAGTTGAACACGCCGGTCACTGTGCGGTGGAACAACTTGTCCAACCTCTGCATGTTGTTCGACGTTTGATTCGGTGACGTGTTACGATCCATTGAAATGTCGTATTCATCTGGAACATGTAACAATATACAACCCCATGAGTTTCTTGTGCCTTTTTCTCATTGGTGGGCGCGTTCCGAAGGCACATAGCTTTACCTAGTTTATAAGACTATTTAAAGTGAACCCATGCAATTGTATGATTCGAAATGAATAAAGAAATTTTACTTTTGACATTATTAACAAGTCTTTGTTTCACAACCTTTGCTGGCGTTCCTCGAAGGTCCCCTTCTTTATCGGTTCCGTACCCAAAGGGTAAAAACGGGACCCTTTTATTAAGACTCCCTTGTCCGTCCGTCTGTCTGTCTGTCCGCCTGGCAGCTAGGCAGTGAAATTTTCACAGATTATGTATTTTTGTTGCCGTTATAACAATAAATACTACAAAAACAGAATAAAGTCGACCTCTTTAATCGCCTCGTATATATGTCGCAGCCAACTAGCTTAATTAGCCGTTCAATCAACAGCCTAGCCTCATTACTAAACAGCGTCGTTCAACTGGCTGCCTGAATGATATTCAGCCGTAGCGTTTATTACAACATTTAAGAAACTGCCTGGCTATTAGCTTAGGCCATTTTTACGGTAGAAAGTGGTACTAAATTGAAATGAACCGACTAGGCAAGTAATGAAACGTCATCGCTTTGACGCTTTGAGAGTCCCAAGGTGAATTAATGACTAGGTACAAAATCTATTAAAATTAAAACAAAGCGCCTGTCAAAAACTTATTCGCAAAATGTTAACACAATAATAATTAACTTAGAAACTAAGGCGAGACGCGACACTATGTATTCTTAAATATTTAAAACTACGCAACAGGTTTTGATTGTTAAAAAACACCATCAACTTTGATGTTTTCGAACGCCATATTGACAGTTTGGACTTTCAGTGTTAGGTGGCATAAAGTGGAACTAAATTGAAATTAACAGACTAGGCAAGTAATGAAACTGAATATCATTCAGGCAGCCAGTTGAACGGCGCTGTTTAGTAATGAGGCTAGGCTGTTGATTCAACGGCTAATTAAGCTAGTTGGCTGCGACATTAGAAAATGATGTTCCAAATCCAAACTGATTACAGTCCGATCAATAAATGCGGCTAGAAGTGGTACAGTGGTACACTTACCAGCAAGTGTAGCAGTATCGACCGGCCGGGAGGAAGGATGTGCCTGCGTGCGCCCGCGGGTCTCCTCGGCTCCCTCCCACCAGATGTTCTCCTCGCTCCTTAACATATATGTATATCAAATATTAGGTACCTGCGGTCACTAAAAGGTTTTATGAAAACCTTGATATTAGTGACAAAATAATAAGAAAATAAACAAACGTATAGTTTTTCAGATTGACTATAAAGCAAATATTTGCCTGTTTTTATGTAGTTTTTCTTATTTTTACATATTTAGTTTATAATTAAGGTGGCAAGCAGCCCTTATTACCCGCAAGTACATTATTTGTAATCGTGTTAATATTTATGTGTTTATGGTTTTTAATACGATAAATATGTCATTACTTGTCTATACTTTCTATACTTATATTATAAAGAGGAAAGATTTTTTGTTTGTAACGAATAGGCTCCGAAACTACTGGACCGATATTCATAAAACTTGGTATGAGGATACACTGATTCATTGACAGATAGATAGATAGATAAATTCTGTATTGTAAACACCAATTTCAAATAACATTAAATAAAAAACAAAGCTTAAGTCTAAGTGTTACAAGGGGCGGCCTTATCGCTCAAAGCGATCTCTTCCAGGCAGCCTTTGTATGGACAAGAAGTTGAGGAAGGTGAAGGGTAACATAGGCTTCTTTTTTATCCCGATATTACTAGGGGATCGGGAGTAACGGGGGCCGGCTGCTAGAGTATAATACAGTAAGTAGTAACCTTGGTAGAGTTTCGGCTCTCTGTCGCAACAGACACCGCAGTTTGGCGATGGAGGTGGAGAGGTCGGCGGCCTCCTCGTACACGGGCTCCGGGGACTCCGACAGTGGCACGTACGACATCGGGATAGCTCGGGAGACTGACGACTAAAAAAAAATTAAAAATTAGCCCCAAGTTGGTATTATGGCCAGACAGAAATGGTGGGAATGGAACCCGTTATCTTCAGCTAACAGGCGGGTGTTCCAACCCCCGCGCCCCAAAGGTCGTCAAGTTATAGGGTACAGTCAGCAAAGGGTAACAGGTGCATATTTTAGAATTTTATTTTTTTAAATGACGGGTCAATTATTTTAGATACTCTGCGTGAAATAACTAAGAACTCGAAAGCTTTAGTAATATCAAGCAGAATAACTAACAATTACTGAACCGTTATTTAAAAAAAAAATTAAAATATGCACCTGTTACCCTCAGTCCTTTGCTGGCTGTAGATATCGGTTTCAGTAAGATAAACTGTGTAATATTTGCCCATCAATAGTTTAGTAAGGTGTAGTGGAAGCTCACCGTACTGTCCTGTGACGTCACACGCTGCTGTTTGATCAGGTGCGGTACAACGTTGTTCACATCATCTGTGGAAACACGTACGTACGTACATACAACATCTGTTTATATAAAAATCTTGTGTCACGATGTATGTTGCCAATAAACTCCAAAACTACTGAACCGATTTCAATCAAATTTCACATATACCCGTATTTTGGTCTAACTTACTGGATAGGATAGTTATCATCTCAATTATTCGCTTATGTCGTGAATGTAAACGAATAAAATGTATCAATTAATGGTTTCTTAGGCAAGTGTTTATTCACTGTTTAGTTTTATGAAGTTCTCATAGATGATGTTGTACGTTGATTCATCGATAAAATTCTTCAATATTGTGTGACATCTAGGTTGCAAATACAGCCAATAGATGGCGTTGTGGTCGTGACTTACGCGGGTGAAATCGCGGGGCGCAGCTAGTATATATTTATATATGTATATATACAATTAGTAGGTATTTTAAACTGTACCTACTAATACGCACTCGGTTTTCTCTTAATATATTTTTAACTTCTTTGTGGGTAGTGAAACTTAATTTAAAAATTGTATATGTTCAGCTAAATACTAGCTAAAAATAATTATACTAGCAGCGCTCCGCGGTTTCACCCGCGTAACTCCCGTTCCCGTGGGAATATCAGGATAAAAAGTAGCTTATGTTACTTCCAGTGAATCAATGTATCCTTATACCAAGTCTCATCCAAATCGGTCTAGTAGTTTCGGAGCCTATTTGTTACAAACAAACAAAACAATCTATCCTCTTTAACTAGTATTCTTCTAATTATATTTAAGCACAATATCAAGCAAGTCACCTTTAGTGTTCTACTTAAGTTTAAAAAGTTTTCCCAAGGTCATAATTATCATAATTTTATCTTTTTAAAATCTATTAGCGTACAGCCAGCCGCAATTCGAACCCACTACCTTGGGAATTAATATCAAGGCATGTACCACTACGCCAACAAAGCTTTTTTTGAAGTAAGGTGGGAACAGATGCACATACATACAGGTCAAAAACATAACTCTCCCTTTTGGCTTCGCCGTAGTCGGGTAGAAATACTGCTTAATTATGGAACGTACCTTTTATATAGTTAGTTGTATGTTCTAGGGCAGTAATTCTGTGCGCGCCATCTCCCGGCGACTTGTCCCCACGTTCTCGCTCTCTGTGCTGGTGGAACGGTGACTTCTCCTGGGAAACAAACACATACGACTTAATAATTTAATTTTTAGCTTTTTAAACAACTCGACTTTTATCTCCATAACTTTCAGATGGCTGAACCGATTTCGTTTCAAATATAGTAAAAAACCACTCCCGACTAATTCACCTTTCAAACAAAAGAAATAAAATCGAAATCGGTTCATCCTACGGAGCTACGATGCCACAGACAGACACACAGAGGCACGTCAAACTTAACCCTGTCGTTTTACGTCGGGGGTTAAAAATAACGAAAATTAATTATCTATCTATAGTATAATACAATGTGTTTTAACTAGGGTACCTATTGATTACAATACCCTAAATAAAAATGACTTTTATCATCATTTTTATATTATTTTCAAATTTACAATAGCTAAGTTACTAAGCAAACTGACCAACCTCTTTAACCGCATACTTGAGAAGGGCGAGATCCCTGCCCAATGGAGATTGAGTATTATTACCCCGGTTTTCAAGGGCAAGGGATCGGTGCAGGAGTGTGGCAGTTATCGAGGTATAAAGGTCATGTCCCACACCATGAAGCTCTACGAACGGATAGTCGACTCTCGGATCCGACAGGAGTGCACTGTCTCTGACAGGGTTTCCGCCCCGGGCATGGCACCATGTTTTCGCCCTAAGGATCGTTATGGAGAAATACAGGAAGAATACGCCTCTGCATTTTCTATTTCTAGATTTGCAGAAGGCCTTTGACTGTGTTCCTCGGATGATGATCTGGTGGGCGCTGCGGTCCAAAGGGGTGCCGGAAGCCTATGTTGAAATCATCAGAGACATGTACCGAAATTCTGATTTCGTGGTGCGAACTGCTGTTGGTGACACTAAACCCTTCCCTGTTACCGTTGGAGTTCACCAGGGTTCCGTCCTAAGCCCGTTCTTGTTCAGCGTAATATTGGATGCACTGTCCGTTGCCATCAGGGATGCACATGAGCAGCCTCCGTGGCTGCTCATGTACGCTGATGATATTGCGCTGGCGGATTCGGATAAGGGGCGGCTGGTCCAACGTGTACACACGTGGAAGGAGTCGCTTGAGAACGGCGGTTTGCAACTGAATGTGGCGAAGACAGAGTACTTGACTTGCAATACCACAGATCCCACACCCGTCTGCGTAGACGGTCATATGGTCGAGCGGACGGACCAGTTTAAGTACTTGGGATCTGTGCTTCACGCGTCCGGCGACATCGATTGCGACGTCAAGTCACGCATTTCAGCGGCTTGGGCCAAGTGGCGTGAGATGACTGGTGTCATTTGTGACCCCAAAATGCCGGTTAAACTAAAGGGACAGGTCTATAAAACCATCATTAGACCTGTCCTTTTGTATGGTAGTGAGGCGTGGCCGGTGCTTGAGCGACATAAGCAGGAGCTGCGTGTCACGGAGATTAAGATGTTGCGCTGGATGTGTGGAGTGACGCGAAAGGATCGCGTCAGGAACTCTTGCATCCGGGGCAGCCTTCATGTCCGAGACATTGCAGATAAATTGCAAGAATGCCGCCTACGCTGGTACGGTCACGTCTTGCGAAAACCGGCTAGTTACGTGGGGAACATATGTCTTGCCATGGCACCTCCGCCGGGTCGTGGCAGACTGGGTAGACCCAAGAAGTGCTGGCTTGACGTCGTAAAGGGTGATATGCGTGCAAATGGCCTTACAAACCAGGATGCTGAAGATCGTGCGAAGTGGAGACGTAAAAGCAGGAAAGCGGACCCCGGGCTTCCGAGAGGGATGCAACCGGGAACATCGCTCGGATGATGATGACTAAGCAAACAACTTTTGTTGTAAGACTCTTGAAAATTCGAAATTTTGAGATTATGTTTACTCGAAAATTAGCTGTTTCTTGTAGTGAGAGGTCATTCACCTTGGGGTGAATGTTTTTAATTTGTTTATTATAAACATAACCTCAAATTAAAAAAGTTCGAATTTTCAAAAGGTTTAGAACAAAAATTGTTCACATTAAGGACAACCTCCTACCCGTGGAAAGCCGAGGCGGGGTGTAAGATATATACAAAATCTTTATTGCAGGCATTGTACTATTCATTAAATAAATATTTAAATCAATAAATCCCTATTGTTAGTTAATATCTAAATATACTATACATAAAATAATATTTATATAAAATTCTCGTGTCGCGGTTTTAGTTACCAAACTCCATCTTAACGGCTAAACCGACTATCATGAAATTGTTGTGCAGATTCGATATGGCTCCGCCACACTATGCTCTTTGCGCAATTATTCGCTCTGCCGCGATGTTGCCGTCTCTGCCTACACACTGATCTACTCGCGCAATTAATAAGCGCAATGAATCATGCAATTAATCGCGCCGCTCAGCACTTGTCATTAGTGTTGCCGAACTATCGATAGTTTTCATCTGAAAAAGCCTATACCCTATACTATCGATAGGCCTATCATGGTGTAGTATCACCTAGTATCGATAGTTTTTTTTACGAGCAACAATACTATCGATAGTATTGATTCGTTTTGAGCTATCGATACCATCGGTTTTTAATGAACTATCGATAGACTATCGATTATTCAGCGATAGTCGACGCGTGCGTCTTGCGTGAGCGCTTGCGGGCTGCGGACTGCGACCACGCGAATATGTGGCCGGCCATGGGCCAGCCACTCGCGCTTATATTGCGCCGGTCCGGTGGGCGTGACTAGGAGCATGACTTGCGGCATAGCGAGTAATGTTGCCACACTACGTCTCTGCCTTCTGTTATCGCTACTCCCCACGCCACTCGTCGAGTGTGTAGTGGGGCAATGGGGTCTGAGAATCGAACAGCATCTATTTTTTGTATTTTTTTACCCTTTTTTTGTACAACGTTACCTGGGACAGCTAGTTATTTATGAAAAATATAAGCAACAAAACGATAGAATTAGGGATTTATATTTATTAAAAATAAAAAAATCACATTTACCTAAAAATATATCTTTGGAAATAAGGTAAGTACAAAAACATATAAAAATATCAGTAGGAATATTGTTGTACCCATAACTAAATTATAATTTAAAAAAAATTGAAGTCCCATTTGGCTTTGCCGTTTTACTAATCGTACTAAAATAGCTATTTAAATTTTGGCAACATCTGACTGAGCATTTTACCTAAACATAATTATTTTATGATCAAAAAGTACTTAAACGATAATAAGTGTGTAACATAATCTCTCTTAGGTACTTGTACTTCTACCCTCCCGGCTTAGTCGACCATGTCCAGAGGAGAGAACTTGTCAATACTATTAGGTACTTACTGAAAACAAGAATTATTTAACTTTAAAGTTTGGGAAAGTACTATAATGTATTGAGAAATTGAAAAATTTACTTAAAATCCGGAGTAAATACATACATGTACCTCAGAGCGTTTTAGTACAGGCTTTTCTTTACAAACTGTATAAATGCAAAAAAGTATAAAATATTTTGAGTAAAATTATATTATTATTATACTAGGTATATTATTATGCTTGCCGTGGTTTCGCCAGCAGAAAAGGTTTATTTACTTAAGAGTAAATGGGCCAGCGGGAATACACCCTCTGGTACATTATTATATTTTTATCTAAATCTGTCAAACCGATGCATTTCCGCATTTATAAGTATTTAAACTATCCTCAACAACTTGTTTTCATCAAACATTATGGCAATCTTCATATGTACTTGAGATAACGTTCCACAGGGACCTGCAAATAAATTATAGTATAAGTTTTACATAAAGGAATATTGGAGCGGTATCCGATGATCAGATCCAGAGTGATTTACCTATTCTGAAACTTATATATTCATTTTAAACACATGCTCTTATGTGAAGGAAAAATGTATGGGACACTCGCCAACGCGGACTAGACTAGAGACCCGTGGTGTCTTATTGTCTAACGCTCTCCTGATACGAAGCCTGTGGCTGCACAGTATGGTCAACTTTAATTTCTCCGTCAAATCGTCAAATGCTTACCCAGTTTTTTCTCGTCATTTTCTTCGACATAAACCGGAAGGTCCCGGCTGTGGTTCAGGTTCACTAATATCTGCCTGTAAGCCTTTCATAAACTCTTCAAGGAAGACATTGATAGTGTTCCCCATTAGAGCGACAGCAGTGTTAGCCAACCCGCCAGTCTGTTCTACCAACGCTTTCACATTGTTGCCGATAGCTGGAACTTCATTTGCGACCGCTATCACAACATTCGTCATCTCCTTAGCTGTGTCCGAATTGCAGTAGTTAGAAGCATGTCTCAAAGGTACCTCAGTTAATAAGCCTTTATTCAAAATGTCACCAAAAGTTTTGATGTCCATTTCCTGAATGGACGAAACAAAACTTTTCATCAGGTTTTTGTATTCTGCTCCAAATTCTCGGAACATTACATTGCTTTTTTCGATTAAAGTTTTAACTTGGTCAATATTGCCCGTGGATAGGTTCCCCTGAGCGCTTGTTAGGAAGATGTTCAAAATGCTGTACAATTTGTCTTCAATTGCATTCGTTAACGGAGTATCCGGATTTGAATTTGATGCTTCACTCTCATCTTGTGTTCTTGTACTTGGTTTCAGCAATAACTCAAAAACGACTTTCTTGCAAATGTCTGAGTTTGTTATTTTGGCCAGGTCTTTATCGATTTGCAGTTTGTAGTTGAACGCGTTTCTAATTCCTGAAGATGCGTTAAACAGTAGTATGTTTAATAGGGTATGCCATAGTGAGGCGTTATGTAGGGGGTTAGCGCTCTCGTCTGCGGCTACTTGTTTGAGCATGTCCGTTAGACATTCCATTGCGAAGTATTCAGCGAACACGAGATGCGCAAACCGCGGTACCCCGTTCACGACACAGTCAATCAAGTTACTTTTCTCCGTCCCTTCCTGCATTTTTTTTATCATATCTTTTACTTCGCTTATATCATCTTCTTTCAGTAACTTATTCAAATCGTTTTCTCGGCTTAATGTGAACAGTCCTAGTTTTTTATGTTTCTCCATGAAATCTCGTCTGGTTCTAACGTATCTCTCCGCTATTCCACTGTCATCGATCGAATCGTTTTCTTTTTGACATATATTCTTAATTTGATCTTCGGCGTATGATCTGTAGAGTTCGAATACATCGACTATAATATCAAACTTATTTTTCATTTCGGTTTCGTCGAGCACTAAGGAAATGGTGTCTTCTATACGACACTTGAAGTAATTGGCGATGAGATAAATGTGAAGCGGTGTATTGGCGAGCTCGAGGTCCTCATCGTCGGGCACTCGCCCGAGCATCTCATCGACGGGCGTGTACTGATTGAAGTCGATGTCGAAGCTCTCCTTAAACTTGTCGTTTACTATCGATGGAGATAATCTTGTCACTTCACTTTTGAAAAACTGTGCCGCGACTACATATACCAGATGAAATCCTATGCTTACAATAGGTACAAACTCGCGATCCGGTTCACCCGTAACATGAATATTAGTTAACTTCGAGAAGTGTTTCACGAAAGCGCAAAAATTGTCGAACTGTTCATAGTTTAGTTTTTCAAGCTTTAAGTTTGTCTTGAAATATCTGTGCAAAAACGATTTTTTGTTATTTGTGTCGAAGGGTTCTAACGTGTAAATTGTGTCGAACTCTCGCTGTAAAGCGGTGACCGTGTGGTAGTAAGAACACGTCGTGATCCACATACGTTTCCCTTTGTGTTTTAGAACCTTTATTATCCTCATTATTTCATATTCGTAATGTCCACATATGACATTGAAATCATCGAGAAGAAAAATAACTTGGTTGTTGTTGTACAATTCTATAAAATATTCTAGTTCAAATAATACCATTGGATTCTTAATGGCTTCTGCATTTTCTATTGTGATTTTAGAGCCATCTTCTTGGAAAGTAACATCTTTGTCTTCAAAGTCTCGTTTTAGTGCTACTTTTGATAAAAATCTTATGACTTCAACAGCGTTTATGTCTGTCTTATTTGATAGCCATTCCTCAAACTGGTTTTCGTAGTCGGGTAAGTTGATTCTTACTATCCAAGGAAGAGGCCCCATTCGCTTAGTGTTGAGAGACAAATGAGTCAATAATGATGACCTTCCCATTCCTGATTTAGACTTTATGACTACAATTTCATCTGCTAAGTCAAAAAGATCTTTTACTTGAATTTTTGTCTCTCCGTGACTTATAAATCTGTCTATGTATTTATCTTTAGTTTCTCTATAGAAACCATCTATGAGCGATTTACCTATATCTATCCTGTCTTTATTTAAAAACTTTGATAATATTTCGGTTCTCACTATTGCTTTTGAGTTTTCGTTTAGCAAAAAACCTAATTGTGTTTCATCACCTTGAAAAACTACTTTAGAATTCTCTAAGATTTTTTCTTGAGAGTCTTCAGTTAAATCGATAAGATAGCTGTTAAAGTCAGACACGGATACATAGTTATCTCCTTCGGATGCTCTCATCTCGTCTGCTAAAGCATCGCTCGAGACAACGATGATGTTTTTCCCCTTAAACGCGTTCATAACTTGCTTTATTTTGTTACAGAATCCTTCGTAATACTTGAGTTCTTCGTAAATAATTATCAAGTAATCCATTTCCGTTTTAGTTAGGTCTCTTATGAGAGTGTTATAGTCGTTTAGAGGAAGGCTGAGAACGTAATCGAATTCTAAGAAAGTAAAGTTGCTGGCATTGTGGAAGTGCTGATTAATCTTTAAAGCGGTTAGCACACTTGCTTCTGTTTTAATGTTGAGTCTGCCAGTCATCTGATGCAAATTGAGACTACGGACGGCAGCCTGTTTGAAACTGATATCAAGTTTTTGTAATTTTTTTATAAACATGAAATTGAGTACAGTCAGCAGTGGACTGTCGATGACGGCATCTTTAGCTCTCTTAAAGTATTGACTTGTAGTGTTAAGATAGTGAGCTTTTCCCGGTTTCATCCACCATTTCTGAACTTCATCGTGTGACTGCAAGTATATAGCATCTGAATGTATTCTGAATACAGATTCTTTGTCATCGGGTTCATTGTTGTAGTATTTAGTTATTTCTTTTTTTAGAATAAATTCGACTTCGCCTTCTTGCGCCTGGTTCGTGTAAAACCATAGTTTGTTCAGAAATTCGTTCGCTTGTCTCTTGTCATATTGATCACCATCGAAGTAGTATTTAGGAAAACCATCGATATTAATTTTCAGTCTGTACTTTTTCAGCTCTTCTTCATTAATAAAAAGTAAAAATTGAGATAGAAACGCTTGAGATCTCTTCGGAAGTACATTATTTAAGTCAAATTTAAACATTTTTGTGTTGTCATCTAGAACAAGAAGGTTTCCAACTGCACTCCCAATTCCTCCGTTGATTTCTAAGAGTCCACGTTGAATTAGTTTTCCATTACCTACAGTATCATCATTAATTTCAACTATTTTGCTTTCTTCGTAATTTGTAAAAAGTGGTATAAGTTTTTCCACGACATCTTTTATTCTGTTTTTAACTTTATCTTCAGTACCTCTGAAAGACATGTCAAGATTCCCAAACTGTGGGGGCAAATTAAATGTCATCCCGTGTAGCTTTAGCCACACCGCTTCCCTTATTACGTAAGGTTGAACTTCGAGTTTTGAGAGACCATCGCGTATTTTTTCCAGAGCGAAAACATTTTTATTAAATTGCTTTTTGATGTTTGTTGTTTCTATAATTTCTAGTCGAAAGGTTTCTTCGTTGTAAGTAGCTAGCTTTCCGATAACTCTACTTATGTTTAATGCATTCGGACTTTGCAGTATATCATGAAATCGGTTAGCGATAATAATGTTATCTTCGATAGGTGTCTTATCGCAGTGCGTCGATGATATTTCTTTGTAAAATATTTCTCGCAAACAAAATAGATATTCTGATGGACTCGTGAAGAATTCTGGTCGGAACGACCCGTAGCGTATTTGTTTTACTTCCTTTTTGACTTGTATTTCATGAATATTTGACACGATGATAACTTCTCGGCTTAGAACGTAATGGTAACGTGCGATGTGTTCGTTTGACATCATCACTTCACTTTTATCTTTCTCTGCCATAATGAAATACAAGAATATTGATCCTAGGCTCTTAACTCGATCCTGAACTGTCATCTTTGTGAGAGACTCAAGATCGCTCTCTTCGTAGTCAAACTGAAAGACTTCACCATTTTCTGATGTGCTGATGATTTCATGGACCTTAAAACTGAGTTTGTTTTTTTTTATCAACTTTCTTGTAAAGAGATCCTTAGCAGGAGTGTAAATAATAAGATTAGTTTCTGTGTTACTAAATTCTCCATCAAACATGTCGTCGCTGTTGTTAGGCTTGAAGCTCTCTTTGATTCTGAGGTAACTGTCGAAGTATTTGATGAGGCTGAAGTCACCCTTGTCGTTGCGAACGTTCTCAACAGTGAGCAGTCCTTTCTCGCGATCCTCGCGGTGCTTCGCTTGTAGGTATATCATGATGGGTTTGTCATGACCTTTCACTTTCAACCTCAAACACATGTCATCAAGCGCACCGATTCTATCGATGTTAGTCCCTAATATAAAGTCTTCGATATCTTTGTCATTCAGAGCTCGTAACAGGACTAAACTGAGCAGTTTAGTTTCGAACAGTTGTCCACAAACGCCTGAAGTTCCTGCTCGTTTTGAATACAAATATTGTTTTGATTTCTTTGAGGATTTTGCGATAGGTTTTTGAACGGCTGTTTTCGGAGGTTCCGACTTTATTTGGGAAGATTTTTCTAAAGCGACTGGTTCTTTATTCAAAGCGTTTAATAACTGGAATATTTGTTTGCCGCTCTCTGTCTGTAAGTCTCTGGCGATATCTAACGGGGTCTTCTGATCTTGATTCCTCACATCTGTTACAGCTCCTTTGTCCAGTAGAATCTGTACGATATCCTTCTCATCCTTGATGACGGCAACATGGAGTGGTGTGTTGTTGCGTTGGTTGCCGTCCACCGCGTTCACGTCGGCTCCTTGCTCCAAACATCGCAAAACATTCGCCTTTTTCTCTTCAACATTTTTCTTTTCAAGTAAAGAAATAAACAAATGAAGGTTTGAAATAATTTGTTCATCACTCATGGTTCACTGACACTTATATCCTCATTTTATTCACAAAATATATTTTTTATTTTTTTTGTAATTATAAACTGACTTTATTTGTTATCATTTTGCACTGGGATTGCCGCGTCTATAGCTATTAAATATTGGAGCTTATCAGGCGCTTGGTGCGAGCGCACGAGGCAGACTACTGGCCGGCGCGTTTTAGCGGCCCGCAAAAACGCAAAAATACTTTAAAAATATCTTATCTATATGTCCCCCGTCTCTGTCTAGCCAATTATAAATCTCATCTTTACCTCTCGTAGACGATTCGCGCGTAGCAATAAAGGAATAAGCGATTGAGCATGAGGATACTGTCGAATTTCTTAGTAGGTTTTATTTTTATTGTTACCGCATGATTCATGGATATGATTTCTTAAAACTTGTATTTCAAGGTACTTTTTTGAGGACTTAAATGTTAGTTGGTTATATAGGTTACGTACTTTTTGAGGATAAAGTTAATATTGACTGAGACAAATCTTGAAAAACTTCAATAATATATATAATACATTTTAAAAGGGGATTAGCTTTACATAAATGTTGTCTACATTATACAAATATAGAGGATGTTTATTTGTTTTGTAAAAATTAGGTAACTGGTGCGATTCATGACTAGGACAAAAACTTTAGCAAAAATCCAATGATGTACTAAGTAGTTTTATTTTTAATCAAAATCGGGCACGCCACTCATTATATCACTTTTAGCAATCTCTTATAGTTTAGAGATACGCCTGGAGGCTCATTCAAAACATTCACCATGTATACTCTGGCTAATCTATTGAAGTAGGTAATCATATTATTACATAGGTAATACTTGTTGTTTCTTTGTAAATGGATATTTTTTGATCAATGGTAGAATAAGTAGTCAATATTTTGTACACTCTTTTACTTTATAACCCCCGAGACGACGCAAAATCGACGGTGTGTTATAAGTTTGACGTCTCTCTCTCTCTCTCTCTCTGTGTGTGTGTGGCATCGTAGCTCCCAAACGGATGAACCGATTTTAATTTTGTTTCTTTTGTTTGAAAGGTGAATTAGTCGGGAGTGTTTGATCGTAATCGGTTCAGCCGTCTGAAAGTTATGGGGGATATAAAAATCGGAGATTTTTTAAATTCTAAATTGCAGATTATTTTGTTATAATATTAACAGGGTTCTTATACTCATTTTAATTGTTTTAAGTTTTTGAAAAAGCATTTTCAATAATTTTAATATTTATAGTGAATTAGCCTAGTCTAGCCACTAGGCAAATGAAATCTCACCCGGTGACCAATTTGGAAATGCATTTTTCCTTGAATAAAATAATCTTGCAGGTCACATAGGCTACTTAGGTGGTTTCAATAAGTAAGGCTTTTTATCGCCATATTCCTACAGGAAGGGACTTACAGTTTAATGCTAGTGTAGGTACAATTAATTCAGGAGGATTAGCGGGATAATTGTACTTATTTTAGTAAAATTTCGTTTAGTGATGATTCATACTTAGAAACCGCAAGTGAATTCGTTGTGGGAGTTTTGGCGGGAACGAGTTAACAACATGTCGTGCTGCAGTTTTATTTTCATGAAACTTAGATGTAACCCGAGTTGAATTGTATAATTCTGGTGGAATGTTATTCAATTTAGTTCTGTGAAAGTGCACAAGTGTAGTGAAAGTAAAAATCAGTGTCAAACATGCAGTTTTCTCGTTGCCTCCAAATCTCCTATTAAGGTTATGGTAAACTTGCCACCGCTTTACTATAACCCCTGACTTGACGGACTATGACGACTTTGACTGTATTGAAACACTTTAGGCCCGATTTATGAAAAATCGGGTCATAATTTGATGCAAAATATAACTTGACACTGGCTAAATGCACACGTGCGAAGCCATAATAAAAGAAAAAAAAAAAAATCGTTGTGTGTGGTACGAAACAATTGAACTCGCATCGTGTTGGATACTTTATAATGTAAACAATTGATTTAGTACGAGAGGTCAACGCTTACGTAGGTACCTACTACGTGCCACACAACACGCGCGGCTGAATAAAGCTTCGTATTCACTAGGCAACAATTGACGCGCAACAAGATCGGCAACGTTGCCAGCTTGCGTGCAACATGACGCATATTGTTGTTTATTTCCGTGCAACGTACAGTAGACTATCAAATGTTGTCAAGTGAAGAAATGACGCGCAAAAAAAAAACGGTAAAAACGGGACCCTTTTACTAAGACTCCACTGTCTGTCCTTCACCAGGCTATAAACCGTGATAGCTAGGCAGTTGAAAACACAGATGATGTATTTCTGTTGCCACTTTAACAACAAATACTAAGAACAGAATATAATAGCACGGAACCCTTCGTGCGAGAGTCCGGCTTGCACTTGGCCGGCTTTTGACACATTTTTCATCGATGCTCTGCTTCCATTAGTCGTAGCGTGATGTAATTATAGCGTATAGCTTTCTTCGATAAATGGCATCCCAAATTTTTGAAAGAAAAATTTAATACGAACCAGTAGTTTCTGAGAATAGCACGTTCAATAGACCAAACAACCTCATAAACTTTAGTAGTATAGACTAGCTTTCGCCCGAGACTTTGGCCGCGTAGGATTTGAATTTTTCAAAATCCTCTCTTAACGGATGCCTACATCATACAAAGAACACACCGTCCAAGTTTCTACGATCAGCGGTTTAGGCTGTGCGTAGAACGGTCATCGTCAGTCATTCAGGAAAAAGCATTTTATATGTTTAGATGTATAGATAGCAATATTGATAATGTTGCAAGAATACCTTTATCTATAGTTATTTATGTCATTGTAAAGATAATACAACGAATTAATAAGTAGGTAGGTAGGTTGGTAAGTATGTATGTTTGTGAACAAGATAAGCAATGCCTTGGTTACATTTCAATTAAATAACACCATTTCTTTACACATTCTTATGATAATTTATTTAAAACTTGCGTATTTATAATATTAGTTAGGATTAGGATTTTATACAGTGGCTTCTCTGACTACAGACTATCCAGTCGTCTAAGTTTTAACCTTGAATATTGTCATATGAAAGCTCTTGAACGCTTTAAATGAGGGATTTATGAAATGCTATAATTTCATTTTGCCCCGATAGATGGTGTTGTTCAGAGAGTGTAAGGAAACGTCAGATAGGCTGTATTAGGGACACAGCCGCAGTAGAGACGAGAAATCGTCTTGTTTAAACCATAGGCGACCAACGAAGAAAAACGAAGCAAAATTCCCCCTCCGGCCACATTGACAACTGAGATTCACAACTAGTTGCCAAATTCCTGACATCTAACTATTTGATTTTTTTTCCGAATTAAGAAGTAAAATAAATCTATACATATAATAAATCTGTAGACATCAAAAAATCTGTAATTGTAAGATATCCAGAAAAAAAATACACAGGTCGCCTTAAAATCGTAAGCTGAACACGATAGGGTAGTTTTTAGAATTTTTGTCTGTTTGTCTGTTTGTCTGTCTGTTTGTTTGTTTGAACCAGGTAATCTCATAAACTACGGAACAGATTTTAACAAGGTCCACACGAATATGTTCAGAATATATCAGAATAACATTTAGGGTATGTTTTAATTTAACTTTAATACAATAATTAAGATATTTGATAAAAAAACATTTAAAAAATGTGAAATCGAAATATTTTTCCGTGGTAAAACGTAATCGAACGTCAGAAGGGAACAGTACCCTTACCACGGGTTTTTTACGTATTCGATTAAACATACTATATTGAGTATTTACTATGAAACTTCCTAAAAATCAACTTACTAGGTCCACCGGTCTCTGAGAATATCGGTAGTGACACACCGACAGACAAACGGACAAGAGAGTGATCGAAAAAGGGTTTCTTTTTTTCGAGTTTTTCAAAAAGTCATGGTAGGGGTGCAGTACATGCCTCCGCTCAAGATGACAGCTGTCATAAAACCAAATAGTTTGCATTTAATACTACCTACGTGAAACTGAAAATGAGGTTAGTACAAGGAGGTACTACTACATAATATTACCGATCTCCTTTACCGAAGACCTCCGATGTTACACTTTTCTCCTGCTATTGTTTGAATTATGAGTTCAAGTAGCGGAAACCTTAGATAGTAAAAACAAAAAAGAATTATCCAAATCGCTCCAAGAGTTTACGACTAATCAGCGAACATACATAAAAATAATATATATACGTGACGAATTGAGAACCTCTACCTTTTTGATGTCGGTTAAAAAATATAGAGGTAATAGTCATTTGTAAAAATCATTTTTTTACCCAAAATTACGTAGCCCTGCCAGCTACCTAATAAAAAAAACTGGGTATTTTGGTCAAGAATTCAGAAAATTGGATTCATAGGACATCACGTTCCTTCAAATACCCCGTTTCCGAGACGCTTTAGATGTTTGGTGTGAAAGCATTTTTTGTTCAGCGTAATGCCTGCTATCAATATGTAAGGATCTCAATGTGCATCGTGTTATTTTAAGTATTAGTATTTGTTCTGTCCAATTGCCTTTCTTTTTCATTAATATTATAATCATTAATATTATTATTTGATAATAAAAACAATGTAAAATATTATTTGCACCAAAATAGATTATTATTTGCATGATGTTGGTGTTATAAATACTATAATGACCTCTTATATTATTAATTGAAGAATATGAATCGAGACACAAAAGTAGTTGATAATTATTTTTTCTTTAATTTACAAAAATCTAAAGATAACTAGGAAGACAAAGAACGTTGAAAGTTTTGTGCTAATAGAAATTGAACTTAGTTTTAGCTTATCATATTGTTGTGTATTATGTTTTATTTGTGAAAAATTAACAAAATAGTACATTGTTACCCAAGGTGTGAAAGTCACTCATTGAGTCCCGAGACGGAGTTTGGCGCCCGAGCGTAGCGAGGGCGCTAATACTTCGAGGGACTAAATGAGTGACTTTCACACCTTGGGTAAACAAAACAAACCCGAGGTAAACACTGTGCTTTTCATTACGAATAAACATAAAATTCTTCCTAATAACGAGAGTGAATGAGAGACTCCATACTACCAGATCCTCTTACAAAGTTGGGACCAAAGAGGTTATACATTATGTAGATTTTTTGCTTTTGCTATTTGTTTTCAACATGTTTTCAATATGTTTTCAATACTCAAATACGTCGGTACTAACCGAAGAGATTTTTATAAATTAGTTTATCCAACACTGAGTGATGACGCGAAGTCCGTAGATTTAAATTACAGTTTTTGTAACACGGTTTGTCTAGAAAATGTTATTTACACAAAATACACAATCATAATAGAAAAACCAGATTAAACTTAACACAAAAACATAATAAAATAAGAAAAGATAGTACTAATTAAAATCATTCAAAATGCAAGCATTTCCCGCCAGTATTTTTTACTCAAGAAACGACACTGACCGCACGGTCACATAAAGCCACATCTGCAACATCTTGACAGGGCGCCGGTAGAGGCGCAGCATGGTCATACGTCGCTTTGACCATTTTCATCTTTACATTTATTTTATTAAATAAGATATCTTGAACTAAATATATCTACCTGAATTCGATTACTAAGAAAAAACCTGTTATGTACTAAACTCTGGCAGTATGGATGACCCGTGCGAAGCCATAATTGTCATTCTTTGGTGTTACCTAAATCAAAGAGGTTAGGTTTTTGAAGTCTCTAATGCGTAATGATACTGATACTGGCTACAAACACATTGCACAAGCCGCGCGAAGCCATAATTTAACATGACAGCTGTCAGTGAAAGCGATTTTCCCTAGGGCCGAAAGTTTTTCTTTCTACACGCTCTTCAGGCATCTTTAGACCTACTTTCGGAGTATGAGTAAGCCTAGAATAAGAATTGCCTTTGCCAAATCAATTAAAAACATAGTTTAAAAACAATGTAACTACCTATTTTGTTTTTATAACTTACACCGAATGATAAATTGTATCTATGCAGAAAAATGCTAGGTATTCTAAATAACCCAAAACCACATCGCGAACGAAGTCGCGGGCAACAGCTAGTAATAAATATAGTAACTTTTGCCCGCCTTTGCCCAGGCACTTTACCCGTATAAGGTAGATGACGATCTATCGCGCGATTTGGAAATACTTTAGAAAAAAAAAACATACTGGTTAAAGAAATAAAAGCGTGTTAAGAAAAGCCGTTTTCAAAATCCCTCATTATAAAATATCAATTAAAAGAAATACTATTTCCTATTTTTAGTTAATTAATACCTACGTTCTCGATAATAATATATACCTACTTACATGTCTGTCTATAGATATATTGCCAAACATCTAAACCTGTTTAAGACACGTATTTAAAAAAGAGCTGCGGTAACCGATCAATAGAAATTAAAAATTTTGACTGCAAAATATTAAAGCGCCATGTATATTGTGTAGGATAGGTAGACATAATCATATTAGTGCAATATGTAAACAAACATTTTTGTTACAACGTGTGAGTTGTCTGAAGAGACGCAATGTTTAGCTTTGTTATTGGCTAGACAGAGACGGTGATATTAGCCGATAACCGATGGGCGGCCGCGCGCGCCGCAGCCGGTTGTAGTCTGCCTCTAGCGCTCGTCAAAGTGGTAGATGATTCTATAATATTCAACAACTACGCGGAATGCATATTGATAAGTTTGATAACACATTTTGATTACTTTTTGAATAACATTTTATAAATAAAAGTCGAAGATATAATTGCTAGTAAAGAATGAGTGATGACCATGTTACTTTAAACACATATCACTTATTCTATTTGTTATTTGAAAACAGAAATGTTGAAGAGAAAAAAGTTAATGTTTTGCGATGTTTGGAGCGAGGAGGCGACGTGAACGCGGTGGACGGACGCAAGAACACCCCACTTCACGTAGCCGTCACCAAGGATGAAATAGATATCGTACAGATACTGTTGGACAACGGAGCTTTGCCAGATGCGAGGAATCAGGACAAGAAAACCCCATTAGATATCGCTAGGAACCTGCATACGGAGAGTGGTGAACAAATCTTTCAATTATTAAAAACTTTGGTCAAACATTCAAGAAAAATCGTTTTGGAAAAATCTTCCAAAGTAAAACCAGTTCCCCCAAAAGCAGCTGTTCAAAAACCGACCGCTAAACCTGCAACCAAACCAGTTCAGAATATACAGTCAAAACGAGCGGGTACTTCTGGTGTTTGTGGACAACTTTATGAAACCAAACTGCTTACTTTAGTCCTCTTAAGAATTCTCAATGACAAAGATATAGAAGATTTTAGATTGGGGACTAACATTCGTAGCATAGGGGCGCTCGATGACATGTGTCTAAGGTTGAAAGTGAAAGGTCACGACAAACCCATCATGATATACCTACAAGCAAAGCACCGCGAGGATCGCGAGAAAGGACTGCTCACTGTTGAGAACGTTCGCAACGACAAGGGTGACTTCAGTCTCATCAAATACTTCGACAGTTACCTCAGAATTAAAGAGAGCTTCAAGCCTAACAACAGCGACGACATGTTCGACGGCGAATTCAATAACACAGAAACGAATACTATTATTTACACTTCTGCTAAAGATCACTTTACCAGAAAGATAAACAAGGAAAACAAACTCAGTGTAAAGGTCCATGATATCATCAGTACAGCTACAGAGAACTCATCATCTAGCTCCAGCGACCAGCAACAAGATTGTATGGTATTCCAATTTGACTACGAAGAGAGCGATCTTGAGTCTCTCACAAAGATGACAGTTCATCACCGAATCAAGAGCCTAGGAAAAATATTCTTGTATTTCATCATGGCAGAGAAAGATAAAAGTGAAGTGATGATGTTAAACGATCACATCGCACGTTACCATTACGTTCTAAGCCGGGAAGTAATTATCGTGTCAGATATTTATGATATACAAGTCAAAACGGAAATAAAACAAATACGCTTCGGGTCCTTCAGACCAGAATTTTTCACGAGTCCATCGGAATACCTATTCTGCTTGAGAGAAATATTTTACAAAGAAATATCATCTACTCACTGTGATAAGACCCCTATCGAAGATGACACTATAGTTAATCTATTTCAAGATATTCTTCAAAATCCGAATGCATTACATATAAGTAGAGTTATCGGGAAGCTAGCCACTTACAATGAAAAAGCCCACAAAATAGAAATTAAAAAGAAATTTAATGATAAACCAGAACTAGAGAAAATACGCCACGATCTATCGGAACTGGAGGTGGAACCTGACGTGATAAGGGAAGCGGTCTGGTTAAAACTAAAAGGAATGACATTTATTAAGTTGCCTCCACAGTTCGGGAATCTTGACATGTCTTTCAAAAACAAAAACAGATTACAAGATGTCGTAGAAAAACTTGTACCAATATTTACCACATACAAAGAAAGCAAAATAGTTGAGATTAATGATAATACTGTAGGCAAAGGAAAACTTATTCAACCTGGACTCATAAAAACTGATGGAGGGATTGGGAGCGCAGTAGGCAACCTTCTTGTTCTAGACGACGTCACTAAAATGTTTAAATTTGACCTAGACGACATACTCCCGAAGTATTCTAAAGAGTTTTTGTCCCTGTTTTTACTTAAAATCGACAAAGAAGAACTGAGGAAGTATCGACTGAAAATTAATATCAATCGGTTTCCTAAATATCACTTCGATGGTGATCATTATGACAAGAGACAAGCTCAAGAATTTCTGGACAAATTATGGTTTTACACGAACCAGGCGCAAGAAGACGGAGTCGAATTCATTCTAAAGAAAAAAATTGCCGAATTCTACAATAATGAAGCCAAAGACAAAGAATCTGTATTCAGAATTCATACAGATGCCATATTCTTGCAGTCACATGATAAAGTTCAGAAATGGTGGATGGATCCGATAAAAGCTCCCAGTCTCTATCTCAACCCTACTAGTCAATATTTTAAAGAAGCAAAAGAAGCCATCATCGACAGTCCACTGCTAACCGTTCTCAACTTCATGTTCATCAGAAAGCTACAAAAACTTGAAATTAATTTTAATCAGGCTGCCGTAGACAGTCTTGATTTGGATCAGATGACAAGTAGAATCAATATTAAAACAAAAACAGGTATCTTAACCGCTTTGAAGATAAGTCAACACTTTCACGATGCCAATAATTTTACTTTCATTGAATTCGATTACGTTCTCAGCCTTCCTTCAAAAGACTACAACATTCTTATAAGAGACCTTAAAGAAACAAAAATAAAATATTTGATCATCATTTACGAAAAACTCAAGCATGAAGAAACTTGTGAAGACATCTATAAGAAATTGAAGCAAGTAATGGACGCGTTTAAAGGAGAAAACATAATCGTTGTTTCAAACGATGCTCTAGCAGACGAGACGAAAACATTCGAAGGAGATGACTATGTATCCGTGTCTGATTCCAACACCTATCTTATCAACTTAACGGAAGACTCTATAAAGAAAATCTTAGAAAATTATTCTAAAGTGGTTTTTCAAGGGGATGAAATCTTTATTAAACGAACAATCAAGAGGACTAGTGAAAACTGAAATATTAAGGTGGCTTTTCAACAAAATGCAAATATAGCTAATAATGTTGATCAACTGAGGTATTTCATAGTTAATGACCCAGGAAACACATACGGAGACGATATTAGATGCAGAGAGCATCCTATCTACAACTCGTGAAGAAAAAAGAAACTGGTCTAGCGAAGTTACATCAACCCGTTGTCGTCGTCAACTCCAAAAAGAATTTATGTTTATTTTTTAGTTTTAGCTATTGTTTCTCCAAAAAATCAATAAATAAAGATATTATGTATCGAATAGAGTATAGTTACATGTGTGAGAATACCATCAATAAATAATACCTACATATAACTTCATTGAGCAGAAACTAAAATCTCTTTAGTTAAGAGCAGATGATGTTGAATTAAAATTGTTTTTTTTTTTCGTTATTTTAATAAAAGATTTATCCTCCAACAAATAAATATTATATAGGTACGAGCGAATCATTTACAAGAACGGCAACGTTGAGTTTTATTACTTGCTAGACAGAGACAGGAACAAAAGTATTTTTGCATATAGTAGGTTCTATATACATTCGGCCAATCTTGAATTGTCGGCGCTGGTCAGTGCGATGTAACTTTGAGTTATCGATGCACTGTTGCAAGCATCCACCTACACTTCAAGCTACGTAGAGTTCTTATCACCGCATATGAAGGACGTAAAGCTATCGCCAACGCGTCTTAACGGCAGTTCCAAACTTATTAAACTAAGTTAAAAGTCGTTTCAAAACTGAAATAAACACTCTCTAGGTCGAACAAACACTCAATTTTAGGCGATGTTAGAACACGTATTACTTTGATAAAGTAACAGAATCTAGGGCCCCCTGCGCGCCCCCGATTCTGCGTGAGTTGAGATACCGAAATCGATAACCCAACCCGCGCCCCACAATGGGCGGAATTTTGGACCTATCATAGCCTTTCATAGGAATTTTGAAAAATTAAATTGTTTTTTTTCGTGTGTTTTGAGTATGCAGGATTGTCGGGGACAATAAAACATTCAATAATAAGTGGTTCAGGTTATGTTATTAAAAAAAAAACAAAGTCATACTTTGTGGTGTTGCACCCTGAATCACATTCAGAGAACACGTATTGCCGCAGGATTTGTCAAAGTTAAGAATCGACACAAATACGCCATCTATACAATGGACAGTGTCTGGCCAGTGAATGGGCGACAGTGTGTAGGCAACATAATGCGTGATAACGTGCGCGCTCGTAGGTGCTCGCAGTTTGCCTTGAGCGCTAGCTAGCGAATAGATCGAGTCAGTTTATAATTAGAGTACATAATTTGTTGATAAAATGAGGATATAAGTGTCAGTGAACCATGAGTGATGAACAAATAATTTTAAATCTCCACTTGTTAATTTCTTTACTTGAAAAGAAAAATGTTGAAGAGAAAAAGGCGAATGTTTTGCGATGTTTGGAGCAAGGAGCCGACGTGAACGCGGTGGACGGCAACCAACGCAACAACACACCACTCCATGTTGCCGTCATCAAGGATGAGAAGGATATCGTACAGATTCTACTGGACAAAGGAGCTGTAACAGATGTGAGGAATCAAGATCAGAAGACCCCGTTAGATATCGCCAGAGACTTACAGACAGACAGCGGCAAACAAATATTCCAGTTATTAAACGCTTTGAATAAAAAACCAGAGGTTTTGGAAAAATCAGTTCCTCCAAAATCGGCCGGTCTAAAACCGATCGCTGAACCCTCAAAGAAATTAAAACAATATTTGTATTCGAAACGATCGGGAATTTCAGGAATTAGTGGATATCTTTACGAAACTAAACTGCTCACGTTAGTACTATTACGAACTCTGAATGACGAGAATATCGAAGACTTTAGGTTGGGGACCAACAATGACAAAGCCGGTTGTCTGGATGATATGTGTTTTAGGTTCAAAATGAAAGGTCACGGCAAACCTATAGTAATATTCCTACAGGCGAGACACCGCCACAATCGCGAGAGAGATCTTACTGTCGGGGACATTTGCAACAGCAAGAGTCTCTTCAGCCTCATCCAATACTTCGACACCTATCTTATGATCAAACGAAATTTCAAGTCTAACAACAATGACGACATGTTCGACGGAGAATTCAATAACGCGGAAATTTATCTTATCATTTATACTCCACTTAAAGCACGTTTTCCAAGAAAGTTGGTCAGCCAAACTAAATCCAGTATGAAGGTTAATCAGCTTATCAATACAGCAGCAGTGGAAGGTGATGCTATTCAGTTCGCCTACGAAGAGAGCGACCTTGAGTTACTTACAAACAAGCAGACAGACAGACAGACAGTTCAGGATCGAATTAAGAGCCTAGGAAAAATATTCTTGTATTTTATCATGGCAGAGAAAGATAAAAGTGAAGTGATGATGTTAAACGAACACATCGCACGTTACCATTACGTTCTAAGCCGAGAAGTTATCGTCGTGTCAGATATTCATTATATACAAGTCAAAAAGGAAGTAAAACAAATACGCTACGGGTCTTTCCGGCCCGAATTCTTTACAAGTCCATCAGAATACCTATTTTGTTTGAGAGAAATATTTTACAAAGAAATATCATCTACGCTCTGCTATGAGACCCCTATCGAAGATGCCACTATTGCTAATCGTTTGCAAGATATTCTTCGAAATCTGAATGCATTACATATAAGTAGAGTTATCGGGAAGCTAGCCACTTACAATGAAAAAGCCCACAAATTAGAAATTAAAAAGAAATTTAATGATAAACCAGAACTAGAGAAAATACGCCACGATCTATCGGAACTAGAGGTGAAACCAGACGTGGTAAGGGAAGCGGTCTGGTTAAAACTAAAAGAAATGACATTTAACTTACCCCCACAGTTTGGGAATCTTGACATGTCTTTCAGTGGCACTGAAGATAAAGTTAAAAACAGAATGAAATATATAGTGGAAAAACTAATTCCAGTTTTTAAAAATTGTGCGGAAAGCAAAATAATTGAAATTAATGATGATACTGTACGCGATGGAAAACTTATTCAACGTCCACTCTTAAGAGTTAACGGAGGGATCGGGAGCGCAGTAGGCAACCTTCTTGTTCTAGACGAAGACACTAAAATGTTAAAATTTGACATCGATAAGAAACTCCCGAAGTTTTCTCAAGAATTTTTGTCGCTGTTTTTACTTAATATCGATAAAGAAGAACTGAGGAAGTACCGACTGATAATTAACATCGATGACTTTCCCAAATACCACTTTTATGACCAATACGAAGAGAGACAAGAAGCAAAAGAATTCCTAAACAAACTGTGGTTTTACACGAACCAGGCGCAAGAACATGAAGTTGAAACTATCTTAAAGAATGAAATAAGTAAATACTACAACAATGAAGGTATGTTCAAAATTCACACAAATGCTATATACTTAGAGTCATACGACAAAGTTCATAAGTGGTGGATGAAACCAACAAAAGCTCCTTATCTCAACCCAAAATGTACATTTTTCAAAGAAGCTAAAGATACCGTTATCGACAGTCCAATGCTGATCATAGTTAATTTTATGTTTATTAAAAAGATACAAAAACTTGATATCCGTTTTAATCAGGATGCCTTAGACAGTCTATATTTAGATAAGATGACAGGTAGACTTAATATTAAAACGGATACAAACATCCTAACTGCTTTGAAGATAAATCAGAAACTTAACAAAGATAAAAACTTTACTTTCCTAGAATTCGAAGAAGTTCTCAGCCTTCCTATAGGCGAATATAAAATTCTTATAAGAGACCTGAAATTGACAACATTGAAACACTTGATCATCATTTATGAAGAACTTAAGAATTACGAAGAATTTTGTAAAATTAAACTGAATGAAGTAATGGAAGCTTTTAACGGAACAAACATCATCATAGTCTCAAACGATTTTGTAACAGACAGGAATGGATGGTTCGAAGAAAATAAATTTGTTACCATATTTGATTCAAACAACTATCTTATCAACTTAACGGAGGAATCACAGAAAAAAATCCTAGAGAGTTCTGAAGTAGTATTCCAAGATGACGACATCTGTATCAAACAAACAATTTATTGGAGAATTAAACACTAAAATATTTTGTAATAACTCTGTATTCTGTATTTAGGTGAATAAATCACTATCATAATTTTAGTAAGTAAGCCTTATTGCAAAGGTCTGGTAGGACTGAACTCACACAAACTTCAAAAAAAAATTTACAGATATTTGTTTATGGTCTGGGTGTTACTGTATGTATATCTCTATCCTACTATCCTATCTTATAATAATATTTTAAATGGGAAAGTTTGTGTGTGTGTTTGTTTGTTACTCCTTCACGCAAAAACTACGGGACCGATTGCGATGAAACTATATCTAGATAGCTGGACATCTGGAATAACACATAGGCTACTTTTTTATCCCGATATGCCCACGGGATCAAGACCTTCGCGGGTGAAACCGCAGGGCGCAGGTAGTATTATATAAAAATCTCGTGTCTCGGTGTTTGTTACCTATGTCCCTTAAGAGGAAAGGGTACCGGGGTCTCTCTCCATACAAACGTTGTCGACTGTTTTCTCCCTGGATAATGACACTGAGCAAATATTTTAGTTGCATAAAACTTATAACTGCGATGACCATGTCCCTATGTTTTGTTTTTTAAATCTTAATGTCTATGATAATATTTGTGCTAGTGTCATTATCCAGGGAGGAAACAGTCGACTACGTTTGTATGGAGAAAGCGCCGGTACTCTTTCACCTTAACGACTGAACAGATTTGTGTGAAATTTTTGTGTATATTCGTTAGGTCTGAGCGAACATGTATGTTTTTTGTAAATGGCAAAACCACGTTTGCCGAGACCGCTAGTTAAGTATATAATAACAAAAGAAAAGAATTTATAAGTATCTATTAATTGTCTGGTCACCATAACATTACATGTGCTAGATGGCGCTGTGTGAAATGTTCTTTAATTTTTATTACTAGCAACGCTCCGCGTTTTCACTCGTGTAACTCCCGATCCCGTGGGAATATCGGGACAAAAATAATCTATAACACTCCCAATTAATTAATGTATCCTCATACCAAGTCTAATTAAAATAGGTCCAGTAGTTTAATCTCTCCTGTTATAATATTAGTATAGATTATTATCTTCTTCTAAACATATAAAACGCTTTGTCCTGACTGACTGACAGATCAACGCACAGCCTAAACCGCCGATCGTAGAAACCTGAAACTTGGAGCGTGTGTTCCTTGTATTTATGAGCAGGCATCCGATAAGGAGTGGCAAAGTTGGTATGGAACAACATGACTCCTTGGTCCAATCTATTTCAAATTTTGCAATAACATTCTATAACAGAATTGATAGAAGACGTGTTTCGTATTTTATTGAAATTCATCCCCTAACGGCGTTAAAATGGAGTAATTGATATCAATACTCCTTAGTGCTTTTGATTAAAATAACATTTTATTTTGACACATGTTTGAAAACCCAATTTGATTCTAAGTGACCAAAAATATTAAAAAAACCGGCCAAGTGCGAGTCGGACTCGCGCACGAAGGGCTCCGTAACGTTATACAAAAAATTTAAAAACAATTGTATATCAGACTAGGCTGTATAGGTTAAAAGTCTTTTGCTTTTAGGAGTATAATTTATAAGTCTTTAAAAATAGTAAACATGAAAATAACCTAAAATTATTATAAACATAGGTACTCAAATATATTAACTTTTGTCTGTTTTAAGTATTTGCTGTTATAGCGGCAACAGAAATACATCATCTGTAAAAATTTCAACCCTTTGGTGACGGACAGACGGACAGCCAAGTCTTAGTTAAAAACACTATTAGAATCATTTTCGAGTTGTACGCGGGCAAAAGCTAGTAATAGATACAATGTAACCTGTGAGTCGTCACTGAGACCAGTGAACCGGAGACCCTTCTTCAGGCCGGCGATACCGAAGTCCAACAACCCTTCCATCATGCCGGCTGCCTCGTCCTATAATAAACATTTAGGTTAACAATTCTAACTTAAAACTCTATATTCATTTGGAATCATACAATTTGCATTAAACCACTTAGAAGCGTCTTAAAAACTCAGATAGGATGTGTGCCTTTGGAATTACCGATGATAAGAAGGCACAAGAAACCCTTATTTTTTAGGGTTCCGCACTTCAAAAGGTAAAAAAGGAACCCTTATAAGATCACTTTCTTGTCTCTCCGTCTGTCTGTTTTTTTGTGATCACGCTCACAAAGGTCAAGATTATAAATATTTGAAGGTATTATTTGAAATGGAGCAACTAACACGGCCATGGGTTCTTATCATTAAGGTACGACGAAGTATAATAGTACGCCTTACTGCACAATTTGTGCTTTATAGAAAAAATGTACCTGATAGTAGACATGTCATATATAAATAATACAACACATGTCATATACATCTTTAAGTAACTTATTGTAATAGATCACACAATGTGCCATTAAACGCCCTTTTAATTAATTATTGGTAGTACACATAAACGTATGGTTCTCGAATTTTTCTTCTGGTCAAAGCATGTAAGTATATGTTCAATTTTTTAATTTTTTCACAATATCTAATTATTCAAGTACCTTTTTTAACGTGTCATATTTTTTGTTTGGATGGGAATGGGACTTAATGGGACAAAAAGTGTACCCGTTCACAACACAACGCTCTTTTAGTTATGCATTTAAAGCGAATACGGATGGACACGGAGGTCACAGCATCTATAAAACGAAGAATTTTTGCGTTTCAAATTTTGATTTGACGTGGATATTACTCTGCCCAATAGGTGACAGGCATAATTGGCACATTGCACTCTCATATTGGTCATTATTCATAATTCATAATGCCATAATAATAATAATTAATCACTTGGTCCATAACATATATAATAACCCGGGCATTATGAATAATGACCAATTAATCACTTAGTCCATAACATATTTAATAACCGGTCATCTCTCTTAGGTACACGAACTACCCCTGGAACTTACCAAAAATTTAGAATACAAAACGAAAAGTTGCAGGGTTTTCTTAACATTAATGAACATTTAAAAGCAACACAGACATGCAAACACACAAACACAGCTTTTGTGACCAGTTGGTAGATAGACGACCTGTGGCGCAGCGGGTGACTAGCCACTTGTGACTCATAAGGTTGCGGGTTCGATTCCCTCCTCAAACATATATTTATGTACAAATATTTGTTTTGTTTCCTGGTCTGGGTGTCTGTATATATAATAATTTACAAAAGAAAATGGATTAAGTATTCTATCCGTCATCTGGCCACCATAACAAGCCTTATTTAGCTAGATGGCGCTGTGTGCTATGTCCGTCAATGTTTATTTATTTATACATCTAATCTAATAAAAAGAAAAAACTAGTTTTACACTCTCTGAGTAACTATGCTTCACTGGAGATGACAAGACGAAGAAAACGTTTGCAGGAAATTTCAGCAATTTATTCTAAAATGCATACTTAATTATTGTTTTTTTTATGTAACAATTTTAATATGTAAGTGTTAAATTGACGCATGAATTCATGGCACACTGCCAGTTCGATGCAAACTATTTTCTGTATCTTGTCAGCCTCAATAAAACATATTCATAGTGCTTATACAGGATGTCTCAAAATGTTATTTCGTCAGTCGAAAAAACAATGTTAAATGGTATCATAGAATTCAGGACTTTTAGAAAATATGTCACGCTAATAATAGGTACAGTCGGTATTTAAGTTAATTTGTTTGTTTATTGTTATAGAGTACATTGCGTAACTAGGGTAGATAACTTATTAATACCTGAGGGTATCTTACAGTTTGAGTCGGAGGCAAGGGGAAATAATAATGTGATTCATCTAAGAAATATACAGGACGAATTGTTTAAAATATTTTTTTATTTTTACTGGTCTGATATTTGGTAGGTAGTTTTCGACAAACCTGCTCGAAAAGTGCCGTTTTGAAGTTTTATTATCGGACAGAGAGTATTACTTTTCTGCCCGTGGGTGGGAGTTCCTTGTATGCACTCTGGATTACAGATTACCCTTTTAACACATTTTACTATTCTTGACCGAGTAAGAGAAGCTAGTGAAAGTCTAGGGATGAGATGCTCGGTCGTTTGTATGTTTGTTTGACGATCACTTGAACACCGTTGAATTCAATACAATTTTAGATCGAAATGTAAAAATTGCCAAATCGTTTATATTAGGGCGATCTAAAATTTAAACAGTGTTAAGTAAAATATAGTTTAGTATTTTGATAACACCCTGTATAAGAAAGGCAAGCAGGAAGTAAAAGCACAGATAGTCCCATGCACCACATACATCATCCTCTAACTGTCGGACCTGTAGGTCACCAATCTTCGTCTTAGCCTCTCTCACGGTGCTCTGTATGTCCTTTAATATGACCTCAGTTGCTTTCGGTGACTGATCTCTCTTGCTTTCTTCATTCTCCTGTCGCAGCTGTAGATCCGATAGTTTAGCCTTGGCTTGGTTCACGGTGGTTTGAATATCTTTGAGGATGTCTTTGGTTTCGGTTGTTTTTGGTGATTGTTCCTTTTTTGGGTCTTTTGGGTCTAACTCTATGTCGAGGTCTTCTTCGCCTGTAATTAAGAAATTTCAAATCTGAGTTTCATTTTTCAGAATTTTTATTTTTTTAATTTTATACCAAGATCATTGATCATTGGTTTAATTATGTTTTTACGTAAAATAGAATGATTTAGGTATACGTTCTTGGTTGCTTTGTCTAGTAAAGTATAGGCCCTATACTATAGGGAATGCGAAAAACCGGTCGAAATTGCAATTCGGTAAAAATCCGGTAAAACCGATTTGAAAATAAATTCTCTTAAATAAATTACCCCCTCTTCATGGCCTCTCCATCGAGGCTGACCAACAGGCCCTGGCGCAGCTAATGCACTGTTATCTACGCGAAGTATAATCTTACCACACCACAGTGGTTGCGGCGACTTGGCTCTCCTCTCGGGGCTGGTCTCTTACTATAGCAGTACTATGATCTTACCACACCACAGTGGTTTCGGCAACTTGGCTCTCCTCTCGGAGCTGGTCTCTTACTATAGCAGTACTATGATCTTACCAAACCACAGTGGTTGCGGCGACTTGGCTCTCCTCTCGGGGCTGGTCTCTTACTATAACAATACTATGATCTTACAAAACCACAGTGGTTGCGGCCACTTGGCTCTCCTCTCGGGGCTGGTCTCTTACTATAACAATACTATGATCTTACCAAACCACAGTGGTTGCGGCCACTTGGCTCTCCTCTCGGGGCTGGTCTCTTACTATAACAGTACTATGATCTTACCACACCACAGTGGTTTCGGCGACTTGGCTCTCCTCTCGGGGCTGGTCTCTTACTATAGCAGTGTAGGGAACTTCCTGATATTTACTGTTACCTAATTACCTACTACCTAAGCTATAACTATTAATTGCTTAAAGACTAGAAATTAACCTAAAAATATATTTACATTATATTATATATTTAAATATTTAAAGATATTTAATGTTTACTAGAATAGGTATTTATCTACTCGTTTAACCCTAGTGTATAAAATATTGTGTCTAAAAAAACAATGTATTAACCAACCCTACCTAAATAACTATACATCTAGTTAGTCATAATTATCTTATTAACTTAATAATATTGTCTGTCCACGGACAGACCTTACTTTCTTGTATATAGTTAGCAATGATGCGCGGTGCATACTGCAGCGCATCCCACCGCGCGCCCGCGCATCTACCGCGGCGCCCTTCGCTAGCCTCGCTTGAACCGGTCGCTAGTCGATAATCTATCTCGACCTCTGATGCACGTCGCTTTGATCAAAAATCCTAGCTAGATATTACGACGCGCGCATTGCTAACTGTACTGTATTTCTATCTGTTATCTTCGCCTATACTTTTACCTGTGATCTGTGCCTTCCTGTTTCGGTCTACTCTTAATTCTACGAACTGTGACTTTCTTCTCCTGGCTATATTTTCTCCTTCTAATAAACTAAGTGAGTGAAAAACTGTCGTATTTCTTCTACGCCTACCACACTCGCTTCACTGGTGACCCCTATTGAGCACGATGGCAGAGGAAGAAGATACCAAAGAAGGTTCAGGAAACCAAGGTGAAGATACGTACGTTAGCCGCGTCAGCGTGCGTGTACCGCTTTCTACCCTACAAAACCGGCAATATGGTTTGCTGCGTTGGAAAGCCAGTTTGCTTTGTCAAAGGTGACGCAGGACGAGACCAAGTACCACTATGCCATTTCACAGCTGGAAGCAACTTATGCGGAGCTAGTGGAAGATATAATCACAGCACCTCCGGCAGCTGGGAAGTACGACCGTTTGAAGACAGAGCTGATAAAACGACTTACAGCATCACGTGAACGCCAAGTCATGCAGCTGTTAAACCATGAGGAGCTGGGAGACAGGAAACCGTCGAACTTTCTACGACACTTGAGGCAGCTTGCAGGACCAGGTGTTCCAGATGACTTCATCAGGACAATATGGACAAGCCGCCTACCTAGCAGTGTACAAACTATCATCGCGTCGCAGAAAAAATTGCAACTTGAGGAGATTTCCGAGCTAGCGGACCAGATCCTCGACGTAGCGGCACCCAGTTTGCAGGTTGCAGCAGCCTCCACTGGTCCAGGTACAACAGAAAACCAGCAGATCGCAGCGCTTACAAGGCAGGTACAAGTACTGACTGACAAAATAGAACGAATGTCACGTTCGAGAAATAGATCGATGTCTCGCAATCGTGGTCGTTCATCGTCTACTAGATCGCAGTCCAGCTACAGGAAGCACCCTACCTGCTGGTACCATGCAAAATTTGGACCGAAGGCGAATAGATGTGTGAAACCCTGTGACTACGCGGGAAAAGGTGCGGGCAGTCGGTAATGGCGGCCGACGACTGCCCCGGTACCGGCCGATTATTTGTGGTAGACCGTCGGACAAAAATACAGTTTTTAGTGGACACGGGAAGCGACCTGTGTGTTTTTCCTAAAACTTTACTTAGAGATAGACGTATAAAAACCGCTTATGAACTCTGTGCAGCGAACGGTACAATAATAAATACGTATGGGTACGCTCATTTTGTACTTAACCTAGGCTTGCGCCGCGACTTCGCTTGGCGGTTTATTGTAGCCGACGTTACGAAGGCGATAATAGGCGTGGATTTTCTTTCTTTTTACAATCTTGTTGTTGATATCAGAAATCAACGCCTAATTGATGGTAGCACTATGCTCGCGTCCCCGGGTTTGCTCGCTCGCACGAAGGAAGATGTTTCTTCGGTAAAGGTAATTTCCGGTAATTCGGTATATCATAGCATACTAGCTAAATACCCCGAAATTACCCGTCCACACGGGTTACACACTACTTCTCAACACAACACTGTACACCACATACGCACCACACCTGGGCCGCCTGTATCATGTACACCGCGCCGGTTGGCGCCAGATAAACTAAAAATTGCCAAAGCCGAGTTTGATGCGATGTTACAGATAGGTACCTGTCGTCCATCGGAATCAGCATGGGCATCACCGCTTCATCTCGCCCCTAAAAAGGACAACGGATGGCGTCCCTGCGGCGATTATCGTATGCTGAATTTTCGTACTATCCCCGACCGGTACCCAATTAAACACATACACGACTTTGCCCACAGCCTTTCTGGTACCAGCATATTCTCCACTATCGACCTGGTGAAGGCTTATAACCAAATTCCTGTGCATCCTGATGATATCGCGAAGACTGCGATCACAACGCCGTTCGGCCTTTACGAATTTCCGTACATGACGTTCGGACTTCGTAATGCCGGACAGACGTTTCAGCGCTTCGTCGATGAGATGCTACGGGGCCTAGATTTTGCGTACGCATATCTTGACGATTTTCTGGTCTTCTCAAAAGACCGGGAGACCCATGAAGACCACCTTGATCAGCTGTTTACCAGGTTACGTAAGTATGGCATGGTCATTAATACTTCCAAGTGTGTGTTCGGTGCCTCGGAGGTAAAGTTCTTAGGATACCGCATCTCGGCTGCAGGAACCACTCCTCTTCCAGAAAAGGTCGTTTTATTTAATTAAGAACTTTCCCAAACCCAAAACAGTCAAGGAGCTACGTAGGTTTTTGGGGATGATAAACTTTTATAGACGTTTTATACCTAACGCTGCACAACATCAAGCTCCCCTCAATGCGTTGCTTACTGGATCGGTGAAAGGCTCTCATCCGGTCGACATATCAGGTGAGGCGTCAAAAGCATTCGAAGCCTGCAAAGAAGGTCTATGTCAGGCCGCCTTGCTGGCTCATCCGAAATGTGACGCCAAACTGGCGTTAGTGACTGACGCGTCGGACAGCGCTATCGGTTCTGTCCTCCAGCAGCATGACGGAGAGGTGTGGCAGCCTCTTGCCTTCTACTCCCACAAACTTAGTCCCACCCAGCAGAAGTACTCACCGTACGATCGAGAGCTACTCGCGATTTACGAAAGCGTGAAGTACTTCCGGCATATGATCGAGGCTCGCGACTTCGTGATCTATACGGATCACAAGCCGCTAACGTTTGCCTTTCACAACCGAAAAGAGAACTGCTCCCCCAGGCAATTTAGGCACCTAGACCTGATTGCGCAGTTTACTACCGATATCCGCCATATTTCCGGCAAGGATAATGTGGTGGCTGACACCCTCTCACGTGTCGACGAAATTGTTCAGCCTTTGAACCTGGACCAGCTGGCTATGGCCCAGCAGTCCGATTCAGAACTACAACAACTGAGTGAAGAGGGTACCAACTCACTGCGCATAAAGAAGGTTAAACTGCCTGGGTCGCGATATGAACTTTTGTGCGATGACACTACTGAGACCCTGAGACCGTTCGTGCCCAAAATGCTACGACGAAGAGCTTTTGAGAGCTTACACTGTCTAAGCCACCCAGGCGCTAATGCAACGGCGAAACTGGTCTCGGAGAGGTATGTGTGGCCAGGCGTTCGACGCGACTGCCGAGAGTGGGTCCGTACATGCTTGGCGTGTCAACGTTCTAAAGTAACGAGGCATGTGAACCCTCCTACGGGAGCATTCAAACTACCAGCAGCCAGGTTCAAGTTTATCCACATTGACCTGGTTGGTCCAATGCCTGTCTCTCAGGGCTACCGATATTGCCTTACAGCGATAGATCGTTTCACCCGGTGGCCAGAGGCTATCCCCTTGACTGACATTACCGCGGAAGCCGTAGCAAAATCTCTAGTTAGTGGCTGGATTTCGCGATTTGGGTGTCCAGCTGACATAGTTACCGACCGTGGAGCCCAGTTTGAGTCAGCCCTATTTAAAAGTCTTGCGCAGTTTGTAGGTTTCCAGCACCGAAGGACTACTGCATACCACCCGTCGTGCAATGGACTCGTGGAAAGATTCCACAGGCAACTAAAGGCTGCCATAATCTGCCACGAGAGCGCGAATTGGGTCGACTCTCTTCCATTGGTCCTGCTGGGCATCCGCAGCGCTTTTAAAGAAGATCTACAGACCACCTCCGCTGAGCTACTCTATGGCGAGCCACTTCGTTTACCAGGCGAATTTTTCAGCAATGAGCCAAATATTGGCGGTACTCCAGATTTGACGGAATTTGCGTCAAAGCTGCGTAGTATTGTCCAACATTTACGGCCTTCACCTGCAGCTCGCCATAGCAGTAAGAAAAATAACACGTTCGTCTTCAAAGACTTAGCCACTTGCAGTCACGTATTCTTGCGTGACTGTACTGTCGGCGGATCTTTGAAGCCGGCGTATACGGGACCTTTCGAAGTGGTTCAGCGTGGGGATAAGGTCTTCGCATTAAAAGTTAATGGTAAAAAGGTCACGGTATCGGTAGACCGCATCAAACCGGCCTACATACTGTGCGACCCAGGTACCACAACACTCACACAAGACACACAAACACATACTCAACACACAGATGATCGGAAGTTACCGGAACCGGAGGACCACATCCGACGGACTAGATCAGGGCGTAAGGTTAAATTCCCAGACTATTATCGCCCGTAACCCGGTCTCTGGAGGGGGGTGATGTAGGGAACTTCCTGATATTTACTGTTACCTAATTACCTACTACCTAAGCTATAACTATTAATTGCTTAAAGACTAGAAATTAACCTAAAAATATATTTACATTATATTATATATTTAAATATTTAAAGATATTTAATGTTTACTAGAATAGGTATTTATCTACTCGTTTAACCCTAGTGTATAAAATATTGTGTCTAAAAAAACAATGTATTAACCAACCCTACCTAAATAACTATACATCTAGTTAGTCATAATTATCTTATTAACTTAATAATATTGTCTGTCCACGGACAGACCTTACTTTCTTGTATATAGTTAGCAATGACGCGCGGTGCATACTGCAGCGCATCCCACCGCGCGCCCGCGCATCTACCGCGGCGCCCTTCGCTAGCCTCGCTTGAACCGGTCGCTAGTCGGTAATCTATCTCGACCTCTGATGCACGTCGCTTTGATCAAAAATCCTAGCTAGATATTACGACGCGCGCATTGCTAACTGTACTGTATTTCTATCTGTTATCTTCGCCTATACTTTTACCTGTGATCTGTGCCTTCCTGTTTCGGTCTACTCTTAATTCTACGAACTGTGACTTTCTTCTCCTGGCTATATTTTCTCCTTCTAATAAACTAAGTGAGTGAAAAACTGTCGTATTTCTTCTACGCCTACCACACTCGCTTCAGCAGTACTATGATCTTACCACACCACAGTGGTTTCGGCGACTTGGCTCTCCTCTCGGGGCTGGTCTCTTACTATAGCAGTACTATGATCTTACCAAACCACAGTGGTTGCGGCCACTTGGCTCTCCTCTCGGGGCTGGTCTCTTACTATAACAATACTATGATCTTACCAAACCACAGTGGTTGCGGCGACTTGGCTCTCCTCTCGGGGCTGGTCTCCTCCTCATGGCCCCATAGCCGGCTCAGTGTGATCTCCCCATCGAGACTGGCCAACAGGTCCTGGCCCAAGCTGATGCACTGTAGATCCATATCCGTCTCCCACGTCTTTACACTGCCTGGAATATGAAAAAAAATGCTGAACATTGCTCAGTAAGATTACTTATATTTTGTAAATAAGTACTTATTATACCCACAGAAACACCTAGACCACAACAAATATTATTTATTAGCTACGTTCCACGGTTTCACCCGCGTAAGTCCCGATCCCGTAGGAATATCAAAATGAAAAGTAGCCTATAGCCTTCCTTGATAAATGGACAATCCAACACAAAAATAATTTTTCAAATCGAACAAGTAGTTCCTAAGATTAGCGCGTTCAAACAAACAAACTCTTCAGCTTTATAATATAAGTATAGATTTATTAAATTGGAAGTCCAACAGCTATTATGTACTTGTTATACTTGTTGCACACAAATACTTGTACAGAATCAAACCCTAGCGTCCAGGCTGCTGTTTGCAAAAAAGTGACAGCGTCAAATGAATTAGAAAAATCCTATTTGGACGCCTGGCATCAAAATTTTAGTCTCAGCACAGCTGTGTGGTTAGATTACTAACCTTCAATAATCCTGTCATATATCTTCACTTCATTTCTCCCCTGCCTTCCTCTCTTCTGTCTCAGCACCGGTGACGATCTCACATCTTCAATCTCTTTCTTACTCACCGGTTCTTCTTTAACAACTTCATTTGGTTTCTCTTTCACACCTTCCACTATAGAAGCATCTGCTTTAGATGTATCTACAACCTCCTTCGTTTTAATTTCTGTCAGTTTAACTTCTTTTTCATTTGGGTCTATGTATGCTTGTCCTGTTAAATAGGTTAAGAGTCTATTGTTGATCCATTGAGGATCGGCTAGAGTAGTAGTTATGTAGTTATCGAGCTTTTTCGATAGAATCCGTACTAGAAGTTCTGAATGTGGAGTATCCCATAGCTCCCAGGGTATTAGTTCTTTGATAATAACTCGTAGTATGTTCGTGCAGTGGTCGATTGATGTGTACTTTTTGTTTTCTTCGGAAATTGGATGGGTTTTTTTATAAAGCTTTGGTATGGGTGTGTTTGGTGATTTTTGTTGTCTTTTGATGGCTTTCTGGTATTCCTTTAGATGTGTGGTGAGAATTGTGGTGATGTCGACAAATACATCTTTGCTTTCTATATTATTGCAGATCTGGAAATGAGATAACTTATGTTGAAATGTTGATATTTATCTTAGACCTACATCATGAAAGTAAAAAATACTTTCATGATGTAGGTAATCTACACTTATTATCCTCTAACTAAGCTTATATTATGGTGACAGACAATAGATAGACTACCTACTTATTATACTTTTCTCTTTAACAATACAACAACAATAGGTTCTTAATTAGAAATTATACATACAAAAACACCCACAGTGGATACAAATATCTGCAAGTAAATACAATTTTGTTGGTACACAGTCAGCCAGGATTTAATCCCATAATCTTCAGAAGGCAAATTCTCGTAAATAAAATTGTTCAAATTACATTACAATATCATTCTGATTGCAGGTGAGCTACTTTGAGGGTATTTTGTGTAATCCACACAAAATACCCTCAAAGTAGCTCAAAATACCAGTCTCAGTCAGTACTCAGTCAGCTTAATTTTTGTTTTTTTGACTGTGTACCAACAAAATTTTATCTACTTGTAGATATTTTTATCCAAGTTGGGTGTTTTTGTTTTAGAGGTTTTTGAAAATTAGCCTTTAGAATGCAAGCGGAGGTATCTGCCATTAGACCAATACAACTCTAGTTAATGTAGGTACAGGTATTCTAGTATGAAGCAATCGGTTAGAACATAACTAGTTCAGTTGCTTATATGGATAATTAAACAACTAGGGCAAGAGAAATGTTTTAAAAACTATTTGTGACTTGCGGTTTTACCCATAGATCCCGTAGGAATATCAGGATGAAAAATCCTGGTCTGTGTGTTACTCTGAGACAACTATCTAAAAGTTTCATCACAATTGGTTCAGTAGTTTTTAAAATAAATAAATATTGCAGGAAAACCTTCACAGCGCCATCTAGCCTCAAGTTAAGCAACTAGAAAACACATAGAATACCAATATCCAACAAATAGTGTACATAAACATTTGATTGAGGCAGGAATCAAACCCGCAACCTTCTGCATTCATTCGTTTTTCATGTAGAGGTAACAAACTAACACACAAACTTTAACATTTATAACATGACTAGCTGCGCCCCGCGGTTTCATATAGGGATAAAAAGTAGCCTATGTGTTAATGCAGGTCTCCAGCTATCTAGATACCGAGTCTCATCGCAATCGGTCCAGTAGTTTTTGCGTGAAGGAGTAACAAGCATACATACACACACACAAACTTTCACATTTATAATATTAGTAGGATTTACTTGTTTAAAAAAGTTTTACTTATTAGGTAGGTACCTGGAAAGCTTTCCCGATCATTTGATCCAGCATCTGTTTACAGGCGAAAGGAAAGCCGATCTCCTGCGAAATGTACGGGACATACCAGGACGACACCAACTTTCTCTCCAACACCGTCGAAATAACACTCAGTTCGTTCGTATCATACTCTTTGATCTCCGTCTTTTCCCGCGCTTTGCGTTCGGGTAACAAACGCTTCAAAAATGATAAGTAAGGGTGCTCTTTCACTAAGTTGTCGAAATCGCAAGTTATTGGCTTGTTCAAGCTAAGTAGCCACTTGATAAACTTAAAACTACTGAATACAGACACTATAAATAACGCTAGAATGTAGAGAGGAAGCCAGATTCCAGTTATAAGAGAGATATTCGTCACATAATTGAGTAGAATGCAGATAAAAGTGCCGCAACTTGATATTATTGTTATGTTCTCAAGTAAATTTCTTTTCAGTAACATGTTTGACATTTTATACAGCTAAGAGTCCATATATTGTACGGCCACGTATTGTACGACCTGATAATTGGAAGCCAAAATGACTTCCAAATATCTGGCTGTACAATCCATGGTTGCGAATTACTGGTCGCGAAATACATGGCTGTACTTTATCTGTACAAGGTGATAATTCAGAGACAGTTATTTGACGAACGTATATTGTACGACCAGATAATTCGCGACCACGTTTTTCGAAACTGGCTTCGAATTAACTGGCTGTGCAGTATCGGTACGGTCACGTATTTCGTGTACACGGCTTCGCTGCTATTGGTCAAATTATCTAACTCCCATTGGTCGACTATTTTTGTTTCTTGTTTTGGAGCCTCGTTTACTTCTTCCTCCGGACCATAGACATCGGACCAACTTCTTACTCCATTTTTTTTAACGATGTGAACATGTGGCCAGTGTTGACTATTTCTTGGCCAAGTCTTTTTTTTTTCTATTAATTATGGCTTCGCACGGCTTGAGCATTTTGCCAATGTCAAGTTATATTTTGCATCTAATTATGACTCGATTTTTCATAAATCGGGCCTAAAGTATTTAAAAAAAAGTCAAAGTCGTCATAGTCCGTCAAGTCAGGGGCTATAGTAAAGCGGTGGCAAGTTTACCATAACCATAAGGAGATTTGGAGGCAACGAGAAAACTTCATGTTTGACACTGATTTTTACTTTCACTACAGTTGTGCACTTTCACAGAACTAAATTGAATAACATTCCACCAGAATTCTACAATTCAACTCGGGTTACAACTAAGTTTCATGAAAATAAAACTGCAGCACAACATGTTGTTAACATGTCGCCAAAACTCCTGGCCAAGTCTTGCAAATTTGACATGAAATTGACGTTTTGCGTTTATTTGACATTGACTTAAAAATTCGTTTTGATTTGTTTTTCCCTTCTTGATGTTATTTATGCGAAAGTCACAATCTGTTCGTCTGTCTGTTACACTGTGGTTATACTATTAGGCTTTAACCGTTGAACCGATTTTCTTGAATTTTGGTACAGATATAGACTGGACCAAAGATTCCCAAATATATTATTTTACTCTTTGGACTGAACCTTGGAGAAGGACTTATTATCATGAAAAATTGTGATTTTGGAGAAGGGTATCTATCGGCTATGAGGGTTTTGAGAGTGCTGTTTTCGAATCCAGAGTTCATTTTTAAATCCACTTTGGAATAATTCGCTCGCTTAATAATAGACTGACCGAAATCAAAAAAGGTGTTTCTCGGGAAATGAAAAAAAAAACATTTTTAAAATCCTGACTTATCGCACAAAATTGCAGTTAACAAAAAGTAATATTATGCCAAAAATAGTTCGTGAAGTATGTAACAAGACTTAATTGCATATTTACAGAAATTATGTTAATAGTTAAAAGTTATATAGGTTTAAAAAAAATCATCGAAATAGGTCTGTATACTATGAAAAATTATAATACATTGTTCTAGCACTGTAAAATGTTGAAATGAGTCTGGGTTTTAGTAAATGTAAAACTGTGGAATATGACATTTTTAGGTAATAGTCTATATTGGATAAAATCAAAAATTAATTTTAGTATTTTATGTCTTTTTATTGGTAAAATTAAATAGAAAATATCAAAACCAATGCAAAACAATTAATTTTAGTACAAATTACTGCAATTCAGCTTAGTATAAGTTATACCAAGTAGCAACAGTGATTGAAGCTTATCTCCATCTAACTAATTTTCAATGAATTTATGTTCGAGATTTTACTTTTCACTTCTCAAAGTACATTTTGTAAGTTACTCGTCAATTACTAACTTACTATAAAAGCCTACTTAGCCGTGATATTTTTTTTTAAATTCGATAGACTATATTAAAAAACAACCAACGAACCAGGCTGGAAGAAGCCATTTAGCTAGTGTAGGGTCCTCCCTATAGGGAGCTATTTCGGTGGAATATTTTTTTTATTTTGATGATGTTTGGCATAACAGTTTTGGCATGGGTAATAAATTATGATAAGCATAGTGTTATAAACGCATAATGGTTTATTTAGCATAATTATAACTTACTATAATTCTCTTTTATCATATTGTAATTAGCATAAATGTAAAAGACGTTACTTTTATACTTTTAAATATATTTTATATGTTCCCCCCTGAACCAGCTAAATGGTTGCTTCCAGCTTGACTTTAACAAAAAAATCACTCTAAATAAAGCTTAATATTTTGGAAACAATTCCCAGGATCAAAAAAAGGGTTGTCCCATACCCATAATATTAAAAATTCAATAAAAGACTTTCCTGAAAGTACTTATATTGTGAAGTTAGTTAGTAATAAAATAACTATCCAAAAAATCAAAATATACAAAATAGTCAAAGAATTTGTTAATTTATACATAATTAAAATATTCATTAAGACTATAAAACGTTTATGTTACGTTATGTCTTCAATTTTGCCTTAAATTTAGGTCCATTTAGCATTTTTATGTCACTGGGTGGGTGATTAAATACACGTACTGCAGGACAAAATAACTTTTAGGAAAATGATATCTTGTCCACACCTATTACGTATATTATTTTGTTGTCTATCAGATCTGAGATCAAAATACTCCGTGATTTTCTTAACAAATACGCAGATTTGCAGGATGTAAATATCAGTCAATATTAAGAAATATTTATCCTTGAATACTATTCTCAAAGATTTAGTGCTATGCATTCTGTAGATTGTACGGAGGTATTTTTTTTTTGCAATATGAACGTTGACTCGAATTTAACTGAATTACCCTAAAAAAATATGCCCATAAGTAAGTATTGAATACATGTAACCAAAATAAGCACTACGTGTAACAACTCTCCGAGGTAATCCCGACAAGTATGGAAAGCAAATAGCAATAACTTGATATCTTATTGTATATTTTCTCAATATGGGCTTTCCAATTAAAATATTCGTCAATATTAACGAGAAAGTTATTTTCCATGACTAATTCTATGCGCGTTCCAGATTCGACAATATTAGTATTCAGACATTGAGTTTGATAATTTCTCAAATGCATCAATTTTGTTTTAGAAGCATTGATTTTTAAGTTTATCAGCCAATCCAGACTCAACCATTGTTTTAATATTATTATTGTATGTATCAATGATAGTGACTTGTTTTCTATCTGACAAATAACTTTTAAATAATTTTAAAGTAACATCCCTAATACCTGCAATTTCTTATTGGGTTAACAAAATTTCGTGGATGACGGAGTCAAATGCCTTTGACATTTACAAGAATAAAGCCACGGAGGGCACCTTCTTGTTAATACTCTCCCAGACATCCCTAAGTAATTTAAATATAGCTGAAGTTGTAGATTTGATTTTTTATGTATAACATTATGTTAATTACGGGATTTTAGCAACCCATTGTAAATTACCATCTCGAAAATTACATTACACAGTGCCAACACGTGCCGTACTGTAATGTATTCATACGATACGTTTCTGAACTGGATACGGCACTGTGCTGTCACTGTTGTGTGCGGATCAGCCATAAAGGTCTATCCGTACACAACAGTACCGGCACGTGACCGTCAGTTCCGTACCGTACTGTTCCGTAATGTGCTATTCATACATCTCAGTGTTAGTACCGACACGCGTGCAGTGATTTTTAGTACTCTATCGCTAGGGTTACCATAACTTTCGGGCGCGAGTTCAAATCACACTTGGCCGGTTTTTTAAATTATTTATGTATAGAAACGAGAGCGAGCAAAGATAACGACTCTTAAATTTCCGATATTTTGACTGCAGTTATAAGGAAAAGGAATGTACCTAGGGGTCGATCGTCAAAAACAACGTGATAAATACGGGCAATATACGGACCACTTTCGTCTCTATAAAGTGTAAATTAATTTCGATAAAAGTAAATCCGTTTTTGTCACAAAAACAATATGGCGCAAAAAAAACTTCCACACACTCACTCAGACAGCACAGTTCATAGAGAAGTTTGATACACTCTGTGGTTTGATATGTCTATGATAAGCAAGTCGCAAGCAAGTACAACTAAAGGAAGCACACTGGCACGTGATTGGTCATAATCGTTCAATGTCATGTGTACACGAAATACGTGGTTGTACAATATCTGTACAATGAGATATTGCACGGCCTGTTAATTCGCGACCCGATATTGTACGACCCTTATTTCCATGCCAAGCTTCGTAATACGTGGTCGCCGAATATAGGGTCGTACAATATTTGCACGGACCGTTAATTCGGGACCTGTACACGAAATATCAGGCCGTACATTAACGGGTCGCCAAATATCAGGTTGTGCATTATCACGGTCGCGTATTATTGGCTCCCTTCACTTCAAAACAAACAAAACATTCCGCGAGCGCCATTCGATCGATCACAATTTTTTACCAGCTGTATTTGACAGTGACAGATTCATAGCATTTAGAACTTTTTTACTAGCAAAGGAGCAGGTGTTTTCATACAGCCTCATCAGACAATCGGCCGTGGCCACTTCCGCCCTTCTTCCGCCTAAGACTCTGTTTTGTCAACATAAGATTACATCAACGTCAAAGTCACAACACACACACGTCACAACAATTTGAGAGCAGGCGGCTGGACAGCAGGCAGAGTTGTATTCACGGTTTATTTTAGAGTTCAACGCAAGACTATAGTGTTCTGCCCAATAATAACTTAGATACACAACAATGTCAGTACAAATTGTTAAAATTTCCTGGAACCTTCGTGAAGTTACCAATGTTCACTAAAAACCTTGTTATTTCAGGTCAAAAGTAACCTTCAAGATCACCCTAACTTCGGATCCGAAACTGCCCTTCAAAGTGTAAGTTTTTCTCTAAAATTGTAAACAATCTCAACTCTGTAACTTCAACGTAGTTCAGCATGTATACCATTGTAGTTCTAGACTTTTAAACCCTATGAAAATGTAATAAAAATCGGTATTCATGTTGACAGATGGTGTTGAGAATCTTATAGCTGCGTTGAAGTTACAACTTATGTGATGGATGCAACAGTTGTGCGACAGTTTCTGGACTTTATACAAGACTTCTTGAACCTCTGTCAGTGGAAAAACTGGCCAAATAATGAGACTACTGAAGTGGAAATAAAAAATGCATTTCTCATTTCACAACATGTTGAGAAATGTCTTGATAAGTTCCAGAAGAATAATATTCTACATGAATTCTTAGCGGCACTAGAAACACCGGACAATTTCCTTCATTATTGTCTAACAGACCCACCAAAATTCATTCTAAAAAAGATAATAAATTCAGACACAAAAGTGACTCAATTAGACATTGCATTTAAAGTTTTTCTCCAATTATTTTCTGAACAAAAACTAGAGAATCATCTAACAGATTACATGGTAGAGAAAGCTTCGAACGAAATATTACTTAAAAACTTATCAATTGAACTGTCTCAAGAACAAATATTAAAATTCAAAAGCAAATTCCTTTTAACTCATATCAATTCAGAAAATAAAGAATGTGTTACTGATTTACTGAATAGCTGTAACCAAGACACTGTTAATTTACTTGTCCTTACTTTATGTAACTCTAATACTAAATACTTAAATTCAGTAAATATTATTGCCAATTGTTTCTTAGAAGTTTTATTAAGTAAAAGTAATAGTTTTAAGCAATTTTGGAACTTATTATTCAAAGTTGATGACAAGTATTTGGTTGAAATGTGTGTTGTACACAGTAATTTGTTCCAATACATGTGTGAGGGGTTAATAGATTGTGGGAAATTGTTGAAAGAAAATATGTCTGCCGAATATTTTTACATAGATTTAAATTATTCGGAACTAGTGAATGTTGTTAAAAGGTTAACAAGTAATGAACAGTTAAAAACTCAATTCCTGGATATAGTTAGAGAATATGATGTAGATTGTGCATATTGGTTGAATATTGTGTCTTGAAATTATGAGTGAAATATACATTTTTTATATTTTCTTTGACTTTTACCTATCTATTTGTGTACATTTTTCTTTGGTCTTAATATATTACGTAGTTATTGATTTCAATTTTATTCAGACTCAACTTCTAGTAAAATAAATCTCAATCTAATATCCATCCCACATTGTTGTTGTAAATAGGGGGAATAGGTAAACATTGTGTATTTGATGTATCTTTTAATTATTTATTTTGTATGGCTTTTTTTAACCTATCCATTAAATACTGTATTTTTTTCCTCTATTCTTCCTTATTTTATAGTTTCTAACTTGTTACACATATTTACCTACTAAATAATACATATTTACTTTATTGAATATTTAAGCTATACCATACTGTAGTCTCTAGCATTGACAACACTCTAATAAAAAGGTATAGTACTAATTGATTTCCAAGTTTCTTGAGCTATGGCGAAATGCTGAAGCGGTATGAGCATTCATTATCTAGTTTAATATTTTGTTAATATAATTTAATATTTTGCGAATATAATATTACGGAAATAAGAAGTACTAGATTTCTATAGTCCTCAGACCTGAGTTTTGCACCACCTTATTGTCCAAGGAGTCTACACCTTATTGTCCAAGTACTTAAATGTAAGCCTTCATTTCAGAATTTTTTTTAAATACTTATTTATGTACCTATGTTTTGAACTATCTACTAACAATATTTACATTAGACTCGCCCTACAAGCACTTACCTACCTGTGCTAGAAGACAAATTTTGAAGTCCTATGAACAAATTAAAAAAATAAATAAATAAAAATGTCATAGAGTTATCAATAACTGTGGAAGTTAGATATGGCAAATGAGGGTTGTTATAATTATGCATGCCAATTTACTTTATTACATATAATTTACAACTTACACCTTTAGCAAATAAAATACTTACCCGTGAAAAATACTCACATTAGGGATTTTTTGACAACAGTTTAGTTTTCGCAATGCAGACCCACCATAGAGATCTAAAATAACCATTTTAGAATGTTTTTATTCTACATGTACCTATTCTAATAATATTTACTTATTTTATGAATTCATGAGTTGAAAGATTTTAACCTTGAACTTGAGCAAGACCTTAGAATCTTGGTTGAGTTGAAAACATTCTAATAATAGCAGTAGAGCTCTACGGTGGGTCTGTAATTGTGACTCAGACCGTACCTTAATACTTGAATTTCAGTCTAAGCGTGCCCGAAGCGACTCCATTCACAGCGGTGCTAAAGTTCGCGGCGGAGGAGTTCCGCGTGGAGCCTGCCACTAGCGCCATCATCACGGACGATGGCATCGGCATCAACCCGCAGCAGACAGCTGGTTAATATCAACACATACGCTAATAAACAGAAGCACTACTTTTAGCATCATAAAGTCACAAGGCATAACACAATATTTAACATAACCTACTGTCGCTAATTTATATGTATAGGGATGTTATATATCTAAGTGCGAAATATGACGATCGCGACATGTATAGGTAAAACTTAAGTATAACAATAAATTAAACGCTTACTAGATATGATATCTGCAGCGAGCCACCGTGTGGGTATGACACGGGCTGCTGTGTAGGCCCTGCCACTCTCACTACCTATAAGACCTACTCTCGACCAAAGAGTACCGTAGCGACCTACCATGTGGGTGTGACACGAGTCGCTGTGCACCCACAATAGTCCACCGCTTTACCTTCTTAAGCTGAGGGGGACGCGCGACTACTCGCCGACCAGCCATACAAAAGGAAACATGGTTAACCTATCTTTGAATAGTATATGTCCCATCTGTAATGGGGTGTTTTAGTGTGCAAGAAAGTACTCACATATACATCTTCACACGGAACGCCGCTCTGGTATCATTGTAAGATCGAACTGTACTGCCGAGCTCGCTGCGAGCTTAGTAACGACAAATGTTTTTCTACCCACATAATCAAAATACTTGTAGATATATGGTTATTTCACATTCGCGACACCTACCTTTCTGGCACACTATTTCTTCTATATCTATAAAAATATATTATAAAAATTATGCCAAATGACTTTGTATTAGTTTGCCAAAAAAATGTTAATATACCAAGTCAAAAAGAATAATGCAAAATGAAATTATACCCATATTATGCCAAAGTAGTTTATGTCAAATGTAGTCATGTCTAATGAAATTATAATATCTTGTGACGTAATCATGGAGGTATGATCGAAGGACGTAATCAGTGACGTAATTGAATGGCTTGTGACTATTACAAATAGTTTCTGCGAAAGTAGTGTACCCCTAATAAAAAACTACGATCAAATATTACCTACTTATCTCGTTAAAGTCAAGTCAATTCATCTTTTTTAAAATAACTTTAAAAAACTAGCATTTTTAAATGGAAAAATAATTTCTAAAATTAAGGACTGCGGCGAAATTTGAACTGGCGACCACCCGCTTACGGTGGTGTAGGCTTACACTACGCGACCAAGTAACACTGCAGACGAAATAACTATGCATTAAACTTGTTGAGAGGTCGCAAGTTCAAAAGCGCGGTGCTTTTAAAGAGACATTTTCCTTGAAAATATTTTTAACCAAACATCCCTATATAAAATTCTCTTGTCGCAGAGTTAGTTGCCAAACTCCACCTAAACGGCCGAACCGATTTGTATGAATTTTTTTATGTATATTCGTTAGGTCTGATAATCACATAAAAAAAAACAAAAAATAAAGAAAAAAACAAAGTATCCCGGGTCAGCTAGTATCTCAATAATATTTTATCTATTAAAAAAACAATCTTCTTTAGATACTGTTTTGTTTTGTTTCCAGGGAACGTGTTTCTGAAGCATGGCTCTGAGTTGAGACTCATTCCTAGAGACAGAGTCGGCCATTCTTAGACATTCCATTATTATACTTAAGTATTAAGTTGTAATTAATTATATTATATTTAAAGTTGTTTTTATTTTATATCATTTATGTAATAAAGTAATATAAATTCTGCTGGCCTTTCCTTTGTGTTGGTTCTCTGCGGCCCAGGGTTCGTATAAAAGGAAATAATAAAAAATACGGACAAGAAAGTGATCTTATAAGGGTTCCTTTTTTACCTTTTGGAGTACTGAACCCTAATGAATGAGAAACCGCGGGGCGCAGCTAGTATAGAATAAACTGTTTTCTGGCTTTGGTAAGATTTATTTTAACATGTTAAAACTTATTTCTAATGGTAATGTTCATTCTAATTTCATAAGCGGTTCCGCCGCTCTAAGGAATGCCTTTTCGAATTCTTTTGTTGAGAACCTGTCCACTGATGCCCTGAAACAAACAAATTATATAAGTTGGCAAAACTTACATTTCAAAATCTTCTATAAAAATGAATCGCTGAAATGTACGTAAGCGCAAAATTTCCAAACGACTGCACCAAATAAAATTTCTATTTTTTGTGATCGTTATTGTCAGGACAAAGTTTGTATTTGTATATAAAAAAAAAACAAAGAAAAAATCGAACGCGGGTGAAACCGTGGATATTGTAAAGAGAAAAGATTTGATTGTTTGTATGTTGTTGCATTAGGCTCCGAATCTACTGGACCGAAATTTGGTATGAGGATACATGGTTTCGTTGACAGTAACATAGGCTAGACTTTATTCGGATATTCCAACGGGATCGGGAGTTACACAGGTAGTTTGTAACACTAGTGTATACGGCGTACTGACCTTGCTTTCTCGATCAGCTCGGCCCTCTCATCAGTAGACAAAGCTATAGCCTCGAGCATCGCCCGCGCATACTCCTTCGGCTCCTGCGCCAGGAACCCAGTCCCAGGTAGTACTATGTCGGAGAGAGGTCCGCCGGAACGATGGGCTATCACTACTAGACCGGCTGCCATACTTTCTACAACACCTGTGGGGAGGAAATTATAATAAGAGGACCTTGAGGCGAGTTGTAGGGGAGTAGTATTCCAGGGGGGCTCCGGCTGGCCTTAGATGGCGGGTCGGAGTGAACACTGACGAGGAAGTGGTCCCCCGCCTCTGGCTTGCTTTCAACTGCCGTTCAGAGTGGAATCGCGAAAGCAGAAATGCTCGAAGGATGGATGCCGAACGTCAGTGATGAGTTGGCCCGCTCGCTCGGATTACCAGTGATGGTTTGAAATCCAGTGAGGCTTCTCCATTTTTTAGCCGCTTACGTTCGTGCTGCCTAACTACGCTGCGAACCCCATGAGTTTCTTGTGCCTTCTTCTCATTGGTGGGCGTTTTCCAAAAGCACACATCCTGATTTAATTTTAACTAGACGTTTCAATGGGATTTAATGCAAGTTGTATGAGTCCAAATTATTAAAGAATTTTGATTTGAAAAATTAGAAAAAGCCTCAGATGCTTACTTATCCCGAAATGTTCGTTCCACATGGCATGCAACGCTAGAGTGGCCCCCTGGTAGAGCTCGAGCAGCCGTCCGTAGGGCACGTTCAGTTCGAAGGTGACAGCCGTGTCGAGCGCGAGGTGACGTGCCAGGTCGCGCAGGTGTCGCACGCGCTCCGCGTCGCGCTCGTCGCGGCACGATCCAACCAGGACTAGTTTTATCTATATTTTAAAAAGGAAAAGACTCCTCAATAAATCTTTGAAACTATAAGAGCTACAAGTCGGAAACTTCTTATGGAAATGCATATCACTTTTAGATAGGTAAAAGACACTTACGTGGGTAAAAACTTCGGGGCACAGCTAGTCTATAAAAATACATTTCCATACGCCGCTATAATCTAGCCTCTATCTAGGGATTAGCACCAAAGGGCCATCCAATTCACCTACCTGAGTGGTCTGTTAGGTACTTTCATTTATATCCGTCCACTAGAAAGAGCAGACGTTTGATTAGCTACATCCTATTTCTTTCCATCTCTGGTCGAAGTTTACATCACATTGCGACTTGATTATGAGGTTACATTTTCAAGTGACCCTCTACTCTTTTAAGTTTACATTTTAAAATAATGTATGTGTAAGTGAACCTTGTTCCAAAGCAGTTCGTTCTTGACCAGCAAGTTCCTCAACTCGTACATAGCTTGCAGCATCAGAGGATGATCCTTCTCCGGCCGGAACTGTGCCACGGACAGGATCCGGATCGGATCCGTCTCCTTCACCAGCGAACGGAGCTGCTTTAACTCTGTTACCTGGAGATTTAGATAGATAGATAAACTCTAAGATTAAAGGATTAGGTTTAAGGACTATAGAAAGTCAACTTCCACGTCTGTGCATGATACATCTTAGACTGCATCGTCACTTGCCGATTGATAGTAGTCAAACGCTGACCTATCATTTCAAGTTTATTTTATTTTATGAAGACAATCAAATAATTTTCACGAAAAATAACAAAAAAAATAGTACTTCTTAGCGTTCCAATGGACATTGGAAAAAACAATTAATCAAGTAAATTTTCCATGTTTTATAATAAAACATAGTTTCCAAAAAAATGCGACTTAAGCGGATGAAACCATGGGCGGGGCGCGTATTAAGTTTCTTATTTCTAAACCGGTTTTTGCCGGTTGTGTTTGTTTGTGAATGAAGAACAGAGCGATTTAAAGTATATAAATATTTACCTCGCAAGGTGGATAAACTCGTATAGGTAACAATGGCGCCCACAGTTGAGTGAGGTGTTCCTCTGTCCACGTACCGTTCGCCATTACAACGTCTGCACATCTACCTACTACGCCGTATAACTGGAATGTATATAGAAGGCACTAGATCATTGTACGTTTGTAACTTTGTATGTTTGTAACTTTGTATGTTTGTAACTTTGTATCTTTGTATTGAATAGTCGGTGAGTCGTCATAGTTAAAATCTCACAAGTGGAAACATATTTCGATGTGGCGTAGTTCGTCATAGTTAAAATCTCACAAGTGGAAACATGTTTCGATGTGACGTAGTGAACCCGTCTATATCTTTGTACATTTGTAATTTTGTATGTTTGTAACTTTACGTCTAACTTTTTTCGCTTTCAGCGCTTTGTCTAGTTATTTGTTTTATCTGTGTATAGTATTCTGTTTTATGCCTGTGTAGGTATCTCTTTATGTTTTGAACTTTGGTCGACAATAACTTATGTAAGTACAGGCGGTTGAATAATTGCAGCCCTCGGTAGAGTTCAAAAATTACTATATATTATTGGAATGTTTTCATTCTAATATTTTTTGTTTGGTTAATTGATGAGTTAGAAGACTTTAAACTTCAACTAAACCAGGTGTCTAGAATCTCGCCGTTGTTGAAAACATTTTTATAACAGCCGTTTTGGAGCTCTACGGTGGGTCTGCAATTATGCAGCCGACCGTACCTTTATTCCGATCTTTATGATTCTTGGTACTTAGAATGGGTAAGATAGGGATGACTTACCCATCCAAAAACCTTATAATACAGCAACTTGAACCAAGTAAAGAGCGGATTCCTTGCTATAGCACTGCTGTTGTTGTACGAGACAACTCTATGCTTGACACGTCGCATCATGGCTCGGGTTATGGTCGGGTAATGGGTGTACGTGCCTACGGGACATTGGGCCAGGTAACGGAATATTGGGTAGGTGAACGCGTGGCCCGTGGTGTCGATGTACACATCTGTAATATAGAGAGTTAAGCTATGTAGATGGACAAATACAACCTATGAAATAGTTTTTATATTGATTACTTGTTCTAAGGGTTTAATGCTTTAAAAATAAAATTCATTGTGCTTTATCAATGAACCGTGTGGAAGATGTACTTATCTAAATATGAATGCTGATAATTATTTTGACGCATTGAGGTGTGATTGATGTAGCTAAGTTGGTTTAAGCACAGCTAGGGTGAAGGAAGTTGTGGGGTCAAATACAAAAAAGATTTGAGATTTTTTTTACATTATTTATTGCATTCATTTATTTTTGTAATAATTAGATTCTTATTAACTTATAAGTAAAATGTTTTTATTATAACGACCTTTGTGAAGTAGGTAGGTATGTACCTACTTCACAAAGGCTTGCGAGTTGCGACGCAGAAGGTTGTGGGTTTAATAATTCCAATTTCAAACAAATAATTATGTACAGACATTTGTTTTTGAATGGTGTTTCTGTATGTAGATTATATATATTTATAAAAGAAAAGTATATTATTGTACTCTATCAGTATGTTATCTGGTCAGTTTAACAAACGCATAGCATAGCTTGGGGGTAGATGACGGTGTGTAAAGTGTCCTACAATATTAATATTTATTTAAATAAATATTGCAGGACATTCCACACATCGCCATCTAGCCCCAAGCTAAGTAACTAGACTTGTGTTATGGGTGAAAGACAATGGATATACTAACTTATATACTTTTCTTTTGTAAATATATACTTATAAATACTTATTTATAAGATACCTGGATTTAACTTCATAAATGCCTCCATCCCGAGCATCATACTCCCCACGCTTTGCAACAGAAGTGTGAAATATGGATAAGACTCTGGCTCGATCAACATCCTCATGGTAAGCCTGACCAGGGTCACCTTTTCCGGGTTAACCTTTACGTTGAATTGATTCTGAGCTTTATCGAGGATCTTCTGTTTTTCGACAGTTTCTACCGTGTAGATATGTATGTTTGTGTCCGGGTATCTGTGGAACAAATAATGGATTTAGTGATGTTAAATATCTATATGTATAAAATTCTCGTGTCGTGGTGTTAGTTGCCAAACTCCACCTAAACGCCTGAACCGATTTGTATGAAATTTTTTGTGTATATTCGTTAGGTCTGAGAATCGAACACTATTCTATTTTTATCCTTTATTTTTCCTTTTTATTTTTTTATATATGGCATAAAAACGTTTGCCGGGACAGCTAGTATCATATTTATATATTATATCAATTGGCTAGTTGAAAGTTTTAGTCGGGATTTTTAAAGTCATAAAGTTAAAACTAGCTGCGTAACGCGGATTCACGCGCGTAAGTTCCGATACCTTGGTAATATCGGGACCAAAAGCCTATCCAGGTCTCCTGCTATCTACATACCGATTCATCGCAATCAGTCCAGTACTTAGTTTATGCATGAATGAACAAGAAACATACTACTCGTACCAAATAAACTTTCAACTTTCAAATATTAGTAGGATAGAACGCCACATTGACTACATCTCTCTACCTTCGCAGCCTCAGCTCAGCATTACTCAGGTTGAGTTTCTTTACTTTCATGTTATGTAACCAGTCTTACCGTCGAAATCAATAATCCTATTTTAATTGCTCCACTTGGTTGACAATATCTGTCATTTTCACATCCCAATTCGAGGATTCATAAGAGCAACTGACTGGAGCAAGTAAGAAAGACTGTAATTATACATACCTAGTAAGTATAGCATTGATAGCGACCCAGAGCACCCTCTCCCCTCCTCCGCCGGCATTACAATAGGGGTGATAGAATGCCACGTTAGCCCCGTCTTTCTTCCGCCGTTGCAGCTTGCGTTCCTTCACTCTCATGTACCATGAAGCAAATATGAAGGCACATGGTATTAGCACGAAGATATTTATGAATAGAATCGCGATTATTAATGCTGGTATGAGGACTAGGTTTCTGTAACGAGAGAACATAATAATATTGTGATATGAGATTTATAGGGAAACAGCATTTTTATAGTTATTTTACAGGAGGAGAATTTGAAGTCTCCTAAAAGAACAATCATAGCCCGAAAGCTCATAAATGGTGTGTAGACTCAATTTAATGCATCCTATACTGTGTTCTTCACTGTCTGCTTTTCAAAAATAAGAAAATTAAATTAAATAATACATTTAAAAGAAAATGTTAATTTATCAACTGGCAGACAGATATTGCTACTTGTAAAATGTATGAATCAACTTATAATAAGTCAATCTGCCAGTTGAATAGAAGCATAATCCACAACAATATCATAAAGAGAAAGGTTTGCTTTTTCTGTATTGAATTGGCTCTGAAACGAATGGACAGATTTTGATGAAACTCGGCTATAAAGTATGAGCATACATTGAATACTTGGACTACTTTTTACTATGATATTGTTATAAATCGGGACTTATGCATGTGAAATTGTAAGGAACAACCTGTATAAATTTAATAGAAACAAAAGCATGCTCTGATTGTAATAAAGTAATAAAAATATTAGTTTTCCTTGGATGATAATTACTGTCAACTAGTGCTTGGTTTATTTATTTATTTATTTATTAATAGGCACAACAACAGAACACAAATTAAAACACTTATTTAAACAGGTTGCCCATATTGGTTCCAATTTCATAAGATTATTGAGATAAAACTCAGCTTCGTGATGTTTTATAGATCTAACTTTCTCTTTTACTGACAATGCCATTCAAATCTGTACAGTTAGTAGTTTTTATATTAGAGTAACCAACATAGATAGGTAAGTTTATTTACATAAATTATATCCTTGTAGGATCTAATCATTAGTGATCATCTGATTCTAAGAAAAGTAATATATTAGTTAAATAGTAAGATAATACCCATCTGATTAAACATTGGTTAGAAGTACACGTATGCCGGTTTTCTATACAATATTTAGGTAAATTGTGCAACACCTACATACTTCAAGAGTAAGGGAAAATCTTGGTATCCGTCTACCATGATACATAGTTTTACATAACTAACAAAAGAGCAGTTGTTAAGTTATCATTATCGATCGTTGATTCATATAGTAACCACTAGAATATAAAGGTTTTATAACTTACGAAAACCAATACAGGATGAATCCAAGTATGGCGAACATTGTAGCTTTTTGTCTTCTACAATATGGTTTTTTATCTATAAAAACACATAATTTGGGGGATCTATCTATTATTATAATTAAAACACAAGAGAATTTACATTTTTCGACTGAATTCTATCGAAAATTCACAAAAATCACGCAATCGAAACAACAAATCTGCCCAATTTTTGTTCAGATATTACTGACAGTGGCAGTTTATTGATTTGACAAATTGACATTGACTGTTTTTTTTTTTTTTTTTTTTTCTTTTATTATGGCTTCGCACGTGTGCATTTAGCCAGTGTCAAGTTATATTTTGCATCAAATTATGACCTGATTTTTCATAAATCGGGCCTAAAGTGTTTCAATACAGTCAAAGTCGTCATAGTCCGTCAAGTCAGGGGCTATAGTAAAGCGGTGGCAAGTTTACCATAACCTTAATAGGAGATTTGGAGGCAACGAGAAAACTGCATGTTTGACACTGATTTTTACTTTCACTACACTTGTGCACTTTCACAGAACTAAATTGAATAACATTCCACTAGAATTATACAATTCAACTCGGGTTACATCTAAGTTTCATGAAAATAAAACTGCAGCACGACATGTTGTTAACTCGTTCCCGCCAAAACTCCACTGTTTTTTTTGGATGCTATTTCCACTGGTGCAGGTCTATTCGCACAGCACAGTGACGGCACGTGACCGACAGTTCCGTACCTTACCGTGCCGTGACGTGCTATTCGTACATATCAGTGTCAGTACCAACACGGCACAGTGATTTTTATAGTGTTTCCAATCGTTTATTTAACTTTTGACAGATCACGCACATAAAGTTTCGTAATAATTTTTGATACAATGTACTACAGGTAATATTGTATTTCATGGACGGGCTCCGCCCACTTAAGAGATGGGTCATTCGTAATTAATGACCACAGACTAAAAACGGTTTTGAAATAAATCGATTATCGATTATATTAATAAAACATACAATAAATTTATTGTGATTATATTTTATATCAAATCACGTAAAAACCCAAAAAACTTTATTATTTTGCATTAAAATGCTAGACAACGGATAACTACTTATATACTTTTCTTTTGTAAATATATACTTATGATACAAAGAAACAACCAGACCACAGACAAATATCTAAACATAAATACTTGTGGATTAAGCATAAATGTGGATTAACACTGACAACAGAATGGCGGCACGTGTCGCCGCCGCGTCCAGTGTTGTTGTTTAATTATCATAAAATTACGAAAAATCGATTAAAACTTCTTCATGAATAAAATCGATCGATAAAATAAATCGAATCGGTAACGGGTCTGGGTATCACTATTTGACTAAGTATTAGAGCTGTCAAAAGTTAAATAAACGATTGGAAAGGGTATAGTACTCTATCGCTAGAGTTACCATAACTTTCGTGCACGAGTCCAACTTGCACTTGGCCGGTTTTTTAAATTATATTATGTAAAACATGTATGCGAAATTTCAGCTCAATTGGTAACTCGATCAAAATTAAGTTGCAAGATTCCACCCGAACATACATACATACTTTTAAAAACGAGAGCGAACAAAGATAACGACCGCAAAATTTTCGATATTTTGACTGCGGTTGGAAAATGAATGTACCTAAAAAAAAAGGGGTCGATCGTCAAAAAACGTGTTAAATACGGGCAATACGTATTCAATTCTACGTACCAATTCAATTAATTTTTCGTCGTCCATCTTAAAACACTGCGACCGCGTCACGCAAAATATTGTCCCCTACGAATTCACGCCGCATCACGGTGAGCGTCGGTGGCATAACTGACATCACTGTCACTGGTACGGATAGCATATTACAAAATGTATGCAACAATATCATTTTTCACTGACACTGATGGATACGTCACGGGACGGCACTGTGCCGTCAATGTTCTGTGAGGATCGGCCTAAATGTGCACCAAAGGGTGCAAAGACACGGAACCTCAAGGAACAGATCCAAAGGCCAGTGCGTGTGCCGAAAGAGATAGCTGTACGGATGCTTTCTGTCTCTGTCAGATTTTGTCTACTTTATGCTTTTGCTAGCTGCGCCCAGCGGTTTCACCCGCGTAAGTCCCGATCTCATGGGAATATCGGGATAAAAAGTAGCCTATATGTTAATCTAGGTCTCTAGCTATCTATATACCGAATTTCATTGCAATTGGTTCAGTAGTTTTAGCGTGAAGGAGTAACAAACACACACACAAACTTTGACATTTATAATATTAGTAGGATTTAACTTGCACTGTTCGGGTGTTCGTATGTATGAATGTAAGTTGTCCGTCATTTGCAAACTATTTTTCGACCATTTGTTGGCATCCGATAAATTTTATGCAGAGAAAAATGTCTAGCCTACTTCGACCATAAACTATTCTACCAAGGCGACTTTCATAGTTCTGCAATGTAAACAGTGTTTGCAGATCTGCAGCAGTATATCGCATGCCTAACAATTGCCAGAGTTTGTTTGTTGAATATTGTTCAGTCAAGAAAGTGGTACCTATGTATATCTATGGTAAAATCTACTGCGTCGAACATTCCTTTGTCAGTACTGACTATTACCATACTACACACATAATTAACAGTTGTATGAACTTTTGTTGGGAGCTAGAGCCCCTCTAGCGCCCATTCCTTTTTAAAGACCTGGCGGAGCGTCTCACTGCGGCGTCTTCGAAAGGCTGGCAGCTTTAAGAGACGAAATGCCGTTAGCGTTTTGATAGTTAGAAATTGCTAATAGAAACAACTGGGACTAATGCGATAGGTTTTTATATTCTTGTTCGAATTGTTATGGATAAATAAATAAAATAAAACACTAAAATAGGTGTTTTAGTATGTGTAAATACGTTTATTCAGTAGGTATCGGTGGGTCCGTGTCGGCTGTTACTTTAGCAGCTAAGTCAGCGAACTTCGCCACGTAATCCACACTCGATTCAGCCATTAGAGAATGTAGTTGAGAATCGACCTGAAATTATAAAAATAATTAGAAAAGACATCTAGATTAGTCTTTATTTTTAACGTCTTATAAATCGATTAACACCGTAGGACATGACAGGTAACCATAGCAACGTTGTCATGTTACGGGAACGTGAGTTATTGACAAGGTAACCATAGCAACGATAATACGTTGCTATGTGTTTTCTTATGACGTTATCACGTAAAATTGTCGTCCTGAAACCGACTTTTCCCTTTACATAGTAGTTACTATGGACTACAAACTTTAACAGCCCTTATAACCCCTTTAGAGGATGAATTTCTAAAAATCATTTTCTTATTGCGCGCATACGTCCTACAAAGAAACCCCCAAACGAAGTTTCAGACTTGTAGCTCTTGTGAGAGATTAAAGTAACTCACGGCAAGATCCGAAGGTGGTCTGGCATCGAGATGTGCGAGGAAGCTGCTCAACGAGAAGTCCTGGAGTCTCGGGTCCTCGAGCCACTCCGGATCGCGGAGTAGTCGCGCTGGAGACAATGATGACTCGCGTGACGCCTCCGCTTCAGTCTCCACCACGCATTCTAACGAGCAAGGAGATTAGCATTCAATACTCAGATATTAAAAGAATAACTTCGAACAAAAATTATTTGTTTGCAAGGAGGTTAGGTTCTTGAAGTTCCTATATGTGTGTAAAGGCGTCAGATGCTGATGGAGAAAATGAACACGTGACTTTAAATAATTATATGTTTTTTCCACATCAAGTTCACTAAATACTATCAATTTCATTATAATCTGAAAAAACGGAGAATTTTATCATATTTTTTCTATTCGTATATGAGCTAAAGGTTGCCTGGATGAGATCGCTTTTAGCGATAAGGCCGCCCATTGTACCATATTGTTAGGTTTAATATTGTTTTTGTAACAGAAGTTTGTTAGAATTAAGGTTTTAATGTGGTACAATAAAAAGTTTATCTATCTATCTATCTCAAGTATTGCTTCGCTATAATTATTTAGCATTATATGATGTACATGATTTATTCTGTGCCACGCTAATACTCACTATGATCATGGACATCATTATTAGTTTCACCATCATCTCGATCAGGTTTAGGACTGGAAGCATCCTTTACTTGTGATGCTGAAGGTTCTTCTTTATCAGGACATTCTTCTTTCGTATCCTCTGCAATACAATCATAATGTTGCGTGTTTAGAGTAACCTACGTAAAAACTTTGTTAAAACCACTGAGGTACAAGTTACGCTGGAGGTGACATGTCAAACGAAAAGTTAGCAGAAAATTTTGCGGTTCATGAACCGTAAACTATAGTTCGGCAAGTTCGTGCAGAACCCTCCTTGCGGCGTTACAGACGGTGGCGGGGACGAGGTACTGAAGATGTCAGCGGGTAGCGGGTGGTGTAGTGGGGAAGGGTAACGCGTGCAACGCACGTCAACTTATGACAGTCACTGCCGCGCACTCGAAGCGGCAACATGTGTTGTCAAATCTATGACACTTTGAGTTCAACGCACACGAGATAACGATCTCAGGATGAGTCTGGCGACACGAACGACTCAGAATGTTGTTTATAAAGTGTGACGACCATGTCATAAAAGTGAAGACGAATATTATAAATCAGATTATGTAATATAACGATGCGTTGGACAGGTAGGTACATTATTGTTTTATTTTTAATGTAATCGATTATTGGTGTGCTGACTGGGCAGACGTGACGCTTCATCACCGGCACCATCTGCTCAGGCTATCTACAATCACCATTGATTTGATTTAATTAAACATAATATTGTGAAAAATATGTCTTTTTTTATATTAATGTTGTTTTTTTTTAGATTCGTATTTCGTCCGAATGAAGACGATGATGATGATGATGATAATGACGACAATCAAGAAGTTCAAACAGAGACAGAACATGAAAGTGATATGGATATTGATTTAAAATCTTCTTTTATTTATAGTAAAATACTTTAACAGAAAAAAATACTTTACAATACTGACATTAATCTAGTGTGAGGGCCGCAGATATTTCTATAAACTGTACTCGTATTGGTAAATGAATAATATATTTAAATTTTTCTTTACTTTATCTTCCAACAATATAAATTAATAAATAATGGAACTACTTTAAGTACCTTTTTATTTAATCTTACATTACATCAAAAATTGTTTCAATATATCGCAAGATATATCCGGGCACACTTCTCCCGTGTGTATCGCGTGCTATTACCTCGACCCCGCCACCCCGCAAATACCGCAGGACGGTCGCGCACGACTTTCCCAAACTATAATCATGTGCACAAACACCACACCCTGGCGGTTTTGGAGGTTCTCACTTCGACTTTATTTATGTCTAATGCCTGTTTGGGCATGACTTTGTTTATGAATCGATTTTGATGACCTTTTAGTGTTGGAAAGAGTATCTCAAGAAAAGCCCCATAAAAATTTAGTAAGTTTCTGACGAGAATCTTCGCAGAGATGAATGGAATTGCACCTCGAGTGAAAAAAATTGCTCAGTTTAAACTCTTACGCCTCTCAGCTCTTTAGCAAATCGTTTGCCATGTCACCGACAGTGAAACAGAAATTCTGTTGTCTTGCTTTCCCGAGTGAATCCGTGTAGCACTAGCTACTTTGAAAAATGTAATGTATAACTTACCAACATTATCGACAGTTTCAGGCATTTGTGTGATAGGTATCTTTCTGTCACCATCGTGGAAGAAAAACTGCCCGTTCGACTCGCTCAATACGTAGAAAAATGATAAACTGGAAAAAATATATTTAAAAAATCTGAGTAAAATAAATAGATAGGTAAAAGTGCTTAGTCTATAAATATAAAGTGTACAGGGATTCATTCGAGTTATTAACTGAGTCTTAAGAAGCGATTTTGGAAATCCCCAAGAGTTCGACATCTACTCAAATGTGGTACTTAGTTGAAGTCCTGTGACACACATAGAAGCCTTGTGATACTCAGGCGAAGCATAGTGGTATTCAGTTAAAGCTTCGGGCGGTTGCTTAGATAAAACCCTGTAGTACTCAAATGAAGCATTGTGGTACTCAAATAAAGCCTTGTGGTACTCAGATAAAGTGCAGTGGTAGTCAGGTGAAACCCTGTTGTATTCACGTGAAGCCTTGGCGATCTCAGGTGAAGTCATGTGATACTCAAATGAAGCTATGTGGTACTCAGATAAAGCCCTGTTGTATTCAGGTGAAGCCTTGGCGATCTCAGGTGAAGTCATGTGATACTCAAATGAAGCCATGTGGTACTCAGATAAAGCCCTGTTGTATTCAGGTGAAGCCTTGGCGATCTCAGGTGAAGTCATGTGATACTCAAATGAAGCCATGTGGTACTCAGATAAAGCCCTGTTGTATTCAGGTGAAGCCTTGGCGATCTCAGGTGAAGTCATGTGATACTCAAATGAAGCCATGTGGTACTCAGACAAAGCCCTGTTGTATTCAGGTGAAGCCTTGGCGATCTCAGGTGAAGTCATGTGATACTCAAATGAAGCCATGTGGTACTCAGATAAAGCCCTGTTGTATTCAGGTGAAGCCTTGGCGATCTCAGGTGAAGTCATGTGATACTCAAATGAAGCCATGTGGTACTCAGATAAAGCCCTGTTGTATTCAGGTGAAGCCTTGGCGATCTCAGGTGAAGTCATGTGATACTCAAATGAAGCCATGTGGTACTCAGATAAAGCCCCTGTTGTACTCAGATAAAGACTCGTGGTACTCAGATGCTGTGCAATGCTTACTCTGATGTAGAGGAAGGCGGTGGTTTCGGTAGTATTTTGGGCAGCGTCGGCGCTGAATTCGGTACTATCTTCACTGGTATCAACGCTGGAACATAATACACAAAAATAAATATTGTAAAACGTAGTTTTATTAAACTACACATAAGTAAAATTTATTTTGTTTTTAAAAGGGCAATTATAGAACTTATGCGTGGGAAACATCTCATTTTCTTATTAAAAAATAACTTTTTGTGATTTGGACTCGCTGAGACTGCCGGAGACATGTATTAGATACTCCATCAAGTAATGTTACAACAGCACTACACCGGCAGCGCCCAGTATATAATAGTACATTACGATATAAGTGTGGTAAATTGATCTTTGTATAGAGGCGGTTTATGACGCGCGAGCGGTAACGAGTGTGTTAAAGAAGCCAAGATGCAAAAATCAATTCCACACGTATATCGTACGACGTTTTTTATCACAGTTGCGAATAAAAGAAAAGACTTGAAAAGAAAACAAAATAATAATTAACAAAATATTTGTGATAATGATAAGTCTATGTTTACATTTTTTAAGGCAATATTTTTTTGTTAATTATGCTCCGGAAAGGCCAGGCTAAAGACTTTTAACCCATACAGCCTCGTCTGACATACAATATTTTTTAGGGTTTTTTCTATTTGTTTTTGCGTCGGGGGTTAAGAACAAAATACAATGGTACGGAAAAACAATATATTTAAGTAAAGAAAAAACAAAAAATAAACAACTCAATTTTTAATCGTTTTCTAAGTCATTATCACGTAAAATTTTCGTTCGTAAACCGACTTTAGAGACAACCATTTTTTTATACATCAAAACAGTATAACCCAGATAAATTAAGAATGTTTTACCTATCTAACATGTAATTAGCAGTAAGATACGTATTTAACTTATCGGGATAACTTTATAGCACTAGGTTGGCAATGTAAAACGCACGCGTGCATAATATGTTGGATTATGAGCCTAAAAGCCGTTGAATAAGATCCACTTTATGAGCAACTGTGATAAAAATAAATAAATATTACAGGACATACCACACATCGCCATCTAGCCCCAAGCTAAGTAACTAGACTTGTGTTATGGGTGCTAGACAACGGATATACTACCTATATACTTTTCTTTCGTAAATATATACATATAATACATAGAAACAACCATACTACAGACAAATATCTAAGCATAAATACTTGTCTGTGGCGGGAATCGAACCCGCAACCCTGTGCTTGGCAGTCCGGCATGGTGACCATTGTACCATCTGGGTCGTCGATTAAAGGTGCTGTCGCTGCCAGAATATTTAGATGAGGTATGCCCACTATCCCCCATTCGGGGGATAAATACCTCATCTATTATAACATCTAATCTCATAATTATGTAACATCATATTTGGGGGATACGTAAACACCATTATTAATTTAAAGATTTCGGCAAAATTTAAATATGAGCAACTTACGTGCCGGCGGCGGTAGTTTAGGCAGTAGCGGCAGCAACCTCTGGACGACAACACGCCGGTCCGGAGCTCGCGGCCGGCCGCGTCGACCGCGGGGCACGCCTGTCAGGTCTAGGGCCGCGGGGGATGGCCCACTCTGGATGGTTAACTTATATACTTATTATAAAGAACATAACTATTCACGAATATAATTTAAAAAGTAGGAAAAAGAGTGTTCATCATTCTTAGAACGGTCGTTTTGGACCCGTATCATCTCCATGTGCAGACTGTTCTGCTAGAAACAAGTATTTTTTGGCCTGCATTGGTTTTCTTACTTTACCACCAGCCGACGCAGCAGACGCTGTTCAAAACTTTCCTACTCTTTAATCTAAAGGATGCAATTGATAGGCCAATACAAATTGAGTAGGTTTTGATAATTCAAGTTTGTTGAAAGTTATAATTGTCGTTCAATGTACAAGTTATTTGTACCTTCGTAAGTTACAGCTTTTTTATATTCTTCGGTTGTTTTTTATTAAGTTATATGTGGATTTAGGTTCTATAAAAATCTTGATATAGGTGACAAAATAACAAGAAAATAAACAAATGAATCGTTCTTCAGATTGTCAATAAAGCAAATATGTATTTATCTAATGACTGGTTTTTAAGTAGTTTTGTCTATTTTACGAAATATTTCGTTTTTAATTAAACACGTAAGGCCGCAGGTACCTTATGTACGGTCGGCTGCATAATTGCAGACCCACCGTAGAGCTTCAAAACGGCTGTTATAAGAACGTTTTCAACACTAGCAAGATTCTAGACACCTGCTTTAGTTGAAGTTTAAAGTCTTCTAACTCATCAATTTATCAAACAAAAATTATTTGAATGAAAACATGCCAATAATAGTAATTTCAGAACTCTACCGGGGACTGCAATTATGCAGCCGACTGTACATACTTAGTTTTTTTTTATTTCTTGTGTTTTACCAAAGGTTTTACCTGTAATTGTTCTACTTTTGTAATGATCAATATATGAGCTAACCTCTTTAGGCGCCAAAGGCGGTGGTAACCTGAAGAGAGAGGTGGCGGGCGCAGGTGGAGGGGGGGACGGCCTGCCCCTGGCGCCCCCGCACGCCGCCCCGCACCCGCACCCGCCCCCGCATCGCGTCCGGCCGGCACCGCCGCCACCCGCGCTACCGTTGCCAACCATCGCTAGGAGACGTTTTAGACTGTGAAGATAGATAGATAGATATATAACTTTATTTGTACAACACAGGAAGAAACAGAAGACAATTTACACAAGGTAAAGTAATAGCTATAAGAAAGTATAAGTTGCACAAATGCCTTATCGCTGAAAGCGATTTCTTCCAGGAAACCATTGGATGGAAAAAACTGATTCAACTTTTATGGATGGTAGGCCAGGTATGATAATTACCAATACAATCGTAAAATCGACATTTCAAATATACCTTCAAAAATATTTTAATACTCACCTTTGTGACCATGATCACAAAAAAAAAATTATAGCGGCAACAGAAATACGAAATTAGTGAAAATTTCCACTGTCTAGCTATCACCGTTCATGAGATACAGCCTGGTGACAGACGGAAAGTGAAGTCTCAGTAATAGAGTCCCGTTTTTACAATTTGGGTACGGAACCCTATAAAAACTACAATATTTTTTAATTCGAAAAAAAAACATGGTACAAGTATACCGTTTTAAATAACTTTATCAAAGGAAATTCAAATAAAAACATCATACCGTTCACTAAGTAAAGAGAATCCATCTTGAGTCTGTGTATGCGCCGGCGTCGGTCGATTTATCAATTTGCTAACCAACTTCAGTGTGCTTGATGATTTGTGATCGGGGGACGCAAGGGAATCCACTAAAACAATACAATGCTATTTAAAACTATTAAAGTAGGAATAGTCTAGGATTATTAAGCCGGAGTAACCCGAATTAGGTGGTATGGAGAGGCACTTCGGGCAACATCGCCTCGCCTCAGTTGACTTCCGCATGTTGTCGGTATTTGTGCACGAGTCAAAGGGCGCGAGGTTACGCGGAGTTCGAATAAGAACGTTTCACGCGAAGTTGCATGAGTGTATGGACACGTACTTCGCAACCTCGTCACACTTCGCCGAGTAACTTCGCGAGTAGTGTAGCGTAGTGTAGTATCCTCCGGAATGAACGCGGTGCAGGGAGGTCCCGGGCCTCCAAGTTGCACCGGAGTTTTTAGTCGGTTTGACTTTGGCTACGCTAAAGATGCAATGCACAAGTAGATATGAAACAATGCGGCGTGAGCCAGACGGGATGCAGTGACATTGAATTCAACAATCACGAGCTGATTAACTTCATCGGTGTATCGCAAGCTTCTTTCGACATGTGAATGTGCGCCTCTATATCCATACATAAAAAGCCAAGATATCAAATGTTACCATAGCAAACTAAGGATTCGCATACATATTGAGGATGCTCTTGAGTTATGACGACATTTTTTTTAAATTAGGCCTATGATCCAATTTATCTACCAGTCAAATAAGCCGTTTAACTACTAGGTAGGGATTAATGGAGCACGACCACCATCTCACATAAAACTCCTGAAAGTTTGTGCACGGAAGATCTATTGTTCAGAGAGTTACTAGTCAGATTGTTATGAGACATTTCGTGTCTCAAACCTAAACATTCTGATCTAGATATGCAGCTAATAATATAAAACTTACATTTCCTCTCATCTCCTGACATTCCATCATTACTATCCTGACTGAACGTGTTCTTTGGCGAGAATATATCCGTATCACTTTCTCTCTTCTCCTTTTCGTCTTCCAATGAGCTGTCAGTGCCTTTATCTTGCTTCTCGCTTTTAACAAGGCGATCTTTGTTGTTGTCCTTGTCTAACTCGGGCTTGGGTTTGATGGTGGGGATGGGAAGGGGCGGCGTTGGTTCCGCCCACCAGTAGTCCAGGTCTAGTCTTGAACGGTTCCCAAACTGTAAATAATTAAAAGATAAGTCATGTTAACTCCAATCCTTATACATAAGCCAATTTACCATAGGGTAAAGATCTCCTATAGTCAAATCCCCCGCATCATACACACTCCAACCCTTTCTAATCTGTGACAGAGCGAGATTCACGTCGATATCCTTGTCCTCTTTACTCTTAATAAAGACTACACCAACCTTCATACAAATATCAATCTTATACAAACTTACCATAAGGTACAGATCTCCTATAGTCAAATCCCCCGCATCATACACACTCCATCCCTTTCTTATCTGTGACAGAGCGAGGTCAACGTCGATATCTTTGTCCTCCTTACTCTCATCTTTCTCGTCGTCCATTACCATTCTATAAATACTTTTCCCGCGCTTTTTGGGACGTATACGGAACTTTACCTGAAAATATTAAAACTTGGCTTTAAAATTTAAAAGCTTGAGATCACTGTTTGATTGATAAATATTTTGAAAACCATAGATAAAATATTGACTGAATTTTGATGTCCAGTATAAGCTATCAATTCAGTAGTTTTTGTGATAGCTCAAAAGCATAAACACTGAAAAGTTTAAAGTTGTTCAGGAGTGATTAAAACACGCTACCCCTTACACCTCTCTTAAAAACCTTAGGACTTAAAGCAAAACCTACCTTGAGATTCTTAAACTTCGTGTCCTTATTTTTCCCATGATCACTCTCATTATCCGTATCACTTTTATTATACTTTTCGTCGTCTTCCATTTCAGAAAAACTATCTTTTTCTCTTTCAGACATATCTTTATCTCTTTCTAATATATCTTTTTCAGGTACATCTTTTTCTGATAAATCTTTATTTTCACTTAAACCTTTATCTTTATCACATATACTTTTATTTTTCTCTGATATATCTTTTTCTTTATCACATATGCTTTTAAATTTATCTGATGTAACTTTATCTTTCTCAGATACATCTTTATCTTTGTCACAAATGTCTTTTTCTACATCTTCTTCCGCAGTGTCTTCCTTTATTTCTTTCTCGTCTTCTGTACTTGGCCGTTCGTCTTCTATGTTACTTTTATAATTGGCCATTAGTTCTATACCATCTATGGCTGTGTCTTCAATATTTATTAGTTTATTTTCTATGTCCTCTGTTTTAATTCTTTTTGTTTCATTTTCTTTGTCTTTTTCTGTTGTACTATCTTTCCGCTGGCGTTTTGGGGTTCGGATTTTTGCTAAAAGTAAAATGGTTAAGTGGCATTTAGACCAATTTTTTATAATTCGATATTGACAAAGAAGAACTTGGCGCAACTAATTTAAAGGCGGTATTGCCAGTAAGAACATTGCACAAATTTCACTGCTACAAATCATAGGGTTCTGTATCTTAAGAGGAATATTACGGAACCCCCTATCGGATAATTTTATCACTGTCTATCATGACACAAATTTTCGTCATTGCCTGCTGCCTTGGCATTGGTTCAAGTCTCTAATAGACAGCGACATATCAAAACATGCAAGAGTGGAAGAAATAGCAACAAGTTTTTGGCAGTTTCGGAATCAACAGATATGAAATAGCGCTTTGATATAAGCCTTTAAAGATATCTTCAGGTTAGGTTTAATGAAAGCAACTTACAGCTGTTATTGTCCCCATCGCCTGCGCCTTGACACCGGTTCAGATATGAACTGAAGCAGATATCTTGACTCGATAGCTGTTCGCTACCTACTAACACGGGTAGGTGAATGTCTGTGGATGGTCGAGGGCCCAAGTGTAGGGATAGTTTCTTGTTGGATTTTAATTCTGTAGAGATGATAAAAAAGATGTATTGGTCAAAACTTCTAAATCACTTGGATAAAGGTCTTATGTAGTAATTTCTCAGTTGCTTACTGGTTCAGCAAATTGACGTCAGCCGCCTGTTAAATAGTAGGAAATGTACTTTGAAATATTAAACAGGATTTGTGGGTCTTTAAGTGGAGAGTGAACAGGTATAATTAAGACGCGCGTGCTTCAACTAAGACCGCATCGTCACTTACCTTTAGGTGATAGAGGGGCCAAACGCTGACCTATCGCATTTAAAAATACAAAAATCATTCTATTTTATGGAAGTCTATTCAGGGTTCAAAAAGATAAAGATGTCAACCGTATAGTCGCTTCACCTTTTCTTTTATGTCAATGTTATAAAGTACAGGCCCAAAGACAGTACCTTGCAGTATAACCCGATCAGTTTCCAAATTGAGATGGTCTTCTAGTTCCCTTTCTTCTTCTTGAGCCATTTCTTCCTGATCTTCCCTTTCAATGTCGGTTAATTTGTGTTTCATCTATGGAATATGTTAAGAAATAATAGTATTTGAAGAAAGATAATGCTGTCAAAGGCCTCTCTCAGGTCAAAATTATTTGTACTTTTGATGTGAAAAATATTCAAAACTAGACGCTCGGTTAAATCTCTTAATAATTTAATGTAAAATAAAATAAATAATAATAAAAATAAATATTGCAGGACATTCCACACATCGCCATCTAGCCCCAAGCTAAGTACTAGACTTGTGTTATGGGTGATAGACAACGGATATATTACTTATATACTTTTCTTTTGTAAATATATACTTATAATACATAGAAACAATCAGACCACAGACAAATATCTAAGCATAAATACTTGTCTGAGGCGGGAATCGAACCCGCAACCCTGTGTTTGACAGTCCGACATGGTGACCATTGTGCCAACTGGGTCGTCAAAAGGATACGTTCCCCCTCCACCGCTTAGCCAACGCCTTCAACAAGTCGGCAAGTCTCGTCCTAGGTGGCGTTGCGATCGCAAGCCGCGGGTTGTGCGCGGCGGCCTGCACGCGGGTCCATGACGCTGCGTCCCGCGCTCGAAGCAAGATCTGAAGACGACCCATCACTACTGAGCCGCAGGCACGTTCTGCGGGGTTTTAAAGGGTTGTTGTGTGTACCGTGAGAATAAACATTCTGAGGATGTAAACAAGCACCATCTCGCCGAGTCTAACGCAAGTCTTCACTGCTGTAGATACAGTTTGCGTCATAAGTGCAATAGCAGCCCACAACAATTATACTATAAACCAGTACTGGACTTACGACCTTCTTCCAATAGACTTTACACACACACAAAAATACTTGTATTATTAATACTCAGTGTGATTATTATTTTGAACATGTAGTTGTAAATTACTGGTTACTTGATTCGTCTGAATGGCTAGTTTTGGGTCGTAGGTATAATAAAGCAGTGACTCACGCCATGGTTTGTGTAGTTACACTGTATGGCGTGCGTCTGTTTGTTTAGTAAATAGTGCTGCACAGGAATATAAACGTTACACTGGTAATTGACTTTTAAACGTGTATTGTACATTACCAGTGATCTGGTTGAGCCTCCTCAAGGCGCGACACATGGGCGTCCTGACTCGCAAGTTGCGACCCCTCGCCCGCACCACTATACTGCCGCCCAGCACCATCTCGCCGAGTCTACCGCAAGTCTTCTCATTCACAGACACCAGCTTCTTACGAAGTTCACCGTAGTTTATCAGGGCGTAGAGTTCCTGAGCTACTTTTTTAACGTCTGAAAAAAGGTATAAAGTTAGCCCATTTATATAACATTAGAGGGTATGGGCGTTATTCTAGAGGGTCCATTTACCTGGGATGACTTCTATGCCCTTGGGTAGTAAGACGCTCTGAAGGTCTACTCCGAAACAGACAAGGTAGCAAATTGACTATGGAAGTTTGGGACACATACTTCTAAATTGCATATAAAAGTAAATACTTATAGTATATCGCCATCTATACGATCCAGTTGGCACAATGGTCACCAAGCCGGACTGTGGGTTGTGGGTTCGATTCCCGCCTCAGACAAGTATTTATGCTTGTCTGTGGTCTGGTTTTTTCAATGTATTATAGGTAGTACCTGGATGACAGAGCTTTGCTCGGTATTTTTTTTTTTTTTACTTAGTCTAACCTCAAAGCAAACACTCATTGACTTCGTGTTACTTAACAACGCCATCTGCTGGAATAACTTTATTGCTCACAAAAAATAGTATTAGTAGTTCGCCAATAGATGTCAGGAAGAGTCATATTTTTCAGATAAAAAAAAGTAAGTTTCGATAAAACACGAATAAAATGACATTTTCTAAAAATGATTCCTAGCTAGATCGATTTATCGCCCCCGAAACCCCCTATATACCAAATTTCATGAAAATCGTTGGAGCCGATTCCGAGATTCCAATTATATATATACAAGAATTGCTCATTTAAAGATATAAGAGATATATTTACAGAAGAAAAGTATGAAGCATATCCGCTGTCTAGCACCCATAATAAATATCTAGTTACTTAGCTTGGCGCTAGATGGCGATGTATGGAATGTCCGGCAATAATTATATAGCCTCAAGTAAAAACCATGATTATACCTACAGAAACACCCCAAACCAGATATATTTGTTTGAGGCGGGAATCGAACCCGCACTCTTCTGCGCCACGGAGATCGTCGGTAATAGGACATTTTATCTATATTGTTTTGTTTGTTTTTGTTTCTACGTTCCAATAATAACAGTTTGTTGTCTTATTACGCCCAATTTTATGTTATTAAATTGAAACGTGACATAACAAATTATAATGTTCCTACAGAAGTGGTAGCGCTTTACTGAGTAGGTTCTATGAACAATGTCAGTGAAACGACTGCTGTATTCAAATTTATCATAAGAAAGCTGAACTTGAAATGTCAACAAAAAATAATATATCATCCCCCCGTTTTAGAATTTGACTTCATCATATACACATCGCGGTTTCACGCGCGTAAGTGCCGATCCCATGGGAATGTCAAAATAAAAGTCGACTATGTTACTCAGAAGGATTTCTCAGTTTCCCAAACAAAAATTCAACGAAATTCGTCCATTCGTTTCAGACCTTGTAAGAGCCTATTCGTTACATTTAACATTTAAATTAAAAATACATTTAAATTTAAATTGCCTACCTACCTATAATATTATGAAAATATTCAATTAGTATATAAGTTTTTTTATATTGCATGCCTGTAATGGGTAAGTTATTGTTACTTAATTAAGCCTATTTTAAGATCCTTGTGTACATAACTTTGCAATAAATGTCTTGATTTCTTGATACAAACAAACAAAAAAACGATTTTTATTCCGGAAGTCGTGGGTTCCAGTTCCAACAATAGATTTTCCAAACTCGCAAAGCGAAGGAAAACATTGTGATGAAACCGCGGCTGAGTTGTTTCTCGGCTTACGAAAGACCCAGCGCTTGTCAAAAAACTAGCATTTCGTTGAGTTATTATATTTTTTATCACAGTTGCTCATAAAGTGGATCTTATTCAACGGCTTTTAGGCTCGTAATCCAACATATTATGCACGCGTGCGTTTTACATTGCCAACCTAGTGCTGTAAAGTTATCCCGATCTTACTGCTTATTACATACTGTTTTGATGTATAAAAAAGGTAGGTACCAAAGAGTTTTTAGCTAGCAAAAATGGTTGTCTCTAAAGTCGGTTTACGAACGAAAATTTTACGTGATGATGACTTAGAAAACGATTAAAAATTGAGTTGTTTATTTTTTGTTTTTTCTTTACTTAAATATATTGTTTTTCCGTACCGTTGTCTTTTGTTCTTAACCTCCGACGCAAAAACAAATAAAAAACCCTAAAAAATATTGTATGTCAGACGAGGCTGTATAGGTTAAAAGCCTTTAGCCTGGCCTTTCCAGAGCATAATTAACAAAAAAAGATTGCCTTAAAAAATGTTAACAGACTTATCACAAATATTTTGTTAATTATTATTTTGTTTTCTTTTCAAGTTTTTTCTTTTATTCGCAACTGTGATAAAAAACGTCGTACGATACACGTGTGGAATTGATATTTGCATCTTGGCTTCTTTAACACGCTCGCTGCCGCTCGCGCGTGATAAACCGCCTCTATGCAAAGATCAATTTACCACACTTATGTCGTAATGTACTATTAATGTTTTATTTTTGTTGCAAATAATTAATACCGTACCTGCGGGTTATAAGGGCCACCAAAAGATTTTTTTAAACGTTAATTTTGTGCCAAAAAACAGGAAAATAAATAAATAAATTATTTTTCAGATAAAAAATAAAGCAAATATTTCTGATTTTAAGTAGATTTCCTTATTTTTTTACGAAATATTTAGTTTTGTATTTAAGGTGGGAGGTGACCCTTATTATTTGCAGTACCTTATTGTATTATTTCTGCTCTATTATGGTATAGGTGCTAAGCAAGCACAATCCATCTAATACATACCTCAGGAACTTACAGCTTACAGCGTCCTTAATAGCATGGATTAAAGTTGATGTACATACAAATCATGTAGATTAAATGTAAAGGCCAGTATTATAGCTTACTAGTCATTTAATAGACGTATTCCATGACATGAGTTTAAACGCCCATCAACAAAGTGCTTACAAAACACCTTTGATAACATAAATTGTCATATCGAACGGAAGATACCGCAATATGCCACAATATGGCTACTCAAGAAATAATACCCAACAAACATGAACATGTATTATTTTGATGACTATTCTTTATGACCCTATTACATTACTATACTTAGATTAGTCGATCTAACTTCATCAAATGCCATAGAAAACGCTATAGCCTATAATTTGCTTACGGGTACCTAACTCAGTAGTATTAATTCCATTTTTTCGATTGACTCTTGGATTCGTCCTATATAAATACGGCCAAAATGGGACAAATTTGAGTGATCAGATATTCACATTTATAATTCATCACATAACAAACATAGTAACTTTCTAATTCATTCTACCTATAAATATAAAAAATTCAACGTTATGAATGGCTAATATAATAATAATAATAATAAATCTTTATTTCAGACAAAATCCATATAAAAAAAGGCATAAATACAAATAAAAACCTAGGTGGCAATAGCCAACCATTTTCGGTACGTTGCAGTCAGCAGCAGACGAGACGCGAGACTTTGAATAATATTATTTTTACACTCGCCAACCCTGCACATGAACGACGCTATGCGCCTCCGTTGGATGGCGTTGAAAGTATCAACACGCGCGTCTGCAAACATCCCGGAGGCGCTGCAGCTTCGCGACAGCCCCATCAGATACCTAAAGATGTTGTTGTAGGCTACTCTAACGGCTAATATATTAACGCACAGCTCAAACCAAACAGATCGAAATAAAATTTAGCACACAGATAGCTATTATGACGTAGGCATCCGCTAAGAAAGGTTTTGGAAAATTAAACCCCTACGTGATCGAAGTCGCGGTTAAAAGATTTATGTAATAATAATAATAAGAGCCTAGACTGTCCCACTGCAGGGCAAAGGCCTCTCTACCTTTCTTCCATTGATCACGATCTGTCGCCATTGCACACCAATAATTACTATGATGTAAAATCATCTCGCCATCGTCGCCTTGGTCTGCCGCGTGGTCGTATCACTATGGGGGACCATCCTGTTGTTATTTTAGCCCATCGTTCATCTGACATGAGGCAGACATGTCCCGCCCAGTCGTATTTTAACTTAGCGGCTTTCTGGGAGACGTCAGCAATGCAAGTTCTGGAGCGCAGGTTCGTTTTTCTGATGCCAATGGTTAATTTAACCCCCAGCATGCTACGCTCCATACCTCTCTGAGTCACCCCGAACGCGGACCTCTGTTTTTTTTGTCAAATAAGTATATTCAGCAAATATATTTAACACGCTTTTATTAGTTTTTATATTTTATTCCTACGAATTCTGAATAACTTTTGCTTCTGACAGTATTCAATATTATATTGATTGCCTACGAAACGAAAAAAATAATATTTTTAACCCCCGACGCAAAAACGACGGGGTGTTATTGATCCTTGTAATTCGTTCCACTTGGGCCGTGTCAGTGGACATAAACCTTGGACTCGTCCCAGCAGACATGGGGCGAGTCCAAGGTATACTATTTTTTTCCTTTGTTACATAAATGATTTAGTATTATGTTTAACATGTTAGACATGTAATTAACTTCTAATTTTAGAAAAGATTTTTTTTAGTTACCTCGGTTAAAAATAGTAGCATGTAACTATGCAGCCTTGACTAATAATTAATGATCAGTTAAGGTGCTAACGCAAAATATCTGTCGCCGACAACTTAAATTCTTAATAGTTGCATGAAAAATTGTTGTCAAGTGTTGTTGTGCGTATCTACCGTTTGTAAAAGATTTATTTTCCTACATTTTGGTAAAATTTAAGTATATAACACCTATGTCGTCTTATTTAATATAAAGTTTGTATAAGCTTAGAAACGACAACGAATTTTAGTTTTATAATTATACCAAAATGTAGGAAAAAAAGTCACCTACAAACTGTACACATAAAAACACTTAACAATCATTGCCATGCAATAATTGTCAATCTCAGGCTCAGATTAATTTTAAGTACCGGATATTATAATTGAAATTCGAAAATATATATTTCTAACCACCTATGTGTCTGTTATGTTTTTCACGTCTAAACCTTAGACCTTGGAGATGGAAATGGGCTACGATACCGACCACAGGCTTACGCGGTTAAAACTTGGGGCGCATTTAGTCTATACTTATTAAGAGGAAAGGGTACCGAATGCTCTCTCCATACAAACGTAGTCAACTGTTTCCTCCCTGGATAATGACACTAGAGCAAATACTTTTGTTGCATAAAACTTATAACTACCATGACCATGCACCTATGTTTTTTTAATCTTAATTTCTATGATAATTAAAAAATGAAAAAAAACCTAGTGGCATAGTCGTGGCAGTTATAGGTTTTATGCAATAAAAATATTTGTGCTAGTGTCATTATGATGGAGAGAGCGCCAGTACCCTTTCACCTTAAAGGAAGAGAGGACAAAAAGTCTGTAAGTACTTGAAAGCAATTAAATAACCGGGAAGTGACCCGAACAAACATACGTTAACTTAAAACATACATACATACACTGTAAGTTAAATAAAAGCTTTTAAAAATAAATAAGTCTAGTTACTAAATAAAGTGACTTACTCTCATCGAAATGCACATGTTTGGACAATTTATGCCAAGTCCTGTAGTAGAAATGGCTGACTTGTGTTTTAGTCTTCAAGTTGACATCGGGCATGCCTTTCTTCTTCATCTTTGCACAAATATGAGCAGTTATAGCATCGAAGTCCTTGCCGTATTCGTTAAGAGCTTCGAAGAAGAGATTCTTTTCATCAGTAGACCAGAGAGCTTTGGGCATGCGTTGTTTTACAGTGGGGAACTTAAGGTCTTTGTCCTCTATTTTGATAGGAGTGTCGCAGTCTGGTATTTCTAGAACGATAATATAAACTCGATTAACACACATACCAGAAGCTAGGTTTTGAAGTTGCTTCTTTCGCTCGATTCTGAAATAGTTGGAAAGTTGAGGTCTTATTGGCAACGCAATGGTTTGGTTCGTATAGCGAAAGTTCAGACCAGTTTTCAGCTTAGCTCCCTGCTGGTGACTTCTTCTTACTGCCGTTTGTAACACTTACCATCAGAAGCGCCATCCGATCTCTTAGACTTCCTATCTGGCTGCGGTTCTAGCCTTAGTTTCTTGATGACTCTTGCACTCGTGCGTTGCTGCTGCTGAGTGGTCAGAGAACCCAGCAGTTCGGGCCGGTCTTCATCTTGGCTGCCTACTGCTAACATCTCTTTGTCGTCTTTTGTAGCAGCCTGTAAAAGAAAGTTACTGTTGTATTCCGATCCTTTGGTGACTTGGTCTATTTCAGGAGCTCAGTGGCCCAGAGCACTTTCTCAATCATCAGCTGTCGTGAGGATCAAGCAACGTTTGACGTGCATGGTCACTAGTTTCATGGGTAACTGATAAATAAGGTCGTTCAATCATGGCTAACGGTATTGGCAGTCGTTAGACCAAGTTAGGAAGGAATATCGGTGATAGGAAGTGTAGACCGGTGTGGAGAGATATTGGATAGGCATATGCCCTGTATTGGGCTAACGCCTGCTGCTGAAGACGAAAAAATCAAGTTAATGAAAGTTAACTCTTAACGCCAAAGCCCTGGCAGCATACGGGATTGGGCGGATCTAACACTACATAATCATTTCCCCTTTAATTTGTGACATCGATATGAATAAGGAGACCTGAAGGTAGTCGAGAAGAGCATTGTAAATAAATAATAAAATAACCAGGCACCTTGGGGCACTACAATGACATGTCATGCTAGGCAGACGGTACCAACAGTCACTCTCATAAAGGGAGCTCCTTACCTTCAGCGCTTCAGAGCTCAAAAAAATTTATACCGAGGACACTAGATTTTAATGTGATGGTGAGACAGCTATTTTGAAAGAGAATATGACGAATTTACTTAGTTTTACCATATAATTTACCATAACACTTTTACACAAATACAAATAAGTAGATAGATAAAACGCTTTATTGTACACGCTCACAAACAAAAATACATTAAAACATAATCCTTAAACCTAACATGGTACAATACTCAGCCTTACCACTAAAAGCAGTCTCTTCCAGGCAACCTTAGGATGGAGATGATTTTCGAGACTGGCAAAAGCTAGTCTATCATAATGGACCAAGGAATCTCGTAGTCCCATAGAAACTTTGCCCCCCTTTTTCAGCGTTCCGGAAAATCCTTTCTTATCGGATGTCTACGTCATACAATGAACATTCCCTCCAAGTTTCAGGTTTCTACGATCCGGCGGTTTAGGCTGTGCGTTGATCCGTCATTCAGTCAGTCAGTCAGGACAAAGCATTTTATATGTATAGACAGACTAGTTGTCCCGGCAAACGTTGTTTTGCCATATAAAATTTCCTTCCTCCATGTTTTCACAGCGCACGCTAAAAACTGTTGTGGGTTTTCTACCTTGAGCTACAATATTGCCATTATGTTACGGGTTTCCTAATTTTTTTAAAATATGTTATAGCCTATGTTCATCCCTAATCATTTACCTTTATATTGGTGAAAGTATTTTTGAAATAGTTTCAGTGATTTCGGAGATTACCCCCAACATACATACAAACAAACATGTTACCAACGTTACCTCTTTATAAACTGCGTTAAAAGACTATTATAATCTATACGCGAAAAAGTATGTATTGGCCTTTCGTGTTTTTGGTAATATGCGACGAAACCTAATTATATACCTACGTAAATAATATGATTCAGGAACAAGGAAGATTTTATCTAGATTTTTATCATCATTAATTAGGTTTTTTAAGGTGCACAGAGGTTAATTTTAGAAACGGCTGTCGAAGTACTATTTATATGCATCTATGTCTATTGAATGATACAAAAAGGTTATAAAACAGGGTGATTTTTTTACGTGGGCCTTCAGAGCTATATCCTTAACTAAACTATAAGCGCTGCTGAAAGGAGTTGCGGGCCCGATACAACTGCATCGTTACATTTTTTTTTAAATCACTACATACCTTTCGCAAAAAAAAAAAAAAAATACCAATCGATAGTGTTGCCGATAGAGAATAAGTAAGTATAATAAGTAAAATAGTATGGGAAATTTAGATTTGCCATACTATGTTATGTTGTATGTATACTGTATAGCTCCTTTTTGTAATGAGGTTAAATAGCCAAGTACTTTATTATAATCTTAACATCTTATTCCTTACTCTATTTAATGTGAATAAATGATTGATTGATTGTAGTTTTCTACAATTTTAATCATCATCATATTTGAGGCAAGAAGGTAGGTAATACTTTTCGTCCCTTTTTAAATTATTCTAAATTCTCTACATAACTTAAAATTTGTAAAAATCGATGTATTTTTTTGTGCAGCACTTTGTTATGTCATCAACAATACCTCCTCACTACATTTTTTCAGAAACAGTAGCATGAAAATGACAGACAAAAATTGGCTATTTCCTTTGATTTGCCATACTAAGTTCGTTTCTAAGATTAATCTCTATCAGCAAGACTGTCCATTGGTATAAAAATATAGGTGATAATTTTTTTGCACAATCAACAGGTTCGATTCCTGGCGAGGGTAATGAATTTTTTAAAAATCTAATAATGCAGTTTTCATTTTGACAAAGTAGGGCACGCAACTCCTTTCAACATTTTTCGCTATCTCTTATAGTTTTGGATATAGCCCTGAAGGCCCATGTAAAAAAATCAACCTGTATAAGATACGATAGTTGTTTATTTCGATACTTTTTTGTGTATCATGACTTCATAATTCCTTGTCCAATATCTCGATAAATATTTTAATTTATTTGCACGAAAAAAAGTCTAAAATGATTCAAGTTTTTACATATTTTAACTTTAATCTTTATTAATTTAACATATAATTTTTTATTTATAGCGCAGGTTTTTTATTTTAGTGATTAAAAAATAAATACCTCCAGCAGTATTAATAAGTTTAAGCCCTCTTATACAGAGTGTACCAACAACCCTTTAATCTAGGTACACAAAGAACTTACAAAAAATAATTTAAAATAATTTAATTTTTTATTTTATTTTATTAATAATTCACACAGCAGATTACAATCACAAAAAGCAGGTAAGTATACAATTGCGTAACATTTTGGGGAAATCACTCTAATTAATCCAGAGTTTGGGGAGTTTTCAAAATTAGACTACACCATTATTTACCCAAGGGCCCGCTTATGTTGCCACTAGCCACATTTTTGAAAATCCCTCCTATAAATTATTTTCCCGAACTTTAAATTAAAATTAATTCTTTTATTTCATCCTAAAATATTTTTCTTAATATTTTTACATGCCAATGTAAATGCACTTAAGGGAGATGGGGAATCTACAGAGTTACACACTTGTCGCGGACGACTAAGTGTCGGGCGATCGGCGGGCTTTGTTTTGATTTTAATTTGTAGTATGTACCTAGTATATTTCAAAGCCGGTTGCCCGATAGTAGCTTTCTATAGATAGATGTATAGGTAGGTAAAGTTATAAAGTTGATTTGTTTGTAAACATTGGGTCTCTGGCTAAGGTATTATGTTGCTTGACCGTAAAGAGAGCACCCTTGCTTATTTTGTTATTTTCCTTGTTTTAATCTGGGAAATGTTAGTAAATACTGGTACTTCCTACCTATTTAGGGTTCAAGGAACACATAATATTTTATGTTTGTTGGTAAATAGTATATTCATGTAAATTATGCGTATTAGCTTATATGTATTGTGCTAGCGCAGTAAGATGATGTAAATAACGAGTTTTGTGTTTTGTTTAAGGGCTTAGAGATGCTAGTTTGTCATGTAAACAATGTTTTAGTATGTCTAGGAATGGTCTAATGACCTGACGTTTTGTTTGTTTACATTCTGTAGTTAAGTACCTAAAGTTTTGTGGAAAATTACCAAGTTCGTTAATGTTTTGAAATGTTGTATGAGAAAGGGATATCTCCTGTCTCGCTCGGAGGTTGTGTAGACAAAGACGGCAGTACGATGAGCGAGACAGATGATTTTGGCGGCACGCCGTCTGTTGTTTAGAAATAGGCACTTCCCGCTACATAGTATAATGTGAGCGATTGATATGTACCATAACCTGTAAAATTTTTGTATGAAGTTGCTTTTTATTTTCACTTTTTGTCGATCTACGGAATAAACGCTCTACTATTGTTATACATTAAGAAGAAAGAAATACAGTCCATTTGTTACGAGGAAAGTGGTGTTTTAATTCAACATCGAAGTAGAAACCCCCACAACACTACTTATATTTTTTTTAAGACAAGTTTATGAAAAAGAGAGTTGGAATTTTTTACAATTTTTAATTTTTGTTTGTGGGCGATATCGTTTTATACAATACAGCGAAGAGGTTTTAATACAAAAGGGGGTTGTTCTAGACGTTTAGGCGAACTACTTGTTCTAACTTTTGTTCTACAACTTTTGGAAATTCGAACTTTTTTCGATAATTCTGAAGACATTTTTATTTGAAAATCAGCTGTTTCATACAAAAACTTCGAACGAAATGTTTGAATTTCCAAAAGTCGTAGAACAAAAGTTGTTCGCCTAGACGTCTAGAACAATCCCCTTTCATATTAAAGCTCATTCGCTGAAACAAATTGTATAATTACAATCAAGCTATTATATATGCATCATAACAACTTTGTATAACACGACACAATACAATTCTTACGCGACACTACGTCACATACCTACATACTACATCTATACATACAATGAATGAACATTTTTCAATAAAACTCCTTGCAGGACTCGCGCTGCTCGAGTCTTACACGCATCGTTAAACGTGTCAATGCCGTGTGTTAGTTTTTTTCGATATTTCGAAAAATAGAACACCCTGAACACCAAAATTAATTGACAATTTTATTTTGAAAAAATTGGAATGTTAGTAATTTTTTCGGGAAAATTATAAGGATAGTATATTTCCGATTTGCAAAATAGTAATTTGCTATCGAAGTGTTTTATCGCAGTAAAATGATATTTTTATTAAGAATTTCGTTTACAATAATGTGTGTTGGTCTGTTATTGGAATGTAATTCTCAATTGCTGAAGAAAGAAGCTTATTATTCGGTGGTAAGTTTTAAAGTTGGCTGTAGATTAGCGGTTTGATACCATGGTACTGCGGAGGTTGTAGTGTCGTAACCTGGCACGGAGAATTTGTCAAAATTATTAATTTATTTTCTTTAATAATTATTAATTTATGTAATAAAAAACATAGCCCTTTTCTTGCAGTCGCTAGGTAGTCGGGTCAAAAATTGCCTATGTTACTTTTTCTTCGTGTTCTTACCAAGTTTCTAAACTAGAAAAAAAAACTTTTTATAAATATTAGTTTTGAAATTAAAATGAATATTTTTAAAGTCCGTTAAAAAATCTAAGTTTGTCCAGTTTTACATTTTTTCTAAGTTTCCGCTAATAATCACATACTTATGTAATGTTTAGATTCTATATTTAGATTAAAATAATTATCAAAATACCTGACGTGACGGGTTAAAAATGTCAAACGTATAATTTTTATTTGGACTAGTCGGCCAATTTTAGTTACATTCATCCTGGGTTTCGAGACCGCTGAGGAAGCTATTGGCGCGCTTTTTGTCGAGGTTACTGTCAATTATAGAGCTGGCGGCCTCATGTCCCAAAGTCAAAATTCTTTATTAATTTGAAATCATACAATTTAAATTAAATCACTCAAACCAAAGAAGAATAGTGAAACCCAAAGAGGTATGCCCGAATACTCAAACGACTCTCAAATATTTGCCCATAAATATTTGAAATTAAAACCTATCTTATTGAAGCATACACTTAAATGTCAATTGAATCGCCATATAAGTTAAGTAGCCTTTCAGTATTCGCGCGTTAGTCTCGCAATTCAGGGAATGCTGCCAGCATCTTGGTGACAATACTTCGAGAGGGTGTCACCGACGCGTTCCTTTTATTTTAGGTTATGATAATATATTAGGGAATTCTAATTTAAAAATATGTACCTTACCTAGGGATAGATACCCCAGTAATTTTGACATTTGTGTTTCAATAGTACATTACGTCAAAGGTCAATTTACCACACTTATATAGTGTGGTAAATTGACCTTTGCATAGAGGCGGTTTATGACGCGCGAGCGGCAACGAGCGTGTTAAAGAAGCCAAGATGCAAAGATGAATTCCACACGTATATAGTACGACGTTTTTTATCACAGCTGCGAATAAAAGAAAAGACTTGAAAAGAAAACAAAATAATAATTAACAAAATATTTGTGATAAGTACTTAAGTCTATGTTTACATTTTTTAAGGTAATATCTTTTTGCTAATTATGCTCCGGAAAGGCCAGGCTAAAGACTTTTAACCTATACAGCCTCGTCTGACATACAATATTTTTTAGGGTTTTTTCTATTTGTTTTTGCGTCGGGGGTTAAGAACAAAATACAATGGTACGGAAAAACAATATATTTAAGTAAAGAAGAAACAAAAAATAAACAACTCAATTTTTAATCGTTTTCTAAGTAATTTTCACGTAAAATTTTCGTTCGTAAACCGACTTTAAAGACAACCATTTTTGCTAGCTAAAAAACTCTTTGGTATCTACATTTTTTATACATCAAAACAGTATAACCCAGATAAATTAAGAATGTTTCACCTACCTAACATGTAATTAGCAGTAAGATACGTATTTAACTTATCGGGATAACTTTATAGCACTAGGTTGGCAATGTAAAACGCACGCGTGCATAATATGTTGGATTATGAGTAGGCTCATAATAAAGCGGTTGAATAAGATCCACTTTATGAGCAACTGTGATAAAAAATAAATAATAGTTTAGTTAGCAAACAGTAAATAGCATTAACAATGGACCGATGGAATGGATGGGTGCAATGGTTATTTCAATGGTAATTGAAATAAATATTAGATTTTATACAATTAAAGTAGATAGGTACTTATCAAAATATTATTTATTCAGCTGCATCTCGCCCTTGTTAATCTTATAATATAAAAATGAATCGCAAAATGTGTTGGTAAGCGCATAAATCAACAACGCCTGGACCAATTTGGCCAATTCTTTTTCTGTTGTCTTTGATATTTCAAGAGAAGGTTTTTATGAAAGAAAATATTAAGAAAGTTGCGCAGAAAATGATTACGCAGGTGAAACCGTGGGGCGCAGCTAGTCTATATATCTATATATATAAAAATGAATTGCTGTTCGTTAGTCTCACTAAAACTCGAGAACGGCAGAACGGATTTATCTTATCTTAGTCTTGAAATGTTCGTGGACGTCTAGGGAAGGTTTAAAAGGCGAGAAAAAATCGAATAATTTCCGGGGAATCCCTAAAAACAGCCCTTTTCTATTTCCCATACAAACGTTTTCTAGAGTCAATTCCTACGGGATCGGGACTTACGCGGGTGAAACCGCGGGGCGCAGCTAGTATATATCTATATATATAAAAATGAATTGCTGTTCGTTAGTCTCACTAAAACTCGAGAACGGCTGAACGGATTTATCTTATCTTAGTCTTGAAATGTTCGTGGAGGTCTAGGGAAGGTTTAAAACACGAGAAAAAATAGAATAATTTCCGGGAAAACCCTAAAAACAGCCCTTTTCTATTTCCCATACAAACGATTTCTAGAGTCAATTCCTACGGGATCGGGACATACGCGAATGAAACCGCGGGGCGCAGCTAGTATTGAGATAAAAACGGCGTTCAAATAACTAATAATTAAAAAAATCGATGGTTTTTTCAATGCTATGTTATTGATGTCAATCGCTTTAATAGCTTGGGCTAGATGGCGATGTGTGAAATGTTTTGCAATATTTATTTATTATTTAAAAAAAGCAAGTAAGTATTAAGTAACTAAAACTTACGAATGAATTTAAAAAATGAGAAGACATAGTGCAAGCCAAATTTTTTTTTGAGAAATCATTTCATTTTATACTAGCCTTGAGTTAAACCTTGGGGCGCAATAAGATCTCATATATTTTCAATCTAAAGTACCTTCAAGGGAACGTAGGTATGTACCGAGTTTGTAAAAACACGACGATGCATGTTAAGAAAGTAGATAAGTATTTAATTTATGCTTTCAGCCATCAAACTATTTTAATTCACCCGAGACGCCTTCCGGGTATAAAGGACATTAACGAGAAACCTTTACAAAAAGTTTAAAAAAAAATCGGCTAAGTGGGACTCGCGTACGAAGGGTTCTGTAACATTATATTTTGTTTTTAGTACTTTGTTGTTAAAGCGGCAACAGAAATACATCACCTGTCATTTCAACTGTCTAGGTATCATGGTTCATGAGACACAACCTGGTGACAGACAGACGGACAGTAGAGTCTTAGTAAAAATCGGTTGATAAACAAAGAAGATATGCGCGACCACCCATTAAAAACAATACAACCGAATTGAGAACCTCCTCCTTTTTTGAAGTCGGTTAAAATGAGTCCCGTTTTTACCCTTTGGGTAGGTAACCCTAAAAACCAGGAGTATTCTATAAAAAATAAATATTATAAAGATACTTAGCAGAAAATAATAACATTTTGTTTATGGTTATTTAAATAAATAAATATTGCAGGACATTCCACACATCGCCATCTAGCCCCAAGCTAAGTAACTACACTGGTGTTATGGGTGCTAGACAACGGATAATATACTACTTACTTTATACTTTTCTTTTGTAAATATATACTTATGATACATAGAAACAACCAGACGACAGACCAATATCTAAGCATAAATACTTGTCTGAGGCCTTGTCTTGTGAATTTGATTAATTGCATAGCACAATAAGTTTAAATATGAAATGTATTTTATTTATTCATTTTCAAATCCTATTTAATGACGTCCACCAAAGTACGTGACTTTGGTGGACCTGGGATCACACGAGAAATTACACGTTTAATACCGCGAATCAAACTGAATTTCCCCAAACAAATGAAACTTCATTTTATTTTAATTAGAAACATGTTATAGTTTTCTATTATTTACGACCTCTGTGGCGCCGCCTGCGACGGACAACGTTCTGAGTTCAATTCCCACCTCAAACAAATATTGTACAAGATATTAGTTTCTGATTTGGGTGTTTCTGTATGGATATTTTAGTATATATTTAGTATATGTGTATTCTATCCGCTGTTGTTAAGCTACCATAACACAAGCCTAGTTGCTTAGCTCGAGGCTAGATGGCGCTGTGAATGTGTCCAACAATATTTATTTTATTGTTATAACGGAGCTCCCTATACGACAAGTAAATATTTCACATAAGGTTTTTGCCGAACTTCCTATAGGTACAAGGTGAATTTTTTAAAGACCTTCCTAGAGAGAAAGAGAGCGAAAAATGCTAAAAGGAGTTGCGTGTCGTATATTGACAAAAACTAAAACTGGTTTTTTTTACAGATAAGTTAGCGTTTGACCACTATTACCCCTGCCTGATAAGGATGCGGCCTAAGATGTAGCACGCTTTCTTAAAATATACATTTTATATTAACTCGCGACTTGAATTTCTGAAATGTCATAATGTAGGTAGAGACTGTCTGATACTAACCCGTAAATAGACAGTTTTAATTACCTGTCATTGCTAACATCGGTCCTTCAGTCCTAGAGAATGAGACGCGGCGGTCTAATTGCAATCATTATAAATGTATTATCTAATGATGAAGATTGAGTTGGCACGTGCACGATTAAGGATCAGTGAGTTTGGACCAAAAGCCACAATTTATAAAAGAAAATTGAGTAGCCTTTTAGGGTGCTGCTGTAGTGAAAACGTCTTGTCATTATTTTGTTACATTCGAATCAGTTTTATTTGACTTTTGGGGTTCCTTACCTAAAGGGTAAAAACGGGACCCTTCTACTAAGACTCCACTGTCCGTTCATCTGTCTGTCACCAGGTAAGGCTGTATCTCATGAACCGTGATAGCTAGACAGTTGAAATTTTCACAAATGATGTATTTCTGTTGCCGCTATAACAATAAATGCAAAAAACGAAATATAATGGTACGGAAACCTTCGTGCGTGAGTCCGACTTGCACGGCCGGTTTTCACCCATATTTTGGTGACCCAAATGAAAGATCGTCGTTTTCACGTCAAAAAAATTCCCGAAGCTGTCCTAAAATGGAGACAACAAAAATTCCTGTTTGTGTTCGAAAATAGAAGACTCAATTTGCAAGAAACACAGCGAAAAAATCTCACGAAACATTTTTTTTTTATATTGATTACCCTCTTAAATTAAAAAAATTAAAGCCAATAATATACGGAACCCAATTAAATCTAAATAGAGAAACTCCATCTTAACCAAACCACAGCGTTTATACACCAATGGGAATCATTTATATTATTACAATAGCTTAAAGTTACAATAAAATACAATCGAGTATTGTTATCTACATTTAATTCTAACATTTATTATAATGAAGTTATTTCACAGCTGCTTCCTGTATTCATCTTCAGAGATAAACATTTATAATACGGTAAAGTAACATGATTATGGAAATATATTAAGTATGTATGTATGTAGTATATATTCTAATGCATTTACAAAAGATTATTGACTTGTTGACAGTTCTCCAGAAGTATTTTCAAAATCGCAAATGTTAATTAAAAGTGACTTGGTTGTTGTTCTTGTTATGATTATTATAAAATAATACATATTTTATAGTCTATCTCTATAAGGTATGTATCTATGGACCTTTGTCGTCTGAAATAAATGTTTTTGACTTTAAATTGATCTGTCCCCTTATCAATAATAGAGGGATGGGGGTTGGGGACAGAACAAACCTTTTTGGCCGATCTGTCATGGGGACAGATCGAAGTATTTTATTTATTTACTTATTATTGCTTTTTTTCTCCGAATAAATTCGGCCAAGTGCGAGTTCCGTACGATTATATTCTGTTTTTAGTTTATTTTATATTATATTTATTGTTATAGCGGCAACAGAAATACATCATTGTGAAAATTTCAACTGTCTAGCTATCACACCCCATGAGGTTCTTGTGCCTTCTTCTCATTGATGATGGGCGAGTTCCGAAGGTACACGACCTAACTTAATTTTCAAGACGTTTCAATGTGATCTCATGAACAAAGAGTTTTGACTTTGAGTTTACGATACTCTCTCTCCTCGATCGCTGCACTAAGCGTAAACTTAAGGATGTCAAGATTCTTCAAATTAATAGAGAATCGTATTATAACTATAACAGAATGACCGCCTTAATTGATTATTAATAATATGCAATCTTCCGCAGCTGATAATAGATCAATTTGAATACAGTGCAATTATTAATTTTCTTGTTTAAAGAGGTAGAACACAAAGAATTTATGCTCATAGCATTATAACTATTGTGTCTTCCTAGGACATTGACAGAAAACTATATTTATTTTGCGACGGAAATTTTAGTGATTGGCACATTGAATTAAAAGTGACTTTTCTCGCAAAATATTTTCTTAAAGATCATTAAGGTCACTTGAAATAAGACAAACGAAGACGAACTTGCAGTTAAAAATAAAACAACAGTCATAACATAACAAGATGATAATTCTAATGCTATTTATAAAACAAAGTTTAACGACATAGTTAAAAAAATAAATCTAAGGGCCTATTATGTTAGCAAAAAGGTTAATTTGTAACGACAGCTCATCCTACGATCGCGGAAATACACCCAAAAACCTGCGCGTGCGCACGTGATAGCAATTTGAATGTTTTCAAATCTGGAATCCGCAAGGAACTCGCGCATCTTCGTGACATAATAAACATATAAGTATACGTGATAGGCATGATACAGTTCCATTGTTTATATTATAATATTTTATACATATTTATGCGACCTCGTGGGGAATCGCTTTTGAGAAACTTCTATGCATGTCGCGCCTTTGTGTGCTCCAATGAAGGTCTTGCTTTTGCATATTGGTACAATTTCAGCGTGACTAATACAGTTTTTGTAGCTAATCAATATTTTATAGCAGCTCTACCTACATTATTTTGAATAAAAAATCGTTTAGGCTTTAAAAACAAAAGACTTGACTAATAGGCATTTAAGAATGAAACTTGTCGAACGAATTGACACTATTTCACTGCTTGATAAATAAAAGAACCGGTAAAAATGCTTGACCAATTTTTATACTTGACTAGTTGTCCCCTAGATCAACCGAATAAATCAAAGCAACGTATCATGCGTTCACTCTCTTGACATTATTTATTATTTTGTGAATATTGTGAAGGTCTCGAACTTCCTTCGATGACAGGAAGCGATTGTTATCGAAAAGTTGTGATTGCTCTGCAAGTAAATCCGGTTCGAAAGGAGGAAATGCACATTTAATTTCTTTTCCTGAAATACCAAAGGATTTAAGATAATTTCTACAATATAAAAACCTACAACGATGACATTGAAAGTTCAAAATGCAAATTAATTTAATAATAGACACAAAATATCAGAGAAGAATCACAGTTGCGAATAAAATAAAAGACTAGAAAAGAAAACAAAATAATAATTAACAAAATATTTGTGATAAGTCTATGTTTACATTTATTTAAGGCAGATTTTTTTGTTAACTATGCTCCGGAAAGGCAGGCTAAAGACTTTTAACCTATACATCCTCGTCTGACATACAATATTTTTTAGGGTTTTTTTCTATTTGTTTTGCGTCGAGGGTTAAGAACAAAATACAATGGTACGGATAAACAATATATTTAAGTAAAGAAAAAACAAAAATTAAACAACTCAATTTTTAATCGTTTTCTAAGTCATTATCACGTAAAATTTTCGTTCGTAAACCGACTTTAGAGACAACCATTTTTGCTAGCTAAAAACTCTTTGGTATCTACCTTTTTTATACATCAAAACAGTATAACCCAGATAAATTAAGAATGTTTCACCTACCTAACATGAAATTAGCAGTAAGATACGTATTTAAATTATCGGGATAACTTTACAGCACTAGTTAACAAATCTAAAACGCACGCGTGCATAATATGTTGGATTATGAGCCTAAAAGCCGTTGAATAAGATCCACTTTATGAGCAACTGTGATAAAAACCTATTTTTGCGTGAGCTGCAAAAACTATTGACAATAGAACAAAATGATGTACTACGGGTTTGTAGATCCCATTAAAACCTACAAAAAAGTCCGCGAGAACATATATCTAGCTATCATGGTTTAATCACAATAACCGATTTTGTGTTCAAAATAATTATTAAATCGTCTGAAGAAAAAAACTACGTTAAATATGTATCGAAATATTAAATTTTTATCAAAATTAAGCATTATCTTATCAAGAGTATTTATGTAGAAGTAAAATACTTTTTGTTTCATTTCTATCGGATATTTCGTTTAAAAGTTATCACGTGTGTAAGATGTTAAGAGTTGGTACCTATTAATGAGTTATGGGCCATAGAGTTTTTTATCAACATTAAATCCTAAAATAATCTTTTTCGAAATATATTTGTTGATGATTAAGTACAAGATCTTAAGCCTATTATTATATCCCAGTTTATTTTTTTTTTTTTTTTTTTTTAATAAACTGGGATATAATAGGCTTAAGTGAAGTAAGAAGAATAGGCGAAAGTATTGAAGACCGTAACGATTATATCCTATATTACAAAGGTGAAACAAAAGGAAGCTATGGAGTAGGCTTCATAGTTAAAAAATATTTAGAAAGAAATATAGAAGAGTTTAAGGGCATATCAGAGAGAATAGCGGTCCTCAACGTTCATTTGCCTGGATACAAACACAAATGGTCGCTTGTCCAAGTATATGCACCTACTGAAACACAAGAAGAGAGAGCCAAAGATATTTTCTATGAACAACTAACAACCGTTCTGCAAAACATCCATAAGAACGTAATGGTTATAGGAGATTTTAACGGCAGAATCGGGTGCCGGCAAGCTGGCGAAGAAAATGTTATAGGTAACTTTGGCTTCGGAAGAAGAAGTAAAAATGGGGAAAGGATGATCGACCTGGCCCGCGAAAACAATCTTTCATATATGAATAGCTTTTTCAAAAAAAAAACAAAGAACAAGTGGACCTGGTTATCCCCAGATGGATCATATAGAAATGAAATAGATTATATAGCAACAAACAACATAAAAGCTTTTCAAGATGTAAGTGTACTTAACCAACTCAATTTCAACACAAATCATCGAATGGTGAGAGCAGTGTTAAATATAAAACAACCGAGAAAAAGTAGAAACAAATATAATATATCAACTAACATGGTAGGGAAACAAAATTCACTGAACAAACCAAAAAACGAAATCGAAGAGAAATACGACAAAGAAATAGCGCAAATGTATGGAACATCTAATAAGCCTTTCAAAACGAAACTCAATAAGAGACAAACTGGAAACGATACTCAAAACTTAATAGAAGAAAGGAGACAGCTTTTGAAACTTAAAAAAGATAAATCAAATATCAAATACATAACATTCTTGAGTAAAAAGATTAGCAATAACATCAAAAAAGAAAGAAACATAAGAAGAACAGATACACTTCTCTACCACATAAAAAAGACAGGAGGAGTCAAAAAAGCACTAAAAGAACTAAGAGAGACAAAGCAATGGATACCAAATATAAAAAATAAAGAGGGAAAACAAGAAACAAAGAGAAAAGCCATACTACAAATAGCAACTGACTTCTACAAACGACTTTACTCAGATGAACATACCAACAAAGAAGTCATGAATGTAGAAAACGAGGACACTGAAGATATACCAGTTTTTCTGGAGATAGAAGTACAGCAAGCTATCAAAAGTCAGAAGAACGAAAAAGCACCTGGACCAGATCATATAACCAACGAGAATATCAAAGCATCCATAGAAGTACCTGAGAACCTAAGAAAACTCACAGAGCTTTACAACACTATATTAGAAACAGAATATATACCATCCCAATGGACCAAGAGCGTCATTATATTACTTCATAAGAAAGGAGACAGAAACAACATAGAAAACTATAGGCCTATAAGCCTTATGTCAAATATATATAAAATATTTTCTAAATTAATACTCAATAGAATAACGAAAATAATGGACGAACAACAACCAATTGAACAAGCGGGATTTAGAGCAGGGTTTTCAACTATTGATCATATGCATGCCGTACGACAGGTAATAGAAAAATGCCAAGAATATGGAAAACCCTTGTACATTGCGTTTGTAGATTATAGTAAGGCATTTGACTCAATAAAGCATGAGTCGCTTTGGAAGGCTTTAAAGGAACAAGGAGTGCATAAGAAATACATACGCATCATAAAAAATGTATACGCGAATAGCACAACAGAAATCAAACTAGAATCAGCTGGAGAAGAGTTTCCAATAGCTAGAGGAGTAAGGCAAGGAGATCCCTTATCCCCCAAACTTTTTTCAGCAATTCTGGAAAGCGTATTTAGAAATCTTGAGTGGGATGAGGTTGGTATAAATGTAAACGGCAAGCAACTCAATCATTTAAGGTTCGCGGACGACCTAGTCTTATTATCAGACAATGCCAAGACACTCCAAGATATGCTGCAACAACTGACAGAAGCCAGTCGAGTGGTTGGCCTTACTATCAACAAGTCAAAAACAAAAGTAATGACAAATAGAAAAGAGATAAACATAGTAATAGAAAAAGAGATCATAGAATATGTAAAAAGTTACACCTACCTAGGCCAAATTACTTCATTCAGAGACCAAACAGACCAAGAAATAGAAAGAAGAGTGAGTGGTGCTTGGAAAAGATATTGGTCCCTGAAGGAGGTACTGAAAAGCAAACATTTTCCTATGGCAGCTAAGAAAAAAGTGTTTAATACTTGTATTTTGCCATGTCTCACGTACGGATGCCAAACTTGGGGACTGACACAGAAACATTACCTAAAACTAAGAACATGCCAGAGGAAAATGGAAAGAAGTATGATGGGAGTCACACTAAAAAACCGTAAAAGTGCAGAAGAAATAAGGTCAACAACAAAAGTGGAAGATACAGTAAAGAAAATAAGACAATTAAAATGGCGCTGGACCGGACACATGACAAGAGACAGCAAAGAAAAATGGACAAAGATTATTACCGAATGGCAACCACGAGACGGGAAAAGAAAGCGAGGTAGACAGGCCAAGAGATGGGTGGATGATATAAAAAACATTGGAGGTGCTATATGGATGCGGAAAGCAAGAAACAGAATGGAATGGAAGCAGCTGGAAGAGGCCTACGTGTCACAAGACACGCTGACCACTAGAGCAGAAAATATTTGTATTAGTTAATTTTTTATTTTTATTGTGTATGTCAGCAATAAAGGCTTAAATAAAATAAATAAATAAGTACAAGATCTTTAAAGAGTATCCTATCCTACTAATATTATAAATGTGAAAGTTTGTGTGTGTGTGTGTGTGTGTGTGTATGTGTGTGTTTGTTACTCCTTCACGCTAAAACTACTGAACCAATTGCAATGAAATTCGGTATGTAGATAGCTAGAGGCCTGGATTAACATATAGGCTACTTTTTATCCCGATATTCCCACGAGATCGGGACTTACGCGGGTGAAACCGCGGGGCGCAGCTAGTCAAGTTATATTATGCATCACATTATTGCTCGATTTTTAGGAAACAAGCTTAGTGTTTCAAAACAGTCGAAGTCGTGTTAGTTCGTCAAATCAGGGGGTAGATATAGTTAAACGGTAGCTAATTGACTACAGTATTAGCCTTGTAGAGAATTTTGGAAGGCAATGACACTGATTTTGATTTTCACTACACTTGCTTACTTCTAAGGAGCTGGTAATATTTCACCAGAATCATTATTTATTTCGTTTTAAAACAAGTTTCATGTTAATAAAACTGCAGCACGGTACGTTTTGTTGGTACAAAAGTTGTTCTTTAGATGTTGTTTCTATTCCACTATTGGCGATTTAAATATCTTGAAAGATGCTTGAAAGTTAACGCGTGGCGCCTTTCTCATTGTTTTTTACTACAGACACGTGTCTGGTAATTATAGATAAATACAGTATATTTACGAACGTTATTAAGTCTAGCAAAAAATTGTGAGAATGTTTTCTAGGACTCTGTTAGGTATTCTGAAAATGATTGGTATTTTCTTTACCTAACTTCAGATGAATATTAAACCTACTTTTATTAGTTAATTCATCATCATAATTATTGGCTACTTTCGGTGACTAAATAGCCCTATGCCGATCGCACACATCGGTCACACTTCGAGCAGGTAAACAAAGAGGTAAAGGTGGCTGATTGGTTCATTAATTAAGGTCTTAATATTAAGTCTCGTGAACATGGAGCTCGCAAAAGTATCAAAATATCAAGCTCTACATAAAAACCATAGAAAATTTGCCGTTTTAAATTTATTAAAGCAATACTACTATAACTGACATGATCACATAATGACATAAGTTCCAAATATTAAAATAGATAATAAAAAAATATACCTACTGCTATGCCTCAACCACGGAATATAAAAATTGTCTCAACAATTTAGTCAAGGTGACCGATGGTTACAATTTTTCTAGCAGATTACTAAGTATTAAAATGTTAATTTAGTGACATTTAACTCGATAAAAAGACCATTATAATTTTATGTAGGTTAGGTTAGTTAGGTTAGATACGTCTGAAGGGTCATATTGTAGGTATAATCGTTACCTTCAATCAAACAATTTGTAAACAATATGTCAGATCACGATTTTCATGGTGGTTTTAGCGTTTAGCACTAAATACCTTGTCGTTACCTAGATTCCTAAATAATGTTTTATGATGAGTTTTTTAAATGTTTGCAATTTTACAAGTAAATAAGTCTATGAAAATTTGATTTTATGATCAAACAAATTGATTTAGAGGAGAAAAAATCTACTTGACGATTAACAAATTGTTAAGACGATATAAAAGGTTCATAATAGTACATTACGATATAAGTGTAGTAAATTGATCTTTGCATAGAGGCGGTTTATGACGCGCGAGCGGCAGCGAGCGTGTTAAGAAGCCAAGATGCAAAGATCAATTCCACACGTATATCGTACGACGTTTTTTATCACAGTTGCGAATAAAAGAAAAGACTTGAAAAGAAAACAAAATAATAATTAACAAAATATTTGTGATAAGTCTATGTTTACATTTTTTTAAGGCAATATTTTTTTGTTAATTATGCCCCGGAAAAGCCAGGCTAAAGACTTTTAACCTATACAGCCTCGTCTGACATACAATTAGAGTTTTTTCTATTTGTTTTTGCGTCGGGGGCTAAGAACAAAATACAATGGTAAATACGGAAAAACAATATATTTCAGTAAAGAAAAACAAAAAATAAACATAACTCAATTTTTAATCGTTTTCTAAGTCATTATCACGTAAAATTTTCGTTCGTAAACCGACTTAAGAGACAACCATTTTTGCTAGCTAAAAACTCTTTAGTACCTTCCTACCTTTTTTATACATCAAAACAGTATAACCCAGATAAATTAAGAATGTTTCACCTACCTAACATGTAATTAGCAGTAAGATACGTATTTAACTTATCGGGATAACTATAAAGCACTAGTTGGCTAATGTAAAACGCACTGTGTGTGAATGGGCCCTAAAAAGCATTAAGCCGTTCAAATCCCCGGGGCTGGATGGGATCTTTCCAGCACTACTACAATGGCATTCCCACCAAACAATCTATAGAGCCTGTATAGCATTCAAATATATACCAAAAATGTGGAGGGAAGCAAAGGTGGTCTTCCTACCAAAACCAGGCAAAGAGGACTACACCCACGCCAAATCTTTCAGACCCATCAGCCTAACGTCTTTCCTTCTTAAGACACTAGAAAGGCTAGTGGATCGACATCTAAGAGACGGGGCACTGAAAGATAAACCTCTACATCTCCAACAACATGCCTACCAGAAAGGCAGATCGACAGAGTCGGCCCTACATGCGGTAGTGCATAAAATAGAATCGGCAATCACAAATAAACTATCAACACTTACGGCCTTCATAGACATAGAAGGAGCTTTTGACAAAACAATGCACAAAAGCATCAACCACGCCCTTCAAAAGTTCGAAGTGGAACCGGTTGTGAGAAACTGGACCACGGAACTAGTCAGCAAAAGGGCGGTTCAGATAGTGGTGAACAAGAGCTAAAGTAGTCCGAGGATGCCCACGGGGGGGGGGGGGGGTCCTTTCACCACTTTTATGGAACATAGTAGTAGATAGCCTTCTAAATAGACTAAATGAAAGAGAATACACTACTATTGGTTATGCAGATGATCTAACAATACTAATAAACGGAAGTGCAGAGAACGTGTTATGTAAAGTAATGCGATCCTCCCTTCAAATCGTTGAAAAATGGTGCGACGAACATCAACTGTCAGTCAACCCTAAAAAGACGGAACTCATCCTTTTCACCAACAAAAGGAAGTTACCAGAACTAGAATTACCAAAACTTTTTAATACTGAAATCGCCCTATCGACACAAGTCAAGTATCTAGGCATCATACTTGACAACAAACTAAACTGGGCGAATCATATCGATGAAAAAATGAAAAAAGCCTGTATAGCTTTTGGTCAGTGCAGAAGACTTGTTGGTAAGAAATGGGGTCTTAACCCAAAGATGTACACATCAGTTATCAGGCTGTCTCTAACCTACGGTTCAGTTGTATGGTGGCCCAGGACACAACTGACCACAGTGAAAACGAAACTCCAAAGCCTACAACGCCTAGCGAATGTAGCAGCCACGGGTTGCATGAAAACTACCCCATCAGCCGCACTAGAGTATCTCCTAAACCTGAGACCTCTAGATCTTATCATTCAGGAGGAGGCTAAGCTAGCCGCCCTAAGATTAAGATCAAACGGACTATGGAAGCAAAACATAGAAACAACGCACACAAAAATTCTACCAAGGACCCTAAAAGAAATACCACTTTTAGAGGCACCCACAGACAAAATTTTATGTTATCACGTCTTCGATAGAAGGTACAATATCCAACTCATAGCGGAAGCGAAAGATGGCTCTGGCATCGATGAAGTTAGGATATATTATGTAAACCGCACGCGTGCATAATATGTTGGATTATGAGCCTAAAAGCCGTTGTATAAGATCCACTTTATGAGCAACTGTGATAAAAAGAAATAAATTACTTATCGCTCTTTTTGATTTATAATTTCCTACAGTTTTATGTTTATAGGCAAAGTGTTTATTTTGTCAAAAAAATGAAATGAACCATAAAGTGCCATAGGTTATTGATAACAATTCTTTAAATTATAACTGGTCTCCTAAATTTTCAATTGACCGCAGTATCCCAATAGCCAATTTCTTCCAACAGCCGAAATTAATAAGTACATCAGGCTACCCGGTAGAAAAGTACCGTGTTACCACCGATGACGGGTACATCCTCCAGATGCACCGGATCCCGGCCGGGAGGCGTACGGCAAGGAAGACAGGACCAAACGCTAAGGGGAAGAAGGCGGTTTTGGTGATGCATGGCGTGCTCGGCAGTAGTGGGGACTTTGTTATCATGGGACCTGATAGAAGTTTAGGTGAGTCTATTATAGGGTTAAGGCTTCATGCAGCTGCTACATTACTAAACCTTCCAGTAGATACGTCTTCAGCGGCTTGAGAACTTTTTTATGGGCCTTTACATCAATTCTACTTCACTTTTAAATAGCGTCATCAGCCCTTTTCAATCTTTTAAGTCTTGGGGAGGCTCACAGCTAAACGACGCTCGCTGATCGTTTACGGTCGTGCGGGTTAGCGACGCCTGGCGCGGTCATTACTTCGATGGGTGACCAATTAGAAGTGTGGCAAAAATGTATTTTCGTGAGCTCCTCCGTGTTTCGGAAGGCATGTAAAGCCGTTGGTCTCGATTGCTACGTCTAGTAGCAGTCGTTAGGTCAATTTAGAGGCCTTAAGGCGATCTGAAAACTCTAACAATAGGTGAGCCACACCACTATACGAGAAGAAAAAGAAGAGTCTTCTGTAGATTTTGCAACATATTTTTGGGAAGGTATAGACTTGTGCAGCCAGGGTGCCTGCCTATGTATGTATATGAATCTTTCAACTTAGTAGGTCAGATATGGAAATCTGTAGACATGGGCATCTGTAATATTGGAAATCTGTAGACATGGGTATCTTTAGAAATGAGAATCTGTACATAAAATATACTATAGGCATGAGAATCGGTAGTATTGGAAATCTGTAGAATTGGGAATCTATAGATGTGGGAAAAAAGCAGATCCATTATTATTTATGTGGCTACAGTCAGATTAAAGAACTTGTTAATCCGTCCGGAGCAAACAAATAAGTGACAAAGGTGATTTGCGATATGGAAACCGGAAAACAAAGCTAAAATACTCTCAAATTTTCAGCGTACATCCTAGCTGATTCAGGATATGACGTGTGGCTGGGAAATCTCAGAGGAAACTTTTATACTTCACATAAAAATTTTACTAGAGACGATCCAAGATTTTGGGAATACAGGTTGGTACCTTTTGTTCCTTTTAAAAACCCTATAAATAATCTAAACACAAATATATCTGAAGATGGAGAAAGATAAAAGATTTTTGTACAACACACAAAATTAAAGTAGGAACATAGAAAGCTAGGTAAAAGAAGGTTCATCTAAAAAATTGAAAGGGATCTTGACTTTTTCTGACGGAGCTTGGCATGTTTTTTGCGCGGTGCATCTTAAGTCCCTTTTCTAATGATAGATGGTATAAAGATGAGCAAATAATGATGCCTTCACAACAAACCTGTAAAGCATCTCGGAAACAGAATATTCAAGAAACGCATTGTGACCTAGTCATTCCATAAATGTAAAGTGCACTTTCCGAGACGCTTTAGAGGTTTGGTGAAGTGAAGGCAGTATTTGTCCGCTGTCATGCCCTCTATCGAAGGTATGGGTCTCAAAATACACAGCGGCACGTTAGGTTACTATGCCTATTGTGTCCAAAGGTCTATATGATAATGTAGCAATAAGTAAAGAAAATCTTATTGGTATTTGACATTTCCAGGATAACAACTCATACAGGTAACAAAGTAGGTTCCCTTACAAATGTGAGATCACGATCATTGTACATTTTATTCTGATTAATGACTAAGGACATTAATGCATTAATTATTCATTTAATATAAATAAGTACTTCATTTTCCATTAATTGATGATTAATCTTGTTGATGTTTTTTTTATTGTATATCTATTAGAATAAGTGCAATATAGGCGTGCCTGAGGTATGATAAATACGATATTTGCATGTTCAAAAGGGAAAAATTGTTGGGTATATTTAAATAACTGGAAACTTAATCAATTGCTATGCAAAGGCTATTTTTTTGCGAATAATTTAAATAAATGTTCAGGTCAGCGATCGATCACCATCTCACTTGATGGTGACGATGCGGTCTAATTTGTAGTATGCGCGTCTAGAAGATAATATCTGTTAACACGTGACCTGAAGACCTCCAAATTTTATCGTGTCACGAAAGACTGATTCCGTTCCCTCGGGGTGCCCTAAACTTAGATTACGTTAATATATTTTTCACAGTTTTCATGAACACGGCAAACTAGACGTCCCAGCCATGATTGACAAAGTCCTCAGCATCACAGGGTTACGAAAGATCCTCTACATCGGCTACTCCATGGGGACAACGACGTTCTTCACTATGGCTTCCGAAAGACCAGAGTACAATGATAAAATTGTGGCATTTTTGGCTTTGGCGCCGGCCGTTTACTTAGATAATATAAAGGGAATGGCTAGTACGCTGTTAAAGACTATGAAGTTACCGGTAAGTGATTTTAATATTCTTTATTTTTCGTCCACAGTTAGTATCAATTCTATTTGGCTACTCCGTGGGCAAATACCAGTTCTTTCTTCATTATGGCTTCCGAAATGTCAGAATATAATGATAAGATTGCTAGGTATGATAGTGGTCATAAATGTCACTCGCAAAAGCTTTCTGAGTACGAGTTTTTCTTCTTGCCATTACACAACCTCGTACCTCTAAACCCCTTTTACCACTATGTTTGGTCGGCACAACATGTCATACTTCTCCATTCTATTCCTCATCAAGGACGCATTTACTGCTCTTTTCTCCATACCCCATATCAGACTTCTCCACTCCACACTATTCCCCAATAATGAGGAGGAATGCGGTAATGAGGTCACTAGTGTCGGTGACGCACGTCAACTCACCGCGCGGAGCTGTCCTAGATAATAGCTTCGCGTCAGCAGTTTTGTCGCAGTCGCCGTCGCCTCGTGCGCCGCTTGTAGACAGCGTGCCCCGCGCGTCCCGCACCGCTGCGGCACCTCCACGTGCCGCCGCACGACCTACGCTCCCCGCCCCGCCGCCTTTGCCTGCGGCCTCAGTCCCCGCGAGCGCCCTTGTCGCTTCGAAGCCAAAGGTTCCGAACGACGACGATGATGAAGGTTTTGTCAAGGTGCAAAAGAAGCGGCGACCAAGACCTATCATGAATCGCTGCGGTACAGCCCCGACTGATTCTAGTCAGGGAGTTCGTGCTGCGCCGCCTAACACTCCGGTGTACATCTCCTGCCTGCACTACACTGTCGGGACGAAGGACATCGTCGAGTACGTACGCCGGAAGCTGGGTTGTACGCTGAGGGTGCATATGCTGGAGTCGCATCGAAACGTCAATTTCAAGGCGTTTGTGGTGCGAGTACCGAACAGCTATCTACCTCGCGTTATGGATGAAAGCTTCTGGCCGAAGGACGTGGTGTTCCGTCGCTTCCGCGGACAAATTCCACAAGAACAGACTAAGACGAAAGTGTAGTGTCATGGAAGTGCTACTAACATAGTTCTAAGCTATCTCTTTAACACATTCAATTATTATTATAAAATATGTATGTTAGTCTATAAGGTATGTTTCTATGGGCCTTTGTAGCCTGAAATAAATGATTTATTATTATTATTTTCTCTATGATTTTATTATTAATAAGGTCAGTGTTCTTACCTTTCCCCGCTATTTTTTCTAACGCAATTCCACCACCTCTTCTTTGGCCGAACTCTCGCTCCACGATGACTTCCAAGTTTTGTACTCTCATGGTCTATTTTTACAGCAATCAATGCGCGAAAGAGGTATGATATCAGCGACTCTACCAACAACCATGTTGGAGTTTATCTTCGGAACAATTTGTACAGCAAGAGACCCTCAAGCCGATATGTGTTACAGCGTTATTTACTCTGTTGTGGGTGAGGACTATGAACAGAATGACTGGGTATGTATTGTAAACAACCGGATTGTAGTTTTAAGACTCTCATAAAAATAAATTCAGTATTTTTTTTTTCTCTAATCAAATAAGTATTTACCTATTAACCTTGGAAGGATTATTAACAGACTTCTTTTTTACAAATGAGTTTTTATCGATTTTTTATTTGGGACGGAGGTAATCAAAATGATCTAGCTAGATTTTACATTCAAGATATTTTAGCGTGATATTGTTTTACAATATCATATAGAAAGAATAGGGCTACCACATCCTCAGTGTGTCTTAGAAGGCGACTAAGGGAAATCCCTTAGTAATTGCATAAGCATTTTATCATTGTCTTCGGCGCGGTGGTGCCTAACCTCGAGTGTAACAGCATAATCAAGGATGGTTGGTAACAGACAGACGGCCGGCCGTAAAATAATAATTTGCCATTTCGCAGTACAGAAAAAAACAGAAGTGACGACTACAGTTATTTTGGGCTAAGGCAGGTACAAGAAGAAGGGCCTTTTTTACATAACTACATATTTCTAGTTTGTCTTTTATATTAACAGGATATGTCGCAAACAGCAATGGCCAGACTTCAGCCAGCTTCATGGAGACAATTGGAACATTTTGGGAAAATTGCTATAACAGGTAAGTTCTCCTTTTCTAGGCAAAGATTTTATTTTTACTTTTTTAATTTAATTATTGTGGTAACCTACCTGCGTCCTCGTCCGCATGATGTTTTGAAGAAATGATCAATTATTATAAACCCACACACCTATACTATTATTTTTATTTTAAGAATTTAATATTCATAAGCAACAGTATGTAGTGATTATTTTATTAGAAGATACCTTTTTTTGACGAGTTCTTTCTTCTGGACACGGTCGACTTAGCTGAGAGATTATTATAGGTGCTGGGCAAGCCTGCTCCATCTTCACAAAATGAGACCGAACTGAAGAGGTCTAATTGTGGAAACAGCCCGTACACAAGTTCGTCAACGAACCCCCAAAAAAACCGATTCAATACCCCCGAAAACCTAGTTAACGATAGCCAGTAATCATGATGTATATTATGTTACAGGAGTATTCACATCATGGGAAGACGGCCTATGGGGTGAAGTGAAGCCCTACAACCTGTCACAAGTGAAAGTGCCTGTCTCACTACTGTATGGAGAAAACGATAAGCTCACTGAGAAATCTGTAAGATTTATTGAATTTCTACCAATATTGTAAATGAACCTGTCCTATTTGTTTGCTTATATGTTTTTTACTCAATCCTAGTAAGTAATGCTACTCATCCTATTAATGTAAAAGTTTGTAAGTTTTTATATTTTTAGGAAAAAAATAAGATGCTTGATACGTTATATAGCTATAGTCCTTGAAAACACAAGAGGACAATTTTTATTCTGATCCCACGGGATCGGGACTTACGCAGAAAAAACCGAAGGGAACCGCCAGTATATAAACGACAGCATCGATAGCGTTGAAATTTGAAATGCGGCGCGACATGGAAACAAGCGAGTAGTACGGCTGTCTGATTTTTGCTTAAAATTCCAGAAATTTCCATAGGGTTTACACATATAACATCAGGTTTTATAGGCTTTAGTAACCTATCCTAACTATGTAACCCTGGAGTATCGGCCGGGTCCGTTGAGGGTAGGGAAGCCGTTGGGAGTCTACTGTAATTTTAAGTATATTTATATGCTAGCTGCGCTTCGCGTTAACACCAGCGTAACTCCCGATCCTATAGGAATATCAAAATGAAAAGTAGCCTATAGCCTTCCTCAATAAATGGACTATCCACCACAAAAATATTTTTTCAATTCGAATCAGTAGTTCCTGAGATTAGCGCGTTGAAACAAACAAACAAACTCTTCAGCTTTATAATATAAGTATAGTTAAATTCACATATTTTAAAAGTTAATAAACAAATTAATAATCCAACAAATAAAGGAATACAATATATGTATTCCTTTATTTGTTGGCTTATGATAAAAAGATATTAATTATTTTAATTAATTGATAGCAATTAAATCTGTTTAATTCGTTTTATTGTGAGTAAAGCTTTATAAAAGCTAGAGATTAATCCAACAAATAAAGGAATACAATATACTTATGTTTTTTCGTTTCAGCAAGTAATGAAGCTAGCAGAGCTACTCCGCTCCAATGGGGTTCTAGAAGAAGTTCGGCCGGGCTGTTCGTGGCCAAAGTTCAATCATTTAGACTTCGTATTCGCTAAAGATGTAGGCGTCTTATTAAATAAACCATTAGTCAAAGAAATAGATAGATTGTTCGATAAATATGGTGATTTATGAATGTTTTAGCTTTATTTTAGTGAATAATTTAAGTGTTTCGTTAGGTTTTTGCATTTTTTTTTGCTTATGATAAAAAGATATTAATTATTTTAATTAATTGATAGCAATTAAATCTGTTTAATTCGTTTTATTGTGAGTAAAGCTTTATAAAAGCTTTATTAAGATTATGTGATTGAACCAATTACTAGAAATATTTTCAAATTAATTTAGGGCACAACTTGATGTAAATGTATTTAACTTGACACTGGCTTTATGCACAAGTCATAGCATTACTTTACTGACTTCAAAAAATAATAATAAATTGGAACCATTTAGGTATTTATAACAGATGGCACCACGGGCACAACTCACCACTGTCACACCTAGCGTACCATCTTACTTAGTTGCTTGCCCCGTAGCAACTGTTGTGTATCTGTGTGTATGTATGTAGTTGATGTTGTTGTTATATCTATACATATAGCTGCCAACTGAGTTCCCTTATTGTTTAAATAAGATTAACTCTAGAGGGTACTTTTATAATTTGTTAATAATACACGTTATTGCAACAATTTATTGTGGTTTTACTGAAAATATAATACTCTCATGTTCCTACCAACTTTCTTGCGTCTAATTATAAGTATTTTTTTGTTTTAAAATATGTTATAAAATAAAATAGTTTTAAAATATGTTTCGACATATTGTACAGTATGTACAGTGTGTCTTGTTGATTTATGCAAATTGATTAGGTTCATCGGACGTTCATTTCATCATAGAATCTGTTTGCTTTTTGCTGGCAAAGGTCTCTTTTAACTGTTTCTATTTTTCAATGATCTATACTAATATCATAAAGAGGTACTTAACAAGTTTGTTTCTATGTATAGATGTTGGGGTAATCTCCGAAACCACTGAACCAATTTTAAAAATTCTTTAACCAATAGTAAGGTAAATTATTAGAGAATAACATAGGCTATCACTTATTTAAAAAAAAAATAGGGATCCGTTAGATAATTGCAATATTGTATGGTAATAATATTGTAGGGCTGAATCGATTTGTATGAAATTCATTGTGTATATTTGTTAGGTCTGAGAATCAAACAACATATGTATATACTTATATTTCCTCTTTTTATTTATATATTATTTTATTTTTTAGGGCAAAACAACGGTTTGCCAGTACAGCTAGTACTATAATAAGTACTTGTCTATAAATATAAATTTGAAAAGTGTCCTGACTGAATGAATAGATCATCCCAAGGAACGGTGACGTCGGCTTAATTTACCTAGGTGTATTGAATTCATCCAAGATTTTTTGGGTGAATTAGGTAGGTATATAACTTAGTAGACTGTATTCACTCAGGTGATTCCTTGGTGTATTACATACACAACATGGTGGATTTTATTCACCTACTTACAATTATTGTGTAATGCAATCGTCTTGGACACTTGTTTGAAAGAAACAGATCAAGCAAAACATTGGTTGTAATAGCAAACTAAGACACACTCTTACAAATGTGAGAGTGTGTCCTTAGTTTGTACCCTTTTCACGCTACAAAGAAGATATGTGCGAACATCCATAAAAAAATACATACAACCGAATTGAGAACCTCCTCCGTTTTTTCAAAGTCGGTTAAAACTACAGAACCTATTGCCCTATTGCGATGGAACTGGCTGAAGTTCAGGCTAGTTACTCTTTTTCCTGATATTCCTACAGAACGGGACTTACGCGGGTAAAACCGCGAAGCGCAGCTAGTGTTCTATAACTGTGCTCAAATGAATTATTTTCGAGTCTCACCTTATATATTGTAAGCTTGAATCCAGCAGTGGTTTGGCTGTGCCCAAACCAAAGGCTGCAACTTTAGCATCATGGAGTTGTCGACACTCTGAAAACATAACTCAGACTTTAATCGAGTGTTCATTTAGCCATAATTATCATCTGCTTGTTTGTTTTAGATGAGATATTGGCAAAGAATAGGGATTCAAATATCTATAAGTACCAGAAAAAGAAGGAAAAGCTGGTTGTAAACCATTCTGTAGTGAACATAATTATCTCACATCGATTCGAATAAGTAATGAAAGGTTTTTGATGAGGGTGAACTGAAGGTGATTATTTTACAAGAAAATTACCTTTTTCAGTAGTGGAAAGGGCAGGTGCTTTGGAAGATATTTAACCATTAGTTTCTGTGCGCAAAAGCTAAAAATCACAAGAATAATTCTTTGAAAAATAGAAAAATTCTGTGAAAATCGACGACGGAGCACGAAAATAATTCAATGTTTTTGTTTGTGACATTGACAGTGACAACAGTAGGCAGTGACAACAATCAAACCTAACTGTCACGGTGTGTGGCTGTCATTTTTTATTCAATGACGTGTTACGGATGAATGAAAATTGACCTAAGAGTAAGATATGTAGATACAACGTTATATTGTGTGAAAGAGAAAACAAACCATGCGAAGTCTAAAATATTAAAAGCTTTTTTGCCAATCTGAAACATTTTAGCCTCTTCGATTTCTTTCCTTCCTCGTTCAATGCCGGAATTTTTTGGTTTTTCTTCATTTTCGCTGCCAATTCGATAAAAATTGATTTAATTCAATTAGAAATTATAGCTAATTAGTGTACTGTGGTTTTGGTGCCGTGAAAAACGTAGCAACTATGGATCTTCATAGACCCGTGGACCCCAATAAGGTAAAATTGTTTTTCAACAAGAAAACAGCTTAGGCGCCGCTAATTCATTATTTAGTTAGTAATTAACACTTATATTTTATGTATTTAGACGTACGAGGAGTTGTCGGCGGACGAGAAGCTCAGGTATGTTGTATTTTTATATCAAGGTTAGATTTATAAGGATAAAATTGAAGCTATAAAATTAGCTTAGAATAAAGGTGATTAAACATGAAATAGAATACTTAGGTAACTCTAAAATGTGTAATCAGAATCACGTTATCTAGGATAATAATCAGTTGATTAAATTGAAGCACACACTAAACACCTAACATTCATTGTATTTACTTAGGTACTTCCTTGTCAGTATATTGATACATGCTTTCTGTATATTTATATATGTTTTTGCATAAGAATGAACCTTAAAATGTTAAGCACAAAATAGAGTTATCATAAATTGCAAAAATGGCTAAACTCGATATTTTTGTCACATTGTAATTATTATCTTCCAGATATGATCACCAGAAGCTCCATGAACTCCATCGAGGCCACGAGTCAATGCATACCACCATGATACTTATATTGATTGTAACACTTGTTATAGCACAGGTTATTGTCGTCGAATGGAAGAAAAGACATTATAGATCTTATTCAGTAAGTATTAAGTCACATTGTCTATTATTATTTGAGGATTATAAATAACACATGTGTGCTCTATTATAATAAGTTACCTAAAGATGTATATGACATTTCCAATAACAGGCTTAAATTTTTATGAAGCATAAATTGTGCGATAAGGCATACTATTATAACTGCTCCATTTCAAATAATACCTTGTAAATATTTGTAATAATAATATTGACCTCTCTGAGATTAAATATTTGTAAAATAAACTGGTGCCATCTTCTCATTGGTGGGTACGTTCCATAGTCACATATTATCCTATCTTAGTTTTTAAGACACTGTGAAGAATCATACAATTTGTATGAGATCACATACAAATTGTATGATTCCAAATGAATAAATTTTTTTGAGTTTGAGCTTGTACGCAGAGGACATGCAATCAATCACTCTGGTAGTTTTTTGGGGAGCAGACATATTAATATTGTTATTGATATGATGATGATAATCCATCCAGTATAACAGTTCCATATCACCAAAAATTGTCCTGTTCCCCAAACCTTTTTGTAGTATCTTAATTTCTACTTAAATGATAAACACTAAATATTTCTCAATTCCAGTTCTTCACAATGGTAGCGATGTGGTCAATACCTCTGTTGATGAGCATCAGGAACTCATGGTACAGGTTCATTGTGGTGTGGAGTATATTCACACTGCTAACTGCTGTTGTCATGAGGAAATCTAGTCACAAACCTATGTCTGTTACTACACCTAGGTGAGTTGTATGTTAAGCTCAAAAACAGTTTACACTGCATTTTGGCCCCTATAAGAAAGCTACAACTAACTATCTACTCTTAACACTTACTGATATAAGTGATAAAAGTAGAAATAAAATATGATAAAAGTAGAAATAAATGAACTGAACTGAAGACTTTATGCATTGCAATTACTCCGGCAGAGCGGGAAGAGCTTGACTATGCATGCATCTTTGGCTTTATGGACCAGCCTCAGCCTTTCTAGCTCATCTGGATGCCTGCCCTTCGTTACGGGCAGGGGCTGCACTCCCTCCGCAACTCCGATATAAAAAATAACACTATTGTGGGACAAATAAGACTATTTATGCATTCATGAGCTCTAAAACCAATTCGTGCCGTTCCGGCACATCTGGATGCCCATGCTTCGTTACGGGAAAGGCTACACCCCCTCCTCATCTTTAATTTATAAAATTACACTATAATGAGACAGACAATACTATTTATGCATTCATGAACTCTAAAACCAATCTGTTTCCAGGTTAGTCTACAAATGGTTCTACCTAATATACAAAATATCTTGCTTCATTGGCGTCATTGGATACATTATAATGATGCTGACCTTCTTCGGAGTGAACCTGGTCTTTGGTCAGAAGCCACAGTCCTGGATGGATGTGGGGCTTATGATGTTGTTCTATGGACTCTACTTTGGTGTCTTGGGACGGGATGTAGCTGAATATTGTACTGATAAAATGGCTGCTTCTATTGGGGTAAGATTGAAGACCTAAGATTTATGTCGCTTTAAATATTGCTAATGCTAACAATAATAAAGAGATGGTTCTATCATTAGCAAGGTGGGTGATTGAGATTGTGGGTCATTGCCATATATGATAAATAGAAGTGGCCCTAGAATACTTCCTCATGGAACACCTTGACAAACTACTTGTTGATCGTAGCTACAGATGCTGTCAGCATGAGTTTTATAAACATAAAAAAACATCTTTTCCATTTATAATGTTAGTACCTATACAAGTATCTTCTTTAGCTTTTTGACCGATTTGTCTATTGATCATTTAGTTTTATTGCATGTTAGATAATATGTTAAGCCTTTATTAGAATTCTGTATTCAAGAGGAAAATGAGATTCTTATAAAATCAATCAGTTGTGTATCTGTCTAATGTAAATGTCTATAATATTTCAGTATTATACAAAAGAAGGTATCCCGACGCGTCAACTAGAAAGCAACGTGTGCGCAGTATGCGGTAACCAGTTGTTAGTTGATGTTCATGAAGAAGGAGTATTAGGTTAGTCTCTGGAAATGTTCTTTAAGCAAATGGCTTGAATTCGCGCCCTTCTGCTTAAAGTGGAGACTGACAGTTTGTTCAAATCTGAGTGTCTCTGTATGTATGAATAATAGAAAATCCTTTATCTAGCCGCCATAACACAAGGCTGGTAGCTTAGCTCGAGACTAGATGGCGCTGCCTGCTTAAAAAAAATTTTTTTTTTTGACTAACAGGTTTGATTCGTGGCTAAGGTAATGACTTTTTCAAAAATCTATTAATGCAGTTTCAGTTTTTGTCAAAATCGGGCAAGCAACTCCTTTTATCAATTTTCGCTATCACTTATAGTTTAGAATATAGCCCTGAAGGCCCATATAAAAATTCACCGTGTATTATGGTTCTAAACTAATCGAAACTATTGCGTCCCTCTAAGCTTCTAACTCTCTTGGTAGGTAATGATGAAATCATTATGCCACGCCCACTGTTACTCGTATCCCATCATTATAATATTTATTCACCTATTTTCCAGAAAATACATACAAGTTAACGTGCGGGCACGTATTCCACGAGTTCTGTATCCGAGGATGGTGTATCGTCGGTAAAAAGCAGACCTGTCCCTATTGCAAGGAAAAAGTCGACCTTAAAAGGATGTTCACTAATCCGTATCCTTTTATATAACGAAACTAGCGAATCGCCTTGGATTCATGTAGCAAAGCATAAGTATCCGCTTTTATATTCTTCGCATTATTTATTTGGTCTGTCTGTTTGATTCATCCCTCGGTTTTCTTAGTTATACACAAAATAGGGTTGCATTTGACGTTTGCTTTTATCTGGAATCTAAGATCGTGTGCTAGTCCAAATAATGCTTTTCTATTTTATGCATAACATTATTTTGCAAGTAATTCTGTTTCAAACTCGATGTTTTGCAAAGTTCTCGGGTATCTAATATCTCGCAAAAAAAACACATATTATGAAGATGACTTTCCGACCGTCATAATAATATAAACCCAGTTTCCTTAACCTATTACAACAGTTGGGACCGACCTCACATAATGTATGGTCAACTCCTCGACTGGATCCGGTGGTTGGTTGCCTGGCAACCACTCATCTTGTTCCTAGCTCAAGGCATCAACTGGATCTTTGGACTCGAATGATTAATATTTAACAGATACATTGGTAATGTTTAATGGTATGTGTGACGTGACGTGTTAAATTAAGTGAAAACTGATCCGGTGCGAAGGACCATTTTTAAAATGTCAAACTGTGTACGGTTTGTGTAAGAATGAACTAGCTTTTACAAAATGTGTTTTGGCGAAAGAAATGGAATACGAAAGGGGTTTGTTATAAACTTAACTATAACCTTTAAGGTTTTATTTGTTTATTGACTCTTGGACTAATATTATAATGGAATATTATTATTTTCCCGGGTCTAAATCGCGTGTTTTTTTTACATAATTACTATTAATAGAAATAGTGTGAGTTTAAAAAGTTTAAATATGACTTAATTTTATTTCCAAAAACAGCTGATTTTCCGCTAAACATCGTAAAATTTCGAAAATCAATCGCGTTAAACTCCCGCTTTTAAATATTTAAAGAGTTTTTCAGAGTTTCATCAAAATCGGTTCGGTAGTATTCTGCGACATTTAGACGCGTAGTCGCAATTAAAGTCTATGAATAAATAGGGTTTGAAATATAAATAGTTTTGTAGAAATCTGCATTTTTATGGAATGATGAATTGAAACTTGTATTAGCTAGATTTTCTTTAGCAACAACCTTAGACGTCTGTGGTGTAGTGGGCGAATGTTCGCCTATGAAGCAAAAGGTCGCAGGTTCGATACCCGCCGTGGAACAAATATTTGTATGAAATATACTGATCTGGGAATTTCAGTTATTTATAAAAGAAAAGTATAGAAGTATTCTTTTCAGTGTCTAGCACCCAAATTACATGTCTAGTTGCTTAATTTGGGGCTAGATGGCGCTATACGCAATGTCTTACCAAAATTTGTTTAGTTTTAATCGCATTTATCTAGTTTTTTTAGCATCGAATTTCTATAGCTAGCTAGTCGGAATTGGTTCTTAGGTACATAAAATACCTACTTGTCATTTAATCATCTTATGTTATATTTTAAGCATCGAGCATATACCCAGTAGATGTGGAATGCGGGCCATAAAATTCGTGTGCTAGTGTAGTGTGGCATTGATGCAATCAAATGAAATATTTCACATTATTTTATATATTTAAATAACTAGTAAAATAAAAAAAAACCCTCAATGTATGCAAACTTAAATCATTATATTGATATCTTTAAGAGTTGTTTTATTTTTTTTAATTTCCCGTGAGCTTTGTGTTCCGTAAACCATTGATTTTTTATACTAAAATTAGAATTCTTTTATTCATTTAGAATCATATAATTTGCATGAAATCACACACAAATGTGAAAACGCTATTATTTAACGAAAATTATTGAAAATGAAATGCTGAATGTCTTTTTTCTATAAAATAACATCAGGCAGATGTGAAAATGTTTTAACGCTGACGTATCATTTGTAAAATATATCAGGAAACATATAGAACATAATTATTGGAAAGCCCTACTCTAGCATTACGTTGACAATATAAATCGGAATCATTAGTCTGTAAAAAGTCTGTCAATCGAAAACCACCGATTGGGAGTTGATTTGGCGAAATTATTGCTAAGCAAAATATATAATATTTTTGGTTTCTACTGGGTATGCACTCAATGACTTGAACAGTGAATAAGCCTTTTAATAATATATAATCTAATAAAATAAAATATAATATAAAAATGTTGTACATAGGTACATGAGCTATGTATACCTAATTATGTCATAAGTATTATGAATTGTATTATGTCATTCTTTAAAGGGGTGTTGCCATCGTCTGATATTGGTTTGTAAATTCTTTTAAAATTAAAATTATTAAGATAAATAAATTGTAAAATAGTCCGTCCCATGTTATCCTAAATTGTCACATTTCGTAAATATAACTTAAGGATGCACCCCATTATCATATTCTGTCTGTCACGACCAAGGACGGTGTAAGTAAACGGGCAGTCAATGGGTGTCAAGTATGGAAAATACAGACTAAACATTATAAAACAGCCATTTTATTGACCGTAATTTTTTGATTGCCGTAAGGAGTTTCAATGGTTTTACCTTAGTTATTCACAATATATTTAGAATGTGACATTTTAGGACATTATGTGACAGTTTTCTTTAATATGTCCTCTATCTGGTATTATCAAGATTGGACGATGGCATTTTTCAACAAGACCCTTTCTGAAGTGAATATAAGAATTTGGCTTGAATATATAGCAGCTCCAATGAAATATGTATTAAACGTGACGTCAAAACAGCGGTAAATAATGAGTCATCCCCCCGCTCCGATTTGAAGTCAAGTATACCACGATGATGATGATAATAAGTTTAGTTGTTTTAATGGCATAAGCAACGGAAAGACAAACAACAGACGGGCATGAGTTTTTTAAATTATGAATTCAGGTTCTATTTCTTATTCTCCGATTTGAATTTGCTTCCAAGTAGACTTTAGTCTATTCTTCCTATAATATAAAATTAAACTTGTGACATATTTTTAAATAAAATTATTGTTTAAAGTCCGTAGTGCGATTTTTTTCGTATAGCAACCGTTACTATCATGTTTGCATAAACGAGAAAATTTTATAGAAAGTTAAAGCTTCGCAAAACATCCGCTAGGAGTGCTTTTCAACTAAAGAAAAAATTTAACGCGCTACGAATAAGCGTTACGAAAACCCGCAAGAGAAAGAGAGAATGAAGGAGACCGATGACCAATGTCCCAAAAAATTAATAAAAAAAGGGTAAAGGAACTTCGTTCTAAACGCGTGTCCTGCGACAAGTAATTTTTTTGCTGCTTTATATTATGTAAATACGCATATACACTGTTACTTAAATGTTGATCAAATATTATCAGTTTCTCTGTCATGAAAATTCTAGTTTTTTTCTTTAAAATGTAATATTAATTTATTGGAGATGCAATATAATACTGTGTAAATATATAATTGTAGTTATATTATTATCAATTGGGTTACAGGTGGATAAGGATCTAAATGAACGTTATCAAAAATATACTTAGGCTTGGAACTGCGTTACGTGGATACCGCGCGAGGTTTCTTACAAAGTTGCGACGTTTGTTAAGTACATGTACAAATATTTTTTAATAACTCTCAGTTACATGTCAAGCAAGAATTAAACCGGCAAAGTGCGTGTCCGTACCAGAAATACATAAAAGAAATCTGAGAAAACATCTGTCTTGCAATCATCGTTTATGAGTTACAGCCTGGTGACAGAAAGGCGGACGGACAGCGAAAGTAATAAGGTCCCGTTTTTACCCTTTGGGTACGGAACCCTAAAAAAATAGTCGCAAAACGCAGTTTCAGGCCTAATATGGAATGTTGTTCAGTGAGTATGCTACAATCGTTATTTGGTCTCTGGATCGAGTTTGGGCTAGCACCTAACCCATGTCAGCGCCCAAACGAGCGTTCGTTAAGATTCTTGTCGCAATGTGTGTTAATTGTTCTTTTAATTCTTGCCGTAGTTGTACATTAGTTAAAACTTACGATACAAAACCTTTTCCAATGAAAAATATGTATACAATTATTGTATACATAACATAAATATTTGTAATGGATCTCCTGAATTGTAAAGAACAATAAAATGTATTATTTGTTTGTACAAAGATGATTTTGGAGTTTTTATTTGTTTAATTTACGCCCAGCGGTTTTGGCGGCGCAGGCGTCACTCCCGGTCTTGTGGGAATATTATGCTAAGATGTGTGTCATTCAGCAGGCTTCAATGTATCCACATACTAAAGTTCACCAAAATCGGTCCAGTAGTTTCAGAGCCTATTCATCTATACTTATCTATAATATTATAAAGACAAATTGATTGTTTGTTTGAATTAAATAGGCTACGGTCGAAACAACTGAATCAATTTAAATGAAACTTGGTATGAGAATACTGAGAATACATTGATTCATTGACAGTAACTTAAGCTCCTTATTACTACAAATAAAAAACCGCCCAAGTGCTGCATTAAAGGAGGTGGCCTTATGAAATAGTACATTGTTACCCTAGGTGTGAAAGTCACTCATTGAGTCCCGAGACGGAGTTTGGCGCCCGAGCGTAGCAAGGGCGCTAATAGTTCGAGGGACTTAATGAGTCTTTTACCCGAGGTAAACACTGTGCTTTTCATTACGAATAATACATAAAATTCTTCATAATAACGAGAGTGAATGAGAGACTCCATACTACCTCTGGCGGTATGCATGAGCCGTGTGAAGCCATAATTGTTATTCTTTGGTGTTACCTAAAGCAAGGAGGTTAGGTTTTTGAAGTTCCTAATGCGTAATGATACTGATACTGGCTACAAGTACATTGCACAAGCCGCGCGAAGCCATAATTTGACATGACAGCTGTCAGTGAAAGCGATTTTCCCTAGGGCTGAAAGTTCAACTTTCTACACGCTCTTCAGGCATCTTTAGACCTACTTTCGGAGTATGAGTATAATGAAAAAATACTTTTGCCACACGAGAGGTGTACTCATAGAGGTAGGTCGAAGGGTGTACTAGTACTACTTCTCTCAGTACTCTCAGTACAGTAGTAGAAGTGTAGATGTGGTGTAGAGATGCTCGAAGCAATAAAACTCCAAAGACGTTTTAACACAAAACTTTTTAAAGAAACCTTTTTCAACCACCTTTCTTCTTTTCAAACTGAAATTCCTTCAGAGGAAATTCCACATTCAAAAATAATCACCAAAAAATATCTTCTCAGTCAAAACGTCAACGCAAAACAAACGTTACATCTTAAAAAAACAATGTAGGTAATAAATTATACAAATCAAAAATTCTAGTTGAAATTTAAGTGTGAAAATGTTATTGTTCCCAATAAAACATTGCGGCCATATCGGCCATAGCATGAAACACATGAACTATAAATTGGCAGTCACAAACACTCCGAGTTTGACACAGTTCGTTTTAGGTAAGTTCAAACCAAGTTAAGCTTAATTTTCACATTCAAGAAATAGTAGGTACCTCAGTTCTGATATGCTTCTCAAGTGATTACTTCAGATTTCCTGGCTTCGTGATGACAGCTGACAGCGCTTGCATATGCAGAGGACCTTTAAGCTTAAAAAGATTATCTTGTGTTGGCTAATCAAATCTGGCTTAATTCGCTTTATATCCTGGAATTAACTTTGAATTAACATTTTATTAACTTTGAAAATTTTCAAATATTTTCTATGAAAAATATTCAATAATTGCACCGTGACGAGACTTGACCTCACAATAGACTGTTCGTGTCTAGGAATCAAATTCCGAGTGCAAGTTTACGAACTTAAATAAATAATTTGTTTCATTTCCCAGGTTGTCGTTTATACGCAAAAGACTCCAAAGCATCAAACCGCTCATCGTGTTGCAAAGACGTAGTGCAAACCGAAGGTCGTAAGATAGAACCGTGGCCGAAATCGGATCCGCCGCCGCCTCCCTGGCGATGCCAGTGTCCCCAAGACCCGCAGCCTGTCAACAACGACCCCTACCGGATCAAAGTGCCAGAGATTGTGGTTCCACCGCTACCTCCTAACAACTGCAAGGTAATTGCTTAATATCCATTAACTATTCTCGCGGTAGTGCTTGGGGATAATAGAGATACTTAGTTCCACTTGGGAACACAAGTAGGTAATTGGAATTTACTCGGTAACATATTGTTACGAAAGTGTTTTTTTTTTAGTTTTGTTTGTAAAGTTATAAATAAATTAAACTTTTGGGATTTCCAATAGCTGTAGTCAATATCCCTACCTAGCGACATTCGACATCGTCTAAAAGTGCGTTTGACGAAATCAGAGCCGATTCGAGCCGCGAGCTGATATAAAGACTAATGAAATCCAGCTTGTGCTTTGTCATCAGTGGAGTGGCGGTGTGCTGGCAACCGGGATGCAAGGGCAAGATTCCCAGCAATCGAAGCAGCAGGAGGGACCCTTCCACCACCAACAACCCGAGGCGCAAGAGGAGGAGAGAGAGGAGGGATTCATGGGCATGCTCAAAGGGTTGTTCGACAAAATCAGAGGGAAGTCGAAAGATGAAAGCAGAGATTCCTTCTTGTTGCCCAGCGAACGCGATCCGTAGAAGCAGCACCGGCCTTTCGTCCAGCGCACTTGACACAACATGACACCGCATCACGTAGCACATCACTAGACAGTTGCTTTGTCGACAGGAGCTGCCGATCGAAGACAGCCAGCTGTTCAGGAACCCAGTCTACAACTTTCAGAAGGGCGAGAATCACCTGAAGGATATGTTCCACAACTCCCCTGTAGTCCATCCGGACTATTGGAAGGAAAAACCGGAACCACCTAAAAAGAGTTTTGCTAAAGAAGCGTTGCCGAAACTAGGGTACCATGGACGAACGAAATATAAGTTTGCGTTTCACGAGCCGTGGCGGCCTTTAGACCGCATGGCCCTTCTCGAACAGGCCGAGAAGGATGAGCTGGACAACACCGTTGTCGAGGCGGCGCTCAAGTAGAGCTCTGATTTCGTTAAAAAAAATTGCAAAGTTAAGTTAACGTTTTGGCGAATGTCGTTTGGTGTGGAATAAAATTAGTCGTACCTATATTATTGATTTGTTTTATTTCTGAGGTAAGACCATTTTTGTAGAAGATAATTAATTAAAAGAAGGCTTCCGAAGTTTAAGGAAATATGTAGGATTTAGTTGCATTCTGTGATCGACTGGTTTTAAAAGGTTGAGGTATAGCTACATGTAAAGGCATCTTCCAGCCCATGATAGCCTGCGCGAAGCAGAGGGGAGGTCCGTGCTCGCTCAAGCCCATACCGGACAACCCGCCATGTCCCCCCGACCCGCCTCCACCGTTCCCCTGGATCTACGTCTGGTTAACAGCAACGTTTATGGCTGCTATTGGAACCGTAAGATAAACTTTATTTTTCTGTATTGATGTGGTACTAGAATTCGCAAAAAGCATGGATGTAGAAAAATAACGAATACCGTCTTCAGAACAAACACTTGAGGCACTCATAGTAAGCCAGTTCGCTACACCTACACGCCGAAAGCGGCCATATTGACATCATAGTAAGGCACCGCCCGTCATTACGCTCCGTAACCTCGTCGCGTAGGTGTAGCGAACTGGCTTACTATGGGTGCCTCACTTGTTTGTTCTGAAGACGGTACCTATCCGTTATTTTTACTACATCCATGCCTATAAGTCCCTTAAAATAAATAATATTGCTTATAACGCATGACATTAAATAGGTATATATAATTCTCCTGGCTCAGTGGTAGTTAGGTATGAATTTCTTTGTGCATATTCGTTAGGTCTGAGAATCGAACAACATCTATATATATATATTTATTTATTTTTTTGGAAATGACTAATCAACGTTTGCCGGGACCGCTAGTTTCTAATAAAATGGTATGCAGTCTAAACTTAGTCACACCCAAAATGTCTGGCACATTTGGGCATGGGAAGAACGTCAAGTACTTAGGTGCATTTACTTCTTTTCGAGATCCCTTTTTTAAAGGTGATAAAAGAAAATCGTTTAGCTAATCATAAAACTGTGGATCCTGGGTAAAGAATTTAAAAGAAGATTTTTTCTAAAATTAAAGGTTCTTCAGTTTGAAGATCGGCACTGCCCCCGCGGTTGTACAACGCTCATTTTATAGCCAAGAATTCGATTTCAGTTTTACAGATTATATCGTTGGAAGGAAGAGAGGGATAGGCTTGGCGAAAGTAAACCAATATGTGAGTAACTATGTCACTCATCGGTAACTATAGGTAGGTACCTATATATCATTATACAATGTCATTAATACCACATGCATTTTGGAGAACATAACGGAGGCCAATGGTTTTAGTATTGCAAAAGTAGACGTAACTATTTAATAAGCTGAAGATGGTTTCCTATACCTATGGTGCAACAGCACTAATGACTCAGGTCCAAAAAATTCAAACTACTAGGTAGTTAAGTGCTATTTTCTTTAAAATGCTTACAGATGACAAGAATCGTGATACAAGCTGGAACTACACAATCATGCTTGGGTCATTATAACGCCTAGGGTTTAATGTGTACCTAGTATTCAGCAGATTTTAAGTCTGCATTTCTCATGTGCCTCTATTATCACCGACAGGGCGCCCTCGTAATAAGAGAAAACGACCGTACCACGACATGGATTTACCGCCGTGTGTGCAGTACCTTATAGTCGGGACCGGCGCTGCTGGCTGGGCGGCTTACAGGTCTATCATGCAGCATGATAAAACAGCTAAGGTAACAAGTCTTTCCTGCCCTTCATTTCTGCGATCTTAGAGTTAGCTTTTTAACCCTGGATTAAGCAATTTACAGTTTTATCACACCTTGGACTGGGTAACCGAACTTTTAAGTGGAAATGAAAAGGTCCTACCTTCAGGCATATCTATTTGGGTAAATATTAGCGAGAGCAGGTGGTGTTTTGGATAGTATTTTTATGAAAAACCCCTTGGAAAACTAAAAGACGAATGAACTGATTTTAATGGAGTTATTTATATCCAAAAGTGTGCCGGTGTTTATGAGCCTTTTCCATTGGTGAATCTGTGTTTTGTTTTAATGTACAGAGCTTACAGAGCTTGTCTTTCAGGTATTTTTCGTAACTAAGGAAGATTGTCTGCCTTACCGTCGTATACCGCTGTCGAAGTGGATGTGGTGGAACAAAGAACCTCCGGACTTGAAGAATTTGAACTACGTTGTGGAAGGGAAACGAACAACGTACGTTTTACTTTACAAAATATAATCTTAACCAATTGACAGATCTCACAGACCCACTCCGGATTGGTTAAAGCCAACATTGCTTCGATGGCAAAATGCCCTACATTTTATCCAAATATTTGACTTATTCATAGTATTTTTTTATTTTATAAAATATACTCGATTAAGACCCGGGAAGAGTTTTGGCGGGAACGAGTTAACAACGTCTCGTGCTGCAGTTTTATTTTCTTGAAACTTAGTTGTAACCCGAGTTTAATTGTATAACTCTGGTGGAATGTTATTCAATTTAGTTCTGTGAAAGTGCACAAGTGTAGTGAAAGTAAAAATCAGTGTCAAACATGAAGTTTTCTCGTTGCCTCCAAATCTCCTATTAAGGTTATGGTAAACTTGCCACCGCTTGGCCCGATTTATGAAACATCGGGTCATAATTTGGTGCAAAATATAACTTGACACCGGCTAAATGCACAAGCCGTGCGAAGCCATAATTAATAGAAAAAAAAAACTGGCAGTCATTGGGGACTGCCGACAGAAGTGAAAACTTAAAACTATGAATGAAATGACAGTGGTCATACACACTCGTAGCTATAGATAGATATATAACATTAACATACTAGCTGCGGCCCGCGGTTTCACCCGCGTAAGTCCCGATCCCGTGGGAATATCGAAAAAAATATCCTATGTCCGTCTTATGATTGTAAGCTACCTCCCCACCAATTTTCAGCCAAATCGGTTTAGCCGTTCCCGAGTTATAAATGGTGTAACTAACACGACTTTCTTTTATATATATATAGATAGCTGCGGCCCGCGGTTTCACCCGCGTAAGTCCCGATCCCGTGGGCATATTGGGATAAAAAGTATCTTATGTCCGTCTCCTGGCTCTAAGCTACCTCCCTACCAATTTTCACCAAAATCTGTTCTGCCGTTCTTGAGTTATAAGTGGTGTAACTAACACGACTTTCTTTTATATATATAAGATTAGTACCTGGATGACCGAGCTTTGCTCGGTATATTTTTTTTTTCTTAGTCTAGCCAACTTAACATTACTTAGCTTAACAACGCCATCTGCTGGAATAACTTTATTGCTCACAAAAAATAGTATTAGTAGTTCGACCAATAGATGTCAGGAAGAGTCATATTTTTCAGATAAAAAAAGTAAGTTTCGATAAAACACGAATGAAATGACATTTTCTAAAAATGATTCCTAGCTAGATCGATTTATCGCCCCCGAAACCCCTTATACACCAAATTTCATGAAAATCGTTGGAGCGGATTCCGAGATTCCAATTATATATACAAGAATTGCTCATTTAAAGATATAATATTAGTGACGCGAAACCAACCAACAAAATAAACAAAAAACCAAACACAAACGCGGGCGAATGCCGAGCTGTCAAAACCAAAATGACAGTTTTGGTCGCGCAAACCATAGACTATAGCGAGTCGACTGATGTCTTACGCTTTTTCGATCAGGTCACGTGTTAGCGAGTCGACTGATGTCTTACGCTTTTTCGATCAGGTCACGTGTCCTGACGCGAGTTTAAGATTTTATACCCATTACAGAAAAGTGCTCAACGCCGCTAAAGAAGTTTTCACTTCAAAAAGACCCGGGAAAATAATTACTATGAATACAAATCGTGTGAGTTTATTTGACTTATTTTTCCAGAATGTACAATTCAGAATGCAGGAACTTCATGGACCCTGTAAAGTTCTACCGCAAGAAGACAGGTCCAGCTGTATCCATAGCATCAGGCTGGTGCGTCCTGAGGGTGGACCCTGACGAGCACGTTGTCTACATCAAGACCATGTGCGGGGAACAGCCCATGTACTATGAGAGGTGTTTGTTGGCTCCTGGTTAGTACTCTATACATGTAAGTAAGTTTAGATTACGTTAGAAAATCCAGATTAAAGTGACCTTAATTATAATTAATAATAATTAATACCAGGTAATTATTTAAATCAAAATTCTTTAAATTGGTTAAGTTTTTGCGTTTTTGCGTAGAGTAAATCTGTATCAAAGAGTCACTTAAGAGGAATGGGTACCGGGGGCTCCGGTACCCTTTCACCTTAAAGCAAAAAATGACAATTTTATTCTTACATTTTCGACACATTGGTTTTCAACGTGTTCCTAATATACAATGTTATTCTTTGCACCAGGGGCCTATCAAAAACAAATAGATGCATTTAAAAATGCTCCAAAAGCGGTCAGAAAGAAGGTAACCACGCTCCGAACGATCAGGGACCTGGAAATAGCTTTCCGGAAGGTGAGGGAAGCCAAGCATGTCACCATTATTGGTGGAGGATTCATGGGCTGCGAGCTGGCCTGGTATTTGGGGAAGATGAGTGAGTTTACATTGATCATTTGAACGGTACGCGGCGCATACAGGGTTATTGGTAACTATATTAGCAAACGGTTGAGAGCCACTTCTATGCCCTTGAACAAACAGTTTTTGTCCTACGACTTTTTCAAACATTTTCAGGTTATGTTTACCTAAAAATCTGCTGTTCCTTACACGGAGAGGTCTTGAGATTATTTTTTTCCACTGTTTAAAGTCTAAATGACTTGAAAAATCAGCTGATTTTCTAAATTACCTCAAACCTCAAAATTAAAAAAAAATGATCAAATTTCCGAAAGTCACAGATGTGGCCCTCAACCGTTTGCTAATAATATAATATATAATACCAATAACCCTGTATATGAGCCAAATTAAAATGTCTTTCTGATTAGGGGATTTTTCATTTTGCTCTTCAGACAAAGTTGTAGAACGTGAGCCGGAGGAGCCGCCTATAGAATTCACACACATCGTCAAAGAGAAGGGAGTTCTATCCGATATAATACCAGAGTACCTCGGGGAATGGGCTGCGGAGAAGATCAAGTGTGAAAATGTCACGCTGAAGCCTAAGAGTAAGTTACAATGCAGCTATTGATACCTTGACTCCCTGTGGTGCGGCGGGCCAACACATAATATGGTTGCAGGTTCGATTGCCACCTCAAACAAATATTTATATACAAATATTTGTTTCTGGTTTGGGTGTCTGTATGTACCTACATACTATATTATTAAGTATACAGGATGTCCCGTAATGAATGGATAAACGGGCACCTACGGATATAGGACACTGTTGCCGGCAGAAAAATAAAAGTTAAGCTCTTTGAAAGTCTCACGGTTTTCGAGATACCCGCCATATAAATAAAAATGAAAACTTTCTTCTCTATGCTTTTTGGGGCCAAGACTGCAAATGAACGCCGTTTATCCATTCATTACACCCTGTATATTTACAATAGAAAAATAAGTAAATAGTATTGTATCCGTTGTCTAGCCACCTTATTATTGCATTTTTCGAAGTCCCCATACTTAAAATACACGAAAAACCAAATTAATTTATCAAAATCCCTATGAAAGGCGAGCTCAAACAGTCTGCCATTTTACACCGCGTCTACCTTAAACTTAAAAACTACTAACGAATTTTATACGGTTTTCACAAATGGACAGAGTGATTCAAGATAAAGTTTTGCATAAATTGGCTAAAATATACCGTCGACTGGAAGTTTTACTCTCGTGCGTACGCAACGTAAACTATTTAATGGATTTTCCTCTGCTGCATGCGAAGCCGAGGGCGGTTTGCTAGTATTCATTAAATCTGTAATTTCAGCGCAAGTGTATGACGCATTTGTTACCAAAGACAACCGGCTTGAGTTAACTCTCTCAGATGGCTCATCACTTGTTACTGACTACGTAAGTTCTGTATACTTCTATATTTATACTTATTAATAAAACAAGGCCCCCGTCTGTCTGTCTGAATGAACAACTAAACGAATTTTCATAAGGTTTTCACGAATGGACGAACGATTCATGAGGAAGGTTTAGGTGTAAAATTCATTAAATGTGTTTATATTGGCTGAAATAATATGACAAAAAAATATAAGGAATATTTGTTCTGATAGCCGTCCGAAGCTGGGGTGGGTTATATTATAAAGTATTATATAATTTTCTTTTGCTAAAAAAACAATATTTATTTATTTTAGTGAATAGCCAGAACAATCGTAGGGGCCAAGCATCCCCTAGACACAATTGAATGATATTTATATACTGTAATTTGCAGGTGTTAGTAGCGGTAGGAGCTAGCCCTCGAGAAGAAATTGCACCACCTTCATTCTTGGAGCTGGATAGTATCAATGGTGGTATTAAAGTGAACACAGAGTTGGAGGCCAGGACGCATCTCTATGTTGTAAGTCTCTTTATAACTCGGAAGATAATTGGCCTTTGCGTATCTAGACCAGCTTTTGCCCACTTTATCCCATACAAATTTTGCCCCCTTTTTTCGAGAAAAAAATCCTTTCTAATCGGATGCCTACGTCATAAAAAAAAGAACTCGCCCTCCAAGTTTCATGACTCTACGATTAGCCGTTTACGCTGTGCGTTGATCCGTCAGTCATTCAGAACAAAGCATTTTATATGTAGGTATAGAAGATGATTTATAAAATTTCTACATACCATTCAGGGCGTTGTAGTGCCCAGGACGCGTATTATATGGAGCAAGTTCGCCCAACACCAATTCCATCCTCTTAACCAACCATATCTAGAGGAAATAGCTCGTCCATACGTCAGGAGCCAACTAAGCAGTTTGTTTCATCATCATCACGATGTGTTCCTCCACTGTAAGACCAAGTTGGTAGCGATCATAAACTTAATGGTGAAAATCACTTAATGTAATAACTGAAATAACTTATTCTGTAAAGAATAAGGGCAAAACTTCGAACAAAAATTACTTATTTGCGAGAAGGTTAGGTTCGTGAAGTTCCTGTATATGTGTAATGGCGTCAGATGCTGGTGAAGAAAATGAAAAACGCGTGACTTTAAATTTAAAATGCGTGGCTTATTTCTTTTTCCACATCTAGTTCACGAAATACTATAAATTGTAATTTAGAAAAAAAAAACGGAGAATTTTATCATATTTTTTTCTATTATTTGCGTTGCCATAATTTTTTCTCATATATTGAAGGCAGGTGATGCAGCCAGTGTTTTCTCCCAATGGAAGGATTATAGAATGCGGTTCGAACATTATGAGAACGCTGAGGAACAGGGTTATGTCGCTGGAGCCAACATGACTGGGTACTGGACGCCTTGGAACAGTGAGCCCCACTACGATTTGAAGTTGGGGAAGACACTGCAAGTCTATGTAAGTTAAATGTTTCCTGGCTCGAATATTTCACCGCGAACTTTTGCAGTCTATATTCTAGGAACTACTTGATCATTTTTAATGTATTCGGTGCATGGTCAGCCTGGCGGACTTTGAATTGCTCGATTTACCGTCTTGCTTACAATCTTGACCTCCCAAACGAGAGTCTTCCATCGATCCCTGTCCTGTGCTATTTCTTGCCAATTGTTGACTTGAAGACGGGTCCTGGAGGATTCGAAAAAATGGTGGCGCAGCCAAATATCATCGGCGAGATCAAGGCGCAGCGTCTTCGCTGGCTTGGCCATCTTGAGCAAATGGCATAGATCGAAGTACTAACAGTCCTAAGGGAGGAACCTTCTTGTAACTGATATATTGTGTTGTAACAGGTGGTAGGCGAAGTAGGCGCGTGTATGCCGACGATAGCGTTGTTCAAGAACTGCTCTGAAGATCCGAACATGACGAAATCGCAGAAGGAAGCCGAAGGGCAGGAGGAGAACACACCTTGCTATTTGCAGTTTGTATTCCTACTAAAATCTAAATTCATATTTTTAAGTGTTGTAAAAAGCCGGCCAAGTGCGAGTTGTACTCGCAAACGAAGGGATCCGTACCATGTTGTATGGGAACCCCACTTAACTTTTGTTTTTAGTATTTGCTTTTATAGCGGCAACAGAAATACATAATCTGTGAAAAAATTCAACTGTCTAGCTATGCACGGTCAGTGAAGTCTTAGTTTTTATTACCATTTGGTAACGGAACCCCAAAAACAAGTTTTTATACGATTACGTGAGGATGTAATTTTTTGCTTTTTTTGGAAATTCCTTCTTATTAAACTTGTTCCAAATATTTCGATGGATATCTTTCTCAGAGTACTTTGGTGGCCTTCACTTCCTTTCGGGTGCTGCTCTTGTTTCTAAGTCGTTCAGAAACTGTTATCTATACTTCTGCACAAATATTATAAAAAGAAAAGATTTTGTTTGTAACGAATAGGCTCCGAAACTACTGGACCAATTTTGATGATACTTGGTATGAGGATACATTGATTCATTGGGAGTAAAATAAGCTACTTTTTATATCCCACGGGATCGGGAGTTACGCGGGGTAAGTAAAACTACTGGCCGGTTTGTAATAAGACTTTCTTCATTAGAAATGTCAGTAAATGATAAAGTTGGTTAACTTTTCACTGTCAATCGGCATGTTTGTATATTATCCCATATTTGTTTGTCCCGTGTTTTCCGCAGGCCGGACGACTACAAGAACAAATACAAGCGCGGCCTCCTGTTTTACTTGCGAGATGAAACTGTTGTTGGAATGTTATTCTGGAATATTCCCCCCATGGAGGACCAAATACAAGTCTGCACAGAGGTTAGTTGCTTGAACGATTCTTTTTAAAACTAACGGAATCGCGCACGAAGATTCACCATTATATTCTGTTTTAGTATTTGCTGTTGTAGCGGGAACAGAAATACGTGATATGTGAAAATTTCAACTGTCTTGCTATCATGGTTCATGATATACAGCCAGATGATCCCGTTTTTACCCTCTAGGTACGGAATCCTAAAAATGTTGATAAATGAGTTTAGTATTTAGAATGTCAAGTCAAATATCTCCACTAATAAAATGTGTTTCATGCATTTGGAAGATTATAAGTTGCTTAGTTTTGAGGTTACGTTTTGTGATTTTTTTTAAATTTTTCGGTACAGTTGCTTCGAGCAAAACCTTCGTACGAAGACATAAACCTTCTGGCCGAACTGGTCGGTTTCCACAACGCTCAATGCATATACGTCACACCGGAGGAACTCATCGAACCAGGACCTTGCATTAAGAAGTAAGGACTTTAAGACCTTAGGACAAACTGTTATCATCAGTATGAGGATTTGCTTTCTTCTGAGTCTCATCTGCTTTAGGCGATTGCTACACTGATTTTCAATAGTAGGATCGTGTGATCCAAAGTGTTTTGAGATACTAAGGGTAAGGAAGTTTAAGCTATTGGTAAGTTGGTTAACTTTCTTAACCAACACAAGCCAGGCGAGTTAATCTACTCTGGGATGTTGGTTAACCATAACACGAGGTTAACTGGTTAAAATACCAAGAAATTCTGGAGTTAGCTAACCAACTCAAGGTAATGAGGCCATGGCATATTCTTTCGGAGATATTGACCAGGTACGGAGATCGCGAAGCATGCTAGCATGCACTAGTGACTATCTCACTCTTTGGCATAAACTTCTAAAAGATAGATGGTAATTACGCGCGATTTTCCAAAGCATGCTTATTCCAAAATTCTGATCTAGATTAAAGTACCGTGATCTAAATCTTTCTGATCATAATCTCCTTTTTTAGTTAATCTAGCTTTATCTTGTTTTTATGAGAGACTATTGCGTCAAGAAGAGCAGGATAGCATTTATTGACTATTGGCTTAAGAGGAAAGGATATTTAAGTCAAATCTTCGAAACTTATGTTTATTTTTTGTCGAGATCACTATGGTATGATCGATATGGTTTTGAACATTAGGTTTTTGGATTCTGATCATTGTGTAGCCATCGCCTCAGCTATAGCAGCAGATAGTTAAGGATTTTTTTTAACCTTTGAATATTATTGAGAATCAATACTAACATTTTCTTCTTTGAATGTAACATTATCTATCTCAATAATTATTTGAGGTTTTCATTTATTTTAGGAGTATTTTCTGTACTTTTCTTTAAGATGCATAAAGGGGTTCAACACAAAATGCCTTTCGGCTATTAATTGTTTATTATTGTGGGGAAGTTTTTATTTTTGTGCTTACACAAACAACATTTAACAACGTTTGTAGGTGAGGTTATTTTCCTACATTTTGGAATGATTTCAAGATGAACAATTCTTTGTTGTTTCTTAGCTTATCCAAACCTAAGTAAAAAAAGAGTGCATTGGTATTTTCTGACGTAAATTTGGATAGGCTTTTAAACGACAAGAGATTTTCGTGTTTAAATTATGCCAAAATACAAGAAAAGAACAAAGTACACGCAACAACAATTTCCCATGCATTGATTAACAATTTAAATTATCGGCGACAGGCATTTTTCGTTGGCCTCTTCATGCACCTCAATTGTATAGCTTATTCTTGCAATGACATTAAAATATAATGCATCAATTAGCCACGTTTGGAATGAACTAATTGATGTTTGATCAATTTAAATATAATCTTACTGGCTGAGTTGAAGCTGAAGTCGGTTCAAATGTTATTGCTTTGAAATAAGCTTTATTATTGTTTCAAAACAACGCAAATCCTCGATTTTAATAGGTGTGAAAAGGTCTGTTTGTAAGGTTGTCCTTGTCTATATTTTATGATAGGATTTTTTAAGGTGTACACTTTACATACTTATCTAGTGTGAGGTCAGGTTTGTAAAAAAGGTGCGAAAGTGTGTTATGTGTCTGCAAGTTTCGCAATTCTGTAAAGTATGTCTAAAAATAAAAAATAAACATTACAAAAACCTATATAATTTTATGTTAATTGTTGTGAATGAGGAGGATACCAATATCTTTGTTTTTCCTGTAAAAAAAACTAGTTTTGATAGATGGCGCTCTTAATCTAAATCCAAAAGCGTTGACAATTAAGATTGTGGTAATCTCAAAATCTCTTGGCATTATGAATAACATTCGTTTTGGCGGGAACGAGCCTATAACATGTCGTGCTGCAGTATTATTTACATGAAACTTAGTTTTAAATAGAGTTGAATTATGTGATTCTGGTGTTCATTTATTAAAATGAGCAAAAAAATGACATTCTCATTCTTAAAGTAATCAGTGTCGAACATTGAGTTTACTTGTTGCTAAAATCTCCTACAAGGATAAGGTAAAGATGCAACCGCTATAGCTTATGACTTGAAACTCAATTTCTGGAAATCGGGCCATAATTTTTGAGAGAGAGAGAGCTAAGAGATTTTGACATCACAATATTTTTGTCAGTCTCAAAGAATAAAGCGACATCTATTAGAAACTAGTTAAAACAAATAAATTGTAAAACTCTTCATTAATGTAGAAACCCAAGTAACAAATTGTAATGTGTCATTATCCAACTAAGATTTTGAAATATATCTGTTACAGTTGGAGAGTGTTTTGATGGTGTTTGGAAATAATGATAGAAACAGAATACAAGAAACTAGTTTTGTATAAATATGTATTGTATTGAACCGTGATATTGTTTGGAATGAAAGAAATTAACACGAGTAAAAATGGTAACTAACTTATTGATATTGTTGTTTCATTTTATAATCCTTAAAAGTGGGCTATTAATTCAGGAATTGATAAAGATATGTATTGAAAATAATTTATTTATACTTACAAAGAGTGCCATATTATACCGTGCACATTTTCTATTTTTCAAATTATCAATAAGTAACCATACAGTTTGCAATTCATTTTGATTCTCCTTTATTGGGTTTTTAGGACAGATTCGCTTTACGGCAGAAATTGTACAGTTAAGTACACTAAAATAGTGCCTAAGTAAAAGAAGTATAGGTATAAACGTCCTTTAAATCCATTTATAAGCTGAAGAGTTTGTTTGTTTGTTTGAACGCGCTAATCTCAGGAACTACTGGTTGGAATTGAAAAATTCTTTTTGTGTTGGATAGTCCATTTATCGAGGAAGGCTATAGGCTACTTTCCCACGGGATCGGGAGTTACGCGGGTGAAACTGCGGAGCGCTGCTAGTTATCAATAAGTAACCATACAGTTTGCAATTCATTTTGATTCTCCTTTATTGGGTTTTTAGGATAGATTCGCTTTACGGCAGAAATTGTACAGTTAACTACACTAAAATAGTGCCTAAGTAAAAGAAGTACAGGTTCAAACACAAGAGGTATAAATGTCCTTTAAATCCATATTAAATGCAATTCATGGAAAAATTTTAGCAGATTTGATCCTTACATTTCTGTTGCCCTGGTACTTTCTAAAAGGTGCTAACAAGAGGGGAATATCTAAAATACATCCGAGTAAACTATGCAGTTTGGAATCCAGTTAATTGCAATCTAGGTATTTAATTCCAGAACCCATCTAATATGAAATTATTCTAAAAGCATCCTTTCTAAAATTAATTTAATGTTAAATCTATCCACTTTGGAACCTATTCCATTCCAAAACTCATCAGAAACATCAGCTATTAAACATATCATCTTTCATAACAGTAACATGTTCAAAGTCAGTCTCAAATCTTTCCATAAATTCAAGTATTTCTCTACTAGCACATTCTGCGTCTATTTCTCTCATAGCCTTCAATCTTTCACAGACATGTCTACCGAAGTACCAATAGCTACTCTTTGGTTCGACAACCGGTTTCATACTGGTTATCAAATTGTCTAGAACTTTGATGCATTCTTTTGGTTGAGGTTTTAGTTTGACACGGGGACGATTGGTTCGTGGGACACGTTGTCTGAGGGTTATTGGTTCTTCCGGTTCTAGTTCTGGTTCTGGTTTTATGTCGAATAATGTTATGTCGGTTTTGTTTTCGTAGACCTGAAATACATAATAAATAATAAATTATAGACATTATGTTATATAATATAAAAATTTAATTAGCAGCATGCAAGATGACATAAAATAAATACTATTTTTTATTTGTCATGCCTCTGAAACTACTACACCGATCTTGATGAAACTTGGTATAAGGGTCAATACATTAAATTCTTGAAAGTACCTAACTTACGTTGATTTTTATCTTAATATGTCCATGGAATTGGGACTAATGTAAGTAAAATCCAATACCTTACACCACACTAATTAAGAAGTATTCTTACCCCATCATTTCTCAAAAACTGCAGCGGTTTCCAAAGGGGCCAACATGGTACATAGACATTGCTCGGAGATGAGGCACTCTGCCGAGACCTCTCCATCTTACGTAGATTCTGGTTGAATGTGCTTCGGATATTAACCCAACGGGCTCTTACTTTACGAGCTGGGAGATAAATATATAATTGAACAGTGGTGTCACAAGGAAAGTAGAGGTTGTTTTTTTTTAGAAGATATACAGCTTTGGACCTATTCAGAAGAGATATTCCGCTATCTTTTCCTTACAAACTCTTTCGTCGAAGGCACAGTCTAACCTACTATGGTCTAACTAGCCAGTACCAGCAATATCAGTCTTGAAATCTTATTGAAATAAGTGGATTTTGAAGTAGCACAGAAGGCAATAAGTTTCACAGTTTAGAAAACTCTGATAATATTATTTAACTTGTTTTTATTGTGATATAGAAACTGACCAAAGATAAGAATAATTTATAATCACTACGAAGCTTACTATTATTTTGGAGGATAATTAAGTACTGCTAATTTTGTTTTAACATGCACTTACCCGTAAATCCACGGCCCAAACGAGCAGCTATTTCAGCGTATGCTCTGTATTTCTGTTGGATCTGATAATTAGTATTGCTTCCCGGCTTCCAAATGCATTCCCTTTGACGAACATATTCAACTAGTTGTAGCTCGAGTTTGCGAGTCCAATACACCGAATCACTTGGCATATTAGATTTTTATTTGAAAATGGCATTAAATTACTTTATAATAATATTAGAACTCATTTAAAAAAAATACATAATACCTCAGCAAATTAGCAGAAAACTGAAAAATAGAAACCGATCCTACCCGATGTAAACAAATAAAATATGACTTTGACAGAAAATGTAACTGACATTGACATTGCCGTACACACGTTTTTCGTAGGGGTTCATAGCGGTAAACCTGTAACTTCCACACCACTTCCAACGATTGGCTAAATTGGGGTTTTTGGCGTGCAGAAGCCTTAAGAGAAGAAGAAGAAGATAATAAGATAAGAAGAAGAAAGTAATGAATAAGCGAAAGAATAATGGCACAGCAATATAATAAAAGCATATACCTACTTACACAAATAGAAAAAATGCTAAAATTTTTCATTTTTCTAGATTACAATGAAATGTTTAGTATTTCGGCACTCAGAGCATAGAGGTATCAGACTCAGAGCGACGTATGACCATTTGACCATGCTCCGGCACCTGCCCGTCGTCGTCGCGCCGCCCGCTGCCGTCCGCGTCCGCGTGTCGATTGTGTCTTGATGATGCGGCTTGCGGCCGTGTGGTCAGCTGGTCAGTGCATGTCTTCGACCATACAACAAGTGCATTTCTATCATAGAGTGTGCCGGACTCTTTTTTTAAACGGTTTTATTCTTAGTCTATGGTGCCGGAGTATTAAAAAAAAAACTGGCGGGAACTCCTTGCATATATATTTTTTTCTTTTATTATGGCTTCGCACGTGTGCATTTAGCCAGTGTCAAGTTATATTTTACATCAAATTATGACTGTTTCAATACAGTCAAAGTCGTCATAGTCCGTCAAGTCAGGGGTTATAGTAAAGCGGTGGCAAGTTTACCATAACCTTAATACGAGATTTGGAGGCAACGTGAAAACTGCATGTTTGACACTGATTTTTACTTTCACTACACTTGTGCACTTTCACAGAACTAAATTGAATAACATTCCACCAGAATTATACAATTCAACTCGGGTTACATCTAAGTTTCATGAAAATAAAACTGCAGCACGACATGTTGTTAACTCGTTCCCGCCAAAACTCTCACTCCTTGCATTTCTAATTAGTTTATCTTTTGTTATTTCAAATAAGTTTTTGTGTAAAGATTACTGTGTTTTTTGTCTTTTATTGTGAAATTTTGCGAAAGTAACATTTTCTGGACAAACTGTGTTGTGTAAACTGTAATTTAAATCTATAAACTTCAGTCATTTTCCAGTGTTGGATCAAGTGTTGGGTCAATAATGACAATCTCTTCCGTAAGTAACGACTTAAAATTAATTGAGTAGGTAGGTACCTATTGAATAACTAATCAACAAACAAAAAAAAGACTCGTAGCCTAGGTAGTGTGCTGCCAGTTCCCTATATTTCTATACAAGTGATTATTATTACTTATTCTTCAAAGTTTTGTAATGGAATTTTAGCCAATGGACCATCTTTTAGAAGAAGTTTTCATAATATATTATTGCACTCACCCCTATTCTTGCAACATTTTATGGCCTCTCCAGACTCTCGGCGAGAAACCCTAAAAGACATATCACTGAAAATACCCGAGAAGCGTGAATGTAAGGAGTTTCTCGCCTACTCGTTCTAACGCTCGTCTGTTCTCCGATTTGGGTCGGTATTTTTGGCCGAGACAAAGGATATCTCGGGCGAGAAGAGAGAATAAGTACTCATAAACTCACGTTTTGTCTTTGTGCAGCTTAGTTTACAATAAACTTACTAACTCTGTTCTGTTTTGATGAATTTTCGTTCCCCATCATCGTCTAGCTTTTCTATTTTAGCTATTAGATATTATTATTTTTAAGCTGTTGCATAGCTTTTATCGCGGACCTTGAGCGCTCCGCCTACTATGTAGCTCGGCCGAGCGTTCGCTTAACGTATGTATGTATATGGTACGACTGTACGAAGGTCGCACGATGCAATAGCTTTACCGCGGCAGTCCCCGAGTGCCACACGTTTTTTTAGGTTACAACTTTCACATAGTTACAATATGCAAATGCACACAGAGCCAAACCGGCAGCAGTTTGAATATCATCTTCCATATCGGATAAGAACCATATCACAAGTGAGAAAATTGAGAGTGTGGATAATTTGTTTGTTCTCACCGAGAAGTCTCGGCGTGAGTCTAGAGGTGCCTTTTTTTAGATTTTTTTATTTATTTTTTATTTATTTGGCGGCCAGATTTAGCGGCCAGAATAATCGGTCCCAGACCGAAGGAAATAATAAATATCTTCAGGAACTTGAAAATGTCCGTAAAAAGATTTCAAATTTCACATTTCAAGCCTTTTCAAAGCTATGCACAGTGAGCATTTTATTATCAAACAATCACCCAATAACACTACAATCAAATTGATAACGGTGTTCGAAACGTTTAACACGTGCAAACATTAACATAGTCGAATGTGGCAGACTAGCAGCTTTTCAGCCAACAGCCAGTTATAGTGCATGACATTAGGGCTTATCGAACGTTTTCGTATGGTTTATGTCTTCCGTCGTCGAACTGAGAGCTTAGACTGGACTTTTTAACCCGTAAATCATAGTTTAAAAGCCGTGAATCTTTCGGCATGTTGATGTAGGTAGGTACTTACAAAATGTTTTCCATTTCATTCTGAATTTCCTAGTCGAATATAGGTCATTATTAAAGTTTCCGCAAAGCAAGAAGAAAACAGGTGTGACCGCTCGGATAATCATCTGTATTATACCAAACTTATTTAACCCAACTTCTTTAATGTAGCTTCGTCGTCTTGCAACGAATTCTAACTATTAGTTTTTAAGACGTTTTTCGATTTCAATGTGACTTTATGCAAATTGTATGATTTTAAATGAACAAAGAATTTTGACGTTGAATTCGCCGCTACGAAATTCTTTGCTACGGTGCGTGGTACGGTGCTACGAGTAGCTACAACGTAGTATCTGCTACGGTCACACGGCCTGCGCTAGCTGTAGTGATTCTCCCAAGACCACGCTCACTACGAAACTTAAGAGGAAAGGGTACCTCTCTCCCCATACAAACGTAGTCGACTGTTTCTTCCTTGGATAATGACACTAGAGCAAATATTTTTGTAACATAAAACTTACTGCCATGACCATGCTCTTGTGTTATTTTTTATAAATATATTTTGTATTTTTTAACTCTTACTTCCTTTGACAATTAGAATATGAAAAAAAAACCAAGACATAGGGGCATAGTCATGTTAGTTATAGATTTTATGCAACAAAAATATTTGTGCTAGTGTCATTATCCAGGGAGAAAACAGTCGACTACCTTTCCTTTTCGGTTAATTTGAAGTAATGTTTGAAGCTGATTTTATATTAGTAATTTCATTAAATTAATTCAGTAGCTAGTGTAGTCTAGGTAGCGTAATATTATAGTTTTTCGGTGGTTTTATATCTATACCAATATCATAAAGCTGAAGAGTTTGTTTGTTTGAACGCGCTAATCTCAGAACCTTAAAATTAAATAAAATTAAATATTGCAGGACATTCCACACATCGCCATCTAGCCCCAAGCTAAGTAACTAGACTTGTGTTATGGGTGCTAAACAACGGTTATCCTACTTATACGATTTTCTTTTGTAAATACATACTTATAATACATAGAAACAACCAGACCACAGACAAATATCTAAGTATAAATACTTGTCTGAGGCGGGAATCGAACCCGCAACCCAGTGTTTGGCAGTCCGGCATGGTGACCATTGTGCCAACTGGGTCGTCAGAACCTACTGGTTCTGGTTGGAGTATTTTATGTTGGATAGTCCATTTGTCGAGGAAGGCTATAAGCTACTTTTTATTTTGATATTCCCACGGGATCGGGACTTACGCGGGTGAAACCGCGGGGCGCAGCTTTTAGTATAAATAAGGAAGTATCTAAATAAATAAAAAAAAACAAAATCTTGCCGAAATTTTCCGTACAAAGTACAAAATTCCCACGTATTGTTTATCCCCATATGTGACTCGTATCCCTCCGACCGAGAGCTCCACGATTAATCATTCGATCCAACTTTGTCACTCGATTCCATGCTGACACTAGGTTTTTTTTTAATTTTCACGTCGGGTTTATTTTTCCATTTTCAAAAAAGAACCCCGTAAAACCGCGATGGAGTGAGCCTTTATATATGGTCTATTTTCAAAATGCTTTTTTTTCTAATTAGTAAGTAGGTACATGTCCTGTACAAAACTATGAATAGCGTTTTACAAAATGAAAGATTTATATTAAGCATTTCCGACTTTTCAAATACTTCCTGGAAAGCTGTGAAAAAACCAATTACCCAAAATACCCAGTCAGTCAATTAAGATAATATTTATTAGCTTAGTGAACGATAAAGCAAGGTAAATTATTACTAAATTTTAATTAATTCGATATTATTCAACTTTTGTCCTGTGTATTTAGGTAATTAATTTACCTAGATACCTACGCATTAGACTAAAGGTTAATAAAACAAAATATTGAAAAAGTTTTCGGCATTTGCTAAATCGGATATTTTTAATATTCTAGACTCGTTAATTTTCAAACCCACCCTTATCGGAACTTCATAATTACCTAAGCTTTATAAAAACACATAGAAAGAAGAAAAAGTAGTAGCGCCTGTCAAAATATAATTTCAATCCACTGAGTGAGTAATTGCTACGTATTTTTGTCAGGTGTTTAGAATTATTTTATTACAATGACATTAATTTACGGTTCACGCTTAATGGCTTCCCTAACGGCTCCCTTTAAAGCTCTCTTATGCTCAACTGACCCCATGTCAAAAACTATCTTACGATCAACGGCTCCCCTGGACTGGGAGAGCCGATAAGCGCTAATTTAACATAAAATCGGAAGTTCTCCCGGCCCCTCTATGATCCCCACAGGGGAGACGTTAAGCGCTGAACTATTTTAGATTTTTCAATCTCATTGAACCCTCCAGTCCAAGTAAAAGACGATCGAAGTAGAAACAAAAGACGAATAAAAATAAATAAAACAAAAGACGATCGAAACGGAAAAAATTACCCATCAAGGCCCGAAAGGTCGATTTACTGGGTAAAAACTAAATAAGAAAATTGTTTAAAAACAAACAAAACATTACAGTAACATTCGTTATAGAGGTAAATCTACACCTGTAGGTTCATTAGTGTAGCCCATTGTCCGTTGTTAATGACAGAGCCAGTACGTTAATATAGAGGTACTGTAGGTAGGATGGTGTATGCTGCTGGCTGTACCAACTTTACGGGATAATTATGTGCAAGGTGCCGGCCGCTGTGAAGCTGTGAACGTTTGTGTGTTAGTCTAGTGGCACAGTTATCAGGGTCAATAGCGTGTCTTTCATTTATCTGTCGACTAGACACGAGGTATAAAACGGTATGCTTTATTTTGATTTAATTTTGTTTCTAACGTAGCAAAGGATCATTGAGTTTTCGCATGGCTATTATTTGTATGCCGGAAGCTTTGCTACTTGTATTTTAAATGGTCTGATTATAGACCGTCAATTTTATAAAAGTTTAGGTAATCTATAAACCTTTAAAATCAGTAGGTAGGTTTTTATACTACCTATATCTAATTTTATTTTACTTTCTCGTGGTAATATGAAAAGGTAAAGAAACTAGGTTAACTTAAAAAGAACATGAATTAACCCATTTTCTCCGCAACCAAATAGTGTACGTACCTAGCTGTAATAACCAAGCTCGGTATTTGAACCCATTTTGAATTTACCTTAACTCGAGAAAGAAAACCACTTCAACCTTCATTCCGCGTCACGTGTCCCCCGTAATATCACGTAGCATTTTTATACATCGACAGAAACACGTTTTCTATCCATTTACCTCTGCTATCTCTATAATAACACGAACTATCGAAACGCCTATCTCTTTAGACGTGAGAAAAGCGCCTGACAAAAAATACATAGCAATTACCGTTGTAGCGCTCTAGCGGTTTGGAATGATATTTTGACAGGCGCTGCTATTTTTCCTAGATAATATTTTGCTTTTTTTTCTAGAAAGTTTACTGCGGCGTAGTTACTTACAAGATTTATACAAAGCTTCTATACATTTTTATACAAAAGTAAACAGCTAAGTTTGACGTGAAGATATTGCTGCATCAGTACTTTATTTTCTAAGTGTAAGATGTACCTTTATACTTAGCCTATTGTTTTGAACTGAAATAAAATGTGCAGAATTTTAAAGAGCTACTTTATATAGCAAATGATGCATATCAATAATCCGTTAACCCATCAGCACTTTAACACATTTTAAAGGCAAAAATAATGTAAAATGAGTACTCTGCACGCGTTATCAGACCCTACTTAATGCACGCCATCTAGTGATGCGATCCCGTAACATTAGCAGCTATCGGTGCCGAGTGCGCGCGCTTTATGGTTTCCGTTTCCGTAAGAGATGTGCTCGTGTGGGTTATTTATGGCGTTATGTTGGCGATACTGAATCTAGAGTTTTTACTACATTTTTGTGTGGGTGGCAATAAAAGTAAAAGTTTGAAAAAGTAGATTCTTTAACTTTATTTCTTTATCCGGATTTACGAAGTATACTTTAATCCTTTTTACTCGTATGCTTTAGGTACTTTAACCTTTTTAGGCCCGGTGCGAAATAGGAAAAGAACATGGCTCAACAACAATCAGTCGTCGTTTGCGTTGCGCATCAGATATTAAAAAAAAAATGTTTTTCGGAGAATTAAGATAATATTTAGGTTAAATTTTATTTCCTTATTATTTTTATTTTCGTATTTAAAAATCATCATTAGGATTTATGCTGCAGGCGGTAGGTAGGTACTTCTATAAATATAAAATTCAAGTCCTGACTGACACACATTTTTGAAAAATAACAGTACAACACCTTTTGTTCAATATCCCGTTTCCGAGACGCTTTAAAGGTTTCGTGTGGAAACATTATTTGTACACTGTATCCTCTATCGACTGGCATGGGTCTCGAAATGCAACGCACAAAAAAAACACTATGCCAAGCTCCCATACTAAATGTCCGGACCCCTTTGGCATAGGTACAGATAGCTATAATGACGTAGGCATCGCGGGTAAATGCTAGTCTAGTATAAATATATTTCAGGTATATTTATGTAACGTTTGGATGTTATTACATATTGATACTGATATTAATAAAGCGATTAATAGCGTTATGGTAACATTATTAAGCTTATGTTAGTTGTAGTTTTGTATTAATTGCTGTTTTCAATAGCTTTTATCGATAATTCTAATCTAAAATTTGAACACTATCAATGGTCAATTTAGACCTATGAATCGATATTATCTAAAGTTTATAAGTTTATATTATGGCTTTATTTTTAATAGCTTAATAATTAGGTCAAATTAGGCGTGAAACCTTTTGTGAAACCATATTTTTTACCGACTTCAAAAAGAGGAGGTTCTCAATTTGATTGCTTTTATATTTTTGGGGCATAACTTATAAGTTTATGAACCAATTTTGGTGATTCTTTTTTTGGAAAGGGTATGTCAAGGGTGATCCCATTAAAATGATTTGACGAGATCCTCGGAGTAATGAACGGAATTGCACCTCAAGAGTACAACATAAATCAGTTTGAAAAATCCGACATTAAAAAAGGAGGATGTTCTCAATTCATCGCGTATAAGTAGGCATACTTTTTTCGTAAAAGTGGTCGAGTAACCTAATAGACTTTTTTTGTGGTAGGTATGTGCTAGTCTAGAACAAAAAATTCCAAGTACTGAAACATTAATTAAACATTGATAGGCTTTGAAAACATCTAATATTATTGAAAAGTCGTATTTATCTGAATAAACTATCAATTTTAAAGTGTATTTTAATTTCAATTAGAGATACTTTCAATACCTATTTGAGGTTTTAGTACCAATTGGTAAATTATGTTTTACAGTTGTGTAATTTTACTGAAACTTTATGAGTCCTGTGTGAAAATTTACTGATCTAAGTTCATGTAATTTTGCACAGATAAACTTATAATGTGAAATTACTAATCGTTTTTATATATAGTAAAGCAATGAGATCAGTTCCCAAATCCCTTGATAGCTAAAATCTGAACAGTCTAGTTCAAGTAGTAAGCAACATTTGAACAAGATTCCAACAAGTTTGTTCATTAAATCCTGACCTGTAGTCAAATGTGGAAAGTTAAATTGTACCAACCGACGATACTAGAACGTACATACAGGGTGATTTTAATAACTGTGACTTGCTTAATAGTACATTACGATATAAGTGTGGTAAATTGATCTTTGCATAGAGGCGGTTTATGACGCGCCAGCGGCAGCGAGTGTGTTAAGAAGCCAAGATGCAAAGATCAATTCCACACGTATATCGCACGACGTTTTTTTATCACAGTTGCGAATAAAAGAAAAGACTTGAAAAGAAAACAAAATAATAATTAAGAAAATATTTGTGATAAGTCTATGTTTACATTTTTTTTTGCACTAGGTTGGTAATGTAAAACGCACGCGTGCATAATATGTTGGATTATGAGCCTAAAAGTCGTTGAATAAGATCCACTTTATGAGCAACTGTGATAAAAAATATATTTTGCAATAAATGATAGATCTGTATTTGACTCCCATTAGTTTCTTGTGCCTTCTTCTCATTGGTGGGCACATCCTAACTTAATTTCAAAGACGTTTCAAAGTGATGTAATGCACTGCATCACACCTATTGAATAATTATGCTTAGATAATATTCAAATATTTATGCTTAGATATTTGTCTGTGGTCTGGTTGTATCTATGTATTATAAGTATATATTTACAAAAGAAAAGTATTTAAGTAGCATATCCGCTGTCTAGCACCCATAACACAAGTCTAGTTACTTAACTTGGGGCTAGATGGCGATGTGTGGAATGTCCTGTAATATTTTTTTTATTTTTTTTTTTAGTTTGACCACTATCACAAGTGCCTGATGGTAGGTAACGTTCCGGTCTGAGATATAGCACGAGCCTCTAGCTAGAAGATACCTATTCACTCGCGACTTGAAGACCCCTAAATTGTACACGTCAGGAAAGACGCAGGTAACGATTCCATTCCCTTGCTGTACGAATAAGAAATTATGAAGCAGAACGCTTAGTGTGGTTTTCTGGGATATGACTGAACAATGGGATTTTAGGATAAAGATAATTACCCAACTACGCCAAATGCTAAGTCTATTCTATCTAATACATGTACCGGGCAGTATAGCCCTGAATAGCATGGATTAAAGTTATTTACGCTGCTTAAATCATCTAGATTATTACGGCAAAGCCAAAAGGGAGGGTTATGTTTTTGACCCGTTTAAATAAATCTTATAATTTAAAAATGAATCGCAAAATGTGTTGGTAAGCGCATAACTCAACAACGCCTGGACCAATTTGGCCAATTCTTTTTTTGTTGTCTTTGATATTGTCAAGAGAAGCTTTTTATGAAAGAAAATATTAAGAAAGTTTCGCAGAAAATTATTACGCGGGTGAAACCGCGGGCCGTAGCTAGTAATAAATAAATAAATATTGCAGGAAATTCCACACATCGCCATCTAGCCCCAAGCTAAGTACCTAGACTTGTGTTATGGGTACTAGACAACGGATATACTACGTATATACTTTTATTTTGTAAATATATACTTATAATATATAGAAACAACCAGACCAAAGAGAAATATCTAAGCATAAATACTTGTCTGAGACGGGAATCGAACCCGTAACTCTGAGTTTGGCAGTCCGGCATGGTAACCAATGTGCTAACTGTGTCTTCATTTGTATGTATGTATGTTCGTCTGTCCCTGCATTTACTACTTTAACGTACGGTCGGCTGCATAATTGCAGACCCACCGTAGAGCTCCAAAGCGGCTGTTATAAGAATGTTTTCAACACGAGCAAGATTCTACACACTTGCTTTAGGTGAAGTTTAAAGCCTTCTAACTCATCAATTAGTCAAACAATTTTTTTTATAATGAAAACATTCCAATAATAGTAATTTTTGAACTCCACCGAGGGCTGCAATTATGCAGCCGACTTACAAATGATGTATCCTTATAAGCGTCTTTTGATGCCACGTCCAACTTAATTGAATATGGCGCCATTTGTAGGAAATTAAATCATTTATTTCGTGCATTGTATGTGGTAAAAATAAAGTTTTAATCTATCTCATAGAAGTGGGAGCCAAAACATGCGATTTCTATGATCTAAAACATAATAACATAAAAATACTGTACTGACTATTTAGTCCACAATAATAGAACAAGCTTATCTATGACACCTACTGTAGGCTAAAGCCTGTGTCATAGATATCAAAATCTATCTATTTCTATCAAAACTTCCCATAGTGAAAACCTTTAGTTACATTTGCAAAAAAACACATCCTATATAATTAAAGAAAACTCCATCATTCAAATAAAGGGGAATGCGATTATTTTTTATAGGTCTTTAGCTCTTTCTACCGGGTACCGGGTTAACGGTTATCGCTTGAAAAAATAGCAGTTATTTGAACCGGTTTTTTAACATCAGTCTTAATGGATTCTTTATTAAGGCTCAAGTTTCGAGGTTTATTAAGTGAGATTGATAGGGTAGTCATATTTTAGAAGATGCTTATTTGTAGGGTTGAGTTTCCAGCTCTCTGGCGCCTCTCTGTTATTATTTGACGAGAAACGTGGTTTATTTCGGTCAATCGGTTAGATCGAGTCACTAACTAAAACTAGACACTAGGAGTGTAACGGTTGTAGCTAATTCAATTAACCATATTATTTCATAGGCGCCTGTTTACTTGGGGTCTTTGAGTCACGAGTGTGTACGTATATTCATGGAAAGCGTGCTACATCCTAGACAGCATCGTCACTTACCATCTTGTGAAATAGTGGTCAAACACTGACCAATTCGTGACTTAAAGACCCCCGAAAAAACGGGGGCCTTCGAGAAACGCGATAGAAGGTAGAAAGACGGTAGTGGAATAAAAACTTTTTCTACCCGTCCTCCTTTTGTGGCTGCACCGGCCACAAAAGCCGGCCGGCCGGTATTCCTACGGGATCGTAACTTACGCGGGTGAAACCGCGTACCGTTGCTAGTAAACAATAATTTAAGAGTGACTCTAGCTATCAGAGTGACACTCACAAAATGTTATGAATCATTTGAATAAATATTTTACGACACTAATCTACATTGGTATCCCCGAAACGGTAGTAAAATTGTTAATTTTGTTGAATAATTAAGTATTTTGGACGCATTTTGTTATTGTCGTTTTGTTTTTCGAGTTATTTCCGAGGTTGCTTGGTCGTGTTGAGGTGGTTCTGGTCTCTTGAGGTGTAAAAGATGTCGCTGTTGAGATCTACCTATGTACTTGACACTTGTATGGCTTTATTGCCCTGATTTCTATATTTTCATGGAGTCTTATATATAATGGTATTAAAGCCACTGAAATGCGCAGTTAAGAAAATTGATGGGAAGGAAATTATTCCTCGATTTCATTTTCAATTTCTTTAACTTTTTCGGAACGCACCTTATGCTAATATTATAAACAGGAAATACAGTTTTTGTTTTTTAAGAATATAGGCTCCGAAACTGCAGAACCGATTTTTATCAAATTTACTATACGGGCTAATTTTATCTAGATATTCTCACAGAGCTTACGAAGTGAAATCGTGGCGCGCTGTTAGTATAATATAATTATTACTTTAGCTGCTTCTATAATTTTTCGTTAAATTTTGTACTATATTATTAAGGTTGACACGACTTTTAAAACATATTTATAAAAAAAATGTGAGCCATCCCATATTAATTCACCTTAAAAGACCTACGTAGGTTTTTGTTAGGCAACAAAAACCTACTTAGATCTAGCCATACCTTCTTGTTAATAATGGTATTTAATTAAATTCCCCCCGAGGCCGGCTTTGACAGTTTGAAAAATAAGAATTTATTAAATAGTTAGGTCTGGACTTAGAATGGATAGGTCCAAAACAAAGGTCAGTCTATAACAGCTCTAAAAGAGGGTGTGATTCAAGAACTTTTTAAATTATATTTATGGGTGAAATAGGACTAGGATTTTTTTATGTTTGTCTGAAACTACTGAACCAATTTTGTATGTTTCAAACTTTGTATGAGTACCTAAACATTTAATCCTAGGAGTCAGTCTTAACGTAGTAATTAATTGGTTACTTGTTATTCCAATATTACCTTTGGGTCATGACTTACGCGGGTTAAACAGCCAAAAGTAAAATGTTATTTTCCCAAAAAACATACGATTTCTGTTTCTGACTTTTGAATTATTCCATGTGACGATTTTCAGCACCCTCCAGGTCCTAAAGTAAGTAACTATTTTGCACTAGCAGAATTTTTCCCCAAAAAAATTGAAGTTATTGCATTACAAATTTTCAGGACAGAATAGTCTTTTCATCAATAACTAAACTGGTACGTAGGTACATAATATTAGTGAAGCCATCTTCGCCGCTCAATCATCTAATTGTAACGTAAAACCGTACATTTTACCATCATTCCCCATGTTGTTCGAAGGAAACTGTAAAGATATTTAAATTATTGGAATAGAGCGATCTTTCAACAGCAAAAACTTTGATCAGTATCAGTATATACAAAGGTTGCCTTGAAGAAATCGCTTTCAGCGATAAGGTCGCCCATTTGTGCAACTTATACATTCTAGCTATTACTTCTAGATATTGTTTATCGTGTTCTGTTTCTTTCTGTGTTGTACAAATAAAGTTATCTATCTATCTATAAAGCTTTGTACTTGTCTACGGGTGATTTTTCGCAACTAGACCTCTTTGGGTTCTTTTTGTGTGAGGATGGAGTAGTCTTGCCCAGCACCAACTCAGCTTAGTCGATCGTGTCCAGAGGAAAGAACGTATCAACACTTCTGGAGCCAACTAAGGCGCGGGTTTCATCACGCACCGTAAGAGCACTGAGCAGTAAGAAAACCCATTGGTGCACAGCCGGTCGGGATTCGAACCCACGACCTTCGGAATCGAATTCAAAAAGGTTCAAAACGGACTCGAAAAGAAAAATAATGCATTGGAATTAAATAGTCGGCGAGTTGTCGCCCGATAGAAATGTTTAGTCCGCGTTTGCGTATAAGTAGCACATTCTTTTGAAACATTAACCCAGTTCAGGGAATGCAGTCAACATCAAAAGCATAAACTAGTTAAAAGTCAAGATTTTTCATTACTAAAACATCCAACGAAATACTAGAATACTACCCTTGCTTCGTATATATACCAACTGAAAATATACTAGCTAAACAACCTACTGAAGTTCAGTCTGTCGCTAGCGTTGGCGCAGGACGGACGTCTGCGCCTGTGTGTCGATTTTTCTACGACATTTTATAAATATCCCGTGCGTGGTTTGCGTGTTAAATTGTTTTAACTAATAAAGATTAAAATATCGAGCGAGTGTTTTAATGTGAAATAATATGAAACTTTAGTGTTGTGTAAAGTAGAAAGTGTACTTAGTGGAAACTACGGTAATTAATAAAATTGAGGTGATTAAGTGATGTGAAGTTAGTTTGTGGTGATTTCAGTTTAGTTTGTTGTTTCGGGTAAGTTATAAGGTATAGATTTAAAATACATAGAGAACATCAAAACTTGATTATACCTAAAAATAGTCTAAAATTATAACTTTGCTTTTATTACCTTGAAACAGTAATCGGCACCTAAAAATGACTCAAAATCTTGCTTAGGAAAATCTTTTAAATAATGTAGTTTATTTTTTTCGTAGGCTTTTAAGTTTGACGTTTATGTAGGAAATTAAGACCTAACGTGTGTTAGGAATTAATTTGCAAGTCCTACCTAAGTATACCTAAGTATTTGTAACATACCTAATGACTCGCGTACTTCAATTTGATATTATGTTTTCTGCGACTCGTGTTGAATACCTAATAAGATACGACATTGGACTTATTTTCCGTGCGTTGGGTAAAATATGCCTTTAATTTTCTTTAGAGGAAATATTTTGTGAGAGAGGTAAGTGAATGTAGGTAAGTGCTGTGTAAAAGTGAACGAGGAAGACTGAACAAACATTTACATTATGCCATTATAGATAGCACTATATTATGGTGGATGGGAGAAATCTCAAGTAAGTTGGTGTAGAATTTAACTCTTTCGTTTAAAAAAAATATTTTTAAATAGGTAACCTTTTAGAATAAGTCCCAACATGACAACTATGCCAAAATCTTAGTTATTTTTTTTCGACAACTTGAAATCAATTGGCTGTGGCCATCTCTTGATCTAAGACAGTTCCCATTTAGAAAGCGTCTTTTATCCAGCTTTTCAAAACTAATTAAGGGAGTAAATGGATTTCAAAATACCTAATTGAATATAATGGTGCTTAAGGCAAAGTCAAAATTTCTTTATTCAATTTGTATCATTCTCAAGATATCAAATTGAATCGTCTTATAGACTAAGTGAGTTCGGAACGTGTCCATCCATAAGAAACTCATGTGGTTCTTATTATTTTTTAAGGAAAAATTAAAATAATGTCCACGGATCCTTATCATCTTACTGTGATGACGTATCATAGTGCGACTTACCGCACAATTTATGCTTTATAAAACATACATGTGTATTATAAATACCTTAAGCTTAATTGACCAGAAAGTATTCAGGTAGATAAATATAGCTAAGTAACTAAAGAAAATATGAACTAAACTTATAATTAGCCTTTTAATTAGAGTTAGTGTATTTGAAAGAGTTAGAAAGCCTAAAATAACTTAACATTTTATGTTCTTTAATATTTAAATAATTGCTGCTATTTAAATGATTAAAATTTACACGAATCGTTGATAGCAATCGCTTATTAATATTCCTCGAATGATAGGTACTATCCGACTTGGAATTGTTAAATTATTATCTGAAACTGTAACCATTTACGCTGAGAACTCGAATAAAAATAATAAGCTCGATATTGGAACTGGTTTCGTTATTTTCAAAAACCAATTCCAACTGAACAAAAGTTAGTTAAAGATTTTCATTTGAAATAGTAGGTACCTACCATAAAGAATGTCATTTTTAAGAAAACGAACTAGGTAAATATATATCTTACAAACACAGAATACATAATAATAAACAGCTCTTTTTACCCCTTTAGATGTCAAAATCCTACTCCTCTATATCCAAAAAGAAACCTGCAGTCTCTTTTTATCTTTTATGTAAAGAAATAGGCAACGAAAAACGTTTTAAAATTAAATCAAATAAAAATAAACAATTAGCTTAAAATTGTAACGGTATTTAGGAAATTTGCGCCTCTAGAACATATAATTTTCCGGCTCCGGACCATCTGATGACCACCGAATTTCACCACTGGGTGGTCAATTGAGACTAATTACTTTCCATCTGTTTTTATCTAACCCACCTCCTGCTAAAATCGTAAAAAATTAGATGTGTCATCCCCTTATGGTCACTAGGGGCTATATTTATTTATACCCAGTCACAAAAAAGTGAGGATCACACGAAGAATTTGCAATTTTATGCGATTTTTTTCAAAAACATAGAATATCGATAAAATATCTAGGTAAGTAACAATACGAAATGAGTTTTTAAACGAAATTCGATTATACGAAGCGTATTCGAGTTGCTTATCGACATTTAACCGTAGCTCGTAAGTTTACGGTAAAAATTGACTTACCCAACACACGTAAAACGAACTTCTGTAAGAAGCGGATTTTTGTTAAAAGTTCGCGTGACCTCACGAAACTATGGCAATTAGCATGCGACGTCGAATGCAGATACTAGTATTATAATTGGTATACGGTACGTATATTCCTTCTAAGTATACTTTTTTGGTAAATGACAACGGTTTGATGATTTATTATGCTTGTTTTTCGTAGAATAATAAAATTATGAACCATGCCTCGCTGGACTTGAAGGATTTAGGGTAATTTTCTAATGAATTATGGAACTTCCAGGATATTAATAAGGGAAAGGAAAATACCTTTATTTTGATAACGGAAAGACATCTAACAATTTGATTGTTCTATTTTCATTTGTGAGAGAACAACATTTACTTACATAATTTCTGTGTAAATTATTATATTCTAAATATCCTTCGATACCATATTTGATAAATATAACTTCAATAATACCTTTAGACGCATAACACCAACTACGCAAAACACCACCATTACACAAAACGCAGTACTCGCAAAATACTACTTATGCGCAACGGGTCCAAGGGACGCAGCCTCTATTCGTGGAAAGTCTGACGGAAGTAGCTAATTTAACCTTTGTGTTACAATGTAACTTTGTACCTCTTTCCATCCTTTTCCTCTCGTATGCGTTATAAATTACGACGAAAAATCAACATTTGGTTTTTGCAAAAGGTCTTTTCTTAATTCACTTAATTCAATTAAAGACTTTTCTTTTCTTCTTTATCGCCTTTTTAGGGTAGATAAAGGGTTTAATATTAATTCATACAGCCCCGATACAAAAACTTAATCAGACAACCATATTTTTTGGCTTAGTAGGCTACTCACCTACTCATAATCTTACACATAAGTGAGTTGCCCATGACTCTAATTTGTCAAGGTAGTTTCACTTCTAAGCTATTGCATAGCTTTTATCGCGGCCTTTGAGCGCGGCGACCGAATCAAGAAATTCTGTAACGAAAATAAAACCTAACACCCCCCACTCCGCCTATTTTTTAAATCCTATAACAATCTAGGACCTGCCATAATCTATGATCTAGGCACCTGGAATTACTCCATTTTTTGGATTAAACCTTATTGTGTTGTTACTTTAGAACGTTATAGAACTGCGCCAATTCACAGAATTCTTTCAGCATTTCACTTTTAAACTAGTTAACTTTAACATGTACCTACTGCAATAAAACGTTTTTATACTTATTGTCTGTAGTTATATAGTTAAATATATTACGGCCATTTGTGGCAACTGTCACTAGCCGCATACACATTATTATGGTTTCGGTACAACCACTGGTATTATATTTTTTTAACCGAATTCTTTAAGGACGTGTTATTTTTACTAGATAGATGTGTGCATATTATACAGTCTATAATACGCACAAGAAGATAATATGTACGGTCGGCTGCATAATTGCAGACCCACCGTAGAGCTCCAAAACGGCTGTTATAAGAATGTTTTCATCACAAGCAAGATTTTAGGCACCTGCTTTAGTTAAAGTCCAGAGTCGTATAACTCGTGAATTTATCAAAAAAAAATTTTGAACTCTACCGAGGGCTGCAATTATGCAGCCGACTGTACCAAACTGTGGCTGCGTCAGTCTACCTGCGCGATTTTTATTGTATTTTACCTGTCATTTAATCAAACATTTCTGGTTTCCAATTGATTTCCTTTAAATTAGTAACGCACGAGAATAACGATTTTTTTTCTTATATTTATTTTACTTACTTACTTACTTACTGTAACAAAAGCCCTGTAATACGTCTTAGACACTTGTAGGTATCTCCCAGGGCCCAGGGCATTACTGAAAAAAATGTTTCTTTTTAAGTATGTATGAGTTATTTAAATTCAAAATTCGGGAAAATTTATATTGATATTTTACTGAAAATTTAAGACATTTGTTGCCTTTATGTAAATGACAGTGTTGTCGCATTTTGTAAATTTCTCAACTTTTAAGTAAATGAGGATAATTTACCCGTTTGAATTAAAATTCTGGGTAAATAACTCTAGATCAATAATAATTATGATAATTTTTTTTGCCAATTTTTTTGGTAAGGTAAGATACATTTCATGTCCCTAAGAGGGTTTACATGATTATCTTAACAAACTATAGAGATTACGTATTTGTTGTACCAAAGACTAGATAGTCATTAGTCGCCTTTGTCTACGTAGAACTCATCCCAGGTGATAGCAATCTGGTTTCAAAACACCCACACAGCTTGCTTTGTCATTCTAAGCTCCTATTAATGGGGTCAGCATAGAGAACACTTCGTTTTGCAAACGTTTATGAAAACATCACTTCAGACTTAGCATATACCATACATAAAGAGTGGTGTTGGCCTAGTGGTAGATAACTCGACAATCATTCCAAAGGTCGTGTACCAATGAAATTTTCATACGAAAAATCTATGTGAGGTAATTGACATTGCTCTTACGCTGATGGAAAACATCATGATAAAACCCGCAGCTTAGTTAGTTCCAGATATTGACGAGTTCTTTTCTCTGGACATGGTCGACTAAGGTGAGAGGGTGGTATAGTTGCTGGGCAAGCAAAATGTTAGCCCGATCCAGCTATTGGTTTGAGCATTGATAGCCCAGTCAGTCAGGAATTTGAATTTTATTTACGATTTTGGAAAGTGAACTCCTACTTTTTTTAACCGATGAAAAAAACGTCAAAATATACACTTAATTGCATGTAATGCGAGTGTTCGTGTTTTTACCCTTGTCAGTCTTTATCTCTTTCATGTCAAAGTTAAAGTCAACATTTCTTTATTCCGCTGGAATTATCGCATGATATCACATTGAATCGCCTTAAAAACTAGGTTATGATTTGTATCATCGAAACGCGGAACCTATAAAAAGAAGACACAAGAAATTAATACGGTTCTGATGTAATTTGTCAAAAAAATATTAACTTTAACGACTAGAAAGCCAAAGTTTTCGCATTACCTCCTCTTGTATTAGTCGAAGTCGGTTAATTTGTTTTCAACTTTTGAAATTCAGGAAATTCAGGAATATTTTCCGTATGGAATGGAGTTTGTAACTACTTAGGTAGGTACCTACTCGATTGCCGATTGTATACAAAAAAGGGTTAGAGCTTTCTGTTTTATTAAGCTTTCATTTCCTTTATCTGATAAGTAGGTTATACTGAAACTTCAAAGAAATAGGTATATTATTTAAAAATGTACTATTTTTATGTGCCAAAGAAAAAAATCTTTTTAAATATTTTGGAACATCAAATAACAGGCGTGATTTTGTTACGTGGCATTTCAGGACTTCCATTCGGACCAACTAAACCGTTCAAGTAGTTTTGCATTTGCATATTTTTTTTCCAATCGAAACAACTGGTTGGTTAGACTAACTGGTTGCGCTGATGGGAACTAATATCCCATATATTTCCAATCGAACTAATACATACACACACATGCATAGGTTAGAAAGGTGACCGAGCGGAAGAATACTACTATTCAAGTCTAGGCCCGGTAGTTTTCAAATGAAAAATTTAGCAACTTTCACCTATGGTACCCTCAGTCCTTTGCTGACTGTACAACACAATTTTTTATAAGAATGTATCTTCAGATCTTTGAGTAGTTTTTCATACAGTGAAAACATGATAGCATTTTTATTTTCGATACACGAAATCTTCTTGTTAAGAAAGGCATTAAAGTTTTCTAGTTTCTGATACGGTATTGTGTCGATCATTGACGTTTTTCATTTATGAAAAATCTATTTTACACGAGTGTATATTGTATAGTCATAGATATCTTTTTACGTTAAATAAAAATGTTAAATACAATTTAAGTAATAAAATTAAATCAGGATAACCTAAGCTTAATTTAGAAACTTGTTTTGTTATAAAACACTCACGACATTTAATTGCTTCAGGTCCTACCTTTAGGTATCAACATCGAACAACTTTTATATACCTACCCTCCTTTTTGTAAATTAGTAAAGTTTGGTGTTTATGTAAAATGTCCATTAAAATTGAGTGCTTTGTTCGGACACGGTGGTTTCTATGTGGATTTGAAATATAGGAACTCTATACTGTTTTTTTATAAATTGAAATAAAATTCTGCCTATCCAGTAGTACTTACCTAAAGGTGGACGGGTCGGAAAAGTTTTTGTTCCCCTGTCGTCCTACCTTCACTCGCGTCCCTCGAAGGCCCTCGTTTATTTGGTGCCTTTGAGTCAAGATCGTATAAGTGGTATTTTCCGAGTTAGGCGTTTTGCGTAAAGGTGGTGTTTTGCGTAGTTGGTTTTATTCGTCTAAAGGTACCTATGTATCTTGTAGGGGTGCTCGGAACCAGTTCCATACAAAACTTCGGTTCTATAGCGGCGTGTTACATCTTAGACCGCATCGTCACTCACCATCGTGAGACAGTAGTCAAACGCTTACCTATATATTATTAAAAAAAACTTAAATTCAGGACAAGAGTTTTGTGTAAGTAAAAGATATAAATCATTAATTAAAGTTATTTAAAACATGATATTTACCATATTTTTATTTTGTTGAGATCGATAGCAAAAGGAAATTCTGATAGTCACCCGATATTATATACGTTACAAGCGCTATTTGTCTTTAACTAACGTAGTTTAAAAACCGGCCAAGTGCGAGTTGGACTAGTTCATGAAGGGTTCCGTACCATGTTGTGTGGGAGCCACACATAATTTTAGTATTTGTTGTTATAGCGGCAACAGAAATACATAATCTGTGAAATTCAACTATCGAGCTATCACGGTTCATGAGATACAGCTTGGTGACAGACAGACAGATGGACGGACAGGATAGTCCCATTTTTACCCTTTGGGTACGGAACCCTAAAAACGTCTAATTTTGTACAAAGTGTGGATATTATAGTTACGAAACATTGCATACACGCAGATTTTAGCTCATAGAAAATATTTTACCGCAAAAATGTTCCGAAAACAGCGATAGTGACGACAAAAAAGCTATATCCTAAACAAAGAAAAAAAGCCTTGAATGACAGCTACGAAATTGGCACCGCACGGCACTGCTATACAGCCAAATACAGCGATCGATTCACACAAGGTGCTAAATTTCGAAAATCGCACCCCGAACTCCATATAAACTGTTACTAGCAGCGCACAATGGAGTTACACGCGATATTATTTTAAAGAAAATTGATTTAAATCAAAAGGTAAATATAAATTGCTTTGTAATGAATGACTGAATAACGGATCGACGCACGGCTTAAACCGTTGATCGTAAAGACTAGAAACTTGAAAAGGATTTTGGAAAAATCAAGTCCTACGCAGACGTAGCCGCGGGTAAATTGAATATTTTTCATTTGAATAAGAATGAAATAAATGGACTTTCTCGAATGCTGAATACGTCTGGCATACTAGTTACAATTTTATAAAACAAACTATGCAATACACGCATGCTTATACACGCAAAATATACAATATTTTTTTAATCATCATCAATTAAGTATATAAGTTTAGTTAGCCTTTTAGTTTTTAAGGTAATATTATCATGTTTTAGATTGCAATGAGACAAGAAATCATTATTTTAAAAAGATATCGGTAGTTACCTAAGCCAAAATCGTTTTGCCACAGGAAAAAAGTGTGTATAAACTTGCCACAATTTTATTTTACTGTAAATATTTTGGAGCACTGTAAACCCGCCATTTGTTTTCTTTTTTAGGTAAAAAAATATCCGTGCTCATTTGTTGTGTTTATTTGTCGTAAAACATTGTGCGTTGTGAACCAACTACCAGTCTATATCCCAGTATATCATAGCAGCCGATATTAACGGATGTAATGCTCGAATCGCGTGACATCCCGATTTAATATTTGCGGGGATTCGCTACTTTGTTTACGCCTTATATGCCTCGAAGGTACAACACCACCTTCGGAACGTGTAGGTACCATATCTCACGTCACGCGACGTCTACGTCTACTCCTTATTCGCATATTTGCATACGTTCCACAGATATATAATACCTATACAATTCAATAGATCCTGGAAAAACGCACTCAGTCATACTTAACTTCTACGCCCCCCATTTTAACCATGTGAGACCCATTCTCGTAGGTAAATTGGCATAAAATATATCGTATGTTATTCCAGCTAGCAGCTATCTGCAAACAAAGTTTAATCGAAATCGGTTCGATAGTTTTTTCGTGAAGACGTAACAAACATTAATTTTGAAATTATGTTGTCACTTTCGGTTAGTTTCGCTATGCTCAGATTTTAAAATACCTAACAAAAAGTGTCGCTATGCTCGGATTCAGATTCTCGGACTATCGAAAGGAAAACACTAACAAAACACTTTTCGTGAATATGGATTTATGCACGATAAGTACCCACACAGGCTCAAATAATGTCGAATGAAAATGGAGACTCCAAAACTACTTATCAAATAATTTTAATCTCTATGTCAGCGCACCTATTAACTACCTACGTGATATACGATTTAATTAAAAATGAGGCCTTCTGAGCTGGCTGTCACCAAGCGGCGCTACGGCAAGTTTCAGATGAATGAAATTGCACATTTCACGCTTTTGGAAGTTGGAAATTGAACTGAAGCAAATAGTTATCTATTCAGGAACAAGTTGGATAATCTGTTTGGTTAAAAACTGAATCTTTTGCCCTTAAGAAATTACAAGAAATTGAGTCCGAATCTCCCGATACTATTCGTTTCTTGCGTCTTCTTCTCATTGGTGGGCCGTTCCCAAGACGCATTCTAACTTAGTTTTTAAGATGATTCATGCGAATTATTCTGATTTTTAATTTTTTACTTTGATTTTATCTAGCCGATTATTATAGTTGGACCACCACTCTGCTCTCGTTTCATGTTCCAATGGGAAGGACATTTTATAACTTCACGTTATCCCCCATAACAGGAAAGCGTCAATAAGACAACAGAAATAAATATTAATCATTTTATTGAGTTCCGCCGTCCCCATTAAAAGAGAACATCGTTAATGGAGACAACAGGCATACATTTTATATATTTTTATTGAGTTCCGCTGTACCCATTGAAAGGGAAAATATCAATGGGGACAACGAGCATAATATATAGGTACACCTTAGCAGCGCCCCAAGGTTTCACCCGCGCATGTCGCGATTATGTAGGAACATCAGGATAATACCTTATAAAATATAAGTCTAGAGAATGTAGAATGTAGAATGTACCAGTTAAACAGACCTTCTCCATCCTAAGGTTGCCTGGAAGAAATCGCTTTAAGCGATAAGGTCGCCTGTTTGTACAATTTCGTAGTTATAAGCTTTCTCATCCTTTTTGTTATTTTCAATGTTTTGTGTGTTGTACAAATAAAGTGTTTATCTATCTATCTATCTATCTTTCTATTTGTCATATATTGTTTTTAAATAGGTCCAATTGTTCTTTCAAATATTAAATCAAACATCCATCTTAATTTTACCTCTTTATTAGGTATTTAACTGTAGATTTTACATCAAAGGCGACCTTTGAATTCCTTCTACGACTGACTTCAGATTTCCAAGGCATTTTCTACCTCTAGATTACTAATTATTCAAATAGTCAACAGTAGATGCCCACTTCTTTATTACTACTCTACTAGCTCAGTGACCCGAAATGGGAAACGAGAATCCTAGAGCACTGTATTGTATAACACTTGCCCAGAGGCAAAATATATTCTGTGCTAGAGATAAATAGGTAATGTATCTAAAATGAAGCCATTACTCACGCAACAAAATGAAACAAAATGTTTTGCGCACAATTGATTTTATATTGTTGCAATAACTTGTTCTGAACAATCTAGCAGCATTTTTGTAACCAATATTTTATTTATTTAAATTCAAGCCCGATAAATTTTAGCCATTCGCTTGCCCCATTAAAAACCTGGGGCAAAGGGGGAAGTTTTTACTTATTTTGCCATTACGCAACGCTTTAAATATAAAATATTGCAAAAAAATTACAATTAGACATATTATTATTTGAGAAAAGTAAAGCAAGCGAATGATAAAAAAATCGTTGAAACTCGAATGAAGAAATATGTGAATGGAATGTTTGTTACACGGGATTCAGGGAAACGATATAATATCTCAGTATTTAATATATTATGGTATTCGTATGAGTTTAAATTGAGTTCTATAGGTATAAAGTTTGAAATATCTATAGTGATTGCCTTTCAAAAAGCATTCCACATAAAATAAATAAAAAAATCGAATTTTCCCAACAAATTCAAAACAAAATAAGTTCAGTTTCAGAAATATGTGCCAAAATATTGAATTCTCATAATGTTCAGATTGCTAAAATGTTCAATTTTTGTTTGACGATTAGTTTCGTACGAAATAAGAAGTTTTCCTACCGTCAAATACAATCTACCAGTTTAAATGAACGATTTAAATTGATAGTGATTTATTTATTAGTAATGTTGGATAGAGCTCAATCCCGCCAGGTTATCTAGTTACATCGGCCGTGGTCACTCGGGGACTGACCTATAAGTTTACTGGACCAATCAAACTCGAGTAGGTACCTAAATAAACTACATACCTATTTACCCACTATATGTACAGTCGGCTGCATAATTGCAGCCCTCGGTAGAGTTCGAAAATTTCTATTATTGGAATGTTTGCATTCTAATAAGTTTTGTTTGATTAATTGATGAGTTACAAGACTTTATACTTTATACTTGTATTGAAAACATTCTTATAACAGCCGTTTTGGAGCTCTACGGTGGGTCTGCAATTTTGCAGCCGACCGTACCTATGCTTACCAATAAAAAATGAAAAAAATGAAATGAAAAATAATTTATTCAAAAGCGAACATTGCCAAAAAACACAAGGTGTGGGAGCCCCTCTGTTAAGTTCATAGAACTTGTGTTAGAGGAGTCCCCTCTTTGCCGTAGCCCACAGTATGCACAGCAATGCATTTACAATATTATTATCTTAATATTAATTATATCTAACAGTAACCTTAATTCTTAACCTAACTCACAGATTTAAGTAAAACAGGGAATTAAATTCCTTACACAAATACGTTGTTGATAAAAAAAAAAATGTGACAATCATAGGTAAGTTGGTAGGCACATTTACATTTTATTTTAATAAGGTAGGTAGTTAGAAAAAAATCTTCCAATATCATACTTGTTTTGAGTATAATAAATGTAAAATGGACAAACAAGGCAGAGTATTGTGTCTTCGAATTATGAGTTTAAATGTGATTTAAGTGTACTTATACAAGTTTTAATAAGTACGGAAAAAAATAAAATATCGCAGAAAATAATTGTTAGTGGGTAAGTACGGGTCATCGTTGGTTGGCCGTATCTATAGACGGAGTTCATGTTACGCCAGTACTGTTTACGTGTATAAGATTTTAGTATATAGAGGAAGTTTTCGGATGCTTACGTGTTAAGTTAGCGTGTAACTTATATGTCTTAATTTTTTTTTTTTTTTTTTTTAATTTTTTTTTTATTTTAGTATCTCTTCGGTCTGTTCATACGAAAGTGATTTTAACCACTCTGTAAGTTTAGTTTTACATCGGTGGTTACTCAAAGTGTGTAACTTCAATTTACTGTTAATTTCATTGTACATTTTTATTGATTTGTTTTTAAACTGGTTAGAGGCAAATACGGTTTTGATAGAAGGTCTAGATATAAGGGGAGGTCGTTGATTACGCTTGTTAGTCGTTTTTGAGTCTATTGTAGTCGTTTTATGAATTTTGAGGATACATTTGAGAATATACAATTGCCTAACAGTTAAAACATTTGCTTCAGTATATAATTTATTGGTGCTAAATATTTTACGTTTTCGCAACATTACCTTTAATATAAGTCTTTGTGCCCGTTCAAGGCTTAAGAATTTGGTTTTGAGAGCCCCACCCCAGATCGGTAAGCAGTACAGAAGTATTGATTGCACAAGAGTAATGTAAATGTAGGTTAAAAGTTGTGTATCAGCTATGTTTCGTAGGTATTTAAAGACCCATATCAATCGCCTGGCTCTATTCGACACTAGTTCTAAGTGTGGGTACCAAGTTAGATTCTGGTCAACCATGACTCCTAGGTACTTTGTGGTACTGACCCTCTCAAGGTTCGTACAGTCACAATTATTTAGATTGGTTTCATCGCAAAAATGAGCAGTTAAAGTTTTTTTAGGGTCAGGTTGTTGTGCGTTTCTTATGGAAAATGTGATATAATTTGTTTTTTCAGTGTTAAGAGAAAGCAGATTTTCGTTTAGCCAAGAAATAACTTTACGAAGTCCTTTTTCTGCAGTATTGTATACTTCTTCCCAAGTTCTACCATGAAACAGAATGGCTGTGTCGTCGGCATAACAAACTACTTTCCCGTTTACGAGTTTTATGTTAGTTAAATCATTTATGTAAGCAAGGAAGAGGGTAGGACCGAGGACACTACCTTGAGGTACTCCATAATTAGAGGTCGATACATCGGTACTAACCACATCCTTGTCAAGTTTAACCCTCTGTCTACGGTCACGTAGGTAATCAGTGATCAGCGTAAGAAAGGTTCCTCTGACACCTAGTTTTTCAAGTTTTATTAAGAGGTTAGGAACGGATACGGTGTCAAAGGCTTTTCTTAGGTCGAGAAAGATGCATAATGTTTTCTTTTTATCATCCAGTAGCCTAGTTATATTACTCGTCAGGTCTAATATTGCATCTTCGGTGCTGATCCCCTCACGAAACCCATACTGTGAACTAGATAGGATGTCATATTTGTCAAAAAAATTTACTAAGCGAACATTAATAATCTTTTCGAGAATCTTAGACAGAACGGTGAGAACGGATATAGGTCTGTAATTATTTAAGTCCTCTCTACTACCATTCTTGAAGATGGGATGTATAATTGAGCGCTTTAGTTCAAGAGGAAAGACGCCTTGTTGCAAGCACAACTTGCTCAGGTAGGTTATAATGGGAACTAGTGTGGATTTTGCCATTTTTATAAATTTAGTGGGAATGTTATCCCAGCCGGCCGCAGAGTGAGCCTTCAAATTACTAATGATTGAATCAATTTCATGGGGGACTGGTTCAACTACACCTATAGAGTTAACCTGTCTCGACAATGAAGCAAAATTCGTTGCACTCATAATGCTATTTCGATTGGTGATTTTTTCGGCTAGAGTTTTTCCTATATTATTAAAGTGAGTGTTTATATGTATTGCCGACTCAGTAGGATTAGTTTTAAGATTTAGAAGTTCTTTATTATTATTGTCTTTTTTATTTGTATGGGTTAATGTTTTAATACATTTCCATAAGGTTTTATTGTCAGACTTAGAATTATTTAGCAGATCTCTTTCATATTGTATTTTTAATTTCTTAATAAGGTTTGTGCAATAATTACGATATCTTCGATATGTAATTATTAGAATCTCATTAGTTGGGTCATTACGAAGTTGTTTATACAGTTTATTTCTATTTTGTATACACTTTAGAGCACCAAGTGTTATCCACGGTTTAATAATTCGTTTACTGCATGGAACAGCAATAGTCACCGTGTGGTTTTGAATGCTGTCAGAGATAATTGCAATAAGCTTTTCACTTAATATATTAGGATCAGTTAATTCAAACAGTTCAGAAAAATTAGAGTTTTTAAGAGTTGTTAGTGCTTTATTAAAGTCTGTCGAAGTTCTGATCGGTTTTTTTGAAGTGAAATTAGAATTGCTATAAAAATAAATAAGTCCCATTTTGTGGTCAGTAATCGTAGTGTCTAAAATTGCAATGAAGGCTGTAAATTTTGAATAGTCAGTATTGGTTAAAATATGATCCAGGCAGCTATCTTTTCTAGTATCAAAACGATGTCCCGGAAACAGACTGTGCGAAGCTAGCATATCCAAGTATGTGTCACAATGTTTAGCATTTAGAGTATTGGACCCCTGCAAGATGTTGATATTGATATCTCCCAAAAGCGCAGTATTGGTTTTTAAATGTGGCGATTTTAGATACCTGTCTAGAGAGTCGATAAACTTTGTGGGGTCTTTTTCTGCTGGAGAACGATAGATGCAAATTAGTGTACTAACTGGAGTTTTTACTTCTAAGCATGAAGCTCGGAAAAGACTAATTTCTTTAACAGAGTGTTTGACAGAGTTTTTTATAAAAACTACAACACCATCGTTCTGGTTGACTTTTTTAGTTGTGCTGTAGGTAGTGTAATCTGGTTTTTGTGGCAAAGGTTTTTTTAGATCAATTCTACTCTCAGTTAGTACGACAACATCAATTTGGTGTTCTAGCATGCTAATATTAATTTCCAAGTCATCAATGTTAGTACGTTTATGCACACTTCTAATATTTTGTACTATCACTGACAACTTCGGAACATCTGATGGAAGATGATTTTTAATATCACTAATCGAACAACTCACAGATTTTGCATTATTAATATCGTCTAATTCTTGTAAAACTGTAATTTGACTATCCATTTTGGAGTATGTAAAGATACAGAGTGTAATATTTAGTAGTTGTGTTGTGTTTGTTATGAATAGTCATTATGTATGTAACTGTTTTCTCCGGATTTGTATTTCTCATTATTCGTGTCAAGCTATTATAAAATGTTACCTCTATGTATCTGTATAATTGTAGATCACTTTTACCAGTATATAAATAAGTAAGATTGCCTTTAGTGTTTTTTAGAGAAAAATGAAGTAAATGACGCAAATATATCGTTAATGAGTTAAGTAACCTATTAAATTGAATCCTATCCACAAACCTACTCACATTTGTTTCATAAATATAAGTCCCAAATAAACATAGTCACATTTTCATTAATTGCTGGAATTGTGCTTCATTTGAGACAGTTATGATCGGTGTATTATCATCCTGGCGTAAATACACTTTGCTATAGCTGGTCCAGCAATATTTGTATTTGTTGGTAACTCTGAATTCTCTTGCTAGGAAGAATAGCCGGGACGCCTTAGGAGTTAAATGTTCTGATATAAATATGGGTGTGTCACCGTGTTTGTTGAGTCCAAGAAACCGAGCACTGAGCTTATTGTTTTTGTTTTTATTGTTGTACGTCTTTGCCGCTTTCAATAAGTCTGCTTTTATAAAAGTATTACTGAGCTCAACAATTAATGTGCTTCGTTCGGTATTTGGCTTTTTTGTACGGATTATGTCCTTGACGTCTGATCTCTCTATTTGTATATCAAGGTTTTTAGATAAGGTAGACACCATTTGCAGAAAATCTCTCTTATTTTCATCTCCCTTAAGGGGCACATTTTTTATTTCTATATTTGTTTTTCTTTCCATTTTTTGTACATCCTCAAGTTTGTGTTCTAAGAGTACAATCCGTTCATTGTCCTTTTTTGCTTGAATATCCATCTGTTCAATAATCTTTTTTAACTCTGAATTTTCTTCTGTAAGATGATTAACCGAAGCTTGTACTTGAATTGTGGTACTTTGCAGTTCTGACATCGTCGTTAAAATTTTATCTATTTGAGAATTTTGTGTCTCAAAAAGTTCTTTCATTTCTTTTTTCAGGTCTAAAACCACATCTTCAAACTGCGATAAAACTTCATCACTTCTTTTTCGTTTTAGAACAGAAGACCGAGTATTAAAGTTCGGTGGCGTTGCATCGTCGAGTAGACCCCTCATGTCAGGGAACGAACTTGATTTTTCTTTATCTGGTGTTCTCATGGTTGACATTTTAATACACCGCTTTCGCGTTGTTCGCGGGACTATAGATACGGCCAAGGTGGAACGAGATAGCAAATGACCGGTCTCTTTTTCGCGTAGCAGCTCAAGTACGCGGGCGATAAGCTCGGGTTGACCACACGTCTACACACGACGAGACCACAGGCGAAAGAGACCAATAAAGTTAGTTAAAACGGCATTGTTGTAATATTATGACGTAAGTTTAAACGTGTTTAAAATATGTTAAAAGAGTATTTGAAAATGTGGCATATTCCCTATCCTCCGATTAGAATTCCGATTGATAGGATGAATGGGAAGATTGTGTAACATTTATTTTTATTTAGAAAAAAGCACAGTCGGAAATAAAATGAAAAATAACAAAAATATATTTGGTTACTTTCGATCTTATTGGGTTCGTAGAACACTTTTATGAACACTTATCTAGTTGAAATGTATGTTATTTCTATTTAAATTAAAACATTAAATATTCAACATTTTCGGAACGGAATGTAAACTTTGTTGTTCATTCTAACCAGCGAAGTCTGCTCATGTGTGCTACAGTGGCAGTTCGTTCGACAGATGTCAATTTTTGAAATTGGAAATAGAATCGTTACAGAATGGTTTCAGACATTTTGTCGGAATTTCACTTTGAAATTCTAATTTAGAAATAACACTTTCTATGATTCCTTTTTATAAAATTTAATATTCGAATGTATTACACAAATTTTAATAACACTTTTTTATTTTTTTTGCCGTCACACAAAAACTGGTCAACAGTAATATAAATTGAAAAAATTCAAAATTCGAAAATTTATTTAATTTACTGACGTGAAAACGTCTAATAAATAGATGGAACACCTGCATTCACAAAAAAGTGTCACGGTAATATTGTGTGACGTCATGCATCCTGGTAATATGACCAGACACGTCATGGTAGGTAACTTAGGAAACAGAGTATTTAATAATAATATCGCTCATCTGGGCTTGTGTTATGGTGTGACGAGTGGCGAATAGAAGACTTATATAAAGGAAAAAAATAATGAAAAATATATATATGTAAAAGAATTACAAAAAAACCTCAATGTTTAATCGTTTTCTTATGACGTTATTAGGTAAAATTATCGTCCGTGAACCGACTTTATAGACAACCATTTCTTTCTTTCTTTTGTTTTTCTTTCGATCGTTTTTCTTTTCTGCTTTTATCGTATTTTGAAGGAAGTTCAAGTAGTTCGATTTATCGATCCGATAGAAAAAGAAGTTCACGCGGCTCGATTGATTCTCATTTACACAAAAACTCGACGGCGTGGTTTCATTATAGATTGTGATTAACTCTAGCGATACCAGAAGATTAATGAAAGATAAAAGAAATATCAAAAACTTGTTACAAAGATTTTCAAGACGCTCGTTATATGCATATCGTGTGAAGCCAAAATTATTATAAAACACTTTTTTTACGATTCCTATTTTTAAAAGTTCGGCTAATATATCGTAGATAACAAACAACGACGATTTTCATAACCCTTTCAAGAGAAAACTTTCTTTTTTTCTATATCGTGCTACCATAAACTTCTAATATGTACTTATGAAACGCCTAGAACACGATCAAGTAGAATAAACAAACTTACAGTTCGATTGTGAATAGTTTTTTCAATTTTTTATCAGGTATATTGTGTTACACACACACTTGTATTTGCCGAACTCTATGAGGTGGCCGGCGTAGTAGGTTTGATTCTCATCTCAAACACATATTTATATAGGTCTTAGTGTTTCTATTTACGTAATAACACAAAAAAGTTAGATGAGTCTCACCTTCATAGATAAAACAATGTGTTTTTAACGATTTTTTAGAAAAAAAAGAAAATTGTAAGAGGTTTAAAATAAACAAAGTGACTTTTATACTTGCTCTAAAACAAATACTTCCTCTAAAACTGTCAATCAACTGCTGTTGTTTACAGCTGTAGTTTAAATGAATGAATGAATTAATAAATTTAATTTCTTTGCACGAAATATGGTAGGTATAAAATATCAAAAAATATATTAATAAAGTTAAACATAATACCACCAGCACTTAGTTTAGCATATAAATATTTTTAACCAAGTTGAAATTATTATTGAAGTGTTATTTAAAAAAAAGTAATTAGGTGTCACTATAGTAAAATGTAAACTTAATAGGTTGATTAAATAATCCTGTTTTCAAGCCTATACATAGGTGACTTGAGGCTTGAGATCAGTTTCCATCACGTCAAAGGCCCAATGAGGATAGAGCCTAGTGATACCATACCTACGAGTATATACTGAAATGTATTCTTTTTTATAGCTTTGTTCGTGATGGAAAAACCGTAAAATCCAATGTCACTACGTCTACGGCTCTCAAGAAAACTAATAAACTATTCTGATTTTTCTTGTGTATATAGTACTAACAGCGTCCCGCGGTTTCATTCGTGTAAGTCCCGATCCCGTGGGAATATCGGGAATAGCCTTAAAATCAATGTATCGAAGTTTCGTCAAAATCGATCCAATAGTTTCGACACACATCATAAACAAAAAACAAACAAACAATAAAATCTTTCAAAATCAAATTTCTATATATTTTAGCAATATTCGGCTAATTTCGCACCATCTCAGATCTCATTTATTTTTATTCAATCCGACTGAAACCGACGATTAAGAACCCACAGAAAAAAAGGTTTCTTGAAGTAAGAAATAATTATCTAGACGCTAGAGAATAATTTCTTAGTCCTAGTAACAGTATGTTTAATTTCAAAGCTATGTTTTAAATTAAGAATAGGCCAGGAACATTTCCTAAAAACCAAAAAATTATCTAGGAAGAGGATTATTTGATATTGCAAAAAACCTTTTTTTCTGTGTAGTAGCACCACATGAGTAAATTAACATCACAGTAGCACCCTAAGCCGCGCTACTCATTAGGACTTAAGATAGACCCCACTTATATACCTAATTTATATGTAATCTTGTACTTAACAAACAATTTAGCTGTCTAGGTAAATAGTAAATGGAGGAGATATTTCGGTATTTGTTTGATTTTACAAAGTATAGATCTAATTTTAATACCTTAAATAAATTTCAATACCTAATACCCCCGAGGTGCCTCGAATGAAATCTGTGTTTGCGAATTTTGAAAAGATTCTCTATTATTGAATGGTAGTGAAATACCTACTTAGTTCAAATATTTTGTTTTTTTTTTATTTTGATCTAGCTGATTTATATCAATATATAGACGATACCAACGTCACTTAATTGTTTTGCCTTCCCGGAACCTCTCCATTAAAACTTGAACTTTATGCTATGATACTAAAGTTCAAATTGACATTTAAGTATTATTACGAATCATTTGTATAGAAAAGTGTTGTTTTTATACTTTTTTTTTTGGCAATTTTTTAAATTTTTCTGTCCACAAGAACCATCCTCGTACATTAAGGAATATTCTAAAAAAAAATAATGCGAAATCGGTTCAGCCGTTCTCGAGATTTTAGCTTAGGAACACTTTATCGATTCATTTCTGTATTATAGATACGAACTTAGACAATTTCATATTAATTGATTTTCTTTTCTATTGTAATTTAATTTATGGCAAAATTTAAAGAAAAAAAAGAATAAACAGAAAACCTAAATGCAAGAACAAACAAACGTGATCGGAACTATACGTGCGTTCTCAAAACAATCAAACTTTTTAGATTTCATATAAAACCCAGTAACCCGTGGCCCGTGGTACGTAGCCCGACGCCATTTCTACTTTTTCCCTCCAATTTGATCGGTTATTTTGTTTAATAATATAGCTCTTCCTGTTGGTCCCACTTGAGCGGAAGCGACGTGATTTTTCGAGCGGTTAGATCACGATATTGCGTTATTTTCGTGAAATTCTGTTACATCAGGTAGGAAAACCCTTTTCTAATAGTCAATGAGGATATCGTTTTTCTGGTGTTGCTTTTCAGCGGTTTCAATTTTTTTTCGAAACTGATTAATAATATATTTTTTTTATCATCAAAAAGGTCCCAATACTAACGTGCTGCAGAAAATGCTCATAATTTTAAAATATCTTAAGTGATTTTTTTGATCATAAATACCTTTATTCAGATTGGTTTTACCCTTTTAGAGCTACGATGCTATTTATACAGACAAACACACAGGCAAAAAAATATATATACGGGGGTCTATTATACACTCTTCTTTAATATTTGATAAAACTTTGTGTATATTTGCTGCTGGAGTCCTGAAATGACACAGGCATATTTTTATCCCAATATTCCTGAGAGATCACGACTTACGAGGTAATAATAACACTATTCCAACTTTCTACAAATACAAAAAATATATAATACCCAATCTTTTCCTACACTTTCTTTTCCTATTCTTTACTACCTTCATTGTTTGTTACCCTATTGTAAAAACTTGTACCTATTTGTTAAGAACACCTAGACAATTACACTGAAGGAAAAACCCTTTAAGTTTCAAGTCACGCTGTGATCTTCCCTCTATTTGCTTACACCCTTCTCACGAAGACAGACGGACAAACAGATCGACATGGGATGGAAAACATGGGGCTGGAAAATATTCGCTTAGTTATTTTCGCTTGACTTCGGAGTTGCCCTTGTTAAGGGATGAACTAAGGTGTAGAGAAGTGGGCAAAACTTTTCTATTTAGCAATCATTTTTCGTCAAACTTTATTTAGGTATACTTATTATTTTGGCTGTTATTCCCGACTGTGGATATAGGTTTATTAAAAAACATAAAGTTAAAAAACTAAATAAAATAATATCGGTAAAATAAAATAAAGAGTGAAAATATAAATATTGAAGCATACGGACCTTGCTGCTAATGGCCTAACTTTACTTTGCGAGGCTCTCTTCTTGAATAACTCCCAACCTTGCATATTTTATGTAACCCTCTAAATAATCCCTTAGTCCGCTCCTAGCGATACAACCAGAAGGTAAAGTTAGTTTATTCCTGAGCTAACTTTGGTCTTAATAAAAAAAAAATCAAGGCTTTTTATAAGATACCGGAGATATTGCTTTTGTTTTAGATCGTTCGCCGTTCGGTGATTTCGTTCTAAGTTTTTTATGACTTGGCGGGACTTTTAACTCTCCAAAGAAGGAACTATTCCTAAATAAAAAATCAGATAGCGGGTTAGATTAAGAACAGGACCTTGTAGCACAGGTCCAATAGAATATGGCTACGGTATCTCCTGCTCGTTATAAAAGACGACCAAATATTCTGGTCCGCTGAGCGATCACGCAGGATCATTCGAAGAGAATCTGGAACTTTTTCTTCTTCTTTTCGAGTCAGTGACGTTCGACCAATTATATTTTTCAGCAGCAGCAGGTCAACCTGGGACTGGCTGCGGTGTAGCCCCACACTTTTATTGAAGGAAACTGGTAGAAGTTTTTCCTTTGATGAACACTGTGCCGAGAGGCCTTGGAGAGTTCGAAAGATACCCTGGGCCTCCAATCTGTACCGAGGACGGCCATCGGAGAGTTTGAGATGGTTTGATTCCGACATAATACTTCATCATTCCTAAGATGTCGTGAGAAAAAGAAAAAGTTAGGAACAGCAAATTCATTATTTCTGAATTAGGGCTTTAACTTTTAAGATAATCGGTATGCTATCGATCGGCCGCTTGACTTAGTAATTTAATAATGTACCTAACCCTTAAAACTCTACAAGGCCAATGAATCAATACCACTTGCCATTGTGCCCTTAGCTCAATAGGCACCTACCTCAAAACCTTGTTGACCTTAAACTTAAGTAAAATAAAAACGCGCGTCACGTGTTAATTTGGAACAAACTAAATAAATTAAACATCATTGTTAAACCAATTACCTAGTTAGTAACAGTTAGTTTATATTAAATTAGGATACGGTGTCCTTTTTCGTTTCGGAGAGCGAGGGTCCGTTCTAAAATCAATGCCGTATTCAGTAGGTCTGTCACAATATAGCGCACTTCATAACGCGGCTAGCATTCTGACGATTTCGAACCTGGAGATTTGATCGTTAGCACTGTAAAAACGCTATTCATCTAATTCTGACCACAGCCTCCGTATAGACGTAAAAATGTCATAAAGTACACAATTACTTACAAATGTAATTTAATAGTATGTTTAACTGAAATATGACAAAATTACGAATTTTCTTGCACCGAAATAACGCGACAGGCAGGCGGCATCACGGGGTGTGTAAGCTTCAAAGTTTTTTAATTTTCATTACCGTTTACGATAGACAGTTTAAATCGTAGCAAAATATTGAACTTACTAGTACAAAATCGCTAACACCAACAATCCATACTCACTCGAAATAACAAGAAAGCACAAAAACAACTTCAAAACTTCGAGTTCAATTCGCGGACAATCGATTCAATAAGGTATCCCTCCCAAAAGTAGGCAATTATAGCGAAGATTGATTCTGTCTCTCAGTTATTGGATTCCTTCAGAATAAGCAATGTGGCCTGGTGATAACGCTGACTGATTAGTCAGTTATTATAATACAGCCCTTGGGTGCTTGCGTTACGAAACAGCTTCCCGGTATTAAAAGGTATCGGTTCTAAACGGTATTAAGATTACCTAATGTAATATAAATATGGTCTAAAATAGTTTTTTTTTTACTAAAGCTTCGAAACGACAAAGTTTTTTTTAGACAGATTTAACCATCAAATTCTGTGCAACATTTCAATGAATACAAACAATTTTTAACCATTTTAGATGGCGACGCGCTTATGACATATTTAGCGGCTAATCCCGCTTTAATCGGTGTTGGCAAACTTTACAGATACAATAAATAGGTAGAGTGATCGGTAGGTACTGACCAGGCTGCTGCAGGAACAAACTCACAAACTTTTGCATAACTAATAGAAGAATTGGGATTAAATTATAGAATGTAGATTAGCATTATGGAATAGCATAGAATGTAACTGTTCATTACCGATTTATACGATTTTGACGACCCAGTTGGCACAATGGTCACCATACCGGACTGCCAAACACAGGGTTGCGGGTTCGATTCCCGCCTCAGACAAGTATTTATGCTTAGATATTTGTCTGTGGTCTGGTTGTTTCTATGTATTATGAGTATATATTTACAAAAGAAAAGTATATAAGTAGTATATCCGTTGTCTAGCACCCATAATACAAGTCTAGTTACTTAGCTTGGGGCTAGATGGCGATGTGTGGAATGTCCTGCAGTATTTATTTAATTATTATTATACCGGAAACATGTTTTGCTACGCAAGCACCCGAAGGCTGAATCAAAATCGCGGTGATTTCCGATAAGAGTTATTGAATTTCTGAAGATTTCTTTTTGGAAATTAATAAGGTGGAGTTTTTGTTTGAGATGAATGTTTTTTGTGCATTAATATTTTTATTACTTTATATTTACTTTTGTTCTATGATTGAAGTTTAGCGCGTTTTCGTTTATTTGTATTTCGATAATCAACGTTTATTCTTATTTTTAATTTTACGTTCGTTTGCTTTTTGACCTTGTTTTGTCTATTATTTTATTGTCTCTGTAACAATAAGGTCAAACGTATTTATATGGTCATATTTTAATGATGCCTTTTTTTATATTTTCTACCTATTCTATTGGTACTTATAACAAATTGTAGAATAAAAGGGAACGACGTTTTCAAAACAAACACCACTTAATAATGTGTTTTACAAAATTGATCGTTAAATTATTTTAAGAAAAAAATTGTAAGTAGCAATCACCGTCTAGTAATTGATACTTACCAAATAGTATTTTTCTTTATTTCCATGAATATTTTATTAAGTTTTCCTACCAAATATTGACAAAATACGTGGAATCTCTCATTACCTATGTAAAAACACAAAATTTCAATAGCATAGGCACACAGTATACCAATTTAACAGTATTTTAACTATGCGGTGTCTCTCATACATAGGTACCTAATGTCGCTTGGTAAACCCTTTCAGTCATCTACGGAACCGTAGTTTCGAAACCAGTTACGAAGTAAACATAATTCATCTTTATACGAAACTGGTTTCTATCAAAGAATGACACTAGTGCTGCCCACTGACAGTGTCTCCTATGCTACTTATTTGATAATGCAATTTTAGATAAATAATAGATAGATAGATAGATAAACACTTTATTGCACCGTAAAAACAGAACGCAAAATGATTACATACAACAAAAACAAAAATAAATTCTAACTTATAACTACTTATATGCTAAAAGAAAATTGATATTTAGTACCTTACATTAATAATGATTGTGATGTGATTCATTCATTTATTTATCTTTTTACAAAAACAAACTCAAAACAAAATAATTATATGCAACACTATAGACGCTATTTTTTTTATGCAATACAATTGAAGTTAAATGCGACGAGTATTTTGTGATTGTTCATTATCTCCCTTGAATTCTAGACGTAAATACGTAGCCAGAATAGGTAGGTAACCCGTTACCACAAAGCGATCTCAACAACAATGTTACCTATCAAAAAAGGGGTTCCTATAATGGTTCACCCGAAATTCTCTGGTTATAATAATAGCATTATGTTGCTATTTTAGCTATGCCTCTACCTGTAGAAAGAGTAGATTAGAGCATTGCGATCTTAAAAAAATAGTTGGCGAAATTAAAAAAATTGCATAGGCTGGTTCAGGTTCATTAAACATCTCGTCTTACGCCAGGTCGATATAATTTTCACAGATCTAGCTAATCCAACCAAAGATTAGGTTAGCTACATCATATTTTCTTAGATAATCATATTTTATTATGTTTTCTTATATTACATCTATATCTATCTATCTATCTATATATATAAAAATCAATTGCTGTTCGTTAGTCTCACTAAAACTCGAGAACGGCTGAACGGATTTATCTTATCTTAGTCTTGAAATGTTCGTGGAGGTCTAGGGAAGGTTTAAAAGGCGAGAAAAAATCGAATAACCGATATTCCCACGGGATCGGGACAAACGCGGGTGAAACCGCGGGGCGCAGCTAGTCTTATATAAAACGGTCAGGCCATATTAGGAACGTAGCCCTAGCCGCAATAAGTTCGTAAAACATCAAATCGATATAATCCGTTTGATTAACTATTAAACTCTTTGTTTTAAAGTTAGCAACACTTCACTTCACTTCTTGATAGATTTGCTACATCCTTATATACGTTTCAAATTATGACGTATTTACATCCAATAGATCTATATCGTAGTGCATCGCTAATATACATTGGTTTTTGCAAGTTGCTAGTAATTGGGAGCGTAGGTACCTGTACCTACGGCATACACTGAATTCAAGTTTCATCGTGGTGCAATATCTGTAGACGCACTATTCCTTCAAATTTTTATAGGGGTTAAGACGTGCGGCGCACCTAGTTAAAAATAAACATAGTCTGCCTATTGTTTACTATTTTGCACCGCCTCTCTTACTAAGGGATGGTAGGTACTACAGTCATATCTTTTATGAACAAATTACTGGGAAAAACTTATCAGATTGCTATTGTTCTACTCGTTTTGAATTCATTGTTTTAAATGGTAATTGCAATTGTTTTCATAGTTTAAATTGGTATACAACGTGGCCTCATTTTACTATTTAAATAAATATGTTTTCTATACTAATTTAATAAAGAGAAATATTTGAGAAAAGAGAAAGAATTAGGTCAAAAACTACTGGACCGATTTTGATGAAACTTGGTAGGGGATACAATGATTCATTGAAAACTTAGGCCACTTTTTATCCTGATGTTCCCACGGGATCGGTAGTTATGCGAGTGAACCCGCTTAGCGCTGCTAGTAAATAAAATAAAGGATTAGACTATTGTAAATCAAATTATTATTTTAATTAAATAGTTAAGTACTTATTTCTTTATTTTATGTTCCATATTACAGGGCTATGGGGCCCCGCATCTTTGGAAGGCGTGCGTGGAGCCAAAGCCATCACCCTTTACAATAACAAGTTTAGTAGCAAAGTATGATATAGACACCAAACCGGCGATTATTCCTCGGAGCTATAAAATGCAGCAAAGTACAACAATATTTAGATCAAAATAAATAATTTTATTACTATTATTATTATTTAAATCTATCTTTTCTACGCTAGTGGAATTTCAATAAATCATTAACAGTTAACATGAAATAAGATAAATAAGAAAACAGTCATGTTTCTTGCGATTCCACTATAAATCTCTAGAGATAATCAATTAACAACGATTGAATAGAGTTGAACAATTTTTAATTAGTATAATCTACAGTTCTAGAGCTAGCATTAATTAATCAAATGGCTCGAGTTGAGGTACATTGTGCTTGTGCACTAAGAAGGTATCTTGATTAAGGGGAAACACAGACTAAATACTTAATCGTCCGATAGTTGATAGTTTACACTAAGCGTTTTGCTTCGTCATTCCTTGGGAATGGAATCAGTTGTCTGCATCTGTCTTTCCTAACGCGAACCTACAATTTGTGCGATTTTCAAGTAATGAGTGAACAGGTATCTTTCATTTATTCAAATGACAGCGTAAGGGGAGACCGTGCCGCAAGTCGAGGTTTGCCGTGGCTTGAATCAAACGTTAACCCAAAGTGACCGCGCACCGAGTCATTGGCTTTCGGTAAATGTTCATCCGTGTGAGTCACGCTCTCAGCGAAGACGAAGACATACGTCGGTCATTGCTACTCAGAAACTAGAAAGCGAATGGATCGGGTAAAGGCGAGCTGCCTCGTTATTCTACTTTGTGGCTCAAGTAGAGACAGATTTTTTTTAGGATCATTTCGCGGGTTGACTCGAGGCCGCGAAAGTGGCTTAGACCCCATTGTAATTTACCATCTGGTTACATTGTAGTAAAACGTTGACCTATCATTTTTTAAAGAAAAACCTAAATGTTTATTTACTCGTTTTTTGTCTGCCTACAGATGTGGCAATGGACGAGCTTAGACAATTACTCTATACTTAATCAAATTCTTCGAGCTATCCGCCGACTGTTTGGTTTTCAGTTTGCTATATAGAAATATCTCATATACTGTACAACTATTGTGTGTAATAAATTGTGTGAAATGTAGCTAAATAAATAATTCAATCGATCTAAAAGTAGTAGGCATGTACTTACCTACTCGTCGCGATCCGAGTGCGACTGCTGTGCTCCAAAGCAGAACATGATGCATCTGTTGTCTTGCCCATCGCGCACCTTCTGCACAAGAGAAGACCTGATAGAAGTCACAGACGCCGCCTTAATGTGGCTAGATCCTGGAAAATTTAAAAAATAAAGGAAAATAAAACAACTTTAAAAATCAATCACCTTTCGCTTTCTTCATCTTTAAAAGATGGAGATGACGTAACGATCTGAATGCATTCGATAAAGACTGGTTAAAATAGCCCACAGTGTTACAGTGGGTTGTCCCACTGCAGCATTTTGGGCTAAATAGTGTAGTGGTACCAGGCCTACCAGCTGTGATCGTCGATTTATTTAATTGGGTATCAATATATTAGCCTTACAAGTATAGGGTTTATAGAGTTGGAGGGTATCGACTGTGCAGTAGATTATCAACTGTAGTAAAATATCTATGTTTCATTAAAATATAATATCTTCTAGTATCTATTCTTTAAGTTAACTTTCGTCAGTACATAGGGCAGTGGACAAGATCAAATACTTCATCAATTCCCCCTGAGTTTACCTTTGTTGTGATACCTGTATCTCCACTTAATTAGTTTATGCAGTGTATTTAATCCAAACTGTAAAACAGAATCTCTATTTTGTCTATTTAGGTACAGTTCTCACGGTAAACTGACAGCGGGCGCGAATAAGTATTCAACCTTGCTTGGTATCCCACCAACAGGTCACGGCCAGTCCCTCTAGTGAATTTACGGGAACCCTACTTCCGCCGGAAGCGGTGTTGCAATGCAACATGGGCTAGAACTGACCACCTTTCGCTACGAAGCGTTAACTATCGACACGTCCGAAGACGTGGATTCATTTTGAGCCCAGTATACCATGGTTTATATTATATCGTATTTAGTATTTGAGGGTTTCAATATGGCCATATTGATTTCGGTGGTCATTCATAGAGAGGACGTGTCTGTAGACTTACCCTAGGGGACTACGTCCGTGTGCCTTGCTAACGTATGTAATGACATTTCGCGTATAGGACTCCAATCCTAGTGACTCGCATGGTCAATATGCGCGCCGTCTCGGCCTATTTCATCGCCTTAGATGAAAACAAAACGGTGCAGCACGCGCATATGTGTCCCTCGGATGCGATCTCACTGTATTTTCAATGTACCTCTCCACTTCTATAAATATTCACCTAATACCTGCTCAGCTTCGCCTAATATTGATCTATTCTGTTTCTAGATAGCGGAACCTACTACCTACATAGCTCTTAAATAGTTACTACCTTCCGTTGTAGACCCGTAGCTCTGCTCTCTCTCCGGCTGTAGGTGTAGCGCTCGTTCAGCCTACCTATCTTTACTACCTAGTAGGTAAAGAGTCTAATAGAAACCAATTGTTCTAGTTGATAGATCTGGCTAGTACTAGTGTATGTACTTGTATATGTTATGTATGCGTCCATATAGGTACACCGTCCATGTATACGTTAGGCTCTATCGGTCAACGGAGACTAACGTATCCTTTCTAGAATTGGTTATAGTTGAAAGAGTTATTTGATGACCTCTGGATTATATGGTTCAGTAGTTCATGAAGTATACTCGGACTATCTTCCTATAAAATGGAAAGTTGCGTTGGGATTACGCGCCTGTACCTGCAGCGTCTGATTCCTACCTAAGAGTGTCAATTAAGCAAAGGTTCTTAAACTTAAACATTAAAACTTCCTGTTTAACTTTTACTAATATTGGTATTTATTCAATATATTTATGTGAACCAAAAGAGAAACTGTGATATTATTTAAATCATAATGTACTAGTTTTAGCACATTATGACTGGATTTTTCCGTTACTAAGGCCACTCTACAGTCAAGGGAAAAACGCAAAATCCAAAGTAAAAAACCCTTAGGCCATTCTTATATACTATTAGATTACATAGGATAGTAATTACCTTATACTATATCATTGCCCATGCATCTTGAACTACAGGTTGACTAACACAATGGCTTACTTTATTTTAAATTCTTGACATTGCGATTTAACATTGACTGGGGTCTCTCCTTCTCTCTCTCCGTCTCTCTCAGATAAATTGCTATGTAAATAGCCGTCAATGTATTTCCATATACTGGGACTCTGGCTAGATTAGCGAAAGCAAATGCATTACATTAAATTATCTTACTTCCATTACTGTAGTCAACCTGTACTCAAATAACAACTGACTTATGCTATTACATTACCAAATACGCCGGCGTAGGTCAACACTCATCACTTATTCTACTTTAATTACGTTATCTACGAATTATACCATAATTTAAAGACAATTAAACTCTATCATGACTTCGTCCCGCGATGGACGCTGATATTATATAACACTGCTTCTAAATCGATACGAAACTGCTTCTACTTCTGCCCTCTGATCGGGTCCAAAACCAACTGTGTCCTCCTTTCGTCCTCGATTTTCGTCTTCGGCTATCATCCCTTCTCAATTAAAATGGGCGGGTGTCCTGTGCGAAACTCATTATCCAATCACTATTCTCGGACTTCTGGCGACGTCTTGTCATAAACGCCCTTTTCAGTGGGACGGCGTGTGCCTGCGCAATTTCTAAGAAATACCCTTTTTTTCTATTCCGTTCGTTACTTTGTGCAACATGTTCGGGTCAGCTTTCAAATTTATGGATCCTCTAGACGCTATGTTTATTTAGGATTTCTTAAGCGTGTCTAATTTTTATGCAACGCAGTCGGGAACCTATTAGAATACTTTATTTATTAAGGTTTACATTGTTCTTATCTTAAGTGAAACTAATGTTTCAACTGACGTGATTTGTTAAAAACATATGTCCTATACTTAACAAACATACAACTGTGAGAAAGTTTTATTTTAATTATTTGAGCATCGTCACAATTAAATTCAATATCGGATAGGTGGATGATTACCACCTCAATAGGTTAATTTAAAAAAACACTCTTCCGGTTACAATTGCAATTGAAATGTATATTAATGGTTTACATAACATATTAATTTATCATCGTTAAAGTTATTATATTTTTTAACGATTGATGTAGTGATGTCAAAATTGATATCGATAATAAGTGATAATGACATAGTGTCAGCCAACTAGGTGAATAATTTTACTAGGTAACTAACTACATTCATATGTATACGGTGATGTAATGATAGGTTATTCAATATTATAATATTACTTTTTTATCTTTACTTACGTAGTAGTAGAATAAATAGGTCACTGATGACCGAAATTCATTTGACCCTTTTATTTACGGTTTAAAGAAAAAAAGGACAAAAGTCTGTAATTTGAAACAAAATAAAATTGAAGCTAGTGGTTTTATAAAATGCAGTAGAATAGCGTGTTGTTTTCCATTTGTCATTTATGCAATTTAATTCAAATGAAACTATTGAAAAAGAAATGAAAGATGATCAAAAAGAAGAAAAGAACGATAAAAACAGAAGCAATAGACGATCGAGGCAAAAGCAAATGATGATCATACTGAAGCAAAGGACGATCCGATCATACAGAAACAAAGGACGATCGAAACAGAAACAAAAGACGGTGGAAATAGAAACAAAAGACTGTGGAAAAGAAGCAAAGGAATTGTCCTTTGCTTCTTTTCGCGTATCGTTACGGTAATCTTTTGCTTTGATACGCGAGAAATCATTTTGGCTACCTTAAGAGGGCCGCCAGAAAGTCTTCCAACCGCAATCGATATTTTCGCATCGCGTCATTCACCTAGAACAACGGGTTAGGAACACCACATTATCGATATTTACAAAACAACGTCGATAGTTACCCAGCACTATCGCTAAAGATTCAATCCACACGGTCCCAATTTTTCGCGGCTTCGAATCGCCGGTTCGTATAGATTGCGATCACGTATAGAGGGCGCTACGTGTCGCCAATGTTGATCGCAAGTTGATCGGCCACCGCTACCGACCGCTCTCGGTCAATCGTAAAATATAACGACGGTTCGATCGGTGGCGGTTGCAAATTGACTGCTGTTACTTATCTTTTGTAATATGTAATGGAATAGTTTTCAAGTAGTCTCCAGACAGCAATGTGATAGTGACAGACTGAGTCCGTTCCGGTAACTGATATCTTACGAGCACGGTAGGAAAACGTTCAAAGTTAAGGCGGAGTTAGGAACCAAACGCAAAATTCGAAGGGTGTGTTCTTTATGAAATGAAGGTATCTAATTTAAAAAGAGTTATTGGAAATTAAAGCCCTAAGAGCGTGAAACAAGTTAGTTTTGGAAAATTATACCAAAACTAACTTGTTTCACCCTCTTAAACGAAAATTGCACGTCGTTTTGAAGTATATTGAAATTTCAATCTAAAGGGAAAATCTAATCTATCATTAAAAAAATAATTCAAACATTTTCCGGTTAATAGATTAAAATCATTAATATATGACCCGGAAAATACACAACTATTTTTGAATTGTATAACAAACTTGCAGCTAAATTGGGGCTCAATTACAAGTTTATAATGACTTTACATTAAGTCTAATTAGGACGGCCTTGGTCAGAGATAATTGATTGAGTCAGGCGTTAGTTTCCTGAACTCTATAACAATTATGGTGGTATATTTAGTTTTCAGTTCTGAGCCTAGTGCTATACCAGAAGATGCAATGTGCACCGTCCTCTGCCAATAAATGAGCCATGCAATGAGACTTTAGAAAAAAGCCTAGCTGATGAAAGGGTAGTGCGGTGCGAAATGAAACATCCCCTGAAACACCCAGGGAGACCTCTGCGGGTTCTTCCGCAGAGGTCTCCCTCCGGGTTCCAATCTGCAATGGCCTACGTGGAATTCACTTAATCGACTCCGGACTTCCAGACTCAAATGGGCGGTTGCAGACCAAATTTGAGCAAATGGGGGTATATTGCACCGACTGAGGAGCAATGCGAGTGTGGAGCCCCGTCGCTCTCATGCCCATTCGAGGACCTGATAGAGGCCAACACTACTGCAGTTGCGGTTGCTAACTATTTAGCAGGAAACATTTGGCTGGTCGAAGGTCACTGACTCGAAAAGAAGATGATGAGACAGTGGAATGTTCAGTGTTAGTGACACCATTCATAAACCACTCGACACGTATATCGCGTCTACGCGACGCATAATCAGGAATTTACCCCGACCACGGTATTAGGGCGACAAACGATTTATCCGACGTCGCTCCCCCAGATAATGACTCGCTGAACACTGGGTCAAGAAAGAGACCTCATAGAAATTGACGAAACTGAAATACAGCCATGGAGAATGGACATAATGATATTGTGAAGTTTCAGAATGGCCATTTTATTAGTGGACGTTATGAAGAATGGACATAATGATACGGTGGACCATTCGATACTGTGTATGTTTTAATACAGTATGCTTTGTGATATAGTGGACTGTATGAGACCGAAGGCTTATATCAAACCAACAGTTTACGCATATCAAGACATTTATGTTTTAAAATAACATAAGATATTCAGGCTTGCAGATTTGAATATATTTTTCTTTTCTTGGCGTTTGGCCAGTATTGTTTTTAAAGGTATGTTCAAGTTGCTTCTGGCAAAGAGGTACAGACGTTGACATAAATATCTATATGGTTTAAAAAGAAAGAAATATTTGTCTTTGTGTCTAATGAATAGGCTTTGAAACTACTGGACCGATTTTGATACAAGTTCGTGTGAGGATATATAATATTTTATCTTTTGGAATAATATACGCAAGTCGTGGATGATTTAGGTGACGAAAAGTAAGCGTTCCGTTATAAATTATGACAATAGCAACCTAAAAGGCCTAATGTTTGACCACTATCTTATCTGATGGCTAAGATGTAGCAAGTTTACCTATTAGAAGATACTTAGATATTAGATACTCGTGCCTTGAAGACCCCTAAATTGTACAAGTCTCGGTAAAATAGATATCAGAAAGATGGTATCTTCTTAGACCGCATCGTCACTTACAACGTGACAGAGGTCAAACGGTGACCTACTTGTGAAAAGACAGCCCTAACACAAATTTTGACAGTTAAAATCAATGAGAACTGGTACCTAAAAGGTATTGCGGTATATTCACAAGGTGTCAATAATAACGATAAATGTTCAATTCGTTGGCTCTTCTCCAGTCTAGTTTCACATTTATGATGGTTTTACATGGCTTTTACAATAGAAGCTTGTAAAATATCGAAAATGGTAGTATGGATTATGAAAGTTAATATTTTTAAAATAAAGTGACATACCTATAAAGCTTAATTTAACTATCTCACTAATCTTCTTTCATTATAAATGGGGTAGTTTGTGTGTTATCTACCTCTAGTATAGTGGTGTAATGGTGTGTATGTTAGTTTGTTTACTGAACCGATTGCAATGAAGTTAGGTGCGTAGATAGCTTGAGATTTGGATAAGTCTTGTCCATCGGTATAGTTAGAAGAGATCGCCCTAAGACGATAAGACCGCCCTATGTGCTATGCTTTAATCTTTTCTATATTTAAGTTTCCTGTTTTAGTATTTTTTATGTAATCGCTTTTTGGTTTGTGTTGTGTTTTTATGGTGCAATAAAATGTTTATCTATCTATTAGCACACGTTTTCTATCCCGATATTTTCAAGGGATCAGGACTTACGTGTGTGAAACTGGGGGCGAAGCTTTTCTATTACAAATGCGAAAGTTTGTGCGTCTGTAAATAAGTTAGTAGGTATGTTTGTTACCTCTACACGTAATAAATCTAAACCGATTGTGATTAAAGTAGGTGTGTAAATAGATGAGCCCTGGAATAATACATTTATTCTTAGACACACAAACTTTCGCATTTGCCAATAGCCAATAAGCCACTTTTACTATTAAAGTTGATAAGTACCTACTAAACTGGAAAATTTTATCATAAAAACATTTTTGTTTTTGTTTTGTGGGTTGTGTCTGTTACAAAACCTAAGTAGGTTAACATTTTTAAGGGATGGTGACCTATTTTATTTTATTAATTACGTGGGTAAAACCGCAGGACGTAGCCAGTTGATACTAAATATTAATTAATTTTAATTAACCTTGAGATATCGACTAACACGAATAAAATGTTGAAAACCACTGTCTAAACATACCACTGATCTAACTTGGATAGTCTGACTCCGGAAAACAAAATAAAATAAGGAAAACATACGAAAGGATCTTCATATTTTCCGATATTATTTTGTTCCAATATGTACTTTTTGTGTACGCTCCTTAACACCTTGTATATTTGCGAAAAACCTCGACATACAAGTAAAAATGGATACTAAGTATTTTAGATCGAAGCATTCTTCTGCGAGGTTCTCTATTTCGAAATCAATCTTTTTGTACGTCCGCTAGATCGAATCCTTTTAGAAAGATTTCTGCAAGATCTGGAAAGTTCTCGAAACGTCAAAAAAGGCAAAATTAACGTTTCATTATGATCATCATCATTATGGTTATGAGTTTCATTATGATAATAACTTACTTCAAGTACGAATATTTACCTTCTGAAACCTAACTTAGCGTTAATGATAAGCAAATTAAAATAAATATATAAACATAAGGTTATTATTTATTTCTCCTATGATTGCAATGATGTTTTGACTAATTTTAAACTTGAGCAAGCGTACAAATGCCCACACTCCTTTATTAGTGTCAGTTAAAGTAGCCAATCCATAAAACATCACATGGTACGAGTAATTTCGATCCAAATAGACTTCAATGTAAGCAATTTCTTATAGTAGATTTCGATCTAAAGGGATTCCACCTAGCGAGTTTCTTGATTATGGTAACCCCAGTTAAACCAACGTAATATGGGACGTCCTAGTTTCCGACATTAACGTCCGATAAAGGGTAATTATTAGGGCATCCATTGTCTCTAATTACTAGCTATTGGTTCGTTAAGCCGCCATTAGAGGGCGCTGTCATTTAACAAGACTCCCAAATCCGTGTAACTGCTAGATGTTACTTGATACTGTGGTTTAAAGGGCGGTTGCTTCAGATTGTGCTTAAACGTAATTGCTATTATAATGATTAAAAAAGGGATATTTACCATGTTTATTTACGTTAATTACAATTAATATAAACTACAAGGCAATACTAGACTAATAGACCAAGCTCCCGCCTACCACCGAATTTTCGTGATTTTATAAAAGCTAAGGGTTTCTCAGCGCCTCTAACAAAGGTAGGTATGAATAATGTGCAATTATGAAGTTCAGACCATAGTGGCTTTAAGAGTTAGCAGGTAGCAAAGCAAAAAATCTAAATTGTTAATTTTGCAAAACTAGAAATAGCCTATATTTTAGTACCCAAAATGTTGCTAATAACCAGACAGTTTCAATAGTCCCAACACCTTCCAGACCACCGAAAGATGATTCACAAAGGTGTAGGCATACAATTTCCTTTCATGTTTGTTTTTTTCCAGGAATTAATCGCTGTTGACGTATTGCACGAGAATGTGCTTAGACAAATTTAGCTAAATTCTAGCCAAATGCATTCCACGAGTAATCTAAAATTAAATTCTATTTCGATTACCACAAGGTTAATTTTATTTTAATCAGTTTGAAACTTTGACAGTTGGATAAAAAGAGAGAAGAAATCTCATCAAGAAATCTCTGAACTACTATAAACTACATAAGCCACGAGTCTGAAACATCGCATACGGTTTCTTTTTAGAATTAGGTACGCGTGCAATTTGAAATAATTTTTGGAAATTTCACCTCTAAGAAGGTAATGGTTAGGTTTTTTAGTAACTATTATGTATTGTGTCCGTAGGCGCGGGTATAACCGCGGAGCGTAGCTATTATGTATAACTTGAACAAAATTATTTATTGTTGTGCAAGTGAACCTACGATATGTAACTAGTCAACGTTTCTCTGCCATATCCATATTTCCATGTATGAAATGGTATATCTATAGTTTTAAAAGGTTCTTCTGTTCTCTCTATATGTATGTAGGCAACAAGAATCGAAAGACATAATGCCGCAAGCGATCCTTTTCATCTGTCTAGTGCCTATAGGTATTTTACCTACGTATCTAGTTTCAAACTAGATATAATACTATAGATAAATTAATACTAGAGAGAGGCGCGTTTTTGACGTGTGATCGTTCGTCAGAAGAGTAGTCTCTTGCAATAACAAAATGACGGATGTGATCTCGGATATTGTTTATACAACCTCTTAGGGTAATTAAGATTAAGAGTTGAGGTTAAGTATAGACATAGTATAGTATAGAGATTAAAAAATATTTTTATGAACAAGCTTGTATTGCTTTGTCACGCAATTTACACCTGTTTGCAAAATTTCAGCTCAATCGGTAACTGGGAAGTGGATCAAATTTATTTGCAAGATTCTATGACATACATCGGGACAGGTGAAGCTAAAGCAAAGCTTGTACAAAAATAGAAAAGATCTGCTCTTTGGTTTAAACCAATCCGGAGCGGTTTACTTTTTGGATCCGGAGCGATTTTATTTGGTGTAGATTTTGCAATTATTCCATCTTCTTCGTTGCACACATTAAAGAAGAAAATGATTAGGTAGGATCGGATCCGCCCACTCCAATTTGCCGTCAGGCATTGTTATTAGCTAACATAAGGGCAGTCAAAGTACAGCTATTAGTGCTGTAGGGACAGGATAAGAGGTGCCAGCATAGTTTGCTCGGGAGCCCGGTAACCGTACTGAATTTGACATGGATCTATCAAGCTCTATATTCCGAGGTTTACCTTGCACCACCTTAAGTCCTTCATCCTTAATTAATACATGCAAACATCGTATGAATAAAGTTATTTAGTAAGAATCCACAGATGGTGAGACTGCTTTTATTATGCAAAATGAACAATTAATTTAAAAACATAGTCTTCTTGGCCGTTCTATTTCTAATTCTGTTATCTATGCTCGATATATTTCTATTTTAAAATCGCTTCAGTATCGAATTTGAATCCAATATTGTATTGAAAGTAGACTGAACACTCAATTTTATGCTTTATATTGTACTGTTTTAGGTAGGAAATGGTATGAGATCGTGGAGATAGAAAGATCTTTTATAGTTTATCTGTAGTAGTGTAGGTTTAGTGGTATGCAAAATAGTATATTGAATTACGGTGGATGGAGTATTTGGTTAGATCGGTGTGTTCTTATTTAGAACAATAACATGTGGTCTAAAGATAGAATAATATACAATCAGGCTACTTAAATACTTATAAGAAAATTGGTATAAGAACATTCAAAAAATTATATACCTACATTGAGTAGGTACGGCAACATAAATTGCAGACCCACCATACAATTCTAAAAGGACTTTTATTGAATGTTTTAATTTAAATAATGTTTGTGTAGTAAATTCATGACTTAAAAAACTTTAAATATCATCTCAACTAGGATCTTAGAATTTAGCTTGAGTTGAAATAATTGTAATAGCAGTTTCGGAGCTTGACTGTGGGCCTGCACTGCCTGATTGTACTTATTACCTTTATAATATGTTTGATTAAGAATCTCCTCTATTTGAATTTAAATTTGAATTATAATTTTTAGCAAATTGTTGGTTCGCTTTTTCGTAAAAACGTTTCGTGTGCAAAACGACTTACTTTTTAATTCTCTATAGCTCGTGCGAAACTGCGGGACGCAGCAAGTTCAAAATAATATTCACATTCTATAACCTATAAAAAAAAACAAAACCCATCAACAATTTAAACCCAAGAAAATAAGTACATCGTAACTTGAACCACGGAGCTGTGACAGTAACGTCTACGCAAAAACCACGCGTAATGGCTAACGATATCGTCTACGTAATGCAAAAACCGCGCGTCTAAACTGACAAGACACAATGTTCCGTTAACAAGAATCGCGACAAGCTACAAAACAAATATCGAGTAGGCTTCAATTACGATAGATACGTAAAAACTTATAGTAAATATTATAATTCAAAGTGCAAAAATACCTGCAAAACAAAATCACCTTTGCAACTTTAGGGATGGATTAGCATCATCCGTTACGAATTATGACGTATTTTTTATATTCTTTGTCATTTGGTTTTTGCAACCCCCATCTCTGCCCGTTGAAATGTTTACACGTCAAAAACAGATAGACGGAACTGAGTAATTAAGGGTCCAGTTTCCCTCTTAAAGTTATTAATGGAAATCAAAAGAATTACTTAAGAAAACAAAATAACTTTAATATGGAAATTAAATCGTGAAGCAATATAAGAATTATCTATTCCTTATTCTTACAAACAAACAATTGCAATTTAATAATTTCTCTACCTTTATCACGTCGGAAAAGACAGTAGAATATTGTAAAAAGTTTTAAGTGTCAAAATGACAGCTGCCACTATAATTTCTAAAATAGGTGTCGTTTAATAGGTTTTCGTAAGTTTTGAATCCTATCAATGCCCATTTCGTCACATGTTCACATAAAACAAAGCTTAGTTAGATATTTAGAACCTCTAGATATTTGTCCCTTGTCGTTTCCCACTCCATTGCGTGCCGTAAAACCGACTACCTAATCTCATAAACAAAAAAAACCATCCGAACCCGTCCCCAGGGCTCACGGTACAGGGATACAGGCTCGTAAAGTGAGCATGCTCTGTTGGTTTACCGTACCAATGGGTAATGATAAAACAAATAGGCAATGTACAATGTAATGTACCGTCACATCCATTTGCCGGTATCCATGTGTCACCACTCACTGAGCGGGATAAAGTCTCCGTCTACTTTAAAATATTTGATACTATTCTGTCGCCGCGCCGCTGACGAAGTATCGAACAATTTTCACTCGCACGAACATGCTCAACCTTCTTTTATAAGTAACTAGCTGCGGTTTCACTCGCTTAAGTCCCGATCCCGTTGGGACGCCTTCGCGTCGTCACGGGCGGGCGGCCGGGGCTTTCTTGAGAGGCTGCAGTTTTCGTTGATTACTAAGGTTCTACTAATTGGATTTAGATGTAAAGTACACTTAGACCTTTTGTGCTTTTTCGTTAGGTTTGGTTAGGTTAGGTAAAGTGACGATATTGTGACGAATGGAAATATAATAATGTATGGACGGAGACCTTTACCTACCTGTTTCTCATGCTGTTGTCTATTAAAGATAACACCGATTGATCCTTGTTCAAGATTTATTTGTGTGAATGAGAATTTTCGTTATGTCGGCCTTGCCTTGCTTATCTTTATTTTTTTAGAGATTTATACAGGTTGTTATACCTACTCTGTTGTTTATGTTTTTAGGGATGGTGTTTTTGTAGTGGATGCTTTTTTGAGATAGGGGATTTTAAAGGGTTAATTTCGAGTTTTTATTGTGTTGATTCACTGCTGGTACAGATTAATGGTGGGACAACATTATGGTTTTTTGTTTACTAATAACACTGTAACATACATACAAGAAGTACCTATTACACTTTATTAAAAGTATTTATGTCTCTAAAACTAACTAAAATACTATCACAATAGATTTTATTATACAAGTTACAAGTTGTTAATTATATGTATTTGAGGGCTGTTTCTGTACAACTTAACATTTGTACAGAAACAGCCCTCTATACATTTTTGTTCTACAATATTTGAAAATTCGTAATTTTTTTTGAACATTTTCAGTTCATGTTTACCCGAAAATCAGCTGTTACTCGTAATTGTATTAACAACCTTAACATTATACTTAGATTAGGTTTTATCGACTGTTCTAAGTCTGAACGATGTTAATTACAAAAAACAGCTGTTCTTAAAATTTTCAAAATTCGTAGAACAATAGTTGATTGTTAAGGAGCACAGAAGTAACCCTCAACCGTTTTCATATACAATTACCAATAACCCTGTATAACAATAGATTTTATACAATAGATCGGTCAGTACCTCCACTTAAAAATAAAATCTTCAACAAAAAATTACAAAAGAAAGACTACGATACCTAAATAAAATAAATATGTTTAAAATTTATACAAAACAAAATCCTGGAGTAAACAAAGTTCCTAATTTAGCATCCCTCAGCTGAAGGGCGACACATTACGAGCTCTCACCGACGGGTTTTATATTAGTAAAACGTCGCGTGTCCGTCTATTGCCTTATACTAAAGGTAGCGCACTTATGTAGTGTTAGGACAACTATGTACTAGGGAACTTAAATCGATGCGGTTTAATTCCTCGGCTCCTGATTCCTGACCCGCTTCACATATATTCAAGTTTAGAAATAAAATTCTTAAAATAATATGTAATAAGTAATAACTTACATGTTATTTTAAATAATGTATTTGTTTTCCATGGTTGGGTTATTATATGAGTGGGTCTGTAAGACCTTTGAATTTTTATAGTAAAAAAAATGCGTAAGTATTCTGACCATAAAATGCTATTTAACATTATCGTTTTTTTTATATTATAACAAAAACACGCTAAACAACATTTTAGTTTCGATTCACATAAAACTTTCCGGCGTGTTGGTACACAGAACGCTCGTAAATTCCTAGGCCGTACACTAATTGGTTTGCATTTTAATTGCGTCGTGTGTTCGAGGCCTAATAGTGGCAGCTGTCTAGAGACTTTAGAATCGGTCGATAGTTCGCTGCTTGCCCTCCTGGTTATAACTCAAAGGTCTTTGTAAACAAATTGCCTAGGAAGCACAATGTCTAAAACACAAATGGCAAACAGTCTAAAATATCAAAATGACTAAAACGTTGAATGTATCAAATTCGGAATATTTCTGTTGTTTTTTTTTTTCAATTTTATCTTCACGCGGTTTGCAAATAAAGTCAAGTGCCAAGTCTATAATTTGCATCAAATCAAGTAGTCTTCTAATTATGCCCGAACAGTCTTAAAAATATACAGGGTTATTGGTAATTATACTAGCAAGCCGTTGGCTACTTCTATGCAACTAAACAAACAACTTTTGGAAACTCAATTTTTTTTTAGATTAGATTTACCTGAAAATCATCTGTTCCGTACACGGAGAGTTCATTAACTTAAAATTATACTTTTTTTTAAATAGTTTAAAGTTTTATCTACTGTTCTTAGTCTGAATGACTTTGTTTTAAAAATCAGCTGTTTTTCGACTTTCCACAACCTCAAAATTTTAATATTTTTTTTCGAATTTCCAAAAGTCGAAGACCAAAAGTTTGTTAAGGTACACATAAATAGCCCTCAACGGCTTACTAATATAATTACTAATAACTAATAACTCTATATATATTTACAAAACAAAAAACATATACAGTGAAATTGAGAAACTTCTCTTCTTTTGAAGTGTTCAGTCACACAGTCAACATGTTTTCGTAGCAGAGTGAAAGCTAACTTACCAAAACTTTCCTTATAGTTCCAGAACGTGTAAACACAAAAAACACACTGTAATTATATTCCCTTTACTTTAACACTTGAACTGCAAATATGAAATTAAATATCACCTCAATTTAATTACTTAAACGAAATACCTACAAAATTATTTACAAAAGAAGAAGAAGAATCATTTTTTGGCAAAAAAAACTAGCCACTTCAATATTGGGTCAATATATTGGCGACTTTTGACAGTTTTGCGCATGTATTACTCTTACAATTTTGACGTTTGACATTCAAACGTTAAAAACATACCACAAAAAATTACACTAAAACTTTACCGAAATCGATTTCGAAACCGGTCGGAAGCTACGATGCCACATCAGACAGACACACAGACAAACTTATAACACCCTTCTTTCTGGGTCGGTGGTAAAAAAACGGTAAATCGATCGTGAAAGACTTTGTCAAATTATAAAAATGGGGCGTCTCCTTTGGTATTTTCCTCACTGCTGAACGGTTGAACGGTCGGTGGATGAAAAGACAAAAGTCTGCGCCGCCACCGCGCCGTGCTGTTGGTACTGCCTGTTGGCTGTTGTAATCTCGAGTCGTAACGTCGAACGAGGTCAGCTGTTATTTGCTGTGACATGAATGTGACGGGGCAGCCCGGCGGGGCAGCGGCGGTGGTAGTGGTCAATCAAGGTCGGACGTTCACATATAGATCCATCTATCAAGTTATAGTTAGTATAACTCGAGCTCTATCTGATTGTCCTTCTCAGGCTGCTCAGAATTTTAATATCATACATACCAACTCTTTAAGAAATAATCAAGCGCATATTTTGGAAAATGCTTGGTATCCTCACATTGTTCTATTTTACATATTTGCGTTTTACCTCTATCACATCTGCCTCATAGTAAGTGAAGATGCGGCGTAAGATGTACGCTATTTAGTAATTTTTAAAAAAGCTTTATTTAACTTGCAGTGTATGTATGTATGTTTTCATGTATGTTTGTTCGGGTTAAATCTTGCAACTTATTTTGTTTTAGACACGTCATGCCATAATTAGTCAGTGACATAATTAGCCCTACCTAGTAATGGCTTCTAAGCTCTATATATCAGTAGTAAATGCCTTCCAAAGTAAGAAGCGATCTTGTCATAATATATTGTGATGGTAAGCGACTTAAATGACCAAAATGAAAGACGTTTCACGTCAACATAAAAACTAAAAAAAACTTTTTTAAATGGTTCACAATAATAGAAGTTTAATAAATGACTAAGGCTGCTAGGCCACAATAATTAGGACACCTATAGCTATTGGCTGTCTTTTTGACACCAATATTTTTATGTAAGAAGATACTTTTAGGTTTTATAATAAACAAGTTTTCTTCACCCCTACATAAGGTCCATCTTCAAGTCTCAACCCACCCTCCTTTCCCATTCATCATATTTTTCGTGTCGTCTTGATCCTTTTGGCTCCACTGCTCCGGAAACCTATTTGGGATCAAGTATCAAGACAATGAGACCTACTTGAAAATGAAATTGAGTTTTGAGATGGAAAAATATTAATTTTGGTTATAATTCGAAGATATTTTTTCCTTTTGAGGGACTAAAATAACCTAAGCGTTGAATTTTTGTTACGGTTCCATAGTCAAAGGTAATTTGAAAAACATTATTGGGTGTCGAATTTTAGATTTTACTTTGAGAGAGGATTTTAGACAATGAAATACAACACAATCGTATTTTATACTTTGATATTTTAATCGTGAAATTAGAACGTGTTTCGAAAATAGAATTACGAGTATATATGGGCGTTTTTCCGCAACTAGACCTTTTTAGTTGGAACCTTTTTGTGCGAAGTTCTAGGTACTTGTTAGGGAGAGAACCACCCCAGCTAGTCCGGTCATATACCTTCTTAGAAAACCAGCCCAGCTTTTCCACATTTTTTCCACAACATGTAGTATTTAAAAAAAATGTGTAATAAAAATCCGCTGGCAGTTCAGAAGAACGTACGCAGCCATTTCAGTCATGGAGACTGAAGAGGCTGCGTAGTCATCATCTAAAAATAACTTTTGCATACGGCTTCGCCTGCTATTTAACCCTTTTAGGGTTGGAATTCCAATATTCTAGTTCTTAGTGAAGATCTACAGTTTAAGAAACGATTTTTCGAAATTCCTTTCAAATTCCATGACTTCAGGATCAGCGGTTTAAACTGAGCGTTGATACAAAATTAGTAACATTGATTGACTTTTTTGATTATTTTATTTTTCTTCTTATTATTATTGTAAATTGAATTTTCTGTTTGTGGGTTACCTGAATAAATAATTATTTTATTTATTTATATATCATTCAGTCAGGACTTTGAATTTTATATTTATAGATATAAAATAAATTATGTATTATTTTCAAAGTAGACACCACTATTATTCAAAGTAAATGTTTAAGAAAAACACTAAGGAATAATTGTGGCTGTAAACCGCAAGAATTCGAACAAAAGATTCACAGTAGAGTGTTGATAGCTCATTAGTGTTGCCTGCGATGCTTCTCGCCTCTACTCTCCTTGGAAAACTTTTTACAAACATTCATACATAAATTCATACATATAATATACTAGCGAACCGCCAGAAAGCAATTTTTAAACAAATCTATATATATAAAAGAAAGTCGTGTTAGTTACACCATTTATAACTCGGGAACGGCTAAACCGATTTGGCTGAAAATTGGTGGGGAGGTAGCTTACAATCATAAGACGGACATAGGATATTTTTTTCGATATTCCCACGGGATCGGGACTTACGCAGGTGAAACCGCGGGGCACAGCTAGTCTATATATATAAAAGAAAGTCGTGTTAGTTACACCATTTATAACTCGGGAACGGCTAAACCGATTTGGCTGAAAATTGGTGGGGAGGTAGCTTACAATCAGAAGACGGACATATTTTTTTCGATATTCCCACGGGATCGGGACTTACGCAGGTGAAACCGCGGGGCGCTGCTAGTTATTCTATAAATAAAATATTTAATTTATAAGTTTCGGTCTCGAGTGTTATTTTGAGAGAAAATAAGGTAAAGCGCAGATAGTATTTTATAATTATGATAATGAAAATTATGTGGGTAGAAAAGGTAAATTGTTATTTTTTGCTTAAAGTTATACAATGATATTAATACCTTTGATTACATATAATACTAGTTGCGCCCCACGGTTTCAACCGTGTAAGAAGTATTCCATCTGTTAATCCAGGTCTTCAGCAGACAGCTGGTCCTGGAGCAGCAGACCTGGAGACCTGGATTAACACATAGGCTACATTTTATCCCTATATACCCACGGGATCAGGACATACGCGGGTGAAACCGCTGGGACATACGCGGGTGAAACCATTTACGTAGCACACGTTACGGAAGCTCGTTTCCCTCTGCTATCCATGCGAAGTTGGGGATGGTCACTTGTAATACATAAATATGTTAGAGTTAATAATACACTTTGTTAAGCTATATTTGGCTAGTTTGACGTATGAATTTTATTGACATTTCGAGGTGGTGGTTATAAATACATATGTCATGTCGCAATGAGTAAGAAATGTCACAGTCGTAGACATTGAGCTGTCGTAGTACTGAAAATAATTGTTAGTTACTAAAAACGGTGTTGGCCTACCTTGAGTTTTATTGCGAAGGTTCGAATACCGTCCAAAACTTTTTTCTTCGCTAATTGACATTGCTCTTACGGTGAAGAAGAACATCGTGACGAAATCCGCAGCTTAATTGACTTCAGAAGTATTGATCTTTTCTCTGGTCAACTAAGCTGGTACGCTGGGCAAGTCTACTCCAACGTACTTCACGCAAAAAGGACACAACTAAAGAGAATATAGACATGCCTTCCTAAGGTAGATATTTGCCAAAACAGCTCGAGCACGAGACACTTGGAGGAAAATGGGGGAGGCTTTTGTCCAGCAGCATGACAGGCTAGATAAAAAAGCAGTGTATGTTCATATAACATATCTAGTGTATGTGAGCCCTAAACCCGTTTCCTCGAACCGAAATTCATTCACAAAAGAATACGCAAGTGTATAAATAAATAAGGATTAAGGGCTTATTTAGACGAGAACAGAATAAGCTCGTATGGAGTGTAAACACGGCTTTAGGAGATTACCTCGCGACATTGAATGATCATATTTACATTTTATTAATCTTATATTAAACGTATTTAGGACTAACTCTTGCGGTTTATAACTTTTACGTTCTTTTATTACTAGCGATCCGTCCCTTCGCTCGGATTGCTGACACAGTTTCATCTTTTAGGACCGTTTAAATAAAAGTTTGTTTTAAAAATATTTTGTTACCATTAATTAATTTTAGCTCATCTGTTGTTTTTAGGCAAAGGCCACCCATTTTCCTTCGTGCGTCTCGATCTCTAACTGTTTCGCTCACTCTACGTCGAATGGACTTATCCCCAAAAGTTCAAGCTTCAATCGTTCTTTATTTTCTAATGGGTAAAATATTAAAAATGCATCCAGAACGTCGTGTCATCGTTTCTTGGGTTTACGTATATACAGTCTGCTTTTTTTCTACCATAATTTAGTTAATTTACACAACATTTAAATGAATTTTTCACCTTAAAGCACTCTGTCCATCAGTGAAAACTATATGATCAATCAGTTCAGTAGTTTGTCCAATATTAAGTATAAATTACTTACAGTGGTTTTATAGCATACGTCCTTATCCTGTGGGAATTTCAGAATGATTAAAAAATACTGTTTGGGTTTTAGAATGCTACATTGGTACGGCTACGAGTTCGTAGACAAGCTACATGTTCTCGTAGGTAAGCTACGGCAGCTTCGGAAGTCGAGTTACTACGTAAATTGAATACAATTGCAATTATAAATTATTCAATTTAATTCAAATTATGCAACATTTTAAGATAATTGAATGTACTCATTGCATCTGTATTTTTACTATGTTTATGAACGTTTTCTACACAAAAAATGTATATTGATATAAACATAGGTCTAATTTAAAAAAATACAGTTATTATAATGATAAAAGCGTGTTATTTGTTTAGTGTAAGTAAGTAGGTATGTATGTGTATATAGTGTAGGCGAACGGAAGGCATTGTCCAAAGGCTTGGTAACCTTGGGAGGCCGCAATGCGGGTTTACGTTAATATTTTACTTACTTATGTGACACACGGACCGAACCGATTTTAATAATTAAAATATATTCTTTTAGGTTTATTTTTATTTAAAAAGTTCATTCTATCATTTTCAGCTGGGTGAAATCACGTACACCTATATTTTTAACGTTTGACGGCCATCAGCACACAAACTTGTGGAAGTAAAAATGCAAATTGGCTGTTACAGATCATGTCAAAATATGAAAATGGGTCACCTCCATTGGTTTTTCCATAATGATTCAATATAATATATTAATTTTACATTTAATTCATCATTAATAAGTATGTATTTATGAAAGAAAAGTATATAAATATTCTATCCATTGCCTGGCCACCATAACAGACGATAAGCTTGGAGCTAGATGACGCTGTGCGCATTGTCCTGCCAATCTTTTTTCTTTTCTTCTTCTCCTAACCACAAGTGTCCCACTGGTGGCATTTGACGACCTAGTTGGCACAATGGTCACCATGCCGGACTGCCAAACACAGGGTTGCGGGTTCGATTCCCGCCTCAGACAAGTATTTATGCTCAGATATTTGTCTTTTGTCTGGTTGTCTCTATGTATTATAAGTATATATTTACAAAAGAAAAGTATATAAGTAGTATATCCGTTGTTTAGCACCCATAACACAAGTCTAGTAACTTAGCTTGGGGCTAGATGGCGATGTGTGCAACGCACCCATGCTTATAAAATGAATATTTATAATAGCATAAAAATAAGTTTGAACAGAACCATGTACACAAACTATAGTGAGGTCAGTCGATTTTTGTAATAATAAGTGCCATTAAAAGGTTTTTAAAAACCTTGATATTCGTGACAGATCACAAGAAAATAAACAAATGAATTGTTTTTCAGACAATATTTATCTAATGACCTGTTTTTAAGTAGTTTTCACTATTTTTACCAAATATTTAGTTTTTAATTAAGGTTTCGGGTGGCTCTTATTACCCGCAGGTACATACGTTCGAAGTCAGAATTGAAGACTCACCGCAGAGAGCTATGAAACTGCTCTTGTTAAAATTTTCAACTCAAGCAAGATTCTAAGGTCTTGCTGGAGTTCAATTTCAACTCATGAATTTATTAGATAAATATTAGGAGTATAAAATGGTTGTCTAGAGAGTCGGTTTACGGACGACAATTTTACGTGATAACGTCATAAGAAAACATCGTTGCTATGGTTACTATTTTGTAAATAAAACTCGCGTTGCCGTTATGTGATGACGTCACACTTTTTTGTGAATGTTCATCTATACATATAAAATGCTTTGTCCTGTACTTACTGACTGACTGACTGACTGACGGATCAACGTACAGCCTAAACCGCTGATCGTATAGACCTGAAATTTGGAGGGTGTGTTCTTTGTAAGACGTAGGCATCGGATAAGAAAGGATTTTCCGAAATTCCACCCCTAAGGGAGGGAAAAAGGGGGGGAAAGTTTGTATGGGACAACGTGATTCCTTGCTCCAATCTACTTCAAATTTTGCATAAACATTCTTTAACAGAATTGATGGAACACGTGTTTCGTATTTTATTGAAATTCATCCCCTAACGGGGTTAAAAAGGGGTAGGAAGTTATTTTCGGGGTGATTGCTTCGAAGTTGATATCAATACTCCTTTTAACTTACCTACATTGTATTTTGACACATGTTTGAAAACTCAATCTGATTTTATTCAAAAAAGGTTGCACTTTTAAGACACGGCCTCATTGGGACGTAGAATTCGAAATTTGAAATGGTAAGGACTAGAAGAGAAGGAACTAGAACATTTTTGTTATAAAATATACGAATTATTTCATATTCAAAACTAACTTCGCACCGCGGTTTGACCCGCTAAGTCCGATAAGTCGTGATCCCGTGGGAATATCGGGATAAAATGTATGCTATACTATTATGAAATCTGTGACGTTCGTGTTTGCCGGTCTGGGCTGCGTTCGTGTCGTCACGGTTGTAGTTTTTCATTGATTACTCAGGTTCTACTAATTAAATTTCGATGTAATGTATAACACGACCTTCCTCGAAAAAAGAGCTATCTAATAATGAAAACCAGATTTCAAATGGTTTAGGTGTTTTTAATTGTAAAACAAACAATCTGACAGACAGACATTAAATTTGGAAACTAAGCATATATTTTTGTTCTACTACTTTTTCTAAGTCCCATAGACCCATTTTTTTAAATTTGCGTTAAAGTACAGACTTTCTGTCCACTCTAACTTTATTATAAGTATAAAAAAAACTGAATAAACACAAATATAAAAGAATATTAAAATAAACCGTAGGTTGGTTTATTTTTTTTACGATTTACGATTTTGGTAATATTAAAACCCACAGAAATGTCTTAGAGTTAAAACTAATTCGCGGATGAAGTCGCGGGCAAAAGCTAGTCGATTTATAAGACGCTATCACGTTAAAAAATCCAATGATAGCAATTTTAGAACTCTACGGTGGGTCTGCAATTCTGACTCGGACTGTACCTTATGTAGGAACGAATTCGTATCCAAAGATCGACCTAACTTTGTATTTAGTTTCAATGGTTCTACCCCAATGTGTCAACGAAGGAGGTTAAAATACAGTTCCCTAATTGCTCCCTTGCCTTCGCCCCTAATAACTTAGATTTCTAATAACCTCTCATTTCTAATTTCAGGTACCTTGTTATACCTAACTACTCCACAACATTCAGCCTCAAGGTAAGTTAGTTAATATAGTTTGATTTTAACTGAATTATTTATAAGCTACCTACATACTAAATATGGATTAATAATCAACTAATTTTATGTAATGTGTTATTGGTAATTATATAACAAAACAACTGAGGGCTATTTCATTGCACGTAAACAATAAACTTTTGTTCCTTAAGTGTTGGAAATTCGAACATGTTTTGGAAATTTTTGATCAACTGATTTTGTTTAAACAAAGGTCCTTCTTAGAAATGTCGATAAAACTTTAAAAAAATAAGATAAGACTGTTCAGTGAAATTAACAGCTGATTTTTGGGATAACATAATTTTAAAATTGTCGAATTTTATTATGAATTTCTAAAAGGCGTAGAACAAAAGCTGATTGTTAATGTGCACAGATGTTGTTTTCAACCGCTTTCTTATATAATTACCAATAACCCGGTATAATCTAATATACAAATTTCTTCCAAAAACCTTCGAAACGTAAACCTTTCCGCGTTAAAAACCTTCGATATTTTCACACCGGAACCGCTTTGGGTTAAGGCTTAATAAATGATCCGGAATGTTAAATTTTATGTATGCAGGTAGGGCAAGGGCTACAAGGGGTACAAGTAGGGTATAGTAGCCTCGATCAATGCTAAGGAATTCTTATAGATTGAGAAATGTTCGACGAAATGTAGGCGATTCAGTGAGGTTACTGGCGGTTCGACGGTCGTATCATTGTTGATTGGACATGAGTAATTCGAGAGATATATTTTAACGTCTAAAATGCTAAGAAATTCTTATAGATTGAGAAATGTTCGACGAAATGTAGGCGATTCAGTGAGGTTACTGTAGGTTCGACGGTCGTATCATTGTTGATTGGACATGAGTAATTTGAGAGATATATTTTAACGTCTAAAATGCTAAGAAATTCTTATAGATTGAGAAATGTTCGACGAAATGTAGGCGATTCAGTGAGGTTACTGTGGGTTCGACGGTCGTATCATTGTTGATTGGACATGAGTAATTCGAGAGATATATTTTAACGTCTAAAATGCTAAGAAATTCTTATAGATTGAGAAATGTTCGACGAAATGGAGGCGATTCAGTGAGGTTACTGGCGGTTCGACAGTCGTATCATTGTTGATTGGACATGAGTAATTCGAGAGATATATTTTAACGTCTAAAATGCTAAGAAATTCTTATAGATTGAGAAATGTTCGACGAAATGGAGGCGATTCAGTGAGGTTACTGGCGGTTCGACGGTCGTCACATTGTTGATTGGGAGTAAATAATTTGAGATATATATTTTACGTTTAAAATGCAAAGGAATACTTATAGATTGGGAAATGTTCGACGAAATTGAGGCGATCCAGTAAGGTTACTCCTAAAGTCTAAAATGCTAAGGAATTCTATAGATTAAGAAAGGATTGTGGAATATTCAACTCCTTACGAGGTGGAAGTCTCGGGGGAAAGCTAGTCTATTATATTTATATTATTGCGAAATCAAACAGTAACATTACTGAATCACTTTCAGATTAATCCATGGGTTCTAATTTAGTAAGGGTCTAGTGAATGCCCATATGAAGGTTTACGACGAATTTACTACGTCAGCTTGATTATTTAGCCAGTATGTTTGTTTTGTTTGTGGATTTGTAGTGATGTTAACCTCATTTCTACGCTGGGTTTAGGGCGAGGCTAGATCAAACAGATTTTTTTTGGACGAAAGCTGATTTACACTTCTATAATACATATGTACTATTATAATAAATTACATGATGATGTATTGTTAAAGCATAAATTGATATTTCGTCGTACCTTTATGATAAGTAATACCTTAAATACTACCTTCAAATATTTGCAATCCTGATCTTTGTGATCATTCACAAAAAAACTCCATGAGTTTCTTGTGCCTTTTTCCCATAGTTGGGCGCGTTCCAAAGGCCTAACTTAGTTTTTGAGACGTTTCAATGTGATTTCATTCAAATTGTATGATTCCAAATGAATAAAAAAAATTGACTTTGGCTTTAAATTAAGCAGCGAGTAATTTCCCAGTTGCTGATTGGCTGGTTGGTAAACTCGATGTTTGACATATTTAATGTAAGCCTTTGTTTATTGGTAGGTATATTACTAGATATTACCCGCGACTTTACCCACGTTAGGGGTTGAATATTTCAAAATCCTTTCGCGGATGTTATAATAGCTATTTGAATGAAAAGAAGCCCTATTCTGGATGTTGAATTTTATTCGTCTCGCGTGCCCTGTGGCAGATCCAAGAGATGGCGGGATGAGTTGAACTCACATCTCGCATCTCAACTTGCATTGGGACTGGACCCAGTTGGCACTAGACAGGGAACAGTGGAAAGAGCGGACAGAGACTTTTGCTTTGTGGTGGAACGTAATGGGCAAAAAAAATTTTTTGAACAAGCTTATGACGCAAGACAATCAGAAAAGTAGGAACAAAATAAAAGCTCTGACATAAAAACATAAGCATAAAATAAAAACAAAAAATAACGAAAGACTTATCATTTTAATGCACAAAACTAAATTATATAAAAGGTCTAAATGAAATAAGTTACATCCATTACACATTACACCCGTTACATTTGGCTTTTGCAAGTGACGAGACTGTGTTAGTTAATTAACAAAGTAAATTCCATCAGTTATATGTTTTACATAATAAATAGGAAGAAAATTTCTTGTTTTAAAGCACTTTGGTTGCTTAAAACTTTTACCGTCGTTAAGCTAATTTCTCGACTGGAGCGGTATACCGGATATCCGGTAGAAATCCGTTCCGGTTCCGATCCGGGTTGGTTCGGCTCTAGGGAACGGACTCGGAATGAGTTCGCTGACGTGAAATCGTCTCGTCATTACTACAAGATGACAAAGTTTGGGGTACACTGGGATTTATAGGAAGATATTTTAATTAGAGGTAATTGACAAGAATAACTCTAAACTAAAATATTTACTCTTTTGATCGTTTTTTTTAAAGTCTACACGCCAAAACATTAATTGAAAAGACCAGAATAATGTATTATATTTTATTTGATTTAATTTTTGGGTATGTTTGTTTTATCTCTCTAAAATAATATACTAGCTACGTTCCGCGGTTTTACCCGTATTATAGTAAAGTATTATGGTTTTCCTACAGACAGCATACTACTACGAACTTTAAACTTTTCAGCTTTTTGTGCCTTCAGAGTTAGAATTTCCAATTTATTACATGTTTTTCATCTCCTTGAACTCTATCGAATTGTCATCTTTTTTTGTTCGCAATGATTCCGATTGTTTTTTGTATTTCATTTATTGAATTTTTTCATATTTTTGTAAATTATGGGATTTTATTCGATTTCATATTTTAATATTAACGTCATATAAAAGCGAAAAACATTTATTTTAATAAATTTTCATTGTGTCTTCAACTTTAGTAAACCCTTTTAACAGAAATAAGGCAGTGTTTTGTTATAAGATGGTGAAATTGAACCGAGTTACCGTGGGCGGACTCAGTGGAGTTGCCTGCGCCGCCCGCGCCGCCCGCGCCCTACCGGTAGATGAAATATTTGATCTACCTAAACACGTCTCTGGATGAATTATCAAGGGTTTGCGTGAGGTAATGACATGAGAAAATCGGTTTAGAAATTTGTAATTTATGCCTAATTTTAGAATTCTGAGAACTAACAGATTTTTTACATTGACGGAGTGGGTTCTATATAGTTGATAGTCTGCTCCCTTAGACAAGATTACATTCCATTAGCGCTTTTTAGGTTTCCATACCTCAAATGGAAAAAACGGAATCCTTATGGGATCACTTTGTTGTCCATCCGTCTATCTGTCGAGACCCTTTTTTGTATTTAATTGACATTAGATGAAGCTTGTCTACCATTTTTTTTTCTAACGCAATACCACATGACTTCTGTCTGTACCATAGGGGGATATCTGGTTGCGAATCTGTTTAGTTGCTACTCAGCCCTAAATGTTACCATTTTAAGGAAGGCAAGTGTATTGTTTTTTTTTTGTAGTTGTAGACACTTTACAAAATTTTGTTACATTTGATGTTTGTAATTATATCCTCAATACATAACCATAGGTTTGAAAGGTGGCAGCGCAAAGTAAAAAGTCAGTTTCTACAAATATTAGACGAGTTAAAACGCCTGATTTTATTGTCTGATTGTTTAAAATGCCTGACTTTAGTCCACTAATTCTGCCGGTCTTCCTACCTAATCTTACTACCCCTTTTCTAATTTATTTTTTAACGACCATAATAATTTTGAGTTATTACATATTTTTTTTATATCTACTAGAAATTTAACATGGTGTTCTTGCAGCCACATGTGACAAATTTCACATGGAAAATAACCGAATAATTCGACTAGTAGGTACGTCTATTCTAACCATAAAACTTCACATGAGTAGGCAAAGTAAGGTAACATATAATCCAGGACCGCTAACCGCATTAACGCGTTTCAAACAAACATTATTTCACTAATAACTTAACCGCCGAAACTGCTTTCTGTCACGCTAACATACTACCTTTTGTACTTGGCTCTAGTTATAGAGGATTTTTATCAAATATCCTCCATGAGTTTCTGGTGCTTAATATGTCCAGTTGCCTATCAGTCTAGGTGAGAATCTCTCCAGTTCCTACTGAGCCCTTTTTCCCATTGGTGAGCGCGTCCCGAAGTCCCACATACTAACTTAGTTTTTAAAACGTTTAAATGTAATTGCGTGTCAATTAATCCAATAAAGACATTTTGACTTTGACTTTATTTACTGGTAGGTACTTGTAATGACCAATATAGATTATATCACTAAAAGGTGTTTTTTTTATTGTTAAATGACCTCTAATAATAATTAAAGTACGCTGGACGCCTGTCCAGCGTACATTTGATCGCAGACGCCTGTCTGCCATCAAATAATTGAATTTAATATTCGACATTTTAGCGCTGAAAGCTGGTGAGTGGTAGGGAGCATTCACGGAACTAATTTCACATTAATTTTCTTATATATGACGCAGTAACGACTTAGGTGCTGCTGATCGTGAATTCGAATTCCGGGCAAAAAAAGTTAAGGAAAATATCGTATATAATATTTTGTTTTGTTTTTGTTCTAATCAGGCCATTAACCCTGAAAAAATAGCAGTTCAGCCAACCAAACTACTGGGACAAAGCCGTTATATAGGCAACGGGATACATTAACAGGCTATCGTTATCGGAATTTTGTCATGGACTGTCCACGTTCTGTCCAGTTGCGTTTCAGTCCAATTGCATATCAGTCCAGTTGTGAATATGTCCAGTTGCTACTGAGCCGTTATTGCGATTCACCTATAGATCCGGCCCCGAAGTACTAAGTACCGAACTTGTTTATATCATTTATATGCAAATAGGTTTGAAACGTTGCCATTCTTTCCAGTAATATACGTATTCAATTATAGACTGGAAATTGTGTTTTATTTGTTCGCCAAATTGTTATAGACATGGAAACAATTACCATCTGTTTGTTTTTTGTTATGTATGTTTTATGTTTGTTCATAATTAGGTAGGTATAGTCGGTAATAGATGTGGAGGTCCACCGTAGAGCTCTAAAATCGTCTTTAAACTTTCTTTTAAGTTGAGAGTGAGGGATCACTTGCAAGAATCAAATGTAAAGTTTGGATTACCATCAAAAAGGTTAGATCAGCTATAAGGTTAGTGTGAGGAGGTACACTTGGCTTCGTTTCTCATTTTAAAAAGAGGTGAGATTAGCTACATTATATTTCCTTATCAATTTTTTTTCCTTTTTATTATCATTCAAAAAACGAATGGTCAATAATAAATTCCGTTGAATCGTAACTTAAAACAATATGTAGGTACAGTCAGAATACCAATTAGCTGAACCCCACGTGACCCAAAGCTCACTCGTACATCTGTAAAAATGTAATATATGTACCTATTTTGTTATTTTTTATATTGTATTCTATTAGTAATATTGTTTAAAAAAGTGAAAACTTGATTATTAACGTTGAGCATGTTTGATATTTTGGAATGGTTAGGGAATAATTTTGCACCAATTGCTTTATCAGTATAAAAGTACTATCATTTATGTGGTAGAATACAATATTCATTTATTGCGCTATCGTACACAAACATGACAATTTATATTACATTAAAAATTTAACACTTTAAAACTATTACAATTATTTTACATTAAAAAGTTTATCTCTCCGAAAACTCAACTTTCATCCATAATTTTTTTTTCTTTTCTTTCTCTGAAAAACGGAGATTATTTATTATCATTTTATTTCATTTATTTTCATTCGAAATTGTTTGTTTGGTAAACCTACACCGCACATGTGCTTATTGTGATGTTATGAAAATATAGGTTAATGCTATAAAGTATAAACATATTACAAATATTACATTTATACTATGTAAGTTCATATGTATCTAAAGGGTGTAAAAAGACCCTTAACGAAAACGAAAACCACATATTCTGCCCATCATTGGGATCATTTTTTTCTTCTAGACAATACCTGGGAAACCACAGGTTCTGGAGATATTGAAGGTCAAAGTGTCCATTTTTTTTTCAACTTTTTTGCAAAATCGAATTCTAAGCGTTAACACAAAATTTTCTTCCAAACAAACATTACCAAAATTTTTAAATTTTCTTAACAAATTACGCATTTGAAGTTACAGAAATGCAATGCATGCCCAAGCGCTCACCCACACTGACATAGCCGCGAGCTCGTTCCACGCACACACGCGCGCGGTATCAGCTGTGCCCGCTGTGCGCGTGACCTCGAGTCATTCGAGTTCAACGCATAAATGAATGCGAGCGGCCGTGTTACAACCCCGCGCACGGCGCCGTAGAGAGGGGATAGCTGTCTACTCTCCATCCGTCTTACGCTTTTTCGATCAGGTCACGTGTCCTGACGCGAGTTTAAGATTTTATACCCATTACAGAAAAAGTGCTCAACGCCGCTAAAGAAGTTTTCACTTCAAAAACAGAATCAGGTAACATTATTTTACAACCTTACAGATGTGTGAGTGAACTCTAGGGATTCAGCTAATTGGTATTCTGACTGTACAGTGAGATATTGTAATAGTTATAGAGCGGTTATCTCAGAACTTCGTATTCATTATTTGTAACACAATAATTTAACGTGAATGCACTAAGCAGAAACACCAGAGGGATTATGAGTCAATTGCCTTACTTTCGTGTAGTCGGTGATCAAGGGAAACTATAGAGCACATCCTGTGTGAATGCGACGTCTTAGCAGCGAAGAGTATGAGCCTCTTTGAGAATGCGTATCCCAAACCGGAGGAATATAGATTTCTTCCTCTTAGTGGGATCACTGCGTTAATCGATCATTTCTTCAAAGCGTAAGAAACATTAGGGTAATAAATAAACACAAAAGATTTCACTGGATGGCAGTGTTGCTCGCTATGTCAGCCCCGATGTAAGATAAAATAAGATACTTTCGTTCGGTCAATTTTATTTTGCAAAGACGTTTCTATTTCTTTTTGACATATTACTGGGTAGGTATCATGGCAGCTAAACTCACTAATAGCCACAGTACAAACTACCAAGTAATAGAGAAACGTCTCGGTGTACCACAAATTCATTTCCTGCGCGTCAACGTGCAACGCCCGCCCGCTGTCATAGTCTTCAGGAACAAACGACGTTGATATACTATTTGGACTGTACCGTGGTAAAATTACTTTACATGAAACGTTTAGTTCTTACCAGTCAGCTATATACATCCCGCGGTTATACCGAAGGAAATCAGTATGTCAAATACTGAATTGCTTCGGTACTGAGTTGTAACAATAAAAGATTAAATAATGTCGGTTTTTGACGTGATAACGTCTTATACATTGATGAACATCATGCAGGTGTGCATTCACAAAAAAAGTGTGACAAATATCAATAACAAGACGTTGTGAGTCATGTTCCCGGAACATGACGTATGAAGTCATGTTATTGTCAAAGTCACCATCACCTGTTCCAGGCGAATTGAGACCACCATCAATGTTTTCTTATGACGTTATAACGTAAAATTAGCGTCCGTAAATCGACTTTACAGAGAACAATTTTTTAAATAATAATAAATCAGGGTTTGACAACTAACCTGCCTGATGGTAGGTAACGATGCGGCCTAAGCGCCCCCTAGAAGATACCTGTTCGCTTATTATTGTTTCTATTTCTAAACCCTAATAAACATGTAAAAACTACCTGCCAAGTTTAATGCTTTCCACCAGATGGGACAAAAGTTGTCATATTTTCGAGTTAACGCCCTGGACTATACCAATAATCAAGAATCGAAGGGGACGAGTTGCGAATATAAATAGTTATTGGGACGAATTGTGAATGGACGAGTTGCGAATGGGACGATTTATGCCGGATTCCTATTTATCCTGTTTTCCCACATGATAGGGCCAAGGGTAAAGCCGCGGGGCGCAGCTAGTATCAGAGATTAGCGCGTTCAAACAAACAAACAAACTCTTCAGTTTATAATATAAGTATAGATTAATACAGTATCTGCGGGTAATAAGGGCCACTAAAAGGTTTTTAAAAAACTTTGATTATAGTAACTATAAATATAAACAAAAAAAAATGATTTTCAGATTGACAATACAGCAAGTATTCTATTTTTTTTTACAAAATATTTAGTTATTATTTAAGGAGGTAGGTGATCCTAATTAACCGCAGGTACCTTAATACCCGAATGAAAAAAAGTTGTTATAATTTTCACCCCTTTGTCTGTCTCTGTGTACAATCAGGCAACAAAAGTGCAGACCAACTGAAGAGTTCAGAAATGGTTATTATTATAATGTTTTGAACTCAGAAGGACTTTAGGATAATGTTTTAGTTTGAGTTTAATGTTTTTTAACTCAAGCAGGACCTCAAATCCTTTTGGTCCTAATAATTTTGAAACACTACAAAAGTTTTGTAAAACAATACTAAAGTTTAACGCTTCGGCCCCAGCTCCGTGTCAAAAGACATAAAGACATAAACGAATTATTTCTGAAATAAAATTTATGTTAATTTAATTTAATAAATATGTAACACAACATAACATGTTTAAAAAAATCTTCTTTGTAATTTGTTTTTTCATAACTAGATGTTTAGGAGAATAAATGATATTATTTCTGTAATAATTAGTCTAATGATGAAAACAATACCCATATTAAATTGTAATTATAATAATATTTCTTGAGGCAAAACAACTAGGATACTTAAAACAGCCACAAGCAGCTTAAAAATAAACAGTACCATCGTGTAGAAATAATAAGAATTCACCGTGTTGTTTAATATCCCATTCTGGTTTAATGAACAAAGAATGTAAACTCTCTGAATCGCAACCGGCAATGTAAACAACATTTACTATTTACAGACATTTTTGCTGTTAATTTTATACAGAACTTGGTGAAAATTATTCAGTTTTTAATTATAATTTGTGGAAATTGAAGTTGTAGGATGTTAAGGAGCCTTTGAACGGGCAAAAGTTTTACTGAAATTTCTTACTGAAATATAATTCGTAAGCTCCTTTTGATATTTTGTTTTATTTCATTCAGTTTCTTTTTGCTTTTCTGTCTTATCTATTTTAAGTATCACCTAGTAGGCTTTTGATAGAATTAAAACTATTTAGTTTCGTAAAACTAACGCTTCTTTACAGGTTTCTTTTCTTAAAAAAATCACGTCGACGACACGTGAAACTTTAAATTAATTAAACGTCTTCATAAATGTAGATACTTATTTTATAAATTTTCAGTAATTAAGAGGAAAGAGTACCGGGGGCTCTCTCCATACAAACGTAGAACCAAAATATAGGGTCATAGACATGGCAGTTATAGGTTATATGACACAAAAATATTTGTGCTAGTGTCATCATCCAGGGAGGAAACAGTCGACTACGTTTGTATGGAGAGAGCGCCGGTACATAGTTCGTCAAATCTCTCATTGATTTTCAGATATTTTAAGTAGTTCGTCAAAAGTCGATTGTTGTACAATGTACATGACTAGTAATAATTCCAAGTACCTTTGCCACCCTTCATCACTCTCAGCGGCAAAATGGCGAAAATCAAATAGAAGCATTTTATTGATGACAGTCGCTTGACCAGCGTACTAAACTTTAAGAGGTCAATAGTCTCTGATAATGCCGACCCTGTTGCTTTTGTCTTCAAATGTGAAGCAGTCTGCATTCCCAAACCATAGTAAGTACTAGCCTTCTATGGACATCGTGTTGTATTTCTTTAATATTTAATGAGATTACCCACAGGTTACCTAAGTAGAGGTCGAACACGTCCTTTTGTGAATAAATTAACCAGAAAGTAGGTGTTGCTTTACTGGTTAAAAGGTCGTAAAAATATCCGTTTTTTTACCTAAAGCGTACGGTTATGAAAGCAGGGATTTACGTAAAAGAAAAATGCTAATTTATTTGTTTGTGTAGAAATTTATTTTCATTATTAGTAATTTTATTTTTGAATACGTTCTGGCTTGGTATTAAAATGGTTACCTTATTTACATCTAGGTATTTCTGACATTTCAATTGGAGGAATTTTCGGTGGGATTATGAAAACATAGCATAGTTACACACATATAGTTGTGTTTTGTCTTCGTTATTTAAGTTTCATTGCATAATTTAGGCAGCTTTTTATTAAATTTTATTTATTGTAGGTAACAAATTACGCATTTGAAGTTACAGAAATGCAATGACGACCCAGTTGGCACAATGGTCACCATACCGGACTGCCAAACACAGGGTTGCGGGTTCGATTCCCGCCTCAGACAAATATTTATGCTTAGATATTTGTCTGTGGTCTGGTTGTTTCTATGTATTATAAGTATATATTTACAAAAAAAAAAGTATATAAGTAGTATATCCGTTGTCTAGCACCCATAACACAAGTCTAGTTACTTAACTTGGGGCTAGATGGCGATGAGTGGAATGTCCTGCAATATTTATTTATTTTATTTATTTAATGCATGCCCAAGCGCTCACCCACACTGACATAGCCGCGAGCTCGTTCCACGCACACACGCGCGCGGTATCAGCTGTGCCCGCTGTGCGCGTGACCTCGAGTCATTCGAGTTCAACGCATAAATGAATGCGAGCGGCCGTGTGACAACCCCGCGCACGGCGCCGTAGAGAGGGGATAGCTGTCTACTCTCCATCCGTCTTACGCTTTTTCGATCAGGTCACGTGTCCTGACGCGAGTTTAAGATTTTATACCCATTACAGAAAAAGTGCTCAACGCCGATAAAGAAGTTTTCACTTCAAAAACAGAATCAGGTAACATTATTTTACAACCTTACAGATGTGTGAGTGAACTCTAGGGATTCAGCTAATTGGTATTCTGACTGTACAGTGAGATATTGTAATAGTTATAGAGCGGTTATCTCAGAACTTCGTATTCATTATTTGTAACACAATAATTTAACGTGAATGCACTAAGCAAAAACACCAGAGGGATTATGAGTCAATTGCCTTACTTTCGTGTAGTCGGTGATCAAGGGAAACTATAGAGCACATCCTGTGTGAATGCGACGTCTTAGCAGCGAAGAGTATGAGCCTCTTTGAGAATGCGTATCCCAAACCGGAGGAATATAGATTTCTTCCTCTTAGTGGGATCACTGCGTTAATCGATCATTTCTTCAAAGCGTAAGAAACATTAGGGTAATAAATAAACACAAAAGATTTCACTGGATGGCAGTGTTGCTCGCTATGTCAGCCCCGATGTAAGATAAGATAAGATACTTTCGTTCGGTCAATTTTATTTAGCAAAGACGTTTCTATTTCTTTTTGACATATTACTGGGTAGGTATCATGGCAGCTAAACTCACTAATAGCCACAGTACAAACTACCAAGTAATAGAGAAACGTCTCGGTGTACCACAAATTCATTTCCTGCGCGTCAACGTGCAACGCCCGCCCGCTGTCATAGTCTTCAGGAACAAACGACGTTGATATACTATTTGGACTGTACCGTGGTAAAATTACTTTACCTGAAACGTTTAGTTCTTACCAGTCAGCTATATACATCTTGCGGTTATACCGAAGGAATTCAGTATGTCAAATACTGAATTGCTTCGGTACTGAGTTGTAACAATAAAAGATTAAATAATGTCGGTTTTTGACGTGATAACGTCTTATACATTGATGAACATCATGCAGGTGTGCATTCACAAAAAAAGTGTGACAAATATCAATAACAAGACGTTGTGAGTCATGTTCCCGGAACATGACGTATGAAGTCATGTTATTGTCAAAGTCACCATCACCTGTTCCAGGCGAATTGAGACCACCATCAATGTTTTCTTATGACGTTATAACGTAAAATTAGCGTCCGTAAATCGACTTTACAGAGAACAATTTTTTAAATAATAATAAATCAGGGTTTGACAACTAACCTGCCTGATGGTAGGTAACGATGCGGCCTAAGCGCCCCCTAGAAGATACCTGTTCGCTTATTATTGTTTCTATTTCTAAACCCTAATAAACATGTAAAAACTACCTGCCAAGTTTAATGCTTTCCACCAGATGGGACAAAAGTTGTCATATTTTCGAGTTAACGCCCTGGACTATACCAATAATCAAGAATCGAAGGGGACGAGTTGCGAATATAAATAGTTATTGGGACGAATTGTGAATGGACGAGTTGCGAATGGGACGATTTATGCCGGATTCCTATTTATCCTGTTTTCCCACATGATAGGGCCAAGGGTAAAGCCGCGGGGCGCAGCTAGTTTACAATAATATTAAGAAAAGGTTTTCACCCGTCAAAATGTGATATCATGTTCGCTACATATTATTTACCATGTAGAACTATTTGCGATGTACAGACTCGTCGTGTTTTATTAAAATATATCGAATAGTTTGAGACAAACAGACATATTGACAGGCTCACTACAAATATTGTGAATGTGAAATTAATATTCGTTTCCGTGTAAATGGTTATTAATATTGTTTATTGGGAAAGTAGTTTTGGTTTTTGTGTCAGGTTCTATGCGTAAAGTTTCCAGATTTTGTTTTACCGATGTCTTATAATATTTAATACTAGCAGCGCTTCGCAGTTTCACCCGCGTAACTCCCGATCCTATGGGAATATCAGGATAAAAAGTAGCCTATAGCCTTCCTCGATAAATGGACTATCCAACACAAAACGAATTTTTCAATTCGAACCAGTAGTTCCTGAGATTAGCGCGTTCAAACAAACAAACAAACAAACTCTTCAGTTTATAATATAAGTATAGATTAATACAGTATCTGCGGGTAATAAGGGCCACTAAAAGGTTTTTAAAAAACTTTGATTATAGTAACTATAAATATAAACAAAAAAAAATGATTTTCAGATTGACAATACAGCAAGTATTCTATTTTTTTTTACAAAATATTTAGTTATTATTTAAGGAGGTAGGTGATCCTAATTAACCGCAGGTACCTTAATACCCGAATGAAAAAAAGTTGTTATAATTTTCACCCCTTTGTCTGTCTCTGTGTACAATCAGGCAACAAAAGTGCAGACCAACTGAAGAGTTCAGAAATGGTTATTATTATAATGTTTTGAACTCAGAAGGACTTTAGGATAATGTTTTAGTTTGAGTTTAATGTTTTTTAACTCAAGCAGGACCTCAAATCCTTTTGGTCCTAATAATTTTGAAACACTACAAAAGTTTTGTAAAACAATACTAAAGTTTAACGCTTCGGCCCCAGCTCCGTGTCAAAAGACATAAAGACATAAACGAATTATTTCTGAAATAAAATTTATGTTAATTTAATTTAATAAATATGTAACACAACATAACATGTTTAAAAAAATCTTCTTTGTAATTTGTTTTTTCATAACTAGATGTTTAGGAGAATAAATGATATTATTTCTGTAATAATTAGTCTAATGATGAAAACAATACCCATATTAAATTGTAATTATAATAATATTTCTTGAGGCAAAACAACTAGGATACTTAAAACAGCCACAAGCAGCTTAAAAATAAACAGTACCATCGTGTAGAAATAATAAGAATTCACCGTGTTGTTTAATATCCCATTCTGGTTTAATGAACAAAGAATGTAAACTCTCTGAATCGCAACCGGCAATGTAAACAACATTTACTATTTACAGACATTTTTGCTGTTAATTTTATACAGAACTTGGTGAAAATTATTCAGTTTTTAATTATAATTTGTGGAAATTGAAGTTGTAGGATGTTAAGGAGCCTTTGAACGGGCAAAAGTTTTACTGAAATTTCTTACTGAAATATAATTCGTAAGCTCCTTTTGATATTTTGTTTTATTTCATTCAGTTTCTTTTTGCTTTTCTGTCTTATCTATTTTAAGTATCACCTAGTAGGCTTTTGATAGAATTAAAACTATTTAGTTTCGTAAAACTAACGCTTCTTTACAGGTTTCTTTTCTTAAAAAAATCACGTCGACGACACGTGAAACTTTAAATTAATTAAACGTCTTCATAAATGTAGATACTTATTTTATAAATTTTCAGTAATTAAGAGGAAAGAGTACCGGGGGCTCTCTCCATACAAACGTAGAACCAAAATATAGGGTCATAGACATGGCAGTTATAGGTTATATGACACAAAAATATTTGTGCTAGTGTCATCATCCAGGGAGGAAACAGTCGACTACGTTTGTATGGAGAGAGCGCCGGTACATAGTTCGTCAAATCTCTCATTGATTTTCAGATATTTTAAGTAGTTCGTCAAAAGTCGATTGTTGTACAATGTACATGACTAGTAATAATTCCAAGTACCTTTGCCACCCTTCATCACTCTCAGCGGCAAAATGGCGAAAATCAAATAGAAGCATTTTATTGATGACAGTCGCTTGACCAGCGTACTAAACTTTAAGAGGTCAATAGTCTCTGATAATGCCGACCCTGTTGCTTTTGTCTTCAAATGTGAAGCAGTCTGCATTCCCAAACCATAGTAAGTACTAGCCTTCTATGGACATCGTGTTGTATTTCTTTAATATTTAATGAGATTACCCACAGGTTACCTAAGTAGAGGTCGAACACGTCCTTTTGTGAATAAATTAACCAGAAAGTAGGTGTTGCTTTACTGGTTAAAAGGTCGTAAAAATATCCGTTTTTTTACCTAAAGCGTACGGTTATGAAAGCAGGGATTTACGTAAAAGAAAAATGCTAATTTATTTGTTTGTGTAGAAATTTATTTTCATTATTAGTAATTTTATTTTTGAATACGTTCTGGCTTGGTATTAAAATGGTTACCTTATTTACATCTAGGTATTTCTGACATTTCAATTGGAGGAATTTTCGGTGGGATTATGAAAACATAGCATAGTTACACACATATAGTTGTGTTTTGTCTTCGTTATTTAAGTTTCATTGCATAATTTAGGCAGCTTTTTATTAAATTTTATTTATTGTAGGTACACAAGCGTATCTGTTCTTTGCTAAACTTTCTATTTTCCATCTATATAGACCAAGATCCCGCCTATATACCGCCACTCTTTCGTCAATTGCAATAAAATTCGAAACCTGACTGACATCAAGCCAATGTAAGGATCGGGCTTTTGATACAAAGATAGCTGTAATGACGTAAGCATCCCCATATTAAAAAGAATTTTAGCAAATTTAACCCCTATACAGGGTTATTGATAATTATACTACTAATACAAATATATTTATTAAAACTTAATTTACATAATAAACTAAGCATTAAATAATACATATGCCTGAACTAGGTAACAACCCGTTGAGGGCTACATCAACTTTTAGTGTACGACTTTTGGAAATTAGAAAAAAATAGAAAATTTTGAGGTTACGTAAATTCGAAAAACATCAGATTTTTTTAAACACAGTACATTCACACTAAGAATAGTAGATAAAACTTAATAGATAAGTAAAATTTTAAGGTTAATGACTCTCCGTGTAAGGAAAAGCTGATTTTCAGGTAAGCCTAGCCACAAAATTTTCAAAAAAAAATCGAATTTCCAATAGTCGTAAAACAAAAGTTGTTTGTTTAGGTGCACAAATGTAGCTCTCAACGACTTGCTAGTATAATTACCAATAACCCTGCATACGCGGACTTTACGGGTAAAAGTTTAACATAAAAAACGAGTACAAAATGAAAGTAAAACAAAGTCTGGGTGGTAAGCTAGTCGGTGTAAATAAATGATTGGGTTAGTCTAAACATTGTGAGCGACATTGAATGATTAATGTTGTCAGGCAGTGACACGTCATCAGTTTTCAAAATGGCGATCGTTACGTTATTGTTGTGTTGCCTTTTATTTTTGGATGAAAATGAAAATGTTATTATTTGTATCCTTATTGGTTTGTTGTGGATATAAATAGAATTAAATAAATATATACTAATATTATAAAGCTGAAGAGTTTGTTTGTTTGAACGCGCTAATCTCAGGAACTATTGGTTCGAATTTTTTTTTTTTTGTGTTGGATAGTCCATTTATCGAGGAAGGCTACTTTTCATTTTGATATTCCTACGGGATCGGGACTTATGCGGGTGAAAACGCGTAACCGCGTAGTATAATATAAAAGAAGATGCCCCAGCGCAGCGGTTTAACCCATGTAGGTAACTCCTGATTCAGCGGAGTTTCCAGAACAAAAGTCCATCACTTTCATTCTTTCTCCATATTTTATACAGTCTTTTTTTTTCGATCGTCTTTTGTTTTTAATTTCCTTGGACTAGGGCATCCGATTTAGAAGTTATAAGGTGGTATTTTGCGTTTTTGTTAATTTTTAATGTTTCTTGTGTGTTGTACAAATAAAGTGTCTATCTATCAATTTATATTTACATTGCACGAGTACTTATCGCACATCAAAAACAAGAACATGACAACAAAACTATATAGTTCCGGAGAATATCAAAGCCCAAGCGTTTTGTGTGCGAACAAGTGAAATCCAATAACGATTACCTACGACTTGGGACAACTTGAGAAGTGTCAATACTTGTTGAGAAACTAGCTTCACTTTAACCAAATTAGTACGTATAGACTTTAGAGTAGGTAAAACTATCTGCGCTCCACGGTTTCATACGCGTAAGTCCCGATCCCGAGGGAATTTCGGGATTAAAACTATCCTATGTCCTTTTATATCCCCTTAACTACTACTCAATGTCAATTTTAATCCAAATCGGCTTAGTCGTTTGACCGTGAAGAAATAAATAAACAAACTTTAGCATTAAAATTTTGGAAAATTAGGATGTTGTAGGATGATTGTTTGTTTCAGGACTTTTGAAAGTCAATATTCTTTGTCCATTTGGAATCATACAATTTGCGTGAAATTACATTGAGACGTCTTAAAAACTAAGTCAGGATATGTGCCTTCGGAACACGCCCACCAATGAGAGAAGAAGGAACAAGAAACTCATGTTTTTTTTTGTGATTTGAAATGCAGCAGTTAAAGTCATATCCATGGGTTCTTATCATTGCGGTACGACGAAGTATCATAGTACTGAACTTTCAAATTTTCAAGTACCATCAATTTATATTTTTTGCACCTGCCTGCACTAGGCTTACTGTCTTGCGAGTTCGAGTCTCGTCTCTATTGTCATTTTTTCATTTTTATATAAAATACCTTGGATTATTATTTTTGTGGTGATACTATTAACATGTCTGACAATTTGTAAGAACGAAACGTTGAAGAATGAATACCGGTACAAACGGTTCATACTCTATTACACTTACTCTAGTATAACTAGAGCTAGTCTATCATAGATCTAATCAGTGTGGATAGTGTTTACAGTACCGGTGCCAAGTCGTGCACCGTCTGTGTGTCAACTCGTAACTTAGCCAATTTGTGCGGGCCACTGTACCCGAAGTTATGACATTAAAAACTTTATTGACAATGTGCCGTTGAAGAATCAAAGGGAACAAATTAAAAATGTTTGAAATTTTTGCGTTTTATCGCAGTAAGGGTGTATGTAGGCTAAGTGCGGAAACAGCCCCGTAAAACTAAACTAAACTAAACTAAGGGTGTATGTAGACTATAGATTGGAAATCGTCCGGTAGGCTATTGTGCGATAGGCTATAATCCTGTTAAAATTTTACCGGAAAAATAGCATCATAAACATTCCACTGATTTATATTTTTGTTGATTTACATTTAAAATAACTTTTGTCAAAATATTGCGCATAGTTTCGCAGTCATTTGATAAATCGACATCTTGTTAGTTCGCACTAACAAGATGTCGATTAAACAAGTCTTCGCAGTATGGTATTTTCGCAGTAAAATTCTTCGCAGTATAGTTTTTCGATGTAACATTACATCGCAATAACAATACGTCGATGTAATAAGGCGTCGCAGTACTGAGATAACGACGAAAAGAAACAAAATTCGATGAAAAGTTTTCGCAGTGACGTAGGTATCCCGTTTTATCTAGCCCAAGCTAAGCATCTAGGCTTATGTTATGGTAAACAGATAACAAAACGAAGCTACCTACTATTACATATATTTTGTATATTCCATCGAAACATAATTTAACGGCCACATGTAACATTCTCGGTAAATTAATACAGAAATACCCAGAAATCTGTTAATTTAATTAACAAGAAAGTACAGTGTTGCCATATACAGTTTTATCGTAACAAGGTTGCCAAATTCTCGTACACATATGATGTTTAAAAATAAATCTACCTATGATATTCATAATTTACGTTAAGATTTTTACACGGCTTAGGCAATATTGTTGAAATCTTGTTAAAAGAGTGTACTAGATTTTAATTGTTCTTGATTCTCGTACAAAGCTACTAAAACGTGTACAGTCGGAATACCAATTAGCTGAACCCCACGTCACTCAGAGCTTACTTGCACATCTGTAAAAATGTAGTATTTTTTACCTTTTTTTTAAATATTGTATTGTATATTGTTAAAAAAAACAGAATCACGTAACATTACTTTGCAACCTTACAGATGTGCGAGTGAGGTCTGGGTCACGTGGGGTTCAGGTAATTGGTATTCCGACTGTACTTGTTCGAGATTTATTGTACATCTAGCACCTCAGTTGCTCAAAACTAAGTATTCATACTTACAAAACAATTAACCCCAATAGCTTGTTAAATAGCTCCACAATCAAAGAAGGCAGTTGGCAGACGCCATTAGTGAATTTTCTTCGTACCCATTATAAGGTTTGAACCTGGAAATGCTAAGCTCTTGACATAATCACTTAGATTTGCTGAAAACTTTAATTCACTGGCCATTGTGACCTGTTTTATGTTAACAACTTTAATTATTTCAAGCAAGTTGGTGGGTGAAAGTCTTGTAATATGTTTTTGTTTTTTACCGGTTACTTATTAATATTTAAATCGATAACCTATTTATTAGTTACAGGGGTTAAACTGACATTTTATTTATATTTTTGTAGTGGACAATTCGATCATCAAATAGAAGGTTTTTTTCTAACAAATGATAGTTCAGCGTTTGCCCAATTAAGTGACGATGCGGTCTAAGATTGTGCTAAGATGTTGCACGATTTCCTTGAAGATACCGACGAAGATACTTGACTTGAAGTTTCTAGTTTTAATACAAGAACATTTTTACTTCAATATTTTTAAGGATTCGTCTGTTCCAGATTGGTAACAAAAACATTTTACAACCGAACCATATTTTTTTTATATACCCACTATCTGACCACCGTTAACCTCAAACAATAATATTGCTATCAATCGAGGGAATCCTCATTATTTCCTCCTGAAAAAAGGTACTTTTCTCCCACATCCTTATTTTATTCCATCCCATAATTTGCGGTTTACTATCTAGTTTCGGGTGAAACCGGGAATTACGAAGGAAATCCCGCAGAAGGAGAGAGAGCCTATAAACAAGTTACGACGGACAGACAGACAGTGGTGTATTTAAAAATTTGTCGCCTCTGAGCAAATCAAGTTTGCCGTCCCATTTTTACCTATTCAATTTCAAAGTTAGGAATTCAATATTTACTTAATAAGTAAAATAAATACCTATATTTATTCGATACATTTCTAAAGGTCAACTGAATTACAAATTATTAATACAAATGTCTGCTACAATTTAAAAATAGACAAAAAACAAATTACATATTAACTAAAATTAATGTCAAAAGCATAACATAAAATTAATTTACAAAATAAAAATAATTAAAAAAAGAAAAAGTAATAATAATTAAAACAAGAAAAAGTAACTTAGGGCTGCTAAGGCAGATATATTTATTGATTAAAGTTAAATAGTCTCATATTGTTAGTAAAATACCGATCATTTATAATAATTAAAAAACACCAATAAAACATACACTAGAAAATAACAAAAACATAATTACAGCATATTTTAGTAATCCAAATCAAATAAAAACATTACATGGTGTTGTCATTATCTTTTAACTTTTACACCAGGAGCAGTGTAATAAAGTAGTGCCTAGAGTCTAGGTAGGGCAGCCTTTTGGAAGTCGCATGCGAAATTTTTGATATTAAAAATTCTATGTGCCGCAAACAAGATTTTGTAAAAGTCGTAGGTACTCGTTGTTGACATATTGAGACGAGGAAGTGGCGGGTGAAGAGCAGCTGCACCGCCCTTCACATCCTGTCGCCCCGGGCTATTGCCCCGACACCTAGTATGGTAAATACACCACTGCAAACAGACAAGTCGGTATCTAACTGTATAAAGTGAGTTTTGGCGGGAACGAGTTAACAACATGTCGTGCTGCAGTTTTATTTTCATGAAACTTAGATGTAACCCGAGTTGAATTGTATAATTCTGGTGGAATGTTATTCAATTTAGTTCTGTGAAAGTGCACAAGTGTAGTGAAAGTAAAAATCAGTGTCAAACATGCAGTTTTCTCGTTGCCTCCAAATCTCCTATTAAGGTTATGGTAAACTTGCCACCGCTTTACTATAGCCCCTGACTTGACGGACTATGACGACTTTGACTGTATTGAAACACTTTAGGCCCGACTTATGAAAAATCGGGTCATAATTTGATGCAAAATATAACTTGACACTGGCTAAATGTACACGTGCGAAGCCATAATAAAAGAAGAAAAAAAACTGTATAAAGTTTGTGAGTAACCTGATTACTGTTTTATGTGGTTTTATGCTAAAGTGGTATGTTCTCTATGTCAGAGTAAAGGGATTACCTTCTCCATGTTTAGATTAACTTCTTTACTCTCTGATTTGCACTATGCGTAAATGACAGAGCTACAGATATTTTCCTTACTTTTTAGAGAAAAATTAGTTAAATGAACACCGTAATACGGTATGGTCAGTAATACGGTGCGAAATACCGGTCAAAATATTAACTTATTTACAATAAATATGACGAATGTTACGCCATAAAAGTTGCCTGGAAGAGATCGTTTTGAACGATAAGGCCGCGGGGATAAGGGGTGACCAAAGTTTAGGCTATGTTTTTATTTTATTTAATGTTATATAAAAATGGTGTGAAGGAATGTATCTATCTAAATGAGTGATAAGGTGTAAAGTGTTAATGTAAGAAAAAAGAGTAAAACTAATTTAATACTAATTTACACGTAAAAAGTTTGAAACTTCAATTTTCTGAAATCAGCTTGAGCTGCGTTTAATGGCACAAGACCGAGGTTTAGGCTTATAGCATTGAAGACATCATCGATTATTATTTATTAACTTTCCCACTGGAGGGCAAAGTCATTTCTACTCTACCATTCTTCCATTGATCACAATCTGTAGCTATTGCAAATCAGTAACTCCCAAAGGAATCATCAATGCGGTACGTTCCTGTTGATCAAACTTTCTGGTCAAACTAGTTTGTCCAAAAGGAATAAATTTCCTCGTAGTCAAACTGTCTAATACCGATTTTTATATATAGATGAAGTGAGCTAAAAGTTCCAAACCTCTATATTAATCTAATAACATAAAACACCACATACAATTCTATTATATATTTATATCGCTTTTGCTATGCAATTTGCAACACCACCCCAAATTGCTACATTCGTAGGAATAATCCTGTACCTTCTTACAAAGAAGTAGAATATGCTCTATACATCGGTTAGAATTGTATCGAGTTGATGTAAAATAAGACGTTTTACGAACTTCACTGCAGCTGCATCCCTAATACGACTACCCGATTATTTAGATAGCTACCTTATGTCAACCACAGTTTTGAAAATGAACATGTTCACAACATAAAGCCGTTGTATTCCGCTTTCACAAAACTTGGTAACATCTGCTGAGAGGATCGACAAAGTTTTTTCTTGAACTTCAAGTTATGAAAAAATGCCGAAGGCTTGCATTTATTAAAACCGCTGCGGTTTCGTTGTCTACCTACTTTGAAAAGTGGTTATGTCGACTTGCCAAATATAAAAGAATACCTATCTGTGACACAGTGGGCGAAAACTCGTCTCTGGTGAAGAATGTCGTATAATCTTGCACTTTTTTGTAAGAATTAACAAATGATTTTACTAATTATAATTTAGGTAATACCTGAAAAAGGTAGTACCAACATAATTAATTTAACGATTTGTTGGAAAGGTAAATCATTTAGATAAAATGATCTTAGAGTAAAACTTTCTACTTGGTTGAGCTTAAAAATGAAGTTAAAAATTTCTACCTATAGTAAGCTCATGTTATCGACTAGGCCGATCATAAGCAATTGTTGTAAATATTTTATTTTAATAACAAAATAAAACTTACAAACGAAAAATGACTTAATTATTGTTACTATGCTTTAGAAAATCGTATTTACAAGTAAGAACTGCACATTCTGCCATTTTTGCGAAGATTTTTTAAGAGACTCCTATTATATTTTTACTTCTGACAATTTGGTATTAAAGTTTACATTAGTGCAGTTGGGAATTCTCTAGATAAGTACTAGTATTTAACCTATCAACTTAAACTCTTAAGTACTAGAAAGCATTACCTAACTGGAATTTAAACCAGGATTAGTACTAGAGACAGCCCTAAGCTCGGTCTAAGTGACTTGACGGGGAATTATAGTGTCACTTCTACATATCACAGAAACGGACAGAAATCAACTCAGTAAAGATTTATGTGTTTTGGAATTGAATTAGACTTAAGTGTAAGATAGTAAACTAAATATTAAAATTTTAAATTAAGTTTTTTGTTCTTCTTTGTCCATTTTGTGACCACCGTAGAAAAAGGATATTATCTAGAGTGCTCGCAACTATGTAGGACCTGAATGCTTATTTTTTCAGTAACTCAGGGGACTCCCTAAAGCATCTAGGCCATAAAGTAAAATAGACCAAAATTGTTAACAACCTAAAGGTAGATAAAATAAGAATAAATAAGATAAGGCATGTGTGAGAAGTTATTTGTATAACAATTGACACAGCATGCAATATCATTATGAGAGTATGTAAGTAGCTATTCAACAAAGAGCAACCATTTCATTTATAGCCAAACATTTTTCCCGAACAAATTTCAAAACCGTCTTTTTACGGCAACGGCTGAATAAAACCTCTTTTGTCTTTTATTTACAAAAGGAAAAAGATAAAGATATGACATCTGAATAAAGGAATCGAGAATGGTCGTGTTGGAATGAATTCTCTGATAGCTGAGATTAGGGTTGATGCTGAATACTTACTGAACTGTCGGCCGACCGACATATCTTAAGACCTAATCCTATCATAACTAATATCATAAATCCGAAAGTTTGTTTATTTATTTGTTCTGAAATTTCCACGAGATTGGGACTTACGCGGGTATAAACGCATGGCGCAGCTACTTTTAAGATAAACGAGAAAGCAATCGAGTTAGCTGCAGGTAGCAATAAAAAATCATGTAGAGCGCAGATATGACGTTATTGGTTTTAAGGATGGGGTTTGATTTTTTTAAGCCTATCGTGTGGGTAACCTGTCGTAATGGACTCGCCTTTGAGGACCTGGGTACTTATTTTCTAAGGTTCTCAAACGGCATTCAAATGAAAGCTATTCATTCTACTTTAGTCTCCTAAATCTCTCATAAAATTCTAAAAGTATACTATTATACACTATTATACCTAAAAATTTTAAAATTATTTTCAAAACATACCAACTTTGGGATACTTCGGGTAGAAAACTTATTAAGTACTAAAGTTTTTTACTAAATAAAGTTTTTACTAAGGTCTGAAAACTTATCTCATAATATCTTTAAATCAGCCTTAAAAAGCGATTTTAAACCATCAGCCAATCCCAAGTCTTGAGTCTGCAATGATGCGGCTCGGTTATGTGGGTAAACGGTAAACGGGATGGTTTTATCTAGTTTCTTTAGGGTTTTAGTGAGGTTACACTCCATTTACATGAAGCCTAGATTAGGCTTATGATGGTTTAGGCAGCGATATAAACCATAAACAGCCATTGGCATTTCACGCCAAATGGAAGTAGTATGACGCGGTTATTTTGGTGAAAATAGGTCCTACAGTTTACAACAAACAAATTTGTGGCTTCTCAGTAGTTCGGTTACCAAACTAATGCAATTTTTCAATGTTAATGGTCCGGTTAGAACAGAACAAAAGATCAAAAACAAAACAATGGAAAAAAGGTGACCGGAAAAATCAAAAACGATCGAAAAAAATCTTGAATCAGCGTCACCAATTGAACCAGTTTAGTGTTGAGTTCTGTTTAGAGCGGGTTAGTTGTCTCCAGACGTTCTGATGAGTTATTTCTTCCGGGTTGACTAACTTGAGAGGATGGTATAGATGCTGAACTCTACTCTATCTGCATATAAATCATGTAGATTAGAAGTTTTGGCTAATATTACTGTTCTTATAACCCATAGTTTTAATATACCTATTTATTAGTTTTAAGTGCCTCCTGCACTGGAAATTTGAAAAGCAGTTGTTTTTTAAATGTGGCATTATTTTTAAATACCTTGAGGAATCCATGATTTTCTCTAAAATAATATGAAAACACTACTTTAAGAATATTTAACTATTGTTATTTGTAGTTCAAGTATCCACAAGATAGGACAGCACTTAAATCGCTCCAGAATAAACAATCCCAGAGAATAATATTCCGGGATCATTTTCATATAATTTCTGGAACGGGATAAACCTTGCTTATCCCAGATTTTGTATTTACATGCTGCTGCGTTTTGGAGACAAAGGCTTTGACTTCGTCTTGTATTTGAAACTTTAGTTTCTCGGTATTGTAGTATGCATCTATTTTATTACATCCATATTTACGGTCTCCTGGTGTGAGTATTAGAACAAATATACCGTTTTTGTTTGCTACAACGACCTTATTTATTACCTACTAGCAGCGCTCCGCGGTTTCACCCCCGTAACTCCTGATCCCGTGGGAATTTCGGGATAAAAAGTAGCGTATAGCCCTCCTCGATAAATGGACTATCCAACACAAAAAGATTTTTTCTATTCGAACCAGTAGTTCCTGAGATTAGCGCGTTCAAACAAACAAACAAACAAACTCTTCAGCTTTATAATATTAGTATTACCTATTATTGTGATGGTTTGCTTAAAATGAATTACTCCAGAAATGAGACCTCTTCATAACTTGTGGTCGCCTAGTAGGTCAGCATCCAACTTTATTTTTTCCCCTTTCCTGGTCGCTAGGTAGGAACGAATGGTGAAAAAAATCCCAGTCGTTACCAGTTACGTTACTAGTACCAACGACTGGGAATGCTTTTTCCCATTCGTATAAGCGTTTATATATTTACTGATAAACAGGAAACCTCAAAATTTTCAAAATAATGTTCGAATCCCCAAAAGTCATATTATAACAAAAAATGTTTGTTAAGGTGCAGAAAATTGACCCTCAACCGCTTGCTCATATTATTACCAATAACCCTGTATAACTGTAAATGTAGACTTTCAACAACGTAGGTTCGTATATACAGAGAGGGCAAAACTAAGAGAAACTCGTATGATATCAAATAGTATTGTTGTAAATAATGTTTAGTGTTTAAGTTTTGGGACGAATGTTCTGTTTATGGACACATTGTGCCGTGGGACGATTTGATAATGAGATACTGTGTCATATGTACCTTTAGACATCTATAGATGTAATAACTATGTCAAAGAGATATTGTGTTTGTTTTGTCTACAATCTACATGGTTGTCAAATATAACTAAAACCAGCAGCGCTCTGCGGTTTTAGTAGCGTTTGTTTCTCTTTAAAAGTTAAATTCATTTCCTGCAAACACAGAGTAATAATGGTTATTACGAACTGTAAACTTTAACAGAACTTTTTCCTCCTTCAGAGATCGAATTTTCACAAAAATCTTTTCTTAAAGTTCGCCTACGTCCTGAAAGGAAAGGAACTAAAGTGTGAAAGTTCGCACGGGGGGGGCCCCGTGCGAACTTTCACACTTTAGTTTTATAGATTTCCTACGAGTTATTTTATATATAATCATATTATTTGAAACGTTATGCTTACAATTTTGCTAAGACAAGTTTAGAGCAAAAAACATAGCTAAGACACTCCCGACTAATTCACCTTTCAAACAAAAAAAACTAAATCAAAATCGGTTCATCCGTTCGGGAGCTACGATGCCCCAGACACACACACACAAACACAGACACGTCAAACTTATAACACCCCGTCGTTTTTGTGTCGGGGGTTAAAAACGGCAAACTTAGTAATCATACGGTTTCAAAAAATATATCTTAATATCGTATATATCTTTGTTTTCGAGAAATTCGCCTCGATATTTCACTTATTTTTTGATGAGTAAATAAATAAAGTAGTTAAATAAATAAATAATAAATTGTTACATCTCTAAACATAAAAATGAATTAAAACTCGAGAAGAGCTGGACCGAGTTGGCTAACTTTGGTTTTAAAATATTTGATGGGGTCGAGGGAAAGTTTTAAAATAATTGTGAGAAAATATGATACGAAGTTCACCGGATCATCTAGTAGTCAAGAAATATATTATCTATATATATATATAATCCTCTGTATGTCTGCCTGTCACTGAACTCCTCTTAAAGGGCTGGACCGATTTGAATGATTTTTTTTGTATGTTCTTGGGTGGCGCCCTGGTTGGTTTAGACACATGAGTTCATGCTTTAGATTCATAAATCAGCCCGTTTTTTTTTAATGGAAAAATTACGTTTGCCGGGACAGCTAGTAATAATAAATAAATAGTACTTATTTTTGCACTTGAGTTGAATAAAAGTATAGTACATATTGTAACCATTTTTATTACCTTTTATTGCGTAAAAATTACAGACTGTAAAACCTATTCATTTCCTTTAGAAAATCAATTTTCAACAAAATGAAGGTCGTTTGCTTTCAATGGAAATAGAAAAGTATTTCCGTGAATAAAGAAGGAGGAAAGTATCTTATTGATACAACGTCAATATCAATCATCAAGCTATACAAGCAAGGATTTGGCGTCAAGAAAAAACGTCTTTGTGTTTTGTTTCTTAGTGGATTAAATTGAATAGTTTCTTCAAAGGTTTGTAAGTGACGTGAACGGGAAACTCAAGTATTTTCATAGCGCAAAAACTCCACACCGAGGTTTTGTTAAGGAATTTTATTTCACTGGCTTTAAGTAAAGCATAATTTTAACCGAAGTTTTTATAAATATTATCTTTAACAAAGTATAGGCACATGGTATAGGTAAAGATAGGGTTAGCAAATACTTTATCATAGACAATCCTACTAATATTATAAATGTGAAAGTTTGTGTGTGCGTGTGTGTGTGTGTTTGTTACTCCTTCACGCTAAAACTACTGGACCGATTGCGATGAAACTCGGTATCTAGATAGCTGGAGACCTAGATTAATACATAGGCTACTTTTTATCCCGATGTTCCCACGGGATCCAGATTTACGCGGGTAAAACCGCGGGGCGCAGCTAGTAAAGAAATATGTCAGTATCAGTTAAATTATCTGTCAAAGTCATATTTTGCTTCTTTACAAAACCACCAAAGAAGTCCGGGGGTAGGTAGATAGCTTAAGTTTTGACGACGGAATCGAACGCGCAACCCTGTAGGGTCGCGGGTCCCGCCTCAGTCAAGTATTTATGCTTAGATATTTGTCTTTGGTTTGGTTGTTTCTATGTATTATATATTTACAAAAGATAAGTATTTAAGTAGTATATTCGTTATCTAGCACCCATAACACAAGTCTAGTTACTTAGCTTGGGGCTAGATGGGGATGTGTGGAATGTCCTGCAATATTTATTTACTTTAGTTAATAGAGGTCTACTTATATTTATTTTGTTTTCACATTTTTATCATTAGGTATTTATGTATTTTGTGTATCGTGTGAAGAGTGTGTTATGTAAAAACTTGATTAAAAAATCAGTCCTAATGATTTTTATTCATAAGAAATTGGTTTAAACTTTCTAGCATTTATACTAGTGCGGTTACATTCTTGTTGTTTGGACTTGAAGCATTGTTTGATGGTGTACGGAGGCCTTTTATGCATATCTTGAACTATTTATGAATATCTTGATACAAATACTATGTAATTTAGTTAACTTCCGGTTCAGCCTGAAATTCACACCCTTACGGCAAATGCAGATTTTTCGATGGTTTATTATGAAGGTAGAAGTTCATTTATTTTTGGTTTGCCTTTTTCTGTTCTTTTAGGACTTTAGCTGTGTTTCATCGCAATCGGTCAGTAATTTTTCGGTGAAAATTTACTCGTCAGTTATTTAGTTACTCGGACACCTTTCAAGCCTATATCAATTAATAAAGGGCATTAATATAAACAACAAATGCCATGTAACAAAATTTTGTAAAGGGTCAGGTCTGTAGTGTCTTCTTATTATGCGGCAAATAAAAAAGTAGGCAATATCTTAAAATATTTTTTGGATATTAAATAACAGGAAAACTGGACACTTTACGCAAGATTTTATTACATGGCATTTATTGTTTGTATCAGAATGTCTTCTATACATTGCCCTAAGTTTGAAAGATGACCACGGAAAAATATACAATTTTTATTAATATTAGTCATGTTACTACTACATTTGCTACATGTCATCGATATTATTGAAGATTAACTTGGCGGATAAAATCATCGCATCGTCACATGAGTAGAGACTAGAACCTTACTCATGTGGCATCGTTACTTACAATCAGGTGAGACAGTGGTCTTCAAACGCTGACGTATCATTTGTAAAGGCACAAAAGTGTGGTCAATTTCTTCGTCATTGATAACTAAATTAAACATCTATTAGGCAAATTGTTCGATTAAGTACGAAACCAGTAAAACCTCAGTGGGATTAAGTAACAAGATACCAATTATCGCTAAATCTCACTGCGAAACCCTCATTTTCTTTTAATTACGTGACTTCATTAACATTTAGATCCGACTATGTAAGTATTTAGGTACCGTCGGCAACAGAATTGCAGACATACCTGAAATATTACTGGAAAGTTTATTTTTAATAATGACAACCTCTATATCGCGGTGGGCAAACACCCGCCTGCGACTTAGAAGGTTGCGGATTCGATTCCCGGCTGAAAACAAGTATTTACAGATATTTGTTTCTGGGTGTCTGTATATATTAATATGAAAGAAAAATATGTAAGTACTTATTATATCCGTGGTTTGGCCACCATAACACAAGCCTAACTTGTTTAGCTTGGGGCTAGATGGCGTTGTCTGAAATATCCTACTATATTTACCTTATTTATTTATACTTGTCTAATAATTTCATGAGTTGAAGGACTTCGAACCCTTAAAAAATATAGTAAGTAGTTATACATATATGTTTCTCTCAAAAAAAACAATTTCTAAGCAAGGAACCAATACCAAGCGAACTAATATTACGATTTTACAAAGATGTAGATATTTATTGTAAAATAAATACTTAATCAAAATTACAACACTTTTGATGCTAATTATACCTCAATTTGGACCGACGTATTTTGAAACTAAAATATAAACTTGATGAAACTACAAGAGGATGGCTACACCCACCCCACATGTGGGATGTTATTTGACTTAATGAGGCTTACTCACAGCATATACGAAATCGTATAAATGGTGTTTTGCTTTAACTTTCTTTTTGGAACGAAGTTCCTTATCGCGCGTTGCGAAAGGGGGCTAGACGGAAAAAAATTAAGACCAAAAGTTGTAACGACTGTTTTTGCTGTAGCTGTTTGCCGTGCGGCGTGCGCGTGTTTCTCTGTCTGTCTCTCTTTTTCTCTCTCATAGAAAGCAATTCCTAAAATTGAACCTACTGATTAATTTTATATTGCATTATATTGGTTAATAAAAAGAATATATTATTATAACATAAATGTATTTTATTTTATTATAATTCCTTCACTAATTAATCGAAAGGAACTTCATTCCATCCGGATGTCCCTTGACATCTCTCAAGATTTTTTTATCTTTAGTTGTATATCATTATATGTTTTCCTATGAAAATAAAATATAATAAATCACTAGCCTTACCTAAACCTTGTTAACAATAAAACCCACAGAAAGAAGCCTATATAAATCACAATTATCTCAAATTGTGCTTGAAATTGATATCGTAGTTAAACGAGTGTCCCAAAGCACATCAACTTGATACCTTAGCCGTACATTATAAAAAACCTTTTATTTTTAGGGTTCCTTAAACTAAACCCGCGTCGCGTCGGGAGGTTATAATATCGTTTAGATAGATAACTTTATTCGTACAACGCACAGTAAGAAACAGAACACTATATACACAAAGTAAAGTAATAGCTAGAAAGTATAAGTTGCACAAATAATATAATATATAATACCATATAATATCGTTTCCGTCAACGGTTTAATTCATCATTACATAGTTAAAAACACAGTCACTTTCCGCTGTGTGTCCCTATGTATGCTTAGGTCTTGTTTCTGGTCTATATTTCTGCATGTCTAAACAAAAGAAAGATATGATTTTATTATTTCCGTTGGCTGGCCACCATAACATATGCCTAGTTGTTGAGCTTGGGAATTAGATGACGCTGTGTGAATGTGCTGCAATATTTATTTATTTACCCACTGAAGATATTAAATAAATATGCGGAACCAACATGATCCAACACTCTCTTCTCCCGATTTTTCACATTTTTCCCTGAGTTTACACTTCATTATATTCTTTTATCTTCTTTGCAACAATTTGCGAACGTTTGGGTTTATTTCCATATCTCGATGTGTAATTGCTCCCCTTGGCCCCTTGTAAAGGGATGGGGTGTTTTTTCACAATTGGGGGCTCTTTATATCGACTTCATTTTGGATATGGTTTGTGTAATTACAGTTATTGGGGATTCTTAACAGGAAGAATATACAGAGTCATTGGTAACTATACTAGCAAGCCATTAAGGGCTACTTCTGTGCATCTTAACAATAAATTTTTGCTATACTAATTTTGTAAATTCATCAGTTCAAATAATACTCAACTAGGCATAGGCCACAGAATCAATCATAGTACGGATGATAAAGCGCGCCCGCACCGCTGGCGCTCTGTGCTGCATAGAACTAGAAAATAGCCAGACAGTACTAGACACACTTAATTTTTTTTGATATGTTTTAGGTTTTGACAAAATTCGTAGATCAAAAGTTGATCGTTAAGGTGCACGAAGTAGCCCCCAATGGCTTGCCAGTATAGTTACTAATAATCCGGTATTGGCGCCCAACAAAGCCCCGCGGGTGACATAAGTTTTTTTAGGTTATTGACTTAAAATCGGATTAGGTTTTCAGACATATTATGTAAAAAAAATGCAATTTTAATCAAAAGCACTAAGGAGTATTGATCTCAACTTTGAAGCGAATCACCCTTTTATCGCGTCCTTAAGCACCTAAAGGGTAGAATTTTGGAAAATCCTTTCTTATGGGATGCCTACGTCATACAAAGAACACACCCTGCACTTTCATTTCAGGTCTCTACGATCTCTCTCTCTCTCTCTCTAGGCTGTGCGTTGATCCGTCAGTCAGTCATTTTATATGTATATATATAGACTATAGTTGTACCCAGCGGCGTCGGACATATTCGCACAAAATCGATTGAAGTTCATAAAATTCTGCGCTAATTTATTTGGCTACGATCATAAAATGAGAGCACAATAAGAATAATGTTTACTAAACACCCCTTTCTGCAGATTTTGCTCATTATTCAGGAAATTCCACGAACGAAACAAAAATAAATTATTTTTAAATGGCCGCCATTTGGCACTGATTTGGCGGGAAATCATTTGCGGTATTTTTACGACCTGAGAAACTTGTGTTTTTAATATTTTACCCGATTATGAGAAGGATAAAATTAGGTTATTATAGATGATAATTTTAAAGTAAAGTTATTAACTGAAACTGTCTCTCTTCGAAAGAGTTACGTGGAAAACACAGTAGGTAACACCGGATTTTTTAATTTGCTATTGTATTTTGTGTGGTTGTAGAAACGGGAAGTTAAAGAAACGGGAAGTAGCCCTATTTTCGAGTATCTATATTTCAGTATTTAAATATATCCGTAAATATCTCGTTTTTATTAGTTCCAGTAGATTAATAAGTTTATTTTTAAATATCTAAAATGAAAATCCCTCAACTTTAAACATTCTAATACAACAATCTTAGACCTCTACGATGGGCCACCACTTTTCTATCCAACTTTACGTACATCACCGTACAGCATTAAAATGGTTGCATAACCCACAAATAAAAAATACTTCTATGCTGCTTATTTCCCCCGAAATCTTTGCTTTATTTATATTATTCGGGGACTTTATTGCCGTTTTTTCTTCGTTACATCGGTTTGATAGACGCCATAAACCTCGTCAGTTTCTGGTCAGTTGAGTTTGATTCAGTTTCAGTATATTGTTAGATGTCAATTCTTGTAGCGCGGGGTGAATACACATTGAAAGATAGATTAATTAACACAGAAATATCACACCTAGACAAGAAACAAAACCGGTCAAGTGCGAGTCGGACTCACGCACGAAGGGTAAGTACCATTATATTCTGTTTTTAGTATATATTATATACTAAAAATAGAATATACGTGTGTGATAGGTATTATAGCGGCAACAGAAATACATCATCTTTAAATTTTTTAACTGTCTAACTATCACAGTTCATGAGATACAGCCTGGTAAAGACAGCCAGATAGACGGATAGTGGAGTCTTAGTAAAATGGCCCCTTTTTTACCCTTTGATAACTCGCAATTCTTACTAATATTTTAAATGCTATTTGCAAATACTTTGGGTACAGAACCCTAAATGTGTTGCCATAGTGAAACGTTTACATTCTCGACAATTATTACACTACTACAAAACAATAGACCCCAATGGCTAATGCTATAACAATTAGTTACGTTACGTCACCCAAATCAAATACCCTAACACCCAAACTAAGACAATTCTCTGACCGGGATCAGAGAACAACACCAACGCCAGGATCAGACATTTATATGACAGCTCTAACAATAACAGACAATGATACAGAGTTGCGAGACGGTGTCCCTTCTTACGAGGGATAGGGTGATATTAATGAACGGTATCTACTGGGTTCTGATTACTGAATCTCGAAATACAAACATGAATAGGTACTATTTAAGAGTTAAAGGACATTTACCCCCTTGTCCATAAACATTTAGTAAACCATCTTTAGTTTTAAAAAATGTGTCTTGTCATTTTCGCACTTTGACAGATCAGGTGTGTGAAGTGACAAAACATATTTTAACTAAAGGAAGCTTAATTCATGTGTATGAATAAGGGGGTTAGTATGGGAGTTTGTCAGCAGTTTTTTTGCACGGTTCACTTTGGGACCTATGCTTATTGATTGAGAGCATGGAGAAGATCAAATAAAATGCCTTCACATAAAATTCTAAAGCGTCTCGGAAACAGGATATTTGAAGATACGTGATGTTCTATTATTTCACAAAAGTACGCAGTGAACTTTGAGACACATCAATAGAGGGCGTTGAGAATATCAAATAATGCTTACACACTAAACCTCTTCCATCAAATAAATAAATTATATTTGCGGAGATACTATCAAAACGTCTGACAATTTGTAAGGTATGAAGCGTACGAAACGTCACAAAATTCATATAAGTGTCAACGTTCATAATTCGTTGCGAGCGCTTTCTGACATTTTTTCGTTACCGCAAAAAACTCCAATGTGATGTTTCATCGAAAGAGCGCCACTGTACTGGCGATAGCGAAGCGAGAAGACGAAATCTATACTAATAATATTATAAAGCTGAAGAGTTTGTTTGAACGCGCTAATCTCAGGAACTACTGGTTCGAATTGAAAAAATCTTTTTGTGTTGGATAGTCCATTTATCGAGAAAGGCTATAGGCTACTTTTTATCCCGAAATTCCCACGGGATCAGGAGTTACGGGGGTGAAACCGCGGAGCGCTGTTAGTAAATAATATAAATGTATGTTAGAAAAATAATAACAATAAAATTGGATGCAAAGAGTCGCTGTCTTTATGCTCAAACTGTGCAAAGCCAAAACATAAATAAAATAACCTATAATCAACTCTGGCTGTGTCTTATAATTAGCTAATCAATTTTCTTTCCGCCATTATTGTACCAAAACAATTGTTATCAAAGTCCAAAAAGATTTATACAACACCATAAAAATCATATCTTTATAGGATCGGCTTGCGTGTCTCAACTATGCATACGGTATGATTTATATAGGCCGAGGAACCCCATAACTTACCTATGAAAATGTTGTTTTACACTTGAGACCAAGGGATTAGGATCAGTTGAGTTATAAAGGCGGCGGCAACCAATGACTTTTGAACCGTCGCCTATAACAACTAATTTGAATAAATAGTATTCAGTACCTTTAGCAAAATTTCGGTAAAAAGTAGTTAATTTTAACAAGAACAAGCAACATGATACTGATACTGATATCCGTATTCTGTTATGTCGGAGAGTTGAAACAGGTTGCAATATTTCTATTTTATTTGCATCTACGTCAAAATAATAAAGCCATATGTGCAATATGTATTCAAATGGGACATCAACAAATATGAGTTTTAAGCCCCACCCACATTATATTTTATTAGGCTCTTTTGATTATTCACGGGCAATTGGTTACATTGTTTGCAATTTGACGTTGTCAAATAAGTATAACTCGCAATTCTTACTAAAATAAAAAACATACTAACAGTAACACACAAAATTTCCCATTTATAATATTAGTAGGATGTCATTAATAAATACTTTCGAAAGTTTTCACAACCGATCTGAATCCCACGCTCGCTAGTACACGACAAACTTTACAGTGTTCGAAATATTACTTTGCAAACCCTTGTTTTACTTGTTCCTACAAAAATAGAGAAGAAATACAAGTTACTGATCGTTTTGTTATGTCTTCTTCGAAAGTTATGAGTGAACTAGTTGCGCTCCGTGGTTTTATCTGTCGAAGTCTTGATCTCTTGAGAATATGAGGATAGAAAATAGTCTATAGCTATCCATTTAATATTATTTGATCGAGATCGGTTCAGTAGTATCTGAAGGAGTAACAAATACCTATACACCAAGTGAACATAATCGAAATCAATAAAATATAAATAAAAAACAATGGGTTTTTCTTTCTTTTCAAATTATAATGTAATTTATTCATTTTATGTTCTTGTCAGTTTTTTGTTTCCTTTTCCCCTGTAAGTATTTTTGTCTTTTTGTCGTATGCTTCGTCACAAATAATCCACTATTTTATTCATGGGGTTAAACTGACTTTTTTTTAATAGAAAAATGTAAGCCTTGGTCGTAGACGAGAAAGATTACCTATCTTTCTTTATCGCGCGCGATCGATTGACCGAGTCAAGCTCTAGCACTTCCTAGAAGAAATAAATTGGCAATTTTGTGTATAGGTGAAGATCGACATTACATCAAACTCTCAGCTCCATGATCAGCCATCAAATGGACATACCTTACCCATCTATATAAGATCTTTTTCCTGTTTTTCTTTTATCTGTTTCATCATTGACGTATTGAGTAAGGAAAAATCCCAGATTCTTCGAGTACTTAATATATTTGACGTCCGTTTGATGCGTACGCTTCAATCGACTTTGTGTCCAAAAACTTTCAATATAGCTCGCCTTAAGATGCCTCAAGGCAAAACCTTTCAGCTTTTCAACGATTCCTTACACACGTGACGAATGATTTATGTAAGCGAAATCATTCGGTTCAATGATATTTAATATTATAACAGATAAAAGAGAACATCTGAGTATTTAAACATTAAATGTTATAATTCGCTTTGCAAAATTATGTCAAAGTAGGACATTTCCTAAAAGTCTTTTGTGAACCACAATTTGTTAAGAAAAAAAAGACAAATGCCCAAAAAAAAGTTTAAAAAAATGACATAATTTTGTCAGTGACTTCGCTTATCATAGGAAAATTTGGGCATAAGGACATTTTGATACAATTATTTGACACTGAGCCCAATTGCCCAGTTGTTCTCGAAACATTCCAGTACTCGTAACAGGGTGTTTACATTTTTACATGGTTGCATTGAGTCATATATTAACAGCTTAACCTTATTCAAAAACATCTTCAGTTGAAGTTGAGTTAAAATGTGTTTTTGTCACATTGACACTTTTACAGGTGACAGGTGTGTGAAAGTGACAAAACACATACCTAACGAAAGCTTATGAAATGTTTATGATTATGGGCGTATTGGTAAGTAGTATTTTGGGGTTCACTACGCTAGATTGAAACACGTTTTCACTTGTTACTTTTTAACTATGACGACTCACCAAATGCTAAATTGATTTGATGTAGTCTCTCTTTTGCACTGCAATTTAAACATCTTGGAATAGAAAACAGTGGTCCTTCAGAGAAAAACCAAAAGACGTGACATTCTTGCATCCCGGATTTAGGATTAAAAAATATGTTTGCTTTCGGATATAGAAACAAGAAAGTGCGACATGACGGAGCGGTTTTTGTTCATTTTTTGACACGTTGCTCATCTTCGTAGCTCGGAAAACGTGGGAGGGAAAAATGTCGGTGATTTAAAGTAAATGTGGGTGGTTAAATTATAAGATCCTGACACCTAATCTGTTTTATGCCTAAGTAACAGCGCCCTGCGGTTTCACAAGCGTAAGTTGATCCTGTGGGATAACGTAGTCTTACAATGTGTAAAGCAAACCTTGTAATAACTCTTATTTAGGCATCCCTGTACCAAACCCAAAAAATAAATAAAAATAATAATAAATGAAGTTTGGAAAAAATTAAACTTTTTAACGGCTGCTAATAACGGAGTTACCACATTTTGAAAATTCCTTATATCCTCCGTAAAATAGAGTAATTTTCATAAACTATTTAAGTAATTCTTTTATGGTTTACATGATTTTTGACACGGTCTAACTCCTCAGATTTTTACGTGTCTTCATAATTTCATCAAAATCGATCCAGAACTTAAGGTTGACTTGCACAACAATAAATAAACATGATAACCAACTGTCAAAGTGTCAAACTGATTAAATAAATAGGATTTAATTTTAGATTACTCGTTACTAAGAATCGATTGAGTACAAACAAAAAAGGAAGAATCTGCGTCTGTCTTTCCTGACGTGTACAATATGGGGGTCTTCAAGTCGCGAGTGAATAGATAGATAGATAGATAAACACTTTATTTGTACAACACACAAAACATTAAAAATAACAAAAAGGATGAGAATGCTTATTAACTACGAAATTGTACAAACAGGCGACCTTATCGCTTAAAGAGATTTCTTCCAGGCAACCTTAGGATGGAGAAGGTCGGTTTAGCATAACTGGTAGGTCGTGTCGTGTAAGGGACACATATAATAATAAATACCTACGTAAAAAAGATATAAACTAAATACTTAAACATAGATATCATAACATACACATAATAATATTTAGCAAAACTATTCATAATGAAAATAAATTAACAAATATGTATATAATACAAAAAATAAAAATAAAATATAATAAAACATAACAGAATAGGTATCTACTAGGAAAGCCTGCTACATCTTACGCCGCATCACCTTCCATCAGGCAGGTGTGATAATGGTCAAACGCTGACCTATCATATTACGTAAAAAAAAGAATTTTGAAAAACGAAAATTGTAAATTAACTTTCCCATCAGAAATTACAACATAAAATATCAATACATTTAACGAATTCACCCCTGTGATGTACTTCGTAGGTAGGTATGGGTTGATGTCATTCGCGCCACTCCACCCCTGGGATATTAAAACAAAATGATATAAAAACATGATACTACATGCTACTCTGTTTCGTATATGGAAATGTATTTTACATGAGAATCCCACTAAAAAATTAAATGTAAAATTTTGTTTATCTGTTCTCTCTTCACGGTAGAAAAACGGACTGAATTAGAAGTAAAATATAGATGTTTAAAAATATATTATAGTATAAAAAATCTCATTTTATTTATTCAGTTGGAATCATTTGCATAAGAAGACATTGTTGAATCGTTTCAAAACTAAGTAAGAATGTGGATCTTCGAAAGAAACAAAACACTCATAGAATTTTTTTGTAATCTTGATGACAAAGGAGTCAGCTCTAACCTATGAACGGATCAGGCTAATAAAATTTGATGATCACTTCCACTAAGAACGGATTTTGGAAAATTCAAATCCTAAGCGGTTGAAGTCGCGGGTGAAAGCTAGCGCGTTTATAAAACTGGCCAAGTGCGAGTCGGACTCCCACACGATAGGTTCATTCGGTTATATTCGGTTTTTAGTATTTGTTGTTTTAACGGCAACAGAAGTACATATTTTGTGAAAACAACTGTCTAGCTATCAGGGTTTACGAGATACAGCCTGGTGATGGACAGACAGACGGACTCACTGTGAAGACTTAGTAAAAGGGTCCCGATTTTACCCTTTGGGTACGGAACCCCTTAAACTACAGGGTAATTATGCGGGGGAGCCACAGGGAAAAGCTCGTCACACAAATCCAAGTGTATCTATTTATCGCCAAGCTTTTCTAAAGTCGAAAATAATTTAAATAACTTCCTTAAAAATAACCTTTTTGAAAGTTCGCGGCTTTGTGTTAAATATTTCTTAATCAGAGTTTTCAGGGAATTTCAAAGAAGATAACTTGAGTTGTACTTATCACTTCGCTTCGGCACCAACTTGATAATGAATTTATTACAAAGTTCACGAAAAAACTTGATATTATGTTTTTAATAAGTAATGGTCTCAGTTACCGAAGGACGACGGAAGTAAATATTTGCCATTTATAAATAAAATATATAAATATCGCAGGACAATGTAAACACATCTAGCTCCAAACTTAGAAACTAGGCTTGTGTTATGGTGACCAGACAACGGATAGAAATCTAGTACCTACCTACTTATATTTTTCATTTGTACATACTTAATATATAGAAAAACAAATATATCTGTCCATAAATATATTTTTTGAGACCGGAATCGAATCATCTGCGTAACCATCTGCGTTCCAGGCGGACGGAGGTAATTCCTATACCTATTCAGTAACGAAATATCAAAGGTAATCATTAACAAAAACGTCACACAAAAACCTGTGATAATAACTCCGTACATCTAGATGGCGCCACAGCTGTTTATAAAGTTCATCCCGCTTATACGTATCTAGATTGCGCCACGAATGTCCAAAATCTAACAAATCCAATGCCCAATAAAAATATGACTAGTGATAAAACTTTTTTACCATATAAAGGTGGGAGCATGTACCTACTTTACGAGTTTCATTTATTTTGCATAAATAATATTCAGCTCCTATTTATTTCTTAAACTCGTAGTTACATAAGTGGGTTAAGTCCGTATATAATTAGAGCGAGTATATACTTACAAATCATTAAAGTAAACATAGGTATCACGAATCATTAGCCGAGTCTAATCCCGCAACTCATTGTATAGTCCGGTCATTTTAGACAATTGAAATAAAGAAAATTCCGACAGAGCCAAATCTTCGTAGAGACCTTAGGTTTACCACAAGGAATAAAGTGTCAAAAGTCCCCATCAGTCCCATGTGAGCTTAGGGACTTATTCGGGGCCCAAGGTCAAAATTTTAGGTTTTTTGGATTTTTCTCGAAAACGGTAAGTTTTATCGAAAAAGTACCTCAGAGCAAAGTTGTAGATCTTAAAATTCTCTATAAAAATGGTCCCTATGATATTTTCTCTAAAACCCACTATTTCCCAGATATTGCGCTTGTAAGAATCATGTTTTACATAGTATGCACACATATGCCACGTATATACATATTTAGGTACTCAAGCAAGCAAAAATGCCTACTCGTGTCTCTTTTATGTATACATTATACTATTCTAAGAAAATTTACTCTAAAATGACCAGAGGCGGCTCGTGATATTTTTTATGGGTGTACACTAAGAAAAAAAAAACAGTCATGCTTACTTATATTTATTTGTAAATAAAATCCATTCGCCGGTCTTTTTGGCGAGCGAAAACATCTATTACTTTCTTGTGAAAATCAGAAATTGAGTTAATTAACCGTTTTTCTATGCTTATCATACACAAATCAATCTCTGAAACAAAATCAACCAAACCTCTATAGATTCCAGGATTCATCATGCCCCCGCAATGCAACTTGAAATGCACCACAAAATACCACACAATCTATTAAACTCCGTAAAATGTATCGATTTTAGTCAACGCGTTCATTGAACTCTCTAATAGATTTTCGATAGGCAGAATCGAGCGCCTTACGAATATCTTGTCGCCTGATAGGGGCCAATTGCACTTCACATAACATATGAAATCGAGACTGCGAGTGTTTTTTCACTGTAATTGATAGATGCGCTAAATCATCAACTCCTGATTCCGTCCATGCCGCGTCACCACCACCACCGGTGCCAGCTCCGAACACTAGACACGGGAAGCAAAATAACTTATTGCTTTCTTCACATCCACACACACAACCAAGGTGTTTTGAAATATTGTTCAGATTTAAAAACACGCGTAAAACTCTTAATTTTCGAAGTACTTTTTTGAATTAGTGCCATTTCAGGCCGAGGTGGCCCCTTCGCTTTCAACTCGAGACGCATTTCGAGATTTTTTTCACAGTTTTTAATAAAAGATGTGTTGTGTGCATATTATGTAGAACGTGATTCTTACAAGCGCAATATCTGGGAAATAGTGGGTCTTAGAGAAAAAATCATAGGGACCATTTTTATAGAGAGTTTTAAGATCTACAACTGCTCTGAGGTACTTTTTCGATAAAACTTACCGTTTTCGATAAAAATCCAAAAAACCTAAAATTTTGACCTTGGGCCCCGAATAAGTCCCTAAGCTCACATGGGACTGATGGGGACTTTTGACACTTTATTCCTTGTGGTAAACCTAAGGTCTCTACGAAGATTTGGCTCTGTCGGAATTTTCTTTATTTGATCACTATTTTTATGTCTAAAATGACCGGACTAGTAGGGTAAACTTGGACTGCAGATTTGCAATCAGTTGATTGCTAATAGTATGAAATAGCTAGGTTTTTCATTTTACTCGAGTGTAACTTAGGGAGCGGTGTTAGCCTAGTGATAGATACATCGAGTTTCATTCCGAACATCGTGGGTTCGTTTCGAGGCCGTGCATCAAAGACTTGTTAAAGAAAAAATTATGTGCACATTTTGCCATTACTTTTACAGTGATGGAAAACATGATGAAACCCGCGGCTTAGTTGTCTCCAGACCACTTAACAATGTATTTGCTCTGGACACGGTCGATTAAGCTGAGTGAGTGGTAAAGGTCCTGGATATAGTCTATTCCATCCATCATGCAAAAAGAATCCAACTAAAGAAGTCTAGTTGCGGAAAAAACAGCCCGTATAATTACATCAAACTAATTTATTGGAATAAAAATACCTTTAAAAAAATCCAAGGTGGGTTTTGAAGCCATTGCTTCACCATAGAGGTGCTCTTTACCAACGAAAATGATGTCCCACCGATACGAAATAATATAAAGATTTCTTTTTATTTATGACTGAGGCTGAAAGCGTAGATTCATGTCTTTAATTTTAATCAGTAGAGCTGCAAGTCTTTCAAACGTAAAAACGTAACGTGTAACGGATTCGACATCACACGACCTTTCAGTACTCACTATGACTACATCCCTGTTTATATACAAATGTGACCATCGTCGGTGGAGGTATCAGCCGACTTTTTGTCCGTGGTCCATAATCTCTTTTAGTTAATTGAGGGCAATTGTTAAACGCTGCTATAAATCAGAATCTACTTGAGAATGGCGGGCTAGTTTAGATTGTACGGAGATTGATCGAAATTTGGGGTACGCTAAGAAATTTAATGGATTGAATTTGGGGCGAAAACTTAACAATTCAACAACAACTATTAACAATTTGGCGTTTTGGTATTGCTTTCTGTATACAAATCACTTTCAAAAAGTAATTAGGCAGTAATTAATATAAAAAGTTATTAAAATTAACTGTAGTTTTACTTTCTTTTACTTTTTTAACAATAATAATTAAGAAAACGTTTTTGTACAAGGTGCCATAGGAAAAAAATGAAGGCAGAATCGTTGGTGTCGACCACTGGGGGCATAAGCCACGAACCCAATGTATTTCTCCTGTTTTCTTCTTGAATAATGCCTCTAGAGCAAATATTTGTTCTCATAAACCTAGGTTTGCTGTACACTATGTTTTGTTTTTTTTTGTTTTTTTTCCTAACAATGGAAATAAAAGCAAATAATGAGTAAATCGACCTATCCCTGTTATTATTTTTGTTTTATAGACCAAGATCCCGCCAACCACAATATGGCAAATGAAAAGAAATAGATCATTTTCATAGTTATGCCTACACCTTTGTGGATCATATTCCATGTGTCATGCTAGTTTTTTTGTGAAAGAGTGACCTACTTAATAAGCTACATAATTAGATACTCTTAGTAAGAGGGTAGTCCTAAATTGTTTTTAACGTAGTACATACCCAACCCTAACCCTTGGCAGTAAAACTAGATCTTGGGAACATATTGGTGACATACCATTAAGCCGTATCGAAATATTTTACATCCATTTTATAGCATCTAAAAAGGGCACCCCATAAAAAACCTTCGCGCTTTCCACTTGAAGGTCACATAAATCATGAATAGTGCAGGCTGAGTTACTTGTTATTTTAGCAATAATGGGTATTTATTAAAGGGCGTGTTTTCATATTTTTTTTACATATGATAGGTCAGCGTTTGACCACTATCACACCTGTGAGAACTAGCAGCGCCACCGGGTGAAACCGCGGAGCGCTGCTGGTTCTAAATAAAACAAAACTACCACGACGCGTACGAAGTCGCGAGCAACAGCTAGCAATATACAGATTATCACAAATCCTTTTGTTTGATGTATGAAAAGCAATCAACCTGTATCCGAGTACAGTTTACAACAAACGTACCAATCAACAGAGGTCAGTGTCACACGTTCGCAACCAATTAGATCCTAAACGTAACCAAGGAACTAGAGCTGCGAGCTGCGTACCGATTGCGGTCGACTGTACCGACAATTGTGGTCAGCCGTGATCCTTCGGACATCTGTTACATGGGAGAGAATTGTCGTCCGGTTTCAATGTAGTATTATATTTCGAATTCGAAACTGGATTGGTACAATTAGTAGTTTGCTGTTGGAAGTATGGGCGTGTAAGGTAATTTGCGTGTCCTTATCAGAGAGATATATGGCATATATAGCACTGGTCCTTATGAACTTCATTGTACTTGTCAATAAAAACCACACAAAAACCACTTGGTAGAGATAAGCGGAAATCAATTTCTAAGTATCTCTCCCAATAGAGATAGGTGGGAAAAGAAACATATTAACCTACCAGGGGGATACGTTGGTGGGGACTAGTGCACTAGCTCTTCTCCTGCCTACCCTTATCCCAAATTATTTGGGGTTGGCAGCAATATGATTGAGCAATATGTTTGCGCCCGGCCGCTTGCCTTACTCTCACCCTCCTTGGGAATGCTGTTGCTGCGATGTATTACATTACCGCAGCCACCATGCGGATGAGTGCAAGGCGTGATAGTCTGCACCAAGTCTTCAAATCCCCTATTCACCTTCTGCGACACCCATGCACGTAGAGATATGGGGTAGCCCTCTCTTATGCCAAGGATACACAGCTACACAGTTCCGTGTCAGAGATTATGCGTAGAAATAATTATCTTATAGAATCTTATAGAAGAATTTCCCGAAATTCTACCCCTTAGGGAGTGAAAAAGAGTATCAAAGTTTGTATGAAACAACGTGATTCCCTTCGTCTATTTTCGACTTCTCCTCTCGGACGAAGTTGCGGACAAAAGCTAATAATATGATAAGACAACTAATCAAAATAATATTTCTCGTAAAATAATTCTTGGAAGCTTCTCAATTTCACTCTAAAATAAAACCTCGTTTCAATACCTATATTTCTATCCATAACCTTGAGGCAACATTTCAGTATTTTCTAGTAAAGAAACTCATTTCTGTAGAACGTGATTTAAATATGAAATGTACCTAGTTTCTGTAGCAACCAAAGATATATTTTACAACTTATCTTTGACTTATTCATTCGTATATTTGTCTATGATTTTCGAGTCTATATTGATGACGTTGGCGATCTGGACCTTAGGGACCAGATTACCTTCTCAAGTATTTAGTTGATCCGTGGACGTGACTTAAGCGCTTGACTAGTCACATTCGCTACAAAAATCAGTTAGGCTCAATCAGGCAAACTGATATTATGCGACACCGATTCATGGTGGAAGTCTCAGACACCACGCCCGTTTTGTTTTGTCATTCATCGAAACAGTTGCCTGCGTATGTCTTTCCTTGTGGGGTCTTCAACTCACGAGTGACAGACAGGTCTGTATCTTCTAAACGCGCGTGGTACATCTTAGCGGTATCGTCACCTACTATCAAGCAGGTGTGATAGTGGTCAAACGTTAACCTATCATTTGTAAAAAACATTATAAAAGTTCTCATTAGTAGAAGAATAATAGACGTAACGCAATGAAAAGGCATTCCGAACAGTGGGGAAATAACAGCGGATAGACTCTTTGTATAAAATGATTACAATCCAGACATTTGACATCAATCAAGTAATACAGATACAAATAAGTACTTACCTACTACGTTAAATTTAGAAGCAAATTGGTAGGCTGGAACGACCCGGTCGCGGAGGCAAAAAGGTTTTCATATAACAAAAGTTCTCTTCGTAATGATTTTGTGATATACTGCTTTTACGGCTGAAATATCTCCTTTGAATCTTTTGGTTTCATGATATTTCAACATTTAACTTCCTTAAACTAAACAGATACAATTTGGTTGTTTATAAACTACACCGGTAACATTATAAGGGGGCTTTTATTGATATTTAATTTGATGGAAGTAAAATTTCAATTTTCTAGAACAAAAAAAATGGAAGAATTAATATTTAGTTTTAGTTCCGAGCCTAGTGCCAAACACAAAATGCAATGTGCACCGCCCTCCTGCCCACTTGAAGAGGCATGCAATGAGGAGAAGCAAAAGTTAGTATTAGTGACACCATTCATAAACCACGCGCGTTTCGCGTCTACACGACGCATCATCAGGATTGGCCGCGCTATATGGGCGACCAACGTTAGATACGTCGCTCTCCGAGATGTTGCCTCGCTGATTGCTGGAACAAGAGTGAGTCTCACTAGAGCGAGACTCACAAGAAAAGAGTTAATTATGTTCAAACGGTAAAGTAAAGAGTTATGTTCAAACTGCAAGCGCCTAACAGCATATTAAGTATATTAAATTATGCTGATCGCAAACACCTATCTAAAAACATTAGGTTATTAATTATTTTCAGCCAATTCAATTTCATTTCACTGCAGGGCAAATACCTCCATCCCCTCTAGCCACCTTTTCCTCCCTAATGATAACTGGGTCCAGTTCCTGATCCGATTTTGATTATTCTATTTTGTTTTAAAAGTCGTAACTTCACGTTGGTCTCAAAATTTTTGGTAAAGATTAAAAAAAGGATCTTCGGAGTATTAAGCAGAATAACTACTCAATATGCAGTAAATAGCTCACTTTTATTTAAATGTCTACCAGTGGAATTAGCCATTGTAGGGATTGATTCAGCACCCAGAACCACCTTCTCATAGTCACTCTCAAATTTTTTTGTTCGCAAAATTCTAGTTATCTAAGACACGGTCGACTAAGCTAAGAGGGCGGTATAGGTACTCCATATAATACATATCACAGGCACAACAGCTGAATAGCATGGATTAAAGTTGCTAGCGTTGTATAAAATCAACTAGATTATATGTAAAAATATTATTACTAGTCATAATAGATTGCGTCATGTGTTCCGTTCTCCTTAGCAGTATGTCGCATAAAACACAATTCGTCGCCTGAACTTTATTCGTAGCGATATGAAAGTCCATGTCGCCTCTCGCCTCTCGCCTCTCGGTAGAGAGACGACAGACCGAACAATGTTTTATTCTTACAATCAGTATTTTGATTATTGTATTATGTTGTTTCTTCTCGGTTGGGTACGAAGGTAATTCAATTTGTTTCCTTTATTTATTTGATTTGAAGTTTAGGTGCAAGATTTGATAATATTGCAGACATTATTGCAAAATTTGAACTTAAGACTCGTTTTGAAATACTGAAGTGATTTACTTCGAGTTTGGACTACTATTTAAAACATTATTATTCAGTAAAAATAACCTCAAATTAAAAGTTCAAATTTCCAAAAGTCGTAGAACAAAAGTTATTCGGCTCGACCGCGACGCGACGTCGAAAACATCTCCCTTTCATATTACAATACCCTGATAAACCCGAAATAGATTCTATTTGAATATTTTAATAATGAAAATACCTTAAATACGAAACACGTTAGCAATTTTATTGGTAGAGAGATAAATATTTGAAACATTATGTTGTACCTACAGTGTACGTGGATGGCCGTCTGCCAAACCCGACCACAGGCAACGAGGGCCCAGCGCGTTATAAAACATGAACATCCTCCTTTATATATTACTTATGTACGTACTGCCTACTGGAATGGGATAGATCATCTTTTATTAATTAGGCTTGTAATGGCTTGTGAATAGTAAAAATATTGATAGGTAATACGTAGTAGGTGCTGGGCAAGCCTACTGGAAATGGTCGATTAAGCTGAGTGGGTACTCAGCTTAATCGACCATTTCCAGAGGAGAGAACTTGTCAATACTTCTGGAGAGTACTAAGCCGCGGGTTCCATCACGATGTTTTCCTTCACCATAAGCAATGTCAATTAGCGCATATATTTTTTTCTTAAGAAAAATGCATAGTTGCACGATCGGCCGGGATTCAAACCTGGAATCTAGAAATCTTGGTTGAGTTGAAAACATTCTAATAATAACAGTTTTGGAGCTCTACGATGGGTCTGCAATTCTAACTCTAACCGTACCTACACTTTAATACCTACTAAATATTAAACATCGACAATTGACCGTTCCAAACTAAACCTATCTACTGCATGTCATAAAATATTCAAAACACAGTGTTAAATTATAGAGGTATCCAATTTTAACTAGACATTTCAAACCTCCTTCAAATACCATACAAATATAATTTAAATACAAAATATGGTACAATTATGAACCTCTTTGATTTTAACTACACAAAGGCATATCACAGTTAATTCACGATATTAAATTCATGTTGTATTCGAAAGAAAATACGGAATGACTAGCTTTTGTACGAAAATATACTGGGTGTTTGTCTCTTGTGTTTCATTGTGGAACTATGTGAGAGTTAGCATTAAATGAAGCACTAAAAATATATACAAGTCCTAAATTAAATTATTTATTTAATAAATCACACACTACACACTACACATTCTATTTCAAAAATACCAAATTCACTGCTCGCCTTAGATCTAAAAACTTAGCATAAGAGTTCCATGCAAAGTTCCAGACTCGTAAATGTTGTAGTTTTAGAGCTTCCTTGATGAGTTGTTTTTTATCATATATACTTAGTATTTTCTAAGGTTTTCGCGACTTAAACTCATAATTAAATTATTTAAAACTCAAAACGCCAGGTTTTAACGTGATAAAAGATTACACTTTTTTTTAATTACATAATATTTTCTTTTCTTTATTATATAAGATTATCTTTTTATAGATTTTATTTTCTTTGACTTGCCGCATATTAGCAACTAAATCATATACAGGGTTATTGATAATTATACTCGCAAGCCGCTGAGGGCTACTTCTATGTATCTAAACAAACAACTTTTTTTCTACGTCTTTTGGAAATTTAAAATTTTACTTATTTTTTAAGTTTTATCTACTGTTCTTAGTCTGAATGACCTTTGTTTGAAAATCAGCTGTTTTTAGAATTTCCAAAAGTCGTAAAACAATAGTTGTTTGTTTAGGTGAACAGAAGTAGCCCTCAACGGCTTGATAGTATAATTCCCAATATCCCTGTATAGACCTACTCAGATAAAAGCAGGCAGTTACCATATATTTTCAGTACAATTTCATAGCAACATGTAGCAAGTAAATGTAAAGTCAATTCCTATGCAACCAAAGTGCCTCGGAAAATGCTGAGCGAACCACAACACCCAGTATACCGACCGTTGCCAACTTATACAAGGTTTAGTTTATACAAGTAGCGTGTTTAGCAACTGGACCGAGCTACTGGAACGATGTAAAGGGTACATTAAAGTGGTCTTATATGAGGCAATAACTACGTTTGTGAATATTTCAACACTAACTAAAGAATATGTCCGCACTTTGTACAGTATTTAATACATTTTAACACGAACGACTGACTCATCCAACCCTAGACGGAAGGGAATGGAAAGAAGGAGGGGAGGCATTTGCCCTGCAATGGCACTATGGGCTAATCTATACTTATAATAATCAACAAAAATAGGACAAAAAGAATGTGCTTAAAAGCAAATAAAAAAAAACGTGTGGCACTCGGGGACTGCCGCGGTTAAGCTATTGTATCATGCGAGATTCGTACAGTCGTACCATATACAAACACGTTAAGCGAACGCTCGGCCGAGCTACATGGTAGGTGGAGTGGTGTTAGGTATTATTTTCTGTAATAGTGAACCAAACGCAATTGTTTAGTATAAACAAAACGCAAGTTGTACAGACGATATAAAATGACTCATTGGTATTAAGATAACCTCTAAATGTATAGGAAAACGTCAGTTGCGTGCGGTTGACTACAGACGCTAAGAAAAAGGGATTATGTAACATTTGGTTAGGTTTGACAGCGCATTCACATTTGTACCAGACTGAAGGGACGATGGTTTTTTGCTAAATTATAAAGAATAATAAATATTACACAAGTGCTTCTACACTGTTGTTTAATTATAATATAAGGAAGAACATTACATTTTCGTTACGGAATTTCTTGATTCGGTCACCGCGCTCAAAGCCCGCGATAAAAGCTATGCAATAACTTAAAAATATAGGGGACTTAGAAAAAGTAGTAAACACACGTTTCATTTCGGTGAATTATTTCTATTTCTAGATACGCGTGCTACATCTTAGACTGCATCGTCACTTACCAGCACCATACGATAGTGGTCAAACGCTGACCTATAACATAATATTAAATTTAAAGTCGTGACCGGCTGATATATCAATGCCCAGCTCAAACCATTATAGGGTAAATAGGGTTATAGGATTAGTATCTAAGTTTTAACTTCCTTTGAAAATTAAAGAAATAAAAATTAATTTTGATTATTTTGACTCGGTATTACGGTGGTATTTTACAAGCTTTTATTTTAGTTAATAGTTAAGCTGGTTTTTTTAATTCAAGCAGGAATTTAATTTCAAATCCAGTTTCAGTTGAAAACATTCTAATAATAGCCATTGCGGTAAGTTTTGACGGGCCTCTGCCGAATTACGCCCTAATATTTCTTTGATTTTGAAATAATTCGCGTAAGTCCCGAGCCCGTAGGAATATCAGGATAAAAAATAGTCTATGTTAATCCCAATGAATCAGTGTATCTGCATACCAAGTCTCATCAAAATCGGTCCAGTAGTTTCGGAGTCTATTCATTTCAAACAACCAAATCTTTCATCTTTATAATATAAGTAGCTGTCTATTTATGTGAATCTCGTAATCTCACTCACAATGTGTATTTTCATAACATAAGTTTCCTCAAAGATTCCTCTCAAGATAATAGCCTCGATCTTAATAGAGAAAGTTTGTAAATGGACCTCCTTATCTCTTCTCATTAATCGGACATCCGATATTTGTCAATCAGAAGGACCTCATTCGATCGGAATATTTGCGGAACGATTTCCTGAAGGAAGTAGCAAGGTTAAAGTTTGGCGCCCTCTGTGGCGCGTCGGGCGTACACCCACTTGTGACGCAAAAGGTTGTGGATTCCATTCCCGCTTCACACAAGTATTTATGATGTAGATATTTGTTTCTGGTCTGGGTATCTGTAAGTATATACAGGGTACTTGGTAAAAATATTAGAAAGCCGTTGAGGGCTACTTCTATGTACCTAAACAACTTTTGTTCTACGACTTTTGGAAATTCGAAAAAAATATGAAAATTGAGGTATGTAATTACAAAAAAACAGCAAATTTTTAAGACAAAGGTCATTCAGACTAAGAATATAAACTAAGACAATAAACTAAACCTTTAAAATAAGTAAAATTTTAAGGCTTGCCCAGCACCTACTACCCTACTACTAGTAGGTGCTGGGCAAGCCTACTCCATCCTCACGCAAAAAAGACCCAATTTAAAAGGGTTCAATTGCGGAAAACAGCCCGTTCAAGTACAAGATTCCTAGATTTTGCTCGAGTACAAGTTTATAGTCATGAATTTATCTGATAAATATTATTTAAAAAGAAATATTCTAATAAAAATAATTATGGAATTCTACGGTGGGTCTGCAAATTCATTTCTAACCGTACCTACATTGCTCTTGGGAAAACACCGTGATGACACCCGCGGCTTAGTCACATGCTTAGTTGCCTCCAGATGTATTGAAGAGTTCTATTTACGATTGACTAAGCTGAGAGGGTGGTATTGGTTCTAGATAAGCCTACTCCAACAAATAGCATGTATTAAAAAGTTGTTGTAGCTGTATAAATCATCTTAAAGGTCAATATTATTGTTTAAAACTATTATTCAAAATTACGAAAACCACTCACATCAACAGAACACCGTTGACTTTCCTCGCATTTATTTAAACTCATGTCAACATACCTACACCTAAAAACATCTCTCGCGGTAAACCACTGCACTATTTTATTAAAATCCATTTCGTCGCAAAACAAATAGGTACAGTTATAATACCTCTCCTGCTAGCTAGAGTTACGTGAGCTGGGGCCGCATTCTGTACAAAAAACATAACACGCCATTTAAAGTCACGTATTTTTTTCTCAAATTCGCGTATAATTCGTCCTAGTTATGTCTACCGATGAATAGCATAATAATTTATACTTCCCTGAGAAAGATAAAAGAAAATGAAAATAAAAAGGATTTAATTACTTCACTTTGCTCGCTATTTTCCGAATATTTTTGTTGTATACATCATGATGTAAATTAAACAAGTTATGTATTTACGTCACGGTGGTCACTCGATTGATTTGTCTACTCGGTACAATTGTTTTTAATACTTTTTAGTTTTTAACACATTTTATTTTATGAATGGTTTTTGTACTAACTATGAACTGTAATTGTTTGAAATAAATGATTTGATTTTGATTGTGAAAAGCAAATAATCGTGAAACTTTTAAGTGAAATGAGATACAGAATACCGATGGAGTCGGCGTCGAGTGACCTACATCTACTTAACCAGAAAAAAATATAAGGAACTTCTCATTAAGTATTCATGGAGTTTAATATTTCGGGCCTCTGTTAAGTGGGGTTTTTCAGGAAGCGACGAAAGTTACTTTGTTTTAGATTCCGAATTTCGTGAGTTTGTTTCTGATTCGAATTAGGACGGATTCTTTCTAACATGCCGGATAAGGATCTATAATTAGATGCTCGATTGTTTTTTCGACGTGAAATTGTTTTCCAATGTTTGATTCTAGTACGTAGTTGCGTAATAAGTAGTTCTTTTTCAATTTTCCTACGTTAATTTGTGTTTCTACGTTCATTTTATCCGTCACAGGCTATTAGACAATTAATTAATGATGATTATTGTTTAAAACCTGGAAAAAATTGGCAGGTATTCAAATCGGTTTGTTCATTAGGGTTCCGTACCACCGTAAAAGGTAAAAAAGGAACCCTTATAATTTTAGTGCTACGATGACGTAGCTGTACACTGTAGTGTGTCAAAAACTTATCCTATTTGGACATGTTTTTTTTTCTCATTGGACGTGGTCCGAGGACTTCGTTTCTAAAAGTGGCTGTAGACTAAAGCATTTGCCTACTAGTAACCAAACATCGAGCATTCGCTGTTTTTAAATTGATTCGAACCCCTCTTCGAACATTTGCCTGTATTGTACTATTCGTAAGAACGTTACATTACAATAAAATGCTCGAGGAAATACTCTAGGCTATACTCACTTTTAGACGATCGCTCGAGCGAATGACTCCAAGTGAATAGGCTGTAAACGTCAAAGTCATCTTTGATTTATACAACCTTTTTTTCAAATGGAGTTAAACTAAGATGCCAGAGAATTGGTACACCTCACTTGTGATTTCTATGGCATTAGCACGTAGTTCGTCTGACTGACGTCTGTCCGACATGACGTCTAAACAATTTGTACTTCTTCCTGCCATCCTCTGAATAAGGAGCTAAGATTTTCCTTAACAAAACTTACCGTCTTAATGATTTTCCATCAATATAGGTACATAACATCGTATTTCTTCCAGAAAAAGGGCTCTCGAATGTTGTATGTGAACTTATACAAACTACGGCCAAACTCACACTTAGACTCAATCTATTGAACTCAGGCATGTTTAGAATTTCCCTAGGTTTCTTGTTTACCTTCATATTCTATCTTTAAAATTGACCGGGTGAATGTATCAAAGAGGTTCGGACTTACTGAATCAAACCAATTCGTACCTACTTGGGTCTTATTTGAATCTAGGTACAAACCTAGATTCTGTATTATGAGTAAGCAACAGAATCTGTATTCTGAGGTCGCAACAAAAGTCACAATCAACCTCTTTAACAGCATACTTTCCTCCCATGGTAAGCCTAAATTTTCATTTTAATAATAGCTTTTACAGTTCTTACTCCATTTAATACCGTCAAGTAAGCATACTTTCCTCCCATGGTAAGCCCTAATTTTTATTTTAAATAATAGCTTTTACAGTTCTTACTCCATTTAATACCTTCAAGTAAGCTTGTAGCGTTCCGTTCATGCATATTTCTGCGGACATAAAGTAAAGCAGGTATCGGTATTTTGACATCTACGACTGTAGAACATAATAAATAGTCCTAACTAAATTAATTTAAAACATGATATGTTCCTGTTTTGTACTTAACATCCCGTTTCAAATAACTTTAGTATCAAAAATCAACATGTCAGTTTAAAATCTTTTTAGGCTTTAAACTATTATTTTTATTTGCACGTAGCGAACCAATCGTTTTAAAAAGTTACAAAACAATGAAAAGAGTTGCGCGAAATTTTGTTTATCAATCTTTTGTGTACGTATAAACTCTCGCAATGAAAATTCCGCGTGTAATTAATATCAAAATACATTTTTTACGCGTCAATTTTTAATCGCGCTATTTTTCTTCTGCAGTTTTGTCTTAATCTTAGCCTAAGCCCTTATACTTAGGTACTGTTTATACTTGAAGACAAGAAATCAGTGTATGGTATCTTCCGTTGATAAACGAGGTCATTAGTCAGCTCCAGCACCAGCCTTCGGCTGCAGGTTCCTCGGGGTTTAACGTTCAAAGTTTACGTAAATGTCATCCGCAATAATCTTGCAAAGTTTTTGGGTATGATACGGTTTGGTCGGGTTTTGAGGCGGCAGAATGATGATCCATTTTATAATGGCACAGTCGCCCCAACGCCATCTACATCGAGCTTCTATTGCAGCATCTTCTTAGACGAAAATATGTATTTTTAAATAAAACATAAGCTACAAAAATATTTTTGTAGCTATTCACACTTGGCATAAAAAATAAACATTTTTATTTATTTTTCTGAAGGGTAAGGCACAAATCTTTAAGACCATACAGCTTCATCCGATTTGTTTCCTCTTTCTTTCATTTTTATGTTTTGCTAAAAACCAATGACACTCGTTAACAAAATTTTGTTTGGGGCAACGAGAATCTTGAATTTATCATTGATTTCACTGACACCATCTTATTGAGCTCTTTTGTATTAAAGTCAATGGAAATTATTCAATTTACTCAAGATAACACTCATCATCATGATTGGCCCTTCTCATCTTCAAAATATGTTTTGAACAACGTCTTGAGTGGCGCTATTTGTTTTCATTGCTCAAGAGGCCATACAAGAGACTGATTTCCGTACAGCTGACAAATATAAGAAAAACAAGTGCGAGTCGAACTCGCATATAATAATATATGATTGTAGCGACAATAGTAATACATACTCTGTGAAAATGTCGACTGTCTAGCTATCAAGGTTTATGAGATAACTACAGCCTGGTGACAGACCTTCGGACAGACGGATGGACAGTGAAGTCTTAGTAATAGGGTCCCGTTTTTACGCTATGAGTACGGAACCCTAACAACTAGAACGTAGGAAGTTCTGAGCTAACCCAGAACTTCCTGCGTCTTATGCGGCAACTTGTCTTAAAATCATGTGGACTAATTTGCAACTAGTCTTCAATGTAAAGTCGTCTATGAAGCAACTCGACGTAAATTGGGACCTGATGTTGATACTAATAAAATAAAATTAAAACACAAAGCACATTTCTACTGTCGCGTTTCCAACCAAAACTTCTCTATCTTCTCTGTATAAATAGAAGAGTTTCTAAATATAAAATTATAAACCTCACCACATCTATCGACTGTTTAGTATTTTCAGAGAGTTCGCGACGCAGTGTTAGTACTGTAAAACTTTATTGTTCAGAAAAGTTTCATGTTTTTTGAACTATCGTGTTGGCAGCACTGGGTTCTCAACTAGTTTTTCAACTGCAATTGGTACATACGTGAGATGGGTTTGTAAAGATTTTTATATTATTATGGATAAGTTTTGAGCAAGTTGTATGAACAGGTAAAGGCTAAAGGTTTCATTGTTATACAATGAAAATATTTTTCAAATCAAAAGTGAAAAGCGTAACAATCCCATATTTTCTAATATCTTAAAGATATGTTTGTAGTATCTTAAAGATACGGTTTTAGGATTCCGTACCTCAACAGGTTATAAAGGGAACCCTTATAAGATCATTCTCTTGTGCGTCTGTCCGTGTGTCACCACCGATTTTCTCAGGAACGGGTGGACTTAGCAAGTTAATTTGGTTTACGATTATCAACTAATTTTCATATCCCAAACTATACCTATATAATAGCAACTATAATACCTCTACTCGTTATGTCGCGGACGTTTGAAATATTTCCCCGAGTTATTTACTAACTCCAACGAAACACGCAGAGGTTAAACTAAATCTAGGCCATTTTAATAACAATTTACAAAGAAAACGTAACTAACGTCTCATTAATATAACAGACAGGAGCCTGTTATTTAATACAAAACAGGGATCTGTCTTTCAAATTTAATAAATACCCTGACTTTACAACTAAAAGGAAAAGAAAATACCTAGCTGAAATATCAGAGAAATTATTCGTCTTTGTTGATGGAATGCGTAAGAAAAAACATCAGCTAACTGTTAGTGTAGTTTCTTATTCCTCAGTATCGATTGTGTTGTCAAGCGATACGCTTGTGTCATGTATCAATTAAATGATTAAAATGGCGATTTGGCGCTATAAAAGTATGTTGAAATTATATAGAACGTTTAAAAATAAGCAGTTCTCATAGAATTTCTTGGCCTGTTTCTAAGTTTTTTAGAGTTTAGTTTTTTTAGAGGCAATTTAAGGAATAGGCTCCGTAATTTCTATAAGAAATATTACTTATTCAAGCATAAATCTAATTTATTTTCAACCACATTTCCCAGGCAGAAGGCTAGAATCCAATTTGCATATGTCTTTCTAACTCCAGCCTGTAAAACTGAAAACGCCTGAAGCGTTCAATTTTCCATTTACTTTGACAATCACTTTAAAATATTTTAGGAATAATTTAAAATGAGTTTTTATGAAAATGAATACCAACCCTAATAATACTATAAATGAGAAAGTGTGTTAGTATGATTGTAATCGGACTGCGCTATAATTTGCGTGTATGCTAGGTTCATGAAATATTTACATGTGTTTTGGCATCATACAGAAAAATTAGAAATTCTAGTTTGTATACAGTGTATAATAAAAATATCAATATTCGCGTTGCCATATCTTGGAAATTTGCGTAAATTAGAGTAATTTTCTCGAATTTCAAATGAAAATAATTATTTTATTGTCATATCATAGCAGTATCTACTCGTACCTACCTTCAGCGAGATTCCAGGGGTTTTGCTTGAGTTTAAGGCTATTTCTAATCGTGGTATTCCCCCATGTTACAGACTTATGGGAGTAAAACCGCAAACCGTTGCTAGTAGTAAATTGTCAAAAAAATTTCTTAAAAATGTTTCAAGAGTATTTGGCAGGAAATCCCTGTTTTAATTTGGAAGGCGCAATGTTTGTGGTAGGTATTCGCATAAGTGACCGTCAAATAATTTGAGGCCCCAAGATATGTCGTTACAGCCGGGCAGCTGGCTTCACGTTCGCACTGGGTAACTACCCAGGGGAAAACTCCTTAGTTGTTTGTCTGCGTTTTTATCATATTTTGATATGAATTTACTAAGGTAATATCTATCTTTTTAATAAATAACGAATAACCCCTTAATTATAAATGAGCCTTTTTTAAATATGTTTGTCACTTTCACACATTGACAGATGAGAGGTGTGCGAAAGTGACAAAACACATTTTAACTAAAGTCGATTTTTAAATGTTTGTGAATATAAAAGGAGATTACTATTATAATATTAGGACTTAGGTAGGTAAAACCACAGGTGTTGCATGCACATGCGTGGTCTCAACACTTTGAATTAAAAAAATATTATTGCCACCCTCTAATTTTATAATCTTATATCAACACAATTCTTTGTAATTTAGCCTTTTTTTATATTGTTTAAAACTTTTTATTTACTGACGACAAAAAAAAATATTTAGATTTTTGAAGGTTGACAATGTCATTGAAGAAAATTGGGTAAAAAAACGGAGAGATGTCTTTTGGAAAATATAATTGAAAATAATAAAATAATCTTGATTAGTTTGTGCTGAGTAAGTCGGTTCCGGCTGTGCTGCGGAGTATTAAGGCAGAATATTAGCTATACATGTGCATTGGATGCGATTACAGAGTGTGTTCATACACCGATGACGACGAGACTAACGCACTGTCTTGCTAACAATTTATTTATTTCTACGTTATTACGTACAATATAAAGCAACAACGCGTTGATTCACCCATTTAACAAGGTTGGTGTATATAAACTTGAAGATCAAGTAGTAAGTAAAGGATGGAGTTCGCTATAACTGGTTAATATATTACCCACCATGATTTAAGCCAATAATAAGAGGGAACGCAGTATTCAGCTATCAGATACAACTTTGACTGACTCTACACCTAGTTAAGTTTTTTTTTTTTTTATCTTTGTAAATTATAATTATTAATCCTCTTTCTAAACTTTTATTGTTGAGGGTCTTGAGCTATTAGGCTTATCAGGTAGGACTAACTTATAATTTTGACTGACGGACTGACTGACCCTCTTCAACTTCTTCTTTAGACTCTTCTAAATTTTTAACCCCCGACGCAAAAACGACGGGGTGTTATATGTTTGACGTGTCTGTGTGTGTGTGTGTGTCTGTCTGTGGCATCGTAGCTCCCGAACGGATGAACCGAGTTTTTTTTGTTTGAAAGGTACATTAGTCGCGAGTGTTCTTAGCTATGTTTGATCGAAATCGGTTCAGCCGTTTGAAAGTTATGAGGGATAAAAGTCAGGATTAAAAAACGAATGTAAATAGATATGCTCGAGTGGGGTATCAAATGAAAGGGCATGATTTGCACATTACAAATAGCTAATTAAAAAGTCCCTCCCTACAAAAAGGATGAAATAAAAAATTAAATTAAAAATTTAAAAAACCCCCGACACAAAATAAAAATAGTATGAACGTAAAAAGCCTAAAACAAGCAAAACAAAAACTATGAAAAAAAACCCTACAAAAAGAAAAAAAATAACACCGAAATTATGATCCTTCGTAAGTAGGTACATCTGAATTTTTTTGATTAAATATTTTCGCGGCGGGGGACCGATCTTTACCTATAAAAACACCTTCATAAAATGATATATTAAAATTTCAACGAAAATTTTAAAGTAAGTATTAATAATTACAAGTGAAACTACTTAAAAACTAAAAACTTTCACAACTTAACTATCCAAATAAATGCTAAAACAAACATTTAAACGACGACTCTTACATTATATTAAATTGACTCGAAAAAAAGAGCGGTCCCCCGACGCGAAAATATTTATTAAAAAAAATTCAGATGTACCTACTTACGAAGGATCATAATTTCGGTGTTATTTTTTTTCTTTTTGTAGGGTTTTTTTCATAGTTTTTGTTTTGCTTGTTTTAGGCTTTTTACGTTCATACTATTTTTATTTTGTGTCGGGGGTTTTTTAAATTTTTAATTTAATTTTTTTAAACTGGTAACGGAACCTTCCGTTTCGTTACAAGGTACATATTAAAAGATCATAAAACCTGTTATCCAAGCTTTCTAACTTCAAAGCGGCAAGTACCTTGAAACTTTACAAAGAACAAACCAAACATGAGAATTCAAAAGTTATACTTCTCCGGAATACAAACGACACCGTCGGGCACACCTAGTACAGATTGTTGACCGCCATGGGATTTGTTAGACTGTATATCTCATGCTCTCGTACCATACTGATGTATTTTATACGAAAAAAATATGTAATTCAAAGGAAAAGGTTGAGATTTAGGAAAAAATACAAAAATATTGCTCTGGTAGCTGTTACCCGCAACTTTGTTTGTGTAGTGGTGTTTATGTAATATTTAGATTTCATCCTTCATAGAGAGGTGGGGTTTCAAAAACCGGCCAAGTGCAAGTCGGATTCGCGCACGTCTTCTAATAAAACTAATTCCATTCCGTAACATAATATTCTGTTATTATTTTTTGTTATAGCCGCAACAGAAATACATCTACTGTGAAAATTGCAACGGTCTAGCTATCACGGTTCATGAGATACCGTCTGGTGACAGACAGGCAGACAATGGAGTAATAGGCTCCCGTTTTATCCCTTTGGGTACGGAACCTTAAAAACACTTTCTTAGTGGATAAATTACAAAGGATTAGGAAAGGAAAGGAAAGGATTACAAAGAACACACCCTCCATGTTTCTAAGACCAGTGATGCTATGCGTTGATATACCTATCAGTCAGGAAATCAGGTCTATTAAATAATCAGAAATTTATGTTTTTGCTGGCTGTGGGTATAGATTGTAAATAATGTCACCCTCACATCGTTTTATCAAGGTGATATCATTCAGGCAAAATAAATATAAGTCGCTTTTTTACCTTGGCTTTATAATATTAGCCAGGTTTTTTTGTAGGTTACAATAGTCATTATAAAACTTAAACGTAACAGTTAATCTTCATTAAAACACGACGTTTTTGTGACCCAGTGTGTAAGACCTCGGCCCGACACAAAGCATTCTTTAATCTCTCCCGTCTCTGAAAATAAAAGCCGGTACCTTCTCTGTTTTAGTCCCTTTTGTTATTTGTACACTTCATACAACTGCCCCTTAGTAAATAAAGATACCATTTTAGGAGGAAATTCGTACATTAGGTAACTAGAAGAACGGTTCTGGCACATTATTGTGCACATTAAGAGTACTTCCTATCTCTTTTGCTGTCTATGTTTTTCTTTTGGCCTTAAACGGTTAAGGTACCTCGCAAACTACAAATTTGTCAGCGTTAATATCGGCGGCTTCATGACTATGGAATCATGTCCTATTTTCCACATGAGACTTAGGGCTTCTACAATATTCCGTCATTGTTTTCAGTATTGAGTCACAATTGAGCTAAGCGCTCTCACTGTTTTCCCGGTGCTCTTCATTTCCGCTGCCACAGTTCGTCTTTTCATTGTCAGGATGTTGTCAGGTATGTTTGTGACGTCCACGCTTCCTTTTGCTTTAAGGATTCCAGTCTACCGTTTGTCTTAGTACAAGTTGGGATCTCTAAGAAAAGTGTTGCCGATTCATATTTACATTTTTTTTAAATTTTAAATAGGTATATAGGTACTGGAAAAAAACACTAATTAAAATAGAAGTGTATCGTCTAACGCTATCAAAGAATTTATAATTGACTAGGCCTACGTCGTCTATTACGTCGTAATAGCACGTACTATTTTATCCAAAAACTAAAGTGTTAACACCATAGCTCGGTGCAATGGTACGTATTATGCAGACTTGTAATATCCCAGGATTATATTCGCTTGGATTGCAATAAGCAGCGATTAAGCACGTAGTTTAGCACTTAATTTATGTTTACTGTCCTAGTTTTGACTGGAAACCCCTCTTAAATAACGTATTTGCCAGTTGCTATGGCAAATACACTATATTATGGAAGATTTATGGGAATATAATTATCACATAAACATTTAATAAAGTTAATGATCATCATGTCATAACATTGTCTTTATACCCGACTGCGCGACGCAAAGAAGGGTAACGTGTTTATCAGTCTATGTATGTATCTTTGTTCCTTTTATATCAAGTTTGTTACCAATATCGCTTGGAAGCAATTCTTTCGGGATTATCTATCTAACGCCAGCTTAAGGACTTGGTGTCGGATAAGCCGTCGGTAATCCTTTTAACGAAAAGTCGTTGAAAATGTAATACATACGTGGTGACATTATTGACGGAACTAGTTTTTTTCAGGCTATGCAACTCGGGGGCAAAGTCTTCCTAAGTATTTATAAGGAGGTATAATATGGTCTTAGTTTTGGGCCAGATTTTGGATATCTCCCTCTTTAGTCGCCTTTTACACAGAAAATAAGTTTTCTTGAAATAAGAATTAATCCTCTCCCTGTATAAACAATAATTTCTTGTTTTTAGTAGATGTCATTGCAAATAATAAGCAGTATTCTTAATTTAAGATAATATTGCTTTTAATACTGTTTTTAATTTTAAGATTTTTACTATAACTAAGAAATTTTTCTTTAGCATGTATAGACGATTTTTTTACTTTAAGAAACCTTTTTCCTATGTGCTTATTCTACGTCGATTCGAAGTCCGACTTCCAGATTTTTTTACTGTTCCAAACTTCAGAAATACATTTCCGAAAATGTATCCTGCATCTTACTAACTTGTTAACCCACAAGACTTTGTCTTATGATTTATTTCTAAGCCATAATGGCATATCCCGGGTATGGTTAGTATAAATTATAGTTAGCAAAGGGTTAGACCCCGAACTGTAGCAAATGTACCATGCCATTAAAACCTTAGTGAGCCGCAAAGCATGAAATATTACAGCAAAATATTAATCACAAACAAAACCAAAAAGGAGAAACTTTCAGAAAACTACAAAGTTGCGGCTTCTTCTCAACCAAGTACAACCTCAATACAAAGCCTTTACAAAACTTCCAACACGAAAACATATAAACTAAAGCCTTTTCTAACGAACCAAGACAAAGCTTATTAAAAAAAGCTTTTTTATATTGAAAAAATATCCCAACGGAAAGCTCGTAGATTACCCGAGAACTTCAAGCGATTAGTTCAAGTTTTATTTTACTTCGATAACTTAACTTAACTTAACGTTCCTTTGAAGTATTTTTGAAATAACTTAACTGAAAAAAACTGGGGTATTTTCGCTTTTAAAGTGGGATTAGTGATTTTGTTTTCATAGTTAAGCGTTTTATTGATCAAAGCGAAGAAGCCATTAAACTGTTATTGGTTTTTTTAACTAAATGAAATATTATGTATTTATCTATTTAAATTCGACTTTATAAATAATACAAACTGGGCAAGTTTACATTCTGCAACGAAAATGGATTCCTACTGTAGAGTTTTAACATTGGTATTATTAGAATATTTTTAACTTTAACCCTGAAGTCCTTCTTGATCTTAAATAATAACTAAAATAATTTAGATTTGTGATGTAAATGTTACTAACAACATGAATAAATTTAAATGACAATAAATACAAAACAATTTGTTTGATTAAAAACATTAGGTAGTCGAAATAAATTTTCTACTTCAAAATGTGATCGAAGGAACCATTTCTCGCCGTCAAAGCATCTTCTGAAGCGATGAAGTTGGCGACTTTCAATTTGTGGTTTCCGACCACGGCTCAAACTTTACGATCAAAACAGATAAAAGACATTTTTATCGACCGATACATAATCAAACTTGGTAAACAAATAAAAATAATTTGGATCTCTATCAGAATATATATTGCAAATCTATACTTAATATTATAACACTGAAGAGTTTGTTTGTTTGTTTGTTTGAACGCGCTAATCTCAGGAACTACTGGTTCGAATTGAAAAAATCTTTTTGCGTTTTCCTATAGTCCGTTTATCGAGGAAGGCTATAGGCTACTTTTTATCCCGAAATTCCCACGGGATCAGGAGTTACGGGGGTGAAACCGCGGAGCGCTGCTAGTTAGAGATATAGCTACCTATGTTTCTAAAACATCCTAATATTTTAAACTAGCTGTTGCCCGCGACTTCGTTCGCCATGTGGTTTTGGGTTATTTAATTTAGAATACCTAGCATTTTTCTGCATAGATACAATTTATCATTCGGTGTAAGTTATAAAAACAAAATAGGTAGTTACATTGTTTTTAAACTATATTTTTAATTGATTTGGCAAAGGCAATTCTTATTCTAGGCTTACTCATACTCCGAAAGTAGGTCTAAAGATGCCTGAAGAGCGTGTAGAAAGAAAAACTTTCGGCCCTAGGGAAAATCGCTTTCACTGACAGCTGTCATGTTAAATTATGGCTTCGCGCGGCTTGTGCAATGTGTTTGTAGCCAGTATCAGTATCATTACGCATTAGGGACTTCAAAAACCTAACCTCCTTGATTTAGGTAACACCAAAGAATAACAATTATGGCTTCGCACGGCTCATCCATACTGCCAGAGTTTAGTACATAATAGGTTTTTTCTTAGTAATCGAATTCAGGTAGATATATTTAGTTCAAGATATCTTATTTAATAAAATAAATGTAAAGATGAAAATGGTCAAAGCGACGTATGACCATGCTGCGCCTCTACCGGCGCCCTGTCAAGATGTTGCAGATGTGGCTTTATGTGACCGTGCGGTCAGTGTCGTTTCTTGAGTAAAAGATACTGGCGGGAAATGCTTGCATTTTGAATGATTTTAATTAGTATTATCTTTTGTTATTTTGTTATTATGTTTTTGTGTTAAGTTTAATCTGGTTTTTCATTTATGATTGTGTATTTTGTGTAAATAACCTTTTCTAGACAAACCGTGTTACAAAAACTGCAATTTAAATCTACGGACGTCGCGTCATCACTCAGTGTTGGATAAACTAATTTATAAAAATCTCTTCGGTTAGTACCGACGTATTTGAGTATTGAAAACATGTTGAAAACAAATAGCAAAAGCAAAAAATCTACATAATGTATAACCTCTTTGGTCCCAACCTTGTAAGAGGATCAGGTAGTATGGAGTCTCTCATTCACTCTCGTTATTAGAAAGAATTTTATGTTTATTCGTAATGAAAATCACAGTGTTTACCTTGGGTAACAATGTACTATTTTTGTTAATTTTTCACAAATAAAACATAATACACAACAATATGATAAGCTAAAATAAGTCCAATTTCTATTCGCACAAAACTTTCAACATACTTTGTCTTCCTAGTTATCTTTAGATTTTTGTAAATTAAAGAAAAAATAATTATCAACTACCTTTGTGTCTCGATTCATATTCTTCAATTAATAATATAAGAGGTTATTATAGTATTTATAACACCAACATCATGCAAATAATAATCTATTTTGGTGCAAATAATATTTTACATTGTTTTTATTATCAAATAATAATATTAATGATTAAAAAAAAGGCAATTGAACAGAACAAATACTAATACTTAAAATAACGCGATGCACATTGAGATCCCTACATATTGATAGCAGGCATTACGCTGAACAAAAAATGCTTTCACACCAAACATCTAAAGCGTCTCGGAAACGGGGTATTTGAAGGAACGTGATGTCCTATGAATCTAATTTTCTGAATTCTTGACCAAAATACCCAGTTTTTTTTATTAGGTAGCTGGCAGGGCTACGTAACTTTAGGAAAAAAAAATGATTTTTACAAATGACTATTACCTGTATATTTTTTAACCCACATCAAAAAAGGTGGAGGTTCTCAATTCGTCACGTATATATATATTTTTTTATGTATGTTCGCTGATTACTCGTAAACTCTTGGAGCGATTTGGATAATTCTTTTTTGTTTTTACTATCTAAGGTTTCCGCTACTTGAACTCATAATTCAAACTATAGCAGGAGAAAAGGGCGATAGAAGTGTAACATCGGAGGTCTTCGGTAAAGGAGATCGGTAATATTATGTAGTAGTACCTCTTTGTACTAACCTCATTTTCAGTTTCACGTAGGTAGTATTAAACGCAAACTATTTGGTTTTATGACAGCTGTCATCTTGAGCGGAGGCATGTACTGCACCCCTACCATGACTTTTTGAAGAACTCGAAAAAAAGAAACCCTTTTTCGATAACTCTCTTGTCCGTTTGTCTGTCGGTGTGTCACTACCGATATTCTCAGAGACGGGTGGACCTAAGTAAGTTGATTTTTAGGAAGTTTCATAGTAAATACTCAATATAGTATGTTTAATCGAATACGTAAAAAACCCGTGGTAAGGGTACTGTTCCCTTCTGACGTTCGATTACGTTTTACCACGGAAAAATATTTCGATTTCACCTTTTTTAAATGTTTTTTTATCAAATATCTTAATTATTGTATTAAAGTTAAATTAAAACATACCCTAAATGTTATTCTGATATATTCTGAACATATTCGTGTGGACCTTGTTAAAATCTGTTCTGTAGTTTATGAGATTACCTGGTTCAAACAAACAAACAGACAAACATTCTAAAAACTACCCTATCGTGTTCAGCTAACGATTTTAAGGCGACCTGTGTATTTTTTTCTGGATATCTTACAATTACAGATTTTTTGATGTCTACAGATTTATTATATGTATAGATGTTTAATTTACATTGCAATATCATTCCTATTATATTTTGGATACAAAACACCCTCAGCTTTTTGAAAAAAAAAAGCTGATTTTGAGGGTATTTTGAGCCACTTAAATGATATTTTATGTAATTTAAAAATCGCAATGATATTGGTATATAATTTGAACAATGTTATTAAGAGAATTGGCCTTCATCAATCAGTCAATTACTCATGATCAGTACCAATGTCTACAAATTCCTTAGTCGGGTTCTACGGTGGGCAATCGTCCGATAGAAAAGTCAGGCAGTCTACTTCACTTCAAACAATCCTGACAGGCACAAGCACATATAGATACCTATCTTTTATCAGGTTATCTATTAGAAATAAAAGGTATTTGTAAACATCACACGGATGGTTGCGAAATATATCATTACACTGTAGAGTATTTTATTTGGATCAGTGATATCTATACTAATATTATAAAGAGGAAATATTTTTTTTGTATGCGTGGTTGTAACAAATAGGCTCCGACACAAATGGACCGATTTTGATGCAACTTGTTATGAAGATATTATATTGATTTATTGGAAATAAGGTAGGCTACTTTTGGACTTACGCGGGTGAACCGCGGAGCGCTGCTAGTAATTTATAAAAATGTCTTCTCCGCAGTCAGGTAAAAAGGATAAGTAAATAACTACTTTTTTTACTATTTGCAAGAAATTTATATATAAATTTATATATATTTGCAAGAATATATAGGGCTTATACCACTCACGCAACTAAATATATAGTTAACATGTTTAAAATAATAATCACACAGAGTAGGTACTTTTAATTCAAGTATTTATGTTTGTGTGTAACGTCTATGAGAAGAAGGTCGTAAGTAAGTCCAATACTTGTTTATAGTATTATTGTAATAAACTGATAGTGCACGTATTACGCATACTGTACATTAGAGAAGGTAATTAGTGGAAAAAGTTCAATAATAAAACAACGAATCAACACACTCTGCAACTAAAAAGAACTATGAAAATTTCTTAATGAAATATCGTCTAGCAATTGGAGATCAAAGACCATACATTCCCAAATAGACATAAAAAACGATGCACCTGGATGTGTTAAAAATTATTTACAAAACAGATGCCCTTTTAACCCATTACACCCAGGTTGTCGATATCGACCCCAAATTACTATTTCTCTTCTTTCTTCTTTTAATTGTTTATAAACGTTATATATAATATCTAAAAATCAAGAAAATTTATCACAAAAATATTCCAAAAATAATGGGCTAATCTAAAAGTCACGAATGGTTTTTTTACATATTTGGCTATGTCATAGATGTTTTCTAATCGTGACACACGTAAGACACGGCCATGGTAATCATTAATCAGCTACTTGACCTATTTATTTTAATTTTAAAATATAATATATTAATATGATAGTAATTAATAGCCGTCGACGATTCAAAATATATATTAGGTATACATGAAATATCAAGTTTGAATGAATATTTATAACTTAAGTCAAGTATTCAATTTCCTTCTATTTCATTATTTAATGATAATAATAGGTATGCCATAACAGCGGGTATACTATGTATGAACCGTCCACTTGACCTAAAATTGAGTTCCTTTGAATTGAAAATGTTTATTACGATTACCTTCCAGATTGAATGTAATCCCGATGCAAAAATGAGGGAAGTATAAAAATTTGACCCACATTTCAGTCCTAGTTTCGGCTCCTATACGAAAATAATTTTAACTATCTTTTACCCGCGACTTCGTCCGCGTAGAATTTAAATACACCAAAATCCTTTCTTAGCGGATAACTACGTCATAACAGCTTTTAAACCCGATTTTTTTTATAAGTTTGGGTTGTCCGTTGATATGTCAGTCAGTCGATGTCCTGACTTACAGTAATATACAAGCCATTCTGCAATTCTAATTTATATTTATAGATAACCCCAACAATTTCGCCAGTCATGTATTTTTGAAAATGTCCTCGAAAAGTTAGAATGTTTTTAAAAACAACGTTAATCTGTAGTTAAATAATTAGGATGAACGTTTCACCGCTGAAAAACGTCGACTTTGGTTGGATTATAATTTTATAGATTTAATACTTAAACAGTGGTTTATGTGATTGTTAAATGAGAAAATATTTAGGTACCTGTTATTATGGTGATAGCTGCGTCTTATCCGACCCCTAGATACTTATTAACACACAGAAACACGGACGATTTATCAAATATTTGTTTACTGAAAGAAATAATTATAAACAAATACTTTTCCGACGGCTAGAATCGAACCGCAACCTTCTTCGTATACGCCCACCGCGTCACAATGTTTGTGAACTTAGCAGATCATTGTCCAGCAGATCAAAAATAAATGTGAGTTCCTATCGCATGCAGCTGAGTTCTACAGTTCCTGATACTTTTTAAGAATAGTTCTGGCGTTTTTGCCGAGATTTTTTTTTTTCAAAATGATCTGCTAACTTCCCGTGGCAGATCATTTTACAGCAAATCGAAAAAAAATGTGAGTTCTTTTCGCATGCTGCTGTGTTCTATAGTTCCTGATACTTTTTAAGAATAGTTCTGGCGTTTTTGCCGTGAAAATGGTATATTTACTAAATTATCTGCTATAAAAGTTCATAAGGTCGACAAATACTATTTTCATAGTTTCAAATTATTTAAAATGCAGGAACTCTTCTGTTTTCCATATAATCGTATTACAACTGCAGCCTAGAACTCAATTTGACTCTAAAACTCTCGTCCAAATGCCAGCAGAGCATGGCAGAACATTTCAGCAGAAAAACTTTTTATGCAGCGTTTCAAACCTCATGAGACGCTGGAACTCTTTCGTTTTTGTCAGATCTATATCAGAACTGCAGTCAAGAACTCAATTCGACCCCAGAACTCTCGTCCAAGTGCCAGCAGAGCATGGCAGAACATTTCAGCGTAAAAAAATATTTTTTGCAGCGTTTTAAATCACATAGGACGCTAGAACTCTTTCGTTTTTGTCAGAACAATATCGGAACTAAAGCTTAGAAGTCGATTCGACCCCAGAACTCTCATTCAAGTGCCAGCAGAACATGGCAGAACATTTCAGCAGAAAAACTTTTATTGCAGCGTTTTACACAACATGGGACGCTGGAACTCTTTCGTTTTTGTCAGACCAATATCAGAACTGCAGTCAAGAACTCGATTCAAACCCAGAACTCTCGTCCAAGAGCCAGCAGAGCATGGCAGAACATTTCAGCGTAAAAAAAAAACTTTTTTGCAGCGTTTTAAATCACATAGGACGCTAGAACTCTATCGTTTTTGTCAGACCAATATCGGAACTAAAGCTAAGAAGTCGATTCGACCCCAGAACTCTCATCCAAGTGCCAGCAGAGCATGGCAGAACATTTCAGAGTAAAAAAATATTTTTACAGCGTTTTAAATCACATAGGACGCTGGAACTCTTTCGTTTTTGTCAGACCAATATCAGAACTGAAGCTTAGAAGTCGAATCGACCCCAGAACTCTTATCCAAGTGCCAGCAGAGCATGGCAGAACATTTCAGCAGAAAAACTTTTTTGCAGCGTTTTGCACCACATGGGACGCTGGAACTCTTTCGTTTTTGTCAGACCAATATCAGAACTGCAGTCAAGAACTCGATTCGACCCCAGAACTCTCATCCAAGTGCCAGCAGAGCATGGCAGAACATTTCAGAGTAAAAAAATATTTTTACAGCGTTTTAAATCACATAGGACGCTGGAACTCTTTCGTTTTTGTCAGACCAATATCGGAACTAAAGCTTAGAAGTCGATTCGACCCCAGAACTCTCGTCCAAGTGCCAGCAGAGCATGGCAGAACTTTTCAGCGTAAAAAAAAAACTTTTTTGCAGCGTTTTAAATCACATAGGACGCTAGAACTCTTTCGTTTTTGTCAGAACAATATCGGAACTAAAGTTTAGAAGTCGATTCGACCCCAGAACTCTCATCCAAGTGCCAGCAGAGCATGGCAGAACATTTCAGCGTAAAAAAATATTTTTTGCAGCGTTTTAAATCACATAGGACGCTAGAACTCTTTCGTTTTTGTCAGACCAATATCAGAACTGCAGTCAAGATTTCGATTCAAACCCAGAACTCTCGTCCAAGTGCCAGCAGAGCATGGCAGAACATTTCAGCGTAAAAAAAAACTTTTTTGCAGCGTTTTAAATCAAATAGGACGCTAGAACTCTTTCGTTTTTGTCAGACCAATATCGGAACTAAAGCTTAGAAGTCGATTAGACCCCAGAACTCTTATCCAAGTGCCAGCAGAGCATGGCAGAACATATCAGCGTAAAAAATAAACTTTTTTTGCAGCGTTTTAAATCACATAGGACGCTAGAACTCTTTCGTTTTTGTCAGACCAATATCGGAACTGCAGCCTAAAACTCGATTCGACCCCAGAACTCTCATCCAAGTGCCAGCAGAGCATGGCAGAACATTTCATTTCATTTTGGATTCTCAATCTTTGCGTTACCCAAAGCCAACGGCGGGGACGTGTTGAGAACTGGCTTCGTTACGATAGCGCAATAAATGAATATTGTATTCTACCACATAAATGATAGTACTTTAATACTGATAAAGCAATTGGTGCAAAATTATTCCCTAACCATTCCAAAATATCAAACATGCTCAACGTTAATAATCAAGTTTTCACTTCTGCCGGCACTCCCGGAGTGCAATTTTTTTTTAAGTTTTTATTTTTTATTTTTTTTAGGATTTTTGTTTTATATACGGATTTTGTCTTGTTGTTTTGGACGTGACAACGTCTTATAATTCAGAGCCGGCTGCACACACGAAAACACATGACGTCATCATGCGGCGTTACGTCGCTCTGAGGCGTTCCATGTAAGGCTTGGATTTTAAATTTTAAATGTAAGATTTATAAACAATAATTTAATCATTGTTTATTCTTATAATGAATTATTAAAAAATTATTACTTTTTTATAACAAATTACTATTAATTTAATTGTGATTTCCAATTACCTCCTTCTCTATATACATACAAATCTATTAAACAAATGAAATTAAAATTAATGCTACCATTTCATCAGTATTTTCCTAAGACGTTGTCACGTTCAACTAACGTCAGTAAACTGACTTTACAGACAACCAATTTTTTTTTGTATTTTATGTATTTTTTTGTTTTATGGTTTTTCTGTATTTTTTTTTATACGTAAGAGGCTTTGACCACTTAACGACCACTGCGTATTGCGTATACTATTAAGGGACGTGTTGATAACTGGCTTCGTTTTTGTTCAATATTTCATTTTTTTTTTTGTTTTGTTCTATTTTTTTTTACTTTTTTACGATTTTTGGTTTATATACGGATTTTGTCTCTGTGAATTTTTTTGTATTTTTTGTATTTTTTTGTTTTATGGGGTTTCTGTATTTTCTTTTAATACGCAAGAGTCCTGTTCCTTAATTTAACCATTTAACGACCACTGCATATTGCGTATACTATTAAATGCGGAGTTATTATTGTTTTTGAACTCTGCTGGCTCTTGAGAGTTCTCGGGTCGAATCGAGTTTTAGGCTGCAGTTCCGATATTAGTCTAACAAAAACGAAGGAGTTCTAGCGTCTTATGTGATTTAAAACGCTGCAAAATAAGTTTTTTTTTTAAGCTGAAATGTTCTGCCATGCTCGGCTGGCACTTGGACGAGAGTTCTGGGTTTGAATCGGGTTCTTGACTTCAGTTCTGATATTGGTCTGACAAAAACGAAAGAGTTCCAGCGTCCCATGTGGTGTGAAACGCTGCAAAAAAAGTTTTTTGGGCTGAAATGTTCTGCCATGCTCTGCTGGCACTTGGACGAGAGTTCTGGGTTTGAATCGAGTTCTTGACTACAGTTCTGATATTGGTCTGACAAAAACGAAAGAGTTCCAGCGTCCTATGTGGTGTAAAACGCTTCAAAATAAGTTTTTGGGCTGAAATGTTCTGCCATGCTCTGCTGGCATTTGGACGAGAGTTCTGGGTTTGAATCGAGTTCTTGACTGCAGTTTTGATATTGGTCTGACAAAAACGAAAGAGTTCCAGCGTCCCATGTGGTGTAAAACGCTGCAAAAAAAGTTTTTCTGCTGAAATGTTCTGCCATGCTCTGCTGGCACTTGGATGAGAGTTCTGGGGTCGAATCGACTTCTAAGCTTCAGTTCTGATATTGGTCTGACAAAAACGAAAGAGTTCCAGCGTCCCATGTGGTTTGAAACGCTGCAAAAAAAGTTTTTCTGCTGAAATGTTCTGCCATGCTCTGCTGGCACTTGGATAAGAGTTCTGGGGTCGAATCGACTTCTAAGCTTTAGTTCCGATATTGTTCTGACAAAAACGAAAGAGTTCTATTGTCCTATGTGATTTAAAACGCTGCAAAAAAAGTTTTTTTTTTACGCTGATATGTTCTGCCATGCTCTGCTGGCTCTTGGACGAGAGTTCTGGGTTTGAATCGACTTCTAAGCTTTAGTTCCGATATTGGTCTGACAAAAACGAAAGAGTTCTAGCGTCCTTTGTGATTTAAAACGCTGCAAAAAAAGTTTTTTTTACGCTGAAATGTTCTGCCATGCTCTGCTGGCACTTGGACGAGAGTTCTGGGGTCGAATCGAGTGTTAGGCTTCAGTTTTTATATTGATCTGACAAAAACGAAAGAGATCCAGTGTTTTATTTGATTTGAAACTCAATTTTTTTTTTTTTTACATTTAAAACGTTCTGACATGATATGCTGGCACTTGGACGAGAGTTTTGGAGTCAAATTGAGTTCTAGGCTGCAGTTCTAATACGATTATATGGAAAACAGAAGAGTTCCTGCATTTTAAATAATTTGAAACTATGAAAATAGTATTTGTCGACCTTATGAACTTTTATAGCAGATAATTTAGTAAATATACCATTTTCACGGCAAAAACGCCAGAACTATTCTTAAAAAGTATCAGGAACTATAGAACACAGCAGCATGCGAAAAGAACTCGCATTTTTTTTCGATTTGCTGTAAAATGATCTGCCACGGGAAGTTAGCAGATCATTTTGAAAAAAAAAATCTCGGCAAAAACGCCAGAACTATTCTTAAAAAGTATCAGGAACTGTAGAACTCAGCTGCATGCGATAAGAACTCACATTTATTTTTGATCTGCTGGACAATGATCTGCTAAGTTCACTAACATCGCGTCACAGAGGTCCTAAACCTAAGGAAAAGTTATAAATACATTGCTTTAACGACGATGACATTTCAACCGAACAACTAACTGTTCCTAAGTACCTATAATAAACACAAGTTCAGTAATTACATCTAAATATTACAGTAGGTACAATTTAACTTGTCTAATCTGAAAGTTTAATTACTCTATGGACGAGTAGGGGGTCCAAATAATAAAACATTCATGGGACAGTGCGGATGTTGCAAATACGTTACAAGTAACAAATAAACTTTGTGTTTCAAATGATACAACGTTTACTTTATTATACCTTAAATAAATTATGTTTTCGTAAACTTTTTTGGAAGTTAAATGGAGAAAATTTCTTTCTGAATTAGGGGAGTAAAATGAGGTTATGATTAGTTGGAATTTTTCGTGTAATTTCCTGTAAAAAGATGGTGATTTATATTTAATTTTTTTGTGAGAAAAAAATGACGGAATGTCTAGGTTTACCATCGGGTGAATCACAACTTATGGATTTTCTTAGTAGGTTTGGGACAGTATAGAGTCCAGAACCTTACGAGACGAGTTTAGAATATAAATAGTGAATGGGACTAGTTGGCAATGGAAAGAGTTGTTTAGTGGGACGAGCTTTGAATGAAACGAACTGTGAACGGGATAAGTTTCGAATTGTGAATAATAAGAGTCCATTTTTGTAATATTAGTAGAATAAAATATTAAAAGGTAATTTACCTATATTTATTAACCTCTCTTTGAATAATTTGTTGTTTAAAAATGTTTTAAAGGATATTTCAAAAAACCAAAAATACTTCGTGTACCCACTGTAGAATTTTATGCTTCTATAGCATAGAATTACAAAGTACACAAAGGTACAAAAGTTAAGAAACATCAAACGTTTAAATTATTTTCTAAACAATTTTTTGAGATATAAAATAATTGGTCCATTTTCTTTGGAATTTAATAATTTATTAAAAATAAGTCTAAGTATTGAAGGTATAAAATAATATTAAATTTCCAGTAAGCCATTGTCAGTCTACTTTACAAAAGATATAAAAAATATTGTAACACAAAGCAGGCCTATAACGCGATGGCGGGTAGCCTTACAAGATACTCATTTTGCCGGCAATGTTCGGACTGGGATTATAATTTTCCGTCTAATATTTTCCTCATTTATTCACGATCCACTAACAGGTCAACAATTCAGGTCTGTGTTAGTAATGTATTGGATAAATCACAAGCCACATGAAGCCATTATATTTGAACTTGAATAAAAAGTTTCGTGTGTCGATTTCGTCTAATATTTTAAATAATATTTTTAAAATTCCTAATAAAATTTCAAGAGATTTGATTGGAAAATAAAAAACAACTTTAATAATAGGACATAAGAAAGAACCAATGAAAATCAGAAAACAGTTCACAATTATTGGAAAACCAAATGCACATCAGAGAAAGTTGAACGTGAAAAAACAGTCGAATATTGGAAAAACAGCTGAATATGAGAAATACGTATCGTAAAAATTTTTATTCGTCAAATCAATCAAACATTAAATTGACATCCTAATGTTTAAAGTTAAAAATGAAAATGCTATTGTTTATTACAGTGAGAGGAAATAGCTGAATAACATTAAGCAGGCCAGATAGTCTAATTCTTGTAGACCATCTAGTTCGCCGGGTGAAATTATTTTCGGTAATAGCTATATCTTTTTATTAGTCTCTTGTGCAGCGCGCAACGATGCAGACGTGACACATACTTAATAATTTATTTGCGTATTTGTGACGAATAGCGCAGCGTAAGCTGCCGTTCGTAATTTATCACAATGAGTAACACCATTGTGGTGAACGAGTTGCTGACGTTCCTGCAGCAGAAACTGGACGTGATGGACGAGTTGTCTGCACTTCAGATCTGTACATCGAACTTCAGTGAGGAGGACATAGCGGCGGCCAAGCTGTTGCTATTCGAGGTGCTGAATAAGCGTGACCAAATGGTGTCTCGTCGTCGCGACGGGACTAAAAAAAGCGTACAGGACATCATTACGCTGTTTAAGGAGACAGACCCGGACGACGTGCCTACGTTTGTGGCGAGGGACTTAAATAAGCTCCCTCCCGTCACTTTCGACCACGTCGATGCTACGAGCCTCTTGAAGGACATCGTCCTTCTGAAAAAGAGTCTCAAGGAAGTGCACGAGAAGCTGGATGCATCTCAAAATACCGTTTCCGAACTACGCAAAGAAGTGGACGAGTTGCGCAAGAACGGAGCGGTAACGAGGTCACCTGTGTCGGTGACGCACGTCAACTCACCGCGCGGAGCTGTCCTAAATAATAGCTTCGCGTCAGCAGTATTGTCGCAGTCGCCGTCGCCTCGTGCGCCGCTTGTAGACAGCGTGCCCCGCGCGTCCCGCACCGATGCGGCACCTCTACGTGCCGCCGCACGACCTACGCTCCTCGCCCCGCCGCCTTTGCCTGCGGCCTCAGTCCCCGCGAGCGCCCTTGTCGTTTCAAAGCCAAAGGTTCCGAACGACGACGATGATGAAGGTTTTGTCAAGGTGCAAAAGAAGCGGCGACCAAGACCTATCATGAATCGCTGCGGTACAGCCCCGACTGATTCTAGTCAGGGAGTTCGTGCTGCGACGCCTAACACTCCGGTGTACATCTCCCGCCTGCACTACACCGTCGGGACGAAGGACATCGTCGAGTACGTACGCCGGAAGCTGGGTTGTACGCTGAGGGTGCATATGCTGGAGTCGCATCGAAACGTCAATTTCAAGGCGTTTGTGGTGCGAGTACCGAACAGCTATCTGCCTCGCGTTATGGACGAAAGCTTCTGGCCGAAGGACGTGGTGTTCCGTCGCTTCCGCGGACAAATTCCACAAGAACAGACAAAGACGAAAGTGTAGTGTCATGGAAGTGCTACTAACATAGTTCTAAGATATCTCTTTAACAAATTCAATTATAATTATAAAATATGTATGTTAGTCTATAAGGTATGTATCTATGGGCCTTTGTAGCCTGAAATAAATGATTTATTATTATTATTATTATTTTTTCTAAACATTTTGTTTTTCTCCCCTCATGGGGGGTAAAAGAAACACGGGCCGAAGCCAAGTGCGTAGTATTAATTGTCTATTGATAGAAATTTTCGAGTTAAGCGTGCTTAAATTAAAAAAACAAACAAATTCAGTGCTCGTAGGTGTAGAGTGTGCTAATAAATACGACTTGCGATGTTTTCAAATTTCGTGTAAATCCTACTTTTGCTTGTAATCAGGCATTTTCAATGGATCCTATTCTTTACGAAGGTAGAGTATAAGGTAAGTACTTATCTTTGACACACTCGATATGTGTATGAGCGCTAATAGGTAGGTAGGCAAGGTACAGTCAGCAGCAAAAGTAGCTGCCACAATTCAGGATTACAAAATAAGTGCACGGCTAAAATAAGTGTCACAAAAGACGTGCTGAATACAAAATAAATATTTATTACTTTTCACTCGCGTAAGTTCCGATCCGATGGGAATATCGGCATAAGAAGTAGCCTATGTGCTGAGTTTCATTGCAAACGGTTCAGTGGTTTTTGCGTGAAACAAACACACAAACTTTCACATTTCTAATAGTAGTAAAATAACGAAAAATAGATTTAAAATAAATTTTTGGCGCCGATGAAGTATGGGAACTTTAAAATAACGCCACTGGTAGAAACATACATAATTATAATTTAACTGTTAGTTTTATAATTTTGTCAGTAATTATAATTAACGAAACACAGTGGTAATTCATACAAATAAAATTATGCAAAACGAGACATACACAGTTTGATAATTATTGTATGTTAATTAATTTACAAATTAATGATTATCATGAATTGAAATGACTAAACAGATAAACACCTGGTACAATGACCTAATTGTGGCAGCTAGATACTTTAGTTGTTGACTGTACAGAAAACTTTCCGAAAGAGATTCACATGAATTTCAAGACCTTTCATAATTCGTTCGCTCTGAAGATTTCCTTACAATTTTACTTAATAAATTCTTTGATCGTCTATTTTTCACACTTCATTGACCTTATTTTCGATTTCTTTGAAAGCAATCGAATTGAGTTCAGGAATACAATTAGAATTGGGATTTAACGATAATACAATACATACAAGTCCTTAAAGAAACAAATAAAAAAATAGGTTCCTATTCAAACCCAAATGGCCGGCCGGTAGAAAAGTGTTTATTCCACTGCCGTCTTCCTACCTTCACTCGCGTCCTTCTAAAGCTTCGTTTATTTGGGGGTCTTTGAGTCACAAGCATATATGTATCTTCTAGGTGTATGTGGTACATCTTAAACCGCATCGTCATTTGAGACAGTAGTCAAACGCTAAACTTTTATATTTATAATTTAAAAAAAGGGCTGTTTATCGGGTAGATACATTACTTGTCAATTTGGCAAACCCATCTGAGAATTCAAGAGTCGAGATTTTTTAAAACAATAAATCAATTAATTGTAAAGATCAAAGATTTGGCAGCACACTGGAGTGGGCGGATCTGATCCTACCAACTACCCTTGAACTACCCTTTAATTTGTGCTATCGATATGAAGAAGATGAAGAAGTAATTATTAATAACTTTTCTATTCGTGTACCTTCATTGACCTAAATTGGATGAAGTTCCGTCAAAGTTATGCAAATTAATGCGAAACGTCAGTGAAGTTTAATATTATGAGCACGTCATGTTTTCTTACCATTCCAACTAAAAACTGTTTGTGATAATTATATTTGTCAACACACAGTATAAACAGCTGGATCTAGTAACTTCAAATTGTTCACAAGGTCCTGTGACTTTGAGCAAAATTTTAATTTTTAATTTTTGTAAGTTAAGCCTTATGAAACGTTGAAACGAAAAAAAGACTTTTGGCTATTTGTCGTCTTTCAACTGGATGTTTTGGCTGTTTGTCGTTTTAGTAACTGGATGTTTTAGCTTTTGTCGATTTAGTAATTTTTTGGGTGTTTGTTGTTTTAGTAATTGTACGTTTTGGCTATTTGACGATTTAGTAACTGGATGGTTATATTATTTATCGATTTAGTGACTATAAGATTGGATGGTTGTCGGACGACGTGAATACACCGATTTAGTAACTAGACAGTTGGCTGGTTGTCGATTTTGTAACTGGACGGTTTGGCTATTTATCGTTCTAGTAACTAAATGTTTAGTTAACTGAATATTTGGACGGCTCTGTATTATATTCTAGACATTTATAACCTTGGACATTTTAACCTTTGTACTAATACCACCCAGAGGCCTATTTCCATCGCATAGCAACTGTCAATTTGAATATAGAGAATTTAAACGTACAATTATCAACTTGTATAAATAGTCGGGTAATATGGCTTACGTAGCCGCCTCCGTATTCACTTTGAGGAGGTAACACACCATTTAAATTTCATGAGCCTTGTGATATTGTTAGCGTACTACCGTATGTAATTGTTACTCCGTGTTTAATATTAATTAACTTTACTCTGGTTGTGATTGTGGTTCCTCGGTAAACCTGGTTAGAATAAGGTTGTGTGTTAGTAGATTATGTGTCTAAGGCACTATGGGGAACGTAAAATGCCTTTTGCCTGTAACCGAATTTATAAAAGGAGCATTTTTCACATTTTAGGAAGGCAAAAGTAATAATATTAAAAATCCAAGTAAGTAAGGTTGGATGACAATGCCGAATCGTTGGCCATTGGCCAAAATAGCAGCTAGCCCAGTTGGTCCCCTGACCTTGTAACTAAAATTAATTATTGCATAGAAAATTATAATTATTATTTGTTGTTTTAACAGTTGCAAAAATGTCAGTTAATGGCAATTGATCAATAGCTGATGGAAACAACCTGGGCTAGTTTTTTTTTGCCAAAACTTCATTAACATAGAAAAAAAAAACATTAATTACTTACAATAAATAAAAAATAAATAAAATAATTATTAAAATTTCTAAAAATAAAAAATAAATGTCAAGCAAGTCAAAATATAAACACAGGCACAAAGAAGAAAAAAATTAAAACACGTAAACATCAAAAACAAAAACCCCGTCCTCCAATGCGTCCCCCCGACCTAAAGTCCCAAGCAAGCTGGCACCGTTCCCCCTTACGGATAGTTAAACTAAGAAAGGAAAAGGAAACTACCGGCCCTACGGTCCCCAGTGGCCTCGCAAAGACGCGAAGAAAGTACTAATAAACGCCTTTGCACTGGGACCCCAACAACCAATAGTTTCAAAACTCAAAGGCATAAGAGCGTAACACCCAGGAATGTCCTTGTATTAACGCATCTTTAGGGATTCAGCACCTGGAGCCGCCGCACATGGCTGCGCGCAATTGGCTCGAAGATTGGAAGTAGCCAAAGTATCGATGCACGTCACGTTCCAGATCAAATATCTACCCTGTTCCCAAGGAATAAGCCTGTTCCTGTCCAGGTTTTTCATTTGATTCTTAGAAAAAATAATTTTATACTTTTATTTTAGAAAATGTTTCAAGGAATGTTGGTAGGTTATTGCTTTCGACCATTAGTGGGATACTTTTAATACGAAGAACTTAGATCCTGAAGCAGAAAGCCGTGCACGGCTATCTTTAATATTAAAATAATACGGTGAAAGTATAAACCGTGGGCAAAGGGATATGGCCTAGAGTTCACCACGGTTTTAAGAGGAAAGGGTATCTTCCGGTCTCGCCATACAAACGTAGTCGACTGTTTTCTCCAGCTTTTTTTTAGAAATTCATCGTAACCTTGTTCTTGTATCTTCATTTTGGTTCATGTTTAGCTTTGTTTGATAAAAGTTGTTTATACGGAGAAAATTAAATATGAAAAATGTAATAAGTACTCGTTAAAAATAACAGACCTATTAAGCTTTATACAGATAATTGTAACTGCATTGCTGTCTGTTGGAACTACCAGAAAGGTTTTGACCAAAGAGGTTCAATGTAAAAAAAGGTACCCAATATTTTTTTCAAGCGAAGCGACCTAATATTACTCTCCATACCAAGGTTTCCTGAAAGAGACAGCTTTCAGCGATAAGCCTATGCAGACAGGCAGAAATTTCCTTTTTTTTAAATATAGACTTCAGAAACACTCAGACCACAACAAAAATTCTGTACGTAATCGAACCCACTACCATCTTCGTTCGCCTACCACGTCACCTAAGTTGTCGTCGAATAATAGTAAGCCATACAAATTATTTGCTCCACGATGAAAATTACGAACTTGCGCACTGCGAAAAGGCGGATGTCCACCCACAGCGAGCGCCATTGAAGAAATTGGCTTGCATTTGACCTTATTTAACCATCGATGATGAGGTCGAAGATGTAGCATGCTCGCTTAGAAGGAGAACACGACGAGTCACTTGGCACCATGAGTTTGTCCAGGGGGTGGTTTAGAAGACGGCTGACCGAGGCCGATGTTTACCACCTCTTGACTGCCTGCTCTTGTAGATTCACCCGGGGTCACGTGTAGGACTTCAAGGGTTAAATCCTACGGATGGGAGCAAACCTGAACCCCAAAAATGATGTACTCTCTTCCCCGCTGTAGATGTATGTTTTAACATTACTAGAAACATTTCGTACAATGTTATTAAAACTATATAGAAAGACATTGCTTCTTATGTTACCCGAGATAGCACACTGTTCTTTGAAATTGGAGACTCGAACAACAGAGAGCACACTTAGTCTTAGTCACAATTCTACTAGTAAAAATATTAAAAACCACCTTAAAAATAGATGAAAATAACTTGCACTTTCATAATATGAAGTCGTGCTGTTTTACGTACCAGTTTGTAGGTTGCAGTTATTTTTACCCTTTTTTTTGTAGTCGGGTCAGACGTGATAACGTCTTATAAATAGATAAACACCGTACCGTACTCACAAAAAAGTGTGACGTCACGCTCACGTTACGGGAAGATGAGCGTTATTGGTAAGGTAACCATAGCAACGTATTATCGTTGCTATGGTTACCATCAATGTTTTCTTATGACGTTCGAAATTATCGTCCGAAAACCGACTTTATAAAAAATGGTTGTCCATTTTTTGTATCATTTTTAGTGCACCACCAATCTGTACTTACATATTAGTTTAGTAGTCTATTCAACTGGCACAATTTATTTAACAAAGCAATTTGTTGCACTCTCGAAACTCAGTAAGTCTGGCCATCTGTCCACTTAGACATCGCTCCTCCGATCGCTCAGTCAAATATTCATAACTCTATGACATTTTATATTCTTTAAAGATACCAACATCGTGACCTTTCTAAAATTATCATTTTTTTAGATCAAAGACGACAGGATATCAGAAAAAGTAAATTAATCATTAAAATGAAAAGTATAATTCTAAAACCGATAAACGAAAAACCAGTTTAGTAAAGTCGTTTAGTCAATTTATTTTATTTCCTCTCATTATGAGCTAGTCTCAAATAAACGGGGATTTTCTTTGAAATCTCAGAAAAACCGTCTATTCAAACTGTCTTTTAAACGTTCGACTAAATTCCGGTACCAACTGGCTTAAGATTGAAGCTGAAAGAGGATTAAAATAGAAAAAAGTAAACAAGAAAAACCTTTGCAGTATAAATGTTGTCTTTTTATCTTCCGTCACCAAATAAATAAGTATAAAAGTCAAAGTCCTGACTGACTGACTAATATATCGGCACACAACACAAACCAATGAATGGATCGGACTAAAGTTTTGCATACGGTTCGTCCGTCACAACTGTCACAAGTAGAAGCTAGTAGCTAATTATACGCTTTATTGTACTAAAGAAGAAATCGCCTATATCATTAGAAAAACTTAAAAATAGACTAAAATAAGGTACAAGGTACTAACGCGAAAATAAACCTATTGAAATTCTGGTTTTCATGTTGGATAGTTATATTTTTTGGCATCAATTATTACAACCTGCTTGAGTAGTCAATGAAAAACTGAGACTGTCCTTTCGCGTCCAATCGCTTTGTTTTTCAGCGAGCGCGCGGTTTGTGGATGTCCTCTGCGGCCACAATATGTCCGGAATTTCCCACAGGATTAGGACAAACGCAATACGAGGACCCCAGTATAAATATAAAATTTGGAGTCCCCGTTGACAAATACGTACATCAACGTACATTTAAAACCGCAGAACCTAGAAACATGACATTTTAAAGGATTCACTAAGAAAGAGTTTTTCGAAACTCCACCCCCAAGAGGGTGAAAAGGCGGGCGAAGCTGCGGGCAGACAGAAGCTCTACAACATGAAAATCAAACCTACCTATTTCATAGAATCAACTAAGTATATCGTTAGTATGTTTGACTTGGGACACGTTACAAAGTTTTCATTTCAGTAAACGAGTAATGGTAAATTTGCCTTCACTACCCATTTAGTCAGTTTGTATTCGAGTTCACACCTCTCATTTGAATTGACTTTATAAACTTTTGATAATGCTGAATAAGATATCTAATAAACTTTAATTATACTTACTACAATAATAGACTGGTCTCTGTGACACTGGTTGATATTCCTTATTATTCTAGATAAAAGTAGCTAATAGCGAGTCGAAGTTCCAACAGATGGTGATGAACCAAGTTTTTCCGAGGTTTAGACATCATCATCAAATCAGCCGCAGGACAACATAGGCTTCCCCCAAAGACTTTCAGATCGATCGGCCGCATGCCCTCTGCGTCCAACGGCTTCCCGGAACCTTAATTAAGTCGTCTGTCCACCTAGTCGAAGGCCGTCCCGCGTTTTCCAGTACTTGGTTTAAAATCTAGCACTTTCCGGCCCCAACGGCCATCAGCATAAAGGTTTGGGCACATCGTTTTGATAATTTTCGTCTAGTTGTTGTTATGTAATACCACTAGCACCCCTCGGTTTCACCCACGTAAGCCTAATCCCATGGGAATTTCGGAATAAAAAGTAGCTTATATGTGCGGCGTTGTCAAGGTCGGCAGCGAAAACGCTGGCGATCTCGACCACTTTGAGTCAAACAAGGCGGAAGTCGCAGAGGAATACGATGGGTGAAAAGACATTATCCTTTGCACAACAGTGAAAATACCCAGGCCGGTTAAAAATATTATACAGGTATGATAATCCCAATGAATCAATGTTTCTTGGTACCAAGAACCAACAAAATCGATACAGTGGTTTCCGAGCTTATTCGCTACTAACAAAGAAATATTAGTGTAGGTAAAAGCAGTCTAAGTTAAGTGAGCTACTTCGACAAAAAACCCTACTAAAAATAAAACACTTACAAAGTGAATTACAGTATTAAAAGCGTATGAGAATAGCCCATAAGTGAGGAAGGATCAAATTGATTAACTTTTCCCTTTCTCATGGGAACGTTACAGTACTGTACTTTGACGAATGAGCATCTAGCTACGCCCTGCGGTGTCACTCGTGTATTTCCGATCCCGTGAGAATTACGGGATTCAAAGTATCTTATGTCCTTCTATAATACCTTAGTATACCACTATGTTTTACCAAAATGCTTTTCAAGCTAGTATTCATAGACATTGCTACTTTTATTAAAAGTCACGAACGAAATTTGAAAAGAATTAAGCTATTCTTCAAAATAGCTAGAACCTAGCTAAGTTTTTTCAAGTGAGGTCGGCAACCTCGGAACATTGCCAGAAAATCTTGAATTGAAAAATGTTTAAGAGAGCTCTCATGAAAGTTAAGTTGAGGTAATGTTATGTAGATATACTTTGTCTGACTTGAACTTACAATAATATAAAAGAGAATAAAACTCATCACGAAATCTCTGAAACGACAAGAGCTACGAGTCTGAAACTTCGCTTTGGGTTCCTTTTAGGACCCTAGCGCGCTCCAACAGAGAATTTTTGGATTTTCGACCTCTAAAGAAAAAAAGGGCTGACAAAGTCTGCGTTTGTACCCAATGTATCTTAATCAATATCAGTTTAAAAGAGACACTAACGCGGGTAAAACCACAGGGTGCGCTAATATATAAATTAAAGACATTGTAAACATTATACACGAAGACAAAACTATGTCGTATCCGCAACAGTACAATTTTTGTCAACGCATTTGTTTCTTTTTTTTTGCTATTAATTATGGCTTCGCACGGCTTGTGCATTTAGTCAGTGTCAAGTTATATTTTGCATCAAATTTTGACCCGATTTTTCATAAATCGGGCCTAAAGTGTTTCAAAACAGTCAAAGTCGTCATAGTCCGTCAAGTCAGGGGCTATAGTAAAGCGGTGGCAAGATTACCATAACCTTAGTAGGAGATTTGGAGGCAACGAGTAAACTTCATGTTTGACACTGATTTTTACTTTTACTACACTTGTGCACTTTCACAGAACTAAATTGAATAACATTCCACCAGAATTATACAATTCAACTCGGGTTACAACTAAGTTTTATGAAAATAAAACTGCAACACGAGACGTTGTTAACTCGTTCCCGCCAAAACTCCAATTTGTTTCTTGAAAATATTTCCAAATACTTTACGATTTAGTTTTTGACATCCCCGGTCGATGTCCCCGGTACTACATTACAAACAATCCTGAAACTACACCAGTCTCGGTATCACCTCAGTGTGCACAGCGCTTAACGCAGACAAAGTCGCTCACAAGGTACGCCACCACACAATAAATAAAAACACTTTGTAGATAAACATGAATTAAATTAAGTTCCCACTGAGGAAAGTTTGAACTTATTACGAGTAATTTACTTAATTACTTCTTTAAAGGTGAATAGGCGGGTAGGTATGTGTACGCTGAAAACTTCTACAACACAATAACCTATTTAATTTTTTCAAATTACTTCCTAAAGTTAAAGGGGCAAAGTTATTTAACTTTATTTTCCTTATAATTAATGACAGTTTCTCTGGAAAAAGTTTTACGAACAATAATAATTATCTAAGTTCGGATCGATATTTTTATGGCGTTTTAAACCTTCCATTATTACTATACCCAGCTACTACTAACGGATAGTAAGAGTACGGCCATGCCGAAGATATATCACACATCACACGTCGCACATCGATTTCATCTCCATGTAAAATAAATGTATGGAAATAGAGGCGCACTCACATGTCGGAACATGCCTCACTGCGATACATCTATGAAGTTCATGCTCTAGCTCGTGATTGGTCAAGGTCAACGCGTTTGGCTCGCGTCACACTTCTTTGTATTTACTTGCGCGATGTCGATGTCCAATGCATCTTCGGAATAAGCCTAAGGAACTACAATTAGAATAATCTGTGAAGTCCGTAAAAGACCACAGATAATTGTATTTCATTTAATATAGACTTGATACCAAACTTTACGAGACGCTCTAATACTTTTTCAGGCTTTTCAATCGATCATTATTTTCGTATTTGTAGCATCGTATACCCATCAAATAGGATACATTTTCGATAAGTTTATCGTAAAATTTAATACCGCTCTCGATCCCATTTAGACTACGAGCCCATGCCATTCATACCTACTTTATATCATAAAAACTACCTAACTAAGTACATGTACTCTGCTATTCTGTGCATACTCGTAAAATATTCTTATCTACTGTAATAATACTACGTACTGGAGATTGTCAAATAGAATCGTTAAGCTCAAGTTGCAAGCATAAAACTGTGCACGTATCCCAAGAAACTTTCCAAAACCATCAAGCCTTAGAGTCGTTGATATGTACCCCCATCAAACGGCTAACTAAATCAATTGATTAACACATTCACGTCATAAATGAAACACTAATCAACATTATCTTATGTGCATTCCCAGTTGTTCCCAGTATATGACGACCCAGTTGGCAAAATGGTCATGTATTTTAAGTATGTATTTACAAAAGAAAAGTATATAAGTAGTATATCCGTAGTCTAGCATCCATAACACAAGTCTAGTAACGTAGCTTGGGGCTAGATGGCGATGTGTGGAATGTCCTGCAATATTTATTATTTGTTATTTATATTCGCGTCTGTACACTTTAATGTGATTTTGGTCTGTTGAGCGGAGCCAGACGGAATGGCCGACGCTTTTTTTATTTTAAAGTAAGTCAGCGTAGTATGAGCTTACTATTTATTTCGTTTATTTGGTCCCGGTCAATTGAATGATTTGGTTACGATCCGACGGCTTCATCGATTTTTAAAGGCATTTTTAATATCGTTTAGATTTTGGAGAAACGCTTTTTATTGAGATGTCCGAAGTGCCTTCAGTTCGTTGTTTATTATTTTGTTTTTTCTCTAAGTTCTGAGTTAACAGCGGTAATAACGGATATTTATTGGAATATTAGAGCTGCTTTGTAGGTTGATCGATACATGAAAAACTTATACAGAATACTCTTTAGCTAGACTAATTTGAATACGTAGGAAAAATTATCTAATACTAACAGTTAACATATATGTAGCCTCTCTGTTTGTTGTGTTGATAATACGCTTGTGTTACGTATCAGAATTTAGTGACTGAGAAGTAAATCAGATCTCATAGAATTTTTTAACTGTATTTATAAATAATAAAATTTTAATTTGTTCAATAATTATGACGCCATATTGATATATTTTTTTTTTGTTTTGTGTTAAATACATCAAAGACGAAGAAGTACAGCTGGCTAAAACAAACTTTCTCTCGTAATTGCTACACCTGTCAACAAATCTGTATTGATGAATATCAATCTGATTGCCCCTTACCCGACCAATCAGTTTTATCGTGGTAAGTAAATAGACAGTTTATCCCTATTTCTATGCGTGATCTAGATCCATTGACGAAGGAATCAAGTAGCTATGTCATAATATCCAATTTTTTTAAAATGATGACGTGTTCTGTGTTTAAGGGCCACTTGCTGGAAAATTGCAAAATCTTGATTTTTATTAAATCTAGGCTTGCAAATACATTTTTTTACACAATTTGTAACTCAAGTTTAGCTAGACAATAATTTTTTTCAGCAAGAAGCTTTAAATTTCGCTACGTACGTTTTGCGCTTTTCAAAATTCAATGGTCCCGGTGGGGTTTGAAGCAAAATTACAACATGTGTACTCTTTTGAGCACAATATGAAAGATAAGTTTTGATTCTTAGACAGCCTTAGGGATTTAGGGACTATTTTAGTCTCCATAATTTTTGGATATGTACAGGTAGAAGTAAAAGAATAAAGAAGAGAAGACGTTTAGAGCCAACATTGGCATACCTATAAACAACTGGTTTGACCCTAAATTATATGTCTTCCCTTTTTTCTTCTTTTACTTCTTCCTACACATATCTGTTGTGTTTGACGCAGAAATATTGACAGCCAATGTAAAACACTTCAAATACCTAAACCAAATCCCATTAACATCCGTATAATGTATGTCAAGTTTGGAACTAAAGGTACTGCGTCCCTAGGGGCCGTCGGTTGAACATAGATTGATGGGACCACCCGAGTGGGAAAGGGAATCCTGGTACCAATAATGGAGCAGCATTATATTAAATTTGTCATTGTCAATGGGCTTAACCTATTGAGAGCGGAGAACGCCTACCAGGGAGTCGACAACCGTCTCTAAATACAAAATTCTAAGTCCTGACTGATGGGTATAATATTATCAACGCACAGCTTTTTTTCACGCAAAATAGGCTTACATTTGACCTCATCTCACCTGATAGGAAGCGACAATGATGTCGAGGATGTAGCATACTCGCCTAGAAGGAGAACGGCATGATTATACAACATGAATGCGACGAATCACTTGGCACTACCATGACTTTGTCTAGGGAGAGGCGTTAGAAGCCACCGGCCAAAGCCTACCATCGGTTGATTGTCTGCTTCACCGTAGCCTGCGCCCGCGCACCTTATGATTCCATCTCACATACTACGAGAAACCTACCGTGCGTCTCGCTCGCACAACCTTTTTTTAGTTATTTCATTCCTGTGAATATATTTTGTTGGCTGAACTACCTTGTAAACTACAGTCCACTCTCTTTTCTCAACACCTCCTCCACGCCGAGGCTTCAACAGTCATGAGGACATTGAGGGGTAAATCCTACGGACGCGAGCAAACCTGAACTCGCAGAGGCCTAGAGACATGAAATTTTGAGGGTGTATTCTTTGTGAAGCATGGATTATTTTTTACATATTATGATAGGTTAGCGTTTGACCACTATCACACCTGCCTGATGATAATGTCTTTCTAAGATGTAGGTAGTATATACATAGGTAACCACGGGAAAGGTTTTTTCGAAATTACGTAATAACGAGTGAAACCGCGGGCAGAAGCATACTTCTTGGTAAAAAGGCTAGGACCATTTTATTGAAACTTTGCAAAGACCTTGTACTTAGTGTGGGATGGAATAGGTTCTTTTCATCCTGATATCGAATGAAAGTTCAAATAAAATATAAAACTGAATAAAACGTTTATTGTTACAGGAACACTTCAATCATCTGTACTATAAAGCAGTAAGTACTTAGAGGATATTGTGCGTACTTTACCGTTAGAACCGTACATACCGTGTAGGTATGGTTTATTTTCTTTCGGTGTGCCTCCTCTACGTTAATTTCAAAGGTCGTGTTTTCGAATTCCGGCTGTGCACCAATAGATTTTTCTTACGATCTTTTACACGTATTTTTCTTATTCTTCTTACTTCGACGTCAGTCTTTCCGTGACCATGACTATTGTAACAGAGTCGAAACATCGAGATAAGAAGAATTAATTAATTAAGATCCGGGAAAACAATTACTGTGAATACAAATCGTGTGGGTAACAAACAAAACAGAAAAAAATTAAGTGGGGCCCCATAGGTACAACATGGTACGGAAGCCGACTCGCACTTTGTTTTTTTTCTGTTTAGTTAACCTTACTTAATATTTATCGCTTAGTTTAATAATTTCGTTTACTGTACCGGTCTGCCTAATAAAATATCATGAAAATAGACGAAATAATAGCAAAACTAATAATCTCGAAAATGTTATTTTAGATTAATTTAGATAATACCTAGTATTTTAGACCCATCGTAGAGTTCTAAAATTACTAATATTGGAATGATTTCATCCTTATTACGTTTGTCTAATAAATTCATAAGTTGAAAGACTTTAAACTTCAACTCGAGCAGGACCCTAGAATCACAGTTTAAGAGCTCCAAGGTGGGTGGCCTAATTATAGGTTCCTACTCTAACCAGTATTTTCTTTTTACCAAAAAATATTCCCAACTTTAAAATGCAAATAAACAGTTTCAAAACAAACATTAACATGAAACACACCGTCCCATATAATCATTTAGTTCCTGAAACATTCTGAAACGATACGTCGTAATTAATACTGAAAAAATACTGTAATTAAGATAGACAATAGGGTGCGGCTTCAATTACTAGCATGTGTGTAAGCGGGGATGTACAATGGCACAATGACAATAGCTGGTTTTATTGATGGTAAAATTGACGCGCGGTTCTAACAATCAATTGCCAACGTTGCCTCCTTTTATTCTACTTAATCTATAGCTTAAAATGAGCGTAGGTTAAGTACATCTCAAAATAATAGCAATTATATATCTATCAGAATATTTACCTGCACTATTTTCAGTCTTTATATTCTAAAACTAGTAGTTGACACAAATTAATTGGAAGTCGACTGAATGGTTCAAATATCACGCAGCCACTAAGACAGACTGAACCCTGTTCCATCATTTATTCTTTTAAATACATTTAAATAAATATTACAATGAAACACGAGATGGCACCACTACTGGTGATCTGACGTATACTTTAACCGTTGCTTTTTTTATAGATAACAATTGGAAATAAAGTGTCAAAATTTTGCATACTGTGACACTGGTTCTAAGTGGAAATGTTTAAAACTAGCACTAAACGTTTCTTTATAATTTGTCTCCTAAAATAAGGTTATACCGTGGCAATAAAGCTTTAAGGTCGCGGGAAGTCGTTGGACGCAAAGAGCATGCGACCGATCGCTCTGGAAGTCTTTGGGGGAGGCCTATGTTCAGCAGTGGACGTCCTGTGGCTGATATGATGATGATGATGAATAAAGCTTCAAAATTGTAATTTATTATAGAAAGCGGGTTACCGGCGCGTAACAGTTTTAAAACCAGCCTATTTTTGCTTGAATTTAGCATTTAGTTTATTACTTTTGAACGTATTCTTAGTCTCTTTAAATCCAATATACAGATTCAAGGTACTGTTGAAAGTAACAATTGAAATGATCCTCATAAATCGTAGAACAAAACGTAACTTACCGGCCAAAAGTACTAAGTCATTGCACATTTCAACTCCATTCAGTAAATCGATTGACTCTTCCTCCAATGTGAACTCGCCCTAATCTCTCCCATTTTGTTTATTACGTGATTACAGCCTGTTTGTCGAAGGTCTCACGGCGTTAGAGCCCTGATCATTTCGTTACAATTCGTTAAAATTCGTTACTCAAAGTAACTTAAATAAAGTCAAATCAGAAGCACTCAGCCATTGAAACGAATGGGGTAGGTATGTATTTAATTAATTCGTGTTTCTAATCAATTAGGATATTAAGGTGGTGTGTGTTTAGGTACTTTAAGAGGGCCTTTTACATTTAGAAAAAGGTTGAAAATTTAAATTAGGTATTTTTTTTGGAGAATAAAAATAACATGGTAGTCTGTCTGATTTTTTCGTTCTATTTTTTTTGATATTTTCGGGAAATTGGACACATCACTGTGAGACTTAAACATGAAATGTGCCTATCATTTTAATAGCACCTACACCTTTCGAACTGAAACATCTGTATCAAAGTTCCCTTTTTCTAAATTGTAATCTGATTATCAGTAAAATTGATTGATTTAATATCACTAATCAAGTTAAATATTCTAATTATTAAATATATATATTTTTACCACCGACGAAAAAACGACGGGGTATTGAATTAATTTTGTTTACTGGAACGATAATGATGAAACTTAGGTATGAGGATTTATTAAAATCTCTATGGAGCAAAAAAGGCTAGTTTTCGACCCGGTAATCCCACGTGATCAGGACTTAACACAGGTGAAACCGCGGGGCACTACTTGGGTATATAATAAAAAGTAATCGTAGTTCAAAGTTATAGAGTTACTTTAAACAAGTAATCAGAAACAAGATATTGGTATTCAATAATTGATTTGGTAAACTTTCGACAACACTTGTCTTGTTCGAAGTTTATAACTTTAAGGTCAGAATTAGGTAACAACTGTTTTAAAACACGTGTAAGACTTTGACAATGAATGGCAGAACTTTGGATTAGATTTTAATTACGGACTTTGATTTAGTGGTTTTTTTATTTATGTACTTTCAAATCGCTCGATAGTTGGTGCTTTCTAAATGGACATTTGTTAGACAAAGCTTCTTGTGATCTAAAGATGTCAATGTGATAGAGTGTCAATGTGATAGTGTCAATGTGATAGAGTGTCAATGTGATAGAGTGTCAAAATGTGATAAAGTGTCAATGTGATAGAGTGTCAATGTGATAGAGTGTCAATTTTTTTAGACACCTGAATTGCAGATAGATAAATAAACAATTAATCAATCAATCAAAAAATCAATGACATCTTACAGTTGCCATGTTTATTTTTATACAAACACTTGACTCATCTAATAACACTTGGAACTAATAAAACGAATCTATCGATACACGATCGCGATACCATTATTATGGAAATCCTTCGAATAGTTTAGACGATAAAAAATTGTAAAAAATATTACAAAGATGGACGTGACAAATACAAACCTTTCCTCGCAGTCGGGTAAAAAGTAAGATCTTCATAAAAATGGTAAAGCAAAATGTTTTTCTTTCACCTTTTAAACAGCGCCATATAACAAAGCCCAGTTGAACTAGTACCTACTTCTCAATCCCTCAATATATTATTAAGTTACAGTGTAATTAACTTAATACATAAGGGGAAAGGGTACCGGGCGCTCTCTCCATACAAACGTAGTCGACTGTTTCCTCCTTGGATAATGACACTAGAGCAAATATTTTTGTCGCATAAAACTTATAACTGCCATGACCATGCCCCTATGGTTTTTTTGTTTTTAAAATCTTAATTTTTATGTTAATTAGAAAATGAAAAAAAAACCAACAGATAGGGGCATAGTTATAGGTTTTATGCCACAAAAATATTTACTCTAGTGTCATTATCCAGGGAGGAAACAGTCGACTATGTTTGTATGGATAGAGCGCCGGGACCCTTTCACCATAAGTAATATGTATGATTACTTATGTACGTCAATTACACTGACATTTGACACACCTGATACTATCCATCTGACCTGACCTTTATTGACCTTTGACCTTTATGGAGTACCCTCTTTAACAGAAAATCTAAATTGATTTAGCCATCCCCATTAGAGCCAATGCAGACAAGATTGTCGCAATCGGCCGACTAACATATTTTTTCGATATTGCAAAGAGCGCCACCTAGTTCTAAACTAAACCACTCTGCTTGTTTCAGGGTCACCAGACAACGAATAATAAAATTTAACCGCTGAATCTGAATGTGATTTTTTTAGGTTCGCTCTTAATGCTCTACTAACGCTCTTAAAAAATAATAATAAAATACTTAGGTAGATGGGACCTTGAAGAAGGATATAATTAGTGTAAATAAATAACTTACTTGCTTCAGTCAGTCCCTGATATCATAAATCTACAGGTACTAATAAGCACAACAGTTTGTTTGTTTAAACGCGCTAATCTCAGGAACTACTGGTTCGAATTGAAAAAATATTTTTGTTTTGTATAGTTCATTTATCGAGGAAGGCTATTTATAGGCTACTTTTTTTTTTGATATTCCCACGGGATCGGGACGCGGGTGAAACCGCGGAGCGCAGCTAGTTCAGCGTTATAAATAAAAACTGGTCAAGTGGGTCGAGCTTAGAATCGAACCTGCAACCTTCCCTGTCACACAGGTTGTGTCAAAGTCTGTTCTCTGTGGTGACTCTTAATCCCGAATCGTATTGGTTTATTATTTTATGTAGATTTTTCTCCCTCTTAATAAGACGGCAGATTAATGTTGGCAGAAGGTTTTAACTGTGTTAGGTTGAAATTACAATTACTTTACATAATGGAGGTGGATGAGAGTTTAGGTAAATAACATTTAGGAAGCTTTTATAGGAAAAATAAAAGATCAGATATATCGGTATTTGAGCTTGAGTGTACTAGGTACGTGAGATCGACAAACGGGAGTCCGATGAACGCTTTTGCGACAGACAGTCCGATATTCTTATGAGAATCTGGGTGAAACATCATTTTTCCCTTCCTCAAGTCTTGTCCATTCTTATGGTTGCCTGGAAGAGATAAGCCCCCCATCTGTGACACTGTGGGATCTTTTTCTATATTTAAGTTTCCTGTTTTAGTATATTTTGTGTAACAGTTTACCTAACCTATTCTGTTTTATGATGCAATAACGTGTTTATCTATCTTTGTATGTGATTAATAACGATGGTTCACGATCTTAGAAATAAATGATTCCTTTATTGTGTTTTTTCGGTTTCAAGATAAAAACTCATTTTAAACACGTTAAAAAAATCTTTAATTTTCCCACAGTTCCGAACTCGGGAACAAAAATACGAAGTTTCGTCGAAAAAGTAACGATACAAAGACAACTTTTCTCTGTACTTTTAAAACTAAAATAAAACGGGCGCGTATAAGTATGGGCGTATACAACTGGCATTTTGTTATCTTTAGGTGCATTTAAATTCGCGATTTGATGCAAATATTCGTTAAATATCACAAAAGTATACAGAGCAGGCGTATCATACTGAAGTAGGTTACTCTGGTACCTACACCAAACTCATCAGGAACGGTCCTTGAATAGTTGATGAACGCGAATTTATGCGCAGTTCACTGACAATGTGACGGCTAGAACATTAAACTTTCAAAGCTGGTTGAGAACCCCTGGATTGGGTGACTTAAAAGGGTTCTTTTTGTTTTAAGTACCATTGTAATTCAGGCTCATTAGAAAAAGGACAAGTGTCAAGGTGGGGTGGTCAACATTTTTATGGTTGTTTAAAAAATGAAAATTAAAGAGGAATAAAGTTTTTAAACGAATAACTTTTTACTGCTTGATGCTGAGGGGCAAGGATTGACATTTAGGTATGTTACAAAATACGCAAAATTTTTGTTAGGTATCATTTACTTTTTGTTTTGATTGAGAATTTAATGGAGAGTGACAGATAGAGTTTAAAGATTATCCATTTTGATTTAACGTGACTAATATAGGTGTGACTTTGAGGAGCTTTATAAAATCTAAGAAAGCGTTATTCAGTTGCATTGTTACCTACAGTTTGCAAATGGCGCTCGATTCTATGCGAAGGGTTTCATTTCACGGCGATATCATCCGATACGTCACTTGTTTGTGGAAGCACGGAATTTCCGTAAAATAAGACAAAAGGGTTGAAAGGTGGGAGGGTACTGATGGCAATTTCATTGTAGTTTTGGGATGATTTACGGGTGTTTCCTCGGACATGATTGCTTTAGGTAACAGCTGAAGCGACCACGTAGTTTTGGAAACGGTTAAAAGTGACCTTGCAATACTGACTGTAAAAATAATTGTGCTTGTCAGCGCGCCTGGAGTTAACTTTTCAAATGAGATGAGTTTCTTGTTCCTTCGTTTCATTGGTGGGCGCGTTTCGAAGGCACACAATCCTAACTTAATTTTAAGACATTTCAGTGTGATTTCATGCAAATTGTACAATTTTAAATTAATAATGAATTTTGACTTTGAGAATGTCTGATCTTACATCAAGATGTAACTAATCCAACTTCTTTATTAAAATGTAAAGGCAAAGAGTTCCTAAATCCTCTTTCGTATCGCTTTAATATGTTAACGCTCGATTTTACTTCCCATCAAATTTTCATACCGTGAGCTTTGCAGGAAATAGATTCTTATAAAGTAATAAAATCATAAGGTTTGATCCTTCATATTTTTTAAAAATTAAATAAATATAACCTAATGAAAGCGCCTTTATTAGGTACTCACTTATTTAGTAAAACTTTTAGAAATAATATAAAATAGAATGAAAAGCTTTAAGTACTTTAGGTTCCAACTACTAGTAATCAAGAGTCACAAAAGCAGGGCGGTCCGAAAAGTTTTTATTCCACTGCCGTTTTTCTACCTTCAATCGCGTCCCTCAAAAGCCATTTATTTAGTGGTGTTTGAGTCACGAGCGTATGTATATCTTATAGGAAAGCATGCCACATCTTCGACTGATTCGTCACTTACCATCGTATCAAATAGTGGTCAAGCTGGTCAAGTGGTCATATTATAAAAAAAACATCGTGCTATTTTGTCCAGGGGGACTACTGAAAAGTTCTATTTTTGTAATATTATAGGGCGGTTAACAAAAACAAATACGAAACGAGCTATCATAGCAATGTTGGACGTGTTATTCTATTCGTTTGTTTTGCTATCGGTCTCTATCCGTGATGTGGCGTGCATGCACCTTTGTGCAACTGTCGTATTGATCAGTGACGTTTGCAATATTGGCTCAATTTCTACCGTTCATAGTTTATGAGTACATTATTATATAGTGTGGTTCGACGAAGGGTTTCTAATACGAGATGGGTTGCTCTAGACGTCTATGCTAACAGTTTTTAATAATTCAAACTCGATTTCGAAAATTTTGAGGTTTTGTTACTATAAAATCAGCTGTTTATCAGAGTTAAAGGTGATTTATTTTGGCTTTTATTTTTTATTGAGTTTCGATTACTATTTTGAAAATGGTTTATATTGCCGAGAACAGCAGATTTTTCACTATACAAAACCTCTAATTTACAAAAAGTACTATTCTCCAAAATTTAAAAAAAAAAGTTGTTTACCGAGATGTCTAGAACAACTTCTTTTTTGAGTTGCATCGATCATTGTCACGGGAAGACGAAAATATGGTTCACGCCCGACGTTTCCCCTAAAGGATCCCCTACTCCCAACGGACCCTGTTGAGAACATTTTCACGCTATACATTAAAATAAAGGTTTACCGCTTATACCTTCCCACAACTTTTGCATTCAGATTCATTTTAATCTTTATTAGTAGGCATTCATCTCCATCGACCCAAGAATTACAAAGATAAAGATAGCGTTTGATCAAAGAAACTCCGAAGCAAATTAACTACATTAATACAGAGGGTAAGACTTTAAATATATAATACAAATATTAGACAGGACACCAGTAACAAACTACATCACACATTTCGGGAGTGTACAACAGAACTGAATGATCTCCATTCTACCATCATATCATACAACAAGAAAAACTATAATCTGTGTCACCGATTCATAGTGGAAATTCCTAAGACCCATACTAAGCGGTTTATTTCGTCTTTCCTTATACGAATAGCGAGGGAATGGAATAAAAAAAAAAATCGATGACGAAAGCCGCCTCGAGACGCTGGACATAAAGCGACAAATTCGTAAAGAACGGCCGAAGCCCTCCAATAACTACACCTTTAATTCAGAGGGCCAACCTTATTGTACCATTTGTGATACAGTAAGGTTGGCCCTTAAGGGTATTAAAAACCAAATTTGGTATGGCCAGTCACATCAGGGCCCACCTGAGAAAGCAGGATTCATAATTTAGGATTAGTCAGGGTCGCCGTTATCGAAATCGATAAGGAGGACTATATCCTGACGTGTACAATTTGGGAGTCTTCAAAGTCACGAGTGAGTTAAGTAGGTATCTTCTAGACGCGCGTGCTACATCTTAGACCGGATTGTCATCAGGTGAAATAGTGGTCAAACGTTGAAATTTTAAATAATAAAATAAAACAACGTCCCTGTTCGCGCCCTCGAGACGAAGGAGGGTCGCGGGAGGGCAACGCATCATAACTCTCGGCGCGGCCGCCGGCCGGCCACCGCGTCACTTGCCTATATGCACCGCACGCGCAACAACATCTCGCGCTCGTCTTACTCAATTAATGTCGGTGTCAAAATTGTAAATATTACCTTAATATACGTTTAAATCCTTCATCTTCATATTTTTAATTATGTTCCCCCGAACATAAGTTGGCGCCCCCGGGTGGGCTCGCACGCGCTTTTTCGAACAACATCCGACACGTGTCGTCCGCCCACGTCACGGACTCCCGTTCCGGCACTTCCGGCGAAGGCATCGAACCATCCTGCTGAACCACGTCATCGGTCAAGCGACTTCATTATCCATCGCGCCGTAGATGACCACGTCAACCACACGGATAGAAAATAACGAAGAAACCGGGTGCGTCGCGTGTCACGATACGTGTCTACGTGTCCACGTAGTCGTCGTGTCACCGTGTCGCCGGATAAGGATCCCGTCGCAGGAGCCGGCCCTACATAAGGGTCATCCGCCAGCCTTCAAACTTGCCAAGGAAAGTGCCGTTCACGTGAGCTTACCCTTCATTTCCTACCTCTTAACCTCTCAATCTGGGCAGACGATATTTTCCTTCACCGAGCTACATACACTTCTCTAATTGCCTATATACTTCTTAAGCTATATTAATGCTAGCTTTGCACGCAGTACGTGCCTTCATTATACGCCGTCACTGCGCTTCTTGCACTTATTAGCTAGCTACATCATACCTACATCTTTATACCTACGTCTTCATAACTACGCAGTCATAGTACCTACGTCTTCATACTTGTATCTTCATACCTACATCGTCATCATCGTCCTACTATCTTCTTATATCTAACGTAGGTACCTACCGAACTTCATATTTATTTGTCATCTTCTTATATACATCGTCCGCACATCATTTCCTTTCGCGGCGCTTACGCCTTTCCCTGCATAACATTTCCAGCGAACCGGATCGGCCGCCTCACCGGCCACCGCGCCACCGCGCTTCGTGCCTTGTTGACACGCGGTGTCAGTCGGCCCGAGCGTGTCCGAGCGGACCCGAACCCCGCCGACCACGCATCTCGGTCGTGTCGACTCACGGCGGCCTGCCTCGATCGCTGAGAGATAAGGAGCGTAAGCCGTTGCAATTTTACTTATCTATTTTAACAATCATTAACGTTTTTATTCAATCGCCTCCACGAATTTATACCTACCTCATTCATCTAGTTGTTTTATTCATTTGTTTACGTTTGGTTTTTATATTGACCTTTACGTACATTTAATTTTTGTTGTTGTTTATTAAAATGTCTCTAAGTGATACTCAAATAAACAAAGCAGGTGTTTCGGCGCCGCTTCTTAAGGTGCCTAGCACCCAAAACGCCTTTCAAAATGATTATAATACATTAAAATGTAAACGCAGTTCTTACAAGGGTCAAATAACCAAATTCAATAATTATTTAGAGAAAATTAGTGAGTGTGAAACTTTAACGTCAATTCAAATAAATGAATTGAATCTGAGGTTGGATAAATTCATGGAAATGCGCACTAATTTTGAACAGCTGCAATCCCGCATGGAAGAATTAAACAGTAGTGACTTATCTACCGAACTCGCAGTGAGGGAGGCTATCGAAGATGCATTGTTTAATGTCATCGCCACCGCGCAAGGCATTTTAGAATCACAAAAGATCAAGGATAATTTCCAAGACGCGAAACATGCATCATCTTCTATCGCCTCCGAACATCATTCGTGTTGCAATCATCATGGTAACACGACTCCTTTCACATTACCTGAGATAAAAATCATTAAGTTTGATGGGTCATCCTTTAAATGGCTCGAATTTCGAGACACTTATGTATCATTAATTCACGAAAATGACAAATTGAAACCGATTCATAAATTCCTTTATTTAAACTCGTATCTTGACGGTGAAGCCGCGCGAGTAATTTCTAATTTAGCGGTGTCAGGTGACAGCTACGACGATGCATGGCAGCTTCTATGTGAGCGTTATAATAATAAACGCCAATTAATTCATAATCATCTCAACTCTTTATTTAGCATCGAACCCATGCAACGTGAATCGGACAGAGCGTTGCGGTTTCTAAGTGACCATATTAATAAAAACCTTAGAGCTTTAAAAACTTTGGGTGAACCCACCTCTCACTGGGACACCATAGTTATATTCTTAGCTACAACTAAACTCGATGCAGCTACCAGTGCAAGGTGGGAAGAGCGCAGAAACTATTTAAAATCCGACTCACCCAGCCTTGAAGATTTTAAAGATTTTTTAAAGTCACGTGCTAACATCTTAGAATCTATTTATAAATCGAGGAAAGACAAACAAAATAAAATTCCTTCTTCTTCTTACAAACCACATCAGGTTAATAAATCAGAAACTTACACGAGGTCTTTCTCAGTTTCAGTTGATGGCAAGCAGCCACGTCCTTGCGTCGTGTGCCAGGGGAAACATCGCATTTTTGACTGTAATGTATTTAAGTCTCTGACAACGGACGAGAAATGGTCTCAAGTTTCAAAACTCAGACTATGCCTCAACTGCTTGCGGCCTGATCATGACGCAGCTCGCTGCCGCCTGGGCGGCTGCCGCGTATGTAAGAAACGTCATAACACAATGCTACATAAACACACCACACATACAAACACATCAATTTCACCTACTTCCTCTCACAACAATGTAGAGGCTTCTTCGGTTTTATCTGCAGTTACCTTCTCTGAAACACTTCTTTCTACTGCTATAATCGACATCATTAATCCCCATAATAATAAAACGGAAAGCGTCAGGGCGCTGTTAGACAGCGGAAGTCAGTCTTCTTTCATAACTTCCAGCTTAAAGCTGCGTCTTCAGCTGACTTCTCAACCCGCTGACGCTTTAAACATCTTAGGTCTCGGTGACACTTCTCTTAACATCATTCCAGATTGTTGCATCGCTACCATTAAATCTAAACACGATACTTTCACTCGTACTCATGAGTTTTTAGTACTACCTCGTATTACAGAGAGGCTTCCCAAGCAACCATTCGACATCTCTAATTTAAACTTAGGGTCGTCCATTAAATTGGCCGATCCTACATTTTATCAACCATCTTCAGTCGACGTTTTACTGGGTGCAGACATCTTTTGGGAGCTCCTTGGTTCAGAGCGACGTACCCTCGGACCTGGGCTGCCCATCTTGCATAGTACATCATTAGGTTGGTTGATATCTGGTAACATTACTCCTCATTTATCTTCTAATAGAACTATACATTGTAACTTCGAAAGTACCGAAACTTTACCAAACTGGCCACTTTTAAAATCTAATCATCGTACACAAGACTTACCAGAAGTAAAACTCTCATCCACCGTTCTTTTTGAAACAACTTCTAATAATATTATTGACTTCGATAGGTACTCAAGCTTCAAAAAATTACAACATATAGTAGCATACATTTTACGATTCGTAAATATTAAGTGTAAACATCAACATATTTCTGGCTGTTTGACGGTAAGCGAGCTCAATAAAGCCCTACAAGTACTTGTCAAACTAGCACAGCACGAGTCATTTTCAAAAGAAATCAATTTAATAAAATGTGGTAAAACACTAAGCCTTCATAGTAAATTAACAACGCTATCGCCTTTCATGGACTCTCAGGGAATCCTGAGAGTGGGGGGAAGGCTCTCCAAATCTAATTTGGACTTCGATAAAAAACATCCCATACTTCTTTGCGCAAAACACACACTCACCAAACTCATATTTACACACGAACACGCACGTCTCTTACATGGAGGACCGCAGCTAATGTTAGCGTCGGTCCGCGAGCAGTTTTGGCCTATTGGTGGTAGGGACCTGGCACGACGCACGGCACGTGGTTGTGTCACTTGTAGGCGGCACTATGCCACCACCATGAAGAATAAAATGGGTGACTTACCTGCACAACGTTTGGTTCCAGACTTCCCATTTTCCACAGTAGCAGTCGACTTTGCCGGGCCATTTTTAATCACCGACCGTCGCGGTCGTGGTTGTAAAATAACTAAATGTTACCTGTCTTTATATATATGTCTTAGATATAAGTGTGTTCACTTGGAAGCCGTAAGCGAGCTTTCCAAGGACTCGTTCATACTGTCGCTACGCCGATTCATCTCGCGAAGGGGCAAGCCGCGAGAGATGTTTTGTGATAATAGTAGGAACTTTGTCTCAGCTGCTAAAGAAATAAATAACTTCTTTAACCATTATCGGGTTTGCATCTGATCATGACATTAAATTTTCATTTTCACCGGCTTACGCTCCAAATTTCAACGGCTATGTAGAGGCAGGCATTAAATCGGCTAAATTTCACATTAAGCGCATCTTAGGAAATACTCATCTTACATTCGAAGAGCTCTCTTCATTGTTTGCCCAGATTGAGGCTATCCTCAACAGTCGTCCTATATCTCCCCTCTCTTCCTCTCCTAATGACATGACAGCGCTCACACCGGGTCACTTTCTCCTTGGCAGGCCTCTGATGTCGCTCCCAGCTCCGGCACTGACGGACGTCAACCCTAAGAAGCTCAACCGTTACCAGCTGTTAGAACAAGTGAGACAACACTTTTGGAACAGATGGCAAGCTGAATACATCACTGAACTTCAACAGCGAGCTAAGTGGAAGACTCGATGTCGAGATTTAAAACAAGGAGACCTTGTGATCATCAAAGAAGACAACGTTCCCCCTCTACTATGGCGTTTGGGACGTGTCCTGAGGCTCTATCCTGGGACTGATGGCATCCCGCGCGTCGCCGACGTCGACACTGCGAGAGGCGTCCTAAGAAGAGCACTCAACCGCATCTGCCTGTTGGTGGATGATTCTTGAAAGCAGGCTTTCAAGGGCCCCCAGTATGTTCGCGCCCTCGAGACGAAGGAGGGTCGCGGGAGGGCAACGCATCATAACTCTCGGCGCGGCCGCCGGCCGGCCACCGCGTCACTTGCCTATATGCACCGCACGCGCAACAACATCTCGCGCTCGTCTTACTCAATTTATGTCGGTGTCAAAATTGTAAATATTACCTTAATATACGTTTAAATCCTTCATCTTCATATTTTTAATTATGTTCCCCCGAACAGTCCCAAACTTTTTCATCGTTTTGGATAAAGTCGGTGCTCAGACACCTCAGAAACAGAAAAAATAACAAATTATAGTTTGAAGGTTTTCACATTTCCCACTCTATGAATAGTTATGTTTAATCTCTTTGTACATTGGGCTACATAGAGAACCCGCAATTCAACTGTTTTACTTGCAAAGTAAACGAAAACAACTTAGAACATTCTCGAAGACTTCAACAGAATTCTAAGTAAGGATAGTTACTTAATTTTTGACTCTCGTTTCCGCTTTTGGTTATTGATTGTTTCAACATTTTAGCATTATAATGGATGTCGTCTTCGCAGTATGGTATTTTTGCAGTTAAATCGTTTGCAGTATAGTTTACGATGTAACGTAACATCGCAGTAAGAAAACGTCGATTTAATAAGGCGTCGCAGATGTCGATGAAAAGTGTTCAAAGAAACAAAATTCGATGAAACATTTTGCGCAGTGACTTAGATATCTCTATTGTATTCGTATGTGTTCGTGGTAGACACCTAGTTATTACGACATAAATAAGTTGTAAGTAGATAATTTTATGACTTGTGTGCGTGGTATTTTTAAGTAGTTCAGCTTTACTTTGAAACGGCTGTTGTAAGACTTTTAGGCTTTTTTTTCTAAATTATTTCCGAATAGCTTGTCTGACGGAGCTATGTAAATGTGGAAATGTCCCTGATCCAAAATTGCTGTTGCCAAGAGATTGTAAAAATAACTGTCAAATACGAAAACTGTCAATACAGTTTCAAAAAGTTTAGTTTCCTACTCCGTTTTTTGTATTAGGTGCCTACCGGTAAAGTGAGCTTGGCAGAACTGTGATATACAAGTCATTGAAAACGAAAACTAGAATTTTTCAAGTTCGTAACAAATAAATGAAATTTAGATAGTAAGAATAGAATGTGTACGGATTTCTTTTATATTTTCGTTGAAAGTATTTAGATTTCCCTTAACAATCACAAATTATCACTTATTAAAAGCACATGAAAATATCTTTTGTTTATTATGAAAGCTTCCTTGTTCTGTGATCCTGAATAGTCAGCAACATTTTCCGCTGACTGTACAATTCGTCTAATAACAGTGAAAGCCCATACGACCTACTTTAGTGAAGATATTGTATTCATTAAGCCGCAGTAAAGTGCCCGCCTGCTTTAAGTGTTTCATAAAATGATAAATGCCGTTCACAAGCGAATTATTGCTGGAGCTTAAGTTTATTTTGAAGGTGAATTTAATTTAAATCTCTGAAATAAGTGCTCGTAAAACTTTATTAAGTTAGGTAAGTAAATGACTACGTTTTATCGTTTAAACTGTCGAATAGCGACTTTCGATGTGGCGTGCTTTCGATGTACCGTATTTTTACTTTTCTTTTAGGTTTAATAGTTTTTCATTGCAAAGCTTATAGGCTGCTATGACCTTTAAAGTTAATTCGTGGCCTACTAAACCTAAAGCCTTAATATATATGTTTCATGTTATTTAAAAAAGTGTGCTTTATTTTTTTACTATTGATCAGTATAGAAGAAAAATATTCTAAACTTAAAAAAAAACTAAATCAATATCGGTTCATTCGTACGGCAGCTACGATGCCACAGACAGACACACACACACAGTCACGTCAAACTTATAACACCCCGTCGTTTTTGCGTCAGGGGTAAAAAATACTAATAATATCGAACAAGATAGTGTCAACTCACAAGATATCTATTCAAAATTTCTCATATTAATAAAGCTATCAAAACAACGTACCTACCCTCGCAATATAAAGCTGTGTTTACACTGTATCAGATACAGTTGCGAGTGTGTACATACCCTAGTTATTATCTAGAACGCATCCAATCTAAATTTATGTACCGTTTACGCGAAATAAATGGTTTCTTGTGTCATTATTAGAAGTAGCATTTGTGTAGACACGACATTAATTAAATTCTCGTGACGAGGTAGCTTTAAATTATTCTATGTCATTGTGAACAGGTTGTGTTTTTTTAGCAAAAGCAAAATATATGCATTTTTGAACTAACTAAGTACCTACATAATCTATACTTATATTATAAAGCTGAAGAGTTTGTTGGTTTGTTTGTTTGAACGCGCTAATCTCAGGAACTACTGGTTCGAATTGAAAAATTATTTTTGTGTTGGATCGTCCATTTATCGAGGAAGGCTATAAGCAACTTTTTATCCTGATATTCCCACGGGATCGGGAGTTACGCGGGTGAAACTGCGGAGCGCTGCTAGTCTATAATATACATAATTATAATCTATAAAAGAAAAAAAAAACAATGAATACTGGTCATGAATACAGCGATTGTTGGATGTATACCTACGTCAGGGTGCCGCCGGTGTAACGGTGCACCGTGCACGCCCGGCCAAATTCGAACCCACGATCTTCGGAATAAAAGTCGTGGTACTAACCCAACATCGCTATATTCTTCTTATCCGGCCAAAACTCCTAACTTCTACGGATAACAGTTCGTTTCTCACCGCTTGTAGTAAGTGAGCATAATCTACTTACATAACAGCGTTTAAGGCCGACAAATTGCCGACAAAAACTATAACAACACCCAAACTACAAACTACCTTTCCCACAAGAAAGATTTAAAATGACCTTCCAACCCCAAACTCGGCTGGTTTTCCGCAAATTAGGGATCAACCGATTTGATCCTTAACTACCCTTAGTAACTATTGTAGTACGATGCTAAGAATTCATCTCGGGAAATTTTCGTGTATCCAAATTGATACAAATGAATGGTATATGCTCAGTCACTCGCAGTCACTCGCTATGCTTATTTGTTTCTGGTCTGGGTGTCTGTATATATTAAGTATATATTTACAAAAAAGTATATTATGTATTATTACCGTTATCTAGCACCCATAACACAAACTAAGGTTGGGGCTTGATAGCGCTGTGTAAAATGTTCTACAATATATTTTATTTATTCTAGTATGTTGAAAACGATGATTTGAATACCTTTGTAACTCTGTAACGCTGCAGAAGTTTGTGAAATATTTTGTGCGACTTGCATAATAATATTTGTTTCTGGTCTGAGAGTTTCTGTATACATGATAAGATAAGCTATGTATTTACAAAATAAAAGTATTTAAGTATTCTATCCATTATTTGATTACCCTAACACAATCATAGTTTATCATCATTATTGAATAGGTAAACGTCCGTTTATTTTAGTGGAGCTGGATAACACCCTATGTAATGTCATCTAATATTTATGTGTTTATCTGTGAATATAACTAAGCTTTTAGCAGATGATTTTTTCTAGGTTCGGAACTAATAACGAAATATTAATACTTCCATAACATTTATGGAGTTCCGAAAAGTAACACCGGATTCAATCAACTGAATTTTTAAAAATTATTTGTAGCGTATATCTAATAAGTTTCTGTAGGTGTGCTAAATGGCCCATACCTTCAATTGGTTAGAGCTGTACGTTGATATATCAGTCAGTCAATCAATCAATAGTACATCGAACCGACTACAGCCACCGGTAGCCAGCTACTAGCACTTCACACGATTTTTCATATATTTTGTTAAAGGCGGCGCACACGTGTGGTCGGTGGCGGCCACGCTACAGGCCACACAAGACGGATTAGTAGTGGCTTCCGAACACCGGTGGCTGTCGCTCGCTTCTGACAAAATTATACATATTTAGCGGTAGCGCGCGACCGCCACCGGTGGCTGTAGTCGGTGGCCCGTTTACGCCGAGAGTAAATGAAATACCGAGATGCATTCTCAACATCGCGCGTCGTATTAGTGTATAGTTTTAAGTAACAGTAATGTGCCATCGAGATGGGACCAGTGTGGGCCGAACTTGGCCAAATAAAACGATACTCCAGAGCCCAGTTTCAGTAATTGGAAACGAGATAAAATCGTAGAGAAACACCGCGACAATTGTTCGTAATTTTGTACGTAAAGATCCTGAGGAGTGATAGTGTGGAACTTTATAATATTGTTATTGTGTCTCGTGTGGGATAATTAACACTGAAAGCAGGCTTGCGACTATTCTATCGGGCGATTGCTCGCGAATCGTTCAATTAGAAGGTTGACGTCACGTTGGCGTTCAGTTTTTACCCGACTGTGCGACGCATACGAGGGAAATGTATTTATTAACAATCTAGCATCACCTCGCGGTTTTAGCCGCGTTACTCCCAATCCTGTAAGAATATCGGGATAAAAAGTAGTTTAAGACAGTCCAATGCAAACAAACAAACTATTAAATCGTTCCTCTTTATTATATAAGTATAGATTTATGTGTTTAATAACCTATGTAATAGTAAAATCTGATTTGCGGGTAAACATAGTTTAAAAAAATTCTTCATTCCATTCTCCACCACTTTTTGGTCGATTTTGTTGTACGGATTGGAAGTCCTGTAAATAATTCTACTTCCTACTAATATTACAAATGTGAAAGTTTGTATGTATGTATGTATGTTTGTTACTCCTTCACGCAAAAACTATTGAACCGATTGCGATAAAACTTGGTAAGTAAATAGCTGGAGGCCTGAATTAACTAATGGGCTATTCCCATGGAATTGAGACTTACGCGAATGAAACCGCGAGGCGCAGCTATTAAAACCTATAAAAAAATATTTTGATATTTAACTTTTTAATTTTTACGATTAGCCTGAAAAAAGCATTAGCTTTAGCTACTAATGTACATAAGGAGCTTTTTATCTCGGTTTTTCCACTGAATTGGAACTTATGAGGGCGAAACCGCAAAGAAGGCTTTTATTTTAAAAATACTTTAGGCTAAAATTAGAATTTTGAGATTCATTAAAAGTCCTTAGTCTACTGGTGTAGCAATGTTTGGGATTCAAAGACGCGAATGTTTAGATATGAAGAGACTTTATCTCCATACTCCTTAGGTAATATTATTTCAAGGTTAGGTTAAGGGTAGATTCGTCGTCTCGACTTACTCAGATATCTTCTCTTCTTGCTGCCTTTATTCTCATTAATTTGCGTATCAATTATGTCAAAAACTCTTTCAAACAAAAAAAAACAAAATCAAAATCAGTTCATCCGTTCGGGAGCTACGATACCACAGACAGACACACACACAAACGGACACGTCAAAAATATACCATCTTTATCTTTTGGCGTCGGGGGTTCAAAACACCTATGCCGACTTAAGTTTAAAGTCAGTTGGATACGCTTGGAACCGACAAGGAACTTTGGTCTTTAAATAATAACAAAATGTAGGAAAATAACTTATTTACAAACGGTATACACAACAGCTAAATTAACAATTTATTTATATTATCGGCAACAGACGTTTTGCTTTTCAAATTCAAAATCAAAATTCTTTAAAAAAATATCAGAACGCACTCGCCAATGAGAAGAAGTCACAAAAACTCATCATGCCCACAAAGGTCAAGATTACAATCATTTTTGAAGGTAAGTATATTTGAAATTGGGCAATTTAAGTCATGTCGATGGGTTTAGCGTAGCATCTATATACGCCTAGTTAGGTTGTGTTAGGGTTACTTACAAATTCAGTGACAGACTTCAGAACCTCGGGGTCTACATCAGCCGAATCCCATAAAACCTTGGGCAAACTCAACAAAAGGTTAGAAAATCCGAAATATCCCACAGTATTAAACCTTAAACCGCATCCCGAAAGGAAAGCAACATAAACAAGAACAACATAAACAAGAAATAGTTGCTTTAAACCCTTTAGATTCCTCAAAGTGGTGTCTCCTACATTCTACATCAACATTTACGTACGTTGTGATGCCATTTGATTTTACTGACCGTTGTAATTACCTGGGTGGTATTGGGCTCGACATTCATTACGAAAGTCGACGGGTCCAATGTTGTGGAACCTGCAACATTCTGTGTTGAGGTGGGTGATCACCCGACGCGCCACAGATGTCGTAGGGTAAATTATTGACTACGTTTTAAGCCGTCTTCGAGTAATCAATGAACATACCTACACTGAAAAAAACATGCATGACAATTTGAGCCTCCTTCTTTTTTTGTAGTCGGTTAAAAATACTTTTTAGGGTTCCGTACCGAAAGGGTAAAACGTGATCCCTATTACCAAGACTCTAACGTTCGTCCGTCCGTCTGTCTGTATGTTACCAGGCTGTATCTCATGAACCGAGATTGCTAGACAGTTGAAATTTTCACAGATTATGTATTTCTGTTGCCGCTATAACAACATATACCTACTCACTAAAACAGAAAAAAAAGTGAAGCTCCAATATTACATGGTACGGAACCCTTAGTGCGGGAGTCCGACTCGCACTTGGCCGGGTTTATCTATCTGCCAACCCTTTAGTGTAATAGTGTATGATGGCCCTAAACCTATCTTTGTAGTGTGTATAGTACCTTTGACCCTTTGCCGTGTTAAAATGGTGTAGTGACATTATGTTAGAATTTTTACGAGGTGAAAAATCGAGCTCGCGTGACTCGGCTTTCCGGATTTATTGCATAGAATGAATGTGAGTATCGGACCAGGGGTGGACTAAGTCCTTTTGATATTGTAGAATTTTAAAGATAATTTTATTAAAGTCATAAAGACTTATGTACCTATAATATGGCTATTTAAAATTAACGTAATCAAATACAAAAAAAATTCAGCGTAAACGCACTGGAGAAGCTAAACAAATTGGTGGATTTTGGAGTTTGTTTTGTTAAATTTGTTAATATTTAAAACTATGCACTAGTAATTTTGTAAGCGTAATGCGTTTCTTTTTCTTGAGTGTATTTTTATTTTTTGTATTCTTACTTAATTTTAATATGTTGTGTTGTTATTAAATATTGCGGGAGACGATCCTTTTAAAATAAAACTATATATTTCTAGATTCTAGAAATAAATACTAATTTCTATTTTATTTACAAAAAAATATCCTGTTTTTAAATGGCGAAATTAAGAAAAAACATCTTGTTATGAAACTAGTTTCGTATGAAGATGATTTTTTCTTCTTTAGTAATTAGTTTCAAATCTCTGGTTTCTTATGCAACCGAAGGGAAGTAACCATAATAATTTAAATCTTTTAAGTGAAAAAGGTAGATAAGTATATTTTATGAATTTAAAGTTATTTTAACGTTTCTTAATTCTTCCCTGTAAAGCCCTCAGTATTTCAGTAGGTACGTTTTTGACCGCGAGCCGTGAGCTCGAATTCACCACTTTTTGTCGACTTCCGCCATTTTTTCCCACTATTTTTACCATTTTTATACCATTCCCAGTGATAGGTTGCGTGTTAGTTTCTGATTTTTGTATGGAAATTGTTTTTCTGTTAAAATAGTCGAACAGTTTGGTTTTAAAAACGTTTTGATTTGGTGTGGATGAAAAAGTTTGAGAGATTTGTGGGAATTATCGTGTTTTATTGCGATTCAAATTTAATGCTCTCAAAAGATGTTTCTTAAACATTTATTCCAATGGGCTGCAAATAATTTTGTAGATACAAATACGTGTTTCCACGGGCTCCTAATAAAAAAAAGTTTTCTAATAATATTTAATATTCATTGGTTTATCAGAGGTTGATGATCTTTGCGTTGATGTACCAGTTTTTATGTACAGACTTTGAATTCTATCTATATAGATTCATAGCTTTTGTCCGCGACTTTGTCCGCGTAACATTCGAAAATCGTTCTAATAGGATTGGACCAAGGAATCACGTTGTCCCATACAAACTTTGCCCCCCTTTTTCACCCCCATAAGAGTAAAGTTTCGGAAAATCCTTTCTACGGATGCCTACGTCACACAAAGAACCTCCCTGTTCCCTCCAAGTTTCAGGTCTCTACGAACAGCGGCTTAGACTGTGCGTTGATCCGTCAGTCAGTCAGTTAGTCAGTCAGACATTCAGGACAAAGAATTATAAACGTATAGATTTTACCTCATGTATCTATCAAAATGCAAAGTTAATTAAGACTCATACCTTAACAAAATATGAATACAACATGACTTACTAATTACTCCTTCACGCAAATAAACACTGACGAGGTTATTATGAAATAATTTCTATAAAAAAACCCGTCAGCAATTATAGGGTTTAATGTCAGTTAGTGTCAGTTACCTGTCAGCTTAGTAAACAACATGAACTTGCCTCGTTTATTAAATTGTTATTTATTTTCAACTTCATTTATTTGTAAGGGTTAATATAAAAACGCTTCATCACTTACCACCAGGTGAGATAGTCAAAGGCTATATAAAATGCGATTGCAGGACCCAGTTGCAATCCATTGAGCATTTTCTTCAATAATTTTTTAAGAGTCTACTATTATTATTTACAAATAACTATTATTATTTACTTTTATTTTTTATTGTTTCTATTATTATTTTATTGTCTGTTAGACGTCCTGTATCACGGGGCTATGGAGCCCCGGACCTTTGGAATGCGTGCGTGGAGCCGAAGCCAACACGTAGAGGCCCTTTACAATAACAAGTATAATAGCAAGCAATGGGTCGGATTCTAAACCGGCGATTATCCCTGTCTACACTATAAAGTGCAACCAAGGATGAAGATATAAATCGGACAAATATGAAAGACTAGCTATAAGTCCCGATCCCGTGGGAATATAAAAAAGTAGCATATAGCCTTCCTCGATAAATGGACTATCCAACACAAAAATATTTTTCAATTCGAACCATTCGTTCCTGAGATTAGCACGTTCAAACAAACAAACTCTTCAGCTTTATAATATAAGTAAAGATGTATCGATTCTTCTTGCAGCCAGTGTATTTATTTTTAGAAGTAGTTAAGTAGAAATAAGCCTAAGTAAAATATCCTATAAATAGGTACTTAGTTTCAGTATTCAACGCATACCTAATGTTGTTACATTGAGTACCATGTACCATTTGGTATACAAGCACTTAATATTATGAGCTAACTGCGAACGTTGGAACTCCGTAAGGGGTAATCGCTGGAAGTGTCATCTGTTTCTTTACCTATTACACCTATTAAATGCAACGCACAATGGAGATACGCAACTGGCGACTGCGACAATACTATCTAGAAGTTCACTGTTTAAACATACACGATAATAATATATTTATTAGAAAACAAACGGCATTCACTACAAAAGATCGACAAAATGAAAAAGTTTTTGGTGCACTGTCTTCCTGGGGATTTATTTTTATTTATTAAGAAATACAAACATCTACTTCTACTTAATTTTAAATAGGTGTCTTCGCAGATGGTTGGCTAGAATAGTTAATAAATGCTAGGGGCACGGGCTACTTCTCGCATCGTCACTTACCAATGTGTGATAGTGGTCAAACGCTGACCCAATTATAACAAACATAAAAAAAATAAAAAACCTTAAATGCTAAAAAAAGAAAATTTTAAAACGAATTAAACCTAAACATAAAATTAAATAATAATATCCTACACACATAATTAATACAATACAAACGAACACAAAATATAAAATAAAAAAACAAAACTTTATCAAGTAAACCGCCCTCAGTCATCCCTGGCGCAAAATACCCCATCACACTAGCAGCGTTACCACGCTGAATAGCTATGGCCAGCCTCTGCATCAGGAACGACCCGGAACGGCTATTCAAATCTCTATCCCTCAAACGCAACCTTAAAACGTTTTTGTCGCATAGTTATTACACTGTCGTTATATTAGTATGAACTGTAAGAGATATAAGTACCCACACTCGAGGTCGTATCCCCGTTTACCACCTATAACATTAAACAAATCTGTTTCCTAACAGTTATTACACCAAAAATCGTTTTAGCCGACTCTATTATAACGTTCCGGCATAATTTCGTGTCTCTATACCCGTTAGGGACAGGATATGTAATTGTGTTCTTGTTATATCACTTTTTTGTGTTATATTTGTATGGTACATTCACTTGCAAAAGTATTAAACCACTTGAGTAAGTCATTGCAGACGAAATTTAAACAAATTGGAGTAGATACATTGCACTCTTTCGTCAGAGCAAATTAATGCGATTAAAATATACTACTAATTTGTTATTCCTTCACGCAAAATCTACTAGACCGATTGCGATATGTAAATAGCTGGAGACCTGGAATAACACATACTTACTTTTCATCCCGATATTCCCATGGGATCGGGACTTATGTGGGTGAAACCTCGGGGCGCAGCTAGTAGATAGTAAATATTGCAGGACAATTCACACAGCGCCATATAGTCCCGAGGTAAGCAACGCACGCGCTTGCCGCATGTCAGAAGAGACTTGATCGAAAGTTATCACCGCAAACTCCACGATGCGGGTCTGCCATTTTAGTGCTCTGTTACTTATTATTACGGTAGGGTTAGCCTGGCAAAGAATAAATCTTCTGTGCCTCTTCCCTTTTTCGTCCTAATTTATCAGCGCCAACACATCGTGTTCTGGGTTGTCGGGTCTCATAAGCCTTCCCCCTTCAATAGACTATTCTACATTTTAGTTGAGTTCACAAGTTTAGGGTTTAGTTTTATGACCGTACCGCCAAAGACGACTATCAGATAGCTAGTCCGGTATTTAGGAGCACCAAGGCTACCACAGACATATTCATTCCGGATTCTATCGAGTTTGGTTACCCCTCCCGACCACCTTCATTTTCGTAGCTGAGCAAAGGTTGATTATCTTTTTAAGTGCATATTTACAATTTTTATGTGTGCATTTACTTTTGGTGTTGATTGTACCTACTTGTTATAGCACTTTTATACAATATTTGTAAGGCACTGGTGTTAGATTTTATGATGCAAGAGTTATGGGAGGTTGTAACTGTTTGTGAGATTAAAACTGAAAATGTTATAGGATCTTGAGGTTCAAGGTCTTTTTGTTTTTGTTTTATGGAGAAAATTTACATATTAGCATTTTTTTGTAATAAACACATGTTCCTATAGTGTTGTTATGGTACCCTCATTGGTTTCTTGTATCTTCTTATTGGTGGGCAAGTTCCGAAGGCACACAGCCTAACTTATTTTTAAAGATACTTCAAAGTGATGTAAGCATGCTTGATACCTATTATTTTTTTTGAACTTTTGAAAGAAAAGATCGCAACATGACATAAAATGCTTCACGGTTCGAAGACTGTGGACATTCGTCTATCCGGAGTATGCACCCGTGAAAACAAACAGGGATTTTTGTTTGAAATACTCTCATATTTCTGCTTGGTCTCCTTAAGGGTACGTATGGGCATAAAACGGTTCACCTGTCGTCGTCATCAATACAACAAAACATATAAAAAAAGGTTCATCGGTCCCCAGAATATCAATTTAATCAAAGCAAAATCTTGTTTTAGGTAATTATAGCTTTCTGCTAAAAATGTATGGACTAAATCTAGGTTTAGTAAAATCGAGATTTCGCTGCAAGATACTCATAAAGTATCATTTTCACGGGATCAGAACCTATGTGGGTGAACTCACGAGGCATAGTAATGAGGAGTTAGTATCAAATCGTCGCAAACTCAGGTAGTCTAAGGCAGAAACTCGTCTAAGCAGCGGATGGTCTGAAGCTGATGTCGTCATAAATGCAGGTGGTCTAAACTTCAATTTTGAATACTCTAAACAAAGTGAGTCGTTATCTATTAAATCCCTAAACAAAATAAAGCGCAAAACTTTGTAGAATTTAGTGAATGGATATGCCTATAATATTATGGTTTGAAAAATCCTTTGATAGAACTTTTACTTATAGTCATTAAATCCTAATTTGTATTCCAAATCCACAGTATTGCAAAAATCTTTACCTATTCTAAAACAGAACTAATCTTAAACAGCCACTCTCCTATTGTTCACCATCTGCTCATTTTCTCGCCAAAATGCGGTCGTCCTTCAAATCTAACGTTTTACTCACACTAAAATACGTTGCAGACTTCGCACTTGCAGTTGGCCGATAAATTGACGTCACTTTTAGGAAAAGTTGGGGATCTTCAGGGCACGAGTGCGTGAAAGCGTGCTACATCTTAGACCGTATCGTCACCTACCATCAGGCAGGTGTGATGGTAGCCTATCACTAGACAAAAACATTTTCGTTGCTTTTATTTTGTTTTTGTTTATTATATTGAATGACAGGAAACATGTTTAATTTACGAGTAAGTTTAAATTTCTTATTGCCCTAAAACTCGACTCAGTTCAGGATTATCTAAACCATGGAAAAAACGTGACCCGTAATGAAAACATGAAACGAAATACTGTAGTTCTCTTACTTATCTATCTCACACGTACATGGGAGATTAGTTTTTATATGAAAATAAAGAGAGAAAAAAAATTAAAGGGACATCGTTCTAAACGCATGTCCCGCGACACGATCATTTTTTTTCAGTTTTTGTTTAATTTTTATTGATCAATCGGTCGATAAAACATCCTTAGTCCGAGAATGATTTCACTCACACTACATTGAATATTGTATCAGTCGATCTGTCTCATGTCGCCTCTGGGATATATATGTGGAACATAAAAACTGTCTCCCTTTACTCGCGATATATATTTTTACGTTACTACGTGAATTTGTTTTTTTTTTTGTACGGCTTCCGGAAGATTTGATTTTTGGCCTCCTCAACACTGAATTGAAAAAATAAATAAATATTATTGCAAGGTACTAGAGTGCTGTTAACATGAATCTGCACGTAGTTAAAATGGGAACTACGCTAATGTTGCCAACTTTGTGCACGTTTCTAAACATGGTACTTATGGAGACCACTCCAATCAAGTATAATAGGAAGTCTCCTAATGTACTCGTATACTGGCTATTTTTCCCCGCGAGACCTCTTTGGTTGGATCCTTTTTGCTTAAAATGAAGTAAACTATATCCAGCACCTATACAACCCTCTCAGCTTAGTCGACCGTGTCCAGAGCAAATACTTCAGGAGCTAACTTAACCACGGGTTTTATCAAGATGTTTTCCTTCATCGATGTCAATTAGCGCATAAATTTTTGTTAACAAAAATCCATTGATGCACGGCTGGCCAGGATTTGAACCCACGACCGGAATGAAAGTCGAGGCATCTAATACTAGGCCAACAGCGCTCCCTCTCCTATTAAATCATTAACAAATAGATTAACTTACCATTAATCATAACCATAATATAATTTTTTTTTTAGTTTTATGTCTTTTCTCTAGCTAGTAACATGAATGCCACTCTAGCGCCCCCAGTTACGTGAACTTACTGAAAGCTTTGGAATAACTTTCAGTAGGTCACTAGCACACTTAAAATCAAACTCCCTCTTATACAATAACAATAATTTACTGAAAGGTACTCCTACATAATTGAAACAACTTTTCTCTTCAAAAGAAAACTTATATTTTTATTTCTTCTGAACAATGGTCGTAAGTAACTTACTCCGTAGTTCTGCCACTACTTAATAATTTATGGACCGGTTAAAGCTAGCTCGAAATAATACCTTTTATGAATTATAAAAGGAAATGTTATTGCAGTAGTAGGTACCTAACATATTGGGTTTGAATCCCGGTCGTGCATCATTGGATTTTTCTCACGAAAAAATGTGCGCTAACTATTGCTCTTACTGTAAAACATCGTAATGATTTTGTAAAAAAAAATCTCCGAAATTACTGAACCGATTTTAATGATTCTTTGTACGAGGATCCATTAATTAATTAAGAGTAAAATATACTAATCCGGACAATTCTACTGAATCGAGACCTAAGCAGGTTGAACCGCGGGGCAAACATCGTGATGTGAAACTTATGAAGATACATTGATCTATTAGGAGTATCATAAGAATAGGCTGCTAGCCTTCTGGGAGGACCTGAAATGGTTGGAGTGACAAGTAGGATATTCTCACACACACAATGGCCCAAAAAATGAGGCAAAGTGCGGAAACAGCCCCGTAAAACTAAACTAAACTATCACGATTTACGCAAGTAAATCCGCAAGACACTGCTAGTTATAAATAAACTCGCTTACTATATTTTGTATACATAAATAGAAGTTTTCATAATAAACCAATTTATGAATAGAGCAGAACCCAATTACAGTGGAACCATTTGTTGGTTTTGTAAATAATCCATTGTGATTTGAAGTTTGGATTGCAATGAAATTCAATTGCTAGCAATTATTTATAACAAGCAAAAAATCTATTGACTTTAATAATTTGATTAAAATTTTTAAAGGCACACGATTTGTATTCATAGAACATATTTATCAGGGTCTTAATCGCTTACCTACTCTATTTTTATTGGAATATCGCGGTAACCTAAGCTAGCCGAGAAAAAATGTTACGCGTTAAAAATGTTAAACGAAAAACCGTAAGAGAAACTATTCTGCCCCATACCTCTCTCATACATCTATTTTTCCACTAGCGGTGTTGGCTCAGTGGCAGATACCTCGACTTTCATTCTGAAGTTCAAATTCATGGGTTCGATCCCGGCCGACCGTGCATTTTTCTTATGAAAAAATTATTTGCGCTAATTAACATTGCACTTACGGTGAAGGAAAACACCGTAATGAAACCCGCAGCTAAGTTGGCTCCAGAACTATTGACAAGTTCTTTCCTCTGGACATTGTCGACTAAGCTGAGAGGGTTAGTGCTGGGCAAGACTACTCCATCCTCACGCAAAAAGGGCCAAATTAAAAAGGGTCTAAATGCGAATACATGTACAAGTAAGTAAAAGTTTTTCCCCTATATTTTTTTCATAAAAAAATATTAAAAATAAAAAATGAAAGTTTAAAATAAAAAAAAAAATTAAAATGACTACATTACAAACGCGCAGCCCAGTGACACGTTCATTTTTTTCTCTTACCTCTTCCTTTAGACTCTGTCACAATAGTCATGGTCGCAAGAAGACAAAAAATACGAAATTTAAACTCAGGAAAATAATTTTTATGAACAGGGATTTTTAAAATTGGTTACTAAATATTTGACAGAACCTGGCAGCGACTGCACCAAAAATAGGTTAATTGCGGAAAAATAGGAGAAAAATAACAACACCACCATAATCTGAAGTCGGACAGTATACTACAAAATGGAAAATTGCTTCAAATTATAGGTCAGTGTCTGACTATCACACCTGTCTGATGGTAGGTGACGATATACCAGAACGAGTTGTAGTGTGTGACGTATACGATGATGAATGTTTACAGTAAGAAAATTAATATTGTATTTTAAATAGATCAACACATAACGTGTTGACGATACACAGTGACAAATGATTACATTTACCTAGGTAAGATAGTTAAATAAATTGTACATTTTCATTAATAAGCACAAGAGTTTCCCCAATAAAGATCAGTTTACAGTTGATACTTAGTTGATAACCAACAACCATCGTGTTATTTACACCATCCTTTACATGGCGACCCTGCCAGTCCACTGCTCCTAGGCAGTGCTGACGTGCCGACCTGGGCCGGGACAGGACCGTGTGAGTTCCGAACCAGTGCAGTGTCCGCGGTATCGAACGAGCAGTAAAATCTAACAAAACATCACAATCACATAAAAAAAGAACAAAAACAATCACATAAAAAAAGAACAAAAAACAAAACAATAACACCACTAATTTAGAACAAAAATTCTTGCAAATGGCAAAGAATAATGGCAATCGAACAATAATTACTTGTTTGCAAGGTGGTTAGGTTCTTGAAGTTCCTATACGTGTAATAGCTTTAGATGCCAATGAAGAAAATGAAATACACGTGACTTTAAATGCTCATACCTTTTTTACATCTAGTTCACGAAATGCTATCAATTTCATTCTAATCTAGAAAGACAGAGAAATTTATCATATGTTTTCTATTTCTGTATATGCTCAAGTATTATCTTGTCATCATTATTTTGTTACGATGACGGCCGAAAAGAAAAAAAGTAATTTAAAAAAATTCAATTACATTTAAAGAGGGTTTTTACGTAATACAATCGACATGCGACGCATATTCAGAATATTCAGAGTTAACATGATGCGTAATGAATAAAAGATGTCTGCTGTAAACCGACCCTAGCTTAAGCTCATCAAGGGAAACGTGTCGTATTGAAATATATATCTGACATACAGACATACAGACTGTACGAATTTACTGTTTCAATATAGGTAATTGGCCTTTTGACATTTTCCCAGTAAGTCTTTTAAAAGTAGCTAAGTTAAAAGTTAAGTAGAAAGATAAAGGTACCTAAGTTAAGTTAGCTAAAAGTTAATTAATTGAGTTACTTATTTGGCATGCTTGTGTGCCTGGATCTCTGATTTTCTGAGCGACCGGTCTCTTGGAGTAGTCATTGAAATCTGCTCGACTGACTCAGGGATCCATGATCTCTGCAACTTTATATTAGCTGCATATCACCTATTTTACAATATACAAAAAAATCTGTTGATGCCTGGATACGTAGACGACAGCACAGTTGCAGAGATTTCAATCTCTGAATTTAGTATAAAATATCCAGCAGTACGATAAGACTTACAACGATCGGGGAATTACTTACGAGATATTTATAATCCCTTTTGAAATATTTGATACTAGATAACTAACTTAAGACATTCGAAACTTATCACCTAAAAAATTGGGTCTTAGTGGAAAAAGCTACGTAACAAACGAACAAGGTTGTATGTCAGTATAAAACCCCTTCTTTTTTCTTTTATACCTACTATCCTACATCTACATTATAAAGAGGGAAATATTTTTTGAACGAACAGACTTCAAAACTACTTTTGAATTTGCTACTGGACTTTAATGCCATTTGGTAAGAAGATGCATCGAATTCTTGGGAGTAAAACGATGCCCGAATTATTAGCTCGAAATATATTCTTAAAGCTAATAATCTCTCCGTCTAAGTAACAGCTTATTTTCGGGTTAATATAACGTCAAAAAAATTCCCAAAAATGTATTCCAAAGGTGGATAGAAATAGCCCTCAACCCCTTTCTTATAAAATTACCAATAACCCTGTTTACTATAAAGCGCAATTCAAATAAGGCTAATTTGTTATTCCATTCCATCCGTATGTCACAGAACAAAAGCCAGGGGTACAGAATCATCTAAAACGTCTGTCATCTCGGATTCCGTCTCATTTCGCGGACCAACGACTCACTCCGTTTTTGATGTGTTCCATTAGAGTGTAGGTACTTGAACTGGAGTGGAACTTAGCCAGGAAATTGTCTAGGCATTGCGTAGCTGCGGGTAATTGGTGTCGCTGCCGTGTGCCATATAGCACCACATCTTATGTTCAATCTTCAAGTTACTGATGTAATGCAGTATTACCTGTTTATTCGGGTAGGCTCGGAATTTTCAAAATTCTTATGCTCGCTTGCATCTAAAGAGTTCTTCAGCGTTTGTTGTCAGGCGCCAACTTCCATTGCTTTAGAAAAAAAAATTGTTAAACAACCTATAAATATAACATTCTAACTCCAAAAGTTTGTGATTAATATTAAATACGAGGTTGTCCCTTTATAGTAAGAAAATGAAATGCATGATTCTTAATTTCGCTTGCGACATTATTTGCCGCGTTTTGCGCAGTGCAGGTTTTCAAAGATGCATTTTGCTTTATTATTATTTTTTTCCTTTAAGTTAGTAACTAATTAAAGGCACAATTTTATTTTTTTATTTGTTATTAATCAATAATTAACAGTAATAAATAATAAAAAGTGTCAGGGACTTAGCCTCCAGATCACTCGATTGTCTGTCTGTCTGCCTGTAAAAACCCTTAGTCTCAGGAACGGGTAGAGATATCAAGTGAAAATATGCACACGCTTAGGTTAATAGTAATAAGTCTCTAAATCAAACCATATTTAAAAAAATATATTTCCTTCAGCGAATTTGTAAATAAAAACCCTTTTAAGAGGAAACTCCCTGTAAATAATAAATCGACATGATCTCCGTCTTTAATATACGAAGTTAAAATTCACTGAACACTATTAGCTTCAATGTCCGCATAATAAATACCTATACAGGGTTATCGGTAACTATATTAGCAAGCGGTTGAGGGCCCCTTCTCTGCACCTAAACAAACAACTTTTGTTCTACGACTATTAGAAATTCAAACTTTTATTTGAAAATTTTGAAGTTCCTAAAAATCAGCTGTTCCTTACAAGGTCTTATACCCTTAGATTAAAAATCAGCTGATTTTCGAATTTACAAAAATCAACATTTTCAAAATTATGTACGAATTTCCAAAATCTGTTTGTTAAGGTGTACCTACAGAAGTTGTCCTCAACGGCTTGCTAATATAGTTACCAATAACTCTGTATATAAGTGTACCTGTCGGGAAACAGCCCTAAATCTATTCTCATCCCAGACACTGCAGCAATGTTTTTCTCTTGCAATGCGCTGAAATAAATTAAGCTGTTATTTAAAGAGAAGAATTTAAATTCGGTTCTATTTTCTTATTCGAAATAAAATGTATTCAAAATCGATTTATAAAAATAGTTGTCATAATAGTTATTTTTGCTAATTTTTTACCGGGTCCGTTGGTTTTAGCTGTATATTAATAAAGCAGTCAGTCAGTCAGATCCATCACTTTTTTCTTAGTAGATTTAGTAGATAGGATATGCCAATATGGTCTTAACTTTTCAGAACAATAAGATAATTATTCAAATAAATTATAAAAATTCTTGGCAATATTGCTACTTTTTATCCCGATATAAACAAGTATAGTTTTAAAGTCTTTTAAAGTTGTAAGTGGTTGGAAAATTATGTTGTATAAGTGCGTTTCTACAAAATTATATTAGATTTCAATCTACGACTAGGGTATATACTTTTAACAAAATTATGTTTGATTACGATTTCTTACTGGGCTAGTTTTACAAAAAAAAAAAATGATTTACTATTTCAAATTTTGTAATTGAATTAGGAAAATAGGTACTTAGCAATATAGACTTCTTTTTCCCGATTTACCCACGCATAGTTTTAAAGCCTAATAAAGTTGTAAGTAGTTGGAAAATTATGTTCTAAAAGTGTGTTTCTACAAAATAAAGTAAGATTTCAATCTACAAGTGAGGTATATACTTTAACAAAATGATGTTTGATTTCGAGTTCTAACTGTGCTATTTAAAAAAAAAGTAATTTACTGTTTCAAATTTGGCGGAAAAGAAGGTTTAAATAACCTCGAGTCGTATTCATACTCTCCCCCGCAATTAGGTAGGTACCCAAATGACCTACTCAGTCACAGAACTTCAATATTTATGTCTACGATATTATTCGTGCGAGATAGAACACCCAGTTCTATTATACTTCATGTTGATATACGCACGTACGAAATTAACGAACCGAAAAATCAAAATATTATTGTCCTTTTTACGTACCTTTATGGGACGACGACTGATCCTAATTTTATGTTAGTAAGTATATTATAATAATTCGTTTATTAGATGAATCAAAATTACTTTGATTAAAAAAATTTCATTTGAAATAAAGAATCGCTGCTACCTTTGACATCGGATAGGCATTGCCATCCAGCCCAGTCAGCCTTTTGTGTCCAAACTTTTACCAAACTATTTTTTTTAATTTAATTAATTAAGTCCGGTTGAAATTTCAACCGGTTTTCAAATTAACATAACCTCTAAAATTGCCAAAAAAAACCTAGGAGACATCCTAGGAATATTTTTGGCAATTTAATAAAGCGATTTAAAAGTAGGTATGATCTTAAAGTTAATGACCTCTCCGTGTAAGTAAGATTTTCGTATAAACTTAACTTCATTTTGGAAATAATATCGATTTTCCAAAAGTCGTAGAACGAAAGTTGATTGTTAAAGTACACAGAAATAGCCCTCAACAGCAGTTTAGGGTTATTTCTGTGTACTTTCTATAAAAATTAGCAATAATCTGTATATCGCAAAAAATATTATGGTAAATCTGAACGTCAAAGTCAAAATGCTTTATTCACTTGAAATGATACTATTTGCATAAAATAACATTGAAAAACTAAGTAAGGGCGTATGCCTTCGGAACGCGCTCACTAATGAGCAGAAGGCACAAAGAACTCATGAGGTAAATAAAAAGGCACAAAATTACTGTTAAAGTTAATCATAAAATTTAACAAGTTTAGGACAACCTGGAGTTTATATTATATTCTGGTAATGTCCAATGTGGGTACAGTTTTAATAAATTAACTTTAAAATATGAGTTCACTTTGTATTGCAGACCTGTTATTAAGTTTCAGACTCCCACTTGGTTGAATTTAAATATGTCCCATTTTTCGTCTCCATTGTAGTACTTACCTAACTTATATCAAAGTGATATATATTTAGAAAATTAATTTTACTCATAAAAGAGCGAATTAAACAGGATAATTTTTTTACGTGGGCCTTCAGGGCTATATCCTAAACTATAAGAGATAGCGAGAAATTTTAAAAAGGAGTTCCGTGCCGGATATTGAAAAAAACTAAAACTGCATCATTAGATTTTTGAAAAAGTTATTACCCTGGCCAAGAATTGAACCTGTTGATTTTGCAAAAAAATAATCATCCTATATTTTTATACCAATCGATAGTATTGCTGATAGAGATTAATTCCTAAAAACAAACATAGTATGGCAAATCAAAGAAACAGCACCTTTTAAAAAAACTTTTCTTCTGTCAAAATACAGAAACACCCAGACCTGAAAAACATATCTGTATACAAATATCTGTTCAAGACGAAATCTAACCCACCATCTTTCACGTCCTTAAGCAGGTATCTCCAACTATGCCATTAATGTTGCTGAATAGATATGCACCAGCAAGATTTAAAAACATATCAAAATAAAAAATCTAAATCCTGACTGACAGACGCATCGTATCAACGCATAGCTCAAATGAATTGAATGATCGGGCTAAATTTATAACATAGGTATTTGCTTGGAAAATTCAACCTCAATGTCGCTGGTAAAAGCTAGTTTTAAAAATAAAACTCTTATATAAGCCAATGAACTAGTATAAGTATTAAAATATACGAACGACACGAGTCAATATGATTAATGGAACACTCAAGATTACAGTGTAATTATTGTGTAAAGTATGTCTGACATTCACACGACATAGGTCGTGGGGAAATAACCTTACATTCTTGAAAGAAATTCGATTTTCAGGAGCAACTACGAGAGAAAAGCAAAATTAATGTCTCGGTAAATAATAGCAACAATTTATGTGCTCTATTTGGACATTGTTACGGCAGGCACCATAGTTCCCCAGTATCCAGTCCACTACCATGCCTTCACAGCAGCCTTCGTCCGGCTGCTGTGATGGGATGTAAAGGATGAGATCGAAACCGGATGTTACCTTGGCTGCATTTTATAGTGCATGCAAAGATAACCACCGGTTTGGTATCCACACCATACTTTGCCATTCAACTTGTTATTGTAAAGAGTCTCTACGTTTTGGTTTTGGCTCCACGCACGGCTTTCTAAAGGTCTATAGCCACGTGATATGGGACACATTGGCCTATCTAGATGATTGATATAGCGCCTTTTCTCTGGTAGCTACACATTCACAAAAAGGTTAAATTAGCTCCATTCTTCTTCCTCACGTTACGCGTTATGAAGTTACACCCGTTACATTTGGTTTTTGCTTGTGACTCCCTATTCTTCTGGTCGGCTTTTAAAAGCGTTTTACATCAAAAGCTCCTTAACCAAATCATTGCCTAAAATTTTCCGTTCGTAGTGAAATTTTCATGTATTTCACACGTGGCGTATGAGGGGGGAACAAATTACATAGTAGTAGAGTCATTTGATGGGTTCAGTAGATTAAAGATTTAATATTAGAACTTACAGAAGGTACTAACGGACACTACCATCACTCTAAAAGAAAACCCTGTTTTGAAAAAGAGTGCGCTCTTCTCATTGGTGGGCCCGTTCCGAAGCCACACATCCTAACTTAGTTTTTAAGACGTGTCCATGTGATCTTGTACCTAGGTATTAAGTATCAAAAGGAATAAAGTTTTTTGACTTGACTTTGACTCTTTAACTAATTGAGTATAATAAGTAAGGACAAGTATATTTGTATAACTATAACGTACTTATAGTAAGAAAAGCCTCGGTCCGTCACCGCATGCAATTGCAATGCCCGGCAGACGGCATATATTATGTCAACTTGTATGCCTATTGTAATATCTATTGTATATGAATGCAAATAATTGAAGGAACTAAAACCGAATTATCGGCCAATTTAGTTTCGGACCGATAACAGTGTGTAACAGATACCCTATATTACCCCTTTTATACATGTAGGTAGGTACTTAGGCTGCTTCTTAGATTTAAGGGTCATTGATCTTCGGGTTTATTTGTTTATTGAGTTTCGAATATCATTTTATACATTAACTAGCAGCGTTCCGCGATTTCACCCGCATAGCTCCCAATCCCGTTGGATTATCGGGATAAAAAGTAGCCTATGTTATTCCAAATTAATCATTGTATCATCTCATCAAGTTTCATCAAAATTGGTCTAGTTGTTTCGGAGCCAATTCGTTACAATCAAAAAAACATAAAATCTTTCCTACTTATTATATTAGTGTAGATGGTTTTTATTGCCGAAAACAGCTGATTTCCACTTACCATTGAATCAAAACTTCAAATTGCCAAAGGTGTTAGAACTAAAGTTGTTCGTTTAGATGCCTAGAAGAGTACAACAAGGAAAATCTTTCGTCAAAATACATTATACAAATAAAAAAATATTATTTCATAAATATTATATTTTTAATAATAGTCCACCACAGACAAGTTTTTAGTCTGCGATGGTAATTTTTTCCAATTACAAGTGTTTGACCATTATTGTTGTGTTCCATTACTGTCTATCGGCCTTTCATTAGAGGTCAATTGTGATTGTTTTAAAATTGTATACAATCCTGAAACGTGGCTTGTATTTGTACTGAGTACAAGTAACTGAAATCGAATGGAAAATTTACATATTACTTCTATTCTAGAAATAGCTGTTGGTAATAGAGCTTTGTGTCAACAAAACTTTCTAAAATAGACATTCTATTTTTGGGCATAATACTTGAACTTGTATACGGGGGCGTTTTTCCACCACTAGACCTTATAAGTTGGGTCCTTTTTGCGTGGGGATAGTGTAGGCTTGCCTACTTACCTAGCACCTATCCTACCCTCTTAACTTAATAGACCGTGTCCAGAGGAAAGAACATCCTATTTTGATACAGCCTATTTAGCTTTGATTCGTAAAGAATCAAGAACCTCCTACATCCTAACTTAGTTTTTGAGACGATTCAACGATTCAATGTGCTCATGCAAATTGTTTCAATTGACTAATAAGAAATGGGTTCGTGTACTTATGTACGCGCGTGAGAAGTTATAGGTACTTCCAGAAGTAATACGTCCGCCTGTATGTCCATCTGTCCGTCCGTCCGTCTGTCCATCCGTCTGATATTTATTTTGCGGGCAGCTTCAACTTGTTACTTTAGTGTTAAAGTGATGCGCGCGCTTCTTAAAATTTCACTCTTATCATTTTTTCATAACGCACATAAATAATTATTTCAAAAATTAGTTTTCTTTGACTTTATTTCACTTTCACGTCTACTAAGGTAAATCAATTTTGATGAATTTGGTATATACAACTAAAATTCATAGGTTAGGGATACATTGGGAAGGACCATTTTTTATCCCGATCCCGGATTTACACGGGTGAAACCGCAGGGTACAGCTGTAATAAAGATAAAAGCGGACATTGACACCACAATAATTCTTATAAATATTTATTTATATAATCATCCATCAATAATATTGAGATCAAAGCAACACAATCAGTTATACAAATACATCATTCTACCATAACTTGGGAGATGTACCTATATACGTACCAAGTTATTGTTATGTTATGTTAAGACGGTACACTACACAGAAAATAAAGGTTTCTTGAAGGAAGAAATAATCCTCCCCCTATCATCTACCAAAGAAAGAGAATAATTTCTTGCTTTTAGTAAAAAATCTTAAAATGAAAAGCAGCACTTATTCGTCATTTAAAAACGATAACGTTAGTAAACAATCTTAAAATGATAAGCAGTACTTATTCTTAATTTATAAGAAATATTCATAAACTACCTGTGCCCCGCGGTTTCACCCGTGTAAGTTCCGTGGGAATATCAAAATAAAACGTAGCCTATAACCTTGCTCGATAAATTTACTATACAACATAAAAATAATTTTTCGATTCGATACAGTAGTTCCTGGAATTAGCGCGTTCAAACAAACAAGCACTTCAGCTTTATAATATTAGTATAGATTAAAAATACTGCATGGTATTTTCAAGAACTTTTATTAAAAACAAGAAATAATTCTATAGCCTTCTTTAACAAACCTTTTGTTCTGTGTAGTATTGCTTTCTCCAAATGTACCTACCTCTATTTGTGTACGAGCTGTTTTTGTGCAACTAGACCAAGGGGTCAGGTAAGCCGACGTTTAGTAGGTACAGGTCCTGGGCAAGACTACTCCATCCTCACGCAAAGATGGAGTAGTCTTGCCCCTGAAGTAGTCGGTTCTATCACGATGTTTTTCTTCTTATGTATTGATGACATCTGTGGCAATACTAACTGAGCCCCGCAGTTTTAAAGCACTAATAGACGATCGAACCCGGTGCGGTCCACACAGCGAACTTAGTACGCTCCGTACCATATTCGATCGTGTGTAGAGCGGCAGACTGCTGCACATTAATGAAACATGATTGTGTGTGAACAGTGCGTGTTGCGGACCGCACCGGGTTCGATCGTCTATTAGTGCTTTTAACCTCGTTCGTATATTTAAAAGTGAAAGCGATTTCTTACAAAAACAGAATATAAAATAGTTACTAAAGGCTTAAAACTTTAACAGTTCTTTTTACCCCTTTTATAGTTAGTTGTGGTTACCAAAATCCTTCCTTAGTGCTTGCCGTAAAGTTTCAGATTCGTAGCATTTGTAGTTTCAGAGGTTTCTTGATGAGTCTTTTATCATTTATTTATAGACTTAGTACTTATTTGTTACAAAATAGGAAAACATATTAGCAGCGTACCTAGTTTGTAAAATTATTAGAGGCATTATTTAGAAAATAAAGGAATATTATTTGTATGGAGAAAGCAATACTCGCGTACCCTCTTAAGTTATGGTACATATTGTCTACAATAGTAAAAGGCTTATTCTTGAAAGTTGTTACGTTTTTCGTTTTGTTATCTCAAATTTGGATAGAAAAAAAAGCAATTTTTAAAGACAAAGCATATTATGGCAAACAAGGAAACAACATTATGTTTGTAAGTTTCTCAAAAAAAAAATGCAGGACAATCCAAAGAGCGCCATTTAGAACCGAACCGATATTTATGTACAATATTGTTTCTGGTCTGGGTTTCTGTTGTAAAACACTTGCGTTGCTTAACATGGGGCTAGAAGTCGCTCCGTAAAATGTCCTCTTATATATTTTTTCTGTTATTTAAAAAAAAAAGCAATCATGTTATATTATGTCTATCTGGTTCGCATTCTTTTGAACAGAAATTATAGTAGTACCAGCTGCGGGTAAGTCCCGATCCCACAGAAATTTCGGGATCAAAGTATACTATTCTCCATCCTCTAAACTATAACTATGCTGTTTTTCACCACATCGCGGTCCATCAGTCATTTGACGGTAAAGAGGAAACTAACAAACAAATAAATAATCAAACTTTCGAATTTATTTTCCTTCAATAAATATTATTTTCTTTTTACACGATATTTATAATTTGACGAAACATTCCCTTGGCTAAACGTGTAGTTTGACTGAATACACCCATGACAGTAAGTACGAGGTTTTCACGAAACGTATATTTTGACGAAATACTCCTTTGGCCAAATGTGCACTTTGACCAAACACACTCTTGACCAACCGCCTCAAACCCTTATGATTATGTTAGATTTAGAACGCATATAACGAACGAATCAGAACCAATTTAGAAAAAAAGCAAATATATAGTCAGTTGACCCCAGAATAAGACCATCTCGTAGCTACCACTCACAGAATAGATATCCGTTCCTATTTCCGCACTTTCCGCTACTCACATTGCAAATATACACAAACAAATATATACACGCTGTATATTAGTGTATGCCTACTATATAATGTGTTTCAACGGTAGGTATTGTAATACGAATGGGGTTGTTCTAGACGTCCGTCGTCCGTCGCTAAGAGGCTATCAACTTTTGTTCTACGACTTTTAAAAATTCGAACTTTTTAATCGAAATTTGTGATGGTATGTTTACAGAAAAATAAACTGTTTTTTTAAATAATAAAGATGAATGTATGAATGTTTTCAATATTAGTCAAAATTTTATTAACATCGTACTAATCCTACTTCCTATTACCTACTCCTACTAATTTTATAAATGTGAAAGTTTGTGTGTATGTATGTTTTTTACTCCTTCACGCAAAAACTACTGAACCGATTACGATAAAACTCGGTATCTAGATAGCTAAAAACCTTTTTACATAGGCTACTTTTTATCTCGAAATTCTTACAAGATTGGATCGGGAAATAATAAATAAATATTGCAGGACATTCCACACATCGCCATCTAGCCCCAAGTTAAGTAACTAGACTTGTGTTATGGGTGCTAGACAATGGATATACTACTTATATACTTTTTTTTGTAAATATATACTTATAATACATGGAAACAACCAGACCACAGACAAATATCTAAGCATAAATACATGTCTGAGGCGGCAATCGCAAATCGCAAACAAAACCGCAAGGCGCAGCTAGTACACCATATACAAGTTGTATTCATATATACAGGGTGTTTAATACATATATACATGCTGTTCCATTATCAAACTTGGCACAGATGTAAGATGTCTCTCGTATTTTTCATATTGTTTGTTTGTCAGGATTTATTCGGTTTTTATATTTTTTTTATTTTTGCAATGTTGCCAGCTCCAACCCGTTGCCAACATGAATATTTTGTGACAGGATGTTATGTGTTACCACGAATATATTTTTTCCGTCTAGTTATAATTCATTTCGAAAGCAGCGCGAAAAATGAACGTTGAATAAAGTTGCACCAAAACAAAGAATCAGGTACCTACCTGCGGGTAAGAGCCACCTGCCCCTTAATTAAAAACTAAATATTTCGTAAAAATACGAAAAACTACGTTTTATTATTTATTTTAAATTAATACAGAACATAACTTAAAACAGGTCATCCGATAAATATTTGCTTTATTGAATTGTTTATTGATTTATTTTTGAAAATCGAAATCGTATGCTTAAATCTAGTCTGTTGTAAAAAAACAATTAGTACTAGAAAAACTGCTGTGAAATTACAAATAGTACCTAACACAGGCATCTATTATATGGTCATTAATCATAGCATGCGGGGCCGCGTGCTGCGACTAGTTAATTATAAACGGGAATGCAATATAATTTATGTAAAGCAATTTAGCAAATACTAGTTGATGCATGTTACCTACTTTGAATTAGATACAAATTACTACTCTCCTGGATTAATAACATAAGAATATATAAATACTTAACAATGTTACTTTGTCAGTCAAAAACTTCTTCTTTGCCTCCCACTTCAACTGAGATCGGCTCTGCTTATTTGTTGGTTTTTGGGTCTGGTAGTCCTCCCTTCTGCAATAGACGGGTCATGCTGGTCCACCATGTCGACGGGGAGCAACCTCTGCTTCTTTTGCGTTCAGGAAGGCCTAGGGCTTCTTTGACCACATACGCTTCATGACGTGAACGTACCACCTGAGCCTGTCTAGTATTATATAGGAGCGACACGAAAACTCCATTTGTCAGTCAAAAACAATAAGGAGAAAACCAAGTCAAATTTTGGTAGTTTCCTCGCAGTGTCTGTAGGTATAACCGGTTCTTTTGGGGTTTTTTACTCCAACAGTCGTTATTCCAAATCGTTTATTACTACTAGTTCAGTTGACCAGTACAGTGAACTAGTGAGATTTTTTCTCGTTTGTTCAGTTGATTGAATTAATGAAATTTTGTTCTGTTGTCTATTGAGATTTCATGGCAAACACTTTTAATTCGTGATGAGTTTTAGGTCACGTTTGATTTCCACGATGCTTGTCTTCACCGTAGCAGCCAGCAAGCATTATAATTCGTACCGACACAATCCGGATTGAAACATTACATAATATAACCATCAAATACCTCATAATAAAAAAAATCAGGGTGAATAATGTGGTATAAAAACCGGCAGGTTCTGCAGATGACAACCGGTGATTTCCATGATTAATGACATCACGCTCGACGGCATTCGGCACCTCTTAATTTTCAGGGATTGACTTTATTTATAAGGTGTGTTGATGACAAATTGTGACACTGAGGGTGGATCCCGCATCAATCATTGTAATTAACACTTTATTATTGTTATAATACCTTTATTTCAGACACAGGATTTTTTAAAAAACGGCCCAGTGCGTTTCTATCAGAATGTTACATGGTTCATTTTAATTTATTATTTTATCGGCGTGTTTTATATGTATATTCGTGCTAAATTATAGCTTTATAGTCTCTGAGCTAAGCCGCGGACGGACGGACGGACATGGCGACGTATTAGGTTAGAAAACGGAACCTTACAAATTGAGTAAACTGTATAAGGGCTGCAGCAACAGTGGAGTCCGTGAAACGTTTTATATTACCACAAGTCGACACAATTCTAACGGACCTTTATTTTTATACTGAGCGAGCCTTGAGCTTTCTGAAAATGTGTAATTTTACATAACTAAGGCGTAAGTAAAGCATACACCTAAGCAGTTCATGACTTGCTGCGGTGCAATTTTTAGACACGCAATTTTACTTCAAAATCATTCTACGGATGTAGCTAATTAAGCTTTATTAGAATATTAAGGCATGTTACCCTCGAAAATATATTATGACAAGATAATACAAAAGTATGCATGAGCCACTATCTAAATATCCAAGGTCTGTTTGGAAAAATTCCGAAGAAATTTTTATCACCTACTCAAAAATCAGATGTTTCGGATCTCAGTGTTTTATTTGTATATTGAGCTTGGACTATAGTTTTTATTTCAAGATCCCGCCTATTTAGGGATCTTTGATTCACGAGGTATCTTCTAGGAAGGCATGCTACATCTTAGACCGCATCGTCATTTACCGTGTGATATTGGTCAAACGCTAACATATTCATTTAAAAAAAATCTAAAGATTTAACTTTTTAATAAACTTTATCATAAATTAATAGTTTTTTTTTGTATTACATTACTTTCACTTTCGCTTTTTTAATTTGTATTTGTCTATCTAAATACATTTTATATTCAGGTAATACACCGTATATGCTCTCAGGTAGCAATAACGCTAAATTGAAGACTATAGAATATTTAAATTCTACCTCAACGTATGGTAATCTACTCTCGGCATAATAAATGACGGTCCCAAAGAGTTTTATATTACAAATTGCACCTAAACCTTTTTTCTTAGCAAAACTGTGATCCAGATTCTAGTGTCTGTTACGCTTTAGAGCTTAAATTACGCCTTATTAGTGTCAGTTATACCTCTCATTAGTATCAGTTACATCTTATTAGACTCAGTTACAGCGTCTTAGTGTTAGTCACACCTTAGTAATGTAAGTTACATCTTAGTATAGTAAGTTTATGTATTATTTTTTCCAATTTAAAACACAAAATTAAATGTCAATCAGTCAGTTATTAATGTCACTTACACCTTAGTTGAGTCATTTACAGCTTTTTGGTGTCAGTTATGTCAGTTACAACTAAGATATATAAATACATTCCTTATTGTAAACACCATTTTAAACAACTAATCTTAAAACTAAGTGTTACAAAGGGCGACCTCATCTCTCAAAGCAACCTCTTCTTGGCAACCTTTTATCTCTTCCCGGCAATCTTTCTAGTAGAAGTTAGTAGAGTTAGTTACATTTCATTAGTGTCAGTTACACCTCGATCGGAACCAGTTCCATACAAGTAAATTAAAAGCCTTGTACGGAACCAGTTCCGAAACTTCGGTTCTATAGACGGCCGAAGCGCCTTATTAGATGGTAGAGTCAGTTTTAGAGCTTAATAGTGTCAGTTACGCCTTAGTAATGTCATTTACGCCTTTTAGTAGTGTCACTTGCACCGTATCATTTTAAGTTACTCTTAAATAGTGTCACACGTCGTTTAAAGTATACTTGTAACACTGAGATTTTTATAACGTTCAAAAATATTATGTCTTTCCCACAGTAATATTAATTTTCTTTTGGTACGAAAGGCACGAGGCGTTAACTTAAAACGTTTGGAACGGAGTGTTTTCATTAATATACCCTTTTTTTTAACAAAAAGGTTTAGTACACCTGCAATGGTGAAACTAGCGAGGTAGTGAAAATGTTGTTTACATATGAAACTGGTGCTTTGCAGTTAAAGTAGGATTTTTTAGGTCGTTTTCTTTAATTATGTGATGTTTTATCGTACTTACTTCCTACTAATATTTATTTACAATGGTGAATTTTCTGTGTATGTTTCCTACTTTTTCACGCAACTGCTGAACCGATTGCGTTGAAACTCGATATGTATTTAAGCTACTTTTTATCCCGATATTTCGGGATAAAAGTAGGAATCGGGAGTTATGCGGGTGAAGCCGCGGAGCCCTGCTAGTTATTTATAAAGATAGACAGACAGTCATAATCCTTAGTACAACCATTATTTCTTAGACATTAAGAACAATTTGCTTCCACGTATAGACTTTTTGTCTTTTATTATAAGTATTGTATATACATAGAAGATTAAGTAAATAAAACGTAAGAAGGCCGGTGCTATATTTTAAAAGAGATACAGGGGATTAGCCTGAGCCATGCCCCATGCCCCTTTCAAGGAAAATGTGAGAAGAATATTAATTTCAAGGAAAAGTGGTCGAAATGCAACTTATGAAGAGATTTCGTGAGATAACGTTGGCTTTAGACGAACAAGTTTTTATTCACCAACAAAAAAATAAATCTGACCGTTTGACCATTATCTCACGATGGTAAGCGACGATGCGGATTCAGATGTAGCATGCTTTCCTAGAAGATACCTATACAATTGCTGACTTGAAGACCCCCCCCCCCCCAAATACTGGAGGGTCTTCAAGGGACACGTGTGAAGGTAGGAAAACGGCAGTGGAATGAGATTTTTATGACCTATCCTATTAAAAAACATTTAAAATATCAATGAATTCAATATTATTGCAGTTACTGATTGTAGCAAAAGTAGATGTAGAAGTAGAAGTAGAGTAAAACTTCTCAGGATTATTATTATTGTATTAATGATTTTATAGTAGTCGTCTTTAAGACACTGGTTGCCTATTTGCTCAAGTGCTCAGATGACACTAAAGTGTCGTCTTTAAGCATTCAGGTGCTTAAAGTGGAATAGACTATGCTACCACGGATATGCCGACATTTTTTTCTCGGCATGCCTATTTCCTTTTAGGTCCCTGGGTCCCTTCAGACAGTCTCAGAATACAACGTTAGACTAAATATAAATTTTATCGGCCGATAAAAAGATTTTATTCTATGTGACTTAAAAAAAAGCTTTCTACACAATAAGATGGGGATTAAGAGGCTCGGACGATTGTACTCGACAGCTTGACTCAAGAGGTCATTGTACGAAGTTTGAGATCTCTTTGGTTGAATTTTTGGTCAGAATTAAGAAAGCCTTTTTGAAATAGGTTTCTATAAAATTGAGTCTTATTATTTTGTAATTTAACACACTAACAAGTCCCTTCACAGGCCGGTATAGCTTTTTTTATTAATAACATCATTATATCAAAATAAAGCCTAAGTTTATGTGTTAAATACCACAAAAAAAAAATATAGATACGCGACGAATTGAAAACCACCTCCTTTTGTTTAAAGTCAGTTAAACATCTTTTTAAAAACAAGCTTTTATTGCATTGTCACGGGATTTACACATGTTTTCAAAATTTCAGCTCAATCGGTAACCGGGAAGTGGATAAAATTCTGTGTAAAAGCTTGTAAAAAGACAGCCTTTTGCCCAAAGCAATCTTTTACAGGTAACGTTTGATTGAACAAAAAATCAAAGACGTTGAAGGTAGTGTAGTAAGCTAGATTTAGTCCATACTTTGTCTTGTTGATGCAAATGCCAAAAAGGCTGATAAAGTTTATAGTAACCATTATGTATTTGGTGTTAATCGGAAACCAACTCACTTTTAAACAGACATTAACACGGGTACAACCGCGGAAAGCAGCTAGTATTTATAAAAAAAATTGACAGTTTAACGATAAAATCTAGATTTTCTAATTTAAAAACAAGTGGTCCTTAGAAAAGCTTCACTTGAAAAACAAACAAAATCACTCAATTCGTGCGAGTGGTTCGAAATAAAAGACAGGAACGTGACCTTAATGAGGCTAATGGCCACTTTGTAGTGAGGTTAGAGGATGGTCAGGGGGCGGGTACACTGACGAATTGGGACCGGTTCTTGTTTTATTTAGCTACTACTCGCTTCTACGTCTGAAAGGGTTCAATTTACAGAAATCGTTAGCGGAGTCCTGCGTCATTTAGTTATCTTTGTGTCAGCCCGATCCGTTCATTGGTCCATTGGTTTGAGCTGTGCGTTAATCTGGTAGTTAGCTCCAAACTGAGACCTCACGTGTCTCTATTTTTACCATTTAAGCTCACATTTAGTCATAGTAATTACTTTCCCGTAATTACTATTAAATAAATAATTATTTTGGGTTACCATTTTTATCAATTTATCCCCGACGCAAAAACGACGGGGTGTTATAAGTATGACGTGTGTGTGTGTGGCATCGTAGCTCCCGAACGGATGAACCGATTTTGATTTATACTGTATGCGTAAGTTCCGATATTAGTCCCATAGTTTACCTGCCATAATATAGTACGTCCCCCTGACCGAATCGGTATAAAAATATCGGTTTATAAACAATAATTTAACGAGATAACGTCATAAGAAAACATTAATGCTAACCATAGCAACGTATTATCAATTACTCACGTTCCTGGCACGTGAGTGACGTGGCTAAGGTTACTTTGTTAGTAACGGAACGGAGCGATTACGTCACACTTTTTTGTGAGTGCTGCCGGTGTTCATAAATTTATAAGACGTTATCACGTCAATAGCTCATGTGTTTATTCCAGATCTCCAGTTACCTACGTACTAAGTTTCATTGAAATCGGTTCAGTAGTTTTGCGTAAAAAAGTAACAAAGATACATATTCTTGGCTGCAAGAATTATTGGCCTGAGACAATTTATCGTTTATATAACGCTACTAATCGAATGATTTGAAACTCTTTCACTAATATTTTGACGTTATAACGTCGAATAAATTGATGGGACACCTGCATTCACGAAAAAGTGTCATGGTAATATTATGTCAAGTCATGCGCCCTATGTATGCGTCGTCATGCGTCATGGTAACATGACAATGACGCGTCCATTCCTGTTAGGAAACAGAGTATTTAATAATAATATCGCTCATCTGGGCTTGTGTTTTGGTGACGAATAGAAGACTTATATAAAAGAAAAAACAAAAAAAAGGGGAAAAAAACTCAATTTTCCATCGTTTTTCTTATGACGTTATCGCGCAAAATTATCAAAATAGCTTTTTTTTTATAGGAAAGAAAACCGAATTTTTTGAAAAAAGAATTAAGTTTAGCAAAATTTAAAAAGGAAATGATTTCCATGGATTCCAAATGTAAAGTTAAATTGGTGCCACTAAATTGGGGATGAATAAACTATTGAATACTTAATTTTGTCACTGTCTAGATGTCTGTCCGTTTATTCTTAAATAGATACTATTTGTGTACTAACTTAATCTATTTTATCTTTGGAAAGGAATTACTTCATTTTGCTGTCTATTTTTATAAACAACTAATTCTAACTGTCATTCCAGAGCTCCAGCTATCTAGAAGTTTTTGGGTGATCAGTGAAAAAATCGAACTACTAAAAAACTACTACCACACCTCCACCACCACTGATGGAGGTGACGATGCGGCCTAAGGTGTAACACGCTATCATGTTTAGATAGTTCACTCGAGACTTAAAGACCCGATCTAAGTTTAAGTAAATAAATAAGTATTGAAAGACTAGCTTTTGCCCGCGACTTCGTCCGCGCAAAGGTCGAAAATGGTTCTAATAGGATTTTGTTCCATACAAACTTTGCCCCCCTTGTTTACCCCCTTAGGGGTAGAATTTCGGAAAATCCTTTCTTATCGAATGCATACGTTATACAAAGAATACACCCTCCAAGTTTCAGGTCTCTACGATCAGCGGTTTAGGCTGTGCGTTAATCCGTCAGTCAGTCAGTCAGTCATTCAGGACAATAGTACATTACGATATAAGTGTGGTAAATTGATCTTTGCATAGAGGCGGTTTATGACGCGCGAGCGGCAGCGAGCGTGTTATAAAAGCCAAGATGCAAATATCAATTCCACACGTATATCGTACGACGTTTTTTATCACAGTTGCGAATAAAAGAAAAGACTTGAAAAGAAAACAAAATAATAATTAACAAAATATTTATGATAACTCTATGTTTACATTTTTTTAAGGCAATATTTTTTTGTTAATTATGCTCCGGAAAGGCCAGGCTAAAGACTTTTAACCTATACATCCTCGTGTGACATACATTATTTTTTAAGGGTTTTTCTATTTGTTTTTGCGTCGGGGGTTAAGAACAAAATACAATGGTACGGAAAAACAATATATTTAAGTAAAGAAAAAACAAAAAATACACAACTCAATTTTTAATCGTTTTCTAAGTCATTATCACGTAAAATTTTCGTTCGTAAACCGACTTTAGAGACAACCATTTTTGCTAGCTAAAAAACTCTTTGGTACCTACCTTTTCGGGATAACTTTACAGCACTAGTTAACAAATCTAAAACGCACGCGTGCATAATATGTTGGATTATGAGCCTAAAAGCCGTTGAATAAGATCCACTTTATGAGCAACTGTGATAAAAAGAATTTTATGTGTATAGAAAATAAGAAACTCAAATTTCTAAAAACATTTTCTCACAAAAAAAATCTACTCGAATGCATTAAAAACTTGGAATAACAATAAAGATTCGATTTAGAATCGAATGCAAACCAACTGAACAAAGATTTCGTATGCAAATTACTACAATAGCTACCGAAAGAATACGTGTTAAAATTTCATTCAACTTGGAATATCAAATTACACTTGTGGCCATTGAAATTGAGTACTTAATCCTTATTTTTTTAATGGATAGTACATTTTTAATTATGTTTTGGCTTTGTTCCGAACTGAGACCTCAAGGGTCAGTTAGGTCTGACAAATCAGTAAGGCAGGACTTTATATACAGGGTTATTAGTAATTATACTAGCAAGCCGTTGAGGGCTATTTCTGTGCACCTATACAAACAACTTTTGTTGTGCGAGATTCGGAAATTCGGAGCGGCATGCGGACTCCGCACGCGGAGTTTTTGCACAATGGATGAGTGAAAACATCGCTCCTTTACCTTCCTCCGCTTCTGTGGACAGGCAGCGTATAAAGCGTCTTGTTATTCCGTCCCAAATGAGGTAAGCTGAAGTGTACCATGGTACAACCGATGGTGTGGCAAGTAATGAAACTCCCATTCGGTGGTCCTCTGTCGACACTCGTGTCGGGTGTCAATTATATGCTTATCTCTTAGTGGGTAAAAATACCCTTTTGTGTCTACCCTTACCCTTGTCAGTAACTTCTTAGCGAGGATTTCCTGCGGATATCTTGGAGTGAGTTACCCTTTACAGGGCTATTAGCACTTATATGCAAACCTTTTAAGTGTTAGAGTAAGTGACCTCTGGAACTCATATTAAGCAGCTGGAATCCTATTTGTTAAGTCAATCTTAGGTATATGCCACAAAAAGGTTGTTTAATCACAATTAAACTCATTAAGGATTTAATCGCGTAACCGTCTAACCGCGTATCGAGTAGTTAAAAATCTTAGAAAATACTAAGTTGTATAATGATAAAAAATATAGGTACTTACTTATTTCATTTTTTTTATATTATGTTATTACAATTTATTTTAACTAAACACGACTTAAAAACATACATTATCGGGTTTTTGTTGTTATTGTTAAAAACTAACGTTTCGAGAGCTTTACAGCTTCCATAGTTACATGACGATTCAAATGATTCTAAACCATCAAATTAACATAAAAACCGTTCCTTTCAAATACACAGATTTGGATGACAGTATCCTGGGGTCTTAGAGCCATTGTTTACTGGGCTTAAGACTTTACCTAAATCTTTTTAGAAATACTTAAAGTTGTAAGTTCCTTTACTTCGCGACAACCTTAAAAAACTAAAAAGAAATATATATTAGATCACGAACTGAACTTCAGGCCGCGTGATTTGCATATATGACCCTCCAACCCTGTAAGTGGTGTGAAGGTTAAAAAGGGATTCCGTAGTGTTATGCAAAGTAAGGGTTTATTGGTTTATTTTAAACTTTTGATGTTTGGTACCTAGGAAGGGTTGGTATTGGTCGATTATACTATTGTGCCAGTTCCCTAATACGTCATCCGTAATAAAAATGATATAATTGTATTTGTGCCAGTTTAGTACAGGAAATTTTGGAATAGTGGTTAACTAGTACCACGTGTGCCAGTTGCCAACTACGCGCGACGCCAAGAAATTACAAAATTTTTTTTTTTTGTTAAAATTACATCAATTTACCCAGAGTTTAGGGAATTTCCAAAATGTGACAATACCATTATTGACCTAAAGGCTTGCTACCAGTGATAGTGTTGCCATATAATATTGGAAACTAGCTTTTGCCCGCGACTTCATCCGCGGAGAATTAGTAAACTGAACCAAGGAATCACGTTGTCCCATACAAACTTTGTATCCTTTTTCACTCCTTAAGGGTTAGAATTTCGGAAAATATCTTCTTATTGGATGCCTACGTCATACAACGAACACACACTCCAAGTTTCAGGTCTCTACGATCGACGGTTTAGACTGTGCGTTGATCCGTCAATCAAATAGGACAAAGAATTTTATATTTATAGAAGATTCAGTAAATAAGGGTAATTTTCTCGAACTTTAAATTAAAATAATTTTTAATTTTTCACGAGAAGTATCGAACCTTCTGCCACCGCGCCACTCTTGTCTCTGAAACACAAATATTTATAATTTTTAACAGTATTTACATAATAAATCAAACAAGATATATTCCATGAAAATCTCCCAAACATTGTTAGATTCATCACAAATTCCATGAGAGCTCGTATCTTAAATAGTTCGACCCAGTTACGTAATGTACGTAAAGATATTCAAATTACAGCGTCATAGAGGTAGCATCTGAACCGGGTTTAAAAATTATTGATCTCGATCAACGTCATTTCTGCACAATTGTCTTTTCTCGTAATGTCCTTTTTCAGAATGTTCATATCTCAAAGTGTCCTTTTCACAAAATATACTTTCTCAGAATATCTGTTCCTCGAAATGGCTTTTCTCAGAATGTCTATTTCTCAAAGTGTCCTTTTCACAAAATATACTCTCTCAACATGTGTTTTCCTAGAAATGGCCTTTCTCAAAATGTCTTTAATCAAATTTTCTTGCTCAAATTGTAAACTTGCATAAGTAACAAATAAGTACAGTCTAAGTATACGTTGAGCTTTGACGTGTAGTATGTTTCCTCTACTCTCTGTTGTTAAATCTCTTTAAACGTACGCGAATAATTTTAAAGTTACTAATTAATTATGTAGATATACAGGAGAGTTTTGGATGGTTTTGATCATGTTTGGATTTATAGATCTGATCTTTACCATGGGTTAAATCTACATACACTAATATGATAAAGAGGAAATTTTTTGTTTGTTTGTAACGAATAGGCTTCGAAACTTCTGGACCGATTTTGATGGAACTTAGTATGAGAATACATTGATTCATTGGGAATAACATAGGCTTCTTCCTATCCCGATATTCTCACGGGATCGCGGGTTACGCGGGTGAGACCGCGGAGCGCTGCTAGTACTTAATGATTTGCAAGAAAATACACCTTGATGACCTTATTTAAACACACACTAAGAACTATAATTCAGACTTTTAGAACTGATTTATAGGCTAAGACGTTTTGCCTACATAGCCATTCCGTAACTGGGTATTTAGACTTTTTGAAATTAAGATGTTTTTATTACGTGTTCGGGTGAAAAGATACTGATTTCGCAAAATGTCAGTAGTTACAAAATGTAGATAAGTATATACTTATTCATGCAATATGTTCAAACGTAAATAAAAAATAAAAAGACAAATATAATATGATATCTTTTTACCATAAAATAATATAAATTAAAAGAAATAAATATAGCAGGACATTCCACACATCGCCATCTAGCCCCAAGCTAACTAGTAGACTTATGTTATGGGTGCTAGACAACGGATATACTACTTATATACTCTTTTATATATAGAAATAACCAGACCACAGACAAATATCTAAGCATAAATACTTGTCTGAGGCGGGAACCGAACCCACAGCGGTGTAAAAAAAAAATAGAAAGAGAATAAATGTCAGGTAACATTAGATTTAATAAAACAAGAACATTATATTTTTACGTTGTCACCATATCTATTGAATTGCTTGCGAGGCAATAGCTTTATTTGCCCCTACTTTTGTATTTCGATTCGAAATGAAATTATTATTTAACTCGAATATAAAAAAAAGGATGGATATTTTCTGTTTATATATTGCATTGTGTTACCAGTTTATAAATACTTACAAAGAATTCAATTCAATCATTACAAAAAAATAAATACTAAAGTGAAGAAGGAAATCAAAATAAAATAAAAAACTTGAGAGGTATCAAGGGACACCAGGATGGAACGAAGAAAGATGAAACGAAAAAACTGGCTTGCTCTCTATGAGAGAGATAGAGAAACACGCGCACGCCACACGGCTTACAACTATAGCAAAAAGTGTCACAACTTTTGGTCTTAATTTTTCTGTCTAGCCCCCTTTCGCAACGCGCGATAAGGAACTTCGTTCTAACAAAAAACATACATAGGTAAGTACAAATATATACATGGCCATGGCTTTGTAAAATGCCCGCGGAACAAAAAACCGGCCAAGTGCGAGTCGAACTCGCAAAAGAAGGATTCCTTACTATATTGTAGCCTCACTTATTTCTTTCTGTTTTTATTATTTGATTATAGCAGCAACAGAAACACATCATTTGTGAAGATTTTAACTGTCTACCTATTACGGTTTATGAGTTACAGCCCGTAATCAGACAGACTGTGTAATCTTAGTAATGAGGTTCCGTTTTACCCTTTGGCTAGCGGAATCCTAAAAATGGCAGACAGTTTACTAGAATAGAACGTTAGTATTTGTAAATATTTAATTTTTATTTTTTTAAATATAAACCTACAAAGGGTGAACTTTTAAAAGCTCTCTGTAATCAAATTGTAAATGTTTCAAATTAGACGAATATTTAATTATTCTAATAAATGCTTTTCAAATGACAGTCTTTTCACATTCAAAACTGGATTTTATTTCAATAACCTCAATAATATATGTATTACGAATGGTTAATAATCACGTGTTTCCTTTGATTCGAGTCACGATCGAGTTCCCACGGTACTTATATGAGTGAATAAAATATATGGAGGACAACAGTTGGTGATCCCACGCACTGACGACTTAGAAAATAGGATGAAAGGAGACTATGTACCTACCTACAGACATTTCTTTATTAGGATTAAATAAATAAATGCCAAAGATACCTAACACCGGAACGGATGTTTTGGTAAACAGATCATTCTGTGAAACGAACATTATGGATGGATTCAAGGAAGGGATAATTTTGAGATAGAACCATTTTGAGTAAAGGTCATTGTGAGAAAAGGACATAATTGGTGTACAGTTTAAGGGGGAACATTTTGAAAAAAAAAGGCATTTAAATAGGATGTTTTAAAAAGGGACATTTTGAGAAAGAATCATTTTGAACAAAGGACATTATGGGTAGGAAGTTTTGAGTTAAGGACATTCTTTGACAGCATAATTCGTTTGCCTCTAGTTGGTAAATGGCTGTTATCTTTTGTCTTAGGCTTGTTCTAATAATTATTATTTTCTTCTTCTATAAAAATTCTAACTATCCGAGTTGTGAAGGAAGCAAGTAAGCCTTCACTTTTCATAGCAATAAGTTTCTATAAGTTATCCTATATATTTATGAGATAATCGCTAGAGTGGATAATTGCAAGTATTTACTTGTGACAAAATGCACAAGTAAGCACTTAAACGTATAAAAAAATGTATAAATCAAATTAAATTTTTAATACAGCAACAACAGTGGAGCTCTGGTAGAAACTCCTAAAACCAATTGTAATTAAAGGTATATTGATGGGTGTTATTCTGAAATATCAATTTATTTATTTAATATGTGTATTACACACAATATTAGAATAAAAAAATATAATTATATTTTGTTTGTTTGTAACTAATAGGCTCCGAAACTACTAGACTGATTTTGATAAAACTTGGAATGTGGATACATTGATTCATCGGAAGTCTTATAGGCTTCTTTTTATCCCAATATCCCTACGGGATCGGGAGTTACGCAGGTGAAACCGCGGAGCGCTGCAGCTGCTACACTGGTAACTTATAAAGTCTTTACTTATGGTAATTCATTTCATATAGTGGAATCAAGTTTTACGATTCAATATTGCTTACTTCGAATATTATCGCTTGAACGACTTCATAGATTTCTACTTTATTAACTTTCAGATTTATAATGGAATTATTTATGACTTGTTGCGTTACCCGATATGTCCTAATTCTGTAAGAATATCACGGTAAAAAGTAGCCCAAGTTGTAATGTGTTCTCGTATTAAGTTTCATCAAAATCGGTCTAACAGTTTCAGAGCCTATTCATTAGGAACAAAAAATCTAAATATTGTTTCGAATACTAAATTATTTGAACTATAGTGTCCTATGTCCTTAACTTGACTTTTAGACTACCCTTGGATAAATTTTCATCATAATCGGTCTAGCTGTTTGACCGTTCAAGGAAAAAATCAATCTTTTTCAAAACAATTTTTAAATAAGATGATTGTACACTGTAAAATCAGCTGTTTTTGACAATAAAGACCATGTTTAAAATACATAGTAGTTGAAACTCAAAAAATAAATGACCCAAAGATCAATGACCTGCAACTCTAAGACAACTCTAAGAAGTACCTGTTTTTGGAAAAAAAATAATCTTAAAGTTTTAAAACAAAAGTTGTTCGCCTAAACGTCTAGAATAAACCCCCTTTCGTATTAGAAACAATTTTTATAATCTCTTTCGTGTTTTTATCTACCGATGTCTTATCGGCTTACCTTCTAAGAAATTTCACCCCTGGCTACTAGATACACTTATGATACACAAAAGAAGACGCGAAAAACATCTTAACGAATACATAAAACCATTAATTCCAAGATTTATTGAGATAAACGTTGGTTTGTGGGAGGGATATATATGGGACACTATCGTTCAAACGATGACTGGACTTGATTTATATTAGAAAAGATTAATGTGGAGATCATATTCTAGTTCCTATGATATTAAGAATCATTGGAATAAGATGTAGGTAAGTATAATATTATCGTCTATATAAACACTTAAGGCGGTATCTTGGCAGCGCTTTCACGACACAAATGTAAGAGAGAAAGAAAAAAAAACATTTATTAACACACTGTGGCGGTCACATTCCTGTGTGTTGGCACATACCGTCATCTTTTATCACGATCGCGGAAATACGTGTCTTTATTGTATCTTAGTGATCTCACGTGTAAACTTGATAGTTTGTATAATGTCAGATGTTCTATCTAGATATCTTTAATAATACTATGATAAACAATTTTTGTTCTACGACTTTTGGAACTCCAAAAAAACTTTTGATGTTGTATAAATTCGAAAATCGATAATTTTTTTATAACAAAGAACAGCTGATTTTCAAGTAATTATAACCTCAAAGTTTACAAAAAAATGTTCGAATTTCCAAGAGTCGTAGAACAAAAGTTGTTTGTTTAGGTGCACAGAAGTCAACCGCTTGTTAATATAGTTACCAATAACCCTTTATAAGCTTTGATTTGTCAGGTTATTAGTAGGAGAATAAATCCTACAGTCAAAATCGACGACTAGTTTAACTGTGGTTTAACTACTCTATCTGGGCCCCAAACATACACGACATAATAAAAGAGGTAAGCAACAGAAACATAAATTCAACCTACTTAGGTTATCCAAGGAGCTGTGTGACGCTAACCAGGAATGTATAGAATTTCGTATATGAGTTGAATTTTCCAAAATCCTTTCTTAGCGAATACCTACGTTGTAACAGCTATTTGTATGCCAAATAGCTCGATCCGTCCGGTGGTTAGTCAGGACTTTGAATGTTATAGGAAAAAACGTATTTTTAGTCACTTTTCAGGAGAATAAAGAGGTTCCTTCCTAAATATTGCCTCCAAAAAATCGTTTTTTGTATAAAACCTAGATTTGCTCCACACATGCCTCTGTTATTTTTTATGACAATGAATTTCAAAAGAAAATGTGACCATCTAAAAAACCAAAATACATTTTTATTGAGAAAGCGCTGCCAAGATACCGTCTTAAGTGTGCAGACGATATACCTTCGTCTTCGAATTATTCGAAATGTATTCGTTTGTTACTATAGGGTACCCTCTTAATCAAATGGTGCCGTCAAACGCAAGGTTAATATAACATCTACAAAATATGGAGACTTCTCTTAAACGATGAGTGGACTTGATTGATCTTTTCCATGCTTTTTGTGTAGATCTTAACTAGTTCTGAACACTCCGAATCTCTTGATAGATGGTGCTCTAAGGAGAATGGGCGTCCATTTTTTTCTACGGCGGTATCTCGAAACTATTTCGAGATATATTTATATTAATATGACCTTTACATTAAATATAGATAATTTATCTCCTAGTGGGAGGCTTCTGTTGCGGCTTGTTACCACTCACTCGCCAAGCGGACTTGTCTGTGTTCCGATAAAACTAACCACCTCCATAAATAGCTAAGGGAGTTACCACAGTACGATTGCACAGCACCTGACTAAACCCTTTCCCATGTGGTAAACGAATGCCCACTTCGCCATTTTCCCGGTGGATTGTCGGATATTCATAAATTCACAACTGCCGCCGCAAGCTGGCTGAGAAACTTGGATATAGAGGTTTGATCCACGCCATGATGATGATGATGATGTGTTCTGATACATAGGCCGGTGCAGCCACAAAAGGACGGTTCGAAAAAGTTTTTGATCCACTGCCTTCTTTCCTTCTTTCACTCGCGTCCCTCGAAGGCCTCCGTTTGTTTGAGGGTGTTTAAGTTAATTGTTTAAGGCGCCGTTTGAAAAAGTCCCACCTTAGTAAAGGAAACCGTTTGAAACGTTTGAGGATGCCGTTTGAAACGTAAGGTTCAAATAAAATGACTTATAATGTGTGGTTTCATGCGGTTTTTTTATAATTTAGCGGTCAGCGTTTAACCAATATCTCACACGATGGTAATTGACGATGCGGTCTAAGTGATTCAAAGACTCCCAAATAAACGAGGGCCTTCGAGGGACGCGAGTGTAGGTAGGAAGACGGAAGTGGATCAAAAACTTTTTCGACCCGACCTCCTTTTATTTAAGAAAGCTTTAATGCGGATAAACACTTACTGCAAAAGTTAGTAGCTTACCATTCATTATTCAAAATAATTAAATCAAAACTAAACATAACTTAAACCACAAACAAAAGGTGCGTCCACACACCACACAGACTCTCCAACCAAATGTTTATGAGCAAACAGATTAATTTGTCGGTCCGTTCGTCTGAACCCAAATTGTGGTTTTGTTTGAGCTTTCGTTTTAAGACGTGATTCCGAAATTTAATTAGAAATGGGTGTTATGCCCACTGGATCGGAAGCTAGTCGTACGACTTTGAGAATACATTTCGGGACCCTAATCATAATTGAACAAATTCTAACCCCATTTCAATATTATTTAATCTACAGCTAGTAACTTTTAAAACCCTTATCTATACTTATATTATAAAGCTGAAGAATTTGTTTGTTTGTTTGAACGCAATAATCTCAGGAACGACTGGTTCGAATTGAAAAAATATTTTTGTGTTGGATAGTCCATTTATCAAGGAAGGCTATAGGCTACTTTTTATCCTGATATTCCCACGGGATCGGGAGTTACGCGGATGAAACTGCGGAGCGCTGCTAGTCAGTACATAATATCTATTTATGAAAAATCATTTATATCAATTTTATTGCAGGATATTGCACACGGCGCCATCTAGCTAAGCAATTATACTTTCATTACTTTTCATTTGTAATTAAATACTTAGTAAACATACAGAAACACCCAGAAGATTATATGAATATGTAGGTACTTATATTTATGAAAATCTATTGAAATTTGGCGCTCTAATATTTAAATTTGTTTTGGCGAATTAAATGTTGACATTTTGTGAAAGACACGCCACGAAAAACTCGGGCATTCGTACCTATTTGAAAAATCACGAAAAATTTCCAGATTTATTCTTAGTGCCTTTCCTATTACGCTGAAATTGTTAGTGATTGATTATGACAGACAAGTCGCGGGAAGATCGAGCATTGGTTTCGTAGGTACAATAACTGATATTCCCGAGATCGATTCTCGAAATCGTAGAAATAGAAATTAACACAAACAAGGTTTGTTTGGAAACAAAAGTGTAAACAAGTTTTCGGGATCAACGACGGGGTTCGATTTTGTTCGGGTAAGTGATTTTTCACGGTAGTGTTGTGAGGTCCGCTAAATGAAGTGGGGTCAAATCGAATTTGGTAAAACGCTCTATTGATGGAACAAAAGGAAATTGGACGAACTATCGATCATTTTAGGTGGAGCTTTTTCTATCTTATAATATTTACTTATAAATGAAAAAAATGGGTGAGCTGCATATCAGGGAATAACTGGTACAAACGTGAAAGCGATAGTTTTTATTTTGATGCAATAAATTGTATAACCCAAAGAGGTTGTATTTATGTCTGCATGGCACATCGCACCTCCATATCACTCCCACGTCAAACAAATGTATGGAAATCTTCTATCTATACATATAAAATACTTTGTCCTGATAACTGACTGACGGATCACCGCACAGCCTAAACCGCTGATCGTAGAAACCTGAAACTTGGAGGGGGTGTTCTTTGTATGACGTAGGCATCCGATAAGAAAGGATTTTCCGAAATTCTACCCCTAAAGGGGTGAAAAAGTGGGCAAGTTTGTATGGGACAACGTGATTCCTTGATCCATTTTCGACTTGTACGCGGACGAAGTCGCGGGCAAAAGCTAGTATAGTAGTGTCTATGTCTAAAGATGCCTAACCCTCACTGTGGTTACAGCTTGGATATTATGAAAACCATTTTTGTTGTGATCTGGCTTGTGATTGGTCAGATCAAGGTCAAATCGATTCATGCTTTGTATCTTCGCTCGAACACTTTTTAGTTCGATTGTTTCATTTGTTTTTTAGGGTTCCGTACCCAAAGGTTCCGTCCGTCTGTCTGTCTATCACCAGGCTGTATCTCATGAACCGTGATAGCTAGACAGTTAAAGTTTTCATAGTTCATGTATTTTTGTTGCCGCTATAACACCAAATAGTACTAAAACCAGAAACAAAAATTATTGACGTGATAACGTCTAATAAATTGATGGAACACCTGCATTCACAAAAAAGTGTCATGGTAATATTGTGTGACGTCATGTGTTATGGTAATATGACGAGACGCGTCATGGTAACTTAGGAAATAGAGAAATTTAATAATAATATCACTAATCTACTAATTTGGGCTTGTGCTATGGTGACGAATAGAAGAATTAATAGAAAAAAAAATATAGGTAAAAAATGCAAAATTAAAAAAGAAGGACTAACAAAAAAATACATTATTTTTTCATCGTTTTCTTATGACGTTATCACGTAAAATTGTCGTCCGTTAACCGACTTTACAGACCACCATTTTTTTGGGAAATATCAAACTTAACCATGACCAATACAGACCGTGACTTCAAACCTAACCTAACCTTGACCATACTTGTGCATAAGTATATAAATAAAATAACCCTACCAAACTGTGAATACCCTACCATTTTGCCTAAAACATCAATAAAGTAACCACAAATAAAATTAAAAAGGATAATCAAACCTGTAATACAGTATTTAATGATTTAATTGAGGTGTTGATTATAAAATGGACATCCAGTACGATTGTGGTCACATGTGGTGCGATGATCAACGAATTTTCACACAATTTAAACCTATTGTTTCATACGTTTTACTTAATGGTCTTGTTGCACTTGTCGATTTTTGATATTACGAGTTAAGCAACACCTGACGCGGTCTTTACTTAGATGGGATATCGATTAACATTGTGGCAAAAATATTTTCTCAAGCCTCAAGCTTCGTAAGGCAGGTGCATATATTATGAAATTCTAAATTTCCACTTTGAATTATTCCGTAATCGTAATTTTAACTCCTTCTCAGTCGTTTCCATAATTCTTCAGTGATCGTGATTTTCTTTTTGTCTTCTCCAACTTCAATTTCTTTAGTTTTAACTTATAAAGATTTTCTTTTGTTTCAGAATAAGTGACCATCAGAAATAATATACAGGTAAGACCTCCTCCTCAAAAAATCGTCTGAGTTTAAAAAGTTTATCAGAAACCTACTTACATTTCTTTTATATTCAAAGGCATTTTTGATAATTTCGAAAAGAATTATCAGATAATTTAATTTTGTTCATTACCTTAAACGAGTTTACGTTACCATAATTTATACAATTACGTCTGCTACCTCGTACATAATTCAATTTCTCTAAGTGACATTTCTGAAGAATTCAACTTAAAATAACAAAGGCTTTTCCATAAAAACCTTTTTGTTAAAACCACTTCCTTCCGGTGCCTGATTTTATCAAAAAAGGTATATCCGTTTTGTATCAAAATTTAATATGCCACATGAATATGGCGGACGAATGACCTGATGGGAGATTTCTTTTGATATTGAAATTAAGGCACTATTACGGTTTGAATGGTAAAATGAAAGCTCTCAGCATAGACAAGGGCCACCTCAGCTGCTCCCGTTGGTGTCGTAGTAGAAGATCCCTGAGGTATTTGTGTGGGTACGATCGGAGTCAGAATTACACACTCACTATAGAGCTCCAAAACTGCTATTATTAGAATGGTTTCAATTCAAGCAAGATTCTCAGGTCTTGATCGAGTTCAAGTTTAAAATCAGTTGTGGGGTGCCCAGATAGATTAATGAAACTAGTCGTTCATTTCGACGGTAGGATTTATCCTCCCACCTGACTCCGTATAACAGATTATAGCTTATATAATATACTACACAGATATCTAGATAGGAAAGGGTGACAGTAGGTAGCGCATCTGATATACAAACTATCACGTATACACGTGATATTCATAAGATATGATAAATACACGTATTTCTGCGGTTGCTACAGAGTGTGACGCAAAATGCTGACACACAGGAATGTGTGTCTGCCACATCAGTCATGAATTTGTTAGATACATTTTATTGGAATTAAAACATTCCAATAGTAATTTTAGAATCGTATGGTAAGTCTGAAATTCTGACTCCGAGCGATTCTGATACCTGTACTTTTTCTTGTTTTTTTGTTTATGTTATTTTATTATGAGTAGTCCAGAAAATAAAAGTGCATTTCTTCTTTTCTTTCTTTCTACCTTCTGGTGATTATCGTTATTCGTCTCCTGCGCTGTGGCTCCATATACCATCTGAAACTACAACATTGTAAAGAAGGGTTGATGAAACGCAGGTAGGAGGTCGCTTCTGGCCATAAAAACTATGGAAAAACTCTATGCAAGGCGGAAATATCCCTTTACAAAAGCGATATGTCAGTCCAATTTTTTTCCAAATAAAAATCAAATAGGTACCACGTTGAAAACACAATCGTGATCCCACATCCTATTGTTTTAAAACCCAAACATCTTCTAAAAATACAAAAATCAAAATCAAAAGCCGTACAAATCGGGATACATAGAAAAACAACGTTTTTTTAACATACTACATCAAACGAACCGAGTACAAAAAACCAGCCAAGTGCAAGACCGACTTCCTCACGAAGGGTTCCGTACCATTATATTCTGTTTGTTGTTATAGCGGCAACAAAATAATATCATCTGTGAAAATTTCAACTGTCTAGTTATCACGGTTCATGAGATACAGCCTGGTGACAGACAGACAGACGGACGGACAGTGGAGTCTTAGTAAAAGGGCCTTATGAAAGAAAGAAATAAAAAAAAAATCTCTGACTAATATTTTCTGGGTATTGAACCCTGAAAACCACCAACTAGTGACGTGAAAAGAAAAAAAGTGACACGCGAATATCTAAAAAAAAATAGGCTGCACAATTTCCACACCCGTATGAATAGATCTTCACCGAAGGACCATTGACATGTTTCGCTCATGCCAAAATGCAGCGTATGCTGTACACAATAAAGTACATTTTGCTGTGTTGTTGGTACCTAATTATCGTGATGGCTGGGTAGGAAAGAATGGCAAGAAGCCTGTGAAATCATGCACGACGATAACCTATAATTATAAGGAGACGATTAGCGTCTGGCTTCTTTAGTGATGGGGGTCTTCTTTAACGATACAAAGGGAAAAATATCGATATTTTTTAAAATGAGATATTAAAAATGCCTGATCAATATAAAATTCTTAATTATACATAGGTATACCTGCGACTTCGTTCGCGTAGGAGGTAAATTTTCCTTTCTTAGAATGCCTACATGATAATAGCTATCCGTAAATAGCGGTGATGGGCTAGTGGTTATTCCGAATGTCGTGGGTTTGAATTTTTACGAAAATTTATGTGAAGAAAAACATCGTGCGCTCTTAGTTGGCTACAGACGTATTGACAAGTTCTTTCCTTAGGACACGGTCGACTAAGATGAGAGCCCTCTCAGTAAACTACCCGTAGTTTCGGAGCGGAGGAACAAAATAGGTCCAGACCGATTTTGTTGAAACTTGTTATGAGGATATATTGATTCATTGGGAGTAACAATAGGCAACTTTATATCCCTATTTTCCAACGGGATTGGGAACTCCCAATCCCGTTGGAAAATAACTATACCTGACTAATAACTGAGTAACTACTCAGGTGAAACCGCGGAACGCTGCTAGTTATTAATAAATACAATATAGTACAATATAAATATAGTGTGTACTCAAATAAATAGTGAAGTGATCTATTCAAGCAACGAGAAGCTTCTCTTCATAAAATACAAACGATAAATACTTATCGATATTAGAGGTAAAATGTACTTATACTAAAATAGAGATTCAATCATCACATTGTAAATGATTGTAAAGCAATTTACTTTGTCTTATAATGATATTATCTACGTCAGATGTGACAATACTTTGAGTTATAGGAATTTAAGCAATAGGAATTATGATTCTGGATAGTCAAATTGTGCCGGATAGAGTCAAAGTCAATTTTTTTTACTCATTTTGAATCATACAATTAGCATGGGATCACTTTGATTCGTCTTAAAAACTCAGTTGGTAAAAAACATATCAAACAGAAAGATTGGCCGCAAGAATCTTAAACTTTTTGCAGTAATAAAGCAAGAAGTCGGCATTGAGCCGTCAATAATTTCAGATTTTGATCGAGAAAATGATCAGAATATTTGCTCATTTGCTTTTACAGAATTTGATTTTGTAAAACAAAAATGCTCTAAATGTTCTCTCTATTTTATCTATATATATTTTATCTCTTTGTTCGATATATCTTTATCGCTGGCTCTTGACTACTAAACTTAAATTGGATCGTAAAAATTCCGTATTGAATAATGAAGACAATCGTTTTGTATTCAAAGAGTAAATATATAAATAAACATAAATAAAGCTGTAAACAAACCGTCGACGTGTTTGTTATCAGTCTGTTTAAAGCTTAAGCAATGTTTTTCTATTGTTACAGTAGGTACCTACAACATTTCTAATATTGTAAGTTTTCAAATATAATTAAATTATTATTGTTGACGGCCAAGACTCGAACTCACGACCTTCTCTCTCGAAAAATATTTCTATTACCTACCTAGACAAGATTCACGATTCACTTTTTCTAGGGAAAATCAAGATAAAAGAGTGTTATTCGAGTTTTATCCTTATCTTCGTAAAAACTTTCATCGAAATCAATTCAGTAGTTATTAATCTCATACACACCCCAACATTTTTTTTTATAATGTGATAATCAGCGTTTGACCACTATTATACTGACGATGCCGTTTAAGATGTAGCAAGCTTTTCTAGAAGATACCTAAACAGTCGTGACTTGAAGACCTCCCAAATTGTACACGTCAGGAAAGACAGACACAGGCAATATATTCAAAAACTTCCACTTTTATAATACTTTGGATTCTTTCTTTAAACTATCGATATTTCCAAGAAATACCTATCCCATCCCTTGAACCGAGTGTTCTACATGGCACGCTCGACTCAAACCCAAGTTTTGTTACAGACAGGCTGGAAACACTTACACGGCTTAGCACTAAGGTTCATTAGTACACAAACTTAAATACCTTCATTAGAGTAACTTGGTGAAATGCCAAGTGATTTGTTTCCACTTTAGTAAGGAATGTAGGATTAAGTTTAACTTTATTTTCATTAGAGTTTTCATTGGAGAATAATGTTGGGGAAATTGTAATTACTGAGCGGTGTAAGTGTTTATGTTTGTGGTTTCTATAATGTGATATTAGTAAATCTATATATGTAAAAGAGAAAATCACTGACTAACTCACTCACTCACTGATTATAAAATCTCAGAAACTACAAGAGCTAGGAGTTTCAAATTTTGCATGGGGGTCTTTTTGGGACGTACTATACTAAATGCTCAGATTTAGCCTAATTTGACACCTTAAACACTATACATATAAAATTCTTTGTCCTGAATGACTGGCGGATCAACGCGCAGCCTAAACCGCTGATTGTAGAGACCTGAAACTTGGAGGTTGTGTTCTTTGTGTGGCGTAGGCATTCGATAAGAAATGATTTTCCGTAATTTTACTCCTAAGGGGGCAAAGTTTGTATGGGACAGCGTGATTTCTGGGTCCATTTCCAAATTCTACGCGGACGAAAACTAGTTTATTATAAAATTTATATATTGGCCACGGATTTTTTTCGCGGTGTGTATAGTCAAAAAACTCCGACAACCTTAGCCGACAACGGACAACCGGGTGACACCTGGGAATTTGACGTGATATTTTTCCTATATGAAAAAAATATTGAAGGTACAATATTTATCTTACTCAGAAAGAAAATAACATGAATAAAACCCGTCGCGTCATTTAGGGTTTAAAAAATACGTAACAAAAACATTTTCCTTGTTCGTAAACCAAACATTAATTATTTAAAAAATATACGTAGTAAATTGAAGCGGCGGTAAATTTACGAATTTATTCGAAATCGGTCACTATTAAGAGTAATAAACAAAGAGTCTTAAATTACAGTGCTATTTGGTAAACAGACAGATAGCTATTATAACATAAGCTTCTTCTTCTGCCGGCCCTTATCTAAATTTATTTGGGGTCGCCGCAGTATGTCTTCTTCTTTCATTCACTTCTATTAGCCGTCATCTCATCGTTCATCTGTCTCATGTCATGTCTCACATAGTCCATCCATCTTTTCTTAGGTCTTACTCTTTCTCTTCATCCCTCTACATTCTTACTCATCATTCTTCTAGTCTAATGCGATTTTTGTCTCTTCATTACATGACTATTATAGCACATGGCTTTTTGGTTTACAAAGGGCAAAGATTTGAAAAGTTTGCTCGCTTTCCGTTACGGTTTTTTTATTATCTCAGTATTATCTCTATTGTACGGTCGGCTGCATAATTATAGATCCACCGTAGAGTTCTAAAATTACTATTATTGGAATCTTTTCATTCTTATAATTTTTGGTTTGATAAATTCATGAGTTACAAAGACTTTAAACTTCAACTAACCAGCTTTAGTATCTTAGAATAGCCTAGAATCTTGCTTGTGTTGAAAACATTCTTATAGCAGCTGTTTTGGAGCTCTACGGTGGGTCTGTAACTATGCAACCGACCGTACATTATAAATATCTTTAGTGAGTGAAAAAAAACATCATATGGTGAATATCGTATCATTTATTGTTCAGGCTTAATAAACGTCATTAATTTGAATGATTGGTTTCCTTTGTCGAGGACAATCGTGATTTAATGGGGGCTTTCGAAAGATAGTAGTACGTTGATGACTGAATTTATATTTTATAATTGCTTTTGTTTACTTTATTGTGTGATTGATGTTAAAACAACAACAACAATTAAACAGTAATATAATGTAAACAAAATAATTGTTCTTTAAAATAAGACATTTCGTATCAGTGTGTCACGAATGTAATTCCTATTAGATAGGTACTTGAAAGTTCAGGAAAATTACTCTAATTAACAAAAAACAAGATTTTTGAAACGGGGTAACACCAATAATTAAAATATTGTAAAGCAATAAATGATTGGATTGGCAACATATGTTACAAATAATGCCGCATTAATGACGTCATATCCTTGATAGTCCTTGCAAGTGAAATAAGATTAAACAACCCATAGTATCTCTGTTGACCGAGTTTAAAGACTTTTCAAAGGTAAAAAACAATGGCGGCTATCTTGTTGACACTCGATCCCAGCTAGCGGAGGCGGTGTCTTAGCTGTCTGTTCTAAATCAGCTTATTATCGTCCATATAACAATCCATTAGGAAAACATTTGAGTTGCAGTGTACCGCAGTGCTCGGTTAGCGAGATAAACCGTAAGTTATGGGCTTAGCTGCCGGCTGCCGGCTGCGTGGAGCGTGGAGCGTGGATTTGCAAGGGAAAAATATGCGATTCTGTAGTGCTACGCAGAATAGAGAGAAATGGAAGTGAATTATGAACAACATGAAGGTATGATTTTGTTAACCGGATTTTTAAGCTAATGCACAGCTTTTATCGCGGACTTTGAACGCGGCGACCGAATCAAGAAATTCCTTAACGAAAATAAAACCTTACACCCCCCACTCCGCCTACCATGTAGCTCGGCTGAGCGTTCGCTTAACGTGTATGTATATGGTACGACTGTACGAAGCTTGCACGATGCAATAGCTTTACCGCGGCAGTCCCCGAATGCCACACGTTTTACTACGGCCTCTGCTGCGCAGTGGCATAACTCCCGCCTGCGACCCAGAAGGTTGTGGGTTCGATCCCCGCTGATGTACAATTACTTGATGTGGTCTAGGTGTTTCTGTAGGTATATATATATTGTATATTGGGTAAATATTTACAAAAAAAATCGTGTTTGCACTGAATTCGGAATCAAACTATGAGGACAATATCTACTATGATGTTGTCTGTGTGGACTTACCTTATTCTTTGGTCATAGATGGATAGATATGAAGCGCCAGGCAATAAGGTACGCTACGCTCTTTGTATCACTCAAACTTAAACGTGGCTTTTAACCCAGGAGGTACAGACGAACGGACTTAATGTAATCTAGAAGTGATGCTTGCATTAAAAAAATATCTATCTAATAACATTTTCAAGAAACCAAAATACATAATTACTAAAAAAATCACAGCACCATCGAGCAAAACAATATATTATTCCCTGCCCCATCCATCTTCCGAAACTCCGTGTAAAAAGCACTCGTTTATACTTTCAACAATGTTTCGCCATGTTTTTTTTCTCTCTCTAGTAGTTAGCAGTGTTGGTTTTGACCGGCCGGGTTAAATGGATACTCACTATTCAGGGTTTTAAATGAAACATCCAACATGGACTTTATTAAGAACAATGTTGATCTTTGATGTTATATCGAATGAGAAATGTAAACTAGCTGCGCACTCTGTGGTTTTACCTACGTCATCATCATCTTCCTGTCTTTATACCAATTTATTTTTGGTCGGCGCAGTATGTCTTCTTCTTCCATAGTCGTCATCCAATCGTTCACATTCATCTCTCTCATGTCTTGTCTCACGCAGTCCATCCATCTTTTCTTAGGTTGTCCTTTTCCTCTCCATCCCTCTACATTCATACTCATCAGTATTCTAGTCACATGCGTCTCTTCTCTTCTCATCACATGGTTTTACCCACGTAATCCGTGGAAATATCGGAGTAGGTACTTATATCTATAGGTTGCGGCTGGAAGACCAGCGCTGCTGATGTGCGTGCTTATCTGCAGCACATGCTCAGATACTTTTTCTTCTTCCGTGCCTTATCCCACTTTAAGTAGGGACGGCTCTCCTTATCTCATGGCGCAAAGACATTCTGTCAAGGGATGTCGGGTCGGGTAATTGCTCCTTCTTAAGGAATTTTGTCATACTGGTCCACCATGTCGATGGAGGACCCCCTTTGCCTCTCACATGCTCAGATATATACCTCTTATTATTTATACTCGGTGTATTTTCTTTTCTTTCTAATGTCTCCTATTGTTTCATGTGTATGTAAGTCGTGTGTTTGTTCAAATAATTTTTTTTCTATTTCTATATACCTACGGATTGTTTTACGCAACAGAATCTCTTTAGTTGGATCTTTTTTAGAATGGAGTAGATTTGCCCATCACCCATCACCCTTTTAGCTAAGTTGACCGTGTTCAGATAAAAGAACTTGTCAATACGTCTAGAGCCAAATAAGCGTGTTGCATCACGATGAAACACAAAAAAAAACAAATAACCCCAAGAGTTTCTTGTGCTTTCATCTCATTGGTTGGCGCACATTATAACTTAGTTTTTAAGACGGATCAATGTGACTTCGTGCATGCATGTTTCCAAATGTATAAACTAATTTAGACTTTGACTTTGACCAATAACAAACTTAGAACTCTTAGTGAAACTAATTACAGCAGCAGCAAGACTTCGGGACACAGTTTGTCAATTCTGCACATATAGAGAACGTTTTGATTCATTGTAAACATTCCATATTTTTGTAAAACGAATTATCACCTCAATCTGCATGTGACCATTAGATCTGGAAAGGTCTCGTCAGGTTTAAATAAAATACTAAATAAACGCGTTATATTTGTTTCTAGAATGTTCTTTTTTGATTTCGTTTAAAATAAGGAATTTCCGCTAAATAAAGCTTAGTTGAAAAACAAGTATATAATTAGGGCACTATGTTATATAACATTTTAACTGTCCCTATTTCACCAGCTAACGTTCCGAAACTAAAGCATAATATGCACACGAAGCTTTTGTTAGAGCTTACAAAAATGCTTAAAATAAACCAAGCTCAAAAGTTCGAGGTTTGTGGAAAATTTTCGGAGCTTTTATTGCATTTTGTGTAGTTCGGCTCTTTTGCTAGATTGACACTGTTCAGTGTTTACTGGTGGGTTATGTTTGTTTAGGAACAAAGGAAATATTAACTTAGATACCTACCTGCTGCATTTAATTGTTTAGAGTAAAAATATGGTATTTATTTTAGTTTTATTTACAGCTTAAGATGGCAATGGTATTAGGCAGACAGCATGCTTATTTACCATTAACTAGCTGTGCCCCTCGGTTTCACCCGCATACGTCCCGGTCTTGTAGGAATATGAGAATAAAATATAGTCAATTTAATAATCCTGGTCTCCATCTATATACATACCACGGTTTATCGCAATCAGTTCATTAGTTTTTGCGTAAAGGGGTAACAAACATGGACATTTATGAGATGGAGTAGGTGTGCCCTAGAACCTGCACCACCCTCTCAGTTCAGTCGACCGTGTTCAGAGGAAAGAACCCCTCAATAAGTATGGAGCCAACTAAGCCGCAGGTTTCATCACGATGTTTTCCGCGCACCGTAAGAGAAACACTCGATTTTACTGTGTAATTTTTCTCATAGCTACCGATAACTACTAGGAATCGATTCTTAAAAAAAAATACAAAAAAAGTCTTAGCATTCTAAATTCACAACTGCTCATTAATTTCAATTAACTAAAACAAATTTTCCGTTATAATCTGTTTACCGTAAAATCTCTATTTATTTAAACAGTTGACCGGTTTAAAAACGCTGGCAACACCGGCCCGTTGATTGATGACACTGTTGTTAATGTTTATCATCAATTTTAATTTGTCATATTAGGTTTATTTAAATTGTCCACTCCCTTAGTTTGTGGTCGGCAAAGGCTGTGTTCACTGTGTAAAAATCGGTGTTGGCCCAGTGGTAGATACCTCGACTTTCATTCCAAAGGTCGTTTCGAGTTCGAATCCTGGCCGGCCATGTACCAATGGATTTTTCTATATGTGCGTTAATTAACTTTACTGTTCCGGTGAACGAAAATTTCGTGATGAAACTCAATGCTTAGTTGACTCCTGACGTATTGACGAGTTCTTTTCTTTGAACACGATCGACTAAGTTGAGAGGGTGGTATAGATGCTGGGCAAGCCTACTCTATTGGAAATTCAAAATATCTTTAACAAAAGGGAAGTACACGGGGCAGGTGTTATACCCGGTAGGCTGCGGCCCAACTATGTTTCGTTGAAACTTGTTTAAAATGAACTTTAGTTCAGAAACACTTCATTTGCGCGAGCTAGTTTGGCTCAGATCCATCTGTTGGTGGCAAGGCAAAGCGTCGGTCGCAACAAAGCCTTATGAGTGTCTGTAAGTTTGTGCAAAGTAGACACAGCTTTACTTTAAAACATATCTCGACGACCCAGTTGGCACAATGGTCACCATGCCGGACTGCCAAACACAGGGTTGCGGGTTCGATTCCCGTCTCAGACAAGTATTTATGCTTAGATATTTGTCTGTGGTCTGGTTGTTTCTATGTATTATAAGTATATATTTACAAAAAAAAAGTATATAAGTAGTATATCCGTTATCTAGCACCCATAACACAAGTCTAGTTACTTAGCTTGGGGCTAGATGGCGATGTGTGGAATGTCCTGAAATATTTATTTATTTATTTATTATTTATATTAATTCGCTTTAACGTGACATACTTTTAATAAAGCTCTTTTTTGTATGTTTATGTTTGCGGTAATAATAGACCGTAATCTCATAATAGTCGCCCCTACGTCAGATTTCCCTACGGAAAAATTCTTATCGTATCTTATTCAAATTGAAGTCGAAAAAAAACGGTCTGTGTAAAATGAAATCTGTGTTCGTCATCACCAATCACATACCAATCAGGCAACAAAAATAAATGTAATAGAATGTTTTTAACTCATGCAAGATTCTATGGTTCTGCTCGAGTGGAAGTTTAAAGTCTTTTAACTCATTAATGAATTAGACAACGGTTATTAGAATAAAAGTTTACAAAAAAAATATCTAGTAACTATTGTTCTACGACTTTTGGGAATTCGATGTTTCGAGGCTATGTTTACTTACCGGGGAGGTCAATACCCTTAAGATTTTTTAAAGTTTTTTCGTCTGATCTTAGTCTGAACGACTTTAGTTCAAAAGAATCAGCTGAATTACTAAAAGTCGTAGAACAAAATGTTGATTGTTAAGGTGCACAGAAGGCAGCGCTCAATCGTTTTCTTATATTACCAATAACCCTGTATATACAATATCCAACTAATGTGAATTTAACAATTCAAATGCCTTGTCCATTGAACCGCCTGAAGCACTGCATCAAATGCGTTACAAAACACGTCGAACCAATCTCAACTTTGTACGGTTTTCACTGAATTTAAACAGGGCAGCGATTTAAGTACTTACGAACTCAGTACTTACTTATGCTGGAGCCACACGATTAATGGGTTTTTACCTTATATAGTGAGAATAATTATTTAGAGTATACTATATTACGTTGTCTATCCATCTTCTATATCTACCTCTATTAATGTTATAGTGTTTAGGCATAAATGAGATTTAAACACGTTCTCAGCATCAATGTTTTATTCTTCGACAACCCCGTTAACACAATGGTCACCATGCCGGACTGCCAAACACAGGGTTGCGGGTTCGATTCCCGCCTCAGACATGTATATAGGTATTTTTTGTATTATAAGTATATATTTACAAAAGAAAATAGCGGGGCGGATCGCTAGTTACACAATCGTGTTACTCAAATATATTTCTTCCAGGCAATCTTTGAATGGTTATACTGCTGCTTAAATAGTGGTAGAGTTTAACCTTACAGAGACCATTGCATTGAATAAATTTAAATTATCTATATTCAATATATTCGACAAACCTGTTAAAGGTTTAAAATATATTATTAACTAGCCGTAAGTCCCGATTCCGTGGTGATATAAGGATAAAAAGTAGCCTTTGTGTTTGGTCGGTTTACCGAGTTTCATCGCAATCGGTCCAGTAGTTTTTGCTTGAAGGAGTAACAAACACACACACACACACATACACGCACACACAAACTTTCACATTTATAATATTAGTAGGATAGGATATACTGCCAATGCTATAAGTATTAAAATACTTTGATGCGCGATGACTTCCCCTCCGGGATTCGAATCCACGACTTTCGGATTGAATTCGCTCTGGGACCTGTCAGTGTGTCATTGTGATGGATGTCTTTTATTGTGTTTCCAGAGCCAGATCATTTGAAAATAAAATAAATAAACATCTTCTTCTAGAAAAGAATAACAGGTCCGAAGGCCAATTTTCGTGAACTACATTGTTTAAATGACATTAAAATATCATTTCGATTACAAAAATACCTACCCTTAAAGTAGTGCAGTTTTTCAGAAACTTCGTTCTTTTTGAAGTCAGTTAAAATTGTGTCCGACTTGAATTAGAGACGCTTTGCTCGCTTCTCTCGCTCGGTCAATTAGTTTAATGTAACCGGTATACTAAAATCCCGGGTTTGGTAGAACCAATAAACTTATTTCACTTGATACGAGTATGAAAACCTGTCTTAATTTTCAGTTAGTTACATAAGCAGGTACCTAAATACCATAATTTAGGTACCATAATTTTGTAAATATTGTTTATTATCACCGAATTGAAGTTATGTTTATTTATCCTGCTTGAACAAATTCACAACCTACCATAAGGTTGCCTGGAAGAAATAGCTTTCAACGATAAGGCCGCCCATTTTGGCAACTTATCCTATCTAGTACTTTATGTATATCGTGTTTTATGTTTTATCCTGTGTTGAACGACTCTAGTTATGTATCCATCTATCTATCTATATATACTTAAGCCACATGCTTAAGTTGCGGATTAAGTGAAACTACTAAACTTATTTCAGAATAATATGATATAAAAAATGGTTGTTTGTAATGTCGGTTTACGGACGATAATTTTACGTGGAAAACGATGAAAGAAAATCTTTTTGTTTTTCCTTTTTTTCTCTTTATATATGTAAGTCTTTTATTCGTCACTCGTCACCATAACACAAGCCCAGATGAGCGATACTATCATTACGATATCATCAACAAACACGAGACGAAACATGACGACGGAGATCATGTCGGCGTCATGGTACCGGAACATGACACTTTTTTGTGAATGCATGTGTTACATCAATTATTAGACGTTATCACGTCAAAAACCTTACTTAATTTTCAGTTAGTTACTTATACAGGTATCTAACCTAACTACCTAAATGTAAAATTAATTCAGTATAGCCCGAATAGCCCGAAGTGTCCGTAGAGAGTTTAGAATATTTGAATAGACATTTGCTTTGATAGAACATTCAGATATTGTGGCAATTGTTTGATAGTTTCCGTTCTCAATGATATTTCCATCAAATAGGTATTGTATTCTGTCTGTGATATCTTTTTGGGCAACTATATCAGTTTAAATAGAGCTATAAATAGGTATACAGGGTTATTGGTTATTGTATAACTAAGCAGTTAAGGGCTATTTCAGTGCACCTCAACAATTAACTTTTGTTCTTCGACTTTTGGAAAATCGATCATTTTTTCGAAATGTTGAGATTATATTTCAACTAGCGACCCGCCCCGGCTTTGCACGGGTGCAATGCTGATACTAAATACACTACAGAAAAACTGTGAACATTGTATATAAAAACATAGCGGCTCGCTCCGGCTTCGCACGGGTATAAAATATATAGACTATGTGATTAAAATCGATTCAGTAGTTTTGATTTATTCATTACTGCCCGTGGCCCGCACGCGTTAAATTTGGAGTAAAACAATCCCCCTTTCCCTATACCATGAAGATTTCCTGCTATCTTTGGAATATCTAAATTCATACACTATATTTTTACTTATTTTCTTTTTACATTTTTTTGCCGCACCGGGCGGCCGGCCGGTACCGCCGCAAACGCTACGTCCCGCAATTTTTAAATCTGTAATATCTTCGAAAATATTCACTTAAATCATACGGTGTAAAGGGCCATATAGATCTATATTAAATGAACAATGTATTCACGGTATTTAATTGGTTAAGGATTAATGCTGTATTGGTTAAAATCGCTTCGAAAATTAGCCATTATTTGTCGTAAAAAGTAAATGACAAAAAAAAGTTATTGTGGGTTATCCATAAGAGATAGACATATACCATCACGGACTTTTCTGTAGACCTTTTTAATGTGTACAATACTTAGTACATTATTTTGATAAAACTCGTAGGGTTCAGCCTGCGTTTGCAATGTAAGCGGAAAAAATGTAATTATTTACACCATCACATTAGAAACCTCAAAAATAACAGTAATTCTCCACTATTTAATGGATGTTATTATACATATAAACCTTCCTCTTGAATCACTCTATCTATTAAAAAAAAACCGCATCAAAATCCATTGCGTAGTTTCAAAGATTTAAGCATACAAAGGGACATAGGGACATAGGGACAGAGAAAGCGACTTTGTTTTATACTATGTAGTGATGATAATCAGCTGTTACTTACTGGGGAGGTTATTAACCCATTAACCTTAAGATTTTCCTAAGTTTTCGTTTTATCGAGTGTTCTAAATTTAAATAACCTGTAAATATCCTCAAAAATGTAAAAAATATGTTCTAATTTCCAAAACTCGTAGAACAAAAGTTGATTGTTTAGGTGCACAGAAATAGTTATCAAACGATTTCATCCTACTAATATTATAAATGTGAAAGTTTGTGTGTGTGTGTGTGTGCGTGTGTATGTTTGTTACTCCTTCACGCAAAAAATACTGGATCGATTGCAATGAAATTCGGAATGCACCTAGATAGCTGGATGCCTGGATTAACATATAGGCTACTTTTTATCCCGATATTCCCTCGGGATCAGCACTTACGCGGGTGAAACCGTGGGGCGCAGCTAGTATAATATATTTACCAATAACCTTGTAAAGCATACGTCAGTGCTGTTGAGCAGTCTGGTAGATAGTTCAATTTTCATTTCAAAGGTCGTGGGTTCGAATCTCGGCTGGCTGGCGGCCATACACAGATGGATCTTTTCAAGAAAAGTAAGTAACTCGTAAATGCGTTAGAATTCAACCTAGCTGCTGGTTTCATCCCGATCGATGTTTTCCTTCACCGTAAAACATAATGTTAATATGCATCAAAAATTAGTATTTCAACCATTTTTAATAGTATTTCGTCACTTCAATTTAAACTAAACTTTTTAACTAAAACTTGAACAGTAGAGTACCTAGAGGTGCCAGGGAAATAATCGTAGTAATCATGCTGGTCTTATCGCCTAAAGTGATCTTAATGACTCGACTAGCAATGAGAAAGTTTTTAACTTTTACTGCAATATGTACTGCACCCTACATTCATAATGCATAAAGTTTCGGTACTAAAATCTATACTTGTAGATTGGTAGGTAACCAATCTCATATTAATATTATAAACAGAATGTTTTTTTTGTTTGTAATCCTATTTAATAAAACAAGGCAAAAATAAAACAAGATTAAAGTTATATTGACTTGCACACTAAAAATTTAATGCGTTGAATACCGTAAACATGATTTAACAACTAGCAAAGTGTCACTGATTAAATAAGATATCTACCTCCATCATTACTGATATAGAATTTGATTTCAGATAATACGATAAATGCATTTAGCTCAATTTGTTCAAGCACAATGTCATGCAAACTGCATTTAAACAATGAATCAATTGACTTAAGAATCATCGAAATCAGCCCACGCGTTAGGTCTCTAGAGCACCAGAAAGAAACAAATATACAAAGGCTGATAAACACATTACCCTCCCTCCATCGCACAATTGGGTAAAAAACCAGCCAAGTGCGAGTCGGACTCGCGCACGAAGTGTTTCTTACCATTATATTCTGTTTTAAGTATTTGGCAGCAACAGAAATACATCATCTGTGAAAATTTCTACTGTCTAGCTGTCAAGGTTCATCAGATACAGTCTGGTGGCAGACAAACAATGGAGTCTTAGTAATAGGGTCCCGTTTATACCCTTTGTGTACTTTTATACCCTTTGTGTGTCTTGAACGACCTGCCTTCTGTAATCACCGGCGCCGATATTTTCATGTACGCAGACGATGTCGCAGCAGTGATTACCGCACCGAATAAGATACAACTGGAGGTAAACTTAAATTCCGTCGTCGAACAGCTGGAACGGTGGTTCAAATCAAACGGGCTGGCGCTAAATAGAGAGAAAACTTGTTTTATGACCTTCAACCTAAACGGGAGCGCTCCACCACCATGCAGAGTGGTCGCTGGTAGCGTCGCCCTGAAACAAGTCGTTACAACAAAACTTCTCGGCTTCTATATCGACAGCGCCCTCGTATGGGACACCCATATCGACGAGACGTGTTCTAGATTAGGTAGCGCGTGCTATGCCCTGGGACGGCTCTCCAAGACTGCAACTCGTGGAGTGGTCCGATCCTGTTACTTTGCCACTATACATAGCAAACTATCTTATGGTGTGGAGCTGTGGGGTCAGGCTGCTGAAGTACAACGAGCGTTCGTCATGCAGAAGCGCGCCATACGCGCCATCGCTGGCATTCCGGTCGGCGAGACGTGTAGGGGTGCGTTTAAGGAGTTGGATATACTCACACTGCCTGGCGAGCTTATCCTTCAAATTGCCTTATTCACCCGCGAAAACCTCGATTTCGTATTCAAACGTAGGGGCGTGAACGAGTCGCGAATGATGCGCAGCAATAAGTTTAAGGACAGACTCGTCTCACCGACTCACAAACTTGTGAAATCAAAGAAGTCCGTGTATATTATAGGGCCAGCCGTATACAACAGACTTCCCGATAATGTCAGGAACGCACCTTCCCAACCGAGCTTCAAAGGTCGACTTAAAAAATGGTTGATAGATCATACCTTTTATACCTTTAACGAATTTCTGCAATTACCTTTGTCGTAATTCCTTACATAATTAATTATTTTTTTATTTTTATTTATTTTTTTATTCAATTAATTGTAATCTTTTGACAATTGTAATGTTTAATGAATATAGATTTATATAATGACAACTTACTTATACTATATATATGACATGTAACTATGGAGTTATCAATAAAGTATTGTATTGTATTGTATTGTATTGTAAGGAACCCTAAGAAGGATCGTTGTAAAATATTATGTAGGTTATAACAAAAGTATTTTCCGCATCTTGACATCATTGATATTCGTAGTGACAATCGTTATTTACCTACTTATGTATTTCGTGCGTGTATTGTTATATGCTGATGTTACTCAAGGAAATCGAGCGAAATGTAGGTTCCCGGAATACTGATGTTATAAGAATCTTTTCTTTGACATACTTTAGAATATTATGCTATGCACAGTTGCAGAGATAGGCAAAGAAAGCTACAAAAATTAGCATTTTCCTCTGATTTGCCATCTTTTTTTTTTGCAACGCTTGCCTAGATACCTATTCGCTCGTGATTCAAAGACCCCCCAAAAAACGGGGGCCTTCGAAGGATAAGCGTGAAGGTAGGAAGACGGAACAAAAAAAATCCGACCCGATCTTCTTTTGTGGCTGCACTTGCCTTACTATGTTTGTTACCAGGAATTGATCTCTATCAGCAATACTATCAATTGGGACTAAAATGTAGGATGATAATTTTCTACAAAATTAACAGGTTCGATTCTTAGCTAGGTAATTACTTGTTCAAAAAATTAGTCAGTGAGTTAGTCAGTCAGGACTTTAAATTTTAAATACATAGATGGGTATAAAAAACACAAAGAATTGAAAGATCAAACCAGAAACAGTCGTTCACAACAATTATATTATTTCCAAAACAAAATACCACAAAATTCAATTCCAAGATCCATCCTTCTAGAACACCCCCAAAATGTCAACGAGCGGAAAATTTTAAATTAGTTTGTCTTGTTAATGATTCCTGAAGTTTCTGTACTTCTCGGTCTTGTTTGTTAAAACGTAAGAACCTCTCTAGACTACGGACTTTTTATCGATCGATACATTATATCTTTAATAGACGCTTCAAAGTCATGTTATGCACTACATGACTCAGTGGGAGAACGGAGGTATAGCTAAGGGAAAAGAAACACGTAGCAATAGCTAGGTAAATATTAATATACTAGGTAAAACTGTACTGTATAGAAATAGGTACAAAGATTTGTTTGTAATCGGACCGAACAGTAAGAAAACAAATAAGAATGTCGCGCGGACGAAGGCTGAAGCAAGAATGGCTCTGTTCTTCAGGGAAGACATACGAAGCACGCTGACAGCCGGTTCAAACTTTAAAAAAACAAAAATAGCACGGCAATCTATTTTTTAACTTTTATAAAGTCATCAGAGTTTAAACATGGCAACTTTTGCGGTAAATTAACTTAGCGTTTTTAAAATAATTTTCCTGGAAATTGCGGTCAAAAAGTCGGAAACTTCGTTCAATAAGTTGAAAATTGAGGCGCGCGCTTTCCTTGCTCCTATTTTACCTACTTACCTCATCCATTTTTAAAGTTTTAGTAAAAATATTAGGTATATGGCTATAAGTGTTAAAAAGAGTTGTTATTTGTTTAATAATTAATATCGATTAATAACAATATCGTCCGATTAAAAGTTTGTAGTCTGGTGGTATTTCAGTGCCGTTTGGGAAAACGTAATTATGATATCAGGGATATTTGATGTACGCTTGCTCCATTGTAAAGTTTATTTTGAGATGTTGGCGTTTGTCAATTATTGTTTGTGAATTATGAAATATGCCTTTGTACCTATCATGGGGGTGATGCTTATATGAGTGATTTCAGGGTGATGCCTTGAAAGTTTGGACTACTGTGCTACTCTGTGCCCCTCCTGAAATTCACCCGCGTAATTTCCAACATACGACCGATCGCTCTGGAAGTCATCTATAAGTTCATCAGTGGACGCCCTGTGGCTAATAATTATAATGACGATGAAGTCCCAATACCATGGGATTATCAATCTTTTAACCCATAATCTTCCCCTAAAGTTTGATAATTTTGCAACATTTTATTTTAATGTTAAGTAATAGTTGACTATCCAGGGCTGGTCGGTGGTTATATAAGGCGCTAGTGGTGCAGTAGTGCAGTAGCACTAGTAGTGGTAGCAGATCAAATCAGTGCTAGATGGTTTGCTCAGGACCCCGTCGTTGCAATGGATCTAGTATGGATCAATCATGCCCTAATTCACAGATTCACTGGTAGAAAGAGCGATTCCGTTCATAACTCTTAAAAATCCTCATAAGATCTTCATCTTTTTTTGTGGAACCAATTTGGACCTCGTATCTTTGTATTACAAAATATTTTTTAGAATTCGGACTTTATATGCCGGAGTATGGCGTGAACATCGCTAAAACATAAAAAAAAACACATGGAATTGATAACCTCCTCCTTTTTATAAAGTCAGTTAAAAAGTGAACAATCGTTTAGCTGTTTCATACTTCTATCGTTTTAAATCTGTACTCTTGTTCACGCAGCACAGATAATATATATAATGCATGGACCTTTAAGAATATTTGAAAATTACAAAAGAAAATACGCCTTAAAAAGATTTTTTAACGAAATTTCACGAAGATTTTACCAAGATACTATTATATAAAGAAGAAATTTGGCGAATCATGAATATAAAATTTATCATTAGTTTTGTAATTTTGTAGATTTTCGGTATGACATTTTGTTAAAAGTTTTCCCTTGTATTTATATTCTCAATACATTTATGAAAAACATGCCATAAAAGTATGTAATCTATACATATAAAATTCTTTGTCCTGAATGACTGACTGAATGACGGATCAACGCACAGCCTAAACCGCTGATCGTAGAGACCTAAAACTTGGAGGGTGTAATTTTTGTATGACGTAGGCATCCGATAAGAAAGGATTTTCCGTAATTTTACTCCTAAGGAAAAGTGAAAAAGGGGGGCAAAGTTTGTATGGGACAGCGTGATTCCTCGGTCCATTTCCGACTTCTACGCGGACGAAGTCGCGGGCAAGAGCTAGTCTACTATAAAATAAGGTTTAAATAGCCCCAAACTAAGCAACTAGGCTTGTGTAATGATGGCCAAACAACGGATCTCAAAATTTTCGAAAAATCATTTTAATTTCCAAAAGTTATAATAAAAAAGTTATTTATTAGGGTGCCCAAAAGAAGCCCTTAACTGCTTTTTTATATGATGACCAATAACCCTGTATGTAAATATTAACACCCAAACCAGAAAACAAACAAATAAATAAATAAATATTAAAGAACATTTGACACATCGCCATCTAGCCCCAAGCTAAGTAACTGGCCTTGTGCTATGGGTGCTAGACAACGGATATACTACTTATATTATACTTTTCTTTCATCTGTACATTATTCGGATACGATTCACCTTCGAAAGCTTCGCCTTTTAGACCTGCTGATGTTATTTATATTGTTGTATATTTAACATCTTTGCCACGTAGTCGTTTATAATCACCATTTTCTCATTAACAGTGAGTGGAGGAAAACATTTATTATTTAGTTTTATGACTACTACCCTTGAGGGACGCTTTAATTAAAGATCTGTTTACTCTCCCCGAACTGCTATGGGGATGATAGTCTTGTAAAAATAGTTTCAGCCTATACAGAGTGTATGAAAACTCTATCCCTCTCACAAGTTGTATGTATTATTTAAGTTTTGTTGTTGGTCAAATAAAGATACCTAAATCTTTCTATCTATTTATCTTAGGTACTAGTAGGTAACTCCAGCAAATTACAAAAAATTGCATGAAAATAAGAATAATTTTAATTTACAGTTCGGTATAATTACAATAATTTATTGAAAATGTCCATATTATCTAGATAATTAATCCAGCAACTTTTACCCATGCAATTCAGGGCACTGCAATAGGACATATATTAGATGGAGAAGGCTTTCCCAGAACTTAAACCTCTCAGCTTAGTCCACTGTGTCCAGAGGAAAGAACTCGGCAATGCGTCTGGAACCAACTAAGTCGCGGGTTTCATCACGATGTTTTCCTACATCGTAAAAGCAATGTTAATTGGTGCACATAAATTTATCGTAAGAAAAATTCATTGCCGGGATCCGACCTTCGGAATAAAACTCCACATATCTACCACTATGCCAACACCAATAAAGCAAATAAAAGCAAAGCAGAAAGGTTTTTCCATTGATGTTGGATAACAGAGTTATTTGGACAGCGAATAACAATTGTTTGTCAGTTAATTCACGTTTTTATCGAGTAGTGGACTCTGAATTATTGAAGGCTAATGAACGAAGTGCTTCTACGTTCTAGTGAAGTGGGTTTGTCGATAATAATATCGATATTATAACAAAGGATGCATTCCAGTATGATTATTTATCATTTTCGAGTGGGTTTAGACCATTGTCCTCCACAGTACTCGTACTGTACGCGACTGTCATCATTAAAATGCTTCAATATAATTATGGATATCGAAAAAATAGATAACACACAGTATTCTTAACGGGGTCGCTTCGATTAAGCACAATTTTTAACTGACGTTTTGTCTTCTTGTTGTTCTTCTTGCCATTATCACAATTTAATTGTGTGTCTTCTTCTTCCAGGCTCTTCTATTAGTCGTCATCTCATCATTTACATTCATCTCTCTCATGTCTTATCTTACGCAGTTCATCCATCTTTTCTTGGATCGTCCTCTTGTTCTACATCCTTTTACGTTCATACTTATCACTCTTCTAGTCACATGTAATAAGGGGAGGAAGATAGAGATGAAGACCGTTTGAGTTGTCTCACAGGCTTCACCTAATATGCATAATATACTAGCTGTCCCGGCAAAATTGATTTTGCCATTTACAAAAAAAAATGTTGCTCGATTCTCATACCTATCGAATATACACAAAAAAATTCATACAAATCGGTTTAGCTGTTTATGTGGACATACGTAACTTACACCGCGACACGAGAATTTTATATTTATAAATAGGGATAAATGACGTTTTGTATGGATGACCAAATAGTGTACTTGTATTATAGGATATTTGCTTCTCTCTTAGATAGTTGTTTGTTTTCGTTGTATTTGGCCAGTCTTTTAGGTTTATCGATAAACTTAAACTTATACTTAAGTATTTATTTATCGATATTTTAAGCTAGATCACATCACTAGGCTTAATGTTACGTTAATAATAATCACAGCCCATATTCTTCGTACCTATCGTTTTTACTTTAATAATTCATAGTTTATGGAAATAATGTAACGTCAATTCTGAACTAGTGAAATAAATTACTTGTTCGTAATTAATGTTATTCGAAGATATAAAAAGCAATTTGTTCTTAATAGTCAAATTAATTGTACAACAACAAACAACATAAAGGAGGATGGGCAAACATGTATGAACCTTGGTCCAACTACTCAATACTAACGCCATCTATGCCAATAAATAGATTATATAGATTTGAACTAATAACAAAATAGTTTGAAAGTACCAGGGACTGGGAGAATAAATATATATACTGGGTATTTTTTTACGTAGGCCTTCAGGGCTATATCCTAAACTATAAGAAACAGCAAAAAATGCTGAAAGTGGTTGTGTGCCCGATTTTGACAAAAGCCAAGACTGCATCATCAGATTTTGATAAAATCATTACCATAGCTCCTGGCTTCGAACCCGTTGAGTTTGTAAAAAAATAATCTCATTATAAATTGAAATATGATTAATAATAATAATCACATCTTTATACCAATCAATAGCGTTACGTAGCGACATTAATTCCTGGAAACAAATACAGTATGGCAAATCAAAGCAAATAGCTCATTTTTCTAGTTTTCTAATTTTTTCCCTTCTATTATTATCTTTTGTTTTTGACATTTACACAAAGAACCCTACGAGTTACAGATTTGCCGTTATACAACGAAAGAAAGCCTGAGAAAGGCCATTTTCATTGATGTATTGCTTGTCCTAATTGAGTACATGGACCAACTTGCCCATTCTCCTTTACCATAGAAATCGCATGTATGTTTTATTTTCTCTTCGTCCATCAAAATTATTTAGACTTTTGTTTTTTAACGGAACGGAGGTCTAATTTACTAAAAATAATTGAACTTTTCGGTCGAAAAGATTACCCAACTTTATTTAAACGATAGATACGTATAGAGTCCATAGTTGTTTGTTATATTTTGTCAAAAGATAAACTGTTTTCCATCAACTACCCAATAGCATCCATTTTAAAACTCGTCGCAACTGATGCCTATAATGAATCAAACCGATTAACTTTAGTGCAAAAGCTGAAAAAAGGAATATAGTTTTTACTAGGGATTTTGTGGATAAAACACGTATACAGTCTTCAGTTGGTAAAATAATCTAATCTCACTTGCACAAAGCAAATGTAACTTAAGTTAAATCTTAAATACGTCATAATTTGTAACAGATAAGATGTAGAGAAATAAGTTGTATTGTTGGATTAGCTACCTACTATAACTACATTCATCAGAATCGATTAAATTTTACGTCAGATGAGTATTTTCAGGAACTCACTGCAGCTGCGTCCCCTTTTTTAAAAGCTAGTTTTTTCCCGCGACTTCGTCCGGGCATTTTTTTAATTTTCCAAAATAATTTCTTATCTGATGCTTAAGTTATAACTATAGCTAGTTTGTATGTCAAATTTTAGCCTGGTTTGTCCATTGGCTGTATGTTGATTTATCAATCAGTCCGTAAGGGGTTCACTACGCTAGATCGAAACACGTTTCCACTTGTTACATTTTAACTATGACGACTCACCTTATGCTAAATTGAACTAAGCTTCATTATGACAAATTATATCACACCGATGCTTCATTACACCTAATGACATTTTATTAAGACCAGGTGCTAATAAAGCTACCAAAATCGACCTTTGTTTTAAGCAACTCTAAGTAATCAAATACTCTTTTTTTGTTATTTGGATATAAATGGATATTGTAGTTTAATAACCATTTTATTGTGGTTGAAACCATGATATGAACAACTTCGTTCGGTAAAAAAAATGTTAGAAAACAGAGAATTATAAGATCGTTTATCTGGTTTTATTCAAAAATAGTTAACGTTTGTTTTTAAAAATGAATCAAATGATAGGTTTTGACCTCTAGGAACTATATTTGTTGATAATAATGCTAAAATGTTTTGCATATCTTGTTTTTGAGAGCGGGGGCTAAGGTAATGTGAATACCTATACACGGTACTGGAAGAGCGCCTTAATGGTTTATTTTGCCTATAGTTCATTCATTCAAATGATGTTTCACCTACGTGCCATTCGATCAAGTAAGTCCTTACTGACTGATTTTTGAATATTTATACAAACTTTATCAGCCATTTTACCCCTATAGAGGACGCATCGTTAGTGCTCGCCTCCGACCTATAAAATGAACCCCATACGAAGTTTCAGACTAGTAACTCTAGTAGTTTCAGAGATTTCATGATAAGTCTTTTTCTCTTTTATAAAAATTTCTCGTATCTTAGAATTACTTACGGCACCTATGACACGGTGCCACTGTAGCTTGCTAGATTTCAAATTCAAAAATATAAATCCCTAAAATAAATCCAACCAAAAATATAAACCGCATAACTTTAATCCTGCTGCATCATAACTTCTCTGGAAAAATAATATTTCACTGCAAATATCATTCGAAATAACTCTAAACTCAGAAGCGAGTGGAAAAGATTGAATTTTATTTACACTCGACTGTTTATATTTTACGTTGTGAGTTACTAGAGATAGAATATAGATCATTGAACTAGATATCATACGACTATACATAATATACTGAGCAAGTCGACTCCATCTTAAACATGTCCCAGGCACTACAGTTGCTGAAGCTGTAATAATTAGATTAGGTGTTATGGCGAATATTCTTATGCGTGTACGTACGGGCTGTTTTCCGCGACTAGAACTTCTTAGTTTGTAGTCCTTTTTGCGTGTGGATGGAGTAAGCTTGCCCAGCTCCAATACTATCCTTTTAGCTTAGTCGATCGTGTTCAGTGGAAAGAACTAGTCAATACGTCTGTAGCCAACTAAGCCGTGGGGTTTATCTCGATGTTTTCCTTCAAAGACAAAAGTTTTGCAACATAATTTTAATGCAATTTTTTATTTGTCAACCTTTATCTTCTTCTTCAGCAGCATGTATTAGCCCCCTGCAAGGCATATACCTCTCTAACGCCTCTCCACAACGTCCTATCACCGGTCCTTCTAGACCACGCTGCCCCAGCATGAGCTCTTATGTAGTCGGACCATCTGGCTGGTGGTCTACCCACACTTCTCTTCCCGATTCTTGGTCTCCATTCGAGAACAGCTTTGCTCCACCTTCCGTCTCCCCTTCGACACATGTCCAGCCCACGCCATTTTAATTTAGCGATGCGGTACCCTACGTCTATTACTTTAGTGCGTTGTCGAAAGATGGTGTTGCGCACTTTATCTCGTAGAGATATTCCGAGCATAATGCGTTTCATGTGTGACAACATTTATAATTGTACTAAATTTTTTAATATTTCATTGTTACATATTTCCTGATCCGAATTGAAAACATATTAAAGTCGATCAGTCTCATCCAGATCGTTCCTAATTAAACGCCAAAAAAATTCGGCAACAATCGGCGAAAACTGGCTTGACCCAATTCGAAGGCAATTGAGGAGTGAAACATAAGGAAGGGTGACGGTAATAGGGTGAAAAAAATGTTGATTGCTTGTAACAAACCTTGGCAGAGAATGGGGTTGGCCGACTTTGAAAATCGAAACTTGTTTTTGTTTCGGGCAGCTTTGGCCAGTTAACAGGTTATTTATTAGACAAAACAAAACCCCCGACGTTTAGACAATATTTTTTTTTGATGAAACGTCTAATAATTTGATGGAACACCTGCATTCACAAAAAAGTGTCACGGTTATATCATGCGTCATGGTAATATGACTATGATCCGTTCACGTTAGGAAACAGAGCATTTAATAATAATATCGCTCATCTGGGCTTGTGTTATGGTGACGAGTGACGAATAGAAGACTTATGTACAGGAAAAATTACAAAAAAAGGAAAACAAAAAATCTCAATTTTTCATCGTTTTCTTATGACGTTATCACGTAAAAATATCGTCCGTAAACCTTTACAGACTTGTTCATTTGGTACGATCTGTTTTTAGACGATATTTATTTTCAGAAAAATATATTATTTATTACTTATGTAATTTATTTTTGTTGCAAAATTAAATTACAAATTGTATTTAGGAAATAAAAGATTTACAATCATTGTTAAAAAACAAACCTAGTCTCAGTCTTTCGACTGACGCTGGTCTATTGTTGAGGCCATTCCGGTGACATCAGCAATTCAGCAATCTATCATTCCAGCTAAAAATGAGCATGGGTAGTGGGTACTTACTATCAGCAAATTACTTGCACTAAATTTTACTCATAAACCAATAAAAACAAATCTTGGACACACTACACGGTTCAACTATTATGAAGCAACTGTCTCGAGCGATTCAGAGCTTGTATAGAAAAAAAATGTGAGCCGTCACGGGACGCCTGGCAGATGTGAAACATCGACATTATTTTGTAAAAGTAACCCGTACACACTACTGCATATAGACTGTATATATATCATCATATAGCGTGGCGACGCATGCCGTGGCGACGCGTCGCCACGCCATAAATCGGTTTTACGTGCGGCTATAGATGTTTCACATCAAAAACGAAGATAATATTCCCTATTGCGTTTCTTTGTGAAAAAATGTAACTGTATTTATTTAATTCAACACAAGATAACAATAAAATGAAATTAAAACTCCGCCATTTTGGCTATTCCCGCCAAAACTCCAATCAAAATTTAACGTTCTTTTTTTTCAATTTTCAAACCAGCCAGTAACTTATACAAAACATTAGGTGCATCCATTCCCCAGATGTGAGAACACGGTGAAACACGGCAAGAACATTTTCTCTCCATACTTAAGTCGACATTTACCACAATTACCGTCACATTTTATAGAGAGAATATTTGAAAGCCTAGGTATTTTGTGACCTAGTTTCTCACCTTCGTGTCTACGTCGAGATTTAACATGTCGAAGATTTTTGAAAGTTTTGTAAATTTTAGCATACTTATTTGAAGTGAAGAGATTACTGTATAAACTATATTAAACTGATTATTATTTGACACAGTCATTTTACAGTAATACAGTTTTAGAAATAAATTATACTTCTGTTTCGAAGATACTGCATTTCTCATTCATCACGAGGGCAGTTAATAGGTCTTCTCAGTAGCCGTGCTATATCTGAGACCACATGGTCACTTACCATATTGTGATATAAATAGTTGTTAAACGCAGACCTATTTCGTGCAAAAATATGGTTACATTGTCAATAACGCTCACGTTCCCGTGACATGAGCGTGACGTCATACTTTTTTGTGAGTGCAGTACGATGGTCATCGATTTTTAAGACATTATCACGTCATAAACCATACCAACTGAAACCTTAATAAGACATTGCATCTATCAGACCAGATTTCCAAGATGAAAGACGTTATGGACCACTCAGAAAGCAATAGTATTTCCACATTGATAAGTAGGAAGTAACCGTAAGTAAACAATGGCCAATGATGTTTACGTTCAGGCCGATTTCCCAACGGATCTCATAGCAATTTTATTGGGAATGTCCGTGACTGGAATACGACTAGAACTAACCTAATAACAGAACATTGAGGGATATTTGCTCGTACTATTGTTTAGGTAATTAAATTATGTGCAAAGCTGCCTGCAGTTGAATTGATTTAAAAACATTCGAATCCGATTCTTTTTGATTCGAGATTTTCGACTGAAAGTTTAATAGGTTGGCAGGTATAAAGGTACGAGAAATCGGACGGGACGGGACGGTATGGGACGGCAGGTGAAAAAACATCGTTAAGGGTGATGGCCTTTTTCTAGTTACGTATATTTTATATGAAATGATGTCAAGAAATCGTCACGTCCGTCCGGCACGAGAACAATCACGTTACGTATGTTTAAAGACTATGATAGAGGAGGCTTACAGCTAAGCGACGCTCGCTGATAGTTTACGGTCGTGCGGGCTAAGCGACGCTTGGCGCGGTCATTACTTCGATGGGTTGCCAATTAGTAGTATGGCAAAATTGTGTTTTCGTGAGCCCCTCCGTGCTTCGGAAGGCACGTTAAGCGATTGGTCCCGGGTGCTACCTCTCGTTAGGTCAAGTTAGAGGTCTTAAGGCGATCTGAAACTCTACCAATAGGTGAGCCACACCACTATATGAGAAGAAGAAGAAAGATCACGACCACAATGCACGACCTGTCCCGTCCGAGGTGTTATCCCGTCACGTATGCATCGATCTTTAGCAATAGGGTCCCATTTTAACCTAACCTAACAAAACCTATGTTAAATATCTCATTGCAAATGAAGTGGTGGAAGTGTGTTTAGTGGAAGTTTAGTAGTTTTTAGCTAACGGTATCTTTTTCTTAAAGTCAGTCAAAAATCGATTCTCATTCTCTCACATTTCCAATCTTAGGTTGAAAATGTAATTCGTTCTTGGTTCTTTAAAAAAGCCAACGGTGAATCTTGAACAGAAATCTCGGAACGTGTTTCAAATAATACCTTTGTCCACCTAATTTTATTTTTAGATCCAATTGTGGGGAAGCTTTTGCATCGCAAATTTTGTTTTCGTTCCCGGAAGATTTTCAGGTAAGAGAAAAGTATTTTTAAGATTTAACGGTGTTTCGAATTTAACTTGTATTTCTGATGATTTTTTTCTCACAAAATACTGCTAATTTTTGGCCTAGTGGTGGAGACCTCGATTCTATACCGAATGGCGTGGTTAGAATCCCGGCTGGCTGTGCACCAATGTATTTATGTACTAATTACCTACCATTATACCTGCCGGTATGGTACCTACCATTGTTCTTACAGTAAAGGAAAACATCGTGATTTATTTATTTATTTAAAAACAGTTGCTCTCAGGCTTACAACCCACGCCAAAACGCCTGAGGAGCCATACAAGTAGGTATAATTTAATTTTTATTTTAATAAATTAATCTAAGTTAAATAATATTATTGCTGTAACTCAGCCAATTACAACAAATAGTTACAAGTGATGAAACCAGCGGTTTTGTTGGCTCTAGACTTATTGACTAATTCTTTCCTATGGATGAGGTAAACTAGGCTGAGAGGGTGTTATAGGTTCTGAGCAAGCTTACTGTATCATATACATGTCCTAGGTACTACAGTGCTATGAATAGCATGGACTACAGTTGCTAGCGCTGCATATATTATTGTCTAAATTAGATGTAAAGGCCAAAAGGCGCCCGGTATGAGAAAAATCCGAGGGGTAAAACCTACTAACAAGTAACGAAAATCGTGTCACGTTTTTGGTAACTTTCTAATTTGGCTGTGAGTGTATTGCGTATGGTTAGATACTCGTACTTAAGGAGTAAACTCCAGTCGTGCTTCGAAGCTGACACACACACTTTTTTATTATTATTTAATTATTGTCACATTTTATAAATAAGCTTGATTTTAAACTTGACTTATCGATAATTTCCCATGTACTTTAAACAAACAACCATTTTCATTTTGAAATTATTTAAAAAATTTAAGCTAGCATGAGTAATAATTATTTTCGTAATACGCATTGCAGTAAAATACTTAAAATATATTTAAAATACTCTCCATCATTACCGTGAATTTTCCACTCTTAGTATTTATTTTACAACGTAAAATAAATTGATAGGAAGTAACCTATAAATAAGTGTACAACTTTAGTTGCACAAGTCTGTAGGTAGACAGGGTAAATAAGAAACCGGTTGAGGGCTATTTTCGTGCACTTTAACAATCTACTTTAGTTCTACGACTTTAGAAATTCGAACATTTTCACTATGTTATGTTTACCCGAAAAATAGCTGTTCATGTGTTCACACGGAGAGGTCATTGATCTTAAGATCATATGTATTGTTTTAAGTTTTATCGGATGTTCTAAATATGAATGACTTATTTAAAAGAATGATTTTAGTTTTTACATAACCTCTAAAATTTTCATATTTCCAAAATTCGTAGAACAAAAATCGATTGTTAAGATGCACAGAAGTAGCCCTCAACCACTTCCCTGCATACTTAATATACATACATAAACACCCATACCAGAAACAAATAACTGTACATAAATATTTGTTTAAAGTGGGAATTGAACCCACAACCTTCTGCATCGCAGACAGAAGGTTGTGGGTTCGCCCACCGCACCAAAGGTTATTATCGGCCGACTTTTTCGTCTCTAATCTGTATCCACTCTTAATTTGACAACCTACAAAATAAACCGGAAAGAAATAGTAGAAACCTCAGGTGGAAACACAGAAAACCTTTTTAACTTCAACTTTAGGTTTGTTATTCGTTCATTGTTAGTAAGAAGGTATAATAAAACAATGTAGAAATCAAATAATATTCAAGGCGGGTGCAGGTACGGTTTGTTTCCCGTTATTTATGCTGTAATATCGTGTGGAATGGATTCAAGGCACCTATTGTTTCTTGGACGTTTCGTACGGAACGAGGCATAAGCTGTAGAGTTCAATCGATGGCGATGGTAGTATTTGGGGGGAGTCTTATGTTCAGCAGTGGACGTCTTGTGGCTGATATAATGATGATGATCAATACCAAGAAATGAGAGGGTATAGAAACCAAGGACAGTAAAACCGTGAACGAACGGTTTTCAAACTCCTCACACAAAACCATTTCAGACCTACTGATGATGATGAATCATCAAAATCCATTTATCAACAACGAATTTAGGACCTTCTCCTTCTATGAAGTCTGTAAAAAAATATTAAATACAAACTATATATACAGAATACAAGGCAATATACAAGTAGGTACTCGTACCTAACGATGAACATCTGCCAAACATAGTAATTCCATTTCAATACACTTTCGTCTCAAAATGTCCATAAAATACATTCTGTGAAGTTAAAGCAGAATAACATTTTTATGCCAATTTCAATATTTGAAAAATTCAGTGATATAAAAAAGTTTTTTGCTGCATTCAATTACATTTTTATGTTTCGAGCAGATGTACTTTGTAAAGACTAACTTACCTATGCCAGTGGTTTTCTAAAAACTCAATATACGTAAACTACAGGTCTCAACCGACCCAAGTCACTCGCAACGAATTTCGAGCGATTTTGTAGTAGGAACACGTTGGATACATCCACAAGCTGACTCGAGACGATCTCGACTGCCTCGAGCCAGCTTGGCCGGAGGTGGCCCAGGGCCGCGACCGATGAAGGGAAGATGGGGGAGACCTTTGGATTACTAACGGTTATTTTTAAAAAAAGTACTTCAACTTTCATTTCATAGGTCATGAGTACAAATTCCGGCCGGCCGGTCGTGTCCCGATAGATTTTTCTTACGAAAAATATATACGTGCCGTGCGTTAATTACATTACTCCTACCCGCGGCTTAGTTGACTCCGGACGTATTGACCTTTTTTCCTCTGGACACGGTCGACTAAGAAGGTGGTACAGGCTTTGGGCAAGCCTACTCAATCTTTTACATGATCCAGACACTTTAGCACCCTGTGAATAGCATGGTTTAAAGTTGCTTCCACTGTATTAATCATCTAATCATTAATCATCTAAAGTAGCCTATACAGGGTTATTGGTCATTATACTAGCAAGCCATTGAGGGCTACTTCTGTGCACGGTAACAAACAACCTTTGTTCTACGACTATTGGGAATTCGAAAAATAAAAAATGAACATTTTGAAGTTACGTAAATTCGAAAAACAGCAGATTTTTTCTAAACAAAGTTTATTCAGACTAAGAACAGTAGATAAACTTTAAAAATAGGTAAAATTTTAACGTTAAAGACCTCTCCGTGTGAGAAACAGCTGATTTTCAGGTAAATCTAACGTCCAAATTTTCTAAAAAATGTTCGAATTTCCAAAAGTAGAACAAAAGTTGTTTGTTTAGGTGCATAGAAGTAGCCCTCACTGGCTTGCCAGTATATTTACCAACAACCCTGTATATTTACTTTTTATATAGATCAATCAAGCTATTTGGCCGTGAAGCAGGAACAACTAATCAAACAAACTTTCACATTGAGAATATTTGGAAATGGTTGCGAAGTTAAGATATATTTTTATAACAATATTTTCACTTATATTTGTACCAACCCCAAGACGCCGGAGTAGAAATAGCGTTATAAAATTGAAAATTTATGAAACTATACAAGTCTGGACTGACCTGCGTTAGAACTAGAACCTTATATAGAAACAGTTACAATATGAATAAGTAAATAGGTAGGTATTTATTTTTCTTTGGATTGTGCTTAAACATATTTAGCTAAACACTCTAAATACAATTAAATTATATTTCAATAACCACAAGTTTGATTATTTTGATAGTTGGTTTGACACTTTAAAGATGGGAAGGAATAGACGAATATACATATGCGTCAAAATCATACCCCTCCCGTTTCTCTTCGCTGTAGTCCAGTAATGACCTGATCACCTTCAATATGACCCTATCTCAATTGAATGAAGACAAGTCCAAATTAATTTTGATTAGTCTGTTGAATAATATATTAGTTTTAGTTATAGAGCCATTCATTTTGAACATAAAATCCAGTCTCTACAATAAATTAATAGTTACCACGATATCCACTAAAATCGACGGATCTTTTTGCAGTTTAATGTCCTTTTTATTCCTTGGTCCAGAAATTTTGTTCAAAGTGGATTTTTAGAACCCACTAAATATTTTTTTTTTTAAAGTTCCAATACTCATATTTGTAGTCATTATCCACTTGATTCTTTACCAGAGTAATAGGCCGTGTGGTTTCATTCGCGTTCGTTTCGATTCTATGGGAAAAGTGGTATTCAAAGTTGACCTTGATTTGTGACACTGGTTCATGATTAAAATCCCAGATACTATCACTAAACGTTTAGCTTCGTCGTTTCTTATTCGCACCGCAAGGAAATATAATCTGTTGCGTGAGTCTGTCTTTCCAATTACAATTTGGGAGTCTTAGACCTCACTTAGATATCTACTATGTGAGATAGTGGTCAAACGTTTACCTATCATAGATTTTAATTTCAAAACTAATGGAAGGTCTCCTAAGAACATTTTCTCGTAGCTACAGCGAGAGTTTATTAACCAGCCTATAAAACTCTATTAATCTTCTGATTTCTTATAATTGGTATGCGCTTCCTAACTTAGTTTTCAAGACATTTTAATGTGATTTTTAGCGAATTCCAAACAAATAAAGTTTACTTTACATTGACTTTTTAATCTTTACGTTTGAATAATAATAACAGTAAGTACACAAAACAAAAATAATTGTGTTTTCGTTTATTTTATTTTTTTTTTCACAAAAAAGAAACAGTGGGTCAGTAATTAATTTCTCATTCTGCCAGTGTTGAATGCAAATGGTTGAGGTTTTGGTAGAAACAACAAATAGTTTTTCTATTATTATCGGTTTTCAGTTTTCCTAGAGCAGTACGTTTTTATGGATTTTAAACAATTTTTAGGTAGATATTTTTAGATTTTGACTTTTGATGATTTGGTATAAGTACCAGAGTTCGAACAATTATTATTCAATTTCAGTTTCCAAATTAAATTCAAAAATATTTGATAAAGTATATAATATCCAAGTGACTTATATAACAGAATAAAATACTTTTTCCAATACTTAAGTCTCATAAAAATTGTTTTTATAAATTCTTAATGTTTTCTGGGGTCCTATTACAAATACACACACACATAACCTATTTATCTTTTCTTATTGAAAACTGAAAATCTTTGCTTCCCTTAAACACCATTGTAAGCTCTAGTCACTAATAAACGTTAACATCAACAAGTAAATGGCCCGTAGCGAATCTTAAAACCAATGCAATCTGAACAGCTAAAATATTCCAGCAATAACGCCTTTATTTCCTTACACTTAAAGCTGAAAATGGTTTATTTTTTCTACCGACAATACTAGAAATAGAAACGCAGTTGGGAACAAATAAGTGAAACAGCCAGCGAATAGGTTGCTCTCTTTCTAATACGTTGTCATAGGTGAGAAGGATATACTTAACTTAAGACCACAGTGTATGAAAAGTTAGTGCGTTTTACAGTAGACTAAAGTCAGTCTAAATAAAGTTATTGCGTAGTTAACAGTAACATTGTAATAATGGTGCAACGCAAGCTGGTGCAAAACGATTAGACTATGCTTTGCTTGAGGTGCTTTGAATTGGTAATGGTATTTGCTGAAGATGGCTTTTAAAGGTTAAAATTGTTGTTATTTTCGCGTGATTTGTACCTCCGAAATAAAAGCGAATTTTCTTCTATACTAAAAAGATTTTGATAAAACCATGATCTATACATATAAAATGCTTTGTCCTGAACTACTGACTGACTGACTGACTGACTGACGGATCAACGCACAGCCTAAACCGCTGAGCGTAGAAACTTGAAACTTGGAGGGTGTGTTCTTTGTATGACGTAGGCATCCGTTAAGAAAGGATTTTCCGAAATTCTACCCCTAAGGGGGTGAAAAAGGGGGGCAAAGTTTGTATGGGACAACGTGATTTCTTGGTCCAATCTACTTCAAATTTTCGACATCTACGCGGACGAAGTCGCGGGCAAAAGCTATATACCTATATTTAAAAAGAAAATCTGTGATCAGATTTTAACTTGACAAAGTCAAAATTCCCTATTAATTTGGACTCACTCATATGAAACCACATTGTCGTCTTCAAAATTAAGTTAGGATGTGTGTCTTAGCTATGAGGATACCTACATTGAATACTTGAAAGAAACACAGACTCCAGTATTTCCACTTACGCTGGTGAAATCCTTTCGACGCATAAAACTAAATACGCGAAACACCACCTTACGAAAATACCACTTACGCAAAATACCAAATTTGATTTAAGCAAGATAGCAACTACGCATAACCCCGTGACGCTAGTGAAAAAACAAAAATGTTTAAACATTGAAATATTAAAAAATCACTTGCATCTCCGACCTAGATCAAATGAGTTCAAAGTTCAAACCAAACAACCGTCGCGTTCAAAGCTCTCTTATAAAAAGCAAACACACTCGTAAGTCCGTAATATTGCTTGTATATCATATAGCTACGTATGAGCAAATATGACAAGCAAGCAAACAATTGGATGTATCGTTTGCTTGTTCATATCTGTTCGACTATTATCAAACAGAATTGCGTAATACGAGTTTTATCATTTGAGATATTTTATTTATATTATTTCTTCGGAAAACCAACAACTTTACCGAAATAATAAAAAACAAAACAAGAAACAACAATAAACTACTATTTAATTGTACTGAAATATTCACAGCAACAAAAACATAGTTAGAAAATATAAAACTATATGGGTCTATCACAAGTACCGGCATTTTTCCGCAACTATACATTTTTGCGTGAGGATTGAGTAGGCTTGCCCAGTATACGACCCACTCAACTTAGTCGACCCTATCCAGAGTAAATAACACATCAATATTTCTGGGACTACGCCGCAGATTTCATCACCATGTTTTCCTGCACCGTAAGATCAATGTCAATAACCGCACATAAATTTTACCTGAAAAAAAGAGCAGTGATGCATTGCCCGGGATTCGAAGTCACAACGGCAATTGGAAAAGAAACAAAACAGGATCGGAACAAAAACAAAAGACACCTTAAAGCTCTAAAAATAACCATTTCATTTGCAACTTAATTTTCCCTCAATAGCATATACGCCGTTTTACCACAGCACAGCAAAACTATACAGTGTCCTTGTTTTTATTTTACACTGCATTTCTCTCACGAACGGGCACGTAGGATTCAATATCGCAGGCAGAGCGTGCTGAATTAGCTTTGTAGGTTTAGGTATCCGTTTAACCGACTTAAAAAAGAAGAAGGTTAATTCGATTGTATATTTTAAATAGATAGTTTAAATATAATTCTGTATCGGGCAGGACGCAATATATATTTTTTTATCACAGTAGCTCATAAAGTGGATCTTATTCAACGGCTTTTAGGCTCATAATCCAACATATTATGCACGCGTGCGTTTTACATCGCCAACCTAGTGCTGTAAAGTTATCCCGATAGGTTAAATATGTATCGTACTGCTAATTACACACTGTTTCGATGTATAAAAAAGGTAGGTACCAAAGAGTTTTTTAGTTAGCAAAAATGGTTGTCTCTAAAGTCGGTTTACGAACGAAAATTTTACGTGATAATGACTTAGAAAACGATTAAAAATTGAGTTGTTTATTTTTTGTTTTTTCTTTACTTAAATATATTGTTTTTCCGTACCATTGTATTTTGTTCTTAACCCCTGACGCAAAAACAAATAGAAAAAACCCTAAAAAATATTGTATGTCAGACAAGGCTGTATAGGTTAAAAGTCTTTAGCCTGGCCTTTTCGGAACATTATTAACAAAAAATATTGTCTTAAAAAAATGTAAACATAGACTTATCACAAATATTTTGTTAATTATTATTTTGTTTTCTTTTCAAGTCTTTTCTTTTATTCGCAACTGTGATAAAAAACGTCGTACGATATACGTGTGGAATTGATATTTGCATCTTGGTTTCTTTAACACCTTCTTTAAACCGCCTCTATGCAAAGATCAATTAACCACACTTATATCGTAATGTACTATTAGATTACTGTAATAACGAGGGTGTAGCATTCAGGGGCGAATGATATTTAAACAGCTTTTTCAGAAACGATGTTTTATTCTTGAAATGTAGGGTTCTTCACAATAAATTACAAAAAAAAATCTTGCAGCTATTCCGCCAATTTACCAGATATACGAATTAATGACAACATCATTAAGACATTACGGTCGTTCTACCATGTGGTTCTACTATTCAAACGTTGAAAAGCAGAAAACCTGCCAGCATAACAGGTAATAAGTTCTTCTTCTAACACAATGAAGTTCACATTACAAGTTGCTTCAGTTGTAAAATTTCATGACGGCTTAGCCCCGGCAGCGCGCTTGTTCAGGTTTAGCTACATCTTTAATTTACAAAAATGGGCAAGTGGTTTTATATCTAGACGTTTTTTTTTTAAATAAATAGCCCAGTGTTTGACCGCTATCTCACACGATGGTAAGTGACAAAACAGTAGGTGAAGACAAGGATGAATGGTAGTTTCCATGAGATGGAGATTTATACCGATAAAACAACAAGGCGTAGCTAGTTTACCTATATTTTACCCTGACCTGACATCTGCCCTTAATAAAAAGGCATTAGAAATTGAGGAAAATTGTAGGGTTACCGTGGCAGACAACTTATAATCCTATTTACATGCAACGACCCATTGTCGCCTGAACATGACAAGCAATGATCGATTTAATGGGGTTGGTGAAGGCAATACTATATGAGGAAAACAAATTTTATTATGGTAATATCGGTTGAAAAATGAGGACATGACAGTCATGGTATTTTTTGTACAAAAAAAAGGATTAGGTGCTTAGGCTGACATTTGTATTCTTTGTCGTTGTTTTCGCGATAAAATAAGTGTTTTATAATATTTTTTAATGAATTAACAATACCTAACGAATTGTTGTTCTACGATTAAAACAAATTATAAAATAAAAAATATTTTTTTATATTTCACATCCATTTTTTTATATTATACCTACATATTTTGATTTATGTTGTAACCTTTGCTTACTTTCTTACTTAATGTTTTATTTATTTATTTTTTCTATTAAACCCCCTGAAATACAAAAGAGGGGTACTTACCGCTGTCCATTTGCAAATCTGTCCAGTTACTCCTGAACCCTTATATGTTTCATCCTTTTACAACTACCCGTGTCAAAATGTTCATCAAAATCGGTCAAGCCGTTTGACGTCGTAGAGGACAAACAAATTAAAATTCCAGCACACCCTGCCTGATGGTAAGTAACGACACGCGCGTCTTCCTCATGCCTTGATGGCACCAAAATCGTACACATCAGGAAAGACAGAAGCAGACCACTGATTTATTCCTTCGTTTTCATTGATACTTCAATTATATTTTTTCAACAAAAAAAAACTGTCAATTAATTCTCAGATTGCGCACCATAATCCGAGATTAAGTACTTTAACCCGTTCAGCGTCGGCTGTGTATTATGGAATATCAGAATGACAGTTCCATTGTGCAGGATTCCGACTGTCAATACAGATTGACAGGCACGTTCGTTCATACGGGTTGATAGTAGCGTGGTGTACGTGGTAGTGGTATGCGAATTATATTCACTGAAACTATGCATTGGAACTGTTTTGTGGTCGAAAGATTGAAGGAAGTGACAAGAAGCCTAAGCAATCACAATCTAAGCTTAATAACATGAGTATAATACAAACATTTGCCATAACCCAAGCGTAGTTACTTAGCTTGGGGTTAGATGGTGCTGTATACATTGTCGAGACATTTTTCTTTATCAAAAATAGAGAAGTAGAACCTTTGAGAGGAAAGGGTACCGGGGACTCTCTCCATACAAACTACTCGACTGTCGTAGTCGACTGTTTTCTCCCTAAATAATGACACTAGAGCAAATATTTTTGTTGCATAAAACTTATAACTGCCATGACCCTATGTTTTTTATTTTGTTTTAAAATCTTAATTTCTTTGAAAATTTGAAAATGAAAAAATTAACAAAACATAGAGGCATAGTCATGGCAGTTATAGGTTTTATGGCACAATAATATTTGTGCTAGTGTCATTATCCAGGGAGGAAATAGTCGACTATGTATGTATGGAGAGAGCGCCGGTACCCTTACACCTTAATAATAAAAAAATAAAACAAAACTAAAACCTAATTAAATTTATATAAAAAGAAACTAAAGTAAAACATTTAATGGACATAAAATAAGAAATAAATAAAGAGATAGGTAATAATAAATGGTTAAATTATTTATTTATTCATTAAATAAGTCAATCTTAGTATTTTATTTAATTTTTTTATTTTCGTTTATTTGGGAAACCTAAAGAACTATGATAGAATTATTTACAACAATATTTAAAGAACCCTTTATCAAACAAAGTTTCCACTAATTCCAATTAGTAGCCCATCATATCAATGGTTACCACGCCGGACTGCCAAACACAGGGTTGCGGGTTCGATTCCCGCCTCAGACAAGTATTTATGCTTAGATATTTGTCTGTGGTCTGGTTGTTTATGCATTATAAGTATATATTTACAAAAGAAAAGTATTTAAGTAGTATATCCGTTACCTAGCACCCATAACAAAAGTCTAGTTACTTAACTTGGGGCTAGATGGCGATGTGTGGAATGTCCTGTAATATTTATTTATTTATATCCCATTGCTGGGCAAAAGTCTCCGCGGCCCTCTCCACGTATCACGATCCCGTGGACCTGTGCTATAGATATCCACTCTTACATAAAGAAGTGAAATTCATCCTAACACCATATTTTAAGCCTAACTTGGGGACGTTCGCCGGTTATAGGGTAGCCAGTAATATCATAAAAATACTGTGGAATATGAAAAAAATAGGAAGACATACACATTTAACATTATAAATACAAAAATTAAGAACCAGTTAGTCAAATAACCCGCCCCTTATCGTACCCGGCGTAAAGGTTCCCGAAAAAAATTATCAAGAAGGGAAAAAGATGTGATTTTTTCTTTGTTGGCATTTAAATCATTTAAAATAACGGAAAAAACATATCCCTCTTGTTCTAAAATGGCTTTGCACAATTTGCATATTTTGTGTTATTCGCAGCAATCATTTACAACAATATTGTGACAAACAGACAACATCTAGAGACAATTATACGAGTCGCTTAAACCAATTTCCGTCTCAACTAGAGTTTGAGAACTAGAGTCAACAATATTTCCGTGTCGTACAATCACGTTTGAAATGAAACGAGACTATATTTTGCATTTCATGTTTTGTTTACTTTCCTAACCCTTCTCTAGTTTTCTAACTTCGGTTACTTATCTTTATTATAGACGTAGCTTCCGATCTTGTGGGAATATCGGTATGAAAAGTAACCTTTGTTATTTCCAAAGTATCAATCTATCATACCAAGTTTCATCAAAATCGGTGTAGTAGTTTCGGAGCCTATTGGTTATAAACATAAAAATAACAAAATCTTTCCTCTTTATAATATTATAGTATAGACTAGCTAACACACGTGTAAGTCCCGATCCTGTCGGAATATCATAAAGCCTATAGAAGTGTTAAGACTTCAGCTAATTTTAAAAATCACTGTAATTGGTCAAGCCGTTTAATAAATTGTGTAACCAACACGACTTTTTTCCGAAAATTTAACAGGTTGTAGTCCCAACTAGGATAACAACTTTTCCAAAAATCTATACTAATATTATAAAGCTGAAGAGTTTGTTTGTTTGTTTGAACGTGCTAATCTCAGAAACTACTGGTTCGAATTAAAAAAATCTTTTTATGTTGGATAGTCCATTTATCGAGTATGGCTATAGGCTTCTTTTTATCCCGATATTCCCACGGGATCGGGAGTTACGCGGGTGAAATCGCGGAGCGCTCCTAGTCTAATAATAAAGTTTTACTTTTTGTCAAAATGCCCAACTCACTCCTCTCAGCATTTTACGCTACGCTTGTGCTCTTGTAATATTTAGGATAAGTGTAGGATTTGAAGGCCTTTAAAATTCCCCCATATATAATACATGAAATAAGCTCTATCTGTCTGTTTATTCGTCAGCGTATCTATCGGTCTAAATAGAAACTCAATTACTAACAAAAAAACTATGGCCGCTTCGTTTGCGGGTTCGATTCCCGCCTCATACAATTATTTATGCTTAGATATTGTCTGTGGTCTGGTTATTTCTATGTATTATAAGTAAATGTATTTACAAAAGAAAAGTATATAAGTAGTATATCCGTTGTCTAGCACCCATAACACAAGTCTAGTTACTAAGCTTGGGGCTAGATCGCGATGTGTGGAATGTTGTGCAATATATTTTTAATTTTATTATATATATTTATTATTATACTAACAGGCTACCTTACGGAAATATCCTCAATTATCCGATATTCCCACAAAATCGCAACTAACGCGGATAAAACCTTTGGACGCAGCTAGTTTTATATATTATTGTCAAATATATAACAATACACTTTTATCAACGAAAAGAATAACTTGGAATACAAAAGGAACGACCGGAATAACTCGGAACACAAAACCTACTACATTAGTTAATAGCCAAGGAAAGGAACTCCTATTTGAACTTAATCAATCTGCTGTCAATACATACTTGACCGTATAGTCCCTCTGATAAGTATTTCTTACATAAACTTTGTTGATTTCTTGGAAGTAGGTATACATACCTACCTATTGTGTTTGAATTTTATATATCGGACTAGCTGTAACCAGCGGTTTTACCCGCGCTGGTCAGGATGAGCTTTTGTGGCTTCTTCTAATTGGAGGGCACGTTCCGAAACCAAACTAAAAGTCGCATACGTGTCGTGATTTTTCTCGTGCCGTACGGGATGTGATATTTTTATATGAAACTATGTCAAATAAAAGCGTGTTAAAAATCATCACGTCCCGTACGGCAAGGCAAAAATCACGTTACGTATGTTTAAAGTCCACGAACACTTTATGAAAGACGCACGTCAAATCCCCGTCCCGTCCGAGTTTATTTCCGTTACATATGAAGCGACCTTTAGTTAAAAACTTCAATTGACTGAAAAAATGATAGGAATGGCTTTACCCAGCAGTATCACGAAATAGGTTAAAAATAATATAAAATAAATTTGCATCCAACCCAAAATTCGAAAGCAGAAAATCCTCTATAAATATTTACACTAGCGTTATGGCATACCAAAAACTACCACAGTGGGTATAACCGTTCCCTTTTAGAAAAAAAAAACTTGTCAGAACATTTGAGATAAGAAAAAGAGGCAAAAAGGTACCCAAAATATCCAAACTAGATTAATAATAGTAGGTATAGGTATACTATGACCACGTTTACTTGTTCGTTTGTGTATAGACAGAATAATAAGTCAAATGATAAGTCTGTTATATGGACGGCTAATTTAAACATGATTAACCAAACTGTCAAAGTGTCAAACTTATTGAATGAAATAATTAAATATTGTAGGACATTCCACACATCGCCATCTAGCTTCAAGCTAAGTAACTAGACTTGTGTTATGGGTGCTAGACTTATATACTTTTCTTTCGTAAATATATACTTATAATACATAGTAACAACCAGACCACAGACAAATATCTAAGCATAAATACTTGTCTGTGGCGGGAAATCGAACCCGAAACCCTGTGTTTGGCAGTCCAGCATGGTAACCATTGTGTCAACTGGGTCGTCAAAAATAAGATAAACGTTGTGGTTATTGAATTTGAATGTAATTTTGAATTACCCGCTATAAAAAAATTTTATATTTAAAAAGAATTTGCCGCGTAACCCCGAAAAAAAGAAGCTGCCTTATGAGGTTTACTGAAGCATAGCGACTACTTCAAAGAAAAAAAAGTAGCCGCGAAACAACGATACATGGTTTTGCTATATTTTATTTTCTAAATACCAAAGCCCACCTCCATAAAATAAGTATAAAATGTTATGGAAATAAACTTTTACCACGGATTATACGTAATACTTGCCTTCTGTAAATACCTACATATTATGTAGGTTTTGAAAGGTTCTCGAACTTTTTGCTTTAGGTTCCTTTTTTGTTAATTAGTTTCACTATGTTCGGATTATTAATTCTCTATATATACTAAATATATATAGGTTAAAATAATACAAATTTAATCACATATTATTATAAATAAAAGGCACAAAATAAACCAAGAATCAAATGAGTTACAAATAAGTAAATAAAAATATTCAAAATTTTAAGTATCTAAGATTTCCAATATTGTTTATTTAAAAATAAAATAAAAGGAGGAAAACTATTTTTTTTCCATAATGATTAAAACTACTGCACCGATTTTAATGACTTTATACATAACTGCAAAAACTCTTAGATGTAGTATAGATCATTTTCATTTCAATATTCCGAAATGGTCGAAACTTACTCGGATAAAACCTCTGAGTTCAGTTAGTGGTAAATACTTGCTTAAAACATTTAAAAATACTAAATTAACTTAACGTTGCAAGAAAAACTATCTTAACTCTTTCCTACAAGTACCAAGGGAGGGACCAAACGGTAAAACTTTGAGAACCGCTGACTCGTATCGAATTTAGTTAAGTACTTTCTTAAGTTAGGTTCAAAACTTAGTCGTTTCGTTTTTCTTATTAAGTATCTTAAATGTTTTTATAAGCTTAGTTTTTATTCCCATTTTAAATCTACGAAAAAATAAATGTAGCTGTAAATAAATTGCTGACTATAACTACGTTTCGAATTTACCCTAGCATTTTCACAAGAGTTAAACTTAAGCAAAACCGCAGTATGCTGCTATATTGGTTAATTAGATTCAGACAAAACGCTAACATTTTGTCTGAATCTAATTTACCACATAATTTGTAGCTTTAAACCAGATCATACTACAAAGTAGAGTGCTCTAGTGTTACGATTGCTACGTTGTGCTACGATTGGTACGTTGTGCTACGATTACTACAAAATGCTACGATCAGCTACGAGAGTACTGTCGTGCTACGATTGAAACGGTGTGCTACAAATCCTACGATAAATTTAGTGGTGTTGTGCTATGATTGCTACGACGAGCTACAATCACTACGACAAAGCAGAGCGCCATCACGCTACGAATGCTACGATGAGCTACGAATACTACAATAGCAGAGTGCTATATTTTTGTTTACAAAAATAAATATCTGTTTTCAAATATCGAACCCACCTTCTGTGTCGCAGGCCACGGGCCAATTATATCAATTTCATCAATTTTATTATCGGTCATTACACTGTGAACCTTAAATTAGCTTAAGTCAAAATCAATATTGAATTCTTACAAATGTAAAGAGGATTATCTTTTACCTGTAGTATTCGTTTACAAGGATTTTATATCAAAACACATTCAAAAGACAAATACTAGCCTTCTGTAAATAAATAAACGCTTCTAAAAATCAACAATGCTACTATAAACGCTAGGTATAGCAACAAAATATGACTGTAAAAACTGACACCAGTCACTCAGATTGAAATAAATTTTAAGGCTAAAATAGGAGCCAAAAGCAAAACGACTTTCGCCTATACCTATTTTTTTTTAATTATTTCATAGAAAATTGTTGTTATGGGTACCGATTGTTGGGGACATTTTTTCTTGTATTTTGATATCATAATATAAAGACCAAAATTGTCGTTTCTAATTTTATACAAACTTAAGGTGAACAAAGACGGTAGTTGTTTTTGTCTTTAATTTGGAAAGGTTAAAAAATGACAAGGAATCTTCGTCTTAAAATTGTATCAAAACTATTAGAAGCCTAGTTTAACTTGCATAATTTTCCATTAAAAATAGCCCATGTTATTTTAGCCTATGTTTAATTTTATTGTATTTTCATACAAAACTTCATCAAAATCGATCCAGTATTTTCAGAGCCCATTCGTTATAAACAAAACAATCTTTTCCTGTTATAAAAAAGTAGATGAAGTAAAATAACTCACCTACAAAAGATAAACAATGATTACCCGACTACGGCGAAGCCAAAAATGAGAGTTATTCTTCTTGACCTGTATGTATGTATGTTCATTTGTTCCAACCTAACTTCAAGACTACTTACTATAATTTTTTTCCACGCAATAATTAAGATTATTAACTATCGGTGACAGGTATTTTGCATTTAGCACTTGTATGCACCTTAACTTAAAAAGCCAATATATCAACTTAAATTAATTTAAACTTAATTCCAACTTCATTCCAAGACTATTTAATTAGTGTTACTGAGACAATTACTTAAAATTGAAAATGAAATTTACACTATCTTCTTAGTGAAGAAGTTTCACAGTTAAGTCGGAATTAAGGGGGACGTAATAAGGGATAGGGCAAAAGGGGATGAAAGAATAACCTATAAATATAAAATTAAAAATCCTGACTGACTGATTATATTGACGACCCAGTTGGTACAATGGTCACCATGCCGGACTGCCAAACACAGGGTTGCGGGTTCGATTCCCGTCTCAGACAAGTATTTATGCTTAGATATTTGTCTGTGGTCTGATTGTTTCTATGTATTATAAGTATATATTTACAAAAGAAAAGTATTTAAGTAGTATATCCGTTGTCTAGCACCCATAACACAAGTCTAGTTACTTAGTTTGGGGCTAGATGGCGATGTGTGGAATGTCCTGCAATATTTATTTATTTATTATATCGACACACAGTTTAAACCAGTGCGATGGACGTATCGAACTTAAATTTGTTACAAACAGCTATTATAACGCAAATCTAAGCTAAAATTATCATAATAGTCTAAATTCAATATTCAATAATATTATGTATAAACTTAAACCCTTATGCGGACGAGGTCGCGAGTAAAGGCTAGTATTTGTTTAATTTTTACGTGAATCGTTTTTATTTTGGATCTGTAAAGTCGGGTTGCGAAACAAAGGTAACGGATGTACTGAAATTTAAGAAAAGATTGTTACACGGTCGCTTATCAATCGTGAATAACACAGGATCGAAACTTTCGCAGGTGAAACAGCGATGTGTTGCTAGTCTATCTTTAAACATAAAAATGAATTTATAAATATAAAAATGAAGAATCTATATATTATTATATATAATAATAATCTATATTTATAAAAATTAATCCCTATTTTTCTTGGTCGCGGCATCACGCGTTAATGGCTGGACCAATTTCGCTAAATCTTTTTTGTTGTGTTTGTTATTGTCAGGAGAAGGTTCTTATAAAACAAAAAAAAAGAAAGTTGCGCAGAAAATAATTACGCAGGTGAAACAGCGGTGTGTTGCTAGTTAATAATAAAAACTGTCATGAGCTTTATCCAGTAATTAATTAAATCGTTTATTTTCAGTTTGTGTTGTAAATTAAAAGCGACGCGCGACAGCTACTAACGGCTAAGTAAAGTGTGTTTGTCAGTTTACAAGCTCACCCCTTTTTAAATTTAAATTTACTTGTTATTTTGTAAGATTCTTAGGACTTTGTTTTATTAAAATCAATATAATTTTCTATTTAACATTTCAATGTTATATTTTACCGGATATCTGCTAAATTCGATTTTTTCTGTTTTTATTTTAGTTACGAAAATATATAATGACTAGCGTTCGCCCGCGACTTCGTCCGTGTAGCAGTTTTTTTTTTCAAAGTCATTTCATATCGGATGCCTACTTCATACAAAGAACACACCCTCCAAGTTTCAGGTCTTGCGGTCAGCGGTTTAGGCTGTGCGTTGAATGGCCAGTCAGTCAGGACAAAGTATTTTATATGTACTTATAGATGTATGAAAGTCCATCTACTGTGGCATTACAGCACCCTTAAAAACCGGCCAAGTGCGAGTCGGACTCAGGGTTCCGTACCATTTTATTCTGTTTTTAGTATTTGATGTTATAACGGCAACAGATCTGTGAAAATTTAATTTGTCTAGCTATCAGGGGATGTAGGCGACGCTTAATAATACTGGTGGTGTAGATTTTATATTATAACCTTGTTTTGTGCGACGGCGCAAGTTGTCAGTTTTGGCATCTGCTAGCTCGCCATCATTTCAGCCATCGGTTACAAAGTATTAATGGTTGAAGATTAGATACAATCTGGTGACTTTTTCTTCTTCTCGTATCAGAGCCACACCAGGGTGTGGCTGCATCTGGTGAATGACAGACAGAGAGATATACAGTAAAGTCTTATCAATGGGATCCCATTTTTAACCTTTGGGTACGTAACCCTAAAAAATAAAATTGTAGTTTTTTTGTGAAAACTCTTCAGTTTGAATATAATTGTATTCATTGTTTCAAACTGTTTTGTTTGCAGTCCACCACTTCGACACCTTAACAATAGGACTTGGGATTTTTGTTGCTTTTCAAAATGCAGAACTTAACATGCATTTGTAGACAATGGTTGAATATAATTAAAGTTCAAGACCGCTAGTGATGTTGTTGTCCTAGTGGAAGATAGCTCGACTTTGATTCGACCATTGTTGGTTCGAATCTCAGCCGGCCAATGGATTTTCCACCGACGAAAACAAAAACGGAGGACGTTCTCGATTCGACGCGCATTTTTTTTTATGTATGTTCACCGATTACTCGAAAACGGTTCAACCGATTGAGATATTTATTTTAGTGTTAGGAAAAGGATAAAATTTAACAAAAAAATTATGTACCTGTGTTATTATTGGTAAACTTCGTTATGAAACCCGCGACTTAGTTGGCTTTAGCCGGGTGGTTCTGGGCAAGCCTACTCCATCTTTTCAATAATATGTTCCAAACACAGCGCCTTAAAAAGCGTGCAAAAAAAAGAATTTTCCAAATCGGTCCAGGAGTCTTTGAGAAATCGAGGAACATAATAAAAAATAGATACAGACGAATTGAGAACCTCCTCCTTTATTTGAATTTGGTCAAAAATAGTTATTGTGTAGTTGGAGTTTAGTCACTTTCGTTGAAACCTTTTCGTGTCAGCTCTGAAGTACTTTGATGGCTTCATTTCAAATTTACTTTCAAAATATTTGTAATTTTGATCTTCATGAGCATGATCATAAAAACCCCGTGGGTTTATTTTGTGATCTTCTCATTGCTGAACGCGTTCCGAAGGAACACAATACAATGCTCATGCGAATGATTCCAATTCGAAACACAGAAAGCTCAGTCGCAAAACGTCTCTTTCTCATAATGTCGATTTCGCAGAATGTCTCTTCCGCAAAAGATCGTTTTCGCACAATGTCACTTTCGTTTTTTTTTTCACTTTGACTTAACTCCAGTCACCCGTCGGAGTCAGACGCAATTTCTTCTCTCTCATTTTGGAACATACATTAATATTTAAGTATCTCATACTGTTATAACAAGCTTCATAATTTAATAATGGAACTCATACGTGAAATATTTCCATATCTTTACAAACTTGTTCACAGGTTGTTCGTGAGAAAGTTGTTCACATGAACAACTGCAATGAACAATTGTTTTAATTAATTTGTACTGTGACGTGTGAATTGTGTTTCCAAGATGTCGGAAGAAAGTTGTAAGGGTCGACACTCGATGAAACTCGGTGTATTTACTTACTATAACTGAAGTCAAAGTTAGTGAACTGTGAAATTGTTTCAGATTTCAGAGTTTTTTCTCTAATACTTCGTAAAAATTGGGTAAGAAACTGATGTGTAATTTAATTTTGCAGTTATTTATTTACATTAAAACGGTTGTGGCATTCTAGCAAAAATGGTCCGACATTTTTTTGATCTTCAAACCTCCGGCGGTTCTAAAAAAAGGGGGTTGTTTTAGGCGTCTAGGCGAACAACTTTTGTTCTACGACTTTTGGAAATTCGAACAGAATAATCCGAATAGTAACTATAATATATAACTAGAATAACCCCCTTTCGTATTAAAACCCCTTCACTGAAACACATTGTATACAATATTAATACAATCAACCAATGCCATATAACAAAAAGTCGTAAAGTGTCAGAGTTTCCTGTTACGTAGCAAATAAAAAACTATATTCTTAAAAAAAAATATGACAGAATATAGTACCTAGAATAAGCAAGCTTTGTTATATTCATGGTCTATTTTTTTCCTGTGATCATGTTCACAAATGTCAGGAGATTCTATTCCCGTTCCTGAAAAATCAATCTAAAATCCAATTCTCTCAGAATTCAGAAAACACCAACATTGAATGACCAAAAGTTTTCTATACCTGGAACACACTGAGATTCATGTTGTGAAATTCGCTTCGGAATCGTTTCCTATATTGAACGTTGCTTTTCAGTTTTCGGACTTTTACGTCGGAGTGAATAATTGTAAGTAGTTACTTAAAAGAGATAATATTTACGACACTGAAGTCCAATTTTCACTGACTTATTCATTTACTTAAATAAAGTAAGTAAGTTTAAGTCTGTTAAGAATTTAAGTTTATTATCTGAAGAATTTAAGTTCATTATCCGACCAACAGGCAAAAATGTTTTTTTTATTGACTTATATGTACACACCGGCTGATAAAATTTTACTGCATAAACTAATGGGTCTAGAAGCCTCGTTTTTTGTGTTTCTCCAATTCTATTCAGCCAATCGTCGTCAGGCTGCTGCGTTGCAAGCGACCGGAGCGGGCGGTCGCCAGCCCCATCGCAGTGCATTTAGAAAAGATTTTCCTTAGGTACATATATTTGGTTGCGATCAACCGAAAGGCTGACCGCTTTCGGCGAACGGCGTAGTGCGTCGAACAAAATACTTAGATAAGTGTTTACTTTACATTTTTTATTCCAAATCAATGACGCTCGACTAGGCCTCACCAATTTCGATCCGAGACGTGATGGAATGCCGTATTGTGAACTTTTACTTTGATAATTAAATTAAAGTTTGGCGTGTGTTTTGTTAGATAACGTTCACTTCTTTTAAACGTATTTGCACAACTCTTGAGTGATGACTTTTTTCCTGGTGGGATGCTTCGGCTGCGACCTAAGTCGTATCGCGAAGCGGACTTGTCCATGTTCCGGCCGCTACACCCACAAGAGGTGGACGGGTAGGAAAAGTTCTCCATTTACTACCGTCTTCTCTACGTTTACTTGTGTCGAAAGGTCCCGCTTATTTGGAGGTCATCAAGACATTGAATGTACAGGTATTTTCTTGGTAAGTGTGCTATATCTTAGAGGGGTGTGATAGTGCTCTTACACTGACCTATCAAGATACTTATATAATAGGCTTCACAACTATTAGACCGATTCATTGATGAAACTCGGTATGATGATACATTGATAGATAGGCTACTTGTTGTCACGATATTCCCATGGAATCAAGAGTTATGCGGGTGAATTCACGGAGAGCTACTAGTTAATTATAAAAAAAAAAACAGTAAAGTAAGCAAACGAATTATATATTTTTTTATATTTGCCTTCAAATGCGACAGTCGCTAGTCGATGAGTTATCGGTCGACTGTTGGGTCTATTATTTGTGTCCGACTTTAACTAGAATATTTACAGCACAACACATTAAAATTTATTGTCCGTCCTCGTCGTGAACTTGTTACTGCAAGGCGGCAACTAAATGAATTCCCTGACAACCTTCTGCATAAAGCATGCCTTCGAATATTAAGTTTTCAGGTTTCAGCTAAAGATATTTAAATAACCGTGAAAAAAGAGAGAATATCTGAACTTTGCTTTCGCAAAACTTAGATTTTTATTGTGTGTCAGTAAAAGCCAATTACGCTTTCATTATTAATTCATTTTCGCAGTCTCTCAGTTGCCCATTTGTTGAGCAATTTGGTCTCAGTTACCCATTAGTTGAGCAATTTGATCTCAGCTGTCGATTGACTGATAGCAATATGGCGATTAGCTTCCTTTTCCTCTTTGTTTCAGCAATTTAAATCCAGTTAACCATTTTTTGAGCAATATTCCTCCAATAGCATATTGGTTGAGCAAATAGCTTACAGTTAACTATTGGTTGAGCTATTTGATCTCGCTTGCTGATTAAATTGGCGAAGCAATATGGCTATATTTGCTTAGCAATTTTATCTCAGTAACCTATTGGTTTAGCAATTTAATGTCAGTCACGTATTGGTTGAGCAATTTAATGTCAGTTGCCCATCGATTGAACAGTTGTCATATTACTGAAGTCTTTACTGTACTTTTATAAGAATAAATAAATAAAGTAAAAATGTGACATTTTCAAATAAGGTAATGAGTTGAAATTGTCACATTGATGAATCTTTATAAATAAATTTAGTTGTTTCCTCTATCCCGCTTTAATGTATAAATATCTTTGTTTCAGGTTAAGAAAGCTGTTGTTGCTAATGCCCTGAAATATTTACGACGTTCCGTTATGAAGTTTCGTTAGGTATTCGTTATTGTGAGCGGTAAAAGTTTTGTCGTTGAGTCGTTGGGGAAGGTAACGGATATTTTTTGCGAATTATTTTTAATCGACTTGCATAACGGAGAAAGTTTTTAATTAATATATTCGTCGCAAAAGTTCGTACAAATTAAGTAGGTATAAAGGAGTTTGGCAATTTACGTTTAAAATGAATAATGACAAGGTATAATTATGTCTAAATGTCTTATTATAAAAATGGCAGATAGAAAAAAATAAAAAATGCAGGAAAATGACAAAATTGAAAAATGCTAGTAAGCACCTAGGTACACTAGACGAAACGTATGTTTTTTTACGAATGATCAGTGTTTGAAAACTATCACACTTCATCATTATCCGCCGTCGCATTAGCCGGTGTCAGTCCACTGCCGGACGTAGGCCTCTCCCAAGATGCACAATTGAGCCCGATCTTCTGACACTTGCCTGATAGTAAGTGAAGATGTAGTCTAAGATATAGCACACACGTCTAGATGATACCTGTTCACTCGTCACGTAAAGACCACCAAGTTGTCCTTTTGCCCTTTTCTATTTATGTTCTTTTCCTTATATGGACGATTTCCTTTCAAATTTTCCCACACGATCGGGACTAAAATGTGTGAAACCACGAGGGCAGCTTGTCAAAAAAATAATATTTTAAATTATTTACATGAACAGTTTGAAGCCTGTTATATCTTTACAAAGTTGTAAAGTTTTTAAAACCCACAAAAGTTTAAAGGTTTTTTTAAATATTAAATCTGTTTTAATTATTTTCACTTAAAAGCTTTTTACAAAGAAATTAACTTAAAGCATTTTTTAATTGAAGTAATTTCGGTTAATGATGCTTAAAATGTTTTTTTTTTACTTTTTAAGAACACGTTTTATAACTTTATATTTAAAATTGTTAACAAGGAGGTTTCATAAGGTTAGGAATGAACAAAAAAAATGTTCATTTGATCCCGATCCCGTGGGGATATTGGGATAAAAAATTGCCTGTGTAACTCTTTAGTTTCTACAAATCAAATTCTATTAAAATTGGCCCAGTAGTTTTGAAGCCAATATGTTACCAACAAAATATAAAATTAAAAAACATATACCTATCTGAGGCTTGTAGCACCATTTACATCTACTTTTAGTAGTTATAAAAGTACCTTGGAAAGCCATACAGGGCGGTTAATTTGAGTGGGTTAGTCAGACCAAATCCTAAAAGGATCGATAGTATAGAAAATGTCTGCACAATTTCTTTTAAAATCAAAACAAACTATCCTCTAAGATAGTTTTTCTAAAAGTTGAACTAACATAGGAAAGAGTATCAGAAAACCGCAAATACCTACACCTTTTTTTTATTTATATAGATTAATGTAAAACACTTTCATAAATCATAAATTTAAATATAAACTTTGTCGCTAACAAATTTAAAATGATCTTTTATGGTTTTCTTTTATTTACCTTTTGAGGTACGAAACTCTAAAAAAACAGATGTCAATTATTTAAAAAAAATACGCGTTACTAGAAAGGTTTTTTCGTAGCTACAGCGGTTCTTGGATATGCCCCTACCCACTTTAATTAGTCACCCTGTATATAATGTTTTAAAACTTTGTTATTATAAAATTGTTTATTATCATTAAAAAGTAATAATTTATTCAGTTCCTTGAACTAACCGTTAACTGTTTTGAATTGCTAAGTACCGCGGGTCGACTAATTGGTTAACGCTCTGAGAAGCAGAAGATTGTTGTCATGGTAACGGTGTCTGTTGCTATGGAACCTTTAAAGCACTGAGCACATTGAGGCGAGATGAATTATTTGTAATTTTAGAGTTCGACGCCACACAGAGACTGGTCTTCTGTGTCCGCTTAAAGCCCAATTGCAGGCATATTTGGGTTACTTGGGTTTGCTAAAACGATAGCAACATTACACCTATTTAAATTGACTATGCTTAAATTAACGGGGTATACCCCTATCCCCCAAATGCTATCCCCCAAATCGGGGATGGCGGGAATTTGGCGTCGTATTATCCTCCAAATTGATAATCTAGCCAATTTGGGGGATGTATGTATGTATGTATGCATACGGGCTTTTTTCCGCAACTAGACTCTTATTAATTGGGTCCTTTTTGCGTGAGGATGGAGTAGGCTTGCCCAGCACCTACTACCCTCTCAGCTTAGTCGACCATGTCCAGAGGAGAGAACTTGTCAATACTTCTGGAGCCAACTAAGCCGCGAGTTTCATCACGATGTTTTCCTTCACCGTAAGAGCAATGCCAATTAGCGCACATAATTTTTTCTTAAGAAAAATACATTGGTGCACGGCCGGCTGGGATTCGAACCCACGACCTTCAGAATGAAAGTCGGGGTATCTACCACTAGGCCAATTTGGGGGATAATGGGAATTGAAAGTTGCGTTATTCCCCAAAGTTTATCTTAACTATGCATTCCCACAAATGGAGGATAGCCTATTTTATTTTGAGTGCTGGAATTTAGTTGTTTCAGAGCCTAATTAACATTAATTAACACAAATAAATATTGATTTATGAGTTCACAAAATGGAGCTAGCCAAGGGGTTGTAATATAATAGCATAGTAAACGGATAGCCTTTTTTTAGTTGTGCGGCCACTTTTTCTAACCTGTGGCATGGCAATGTCATGACATACATATAAAATGCTTTGTCCTGAACGACTGACTGACTGACGGATCGCACTGCCTAAACCGCTGATTGTAGAGACCTGAAAATTGGATTGTGTGTTCTTTGTATGACGTTGGTATACGATTTTCTGAAATTATACTCCTTAGAGGGTGAAAAAGGGGGGTATGAGACAACGTGATTCCTTTGTTTAATCTACTTCAAATTTTCGACTTCTATGCGGACGAAGTCGCGGGCAAAAGCTAATACTAACTATAAATGCCATGTAACAAAATCTCATATAGTGTCAGGTTGTCCAGTTATGTAGCAAATAAAAAAAACTTCTTTTTGACATGAAATCTGTCCAGTAATATTTATTTACACAGGTAAAGCCGTATGCCGCAAATAGTATTTTTAAAAGAATGATGAGATTTAATAAATAGGCCAGGTTCTTTTTTCTTGATCGTATTTTTACCTCCTTGTGTAATGTGTTTAGTAAATAAGCCAGGGTTTGTTTTAGGGATCGTTTTTCGTTTCTTGAAATGTGGAAATACGACTTCTGGTTTTATTTATCGGTTAGCTTATTGTATCTGTATACATATTTAGGTTTAGGATTGAAGGTAGAGAGAAAGCTGCGCTCGAAAACTCGGTGTTTCTTCTCAGATTATAGGACTCCTACAATAATATTAAAGAAAAAAGATTTTTTTGTGTTTACTCGTGTACACCTGATGAAACGATTTTATTTTAAGCCCCCAGTATAATTTGATTGAATACCTTTTTAAGACAGGGCAAAGAGTTCCAAACAACATTTAACCTTTTTTATATTAAAACTGACACACCATTATCGTATAATAATATGTAGTAGACTATGGTTATTAATTCTATTATAGCCCCTGACTTGATATATGTGTGCTAATAAACATTGATCTAACGGTGACGTAAAACTTACTCATGTGGTAAAACCACGTAAAACATCGTGATGAAACGTAACGATGTATTGACAAGTTCTTTTCTTTGGACATGATCGAATCAACTCATTCTTCTCGTATAGCGGTATGGCTCACCTATTGTTAGAGTTTCCAGATCGCCTAAGGCCTCTAACTTGACCTAACGACTGCTACTAGGGGTAGCAACTGGGACTTACGGCTTAACATGCCTTCCGAAGCAGGATCACAAAAACACATTTTTGCCACACTACAAATTGGCCACCCAACGAAGTAATGACCGCGCCAGGCGTCGCTTAACCCGCACGCCCGTATACGATCACCGAGCGTCGCTTAGCTGTGAGCCCCCTCTAAACTGAGAGGGTGGTATAGGCTCTGGGCAAGCGTACTTCATCTAATACATGTCCCAGGCACTACCACGTCCTGAATAGCTAGCAATAAAGTTGCTGGCGCTGTATAAATCATCCAGATTAGATGATTACTATCTATAGAAGTCAACAAACCGAATTTAGTACCTCAATGCGGTTAGTTTCAACTCAACTGACAAATGAGAAACGTATTCACGGTTAACAGTTCACCAAAAATAACCATTAAACTAGTTAATGAGGTAAGTTTAATTCATAATTCAGATGAAGTTGGCTAACTGTTGAGTAGAACGTTATGAATGCATGAAGTCGCACCTAGACTTAGCGCGGTGGTGTGTTGCAGCCACAGAGTACAAAGTTGGACAGCAAATAAAATATTATACCGTACCTGCGGGTAAAGAAGGTTTTTTAAAAACCTTAATATTAGCCTGAACCTTAGGGTTTTTTTATTTATTGTTGTAAATAATTCTATCATAGTTCTGTATGTTTCCCAAATAAATGAAAACAAAATATTAGTGATAAAATAACAATAAGTTTTTCCGATTGACAATAAAGCAAAAATATATCTATATTGACTTGTTTTTAAGTAGAAGTTTTTATTTTTACGAAATATTCAGTTTTTAATTAAGGTGACAGGTGGGCCTTATTACACGCAGGTACCTTAATATCTTTTTTATGATTTATTCAGCGCCAGCAACTTTAATTCGTGCTATTCAGACCGCTAGTTATGCCTGGGACATGTATGTATTAGATGAAGTGGGCTTTTCCAGCACCTATACCTACCATCCTCTCAGTTTAGTCAACCGTGTCCAAAGAAAAGAAATCACCCCTGTTAAAAAATGTTAGAAGACTTGGAGGTCACTTGAACTAACTTTGAAGGCTCACTCCAAGAAGGTTGTATTTTTTTCGATAAAATGTAGTGGAGATGCTGCCCGTGACTCGTACAATACTCCCTCGGCTAGGAATATAATAAGGTATTTCAAAACGTAGTACCTTGATAACAACTTTCTAAGAATAACTATTTACCAATTCATTGCTAAACAGTTTCAATTATTTTTCGGTTACCACGTTCAATTGTTTCTTTGATTACTTTGTTCTTGTTGTGTTAGCCAAATAAGTACAATATTATACGAGTTTCGAACAATTACTTAGAGAAACTTTGATTGTTTCAATAAGAATTCGCAAATTGAAAGAGGGGCTTTTCCTAAAGGCAATATGGTTATGTATATTTATGTTGTTAAACTAAAATGGTCTGTTATATTTTGTATTAAGTAAACTGAGATCATAATCTTCATGTCCTACCAAAGCTCGAAACCTCGAAGTGAAGTTTATTGATTCAACGAAATTATTCCATATTACTTAAATTGTAGAAAATGTCACCGAAATTATCAAATAGCATTCCCACAGAGATCTGATTCCAGACGACAATTTATTTCTTCTTCTATATAGTATTTTCAGAAGGCAAAGGTTTAATTATTAGCCCATACAGCCTCATTACACACTTCATCGATTATTACTGGCCATGTACATTCTTTTTTTTTAAATCCTGTACCAAACTGAGTCTGCTCTCTATTGAGGTATATGGACCTGGTCCTTCTTGTTCGTTCAAAATAAACTGACCAATACCACATTAATAAAATTCAGTGTAAATAAATAACGTTTAAATTGTATTTTATTTTTGGTCCCCATTTTCCAAGACCGTATGTAACAAACGTCAGCTGGCTGAAAAGTTGTGCGACACAGTAATATTTCAGTCAGTAGTTTCCGTAAAATGCGGTTCCATTTGTACATCGTCGCATCGAATCCACAGAACTATTGTCCAAAATATTATATATTTACACCCTGCTGATGTTAAGATGGGATATAAAAGGGGCGAGCGCTGTCACCGTGGCGAAGACGTGGCACGGGCAGAAATTCGTCATGACTTTCTAAGACTGTATGGATGTGAAAGATTTGAAACGAATTCATCAAAACATTAAATTATTATTAATTACAGCAAACGAAACATATAACTACTTAGCATACTATCAGCTCAAAAATTAACATTATTTTAACTAAGATTAAGCTAAAGAATATAGCAACAACACGAAGTGGTAATGTTTACAAACATTACCACTACCACACATCGGTGGCATTTTTGGATGCCACTGGTGTGGGATGAATTTATGTCATGGGTGATAAAACTGTATTTTACTTACTCTGTATTTATTTGAACTAGCAGGCGTCCTATGCGCCTTCCCGTAGAACAAGGAAAATAGAGATTGTTCTTACGTGAGACAACGCATTCCAAGAGTGTTAACAGCCTAACTCACAGTCTTACTTTATTAGCGCATCCAACTCTTAACCGTATTAAAAAATGAAAAGTTACGACAGCAGCGTTCTGCGGTTCTGCCGATGCTGTTATGTAGGACTAGGAATATCTGGGGGGAAAAATTATGCTTAAGTTCAATAAATCCTTATTCCTTAAATATACTAAATTTCATTAAAACCTGTTCAATACAAACTAAGAAATAAAAAAAACCTCCTTTAATTATTGTAAGATAGACTTTGTCGTCGCCACGTCCGCACCTCATGTCGTTTCTATGCAATTTGCTTGTAAAAATGTGACGGGTGCAGTGTGTTATTTTAATATCAGCTTTTTGATGGCAACTAGGGCAGAAATTGTGGCCAATTTTTTATTGTGGCAATTGATGTGTTCCATCTGGACTGGATTGAATAAAAATAGAATCTGATGGAAACTAAACGAATGGGTGATTTTACAAGTTGCGACAGGGTTAGTACATTGGACTAGAAAATTATTGATAAATTTTGTTCTGCTTTTGGAAATTCGTTAAACAATTGTGATTATATGTTCATTTGAAAATTAATTGACTTATGAGATAATACCTCTTCCATCAAAAATGCAAAAACTCGATTTATTAAATCTAGACTTGTTTACAATTTTGACTCGATTTTAAAAACTGTAGCTTTTTGCTCAAAATATATGAACCACATATAGGTTTAGTAAAGTTTACAATTTTGCTGCAATAGGCCCTAATTCGATACCTCAATAAAATTTGAGAAAAAAATAATAAAAGAATAGGTCGTAATAAAAATAAACTTTTCTGGCGAACACAACCTCTAAATTTATGGTATTTTGTTTGAATTTCAAAAAGTCGTAAAACAATAGTTGTTTGTTAAGATGAAGGTACAGAAGTAGCCCTCAAGTGGGTGGGTGCTACCTAGTTATCAATAACCCTATAGGTATAAATATTTAACCTAACTAAAACCCGTCAGACACTGAGGTTAAATCTATTAATAATTTCTCTCCTGAGTCAACAACTTAACAAACTTACCTTAACCAAGATAAGGGTGAGACAGACTAAAACTTTAAATCTATTCAAAATACTGCTGCGAGCACTCAAATTGTGACACATAAGCTCAGATTCTAAGACTATAGGTATTTATAGGGATAAATGCTAAACTACTATAACAAATAATTGTTGTACCTACATACCTACGCGTAATTCTTATTATACTTTTATCCTGATATTGAATCGGGATTTTGATAGGTAAAACCGCGGGGCGCTCTGCTAGTTTAAATAAAAACTGTGATTCCTTCAAATGCATGGAAGATTCTAAAAGTTGTAGATGATCTAATTAAAATAATGAAGCTTTTTTAATAATTATTGAAAGATGATCCAGCATTTCAAAATTTCCCTGATTGCACCTGCGGTTCCTTAGTACTTAATAACAAAAGTTCTAAAAAATAGTTTTATCGTGGTGGATCCACTTCCAACAAGTTTACCCTTACAACATTTTCTAAATGACCTTGTAAGACGCTCATCTAATTCACGGCAAAATAAAAAACAGTCTATTCAATATACCCGACATAGATTGATTGGCCAGCATCACAACTCGATAGAAACATCTCTAGTCGTACATAAGTAATGTGAGATTCTGACCGAGGTCAGTCGGCCGCAAGGTGAAGTAATCGATACAGTATGTATCGGATTACATTTGCAGTCAAGATATAATGTTATTTCTGTCGTTTTTTTATTGAATTTTGACTTAGCATTAATATTATTATAGTAAATAGATATAAATATTTTTTAATCAAATTATAGGTCCGCGTTAGATAACAACCAACATGCAGCTTAAGATGTACTCGCAACTTTACGATCACTAAAGTGTGATCTTAAAGTTAACAGAAAAGACAGACAGCTGATTCCATTTCCTTGTGTTACGATTATAGACTATGCGATTTGCTTCATTAAACGGGATTTCCACCATGAATCGGTGTCGCATATCAGCTTGCCTGGTTTATCCATTTTACCTTTCCGATTTTAGGAGGATATTCAGTGGTTCAAACTTCTTAAGTACATAATATTATATGTAAACAAAAATCCTACCAGTATTTATATTTCTTTAAACATTTAAAAGAGATGTCATTTTTCGAGGCGTTACTATTAACAGTTTTCTAACTTGGCAAGTTGGATGGCCGGCCCTACTAGAGAGTATTAGTCCGTAGAAATTCTCTACGGACTAATACGACAGTAGGATTTATTTCTTTAGAATCCTCATAGATAGGTGCCAGGAGCGGTAACACCGTGTTAGCCTAGTGATAGATACTTTGACTTTCGTTCCGAAGGTCGTACGCTCAAAGAGCCGGGCCGGCACCAATAGATTTTTCTTACGAAAACTTTATGTGCGCTAATTGACATTGCTCTTGAAGGAAAACATCATGATTAAATCCGTAGCTTAATGGCTCTAGATGTATTGACGAGTTTTTTCCTCTGGACACTGTCGACTAAGCTGAGAGTACTAAAGGTGTTGGGCAAGGCTACTCCATCCTCACGCAAATAGGACCTTACTAATAAAGAGGTCCAGTTGTGGAAAACGCCCGTATACTAGTAAAAATAGGTGCCATATTTCAAGTAATTCGAACCTAAAAAACTAACAACACTTTTTAAGCTTAAAGCGTAGTAAATTGACACCTTTATCGCCTGAAACTGTACAGATTTGTATGTGATTATGTGATGAGAAGTAGCGACCATACAACTCACGATTACCTGGCTCCGCAGTAATGTAGTATAATGGGTTTTGCCCTTACGTGAGGACGCGTATTTACCTTCTTTATGTGTTGCTTGAAATATGTCCCGGATTGTTTGGTTGGACTATATTTTGATTACCTACTTTACCATTTAAAGGGGTCCGGGGCTGTTGTGAAGGAATATAACTAAACATCTGTTATTCAAAATGTTTTAATGGAAACAAAAATCAGTGTTAACATGAACTTTTGTCGTTGACTTCAACAAGGTTAGCTATGTTTAACGTTCGGTAGTATAGTTTATTAACCGACGAAAAAAACGGAGGAGGTTCTCAATTAGACGCGTATTTTTTATGTATGATCAGATCAACGATTACTCGAAGACAGCTGAACCGATTGAGATAAAAAAGAATTCCATGGGTATGGTAAAGTTGCCACCGTTGTATTATCCCGTGATTTGACATACTACAACAACATTGACTGCTTTTAAAATTTAAATATAGAATTCCGAAAATCTGCTGTTTACTGGCTTGTTATATTTGTATTGATGTTTGTTCAGGATCTGATGATGGTGACCGTAGGAACTTATCTGCTAAACAAAAATCAGCTTATGTGGTTGAGCTGACAGTGGTTCTAAGCAGTCATAATTTAAAAAAGATGGACCTATAGTTCCCTTAGTTCTTAAAACATATTATTATGGGTCATCGTTTATTTGGGTGTCTTTGAGTCACATCACAGTGGTGTACATTTAAAACGAACTACTAGTTTAAAACTACTACAATAGAAATTGAATTTGTAGTTATTCGTAGTTTTGTTGCTATTCATACTCAATTATAATTTCCTGGAAATCGCCCACTTTTCTTATCCTCAAAACCGACACAAACAAGGGATAACGCCAGATAAAACCCAGTAGGTATAGGTACCTATACAATAAACACAAACATGGAGTTTATCTAACCTCTAAACGTCAGCTATTTTGGTCATCCCTAAATCAGCCTTTTCAAGGCACGGGAGCAACCCAAAGACATTTGAAATTTACTAGTTATAGACGTAACAAATACTGGATACAAAATGGTTTCAATATCCCAGGTCCACAAAGAAGGACAAAGTCAAAATCAAAAAAAAAAAACATTTGGACTCACTTACATGAAATTACATTGAAATTACATTGAAATGTCTTAAAAACTAAGTTAGGAAGAAGGCACAAGAAACTCAAAGCAGAAGCTGAAGTGGAAAAAAGATCTTATAATCAGCAAAGACGATGTGACAGATGGAGCAAAGTGGAGGAAGAAGACCAAAAAGGCAGACCCCACCATCAGATGGGATTAAGAACTGTAGATAGATAGATAAAACGCTTTATTGCGCACACAAGTTATAGAAAAATTACAATTAATTTAAATTACATAAAATTAAATAGTGGCACAACAGGCGGCCTAAGATGGCAAAATCTCATAAAAGCAACACAATAAATACCTATATTCCTATATTAAAATAAAATATTATATATATAAAATTTAAAAGTATATTTTAAAATACATAATCTTTGGAACTAATAGACTGATTGTGATATTATTTTACAAATAGAAAGCTACATCATCAAGACGTGCTATAGGTTAATATTTATTCCGACATTCTCACAGGATCGATACCGCGCAGCCTCTGAAAAAACTATATCGTGTTTGGTGACAAAAGATTGAGGGCTTCACGAGACTAGCCTAGTTTGAGGACCACAAGCAATCTGCCCAAAGTAACTATGTTTATGATTAAATAGCATATTTTGTATTGCAAAAAGCAGAAGTATTTTTATAACTTTGCTTTTGTACTTCTGATTTATTTTTGCTTAGACAAAAGTTGATTTGTTGTCCCTATTTATTTGTGGTTTTAGATCTCTTTGGAGGCCAACCCTAAATATTTCAGTAACATTGTGTGCCAGAACGCAGGCAGGTACGGTGGAATGTAATCGGTGAGATGGGAGGGTTAATTGTCAATTAGTCACGTTTGTTTTAGATTTGCATTGTATTTTTCTGTTAAAAATTCAGAAATGAGGAAAATCAGTACATACGATTGAAGATCAGACTTGCTAAGTAGCTAAAAATAAGAACCATTTCGTACCCGGTCCAAATAATATGAATGCTAAAATGTAACCTAAGTATTACCTATATTTAATGAAAAAAATCTATTTCTTGTTGTTAAATGTTTTTGTGTAGACCGTTTCTAAAAAGTTGTTTATAGTCGGAGATCCCCCTTTAAGAACGACTTCCATTGAGCTGTTCAAGTGTTCAATGGATGAAAAGTATTTTATATCAAATTAAATAGGTCAATAAATATATTACAAATGGGTTGTCTAAAAACTGTCAGTCCAGTATATGATAAATTAACAAGTTAATTTTTTGTTGTGTTTCTTAAACCTTTCACTGGTTTGTTTAAGAGACAAATTCCACACCAATAGAAAGTATGAAGCCAATAAAATATGCAAAAGTTAGATTGACTATTTTTCCCGTTACAACTCTTGGGTAGGTAGATAAATCGATATTAGTCATTTGCATTGATCTGGTTAATTAATTAAAGCTAAGTAAAAAGATTATGTATATCATTAGTACGGATTTTGCTTATTGACCAAACCAGTGAAAAGCCATAAAAAAAATCTGGTCTGAAATATTGTAGGCAACCCATTTGCAATATATTTATTGACCTATTTAATTTGAAAAAAAAAAAAAAAAAAACTTTCCATTCATTAAACAGCTCGATAAAGGTCGTACTTAAAGAGATCCCGTACTATTATATACATTTGGATTAAATTTAATATCGAAAATCTCTTGTTATTTCTAAGCCTATTCAAAATAGATTTCAGAACTCGATCTTCAATTTGATAAACCTTTTGATCTTTTTTTTTTCAGTAACAAATCTTTTATAAAAAGATTTTTTCCTCTAATCGTTATTTATTCCATTAGAGAGAATAATATAGACAATTGTACAAAGCCCAAGTACTATCTGTTCACAACTGAAATATACTAAAACATTTTATATTATCGAAGCAGTCATTCATCATGGATAAGCTAGGATTTGGCCTTAGGTCATCTTTAGGGGAACAAGATAGTTTTAGGATCCCTTTTGGATCCGAAAGAAGGATAATAACTAGGCATGATAAATACCGATTGAATTTGTTAGATTTAGTTTTAATACCTACTAAAATTATGAGGCCACTCGGTCTTTCCATCTGATAAATATAGACTAGCTACGCCCTATGGTTTTACCCGCATATTGCTTGGGAAATCGCGAAAAATATTACCTGTAGAGTGCATTTTCGTAAGGCGGCTATGGATTATCATTGATAATTCAGTTTCTACTTGGTGGATTTCGATTTAAAGTATAGCCTTTCCGGAAAACAAAGCTATCGAATCGTGATAACTAACCATTTTAATTAGTTTATCAGTTTTTAATAAATAACAGACAAACATACAGGCAGACAGAAATGTTTGTACTGCAGGGTTAAATTGTCTAAAATTTTGAATTTACAAAAGTCGTCGAACAAAAGTTTTCTGTTTAAGTGCCCAGAAGTGGCCCTCAACCGCTTGCTAATATTATTACCAATAACCCTGTATAGTACCTACTAATTTCATAAGATTCTGAAATCATCAAGTCTCATTTAACCAGCACATAAATCTTGGTTATCAAGTCTTAATCACTGGAATTATGTCCAAAGTTCAATAGATAGCGGCCCCCTTCGTGTTAGAGTTACCATAAATCTATGCAAGACAATAAATCCATTGTTCCTAATACCTTAGCCCGAATCATCTGGCGGTCTTTAATGAGTTTTCAGATACTTTCCATAGGGTTCAAATATATTGTTCGAAGTAATCGGGTCTATAAAAACCTTCATTTTATACTATCCCAAGTAATATCAGGTTGTTGCTCAATTCATTCTTGATCCATACTTAAAAAATATTAGTAAAGTTAGTGTATATGTACTCTTTTACGCAAAAGCAATAAACATCGAATGCGATTTGAAGACCTGGATTAAATAAACGCATAGCCTAGAGGTAAATGCAACTTTTAACTCCCGTTATACCCCAAGATGCCACGCATGTTCCCATTTTCCCCTATTTGGGGTAAAGTGAGAATATCCCCTTAATTTTTAACCCGATTGATCAGTAAAACCGCGAGCCTATAGTTACAAATTTTTAAATCAAGACAAAATAAATTACCCCCCTTCACCACCCAAGAGATTGGTAAACCTCACAGTATTTATATCTTCCCTTATTTATTATTTATTTAAACATTTAATTCAGTCTCCGGTGAACCGGATTAATTGTCAATTGAAGTATTTATTGAGGGGAGAAAGATTTATGTTTTCCGTAAGGTTTTTCAACTGGTCCGGACGTTTTTTGTGCGGATAAATGGATTTAGTAGACGGAGAGGACCCGAGGACGACCTCGACTGGTACCTCGATAACTTTGAGCCAGATCATTGGCCGGAGGTGGATCAGGATCATCACTTTTGGAGAGTGGGCCGATCTTTTAACAGCCATTTTAACCTCTAAGTCTGGCAATAGGATTTAAAAATTGACCAGGATTCGCACCATAACTTCGCTATAAAGACTTTTGTACACTTTGACACTGAGACTATGATACATTTTGACTTTGATGCATTTAAAATTTAGTAAATAGTATCTCGAATAGAGTATCTCCACCTCATTAAAAATTAGGTTTTTCGTGGTGACGGTACTTTTATTCAAAACATATCCTAAGTAAATCGTTATTTGTCGAATTATTTTTAAATTAAGTTGCAAGATTTGACCCGAACAAACATACATACTTACATACATACACTGCAAGTTAAATAAAAGCTTTTAAAAAGGAGTCTCACGGTCGGGTCACGTCAATACGTCTGGAACCAAATAAGCCGCGGGGTTCATCAAGATTTTTCCTTCACCGTAACGTAAAAGTGAAAGCATTTCACACTTTTGTAAGTGGCTAACACACAAGAGCCACAGTGCAATTAAATGCAGCAAGATAACAGAGCAAACCATTAACTGTTCATCAAAGAGCCGCCGTCGGTGGAGGTAGTGTGTTTCAATGATAAATTACAATGAATTCATACTGAAATGTAATTACGCTGTGGCTTCATGTGAAGTGGAATTAAATTTTATAGAAGTGATTTAAAATAAAAACTCGAAAAACACCCTAACGTAAAATTTTTGCCTTAAATTTATCTTTATTTAAGCGTTTCTCGCTAGCTTTCACCAGCGACTTTATCCACGTATGGGTTCAATTATCAAAAATATTTTCTAGCGGATGCCTAAGTTATTTTAGCCCGAAAATTTTAGCTCGAACCCCGTTCATTGGCTTCAGCTGTGCGTTAATATCATTCAATCAGTCGGGACTTTTAATTTCATGTACCTATAGTAAATCTTTCCGCATGAAATCTGTTTAACATAATATGTGAAGAGGGTTAAAATAAATAAACTGTATAGCGGTCCTGTATAGCGGTTGAATTTTTCTTTATTTTCATCCAAATCGTTTTAAAACAAGAACAATAGAATTCTTTTAAAACCAGTTTTGTAGTTTCTACGATAAGCATTTTCTTTGCCACAAGTTTGCCACATCCATTTACAATAAATCTCTGGTAACAATTTCGTTGCAAAGTTGCAGTACAAAGCAACCACTATCTATTGTTTAATTTTTAACAACGCTTACCTTTTTGAACGGTGTTCACTTGTTCAGACATTTTTGTGTTGAAAATTTAAAATGGATTTTGGCCTAGTGGTAGACCTTGACGTTCATTCCGAAGATAGAGGGTTCGAATCCTGGCCGGCCGTAAAACAATGGATTTTTTCTTTTATAAAATTATGTGCGCTAATTCAGATTGCTCTTGTACGGTGAAGGAAATCATCGTGATAAAACCCAAAAAAGAATGAAGAGGGTATAAACCTACTCGACCAATTCGGATGACACTTTATGTGGCGATAACTGAAATAAAAGTTTAATTGGGTTTAAAATTACTACAAAAAATAGGACGCATAGAATCCTTAGGCTACTTTTGTTCCAATATTTTAGGGTTAGTGGCGGAGCTACCCGATCTCCGAGCGACCCGTCGCTGAGCTACCCACTTTCTGAATTCTCGACAAATGACGATTTAGAATAAATGAATAAAAATACCATTACAAAGAAAGTGCTTAATATAATAGGATTTACCCGGGTTAAACAGCAAAACTCTGCTATCTTAAAGCCCCTCTAGCTTATATTATTAAAATATACACCTATTTAGCTAATTGCAATGTATTTTTGTCCACAGATAATTATGATTATGCGGGAAACCAAGGACAATTTGAAGCGAAATAATCTACTTTTTATAATTTGGTAAGTTGGTTTTACAAAATTATGTAATTACCCACTCCAAGAGAGGAATATAGAATTTCGGAAACTCTTTCGTATTTCAGAAATTTCCCAAAGTGTAAGTTTAACAAACTAGTAATTATTGGTGGTCGGCGAAATTTTTTTGTTTTACGACTTTTGTAAATTCGAACTTTTTATTTAAAACTACGTAATAATATTCTAAGCTTCTAATTCTAATTCGAACTTTTTATTTAAAACTACGTAATAATATTCTAAGCAACTTTCTTAATTTTTTTCTTTTATAAAAACCTGACAATAACAAACACAGCAAAAAAAGAATTCGCGAAATCGGTTCAGCTGTTCTCAAGATTTGCGCATTCAGCGATCCATTTTTATATTATAGATGAGGTTATGTTAACTGAAAAATCAACTGTTTTCAAAAATAAAAACTATATTGTTTTAATGGTACCCCAAACTAATAACCTTCAAATTTTTGGAGCAAAACATGTTCGACATTGTAAAAAATAAACAGAACAAAAACTTGTGACTCTAATACGTAATTTTACAACTACTCAAACTTGAATTAGATCCCACAACTATACCAATCAGTGAAACTTATTAATCGCTTAAATTACGTTTATTTTTCCTCGAAAATACAAAATTAAAACTTCTTTGAAATTTTCAAACAAAACACTTTAAAAGTATCCAAGGCCAGGTGGGTAATCAGGAAGTTAATTCAGTCCGAAGGTCGCTCTGATTACAGCAGCATGAGGCTTCTGAAATCTCTGATTTTCAGGCAATTTCAGGGGTACAGAGAAAAGAGGTTAAAATTGAGAGGAAAAGAAAGAACATTCTATCCGTTTAAAACTGTTACATCAATTATTGACTAATTGCTATGAAATCATAGCACACTATACCCAACGAAGAAAATCGCAATCGAAAAATCGCAATTTTACAGGAGAGCCAAAAACGTGTTTGTCTTTAATAATTATAAAACTTGTTAGCGGATATGTTTAAATTATGTGTCAAAAGAAAGCTATTTTTACTTTATTTCATTATGTAAGTATGATTGAAATTAAATTCATTTTCATAGAAATAGACTGTATTCTTGTATGGAATTAATCTTCTTCTTCTATCTATCTATATATATAAAAGAAAGTCGTGTTAGTTACACCACTTATAACTCAAGAACGGCAGAACAGATTTGGGTGAAAATTGGTAGGGAGGTAGCTTAGAGCCAGGAGACGGACATAAGATAATTTTTATCCCAATATGCCCACGGGATCGGGACTTACGCGGGTGAAACCGCGGGGCGCAGCTAGTTCTGAAATAATAAAAAAAATTAGTTTATATTTAATTTTTATATCTTCTAAGCCACTCGATAGATTTTTTAATTAGTTCAAGTTTTCATAGATAGGTGGCATAAAAAATAAATAAATATGGGTGCTGCTAGATTTCATTTTTGTATGATGGCGTATGCTTGTCTAATAAACATTATTCTATTAGCTTCCATTTGCGACAGATGTTCTCTCTCCTCTCTTATTTAAAGCTCTTTGGTCCAGAGCGCCGTTTAAATAATTATCGTCCATTGTGAAATGAGATTTCCGATTATAACTTTTATTGTTTGGTAAGAGAAGCTATTTTGTAAATTACTTATAATTAGCACTTCGTGGATAATAGGAATTGCACTTTAAAAAGGCACGTTGCGTTACAAAAAAAAGAGTATTTATACAATATAGCAGAAAACCTACCAAGCGTTAAAAATAAAAAACCTGCCAAGTGCGAGTCGGACTCGCGCACGAAGGGTTCCGTATATTTTATATATTTTTAGTGTTCGTTGTTATAGCGGCAACAAAAAAAAACAAAATCTGTGAAAATTTCAACTGTCTAGCTATCACGGTTCATGATATACAGCCTGGGACAGACAGACGGACAGTGAAGTCTTAGTATTACGGTCCCATTTTCGCCCTTTGGGTACGGACCCCTAAAAAGACTGGTTCCTATTGCCTAGATAGATAGCAGCACCACTAAATCAACACTACCTTTGGACTAAATACACACAACTAACTAATAAACTAGGCGATGCTAAAATGTTAGGCGATTTTGATTACTAGACACTATTTTGTTTATTGAATTAAAATAGATAGACAAGGTACAATATGCGTCATAAGTCAACTATCAGTTTGCTACCATAAAACTATCAACAAGTATTGTACTTATGACCTTCTTCTAATAGACTTTACCCACAAACATAAATACTTGAATTAAAAGTACTCAGTGTGATTATTATTTTCAACATGTTAGCTATGTCTTTAGATGTGTGTGCGGTATAAGCCGCCACCCGCTACATCAACCGACGTGGGATCGATTTACAGGTTACGTTTTTATAATGTTCAAATAGTGCTGCACGGGATTGTAAACGTTACAGTGCCGGTAGACTTTTGAACATTGATTGTACCTATGCCTGATGCGACTGGGTTGTATGAACCACTCGCTACACATTAGTTCGATTTTATTCAAAAATAAATTCCGAAATCCTATTCCCTATTTGGACATAAAGAATAATGGCAACGCGTCGAATAAAATTACAAGTAGGTTAGGTTAGGTTAGGATACTGTTCAAAAAAAAACATAGGACTTTATAATGTTGTATTTTTTTCCTACGTCCAATTCACGAAATGCTATCATTTTCATTGTATTCTATAAAAACTAATTTTTTTGTCTAAATTTGCCAATATATTTTTATCGTGTTGACTCAAGATCTTCATTTTTATACAACTGAGGTCTGCAGTCCTATTGGACTGCAGACCTCAGTTGTACCTCAGTATCTGGTATAGATGTTGGTATAGGTCCTGGGCAAGTCTACTCCATCTTATAGAAGTTCCAGTCACCCAGTCTTTAGCGCACTGAATAGCATGGATTTAAGTTATTGGCGCTGTATATATATCTAGATTAGATGTAAAAAGGCCAATATTATAGTAATATTAGTATCCAAAGTGCGACCTGCCTCAGTCTCACACCATCATATCGTGATAACAAACTGTTCCCCCATAGCGTGACGAGACACACTTGGTACAACAGCTACGACTAACTAGGTAGGTTTATATACCTATCAATATACCTACTAACTGTGACAGTCAACTAGACAACTCGCGCTCAACAGAAAAACTAACCCCGTTGGTTTCGTTTGGTTAATTTTTCGATGTTGCTGAAGCCGTACCGGGAAAAATTGCACAATTCTGTTAAACATAGTTTTATCATAAATGTTGTAGGACATTACACACAGCGCCATCTAGCCCTGAGTTAGGATTGTTACTGGCCTAGCTAACCTAGCCATTATGGTGGCTAGATAACGGATATACACTTTTTTATTGTACATAAATTCTATATTATATAGATATATTATTTGCACAATACAAAAAGTATTATAAGCTAAAAGTAAAAGTTACACATGTATACATACAGTAAACACCCAGATCACAAAAAATATATATTTAGATATAGCATATATATATATATATATAGCATCAAAATATAACGTGTGATTAAAATCCTCCGTATATTTTAATATTACGCGATTTTTATTCATCGCGGAATGTTCTTTGCAGTGCTAAGCATGACGCGCGGTCTCAAGATGTTTAGTAGACTCGCACGTGGTGTTCTAGGATTATTTATTAAATATATTCATAACATTCGCGTCGCGTTGTCGACGTTGTCATGAAACTTCATAATAACAGTGTTTTCAGGGTGTTTCAGGGTAACCGCTCCGCTTTCCCTATATGAGGCGCTAGTTTTTGGTTGGTAAAGCACAACATTTTCACAATATCGATGGAAAGTACAGTCTGTCATGGACGTATTCATATATAGATAGATAGATACAATCTTTATTTAAAACACCGCATTTACAGAAAGTGTCAAAATGTTAGCATAGTACCTATAGTATGGTTCCTGTTCATTTTCTGGTTTATCCATTAAAGTTTTACATATTTTAAAGATACCAAATGAATCAGACAACACTTATCTGTAGAATGTATACAAATAATTTAAAAACAATATACGTTTGATATAAAAATAATAGATTTCCGTAGCCTCTTCCCGGAAAAACTACGAAAATAGCGGCCTATTTTCGGTATAAATATCTCAATATAGAAGATTTCAAATAATAAACAATATACTACGATATAATTAAATAATTAAACATTAATTCGTTTAAAAAAGATACATAATTAATCAATAAACTACATAAATAATTCATCAATCTTCCACCATGTTTTGCAAATTTATGTAAAACTTATCTTCATAGTCATAAGGTTGACTTTATTTGTCTTTATCTCAGTTCGATGTATAAAGTAACGACCATTTCGAATGAAAAGTTAGTCATACTTCAGGCGCGTCAAATCGTAAATGTGTCCTTATGTCTAATTGTGTATGTTAATATTAATAATTTTTAAGTATAGTTATACCAGTCTTGTATTTTGTTTATAGAAGCATAGTTAATTTATGTTTCTAAATTACTAGTATTAGCTTCAGGGGACCAAAGGGCTGGCTCCTACCTCGGACAGCGAATAAGCATTACCATCCAACGTAGTGACGCAGTCAGCTCTTTTTACACCCTTCCTAGAGACCATTTGGACTTTTAATTTTTATTAAAAGTATTCTTATTTAATAATTTAGGTTGTTTATTTCTTTAGAAAAATATTTTATTCCTTTGTTAATAAACTCAACTTAGCTAATAAAAAAATCTATGCGACATTGAAGAAGCATGAATATTAAATTATTACAAAAACTTTTTATCCCGATATTTCCACATGAATTTCCGCAGGGAAAACCTAGCGGCGCAACTAGTAAGATAAATAAATTACTACGAAATCTCAAACCAAATAGCTTCTCAGAATGACTCATTTAATCACAAATGAAGATAACTTGAAGTTTTCCCCACACTTGTGTATGTAGTTTGTCTAAATAAGTCCTCTGTGGGTCTAAGTTACGGCAACTTACTAAGTAATTTCATGTTACTTTATGTGCGTAGTAACTTAATTTGCGGTCAAAATCCACCTGTATTTTAACTTAGGTTAAGATAAGCGTCCACGTTCAGTTAAGTTTGACTAACTATATTTACTTAAGCTTTCACCGGCGACATCGTCCGAGTAAGGGGTTGAATTTTTCATAATCCTTTCGAAACGGATGCCTATGTCATAATAACTATCTATATAACAAATTTTAGCCCGGTCGGTCGATTGGTTTGAGCTGTGCGTTGATACATCAGTCATAAATCACTATTTATTTATTTTATTTTATTTTAAAATAAGTGTGAAATTATCGCCCATAGTCCCCCCTAGTCCAGGGGGATTTTATTTGTGAAAAAGTTATCCGTCGGAAGTAGGGGATCCATTAGGGGTCGAGCATGAACTGTTTTTCAAACGGTGAAATGGGCTAACACTCTTAGAACAAGCATGTCAATGCTTAGATTTAGAAACGTAAATGATAAGAAAATTGTTTCAAGTTAATGTCAAGTGGGTCGAGACGGATTAAGTTAGCAACTTTACTAATTAGACCGAAAAACTTAGCCCTTAAGACCTTTACTTGAGAATAACGACCCTACAACTTTGGGTTCCCAAGTTCATACATATACTAAGTTATTTAGATGTATTTAGAATTATTGTCGCTGAGGAAAATATGGTACTAGCACTTGTGTTTTGTTTAAAATCGACCAGAAGAGTAGAGGTCACTTGCAAAAATCGGTGGTGACACACGGACAGACGGAGATAAGAGTGACTTTATAAGGGTTCCTTTTCTACCTTTTAAGGTACGAAACCTTAAAACCAAAGACTGGTGATGTCATTAATACGTCATAATTTTATGCTGTTTATCTAATCTCTTTGGGATATTAAGTTATACAAATAAGAATTCTTTAATTTAAACATAACTTTCTCTCTGCTCAACTCTATTGCTGCTTCATCCCTGATGCATCGTCGAAAATAATATTTAAGAAATCGATATAATACTAAAAAATTGTTCAAAAATTTTGTTCAAACCCTGGACCTATCTACGAGACTCAGTTGTAAAAAAAAGTTCGGCTCGTGTTCACCGGTAGTACACGGCTCACGTAGCTCAGTTGATAGCAGCAAGGGTTGTGGGTTCGAATCCCCCCATGACTTTTTTTTAGAATAATATAAATATAACTAGCTGTCCCGGCAAAGTAGTTTTGCCGTATAAAAAAAATAGAGGAAAAAAATGATGTTCGATTCTCAGACCTAACGAATATACAGCTGTCCGTTGTCTAACACAAGTTACAAGTCCATAACACAAGCCTAGTTACTTAGCTTAGAGCTAGATGGTGATGTGTGGAATGTCCTGCAATATTTATTTATTTTATATATTTAATCACTAAGAATTTCATATAAATCGGTTATATAAGGATAATTTTTCAACAGATTACAGAAATACAGCCATTTATTGCTTCCTGGGAGTAGGTACTTTAACTAGGTATAGGACTAAAATAATAAAGGAAAAGTGATGTTATTTTCATCTATATATATATAAAAGAAAGTCGTGTTAGTTACACCACTTATAACTCAAGAACGGCAGAACAGATTTGGGTGAAAATTGGTAGGGAGGTAGCTTAGAGCCAGGAGACGGACAGAAGATACTTTTTATCCCAATATGCCCACGGGATCGGGACTTACGCGAGTGAAACCGCGGGGCGCAGCTAGTTCGAAATAAATTACAGTCAATGTAGTCATCCACTTTCTTTCACTACTAGTGTTGTCACAATATTATAATCGATAAAATTAGTTTTAAAATCAAATACATATTGCTTTTCGCTCTCAGCACCGAGAAGTACCTATTACTTCTCGTTAAGGTGCTAAGAAGAAAAAGCACATTATTTTCTTTGTTTCTTTATATTTAAAGCTAAGGTTCACTTCACGACAAAAAATAAATTGATTTATGTAAGACAGCCAATAATTAATTATGCGTCTAAAGGGCATTTAGGTAAATTTGTATGTCATGCAAGCCACCCTAATGTGATAAGAATTTTATACATTTTTTTTAAACTTTAATATATTACTAGCTGTACCGGCAAACAATATTTTGCCATTTACAAGGGAAAAAAAGTTGTTGTTAGATTCTTAGACCTAACGAATATACACAAAAAAATTATACAGATCGGTTCAGCCGTTTAGGTGGACATAGTTAACTAACACCGCGACACGAGAAATTTATATATATAAAGATATCAAACAAATAATCTGTTTGCCTATCGATATCGACATTATTAACTAAATTGATAATGTGCCAACACTAGCGTCCCTTTAGTGCCTTTAACCGTCCAATACAAATATTTGTAATCATGTCCATTCTTTCTCACTTAGTCCAACGATACGTGACTAAAATACCTAATTGTACCCGAATTTATTGACTACCTAAACACTCTACTCTCCCTTCAGTTAGGTGCTAGACTACTGGCGTTTTATCAACGGACTAGGTTTTGCCACACCTAAATTTATAAATTAAAAAACCCCTCGACTTTTATACTGCACTAGCTATTGCCCGCGACTTCGACCACGTAGAAATAGTAGATTGGATCAAGGAATCACGTTGTCCCATAGAAACATTGCCTCCCTTTTTCACCCCCTAAGAGGTAGAATTACGAAAAGACCTTACTTATCGGATGTCAGTCACTCAGTCGTTCAAGATAAAGCATTGTATATGTATTGATGATAACTTACAGACGGCTGAACCGATTTCAGTCAAACATAGCTAAAAACAGTTTTATTCACATTTCAAACAAAAGAAACAAAATCGGTTTATCCATCGTTTTTGCGTCAGAGGTTAAAAATTATTTTAAAACGGATGCCTACGATAGTTTTTTTGTTTGTTTTGACATGTTTTGAGTTTATGCCTAATGTGAAAAATTAAGCATAAACTCAAAACTGGGCGTTGAAATATCAGTTAGTCAGGATTTTGATTTTTATATTTATAGATAGTTTTGTATAATATGAGAAAACAGATTAGATATTTTTTATACTACTACTACTTTTTATTTTGATATTCCCACGGGATCGGAACTTACGCGGGTGAAACCGCAGGGCGCAGCTAGTAATATCATAATGAGGAAAGATTTCATTGTTTGTTTTTTTTGCATTTAAAGGCTCCGAAATTATTTATTTTACATTGTAACGTCTTGAAAATTTAGTTAGGATGTGTATTTAAATATATTATAAATATTTTTAACATAAAAACTATCAGTGATACCTATTAAAAAAACAACATTTGTTTTCAATATCAACAAAAATTGAAACCGATACAAAACAATCAGATTTAGTTTTTGAAATGAACATAAATTGTTTCGTTTTCGATAAAATCTCTAAATCGAACTAAACGATAATATGTACCAACGCATTTTTTTTTGTTTTTGTCTGTTTTTATAACTAAAAACGCTCTATAGTTTTACCCATGCAAGTTCCGGTTTTTTCAATGTGATCTCATTTTGAATTAGCACCCCCATCGTCCCCCTAGATCAGGGAGGACGATGGGGGTGAAAAAGTTCTCGACACTAGAGACTATCCGGCGGGACACTATCACCCTACCAACGGCAATGACGTCTAAGATGTAACACGCTTTTCTTGAAGATACCGGTTTCACTGCAATCGGTTCAGTAGTTTTTGCAGAAAAGAGTAACAAATGTAAAACACTAATCTAGGACTTAAGCTACCTACATACCAAGTTCCATCGCAATCGGTCCAGCCGTTCCCGAATTAAAATGGTGTACCAAACTAACACGACTTTGTTTTAAATAATTTAGCTACATACGAGTACAGATAGTAAAACTCAAACAACATAGGATGTACTCGTATACGAAACTGACGATTTAATAGTGGAATATCCAATTTTATTTGATTTTATTGTCATACGATTTTTAGGGTTCCCTACTTCAATAGAAAAAAAAACCAGACACTTAAATGAAATCAAGTCGTTCATCCGGCCGTCTCTATGCCAGGGCTCTTTTTAAATACCTACCTCAAAATAAAAAATATTAGGTACTTATTATAATTATTTTTTTCATCATGATTATTCAAGAAATTACTTGTTTTTAATTTAAAAAAAATAGAGTAATACAGCAGTATTAACCTATTTTTTGAAATCCTTTATTTTTCATTACCCTATATCTTTCAAAAAATAAGGATAGGTATACATAAATATACCTTTAACTGGCGCTATTAAACTTACAAATACGTACGAGTTCAAATGTACATAACCCTCAGTCCGCGAGTCTGGTTTTCCCTTGACCGGTTTTTCATCCTAATTTCTACGTATTCATTAGGCCACCCCGTAATCGCTCTAATGGCCTTCTAACACGACCGAATAGCTCTATAAAGGTACGTCCAAACGAACAAGGGTGACAACGAATTGAGAAAGACATTACATACCTACTTCACCGGAAAATGATTGTTTTCGTCGACACGTGCTTTTGTCAGAGTAGGGCGACCATACTTTTTGATACAATTGAGATGATTTTTAAAATATAATGTTTAATTATCAGTGTAAAATCAGACAACAAGAGTGGAAGCTCACAGTAGAGTTCTAAAATCGCTATTATTATTATCTAAATATTTTAGTTATATTTTTATATTTATAGGTATTTATATATTACGTTAATATATTATCATGTTTTGAGATTGAAGGTAGAATACATTCTACAAACAATAGCAGTTTTATAAATCTAATTATAAATCGACTCTTGATTCATCAACTCAACTCTCCGACTTTCATTCTGAAGATCGTGGGTTCGAATCGCGGCCCTTGGTTACTAGGCAACTGGGCAAGCCACCCATGCTCACGGAATAAGGACTCAACTAAATTCAAAAAACTGATCGGAAACTACGCAGGTGAATCCGTGGCACAAAACTAGTATAAAAATATAATTGTCTGCAATTGTTATAAATTTATTTTTACGTCGCTGAAAAAAGGCACAGTCATAAAATACCAGTCTTAAACTAATAACAGGTTTTAATTTAAAATAATTAGTTAAAAAACATAATAAAGTTTAATAATAAAATGTTGCTTTAGTTGTTACAAATGAGAGTGCTTATTACTGAAGTTTATCATAATTATGACGTCTCGGTTTTGCTACTTAAAGTATTGGGGATTTAGTTTTACCAGACACATAAATTAAAACATAAGCAAATATTAGTTTTCTAAATGAAATAGTTTGAGTTGTGTTGTTTCAGATAATATGGATAAATTAACAGTTTAATGAAACTAAAACACACATAACATTAAAAAAAAATAGTTGTCTGTGAAGTCGGTTTACGGAAGATATTTTTACGTGATAACGTCAGAAGAAAACATTGATGGTCACCATAGCAACGATAAAACGCTGTTATGGTTACTTTGTCAATAACATGACGCATTAAGTCATGCTCCCGGAACATGACGAATGTTCCGGGAGCGGGGGGGGGGGGATAAGTGTGAAGTGTCTGTGTGTGGCTCCCGAACGGATGAACCGATTTTGATTTAGTTTTTTTTGTCTGAAAGGCGAATTATTGTGAATGCAGGTTCATCAATTAGTTAGACGTTATAAAAAGATGCCAATACATAAATAAATTAAACGTGTACTAATACAGTTCAAATACGAAAAAAAAACGGCAAATTGACAAACTGAACGGACAATAATCTGGAGCCATGGCCACCCTACTCCGATCCTGCAAAGTCCACGTGAGATATAGAGGATTGTCACCGTTGACACCTTTTTTATCACAGCTAACCTCGAAATTTCTCATTTTCGGTACGAAATCTTCGGAAATGTCCGAACACAAATCATGGTTATCGTGTAATATAATATAATCTGTGCTTGGTTTTTCTCAATTTATTGTCACACTCGGGTTCATAATTCTCATTGTTATTAACTCTGCAAAAAAGGTGGTTGATTCTAACGGTACCATTGCATTTTTAAGAAAAAAAAACTGAAATGATCGAGGTTAAGAACTAGTCTATCTAAAAATCTTTTTCAAATTTCTCGAGAAATGACGATTTAGTCTTACTTAAATAAAAATAGCGTACCTATGTTTTTATTCAGGTCTCCTGCTATCAATACTTCGAGTTTCATCGCAATCGGTCCAGTAGGTTTTGCGTAAAGAAATAACAACCATACAAACATACACACCATACTTTTACATTATTATACAGCGTTTTTGGAAATCATATTACCATTTGGTTATGGGCCACGTCAATGCACCTAAACAAACAATTTTTGTTTTACGACTTTTGTAAATTCGAACGTTTTTTAAATTTTTTGACTTTTTAAATTAGAAAATCAGCAAATTTTCTAAAGCAATGGTCATTCAGACTTAGAACAGTAGATAAATCTTTAGCAATACGTATAATCTTAAGGTAATTGACCTCTTTGTGTAAGGGAACAGCTGATTTTCAGATAAACGTAACCTCAAAATGCGTAACCGTAACGTCACCTCTTATACTTAATTATAAACATCTTATTATCATATTGTATGCAACTAAATGACTGAATCTGAAACAGAAATTTTTCAAAAAATGTTCGAATTTCCAAAAGTCATAAAACAAAAGTTGTTAGGTGCACAGAAGTGCACCTCAACCGCTTGCTAGTATGATAACCAATAACCCTGTATATGTAAATATAGCTTATATTAGTACCAAATTACAGAAATAGAAACAGAAATACACCAAAAGTAGCTGCAGAAGTAACTAGACATGACTACTCAATTAAAAAGTAAGTAGGTACCTAACAGAAACTCCAGAAGCACCAGAACACCCAGCACTTCGGAGTGCATTACGCGAAACTGTACATTTCTTGGTACATGTAAATTTACTTCGTTGAACTATGTAGTTTACTTATATTTCAAGGTTTATTTGAAGAAAACTTTAGTAGGTTTCTTAGCAAAGAAAACATTTTAGGGTTCCGTACCCAAACGGTAAAACGGGACCCTATTACTAAGACTCCATTGTCCGTCTGTCTCTCTGTCTGTCACCAAGCTGGATCTCATGAATCGTGATAGAGAGAGAGCCTTTCTATTGGCGCACAACAAATACTAAAACAGAAAAAAAATAGAAGGGCTCCCTTAAAACATGATACGGACCTCTTCGAGTACGAGTCCAACTCGCACTTGACCGGTTTTTTTTTATCATCATCATATCAGCCACAGGACGTCCACTGCTGAACATAGGCCTCCACCAAAGACTTCCAGAGCGGTCGGTCGCATGCTCTCTGCGTCCAACGACTTCCCGCGACCTTAATTAAGTCGTCCGTCCATCTAGTCGGAGGCCGTCCCGCGCTGCGCTTTCCGGTGCGTGGTCTCCAGACTTTTCGGCCCCAACGGCCATCAGTTTTTTTTATTAACCCGATATGTTTTCATCTAGTGTCTATTAGGGTTTTTTTTTGTAAAGCCATGTATTTCTAAGTGCTTATTAACACGTTGCACACTCATTATGCATTATAATTCATAACAGTGCAGTAAGTTATTAGTAAAGTTATTCCAAAGCGATGTTTCATCCCGGCACTTAGAGCAAACTTGTCATGGAATCACATGGTTATTGTTGGAACTACCTGCTGGAGCTTGGAGCAAGTTAAACGTTCCATCACAAATAAATAAATATTGCAGGCCATTCCACACATGACCACCTAGCACCAAGCTAAGTACCTAGACTTGTATAATTTGTGCTAGACAACGGACATACTACTTATATACTTTTCTACTTATAATACATAGAAACAACCAGACCATAGACAAATATCTAAGCATAAATACTTGACTAAGGCGGGTATCGAACCCGCAACCCTATGTTAACCCGGAACGAAATTCCTTATCGCGGGTTGACGAGGGCACCTAGCCGAGAAAAAATATTACGCGTTACGAAAACTTGAAACGAAGACCCGTAAGAGGAACTAATCTCCCGTATATAATAATAATGAATAAAACATAATAATTACAAACATATATGATTTAAAAAAGGTAAAGCTTCGTTTCCATCGTTCGTTCATTTTTAAATGCTAATATGTGTCTGCTACTTTTGCCAATAGGTACACAATCCTAATCTCTATGATACAATCTTTCGTTTGTATTTCTATGATATAATCCGATAAACAGCTTTTGACCGCAGTCGCCTGGAAGAGATCGCTTTTAGCGACAAGGCCGTCCATTGTGTCATTTATGTTGCAATAAATTGTATAGCTATCTATCGAACCAAGGGAACAGGTCTCGCTGAAAAATCACGTAAAACATCTGTAAATATTTGGTTTAGATTATAATTTTCTAAACGGATTTTCTTGAATACGTACAAAGTTCACCTTAACCCTTGAAATATCAAAAACTCTGTCCCAATCGACAGAATACTTCAGAAACTAAGTTATGGTAATGTTATGTAGACAACTTAGGTACACCTCCCACTTGTTCTTGTAACTTGAACCAAACAATAACGCCGACGGCTAAGATTTGTAGTTTATCGTATCATGAATTTTCCAAGAACAAAGTCTGTACTCAAATAGCAACCATCTTGTGAATAAAGGAATGTTAAATTTTTTCTCTTGCAAGATAATTGGGTAAGAATTTGGCCTTCTTAATGGCATGGCTTCTTTTACCCAGCACCCGAAAACACAAGGAAAATTAAGAGAGATTAGATGTAATTAGGAAGGTTAATTAAATTTGTTCGCTAAGTAATTAAAAACTAATTATCTTTGTTACAGAAAACAAATGCGTCGAGTGCTCGAACCTGACTGTCATCAGGAATGCAACGACACGAGGAAATGACTAGCAAGGCAAAATGGCTCATAAAGATTGGACGTCATGGGTGAAAATCGCGTTTCCGATCGCGTTGCTGGCGACCACTGTAGCCGACTTCACGACGGAATGCCAGAGACCTTGCGACTGCAGGTGGCAGTCGGGGAACAAAGCCGCCATCTGTTCCAATTCCAGTATCAAAACCGTCCCGGCAAACCTCAGCAACGATATACAAATACTAGATCTATCTAATAACAATCTACACCAATTACACCAAGAAGCCTTCAAAAAAGTCGGTCTCAGCAACCTCAAGAAACTTTTCCTTAAAGAGTGTAGCATTGAAACAATACACAAGACCGCATTCGCAACTTTAGCAATAATGATCGAGCTAGACCTCTCCAAGAACAAAATAAGACATCTCCACCCGGACACGTTCAAAGGCACAGAGAAATTGAGGTTAATAAACTTGAACAACAACTTGATCGATAAGTTGGAGGACGGACTGTTTCGAAACTTGAAGTTTCTGCAGAAAGTAGAGGCGAGCAATAATCGAATAGTTCGTATCGGAACTAAAACGTTCGTCAACTTACCTCAGCTGAAGATCTTGAGATTCGACGGTAATATCCTCAGTCATATGAAACCGGAAACTTTGATGGGGTTGAGAAACTTGTCCGGTTTAGATTTACACAACAACCCGTGGCGGTGCGACTGCAACTTGCAGCCATTCAGAGATTGGGTGATCAGTCATAACTTATACACGGCGCCCACCTCCTGCGCGGAACCGGACTCGGTGCAAGCGAAACTTTGGAACGAATTAGACTCATCAAACTTCGCGTGCCGGCCTACCATTCTCGAACCATCGCCCGGCGCGACACTGAAAACTTACGAGGAAAATGTAACGTTAACTTGTAAAGTCGTCGGAAATCCAACGCCAGACGTTTCCTGGAGATTCAATGGGAAAAGTATAGAATTGAAACCGTTCGGGGAATTGAGATATTCTGTGACCGAGAACACTATGGATTTGATTAGATGGGTTAATCTAACTGTAATAAATGTTAGGTATAGCGATAGAGGCAACTACACATGTATCGCTGAGAACCCAGGCGGTCGAGACGAGAAGACTTTAGGTCTTATCTTGTCACGATACGGAGTTGGAACTATTGCAGGTATGGACACAGACTCCTTTGCCATTTTAGTGGGTTGCCTCACAGCTATAGTGATAATTTTCGGGGCGACATTAGTAGTATGTTACTATACAACGCAGAATAGTGAAATTAAAAGACTGATTAAGAATGATACGAGGTCTTCGAATGGAGAGATCCTGTTAGAGGGATCGGTAACGTCGGAGATGGAGAAAGGGAGTAAGATAGAAGTGAATCCGGTGACGAAGCCACCGAGGAAACATGACCCTCAACCAACCCTGACTGCGGAGGGCACAGAAATGTCTGAACTTAATCGAACTCTTTTAGAAAATGAACCGATTCCTACAGGTAAGTTGTTTCACGTAATTATCACTATGCTAAATACAATAAACAGACTGATCATTGTTTTTAACTTGTTCTAATTTGACGCTCGAGGTGTCTCCAATTTATAGTAATTATTCGCATTTCAAAGTCTTCATTTAAAAAGGATCTTCAAACAACCTTTCGCTTAATAGAAACTCTCAAATATCTGTACCTAACTGGAATGGCACCTAAAGGACTTTCTTCGAAGATAAATTTTTTATTCAAGTGTCAAAGAGTTGAAATCATCTCTTGAAATCCTGAAAAGCTGGCAAAATTTTATTACAGTAAATGGTATTTAAACGGTCTCCGAGTCTGAAATGACTTGTTCATTGCAAATTGTCGAAATATTTCTGTAAGCAGTTTCATACTAGACTGAAAACAGACAATAATAAAGGTTCTAAAGGATCTAGAGATGAAAATAAGTGTCTGAAATATCTTTTAAGAAAATATAAGCCTTTTACCTAATTTGTTTACTTATTTAATAATATTTACTGATCGATTTTTCTTCTTGTGAATTAGATACTATGATTTGTCTGAGACATAACGCATTAACTGTAACTTTTGTACTTTATTGTAGTGTGACAATGTAATGTCAATGTCACACTCTGTGACCATGATGTGTTACGTAATTAACAAACATTCCAAAAATAATTATTTTAATATTTTTTCTTATTCAAACAATTTTCTTTCAACAGCACCAAAGGAAGACACATCACGGCACCAAGAAGTAGAACTCTCCAAAATCTCTCAAGAAACCCTACTCATGGATCGACTGGTCCCAGACCATCAAGCATACCCTCCTGATCTTCTATCCTTCCCTCTTCGAGGACCTCAGGTATCCCCAGGAACTTCAGCCCACGTGGAAAGTCCAAAATCACCAGGTTACGGTGTCATTGCTGCTAACCCGTCAATGTACAGGATACAGGCTCCGTATCAAGGTTCTGTTCCGTTAGTGAGTCAGAAAGGCTATGTAACATTGCCCAGAAGACCAAGAACAGATACCAGACCTCAGGTCCTCTCAACTCTTAACGGAGTAATACCATACTATGAGACCTTTAACATGAAGTTGTTCGGGCATGGTGGAAACTACTACAGTTTGAACAAAAGTGAAATGGACCTAGGTCCTGTTGGAAAGAACTTTCGAGACTCTGTAGAAATTGAACCAGCTCCATCACCTGCCCCAGGTACTCCTCATGCAACAATACCGAGAAACAGCTTAAGTTCTCCGAATATCCACAACCAACTCTTGGCTCTTCAGGCCTTGTCTACAAAAGCTACTGAAAGACCTCTTAAGGTAGTTTTTACAGAGAACGAAACCTTCCTAAAAGGAACTTCGCCGAGGGATCTACGGATAAATTACAGTGTTAATGTGAGTGGAGTGAACAGAAATCGGACTGCGCCTAAACCTCCTCCTAAACCAAAAAAGAGGAGTTCATGTGAGGTGAAAGAACCTTTCTTAATGACTAGTGATAATGCTACTCAGGTCTAAATTATTTATAGCGTCATATTGGAGTACACACACCTTATTTTTCTGCAAACTTAACCTAAAAAAATATATAACTGTTCAATATATGCCACCAAAGAAGGCTTAAATTAACAGAGTTTGCTTCCATGCATAGTAACAAATTATCTAAAGTATCAGATAGTTTTTTTTTTATTGCACACTAAGATCAATTACAAATCACATCCAAGAGTTTTCCATGAAGAGTTGTAATTAAATGTACCTATATGAAAATTTCAGAAACTTTTGTTCAGATATCAGAAAATAAATTCAGAACACTGAAAGGAAGAATTTCAGAAATTTCTGACTAGACTGCAGGCAGGGGATTTCAGGGACAGGTTTTTAAAGACGATTTAATGTGGTCTCATAATTTAAATTAAAAAACCCTTTCCTTTAATATTTTATCCTGTCTAGAAATACCTAAATCTGTGAAATAGTGCCACCAACTAATTCCAAAAATAACCTTCTATAACATTAATGACGTTGGCAACATTCCAATAACAAGTTTTCAAATTGAAATAAATAGAGATTTCTCTAAAATTTATTAAATTAGATGCTCATAGAATTTACTTACTGAGTTGTGTTAAAATTTATTTAAAAAATTGAGATTAATATTCAACATAACTATGTCATGTCAAAATTCTTAATAATTTTCTCAAGAAATTCTTTTAATTGTTAAAATTATCTTCAAAAAATTTAATCTTAATTTATAAACTTTTTTACAAATTGGAATTTCAAAGTTATTTTAAAATTTTCAGTTATGAAAAATAAAGAAACTCAAAAGAAACGAGATATTTAAAAAAAATAACTAGAGATAAAAACATGTCACGTATTTCCAATTTATTTTCGATCTCGTGTTACTTTCAGACCTTTATAATAAAAATCATTTCGAAAGATACGTATTGAGTTACTGATACAGAGTTGCCTTCACGGGCGATTAAAGACATCAAAAGTTTCGTTCCCTAGCAACAAGTATCACTTGAATACGTAGGCAATCGTGCGTTATGTCTCCAAGGAAAGAACGTGAAGGAGAGTTTAAAAGAGTAAAAGGTAATCTTTATCCACTTTTACTTTTATAAAGTCCCATGCTAATTTACTCATAGGTTTTTAAACCCCAGTTTTTTGCCTACTATGCCTTGCAATACAAATCATTTGTGACTTGTGAGATTGCCCTAGCTTCCCCCATAATATAGATAACATTAATACAAACGAATACCATGTTATACGGGTTCATGTTTGTATTGGGATCCCTTTAAGGACGACCTTCATTGATCTGTTTAATGGATCAAAAGTATTTTATATCAAATTAAATAGGCCAATAAATATATTGCAAATGAACTCATTTTCAATATATTTATAGGCACCTGCCTAAAAAAATTCTGCCCAGAACGTTTTTTTGGTGGTTTGGTTAATAGACATTGCCATACCATACCAATGAAATACATAATCTTTATTTTAACACAAATTTAATTCAGTAACCAGACCAGTGCAAATGACTAGAATCGATAACTGCCTACCCAAGAGTTGTGCGGGAAAAAATAGTCATCTTAACGTTTGCATATTCTATACTTTTGATTGGAATAGAATTTCTCTCATAATCAAACCAGAGAAAGGTTATGAAAACAAAACAAAAAAAATAATTATTGATTAATCATAGTCTGAACTGATTTTTTTTTAAACAACCTTTGCAATATATTTATTGGCCTATTTAATTTGATATAAAATACTTTTCATCAATTTAACAGCTCGATGAAGGTCGATCTTAAAGGGAGCTTAGGTTAATGTAACAAAATCTCACAAAATGTTAGGTTTTGACAACAGTCAAATCAACACAAAAAAAATGTTTAAAAGGTTTTTTATATGCCACAAAACAAGAAAACTTGGCACTTTACATGGCATTTGTTGTTTATTAATGTCTTCTATGTATACATTGCTTTGCCATAAGTCGGAAAGGTGTCAGACTGTCAGCGCAAATAATTAATAAATGGCCGACCGAATTCTTTGCACAACCCTTATATTTGTCATTGTAATTTTTTAATGTAAACGTGTGCTAATTTAACTTGATTGGCACACAGCAGCTTTAACCTCGGTCTAGCTAGCTTAGTCCGATGGATTCTAAAGGCATTGTAGTGTAAATTAACTAAAGCGGGGGAGTTTATGTGATTGTTATATTTATTATTAAATTTAACATTTACTTTTATCATATGAAAATATTATTAACGTTATAAAGTCCAATAGTTTTATAAACAGTTATTATAAATATAAAGTGAAAAACAATTATTAGTTATAAGTTGGGGCAAATTACATGAAAAATATGTTAAACAGTGGGGCAAGTTGGCATAAATATAAACAGTATCAATAACTTTTAAAAGCGTTCCATCAATATTTTTATTTTGTAATTACTAATGAATTTGGGAAAATATAACTCAAGGACTTGGAACGAAGTCACGCGTAAAACCTAGTCATTTGTAACTTTTCATGTATTTAGCCCCTTCCTTTATTTGCCTACCTACTAACAAATCTTGGGGCCCTACCGCGCTAAGTGCGTCGGCTTATGCTAACCCTCGCCCCACACTGGGCGAAATTTTGAGCCTGCCTTTCATTGGAATTTTGAAAAATTAAGTTGTTTTTTTTCGTATGTTTTAAGATTGCAGGATTGTCGGGGATATCAAAACAATCAAATATGTGATTTTGGTTATGTTATTAAAAAAACTCCACAAAATATGACTTTTTTTTAAATAACATAACCAGAATCACTGTTTTATTTTTTGTGTTTTAAGTAAAACACGAAAAAAACAACTTTATTTTTCAAAATTTCTATAAAAGGTAAGCTTAAAATTCCGCCCATTGTGACGCGCGGGACGTCGGCTTGAAGCCGACGCACTTAACGCGGTAGGGCCTCTGTAAATGTAAAATACAGTTTGCTGGTATTCTGTTTTAACTCCAGTAAAATGATATCTAGTTATCTATTCAGTGGAAACATTTAGCATTTATTGGTGCTTACGATAAATAAAATTAACGCAATTTCATATTAATTTTATTCATGTAATTAATTGTTTTTGACAAGTTTTGAAGATGAGTTTGACTAACAGACGGAAAAATTACTTAAAATATTTTCAGTCCATTTCAGATCAAACTTGGTAAAATCTACTTCATTCTCAGTGACGTTTGCAGAAGTCGTGCTAAGTCATTACTTGAACAACTTCGATATACTTTTAATCAAAATTATTTGTTACATTTATTAAAAAATATTGTTTTTTTTTAAATGTACAGAAAAATGTTAGATATAGTTTAAAAAGCTGCCTACATTTAATGTAATTTAAATGAATTACTTAATCGTTATACCCCATCCCAAAAGCAGAGAGGTTTTTGAATTGAATGGTACACCGATAAAAAAGTTTTCCTTACATTTCAATATCGCTTTTTTATCGTAGCGCAAAAGATATACAAAAATATTTATTAGACTTCACAAAATATAAGTACAACATGAGGCGTAAAGCATAACGCGCGTAACGTGTCATAACGTGTTCAGCATTTTTGTAGAAAAAATACCTATCTGTCAACTATTTATACAGTCAAACGCCGTTTCGTCTCATGGTATAAGAGACAAAACGGCGTTAAACGACGAGAAAGCGATAATTTATTGTACTTTTAGGATGATAATTAAATTTGGTTTCATTTCGGTGGAACACAATGTGTATTGGCCTATTTTCTCTCTGATTTTGGAATGAACTATAAGTGCATAAAGAAATTGTATAATAATAGTTACTAATTATGTACATAGAATAGTTAACAGATTTTCTTACTAATTGTATAACTATGGTAAATAAAGTAAATAGTTATTTATAGAAAAAAATATAAAAAATGCGTTGTTAATATTATATCGCTTTAATTTGCTAGTTGAAAACTTTTAATAATGTTTAAAACAATTTATTGTAAAAATGTAAATAGTTTTACTAATATATAGCTAAATTTCATTTTAGTTGTTGAATTGAATATTTTGATTTGTTAATGAAATATACCTACATTACATTCGGTAGGTTTAAATTTATACCATAGTTAGTTATTGTTTCTTTTGACAATAAGCTCAATTTTTTAATTTACTATAAATATTACTTTTTAGGGTTCCGCACCCAAAAGTTAAAAACGGGACCTTTTTACTGACTACTATTTGTCTGTCCGTCTGTCACCAGGCTGTATCTCATGAACCGTGATAGCAAGACAGTTGAAATTTTCATATCTAATGTACTTGTGTTGCCGGTATAAAAACAAATACTAAAAACACCCGGCCAAAAAACCCGGTTAAAAACGGCCAAGTGCACCCGACTCGCACTTGGCCGGTTTTTAGTACATTATAATAATATGTATAGCATTGTAATATTAAACCCTTAATCCAACTTAGGTACAAGTCGACTCAGTTGGCACAATGGTCACCATGCCGGACTGCCAAACATAGGGTTGCGGATTCGATTCCCGCCTCAGACAAGTATTTATGCTTCGATTATTTATTTATTTAGTAGATATAAAATCATAAAAAGTTCTATAAACTCGTAAAACCTTTGACTAGTTTCATCCAGATCGGTTATAAAAATGTACATCATCAAGCAAAATAAGCCGATTCAAATTTTTATTGTCATTGATTAATTAATTTTTAAATTTCTTTATTGATAATAAAATATATAATTGTTACAAACAATACTTAATAAATTAAAGCTTGTTGTAAACATAGCATCAACTTTACTTTATTAGGCTAACAGCGCCTATAAACGTTTACAATCAATGTTATTAATATTAAAGAGTATTTTAAAACATATTTTTATTTTTAATACGAGATTATTTGTTTAAATCTTCGCTTTTTACAATGTAAGGGGGGAAAATTAGCATTCATTTTGCCTGAGAACTCTAAAAATCTTTGATCTGTAAGAACTGTAAAGGAGTACCAATAAACATACATTGATAAATGCACGGACAAAGGAAATCAAAGCATCGCTTCACTCGGTCAATTGTTGCTAAGTATGGAATCCATGGTATGTTCATTGTTCATGTTTGTATTGGGATCCCTTTAAGAATTACCTTTATCGAGTTGTTTAATGGATGAAAAGTATTTTATATCAAATTAAATAGGTCAATAAATATATTAAGCCAAATGGGTTGCCTAAAAAAATTCACCCTGGATTGATTAATTTATTTTTTCAAAGACGCAATCCAATGGATACAGAATTTAAACATAGAATTATAATATTGATCGACTGTTTATACCATACGATTAAATAATATTTTTTTTTACTCTTCACTGGTTTGGTCAATAGACTTTCATACCAATCAAATACATAATCTTTATTTTTACAAACTTAACTATCATTTTAAAAAATTAACTATCATTAACCAGACCAGTGCAAATGACTGATAGGTATCGATTTACCTGCCTATCCAAGAGTTGTGAAGGGAAAAAATAGTTAACTTAGCGTTTGCATATTCTATAGGCTTCGTACTTTCTATTGATATGGAATTTGTCTCTTAAACAAAGGTTTAAAAAACAAAAACCAATATGTTAATTAATCATATTCTGGACTGACATTTTTTTGACAACCCATTTGCTATTATATTTATTGACCTATTTAATTTGATATTTTCATACATTAAACAGCTCCATGAAGGTCGTTCTTAAAGGGATCTCCGACTATATGTAGTTTTAGTTTAATTTCTAATTGGTATAATTTGTATATTTCATTAACAAATTAATTATGTGGTTATGGTTATGAGAATGGTATGTTTTGGTCGGACCAATAGTGTGGATTGAATATATACTCCTAATGAATGAGTTATATTATTATAATTAAAACAATAAAAACGAATTTGACATAAATATTGTTGTTTATTATTACCTAATTTATGTTCAGTACCTACTCTTACGGTGAAGAAAAACATCGTAATAAGACCTGCAGCTTAGTTGGCTCCAGACGAATTGATTAGTAATTATTTGCTTTGGACACGGTCGATTAAGCTGAGAGGGTGGTGGTTACGCCACATACTTTCATAATTTCTTAATAGAAATTCCCATTTGAACTTCGCGCCATTCAGGCGTACTCCTTGATAATGTTGGTAGCATTAGATCAAAAGACTAATCGTTGGCATATATTTTTATAGCTTTTGTATTACCTACCCCCTAACTATAATCCTACTTTGTCGCACATATCGCGAGACACTTGCTGGCATCGCACGCCATCTTGGACATCGGCCCTTGAGACAGCAATTCGTGCTTCTCATTGGAGTTCCCGGCTGGAGTTTCTGTGTATCGCGTCGTGGGTATCGCACTCCAGGTGCCCACGAGGGTTCTGATAGCCCTCGCTTGGGTCTCAAATATACCAACTACCGCGCCGTGCCGTTACCAGTATACGAAGCAGACGCGTGCTGACAGTGAATCCTGTTCTAGAGCATACCATCTGAGCTCAGAGGAGAAAAGAATAGCAGAAGACAGGTTAGTGCAACATTCCTTTCAGTTTCCTCTTCTTTCACGTCTTGTATGTCAACGGTTATTTATTATGTTTTTAATTAATTGGTTAAGTACCGGCCCTCAATACAGTCCACTTATTAAATAATACTTAGATACTTTGGTTTGGTATTGTGTTTTGTCACCCCGCCAAGGTCTTTTAACTCCTGGCCGTGGCAGGTGGTATAGATGCAAGCCGACTAAATCTAATAAATATCCCAAGCACTGCAGCGCCCTGGACTAGCGTGGCCGCTATCTAAATCATCCAAATTAGATGTAGCGTTCCACATCTATCCTAAGGTAAGGCGAAAAATATCGGGTTGTGTTACCCCACGCAAAATTAATGATGTTTTACCGTCAAAAAACAATACTGCAGATATATACGTAGTAATAAACGATTTAAAACGTTGACTCAAATACATAACACCTCAATACCAGGACGAGATAGGGTAAAATCTCATTATTTCAAACAATACGTGAAGGTTTCTGTTATAAAAATTCTGCCATCTTTGTTGGGTAATAATTAGGATGGGATGACAAGGGGTGACATGTCAGTGCAAATATTTTATAACGGATGATAGAAAATACCTTCTAGGGTATAATATTTAATGATTCTATGGTCTTGCAAAATACAATAATGTTGCACCTTTTTTTCAAAACAATTCTGTTCGTCACTCCAAAGCCACTTATCAGATCTTTACCAAGTTTTTGTAGAACTACCTCTAAATTATTCCCTTTTCAACACAAGAAGGACCATCTTAATCGGTATAGCCGTCTACGAGTAATCGGTGAATATAGGTACATAAAATGATTGTATACGTGACGAACTGAGAATAGGGAATGCAAATCTTGCGAGATTGGGGTTCAAGCGAGATCCCGCGAGTTTAAGAATAACAATACTGCGAGATCTCGACAGTTTCGAGATCTCGCGAGATTGGCAGTTATGTGTGTTTTTTTTTTCAAACAATCACAATGTTTGAATAAACTAGGAAAAAAGTTATAAAAATTATAAGTATTATAAGATAAACATTTTTTTACGAGTTTTTTTTTTCAATGGACATTTTGCATCAATTATTGTTTGACGTATCTGTCTAAAAAGTTTTATTAAAGTATTAAACTTTGATGTACCTATATATCAAATAACAAATAAAAAAAAACAACCAGTCTTCACTTCTAATGTCAGACAAAAATCTTTTAGTAATAAAACAGTTCTTTTATAACAAACGAAAGAACGAGAAGACGTCGAGACGATTTTATGCTCAAATGCAATCTCGTTAAACTCGCGAGATCTCGCCCTTTTTTCGTCCGAGATCAATCTCGCTAATAAAGGTCGAGATCTCGCGAGAACTAGATATTCCCTACCTGAGAATCTCTTCCTTTTTTTGAATTCGGTTAGGAGGAGAAGGTTGTCAATTTAACACTTTAAAAAAAGACGATAATAACTGTAAGTCCTCGAAAACTAGCCTAATAATCAGATTCCATTATATTCATGTACTTTTTAGGCAACCTACCCATCGTAAAAGATACATCAAACGAAACTTTCACTCACTCTGAAGGTCCCCCAGACAAAAAGGTCAATATAAAACAGAAGGTTATAAGCGCCCCTCTTAAAACATTTTTCAAATTCCGTCGTCGAACAAAAACTCAACGCGAAACGTCCCGTTTACAAAGAAACTCATCATTACAGTGGAGTAGAGAGATGACCATTTACAAACACAGTCTAACAAGTCGCAACTAACGTGTGCGTGTTAGTAGCCAATTGTTTTTTCTCAATCTTATGAGACACCCGCGGCCTAGTTGACTCCTACAGTATTTCCTATTTTTCTCTGGTCATGTTCCACTAAGTTAAGAGAGTATATAAGTTCTGGGCAACATACTCCAAATAGTGTAATAGTGTAACATTCATAATAAAAATTTCTCCCACAATGATATCTTCTTTATGAAATTACATAGTTTTAAATCAGCCGTGGTTAAACAACTGTGTTATGATAAAACACCTTAACCTCTAGAAAATACTAATAATCGGTTATCTCCATACCTAATAACTTGTTGTAAGGATAACTTTTTCTTTGTTTTTGTTCAATGTTTCAGTTTATATAAGTATTATAAATTAGTGGAAACTTTGTTGGATTAAGGGTTTTTTTTTATATATTGTTGTAAATAATTCTATCATAGTTCTGTATGTTTCCCAAATAAACGAAAATAAATTAAAAAAATAGTATATGTTCCAGGCACTACAGCGCTCTGAATCATCTTCTTCTTTTGTATTACTAAGACATCTATTGTCAGATTTTTCAAAATCACCCACTGCTAGCAGAGATAACATTCAGTGCCAAGTGCTATTAGAAGCATGAACTTAAAAATATTTTTGCCACCGAATCTCCCATCGAAATAATGCCCACGTCAGATATTGTACGACTGCAAACGATGGTTAGACAATGGGCTCCTCAATTCCATCTCTCTATTTCCCTGTATTTTAAAAATCTTTGCCTGTTTTGCATAAAAACTCGTCTCTACATGAATCATGCAAAAACCGAATAAAGTATCGAAGGTACAGCTCAAAATTTCATACTGGGTCAGGGGTCTATTGTACGAAGCTCTGTCAAGCGGCATAAAGTCCTCTTAATAGATGATATCTTAAGAAAACTGATGTCTTCCTGCGATGATTCTCCACTGTTCTCCAGTTTTATAAAGACTCTTTGATCACGTGAACCAAAACCAGATTTACATGGTACCAATCTATCTGCTCGAAAAAACACTTTTGGTAATAGACGGTGAGATCAAATTCGTTAGGTAATATCACTTACCAAACGAATTTGATCTCACAGTCTCTCATTAACGATCTCCGTAAGCTTGCAGAGACAAACACCAAAATGTCATCGACAAATGCTTGGACATACGCTTCTATTCCACTCACTGATGGGATCCCGTTAGAAGTTTCAAAACAGAGATCTATATAATTTTAGTTTACAAGCTTTCGAACATGGGGCAGTAAATTTTGTCTAACATCGTTGTTTGTAAGTAACAGAAATATGCTTAGTTGGCATTTCTTGGCATTTGTTCATTATCGTCTACTTCTTGAGAGCTCATCTAATTTTATAACGACAAAACAATTCGTTCTTCCTCTGAAAGGAGGTTCATTACGTTAGTCTACCACATAACAGAAGGTCTTCCTTTACTTCTCTTCTGTTCTGTTGCGATGCTTCTTTTACTGCTTGTTCCTCATCGTTGCTTGATAAATTCTACTGTCGTGTGTAAGTTAAATAGCTTTATAAATGTGTAATTTAGAGTTCCAAAGTTGATTCGTGGCAAAGCTCCCAGATACCAGATTTACTTGCCTAAAACAACAACATAAAAAAGGAGGGGTTTGTTTTTTCTCTCATAATGGGCGTAGTGTGTTGAAGTCTTAAATTATACTGTTAGTGATGGGTTATGCAATATTTTACTTCTTTCTGTGAGAGAAAACGTCAGGTTACTATCAATAGTAGTGTAATAATGCATTTTTCATATACCTAGATGTTTGTGAGTAGTGGATAAGTGGTTTTTTCAGACCAACACGTATTCAAAGCATTCAGTTCATTCAAGTATTCAAGCATTCAGTTCATTCAAGCATTCAGTTCATTCAAGTATTCAAGCATTCAGTTCATTCAGCAAACAGTTGTTTTACCTGTTTAATTCTGAATACACATAGATCCCTGACGTTTCGATGCAGTTTAATCTTAACTAGTCTTGTTCCGTGAGTCCAGTTCAGTAGGTAGATCATGACCAGATCCCTAACATACCCAATAATGAGTACCTACTTAGATTATTTATGATAATTTAACTAGTGGATAATGTGGTAATTGCCTCAATCTATTCAACACAGTCTGTTCAATCATACCATTATCTTCAGCTCAATCTATTCAACACAGTCTGTTCAATCAACATAGGTAATTTTGATATTTTCAATCATTCAACCGTATTGATAGTTATTGTTCTTATATTAATTACCGTGTCTTTAAATATCCGCATGGGTATTCATAAGTAAAATAGCTGGATAACCTGTTTCAATACAGTTTGATCTGTCAACACATACAACTGATCTGATATCATCTAACTTTACTTACTGAATCTATAAGGAGTAGGTAAGTATTCAGTTAAATAAAACATTAGAATTCGATTAACATACAATTTTATTATCGATACACCACTTATTCAAATAAATTACATTCTTTAAAGCACAAATATTCTTATGATAGATACATGTATAGGCATCATTACATTCGCTGTACAGATCATACAAAGTATAGAAATTAGGACAATCAAAAAGTTCTATATTAACTACATTACAATTATCAAACATTTCTCTTATCCACTTAGCTTTTTCTTCGCCTTTAACATAAATAAATTTATCATTTAGAAGAGGTGCGATACAATATTTATATTTTGAAAAAGAAATGTATCCTTCCTTCCAATAATATTTTCTATTTCTCTCAATCCAGTCAACCTGTTTCTTTTCTTTTGTAGTTAAATCATAAAACGGAAACGGTGGTCGTATTAAAAAGCTTTGTATCCCTTTGCCATCTAGAATAGCTATTTCTTTAGGTATAAACTGATTTAGTTCAGTTTTGAAGCCTTGAACATCAACTATTAATTTCATGATATCTTGCGAACTGTGCTGCTGAGAGGTTTATATTCTATAATTCTATCGTTGATTATGAGGCAATACGCGCTCGTTTTGTCAGGAAAATCTTTATCGCTTTCTATTTCAAGCCTGACATCAACTGGTCCACTTTTTAATGTTTCATTTTGTCTCGAACAGTCTATTATAAACAAAGGTGCTTTTTCTTTAAAGTCGGTGATATTAAGCAACGGGTCAACTGGAGTGTTGTAGTAAGACTGACGGAATCTGATGTACATCTCGTATAATATGCGATATTTATCATTATCAAAATTGAGTTTAAGTGAATCATATGGATATGCTTGCGAATTTAATAATAATGTAACATTAGTTAAATTACAATGATCAAACAGTGAACAGTTATTATCTTTTAAATTTTTCGTAGCTGTTTGAAGGCCTAATATTACATATCTAGGCTTCTCAAGTTGGGAGGCAGTTTTAATGGACCATGAATGCTTTTTCGTTTTAGGTAAAAGTGGATATTCATATGTGTCCCAGTTTCGAAATGCTATTTGTATCGCCTTATCTTTTTCTAATTGTTTTAAAAGCAGCAATCTTTCACGATCGGACACTTTAATATGAGGTACACGCCATTGAATTCTTTCAATATTAACTGACACATGATCATTATTATCAAGTATGAGAGCATCAGCATCGGATTTACATCTTGTTAATATTAATTCATGTTTGCAGTTTAATACAATCTTGTTATAGTCTTCGGCAAATCCTAACATTTTATTAAGCGGTAATATTACATTAAAAAAACCATTTACAGATTTTGTTCCATTCAAGTTCCAACCCCACAAAGCAGCTTGCTTACTTTCTCCCTCATTCATTGAAGCGTAAGATTTGATTGTAGAAGAAATACCAGCATGTCTAATACGATCAATTTCAACTCCATTTATCTCATATCTTATATCATGAAAAAGAAACGGTATGGGGTTATTGTTTAATTGGCATTCCTTTCTGACTTGTTTTCCTGCAGCATCCTTCGCAAATACTTCTATACGTCCTTCAATTGAAATCGAACTGGCTGAAGGTAATACATAGATGTCTTGTTGATTAATCGGTATTCGTATTTCATCGTTTTCTTTGAAACTATTGGTATAAGGAGTATAAGAATGCACTTCATAACCCTCGATAGAGTTGTCGAAATGTGGTGCTTCATTAATTTGCAAGATACTCATAGTTGAAATCCCAAATTTCTTAAAAACTCTTTGTTAATCTCGCTGAGAGCTGGTACACGTGTGTGTTTAATGAACTCGTGATCTGAACTATTAGCTTTTGTTCGCTTACCATCACTTTTCTTACTTTTTTTATTATTGAAATCGATCATATTTTGTTACAATTAATATTTGTAGTAAAACAAAAATGCTAGTTATTTAATCAAAGTAGAAACGAACACTGATCCATTACGCTTCAATCATACAATTTATTTGAAATTAAAGCATACAAGTTTCAAGAAATTTAAGACATAAATGACCACAGTTGTACGGATGACTGCCCTGATAATTATTATAATTATACTGAATACTGTCTCCCACATATTTAATAAATTCTATTGGTGGTTTTAGATCACCATAACTATCAAAGTATTCAATGCTGTCATTTTTCTTAACATAAGCTACCCAATGTGTACCTTGATTTTCAGAGCTATCCAAATTAATTATTCCACATTCGATTTTACGAGGACGGTTAGGTAATTGATCTCTCATGAACACTCCACGAAAATATGGAATATTTTTTGAATATTCCATTAAATCAATATTGGTAAGAGGACGATTAGGTAGCTGTTTATTCAGTTTTTTGTCGAAGTGTAAATACCTAAGCCACCTTTATAGGGTTTCAGTTGTAACCCTCTGCCCACACATACTGGCTCAAAATTCTGATTAATATTCTTCACTGCATTCCATGTTTTTTGTGCATTTTGAAATGTTTTTATCATTCGCGCTATAGCAGATGTTTTATTAACTAGAGCACCGGCAGCAGATAATCCAGTAATGATCGGTAATAATGGTAAGAATCCTCCTGTCTTCGGTAGAGGTATCACTCGTGGAATTTTCACCTCGGAATCAGATACAAGATCTTTAATAGCAGCAATAGCTAAATCGATTGCCATCTTTTTACACTTTGGCTTTGCTTTACGTATATTTTTTTTCGCATAGGCAACAATATTTTTAAAACTTTTTTTAAGCCCCGCTCCCTGTGATAGTTTAACCAACATTGCTTTGTTAACAATATTTGCCACAAGTTTTTCTCCTCTACTCGCTTGGGATGATGATGCTCTTTTCTTTGCCATATTCATTAAGATTTTATCCGCAGTATGCCTGGCTTGTAAGTTCTCTGTTTTCATATATGCGATATCGTGTTGTTTACAATATTCATCAAGTTCATTCACACCCTTGTCACCTCTGATAAGTCTCTCACGTAATCTTGTTCCTGGTCCACAGTAGTTATAGCCCGGGAGATGTAACTCAAACGGTAGATGATTTATAATATTATTCACGAGACCTTTCCCCTCCATATGCCAGTGAACAATGATTAAAAAATATGCTTACACGTTATAATATATTAGTGCTACTTATCCAACTATTTTCCTCCGATGGTAATCCAAGCCACTTAACAAAAACTTTATTCCCTTTCTTCTTAAGAACTTTTTCAACTAAATATACATCGGGATTTTTAGTTTTCTGAAGCTCTTGACCATAAAATGAACCTAGAATCTTATTTTTTCTTGAGTCTTCTAGCAAATAAGTTGGTGGATCAGTATTCTGAACAACGATTACTTTAAATAACTCAGTCGACCAATTCGGGGTGTATCCTTTATCAAAATTTGCCTTATGTTTACTTATTCGTACTACATCACCAACAGCAAAAAGTCTTTTTCTCTTAATTTTCGCTTTGTTAACCTTTAAGTACACGCGTTATTTAGGATAACATTCCGTCACGCGTGGGGTCCAGAAGTATCCCCAGTATAAATTTACTTATATATTCAGAATTTTTTAATAATTTTTAAAAGCCGCTTTAGATTATAAGAAAAGACATTATAATATTTATGAAAAGTATTTATTAATCACAAAACAATCAGTCTTTAGACAGTAAGGAACATTTTTATCAAATTAACAATCTCGTACATAGAATTTTTAAGGCACATGTTTAATGTACTAAAATTTAACAAAAAAGTCAACTTCTGACTAACTTACTATTTTTTTCTAATAAAATAAGAATTAAAAAAAAAAGTAATTATAAGAAAAAATAACAATAAACATTATAGAAAAAAAAGACAATGCTTGAAACGTACCACCCTAAACCAACGTTCAAAATTATTCTTTGGGCAGGCATGGTAAACAATAAGTAATTGCTACTGAATGAGGTTTGCAGATAGTTTTCTTGCAGGACTTACAGACAATAGTACTTTTTTATCCTTGAATCTGGGACAATAATAGCATCTTCGCTTCATTTTTGGGGCACTAGGACCAGCTTCATCTGAACTAGGCTGCTCTTTGTCGATCAACAAAATGTTCTCTTGAGGCACGTCTCCTATGCCTTCGCTTTCAGAGTCACTAGAATCGTATATAATTTGTGCAATTTGATTTTCGGTTAGTCGGCAACTCATTTTTCCATTTATACAACACCAGTTCTGAAAAAGAAACAAATAAACACATAACTAAAGTGAAAAAAGTAACTACGTTAAATCACGGGTGGGGTCTGCAGGTATCCCCACGTAAGCAAAAATGTAACTTACCTTAGCAGAAGAGCGACGAACGTCCACTCGCCGAAAGGCCTCACGTCGCACTGAGATTAGCCGAAAACGCGCGATCGTAACTTGTCAATTTCAAAAAATACCGTTAAAAAACAGCGCGTGGGGTCTGCTTAGACCCCGCCCGTGACGTTAAAGGTTAAGAATATTGTATCTTTGCAACACAGTGTATTTCGTATTTTTATTAACTTTTGCTGGACACATCTGAATAGTTCTATGTTTAGTGTGATTGTAATCATACACAACTTTTTCTAAGGTTCCATCAACCCATTTGAAGTTACCTTTCAAACTAAACGTTTTATAAAGTTTACTTTTTATAGTACGTATTACTCGTTCAACTATTGAAGCCTTTTTTGTTGAATATGTTGAGTAATGATTTATTGAATGTGTCTCCGTCACATTTTTAAAACTTTTATTGTAGAATTCCTTACCCCAGTCTGTTTGTAAATTTATAGGGACTCTGCCACCGCACAAAATTGATTGAAATGCTTTTGTGACACAATCTTTAGTTTTATTTTTTAGTGGTCTGACCCAAACATACTTAGAAAAACAGTCAATCACGATAAGTATAAAGTTATGATTTGAATTATTTTTTGATATTTTTTGTACATCAATCAGATCAGCTTGCCAAAGATCATCTATGTCTTTGAGTAAAACACATCTGCGAGGAAAATTTACTCTTGCATTTTTATGTATTTCGTTCACCACATCTTCTTTACTCATTTTAAGCCTCTATAATCCTTAATAGCTATTTAAGAACTAACAAATCTTCATTATGATTGTGTTATTTATGATTTTATTATACCGGCCTCTTGTAGTTCTTCTATGATTGAAATAATTTCATTATCTTGATTAGTGTTTCCTGCTTGTTTGGAAGCGATAAGAAGTTTCAATCTTTCAACCAACTCATTAGGATCATCCCAATATATGAAATCAGTGTTCTTTCTTTATCTCTTTAAAACGTTTAAGTGACCAGCACCAACTTTTTTATTATCATCTATGGTTGATGTAATAAACATAGGTTTAATAATTTGTTTATATTTTTCACCTTTGTCTCCTTTTAGCTGACCATTATCATCATAATCACGCTTATGAGCATTCGTTTTTATCAAAATGTTTTTATAGACATTTTTATCATTTTCAGTAACCAATTCTAGATTCGGTTTTTTATGTAATAATACCTCTTTTAGTCCAGCAGTCAATTGATATTCATCATTATCAATCTTGATTCGACATGGTTCCCGATCACCTTCATTTGAAGAAAGTATTTTAACCAAAGCATTACCCATCATTAACTTATCACCAACTTTCCGAACTCCAAAAGGGATGTTTATATCATAAAGACTACTCAGATATTGTTTTGTTATAGAGAGGTCTTTACCAGTTCGGAGAGGTTTTCCCGTATCCGTATAAGATTCATCGATCGAATTGAAATCATCTGTTTGTGAATCTTCATCTGATGAGTGTTTATTTGGTGTCGATGGTCTGGAGGTTAAAGAGTCATCCAATTTCTCTATTTCTGAATCGTTGCCTGATGGTTGTTTATTTGGTGTAGAGGTTGAGGGACCTTCGAATTTAACCGGTACTCGTATGGTACTCACATTAAAGTCACATTTCACTTTATTTTGATTCGATTCCAGCATTTGTGTTAGAGGTTCGGTAACAGGTTTGAATATTTTATTGAGTTCATGGTTGTTTTGATCTTCCATATCTCTTAACTGCTTAAGTTTATTTTTTATATTATCCGATGATGTGATTATCTGTTGTTTAATATTATGATTCATTTTTTGTCTTTTCGCTCTCACTAATCTACTTCAAATGATGGTATTGCATTTTAGGGTAAGTATATAAAGGTGTCTAGATTTTTTCTATATCGGCCTTTATTTAATTCAGAGTCTTTATTAATAGTTAAAAATGTATGCCTCTCCTTCCAAACATTATGACAAATATCCTTAAATGTATTCCATGACATATCTGAATTAACGTGCTCATTGTATACATGCTTTAAGTTGATTTCATCTTGTTTGAAGAGTAATAATAAATTTGCATTATCACGAATCAACTGTTTCGGTATCTTTGAATATGTCTGTGACAGATAAAAACAATCGATTTGACTGTGTCTCCCCATGGCAAAATAATTACGAATGTTGATCTGATTTTCACAAACCACATCGTCAAATATTATAACCGTGTTTGGTAATACATCATTTGGATGTATAACTTCACTATCATCGCTCAATACATGGTAGTCGATTTCAGGGGTGTTTAATAGCACTTGTTTAAGAAAACAATATTTACTTTGAAATGGGGTTTTTGTGTATAAATATAAATTCTTAAATTTAAGACCGTTTTTATGTAACAATAATGTAATCATTACATTCGTTTTTCCACAGTTAGATGGTCCACAAATCAAACATCGGATACTGTTAGGTAACAATGCACTATGTTTTATGGGCTGTGATTTCTCTTCAATATAAATGGGACTAACATCCAAGCTTATCAACTGTTTTTTGAACTTCATTATCACTAAATGATTATTATTAGCGCATGATTACCATTTTATACTTAATCATGCTATAGATGGCTTATTGAATGATAAAATGAAACAGAAATTAGCAAGCATATACTTTATTACATCAAAAATTATTAATACATTTTTTATACAACTTATTTCTAAGTTAATAGCTAATTATAACTACATGTATGCATGATGCCCCCATGCTACAGTATCAATTTGATTCGGTAATATTCTACGTTTATCATCATTCCTATTTAGTACTAACTTATTCACTTCTTGCGAATACAATGTATGTTTTAAAGACTTTATCGTATTCATCTTACATTTCAAATCCTTATCATGTAATAAACAATCTGAATAATGTTTAAGATTTAAAGATTTTACTACAGACTTAGACACACCTTTTGCTTTTTTGATCTCTTCTCTAGCAGTCTTAATACAGTAAAGTTTGGCTCTTAAGCCTACAAATTCAGTTATTAATTCACCACCCATTTCATCTTTGAATAAACCAGGTATTTTGTTATTTACTCTTGGGATTCCATACAGATTATGTTTATCAAAATTACTTGTATCGAACACGTGAATGTCATGTTTAATATCTTCATACACATCATCTGTATAAATTAAATATAAGAGGCTGTCAGTATCAGTGTAACAAAGTTTAGCATTCTCTCCATATTTATTTTTAATATAATTATAATGGAATTGATATAAATGAGTCTTCGCATACTCTAATACTGTAAATCCCACATATATGGGTTTATCTAAAGTTATTTTTTCTAGACTTAACTGAATAGCTAGGAAATTTTCTGAAAATATTGATACAGATTTTAAATTTGGTTTAGCAATGAGTTTTCGAGCACCAACACGTTTATTTGTTATGTTATTATTGTCCTCCCATTCAGATACTAGTTTTACATTCACTTGTTTTCGCTTATTCTCTATAGTTTTACCAAAGATCGAATTATTCAATAATTTAAAAAAGTCTTTTTCAAAGTCAGACTTTGAGGACTGGCGCAAATTTGTATTCAAATCTATATATTTCTTTAGAAAACTTTCTTGTCTGAACGTTATTACACGATAAATTTTTTTTAATAAGAGTCCTTGTTTTAAGCATTCCTTCAAATGAGTATAATGTATTACATAACAATTTTTATTATATAAATTCGCTACTAGTTTTGCTGACTTACTACCTGGTGGAATAAGTTTCTCAACGGCAAAAGGTAATTCACAATGGGTATTATGTAAGTTATAAGGATATTCTAAATCAACTTCCAAAATGTATCCATATTCACTATCATCTGAAATAGTTTCTATATTTAAATTACTAATTTGTTCGGGTGATAAAAATTTAAAATCAGATATTGGCATTTTTTTCATCATAGCAAAACCATACAAATTGTTACTATCTAAATATATCAAAAAACTAGACGGTTTCGAATAATCATAATTTGGTAAGTATTTATTATTAGCTTCAGCATGTCTCAGCGTACATTGTGCTAAACCACCCCGAACACCTTTTTCTATCATTTGATATATTTCAAGATCAGTTACTAATTCTAATCGAACATCAGTATAAAGGAGCATCGCATCCCAGCTAAAGCCTGGTGCAGTAACATAATAAGCTGGATCTAATTTATAGTAATGCAAACTCATGTTTCTAAAGTTTTCAAATATGTCAGTTAATAATAATATATCACTTTTCAAATATAAGTCAGTGTATTCACCCATATCTTTTATGTTAAATTGTTTCCAAACATTTAGCGCATGTGTGTATTCACTATCAGATATATGTTCTTTTAATAAACTGTTATAAAATAATCTTTTAGTTGGTAAACATTCGTCATCATATTTTAAAAAACTGTTCATGTAGTCATAAGGATAAATCCCTTTTTTTCTCATTAACTCAAATTGATTTGATGTGGTGAAAAATTTAGAAGTATGAATAAAATCATTATCATTCAAGCTTTTGCTCAACTTATCTAGGCTTGCGCTTAAAAATAGAAAAGAATCAATAAATTTCACATTTACACAGGATTTGTTCTCATTAATTTCAAATGACTTTGTGATTGTTATGTACTTTTCTTTAGTCTTTGGTATAACATTAATTGAACCATCATATTTTGTTAACTCCATTATGAATAAATGTAAATCATAACCAGATAAATTATGAAACACAACTGGTATAAATGGACATACTTTGAAATTGAGGTTGCAATATGAATGAGCGGCGCCTCTATACTCGCCAGTAACATGATCATGATCACGAACTTTATCACCAAATAATAAATGTTTACAAATATGACAATAAATGCTTGAATCGTATTCATTTTGCTGTTTTTCGGTTAATTGTAGCATTGGTTTATTAGACTTAATCAACTCATTTATAAATTTCACATCTTCCATTAAATATTTGATAAAAACTTCAGATGCATCTTTACCACGATAGGTTACTAATTTGTTTAAAGAACTATCAAATGAACAACAAACATAATAACCAAAGCATGAAGGCTTATGAATTTTATATTTTGTAGTGTTCGCACTCTGTGAGGCATCTGAATATTTTTCTAATAAACTCTCAAAATCAGCGTATATTATAAAAGGAACCTTTTGTTGTCTTTCAAAATGTTTAAACATTAAATAAGTATCAGGTTTCGGTAATACTTGTAAAACTTTGGAACAAAAATGTTTTGCGCGTTTTTCCTTACTACTGAAAATCAATAAACATGCTTCACATAAATAAACATTACCTCTATGTTTTGTTACTTGACTTCTTACTAATTTCAACAGATTTTTAATTAAACAGTAATGGCCTTTTCCATTGTTTTCAATATATAGTAAATTAAAATGATTAATTCTTTTATTAGCACTCATATATAAAGGTCCAGTCACATATTTACTCTTTTTGTCTAAGCCAAACACATTAATGCTTATTTTGGGGTTATTCTTTTCAAAGACTTTTATATCTTGAAATGATGGTGGAAATTGCATTCCATTAATATTAAATATATTTGAAAAATGCGGATAAGAGGCACATCTATCTACATGTTTATCACACGGATAAAGGCCTGCTAGAATACTCCAGAGAAAACAAAACTCATCATTATTTTTAACATTAACACAGCTTCTAGTATTACCTACGCGAGGTGGTAATTTTATGTATGTACCTCCTCGCAAAGGACAATATTTATTTACATTAATTTCTAAATGACTGAGTGATAAGAATGTCCAACCGGACTCAGAGTGCTCAAATTCAGCAAGTTTTCTTTTCATCGTATCAATAGTTTTCATTCTAAATATCTCTTTCAATTCATTAATGTTACATATAATTTCATATTTTGTATTAAATGATTTCAATTGCTTTTCGCCCGATTTTGGTAACAAATAAAATGCAAATAATTCAAATTGTATCTTAAGACAATTGTGTTTCTGTAAATTCATTTCTATAAGTCTATAAATATCTGTTTCACAATCGTATAAAAAATCTTCTGGTATAGAATAAATCTTATTTTCAGCTTTCAAGCGATAACTCATTACTCGATTTTTAAATGCTGTACTAATTATATAAATATTGTCAAATTCAGTTGTAATCATGGAATTCAATTTATGCAACTCGGTTTTCAAATGATATTGATATCGATTTCTTTTTACTGTCATATCACAATTATTACATTTAACAATCTCATTATTAGTAATAGGCTCTCGAGTAGGATCGATGTTGATAACTGTAAAGAAAAAAAAACAGTTTTTAAATATAAAGGAAAATATATGTTTATTGATATTATTACACAATTATATTAATTATTAACATTGTTTATATATTCATCGATATTAAGCTTAAATTAATGACAACAATAATAACATGTTACTTTACCTATCGATCGTGTACCCACTACATGGAATTAAAGATTATAGACATCTTACCAATAGCTATATTTAGTTGCCCACTACAAGTGCATGGTGCTGAAATTCGATGTGAATTCATTGGGCATGCCTCTAAACTCTTTTCTTGCAGCACTAACTACGTTGGCAAGATGTTGCCAAAGAACACTATCGGTGTCCGTCTTAATTTTTAAATGCGACACCGAGTGACGCCACCTATTTACAGGCATGACGCCCTCGATGTCACTGGACCTATATACTTTTAATTCGACGTAGTGGGTACCTTTCTTATAAGGTAATACTTGTTTTGAGAGCCCCGTTGCAACTCTATTTACAAAAATTGATTGCAACGGGGGCGGACTATTTTTAATTGATGGTTCCGACTCCTCACACTCACTATCATCCCCGAAGAGGTCGTTTATCGTGACTCTAGTCGGTGGTGTGATCGGCTTGATCATGGGCGATGACTTCTTCTTCTTCTGATGATGATGTGAGGTTGGAGACTGCTTCTTATCTTCATCTGCAGATACCTCTGAATGTGACCTGTGAATAAAATTAAAAATGAATTAGTAAAAATTAAAAAATGTATGCGTCTATGAGTTCTTTAACTCTATATCGAGTAGGTATTCATCGTATGATCTAGCGTATGAAAGAGTAAACAGTAAGTTATAATATGACTGTCCAACTAACCTTTTTGTTTGTTTTTTCTCCGTTTCCTTATCGCCTTTATCAACTCTGACTGATCTGGTTTTCCCGACCACATCAACCATCAGCGTCGACGCCTTCGGCTCTTCGCCCCCAGAGACCGGTGAATGTAGTCTGAAATAATAGAAAAAAAGAATATGTACCTATACTGTTTAGCGCTATAGTAAAATATTGGGTCAATGAGTACATGTGCAAACAGATAGAATTATATCTTAGTACATATAACTCACCTTTTCGTTTCCTTGCGCTGTGTCTCTCTATCAGCTCTAGCATAGTGGGAGATCCGTTTTCGCCCAACTACCTTCACTTCCTCATCTGATGGCGGAAATACGTCGTCGGTTAGCAGCGGCATTGATCGAGACCTGTAAAGGATTTAAAAAACAAAACATAATAAGTAGATGATACGATAAGGCACAATGGACAGACAGACAGACACAAAAAATTTAAACGAAATATGAATGAACGATGATAATGATGAGTGAATGAATAGTAATAAGAATACTTACATTTTGTTTCCGTTTGTTGTTTGTCACTTTACACTTTAGGCTTTTCAAGCTAATTGCTGTCCTCGTTACTGAAGTTCAATAGTGATTCTCCCGGTATTTATTGCAAGTAAAATTATTGTGTGCGTTACGTACCGACAGGCAACCTGCATGTGCTTAATAGCTGACTGTGTTAAAATCCATACATAGATCCTGAAGAATGCACTGGATGCCCTAATTTAGTAGGCAGGCGCCCTACTACATTGTTTGATTTATTATTGTGTCAGCAAATCAAATAATGAATTTGTAAAAAATAATGTATGTTATTGCGCGATTTTGAACTTTATAATAGTAAAAAACTTTGCTATAAATTCTCGGTGTAAATACAATCAAAATGTTAATCACTTCGAAGACCTCAAGAAAGAAATACACTTACTCGAAATGAGCGTAAGTAAACAATTTCCTAAAAAATAATAATAATGTAATGTAGTACACATTTATTATCGAAATTGTTAATAATTTATTTTTTATTTTTGCAGGAAAACGAAGAATCACTATTCAATTTTATTCCGATGAATCAAAATATTAGAAGTACGAGTCGCAAAAGAACCAGTGATGATGAAATATTCTATTCATTTGTTAAGAGACCAGTCACGGGAGGCATGAAATTAATTAAAATAGAAATATACGACCTTACGAAGAGTGATGTTGGTTTGAAAAAAACTACCGGCATGTGTCAATGTAAAGCTGACGTTTGCGTACAGCACATCATTAAGAATAGTTATACCGATGATGTTTATGTATGTGTAAGAGACCTAATAACTAAAATGGAAAATAGTGTACTAAATCTTTATTAATAAATTTATAAGCATTCAGTATCTATGTGTTTTATTAGATGATTAGATACTCACAAAAATCTTATTATTATGTATTTAGGTTAGCTTCACTATTTTCAAAAACTTAGTTTTAGGTAGGTATAACATCTGTATAAAACTTTGTAATGATACGAGACAATTTTTTTATTACAAACTATATTCTAGCTGAATAGTCTGACGGTACTTTTTATTACAAACAAAAGGTATGGCGACGGCATGTCGCATACCGTTGCCCTATAAGGAAGCGATCTACAACAATTTATAAAATATATGAATTGTTTTTACTTTACTATTATAAAACTTAGCTTTTAAATGACCTGTATTACCCAATCTGATGAAGCTTGATAGCTTAGTACTTACTAGAAATGTAAGTATGTTTTTTCACATCAATCATTACAAGCAAGGTTAAAAATGTGTAGATGGTTGAGATATCAAAAATCTGTTAGTTATTACTGTAAAAGTTGTAGATTTATTAAAATAAAATATAATTAGCGAACTTAAAGAGACATACTTGCAATCATACTTTTGCAGGCAACAGACGTCCGATTCATACAAATAATATTTTAGCTAAAATAAATAAATGGAGTACTACTACGACGATATCGATGATTTTGTTTTTTGTTGTGTGAAAAAATGTTATGAATTTGAACAGTTTAGAAGTAGCGACGATGTACCAGATTCTCCAACGTGGAAACCATCCAAATGTAAAATATGTAAATTTCCATTAAGATTTTGTAAGTGCGACAAGTGTAAAAGTATGACATGGAGGCAAAAACTGAAACCTGCTCCGCAACAGAATAAATTGATAATATATTTACGTAGAATAAAAACTTGTTTGTTCTTTAATTAAATATATCAACATATTTAAAATAGAAATGTATTTATTATTTATTATCCTCTTACAATTTCGTTAACTAAAAAACTACTTACTACCTACTTATTAAAACTAGTTACTATGAGAACATTAATGGATAAACAAAAAAAATCCATACTATTAAAGTGTTTTTTAAGATTAAACTGCATCGAAACGTCAGGGATCTATGTGTATTCAGAATTAAACAGGTAAAACAACTGTTTGCTGAATGAACTGAATGCTTGAATACTTGAATGAACTGAATGCTTGAATACTTGAATGAACTGAATGCTTGAATACTTGAATGAACTGAATGCTTGAATGAACTGAATGCTTTGAATACGTGTTGGTCTGAAAAAACCACTTATCCACTACTTTTGTGTTTATTACACTTTTCGTTACGGCATAGCGAGTGTTGGGCAGGCCTGTATAGTATACCGCTAACACAAAAGACTTGCACAACGTCCCCGTTGTTTCGACACTAAGCCAACTTAGGATCAGCCCAACTACCGCGATAAGTGCGATGCCGAACCGCGCCTCACACTGGGCGAAATTTTGAGCCTGCATTTCATATGATTTTTGAAAGATTAAGTTGTTTTATTCGTGTGTTTTAAGTATACAGGATTGTCGGGGACATCAAAACATTCAAAAACAAGTTAGTGATTCTGGTTATGTTTATTTTTAAAAACACAACCAAATATGACTTAGTATTTTTTTTAAATAACAACCAGAATCACTTATTTTTGAATGGTTTGATGGAACCGAAAATCCTGCATACTTAAAACACACGAAACAAAATGTCTATGAAAAGCAGGCTCAAAATTCCGCCCATTGTGAGGCGCGGGTTGGGATATCGACGTCGGCTTGAAGCCGACGCAATTACCGCGGTTGGACCCCAGGTGGAACTTCAGACCAGATGAAGCCCCACATAGTATGCTATTCACAAATTATATCCGTTTTCTAGTTATCATAACACAAGTCTAGTTGCTTGGGGCTTTATGGCGATGAGTGAATTGTCCTACAATATTTATATATTTTTATTTATACCCTCAGCGCGGCGAGATAATGCAAAATGGTGCATTTACCCTACTTTAAAATAAAAAGCTGTATAGATTTTTCAGTGGTTCGAACGAAGAGTACGAAGCTGCAGTACCTACCTCCGTGACTTGTCTTTGAGGTGGTCATGGAGGTACGGTGAGGTGTTTGTTTGTTTGTACACTAAAATGTTCCAATTCATCTTCAAAGTGCTAGACCGATTTAGATAAGGTTTTCTGTAATAAGTTTGTGGTTCTTAAAAAAGTTCATAACAACTTGTAATATTCAAAGACATTAAAAAGTTGCTTCACCAACACAGAAAGATGCCTAATAAGATAAGATTATTTAACATCAAAGACATGGACCTTAAATATTAAACATATAGAAAGTAACGTCTTAGAGATTCGTCCCTTTTAATATTTTTAAAGCAAACGTAATGTTTGTTTTCAGAGGTTTATTTCGAGCTGAAATATATACCTTCGTCATATTGTTTGGACAGGACTTGTATTAAATATAATTTAAAACATTATTCAGAAATGGATTAAGTGCCTGTTTAAGGTGTATACAATGGACCTGGAAAAGGCTTTATCTCGTTGTTGCAGACTATACGGTTGTTAAGGCAAACCTGGAAAGATAGATCGGTGTTTCGAGAAGGAAGTTTCTTTTTACATTAGTTAGGATTTAGTGGCAACACGCTGAATAACGTGATTTCAGCCAATAGAAATGCAAAAATCTGGCAGCTCTAAATTTATTTTACTAATGCCATCGACAAGAAGAACAACCTAAGATTTATCCATATAAATAGTGACTACGCTCAATAATTTTCGAATGGCATTATAATTGCATATAATTAGCAGCAACAGCAACCAAAACTTTGGTTTTCCTTTAGCACCACCACCGTGTTGAAAAACTCGTGGCTTAGTTGACTCCAGACTTATTGACAAGTTCTTGCCTCTAGCAACGGTCGAATAAGCAAAGAGATGCCAACTCTATCTATGCCACGAGCACTGAATAGCATGGATTAAAGTTGCCGACATTATATAAATAATCTAGATTATATTATAAAGACCAATATATATATTTAATTTAACCTTGTGTCCGACCGACACGTGCACGGAACGGGCAGCAGTTTCTACGGACGTGAACAACTTCATCCCCAAAGTTTGGGAGGTATCAAACAATACGCCGGTATTTCACAATGTCGTTGAATCTTCAAACACTTCTTGTGATAATGTTACAACATTATATAAACCGCAAGCCGTATTTACTCCGGCTTAGGACAGGTACCTAACTGCTGAACGTGGACTTCAGACTTTTGAATCTGGCGAAAGATCGATGATTTCAATTTGAAAAGAAACAAAAATAATACGGACATTAAATCTTAATATATTTACTGGATAAGTGCCTTTTACATAAAGAGAAAAGCTTTTTTTCGTTTATTGTTTTTACTAAATTGGCTCCGAAACTTCAACACCAATTTTGATGAAAAATGGTATGGATACATTGAATTATTGGAAGTCACTGATCGTATTGTTAACATCTATTCACTAAGGAGAAAATTGAGAAAAAGAGTCCTGAAAGAAAGACGGACCTCCAAGTAATTCTTTATGATGTAAGGATTCCTAAAACCAAACGAACTGGCAAGCTGTCACATAATAAAACTAAAGAGTTTTTAGTCCAGGTTTGCCCTTAAGTCCACCTTGAAAGGAACGTGTAAGGAATTAGGGCTGTATATTGTATAAATCAACTCATATAAAAGGTATTTAAGCACATTTGGGCACAATTATCATAATAGGCGCGAAAATTTCTCGGAAAAATTAAGAGTTGTAACAGGTAAAGAAAAGGTTTATTAGTTTACTAGCTGTTGCCCGCGACTTCGTTCGTGATGTGGTTTTGGGTTATTTAGAATTCATTTTTCTGCATGGATACAATTTATCATTCGGTGTAAGTTTTAAAAACAAAATAGGTAGTTACATTGTTTTTACACTATATTTTTAATTGATTTGGCAAAGGCACTTTACTTACTCATACTTTGAAAGTAGGTCTAAAGATGCTTGAAGAGCGTGTAGAAAGAAAAACTTTCAGCCCTAGGGAAAATCGATTTCACTGACAGCTGTCATGTCAAATTATGGCTTCGCGCGGCTTGTGCAATGTGTTTGTAGCCAGTATCAGCACGCATTAGGAACTTCAAAAACCTAACCTCCTTGCTTTAGGTAACACCAAAGAATAACAATTATGGCTTCGCACGGCTCATCCATACTGCCAGAGTTTAGTACATAATAGGTTTTTTCTTAATAATCGAATTCAGGTAGATATATTTAGTTCAAGATATCTTATTAATAAAATAAATGTAAAGATGAAAATGGTCAAAGCGACGTATGACCATGCTGCGCCTCTGCCGGCGCCCTGTCAAGATGTTGCAGATGTGGCTTTATGCGACAGTGTGGTCAGTGTCGTTCCTTGAGTAAAAAAATACTGGCGGGAAATGCTTGCATTTTGAATGATTTTAATTAGTATTATCTTTTGTTATTTTATTATGTTTTAGTGTTAAGTTTAATCTGGTTTTTCATTTATGATTGTGTATTTTGTGTAAATAACATTTTCTAGACAAACCGTGTTACAAAAACTGTAATTTAAATCTACGGACTTCGCGTCATCACTCAGTGTTGGATAAACTAATTTATAAAAATCTCTTCGGTTAGTACCGACGTATTTGAGTATTGAAAACATGTTGAAAACAAATAGCAAAAGCAAAAAATCTACATAATATATAACCTCTTTGGTCCCAACCTTGTAAGAGGATCAGGTAGTATGGAGTATCTCATTCACTCTCGTTATTAGAAAGAATTTTATGTTTATTCGTAATGAAAATCAGTGTTTACCTCGGGTTTTTTTTGTTTACCCAAGGTGTGAAAGTCACTCATTTAGTCCCTCGAAGTATTACCGCCCTCGCTACGCTCGGGCGCCAAACTCCGTCTCGGGACTCAATGAGTGACTTTCACACCTTGGGTAACAATGTACTATTTTTGTTAGTTTTTTACAAATAAAACATAATACACAACAATATGATAAGCTGAAACTAAGTCCAATTTCTATACGCACAAAACTTTCAACATACTTTGTCTTCCTAGTTATCTTTAGATTTTTGTAAATTAAAGAAAAAATAATTATCAACTACCTTTGTGTCTCGATTCATATTCTTCAATTAATAATATAAGAGGTTATTATAGTATTTATAACACCAACATCATGCAAATAATAATCTATTTTGGTGAAAATAATATTTTACATTGTTTTTATTATCAAATAATAATATTAATGATTAAAAAGAAAGGCAATTGAACAGAACAAATACTAATACTTAAAATAACGCGATGCACATTGAGATCCCTACATATTGATAGCAGGCATTACGCTGAACAAAAAATGCTTTCACACCAAACATCTAAAGCGTCTCGGAAACGGGGTATTTAAAGGAACGTGATGTCCTATGAATCCAATTTTCTGAATTCTTGACCAAAATACCCAGTTTTTTTTATTAGGTAGCTGGCAGGGCTACGTAACTTTAGGAAAAAAAAAATGATTTTTACAAATGACTATTACCTGTATATTTTTTAACCCACATCAAAAAAGGTGGAGGTTCTCAATTCGTCACGTATATATATATTTTTTTATGTATGTTCGCTGATTACTCGTAAACTCTTGGAGCGATTTGGATAATTCTTTTTTGTTTTTACTATCTAAGGTGTCCGCTACTTGAACTCATAATTCAAACTATAGCAGGAGAAAAGCGCGATAGAAGTGTAACATCGGAGGTCTTCGGTAAAGGAGATCGGTAATATTATGTAGTAGTACCTCTTTGTACTAACCTCATTTTCAGTTTCACGTAGGTAGTATTAAATGCAAACTATTTGGTTTTATGACAGCTGTCATCTTGAGCGGAGGCATGTACTGCATGTACCCCTACCATGACTTTTTGAAGAACTCGAAAAAAAGAAACCCTTTTTCGATCACTCTCTTGTCCGTTTGTCTGTAGGTGTGTCACTACCGATATTCTTAGAGACGGGTGGACCTAGTAAGTTGATTTTTAGGAAGTTTCATAGTAAATACTCAATATAGTATGTTAAATCGAATACGTAAAAAACCCGTGGTAAGAGTACTGTTCCCTTCTGACGTTCGATTACGTTTTACCACGGAAAAATATTTCGATTTCACATTTTTTAAATGTTTTTTTATCAAATATCTTAATTATTGTATTAAAGTTAAATTAAAACATACCCTAAATGTTATTCTGATATATTCTGAACATATTCGTGTGGACCTTGTTAAAATCTGTTCTGTAGTTTATGAGATTACCTGGTTCAAACAAACAAACAGACAGACAAACAGACAAACAGACAAAAATTCTAAAAACTACCCTATCGTGTTCAGCTAACGATTTTAAGGCGACCTGTGTATTTTTTTCTGGATATCTTACAATTACAGATTTTTTGATGTCTACAGATTTATTATATGTATAGAATAGATTATTCATACGTCTTCACTTGTGTTAAGCTTTTAATCTTGTTTTTTTTTGTCTTGATAGGTAATTAGTAACTTTTCTATGCAACAATTTTTTTTTATTAATGTCTTTGTATATTAAATTTTTTTACCTAATATTTTTTAAACAGTGACATTTACCAACGCCATCGCCACAAACAAAAAAACCTATTTTAAGCTCTTTTAATTAAATTACAATAAATTATTTTTTACTGTCCATCGATGGGACGTTGCCTCGAAAGTTTATTCAATACTATCGACGCAAAGACCCGTCGAGGTAAAAGCCCTTCGAAGTACTGATTTTTTGAGGTAGGACATCGTCTTTAGAATTTGAGTAGGAAACTCCTTGAGGATTACCTTAATGTACCCAAGACACAAAGCACTGTTTTAGTAACAATGTCCATAATATATTAACTAATCAATACATTTTCCATTAACTAAAGGCAATACCTCTTTAATTCATTAACACAACATTAACTGAATTAAAAACTGTTAGTACCTGTCTTGAAACAAATTGCTATTACTATTTCATGTTTTGGTCCTGAGAGAGTTAAACAAATTAGTGTAGGACAATGGAAACAAAAAGGTAACTGAATTATTAAATACTAAGTAATTAAGAAAAAAACTAAAAATCCAGGTATTTTTAGAGAGAATTATAATTCCGGCGAGAGAGCGAAGGTGGACTTTAATTTTAACACCCTTTTATATAATACCATCTGCGCTCCGCGGTTTCACCCGCGTAAGTCCCGATCCCGCGGGAATATCAAAGCGGGAATTAAAAAACGCCTATAGCCTTCCTCGATAAATGGACTATCAAACACAAAAAAGTCGTTTTTTATTCGAACCAGTAGTTCCTGAGATTAGCGCGTTCAAACAAACAAACAAACAAACTCTTTAGATTTACAAAATTTGGATAGATACTAGTTGTAACCTGCGGTTTCACCCGCGTAAATCCCGATCTCGCGTGAATATCGGGATAAAAAGTAGCCTATGTATTAATCTAGGCATTTCATCGCAATCGATCCAGTAGTTTTTGTGTGAAGGAGTACCTAGCAAACATACACACAAACACCAACATAAAGATAGTAGGTTGAAAAACTCTAAATTATCTAACGGGGACCGAACCGGTTAAGTTCATAATGGTTTTTTTAATGTTCAATTCCCAGAATGTCCATTTCCTAAAATGCCCAATCCCAAAATGTCCAAATGCCAAAATTTCCAATACAGCTATCTTGATAAAATTGTCTATTAAATTTTATAGAGCACAGTATATAGGTACCTACTTAAGTATAACAGGCTGTTATATTAATTAACCATGTGCAGTACACCCTAGTGCATAATAAAACCGGTTCACCAATACCGATACACGATAAATTAACTGAGAAAATTGAAACTTGCTTGTAATACCTAATGTTTTGGAAATTCTATCGATACCTAGCTGCAGTTTATCTAGCCGTGGGAGGGCATCCGATCGATTGCTCAGAAGGCCAATTTTCGTAAATTTAACATTGTCAAAGTAGCTCAAAATCAGCTTTTTGAAAAAAAGGTGACTCGAGCTTCTGGAAGTCTTTGGTTTGGGGGAGACCTATGTTCAGCAGTGGACGTCCTGTGGCTGATGTTCTTTGTCCTGCCCTTTTCCCAATTCAGTTGGGGTCGGGCCTCCTTTTACATTTGCGCCAGGTCTGTCGATCCTGGGTTGTCATTGTCATTGGAGAGATATCGAGAGCCTTAATGTCCCTAGCAACATTGGTCCACCAGGTGGCGGGCGGTCTTCCTCTTCCCCGGGGCTTCGTGGGCATATTCAGAACATTTCTCAATGAGTAGCTATCCTCCCTTCGCATTATATGGCCGTACCACCGAAGTTTACTCTCCCTGAGCTTGTCTACAACATGTGCTACTTTAAACGAACCCCTGATGTACTCGTTTCTGACTTATTAATATGAATATTAATATTAAATCCTAACTAGCCCTAATCCTTCCATACTTAATATTAAAAATCTGAAAGTTTGTCTATTAATTTATTTGCTTGTTTCCTCTTCACTGTCAAACGACTGAACCGATTTACATGGTGGTGGTTCAGTTTTGCTTTTGAAATTCCGATAGGGACTTCCGCAACTGCGAGGCACAGCGAGTACCATATAATTTTTTCAGCATGATGAGATAAAGTATCTATCTTTATATTTATATAACCTACTGTACTGTATGTCACTGAACTCCTCCTAAACGGCTGGACCGATTTGTATGCGTTTGGGTGGCGACCGGGATTTTTTTGTTTTTTTTTTAATGTCAAAGTCAAAGTCAAAAATCTTTATTCCTTTGAATGCTTAATACCATGGTAATTTAAACGACGTTTCCTGGGACAGTTATAGTACTAATATAATAGAGAGGAAAGTTATGATTGTTTGTTCGTTTGTGTTTTTATAGTTCTACATCGTCCCACTGCTGGGCTAAAGATATTCTCACGAGAACACGCTGTATGTAATCGTAACATAGTGCGAAAATTATCTCTGGTTTTCGCAATAGACTTTTGGTACTTATCAGTCAGACAAACCAGTTAAAATAACGCAAAATAATAAAATAAATTGGAATAAAAAATTAAAGATCAATTTATTCTGAGACCATTAAGTTTTACGAGGTGGTTCACTGTAATGGGGATCGCAGACCACAGACCGCAGATCGTTACAATTATAAAGGCACAAAAAAATCGAATGTTAACATTTCTGAACGAAATGTGGAATAAAACGCAATCTGGTATTGTTAGCCTTTACATCTAATATTTTTTTTTACAGCGACAGTTTTTAATCCATGCTATTTAGAGCGTTATAGTGCCTGGGACATGTAATTAGATGAAATAGACTTGCCCAGCACCTATACCTATACTCTCAGCTTAGTCGACCGTGTCCAGAGAAGAGAACAATACGCCTGGAGCTAACTAAGCTGCGTGTTTCATCACGATGTATTGTTTTCGTTCACAGTAAAAGCAATGTTAGTTAACGCACATAAACTTTTCGGAAGTAATATTTATTGATGCACGGGTGACCAGGATTCGAACTCACAACCGTCAGAATAAAAGTCAACACATCTACCACTGAGAAACAAAATAGGATTCAGGGTAAGTGGTGTAAAAAATGTATATCGTCCGATTTTTAGTTCGCAGTCTGCGTTTGCAATAACGTCGACTAAAAAAATGTGAAAAAGTTATAGATAACTGGCATTTAATTAAGAAATTGACGGAGTATAAATGGTTTTATAAGCTAGACTGTGAATCATAAAGTTTTTGACTTCTAAAGTTTATACTACACTTACTTAGTTATTTATGTATCTATTTTAACCCGACTAAACTAGAGCATTTACTATTATCAGAAAATTCGTTGTTTTAACATTGAAAATGTTTTTCAAATCAAGGTTACGGGTGCAAAAATCGTTACGGTGCAACAGGCCCATACTTTCTAAAATTTTAAAGATACGATGATGTCGCGAGAGGTGTCGAAATGACCGCATGGGCCTAAAGTATCGTATGGTTGCAGAATTTTAAAAGCGGTCTGACACTATTTTGACGACCCAGTTGGCAGAATGGTCACCATGCCGGACTGCCAAACACAGGGTTGCGGGTTCGATTCCCGCCTCAGACAAGTATTTATGCTTAGATATTTGTCTGTGGTCTGGTTGTTTCTATGTATTATAAGTATATATTTACAAAAAAAAGTATATAAGTAGTATATCCGTTATCTAGCACCCATAACACAAGTCTAGTTACTTAGCTTGGGGCTAGAATGCGATGTGTGGAATGTCCTGAAATATTTATTTATTTTATTTATTTATTTATTTACAAAATTTTAAATTACGAAAATATCGAACTATTTGCGCCGTTTTTTGACGATGAAACTAAAATAACTTTTTTCTGAAGCGACTAATTTGAAAAAGGAAAAACACACCCAGAAAGGGTGAATTCCTCTACAGTTTGAGTACCTTCAGTCCCCAGTCGGGTGAACGGTGTGGTCGGTGGGGTGCACTTTCGTCAGCTTTTTTGATACCCTTAAAAATACGTACTATCAATACAAGTAGTGAATTAGGAGTAGAGGGGATTAAAAAGCTCCTATAGTGCCCCGATTCACAGAATTGTGATACTTGCCTGTAGTTTAGCAGATATGAGAGTGTGCATTTTCTGGAGGGCTTCAAAGTGCAATTTGAATTTCCAAAATCGGTCGGTAAGTTATGTCAAAATTTAAATTTTTTTTGACTTGGATTGATAATTTTCCAATACCTTTTTTTACCATAAAAAAATAGTTCTTGGTATTGAATTAAGCTACAGTTTCAGCAATTTTAGGAGGCAGGCGAATAAAAACTGTAGGCTGTCGCCTAAAAACTGTAGGTTGCGACACGCAATCCTTACGCGCAAGGTCAGTCTACGCTCCGTTCACCTTATCGTAATTTTGTATTATACCATTCGCTAGAACGTTACATTACATTGAAATGCTCTAGTCTATTCTCACCTCTACGTCACAGTGCTGTGACGTCACAATCATGGCCGATAGGTTTTGTCTTTATGCATTTTGCGTTTTAGACGTCTCGCTTATGGAAATTTTTATCAACAGACAAATAATCGCAAAATTTCAATAGGTATTTGAAAATAGAATAGAATCCATTTATTCACAACATAAAACGTACAGATTTGCTTATTTTAGCTTAAAAAATTATAAAAATATTTTTAACCTACATAAAAACTACAATTTCCAACGTATTTCATATATAATCTTTGTAACAACTGAAACTTGCCATAGCGACAGCAGCAAAATTGATACCTAATTTGTAGAACTAAAGATTTGACGAAAAGAGAATTTGACTTCTATTGTTGGTCAAAAGAGTACCTGTCAGAGCAATAACTAGACAAATGACTAATAGACTTGACTCACATCATTGGCGTCATATCTATAGATCTTCCAATATACATGTTTTTAAACACATTGGAAAACGTGTTAGGGCCCCAAGGTTACGAAGTTTACTTAAAGTAAACCCCTTTCGACTCTACTAAGTAATAGGTACCTTCAAAACCAAATTAAGTTACCACCGAATACTACAATATTTCACGTCGATAAAAATCTAGAAAATTGCTATTTCCCGAGCTATTCTCCTAGGGAATTCTAGGCACGTACAAACAGGGCTGCAATAAGCTGACTCCGGCGATAGGACCGCCTACAAACGTGCCTAGATGTAAAAAATAGATGTCTAGATGTTTAGATTATTCCTGCCACCAATTTTTAGCCGAAAAAAATAAAAAAAATACTTGCTTGCATTACAAGTTAGCTAAATTCTAGCTTATTAGCATGTGCGTGCTATCTTATAGGTAACCAATTCTATTTGATAACCACAAAAGTAATTTTTTCTATCTTTTTGACACTTTAACAGTTGGTCAATCATGTTCAAGAGGAAAGAGTACCGGGGGCTCTCTCCATACAAACGTAGTCGATTGTTTTATCCCGGATAATGACACTAGAGCAAATATTTTTGTTGCATAAAACTTATAACTGCCATGACCATGCCCCTATGATTTAATTAGAAAATGAAAAAAACTAAAGATGGGCATAGTCATGGCAGTTATAGGTTTTATGGCCCAAAAATATTTGTGTTATTGTCATTATCCAGGGAGGAAAGAGTCGACTACGTTTGTATGGAGAGAGCACCGGTTCCCTTTCACCTTAAGGTCTTAAACGCTTTTAATTTTTGTTAACGGTGCATGGCAAATAAAAAAATAATAAATAACACAGGTTATTATGATATTAAGTCGTGATAAGCTAACTTATATTTACACAAACCGAATTAAATTTCCAAGTACGAATTCAAAACACAATTTGCTGATAACTACCACAAAACAATTTATTATTAACCTGAATTAAATCCACTGTAACAATAAAATTGGTTTTCAATAATCCGACAAAATACGTATCAAAAATGATCGGACATCGATAAAACTATCATTCGAATTACCGTTTATCGGTATATTGGATAAACGGAAAACTGGCAAGATAATACTCGCACCACAGAGTATAAAAGTTTAAAGAGGTGATACAAGAAAACAACTGTTTTTAAAGTAGGTATTTAGCAAAGAAGCAGTGCAGACAGACTTTTCGGAGCCTTATATTATTTTGTTTAATGTTGTTAAGAAGATGAAATGAATTCAAATGTAAAGACATGTTTATGCATTAAAATTTATAACCAAAAATAAAAAGATTCCGATGAGCAGAGAACCTCCACCTAAAGTTAAAAAAAAAACTATAATTAAATATTATAATTAAAAGTTTTTTTTTTGTTTTATATAAGTACTCTGAAATTATTTAAACGATTATGGTGAAACTGATACGATTAATCACTAAAACTTTTGAAGTATTATAATAGACTATTTTTAACCGACTTCAAGGAGAGGAGGAGGTTACCAATTGTGCGTATTTTTTTGATGTTTTAACACTGCGCAATACTCCGGATATTAAATCTGATTTCGATTATTCTTTTTTTAGGGTTTCGTACCTCAAGTGAAAAATACTTTACCCTTATTTTATATCTTACGGGTTCAGTACTGGAAATAATTCGGAAATATAGCAAATAGATCACACATAGTTTTGATTTCAAATCAAGTTCAGTCATAAATGTAATGTGATAATCGATTTTCTGCCAACTCATGCGTGAATCGATACACAGATATCGATACATTTGAATAGAAGCATCAATTCGATTACGTTTGTTTAAACCTAGCAAAAGGTTAAAGAAGCTAAGGTGCCACGCCAAGTGGAACAAAATCGATTCACACAGAATCAAACTCATACTTAAACTTAAAACTCTTTATTAATTTGGAACCATGCAATTTGCATGAAATCACTTAGAAGCGTCTTCAGAAGTAGGACCTTAGACTAAAGCTGATAGAAGTATCCTGGCACACCAATATTTTGCTGTTGTGTTCCTTGCTGCTATAGTTTTTGAACCTAAATTATAATTAAGTTTTAGTACAAACCATATCTTCTATAGAGTGGACATTGTTTTTTCGTCATTATTTTTAAACACAAGTGAAACAAAATTCTCATTCCATAGAGCTGTGACTGTGTAAAACGAAACGTCTCATCTCACCAGCTCGCCTTGTGGAAAAATTTAACATTCGACGAAGTTACTGTTATTTTGTTCTTTTTATATTTATCAAATTTCGATTTAATTTAACACAACTGAGGAAATAAACTATAAAATAACTAGGTACAAAGTTAATATACTCATTTTATTGCTGTTCATTTCACTCAATAAAAAGTACGTAGATTTAATAAACTTTTCCAATGGGGTCTACGCATTTTTCAAAATCCGAGTTGGCAACACTGTTTATACTGGACTGATTTCGATAAAACTTTGTATAAGGATACAATGAATCCTTAGAATTAACATAGGCCAATTTATTTCGATATTTCTACGGGATTTGAAATTACATGGGTAAAACCGCAAGACGCTGCCAGTTCATAATAAAGTTTGAATTCGAAATCATCGTACTTAGAAACCTATCAATGTTATGTGAAAACAGAATAAAATGTTTGTTTAAAAAGGTGTTAACAAAAGCTTCTGAATCAGTGATCGCCAACCTTTTGTGTTTACTCAAAATGGTTTTAAATAAGATATCTTGAGCTTTGTTTTCGGTTCGTTGAATTTCTACTAAGTTCAGCCTTAATGTCATAAATTATTCTAGAGTGCTCTAAGAACTTATATTAAACAAGCTGAGCCCGCTGTTTCATATCTTAGTATCAATCGTAATATTGATAACACTGGATTTTCACGTACCGCGCTCTTGCCCCACCTCGTGGCCAGTCGCAATTTTTCATCGATTTCTCAAGTTCTACTTCTCAAATTTCAATTTTAAAATATCCTGCGACCTTCTCCGAAAATATGGCTATTATATAAACCGCAAAAACTATGTGAATAGGTACAGCAGTTTTTAATTGTATAGCTACTAAAGTTACAACGTAATAAGAAAAGAAGAAGAAAGATTTGATTGTAGGTATGTTTGCATTGAATAAGCTCCGAAACTACTGGACCGATTTAATAAAACATTGTATAAGGATACATAAATAGCTTAATTAAGTTACATATTGTGGAGAAGTTAATAAACAATATTATTATATAAATGATACAGGACATAGCACGCAGTGCCAAAGGATACATTAATTCATTGGAACTAACATAGGCTACTTTTTCTTCCAATATTCCTACGGAAACGGGAGCTATAAGGGTGAAACCACGTAACGAAGCTCTACTGTTTCTATATAATCTACTGTTTAATATATCTTACTCATTTTTTCATTTTATACCCCTTTTTTAGAGCCTACGATATCACATTTGCTAAGTTATTTAAGTCCGTCCTTGGGTGAATTTGTTTCCATATATCTACATACAGATTTTTGTCCTTTCTTCGTTTATTGTAAGTATAGGGTTTAGATAATTTTAGATTAACTCAAATAGGTAAAATTAGACTGGGATCATGGGAGTAGAAACTTAGGTAGAAACTGAATGAACGTTAATTTCAAAATTTATAAATAAAATTTTACAATAGTTACCTATTTTATTTATTATAAAAATGACATGTACCAGTTATAAAGAGAAGGATAAGAGTTATGGAACGAATACCAATGATATTCAGATGTAGATACGTGAAATGAGGCTTATTTTCCAAATTATACGTTCTCAGAACATATTTTAACTTTCGCGTAATGAATTTTTCAATAAAAATTCTTTCGAAGAATCGTGCGTCGTTAAATTGTTTATCGGAAAAAGTTAATAAAAAGTAATATTAAAAAATGACACAGTAAATATTTATCATAGCCATTAAAATTGTGAAAAGTCTACACAAATACTAAAGAGCAGTGTTGGGCTATTGGTAGACACTTCCAGCACACTTCCAGGGCTTTCATTGAGTGGAGCAATGAATTTTTGTGATGAAAAAATGTATGTATGTATGTACGATCGGCTGCATCGTAGAGCCGTGGAGCTCCAAAACGGCTGTTATAAGAATGTTTTCAACACAAGCAAGATTCTAGGCACCGGCTTTAGGTGAAGTTTAGAGTCTTCTAACTCATCAATTAATCTAACAAAAATTATTAGAATGCAAACATTCCAATAAGTTTAATAAACATTCCAGTAAGTTTCGAACTCTACCGAGGGCTGCAATTATGCAGCCGACTGTACATTGCTCCGGTGGCAAAAAAAACATCGTAATGAAACTCGCGGCTTAGGTTGTCTCCAGACGCATAACGAGTTATATTTCCTCTGTTTACGACCGACTAAGCTGAGAGGGTTGTATAAGTGGTGGGCAAGCCATCTCAACAGCCCGTATACAATCACACAAAAACTAAATTGGTAGCTTAGGTAATAAACTACCTATTTACTGAAGCGATTATGATGTAACTTATATATATTTGCTAGGCCTTTAACCTGCACAAAGGATGGTCATTGGAGAATTTTTAGTCGGAAGGACTCCCATAAAACCCGTTCGGATATCCGTCAGAAGATTTCTGCGTCAAAAGGCTATCTGTTCTTGAATAAAAACTGAAAAGTATGTAATATTTCGTTAGTTCATTTCTCATCTGAGAGAAAAAATACAAAGTCTCGCAGTTCGAGTTACATTATGCAAGTTCTGAAGTATTAACATAAGGTATAACTTTACGGTATAAATGTTGAAGAATAAAGTTTTTCTTTTTCAAAGGTAAGTGAGTTATAGGTAGACATAGACTTACTAGATAGATAGATGACGACCCAGTTGGCACAATGGTCACCATGCCGGACTGCCAAACACAGGGTTGCGGGTTCGATTCCCGCCTCAGACAAGTATTTATGCTTAGATATTTGTCTGTGGTCTGGTTGTTTCTATGTATTATAAGTATATATTTACAAAAGAAAAGTATATAAGTAGTATATTCGTTGTCTAGCACCCATAACACAAGTCTAGTTACTTAACTTGGGGCTAGATGGCGCTGTGTGGAATGTCCTGCAATATTTATTTATTATTATTATTTATAGATAGATGAACAATTTATTGTAGGTACTTAGAGAAATAAAAAATATTCAAAAAATAATGAAAAATATGGGGAAGGCAAAATCGATCAGGCAGGCTTTAAATCTACGACTTGTATGAGCTTAAAAACCAATACTGATATTATACAGAGGGAAGATTTTCTAAGGTTGTTTGTAACGAATAGGTCCGTAAAGTATTAGACCGATTTTGATGAAGCTTTATATAAAAATACATTAAAACCTTGAGGGTACTTTTTATTCTCATCATCCTACCAAAACGGGACTTATTTTTAGTATTAAATTTACTAATTTATGTACAAGCTTAAATTATATTGTTCTATCATTATAATATTATTTCCTTTATAGCGTAGCTCATGAAGGAATTCACTTTGATGTTCACAAAGGACGTCTCGAAAGTGCAATGCATATTCAAAAACATTGTCACGTTTATGCATAAAGATTTTATGTAGTAAGATCGAGTATTTTATTTGACGTCGTTTCATTTAAAATGAAAAAAAATGAGTTAAAAATTCAGGTCTATTTGGAGCCGGTCGCTCTTTGGATACGAATAATTAGAATACACGAATCAAATGATGAGCTCCCTAAAAACTACGAAGGTCGGATTTGCTCATGAGTTCGTAAGTAAGAAAACGCATGAAAAACGAATCCGAAATATGCGACAATATACAAATTTTGGCCAGTCGCCCTTTCAATGAGTCTTCCTAATCTCTATAACTTAAAAACGAACTAATGAAAAAGTGCTAACCAAATGTGATCAAAATGGGACCTTGCGGGACGGGTCACCCGGGTGGTGATTGGGATCCTCCGATACTTACCCGAATGGGCGTTATTTTTGACAATTTTCTTTTATAAAAGCGGTAACGTTTTCCCCTCATAAATGAAGTCCGATTTTGATAATTTTCGAAAATGTTCTAGGCCTAATGGAAATCTAGGTTTAACCGTTTTTATTTTAAAGAAATATTGCCTAAGATAAAAGTTATTAGTATCTGAATATCTATAAAGTTTATCGAGCTTTTCAATTGTTTTTTAATAAACTAAACTGAATTAGCAAAAAAGAAAAACGTATAAACCTAAAATAATATGTAGTGAATTAAATGAGACCAAATTAATTTCATTTTGTGAAGGATAAAGGGGGTAAAAACGTTACGGCCCGCAACATTATTTGAAAAGCAAAATGTAGGCAATTACGTCCGGACATACAACTCTTTCTATCGCACGATACCGGTCATTTTTGAAAATACCTACTCGCGCCGCGTATCGAGAGCTCACGATTCTTTTAATTGCTGACAAACAGCTAGTTTGTACGTACTGCGCCGTTACATGCCGATAAATCGGCGCCGGATACCTGTTTTAAATATGAATACAGTCTAATCATGTATATCTAAAACGCGAACTGCACCAAAAATAACTGTGCCATCCCTCGTGTAAACAGCTCAATGTTTCTAATGATGTCTACTGGGAGAGTTCTAACGATGTAGCAACGTAATACTTGCAGATAAGGGTCAACGTCCACTGTAGGTACATGTGACACTAATATTCCAGATGTCAGTGGCATCTCTGGGGATGTGGTGAGGCAATGAGGTTACTAGTGCATCGTCAGCTGTACCGAAAGGCAAGAATTTCATATTAGCATTTAAACCATTTATTTTCCATAGCACAACACATACATAAATAGATTATAACATAAGTAATTAAACATTATATAACAATATATGTGCGTGCCATGGAGGTTGCAGTCTCAGCAATATGCTGTGAGCTTACTTACTTTAAATATTTTAGAAGACGTGTTTTTTTTTCTAAAACCGATATGTTTTTTTTTTAATCTCTTTTTTAGGTAAAAAATGTCATCAGGAAATATCTCTTGAACCACGATAGCTAAGGAGTTGAAATTTTTACAGATTATGTATTCTGTTAAAAAAAGTAAATATTTTTTGAGTATGTTTTTAAGAATTTTAGATTATTTCATATTCACTAATTTTTTTTTAAATTATTAATAGACCTTAATAACAATATTTTTGCTAGTTACAAGTCGCACTTTTTATAATCAAAATGATTACGCACCTACTCGTTATCCAGCAGCTGATTTAAAAAAGCTGTTAAACTAAACATGCTAAGATATTCTATTATTTGTTTATAAAATATAATTTATTAGTTCTGAATGGTTTTTATAAAATGAAACATAAGAAAGTTTTCCTTGAATTTTTTATATTTAATCCTTTTTTAAGTATTTTTGTGATTTCAATTAAGATACACAAGGTCATAAGTCTATCGATGGATAGATTAAATGTTGGTGAAATTCGGACGGACGTGGTAGAAACCACTGGATACCCTATTATAAAGAGGCATAGGCTTCGAAACTACTGGACCGATTTTAATGAAACTTGGTATTAGGATACATTGATTCATTGGGAATAACATAGGCTATTTTATCTCAATATTCCTACGAGATTAGGGGTTTTGCGAGTAGAACCTGTAAGTAAAAATAAATAGGTTACCCTATCGATTATGGTCTTTGTTATCTCTCCACATCAATGTTGACTTATTGGTTGAAATAATAAATTCTGGCGACTCGCCAACTAGATTAAGTTACAAAACTTTTTAAGTGATTAATGAGTTTTTAGACCTATAAAAGTCTTTCGACATTTTTTATTTTACACTTTTATTGTGAGCGTGTTACGAAGTGGTTTTTTTGTTTGTTTGTAATTAATGAATGGGGTCTGTAACTACAGGATAAATTCTGATGTAACTTGGTATGATGATTTATATCAAATCCTCAGGAGAATAAAGTAAATCCTAAATTATACTACTTTTTACATTATGGGCGGCTAAATGTGTAATCTAAAATTAAATTATATTTCAAATAAGCGCGCGCTCGCCAACAAACTGCACTTTGCAGTTTGGCGGGAAATTAGTTTGTAAGAAATTGTATACTTTTTTTAGTTAAATAAATAAAAAAAAAAAAAAAAAAAAATAACCATAAAGGTCGATTGTAACAGAACCTTAAAATGCTGAGTAAATCCTCCATTCGTTAATATATTTTTATTTGACGGCTGTACCGTCTGTTACTTTTAGAGAACGAGTTGCCAAGATTGTGGAAGGTTTGTAAATTGAATATATTATTATTTTGTGTATAATTGGCTAGGAATTGATGTATTGGAATAATATCTGTTTGTAATATCATATTTCTTGTTTAATTTGATGAATTCCGAGAGGTTCCCCTACACGATATTATTTAAAAAGTTTGACACATTGACAGCTGGTTAATAATGTTTAAAGCTTTAAGGCTTTTAGGTAATTTTTACCGTGCAAGTCAACCTAAATGAAACAATAGAACAGATAAATAAAAATTATTTTCTTAAGTATTTTATCCGTTGTCTAGTCACCATAACATAAGCTTAGCCTAGAGTGGGGGCAGATGGCGCTTCGTTCCACTTTATTCCCCATCATGTCAGCGCTTACTCCCCTTTGCTATAAATATTATCCTCCAATGCAATACCTTTTCTTTGGCAGTCCTCTCGCTCCACGATAATTTCCAACCAAGTCCTGTACTCTCCTGGTAACATGAGTAACATATCTCCACATGATGTGACCAAACCTACTAGTCTAATACTCTTCAACTTGTCAGCCGGACTAAGGAGTATTACCAAGCGGACTTGTCCGTGTTCCGATACGTAGGCCGGTACAGTCACAAAAGGCGGACGGGTTGGAAAATATTTTGTTCCACTGTCGTCTTCTTACCTTCACTCCCCCCATATGTTTAGGTGTCTTTGAGTCACGAGCTTTAAAGGTTACTTCTAGGAAAGCGTGCTGCATCTTAGACTGCATCGTCACTTACCATAGTGGTAAACGCTGACCTATTTATTTTAAAAATAAAATATTTGCAGCTACTTTCTAACTTTCTCTTACATATTCGTCTCTTATCCTATATTTTCTTGATACACCACACATCCATCTCAGCATTCGCATCTCTGCTACATGCAGTTACCTAAAACATGAAATTAATTTACAATGTCATCCAGTACGTAAGCGTCATGGCGCCATGCTAAACAGTTTTCAATTTAATTAATCTAACACAACAGTAGGTGTACGTGATGCAATTATTCAGTAAAATGCTCTACTCTGATCTCGTGTACCTTTTCAATGTCTGTCTACTGAGCTACTTCCGCATAGGGATGGAACATGAAGGAAAGAAATAAAAGAACTAACGCCCGACACGCCACAGAGACGACATCTATGGCGCATCGGACGTACACCCGCTTGCAATGAAGAAAGTTGCGGGTCCGATTCCCGCTTCAAACAAGTATTTATGCTTAGATATTTGTCTGGGGTCTGGTTGTTTCTTTGTATCATAAAGTATGTATTGTAAAGCATATAAGTAGTATATCCGTTGTCAAGCACCCATAACACACGTCTAGTTACTTAGCTTGGGCCTTGATGACGAAGTGTGGATGTCCTGCAATATTTATTTATGCTATAGATATTTGTTTCTGGTCTGAGTGTCTGTAAAGATTAAGTATATATTTTTTACAATTAAAAAGGAAGTATGTATTCTTCCAGCCGGCCGATCGCCGTATTCTTATGCAGCGCGTCTTGACTGCGTCTGCGTCATAACTATAAATTTCGTATTGCCGTATTTCTTAAAAAACACACGTCACGCAAATGTAAACGTCACGCGCTCGCTGTATCGCGCTAAATTTTGACGTGACATAAATGTCAAATTAATTGTCACCTAGGAAGATTAGTCAAAAATATCGTACGGCAACAGCTTGTTTCACGCGTAGGTGAAGTAGATGTGGTTAAAGTAACGGTTACGCGTAGCTTCATTTTACGGCAATACCGATTATTCGAGTGGATATACGATTTAAATTCTACCTAAAAGCATTTAGAGGGTAATCTTAAATGAAATTATGTTTCAATAACGACAAGGTTGACAATATTAAGTCAGTTTGAAACATTGACAGTTGGTTAATCATGTTTAAGGTTTTAAACGCTTTTAAATTTTGTTGTGCAAGTGAACCTTACTTTTTACTTTACTCTCTCTGAACACGAACTTAAACAACGAAAACAAAAACAAAGAAAACACTGTATGTAATAGTGTTATTGTGAACATTAAAAAAATGCCTTTAAAAACTAAACAAATTATCAAGAGTATTGCGCATCACTACAGAGTACGTGTCCCGCCTAACAACGCCAGGATACACTATAATACAATTGCGATCAAGTAATTTAGATCGGATATGAATAATAATATATTTGTCACTTTGGCAGAAAGAGCGAAGCGCGACGCGGCAGAACACACTTGTACTGAATTGAAATTAATAATTATGAATTTATCTAATCGGTTATTAATTAAATTGGTATGTCATTATGCCTTGACACGTTTTCCCACACTGACAATAATTAGACCAGACTTTGATCGGCTGATAGATTGTCAAAACTTAAAATTAAAAAAAAGTGAAGTTACTTCCTGTAGGTCTAAACCTTTTGTGGATCTTGGCTTCTTCCACAATCTTGTTCCATTTCGTTTGGTCAGTCACTTTTCCAAGATGTCGACTACCCTATGCGTCCCAGGTCTTCCTTCAAACAGTGCTTCCAGCGCTTCCTTCGTCGGACCCTTGAGAGCCGTATTCTCCAGGCATGCTGGTTCAACCGCTGTGATTTGTAATATTTGCTGATGATGTTTCGGCGAAATCAAGACACTGTTCAGAATAAAATTATTTAATAACATTTTGGAAGCACCTACCTTATAATTATTTTCTACTTTTTACGTAACATTTAAAGAAAAAATAAAAAATCTAGTGATTATTCATTTCAAAAACCGTATTTGAAATTAGACTATCTCTTAAAATTTAATAACAATTAAATTTAATAGTTTTCTCTACATTTACCATTTACATTTACCATTTAACTTATTTGAAAATAATATGCTCACGAACAATCCATACGATCTGAATCCACCGATCGCGATAAGAAATAAAATTCCATAGACTTTTTTTATTTTCATATCAATTTCGTTGGGTTTGAATAGTTTTATCTTTAGTTGCATTCACGCTCAGCCGTGCGGAAGCCGATACGGATAGTAACTGTTACTTTAAACTGTGGTACGGTCGCTTACTTTCTAACACAATTTGATATGAAACAATGTAGGAAGATTTCTCATGAATATCATACACTGCAATAAGTATTGTTAGAGTGAGCCATAAACTACATTTTGAGAAGATATTCTGCTTTTTAATCTGAAGATACTCAGCACAAAAAAAAACATTTCACATAAAAAACGAATTTTTGAAATCGTATTTCAAAGGGTGGAGATATCCAGGAGCCCTTTTTAACCACTTTTGGGAGAAGTATCCAACAATGCACGACAGTAAAATAATTCTAAATTGTCGAACCTGTAAACCATGTTTCGTCTGAGCCAATTTTGGTAAAAAAAAAAAATTAAAATTTCATTGCAATATCATTCCGATTGCATTTTGATTAGGTTCAAAAAACGTCAAAGTTAATTTTTAGTATTCTTGAGAATACTGAAAGCTGAGAGTAATTTGAGCTACTTTTATGGTATTTTTTGTAATCGAAATGAAATCGGATCTGTTATAAAATACAACCTGTGGAGGAACACAAACAAACATAACTACTTATCGACAGATAAAAGCAAAGAATAATGGATAAACTTCGAACAAAAATTACTCGTTTGCAATGAGGTTAGGATCTTAAAGTTCCTATATGTATAATGGCGTCAGATGCTGATGGAGAAAATGAAAAACACGAGACTTTAAATGCTTAAATCGCTTTGAGCGATAAGGCTGCCCTTTGTAGCACTAAGACTTAAGCTTTGTTATTATTTAATGTTGTTTGAAAATGGTGTTTACAATAAAGAATTTATCTATCTATCTATATTAAATCTTTTTTCCACATCTAGTTCACGAACAATTTAATTGTCATCTAGAAAAACGTTGAATTTTATCATATTTTTCCTATTTGTGTAATATGCTCGAGTGTTGCTTCGTCATCATTATTTTGACAGTTTTGAAACAAAGGCGCATCTCGTGCTCGGTCAGTATCTCAGTTACTTCCTGTGACCATAGTAAAATTTAAAGCTCGTTGTAAAACTTTAAAGCTTGAAAGTTCGATTGTCATCGTGAGATCGAAGCACCTGCTCACCTTGTTGGCTGTTTCAAAAGTGCTGAAATGCTGGAAAGAGTTTAGTCAACTTAACCAGACCTTTTTGTGACCGCAAAGTTTGAATTAAAGTTTAAGTATAGGTAAGAAAACTTACATCAAACCTAAAGTTGACTTGACATCAGTTCATTACAATTATTTTGAAATTTAGAGATGATTGTAGGATCAAGATACCATAAGTTTTTTTATTTCCTATTCAATATCTTATTCCGGATTTATACATATCGACTAACTTTTGCCCGCGACTTCGTCCGCGTAGAGTTTGAACTTTCCAAAATCCTTTCTTAGCGAATGTCTGCTTTATAACAACTACATCGAGCCGAGTGACGGTGGAGGTCTTCAAGTCGTGAGATTTGGGTCTCTTCTAGACGCGCGCTACATCTTAGACCGCATCGTCACTTGCGGGTGTGATAGTGGTCATAATGGTAGATGATAGATGATGGCAGGTGATAGGTATGATAAGGGTAGAAGTCAGGGCTTTTTTAATATTTATCTCTTAGCAAAATAGAGGTGGTCACAATTAGCTTGACTCATTGTTATTACATTCGAATTGCATAGTTGAAGTAATCATTCATTAAATTAGAAATTTATCGGTTGATTTTGATTCAATCTTCCCCAAAACCAACATACTCTATGTAAAATAAAATTTTATCTCCCTACCTATACCTAGGTATAGGTACATATAAACGCATTGACTGAAACCCGCACGATCACTGCGATATTTGCATTCAGATGAAAGTTATACCAAGTTATACCAAATTGAACATGAAAATATGCATTTTTTATTTTAACTTTTGTATTTTCCAACATTGTATTGTAAAATCAATCGAATGTTTTGTTGTAGATATTGCGACATCAAAATCAATTTGGTAATACTACTGATTTGTCTGATTTTATTTAGTTATTTATTTATTTTATTTATTAACTAGCTGCGTCCCGCGGTTTCACCTGCGTAAGTCCCGATCCCGTGGGAATATCGAAAAAAATATCCTATGTCCGTCTTATGATTGTAAGCTACCTCCCCATCAATTTTCAGCCAAATCGGTTTAACCGTTCCCGAGTTATAAATGGTGTAACTAACACGACTTTCTTTTATATATATAAGATAATATTTTACAGACATTATAGTATATTATGTTCTATTTTAATATTCATAAAAAATAAAAAAATAATACGCGGGTGAAATATAAAAGTACTATAAAGGCTTTTTATATATTTTAAGCTCAAAAAATAACCTTTCTTTGTGTCACAAAAAATGTCTCAATAAAGTATAATAAATACTCGTTTCGCTGACAAGTATAAAACGAACAAACCTTAAATAGCAAATAGAGGGGAAGACGTAATAAATAAAATCAGATTTTATCGAAACAATTTCAACGAAACGTGGTCCATTTCCATAAACTTTTAATAAAAGTCACCTTTAAAAATGTCTCTTTTAGTAAAAGTCACCTTTTAGTTTTTGTAAATACATATTTAATTATTGTTAACCGAACCGCAAAAGTCACCTTATAGTTTTTGTAAATACATATTTAACTTTTGTTAACCTAACCGGAAAAATCACCTTTTAGTTTTTGTAAATACATATTTAAGTATTGTTAACCTAACTGCAAAAGTCACCTTTTAGTTTTTGTAATACATATTAAATTATTGTTACCGATGCGGTAGGACACTGGTACCTCAAGTCACAGGTTTTTGCCTAGTTTGTGAATCAGGGTTCCTTTTTTTTGCAAGGGAACGAAATCAGCAGTTGTCTGTGCCTATGTTTTTTTTTGACGTGTGTACAGTTTGTCATTAATGACCACCAGGTATGATAGTGGTCAAACGCTGACATACCTATAATTCGTACTGTAATAATGTGACCGTCACTGGATGACTATTATAAATACAGGACGGAGAAAATTATGAATAATTAGCTCTTTTTAATGAAAAATTTACTTCATGGACTTCATCAAAAATTACGAATTATCTATCTTAAAGAATCTCTTTTACAATTGCCCGGTTAATAACCAATCATCGATCTTTTTTCCTAATTATGAAGGAATGTGAAGTTATTACTTTGTATTTGTGGAAAAGGTCCTTGTGTCCTTCTAATAAATAAGGTTGTCTATTCAGTAAATTATGGCTATATTGTGTACGTTCAGAGTTATTTTGAATAACTTTATGTATCTTCTAACGATTTAGAAAAGAATCGAATGACAAATATTTAGCTGCCCTTGCTTTAAACGACCCAGTTGGCACAATGGTCACCACGCTGGATTGTCAAACACGGGGTTGCGGGTTTGATTCCCACCTCAGACAAGTATATATGCTTAGATATTTGTCTGTGGTTTGGTTAGGTTAGGTTTCTATGTATTATAAGTAATTATATTTACAAAAGAAAAGTATATAAGTAGTATTACCGTTATCTAGCACCCATAAAACAAGTATTGGGGCTAGATGGCGATGTATGGAATGTCCTGCACTATTTATTATTTATCTAAATGCCTGGGCGTGCCTTGGGTGCTTTTTACATGAAATCCCTTAGTGTAAACCGGAGAGCGCCACTAGTACATACAATAAAAGGGACAAACAGGTAAACCGCCATCGAATGAATTCCGAACTACAATCGCCACATTGCTATCGCAATGAACATAACACACAATATAGTGAACATTACTTAGTAATCTTCAATGATAACGATTGAGACAGTTGTGTCATAGTGCAAAGAATGCAGTGGGCTAATTAATGTAGTCATAATATCGGTCTCTGTGGCATGTTGAAAAAGGAACGTCTCAAAATCAATCAAATCAAACAAGAAATATGATATTACAAACCGTTATTATTCCAAATACATAAATCACTAGCTGATTATACCCAAAATAATTAAATAAATCAATTCACAACCCTTCCACGATCTTGGCAATCAATGCGTCACGCATCCACCTTTCTCGTGCGCGCTGCTAAGAAATGGAACTCTCTTAACCGCTTCGCTGTTACCACAAAACTACAACCTTGGAGTCTTCAAGTCTAGAGTGAATAGGTATACCTTCTAGGCGAGCATGCTACATTTTCCATCTCATCTTCACTTCCCATCAGGTAAGATGAGGTCAAATGCAAGCATTTAAATAAAAATATATCATGGCAACTCGTTCTCTAGACGTAGACATACAGCACAACCGTCAATGAAGGATTAACCCAGCATTTAAAGGTTTTGTTACATTCGGTTACCTATAACCCGCCTTCGACTCAAAGCGTGCGGGTTCAATTAAATGATTGTGTAAGCTATGTACGGATATTTATTTATGCAAATATTTATTTGTGGTCTGTGTATAATATGTGTGTGTATATATATACAAAAGAAGAGTATTTAAGTATTCTATCCGTTGTCTAAACAATTTATCATTAGCCTATTTAGCTTACTTTTTATCCCTGTATTCTGACAGAATAAGGACGTGGGTGACACTGTACGACTCTGCTACTCTTTAAACAAAATGGTTTTTTTTTGGAACGAAAAGGTTTTGAAACTACTGGACCGATTTTGATGAAACTTGAAATCAAAATACCTCCATAGATCCTTGAAAGTAATATTGGCTTCTTGTTATCCCAATATTTTTATAAGATCAGGACTTACGCAGGTGAAACCGGAACCCACTGCTAGTTATAATTATAGACAAATGAACATTTCCTACTGTTACAATTACACTGTAACCATAACAATCCCTCTGTTTGATTGCTTCACCGTAAATTTGTCTTTACGATGAGGCAGAGGGCTGATGGATGACAGATAGTCACAGCCTATGTCAGCATTTTGTACATCACGCAAAAATTAACTTGAGACCCGAACTTACGAACAAAATTGCTAATTTTAGCATCTCGAACAGAAAAATAAACAAATAAAATTGGAAAAAGAAATAATATTATTAAAGTTAGTAAATCTAGTTATTTGTTTTGTGTCAATAGTTTTTCTTGAATTTAATTTTAATTTTTGTGTTAGAAGTCAGGTCTCAAGTTAATTTCTGCGGGTATCTTTACTGCGTTTGTATGACCAATAAATAGGTTTCATAATAATTTTATTCACTCTTATCTCGGCATTGCAGTGTTACTGTTATAGTTACTGTGCTGTTTCGTCTGAATGATAACGTTTTCTAACAAATGTCTTACGATTTTGCAATGGAGGATTTTCAAATGAACAATTACTATTAGCAGTGCCCCACGTTTTTACCAGCTATTCCGTGGGAATATCGAAATAAAAAGTAGCCTATAATACTTCCAAGGATTCATACTATCTTCATACCAAGTTTTATCATAATCGGTTCAGTCGTTTTGGAACTTATTTGTTATAAACAAACAACCAATCCTGTCTATAATATTTAAATAAATAAACATTGCAGAAAATTTACAAACAACTAGGCGTCATTTATGGTGACCAGATAATTGAAAGATTTTTTTTAAATACATTCCCATTATATATGTATTTAAAAACACCCACACCAAAACAAACAAATATATATATAACAAATATTTATATGCCCAAAAACAAATATCTGTCCAGTAATATTGTTCGAGAAACCTGGAACATAGGTCAGCTACTTTTTATCCAGATATTCCCACAGCATCAGGACTTTCGTGGATTAAATCGAGAAGCGCAGAGTAAACTTTAAAAGTTCACTAATGATTAAGGTAAAGTTGAAGTACTGGCTCTTCGGTAGACGTACCTAAAGAGCACCTTACCTTTTAAAAACTACTATTTTTTTATTTGACGGGAAGTCGAACAAAATAACCTTAATTGGATAGGCGATGGTTTTAAGATAGTATGGTCAAAGATATATAAAATACATCTGCGAGGAAAATTACCTTTAACTTGGCGCTCTACCTTGGCAGTTACAACTTAAGAGACTCGTCAACGTAAGATTTATTGTAACGTCTTACTACCTTTTTATTTGGGTTGAGCAATTCCTTCAGAGTAAGGACGGGTGCAGAGTGTGGACTAAATCGGTCGATAGTTTACGAAAGGTATTTCCAAGGCATTCAAAAAACGGTCCATCCTTAGATCTTTGGAGACGATGGCAGCTTCTATCGATCGAGAATGAACCGTGAACTGACTCTCATCAGCGCCGAAAACGAGATTAGCAGGGCACTTTGGGAAGATGGATGAGGGCAGAGCAGTAAAGATCATCTCCTGTGCTTCTTTGGTCGGTCTATTGGATACTTTAGGGCACTCCGAGAGGAAGGATCTTTATCCCCCAACAGGGTCCAATTGGAGATGATGTTTAAGGAAGAGCAGTAACGATCAACACCAATTGAACTGTGTTGAGCTAAAGATCGTCTTCTATTGGATCTTGTTGGGGGACAAAGATCCATTGCACTAGAAGGACTATGTGAAGGAAGATCTGCGGCCAATGAGGATGCTCACTATTGCTCACATCCTGGAAGAGGACAGTGGCCGAATAAAATGGAGGAGACTAAGAGGTGGTGTAGCTGCGCAGGCAGTAACTAAGTACTAAATATACATACTACATATTCTGATGATGTATATTCGTCGTATTGAGAACTCCTCCTTTTTTGAAGTCAGTTAGTAAAATCTCTAAGCCATCAACCGATTTTTAGTTTTTTGTGTAAGTTAAACAATTCCGTGAGAGTAAATATTGTACGTGGAATGGGTGGAAGGCATGTCCTGGTTGTAAAATTTGGTGACATATGACTTGGCTGTTCCGTTGAAGGTTAAAGGCTTGGTTTAATTGTTTTGTTTAGTCATTTGGATTTTGTCGTATTTTGTCTAATATTGATGATAGATGTTGTTTTAATATTGTACTTTTTAAAGTTACAAGATTTTCACTCATATTTTTTTGTGTATGAATCGGGGATTTTCTTTTTTGTTTTGAACTGTATAAAAAAAAACTTTTCATAAATCTACGTTTCAGTCTCGTTACAGAGATTGTGGTGCGAACACAAAACCCGTTTCATATATAAAAAATATGAAGTTTTATATGTCTACACTTGATATTATGAAGAGGAATTTTTTTTGATTATAACGATTAGCCTCTGTAACTTTTGGACTGATTTGAAATCACGGACACTGCTCGCCTAGTCTATTTCAGCTACTTCCACAGTGTCATGTCGTATGGCATCTTACTGTGGGGGTGTGCTGCAGATATTGATGATATTTTCATATATTTTTTCTTAGTTTTTTTTTAAGTTTCTTGTGTCTTCTTCTCATTGATGGCACACATCCTAACTTAGTTTTTAAGACGTTTCTATGTGATCTTTGTACAAAATGTATTAAGCATCCAAATGGATATTTTTTTTTCTGGCTTTAACTTTGACTTTTTTTCTTATTATTCCGACATTTCACGGGATCAAGCATTGCTAAATTTCAATGTCAAATGTTTAGAAACCACCATAAAATCAACTTATAGATTGACTTGCACAGCAAAAAATAAATTGATTTAAAATCTTTAACATGACTGTCAAAGTGTCAAACTGATTAAATAATATCAACTTTGTGGTTATTCACATAAAATTTCATTTTAGATTAACCTGTTAAACGCATTAAGCTTGAATTTAGCTAAATTTGTTTAAGCGCAATGTCATGCAAACCGTTTTTAAAATTGCAAAAAAAGTGAAATCATGTGATAAAATATACTACAATTACATTTTAATTAAAGTCGGTCACTTCTTTTTATCGTGATATGAGACACAGAACCAGAAATTAGCTTTTATTATTAGATACCTAAAGTATACATTTATCGTGTGATCATTGGACAAATATTTTTTTCCAAAGGCCAATTCAACTTGTGAACAAAAATAATAAAAACCAAAACACACGTACCCTAGCTCTTTGAGAGAGAGAAACTGAAACACAATTATATTTTTCAAAGAAAATAGTTTCTTTCAACAATAGGTTGTACCACAGACTAACAGAAAACAAGAGGGGGACAAGCTATTGCGTCGTGACTGACCATTGTATGACCAACGGGCTGATATGTAATTTAAATACTGATGACTTTTGATATTTTTCATACATTGACGACCCAGTTGGCACAATGGTTACCATGCCGGACTGCCTACACAAGTGTTTATGCTTATTTGTCTGTGGTATAGTTGTTTCTATGTATTATAAGTATATATTTACAAAAATGTATATAAGTAGTAATATCCGTTGTTTGGCATCCATAACACAAGTCTAGTTACTTAACTTAGAACTACCTACTTAACTTTTAACACGTAGAGTATGTTATTAAACATAAAAGTAGGTAGGTAGTAAACATAAAAGTACAAAACACAAATGTCACACCATACTATAAGCATCTGACTAATGTTGATGATGATAATGATGATAATGCCAAACACGCATGTGAGCCCAAGTGATAAATTTGTTTCTATTATACAAAGAAAGTTGTCTTTTTTTGAAGCTCTTATTTAACTTGCAGTGTATGTATGCATGTATGTTTTAATGTATGTTTGTGCGGGTCAAATCTTGCAACTTATTGGGTAGGTTCTTGTTTTAATTAAACTGTTAAAATTCTTTAACATGAGTCAGTTATGTGGCGTCTCCTCTCCGATCTTCCGATATCTATGGTATACCTACTGAAATCTACAAAGTTATAAAGAGTTTTCTCGACAATGGATTTTGTTATCATATACCTCTTAATACCTACTTAGTCTACTTTGTATAGGATTCGTAAAAAGAAGTTTTAAAGTATCTTCAAATAAAAATGAAGAGATTTTCATTCTCGTGTGTTTGAAAAACCTTTTTAGGTACCTACAAGAAAGTATCCTCAGGACAATATAGATAAATACGTTATTGACTCATATAGACTTAGTTCTGATATAAATACTAAAGAAACAACTTGCTAGGTCCAGCCATTCATGAGAAAATCGGTGGAGGCACATGGACGGACGGACAAGAGAGTGATAATTTGGATCAGTGGGCGGCCTTATCGCTATAGGATTACTTTCCATTAGCGACATCACCAATCGACAGATTTTTTTATACAAAATTTTCATAATATAAAACTTGTTTATGTATTTTGTTATTCTCTAACGCAATACCACGGGACTTTTTCTTTGTTTATGTCAATTTCATACAAAAAATATATCGATTGGTAGTCGAATTTATTTATTAAGATTTTTAAAATCAGATAAGCTGTTCAATAGTTATGAATATTTTAAACTAGCTGCGCCCCGCGGTTTTACCCGCATATGTCCTGATCCCGTGGGAACATCAAAATAAAAAGTAACCTATAGCCTTCCTCGACAAGTAGCACCAGTTACTGAAAAAGTAAAAGGGAACCATTTGAGTTGGTATGGACATGTGATGAGAAGAAACGCATGTAACTAAAAGAGTGATGAGTATGAATGTAGAGGGATGGAGAGGAAGAGGACGACCTAAGAAAAGATGGATGGACTGCGTGAGACAAGACATGAGAGAGATGAATGTTAACGATGAGATGACGACTAATAGGAGTGAATGGAAGAAGAAGACATACTGCGCCGACCACAAATAAATTGGGATAAGGGCAGGAAGATGATGACGAGCCTTCCTCGACAAATGGACTATCCAACACCAATATATTTTTTCAATTCGAACCAGTAGTTCCTGAGATTAGCGTGTTCAAACAAACAAACGTATAGATGAATAGTGAATCTTTTTTTAAATTCGTCTTTCAAATTAATTGCCCCTACATTTTGGCTGATATGTTTTGTTTCACATCGTTTCAGTACACAGATAGAACAAGTTTTCAATCGGAAAACCTGTTTCAGATGTTAGTCTAGTTCGGAAGTGAATGTCGATTCCATACAAAGTGAAACTAGATACAGGTGTCTAACTGTTGGATTGGTTTTGACAAAGTTCATTGATTTCCAACAAACTATTGGGACCTATGTGTATTATCTGACGACCCTGTTGGCACAATGGTTTCCATGCCGGACTGCCAAACACAGGGTTGCGGGTTCGATTCCCGCCTCAGACAAGTATTTATGCTTAGATATTTGTCTGTGGTCTGGTTGTTTCTATGTATTATAAGTATATATTTACAAAAAAAAGTATATAAGTAGTATATCCGTTGTCTAGCACCCATAACACAAGTCTAGTTACTTAACTTGGGGCTAGATGGCGGTGTGTGGAATGTCCTGCAATATTTATTTATTTATTTATTATTATAGCAGCGCGCCGCAGTTTTGCCAGAATAAATGCTGATCTCGTAGGAAAATCGAGATAAATAGTACTCTATGTAATTTCCAATGAATCAAAATATAATATGACCATGTTTCATCAAAATCGGTTCAATACTTTTGGAGCCTATTCGTTACAAACTAACGTAATCTTTCGTCTTCATTATATTTGTAGTTTTTACCACAAATTTTTACTTTCACTAAAATTGACCACTTTCACGGAACGAAATTAAAATATATTCCACCAGAAATATCTAATTCAACTCGGTTTACAACTAAGTTTTACCATCAATAAAACTACAGCACGACAAGTCGTTGGCTCGTTCCAGCCGAAATTCCAGTAAATATTGATAAAATTAAATCAGTTGTCAAACAAACACACAATAAATAACTAAACAATACACAAGAGTTTATTAAAGTTACCCCTTTAAACTTTAAACATAAACAAAACCGCGTTTATAACGAAATTATTATTCGGAACAACAAAACAGTAAGTTGAATTAAAGTTTCAAGTTATTTTAGTAAGTAAAGTACATTGAAAGGACCAGTAAAGTTGTACGAAGCCACTGAGTTGCTATGTTCCATTGGAGATGACAATACGAAGAAAAAAATTACAACAAACCGCACAAACATGGGAACGCACGTATTAATGCGCAGAGCGCGTTCGTTGTCTAGGCAAATATCAGTAGGTACAATTAACGTTCAAAAGTCTACCGGCACCGTAACGTTTTCAATCCTGTGCAGCACTATTTGAACATTGTTGAATGGAACCCACGTCGGTTGGTATAGCGGGTGGCTTATACTACTCGGCCAACTAAAGTCATAGCTAAATGTTCAAAATAATAATCACACTAATACTTTTAATTCAAGTACCAACTTATGTTTGTGTGTAACATCTATTAGAAGAAGGTTGTAAGTTCAATACTTTTTGATTGTATTATGGTAGCAAACCAATAGTGTACTTAAGACGCATATTGTACATAAATACTTGTTCGAGGGTGATAAGCGAGCCCACAACTTTCTGCGTCACAGGTGTGTTTGTCCGCCGCGTCACAGAGGTCGTCAAAAAACTTTTTCTTCATGTCATCTCCAATGAAACTTAGTACCTCAATGTAAAAGCCCACTTCATGGAGATAAAGCAACGAGTTCCTTGTGAAACCTGGGCTTTGCTCACAAAATCTATATTTGGTAATGAAATTATACGGAGCTATAAATTTATTAATTCGATTTACCTACACCTTGACGATTATATATTTCACGGCGTTATGTTTAATTTTCCTGTAATAGTTCTCTAGATAAGTTCTTACAATAATTTGGCTCTTTGAAACATTCTCCCTACGCGAGGATGAGGTGGTCCAACTATTTTATCCTACTAGTTGAACCACTGGACTCCGAACAGTCTCTTGGACCACGAGACTGTTCCGTAGTCCCATGGTTCACTATTTAAAAACTTGGACCACGGCCCCTAATTGAAGGCTGGAGTGTGGAGCAGTGGTTCAAATATTTTCGAAACAGAAACGTGATCTGAACTAACACAAAAGACGATTTTTAGAGTTCCGTGCCCAAAACGTAAAAACGGGACCCTACTACGAAGACTCCACTGTATGTCACCAGACTGTATCTCATAAACCGTGATAGCTTACACAGTTGAAATTTTCACAGATGATGTATTTCTGTTGCCGCTATAACAACAAATTCTAAACACAGAATATAATGGTACTCGACTCTCACTTGTCCGGTTTTTAACATAATACCTTCCACCAACTTAACTTAATATTAAGTTAAACAATATGACGGTACTTAGTTACTTAAACGCATATAAAATGAAACTTAAATAATTCGTTTAAGGGTATTAAGTTGGCGCCGGGCAGTGAGCTAATGTTTGCACTCGACGTTGCTTGCGTTGCACTTCAATGTGGTAACACCGTCGGTCTAGGGGAAGTTTAATATTTGTCCGAATTTCCTACAGTTCAGATCAAAATATTAACTATTAAGGATGCACTTACGCTACATGCGCAAAACTTTATTAAAACTTATTTTTGTAACACATAAAGGGATATTTTTAACCAAATATGTTGTCCTTTATCCAAAAATTTGTCCAAAATGCTTTAGAGGTTCGGTGTAAAGGCATTATTTGGTTGCCGTAATGCCCTCTATCGATAGGAACGGGTTTCAAAATGCACCGAGTATTTTTGAAAAATCATAGGTAAAAACGTTTCGTTAAATATCCTGTCCAAAAACATTATTTATCCACCATAATGATATTGATAAAAAAATGCACTGCGGCATTTAAAGTTACAATACCTGTTGTGTCTCAAGGCCTTTTGACTTTGACTTGACTTTGAAAATGGTTGTTTCACTAATTCTCGACCTATTATAAAAAATCTGAATAAAAAAATGTTTAAAAAGGCCCTATCCTGAACGTCTAAGATTTTATGCCCAAGACATGTTAAATGAAAAATCCGTACCTATTAAATAAATCCAAAACTTAATTCCCTCTAAAAGGTCATTAACCCCTCCTCTTATCACAACCAGATAACAGTAAGCAATTTACTTTAGGTATAAACGTCATGTCGTAAGACTGTTGGTTTAGGTCCCCCAAACTGTTCTCTTGGGCTACTTTAACGGTCCCATTGGGGCCCTTTATAGTACTGAATTATAACACGGTATAAACCTTATTTAAATTCTGATAACACTATGAATTTGTTAGGTTTTATACTGTTGTTCTAGTGGTAGGTTCCTCGAGTTTTATTACGAAGGTTGTGGGTTCGAATCCGGCCCGGCCGTACGTATTGAATAGAATAACATTTATTTGGATAAGCACACGAGAAAATATATTTGGAACATTTGAGAGTTGTTGACAAAACAAACTTATGAACTACTAGCTTTTGCCCGCGACTTCGTCCGCATAGAAGTCGAAAATAAGCCAAGTAATCACGTTGTCCCCTACAAACTTTGCCCCCCTTTTTCACCCCCTAAGGGGCAGAATTTCGAAAAATCCTTTCTTACCGGATGTCTACGTCACACAAAGAACACACCCTCCAAGCTTCAGATCTTTACGATCAGCGTTTTAGGCTGTGCGTTGATCCGTCAGTCAGTCAGGACAAAGGATTTTATATGTATAGATTGAAATTTTATATACTTTTCATATACTTTGTATATGCGCTAATTAACATCGTCTTCCTGTGACCACGTTCAGTGCAACTCAATCGAAACGTTAATTTTAAATTATCACATAAAAAATAGTTTACGAAGGTATCAAGGCACTAACACAAAAAAAAAGATAAAAGGTCTTAAAGGTCTTAAGGGTCTTAAGGGTAAAAAGAATTACGTCACAAACTTGACGTAATGTTTGGATTTTTAGATAATAAAAAATAAAAACTACATAAATAAATTAGATTAGCTACATTTTACTTTTTAATCCCCGACTCAAAAACGACGAGGTGTTATAAGTTTGACTTGTCTGTGTGTGTCTGTCTGTGGCTCCCGAACGGATGAACCGATTTTTATTTTATATTCGTTACTTTTGTGATGTCCTATTTATGACGTTACTTACACCCTTTTTATTTAATTTTTGAAAGTGACCTCCACTCTTCTTACCAATTTTACATCAAAGGCTAGGTTAAAAGTTTTCCAATTTCCTGCGTTTTTACCACACGAAATTACCATCTTACAAGTCGTGTCACCTACCTAACAACGGAATAAGAAATTTCCACCAGACAAGCCCGTCACATAAATTCAATTTGGTACAAGCAACGTAGCTAAATGAACGAACACGGCTCATTCTTTCAAATTGAACTACAAGACCCTGTGTGATAGATATCCTGTATTGTGAGATCGTAACAAAATATCACACTGTATTCTATGGTTGGATACGAAGTGATGTATTATTTTTATAGATTTAATAATGATTGGAGTTTGCTCTTTTAGAATTTATTTAATAGAAAGAAATAGAGAGAATTTCTTTGCAGTAGAGTAAAAAGCCAACTAACTTTTTAATAAATTTAGTAAAGGCGACCTTTTTCAATTTAGCTGCTTCTATATCAAACCTAAACATATTGTAGAATCAAGAAAAAACTAAACACAATAAAAGAAGAAAAAATAAAAAGATAGTTGTCATGCAACAACACATATTTTGTTATTTTATGTATGCGTCAGAGCTCCCGCGGTAGAATAAAATGGCGGAAAGTTCAGTCTGTCCCGTGGCTTCGTCATATTTGAACCGTTTAGCCAAACTAATTTTATTGTGACTTCTACTAGTTTAAGGTTATAAATAGTCATTTAAACATGGTGCGGGTGAAATATTCTGGTGATATGTAATTGGTATAATTTTAAGAGGAAAGGGTATTGGGATCTCTCTCCATACAAACGTAGTCGACTGTTTTCTCCCTGGATAATGGCACTGGAGCAAATATTTTTGTTGCATAAAACTTATAACTGCCATGGCCATGGCCCTATGTTTTGTTTTTTAAATCTTAATTTCTATGATAATTAGAAAATGAAAAAAAAAAACATAGTGGCATAGTCATGTCAGTTAGGTTTTATGGTACAAAAATATTTTTACTAGTGTTATTATCCTGGGAGGAAACAGTCGACTACGTTTGTATGGAGAGAGCGCCGGTACACTTTCACCTTAAGATGTGCTGATAAATAATAGTAGTTAACGTTGTCATAGATGTAAGTAAAAAAAAACAACTGCAATTACACAAAAGTATAACCTGCGAGCGTGAACCAGAATAACTTGTCGAGTTTAGTGCCGATTACCGAAAAATTAAGCCGGGTACTGTATTTAGATTGTCGCCTACCCCCTGCCCCCCTCTCGCCCCGTCTCGCCCCTCCCTCCTCATTTACAGAATACTAATTAAATAAGTTCTGCGCTGTGTTCACGAGTTGTTACAGTAACGGATGTTAGAAACTTCAAAGGCGGCAAAACAAATACTAACAAAAAGATTTTTTACAATATTTTTTTATAAAATGAATAGAGAGATATTCGGCCCGGTTGGTTTATATGACTTACTAGCTGCAAACCACGGTTTCACCCGCGTAAGTCCCTAACCCGAGAAAATATCAGGATAAAAAAAACCTATGTGTTAATTTAGGTTTCCAGCTTTCTACATATCGAGTTTCAACGCAATCGGTCTGGTAGTTTTTGCGTGAAGGAGTAACAAACAAACATACACACACAAACTTTCACATTTATAATATTAGTAGGATACATATTTGTGTTCTAAAACTATTTAAATAGGTTACGTAATATACCATCTTGGATGTCGCTTAAAAACTCCACAATGCCACATCCAAAGACACTTTCACAATTCGAAATCTTTAGGAAGTCATGAATTTCAGGGGTAGATAACGGCGACTTATCCAAGTGAACACCCTAGTAAAGACTGCAGTAATTAAATCTGTTAATGTTAACATTTCGTACTTATTTTAACTGTTTTTTCAGCAGCTTCATGTTCTGAAAGTGTTATAGTAAATAACGTTTTTTTCTAACACCTTCTCTGCGAGTTGTAGCCCTGAGTCACGGAAAGTGTCTTTTAAAGTTGAATTTTAAGTAGGAGCAGTGTTGTCTTGGTGAAAGATACTATGTCTATTAAATACAATGGTGAATCAGCTGTTAGGTACTTATACGGAAGGATCAGTAACCTTTAGATTATACATTTTTGTTTTTAATTTATAACAACTGTTCTAAAACAGACAGGCTTTTGTTTCTTTTAAAACCTTTATTTGCAAAAATTGTGCAAATTTCTAAAAAGTCGTTAAAAAAGTTGTCAGTTAAGATGCATAAAAACCAGTCCACAACCGTTTTCTAAGGTACTTATCATTAAAAAAATGATATAATGCGCCCTTACAATGTTTAATATTGCTTTAGCTCAACTACACCACGAAGGGGAAAGATTTTTTTGTTTGTTTATTTATAACAAATAAGCTCCGAAACTACTGGAACGATTTTAATGAAACTCGGTATGAGGAGGTACACACTGATTGATAGGAAGTAGCATAGGGAAGTTATTTTAATCCCAATATTTCCCCGAAATCGGGACGCCGGTAAAACTATTTTGAAACTACTTTAGATACTCTAAATATTATTAAGTTTACTTACTCTACTACAGCTTATTTCAATTACTTAACTTCTATGCACTAACTTAGGTTACTTAGTGCAACATTAATTCGTCTGGTTCTTAATTAAATTAATGTTCACTGTAAGTTGGTCCAAAGTTTTGTAAAAATATTTAAAGAGATATATTAATATTTATAGGTATCCTGATAAACCTGCGGCTTAGTTGGCTCCAGACGTATTAAAGAGTTCTTTTCTCTGGATACGGTCGAATAGCAGAGAGGATGGTAAGGTGCTGGGCAAGCCTACTCTATCTGATACAGGTTCCAGGAATGCCTTGAATAGCATAGAATAAAAGTTCTTGGCGTTGTATAAATCTTCTAGATTAGATGTAAAGGCCATACTTTAAAAAAAATTATCCCGGCCTTTCATAATATCTGTAGTCTGTTCAATGTTCACCCTAAAAGTACCAAAAACAACTCTTAAAAACTCATACAGAGCGTATGTTTTTAATTAATTTTAAATCCATTGCCGATAGAGTTACTGTAGCACTCGACGAAGTTAATGAATTTGCGGCAATGTATATCGAACCGAGACTAATTACATTGGTTTGCGGGGTGGATTTTTATTACAGTACATTTTATTACGTAAACATTGCGTGTTCAGTGTTTTTGTTTTGGGTGTTTTAATTGTTTATTTGTAGATCGATGTTGTAACCTCGAAATGTAACAATTAGGTAAATATAATTCGATCTACCCTAAGAGATAGCTTACTTCCGTAAATATTAATAACTTTTACGTAAAATTTTCCTAATGCGTTAAGTACAAAACCAGAGAGAAAATTTGGTATAATAAAATATAAATATTGCAGTACATTTCTCACAGTTCCGCGTCTAGCCTCAAGCTAAACAGCTAGAATACGAAAAGTATTCAAGTATTCTATCCGTTGTTCAGCTAAAAATACATTTACCTATAATACAATTATATAAATACCCAGAGCAGAAAATACGGTATTTGTTAGAAGCGGAGGATACTGGTTAAGAAACTGTCGTCTTCCATACATAATTTTGCCTGAATGCAGCCTGTATTTTCAGAAATAAACATCGAATAATCGATCATTGAAGTTAAATTTTAAAAGTAGCAATTCAAAAAAATTGGCCCTCAAAAATATACCAGTTTATTAATAATTTAAATTAATTATTAAAAATTCACCCTCGATCGTTAAAATAATCCAATTTATTAAGCTCAACTAGTGATGGAAAGATACGAGACGAGCTTGCTTTAAAAATAAGGACATAATTATTATTGTGTATGAATATTTTTGAGGTTTCAAAAATTTTATAAACAAATATAACTCTAACAATATTCAAACGCTGTTAAGTTCATTTTAACATATTAAATGCCAAATTTTTTAAATATCCTTTAACAGAAATTATCCATGAGGTATAAATTCAATAATTAATACGCTCATTAAACGAATTAAATATAAGAATTTACGCCAAATCTTACGAGTCTTATTAGTGTCATTACGAACGTTCATCTAGTCTTCTTCTTCTTTTGCTTTTCGAGTCAATAAATGTTCAATCCGTTATATTTTTCTTGCTCAATAGTTGGCCACTGAAACTGCAGCTACGATGGCCTACATTTTAATGGAGTGCAGGTGGCACAGTGGCCATTGGAGCAGGTGCATTATGGATTGCGACGCTTTAAATTCAGTCTCTAAAATTTTAATTTTTAAGACTGGATCATTAGTCCTTATAAATAAAATATTACCACATCCCTATTAAACATGGTTTATACAAACAGATAGGCTTCAAAAACACTAATTACATCTGCATTAGTCAAGTAATTTGTTTCCATTAGAATAAGATACGAAAAGTTGGGAGATAAGTTTATTTAGACATTGATAAATGAATGACAAAATAAGTGAAATAAGAAGGCGTGTAATATTTAAAACTAGCTAAGCCTTGCGGTTTCATCTGCTTATTAAGTAACCTTTATCCTGCTCACCACAATTTTTTAAACAAAATCTGTCTAATTCGAATTTCTTCTTCTTTTCATGTTTATATTGAACTATTTTGTCTGACAAAAAGATTCCTCGAATCCTCGAAGAAAAGAAGACCTCAATCGATTGTTAATAGGGAAAACAAATAAAAGGGTTTGAGAAGAAGTCTGATTAGAGGTGTATTGTTTAAATAGAATGGCCGTTGATCTTTATTGTCAATCGATTTAAAAAACCTTGACTTTCTGGATAATGAAGCGACTTCCTCCACCTAACGAAAACACGTTTCAATCTAATTATTTTGCGATCAGTACTTCTAATCTAGATGAAATAAATGGGTTCACCGTCCGACTAACGGGCTGTCATTAAGTTAGTCAGAAATTAATGTGCCCGCAGTGACAGTGTTAATTTGATTTTATTTGCTCTTTGTTTATTTTACCTTAACTTCGGTATATTGACTAGTTTACGCTGGTGGTTTTACTTAAAAATAATCAGTTCTGTACCACAAGGAGATAAAATGTAAATCATGTAAGATCATTCGATTGTCCGTCTATCTGAATGTCAGTCTGTCAGAATGGAGAGAGATCAATTGGTTTGAAATTTATATTCTACCAACTCGGTTTCACATTGATTTGTGATGTTCATGTATGTTTTTATTTTGATTTGTGAAATTTAATTTTTATTTAAAACTAGCTGCGCACCGCGGTTGCACCCGCGTAATAATTTTCTACGTAATATTCTTAATTATTTCTTTCATAAGAACCTTCTCCGGACAATAACATACACAACAAAAAAAGAATTGACCAAATTGGTCCAGGCGTTGTTGAGTTAAGCGCTTACCAACACATTTTGCGATTCATTTTTATATTATAGATAGAAGATAAATAAAAGAATTGCCGATAGCTTTATATTGTCTAGATTTTCGTCAAATTATATAAGTAACTCCCAAAACTCACCTTTATTTTTAAATTATCTCTTTCCTGCTACGATTTTGACTCTCCCTTGTTACTTTTAAACGCTACCAAAGCCGCAGAGCATGGCAAAGCTAGTAATCACTACCATTAGCTCCGATATTTCAGCCAGATTCCATAATCGCCGGGACTCGAACGTCCAAATTAGAGCAATATTTCATTGATAACAGAGTATCAGATACTTGAATGATACTTCACATAGATAAGTAGGTAAGTACGTATAGTTTAAATTGAATTTGTATCGGTTACCGTGAAATTAGTTATGTTTCTTCCCCCTGTCGAATTTAGGGCTACATTTCATTTGGGCAACATCCCATTTCGTCTCGTAAAATACCTGATATACAACAGTTGCATTTTGTAAACAGGAGTGTACCAACCAATTCAGGACAGACTCAGCCTAGTGTGGTGTTTTGGTTTTGTAAGTTTTTTGCCAGTGGTGGGTAAAGATTTTTTTTGCACTCTTCCAAGCATTACCAGCAATTTTATTTGACGACCCAGTTGGCACAATGGTCACCATGCCGGACTGCCAAACACAGGGTTGCGGGTTCGCTTCCCGCCTCAGACATGTATTTATGCTTAGATATTTGTCTGTGGTCTGGTTGTTTCTATGTATTATAAGAATATATTTACGAATAAGAAAAGTATATAAGTAGTAAATCCGTTGTCTAGCACCCATAACACAAGTATAGTTACTTAGCTTGGGGCTAGATGGCGATGTGTGGAATGTCCTGCAATATTTATTGATTTTATTTAAACTTTTCATTCATTCAGTTTCACTTGGCAAACAATGCATTTTTTAACTGTAAAGTCTGGTTTATAAAAGTCCACTGAATATAGCTATAGTAAAATGATAGTTTCAATTAATATTTTTCTGATTTTGTCCTACATTTTTCAATTTAAACATTTTTTATTTAGACTTTGTTTTACATATAAGAGCGATTTTCTTTTGGCGTCAAATCTGTGAAATATTCATATAATTAATTTGTGGTCCTTTCAGTGCATGAGCCTTCAGTAGGTTTATATTTTATTTCTAAGTGTAAATGTTATGCCCGTGTTACTACCAGTAGTAGTATCGGTCATTCTATCCATTTCGTACTACAATAGTAAGTTGTAAGAAGGGAAAAATTAATTACCCGTTACTTACTACCTTGTAAAAAATATTTCTAGAAAATATGGTTGAAGTCGCACATTTTCATCTCCGTGACACAAGTCAATCAGCCAATAATTCAATTAATGTAATTGGAAAATAAAATGTCTTTAATTTTATTTTGGTTAAAAAAATACCTATGCAAAAATATCTGAAAATCTGTGCTGAAATTCGATAGAAAACTGGTATCATTAGCTGCCGAAACCTAACCCCAATTTACATCGTAACGATGTCTTGCCGGCTGTTTCCTGATTCGCAACACAATTTCAAATAAATACAGTAATATCCATTTGAGTTTTTGAAATAAAACTACTTTAACCGCTTAAACAGAGGTAGCGCCCTCAGAGGTCACTCTGAGGTGTTCAGATCAGAAGGCTGATTCACAAACGATAGGAAAGCTACAGAAACAAATTAAACTGAAAAGACAAGGATGCCAACACGTCAAAAGTCGCAGGAGTAAGAGAGCAGCAATATTTGTACTTGTACTTGTATACGTGCTGTTTTCCGCAATCAGACTCTTTTTAATTAGGTCCTTTTTGCGTGAGGATGGAGTAGGCTTGCCCAGCACCTACTCTCAGATTAGTCGACCATATCCAGAGGAGAGAACTTGTCAATACTGCTGGGCAAACTAAGCCGCGGGTTTCATCACGATATTTTTCTTCACCATAAGAGCAATGTCAAATAGGGCACATACATTTTTCTTAAGAAAAATACATTGGTGCATGGCCGGCCGGGATTTGAACCCACGACCGTCAGAATGAAAGTCGAGGTATCTACCACTAAGCTAACACCGCTCTGCAGCAATATTTTTTTTTTCATTTCAGTTGCCTTCCGACGGTTTGTGAATCAGCCTGCAGATCGAAGATCAGGAGATCAGAGAGGTCGTCAAAAGAACCGGAGCTCTTTGTCTTCACTTTCGCTACATCATTTTTCGTCACCGTTACACCTTTAGTTTTAGAAAGTGAGTCCCTTTCTTGATGTCTTAAATGCTACTTTTCTGACAGATGCAGACAATCGCATTGAAATACGGTGAATCAAGAACCAGCCGCTACAAGATTAATATTATTTTATTTCAAGTTTCAGGAGGTTGGGTGTGAATTATTAGAGTTTTAATTGTTTCAAATTAAGGAAATTTTCTGTAGTGATATTAGAGTTTGGAAATTTTCGGTGCTCGTTAATTATTTTTTGGCTTGAGTGTGGTAAAATATTATTTACTAGCGACCCGCTTCGGCTTCCGCACGGCTATAGTATGCATGTATTATACATATAAACCTTCCACTTGAAGCACTATATCTATTAAAAAACCGCATCAAAATGCGTTGCGTAGTTTTAAAGATCTAAGCATACATGGAGACAGACAGCGGGAAGTGACTTTGTTTTATACTATACTAGCTGCGCCCCGCGGTTTTACCGATCCCGTGGGAGTATCGGGATAAAAAGTAGCCAGCTATCTAGATACCGAGTTTCATCGCAATCGGTCCAGTAGATTTTGCGTGAAGGAGTAACAAACACACACTCACGCACACACAAACTTTCACATTTTTAATATTAGTAGGATAATGATAAGTAGGTGATTTACGTAAAAATAGTAAATAAAAATTCTTACTGACGAAATCGGAATGCGACTGTCTGTTAAATTTTTCACTTTAGTCACACTGACAAAACTGTATTAGTAAAAAAAACTTAATGACGAAAGCGGAATCTGACGGATGCGTCCTTAAATCCATATTTCAGGTTAATATTTTTCTTTGAATAAAAATTGTAGATAACTACCAGCCAAAGACCCACAGAAATTGGATTAGCAACATTTGAATTTTTATTGAAAAAAAAAACAGCGTTGGCAACGCAATTTTGAAAGAAAAGATATGAGTTTTCACATTAATTATGATGTAGCGGAAAAAGAATAATCGAAATTGAGCTTTGTATTGACCTCAGAATACAGAACAAAACCAGAAACCGCGCACGCTTTAGAAACTGAAGAAACAATAACTACACCAAATTGGGTTAGTAGTTATTAGTACTCTGTGGATCGCAGAGGCGTCAAGACGCGTTGTGACAAGTGCAGTTTTTCGGCTAATTATGCCGTGTTGTGTTGTTCCCACGTGTAAAAATGCCAGTGGTTCTACAAAGAAGCAAGAGGGGATCACATTTCATGTGTAAGCAATATGTTTAGATTTCATTTCCTTTGATAATTGAATTTATTTAACTTCCCCAAAAATGGACTCGCCCATTTCGAAATAGGCGAGTCCATTTTTAGTGTGTTGCCACTTTTTTTGTCTAAGTGTTTTCCCCACATTTTTACGCACGACGGAACTGAACATGCGTACATGCGCTTAGAGGTTGTTTGTTAGTTTGTTTGTGCGCAATCCTATGTATACTTATACCTGTTATATTACTATTAGAATATATTTTATAATTAATTATTTACTGTTTTAGCATTTGGCCTTGACACTGGAAAATTCTGAATCTTGCATATCTGGAATTTCAACACCAAAAATGCAAGTACTTACCTTTATTACTTATGTACTTATCTAAACGAATTGTAATGCTACATATTATAATTGTTTTAATTTCAGGTTACAACACTGTGTTACACACTTTGTTACTTTATTTTTTATATTATATTCTTACAAAATAAATAAAGAAGTGATTTTATTAATTGTTAAAAATGTTTTATTTTTTTACATAAGTTTCTACTCAGTAATAATAATTAATTAATCAATAATAATAAAAAATAAACAAAATCTTCGCTGTATTTGTTGATATAGATTACTGTTGTATATTTAACAAATATCTTATTTTACCCAAAAATTGGGGAGTTACTCCCGAGCTAGCAACATTACGCGGGTGGGAAGCAGGGTGGGCGCGGGGTACGCTTTGTTTTTGGACACACAGCTGTGCATGAAAATAAAGCGAAACGCGGCTTCTGGTTTTGTTCTGTATTCTGAGGTATTGACTTTGTTATTTGACTTTGGACATCTTATTTTAGTTTTTAAGACGTTTCTATGAGGTCAAATGTAATAAGCATCCAAAGGAATAAAAAAAAATTGACTTTGACTTTGACTGGTCTACAAAGTTTCTGTCTGATTTTTTCTGATTCTTATTCAGAATCTGGAGATCCTGGCAACTTAATTATCTGACCAACAAAGAAACATGCTTCTTCAGATTTTGACCTAAAATCTTAATTGACTTTCTTGGTTTCCATGATTTTACATCCGAATTTGGTTATTGCAATCGACCCTTTTTACAAGCTTAAGGTGAAAAAGTACCGGCGCTCTCTCCATACAAACGTAGCCGACTGTTTCGTCCATAGATAATGACACTAGAGCATGTATTTTTTTAGCATAAAACTAATAACTGCCATGACTATAATTATCATAGAAATTAAGATTTTAAAAACAAAAAAACAAAACATAGGGTTATCATAGCAGTTATAAATTTTATACAACAAAACTATTTGCTCTAGTGTCATTTTCCAGGGAAGAAATAGTCGATAACGTTTGAGAGAGAGCGTCGGTACCCTTTCCTCTTAAAGCTTATTTTACACGTTTAACCTATTTAACAAAAACGTTAATTACAAGTACATGAGCAATGTCACAAAGTGCCCTAGTATTTGCTCCGTAACACTAGCCATTTATCAAAGTGGCCATCTGCATTGGACGTGTCGCTTGTCCGCTTGTCCGACTGTCACTCATTATTGTAACTGACGTTGCAAATTTCATTATCTATGTGCGAATTAGGGCGGAGCCTGGTTTAATGTTTGTGATAATGTTATAGTTTGACAGACGAATTGGGCGATGATTCTCAGTAGACCGGACCGTGCCCGGGGCGTGCCATGCCCGGGGCATGCTCGGACGGGGCACGGATTTGAAACGTTACATATTTGGAGGTACGAGGTGGTGTGTACCTCCAAAGGGAAGATCTTCCACCGGGCAGGTGTTATACCTAGGTACGGTCGGCTGCATAATTGCAGACCCACCGTAGAGCTCCAAAACGGCTGTTTTAAGAATGTTTTCAACACAAGCAAGATTCTAGACACCTGTGTAACGTAGCGTTACATTTCGTCACATAGACGACACCTATAGCTATTATAGGAATAATTAAACTAAAATAATCATAAGCAAATAGGTTCTTTTGGGACAGTCAGCGCCCTCTTTTGTTGAAGAGCTAGCAACTCAGAGCTCCGAGCTAGTTGCACGCGTATGGAGTTTTCTGTAATAACGCCGCCCAACCTCGGTAGATGGCGCGCTATTCAATTATATTTATTTCTCTTAGACAATTAAAACTAACTTAATCTAACAGTAAACAAGGTAAATGATCAATAAACCGATATCTTTAGACAGTCCCTTTAATCTTAATCAATCATTAATTACTAAATACAGAGATAAAATAAATTATAGAACCTTCTAGAAAGATTATCGTTTCTACTCGAAATAGAGGTCCATTTCCTGCTGCTCTCCACCACTAGATGGAGTTGCTTGGGAATTCAAAAATCAATTTTATTTCTTTTAATTTAACACTTTAAATAATTAGTTTCCTACAAAATCTAGCTTATTACATTTAAATATACAAACAAACAGGCAAAATACTAACTTTAAAGTAGAATCTAACAATATATTTTGTCTGTGGAATATCCGTCAGATGACGTATTTCCTCTGCTATAATACATATGTCTCCACCCTGGTTTTCTTGTGGATTCACTTCTTTTGCGAACTGAGACTACTGAGTCCACATCTTATCTAACTCCAAATTAATTAAATTCTTAGAAGTGTACATTGAGCCGGGATTATCTCGCTTGCTCCTAATTCCCTACATATAGGTAAGCAATTTAAAATAACTTAAAACTAATTAATTTACAAATAGCGCAGTTACAGTGTTTCGTGAATCGGACCGCGTGCCCGCTTCTCTGGTCTGCCTTTTGTAAGTTTATCAAGCCTGTTCCTAGGCCTTGTCTACTTTAATTATAACTTAATTAATAACCTTATTTTCAAGAAAACACGCCCCGACACAATCACGTGGATTTTCTTCGGCGCGTGTTATCTCTAAATAACCTTTTACTCTCTAGCATTAATGTTGCTGTGCTGACAAAAGCACCGCAGCCTTGTTTCCTTGCACTGCCTTGCAAAGGAAACCCTGTTTTTTCTAAACTTTCCTCTAAGGAACTTAATTAAGTATTATATAATTTTAATCATAATTATTTAGGTACCTACCTAAACTGTATCTTAACCCCTCGATTGTCGTTCTGTAAGCCGCCTCCAAGGACTAGCACTTAGTTCAACTAGACTCAGTCGCTGACGGAGGAGGCCCTTACCGAACGACAGTCATCGGTCCGTCTGGTAACCACTTGGTACTGAATATTTTCAGGGAACAAAGCCTGGGTTTATAACTCTGCCCCACCATCAGAGAGGCTTGCCCTAGTTATGTGGAAGAGGCACCCACTGAGGTCGGAGGATGGCTGGCGCAGAATACCCTGATGGAGTTTACTGACCACCGAACCCCTCACCAGCTGGACGACTCCTCAACACCCAAGCTGAGTCCTTAAGATCTTAAAACTGTGAGCCATGAACTCGTAGAGAGAGAGAGAGAGAGAGATTATCTTAGTACCAGTACGGCAGAACCCCTCCGATTACGACCCCTTACGGGAAGTCTTTGCTCCTTAACTTCACTCTTCTAAATCTAATTAACTTAACTTTAACTTCTGATAACTAACTTCTTTTTTTTTATACATTAACTTCACTTTCTAAATAAATTATGTACCTAAGTTATTCGTCTCTTTAATTTATCCCGTACTAGCGAATAGCCTAGGCGACATATTGGCGCCCCTTAACGTGGTTTCTAAGCTGGTACTAGGTTCTCTAGGTCCCTATAGGCACCCTTTTCATAAATATACTCGGTACCTCTCTCTACGGGTTCATCAGCAGATAGGATGTGCGTCCCTTGGTGACGGTGGAATCTTATTTACATGTATACTAACATAGCTTAAGAATGTACTTAGACTAAGACTTAAGCTATATAAGACTAAGACTAACGCCTACCCTCAACCCCCTCCCTACCATCCCTTGATAACACTCATCAACACTAATAAATTCTTAACTAAACAAAACTTAAAGTAACAATGTTGCCCATTAAGTACCTATCCTTGCAAAGGGCAGAGCTAGAGTACGAGGTACGTATCCGTGCAGCTACCCCTGCGACCACTGTAGAGGACCTGCGTAGGCAAATTATTAAGCTAACAACCGATTTTCCTTCAGAGGCAATATTAGAGTCACCGTTAGATTTTGACTTAGACATTAAAGGTTGCGAAGACACTATAACCAAAATACTAAAACAGCTTGAACAACCAGAGCAGACAGAGTCAAGTCTATTGCGAATTCAAAACACCCTAAATCAGCTTAATAATCGCATTCAGCGCCTACCACGTACTGAGTCAACTAAATTAGATATAAACAAGGTAATAAAATCATACCAGGTTTTAGCTCAACAATTAGCATCTAAAATGCCTCAGACTTCTGAGTCAGGCACTACACCGCCTTCCGACGAAGCTCCAGATGTCGAGACAGGCTACACTACCACCACTACCGTAAGCAACATTACACTTACTTGTGACCGCTCTGCCAGTGAAATACAAAAACTTAGATTTAATGGTACAACTTGTGTATACTCTTTCATACAAAAAGTGGATGAGTACATCGAATCTAGACAATTAAATGCTTCTAAGCTGCTGAACCATTGCTATGAAATCTTTCAAGACCAAGCACTACACTGGTACCGTAGGCATAAATCTAAAATAAATACTTGGTCTGAACTATCAGTTTTACTTAAACGAGACTTCGGCGATTCAGACTACGACTATAAACTGATTGATGAAATCAGAGCTCGTACTCAGGGTGAAAGTGAGAACATAACGATCTACCTGTCAATTATGCACGGTTTATTCGCTAGGTTATCCAAGACACTCACTGAACCAGAACAACTAGACATATTACTTCATAATATTCGCCCTTGTTATGCTAACACAATAGCAACTTCAATATCTCAAATCACTACAATTGATTCTCTTGAGTCAGTTTGTCGGAACTATGAGACTGTAATGCAGAGGTTCTCAAAGTTCAATGACCCGCCTAAGGTAACTACAGACACGTTGGCCCCTGATTATGCCTATAAAGATAATAAAATAGGTAAGTACCATAACAATAACAATCACCGAGGCCAATATTCACAACAACTAATGAATAATACCTACAAAAATCAGGGCCAACCTAACAAAAACATACACTCAATAGAAGTTACTAAGAGTATGTACTGCCGTAGATGTCGTACAGACACTCATGACTTTAAAAAATGTAAAGCACCTCGTGATATTAAGTGTTTTCAATGTGGCCTTAAGGATGTTAAGAGACCAGACTGCCCTAATTGTAACAAACAAAAACAAAAAAACGATTAGAGCAGGATTGTGGTCGCTCCAGCTCAGATTGGAACTCATGGCTTACTTTTATAAGAAAATTCTCATCTACTTATAGATTAGCTACAATCCTGCATAATAAACCTAACGATGACCCTAGACCTTATGTTGAAATCTCAATAGGTAATATTAAGGCCTGTGCATTACTAGACTCAGGTGCAGCACTAACTATCTTAGGAAATAACTCACATCTACAGTTATATGACTGCAATCTTATACCTATGAACAATAAGCCCTTGCACATATCAGCAGCAGGCGGTCAGTCACTAGTACCTATAGGCTATATGAACCTACCTATACACTTTGAAAATAAGATGCATATAATCACAGCTTATGTGATACCTGAGGTAGAAACTTCTATCATTCTTGGCATTGACTTCTGGCGGAAATTTAAAATTTGCCCTCAATATATAGGCAGTATAACATTATCACCTGCTATACTATCAGAGGTCAAGGTCAAGGAGGATGAAATCTGTTTACATTCTTACAACAACTTAACACATTCGCAAAGAGCAATCGCAGACAATATTATAGTACAATTTAAAACTATTTCTTTTGAAGAAAAAGGTTTAGGTAGGACCTCACTTATCACTCATAGGATAGACACTGGCGATTCTTCTCCAATCCGCCAGCACTATTACCGCATGTCACCCGAAAAGAAGCGAATCTTGAGAGAGCAGGTTGACGAGATGCTGGCCCTTGATGTCATCGAGCCCTGTGAGTCTCCTTGGTCCACACCTGTACACATAGTAAAGAAGAAGAACGGTGAACCTAGATTCTGTCTCGATAGTCGAAAGCTTAACTCAGTAACTAAGAAAGATGCATATAACTTACCATATGTCTCCGAGATCCTAGATAATCTTCGCGATGCTCAGTATCTCTCTAGTATCGATTTATCCAAATCTTTCTGGCAAATTAACATCTCTGAAGAAGACCGTGACAAGACAGCATTCTACGCGCCAGGTCGCGGGACGTTTCGCTTCAAGACAACTGCCTTCGGTTTGACCAACGCACCTGCAACACAGCAAAGATTAGTCGATATGCTCTTTAACGACACAGAGATGAAGATATTTGCGTACCTTGACGACATAATTATAGCTAGCTCAAATTTTGACGAGCACGTATCAGCTTTACTGCGTGTCCTAGACAAACTACGACATGCTAATCTAACAGTCAATTTTGAAAAGTGTCAATTCTTTAGAAGTGAACTTAAATACCTGGGATATGTGGTCGACGCCCGCGGACTGCGAACTGATCCAGGGAAGGTGCAGGCAATCCTTGACTTCCCTACTCCCACAAACAAGAAGGAGCTCCGACGTTTCTTGGGAACGGCAACGTGGTACAGACGCTTCGTCCCAAACTTCAGTACAGTCGCCGGCCCACTTAACAGACTAACGGCGGGAAGCAAAAAGTCACCGACTACCCCCTTTCTGTGGACATCGGAAGCAGACAAGGCTTTTAACGAGTTGAAGGAATGCCTCGTCACCGCGCCGGTCTTAGCGTGCCCGGACTACTCTAAACCATTCGAAGTACATACAGATGCTAGTAATTACGGAATAGGTGCCATGCTTACCCAAACTATCGACGGGAAAGAACACCCAGTAGCTTATATGAGCCGCTCTTTCAACAAACACGAGCGTAATTACAGTATCACCGAGCGCGAGGCGTTAGCTGTACTTAATGCACTCGAACACTGGCGTTGTTATCTCGAAAACGGCCAACAATTTACGGTTTACACTGATCACTCCGCACTTAAATGGTTTTTGACAATCGACAATCCCACGGGGCGATTGGCACGTTGGGGGGTACGATTGTCGACATTTAATTTCGAAATCAAACACCGTAAAGGTTGCGACAACGTCATTCCCGATGCACTCTCGCGTTCCGTGCCCATTTCGGCAATCTCGCTCAACAAATCTTACTCTAAAACAAGCGATGATTGGTACAAGAAAACTTATGACGGTTGTCTCGCCACGCCGGCAAATTATCCGAATTATCAAGTAAAGAACGACTCTATGTATAGACTAACGAAAAACCACAGACTAAAACATCAGTCGAACACAGAATTTTCTTGGAAAGAGGTAGTCCCCATAGAGTATAGAGAAGACATAATTCGCGATAACCATTCTCAACCCACTTCCGGTCACTTAGGAATTTTCAAAACTTATAAACGATTATCTCTAAATTACTACTGGCCTGGCATGTACCAAGACACGGTAAATTTTGTCTCCGCTTGCTCAACTTGCTTAACTTATAAAGCACAAAACCACACTACGCTAGGTGAAATGGGCCGGCCCAAACAGTGTTCCCGCCCTTTTCAAATGATATCTATTGACTTCGTTGGGCCCTTGCCAACGACACGGAAACAAAACAGCTACATGCTAGTCGTAACCTGTTGTTTCTCTAAATTTACTCTTATTTTCCCTTTGCGTCGCGCTACCTCTGAAGCCGTCGTAAAAAATTTAGAACAATCAGTCTTCCTAACGCACGGAATCCCGCAAACGATTTTCCTAGACAACGGATCTCAGTTCATTAGTTCAACAACTACCTCCCTGTTTCAGAAGTATAAAATACCTAATGTGTATTTTACTCCTAAATATACCCCTCAGGTAAACACAGTGGAGCGCTACAACAAAACAATAATCACCTGTTTAGCCACCTTTGTAGAGAATGACCAACGAACTTGGGACACGTTCGTTCCGAAAATACAATTTGCAATTAATAATTCCGTCAACGAAGTTACAGGTTACACACCATCATTTCTCGTCTACGGACGTGAGCTTGTCTTGTGTGGTTCACACTACACAGACACAGATCTAGGTAAAGAAGTCCTCTTCTTACCTAGAGACTTATACGCCGAGAATAACGGTGTCTTAGCGACGATTTTCGATAGCGTGCAGTCAGCATTATGGCAGGCTCATGCAAAGAACTCCGCTCGCTACAACCTACGAAGAAAACCACAAGAGTTTAACGTAGGCGACTTAGTATATAAGCATACTTACCCCCTTAGTGATAAGGATAAATATTTCAGTAAGAAGTTAGCCCCTAAGTACTTAAAATGTAGAGTTAAGGAAAAACGCTCACCCCTAGTCTATGTGCTAGAAGACATGTCCGGCAAAGACATAGGAGTGTGGCACATTAAAGATATAAAATTAGTTAGGCATATAGTATAAGCATTTACTCACCACACGTACGTCACCTCAACTTACTATAAAACACACCTCACTTAGTCGGCTCTGGTCAACAACTTCAATAACAGTAGTTGACCTGTCTCTGATATCTGGGCGCTTGTCAATATACTAGATTGATACAGCCGGACCATAGACGATGAATGAATGATAGATTTAAGAAAGCGGAAGTATGAAAGGTAGAGTCGATCGGTAGAGTGCCTAAAGATTTTTTCCTATAGGTTAAAAATCTTAAACCCCGGCGGGGGGTGATGTAACGTAGCGTTACATTTCGTCACATAGACGACACCTATAGCTATTATAGGAATAATTAAACTAAAATAATCATAAGCAAATAGGTTCTTTTGGGACAGTCAGCGCCCTCTTTTGTTGAAGAGCTAGCAACTCAGAGCTCCGAGCTAGTTGCACGCGTATGGAGTTTTCTGTAATAACGCCGCCCAACCTCGGTAGATGGCGCGCTATTCAATTATATTTATTTCTCTTAGACAATTAAAACTAACTTAATCTAACAGTAAACAAGGTAAATGATCAATAAACCGATATCTTTAGACAGTCCCTTTAATCTTAATCAATCATTAATTACTAAATACAGAGATAAAATAAATTATAGAACCTTCTAGAAAGATTATCGTTTCTACTCGAAATAGAGGTCCATTTCCTGCTGCTCTCCACCACTAGATGGAGTTGCTTGGGAATTCAAAAATCAATTTTATTTCTTTTAATTTAACACTTTAAATAATTAGTTTCCTACAAAATCTAGCTTATTACATTTAAATATACAAACAAACAGGCAAAATACTAACTTTAAAGTAGAATCTAACAATATATTTTGTCTGTGGAATATCCGTCAGATGACGTATTTCCTCTGCTATAATACATATGTCTCCACCCTGGTTTTCTTGTGGATTCACTTCTTTTGCGAACTGAGACTACTGAGTCCACATCTTATCTAACTCCAAATTAATTAAATTCTTAGAAGTGTACATTGAGCCGGGATTATCTCGCTTGCTCCTAATTCCCTACATATAGGTAAGCAATTTAAAATAACTTAAAACTAATTAATTTACAAATAGCGCAGTTACAGTGTTTCGTGAATCGGACCGCGTGCCCGCTTCTCTGGTCTGCCTTTTGTAAGTTTATCAAGCCTGTTCCTAGGCCTTGTCTACTTTAATTATAACTTAATTAATAACCTTATTTTCAAGAAAACACGCCCCGACACAATCACGTGGATTTTCTTCGGCGCGTGTTATCTCTAAATAACCTTTTACTCTCTAGCATTAATGTTGCTGTGCTGACAAAAGCACCGCAGCCTTGTTTCCTTGCACTGCCTTGCAAAGGAAACCCTGTTTTTTCTAAACTTTCCTCTAAGGAACTTAATTAAGTATTATATAATTTTAATCATAATTATTTAGGTACCTACCTAAACTGTATCTTAACCCCTCGATTGTCGTTCTGTAAGCCGCCTCCAAGGACTAGCACTTAGTTCAACTAGACTCAGTCGCTGACGGAGGAGGCCCTTACCGAACGACAGTCATCGGTCCGTCTGGTAACCACTTGGTACTGAATATTTTCAGGGAACAAAGCCTGGGTTTATAACTCTGCCCCACCATCAGAGAGGCTTGCCCTAGTTATGTGGAAGAGGCACCCACTGAGGTCGGAGGATGGCTGGCGCAGAATACCCTGATGGAGTTTACTGACCACCGAACCCCTCACCAGCTGGACGACTCCTCAACACCCAAGCTGAGTCCTTAAGATCTTAAAACTGTGAGCCATGAACTCGTAGAGAGAGAGAGAGAGAGAGATTATCTTAGTACCAGTACGGCAGAACCCCTCCGATTACGACCCCTTACGGGAAGTCTTTGCTCCTTAACTTCACTCTTCTAAATCTAATTAACTTAACTTTAACTTCTGATAACTAACTTCTTTTTTTTTATACATTAACTTCACTTTCTAAATAAATTATGTACCTAAGTTATTCGTCTCTTTAATTTATCCCGTACTAGCGAATAGCCTAGGCGACATATTGGCGCCCCTTAACGTGGTTTCTAAGCTGGTACTAGGTTCTCTAGGTCCCTATAGGCACCCTTTTCATAAATATACTCGGTACCTCTCTCTACGGGTTCATCAGCAGATAGGATGTGCGTCCCTTGGTGACGGTGGAATCTTATTTACATGTATACTAACATAGCTTAAGAATGTACTTAGACTAAGACTTAAGCTATATAAGACTAAGACTAACGCCTACCCTCAACCCCCTCCCTACCATCCCTTGATAACACTCATCAACACTAATAAATTCTTAACTAAACAAAACTTAAAGTAACAATGTTGCCCATTAAGTACCTATCCTTGCAAAGGGCAGAGCTAGAGTACGAGGTACGTATCCGTGCAGCTACCCCTGCGACCACTGTAGAGGACCTGCGTAGGCAAATTATTAAGCTAACAACCGATTTTCCTTCAGAGGCAATATTAGAGTCACCGTTAGATTTTGACTTAGACATTAAAGGTTGCGAAGACACTATAACCAAAATACTAAAACAGCTTGAACAACCAGAGCAGACAGAGTCAAGTCTATTGCGAATTCAAAACACCCTAAATCAGCTTAATAATCGCATTCAGCGCCTACCACGTACTGAGTCAACTAAATTAGATATAAACAAGGTAATAAAATCATACCAGGTTTTAGCTCAACAATTAGCATCTAAAATGCCTCAGACTTCTGAGTCAGGCACTACACCGCCTTCCGACGAAGCTCCAGATGTCGAGACAGGCTACACTACCACCACTACCGTAAGCAACATTACACTTACTTGTGACCGCTCTGCCAGTGAAATACAAAAACTTAGATTTAATGGTACAACTTGTGTATACTCTTTCATACAAAAAGTGGATGAGTACATCGAATCTAGACAATTAAATGCTTCTAAGCTGCTGAACCATTGCTATGAAATCTTTCAAGACCAAGCACTACACTGGTACCGTAGGCATAAATCTAAAATAAATACTTGGTCTGAACTATCAGTTTTACTTAAACGAGACTTCGGCGATTCAGACTACGACTATAAACTGATTGATGAAATCAGAGCTCGTACTCAGGGTGAAAGTGAGAACATAACGATCTACCTGTCAATTATGCACGGTTTATTCGCTAGGTTATCCAAGACACTCACTGAACCAGAACAACTAGACATATTACTTCATAATATTCGCCCTTGTTATGCTAACACAATAGCAACTTCAATATCTCAAATCACTACAATTGATTCTCTTGAGTCAGTTTGTCGGAACTATGAGACTGTAATGCAGAGGTTCTCAAAGTTCAATGACCCGCCTAAGGTAACTACAGACACGTTGGCCCCTGATTATGCCTATAAAGATAATAAAATAGGTAAGTACCATAACAATAACAATCACCGAGGCCAATATTCACAACAACTAATGAATAATACCTACAAAAATCAGGGCCAACCTAACAAAAACATACACTCAATAGAAGTTACTAAGAGTATGTACTGCCGTAGATGTCGTACAGACACTCATGACTTTAAAAAATGTAAAGCACCTCGTGATATTAAGTGTTTTCAATGTGGCCTTAAGGATGTTAAGAGACCAGACTGCCCTAATTGTAACAAACAAAAACAAAAAAACGATTAGAGCAGGATTGTGGTCGCTCCAGCTCAGATTGGAACTCATGGCTTACTTTTATAAGAAAATTCTCATCTACTTATAGATTAGCTACAATCCTGCATAATAAACCTAACGATGACCCTAGACCTTATGTTGAAATCTCAATAGGTAATATTAAGGCCTGTGCATTACTAGACTCAGGTGCAGCACTAACTATCTTAGGAAATAACTCACATCTACAGTTATATGACTGCAATCTTATACCTATGAACAATAAGCCCTTGCACATATCAGCAGCAGGCGGTCAGTCACTAGTACCTATAGGCTATATGAACCTACCTATACACTTTGAAAATAAGATGCATATAATCACAGCTTATGTGATACCTGAGGTAGAAACTTCTATCATTCTTGGCATTGACTTCTGGCGGAAATTTAAAATTTGCCCTCAATATATAGGCAGTATAACATTATCACCTGCTATACTATCAGAGGTCAAGGTCAAGGAGGATGAAATCTGTTTACATTCTTACAACAACTTAACACATTCGCAAAGAGCAATCGCAGACAATATTATAGTACAATTTAAAACTATTTCTTTTGAAGAAAAAGGTTTAGGTAGGACCTCACTTATCACTCATAGGATAGACACTGGCGATTCTTCTCCAATCCGCCAGCACTATTACCGCATGTCACCCGAAAAGAAGCGAATCTTGAGAGAGCAGGTTGACGAGATGCTGGCCCTTGATGTCATCGAGCCCTGTGAGTCTCCTTGGTCCACACCTGTACACATAGTAAAGAAGAAGAACGGTGAACCTAGATTCTGTCTCGATAGTCGAAAGCTTAACTCAGTAACTAAGAAAGATGCATATAACTTACCATATGTCTCCGAGATCCTAGATAATCTTCGCGATGCTCAGTATCTCTCTAGTATCGATTTATCCAAATCTTTCTGGCAAATTAACATCTCTGAAGAAGACCGTGACAAGACAGCATTCTACGCGCCAGGTCGCGGGACGTTTCGCTTCAAGACAACTGCCTTCGGTTTGACCAACGCACCTGCAACACAGCAAAGATTAGTCGATATGCTCTTTAACGACACAGAGATGAAGATATTTGCGTACCTTGACGACATAATTATAGCTAGCTCAAATTTTGACGAGCACGTATCAGCTTTACTGCGTGTCCTAGACAAACTACGACATGCTAATCTAACAGTCAATTTTGAAAAGTGTCAATTCTTTAGAAGTGAACTTAAATACCTGGGATATGTGGTCGACGCCCGCGGACTGCGAACTGATCCAGGGAAGGTGCAGGCAATCCTTGACTTCCCTACTCCCACAAACAAGAAGGAGCTCCGACGTTTCTTGGGAACGGCAACGTGGTACAGACGCTTCGTCCCAAACTTCAGTACAGTCGCCGGCCCACTTAACAGACTAACGGCGGGAAGCAAAAAGTCACCGACTACCCCCTTTCTGTGGACATCGGAAGCAGACAAGGCTTTTAACGAGTTGAAGGAATGCCTCGTCACCGCGCCGGTCTTAGCGTGCCCGGACTACTCTAAACCATTCGAAGTACATACAGATGCTAGTAATTACGGAATAGGTGCCATGCTTACCCAAACTATCGACGGGAAAGAACACCCAGTAGCTTATATGAGCCGCTCTTTCAACAAACACGAGCGTAATTACAGTATCACCGAGCGCGAGGCGTTAGCTGTACTTAATGCACTCGAACACTGGCGTTGTTATCTCGAAAACGGCCAACAATTTACGGTTTACACTGATCACTCCGCACTTAAATGGTTTTTGACAATCGACAATCCCACGGGGCGATTGGCACGTTGGGGGGTACGATTGTCGACATTTAATTTCGAAATCAAACACCGTAAAGGTTGCGACAACGTCATTCCCGATGCACTCTCGCGTTCCGTGCCCATTTCGGCAATCTCGCTCAACAAATCTTACTCTAAAACAAGCGATGATTGGTACAAGAAAACTTATGACGGTTGTCTCGCCACGCCGGCAAATTATCCGAATTATCAAGTAAAGAACGACTCTATGTATAGACTAACGAAAAACCACAGACTAAAACATCAGTCGAACACAGAATTTTCTTGGAAAGAGGTAGTCCCCATAGAGTATAGAGAAGACATAATTCGCGATAACCATTCTCAACCCACTTCCGGTCACTTAGGAATTTTCAAAACTTATAAACGATTATCTCTAAATTACTACTGGCCTGGCATGTACCAAGACACGGTAAATTTTGTCTCCGCTTGCTCAACTTGCTTAACTTATAAAGCACAAAACCACACTACGCTAGGTGAAATGGGCCGGCCCAAACAGTGTTCCCGCCCTTTTCAAATGATATCTATTGACTTCGTTGGGCCCTTGCCAACGACACGGAAACAAAACAGCTACATGCTAGTCGTAACCTGTTGTTTCTCTAAATTTACTCTTATTTTCCCTTTGCGTCGCGCTACCTCTGAAGCCGTCGTAAAAAATTTAGAACAATCAGTCTTCCTAACGCACGGAATCCCGCAAACGATTTTCCTAGACAACGGATCTCAGTTCATTAGTTCAACAACTACCTCCCTGTTTCAGAAGTATAAAATACCTAATGTGTATTTTACTCCTAAATATACCCCTCAGGTAAACACAGTGGAGCGCTACAACAAAACAATAATCACCTGTTTAGCCACCTTTGTAGAGAATGACCAACGAACTTGGGACACGTTCGTTCCGAAAATACAATTTGCAATTAATAATTCCGTCAACGAAGTTACAGGTTACACACCATCATTTCTCGTCTACGGACGTGAGCTTGTCTTGTGTGGTTCACACTACACAGACACAGATCTAGGTAAAGAAGTCCTCTTCTTACCTAGAGACTTATACGCCGAGAATAACGGTGTCTTAGCGACGATTTTCGATAGCGTGCAGTCAGCATTATGGCAGGCTCATGCAAAGAACTCCGCTCGCTACAACCTACGAAGAAAACCACAAGAGTTTAACGTAGGCGACTTAGTATATAAGCATACTTACCCCCTTAGTGATAAGGATAAATATTTCAGTAAGAAGTTAGCCCCTAAGTACTTAAAATGTAGAGTTAAGGAAAAACGCTCACCCCTAGTCTATGTGCTAGAAGACATGTCCGGCAAAGACATAGGAGTGTGGCACATTAAAGATATAAAATTAGTTAGGCATATAGTATAAGCATTTACTCACCACACGTACGTCACCTCAACTTACTATAAAACACACCTCACTTAGTCGGCTCTGGTCAACAACTTCAATAACAGTAGTTGACCTGTCTCTGATATCTGGGCGCTTGTCAATATACTAGATTGATACAGCCGGACCATAGACGATGAATGAATGATAGATTTAAGAAAGCGGAAGTATGAAAGGTAGAGTCGATCGGTAGAGTGCCTAAAGATTTTTTCCTATAGGTTAAAAATCTTAAACCCCGGCGGGGGGTGATGTAACGTAGCGTTACATTTCGTCACATAGACGACACCTATAGCTATTATAGGAATAATTAAACTAAAATAATCATAAGCAAATAGGTTCTTTTGGGACAGTCAGCGCCCTCTTTTGTTGAAGAGCTAGCAACTCAGAGCTCCGAGCTAGTTGCACGCGTATGGAGTTTTCTGTAATAACGCCGCCCAACCTCGGTAGATGGCGCGCTATTCAATTATATTTATTTCTCTTAGACAATTAAAACTAACTTAATCTAACAGTAAACAAGGTAAATGATCAATAAACCGATATCTTTAGACAGTCCCTTTAATCTTAATCAATCATTAATTACTAAATACAGAGATAAAATAAATTATAGAACCTTCTAGAAAGATTATCGTTTCTACTCGAAATAGAGGTCCATTTCCTGCTGCTCTCCACCACTAGATGGAGTTGCTTGGGAATTCAAAAATCAATTTTATTTCTTTTAATTTAACACTTTAAATAATTAGTTTCCTACAAAATCTAGCTTATTACATTTAAATATACAAACAAACAGGCAAAATACTAACTTTAAAGTAGAATCTAACAATATATTTTGTCTGTGGAATATCCGTCAGATGACGTATTTCCTCTGCTATAATACATATGTCTCCACCCTGGTTTTCTTGTGGATTCACTTCTTTTGCGAACTGAGACTACTGAGTCCACATCTTATCTAACTCCAAATTAATTAAATTCTTAGAAGTGTACATTGAGCCGGGATTATCTCGCTTGCTCCTAATTCCCTACATATAGGTAAGCAATTTAAAATAACTTAAAACTAATTAATTTACAAATAGCGCAGTTACAGTGTTTCGTGAATCGGACCGCGTGCCCGCTTCTCTGGTCTGCCTTTTGTAAGTTTATCAAGCCTGTTCCTAGGCCTTGTCTACTTTAATTATAACTTAATTAATAACCTTATTTTCAAGAAAACACGCCCCGACACAATCACGTGGATTTTCTTCGGCGCGTGTTATCTCTAAATAACCTTTTACTCTCTAGCATTAATGTTGCTGTGCTGACAAAAGCACCGCAGCCTTGTTTCCTTGCACTGCCTTGCAAAGGAAACCCTGTTTTTTCTAAACTTTCCTCTAAGGAACTTAATTAAGTATTATATAATTTTAATCATAATTATTTAGGTACCTACCTAAACTGTATCTTAACCCCTCGATTGTCGTTCTGTAAGCCGCCTCCAAGGACTAGCACTTAGTTCAACTAGACTCAGTCGCTGACGGAGGAGGCCCTTACCGAACGACAGTCATCGGTCCGTCTGGTAACCACTTGGTACTGAATATTTTCAGGGAACAAAGCCTGGGTTTATAACTCTGCCCCACCATCAGAGAGGCTTGCCCTAGTTATGTGGAAGAGGCACCCACTGAGGTCGGAGGATGGCTGGCGCAGAATACCCTGATGGAGTTTACTGACCACCGAACCCCTCACCAGCTGGACGACTCCTCAACACCCAAGCTGAGTCCTTAAGATCTTAAAACTGTGAGCCATGAACTCGTAGAGAGAGAGAGAGAGAGAGATTATCTTAGTACCAGTACGGCAGAACCCCTCCGATTACGACCCCTTACGGGAAGTCTTTGCTCCTTAACTTCACTCTTCTAAATCTAATTAACTTAACTTTAACTTCTGATAACTAACTTCTTTTTTTTTATACATTAACTTCACTTTCTAAATAAATTATGTACCTAAGTTATTCGTCTCTTTAATTTATCCCGTACTAGCGAATAGCCTAGGCGACACCTGCTTTAGGTGAAGTTTAAAGTCTTCTAACTCAATAATCAAACAAAAATTCCAATAATAGTAATTTTCGAACTCTACCGAGGGCTGCAATTATGCAGCCGACTGTATCTACCTAGGTAGGCCGAAGCCTGAAAGATCATCAGACTGGTGATAGAACTTAGTGATAAGATATGGTTTATAAATAACCTATGTTTCTATATCTCAAAAGTATTTACAGACGGTGAAGGAATTATTTCCGTTTCCCTGCCAAATAAGAACTTCTATAACTCAGGTAAAATGAATGTATTCGCAGGACCTTGCGACACCGTATCCCGTACTCCACGGATCCACCCCGTCCATTCGGCAGCCGATAACCCGGTGATATAAACGCGCAGCACGGTCGGGCTCCGCTCCGTACTCGAGTACGGAGCGGAGCCCGACCTGGCCCGGACACGGTACGGTGTAATAAAAATCATCCCTTAGATCGTCATTCATCAAAAATCTACCCCTTTCGATTGTAATTTAATAATGGTGTTTACGATAAAGAACTTATTTATCTTTAATAAGGGTAAGGTAAGGAAAGAATGTCTTATGAAAACGTTTTTAAAAAAACAAATGTTTGTCAGTTAAGTCGGTTTACGGACGATAATTTTACGTAATAACGTCTTAGAAAACGACTAAAAAATGAGGTTTTTATGGTATTTATATAAATTTATTTTTCTCCTTTTTCATTTAAGTATATAAGTCTTCTATTTGTTCGTCGTCCCCATAATACAAGTCCAGATGATCGATATTATTATGAAATACTCTGTTTTCTAAGTTACCATGACGCGTCTGGTCATATTACCATGACGCATGACGTCACACGATATTACCGTGACACTCTTTTCTGAATGCAGATGTTCCATCAATTAATTAGACGTTATCACACCAAAAGTAGAAATAATTCAATTAGTGGCCCACATATTGGACTGTAGACTTTGCATTAAACTGAAAAATCACTAAAATGTTAAGTCAAGCATTTTTAAATACGTGCAAAATGTAGAAAAATACATAATCCTAAATATTCTTGTAGGAATGTAAAATAAATATCATACAGAAACGTATTCCTAACGAGCCTTACTCGAATTTACTCGACTCAAAAAGCGAGTAATTTAATGCTTATCATCAGCATATCTTTACTCAACTTCGTTCGACTTGTAAAATGGTTGTAAACTCAATTTTACACCTCTTGGTTAATATTGAAATTTGAAGGGAATAACTGAAGAAGTATCTAGGTATACCTATAATCAGGCAACAAAATTGTAGACCCACCCAGAGACATTGTAGTTGGGCATGGTCATGGCAGTTATAGGTTTTATGGCACAAACATATGTGTGCTAGTGTCATTATCCAGAGAGGAAACAGACGACGACGTTTGTATAGAGAGAGCGCCTGTACCCTTTTTTCAACTCAATTAAGATTCCAAGGTCCTGCTCGAATTGAAGTTTTCAACTCATTAATGTATTAAACAAACATTATTAGCATGAAAACATTACAATAATAATTATTTTAGAACTCTACGAATAGTTTTAGAAACCTGCAAGTCTATTGCTAACTGTACCTATCAATTAAAGTTATAAGTCAAGATAAGTTTGACTTACAATTTTATTTATTACTAGCTGCGCCCCGCGGTTTCACCCGCGTAAGTCCCGATCCCGTGAGAATATCGGGATAAAAATATCTTATGTCCGTCTCCTGGCTCTAAGCTACCTCCCTACCAATTTTCACCCAAATCTGTTCTGCCGTTCTTGAGTTATAAGTGGTGTAACTAACACGACTTTCTTTTATATATATAGATATAGATTGGAGACCACGTACCGGAAAGCGCAGCGCGGGACAACCTCCGACTAGATGGACGGACGACTTAATTAAGGTCGCGGGAAGTCGTTGGACGCAAAGAGCATGCGACCGATCGCTCTGGAAGTCTTTGGGGGAGGCCTATGTTCAGCAGTGGACGTCCTGTGGCTGATATGATGATGATGATAATATAGATATAATACTGTATCTTTTGTCTTTTATTATTTATTGTGACGTCTACAACGGGAATACACTCCCCGGATACGCAGATTGCGGTTTAAATTCCCGCCTCAAACAAATATTTATACAGATTTGGTTTCTGGTCTGAGTTTTTCTGTATGTATGTATAGTTTCAAAAGAAAAGTATTTAATTACTTTATACGTTGTGTGGCCACCATAACAGAAGCCCAGTTGCTTAGCATAAGGTTATAAGCACCCAAGTTCACGCGAGTAAAGCCGATCTCACACTATTTAGTGAATAAAGTATTTTTAAATCTATTCAATTTGTTACTAGAGTATTTTTAAGAGGAAAGAGTACCGGCGCTCTCTGCAAGTACTAGCACAAATATTTTTGTGCCATAGGTTATAAGCAGAATACGTTATAAGTTTTATGCAACAAAAATATTTGCTTCTAGTGTCATTATTTAGGGAGAAAACAGTCGACTACGTTTGTATGGAGAGAGCGCCGGTACCCTTTCAGCTTAATACGACATTCTAAGATCCAGACGTTTTGCTACTGAGGGCATTCAGCGTTTATGTCTATTTTTAACTCTCGATCCAAAAATGGAGGTGTAAAAAAATATCTGCTCTAATCTGCATGTCTGTGGCATCGTAACTCAAACGGATAAACCGATTTTGATTTAGTATTTCTTGTTGTTACTATGTATGGCGTTTTAATATAAAGACGTCGTGTAACGTGGACATTCTGATAGTGACCTCTACCGGCAAACCACCTGTACCAAATACACGTGTTTTAATTTTTAATATATAAATAAAGTAAATTATCTCACACAGAAACATTTAGTGGGTGCGATTGTTTAAAAAAAATATCATAAGTATTTATCAAAAAAATAAATTATTCCCGTACCGGGAATCGAACCCGAGCCTCCTGGGTGAAAGCCAGGTATCCTAGCCACTAGACCATACGGGAGATGTAGTTGGCATCGAAATTATGATATCTAAAGTGGTTTGGATTGCGATAAAATTGCGTAGTGATGACGCAATTTTGAATCATCGTCATTTGTATGAGTCACTTTTTTTATAAAAATAATCTGGTTTAGTTATAATAGCCATGGCATTCTCCTAACGACTCGGAGTAGGTAATTTTAAATATAAAATTCTTTCTTTATTCAGTTGGAATCATTCATATCACATTGAATCGTCTTAAAAATTGAGCTAAGATGTTTGTTTTAGGAACGTGATTACCAACGAAAGGAATTCACAAAAAACTCTTGAGTTTTTTAATTTTATTTTGTAATCGTGCTCCTATATGTCTAAATCTCTATACCATAAAAATGAACCGCTGAATGTGTTGCTAAGCGGAAATTTCGAGAACAGCTGAAAAGATTACACTAATTCTTTTTTGTTGTGTTTGTTATTGTCAGGATAAGGTTCTTATGAAAGAAAAATTTAAGAAAAATGCGTAGAAAATTATTATACGGGAGAAACTGCGAGGCGCAGCTAGTCCATGGGTTCTTCTCATATCGAAAAAATATCCAGGATACATCCCACTACTAACCTTTACATTTTCAGTTTATTCTGTAGAGGCCCCTAGTTCTTAACCAACTTAAAAAAAAAGATTTTCAATTTTCGCGCCTATCAAAACGTTGGAAGGAAGAATGAACAAAAAGTCTGTGCTTGAAAGAAAATTAAAAAAAATGTGTTTTGGTTTCTTGGAATACACTGTAGAACACCTACCTATTCGTTGAATTGAGTGCGATTCGAACTCAAGCGCGAAGGGTTCCGTCCTCTACGTATATTCTGTTATTATGGTTTGTTGTTATAGCGGCAACAGAAATACATCATCTGTGAAAATTTCAACTGTCTAGCTATCACGGTTCATGTGATACAGCCTGGTGACAGACATACGGACAGTGGAGTCTAAGTAAAAGGGTTTTTACTCTTTAGGTACGGAACCCAAAGAGAGGGAAAAATTTAAATTTGCTCCGTTCCTAAATCAACAAAGCATTAATTTGAGGTTGGCGTAGTTTTCGCCTTCTACTATACTGCGAGCAAAATGCTATTGTAATATTTTAGCCTGGCCCCCAACCTTGACTGCGGCTGTTGTTTTTCAAAGCTTACTGCTAGTAGGGTACGGCTATGCTATGGGATGTTCGAACGCTCAAGGGTGGCCCAAGGTTACGTCCGCGACTTACGTCCGATAGTCTGAACAGTCCATACATCTTTTTTTATCTGAAAAATATGACTCTTCCTGACATCTATTGGCGAACTACTAATACTATTTTTTGTGAGCAATAAAGTTATTCCAGCAGATGGCGTTGTTAAGTAACACGAAGTCAATGAGTGTTTGCTTTGAGATTAGACTAAGTAAAAAAAAAAATACCGAGCAAAGCTCGGTCATCCAGGTACTTTATCATTAAACAGATACTTTTAAGAGGAAAAGGTACCAGCCGCTCTTTCCATACAAATGTGTTCGACTGTTTTCTCCCTGGATTTTTATTGCATATAACATGCCTCTATGTTTTGTATTTTTTTGGTTTTTGTTTTTAATATCTTAATTTATATGATAATTAGAAAATGAAAACCCCAAGACATAGGGGCATAGTCATGGCAGTTATAGGTTTTATGGCACAAAAATATTTGTGCTAGTGTCATTATCCAGGGAGGAAACAGTCGACTACGTTTGTATGGAGAGAGCGCTGGTACCCTTTCACCTGATAATGTGTGTAAAGTTTTACCCTTAGTCGCCTTCTACGAAACCATGGGAGGTAATGAGGCTAGAATAGGGCTATTCTAGGCTAGACGACTAAAATGAGATTGCGTATTCTGAAGAAGTCTAAGTGAAAATATGATATTGGTTTAATTTTATCAAAAAAATAATTGCCTTCTAACGATATTAAAATGATCTGCTAACGGTTTCTTTTGATATAACATTCTAAGAAATTTAATAAAAAAGATTTTGCTTTCTTTGAATTTAAATATTATTATATTTTTTATCAATTGGAGCAAATATTTCAAGTATTTGTTAAGATTATTAAGTACTACCTACGCCCCACGGATTTTCCCACAATAGGATCCAGTTTTAAAATCACATGAAAATTATTCTATGGCCAATGGCCATCTTCATACTATTGTCTATTTTATTACAAATTTTCATTCAAATCGGTCTAAATGTTTGACCATCAAGAGCAAACAAACATACAAACAACCAACAAACTTTCACATTTAAAACTCAGGGGACATAATTTTATTTACAAAAAAATGTTTGTTCCTAAACAAAGCTTCAAACTTGAAGCGTTCAAAAAACACCTAAAGTATGGTAGGTAGACTGCAGACTTTTCTATCGCCCGATACCACGCGTTTCGAAAGTCTTTTTTTCTGTTTCGATCGTATTTTGTGTTTCTGTTTCGCTCGTATTTTGTTGGTGTTTCAATCGTCTTTTGTTACTATGACGATCGTTTTTTTTATCTGTTTACTTTTGTTTCGTTTATTTTAATTTTGTTTCAATCGTGATTTGAACTAAACTATAATAACTGAGAAAAAACAGTTGCACCAGTGCTATTCAAGAAGTCCATGGAACTACTAAGAAAACACTCGGGGATTGCCGCGGTAAAGCATCGTAGTGTCGTGAGAACATAAACCTACAATTGGCTCTCTGTTTCTTATTTTATTTTGTCTGTTATACGTCCTGTATCACGGGGCTATGGAGCCCCGGACCTTTGGAAGGCGTGCGTGGAGCCGAAGCCAACACGTAGAGGCCCTTTACAATAACAAGTATAATAGCAAGCAATGGGGTGGATTCTAAGCCGGCGATTATCCCTGTCTACACTATAAAGTGCAACCAAGGACAACCTCCGGTTTGGATGAAAACTATTGATAATCTACAGGACAAAACTACTGGAGCTATTGTGATGGGATGGTAGTGGACTAGATACTGGGGAACTATGGATACTATGGCACCTGCCGTAACAATGTTCAATAAACACGTAAAAATGGCAGGCGGAGACTCGCCAACTCTCAGACTGGGCCACCCTAATTAGCCGAGTAAATTACAGCAAGGGGGCAACAGGAACGTGAGTGGCTGAAGGATGGAGAGGCCTCACTGGATTTTAAGTCATCGCTGGTAGTCCAAGCGAGCGGGCCAACTCATCACTGACGTTCAGCATCCATCCTTCGAGCATTTCTGCTATTGCGACTCCACTCTGGACAGCCGGTGAAGGCAAGCCAGAGGCGGGGGACCGCTTCCTCGTCAGGTTTCACTCCGACCAACCAACTAAGGCAAGCCGGAGGTGAGGAACGGTGACTTCCCCCTCCTGGAGAACTCGGGACCGCGGGGTCGTTACTCCCCGTCACCTCGCCTCAAGGTGCCCTGCGGGCTTATTTTATTTATTATTATTTCTGTAAAGCTGTTGGTATATAATAAATAAAATAAATAAATAAACTTACCTATTCTGATCAGGACTTTCTGTATAATAAGTATTTACAAAAAATTTACAAAAAACATTTACAAAAAATGTTTCATTATTTTTTGACATCCATAATCCATAATTTTGGGCTAGATGGCGCTGTCAATGTCTTTTTTTTAATTTTTGCTGTCAAATTAAGCAGTCACCGAGATGTCGGTCAATCAATAAGCTCTAGTCTGCACCTACCCTAACTTAGACAGAAAACATGTTGTTTTTCAAAAGACGTAACAAAGTAAGTAATTCATTCACGAAACTTGTAGCATAATTACTTACAAGAAAAACTTCGGTGCTTAGTCATTTTAAGGGGGTAGCCAGAGGCCTGAAAGAGTTGGGTTTGAGTCACGGTCAAGCATTTTGATCAAGCTCGCGTTATTATCATACTACTAGCTGCGCCCCGCGGTTTCACCGGCGTAAGTCCCGATTCCGTGGGAATATCGGGATAAAAAGTAACCCATGTGTTAATTCAGGTCTCCAGCTATCTACGTAGCGAGTTTAATCGCAATCTGTCCAGTAGTTTTTGCGTGAAGGAGTAACTAGCATACATACACACACATACAAACTCTCACATTTATAATATTAGTAGGATTAGTAGGATACGATCTAGAAAAAAAGACTAATCACTAAATCTCTCAAGAAGTCTGAACCTTCGCTTTGAGGTTTATTTTACGACGTAGGTGCCTGCTATAAAAGGATTTTTTGAAAATCCGATCCCTAAAGGGGTAAATAGGCCTAGATGATAAATATGTAATTTATAAAATAATATGAAAAGTGTGTAGGTATGCTTGTTACTCCTTCACGATAGACTAAAGACCTGGATTAATTTATAGGCTAATTTTTTATCCCGAAATATCCAGGAGATCGAGACTTACGCGGGTAACGAGCGGATGTCGGTTTCGTGTTAGGAAAAAAACCTGTTGTTAAGAAACTGGTTTCGTACGAAGAGGATTTTTTCTTCTTTTCTAACTGGTTACGAACCTCCGGTTTCATATGCGGCCGAAGGGAAAACTACAGGGCGCAACTAGTTTAAAAATAGTAACTAGATTCATCGTAGTTGTGCAAGAATATATTTTCTATATTAGAGATTATTTTAACTTCTTGCTTGAAGCTTTCGCTTGACTGTCACGAAAGTTCTTTGAAACAGAGTATGTAATAGGTACATTTTTATATTGGTAGGTTAAGAATTTAAAAAATGTGTTCATTTTCACGGCTTGTTGGCTTGACTCCTCAATATATTTCACAACGATGTCATCTTCGGCAGCATCATACTTTGCACTAGATGACTTGACCGTTACCGGTGCCCTTTAAAATTTAAGTATTTTTCCAACACAGTCATAGAAATAAACATTTCATCTTCATTCCCACAATTTGGCTTGACCTCAAACTTAATTAAAGGGCAGCATAATAATTATTTGCTTGACCGTTACCAGTCCACTTTAAAACGGGGTAAGGCATTAAGCAGGGATATAAATGAGTCCATCCAAGCGAGGAAATGAGGGGCGATCGGCCAAACGATCGAAGTATTAAAGAAGTACTTAGTAGTTTAAGGTGCAGTTACACGGAGGGTTGAAGGATAGATAGTTTTAGAGTTTTAAACTATTATACAACTAATTCAGATGATGTTATACAACGCTATAACTTTAAACCATGATATTCAAGGCACCGTAGTTCCTGGGACATGGATTAGATGGGATAAGCTATAAATATACCACCCTCTCAGCTTAGTCGACCATGTTCCGAGGAAACAATACGTTTAGAGCCAACTAAGCCGTGGTGGGTTTCGATACGAAGTTTCCTTCACCGTAAGAGCAATAGCGCACATTTTAATTTTAATTTCACATGAAATATATGAAAAAGGCAATGACCCATAAAGCTCTGAAACTTTAACAGCTATGAGTCTGAAAAATAGCATGAGGGTACTTTTTATTCTTTTTTAAATATATATATATATATATATATATATATTAATTTTGTCTTTTTTTACTTTTTATCTTTATATAAGTCTTCTATTTCTTACTCGTTACACAAGCCCAAATGAGCGATATGACGCGTCTGGACATATTACCATGACGCATGACGTCACACAATATTACCATGATACTTGTTTGTAAATGCAGGGGCTTCACCAAATTTTGTAGACGTTATTACGTCGAAAACTTCAACTCAAATTCTTTTTTAAATATTAGAAGAAAAATATTTTATAAAGATTTTTTTTTTATTAGTAGAATAGTTAAATTATAATGATGATTTAATTACGAACTACAACATCGCCGCCTTTTAACAACCAAGCTTAGATTACGGTAAAGATTTTTGAATTCAAATAGAACCCTAAACCATTGTTTAAATGGAATAAAAGTAATCGTTTTGCTTTCAACAATGGTTCTTCATTTATCTTTGTGTTCTCTGATTTTGTTAATGATACTCGGTATTGCCAGATATTGTTGATAATTGATGATTAATTTAAGGTTTTAACGAAGGTAGTTAAAAGATACTGTTGTTGCTAATAACTGGTTAGCCGCGTAATTATTTTGATAAAAAATCTTTAGGGGGCATCCATGAATTACGTGAGATGTTTAAGGGGGGAGGGGGGGGAGTCAAATCTCATCTAATCTTACGTTGGAGGGGGGGTCTCGGCAAATATCACGCAATTTTTTTTCTGATTGATTTTTCCGGCTTAGAGTGGCTAGATCAGAACGAAGTTGAAGGAGCAGATTTTACTGAAAATCATATGGACATGTTGGTTCCAATATTCTCTCTTGAGACTGCGCATGATTTCCCATGGACTGAATTAGAGTAGATATATTTTTCTTTAATCACAGTGGTCACGATTTAAGTATTTTATTGTTACATTTTTAGTACACTTATAACTCACAGTAATATTGATTACTAGTCTTAACTAGTCGTAATTTTTTTTTTCTTCTTACAATAACAATCCAACGCGTTCACGTAAGAAACCCACATTTTGAAAAATCTCAAGTGTGATTGGAGGATGGGGAAGGGGGTTGAATAAAATCTCACGACATCTCACCAGGGGGGAGGGAGGGCCAGAATATTTAAAAAAACACCTCACGTAATTTATGGACGCCCCCTTACATATAAAATTCATTGTCCTGAATGACTGTCTGTGTGTGTCTGTCAGTCTGTGGCGTCGTAGCTCCCGAACGGATGAACCGATTATGTGTTTTTTTATGATTATTTACAATATTTATGATTATAAAAAAATGGTTGTCTGTGAAGTCGGTACAGACGATAATTTTACGTGATAATGTTATGAGAAACCGATGAAGAATTGTTTTTTTTTCATATATTTTCCTTTCATTTATATTTTTTTTCCTATATATAGTGTTCTATTCGACACTCGTGACCATAACACAAGACCAGATGAGCGATATTATTATTGCTGCGTGCTGTGTGACGTCATTGTTGACATGAAGTCACCGGAACGTGACAATGACATAACACAATAGGAACGTGACAAAGACGTCACACAATAGAAACGTGACAATGACGTCAACTTTTTTGTGAACGCAGGTGTTTCATCAATGTATACGTTATCACGTCAAATAGTTTTTGGCACATCTTTTATTGAATATGCGGTATCAATTCGGGAGTATATCAGACCACAGCAGTCAGCTAAACCTAAACCTAGTTATAGGTACCTAAAGGTACTGAACTATCCAGTGCCAGTGCCATTACGATGCAAATTAAAACTAGACGCTGACAAAATACCCTTGCATAAGCAACGCCGTATTGTAGCTTGCATAATATTAAAACTTGCAAGTCGAGGTGGCGAGTAATTTAGTAGGTTCTATGGGTAATGGTGGTGTCTTGGAGGGGTGAGGTTTTGTATTAAAATAACGGGTAAATTAAAATAAAATAATGAAAAGCGGTGTTGACCTCGATTTTCATTCCGAAGGTCGTGGGTTCGTATTCCACCAGCCGCGAACCAATGGATGTTTCTTACTAAAAATAAATTATGTGCGCTAAATTACATTGCTGTTACTGTGAAGGAAAACTCCGTGCTGAAAGCTGTGGTTTGGCTAGCACCTAACAATATTGACAAATTCCTCTGGACACAATCGACCAAGGTTCTGTGTCGCGATGGATGAACCCCCTCAGAGATTCAGAATATTACGGGTTCGATATCTGTTCCTGGTTTGTGTTTTTTCTGTGTTTCATCATATCAGCCACAGAACGTCCACTGCTGAGCGATCGGTGGCATGCTCTCTGCGTCCAAAGACTTCCCGCGACCTTAATTAAGACGCCATCTAGTCGGCCGTCCCGCGCTGCGCTTTCCAATCTAAGACTTTTCGGCCCCAACGGCCATCAGTTCTACGAGCCACATGCCCCGCCAATTGTCACTTCATGTTACCAATTCTTTGGGCTATGTCGGTAACTTTAGTTCGCCTACGAATCTCCACATTTCTGATTCGATCTCGTAGTGAAACACCGAGCATAGCCCCATCGCATTTTGTGTGTTTAATAAATAAGTATTTACAAAAGTACCTATTTATTAATAAGTATTAAGTATATCTTTTGTCTGGTCACCATAACACATGCCTAGTTGCTCATCTTCGGGCTAGATGGCGCTGTGTGCAAAGACCCCCGAAATTTATTTATATAATAACCCATCCCGCACGTCGCAGTAACCCATTGAGTCTACTCAGTTACGCGCTACCCACAGAACAAACAATTTACCTAAACCAAGTTAAATGTATCAAACTTTTTGTTGTTTTTAGTAAAATAACAAAAAACTCATAAAACTGCAAGAGAGAAGATTTTGTTCTGTGTTTCTGCTTAGAAAAATTCAGTCGGAAACTTTTTATTGAGATTTTAAAATTGTAGTAAAACTAAAAGATAAATCAGTTGAGTGTAAGTTCGTCACTTACACACGAAAAAACTACAAGTACTTGTTGTTGATCTAGAACCTTTCAATTTGGCGAAAAACAATGATGTAAGACTCAAAAAAAAAATTACACTTCGTCCTAACAAACTATTGCAAAATGTATTATCTTCTTTATTATAAAAATGAATCGAAAAATGTGTTGGTAAGCGCATAACTCAACAACGCCTGGACCAATTTGGCCAATTCTTTTTTTGTTGTGTTTTTTATTATCAGGAGAAGGTTCTTATGAAATAAAAAATTAAGAAAGTTGCGCAGAAAATTATTACGCTGGTGAAACCGCGGGCCGTAGCTAGTTAATAGATAAATATAGATATTCGCATCCCTACTTCCTTATGCTTACTTCACTATTCCCTTTTGCCTACTAGATATCCTACTAATATTTTAAATGCGAAAGTTTGTGTGTGTGTATATGTTTGTTACTCCTTCACGCAAAAACTACTGGACCGATTGCGATGAAACTCGGTATCTAGACAGCTGAAGATCTAGATTAACACATAGGGTATTTTTTTCCAGATATTCCCACGGGATCGGGATTTACGCGGGTGAAACCGCGGAGCGCAGCTAGTAATAATATAAATTCAAAAGGAACTGTCTATTTGTTACATTTTCACAATGTGCTGAACCAATTTTGATAAATTTTGGTAGACTAGCATTTGCCCGCGACTTCGTCCGCGTAGAAGTCGAAAACTTGAAGTAAATTGGACCAAGGAATCACGTTGTCCCATACAAACTTTTCCCCCTTTTTCATTCATTCAGGACAAAGAATGCTTTATGTATAGAAGAAGATATAGGTAGAGATAGATCCTTCTTAAAGGACAAGGGAGCTAGAAAAAGACCTAGGATATTTTTCTCCGATCCTAGACTGACGTAGGTGATAACGCGGGGCGCAGTTAGTTCACAATATTAATAGTATTTTACAAGATAAATCGTAGTAAACAAGTATAGTTGTTAATAAGAAAATCTCAACAAAATTTATAGATAAATTCAACGTTATCTTTTAATACTAATCCTCTCTTAATCAGTAAAGCAATTTAGATTTGTTCACAAAAATATCTATCGGCGATTTCAACTGAGATCCTTTAATGGAAAGACAGTTCAAGATATTAGCAAACATAAAATGTGAACCGTTGAAACATAAACTTTCCTTATTCTAGAGTAATAAAGTTGAAATTCCTTTGAAATTTTATTCGTGAGCCGTAAAATTTTTGATGGAAACTGAGTTCAAAAATTAGGGTGCGAGTGAAAGCGGGGTTTGGTCTCTTTTTCTGTTAATATTGAAATTTTTGCCTATTGTTGGTACAATGGTACGCAGTGGTCTGCAAGCCTCTTTCCTTGTCCCACTGAAAAATGCTTTTTCGAAAAACCTTTATCCCCGAAAGAATGGAATGAACCTTGTTAAGCAAATAATATAGAGTAGAATTTAATTTATTCGAACAAACACATTTTTATATGAAACAATAAGAGATATATTTAACTTAATTACAGAGAAAAAAACGTTGATCTAAGTACTGAAAAAGCAAAACGAAAATTAACAAAAATATGATTACAAAAAACAATGTTCAAAAGCCATTTATTGTCCCAAATGAGTCGATTTCAGCTAAGAGAATCAAAATAGAAATTACTTTATTCATTACAGAGAAAATTAAATACATATTGAATGAATATAATTAGTATAAAGTTATCTATCTATCTATCTGAGAAGTTGTGAGTATGCGCTGCAGATACGCACGCACATCTGCAACGCTGGTCTTCCTAGCCAGACCCGTGTGTGACTTTTCCGCTCGAAAAAAACGGCTTGGTTTTCAAGTGAAAAATTTAACTGCATGATTTCCAATGAATAAAGCATTTTGAAATAGATTTTATAACCAAACCCCAAAATCGCTTTAACTCTAGCCTCACCCTTAAACGTTCTGTGGGTAAATGAGGCCATCTTGGAACGGAAATTATCAGCTATGCGGCAAATGTGGTACCGATATCGCTTATCTGTCCTAACCTAACCGAAGCACGGAGTACCGACATCTATTGAACAAATATTTTAGAAGGTTCACCATACTTCGGTCTCTTGTACAGGCAAAAACTAAATATCTTCAAGAAAGCATCATGATACCTATACAAACTTGTAGGTGAAAAACTGATAAAACAAAATATGATTTAACTAACCCGGTAAAATCAATTAATCGACGAATTGAACACCACCCAAGGACCTGAGTAGAGTTAAGATTAAAGCCCGGTGTAAAGCATAGTCTCCTAAGTCACTGAACTAAAAAGGAAAAAAAAACCCTTTAGTTCTGACAGAACTACTCAATCGAACAGTTGGGACTAAATGCGGGCTTCAGGATTCAACGGCTAATATCAAAGGTTTTTTGAGAAGTAAAATTCTTTAAAATCATCGACAAAGTCAATTGAAAAGAAAAATACCTACAAACGAACACTTTGTTTGAAGTATTCGGTTTCCTCCTATTTTTTTTTTTGAAGGCGATTAAAAACTGGACTTCATAAACGTCATAAACACGTCTTTGTAAAGAATATAAGGAAATAGGAAACCTGTTTATTATGACATACCTTCCTACCTTCTAATAAGGACGTTGGATTAGCTACATCTTGACGTAAGATGAAATGTTTTACGAACTTTGCCTATTGTCTATTGGTCAGAATCAATTACCTATCTGTCGACTACCGTGGATTCAAATTACCATTTTCTGACCTCAGACTACAATAAATAGTAGTCTGAGTTTCTGACATCTAAAAATATGAAATTCGAATTCTTAGCTGACTGACTGATAGATCTAGCTTAAGGCGCTCTTCCAGTACCGTGTGTAGGTATTCACAGTACGTCACAGCCCCCGCTCACAAAGACGTTGCGTGCTGCGTGCTAACTGTTATATTTGATCGATATGCAAAACATTTTAGCATTATTATCCACAAATATAGTTCCTAGAGGTCAAAACCTATCATTTGATTCATTTTTAGAAACAAACGTTAACTATTTTTGAATAAAACCCGATAAATGATCTAATAATTCTCTATTTTCTAACATTTTTTTTATCGGACGAAGTTGGCATATCATGTTTTCAATCACAATAAACAAAAATATGGTTATTAAACTACAATATCCATTTATACCCAAATAACAAAAAAAGAGTATTTGATTACTTAGAGTTGCTTAAAACAAAGGTCGATTTTGGTAGCTTTATTACCTGGCCTTAAACATCTGTCCTATGAGATATTAAATTTGGAAAGTGGGTTCTTTATAAAGTGTAGCTATCCACTAAAAAAGGGTTTTTTGAAATTTCAACCCTAAGAGAAATGTCGTGTGGAGACGCGGGCAAAAGCTAGTCTTTCCTATAAAAAACTGTCAAAAAAATTACGGACAACAGGTTATCCACTATTAGTAGGGTAGGATTTAGCCCATAACTCAGTCGTTCGTATCTGGAGCATTTAAATTTTTGTATATGCAAGCCTCTATCTGAAGTTTGAAGGGATTTGTGAGTCGACTACAAGAATTATGGGGATAAAAATGACCCATCTTGACTAAGATATTGTGAGAATAGCTGACGCTGATGAGGGAGTTTTTCTAATATTGATAGCAATGATGGCTTTAGATATTGTGGGAACGAGTCGATGCTAAAAAAAAAATATGTAAACAATTTGTTTGGGCGAAGGATTCCTTATATGATAAAGAGTTGTTCTAGATGTGTAGATGAACATCTTTTGGAAATTCGAAGATTTTTTAAAGAGGTCATGATTTCTCAAAAATGTGACACTCGTCCTCTCCTCTCCATTCCTTTATCTATATCTTGAAAATTCCGTAAATTTACAGTAATTTTACGGTAATTATCACGAATTTTAAATTAAAATAGGTCTTTTATTTTTAAAAAACTGTACTTATCTGATTTCACGGTTTACTTACAAGTACCTTACAAAGTTTTTCGCGTCGCCGCGCCTCGCCTCGCCAGAAACCGCATTGAGAAATACTTCAAGGTCACAGGTTCTAAACCTGTAACCTCAATCACAGTTATTCTTAAAAACAACATTAAAAATAATGTCACTTTAAAACATTATCATTTCCCTGATAAACAACAGGTAAAAACCGTCACGTTTAAGACCGGTCCCAAATTGTCCCAAAATTAAAGTAAATACCGCATAAATCTGTTTTCTTCTGCAAACTTTGGTGTAGCACACATGTAAGAGGCGCGGACGTGGCGGCGACACGCTGCACATAGACAATTAAAAATTCCACCCCTCCCGTCCTACTATTTCATAAAATAAATTAGACGCAAATTGGAGAAACCGTGACGGAAAAGTACAGGATGAAGTTACCATAGTGAATTATTTTTATAATTATTTTACGATTAATAGAACCACATCCACAATTTGATATTATTATAACGATAGTTCGATTGATAGAACTCCGGCGATCGGACCACGACTAATAAACGTTTTAATCGATAGTGTTGCATGATAATATTGAATACTATCAATTGTTCAGTTGTTCTGTAATATAGGTAGAAATCGATAGGACATGGTATCGATTGTTTTTATCGATAGTATTACTACGCGTCATACTATCGATGCGATCGATAGCATAGCATGGGCAAGTGCATGGGTAGCTGATTCTCGATTATCTAAGATTATTGGCAACATCAACATTTTTCAACTATTTTTAGGATTAGGAATAAAAACCTTCAGACAAGCCCAAAATTTTATAATTAAATAAAGTTTCTTCCCCACATCAATTATCAAATATTTCACCATTGACATTTTTTCACGTCTCTTCTAAATCCGCGCCCCGTCTCTGCCAAATCTGCGCCGCTCGCCACTCCTGTGTAGGTTCTGTCTTAATAAAATTTCGTAATCAATTGAGGTCCTAAGCAAACGAGTGTTAAGGACGGTTGACCCTAAGCGGAAAAACATTTTGGAAAACAAATTACTTTTTGTAAAAACAACACTACGGTTTAACATTGTAGTTTTGGCGGGTAAATGGGAACATTTTCGGCTCGAAAATGGGACATTAACATTTTTCGTTGGAAAATGGAAAGTTTCCGGAAACGTGTTAATAATTTTTAACATATTTTATAATGAGTTGCACCTAATGGTATTTTGGCCGCCAAGTGTAAAAATTACATCGGTTTTTTTTTTCGGGGAAATATAATAATCGCTGTGTATTTTTATATTATTTCAGGAAATAAAAGTGTACAGGTGAAGTGATGTGGTGACTTTTTCTCGTTGATTAAAAAGTCTAAAGCAAGGTTTCGTTAAATACCTACTTTAGCAAAACAAGAAGATAGATAATAGTAATTCACGATCCAGTTGGCACAATGGTCACCATGCCGGACTGCCAAACACAGGGTTGCGGGTTCGATTCCCGCCTCAGACAAGTATTTATGCTTAGATATTTGTCTGTGGTCTGGTTGTTTCTATGTATTATATGTATATATTTACAAAAGAAAAGTATATAAGTAGTATATCCGTTGTCTAGCACCCATAATAGAAGTCTAGTTACTTAGCTTCGGGCTAGCTGGCGATGTGTGGAATGTCCTTCAATATTTATTTATTTATAAAAAAACTCTTGATTGTACCAAATGAAGAAATAAGAAGAAGGAGTAGAAGACATTGTAGATACTTGACACTGGCTATTTACACGAATTGTGCGCAGCCAAATCTAGGACCAATAAACGTAGTAAATTACTGTTTTTTTTTTCTTTTCTTTTATTATGGCTTCGCACGTATGCATTTAGCCAGTGTCAAGTTATATTTTGCATCAAATTGACCCGGTTTTTCATAAATCGGGCCCAAAGTGTTTCAATACAGTCAAAGTCGTCATAGTCCGTCAAGTCAGGGGCTATAGTAAAGCGGTGGCAAGTTTACCATAACCTTAATAGGAGATTTGGAGGCAACGAGAAAACTGCATGTTTGACACTGATTTTTACTTTCACTACACTTGTGCACTTTCACAGAACTAAATTGAATAACATTCCACCAGAATTATACAATTCAACTCGGGTTACATCTAAGTTTCATGAAAATAAAACTGCAGCACGACATGTTGTTAACTCGTTCCCGCCAAAACGCCTAAATTACTGTTATTCTATGTTTTTTTTGACGTGTAAAACGTCTTTGCAATCGATCAAAAGAGTAGGGGATCGCTTACAAAAACCATACGTAATTAATATAACGTCATATATGCGTCATAAATTGTAATAGGTTTAAAGAAAGAGTCTAATTTACCTATTTTTAGAAGGAACACAATAAATAGTTGGAGTCCTTGCTGTAACCAGAAGGTCCAAGTATCCAATATTATGGTTAGAAAACAATAAGATTGAATTAGCTACAACCGTAAAAACTACACGAATTAACTGCGTCTACGTCCCTGAAAGACATTTTTAGGGTTACGTATCTCAAAAGGAACCCTGATAAGATAACTTTCTTGTCCGTATTTCTGTCTGTCTGTCTGTCCGTGTGTCACCTACGATTTTTTTTTTCTATGAATATGGGCTACCTAACCAAATACCTATACCCAGTGTTAATTTGCTACAAAAACAAAATACTCAAATGAAACATGCAAACACTAATATCTGTTAAGTGATTAGCTTTGACATAAATTCGAATATGCAGATGCGAACGACGCCGGGGGACATCGCTTGTATAATTAAACTTTATATACATATAAGTACGTACGGACAGACTGTACCTATCGGACTAACTAATTAGACTTCATTTAAATTTCTGTTTGTGCAAACGTCACCTGAATTTGTGTGGAGTAATGGGGATTTTAACATTTTGGCATAGTAAAATACAAATCAAGTACTATATAGTAAATAAAAAAACATAATATCTTTTGCTTGTTTTATTATGAAATATCATTGAAATAAAATTGACTTTTATGTATTTCAGGCAGACCTTATACACAAATTAAACATTTTGTACTTTTTATAATTTATCAACCTCATATCAACAATCAAAATTAATTTATAAATATTTACAAGCAATGTAAATAAAAAATCTATATAAAAAAAATCAAGAGGTGTCAGAATTGTATTATATCTTAGAAATAGGAATAGTTATTACTGGCCTCTATATTTTACAGCAACGGTAAGAGATTATACCGTGACAGGTTTCTCCATCAAAAAAAAAGTCTAATATATAAAAAATATTTTATGCCATTAAACTTTAGGCGAACCTGACCATTTAAAAAGATTTGTTCCATAGTACTGGTTTTGGTATTAATGTGTCGGTTTGAAAAGTGACCACGAAACTAAGAAAAAAATCTGACCGTTTCCTATGCCAAAATGTTACAACCTCTTCGAATGTTTTAGTAATTTAACGAATTTAACGACCATTGTTACGGATAACGAATTTATGGGACTAGTGAGACCTGGTGCCCTGTGGTTTTGCTTGCGTAATCTGATCACTAGGGTATATACTAGGTTCCGCTCTAAACCAGTGAACAAATCAATCGATAGATTCAATTCTACTTTCCCACTCTAATTTATCAATATATTTGATTATTTTACCTTCCACTCTAATCTTATAGCCAACTAGCTTAAACCCGTGACTTTGTCCGAGTGGGGGTAACATTTTCCAAAATTATTTCGTAGCGGATGCTACGTATCTATCTGAAGGCCAATTTTCGTAAAAACTATTGTTAAATTTCCATTGCAATATCATTTCGATTGTATTTGTATTAATAAATATACTCAGTGTAGCTCAAAATATCATAAAAGTCAGCTTTTGGTATTCTCAAGAATTTATCTTCCTAAGAATTTTGATCTCTGCCTGAGGTTGCCTGGAAGAGACCGCTTTCAGCGGTAAGACCGCTTTCAGCGGTAAGACCGCTTATTGTGCTAATGTTTGTTTTTTTAGTTTTTTTTTAATATAAGAATAATAAGATAAGAATGAGATATAAGAATATCTGTTATAATCAAAATGCAATGGAACGTTTTATTGCACACACAAGTTACAAAAAAAAGTAAATACAATTATTATTAAAAAAAACTAAAAAAAAAACAAACAAGTTATCTGTTATATTCGAAATGCAATGGGAATTAGATTGCAATGTAATTTCAACAATTTTATTTACGATAATAATTGGATTTCTGTATGCTACTTGTATTTGAACGGACTGTTTTCCGTAATTAGACCCTTTTTAATTGGGTCCCTTTTTGCGTGAGGATGGAGTAGGCTTGCCCAGCATAGCATTTTCTTGAGAAAAATTCATTGGTGCACGGTCGGCCGGGATTCGAACCCACGACCTTCAGAATGAAAGTCGATGTATCTACCACTAAGCCAACACCGCTCTCTATGCTAAAGGAGATCTTTTACCGCCCATACATTGTTTGCCCGTTGCGGTACCCGTTGATACTTACTGGGTTCTAAAATATACAGTGAAGGCGCTCTTCTATTACCGTGTGTAGGTATTCACATTACCTTAGCCCCCGCTCTCAAAGACGTAGCGTGCTGCGTGCTAACTGTTATATTTGATCGATATGCAAAACATTTTAGCATTATTATCCACAAATGTAGTTCCTAGAGGTCAAAACCTATCGTTTGATTCATTTTTAGAAACAAACGTTAACTATTTTTGAATAAAACCCGATAAACGATCTAATAATTCTCTGTTTTCTAACATTTTTTTTTATCGAACGAAGTTGTTCATATCATGTTTTCAACCACAATAAACAAAAATATTGTTATTAAACTACAATATCCATTTATATCCAAACAACAACAAAAAGAGTATTTGATTACTTAGAGTTGCTTAAAACAAAGGTCAATTTTGGTAGCTTTATTAGCACCTGGCCTTAAGCGATTTATATGTAATTATAATTTCAAATCACGGGCAGTTATTTTATCCGTTACGTTAATTGACTTTAGCTGTGCTTTGATATAATACAGTCAGATATTACTTTGAATTTTATATTATTTAGCTAATGCATCTCATTTTTCCGATAATTTTCCGGAATTAAAAAAATCTCAAAATATAAAATTCTTTATTCACTTGGAATCATACAATTTATACGAGATCACATAGAGGCGGTTTAAAAATTAAGTTAGGATGTGTACCTTCGGAAAGCGCCCACCAAAGAGAAGAAGACACAAGAAACTGATGGGGTATGGTCCGAAATCGTGACCCAGCAGCAGTATTAGGATAAATAAAGATCCCGAAAATCAAAAAGTTACCGGCATTCTTGTTCAACAAAACTAGAAAGAAAACTTTTACATTTACTCCAATCATATTTCTTAGTACTTGATAGTAAAAACATTAGTGTGTAAGAAATTAAATATACTTACAATTTCATACTACCGGTGGGGTTCGAACCTATGACCCCCACTTAACCGTAGCGGTGCTCTAGTGAACTAAAAAAATTTTGAGAATGTTTCATTTGTCTTTATTTTCTCTAAGTGTGAGTTTAACAATTTAAAAAAATGGGAACCTATTTGTGCTTATATCCGCGCGTAAGAAGTTGTATGTCCGTTCGTCTATCTGTCTGTCCATCTGCTATTTATTTTGCGGGCAGCTTCAACCTGTTACTTTAGTGTTACAGTGATGCGCGCGCATCAAAAAATTTCACTCTCGCAGCTTCAACCTGTTTTATTTTTAGGTAAGCTTCAACATGTGACTTTTGCGTACGGATCTTAAATATTCATTCTCATCATTTTATCATAACGCGCTTAAAGAACCACTACAAAAAACATTCTTGTAACATTAATGAAATTCAATGAGATACATGTCCATCACCAAATCAACCGGTTTACTGTTGTAATTAATTCCTAGAGGACGTCTGCAACGGCACGCCGAATGTGTGCAGTTGCTAACTCCATGTTATGCATGATATACTGCGACTAACATAATTTGGTATTTTAGTTTTGACAGTAGTAATATAATCATGATACAACTTGCAAAGCTAAAAAGATTAAATTATATTTGAACTCACAGAGCAAACCTATTAAGGTGAAAGGGTGCCGGTGCTCTCTTCATACAAACGTAGTCGACTGTTTCCTCCCTGGATAATGACACTAGCACAAATATTTTAGTGAAATAAAACCTATAACTGCCATGACTATGCCCCTATGTTTTGATTTTTTTCATTTTCTAATTATCATCGATTCAAAAAACAAAAAAAAAACATAGGGGCATGGTCATGGCAGTTATTAGTTTTATGCAATAAAAATATTTACTCTAGTGTCACTATCCAGGGGGAAAACAGTCGACTACGTTTGTATGGAGGGAGCCCCCGGAGCAACAGTATTTTACTTGTATTGAGGCATAACTTTTATTTATTTTTCTGAACCGGCAGTGTTCTCTATACGAAACCCGTTTATCCATTCATTACGGAACATCCTGTATATAAGCATATTCTCAGAAAAACTTTGTTTGCGCGACTAAGGGCAACTTAACGCCATTTGTTGGTGGTGGTTGGAGTCAAGCATGCTTAGCTGTAGCGCTGGTCTTCCGGCAAGACTCATCTAGCTAGGGTATATTATAGTATATATTAAGAGAATATATTATAATACACTAGAGTACGGGCAGTTCACAAACTGTATGGAGATTATTATGATTGTTACTAACGATTCACATTAATTCGTTATTAGTTGGAGCTCCAAAATATCAAACCGGTGTTAGTAAAAGTTTTTCTTGTCTAATGACGTTTCGAAAAGGCGCGTAGTCCTGTGTAAAAAGTGACCGTAAACTGACGGAACATAGAGAGCGCGTTCCGATTAATCAAAAAAATGTATGCGTCCGAAACTCGAACGCCACAGGAGTATCAATACAATATAAGCGAGTTACAATAGAGCTATGGCCGCTACAACGCGGAATCCCTCGCGTCTAATCGCTTCATTTAGCTGACACGGTCATAATTTACGATTGCGAACGAGTGCTATCACCGCCCCCTGTATATACATCACCGTTGCAATTAGTTGGTGTCACTTGGTACCTGGTGGATACCTGGTCTAGTTGTGAACTTTAGAAGCTATCTATCGCTATTATTCGCTATTGGGAATAACGTAGTACCTTTCTTAAAACGAATCATATTGGCTTTCACATCTGATTATTTATATCCTTTATAACTTTAATCCGAGGATGTAGTGTCTGGGGCATTTATTAAATGATTTAGGCTTGTACAAAACCTATACCTACCTCTCAGCTTAATCGACCGTGTCCAGAGGAAAGAACTAAGTCACAAATCACTAATCACTAAGCAAATGGTGCGATCATTACTTTCACTATAAGAAATGTATAATAACACACATACATTTTTGAAAGAACAATTCATTGGTGCACGACCGGTCGGGATTCGAACCCACATTCTCGGAACGAAAGTCGAGATCTCTATCACTGGGCCACACCGCTCTTAAAACTAGTCAATAAATAATGATGACTGTAGTTTACTATTTGAGTGCGAACGTCTCATTTTGTAGTCAACAAAATTTTACCAGATGTAGCAAATCCTTGCCGTCTTGCCTTTACCTACTAGCAAAGAAGTCAGATTAGCTTAATCCCCAGTGTGATGCTATTATAGATACTCAATCTAATACCTACAAGCTGTTCACACTCTGAAAACAATTAGAACGTTAAGAGCTAAAGGAGCGCAGGATTTCTAAATTTCCCTAAACGTTGAACGTGTTGGCAGATTTTGCCGCCGTAAGCCCTTGTACACAATAGAGTAACCAGCGACAACGACAGTAAAGAATAATGGCAATACTGGAACATGATTCACAAATAGAAAAATATAACAAAAATCCGTTTTTCTAGATTACAATTAAATTAATAGTATTTCGTGAACTTGATGTAAAAAAAAGATATAAGCATTTAACGTCACTTTCTTCATCAAAATCTGACGCCACACATATAGGAACTTCAAGAACCTAACCTACTTGCAAATAAGTAATTTTTGTTCGAAGTTTTGCCATTATTCCTTCAGTTTGGAAGTACGTGCCGCGATGCTGAACACTCCGGTGTAACCTCCGGGGGATATTAATCTAAAGGTCAGAATATCCAGATGCTACAAAGATAACTGGCTACTTAAAGTAGAGAACAAGAATACGCGAGCGAGAGTCTCAACTATTCGCCGAGGGTCGCCCCCGATTATCAAGGCGTTTCATGGTTTGAGTCTCGAACTGCTTGTTAAAAAGACTAGAGAAAAAGTTCTGGCCGAAGGACGTGGTGTCCCGTTGCTTCCGCTGACAAATTCCACAAGACAATATAATCATTTCCATAGCCATTCTGTTTGTATTAAAAGAGACCTCCCTATTCCTTACCGACGGTTCTGAAGTTACAAGAGTCAACCTGTGGATGGAGATATGCCCCACCCTCGTATTACTCGGACCCTACATATACCCTACCCACTGGTCATGATTTGCCATAATCAGTGTGGAAATCACTTAATTGAATGAGGACTCGAGTTGGTCTCTGCAGGATCTGGGATCTGTGAAGTCTGGTAAGATGGATTTAGTGCGACTGCGGGCCCTCCAGCCCCTACAGCCCTAGCAGCCCATTAGCAACCCTCAAGTCTAGAGTGAATAGGTTCCTTCTAAGTGAGCATGCTAATCGACCTCATCTTCGCTTCCAATTCGGTGAAATGAAGTCAAATGTATAAAAATAAATAAATAAAACCGACATAGGTTAAAAATATTACCCTCCCGTGGTCGGGAAAAAAGGTTTGTGTAATTTTGCTTTTTAAATACATTTTTATCTTTTCTTTTGTTCATCATAATTTTTTGTGGGAAAAAATAAACTATTATTTCTCATGGTAATGTCTTATCAAGTCGCATGTTACTCCAATATGTTGTTCCAGTAAGCTCGACAGATCCCTTCCCATTGGCTGAGCTTTGAGTACTGTAGGTACTGGACGACAGTAAATTCACTTTGAGATACGTTTTAAGAGATGGAATGATGCGACTTTAAAAAAAAGATATTTTTTTGAGGGAATTATCACTAGGAAATTCATTTTAGCTTTGACACAAAATAGATAAATAATTTGGGCATCAACTTATTTTACTCCAGCAGCGCCCTGTGGTTTCGCCCGCGTAAGTTCTGATTCCGTAGAATTATCGGGATACAGGGCAACCTATTTTACTCTCAATTAACCATCATCATACCAAGTTTTATCAAAATCGGACCAGTAGTGGTTTCGGAGTCTATTTGTTAGAAACAAAAAGCTTTCCTTTTCAAAATATAAGTTGAAACTCAGAATTTTTATATTGAAAAACATTGCCATCGCGCGGTATTATTGCATATTTTTTCCAAAACAATTTATTGCACAATTTCAGTGTTAAATTCTTGAAATGTCCCAAAATGGCGCAGTAATGTGAGTATTTATTATGACATGAGACCCGCGTACGTGCAACGAGTTTGAAGATAAAATCTCCACTAAACAATCAATAAATAATCGGAAATACTGAGTTTTAAAATGTCTGTATAGTGCAAAATTATAAATTTCTCCCTGAACTTGAAGAAGGCTATAAAAATGTACATATCAGCTCGCTACATCCTATGTCTCAAATAAACCCTACCCATATTGGATTAGTCGTAGACCGCGGTCTCTTTACCAACAGGTAATCGACCGAGCTGCTCATTTGCGGACTTCATTACTCCCCTGATGTACTAAAATTAAATTTAAATAAAGTACGTCCAGGAGACGGACTTTATTTAATATCCCGTACCTTCAGCTTTTGTGAACCCGCAAGAGAGGCTCCCTCCTGGTTCCGATCTGCAATGGTCTATGTGGAAGTCACTTAATCGACTCCGGACTCAAATGGGCTATTGCAGACAACAGCAAATGAGGGTATATTGCACCGACTAAGGAACAATGCGAGTGTGGAGCCCCGTCGCAGTCCATAGTGCTCCTACTCCAATGCCCACTTTGCCCTAATACCTGCACATTGGAGAACCTGATAGACGCCTGCTGCTGTTGCAGTGGTAGTGGCTAACTATTAGGCAGGAAACATTTGACTGGTCGAACGTCACAACTCGAAAAGAAGAAAAAGAAGACGTACTAATAAAAATACTTACTTACGCTGGCTCAGCGATCCAAAGTGGATCTTGGCCTCCGACACCAAAAGACGACATTCATTCAACCCTATTCTGTACCACTTGCTGCCAATCGGCGATATTTAATTCATTATTTTATTTGTCTTCTTCTTCTTCTCGTATAGTAGTTTGGCTCATCTATTGTTAGAGTTTTCCGATTACCTTAAGGCCTCTAACTTGACCTAACGACTGCTACTAGAGGCAGCAACCGGGACCAACGGCTTAACGTGCCTTCTGAAGCACGGAGGGGCTCTCGAAAATACACTTTTGCCACATGACTAATTGGTCACACATCGAAGTAATGACCGCGCCAAGCGTCGCTTAACCCGCACGACCGTAAACGATCAGCGAGCTTCGCTTAGCTGTGAGCCTCCCTCATCCATTTTATTAGTAAGGAAAGTCTACAGCTTCTCAAGTTAAGTTTCCCCGTTTAATGGTGCCATGTGACTCGTCGCGTTCCATCATGTTGTAAGGCATGCCGTTCTTCTTCTACGGGACCATGGTATGTCCTCCACACCATCAGGTGATATGAGGTAAAATGCAAGCTTATTTTGTGTAACAAAAATCCCCTTACATGATTGCTATGATTGGACACCACATTATTACACGACATCATATTCAAAAATCTCAAAATAAACCAAATCATGTATCATTCAATACACGTTCTAAAATTCTAGGTCAATACCTGAAATAAAAAAATACCAGCAATTAAAAAAGAAGGAAAAGGGGAATTAAAATCAAATAAACAAAGTCAATAGAAACTAGACGAAAAAAAATAAACGCAAAAAAAAATATTTGACTAAAATAAAATAAAAAACATAAAAAAAATTGAAAAAGAAATTAAATTGAACGGGATCCTACTTCTCCATCAGCTCAATTCAATTCGACAAACAACTTTACTACGATCAAACTGTCTTAATCCTAATTGGAACCCATGTAAACGCTCACACGAAAACATGTTCCCTCTCTCCGCAATTAATCCAGTTTGTTAATCATTACCTGGTGTTATTGCTAAGGATTATTTGTTGACTATCTGTTGTTAGAATGTTGTTCAAGGTTAGTTTGAAATTAGAAGGGTTTACCCATGTTTTGTAGTTCGGTTCGGTATTATAAATTTGCAAATTGTTTACCTTAATAATTTAGGAAAGCTTTGGAGATTTTTGTGGGTTATTTTCTAATCTGTCAGTAAAAATTAAAAAAAGTTATACCAATATTAATTTCAATTTAGTTTTTTCTCTTCAACTGTAACTGAACTTTTAAAAGTCAGTTATTAAAGTCTGTTTTTATTATATAGATCTGAAAACGCTTACTGCAGTCACCTTTTAAAGGTCGATCGAGAATTTTATATATTATACTAGCTGCACACCGCGGTTGCACCCGCGAAGTCCCGATCCCGTAGGAATATCAAAATAAAAAATTACCTAAACTGTTCCTCGAAAAATGGACTATCCAACACAAAAAAAAAACAATTTGAACCAGTAGTTCCTGAGATTAGCGCGTTTAAATAAACAAATAAACTCTTCAGCTTTATAATAATATTATTAAGTATAGATTTATCCTTCTCGTATTCAAAATTAAAATTAATTTGTTTATATTTAAGTTAAGCTGTTACGCAGAAGTTGAAATACTTACCAAAATATTCTCGACAATGGGGTTGGTACCCATGAATCCACGCACCGTCTCAACGTAGAGGTGGTCTTTACCAAACGAGCTTTAAAGCTATAGGAACTATGTATCACTGAGTTGAAATTACTGAAAGTCCATAATAACACAGAATAACATCTACTGTACCGACTTTATCCTTTCTCATTTAAAAAATAAATAGATAAATACACAATTTTATTCATAACACTACATGTAAAAAAAAGGAAAACCATAAACTTACAGAGAAAGATCCTTAAATTGCACAAACGGAAGGCTCTATCACCTAAGAGCGCACCTTGCAGGTCAAAGCTCAATTTAAAAAAGAAAATCTTGAAGTATCAAGAAAATTCAATCGCTGTATTCTAATAATTAAAAACAAGTACTTAAATAAATCAAATGTATTATTATCATCAGTTATTAAAATCACCACAAAAGATCGTTATACAAAATACAGGATGTTCTACATTGTCCTAACATAATATTGTACAAATATAATAAACTTAGTAAGTAATTAGGCATGTTGTATACTTTAATTCTGCAGCTGTTTGCGATTTATAATGCTAATTAATTTAGCGAGCAATATGTGTCGCTTGGTTATAAAATCTACACACGGTCTGTTTCAGTGATTGATATTTTAACCCCCGACGCAAAAGATATAAGTTTGACGTGTCTCTGTTTCTGGCATCGTTGCTCCTGAACGGATGAACCGATTTTGTTTTAGTTTGTGAATTAGTAGGGAGTGTTCTTAGCTATGTTTGATCAAAATCGGTTCTGCCGTTCAAAAGTTCAATGCAATATACAGTCGGGGTTTTTTTTAAATTTGTCTGTCAATATTTTTTGTCAAAAAAAACAAAAAAACATTGTCTCTGTCTAACTACCTACTTAAATAATTCTTACAAACTAGATTAAGTTTATTTATTTTACGATATTTTCCACTCTATAAAAAATCTATAGATCTCACACTATCATTAAAAATGTTATTTAATTTAATAAATTGACAAATTTGACTCAGACTGACCTCGTGCGTAAGGAACCCACTACAGCCTACAGTTTTTGTCCGCCTGCCTTCTAAGCTGGCTCAAACTGTAGCTTAATTCAATACCGAGATTTATATTTTTCGTTACTTAATAGCGAGCTCAAAAAAGTTATTGAGAAATTCACTATCCAAGTCGGCGAAATTTTTTACCTCTACCTAATATAAGACAAAGTATCTTCCCGCTGTCTATCTATCCCTATGTATGCTTAGATCTTTAAAACTACGCAACGGATTTTGATGCGGTTTTTAAGAGATTCAAGAGGAAGGTTTTCACCTCTGCCAAATTTGACATTTGGAAGGTCACGGGCAACAGCTAGTAACCTCCAAATCTCCTATTAAGGTTATGGTAAACTTGCCACCGCTTTACTATAACCCCTGTCTTAACGGACTATGACGACATTGACTTTTTTTAAACACTCTAGACCCGATTTATGATAAATCGGGTCATAATTTGATGCAAAATATAACTTGACACTGGCTAAATGCACGAGCCATAATTAAAAGAAAAAAAAACAGCTAGTAAAAAATATTCACAAGAAATTGTTCCCCATCGCTGCCGACAGTGTGTATCAATGAATAGTATGTTTACCTTCGTTATCTGGCCGACACAGCCACCGAGAACCGTGAGCCTGTTATTACGTGGTACGTAACCACACTCACTGACATCTCGACAACGACGCCCGACGCCCGACACCCGTACCGGAACATGTTCATTATTTCTCAATGTTCATTGTTCAATCAATTTAATGTTTATGTTTGATGGGTTTTTGACGAGGGCCTGTTGAGATATTTGTCCATATGATTTTTTTGCCATGTATTGTGTTGGTTCACTCGGGTGGAGCGTAAAGTCATACTTATTTAAGTTTTTTATATTAAAGGTAGGCATGAAGCAGAGCTTCCCAAACTTATTCTGTGACGCCCTTGGAAAGTTGCCATATTTTGCGATGCCCTGACCTTTTTACCATGTACATATACTCAACTATATAGCGCATATTTATTAAAGGCAAAAAAAACCAAAAAAAAGCAAGCGCACCCTTTTTTACCCGACTGCGCGATAAGGAGTGGTAATGTGTTTAGTCTATTTATTTATGTATGGTTGTTTGTTTGTTCCTTTGTGGCACTCTAGAGACCAAACGATATCTCTTTTCATTTGCTATTAATGAAAAGTATATGTGCTTCCTTTTCTAAACATAGCTTCTCAAAACGAGGTTCAAGTTTCGAAATTGCTCGTCTATCTCTACATTTATTTTGGATCTGTCTGTACAGATCGAATCACGACGCCCCTGGGATAATACCGCAGCTCCCCAGGGCGTCGCGTCGCACATTTTGGGAAGCCCTGGACTAGAGAGCATTTACAAGTACATCGAGCATTTGCTGTTTTAAATTGACTCGAACCACACTTCGAACAATTTACCTGTATTGTACCAATCGTAAAAAAGTTACATCACATTGAAATTCTCTAGTGAAGTCTATACTCACCCTAATATTGGCCAAAATGTTATCAAGATGATTGAATACAGCGCCAGCAGCTTCAATTTATGTTATTCAGAGCGTTGTAGTACCTGGGACATGTATTTGATGGAGTAGGCTTACCCAGCACCTACACCACCCATTCAGCTTGTCCAGAGGAAAGAACCCGTCCATGCATCTGGAGTCAACTAAGCTGCGGGAAAATCGCTATACCGCCTATTTGTAGAACATAATTTCAGTATCAAGCGTTTTTTTCCAAAAAAAATTACTGTATCTTATTTAATGGTTGTTACTAAATGTCTAATTTACTTACGTAAAGATACTTAGGTACAGATCTTTTCTTTATAATATTTTTCTACCTATGTTCTATAACCAAAATCATAGATATTTTTGGATTATTCTGTCGAATCAATCTGTCTATTTATACCTATCTGCATTGAACGATTTTTTCTGTTCTGTGTAAGATTTATGTGTTCAGTTATTTAAGTAGGTACTTATAAATAAATGGGTAAATTAAAACAATATAAAATTGGATTTTCAGTCTTTATTGAAAAAGTAGGTATATATATATATATATGTATTGGATCTATGCAAAGTACATTTTTTTATTTCGAGTCGCTGCTATAATCTTCGTTCGTAAATAAAAATTATTCTTATCTTGTATTGAAAACAAATATAGCAATTTTATCAGTTTTGAAAGATACAATGTGGTAATCTAATCTATAAGTTCTTCACTTTAATTAATGTCAATAGAAAATACTCAAACAGAATAACTTCTCGGTGTTTCTACAACGATTCTCTGAACCAGCACCGTTTCATTCTGATCCTTATTTTGATTATCACACTGTTTATTTTTCTTTCCTCTTGCTCCTTCTGTTTCACCATCCTTTTGATTCTTGTTTTTCGAGCAGCCACCTTTTCCACCTCTCATACAGCCTTCGTTTTGATTGCAACGGCAATTTCCGCATCCAAAATCAAAGTCATCAGGTCCAAAAGGTCCTCGTTGACCTCCATGTCTGCCAAAATGTTCACCGAAAGGTCCAAAGCTTGGTCCATGGCCCCAACCACGGCGTTCAGAAAGTCTTTCAAATGGTCCGAATGGGCCTCTATGTCCGAACGGGCCTAAATGTCCAAATGGGCCTCTATGTCCGAAAGGTCCATGTCCAAAAGGACCTCCATGGCCAAAAGGTTCATGTCCAAAATGACCTCTATGGTGCCGTCTGCAACCACACCTTCTGCCAGAACTTCCATCCCTTCGTTCACGACTGCAGGATCTATCACGAACCTCTTCATCACTTGATTCAGGACCATGTCCTCGTCTGCCAGAACAGCGACGTTGACGACCTTGGCGCATAGGTCCTTCCGGCCCAGAATCTCCTTGACAAGGACCACGGTGCCTAGCTGATTCAGGTCCGGAATCATCATGACAGCAACCAGATCTTCCATCAGAAAAGCCTGGTGGTTCAAACCGCACATGTCCAGGTCTTCGTTCCTGACATCCGAATCTCCCGTAAGGTCCAAAAGGTCCGCAGCCTGGTCCCTGCTCCCATGGTCCACATGCCATATAGCCCCTCATGATGATAGTTAAGCCTTCTATCGATCAATTGATTAAAGATTCAAAGTAAATTTGACCGAGCGAGGTAGAAGCGTTTAGTACTGAAGTGTACTATTTACTGACGAATCGTTATTCACTACCGCCCGTTTTATACTGATTATTTACACCGTATGGTGTAAACATAGAATTATATGTAAAAATGTTGAGTAAAATTCTATGTAATTGTTGAAATTATTGTGTCATTTACTTAAGCCTACCACAGTTGAAAAACACCATGAAACTTCTTTTTGTATTATGTAATATTGTACATTATATTCCTCCCATCCTCAAAATGTAACACGTCCTAACTTAGTTTTTAAGACGTTTCAGTGTGATTTCATGTAAGTGAATCCAAATTAATAAAGAATTTTGAGTTTGAGTTTAACTTTGAAAAGAAAAGATGGAAATTAAAAAATGGTAACGAAAACAATAAATGGTAAAAAGTAAGTAATAACAAATCAGTTTGTATGTTTGCTTGTCTGTATCCATGGTTTTATAACTCCGAAATATCATTGAATTCTCTTGTTTAAAAGCTAAATGTTTTCTATGAAAGTCGTTTTTGAAATACAAAAATATCATTTTTTCCATTCTTGAACTCGTTCCATATATTTTTGTATGGAGTCATCAAGAAATAATTAAAAATTTTATTTGTTTACAGACATAATATACTTGTTTGACGTCAGGAACCGAACCTGTAACCTTCTACGTCGTGCGATTGTTACACCGCGCCACATATCGTCAATTTTGTTATTCATATGCCTTATCTATAGCAACATATTATCTATTTTGAATTGAATGACTAATTTCAATAACAGGCTTTGTACTTATTTCAATAACGGGGGGTGTTGCAGTAGCGACAATGGGGGCTAAACTACATCTTTTAACTATTAATTGGGGATCCCTTTCATCGAGCTATTTAATGGATGAAAAGTATTTTATATGAAATAAAATAGGTCAGTAAATAAATTGCAAATAAGTCTTATATTTATAAAATACTAGCTGCGCTCCGCGGTTTCACCCGCGTAGGTCCTGATCCCATGGGCAAATCGGGATATAAAGTAGCCTATGCGTAATCCAGGTTTACAGCTATCTACATACAGAGTTTCATCGCAATCGGTCCAGTGGTTTTAGCGTGAAGGAGTAACAAAGTCAAAGTCAAAGTCAATTTTTTATTCCTTTGGATGCTTAATACAATTGTAATAGACTACATGGATACGTCTTAAAAACTAAGTTAGGATGTGTGCCTCGTACAAACAAACATACACACACATACTTTCACATTTATAATATTAGTAGGATATAGTTTTTTAGTAATGGTCTGGGGTGTCTATAAGTATCCTACTAATATTATAAATGTGAAAGTGTGTGTGTTTGTGTTTGTTACCCTTTCACGCAAAAACTTCTGAACCGATTGCGATGAAACTCGGTATCTAAATAGCTGGGGACTTGGATACATATAACACAAAGGCTACTTTTTATTCTGATATTCCCACGGGATCGGGACTTACGCAGGTGAAACCGCGGGGCGCAGTTAGTCTTATATAAAGGCTGTAATCCATCTAAGGTTTTGGTATACGTCATATAAAGATTGATTTATACATTTATACAACTCTTTATTGTACCATATCATAATCATAATTCTAACATTTATAAATTCCTGAAAAAATTAATATATGTAAACCAAACAATATGGCACAATGAGCGGCCTTATCACTAAAAGCGATCTTTTCCAGGCAACCTTTGGATGGACAAGAATGAAATAAAGAGATCGGTGGGTGGGTATAAAGTTGGGATTAATGTGAGTTTTCATGTTATGTTGCAATCATTTCATAGAACTGGGGTAGGTATCACTGGAAACAAGTCCATACAAGTAACTAAGATACAATAATATTTCACAATATTCCGCAATGGAATACAAATGTCTCAAGTTATGTAAAAAAGAAAATAAAATTATTAAATTGTCACAAATATGGTGACAGTTGACTTAATTTATTAGAAGCGCTCCGTGGTTTCACAAGCACTAATTCCCGATCTCGTAGGAATATCGGGATAAAAGCTAGCCTATGTTACTCCCAATTAATCAAGGTATTCTCATACCAAGTCTCATTTAAATCGGTCCAGTTTTTCAGAGTCTATTCAATGCAAACAAACAAACAAAAAATCAAATCTTTCCACTTTATCTATATATATAAAAGGGAAAATCACTGACTCACTCACTCATCACTAAATCTCAGAAACTACAAGTGCTAGGAGTCTCAAATTTTGCATGGTGGTTCCTTTTATGACGTAGGTGCTTACTAATACGGGATTTTACGAAATTCTACCCCTAAGGGGGGTAAATGGGGGGTGGAAGTTTGTTTCACTATATACGTAGCGAAGCACGTACCGGGCCGCTAGTAATTTTATAAGTCTAAAGAAGTATAGGTTTAGACAGTGGTCCGGGGTATCATCCGCGTAAGTAACATTTTGGCAAAGCAATTTGGCGATAAAAATCTTAATCCCAAGGGTTCAATGTACCTTCATACCAAGTTTCATCAAAATCGGTTGTAAAGTTTCAAATAAAAAGATATTTATTTTCTGTAACATTAACCATGGGCTTTAGTACCTTAAATCTAACTCGCTATCTCTACCCGGTTTTGAAAAACCATCAAATAGCGAGTCGGACTCATGTACGATGGGTTCCGTACCATGTTGTAAGTATGTATAGGAACCCTACTTAATTTTTTATTTCTGTTAAAATTTGTTGTTATATCAGCAAGTGAAATACATCATCTGTAAAAGTTTCAACTGTCTAGCTATCACGGTTCATGATATACAGCCTGGTGACAGACAAACAGACAGACACGGACGGACCCTTTGGGTCCCGTACCCTCTTCCTCTTAGGAACTCTAAAAAGGGTATTTTTATTCTTTTGAAACCTTTTAACTCGGATAACACCACGATTATAAAGTTACCAAGTTATATCCACAGACGGATTTCTCTCCAACTAAAAATGTAGTTGAATATTTATTTTATTACATACACACTAGCGCCACTTTTAACTGAAGTAGTAACTTGGTTAGATTGCTAACCGTTTCACAATATTATGAAACTCAAGTACCTATTAGATGAGTCACAAGATACCTACATAAATACCTACTTCCTAAGCAATTTCAGTAACAAATTTGCGTCATTTATGTTAATCTAAATGTAAATACCACAAGACAAGAACCTAAATTGTTTCTGAATTCGTATAAGTGTAATGACGTCACTAACTTTAAAAAAAATACAAGCGATGAATTTAGAACCTCCTCTTTGTTTTAAGTCGGTTAAATTTTAAATAAATAGGTTTACAATAAAAATTATAAGTAGGTTTCTGAATGAATTAAATGAAATGAATGAATGAATGAATGAATGAAATTAATGGAATGAATTCTCACACACTGTCAAGTAAAACTAGCCTGACAAAAAAGGGTTATGGGCAACTCACTTACTATGTGAGATTATAAGTAGGTAACTAGCCTCCTAAATACAGTTTTAAAATACATTATTACCTACTAAAACACATAATACAATACACAGGCTGCTTGTGGTCCCCACACTAGTCCGAGCCTTTCTCGTATCAATTAATCCCTTAACAATATTAATAACTCTATGGCTCTTTTTTTACTTTTTATTTGTTCAAAAGGAGACGAATTTTTGAATCAGTAATGATTCAAAAATTCGTCTCCGCAAGCTCACCCCTTAGGATGAGTGCTCGTAATGTGCCTTTACCGAAAAGCTAAGAAAGTGCGGCTGCTTTAAAATAGTACATTACGATATAAGTGTGGTAAATTGATCTTTGCATAGAGGCGGCATATAGGACGCGCGAGCGGTAGCGAGCGGCTTAAGAAGCCAAGATGCAAAGATCAATTCCACACGTAAATCTTACGAAGTTTTTTATCACAGTTGCGAATAAAAGAAAAGACTTGAAAACAAAATAATAATTAACAAAATATTTGTGACAAGTCTATGATTACATTTTTATAAGGCAATATTTTTTTTAATTAATTATGCTCCGGAAAGGCCAGGCTAAAGACTTTTAACCTATACAGCCTCATCTGACATACAATATTTTTTAGGGTTTTTCTATTTGTTTTTGCGTCAGGGGTTAAGAACAAAATACAATGGTATGGAAAAACAATATAATTAAGTAAAGAAACAACAAAAAATAAAAAACTCAATTTTTAATCGTTTTCTAAGTCATTATCACGTAAAATTTTTGCTAGCTAAAAAACTCTTTGGTAAGTATCTACCTTTTTTATACATCAAAACAGTATAACCCAGATACATTAAGAATGTTTCACCTATCTAACATGTAATTAGCAGTAAGATACCAATTTAACTTATCCGGATTACTTTTTGCACACTAGTGGCGTCGAGGTAATGCATAACGCACGCGTGCGTAATACGTTGGATTATGAGCCTAAAAGCGGTTGAATAACATCCACTTTATGAGCAACTGTAACAAAAAAAAAAGTTTTTTGTAAAAATTACCTAGTTACAAATCGAAATGTTATTTTCTAATTTTTAATTCTAGTACATAAATCCAATAACTGAAAGGTTTATTAGGCTTTGAAACTTTCCGAAATTTGAATTTACCTGGTATTCTTTAATTAATCGGCAATTATTGATAATGGAACTCTCATTCAAATTTATAATAGAATTGAATCTAAAATATAATAAACGTTTTTATAGATAAGAAATTGTGTTAAAGGTGGGTATAAAAACAGAACATCGAGTAGAAAAATTCGCGAATACACGAACATTGAGACTGCTCGCCTGGTCTATTTCAGCTGCTTCCACAGTTTCATGTCGTATGGCATCCTGCTGTGGGGGTGTGCTGCGGGTATTGATGGTTATTGATTCCAAAGGCCGGGAAACCGCGTCTCGTGCTTGTTTTGCTGCGTGCTGGGTGACGTCATTGTTGGGATGACGTCACCGGAACGTGACAATGACGACACATATCGGGAACGTGACGAAGACGTCACACAATGGGAACGTGACACTTTTTTGTGAATGCAGGTGTTTCATCAGTTTATTAGACGTTATCACGTCAAAAAAACAATTGCTTTGAAGGGCGAAAAGAAGATTGATAAATGATAAAATAGATAAACAAATAGATAGATAAACACTCTAATTGTACAACACACAAAACATTGAAAGTAACAAAAAGGACGTAAAAGCTTATTAACTACGAAATTGTACAAACAGGCGACCTTATCGTTTAAAGCGATTTCTTTCAGGCTTCAAATACTGGATGGAAATTACTGGAGCACATGATAAATTTAAGTTTTAAGTTATTGTCAATTAAAAATGCTTCTTTTGTTTTCTTGTGGGTTTTTGATTAATTTTAATATTAAAATACTCTTCAATTTAGATTGTCATAATTATTTAGGCAAAATGGTTTTAGTCTGTAATAACGTGATATTTCTCAAACTTAAAAGATCTGGAAAGCCCTCAAAATAACACGCAATTATTATTTATTTCGTAATCTGCAAATCAAAAAATCTCCATACATTAACTGGACACCCTAACACGCACAGCATCATAAGCTCAGGCACTGTTTGGCTATAAAGTAAGCGGTTGAGTATTCAGCTTTTGCGTATGATTACAAAGAAAAATAATAAAAAATAATATAAGAATTTGGTTGAAGCTGAAGAAGAAGTAGCCCTCAACAACCAACTATTAAGTTACTTAAGTTAGAATTTATTTTAATTTTGTTATATGTAATCATTTTGCGTTTTGTTTTTATGGTGCAATAAAGTGTTTATCTATCTATCTATCTATCTATTGTTCGACGACTTTTATAAACTCGAACATTTTTTGTAAATTTACTTCGTAAGGACCGAATGGATGTACCAAAGAATTCATACTTGGGTCTTATTCGAAACTCAGTCTATTATCTCGTATACAGCCTAGACACTTAACCGCATTGGTTTATTGGTTTTAGTCTAGCAGTAATGCTTACACGATTGCAAGGGGTGCAACTAAATATCCGAAAATAAAGATTGATGTCCAAAGGCAAAGTCAAAATTGTTCAACTCTAAAAATCACCAACTATTTAAATGACACATAATAAAATTGACAAGTTATTAAAATGACCAAAATAAATGGCCAATGATAAAATTGGCCAACCATTCAAAATTACCAATAATGTCCATTAATTTCCATTAAACGACCCAGTTGGCACAATGGTCACCATGCCGGACTGCCAAACACAGGATTGCGGGTTCGATTCCCGCCTCAGACATCTGTCATTGTTTGTGGTCTGGTTGTTTCTATGTATTGTATATATTTACAACAGAAAAGTATATAAGTAGTATATCCGTTATCTAGCACCCATAACACAAGTCTAGTTACTTAACTTGGGGCTAGATGGCGCTGTGTGGATTGTCCTGCAATATTTATTTATTTTTTAATGTGTCACAGAGTAGTTCGATATTAATAATTCTTTTTTTATTGGAATGGGTATACGAAGTTGGTTCCATATAAATTTATCTGTCAACAATATATCGATTAAATCTAGGTTAAGTAAAATCGAGATATTTTGTTTTACAAGTGACTTTTAGACATTCGCTATAAAAGGAATCAGAAAAATAAAACGAAAGCAGGCAAAAGAAAACAAATAAAATTCACAGCCTTTTGACGACGCACCTGTATCATTCGTTAGAGCATAAACTCTCCGTGCTAAGCTCGTATTAAGATTGAACCTGTACCCGTCAAAGTCAGATTGTGAGATTATAGCCACTCAACCATCGGAGCGAGGGAGACGGAGCCAGTAGGCCACTTATTTTGAACGAGTATTTGACAGATCTATTTGATGTGTGTATGTATTGGGTCATTGGTTCAAAATGCTTGTAAGACATTGATTTGTTTCACATCGTTATCTATACTACTAGTAATATTATATGGAGGAAAGATTTTTTTATTTTTTTGGAACGAAGTTGCGCGCTGCGAAAGGGGGCGGAAAAAATTAGGACCAAAAGATGTAACGACACTTTTTGATTTTATTACAATTCCTTCACTAATTAATCGAAAGGAACTTCGTTCCATCTGGGTGTCCCTTGACACCTCTCAAGTTTTTTGAGAGTTTTCGTTTCGGAACTACTGAACCGATTTTGATGAAACTTAGTGTATCACTAAGTAGTGATTCATTAGGAGTTACATTTTATTTCGATATTCCCACGGGATCGGGGTTAAACCTGCTTGTGATTGAATTTAAACGAAAAAAGTTAAAAAACAAACGCTTTGATTCGATAAAAGTAGCATTCAAAAAACCAAAAAACTGCAATAATTAGTTGGCACAAATTCAGTTATCAAATACTAGCTGCGCCCGCAGTTTCACCCGCGTACGTCCCGATCTCTTGGGAACATCGGGATAGAAAGTATCCTATATGTTAATCCTGGTGTCCAGCTTCCTACAAAACGAGTTTCATCGCCATCCGATGTGTTAAAAAACATATATACAACCGAATTGAGAACCTTCTCTTTTTTTTTGAAGTCGGTTAAATAGGGTACAGTGAGTCATATGCTATCATGGGATTTTTTAAGAACTTTTAAATGAAAACAATTCCGTCATACATGATTTCTGCTTAACTGAAAGGATTTTGGAAAATTTAGCTCCTATACAGACGAAGACGCGGATTAAAGCTAGTTGAGAATTTATTTTTTAATTAATTTATTCGCCACAAACACTCAAAAATAATTTTTACATTTCATTATGCCAAACTGCGTAGCAGTTTGTCGGCAGTAGTTCCTATTTTGGTACTTAATTGCTAGTGAGTATATTTTATTTGATTAAAAATAAAAGTAGTTAGGCATCGCTCGAAGCAAGTCGTAATAGTTGAGGTAAGTAGGTAGGTGGGTATAGGTAGATATTTTATAATAGTGTTAGGTAAGCAAGTTTTACTTGATGTTAAACTCCTAAGACCCTGTTTCTTCTCATATTACATTTGATTGATCGAAGGTGTTTCCGATTCAATATTGAAAATACGAGATTGTATCGTCACTTACTTGATATTTTGTTACCGTATACCTAGTATTGATGGGTTCGAATCCCGGACGGTGAATTTTTCTTACGAAAATTTATGTGTTCTATAAAGACTTCAATTTATATTACTAGAAGTAGCCCGGATAATATTACCCAACTTTTGTTATGAACATTTTGGGTACGACTCGCCCACGTTGCCCTACGGGTTGAGTTTACAGTAACGGTTTTTGAATCGGTAAACTGACATTACATATAAATAAAAAATCAGTAAAAGTACCATAGAGTTATTAATATTCGTTCCGTAGAGGAATAGAGTATATTCGTTCGATTATTTTTGTCTATAGCTGAGGTTAGGTTTTTGAAAGATAAATAAATAAGTATTGCAGGACATTCCACACATCGCCATCTAGCCCCAAGCTAAGTAACTAGACTTGTGTTATGGGTGCTAGACAACGGATATACTACTTATATACTTTTCTTTTGTAAATAAATCCTTATAATACATAGAAACAACCAGACCACAGACAAATATCAGTAGATAGGATTCGTGCATTCTGGCTCACGGAATCTGGCCCCTGTCAAACGGTCTGAGCTGGACCCGAAAACTAAAAAAAAAAAAAAAAAAAAAAAAAAGTTTGATGTCTAATTGGGGGTTTTCGGGTATTGCGAATCGATCTGTGCTATCCGTTCAGCTCTATCTACAACCGTTACAGATTTAGCTTTTGAATTATAACAGCTCCACTACCCCTAATTAATTAGCGATAATGACTGCCTCGGCGTCTAATGAGCTTTCTGATTATGTTTTTATCTAATCACCTGATCAGCTAATCACCAGCCCGGTTCGTGTGCATTTTGTAAATAACATCTAATCACCTAATAAGCTAATCACCTAAAATGAAATAATGGTAGGTATTTCTAAAATATTGATAACACATTATTTTATAAAAAACATACTTTATTCATATACAAAATAAGAATTAAACGCATTACACAGCAGAATGTCATTGTTTATAGTATCTCTACCAAATTGATTAGTAAACTCTAACAACGACTTGTTATTGAACTTATACAGTAAGTACATTAAGCAGTATTTTCCACACACTGAAGTCCAATCATTTTGAATCCTAGTATTATTAAAACTCCATTGCCTTGAATTCCTAATCAAAAACATTTTGTGAAATCCTGTAGGAGAACGACCGTATGTATCAAAATATTCACCAATACCGTGACTATCTATGTGAATACCTATCCAGTGAGAACCAGGTTTTGTATCTGGATCTAAATTGCTTATCAGATATGCTGGAACTTGAACATACATCGGTAATCTGTTTGCAGCATACACATTATATTGCAAGCTTGGGTGAATCTTTGTTAAGTATGTTTGTATTTCTAAAGTATCCATTACTGCTGCTTTCAAAATTGATAAGTATAAGACTTATTAACTCGCTAGATCACAGACAAGTGAAAGGATACAGGTAAGCCATTCGTTTTTAACATGTTGAGTGATGTTTTAAATAAAAGGTAAGGTAATTTCAAATCATTTAATATTTTATTAAAAATACACATTGTATGATAGCTTAATACTATGGGGTACATGTGATATTTAATACTATGTTAAACTTATTTATTTTTCCTAACTGCTATAGTCTACGGTTACATTTCGATTTTTATCTATCTCTATAACATTATCGAACTCAGCATATACAACACAGTTTATTGTTTGAGTAAGGGAAGATTCAAACCTAACTTCTAATCTCACACTACCATGTCTTATAAGGTTCCAATGACCCGATGAATTAGCTGATAAATCAGGTGTTAGATCGAATGCTAGCAAACAATAACCTTTTGCATATTTATCACGAGATATCCCATTACCTTCGTTGAGAAAATGTATTCCTGTTCCTGAGAATAATGTATGAAAAGTTGCAGTGAAAATATTATTATCAAAAGATGGTTGTAAAGCTTTCGAAGGAATTTGTTGACCATCTATATATAAACAAAAGGAATTCATGTTATAGTTTTCAAAATTGAACGGATTTTTGGAAAGACAACCATTAAATGCTGCATTATTTACAAACCCAACTATGCATCTTTTAGGTACTTGACCCATGAAGATATTATCCAATGTTTTTCCCTGAACCCCTGATGGTATTGTTAAAACTTTAACTTCAGCCCGTGTAATAGGATATTTCGCTGTAGTCGATGCTAAAACTTTTTGATGAGCAAGTAAAACCGATGGGTTAATTTTTGTTCTTCGTACCAGAAGAGTTGCATCAGTTATGCTTACTTTGTATTTTACATCATTCGGTGAAGCCATCAAGTTAAATGATTCCCGGGATCTAACCAGTTTTACATTCAATTCAACACCATTAATTAGAAACTTTTCTTGGTTGAATATGTCCCCGTGAAGGTGTCCTATCATTTCTACTTCTTTACTTTCAGATATGAGTGTTTGTCTTTTTGTAAAACCAACATTATTATTATCAGTTGAATCCATATTTCCATTTGTATCTTCATACCAAAGGCTACATGTTAAGTGAGATTCTTTAGCAGTAGGTGCATAATTAAGCAAAGTTTCAATGTATGCTCGATAGGCATATGTATTATTAGGAGGTGACACCAATTTCTGGTTTAAATAAACATCAAGTTGACTGAAAATAGAATGAAGCCAATTGTTTACAGGTCCCACAACAGTTGAAGCGGTCAATTTCGACGAATCCTCATTAAATATTTTGGCTCTTATATGTAGTAATGTATGAGACAAGTCAATATAGTCATCACCGGTTCCCGGTACAAGAAATTCTATTGGACCATCGTCTGCCAAGGATGATATAGGTTTGTAGTGGACCCACATTCCACTTTCTATGCTTGTTTGTGTTGATGGTAGAGCAAATAAATCTAATTCTGACTTTATGCACTCACAAGAATGATTATGTAGGAAAGACATTATATATTTATGAAAATATATCAACTTGATTTTTATTAGCTGCTTTTTTATTTTTTATTCCTTTCCCTTTGCTAGTCGGTGAAGGAATGACTGCAGTGAGACGCTTTCTTTTAGTTTTATATCCTGACCCAGACATATTCAATTTATCAATTTTTCCATCAGCCCTTCTCTTTAAATTAGAACCAACTTCTTTTAACCGTGATTTTATTGATTCTTCCATGGGTCGAGCATTAGCCATATCAGATAGAAGTCCTACGCCTGCACTCAAAGCTTCTTTTCCTATTGCTTTAGCACCACTAGAGAGTAATGGTAAGACAGATCTAAACAGTCCTCCTAAAAAACTTCCAATCCCGTGACCACGTTGATAGGGGACCCCCTTGTAGATAACTCCTACTCCAGTACCGGCCTGGTTAGTATAATAATGTTCATATGGACAAATATTATTATTGCGTGAATACATTATAATTTAATAAAGTGTAGTTTAATACACACTGTTCCAAATTGGAATGGTATTTTTTGACCAGTGCTTGATCTTATATCTATTTCAATCGTATCAAATTCTCTGCGCATGACTGGTAGGTTATGAGGTGGAGAGAATACGTGCATTTTATTCGCTCCATATATATACTTTGCAGGATCTAATGGTATAATTCTAAGTAAAGAGGACATTACATCACCAACAATCTGTGGTTCCACTATGTCGCAATAAACAAATAGTTGTGATGGTAATCCTAAATGTAAATTTGCAGGACACTTTCCAAAACCCTTTTCTACTAAATTCCTGTTAGGTTCGAACCCTAGTTGAATACCCAACTTGGGTGATAACACCAATGATATAATTGATTCATCCATATTTGTCACAGAAACAAACTTGGATATTTCATCATAACGAAATTTTACTTTTTCCTTTATATTATTTAATGCAGACAAAATGTGATCAATATTATCGTAATTTGTAGCAGGTATATGTTTTTTAAAATAACATGTAGAAGGTCTATTCTCATTTGGCATTATCATCATTTTTGTTACATAAATAATATTTTCATGATCTTGAACAGTAAACATTGTGCATGGATATTGGAATTCAGCTACACCAACAGACCATTCCCCTTCTAATTTGATTGATTTTGGTAATTTTGTTGAAAAACTTGTTGTCATATTATCTGGAAAATATCCCATTGAACTATTGCTCAGTAAAGTTAAATAAAAATGTTCTTTCATTATATCTGTTTTAAATCCGAAAATAATATCCAACTATTAAATTTATCAGGATAACCTTTCCACTTGACCAACACTTGCTTTCTGTTACCAGAATATCGCGAAGTAATTATTTTATCTATTTTGTAGTCAGAAGTGGGGTTAGGTGGACTAACATTTTGTAATTCTTTTTCATAAAAAGTACCCTGAATATTTTCATTTTGTAAATCTTTAAGTGTGTATACAACCCAAGGTGATCTATCGATTATAGATGAAATAATAAATATTTCATCGCTCCAGTTAGATTCATATCCTTTTTGGAATATATGTTTATATTTTGTAATTCTTACATAATCACCAACATGATACTTTGGTAAAGGTACGTTTGTAGATGTTTTAATTTTTTCTTCACTATATAAATTATTCCAAACAGTCATTATATTGTTAGAAGTTACATTACATGGGGGCATTTTAATGCTTGAATGATAGCTATGATTATACGCATACAATAAATCTTGTAAGACATCAATGTATCTAAATGTATTTTTATGAGTAAAATACCGCCACATTTTTGACTTCAGTGTTCTTTGGAATCTTTCCACAATACTAGCTTTGATGTCTGGATTATTTGTTGTGTAATAATTAATATTTTTGCTTTTAAAATAGCGTTGAACATCTTTTGATACAAACTCCGTACCTTTATCAGACTGTATGTGAGTTGGTGTTGATTGAGCTTCATTAAAAATACTTTCAAAAGACTTTTTTATTGTTATGGAATTTTTATATTTCATGGATCTAACATAAGCATATTTACTGAATACATCAATTACACATAATATATAGTTAAAACCATCATTATATTTACTATAAGTTCTCATGTCGCTCAGATCAGCTTGCCAAAGTTCATTAAGATTAGATAAGACATATTTGTTTCGAGGAAATTTCTTGTGAACTGGTTTATGAAGAGTGTATGTTTCCTGTGACTGCAACCATTCCTTTACTTCGTTTTTAGACATTTTACCTTTCAAAGCTTTTGCAAGTTTGTCAATACTACTATATCCAGCAGGGTGCGAAGCATCATAATAAATGTCGTGAATTTCTAGTAAGGAGTCCATTTTTCCCAATCAATTTTCTTTCTTATTTTCTTAATGTACTTGTCTCCAGTTATAGGAGTAGAAAATTCTTCATCAGATATTTCCCCAAGGTCTTGTAACTGAAGTTTGTTTATATAATCACTTCTTTTTGGATTACTAATATATGTGAGTGGTATTTTAAGATCTTTTATAGCCTTAGCAAAGTCCTTCCACCCTATTGGATCACCAGTTTTTTTTAATGGTCTTAATAAATCATTTATTAAATCTACAATATTACTTCCAGTGATTTTATTGTTCTCTATAAATACTGTTCCATCATCATTCCAGTGCACTTTGTTTTTACTCAACGACAACAAGTTTAACAATAACTCACCCTTTTTTACATATGTTTTAGGTATCAAAGATAGAATTTGTTTATTTGAGTAAACAGGTTCCCTTTGAACAGTATTACTTTCCTGACGAGTATCTTCTTCGTTTGATGTCCGATCAACAACTGGGTCTTTGTTGTTTGTTTCATTATTTTTATCATGTTCTTCTTTTATCATTATTTTAGGTGAATCAATGTTTGAAGTAATTATTGGAAGTTCATAAGGTTGACGATCTTCTCCAGTAAAGTGTAAGTATCTTTGTAAGACTTGTAAGTACAAAATACATTTTTTTCTATCATCGTCATTGTTTTTTAGAATATTTTGCATTTCAACATCCAATCTAGTTTTAGGATTACTCGTATCACTTACATTTTTTTGACTTATTTTATCAATCAAACCGGGTTCTACGAGTAACATTTTCTTAGTATGTTCCATTTTTAAACAAGACTATTAACTAGTCCACTCAATATGGAACCCAATATTATAGGTAGAAATGAACCCCCCTTTTGAATAATTATATTTTTCCTAACTTTATTTGTAGTTTTACGCACGAGCTTACGCAGAATATCTATGTATTGTTTTAGTGATTTCTTATCCTTTTCTTTTATTGGAACTTTACCTTTCAATACATTATGAATACACTCACAAATGCAATTTATTTCATCTTCACCGCATGATTTTAACAAAGCTTTTTGATATTTGGGTTTTAAGGTATGCAATGCTACGAGCAAATCTTTATGCGTCTTTAAGCTTCGATGCATTATTTGTAAATGACAGAAATTTGATGGTTCTTGTCATATTTAAATCCTTTTTTTGGTACATAAACTGAACAAAACATGTCAGTGGGAAATATTTTTGTTTTAACACGACACATTTCATTAGTGTTTTGTTTAAGATCTATCATTAAATACCCATGTGCTTCCGTAGTTGCATCTTTATATGCTTCTTCGATAAATTTTACATTTTCTGGTACTACTTGACGTCCAAGATATCGAATTTGTGTTTTATCACGAGGGTTTTTAAAATAAATAATATAGTTTGAATTTAAGGAAATATCTCTTTGGCCTTTTCCTTGATGAAACAAATTTTGAGTTATATAGAAAACACTCAAATTCCTATGGTGACTGCCTTTAGTAAATATATCAACAATACGACCATCGGATTCTCTCATGAGATCATCTATTATAATTAGATTAGCTTCTTTACCATCAAACATGTTTAGATCTGGTAACCCTTGAAAGTAGTTTACATTTTTCAAATTGTATAAAGGCTGCATTTCATCAAAACACCATGTGATTTGCGAAAAAGAAACATTACATATTTCTTTTCGGTGGTTAATAAAATTTGTTACAAAATTTGATTTTCCACATCCACTAGGCCCTGCAACTATTGCAGTAAATGGATGGATAAAATGATTCATTTTCTATACGTGTGGATTAGATGAGGTTTAAAAAAACAATGAGAGTTTTTAATTCAAAAAATGATTTTATTATATATTTCTTAATACTAGATAATACAATTGTTACAAATAAATATTAACAACTTTAAAAAATTATACAAAATAAAAATACAAAATTTACACAAAAAAAATCTCATATGATTTTATTATAATATATTTCTTAATACTAGATATTACAATTGTTACAAATAAATATTTACATCTTTAAAAAATTATACAAAATAAAAATACAAAATTTACACAAAAAAAATCTCATATTTATCTTTATAAAATCAACAACTCTGTGCATGTGAATATTAAATTATCTACAATAAAATGGATTTAAGATAAATTTATACAAACAAAAAAAAAAGTTAAAAAATCAGTTAATCTAAATCTCTTAGTTTATAATGACCCCACGCCAAAGTATCAACATGATTTGGTAAAATGTAACGCTTGGTATCATTATATGATAACGATGTCTTATTAATTTTTTGAGTAAATATATTGTGTTTAATGGATCTGAATCTACACATATTGTGGTATTGAATATTTTGATCAAAGAGACAAGACTTATAATTCCTCATATTTAGTTTTTTTGTAACACTTTTGTTAACTCCTTTTGCTTTTGCTATAATCTTTTCACCTACTGTAAAAGCATACATTTTTGATCTTAATCCTACGAATTCTTCTAAAATGGATCCATTATTTTCATCTTTGAAATAACCTAACTTTTTTTTATTAATCTTAGGGTAACCGAACAAATTATCCGATGGATAATCAGAAGTATCAAACCGTGCAGCTAAATCAGGTTTGATATCCTCATAAAAATTATCAGTAAAAAATTGATAAATAAAACTATCCGTATCAGTATACAAGAGTTTAGTTTTATCACCAAACTTTTTTAGAATGTAATCATAATGGAATTCGTACATTAAAGTTTTCGAAATGTCTAATATACAAAATCCTAAATAAATAGGTTTATTATGTAGTATTTTAGTTTTTTGTAACTGAATAGCAACTAAATTATCAGAAAACACTGAAAGGTTTTTAAATTCTGGTTTGGCAATATAATCCTGTGCACCTAGTGACTTACCCCGATTTTCCCAATGTGTCAACAGCTTTATATTAACCCTTTTCTCTATATTCTCCATAGTTTTACCGAAAACAGAATTATTCATCAGTTTATAAAAATCTTTCTCAAAATCTGTTACCGCCTTTGTCCTTAGTTTAGTATTGAGATCAATGTATTTTTGAAGCCAGGGGCTTTGATTAAATTTTAAAATTCTATGTACTTTATTTAATTTCAAACCTAATTTAAGACATTGTTTTAAATTTCTATAATGAATTTTATATTTAATTTTATTTTTTAGATTCGGAACTAACTTTTTTTCTTTGGAATTACCTATACAAATATTTTCCGGACACAAAGGTAAATCAGAGTGCAAATCATGAAGTGTATCAGGATATTCTAAGTCTACTTCCAAAATAAAACCATAATCAGATGTATCGGATATGTTAAAATCTGTGCTAGGATCAACCCATTCAAATCCTCCTTCAGGAAGATGTTGCGACATAGCCCAACCGTATAAATTATTAGCATCAAAATAAGCGAGGTATGATTTAGATTTAGTACTATCGTAACTAGTTAAATATTGATTATTTGCCTCAGCATACCGATTACTACATTGGGATACACCACCACGAATACCTGCTTTGATAAATGCAATTTTATCGAAATCTGTCAGTAGTTCAAGTTCGATTTTGGTGGATTTCAACATAGCATCCCAACTTAACCCGGGTGCCGTGTAATAATGAACAGGATCTAGACTATAAGTGCTAATGCATAGATCTCTAAAATTTTCAAAAATATCTGTTAACAATAAAACATCGGTTTTTTGATACAGATTTGAATAATCTAGCATAGTGGAACATTGAAAGTGATTCCAAACTATTTGGGCATGATTATAATCATTGTTTGAAATATTTGAATCTGTTAAGGTACTGTAAAAATTTTGTTTGTCAGGTAAACATGTATTTTTTAACCTATCGCTTGATGTCATGTATTCATAAGGAAAAATACCTTTCTTTCTCAGAAGGGTGAAATCTTCATGGTTAGGGAAATTAATTTTGAGTGTATGAAACTGATCATCTTTAAGATTTTTTGCCAACTGTTCAAGACTGCATGGTAAAAACTTTAAAGAGTCCACAAACCTCAACTTAATGAATTGATTGTTAATAGATAAAGTTTTGTTAAAAGATATGTATCTTTCTTTGTTTTGAGGAATTATGTCAACCTGACCTTCACCCAAGTTAAGCGCATGAACAATGAAATGTGAATCATAATGACTAAGATTATGTAGAAATACTGGAATAAAATTTGGAGCTCTAAATTTTTTTGCACATAAGTTATGTGTGACACCTTTAAAGTTACCAGTTTGCCATTCATGATATAAAATTTTTTCACCATTTAAATCGGTTTCACAAATATAACAACTTAAACAATTATTTGCTACAGCTTCATCTTCTGCAGACAAAGTTTTAGGACATTTTTGAAAATTATTTTTGCTACATATTGACTTAAGATCATTATGTAATCTAGTCATAAATACTTGTGCACAATCGGGTCCACTATAAGACTCATATTTTGATAAAGTATCATCATAAGAACATTTTATGTAATATCCAAAACTATAAGGTTGGTGTTCTTGAATGTTGTTTGTGTATGATTTAGATGGGTCGTTAGAACATGAAGTTACAGGTTTTAAAAATGCCTCAAAATCTGCATAAATAACAAAAGGGATTTTTAACTTTCGTTCAAAATGATCAAACATTACTTTATCATTAGATGTTGGTTGTGCAAACCAATCTTTAAATTTTTTATCACTACTCGGTAATTCAACAGTGACATGGGAACAATCATTCTCTTGATGGTTGGATAATCTTTCATTAGTAGGGAAGTATAATAAACACCCATCACATATATGAACAGTATGATGTTGATTGGAAAGTTGTTTACTAACTAAACGTGATAAATTTTTAATATAACAATAGTGACTTTTTGTACCATTACTTAAGTATAATAAATTGATATGACTACTTTTACGACTTTTAGTAAAATACAAAGGACCTACAATACTATTTAGTTTAGTTTCTTTATTATATTCTAACCCAAAAACGTTTATGCTAATATTATTTAATTTTTCAACTTTAGGTATATCGGTTAATTTGACAGGGAAAGATATACCGCTAAAATTAAGTTTATTTGCATGTATGCTGTACGATGATACTCGACTGGCATTTTTACTAACTGGGTATAATGCTGAAAGTAATGCCCATTTAAAACACAAATAATCTGCATTTTGAACGTTAATCACAGCTTTTTTTGCACTAATATCCTTCGGCAAATCAATATATGAAGTACCACGAAGAGGGTTAAATTTATTTACATTCATATCTATACTTTTAATATGTTTGAGACTCCACCCGCTATCTTTTCTCTCAAAAGTACTTATTTTATTAATTAAAGTCTCACACAAAGAAGTAAAAAAAATATTTAAATCATCTCCAATAAAAATTATGAAATTACTAGTTTGAAAATCAAATGTATTTATAACATCGTTTTTGCTTTGTTGTATAAATTCTGCATATAATATAAAATTAACTTTAAAAATACTATGGTTTTGAATTGACTCTTCAACTAAAAATAATATTTCATCTTTAATGGAATTCATAAATATTTCAGGAGTTTGAAATGTAGATTCAATAGTTTGGTTAGATTTGTTACTAATTTTATAAGTAATTATTCTTTGTCCAAAAGCTGTTTCGATAACTGACACATTTTCAAAAGTACCGTGTAATTTCAAAACATTGTTTTTATGGATATTGCTTTTTAAATGATTAGTGAAATAACGTTTCCTAACAGAAATTTGACAAGCGTTACAAGTTACACTATCAGTTGGAATACCTGTGTGGGATCCTTCAGTTATACCAGATGAAGTCGATGCTCCTCCATCGTGATGTCTTTCAATTATACCAGCTGAAGTTGAAGCTTCCCCAGTTTGATGTCTTTCAACTATGTTAGAAGAAGTTGAAACCACTTCTATGTCTCGACGTTTAACATTTTCCGAGTTAGCCTCACTATCTAAATGTCGTTTGAGTGATCCTCCAATCTGATGTTGCTGACTGTAACAAGATATAAATTTTTTTATTAAAAATCACTATTAACATAAGAAATAGGTAACATGAAATAAATTGAAAATAAATGGAAAAGTTATGTTTACTCACATTGTAAGATTTTCAGTCGAACCAAATTCCTCATTGAAACATAAATTAAACGCTTCGCATTGTTCAACTTCTTTACATAATTGAATTATTTCCTCATTTTGCAAAGTTTCATCGACCTGTGTACTAAAGAAGACACTCTCACAATCTTCTTCGGCTTGCGAATGGAAGAAAAAACTTTTACAGGTACTCATTTTGTTGTTGATATAAAAAAGTCGGAGCTGATATTGTTATGATCTTTAGAACTGAACTGAATATCAATTTAAACATCAAAAAGTATTTATATGGAACTTTGAGGGTTATTAAATTAACCCTTATTAACTAATGGAACTTAATTTAGTAATCTTTTTTAATAACAAATAAAATGAAACATCGTTTAAATATTAAATGAGATATTAAGTAATGACAACAACAACAATTATGAGTCATTCTTTTTATTGTTGAAATGGTATTTTTTGCAACAATCTGATGTAGATATTTCTTTTGTAGCTAAATATAAAACTCGTTGTATGTTTTGAAAATTAGAATTTTTGTTATGCGTGTAATATTTTAACTTAGTTTCAGTGTGTTTCCAATGTTCTGCCACTGGAACTTTCGATATTTTCTTTAAATCATAAACCTCAATTTTTATCATGTGTGTTGCATTTTTTCCATCTTCAGTATTTGTTGTCATAAACGCTGTGCTTCCATCGCTTTGATTTCGAGAAACTGTTGATGAGAGTTTTTTTTGTTTTTTAGGTAAATGAAATAATTCATCTATCTTATCCGATGGAGATGATGGTCGTTTTCTGGGTTGTGAATTTTCAACTATTTCTAATTCTTGCAGTGTTTCACTATCAGGTGTAGCAAAGAAGAAAGTTTTGTAAGTGTTTTCCTGGTTTAAATTGAATGAATTCTGAAACAATATATATTACACTACAAAAAATTTGTAATACATATAGGTAATACAGGTATGTTTAATCGTATTTAAAGAAGAAAATCTCTTACCTCCATTTTACTGTTGGTTTACACACACAGTTATTCACTAACACAAAGTTGTTGATTTCACTTTACTTAGGTTACTGTGTCTTATTGAATATTGTCACGAGTTTATATACTAGCGTAGAAATAATTAGTAATCTAGTTTAAACAATAATTAATAATCTAGTTTAGAAGCAATTAGTAATCTAGTTTAAACAATAATTAATAATCTAGTTTAGAAGCAATTAGTAATCTAGTTTAAACAATAATTAATAATATAGTTTAGAAGCAATTAATAATCTTGTTTAATAAAATATTAAATGATTTGAAATTACCTTACCTTTTATTTAAAACATCACTCAACATGTTAAAAACGAATGGCTTACCTGTATCCTTTCACTTGTCTGTGATCTAGCGACAAAAATTAACCCATCGGTTTTACTTGCTCATCAAAAAGTTTTAGCATCGACTACAGCGAAATATCCTATTACACGGGCTGAAGTTAAAGTTTTAACAATACCATCAGGGGTTCAGGGAAAAACATTGGATAATATCTTCATGGGTCAAGTACCTAAAAGATGCATAGTTGGGTTTGTAAATAATGCAGCATTTAATGGTTGTCTTTCCAAAAATCCGTTCAATTTTGAAAACTATAACATGAATTCCTTTTGTTTATATATAGATGGTCAACAAATTCCTTCGAAAGCTTTACAACCATCTTTTGATAATAATATTTTCACTGCAACTTTTCATACATTATTCTCAGGAACAGGAATACATTTTCTCAACGAAGGTAATGGGATATCTCGTGATAAATATGCAAAAGGTTATTGTTTGCTAGCATTCGATCTAACACCTGATTTATCAGCTAATTCATCGGGTCATTGGAACCTTATAAGACATGGTAGTGTGAGATTAGAAGTTAGGTTTGAATCTTCCCTTACTCAAACAATAAACTGTGTTGTATATGCTGAGTTCGATAATGTTATAGAGATAGATAAAAATCGAAATGTAACCGTAGACTATAGCAGTTAGGAAAAATAAATAAGTTTAACATAGTATTAAATATCACATGTACCCCATAGTATTAAGCTATCATACAATGTGTATTTTTAATAAAATATTAAATGATTTGAAATTACCTTACCTTTTATTTAAAACATCACTCAACATGTTAAAAACGAATGGCTTACCTGTATCCTTTCACTTGTCTGTGATCTAGCGAGTTAATAAGTCTTATACTTATCAATTTTGAAAGCAGCAGTAATGGATACTTTAGAAATACAAACATACTTAACAAAGATTCACCCAAGCTTGCAATATAATGTGTATGCTGCAAACAGATTACCGATGTATGTTCAAGTTCCAGCATATCTGATAAGCAATTTAGATCCAGATACAAAACCTGGTTCTCACTGGATAGGTATTCACATAGATAGTCACGGTATTGGTGAATATTTTGATACATACGGTCGTTCTCCTACAGGATTTCACAAAATGTTTTTGATTAGGAATTCAAGGCAATGGAGTTTTAATAATACTAGGATTCAAAATGATTGGACTTCAGTGTGTGGAAAATACTGCTTAATGTACTTACTGTATAAGTTCAATAACAAGTCGTTGTTAGAGTTTACTAATCAATTTGGTAGAGATACTATAAACAATGACATTCTGCTGTGTAATGCGTTTAATTCTTATTTTGTATATGAATAAAGTATGTTTTTTATAAAATAATGTGTTATCAATATTTTAGAAATACCTACCATTATTTCATTTTAGGTGATTAGCTTATTAGGTGATTAGATGTTATTTACAAAAATGCACACGAACCGGGCTGGTGATTAGCTGATCAGGTGATTAGATAAAAACATAATCAGAAAGCTCATTAGACGCCGAGGCAGTCATTATCGCTAATTAATTAGGGGTAGTGGAGCTGTTATAATTCAAAAGCTAAATCTGTAACGGTTGTAGATAGAGCTGAACGGATAGCACAGATCGATTCGCAATACCCGAAAACCCCCAATTAGACATCAAACTTTTTTTTTTTTTTTTTTTTTTTTTTTAGTTTTCGGGTCCAGCTCAGACCGTTTGACAGGGGCCAGATTCCGTGAGCCAGAATGCACGAATCCTATCTACTAATATCTAAGCATAAATAATTGTCTGTGGCTGGAATCGAACCCGCAATACTGTGTTTGGCAGTCCGGCACCATTGTACCAACTGGGTCGTCGAAAACACAACTTGTGGGTAGATTTCAAACATTTATCCCGTTTAAATTACGAACGTACCACGACCATCAGTCTTCATCTCGCTACCTTCGAGCGAGCACATCCATAGAGCTCCGTTGTAGCACCGGTCCGCGCCGCGCATCACGTGTGGACCTTTGTCTCGTTCCTAGTAATATTGGACGTATCAAGTTCGATATATTCCTGTGGACATTTTGTGCGGATCTGAAAGTGGCTAGCCTTCGGTCCCCTCACCTTCGACACACCGTCTTAGGTGAAAATTGAATACCAGAGCTCTATGGATTTGATGAACAAGGATCGTTAACGGATACGTCTCCATCGACCAGAACCCTCGGAACACCTTCGAGAGCAAAGGTCAGTGGTACAAACCCGTAACTATATAAGGGAGTTAGATGGCACAATGGTCACCATGCCGGACTGCCAAACACAGGGTTGCGGGTTCGATTCCCGCCCCAGACATGTATTTATGCTTAGATATTTGTCTGTGGTCTGGTTGTTTCTATGTATTATATGTATATATTTACAAAAGAAAAGTATATAAGTAGTATATCCGTTGTCTAGCACCCATAATACAAGTCTAGTTACTTAGCTTGGGGCTAGATGGCGATGTGTGGAATGTCCTGCAATATTTATTTATTATATGGCAGTCGGCCTTAATTATATTCTCATTTGTAGATAATAGAATGTTTGTAGAATGCTGTATGAATCTTCCAAACAAACTTTTTTCATTCATTACAAACAACCGATATTCGATTTCAGTTGTTTATTAGTCAAATTCAAATTAATTATCATTCAATTTTTATTCTTTAATTTTAAACCGGTATTCTTTAATTTTAAACCGGTAGAAGATTAACCGGTATGTGTAAGGATGTGTCCCTGGTTAATAGTATGCGATCAAATGTTCAAATGTTTGCGAGCTATTGGCCAACAGTTCAGTTCAGTTTTCCATCTGCAAACGCTCTAAGGAGAGTTAGGTATTGTTTATTCACAAACATTAAAAGCCCCAGAACTCAATAAAAACTATACTAAACAACAATTTTCACAAATGCTAAGAATATTTACGATTATTAACACTCTGTTATTAAATTCACCCTTTTCTTAAGCCTTAACACGTATTTACAGTTCATTTCGTTCAAATTAAGTTGTATAAGATTACGTTGTAACCGGTTTCATCCAGTTTAATGCGCTTTTTAACCGGTTATTGTGCTTCAGCTAATCTTAAACCGGTTTTAATTGGGATTTTTGTGATTTTTAAAACTCTACTGTTTGGAACCTGCACGGTTGTTGTCGACCATCAAAAAGTCTTTAATTTACATTAGCGTTAAAGAATTATTTTTGAGAACTTCATATTACAAGTTTGATATTATACAGTGTGTAACGAAAACCCTGTAATCCCTCTTAGGCGCACTTAGGTTAAGTTAAATAGAGTATAATTTCCCGAAATTTTAATTTTAATTCTTACTTAATTTCATACAAAATAAAATATTTAAAACTTGATGGCCTATACAACGGAATATAGAGCACTTATTTGTTACACACTGTATTTAGAACTAAAATTTCAAAATTATTTTCAAGAATTTTCCAAAGGTTTATTCAGAGTGAAGCTGGTTCAATAGATATTTAAATTTATTCACGCGAGCGTATCGTAAACTGAGGTGAGAGCGGCATACCGCGTCTTCACTGCGGAAATTAAGGCACCTTACAAAATGAGTTTTCGATACCACCGTCTAAATAGAGCCTTAGGTCATGCTCACAATGGAGTTACACACGACTGCGACTGTTCTTACGACACGAATTTATCTAGCTTTCAAACACGACTTCGTCTGAGTATAGGGGTTGAATTTGCCTAAATTCTTTCTGAGCGAATGCCCACTTCTTAGTAGCTGTTTCTGTTCAAATTAGCCCGATCCGTATTTTAGCTTGAGCTATGCTTTGATATATCAGTCAATAAGTTAGGACTTAATTTATTCCAATTTAAAATACAAAATTAAATGTCAAAATTACAAATTACAAGGATAGATCTAATTACAAAACACGAAATTAACAAAAATAAAAATAAAAAACAGTACTGTCAGACTGTCAGTACTTTGAATTTTATATTTATGTATTACATATACAATTATTTACTGGCCGATTTCGCGTCTATTTATTTTATTGATTGAACTGAAGGCAATAGAAATGTTCGATCAAATGGGCCACGGTTTGGACCAAATGATGGGCCATGTAGGCCTCGAGATGGGCGAACTCAAGAAGTGCCTTTAAATCGAACTGTAGACCGATATGTTGATTTGAAAGTGGTAAACATTCAAAATTCATTAATCAAATTAACTAATCTGTTAATTTCCATAAAGATTATAAATTAATTCGTACAATCTCCCACACTTTTCCTAACACGCACCACCACTGGCAAATCCTCTTCGCTATCTACATCTACACTGACACATCTCACTTATCCCGAGAAATTATAAAGTGTAAATTTATAATTGTTAAGTCGGTGTCCCACGATACAGGCTCTGCTTCGTGTGGGAACTCAAGGGCATTGTAATATATGTAAACTTTTCTTAAATAAATACAGAAAAAAAAAACATTTAAAATTTTTCGTAATTATATTATGAAATCATTAAAAAAACTATAGGTAACACAATTTTTTTTTATATTAACATGGCTTAATTTGTTTCTTAAAATAAAATATCACAAAAATAAAAACATTAATTATTTAAAAATTATGCTTATATAAACTTATTTGAAGATTAGGTTTAAGTTCTATGTTCTAGTTGCTTTTACAAGAAGGTCCGAAGTTAGGTCCATGAGTTGGTCCGAAGTGTCCAGTATGCGGTCCAAAAGACCTGAATCTACCATCATTGGGTCCAAATCGCCCATCTTGAGGACCAAATTGCCCATCTTGAGGTCCAAATCGCCCATCTGGTCCGAACCGCCCATCATTAAACCAATGTCCATTAGGTCCGAAATGGTCTGATTGAGGTCCAAATGGGCCAAAGCGTCCAAATTGACTTTTGTAGTGTTGCCCATCGCATTTCTTATTTTCATTGTTACGAGACAAATAGAGCCATTCCTTTTCAACACCGGCAAAGTTAACAGGTCTGTATCCAGAATCACAGCCGCATCTTCTGAGACGTCGTCCAAAACAACCAGATCGTGCATGTGATCTGAAACCGTTTGGTCCAATATCTTGTCCAAGCTGCCCTTGCTCAGGGGCTGTAGGTGTAGGCCCTTGGTTTTCTTTGAAGTCTCCCATTTTATACGTTACTTTATACAATTTTGAAGCCCAAAAACTTATTAAAAAAGTTTGAAACTTACTTTTTTAAAAGAATAATTGTTTATTTATAAAATTAACTAGTGATCGCTGAATCAATGGTTTTTTTTTTTGTTTTCTGTCTTATTTAGCAGTGTATTGAGCTGAAGCGTATGATTGAATGGTGAATAGATGTTCCTCACAGCGCGTTTTATATTGATAAAAGAAACTTTTTGACGCGTTGCATCATACAACATTTGTAATAACAAAATTGTATTGTGTATGTTTGAAGCAAAGTATTGCGTCATACTAAAATTATAAAGTTTTTTAGACACATAAAAACATAAGTAAGTACATCTCTAATATCACAGAATACAATAATAGGCTTCTATATTCGCCTTTTATATTATTTTTTATCATAGTTGCTCATAAAGTGGTTAATAATAAACTACTTTTAGGCTCATAATCCAACTTGCGTTTTACTTTACCATGAGCGCACTAGTGCTGTCCAGTCACAGCTGCAGTGGAGTACGTGTAAACATCTTGTATTCTACAGTAACTACAGTCTCTGATATTGATTACCAAAGAAACAGACAAAACAAAGTAATCTTAGTTTAAATAACATGTTGTACTATATATATCATTTTAATTTTTAATTTTTTAATTTTAATATCAAAATATTTAAATCTATAATCTATACTATAATATTTTAACGCAGTTTGTTTGTTTAAACGCGCTAATATCCGTAACTACTGGTTCGAATTGAAAAATTCTTTGTGTGTTGGATAGTTCGTTTATTGAGGAAGGCTATTAGCTATTATTTTGATATTCCCACGGGATCGGTTGCGCTTGTGGAACAGCGAGGCGCAGCTAATCTATACTCTATACTAATATTACAAAGCTGAAGAGTATGTATGAACGCGCCAATTCAAATTGAAAAAATCTTTATGTGTTAGATGGTCCATTTATCGAGGAAGGCTTTAGGCATCACACTATGACCAGTAAGAGCGGGAAATGTGGAAAAAAACGAAGAAAATTATTAATCTTCTGTTGTTTGTTTGAACGCGCTAATCTCAGGAACTACTGGTTCGAATTGATTTTTTTTGTGTTGGATCGTCTATTTATCGAGGAAGGCTATTTTATATTTCGATATTCCTACGGGATTACGCGGGTGAAACCGCGGAGCGCTGCTAGTAATAAAATAAAGGTACTATTAGGTACTTACTAACCAAATACCAAATAATAGATTACTTACAAATTATGACGTATTAATGTTACATACCCATTCAAATTTAGCAAGTGACCTGTCATCTAAAGTTGCCACATTAAAAATCATCCAAGGAGTCTACTCAGTGACGCGTTACCAAAACAAGCTTATCAGATACTATTGAACTAATATCTCAATATCAATTCAACTGATATCTCTATATCAGTTCAATTATTTGAATGAGCTGAGCAGTACTAAAAACGTATTGCATCATGTTCTATATGTAATCTAATCTTATAGAATAGAATAGAAGAATTTATTTTCAGACTTTGTCCATGTGTTAGTATACAAAAAGCTTACAAACTATGTTAGTAACAAAAATAAAATAAAATAATAATTACATTTTTATGTGGACCTTCAACCAATGTCCCCATATTGGGCTATCAATACTATCAACAATTGCTTTCAGGTATCTGTTGGCGCTGCCTCTCACCCTTGCCATCATTGATGCTTATAATCTAAGGTAAATATTTTGGTGGTTCCCAGTCTACTGATGACTTAAATTTGTGCAATACCTATCTAACTATCGGAAATATTGCATACTAGCTGTGCCCCGCGGTTTCACCTGCGTAAGTCCCGATCCCGTGGGAATATCGAAAAAAATATCCTATGTCCGTCTTCTGATTGTAAGCTACCTCCCCACCAATTTTCAGCCAAATCGGTTTAGCCGTTCCCGAGTTATAAATGGTGTAACTAACACGACTTTCTTTTATATATATAGATATATAAATCTTAAAATAGTAACCAAATAGAAAAGTACTTATTGTTCCTTTTCTTTTAAAATTTAAGTCAAAAAACATCCTGACTTTTTTTACTTTTTAATAAACATGGAAACGAAATTTCGTCTTTAAAATTGTACCCAAGAGATAGGAAAATAACTCGTCTACAAACGGTACATCCGAACAACACCGAATAACAGTGTTCTATGCAATAATACCGATTTTTGCTCCTATGGTAACTTTTCAAAATTTGTGTTTTTCTGAATAAATCTTTAATTGTTTCTTCGACACAGCCCGGCCCTACTATTGCAGATAAACGAAAATATTAAAAAGTAAGGTAAAAAAAATGCCAGTTTAGTTATGCTACCTATGCTCCAGAATAGTGAAGACAATAGTTCCTAAAAAGAAAATGAGAGTATCGATCTAAGATACTAACACCTTACTTTAAGGTGAAAGGGTACCGGCTCTCTCTCTCTCCGTAGTCGACTGCTTCCTCCCTGGATAATGACACTAGCACAAATATTTAAACCTATAATACACATAAAACCTATAACTGCCATGACTAGACCCCTATGTCTTGTTTTTGTTCATTTTCGAATTATCATAGAAATTAAGATTAAAAACAAAAAAACCAAAAACAAAACAAAACATGCATGGTTGCATGGTCATGGCAGTTATAAGTTTCATGCTACAAAAATATTTGCTCTAGTCTCAGTATTTAGGGAGGAAACAGTCGACTACGTTTGCATGGAGAGAGCGCCCGGTACCCTTTCCTCTTAATTCGCGAAATATTTTGTAACAAACATGCGTCCGGAGTATTCGAGACCAGTTTAAGGTTTAGTAATTATTTCATTACGTATCGGACACTTTAATAATTTGAATGAATGAATGTAGTTCAACATATTTCACCAGCACTTAGTTTAGCATGCAAATATTGAGTATTAATAAATTAAAAGTACTATAGGTACTATTAATCTAATGTCAACAATATAAAATAATTTAATAATAATTGACATTGCTACCTATGATTGGTATAAACTTGATTAAACTACATAGAAAATTGTAGATGTAAATAATGATGCAACACGATGCAAAACATTATGCATAAAACTCACTGAAATCAAAATCTATGTATCATTCCACAATACGTTTTGCACCAAGCACACGCTCTTATAGTTCAGAGTGAATATCAAAGTAAAAATAGAAATAAAAAGTAATAAATCGATTTATAAACCCCATTGTGACATAGGTTAAAATCATGAGAGATTTCTCAGGATGCCCAGGGTCTTCGGACTCCGAAAGAAGACAATTTGACGGGCGTTATGGACCGCAAGGTTTTTTCAAGTTTGGACCCGATAATAGACCTAGATGTCAACGCGATTCTGGATACAGACCTGTCCATTTTGATGAAATGAAAAGAGAATGGTTTTTCGGACCTCGTCACGAACACCGTCAAGGTTTCCATGGACACCATCATAGAGGACCTGGACCATTTTTTGGACCAAATGGGCCATTTGGACCTCATAATGACCATTGTGGCCGTCATCGCCGTGATTTTGGACACCATGATGGGCGATGGGGACCACGTCAAGGATATTTTGGACCTAATCAATGTTCTTTTGAAGAACATGGGCCACCCAGGTGTCATGGTCGTAGATTTGGACTTCATTTTAGAACTTGTGCTGAAAAATAATTGGAAAAAAAGGAGGAATTAAAAAAGGACAATATGATAATTGAGTTTCTTTTCAACTTTATGATCAATAAATAAAATAAAAACATAATTAAGTAAATTTAATTTTTATTTACAACACTAGCAGAATATCTAAATAAATGGAACTGTAAAGTGAAAAAAATGAAAGTGTGAAAAAGAGCATTTAAACATATTTTCTTCGCAATTAAATATTAATAATTCACATAAAAAATTAAATGATTTTCAATTTAAGAGAAACGATAACTTAGTAGTAAGTACCTATTAAAAACTATTTTATAACGGAGTCGTGTTAGTTACACTATTGATAACTCGAGAACGGCTGTACCGATTGCCATAAAACTCAGTATGTAGATAAATAAAAGTCTTAGAATAACATAACCGCAGGGCGCAGCTATATAGTTCTGCAACATTGCGAAATATTTTTTTGCTGATCATATCTTTAAGCTAGTGTAGTGGCACAGCCATACAACAAGTCCTATACTAAATAACTAAATACATCATTTATTTATTTTATTTATTTATTTATATTGTAACTAGTCTTCTTTTTATTGGAAGCCCCTTTTAAATAACGTAGGTAATATTAAAACTAACTTTAATATAGCCGTCCACTGTGCCCATTAGTGCATAGAGCAACCTAATCCGCTCTTAGCTTAGGGATTTGTATGTGACACACAGCTACTTAGTTCAGCGAACCGGCAAGATCTTAGTGAATCAGTGTAGTTCAAATGACCGGCAGAAAGCGCATCGAATTACTGCAATGTGATTGCTTAATGTAGTGAATTTGAATTTGGAATAGATTACTGAACGGTTGACTCACAGCTCATCTAGGTACTGTCATATGTGGAGTGAAACGAAAGAGACAAATGATAGAAAGGAAAAATAGAGGAAGAATAAACAACAAACACATAGGTGAAAGAAAAATAGGATGAATAAAACTTTATGGAACACTTTAATGTTTTTTTGTAAATACTTACATACTTAATACAGAAACATTCAGACCACGATAAATATTTGTTTACAAAAACAATAATTATCTTAACATAAATACTTGTTCGATGACAGAAACCGTGCCCACAAAATTCTGCATGTGAAGCGGACTATCGCTTGCCATGCCATAAATAAATAAAACAAATGAAGTTGTATTTTCGGGGTATCTGTGTCTTAACACCGTGCCGCGTAGAAATGCATTTCACGGTCTACAATCACGTACTCGTCTGACGTCTAATTTATAGTTATTTACCATTCGCAGAGGCCGTGAGTCAGCTGGGAATTTAAATTACCTACGCCTTGCAGTTTTACTCGTAGACAAATTTACCTTTTTTATATAAAATGTGAAGATTGACATCGTAGTCGCTCCAATTTATCTACAATCTCTTGTTTTGCGCTGCGCTGCCACCTTTTAGCCCATGAAAGAGGACTGTATATGGGACTGTATATAGAACTGCAATGTATACAGGACAAAACAAACAACAAAATTTTCATAAACCGTAAAAATATGCAACCACCGACTTTTATCCCCCATAACTTTCATATGGTTGAACCAATTTCGATCAAACATAGATTAGAACACTCTCGAATAGTTCACCTTTCAAACAAATGAAACAAAATCAAAATCGATTCAGCCGTTCGGGAGCTACGATCCCACAGACAAAGACACATACAGACACGTCAAACTTATAACATCCCGTCGTTTGTGCGTCGGGGGTTATATATTTCGTTCCATATGCCATGGAACGAAATCTCGTTAAATGTCAGGCTGTTATTTATTGTAAAAAAAATATTTATGCACTTTTTTAGCCATATAACAGAGAAATATGACACTTTACGAAATATTTACAGGGTATTTTTTGTTTGTGTAATGTTCTCTATACTGACATAGGTATGAAAGGAGGCCGCGCAAATTAAAAATAGCTGACTGTAACAAAATGTTACAGTTCTTAAAAAATCCTTCTTGGTGCTCACTTGAATAAATAGTTTTTTTAATCCAGATTTTCCCACGGGATCCTGAGTAAAGCCGGTGAAAGAAACCACAGAGCTCTGCCATGAAAAATAGTTTTTTGAAGTTAACACCCGACGCTCTTCTTCTTCTTTTCTTCTTTTCGAGTCAGTGACTTTTTTGCAACTGCAGCAGCGTTGGCCTCTACCAGGTCCTCCAATGTGCAGGTGTTAGGGCACAATGGGCATTGGAGTAGGTGCACCATGGACTGCGATGGGGCTCCACACTCGCATTGCTCCTCAGTCAGTGCAATACCCCCGACGCTAAAACGACAGGTTGTAAGTTTGACCTGTCTGTGTATATGTGTGTTTCTGTCTGTGGCATCGTAGCTCTTGAACAAATAAACAGATTTTGATTTTGTTTATATTTTTGTTAATGACATGCCTTACCAGTTTGTTTAGAACTTTGTAAAATCAAACACAATATTCTTCAATCTGCATCTACATTCATAAAATATTAGACATCACAATAAACTAAAGGCGGCTGCAGACGACAGACTAACTATCGCCCGATAACTTATCAATCGTCAAAGGCAAACAAATATAGGTTATAGTCAGAATGGTTTGATTACTAAGAAAGCAGGAAATAATTAAATAAACATTGAGGCAAAGTACGGTCAACAAAAATATTGAAATTATTTAAAATATATATATATATATATTAAATAAAACACATAATTATGTAAAATTGAATTATGTTTATAAAATTTATTCTATAAAAATACTAAGTAAATTACAAATTAATACAAAAAAAATATCATGACTTACCTAATTAAAACACAAATAAACTTAAACTTGTGTTTTTATAAAAATTACTTGTACTAAATTTTCTAATTGTTTTTTTTACTTTAAAATATAAATAAAGGTAAATCTGTCGATTCGAAGTCTGTAATCTCAGTTCGTACTTAAATAAATCAAAAACTTACAGAAGGAGTACGGAAACAGAGATCAAACGGATAACAGGATTACGATCCCTTTTCCCTATCTCTCTCTAAATCAATTTCCATACATTTTCATACATTTGACAACGATCTGTGACATTTAATCCAAGTTAGGGAAACAATTGTGGGAGTTAGAAATGGGTTATTATCTATTGACCTACAAATAAATAGAGATAGATAGATAGTAGAAGGTCGCGAGTTCAAATCTAGTCACGGTTCAATTTTTGGATATGCATTTAAGAAATATTTTACATATTAAACTACAAAATTAAAATGGTACAATGTTAATGCAATTTTAATGTAGATGACATCAAATTATACTGAGTCGCGGCAAACATTCGCGCAGCACCATATTTTTCGGTATAAATGTACGTATAACAAAAAACATATTGCGTCGATGTGCGCCCCTTAAATCGAGATTACAAACGACAAAATCCCATTTTTTCAACATAAAAATAACAGAATGGTCCCTGTCTAGTCAATAAATACAAAGTTAATAATGAACGAAAATAACAAGGCAAAATTGTACTCCATATCCCAAGATATTCAATTAAATAAATAAATACCTACACTTTTAATATGAACCCAAACTACTTGCAAACTTTATCAGCCGGCCCGTAAGTGTAGTTAGACAAAGTTTTATTAAAATCAGTCCAATAAAAGAATTTTCCCAGATTTCCCGGAATTTCCCGGAAGTTTTTCCCGATTATCGGCATTGCTTTACCGACAGTGAGAGTTCTGAGGAAAAATAAGATTTTTATTTAAAATTTTAAATGTAAATTTTTATGACATCTGTACATTTTAATTGTATGGAGATGTTATTACAATAAAGTAGGTTTATAATATTACTAGCATTTATTGAATAAATAAAATAGATGTCTACGTTACTTCCCAGGTTTCAATCTATCCTCAAACCAAGTTTCATCAAAATCGGTGCAGTACCTACTTTCAGAGCCACTACAATACAAACAAAAAAACTTTTCAACTGTCAACGGGGTCAGTCTACCGATTTAAAATATATTATATTGGTAAACTCCCCCATGGATTAAAAAAGTACAAGTTAGGTCATAAAAAGAGGACGGATCGGAAAAGTTTTTGGTCCACTACCGAATTTTTGCCTTCACTTGTGTCCCTCGAAGGCCCCGTTTATTTGGGGGTTTTAAAGCCACGAGCTTATAAGTATTTTCTAGGAAATCGTGCTCCATCTTAGACCACATCGTCGCTTACCATCATGTGATATAGTGATCAAATTCTGACTTATTATTTAAAACAAATTAAACAGTCTATCAGCCAATATTAGTATCCATAGATTAATTACTTCGACCATATTAATTATCATCTCCATAAAAATATCAATACCTAGGTAGTAAGTACTTTTAAAGTGGAAAAGATTTCATTTACGATTGTTATTAAGTTTTTCCCCTCAGTTCATAACTCGTAGAGAGCTCTATCGAAACTCAATACTGCGTGGATCGACTTCTACACTTACGAGCAATCGATACATGTCGGCTAATACTTTAACTACTTTACTACTACCTTACTGGCCGACTGCTAAATACTACTAACTACTTTATTGACCGACTTGTACCGTAAAAGCATCTCACATAGAAGGATTTACTAGTTTAAAACGCAACTGGGAACTCGCCTTAAAATCATATTTTCGTCTAAGCCAAGTGTCTAAGTGGTTTAGCTCGTATCGTATGCATTATAGAAAGCAAACAACTAGTGCCGATTTACAGGCGTATAATGACAGTGAATAAAAAGACCTTCTTTGTTAGTCGGCGCTGGAACCTTGGTAGATCTACAATTTGAAATCTGGATGTTTGAATAAAAATATCTCATTAGGTCCATCCTGGATCTGGCCAATGGATCTTCTGAGAATAACCCTAAATGTTTTATATGAATGCGGCTTTAGAAACTGTAATTTGACGCGACTATAAGTCAATAGCAGGAACGGTGTTAGCCTTTAAGTGATTTTTCATTCCGAAGGTCGTGGGTTCGAATCCCAACCGGCAGTGCAACAACTGTTTTTTTTTCTAAGCTGAGAGGGTGCTGGGTAATCCTACTCCATCTAATACATGTCCCAGGCACTACATCGCCCTAAATTGCATGAATTAAAGTTGCTGGGAATCTAATCTAGATTTTTATTTGATATAAAGGTCAATAAGTAAGTAGATAAATTTAAAAGTGTGTTTAAATTTTTATGTGCGACATTGTATGTTTTTTTTGTATTGTTGTTAATTTCATGTTTTCTAATTTAAATTGATGATAAAAATGTAATTATTTTAAGAAAATTATTTGTATTGAGTGTAAAAAAAAATCAACATTTTTGTATTGTAAACAATAGATAAATGAGTATAGTAGGTAGATAAATAAAATAATCTTGCCTGTGTACTAAAGTTATATTTTATGATCACCAAACTTTTAATAAGGTCATTACTTGTGGTACTATGAGTTCACCCATGTAGATCATATTATTATTCCTGATCGAATTATCAAAAATCCCTTCTGAAAAGGTGACACAATTTAATTGCACCGAAGTGTATTGGAAAATAGGATATTATTTTCCAAACACAACCTAATATTAGTTTGAAAGTATTTTCAATTAGAGTTTTATTGTTTCTTCTACAATATTTTGAGTATATTTGTACAAAGAAACGCAATCCGCAATTGACGTCACTGATAGGAAAACTTAAGGTATGGTTGCCAGCTGGAAAAATTATAACGAGGTAGGTAGTGATAACTTGGAATTAAATTTTATGTTTTGTTTTTTTTTTTAACCAAAATAGCGAAATATATCATTCTGGCCTGAATTTTTTAGGCAACCCATTTGCAATTATTTATTGGCCTATTTAATTTGATATAAAATAGTTTTCATCTATTAAACAGATCGATGAAGGTCGTCCCTAAAGGTCCCTGTACTATGTAGAGGTCATTAAGTAATTCATTTTTATCCCGATGTTCCCACGGGATCGGGAAACCGCGGGGCGCAGCTAGTTTACCATAAACCTTATAATTATGACATTTGATGATTTCCAATTTTTTGGGAAAAAATCTCCAAAACTCTCGGGTTCCCAGTACCCAAAATCAAGAAACACAGTCGGACTAGCCAGCACACATAGTAGAACATAAATAAAGTGAGACAATCAGTGTAATGCTCTCTGATAAATCGTCCATTCGTATTCTTCTCGCAAATTGAGCGGAATCCTCTAAGTATCGCATTGCCAAATATTCCCATACGAGATAGTAGGAATGGAGTTTACAAAGGATAGATATGGCAAATATCTTCTGATTATATGTAGGTACCGCTTTTATTTTTGAATCTGTGGATTTAGAAAATGATTCCTCAACTACTAAAACCTAAGTTTTTAATTAATAAAGATATCCCATGCAAATTGCATTATTCCAATGAGTAAAGAATTTTAACTTTTGACTAAGAATAAGAAACTTTTTATATTGTCTACATACCTAGTAAATAAAGTCGAGAATACAAATTATTGATAATATTTTTTTAAATAAACGCGTTCATCCTACATATATAATAAATGTGAAAGTTTGTATTTGTGTATGTATGTTTGTTACTCTTTCACGCAAAAACTTCTGGACCGATTGCGATGAAACTCGGTTTAGAGATAGCTTGAGATCTGGATTAAAACATAGACTACCGATCACGGGATCAGGACTTACGCGGGTGAAACCGCGGGGCGCAGCTAGTAACTTTATAAATACTAGACCCAACTAGCAAAACGATCATAATAATATTGGCTTTTAGATCAGTCTTCTCTGATCGATGATTTATACAGCGCCAAAAATGTTGTTCAATGTAATTAAGGGCGCTGTAGTGCCTGGAACATGTATTAGATTGCTTGCCCAGGACCTATACCAACCTCTCAACTTAATCAACATGTTCTGAGGAAAATAGTTTTACGATTAAATAGTTTAATGAAAACCGTAAGAAAGTATTTCATTTACAATTCTTTCTTACGGCTTTGAATCGACTATTTAATTGTAGAACCATTACTACTAATTTTAAAGTAATTGTCATACAAAACATTTTGTTGGGAAACCTCTCGCGTTGACAATCTGTCGAGTTGAAAACGAGGCACTTTAATGCGTAAGAATGTGCACAATAAACGTGACTTTTTTCAAACGTCACATTATAGCTTTAGTAGACTATTATAATAAAAAGTTAAAAAGTTGCGAACGAGGAAATTCTATGTCGAGATGGGCAAAACGCAAGCTTTGGACGCAACGAAACTTGCTTTTTTAGGACACCTTTTGAGGAATCTGAAATATGAACTCCTGCAATTGATAATGATGGGAAAAGTTGCTGGAAAAAGGATAGTCGGTCGTAGGAAAAAATCCTGGTTGCAGAATATCAGAGAGTGGACAGGGATAGTGAGTGCCGCACAACTTTTTAGCCTCGCGAGGGATCGGGTCAAATATTCTGAGCTGACTGCCAACCTTCACTAGTTGGAGAGGTACCCTGAGAAAAAGAAGAAGAAGACTATTATAATACGCCACATCTAAATGTTCCTACCGCTACGGTAAGCGAATGGGATTTATCTTACAAGGCATGTGTAAGTCTAGAATTGTTTCATTCCTGATCCACATTCTGTTGATACAATGAATCTGATGACGATAAATATTCGAATACGAGATTTTCTTGTTTGTAAATGAGTGTTTATGATGTAGTTATTTGTTTTTGGTTCTGCTTGAAATAGAACTGTGATAAGGCGATTTTATTTTTTGAATTTTTCGTAATGTTATAAACTTTACTCGGTTTATCTCTCTATTAAGAGGAAAGGGTAACCAGGTTTCTCCATACAAACGTAGTCGACTGTTTTCTCCCTGTTTTCACACTAGAGCAAATATTTTTGCATCATATAATTTATAACTGCCATGACCATTTTCGTTTTTTAAATCTAAATTTATATGATAATTAGAAAATCCGTTCGTATATTATAATTTTGTTATTGTAAAAAACTAATTAAATTAAAAATAATAAATATTAGAAAATGAAAAAAACCAAAACATAGGGGCATAGTCATGGCAGTTATAGGTTTTATGGCACAAAAATATTTGTGCTAGTGTCATTATCCAGGAAGGAAACAGTCGGCTACGTTTGTATGGGGAGAGCACCGGTACCCTTTCACCTTAACTCAAAGCGAAAAAAGATATATCTTTAAGTATAATGCGTTTCAACAAAAGTATTTTGAGATGAATTTGGGTTGTTCTGGACCTCTAGAGAGGAGAGCAACTTTTGTTCTACAACTTTTAAAAATTCGAATTCTTCGAACATTTTGAGTGTGTTTTTACTCGAATATTAGCTGTTTTTCGGAGTAAAAGGTTATTTATTTATTTGGATGGTTTATTTGTTTTTTGAGTTTCAACTTTTATATTAAAAATAAATGGATTTTATTTATAAAACAGCTGACTTTCCTGTAACATTTATCCTAAAATTTCGTGTTAGTATCTATAGAACTACGTCTCGATATGACTAGGTAGCCGATACGACTTAATCGTAGTTTAGACTTATTCTCGATTGGACTTGATCCAAACAAAAACTTAAGATTTTTTGAATAAATTAGTTTATCTCTTGAAAAATGATGTTTTTCGATATAACCTCATGGAGATTGGTAACTAAAAATAACACCGCGACATAAGAATTTTATTTATATAGGGATAGTCATTAATCGAGAAATCAGAAATTGGGGGGATGGGTCTCTCGGGGATTAAGAGGAAAGGTACCTGGCGCTCTCTCCATACAAACGTAGTCGACTGTGTCCTCCCTGGATAATGACACTATAGCAAATATTTTTGTTGCATAAAACCTATAACTGGCATGACTACGCCCCTATGTCTTGACTTTTTTCATTTTCTAATTATCATAGAAAGTAAAAGTTAAAAAAAAAACAAAATATGAATAAAAATAAGACATAGAGTCATGGCAGTTATAAGTTTTATGCTGCAAAAATATTTGCTCTAGTGTCATTATCCAGGGAGGAAACAGTTGACTACGTTTACCTATATGGAGATAACGCCGGTACCCTTTCCTCTTAAGTTCATACTATTTTTTTTCTTCTATGATCAAAAACTAAATCGAAATCGGTTCATCCGTTCGGGAGCTACGATGCCACAGACAGACACACACACACAGAGAGACACGTCAAACTTATAACACCCCGTCGTTTTTGTGTCCGGGGTTAAAAAAGAAAAAAAAAAAATCGGAACAGAAACAATATACGACTGAGTTTTGGCGGGAACGAGTTAACAACATGTCGTGCTGCAGTTTTATTTTCATGAAACTTAGATGTAACCCGAGTTGAATTGTATAATTCTGGTGGAATATTATTCAATTTAGTTCTGTAAAGTGCACAAGTGTAGTGAAAGTAAAAATCAGTGTCAAACATGCAGTTTTCTCGTTGCCTCCAAATCTCCTATTAAGGTTATGGTAAACTTGCCACCGCTTTACTATAACCCCTGACTTGACGGACTATGACGACATTGACTGTATTGAAACACTTTAGGCCCGATTTATGAAAAATCGGGTCATAATTTGATGCAAAATATAACTTGACACTGGCTAAATGCACACGTGCGAAGCCATAATAAAAGAAAAAAAAATATACGACTTAAACCACAAGAATAAAAAATTATAACGAAAGGTGTAAGTAGCTCTAAGCAAAGTGTAGAGGTACTTGAACTTGAGAGGGGTAACATATTTTCTTTAAAGACAAAGGAAACTAGTTAGAATTCCTTAGAGAAAGCTCCGAGAGAGTGGTGTCAGCGACGTGCTTTTAGTGAACAATGTAAAGTCATGTCGCGTCGCTAGTCAACGTCAGGGTGGGATTAATTTACTAGGTTTTGTGTCAAACTAGCTGCGTACTAAGGTTTCACCTGCGTTAGTGATCGGAATTATGAAAAACTAGCTGCGCCCCGCGGTTTCACCCGCGTAAGTCCCGATCCCATGAGAATATCGGGATAAAAAGTAGCCTATGTGTTAATCCAGGTCACCAGCTATGTAGATAGTTTCATCGCAATCGGTCCAGTAGTTTTTGCATGAAGGAGTAACAAACATACATACACACAGACTTTCATATTTATAATATAAATAGGAAGTAGGATAGTAGGATTAATTAGTGCATTTTTTAGTCTACACTTTTTTATTCGTTTGTAATCATTCGCTAAAGTTAAGATGTGTGAATGAATGTGAGTGAATGAAGAGACACGACAAACTCATGGGGTTTTTTGTGATCATGCTCATAATTCATAATTCATTTATTCATAACCATGGGTACAATAATTTTAAATATATGGTAATTATATAAGTTCGGCCATGTATCATCCGATCGGCACACAAATATAGTCTGTAACATTAATAATATAATTATAGTAATTGTCATTCGCATACAAACCCTACCCACACTATGACCAAAATTATTCAGTGTCAATAATTACAATCAAAATAAATGTCAACAATAATAATAATAAAATAATAGTTAAATATAATGTCAATATTAAATTTTATCATTTAAAAAATCTTCCACTGAATAATAATTAAAAAATCGTTTAAAACATTTAAAAATTCCATAACATTTTGATCTCTTATTTATGATGGTAGTTTATTATATATAGTGGGTGACATACAGAAAACACTAGTGCTGAGTTGACGTTCAAGATTACAAATATTTTTAATGTAGGTATAATATTTGAAATGTAGCAATTAAATTAATGTCATGACAATGGAAATATTAGAATAAATTATAAATGTGAAAGTTTGTGTGTGCTACATACCGAGTTTCATCGCAATCGGCCCAGTAGTTTTTGCGTGAAGGAGTAAAAAACATACACACATACACGCACACACAAACTTTAACATTTATAATATTAGTAGGATAGACGTCTAAACAAAAACCTTTAATGTTGTTACAAAATTATATTATGTATTTTACGGTTGAAATGGGGTGAAATGCATTTTCATACTGCTCGCCTGGAGAGAAGGCGTCAATGGGCGAATTTAATGAATTCTTGCCATCTTTCAGTGGTTGCACAGATATATAATAATTAATAGAAGAGGTGTTAAAAATATCTATTTATAAAAGAGAAAAATAATCATCACAAAATATCTAAACTACAGGAGAACTTCTCACGGGGGTTCCTTTTAGGACGTAGCCGCGCAAAAAGAAAGCATTTTTGGAAATTCGACCTCTAAAAAGGATTTATTCATAGTAACTATTATGTATTCTGTTGGTAAAAAGTATGCCATACAAACCGGTTTTTTTAAAGATAGGAACATTTTATCCCGATATTCCCATCGGATCTACACGAATACTAGTCATTATATAATATAACCGAGGCAATTGATAAGTTTGTTACATTATGTAATTTCATGTAAATTGTATTATTCCTAATTAATGAAGAATTTTGACTTTGACTTTATTACATTTTTTTTGCGCCTACATTTTTTATAATAGCAACTGCGTAACTTAGTTATGATAGCAATTGTTATGTCCATTCCATAGATTCTACATCCTATAACAAACCTCCTGCAGAGCAGGTAATTAAGTAGGAAGATTTTAATGAAAATTATTATTGGCACCTTTGAGACAAAGTGCTTCTTCCAGATAATGTAAACTTTTTATCATAGTTTATCTACATTAAATTAAATTAAACTTTCTTTTAAGAGGACCACATACCAATTTTTGATAGCGGCATACCCGTTTTTAAACTGCAAGAAAATCCTATATTATTGATGTCAATTGCTATTGCAATTAGTTGAATAGTTTGTATTATGGACTTACATGTTTAATTATTTAAAAACAAAACTAACTTAGGTACTTATAACATGAAGTGATTAAAAAAAATAGAAAAAGGAAATCAAGCGTGGTTCTTTAATACATTAATTATACGAACAAAAGAAATACCGAAATCAGACAATGTTATGAAGAAAAAAATACATACAACCGAATTGAGAACCTCTTCCTTTATTTGGAGTCGGTTAAAAAAGAACTATTATTTTTGTATAAAAAGTAAGGTACTTAGGGTTTCCCAGCACCTAAACTACCCTCTCAGCTTAATCGACCGTGACCAGAGGGAAGAACTTTTCAATACATCTGAAGCCAAATAAGCCGCGGGTTTCATCAAGTTGTTTTCCTTCAATTTCAATTAGCTCACATAAAATTCCTTAGAAAAAAATATTATTGCACGCAGCCTGCCGGGATTCGAACCCATGACCTTCGGAATGAAACTCGAGGTATCTATCACCAGGCCAACATCACTCTTAACAACACAGCAACTACGCGGTATGTTATACTCTTAATTATTGTGTTTCTTTCTTTATTAAACTAACGCTAAAGGTACGAATTATCTTTAACCTCCATGTTAGTTTTAGCATCAAATAAGTTGGTACTCTATGTACGTAGATAAATTGCTTCACATATTCCATTAATTCAAAGGCAAAGAGAAAATAGACGCTGGATACATAGGGGTGGCATAAAACGGACGTGGAATGGGTGTGGCATGGTCGTTTCGTCCTTTGTCCCTTTGCTGAAATTCTAGGAATCTTACCTATGGTTGTCTTTTCTTCTATATAACTGTGTACGCTACTAATATTTTTTGGATATTTATTTGTATGGAATTAACTCTGAATCTACTAGACCGATTTTGATGAAACTTGATATAAGGATAGATTGAAATCTGGAGCGATAACCACAACGCCACGCGGTCAAGTAACGTTGCAGGCCAAATCATGGCATAATTATAGTATTTACGAAGTAAAGTTCGCTAGCGCATACATCCATTTGATTTCTTAAAATGGCCCCCACCTTTCGACGCATAACACCATACACTCGAAACACCAACTCGAAGTTTTGTGGTGTTTTGCGGATTAGTCCAACTGGTCGATTGTCAAGAAACTTATGTTACAGCAAGGTCACGTCTGTGTCATTCGCCACTTTTCTACCAAGAACCTAAAGCTCCATTTATATGATGAAACATTATCTGTTCATCAATTCCAGAGGCTTTCAGGCGCAGTTTGATTACTTAGCTAGGCTAGTCTAGTCTAGAACTAGCTTTCAGATCTCTTTTGACTTAGGAACTGGTAAGATTGAACCTAAGTCTGGCATTACTAAAGGCGAAGTTTCTATGTAAAAGATATGATTTTAAGATGATATGAGTTCTGAAATCGAACAATTTTGGATGATTCGACTATAGCTTTACTATAAAAAATAAACATCTAGAAAAAAATATCTATTAAATATTTACGAAAAACGATATTATCTTATGAAACTGAAACACGATTAGAAGAAGTAGGGTCGATAGAATTAATCAATCTCAAACTTTTCGTAAACTTTCCAAAAAAAATACGCATTGTATGAGGTGATCGTCGAAGATTTTCTTCTACTACTCGTGCGAGCCTCGGGCGAGTTGCTTCTTTGTTAAATCTTGTAATTAAATTATCCAGTGGCTTAGAAGTGTATTGGCTTTCATTGGTTTTCAACTTTCATTTCTAAAGTTGTGGGTTCGAATTGCGACGGAGCGCAATGGTTTTTTCTTCCGAAAAATGTATATAGGTACCTACGCTAATTTATCATTGGTCTTACCGTGAAGGAATAGTACATTACGATATAAGTGTGGTAAATTGATCTTTGCATAGAGGCGGTTTATGACGCGCGAGCGGCAGCGAGCGTGTTAAGACGCCAAGATGCAAAGATCAATTCCACACGTATATCGTACGACGTTTTTTATCACAGTTGCGAATAAAAGAAAAGACTTGAAAAGAAAACAAAATAATAATTAACAAAATATTTGTGATAAGTCTATGTTGTATGGCAATATTTTTTTGTTAATTATGCTCCGGAAAGGCCAGGCTAAAGACTTTTAACCTATACATCCTCGTCTGACATACAATATTTTTTAGGGTTTTTTCTATTTGTTATGCGTCGGGGGTTAAGAACAAAATACGGAAAAACAATATATTTAAGTAAAGAAAAAACAAAAATAAACAACTCAATTTTTAATCGTTTTCGAAGTCATTATCACGTAAAATTTTCGTTCGTAAACCGACTTTAGAGACAACCATTTTTGCTAGCTAAAAACTCTTTGGTATCTACCTTTTTTATACATCAAAACAGTATAACCCAGATAAATTAAGAATGTTTCACCTACCTAACATGTAATAAGCAGTAAGATACGTATTTAACTTATCGGGATAACTTTACAGCACTAGTTAACAAATCTAAAACGCACGCGTGCGTATTATGTTGGATTATGAGCCTAAAAGCCTTTGAATAAGATCCACTTTATGAGCAACTGTGATAAAAAACATCTTATACAACCATGCAAGCCTTCTTCATTGTCAAGCAAAAATAATCCAACCAAAGAGGTCTATTTGCGGAAAACAGCCCGTATACTCTGAAACGACTGGGTCGATTTTAATGAAATTTGGTATGAGGATACATTTGACGTCCCAGTTGGTACAATGGTCACCATGCCGGACTGCCAAGCACAGGGTTGCGGGTTCGATTCCTGCCACAGACAAGTATTTATGCTTAGATATTTGTATGTGGTCTGGTTGTTTCTATATGTATTATATGTATATATTTACGAAAGAAAAGTATATATATATAGTATATCCGTTGTCTAGCACCCATAACACAAGTCTAGTTACTTAGCTTGGGGCTAGATGGCGATGTGTGGAATGTCTTGCAATATTTATTTGTTTTATTTTATTTATTAAATGCCGGTGAACCGCGGCCCACTGCTAGTAGGTACTAGCAGTGGGCCGCAGTTTCACCACACATTATTCTTCGTAGTTTCATAGTTTCTTTTTTTTTGTTTGAAATGGAAGGTAAATGATTAGACTCATATGAATCGTTCATATGAGGGTCATATGATATGACCCTCATATGAATCGGTGCGACCGCATTCATATTGAGTACATCCGGTGATTAGATATTAACATTGATTTTTAAGATTAACTGCTTTAACTAACCATGGATATATATTTATTTATTTTATAGGTAAGCATTGATTGAATCCTTCGTAATAACATCGGTCACTTTTTATATCTATATTCCCACAAGATCGAGACGTAATCGGGTGACCCGCGATGCGCAAGTTTCGTATTGTCGTCCTAAGTCAGTCACTCTGTAAACTAACTTCTAAGTCTGACTTCCAAGTTAGACCTAGTTTAGGATCTACTATAATTGTAACTGAGTTACTTGGTAACTTGAAATGTCACCAGGATTAAGTGATACAGATCATGGCTTGACAATTTAGGAGCTATATTGGAAGACGGATCTGGATTATGAGTTTAAATTTCCTTCTCTACTACAGCCACTTAAAAGTAACAACAGTCCGGTAACCGGATTAGCAACCGAACCGAAACCAAGCCCGAATTTCGAATCCGTTAATTGTTCCAAATCAGTTGTCTAATCACCTTAACACAAGCCTAGTTGCTGAGCAAGGGGCTAAATTGGGCTATGTGCAATGTCCTAAATATTTATTCATTGCCTGTATATCGTATGAACGGAAACTTAAAAACTAAATTTATTATGCGCCAAATAAAGTAAATAAATAAATAAATATTGCAGGACATTCCACACATCGCCATCTAGCCCCAAGTTAAGTAACTAGACGTGTGTTATGGGTGCTAGACAACGGATATACTACATATATGTATTTTCTTTTGTAAATATATACTTAAAATACATAGAAACAACCAGACCACATACAAATATCTAAGCATAAATACTTGTCTAAGGCGGGAATCGAACCCGCAACCCTGTGTTTAGCAGCCCGGCATTGTGCCAACTGGGTCGTCAAATAGCCAAGTAGCCAATCGCCAAGTACTTCATACTTACCTATATTATTTCCCTAATAAAATTTCAAACATATATAAACACAATCCATTTGTAACCGAAATTGGATTAACCAACGATTACAATTACATAACGCTAACTTCACCGCGAAGCTCACATTAAGCCCCCGTTAAGTTACAGCTAAGCATCGTATTTCAAAAGTTTAAACACCATTATGAAGCTCACATGGATTTGCATATTTTGTAACGGAGACTTCACAAAGCGTTTGCATATTAGATGTAGGTATAATAGACAACACATTGACTTCTCTAACGCGTTGGCGAGCACCCGCCTTGCGATGCAGAAGATTGCGGGTTCAATTTCCGGCTTAAGCAAGTATTTATGTAAAGTTTTTGTTTCTGGTCTGGATGTTTCTGTATATATACTTATCTAGTCTATTTAATATTATAAAGCTGAAGAGTTTGTTTGTTTGAACACGCTAATCTCAGAAACTACTGGTTCAAATTGAAAAAATATTTTTGTGTTGGATAGTGCATTTATGGAGGAAGGCTATACATTTTATCCCGATACTCCCACGGGATCGGGAGTTATAATATTACAAAGAGGAAAGTTTTTTTTTGTTTGTAACGATTAATCTCCATAACTACTGGACCGATTTAAATGATACTTAGTATGAGTATAAATTGATTAATTCGGAGTAACCTAGGCTATTAAACAATAGTTTATTCCAATATTCCCAGGGGATCGGGTGTACCGCAGAGAGCTGCTAATTACTTAATAACTCTAATTACTAAAATTCAGGTACAATCAACATACAATATATGTATGGATTTGAGAAACATCAAAATAATATGTACATGTGTGATAGGATATCAAAAAAAGTAACTTTTCTACATCGCTGCAGGGGATCTTTATCAAAAATATAAAAAATATCTTATCAAAAGTATGGAAATATGGATTTTTTCGAAGAAACTGTGATAACAAATTACATTCAGTCATGCATTATCTAGAAAAAATTGGAAATTTATTATGATTAGTTGATTAAATTTTTATTAAGTTAATGAAAACAACTTATTTTAAGTGCATCTAGCTTTGTCCCGTGGGTTTGCTTGCTTGGGAACATCAGAATTAAACTAATGTAAAAAAATCTTATATTCTATTTCTTTATGATCTAGGTACATTACTAAAAATTTTTATTTTCCAGTAACATTACTTTTTCATTAACCTTATGTTGTACTATGACAATCCCAATGAATCAATGTATCCTCGTACCAAGTTTTATCAAAATCGGTCCAGTGGTTTGGAGCCTATTCAATGCAAACAAACGATCAAATCTTTTTTCTTTATAATATTAGTAAGTATCTAAATATTATGTATTCTCACCTTTACCCATGCTTGTAAGTATTCCTCTCATTTTAATTAGAATGTTCCCACCGCCTTCAACTTTCCGACGCATTGCTGGATCAATTTCCAATTCTGAGTTTTCTTAGCTTTAATAGTGATGTGCAAGTGAATTTCCATGTTTTGTCGATAAAACATTGATTGCTCCGGTATAAAATAATTATTGTATGACAAAAAATATTTTAATCGTCTTCTGCTGCAACTTTTATACATCATAATATATAATCATGAAATCCAAAATAAATAAAATAAAACTTTGAAATTGTTACAGATTTCGGCCTTATTACAAAAATTTAAGAAACCAAAAACAAAGTCATTCTAAAAAGCAAATACCTACGTAGTGTTCAAAATTATTTATTTCTGAACAGGATACATATCACCAGCTCTCCTTGCGCCAACTACAACACCTTCCCACGTATCTCTGCAAATTTGCTCAATATATTCCGTATTCCCTACGAAGCTACCAGGAACGAATGGCAGATGAGGTAATTCAAATGTATAAGATAGAGGCACTCCTTTAGCATGAGCGTAGTCTTCAGACGCACCCGAAGCACCGTACCAGAGCACTTGTGCCGCGTTTCCAACTGTGTAAGGCCAGAAGTAGCTGGGAGATGACGCGTCTATGGCCTCAGCCATAGCAATCCCGACAACATGCAGAGCAAAAGCGTTGTAAGAAAGCGTACCATCATGTCCCCAGCCGTATAAAATCATACTGCCTTCGCTATGCATAGTGATATACAAAGGCATCCGATGGATGTATTCGTCGATGATGTCCCTGACGACTGATGTCTCTGATTCAGAGAAGGCCTTCATGCCGGGGTAGACGTCGGAGCAGATCCCACCTACACCGACAGTATTCCAATGGAAATCGTAGTTGCGGTTGCCGTCGACTCCAAGGCAGTTGCCGGATGAGTTTGCATCGATAGACCTGGTCATACGCCACCAACGGCTCTAAAAGTAGAGAAAATATTAAGAGAAAATATCGAATATAGTCGAAATAAGAAAAAATTGCTGACAAAGTAAGAACTTATGTATGTATTTTGTGCTTAATCCACAAAAAATAAATAAATATTTTTAATATCCAAATAGTTGCAATTTAAATTAAACGTACCACTTCATAACTGAATTTATAGCCATCAGGGTTAACCACAGGGAATATGATCCAGTCAAATCTCTCTAAAAGATCAGGCTCAGTTATATCTTCGGTCAGTTTCCTGATAGCCCAAGTGGCTACTGGTATTGTTTGCCATTCCCTAGCATGGACGGCGGCGTCAATGAAGATAACAGGTTTGCTTTCGTCTTCGAAGTCGGTGGTGGAGATCTTTAGGACTTTGAGAGGACGACCTTCGAAGGAATTTGCGGGAGTAATTAGGGTGACAGTTTCAGGGAAGCGTTCGGCTATGTCATCAATGTAGTTGTAGACCTAAAATATATTTGATTTACTTATTCAATTATTTAATAAAGCTTACTTACTAGACTAACTTAGTTTTAAGACGATTATCAAGTAGTCAATAATTGTTTTTAAGAGAATGACAATCGATATAGTGCATTTTTTTGTACTATTCTTGCTTGTTTTTGTTCTTATATCGTCGGTCTTATATCCAACGTTTAGTATGATTCTTTTCGTAAATATTCAAAAACTTCAGTGTTCCTTCCCTACCTCGACTGACTTGTTCAACCACAATTAAACCACAATCATGACGTATTTGACCAAACTATTATAAATAATCGTAGCACCCGAAATTTTGCAATAGAAAACCATACTTACGGTTTCCAAATCTTGGTAGCTGTTATACAGCATCTCTCTATAATTACTCCTTGTTCTTGTTAAGTTTTTTATAGCTTCATTCCTTAAGTCATCTTGATCAAGTGCCCTGAAATCAGAAGAAGTAGGTTAATTGTCTAAGTACAAAAATACGCGAATAATTATTTACCTGTTGCTGGTAGACTCATTCATACCAAGAAAATAGACAGGATTAAAATATTACACACAATATTTGACTTTTATTTTAGCACATTTGAGCTAAGTGTCTTCTGACAAAATTTGCTTTGGTCAGTATGTATTTTTTGTCGTCGCACTTGATATCTTTGCGTCATGAGATCCGATTTCGATGTTTATTTTTGTGTTTGAAAGTTTCATCAAAAAGAGAAGATCTAAGAAAGGAGTGATGAGCAGAATAACTTCTCAAAATGCAATAAATTGTAGCCATTGATGGAGCACTTGGAACCACCTTATTATCATAAGCCTACTGTTTGTGCTCACAAGGTCCACTGTTCGCAGAACTATTAGTTAAATAATTGACTCATGCCATGAGTACTTTACATATTCAAAAAAATGTTTCATGCATTGCTTTTGAGCATTGAAAAAATTCTTCGATTTGACAAACCTAGTTTAAAATTTCAATTTTTCTTGAACCACTTACGTTTTCACATCATTAGCATGAATCCAGTACTTGATCATATTTTTCTCCAGGAAGCTGGTAAAACCGTCTTGAAACTGAGGTTTGACTAATGCAATACCCTCTCTTTTTACAATCGGGTCACGTATCATATCGACTTCATACACTTCGCTTACAGAATGCAGAAGTTTGAGGTCTTCTGGAGAAGATGGCTGTATGTAGTAAGATTTCCACCTTTAGAGTATAAAACAAAATGTTTATAAAAAAGGGAAAATTAAAGAGATCCGCACCTCGGTTGAATTTTCTTAAAATGCAGGTACCTACCCTTGATACATTTCATGTTTAGCAAACACTACAGAAAGCAAGAGCACAAAACAGAACCCCTTCATTTTTAGACTAATATTTATTTTGCAATATTCTTCTTATTTTATATTAGTTGATAAATTAGATAATTTGATAATATTAAGTAAATAATCCATCTGATAGTAAACAGTAACCAGGGAAAAGCCAGAGGGATAAAACGATAGCTGGGTTTTCCCAAGTTGGATTTTTTTTGTGTTAGTACTGTGATCGGTCTATAACATACTATATAACCAGTATGGTTGCGAGTAGGGTTCTATTTAAGACGCAGTGCCCATCGCCAATGTTTCTTCCATAACAATATCCAGCCTTTTTGTCAGCGTAAGAACTGCATTGTTTTATAGGAGTTTCGTGTCCACAAAGTTGATTTAAATCACGTTGCAGATATTACATTATTTGATAATGTGGTCAAAAATGCAACTAAATCAATTAACACAGTAGCAAATAATAAAACAATATCATCATATTAAACTGAAAAGTTTTTTTAAACTAAGAAGTTTATGCTTAGGCATAAACTTCTTAGTTTTAAAAAAACTTTTCATAAATTATATTAAACGTGCTACAATTAGTCCAATCAGTCATTTAATCCATCAAACAAATGAAATGATAAAAAAATTAAATTTTTCTTAAATTCTACTATAAATAACTCAATATTTTAACACCTTAATTAATTTACTTTTTAAGAGATACAAAAAGATCTCCTGCTCTTCGTGCGCCGATTGCAAGACCTTCCCAAGTTTCCATGCAGACTTGTTCAATATAGATAGGATTAAGGTGAAAGCCTTGCGATGCCAGCCATCCAAGACCAGGTAATTCAATTGTGTAAGATAGAGGAACACCTACAGAGTGAGCGTAGTCTTCTGACGCTCCAGCAGCTGGGTATCCTATCACAAGGACCGAGTTACCGACAACGTAGTTCGGGAAATTGCTTAGAGAAAGGGAATCCATACGTTGGGCAATATCGTTACCGACAATTTGGAGAGCAAATGCATTGTGAGATAATGAGCCATCATGACCCCAAGGATACAGAATCATGCTTCCGAAACTATGCATAGTAATGTAGAGAGCCATTCGATTGAGGTGTTCCAGTATGACATCTCTGACGACGCTGGTTTCGATTTCCGAAAAGGCGCGCCCACCCGCGTAGGTCTGAGAGAAACCACAAGGTGTGTTGCTTGTGCCGACAGTGTTCCAAGCGAAATCGTAATTGCGGTTGCCGTCAACGCCAGGACAGATAGAACTCATGATGTGCTGATTGGTGGATCTGGTCATACGCCACATACGATCCTGAAAACGAGTTAATGTATTAATTTGTATAAGATCTGAAGTTTGTAGTTTTACATTACCAAAATTATGAAAAATTTATTTACATCTTTGTGAGGCTATTGGCGACCGTAGCTGTAGTTTCCTTTCCCAGCGTATTAGCCTAACTATTCAGAGGGGGAACGCTGCCAGCTTGCTTTGGACTATGGGTCGGGGGGGCGCCTTTAAGTACGGTAATTTCTTTAATTTTTCTTGTTTGCGCATATGTTATTAAATGTTTAAATTTTATTTATAGTGTGACATTTGTATGTTATTTTTTATTTTTATTAATTTCGTGGTTTGTAATTTAAATTGTTGACTTTATAGAAATAAAATGAATTATTCCTTAAAAAATTCGAAAAAGTTTCAAAACTAGGTACTTACATTAGTCCACGTGAATTTGTATCCATCAGGGTTAACCATCGGCAACAAGATCCAATCGAACCTCTCTAATAGATCAGGCTCAGCCCTATCTTCTACCAGCCGCTTGATAGCGTAAGTTACAGTAGGGGGAGATATCCATTCTCTCGAATGAATACCACCATCAATGAAGATAACAGGTTTACTTGAATCTTGGAAATTGGTAGTGGATATCTTCAGGTATTTTATGGGGCGACCTTCGAAGGAATTTGCTGGGTTGACGAGCGTGACTATATCGGGGAATCGCCTAGCTATATCTTCGAGGTAAGCGTCAATCTGAAAAGATAAAAATTAAGTTAACCTATTTTCCAAAGGAAGACGTTAGACATTAATACGTTGGCAGAGGACATTTCCTATGCTGCGAATGAAATTATATTTTTGACCATATCAATTTTCTCATAGTATTTTCCTTCACCGTTATACTATTTTTTTAATGCACATTATTATATTATATTTCTTATAGAAAATGTCTATTAGTTTTATTTTTTGAATCTTTCTTAGCACGTTTACATTTTTTCTAAATTACTTTGTGAATGTTACTAAACTTTGTACCTAAAAAATGATTCATTGATTAAAATGTCTCTAATTACTAATTAATAAGCTACTGCAGATAACACGCCTTAGTAAAGTTTTTGCAAAATCATTCAATGTTTCGTATCATAATATATTCTACGCAATTGAATTGTGCAAAGTTCATTCAATTGCAAAGCCTAATAATTATTTGCATCTGCGTATTATACTTAGTGGACCTGTGTATTGCAAAGTGTAAATTCAGATTTTGAACGAATACATCACACTATATTAACTATAATTCATCTTCGTCAAAGTACGAATACAAAATGCCTATCATGATATTAATTATTCTTACAGACACTCAGAGGACTTGTGACTTTGGCATATTTAAGAATTACCCAATTTACATACCACTTCAACTTCCTGATAATTGTTGTAAGCCATTCTTCCAGCATCACTTTTGCTTCTGGTCGCATTTCTCTGCTCTTCTACTAGCATGTCATCGTAGTCAAAGGCACTGGAATAGAAAAAAATCATAGAGTTAACGTGAATTGGTTCTTACAAAAAATCTGCCTGAGTTTTAATTTTAGATTAGTGAAGACGCTGTAGTGTCCCTGTACCTACATGATTTTTTATAAATACTTACGTTTTAAGATCATTGCGATGCACTTTGTATTCAATGTTGAACTTCTCCAAGGCCGTGACAAAGCCATCTTGATATTCTGGTCTGACGATCACTACGCCTTCTCTCTGGATTATTGGAGGAGTTAAGACATCAACTTGGTACGCTTCAGATATGGCTCCAAATGTTAATTGAGCATCTTTGGTTGGAGTGCTGATGGTGTAGGATTTCCATCTGTAAATATTTTTTTCGAATGAAATCTAAATTGAATTTATTTGTCGTGTTAAAAGTCGCGTTGATCAAAGATTACGGTTTTAATTTCTATCGAGGTGAGGAAAACTTATATGACTTGATATTATGACTTTTTAAGCTAACAGGATTCTCTTCCAAATTGAGATAAACGTTTAATATATAAATGTTATGGTTAAAATGAAGACCACAAATTCACCACTGTCGTAGGTATTGAATTCACCACTTTGCTTCATGATTGTGTTCAGTACTGGATCTAAGTAATTAATTTTCTGTTTTTTAGTTACTTAAATTTTAAAAGAAATAATGTCTTACCCTTTATATTGTTCATGCTTGGCAAAAGCCACAGCAAATAGGAAGACCAGTGTTAGAAACTTCATCTTTAAACTCACCATCAGACACTCCCAAAACTACTAACGTATCTTACTTTTATAAGTTTTTATTACTGATAACCTATCAGTGATTCTTGAGAAATATACCTTAAATTTAATGGCTCTTACAAACTACAGATTAAAGTCTGCCGATTATTTGTCCAAACAGCTGTTTTGAAAGTAATCGTTATATTTATATTTGAAAGTAATCGTTAAACGTCACTTGTATATCGGGCGCTTCATATTGATACAAAACTTTCAGTTGACTGTAACTCTATAGTCCGCGAGAGCTCTACAGATTAATATGTTTTATCTAATTAATATATGTCATTAATTGCCTACGCAGTATACCAATCAGTAATTGAAAATGTAGATAATTAATAATCCGTTTTATGGTATATTTTCTGAGGTATGACTTTTTAGGCAACTTACAATCCTTAAAAATTTCTAAGATGTCCTTTTCTTAAAAAAGTTACTATCGGAAAAGTAGGTTAGGTGGAAAAATAGGATATTTTGAGTTTGCTTTACATTAAGCTAATTTACGTACCTACTTTAATTATAAAAAAACGCTCTTAATTCTAAAGTTGTTCAATATTATACGACTAGAAAAACAATTTTCTTTGCCTTTTTTGACTTGTCAAAGGCATTCGACCTGGTCCTATTAGATGCTATGGGTTGATATGGTGCAGCCAAGTAAGATTATATCTCAGTTCCAATACATTATTGATCATAGCAAGAATTATTTAGGATATTAAAACAAAGTTTTGTCAACTCAGTTAAATTTATTTATAAAAAACATAACAAAAACAAAACGATTCAATGTCGATATTAAAATGCTCTATTTCATCGTGACAAAATTTCGTCTGCTGTTCTCACGCCGGCTACAATACCTGCCCAAGTTTCAATACAAACCGGCTCAATATATCTTGGAGGAAGAAGAAAACCAAAATTCTGGAGCCCATTAGAACCTGGTAACTCAAGTGTAAAGGAAATTGGAACACCAACAGAATGAGCATAGTCTTCCGACGCTCCTGATGCTGCATACCCAATCACAAGAACAGAGTTACCCACCACGTAATTTGGGAAAGTACTTATTGAATTTGCATCTATAGCTTGTGCCATAGCGTTGCCTACTATTTGAAGAGCGAAAGCATTCTGCGAAAGACTACCGTCATGGCCCCAAGGATAAAGAATCATGCTGCCAAAACTGTGCATGGTGAGGTATACATCCATTCTATGCAGGTATTTTAAAATAATGTCTCTAACTACGCGTGTTTCGATTTCGGAGAAGGGGCGGCTACCAGCGAAAGTCTGACTGCAGGGAGTACTGCTGGTGCCGACAGTATTCCAGAAGAAGTCGTAGTTACGATTGCCGTCAACACCTGGGCATATAGAACTCAAGATGTGTTGATCTGTCGATCTAGTCATACGCCACATGCGGTCCTGAAAACAGTTATGAAAATCCTATGAATATTTTAAAACATTCAGATACCTTTTATTTTCTCTTCAAGAAAGTTTTTACAAAGAGGAATCAATATTATTAAAGAATGGTTGTAGGTAGACATCAGTAATGAGATTGGAATTTACGTAATTATTTTATTACCAAAGGCTTCGCCCAACTAAGTAAACGTACGAAAAATCAGTAAAAGATACTTACATTAGTAAAAGTAAATACATATCCGTCAGGGTTCACCACAGGCAGCAATATCCAATCGAATCTCTCTAGAAGATCAGGCTCAGATCTGTCTTCAACCAGCTTTTTGATAGCATAAGTGACAGTAGGTGGAGAAATCCATTCTCTAGAATGAATACCACCATCAATAAAGATCACAGGTTTGCGCTCATCTTCGAAGTTCGTGGTAGATATCTTCAGATACTTGATCGGGCGACCTTCGAAGGAGTTTGCAGGTGAGACCAGAGTAACAATATCTGGGTACCGATTTGCAATATCTTCTAAGTAAGCATCGATCTGAAACGATAAAATAACAAAATAAAAAACACATAATAATTATTTTATTTCAACTGTTATAAGCATGTTAAAAATATTTCAACACCAATTAACTTTAGATAAAGTTAAAACAAATATATTAAAGAAATTATAAATCGATTGTAATTTAAATAATAATCACATACCGCGTCCAAATCTTGATAATTATCATATGGCAGTCTTCCATTGCCCCTTCTCGATTGTGTAGCATTCTTCTGTTGGGCAATCAGAAGATCGTCCTCGTCAAATGCTCTGGGAAAGGAAACATATATACGTGTAAGTTTTTAAATTCGTTTCATTTCTTTCATAATTGAAATCTTAAGGATACATTCTCATAAAAATTAAATGAATTAAAGTTCAAAGTTAAAATAAAATCAATAAAAATGCTTAAATCAGGAATTTATATTAATGTGCCTTATTTATTATACTTTCTGATACACAGATTTTTTACAACATTAGAATTGTCAACAAATATTTTATCTTTAACAGAATATTGTAATCTCATAATAAAACCACTTAAACCTACCTCATATCATGTAATCCAACAACAATCAATCAAAATATTATCTTAAATTAATAAGGATTATTAAGTTTCATTGTAATCTGACTTAACTATGTACGTAATTTTCAGGGTTTTTTTTATTTCAAAAGGCAAATAAAAATCAAATGGCTTCCAATTATGTCCTTTATGTCAAAACTAGCTGCGCCCCGCGGTTTCACCCGCGTAAGTCCCGATCCCGTGGGAATATCGGGATAAAAAGTAGCCTATGTGTTATTCCAGGTTTCCAACTATCTACATACCGAGTTTCATCGCAATCGGTTCAGTAGTTTTTGCGTGAAGGAGTAACAAACATACACACACACACGCAAACTTTCACATTTATAATATTAGTAGGAGTAGGATAATGATTTTACTAGCTAGAGATTACTAGCAAGTTTTGAGTTTAGTTATATAAGTTATTTTGTGTATGAGGTATTTTCTATGTTTTTTAAAAAATAAGTATTGTTATTACTATTTAGAAGAAGACTTTTTTTTCAGATTTTTTCAGCTAATATCAAGCTTTCGATATTCTCGGTCTATTGCAACAGCAATATTATTCGGATTGTATCAAATTGTGATACGACGACTTAAAAGTGAAATAGCTAATATTTAAGGGCAATTTCACCTTAGTTCACACCTTTTTTTAACATTTAAGTCAGCGTTTGACCACTATCGCACTCGCCTGATGGAAGATGACAATGCGGCCTAAAATGTAGCACACTTTCCCAAAAGATACCTATGCACTCACGATTTCTTCCCAAGTCCTTTGCTGTGTCATAATGTTCAACTTACTTTTTCAAATCTTCTCGGTGTACTTTGTACTTGATCTCATGTGCATCTAAAGCCTTAAGGAATCCATCTTGGAATTTGGGATTGACCACAACTAATCCATCTCTCTGAACAATAGGGTTGCTTAGGACATCCACTTCGTATGCTTGAGCTATTGTATGAAAAGTAGATTGTATTTCTTTTGAAGGTGTGCTAATAGAGTAGGATTTCCATCTGAAATTGTTAAGATAAACATTAGATTAGATTTATAAAATTTCTTTTATAAATCTTTCTAATCTAAAAACGAAGTTTTTAAACCAGTTGTGACTTTACTGATTTAATCAAAAAAATATTTTTTATTACCAAGAAAACAATTGCATAAATATTTTGGCCTTTCTTCTTTCTATCTTTCTTTTTTAACCAGTTATGATCTGATTATTTTTGGAAGCTTTATTCAATTTTGAATACCACATTATAACTCTAGCACATTTTAACTCTCTCAGAATAGTCCAGCTTGTTTATGTATATGGGTATATACACAAACAAGCTGGAGTAATCTGATGATGACCAAGGCGAAGATGCGAAATATCCCTAATCTTGAGCTGAACATAGCGATAGCTCTTTTAACCAGCTTTATAAAAGGAAGAGGTTTCTAATTCATCGCGTACATACATATTTTAAATGTATTTACTTATATTTTTATTAATAAGTCGACTTACCCCTGATATTGTTCATGCCTGGCATAAACCAAAGCAAATAATAGAGCAAAACACAAAACCCTCATGTTTCTACAGAAACTTATGATAAACTGACATCTCATCAAACTTTTATAAGTGTTTTACAGTCGATAAGTTATCGTGATGATTCTTAACTTCCAGTGAACTAGACTGATAGTGAGTTATATCATGATCTTTTAATGATTAAAAAAGTATATATCCTGATATAATCGTCTGGTCATGGACTGGACTGAGAGGCATCCACATAAAACGTCACAGAACCAACGAAATGAGGAGCTCGACTAACACACAAACTGTCATATTGAACCTGGGTTTCCAGGAGTCTTAATTTAACTACTACGCTTTAGAATTAGACCTTCAGCTATGCTAGTACTATCTGGAAATGAATTAAGGGTTTTGGTATATATATCCCCTTTGGTAGTTATAACTAGGTTATTTTGCTCTGTTCATAACTGGTGTTAATTTAAATGAAAACACGGATTAATAAAATACATAACGTTTATTTAATGGTATCTACTACCTATATATTATACTACTATGTTTGCCTAGCTATCTTCTTCATTCTCAACTCATTCAGAACAAAGTTAGCTCCAGTTCTTAGACCTCCCAAGTCTCATAACCAGCTTGCTCAATGAAATCAGGATCCACCAAGAAACCATTCAATTGACCTTGAATATTCCTGTAAGAAGGTAGCTCGTAGGTATAAGAGAATGGTATACCCAAGTCCATGGCATAGTCACTTGTTCCACCAGACGCGTAGTACCCCAAAACCAGTGGAATATTACCGACTAAGTAATTGCGGTTCTCTGGCCATTTAACTCTATCGATAGCCTCGGCCATGTAAATACCTAAAACATGAAGCCCTAAAGCGTTCCAAGGTAAGGCTCCGGTACCATAACCGTACAGGACCATGCTTCCAAAACTGTGTAAGTCAATGTACAGGTCGATTCTGCCAGCATGTTCTAAGAGGACATCTCGTATAGCCGCGGATTCTGGTTCGGAGAAGGCTCCTGTGCCGTGGTAGTCCTCCGTACAGACGAAGTTGCTGGAAGCAGTGCCCCACTGACTGTCAAAATTACGGTTGAGGTCGACACCGAAGCATATGTCATTAATTATGATGCCACGGCGCCTGTTCTTTCTCCAGAAACGTTCCTGAAATAATTCAGATATTGTTTTACTGAACATTATATATTATAGAACAAAATATTAATTTATAGTTTATATTGCTCAGAAGTCGAAAGAATGAATCACGTTGTAATACAAAAACTTTGCCCCCCTTTTTGACCCTCTAAGGGGTGGAATCACATTAAGTCCTTTCTTATCGGATGCCTTCGTTATACAAAGAACATACCTTTCAAGTTTCAGATTTTTACGATCTGCGGTTTAGGCTATGCGTTGATACGTCAGTCATTCAGTCAGGACAAAGCATTTACTATGTCCAAAAGAAGATATAATAGATTTCTAACCCCGTTGTGACTGGCAACATATCCATCAGGGTTCGCAACAGGCAGGATGATCCAGTCTATTTCATCAACTAAGTGCCGCTCAGTGACGTCGAGCACCAGCTTCTTGATGGCGTACAGTGAAGCTGGTAAGGTAACCCATTCACGAGCATGGAGTAGAGATTGGATGAAGATGACTGGTTTTCTGAGGTCCTGAAAATTTTATCAGAATTTCAAATGACTTTGTTACAGAATATAGCCAGGGAATTTCTCGTAATCTTGTAAGCTAGGGCTTGCCGGGTGGTCCCATCACATGGTTATCAAAATCATATACAATAATAACTGAAATATTAAGTACCTCAAAATTCGTTGTTGAAATTTTTAAGTATTTGATGTCTCTGCCTTCAATACTTTGTCCAGCAGTTGCGACGGTTACAGTGTCATACTTTTCAGCTAACTCATCCAAGTAGTCGTTCACCTGGAAATTCAGCAAATTAAGATGGGTTGCAAATAATTTTTCAAGTACTTAACGATAAGTATTTAAACGATGTAGGCTTAGGGATAAATACTTCGACTTTTATTGCAAAGGTTGTGGGTTCGAATACCAGCCGGCTGCGCACCAATGAATTTTTTCAAAAACTTATGTGCGTAATTGACATTGCTCATAGGGTGAAAGGAAATATCGTGATAAAATCCGCGGTTTAGATGGCTCCAGATGCGTTGATAAGTTCTTTCCTCTAGACACAGTTGACTAAGTTGAGCGAGTAGTATAGTTGCTGGGCAAGCCTACTCTATTCTCACTCAAAAAGGTACAGGTGTAGATGCGGAAAATAGCCCGTATACAAGTACGTAATAAAAGCAACCGTGAAGTTCCTACATCTGCAGTAATCTACAATATATGATCTGCAATATTTAATTAAAAACAGCATTAACGTACCTCTTCATAAGTATGAATTGTATCAAAGTTCAACCCTCCATCTCTTGTTCTATTGCTCTTTGCTCTACCAGCTGCCAGAAGACGGTCTTCCAGATCAAGTTGTCTGAAAGAAAATTCATAACCAATTCAATAAGACTTCTTCAATACTTTTTCAGTCTTAGAATGTTACCTTATCTTAAAATACTATTTTAATACCTTATGTTATTGAAAAACACAATTTGGATTTTCCTACTTACACTTAGGTGATTAGTAGATTAACATTGTTTAATTGATTGGATAAAGGTAAGTATTATAATTATACCTAGTAGGTATCTAGGTATCTAGTTTTTATCTACATAAAGCAAGGTCGCACATAAAAAACCGCCATCTAGCGGAAAGTAACCAACTAAGCCCATATGGCATCAAGATAAAGAATAGAAATACCTACTGCAATGCCCAGACCAGAAACAAATATCTATAGGTTTTATATGTTTTCCAACGCAGGAATTGAACCAGCAACCTTCTGCGATAGGCGACTGTTCGCCCAACGTACCTCAGAGCTCGTCAAGTATAAAAGATGTCATATTTTGTAAATTATAAATGGTGCGACAGACAGCGCCATCTTTAAAACGAGCCTTATAACTTACTCTTTAATATTCTCTGATTCAATTTCAAATTTCACGCCACTTGTGGTCAAAGCCTCTAGGAACTCTGTCTTCAAATGCCCCGGTACCAGGACCTTGCTGTTTCTTCCAGGAACTGCATCAGGCCAAATATCCAGATGCCATTGGGTTCCGAGGGTCTTGATGAGAGAGATTTGGTCCTGGGATGTTAGTTCTAAGTCGTAAAGGCCGTAACTGAAAATAAATTAACATGTATTTGTTTTGTTTGTGAAGAAATGAACCCAAGACTTCGAGATTAACATGCGTTTATTCTTAGAGCTAAATATCACCATGTAGACCAAAGAAACGATGACTATAAACATACTACTATGATTCTAAGAACTGTACTGACAATCGCCGCGCACCAGAAATCACTGAGGTCTAGAAACATAGAAAATCTTAACAAATGTAGCTAAAAGAGAAACTAATGGCTAACACAATACGTTGGGTACGATTCCAATTTTATAGGTTCCTAGACCATGAATTAACCTTGTACAAAACTTTCATGAAAATTTGTCAAGCCGTTTGATCGTGAAGTGGAAACAAACAAAACAAATACCTATATAGTAAGATAGATTTTCGGTGTATTTTTTGTTTACTTACCCATCATAATTTTCATATTTAGCCGCCACCAAATTCACAAATATAGTTAAACTTAAAATTAATTTCAACATTTTGGCCATTGTAGTAACCAGGCCCAAGCAAAACTATAAAGAAAAGAAGCTTCTGATCATTATATTAATTTACTGTTATAAATAATCAAAATTTTATCTCAATCTTCTAATCCAACAGATAAAATACGAAACCGATTCATAGCTATAAGTAGATACATACTTAAGTAATTTCTACATATTTTTTCTTTTTACATTTACGTAAGTCACTTTATAATTTTACTTACTTTAAGAAACCCAACGAAATTATGTTTACATCTCAAGCAACGTCTGAAACGTAGCAATCATATTTAATTTCAAGATTTTCTGGCTATTTTGACCAGACTTGGTATGAAATCCAAACAGAGAATAATTTATTATTATTAACAGCCTCAGGTGAACATATACCTTTTTTTTTTCTTTTTTTTTTGGTGGAGAAATGCAGCCTTATGCACCGTCCCGTTACTCCCGGGGGAGGGGTAGCGGGGGTGTGTGGGGCTCCCCCTGGCTTCAGATGTTGGGCAGCCAGGGGTTTACCCACTAAAACTCCACCGGTTCCTCTCGCGCTTTGATGTTGGGGACGCAGGGAGGCGTGAACATTCTTCTACGGCCCCAACAGCGCTGGTCTCGAAAAGACCCCATCTTCATACGGAGTTAAAGCTCCATATCTCCTCAGGAGGTGCACGGGAACCACGCGCACCCCGCTCGGGCCCTTAAACAGCGACAGACCCCCCCGAGGTGAACATATACCTGTGCTGACAGGCATTACTACAGAGGAAACACTAGGTTTAATTTTTAATAGCAGGTAAGCCAGCAGCAGTAGCAGTAGTAGCAGTTTCAACTAAAGATCTCGAATAATCTCTTTCCTAATAGGAATTCAATTCAACCTAATGATAATTTATTAGATCACTAACAAACACAGAATAAGCAGACATTATAAGTTTATGGATAGGTTTTTTAACCTATAAATTATCTTTAGGTAGAATTGAATTTATTTCTACTTCCTATCCTACTCTTACATTTATTACAAAAATAAAAATCCAAATCCCAAGGAAGTGTCGTCTCGTCATACTATTTATCTTTTTCACCTTGCCACGGAAATGCAAACTGTATTTTCGTGGATTTAAAGATTAAAAGATTAAGTAACAGTTGCCAATAAAATATTTATTTTATCATAAAACTGCCGATAATGTCTAATTTAAATTATTTTTTATCACAGTTGCTCATAAAGTGGATATTATTCAACGGCTTTTAGGCTCATAATCCAACATATTATGCACGCGTGCGTTTTAGATTTGTTAACTAGTGCTGTAAAGTTATCCCAAAAAGGTAGGTACCAAAGAGTTTTTTAGCTAGCAAAAATGGTTGTCTCTAAAGTCGGTTTACGAACGAAAATTTTACGTGATAATGACTTAGAAAACGATTAAAAATTGAGTTGTTTATTTTTTGTTTTTTCTTTACTTAAATATATTGTTTTTCCGTACCATTGTATTTTGTTCTTAACCCCCGACGCAAAAACAAATAGAAAAACCCTAAAAAATAATGTATATCACACGAGGATGTATAGGTTAAAAGTCTTTAGCCTGGCCTTTCCGGAGCATAATTAACAAAAAAATATTGCCTTAAAAAAATGTAAACATAGAGTTATCACAAATATTTTGTTAATTATTATTTTGTTTTCTTTTCAAGTCTTTTCTTTTATTGAATTGATATTTGCATCTTGGCACGCTCTATAACACACTCGCTGCCGCTCGCGCGTCATAAACCGCCTCTATGCAAAGATCAATTTACCACACTTATATCGTAATGTACTATTTCCTTATTTATTTTAGGCCATTCCATCTCACTGCCTGGCAAAGGCCTCCCACCCCTTTCCATTGTTCCCTGTCAGTGCTAGCCGGGGCTAATAATTATATGATTTGTTTCCATTCCACATTAAGACCATCTTTTGCACTCCAATTTGCTATTACCAAGCGCAAGAAGGGCTAGATGACGCAAGTTGAACTTTAGGCAAATTCTGATTTTTGTTCTTACCAAATTGCTCACAATATGAAAAACTGAACGTCGCACAAAAATATATTTCTATTAGGTTTATTTAGATTTGTCATCAAGTAGGTAGTTACATTTATTACCAAAGCTGATAACAGTTTGGCGTCATCAAAATAGAAAACAAATACTTACATATAAAATCTGAAACTAATTCAATTATTCAAGAAGCTACCACTCAACAAAGTGTCGTCGCGTCGTCGCCGAAAACTTTGGGTCATAATTTAACAAAAATATCTAGCCACAATCTTGTGAAGACGTTTTATTTGCATAACAATAAGAAACGGAGAAACACCATAAATTATTTTGAGAAATCTTCTTTATTAGACTTGTCTTAGTAGATTTATAGCAAAGGTCGAAATTATAAAAAAATACCCGTTGCTAGGGGTTAAAACGGAATATAAAAATAAATAAAAATAGGCCTGGTATTTTAAAGATCACTCGCAAAAGTCGCAGACAAAGTTTCACTAGGGATTTTTTTGTCCAACTGGTGAATTTTTTTATAAACGTCAGTTGAGCTATTTGACCCTGAAAAACGAAAATTTTAGGAATCAAAAAAAATGCTCCGAATTCAGAGAAATGTATCAAACCGAGTCAGCCATTGGGATTCTCAAGACAAGGTAGGTTCAAAAGATTGGCCAGAAATAGCTGGAAATGGAAGGAAATGCTTATTTGCTCAGTATTGGAACACCGCAGGCCAGTTAATAAAATATCGATATCATTTCTATCGACTAAAACCCCTCACTATGTCTCCTTGGAAGAGTTTTCAACAATGCCAAATGGTAATGTGATGTAATCCAAACTGAGAAACTTTTCAATGAATTTAAAATACCTACAGCTGCATCCGGGAAACTTCCTGCATCAATCAGACCATGGATTTGTACTTATTTCAATACGTCAATTAGCTGCGCCCCGCGGTTTCACGCGCGTAAGTCGCGATCCCGTAGGAATATCGGGAGAAACAGTAGCTTATGTGTTAATCCAGGTCTCCAGCTATTTACATACATTTTTATGACAGTTGCTCATAAAGTGGATCTTATTGAACCACTTTTAGGCTCATAATCCACCGTATTACGCACGCGTGCGTTTTACTTTACCATAACGCACAAGTGCTGTAAAGTTTTCCTGATAAGTTTAATTCGTATCTTACGGCTAATTACATGTTATGTAGATGAAACATTCTTATTGTAACTGGGTTATACTGTTTAGATATTTATAAAAAAGGTAGGTAGGAACAAACAAAGAGTTTTAGGCCAGCAAAACACATCGAATTTTAAAAAGACTTGAAGCAATTGGCATTATATAAACTGGAACTATTAAACATAATTGATTGCCGCCTTAAATGCAAATATTTTTTTAACTTCTTATCATTTTAACAAGTATTTTCTTTTACTCGCAACTGTGATAAAATAACGACCTACGATACGACTGTAAATCATTGCAAAGAGGCGGTTTATGACGCGCGAGCGGAACGCGAGCGCGTTGAAAAGCCGAGATTATCAATTTACCACACTTGTATCGTAATGTGCTATTATAATATAAGATAATTAATGTATAGTTTAATAGGATAGAAATATTATTAGGTGAGGCCTTATCCAGGGACTTACTTGGAACTTGTTCTTGTTATTTGTTTTTGGTACTTAGATACGAGCATATTTTCCGCAACTAGACCTTTTTGATTGGGTCCTTTTTGTGTGAGGACGGTGTAGGCTTGCCCAGCACCTATACTACCCTTTCAGCTTAGTGGACCGTGTCCAGAGGAAATAACTTCTCAATACGTCTGGAGCCAACTAAGCTGCGGGTTTCATCACGATGTTTTTCAATGTTGGTAAAGAGGGTAACATACCACGTTTATACTGATCCATACTTAGAAATATTCTCTTTTTTGCCCATTTCGATGTTTATGTTTTTGTGCAATTAATCTATACTTACTATTATAAAGCTCAAGATTTTGTTTGTTTCATCGCGCTAATCTCAAGAACTACTGGTTCGAATTGAAAAATTATTTTTATGTTGGATAGTTTATTTATCGAGGAAGACTATAGGCTAATTTTCATTTTGATATTCCTACGGAACTTACGCCGGTGAAACCGCGGAGCGCAGCTAGTTAATTATAAACTGAGCCTGTATTTCTTCATTTTAATTAACTACTTAAAAGTTACATGTAAGTTAAAGTTATGCTTTTTTACCCGACTGCGCTAAATTCGCAAAGACGCAATGCAATGCATGTTTGTTTGTTTGTTCCTGTGGCACTCTAAAAACCAAACGCGTGGGCTAATTTTGATAAGTGCCACATCGTTATTTGAAATAATCAAACATGTATCAGAATCAGAAAATATTTATTGAAGAACTGGGTACAATATGGTGTTGGGGTTTTTACATAATACAGTGCCTAGCAGTTTATCCTTTACGGATGTACAATAATATGTAAAATTATAAATATAGCAAAGGCTAATCTATAAGTTAAGTAAGTACATATATGTGTATTTAAGCTTAGGTTACAAACTATTCAAGCGATTGACATAATGACACATCTATTTTTTGCAATTTAAGGCGCTCTTCCAGTACCATGTGTAGGTATTCACATTACCTTAGCCCCCGCTCTCAAAAACGTAGCGTGCTGCGTGATAACTGTTATATTTGATCGATATGCAAAACATTTTAGCATTATTATCCACAAATATAGTTCCTAGAGGTCAAAATCTATCATTTGATTCATTTTTAGAAACAAACGTTAACTATTTTTGAATAAAACCCAATAAACGATCTAATAATTCTCTGTTTTCTAACATTTTTTTTTATCGAACGAAGTTGTTCATATCATGTTTTCAACCACAATAAACAAAAATATGGTTATTAAACTACAGTATCCATTTATATCCAAATAACAAAAAAGAATACTTGATTACTTAGAGTTGCTTAAAACAAAGGTCGATTTTGGTAGCTTTATTAGCACCTGCCCTTAAGGGATCTAGGTAAATACGTACAAAATGACAATTCCATCAAAAATGTTATTTATAAGTATGTGATCCTCTTAAAATCGTCTTGCGAACATTTCAATCTGACTATTTATAAAGTGTCACGTGATAAATTCCGTTATATCCCGGTTTCCGTACCGACACATTGAAATACTTTCCCAAACTTCACTACATAGTGTTCGAACTGCATTCTTCTATAGTGATGTCGGATTGTCAACTATAATTTTCTTCGATATCGATAATTTTCTACTAATAAAATAAATATTGCAAGACATTCTACACATCGCCATCTAGCCCCAAGGTAAGTAACTAGACTTGTGTTATGGGTGCTAGACAACGGATATACTGCTTATATTACTTTTGTTTTGTAAATATATACTTATAATACATAGAAACAACCAGACCACAGACAAATATCTAATCATAAATACTTAATCATTACATATGTAGTTTAAAACAAAGTCACTTATCGCTGGTTGTCCCTATGTACGCTTAGACCTTTAAAACCACGCAACGGATTTTTATACGGTTTTTTAAATATATAGAGTGATTCAAGAGAAAGGTTTATATGTATAATACATGCATAATATAGCCGTGCGAAACCGGGACGAGTCGCTAGTATTATAATCAAAACAAATATTACTTAACTTTGTGTATATCGTGTTCTGTTTCTTCATGTGTTGTACAAATAAAGTTATCTATCTATCTATCTATCTATCTTGCCCGCGGCTTCGCCCGCCATTTCACTCTCATAAGGGTCGGATTCCGAAAATCCATTTCTTAATGGTTACCACAAAGAACACATCTTCTATATTTATCTGTGACCAGCGGTTTAAGCTGTGTGCTGGATACTGGAAATATCTAATCTTGTTTTCTAATTATGTCTGTTTTATTTTAATCTTTTTGCAATTATCTACCTATTTTAATGTTAATTTTCTCTTGTCTGTGTGCTCTTCTAATAAATGTCTATTCTATTCTATCACAGTCAGTCACGACTTAATAATTATGTTGACTTAGTAAGTTGTTGAATAAAAATCTATTATTTCTTTCTTTAATATTTTTAGACAAGTTTAAAACTATGAAATACTAGCTGCGCCCCGCGGTTTCACCCGCGTAAGTCCCGATCCCGTAGGAATTGACTCTACAAAACGTTTGTATGGGAAATAGAAAAGGGCTGTTTTTAGGGTTTTCCCGGAAATTATTCGATTTTTTCTCGCCTTTTAAACCTTCCCTAGACCTCCACGAACATTTCAAGACTAAGATAAGATAAATCCGTTCAGCCGTTCTCGAGTTTTAGTGAGACTAACGAACAGCAATTCATTTTTATATATATAGATAGATAGATAGATTAGTTGTCATACCCAAATGTTACCATTAGCAGTGATTTTTATATCGAATAAAAATATCGATAGTATACCACCCTTCTGTCCACGATTCTGTGCCGCGTCACGTCTCTTCAAAGCAATATTTCTCCCCGACCCCCCTCTCTCCCTACCCTCTTTTCCCACCCTTTAGACATCCTACTACTTGCCTATTATGATTCCAAAAAAATATATTACCTCCAATTTTAAGTGATTATATTATTTTAAAAAATGTGTAGGTTGCGTTATTAATTTAATATGTGATTCTGTTATATTTGGAATTATTTCACTGATTATTTTCTAGAGTTTTTTTATTTATTTTATTTATTTATTTTTAGGAAACTCAACAGCTAATACATAATTATTTATAAACAGTACTTACAACAATAGAAAGCCAATTACAGAGTTGCACGCATAATTTAAAACAAACAAAAAGAACGATTTTTTATATTTTTATATTGCATGGCCTGCACTGGGCTATCTCAAAAAAAATCTTAAATTCAAATGACGTTACTTGACTGAGTGGCGTTATTGGTAAGCGCACTTGAACGATATTCAAGGGATGCGAGTTCCAGTCTCGTCTCAGTTGCAACAAAAAATATTTACTGACAAAAATTTTGATGTGAGCCTAACAGTAACCAAAAACGCTATAAAAATAGTATACATTAAAATTAATTAAAATATTATATCAATAAAATAAAAATAATAAATACAAAAAAAAAGAAAAAGATGCACCAACGTTAGACACAAAACAAGTTTCGTACCCAAAGGGTAAAAACGGGTCCCTTTTACTAGAAGTTCACTGTCCATCCGTCTGTCTGTCACCAGGCTGTATCTTATCAACCGTGATAGCTATACAGTTGAAAGTTTTACATATTACTGTTTTTTAAATTTCTTTACCGACAATAAAATAATAAATAAATAAATAAATAAATATAAATATTGCAGGACATTCCACACATCGCCATCTAGCCCCAAGCTAAGTAACTAGACTTGTGTTGTGGGTGCTAGACAACGGATATACTACATAAATACTTTTCTTTTGTAAATAGTATATACTTATAATACATAGAAACAACCAGACCACAGACAAATATCTAAGCATAAATACATGTCTGAGGCGGGAATCGAACCCGCAACCCTGTGTTTGGCAGTCTGGCATGGTGACCATTGTGCCAACTGGGTCGTCAAAATATATAATTGTTACAAATAATACTTAATAAACTACTGTTATACATAGTATCAACATTACTTTTTCAGTACTTACGTAGTACTAAAAAAAACAGAAATTATTTAAGAGTTCCCATACAACATGGTCCGAAACCCTTGGTGAGCAAGTCAGACTCACAATTAGCCAGTTTTTTAGAAATGTGTTATTTTGCATCATTTTAAGTTTTAAAAGGTCGTTTGTTAGGAAAAAATAGAAATCTATAATTACATTTGCATTATATTTACACATACATTTTTAATTATTATTTTTTAATTTGATGTAATAATTTTAATTTATTTATATAATCTATAAAGGTGTCGCCGACTAATTATTTTTTTAATTGATGTATAAATATTAATTAATTTATATTATGTAACTAATAATTCAGTTATTTTAATTTATTTATTAATTTATAATTTATTATAAGGATCAATCCAGTTCGCAGACCGAATTGATGACTCCTACAAAAACTAAATTGTATGTATGTATGTCTGTTAAAGTTAATTGTACAAAATATATGGACGAACCTCTTTATCGGAGTGAAACACAACAATAGCGCGATTCAGAAAATATCTAAAACTTCATAGCGCCATCTAGTTGTAATTAGAGCAACTTGTAGTTCGACGAATTGCCGCATGAAAATAAAAGTTATGGCGCTTGTTTGTTTTATTTTGTTTAGCAAAATGTTAATAGGGAATTTGTTGTATTGTTTAGTGTGTAAATTATTTATATCTGTATTCAATATTTTTTTATTTAAATTCCTTGTTGTTCCTTGTTGTTATGGTAGTATTTATATAAGTATATATATATATATATTTAATTAAATGTTATTATCAGTTCAGTTAATTTGACCCTGTGAGGGATTATAAAATAATATCATATAATGTTTTCTTTTTTTTTTTTTTTTCAACTCAAACCCTAGTTTCTAGACCCCTACTTTTGGCTGTGCGTTATCCATCAGCCCGTACCAAGACATTCACAAAGAACTAGTTGCGCCTTGCGGTTTCACTCGCAAATATTGGAATAAAATAGTACGCAAAGAGACAGTCTAGTCTTGCTAATTATATGCTAATTTTTTTTTCAAATTGTGCTCGACGCAACCTTAATCTTTTAGGTATTTTTTTACTTATATTTATTGATCTATACTTAAAACAAAGCCGCTCGAGTGTCAAAAACTACTGAACGGATTTCAAACGGGTTTCACCAATGGAAGGTATGATTTATGATGACGATGATGATGAGTGTGATTCAATCAAAGTTTTTTTTTGCAAATTGTCTAAATTAATACAGAAAAAATAATATTTACTTTTACACTTTCTATCCTGTCTCTAGATAGAGGTATAAACATCAAAAAATCTTATTACAGCACCTAATCCGAAATCATCTGAATATTCCAGACTATTCAAATTTAAAACGCAAAGGTAGTAGCACATTAATAGAGCGTTCTAACCAAGCATTTTAAGTAGAAAACTTTTACTAGCACAATTTAAACAGCTACAAAAAAACTCACAAATGAAGAATATTTTCACCCGACTACGGCGAAGCCAAAACGGAGGTTTATGTTTTTGTCCCGTATGTTCATCTGTTCCCACGTAACTTTAAAACTGCTTACTATAATTTATCCTTTTTAAAAATGGTTGATTGGTATTAATTAAGTAAGTTGGGTAACTTTTCCTATTATACAGTGTCTATCAAAAACCCTGTAATCAATCTTGGGTAATACGGACCTTACACAAATAAACTGTAAAAAAATAAGGTACCTAAACTTTTTTTTCAATGTTCTAGGGGAATTATACTAAGTAACCTAGAGTTAGGGAATTTTCAAAATATGACAATACCATTTATTTACCTAAGGTCTTGAAAATGCCTGCGAATAATGGTGTTGTCATTTCTTTGAAATTCCTTATTTGGTCAGTCAGTTGATTGGATTAATTTCCGCTTACATTGAATTACCAAATTTTTTTTGTTTTAAAATATATCTGCAAAGAACTTATTAGAGTGATACCTACTCGTAGGTTAATTTAAAGAACCCGAAATTTTGTACATAAGTTCTCAATTCACTTAAGTTTAACTTAACTACCTTGGTGTGCACTCAACCTAAGAGAGGATCAAAATTAAATCTTTCAATAAAATAGTTTGCTTGTGGGATTCGCTTTCAATTTGTAAGATCATTGCTTGAGAGAAAATAATATCGTTTCGGCGAATTTTAAGAAAAGTTTTTCTATTCAAGATGGAAAGTTAGGAATGTTATTAAAATGGATTTTTTACAGACCGAAGGATTATTTGCGTCTCCAGTTTTTTTAATCTTTTCAATCGTGTTTTAAAATGTCATTCATCGGCGATCGCCCTGGGCTAATAATGCTTATGGGCCTACCTACTAATTGTTATTTTGTCAAAAACATAAAGGTCTCCTCAGTCTTATTACACTACGCTTGTCTTATGAGGTCTGTATAACATGTAGTGTAATTAATTTTAGGGTTGCCAACGTTATGAACGGTTTATTTTAAATTTATTTTCAAAGGAGGCTGGGGACCTGGGTTGTAACCCAAAAAGCCCTTAAGTAGATTTGTTCCTGGGTTATTATTTAGTTTCATTGTATTGAATCCGGACACAGCTACTCACTCCGCTGTCTCAATGACCCAAAGTGGATCTTGGCCTCCGAAACGAGAGCCTGCGCTGTCCTGCGCTATTTCTCGCACATTGTTGACTTAAAGTTCGCGCTGGTCAGCTTACACTGTATCCTCCCAGCGATTCCTGGGATTTCTATTATCTATACCTGTTACCTATATTTAGGGTCATAAACAAATCTACATACGAAGCATCATTTAGGTTGGCTATCATTTTTTAAAACTTCTTTTGGTTTTTGTTAGTTTGTTAAACAGTTTCATTAGAGTCGGTCCAGTAAAAACAGTACATCGTTTGTGTATACAACAATTGAAATACATGAATAAATAGTATTATTTACTTCTTGTTATTTATTTTATATAGTCCTTTTTGTTTCGTAATAAAAACTCACTAAACATCATTCAAAGTCAAATATCTCGCCGCCACAGCAACAATCCTCCAAATATCTTCAGCCACACTATTTATATCTTCTTCCGGAACTAAAACTCCATCATCTCCCTGTCCTTCAATACCAATATTAAAAGAATATATTGCTCCATTTCTTCTAGCGTAATCAGTACTAGTGCCTGATACTCTATCTCCAACAGCTATAGCCCCAGAATCGAGGATATATCCATCTACTTCCTTCACCAACTCAAAGCCAAGTAAGAAATGTCTTCTGAACAATCCTGTAGCTGCCATTTCATATTTCCATGGGAAGGTAATCATTCTACCATTGCTTTGGATTGAGATATAAATTTCAGGTTTGTATTGGTCAATTAGATCTCTTACTAATTGTGTTTCGATTTCCGAAAATGGTTCGGGTCCAGCGTAAACGTGACTGCAACCACTGGAGCTAGAGCCTTGGTTAAGCCAATCTATGTCGAAGTTTCGGTCTAGGTGGACTCCAGGGCATATAAATCCCATATTATTGTTTAAACTGCGAGATTTGGTCCAAAATCTAAGCTGAAAATGAAAAACAATTTGATTCTCGGCGAAGCAGAAAGCATTTATAAAGTTTGCTAGTTCGGACTTATGATCCTAAATTATTTTCTATTGAATATGACTACCGAATAAGCTATCAAGCTGGTTCATAAATCAAAATCAAATCCAGTCTAGACATTTTATTTTAAACTATTTTGGGTATTTTCACCACTTAAGTTATTTGAAACGAAATATTAAACGCGAGATTCGTGAAAACGGTACTTGAAACCGCATCGAAATATCAAATTTCAAAATAAAAACGAAAAACATAAGTATCTCATTTTTGTTAAGATTCCATTAAGTTTATCTGATTTTCAAGTAAATCTTGTAGATGTGTCTAATTGTTTGTCAATTTTTATTCAATACTAGCTGCGCCCCGCGTTTTCACCCGCGTAAGTCCCGATCCCGTGGGAATATCGGTTATTCGATTTTTTCTCGCCTTTTAAACCTTCCCTAGACCTCCACGAACATTTCAAGACTAAGATAAGATAAATCCGTTCAGCCGTTCTCGAGTTTTAGTGAGACTAACGAACAGCAATTCATTTTTATATATATAGAACTAGCTGCGCCCCGCAGTTTCACCCGCGTAAGTCCCGATCCCGTAGGAGTTGACTCTAGAAAACGTTTGTATGGGAAATAGAAAAGGGCTGTTTTTAGGGTTTTCCCGGAAATTATTCGATTTTTTCTCGCCTTTTAAACCTTCCCTAGACCTCTACGAACATTTCAAGACTAAGATAAGATAAATCCGTTCAGCCGTTCTCGAGTTTTAGTGAGACTAACGAACAGCAATTCATTTTTATATATAAGACTAGCTGCGCCCCGCGGTTTCACCCGCGTAAGTCCCGATCCCGTGGGAATATCGGTTATTCGATTTTTTCTCGCCTTTTAAACCTTCCCTAGACCTCCACGAACATTTCAAGACTAAGATAAGATAAATCCGTTCAGCCGTTCTCGAGTTTTAGTGAGACTAACGAACAGCAATTCATTTTTATATATATAGATTATAAAGCTAAAAAGTTTGCTTGTTGGTTTGTTTGAACGCGCTAATCTCAGGAACTACTGGTTGTTATTGAAACAATATTTTTGTGTTGAATAGTACATACGGGATCGGGACTTACGCGGGTAAATTCGCGGAGCATGGTTAGTACTTATTGACTAGCTGTGCTCCGCAGTTTCACCCGAGGAAGTTTCGATCTCGTGACATTATCCGGATCAAAAATAGCATATATGTTTATCTAGGTCCCTACCTATCTACACACTGAGTTTCATTGATATCGGTTCCACAGTTTTTGCGTAAAGGAGTATCAAACATACACACGCAAACTTTCGCATTTAAAGTATTAGTAGGATTCAAATTACTTACATTAGTATGAGTATACTCGTAACCATCAGGATTCAAAACAGGTATTATAATCCAAACTAAATTATCAATCAAACTTCTACTCTCATCTTCTGTTATTTTGTTCACAATATTCAATGCTGCCGGTATAGTAGCCCATTCCCTAGGGTTAATTCCTGCTTCTATAGCCACTGTGGGTTTTTCGATATCTATGTTTACATTGCTTGTTATTTTGATATAAACTAATGGTCTATTTTGTTCTGTTCTTCCGTATTCTATAACTTCTAAGTTTATTGTAGAACTTTCGAATGTGTTTTCAAGATTGTAGAGGTGATCGAGTATCTGGAAAAAAGTTTAAATGCTTTTATTCATATATTTTTTTAATTAATTAAATACTGATTGACACTGAAACTTACCACGTCATATCTATGATAGGAATCAAAATTAAACACATTTCCTTCACTACCTTCAGGCTCAGTTTCATCTCTCGAAATTAAATACCTAAAAACAGAAATAATTGTAGCATAAGATCTCGATTCTGCTGAAATTAAGATAACTTCCGATATCTCACTGGAACAATAATAATTGTGAAAAGCACTTTGCATAATATATCATGGCAGGACATTCACCTGTGTCAGTCAGTCATCTTATCCCAATGATAGACTAAGCTAGCAGTGGTATGAATCCAAAGTTATTATCATTTTTTTGCCATAAATCTACGCTATAAATATAATCTAATTTTTTAATGTTTTTATTCCACTGCCGTATTCCTTCACTTGCGTCCTTCGAAGTCCTCCGTTTATTTGGTGGTCTTTGAGTTACGAGCATACAGGTATCTTCTGGGAAAGCATGCTACATTCTAAACCACATTGTCGTTTAACATCATGTGAGATAGTAGTCCAACACTGCCCTATTCATTGTTAGAAAATACTGTTTCAAAAACTTACTCATAAACATCTTCAATAGCAACATCTTTATCCACCCCTATCTCTTGCAATACTTCTTCAAACCAAGTGAAATGCGAAGGCGGTACCATTGCTTTCCCTATTACACCATGTTTCAAACTCGGTCGTTTCCAATAATCGACTAAATCACTTTTTAATTTGTAAAGATTTTCTTCTTGATATTCATTATTTATTTTAATATTGTAGACTTTGTATCTGAAAGTAATAAAACAATTCCAATACATTTTTTTTGCAAGGATCGTGTCGGAAAAGTCTATTTTCGGCATATTTTGTTATCCTGTGCACTTTTTGCAGTAATGGCTGTATTACCCTGAAGATTCCCATATTAATTGTCATAAGAATAATCTGGTTAAGAACTAATTCAATCCTAAGTCTTGAAGCTACGCATGCTAAAGAACATTTAACACTTCAAACCAACATTAAAAACATTAATTAATTAATTAATTTTTAATTAAGAATTAGAAACATGCTATTTCTATGCTTCCTACATAATTCATTGTCAACCGCTTTTGTTATCGGAACCGAGAGACCTCGGCGCTGAATGGTCACCGAGACCATCAATATCTTCATATTAAGTTAACACTTCACGAAACCTACCCTTTGTACTCTTCATTTTTCCCAAAAACACTTGACAAAAACACAATTAAAAATGCCAGCTTCCACATATTTTATACTAATAAATTTACTTTGACGTATTAGCAACAAACACCAGTTCAAATTCTTCCTTCATCGGGATTAAGAAATATCTTATCAGAAAAATGTAGCTTATTTAGTCTATTATATCGATTTGAATACAACCTGGGATTAAATGAACGGGGGCAGGGCGCTAGCGTCATAACCAATACAACAATCCAACTGAAAATTAAAGTTACATACTTTATGACAACATGTAGGTCTCTCTTTTGTAACGTTTAGAAAGATCCTTGCCAGAATGTATGTACATAATTTGTTTCTACTTATCTTAATCTTCTTAATTATTATAATTACGTGTACCTACGTAGATATGTATCTAAGTAGATATTTATATAAGTACATACATCCATACGTCAAACAGCAGGATAGTAGATTAATGTTTTATTATTTCTTTTTGTTAGAATTCCAAACAATAGTAAACAACCTAACCTTCTCTTTTGTAATCATTTCTGGACACTCGAGATATAAGACGTGTTCTAGTTGGTGGTCCGTCGCTTATAATAACTACTTTTACAACATTTTTTGTTTAATAGACTAATATTTATAATTAAGTATTATTTATATATTTTATGGCGGTGGTGGCGATGGTGGGATGATTTTTACACCTATAAGTATGACTGGTGTGCATCTGTGCATTAGTGACATATCGCGTCCAATGGAAGAAAGGTAGAGAGTTCTTTGCCTTGCAGTGGGGAAGTAGTACATTGCGATACAATTGTGGTAAATTGATCATTGTATAGAGCTGAGTTTGGATGATCAAACCACACGTGTATCGTACGAAGTTTTTTATTACAGTTGCGAATAAAAGAAAATACTTATTTGAAAAGAAAAGATAGGTCCTGGATAAGTCTGTGCATAATATTTTTTAGACAATATTTTTTTGTTAGTTATACTCCCTAAAGGCCAGGCAAAAGACTTTTAACCTATACAACCTCGTCTGACATACAATATTTTTTAGGGTTTTTCCATTAGTTTGTGCGTCGGGGGTTACAAACACGGAATACAATGGTACTGAAAAAATTTAACTCAATTTTTAATCGTTTTCTAAGACATTATCACGTAAAATTTTCGTTCGTAAACCGAATTTAGAGACAACTATTTTTGCTAGCTTAAAAACTCTTTTTTGGTACCTACCTTTTTTATATATCGAAACAGTATAACCCAGATAAATTAAGAATGTTTCACCTACCTAACACGTAATTAGCAGTAAGATACGTATTTAACTTATCGGGATAACTTTATAGCACTAGGTTGGCAATGTAAAACGCACGCGTGCATAATATGTTGGATTATGAGCCTAAAAGCGGTTGAATAAGATCCACTTTTTGAGCAACTGTGAAAGAAAAAAATATTATTAACTAAATTATGCTCTTGAAAAATTACGTGACGTTCAAATACATCAAATGTCGCTGCTCGATCAATGGATTTGCATATACACCCAGAGAGTTAGCGCAATCAGCATATTAGGCACTCTTTGGGTACTTTATCAACCTTCTATTTCCTTCACAGGGCAGGATAATCTAGTAATAATAAATTATTAATCAGTTGGTATCTTATCTTCTTATAAATAATAATCCATTAAGTTACTTCTGATTATATTGGATACGAGTAGTTATAAATCTTATTAAACTACTTTATTTTATAAGAGTTACAAAATAATCATATTTTTGAATAATTTTTTTTCTTATTTCTTTATGTTGTTGTGTTGCATCACAAACCTTTTTCAAAAAGATAATGTTTGGAATAAATAAAACAAGGATTTTAAAATATTTTGTAATTATTCGTGACAAAAAAAGATTTATTTATTAAATTCCCAAATTATAAGAGGTTTAAAATCAATAATATTAGATTATAATAAAATTACAGTTATAATGATAACATTTTTCTGTCAATTCTGACTTATCATCTCGTAATTGTGCATTTACTCGTACTTTTAAAACAATAGTATTTCTTAAATCTATTTTCTGGCTCTGTAATTATTCCTCACGTATCTGGCACCAGTCTTGATACCTTCCCAGGTCTCAAAACCAGCTTGTTCAATGAAATCAGGGTCTACCAAAAAACCCAGACCACCCAACCCAAACCTATAACCAGGCAGCTCGAAAGTATAGGAATAAGGCGCTCCAGCAACTTTGCCGTAGTCTCCAGCACTACCAGAAGCCTGATAGAGAACAGCCGCTACGTTTCCAACGATATAATTTTGGTTCCAGCTCATTTTAACAGCATCTATGGCTTGAGCCATTTGGACACCAACTAGGTGAAGAAACAGACCATTAGGGGGCAAAACTCCAGTTCCGTAACCGTAAAGAATCATACTTCCAAAGGAATGAATATCCAGAAAGAGTTCAATTCGGTCTTGGTATTCCAAGAAGATGTCTCTAATGGCAGAAGTCTCTGGTTCAGAAAAAGGTCCTCTGCCATGGAAGGTATCTGAGCAGACAATGTTGCTGGAAGCTTGGGACCAATAGATGTCGAAGTTTCGGTTGAGGTCGACACCAACACAGACGTCGTTGATCATGTAGCCAGTTGCACGGTTCTTTCGCCATAAACGGCCCTAGAAAAGACAATAAAAATAAACACTTAAAATTACACATATAATTTAGACTATTCGTTTTGATTTATTACAAATTACCTATGTAAATTAAAGCCTCTAGAGGAAGCAAAATTTACTCAAAAAATTTGATACCTTGATATACTTACGTCAGTATGAGTATGAGAATAACCATCAGGGTTTGCAATAGGCAAGATGATCCAGTCAATATCCTGCAGTAAGTCTTGCTCAGTGACGTCTATCACCAATTTTTGGATCGCATATAGCGTTGCTGGTAAGGTTATCCATTCACGAGCATGGAGTAGCGATTCCATGAATACTATAGGTTTGGAATTATTCTGTAAAAAGGTGTTAATTTTAAAACAGGCGCTAAAAACTCAAATTCAGACAAAATAATGACCCGATACGGACTACTGAGCTAATATCAATTTTTATCCCGATATTCCCACAGGATCGGAACTTAAGCGAATTAAACCACATGGATGTAGTACCATACCTGGAAGTTACTGCTGGATATCTTCAAGTACTTGATGTCTCTACCCTCGAAACTCTTTCCAGCATTGACCAAGGTGACGGTTGATGGGTATGTCGCAGCCAATTCTTCAAGGAAGGCATCGACCTAGAATGAAAAAAAAACTTCTTATTTTTTGAGTCGTCTTTTCAACCTTGTTGATAGACGAACTTCAAATAAAAAGTAGAACCATTCTAAGCTGGAAATGCAGCTAGCCTCTTGATGCCGGTAACAAGTTTTGTCAATAGCTGAGCTGCTGATAGTTTGATATTCATTGTATACCAAACACAGAATGCAGTGTCAAAAGTTGATGGCCATACTATATACAGCAGTTTCATACTGGCTGTGTTGGACGATTGTATCTAAAAGAATATTCTTACTTCTTCATAGGTATGAATCCTGTCAAACGGAAGACCAACTCTGGATGCATTGTAGGAGTTCTTTGAAGCTTTAGTTAGCAAATCTTCTTCTAATTCAATTAACCTGAAATTAAGAAATGATGACCATGATATTATAATCTTTATTAGTAGGACTTCTGTTTTTAATTCGACTCATTATGTAGCGTTCATTTTGAGCTATCTTTTGTGTACTTGTCGTCTTATTGTTATTTACGTCAAGCTTTTTAATGCTTCAATAAAACGCTTTTGATGGATATTGTCCTTGAAATAAGGCTTGTTTCACTTACTCTTTAATGTTATCAGTTTCAATTGTATACTCTAATCCATTGGTTTTGAGTTCATTTTCGAATAGTTCTTTATTGTTTTTAGAGACTAGAATGTATCCAGGTCTTCCAGGTACAGCATGTGACCAGATATCAGCCTCCAAGCGGGATTCCAAATCATTGACCAGTTTTACTTGATCTACGGTCTTCACTGAAACTTGGTACAGTGAGTGTCTGAAAAAGAAACGTCGTTTTTTTTTCAAAATACAATAATAATTCTTAGGTTTAAACTAAAACCTACTCCTACTTTAATAAAGACAAAAATATCTTTTTATCACAGTTGCTCATAAAGTGGATCTTATTCAACGGCTTTTAGGCTCATAATCCAACATATTATGCACGCGTGCGTTTTAGATTTGTTAACTAGTGCTGTAAAGTTATCCCGAAAAGGTAGGTACCAAAGAGTTTTTTAGCTAGCAAAAATGGTTGTCTCGAAAGTCGGTTTACGAACGAAAATTTTACGTGATAATGACTTAGAAAACGATTAAAAATTGAGTTGTTTATTTTTTGTTTTTTCTTTAGTTAAATATATTGTTTTTCCGTACCATTGTATTTTGTTCTTAACCCCCGACGCAAAAACAAATAGAAAAACCCTAAAAAATAATGTATGTCACACGAGGATGTATAGGTTAAAAGTCTTTAGCCTGGCCTTTCCGGAGCATAATTAACAAAAAAATATTGCCTTAAAAAAATGTAAACATAGAGTTATCACAAATATTTTGTTAATTATTATTTTGTTTTCTTTTCAAGTCTTTTCTTTTATTCGCAACTGTGATAAAAAACGTCGTACGATATACGTGTGGAATTGATATTTGCATCTTGGCTTCTATAACACGCTCGCTGCCGCTCGCGCGTCATAAACCGCCTCTATGCAAAGATCAGTTTACCACACTTATATCGTAATGTACTATTTCATAATAACATTTAATACAATTCATGAAATTTTTATGATTTTGACAAAATTGGTGACATTCATAGCTTTAATCAAGCATTTCCTCATATTTTGCCCTCCGAAATATAAATAAATAATTATTGTGATATTTATTAAATATTCACAATAAAATAAATTGGGATAAGGGCAATTAAGATGATTCACAATAATTTTGGACTGGTTTCGAATATTTTATTTAAGTTTATTTTCAAATAAACGAATACATTATCTATTTATTTCTAGGAATATGTATGTTTATATAGAAATAAAAATAAAATTTAAGATAACATCTACAAAAAGTTAATATCCAGTTTGAAAAAACTAAACGATTTTTTATTTGAATTCAAATGTTGATGACTATGACGTGCTTAGATAGTTTGAGTTCTATGAAAATTATACGGTTTTAAATGAATATTATATGGTAATTTTTAGTTTTTTTGTAGTATTTATTTGTAATTTAGTGTATTCCAAAATAAAATATTTTTAAGATTATTCGACGTTGTTGTATCTAGAAATAAATAAATACTATACTCTTTAAATTATTCAATAGTCAGCGAATTGAGAATCTTCTCCTATTTTTAAACCAGTTAAAAAATTAACTTACCCTTCATAAACTTCATGTTTAGCAGCAGCTAAACTTAGTAGAGCTAACAAACACACCACTAACCGCATCGTGGATTGCCCAATAATGAATAGAATTAAGGGAACGTCGGGTAAATTGAACCACTTATCGTAATGATGTGACGTAGGTACTCTAGGTACGGACGGTGAGGACGTAGTTTCGTTTATACAGGGTGTAACGATATCCCCGTAATCCCTCTTTGGTAACCTTACTTGAAATAATTTTGGAATATTACCTTAATTTTCCCAGACTTTGGGGGATTTTAAAAATATGACAACCTAATCCTTTACCTTAGGGCTACCAATAACGGTGTATACATCTTTTTACGGTAAGTTATTTTACTTTAAATTAAAAAAAAAATTTTTTCATAAAATATATTTAATTTTATCAAAAAGGTCCTACCTAGTTAGTAGTTATATTTCCCCGATTTACCCTCAATTACTTTGAATAAGAATTAATCTTATCTATCCTTTCGTCATTATCAAATTAATTTACTGAGATTAACGTAATCTAATTCATTTTTATCGTGATTCAATAATAAAAATACTATACTGTTGGTTAGTTTATTGACTGTGATGGCTTAACCAAAGATACATTGCACATCGCACGTCGCTCATCGACGTCACCTCCATGTAAATATGGAAATAGAGGCGCACGCACATATCAATAGATGCATCACTGCGATACTTCGATGGAAGGTTGGATGTGAATTCGATGAGATGAATGAAAAAAAAAGGGTTTTTACATCGCCAACGGTGGCGTTTGGTCAAGCTCTAGTTCGTGATTGGTGAATCGACATGATAGCCTTGTTCGCACCGATATCCATATGCTATGGTGATAATCAATTGACGACGTGCGAAGTGCGATTTGCAAGGCATCTTCGGCAAAGCCATACCCCCTAAGCCGTACCCTTAGTCATTTGAACGGCAGTGTTATTAGCCCACCCGCCTGGGCGACGCCCTAGATATCAAATTGTAGTTTTGAATAGATAGAAACGCAGCAGGCAAACACCTGCTTGCAACTCGGATGTTTACGGGTTTAATTCCCGCCTCATACAAATATTTTACAGATATTTGGTTTGGGTGTTTCTGTATGTATAATGTATTTGTATTTACAAAAAAGCATGTATTCGTAAATATTCTATTTGTTGTTTGGCCACCATAACATAAGCTTAGTTGCTTAGCTTGGGGCTAATAAAGCTGTAAGTAAAGTCCTGCAATATTTATTTTTATTTATTGGGTAAGTAAGTACACATGAAAAACGTAAAGACCTGTAAGAAATTCTAGAAAGTTTAATTACGATATCATTTAATTAGGTACCTACACAAAATCAAAAATTGCAACCAATAATTAAAGAGAATATAATCCAGCACCGATAAAGATAGGGATTACTTAGAAAAATAAAACAATATCTCCATAAATAAATGTAATTTATTGAATCACAATTTAAATTACATTATATGAAGTTGCCTTATTTATAGAAGGGCTAGTGCTGAAGCAGATCTCTGTTACTTCGTTCAAAAGACACCTAATTCCTCACTCTATAGTTATTACGAACATATCTAGCACCTACTTTAATACCTTCCCATGTCTCAAACGCACCTTGCTCAATAAAATCAGGATCAACCAGGAATCCCTCATTATCATCTACTCCTGGTCTATAAGCAGGCAATTCAAAAGTATAAGAAAAAGGTACACCTTGTAGCAAACCTTGGTCTTGAGCTAATCCTGAGACTGTGACAGGAATGATTGCAGCAATGTTTCCAACTATATAGTTAGGGTTTTCTGGAACTTTGACGGCATCGATTGCTTGAGCCATGTTCACGCCAACCAGATGGACCCAAAGACCATTAAGTAGAGTATATATAGGTATTTTGCCTCATAGCATCATCTATTCAATCTGTTCATCTATTCATCTGTTCATTTATTCATCTGTTCATCTGTTCCTCTATTCATCATACCTTTCCGATAGTTCCATCATTCAGTTTGATCTATTCAAAACCGTTAGGATAAACAGAGTCCGTTCTATTACATACAAGACTAATCTTCTATTCATTCTACATCCTACCTATCCGATAGGTCCATCATTTCAATTCGATCTATTCAAAAAACTGTTAGTCTAAGTTACCTCATGAATGCATCAGTTATAAAACTGGCCTCGATTTATTCGATTCAGTTCAACGAATCATAACCAGATCACTCTCAGATGAAGTACTGACCTGATCATTCTCTTAAGTTTAAATGACTAGATCATGTGAATTCATAATGTTAAATAGCGGTTATTAAAATAATCGTATACCTACTCACAGTGCATAACACCTCAGGTAGATCACGTCGAATGAAGGTTATAAAATATAAACATGTCCTAATAGGGATGGATACGATGTGCGACGGCATAACGTCAGTCTATTCAACTCCAATATTGATCTGTACCTAAGCATATCAGAAACTTTTATACAGTCGGTTCTTTAAATACCAGATCATAAGTAAGTATATATAATGATAAATACCTGCCTAGTAGCTAATTAAAAGAATTACAGTAACAGATTGATTGCACTGAACGAAGATTTTAAAATGTAAACATGCACGTGAATGCATCACTCATTTGATAACACCGCTTCCTAATATAGAAATCACTTAATGGTATGCAATGTACCGTCAGACTATTAACTCCAAATATTGTTTGTAGTAGTTATAATTTTAATCTAATGTACCTGCATTGAACACTTTTATATAATCGTTTCGTACTCTAATAAGTTTTAAACAAGCGAAGTGCAAAATAATTCATAGTTTATGAATAGCAAACTACTACTGAGAAGTTAATTCGAAATAGGTGGTGACTACCTATCTAATATCAGGATTTTTGTAACCTTTAAATAAAACAAATAGAGAATAGTTTCATAATTAGTAATTTATTCAATAATCAAGTACATTGTTTTCTATTTTCGTTATTAGCTCTCTGATGTGCACATAAATATCATCAATATAACTGTTTTTAATAATATGTTGCACGCAAACATCAGCTTTACACTCGCACATGCCTGTAATTTTTTTCGAACTAACATCACTTTTTGTAAGATCGTACATTTCGATTTTAATTAATTTCATGCCTCCAGTGATCGGTCTCTTAATACATGAATAGAATATTTCATCATCATTGTTTCTTTTGCGACTCGTACCCCCAAGATTTTTATCCATTGGAATAAAATTAAATAGTGATTCTTCACTGTCCTGTAAAAAATAGAATATAATTATTAACAATGTCAATTATTATGAATCAAGTACCACATTTATTTATTAATTTAAGTTTTTTTAATACTTACAGCCATTAAAGAATCGTTGTTACTTTTAGATGGTTTCGAAGTGATTGGCATTTAAATAGTATCTGCACCGCGAATTTATAGATTTTTTTTTTGATATTTATAAAGTTCAAAATCGAACAATAATATGATTTATTACAAATCCATTATATGATTTGCTGACACAATTAAAATAAATCTAACAATGTTAGTAGACATCATAGAGTTATAATGCTATAGAGTCACAAACAGACAAATAAAATGTCCATGCTTAACGCCCGCCGGTGCCGACTCGACGCACGCTGCGAAGTAAGCAGAGTTTTTCTTTAGTTATAAGGCGGTATCCTACCTATTATCAGAAGATACGTGTGGAAGCAAGTATCATAACAAATTTACATATTTTATTTGAGTGTTGTCAATTAGAGATTGCAACTCTATAGGTTTTGTAACTCTATGGTAGGCACACATTCGTTGTGCTTATAACCGCCAAATTAGGGCCTCCGACACATTCTTCAGGATTGTCGTATGGGTTTTAGCATAGTCTGCTATTATGCACATGCAATTATCCTATAACCACACAACACACACTATGAAATTTGTTAGGATAAAACGGAGGGAATTTTGATGGAGGTTATCACTTCACAGTGAGCAAAGCTATAGAAAGCCAAAAACGAAAACCAGAAGAAAAAAATGTAAGTATTTTAAAAATCGGTATTTTATCATACAATCAATGTATTTGTTTTTATAATTTGTATTAATAATTTATTTATTTTTTACAGGTCGACTACTATGCATTCCTTGTCAGATGACCTGTTCCCGCAATCGGACGAGGAGCCAAAACATGTGTCCAAGGGAAAGAAGCGGGTGATCCATTCGATCGAGCGTGAGAACGACACCCGTAGAGAGTTAGAAAAAAAGAATATTCATACGTAAGTTTTTAACAATATTGTTAACAGTCTAATGACAGCAGGCATGTGAAAAGTTTTTTAATATAGTTCATCTTCATTTCATAGATTACCATCCGAGGATGAGGGGAAGCCGTCGAAGAAGCGACCAGCATCAGTCCCTTCGAAAAAGAAACCGACGATGATCGCACCGATCACCCCACCAGTGCATGTAACGGCGAAAGAACTGTTCGGGGAGTCCGATGACGAAGACGACACACCAACTCCGACTGGTAAACAACTCATACCTTTGCAGTCGGTGTTTGTTAATAAGGTGGCCACGGGGGTGTCCAAACAAATTATGTCGGACAAACGTGGCACTCACTACATTGAGGTAAAGGTGTACCGGTGTTCGGAAATCGAAACCATTCCACCCATAAATAGGTGGCGTTATGCGATTTCTACTTTAAAGTGTAGAACGGACACCGATTCACAATTATGGCAACATCTCAGCAATGTAGTGAATGCTGCGAGAAAGGAATTTCGTGGGGTTCCCAATACTTTCTCATCTTACTTCAGCATGCAACTATAACAAGATGACAATGTAATGAAACATTAAAATTAAAACATGAAATGATTATGTAAAATTATTATCGATAATAATTAAAAGTATTTTAATTTATTTTTTGATTCTTTTCTTTGTTTACAGTTAAGATCCCTGAGAATACCCGAGAATCTAATAAAAATGAAATTGTTAAATGTGATAAATGTGAAATCAGAGTAACGAGAAATCAATATCGATATCATTTGAAAACAGAATTACATAAAATGAATTGTTTGATTGCAACTGAATTTAACAATATTTTTATCATTAATACGGCGCTTAAAAATCGAGTAATTAGTTATTGTGTTAAAGCTGAAAATAAGATTTATTCAATACCAGAACATTTTTTATATGATTGTGAAACCGATATTTATAGACTCATAGAAATGAATTTACAGAAACACAAATGTCTTAAGATTCAATTCGAATTATTTGCATTATATTTACTACCGAAAACGAATGAAAAGCAATTGAAATCATTTAATACGAAATATGAAATTATACATGATATTGATGAACTGAAAGATTTATTTAAAATGAAAACTATTGATACGATGAAAAGAAAACTTACCGAATTTGAACACACTGAGTCCGGTTGGACATTTTTATCGCTGAGTCATTTAGAAATAAATATAAATAAATATTGTCCTTTGCGAGGAGGTACGTATATAAAACTGCCTCCTCGCGTGGGTAATACTAAAAGCTGTATTAATGTTAAAAATAATGATGAGTTTTGTTTTCTTTGGAGCATTTTAGCTGGGCTTTATCCATGTGATAAAAACTCGGATAGATGTAGCTCCTATCCACATTTCTCAAATATATTTAATGTGAATGGAATGAAATTTCCTCCATCATTTCAAGATATAAAGATCTTTGAAAAGAATAACTCAAATATAAGTATTAGTGTGTTTGGCTTAGACAAAAAGCGTAAATATGTGACTGGACCTTTATATATGAGTGCTAATAAAAGAATTAATCATTTTAATTTACTATATATTGAAAACAATGGAAAAGGACACTACTGTTTAATAAAAAATCTGGTGAAATTAGTTCGAAGGCAAATAACAAAATACAATGGTAATGTTTATCTCTGTGAATCATGCTTGCAGTGTTTTAGCAGTAAAGAAAAATACAAAAAACATTACTGTTCCAAAGTTTTGCAAGTATTACCGAAACCTGATACTTATTTAATGTTTAAACATTTTGAAAGACAACAAAAGGTTCCTTTTATAATATACGCTGATTTTGAGAGTTTATTAGAAAAATATTCAGATGCCTCACAGAGTGCGAACACTACAAAATATAAAATTCATAAGCCTTCATGCTTTGGTTATTATGTTTGTTGTTCATTTGATAGTTCTTTAAACAAATTAGTAACCTATCGTGGTAAAGATGCATCTGAAGTTTTTATCAAATATTTAATGGAAGATGTGAAATTTATAAATGAGTTGATTAAGTCTAATAAACCAATGCTACAATTAACCGAAAAACAGCAAAATGAATACGATTCAAGCATTTATTGTCATATTTGTAAACATTTATTATTTGGTGATAAAGTTCGTGATCATGATCATATTACTGGCGAGTATAGAGGCGCCGCTCATTCATATTGCAACCTCAATTTCAAAGTATGTCCATTTATACCAGTTGTGTTTCATAATTTATCTGGTTATGATTTACATTTATTCATAATGGAGTTAACAAAATATGATGGTTCAATTAATGTTATACCAAAGACTAAAGAAAAGTACATAACAATCACAAAGTCATTTGAAATTAATAAGAACAAATCCTGTGTAAATGTGAAATTTATTGATTCTTTCCTATTTTTAAGCGCTAGCTTAGATAAGTTGAGTAAAAGTTTAAATGATATTGATTTTATCCATACTTCAAAATTGTTTACTACTCCTATTGAATTTGAGTTAATGAGAAAAAAAGGAATTTATCCTTATGACTACATGAATAGTTTCTTGAAATATTCAGACACATGTTTACCACCTAAAGAATTATTTTATAACAGTTTATCAAAACAACATATATCTGATAGTGATTATAAACATGCGCAAAATGTTTGGGATGAATTTGACATAAATGACATGGGTGAATACACTGATTTATATTTGAAATGTGATATTTTATTGTTAACTGATATATTTGAAAACTTTAGAACCATGAGTTTGCATTACTATAAGTTAGATCCAGCTTATTATGTTACCGCACCAGGCTTTAGCTGGGATGCGATGCTCCTTTATACTGACGTTCGATTAGAATTAGTTACTGATCTTGAAATTTATCAAATGTTGGAAAAAGGTATTCGAGGTGGTTTAGCACAATGTTCGCTGAGACATGCTCAAGCTAATAATAAGTACTTACCAAATTTTGATTATTCAAAGCCATCGAGTTTTTTATTATATCTAGATTGTAATAACTTGTATGGATTTGCTATGATGAAAAAAATGCCAATATCTGATTTTAAGTTTTTATCACCCGAACAAATCAGCAATTTAAATATTGAAAGTATTTCGGATGATAGTGAATACGGATACATTTTGGAAGTTGATTTAGAATACCCTTATAACTTACATGATGCTCATTGTGACTTACCTTTCGCTGTAGAGAAACTTACTCCACCAGGCAGTAAATCAGCAAAACTAGTAGCAAATCTATATAATAAATACTGTTATGTAATTCATTATACTCATTTAAAGGAATGTTTAAAACAAGGTCTCGTATTGAAAAATATTCACCGTGTAATAACATTTAGGCAAGAAAGTTTTCTAAAGAAATATATAGATTTAAATACAAGTTTACGTCAGGCTTCAAAATCTGATTTTGAAAAAGACTTTTTCAAGTTGTTGAATAATTCAATCTTTGGCAAAACTATAGAGAATAAGCGAAAACAAGTGAATGTGAAACTAGTATCTGAATGGGAGGATAATAATAATGTAACAAATAAACGTGTTGGTGCTCGAAAACTAATTGCTAAACCGAATTTAAAATCAGTATCAGTATTTTCAGAAAATTTCGTAGCTATTCAGTTAAGTCTAGAAAAAATAACGTTAGATAAACCGATCTATGTGGGATTCTCAGTATTAGAGTATGCAAAAACACATATGTATCAATTCCATTATAATTTTATCAAACAAAAGTATGGAGAGAATGCTAAACTTTGTTACACTGATACTGATAGTCTTTTATATTTAATTAATACAGATGATGTATATGAAGATATTAAACACAGTATTGAGGTGTTCGATACCAGTAATTTTGATAAAAACAATCCTTATGGAATCCCCATAATAAATAACAAAATACCTGGCTTGTTCAAAGATGAAATGGGTGGTGAATTAATAACTGAGTTTGTAGGATTAAGAGCTAAACTTTACTGTATTAAAAGTAGTAGCGAGGAGATCAAAAAGGCTAAAGGTGTATCTAAGTCTGTAACGAAATCTTTAAATATAGCACATTATTCCGATTGTTTATTGAATGATAAAGATTTAAAATGTAAGATGAATACGATTAAGTCTTTGAAACATACTTTGTATTCGCAAGAAGTGAATAAATTAGTATTAAATCGAAATGATGATAAACGTCAAATACTAGCGAATCAAGTTGATACTGTAGCTTGGGGGCACTATGCATACATTTAGTTATAATTTAAATATGTATTTTATAGTTTAAATAGTTCGTAATAATGTTCAATAAATTGTATATGTTTATTAATTACAATGTTTCACTTTTACCTCATGATTAATTTTGTCAGATCTTATTCGTTTAGTCTAGAGTGGGGCACAATATCTATATAATGGCAATCAATAAGCAATATTCATCATTTGCCTAATAATGAAGTTTAAAAAACAACCGCTAAGCTTGGACGTCGCTCCTATTGATGTAGAAGCAAAATCACAGTTTATAAAACATAGTGAATTATTACCTAATAGTATTCGTTGTCTGATTTGTGGGCCATCTAACTGTGGTAAAACTAATGTAATGGTTACTTTGTTGTTACATAAAAACGGCCTTAAATTTAAGAATTTATATTTATACACAAAAACCCCATTTCAAAGTAAATATTGTTTTCTTAAAGAAGTGCTGTTAAACGTTCCTCAAATCAAATACTATGTATTGAGTGATGATAGTGAAGTTATACATCCAAATGATGCATTAGCGAACACGGTTATAATATTTGACGACGTGGTTTGCGAAAATCAGATCAACATTCGTAATTATTTCGCCATGGGGAGACACAGCCAAATCGATTGCTTTTATCTATCACAGACATATTCAAAGGTACCAAAACAGTTGATTCGTGATAACACAAATTTATTATTGCTCTTCAAACAAGACGAAATTAACTTGAAGCATGTATACAATGAGCACGTGAATTCAGATATGTCATGGAATAAGTTTAAATATATTTGTTATAATGTTTGGCAGAAGAGGCATAGTTTTTTAACTATTAATAAAGACTCTGAATTGAATAAAGGTCGGTATAGAAAAAATCTAGACACCTTTATATACTTATCCTAAAATGCAATATTATCATTTGCAGTAGATAAGTGAGAGCGAATACACAAAAAATGAGTCTTAATATTAAAGAACAAATAATTACATCATCAGACAACATAAGAAATAAGCTTAAGCAGTTAAGAGATATGGAAGATCAGAATAGTCATGAACTCAATAAAATATTTAAACCTGTTACTGAACCTCTAACACAAATGTTGGAATCTAATCAAAATAATGTGAAATGTGACTTTAATGTGAGTACTATAAGAGTGCCAGTAAAATTAGAAGGTCCCTTAACCTCTACACCAAATAAACAAACATTGCGTGAAAATTCAGAAATAAATCAATTAGATGACTCAGCAACCTCTACATCATTAACATCGAATAAACATTCGTCGGATGAAGATTCAGAAGCAGAGAATTTGGATTCAAACTCGGAATATTATACCGATACGGAAAATAAAGACCTGTCTATAACAAAAAAATATCTGAGTAGTCTTTATGAAATAAATATTCCTTTTGGAGTCCGGAAAGTAGGTGATCAATTAATGATGGGTAATTCTATCGTGAAAATAATTTCTTCAGTTGACGGCGACCAGGAACCGTGTCGAATAAAAATTGATAATGATGAATATCAATTGACTGCGGGACTAAAAGAGGTATTATTACATAAAAAACCGAATCTAACAGTGGTTACTAAAAATGATAAAAAAGTTTATAAAAACATTTTGATAAAAACGAATGCTCATAAGCGTGATTATGATAATAAAGGTCAGTTGAAAGGAGACAAAAGCGATAAATATGGACAAATTATTAAACCTATGTTTATTGAGGATAATAATAAAAAACATGGTGCTGGTATTTTAAATGTTTTAAAGAGATATAGAACAAATACTGATTTCATCTATTGGGATGATCCTAATGAGCTAGTCGAAAGATTGAAACTTCTTATTGCTTCCAAACAAGCTGGAAATACTAATCAAGACAATGAAATTATTTCAATCGTAGAAGAACTACAAGAAGCGGGCATAATAAAATCATAAATAACATAATCATATCAAAGATTTGTTAGTTGTTTAACAGTCGTTAAAGATTATAGAAGCTTAAAATGAGTAAAGAAGATGTGGTGAATGAAATACACAAAAATGCAAGAGTCAATTTCCCTCGCAGATGTGTTTTACTTAGAGACATAGATGATCTTTGGCAAGCTGATCTGATTGATGTGCACAAAATATCGAATATTAATTCAAATCATAATTTTATACTTATCGTGATTGACTGTTTTTCTAAGTATGTTTGGGTCAGACCGTTAAAAAATAAAACTAAAGACTCTGTAACAACGGCATTTCAATCAATTTTGTGCAATGGTAGAGTTCCTGTAAACTTACAAACAGACTGGGGTAAGGAGTTCTACAATAAAAGTTTTAAAAAGGAGATGCAAGCACATTCAATAAACCATTACTCAACATATTCAACTAAAAAGGCTTCAATAGTTGAACGAGTAATACGTACTATAAAAGGTAAACTTTATAAAACTTTTAGTTTGAAGGGTAACTTCAAATGGATTGATGGAACCTTAGAAAAAGTTGTGGATGATTACAATCACACTAAACATAGAACTATTCATATGTGCCCGGCGAAAGTGAATAAACATACAAAACACATTGTGATGCAAAGATACCGCATTCTTAACAAACCAATAGTTAAGAGAAAAAGTCATTTTGTTGTCGGCGATGTAGTACGGATAAGTAAGCATAAAGCATGTTTTGAGAAAGGTTACACTCCAAATTGGTCGACTGAGTTATTTAAAGTAATTGTTGTTCAGAATACTGATCCACCAACTTATGTACTAGAAGACTCAAGAAAAAATAAAATCGTAGGATCATTTTATGCTCAAGAGCTACAGAAAACTAAAAATCCTGACGTGTATTTAGTTGAAAAAGTCCTACAGAAAAAGGGAAATAAAGTTTTTGTTAAGTGGTTAGGATTGCCATCTCAGGAAAATAGTTGGATAAGCAACACTAATATATTATAAATTGCAAGCCTAATTTCATCATTCTTCGTTTACATATGGAAGGGAAAGGTCTTGTGAATAATATTATAAATCATCTACCGTTTGAGTTACATCTCCCGGGCTATAATTACTGTGGACCAGGAACAAGATTACGTGAGAGACTTATCAGAGGCGACAAGGGTGTGAATCAACTTGACGAATATTGTAAACAACACGATATTGCATATTCGAAAACAGATAATTTACAAGCCAGACACGCAGCAGATAAGATCTTAATGAGAATGGCTAAGACAAGAGCATCATCATCCCAAGCGAACGCAGGAGAAAAGCTTGCGGCAAATATTGTCAATAAAGCAATGTTGGTTAAACTATCGCAGGGAGCGGGATTAAAAAAAAGTTTTAAAAATGTTGTTGCCTATGCGAAAAAAAATATTCGTAAAGCAAAGCCTACGTGTAAAAAGATGGCAATCGATTTGGCTATAGCTGCTATTAAAGATCTTGTATCTAATTCCGAAGTGAAAATTCCTCGGGTGATACCACTACCGAAGACAGGAGGATTCTTACCATTAATACCGATCATTACAGGATTATCTGCCGCCGGTGCTTTTGTTAATAAAACATCTGCTATAGCACGAATGATTAAAACGTTTCAAAGTGCGCAAAAAACATGGAACAAGGTGAAGACGCTTAATCAGAATTTTGAGCCAGTATGTTTAGGGGGAGGACTAAAGCTCAAACCATATAAAAGTGGTCTAGGTATTTACACTTCGACAAAAAACTGAATAAGCAGCTACCTAATCGCCCTCTTACCAATATTGATATAATGAAATATTCCAAAAATATTCCATATTTTCGAGGTGTGTTCATGAGAGATCAATTACCTAAACGCCCTCGTAAAATCGAATGTGGTATAATTAATTTGGATAGCTCTAAAAATCAAGGCACACATTGGGTAGCTTATGTTAAGAAAAATAATTACATTGAATATTTTGATAGTTATGGTGATCTAAAACCACCAACAGAATTTATAAAATATGTAGGGAACAGCATTCAGTATAATTATATCAATTATCAAGGCAGTCATCCATATAACTGTGGTCATTTATGTCTTAAATTTCTTGAAACTTGTATGCTTTAATTTCAAATAAATTGTATGATTGAGGTGTAATAAATCAGTGTTCGTTTATGCTTCAATTGAACAAGAAGCATTTTGTTTTTACTACAAGTATTAATTGTAAAAATTATGATTGATTTCAATATTAAAAAAAGTAAGAAAAGTGTTAGTAAACCGACAAAAACTAACAGTTTGAATCACGACTCCATTAAACACACACGTGTTGTACCAGCACTCAGTGAGATTAACAAAGAGTTTTTAAGAAATTTGGGATTTCGACTATGAGTATCTTACAAATCAATGAAGCACCTCATTTTGACAACTCTATCGAGGGTTATGAAGTACATTCATATACTCCGTACACAAATAGCTTCAAAGAAAACGATGAAATACGAATACCGATTAATCAACAAGACATTTATCTACTACCTTCAGCCAGTTCTATTTTCATTGAAGGATGCATAGAAGTATTTACGAAGGATACTGTAGGAAAATTTGTAAAAAAGGAGTGCCAATTTAACAATAACCCTATACCGTTTCTTTTTCATGATATAAGATATGAGATAAATGGAGTTGAAATTGATCGTATTAGACATGTCGGTATTACTTCTACAATCAAATTTTATACTTCAATGAATGAGGGAGAAAGTAAACAGGCTGCTCTGTGGGGATGGAACTTGAATGGGACAAAATCTATGAATGGTTTTTTTAATGTAATATTACCGCTGAGTAAACTATTAGGATTTGCTGAAGACTATAACAAAATTGTATTAAACTGTAAACATGAATTAATATTAACGAGATGTAAATCGAATGCCGATGCTTTCATACTTGATAAGGATGACCGTGTATCAGTCAATATTGAGAGAATTCAATGGCGTGTACCTCATATTAAAGTATCCGATCGAGAAAGATTACTACTCTTAAAGCAATTAGAAAAAGATAAGCCAATACAAATAGCATTTCGGAACTGGGACACATATGAATATCCACTTTTACCTAAAACAAATAAGCATTCATGGTCAGTCAAAACTGCCTCCCAACTCGAAAAACCTCGATATGTTATATTTGGTCTTCAAACAACTAAGAAAAATTTAAAGGACAGAAATTGTTCCTTGTTTGATCATTGTAATTTAACTAACGTTACATTGTTTTTGAATTCGCAAACATATCCATATGATGCGCTTAAGCTTAACTTTGATAATGATAAATATCGTATATTATATGAAATGTACATCAGATTCCGTCAGTCTTACTACAACACTCCAGTTGACCCGTTGCTTAATATCATTGACTTTAAAGAAAAAGCACCTTTGTTTGTAATTGACTGTTCAAGACAAAATGAAACATTAAAAACAGGGCCAGTAGATGTCAGGCTAGAAATAGAAAGCGATAAAGATTTTCCTGACCAAACGAGTGCCTATTGTCTCATAATCAACGATCGAATTGTAGAATATAAACCTCTGAGCAGTACAGTTCGCAAGATATCATGAAGTTAATAGTCGATGTTCAAGGTTTTAAAACAGAATTAAATCAGTTTATACCTAAAGAGATAGCTATTCTGGATAATAAAGGACTACAATGCTTTTTAATACGACCACCATATCCGTTTTATGATTTAACTACAAAAGAAAAAAGACAGGTTGACTGGATTGAAAGAAATAGAAACGTTTATTGGAAGGAAGGATTCATTTCTTTTTCGAATTATAAAAATCTGATTGCACCTATACTTGATAATAAGCGTATTTATGTTAAAGGTGAAGAAAAAGCTAAATGGGTTAAAGAAATATTTGATAATCATAATGTTGTTAATATAGAGAATTTGAACTGTCCTAATTTTTATGCTTTATCTAATATTTACAGTGAATGTAATGATGTCTATACATGTATCTATCATAAGAATGTTTGTGCTTTAAAAAATGTAATCTGTTTAAATAAGTGGTGTGTTGATAATAAAGAAAGATTATATTAACGAAATTATGTTTTATTTATTAACCTACTCTACTCATATAAATCTACTTTAAACTGCCTTAGTGTTAGTCTTATACAGAAATCTTAATTGATCAGTCAACAGAAATCACAATTCAAGAATAATGGAGGGATTTTATTGTTGTTCAAAGAAATGTATCGATATGACTGGAAGTGATGGTATCGATGGCCGCGCTTGTCATATTTGTCGAGCATACAGTTTCTGTCATTGTGAATGTGTGACATATATGAAGAACTTACCGTTTCTTTACAAGCTTTACATCATTTGGTGTAAGTTTAGGAAACTATGTACCTAATATAAATTACTAATAAATATGTGAATTGTTGAATCAAGGTGTTTCATTCCAAGAGTTAAATGCATTCGTTTTGAATAGATCGAATTGAAATGATGGACCTATCGGATAGGTAGGATGTAGAATGAATAGAAGATTAGTCTTGTATGTAATAGAACGGACTCTGTTTATCCTAACGGTTTTGAATAGATCAAACTGAATGATGGAACTATCGGAAAGGTATGATGAATAGAGGAACAGATGAACAGATGAATAAATGAACAGATGAATAGATGAACAGATTGAATAGATGATGCTATGAGGCAAAATACCTATATATACTCTACTCCATTAGAAGGAAGGGTCAAATTCCCGTAACCGTAGAAAACTTGACTCCCGTAAGAATGAACATCGATAAACAGCTGCAGCCGTCCGTTCTGCCTGTATTCTTCGAGAATGTTGTTTACAATTACAGTTTCTGGTTCCGAAAGAGGACCGCTTCCGTGGAAGTTTAGGGAGCAGGGGATGAAGCTGGATGAAAACGATCTGGACCAGTTGAACTCGAAGTTCCTGTTTAAGTCAACTCCTCGGCAAATGTCATTGATGATATAGCCGGTTGCGCGGTTTTTTCGCCAGAAACGGTTATCCTGGAAAATGAAAAAGAGGAATTGTTAGTGGAGTAACTAAAAGTTCTTGCAGTAAGTATCACGATTATCTCTTGCAGCCACAGGCAGTCGTGAACTTGCTGTGTTTTGGTCAGAAAGAGAAGGTTAATTTTCAATAATAATTCTTAATGTTAAATTGGGATGTCTCATTTATCTCATCTAGTTACGGTCTTTACCAGAGTCATTTTTGGATCATTTTTTCTGGTGACGTTTTAAGTTTGCTCCGGTATAATGGGCAAATACCTTAAAATAATACTTACAGTGTGAGAAAAAACATATCCATCAGGGTTTACAATCGGTAAAATGACCCAGTCAATATCTTGCAGCAGATCTTGCTCAGTAACATCAATCACTAACTTTTCGATTGCATAAAGTGTGACTGGAAGGGTGATCCATTCACGAGAGTGGAGTAGGGATTCTAGGAACACTATTGGCTTGCTTTCATCCTGATAAAGAAAAGAAAAAAACTTTATCAAATTCCTGATTAAAATGGCCTGCGGGGCGATCGCCATATTCTTATGCAGCGCGTCTCGACTGCGTTTGCGTCATAACTGTAGATTTCGTATTGCCGTAATTTCTTAAGACGTACACGTCACGTAAATCTAAATTTTGTTATGCATGAAAATAAAATAAAATATTTTATGTTGAAATTGTGCAAAATTATCCTAATTTACTCAAAACTCAAAGATTGTTGCTTAGTTCGTTAGAGCACTACTAGGGTTAAGTGGTGGGTTCGGACCCCACCGGGCACATCGAATTTAGGAGAGTTCTTTATATTAATAATCCCTTATAAAAATGCTTTTCACGGTACCTGGAAGTTAGTGGTAGATATTTTCAAGTATTTAATATCTCTGCCTTCAAAACTCTTGCCAGCATTCACCAGAGTAACTATATGAGGGTATGTAGAAGCCAAGGTCTCAAGATAAGCATCCACCTAAAAATATATACAAAGTTGTTGTTGTTTAATAAATAAAATAAATATTGTGTGACACTTTACACAGCGCCATCTGGCCCCAAGCTAAGGCAACTAAGCTTGTCTTATGGTGGCCAGACAACAGATAAAATACGTATGTAGTTTTCTTTTGAAAATACATATATATTAAAAACAGAAATACCTAGACCATAAACAAATAATATATGTACATAAATATTTGTTTAAGGTGGGAATCGAACCCCAACTCCAGAGCTTCTTTGATGTCATCTAAATCAAGCCTTATGAATTATACCTTAATTCTTTATTAGTTTTAAGGCAATTAAATATAGCCCATTTTTATTTATTCTTAGCTCATTTCGTTCCACTGCAGAGCAAATTTGGCGCGAATCAGAAACCGTGAAAAGAGGGGGGGGCTCTTTTCACGGTTTCTGATTCGCGCCAAATAAAAAGTAGTAGATCGATTTTCATATTATCGAATATAGACTTTACCTCTTCATAAGTGTAAATCCTATCGATTGGAAGTCCAATTTGTGATGCATTGTATGATTTTCTTCTTGCCTGTGATAGTGACGATTGTTCTTTGTCAATAGACCTGGATATGAATAAAATGAAAATTCAAATGTCTCTGCAAACACAATTTGGTACGCTTCCAATTCGTCCAGTCCCATTACTCGCATTACAGCGAGTCCAAATCGTCCTACCATCGCTTTCTGGGCCTGCCGTAGAGTCATTTTACTTAATTTAAACTTAATCGATAATAATTATTATCCTTTTCTAAGTAGTACATTTGACCTCATCTCACCTGATAGGAAGCAAGCATGCTCGTCTAGGGTCGTATAGTGTTCAAGTTTGGACTTGAAAACTTGAAATAATTATCTTCAAGTCTAGATTTGAAGACTCCATTTTTGGTTTAATAGGTACAACTTCTGTTAAAAAGGCATACTTACTCTTTAATATTTTCTTTAACGATTTTGTATTTTATTTCGGAGTCTTTAAGTTCCTTCTCGAACAATGATCTCCTTTCTTTTGATACCAATATCTTTCCCGGGTTACCAGGCATTGCGTATTTCCAGACATCCACTTCAAAGCGGTTTGCTAATTCAGCCAGCAATTGTCCTTCTTCTACAGCATTTACAGACACTTCGTATAACGAGGAACTGAAAAATAAACAATAATAATTGTGAAACTTATTTTTTAAGTCTGCGACAAATATTCATCATTCCAGACGGAACGTAAAATCGATCGGGCGACCAAAAGTTTATGCCTAAAAACTAAATAAAAATAACTTAAAATGCAAAAAAAAAAATTTGGTTGTATGGTAGAATTGAAGAGGAATGCTAAAATAAAAGCTCTTACAACATTAAAAAAAAAACAGTTAAAAAAAATTACCCATCATAAATTTCATTTTTACCAGCAACTAAACTGAGGCACAAGAACAAACACACCACTGTTGAACGCATCTTGAATATTGTTTTGAAATTGATCAATATTTACTTAATGTACTAAAAATATACTCTGATGACTGATAACATAATTATCTTTTAGTATACGTCCGGCATCTGTTTAGTGAATCACTGATTGGAAAAATCGAAAAATCCCAAATTTCAAATCTACTAATGGCTTTGATTTGTATTCAAACATTTGCCTAGGACCTACTGAAAGTGGTAAACCAGAATACAAACTTGAGAGCCAGCCTATTGGGATGAAAACTTCTAGAAGATCAACTGATAAAACTATTGGGGATTGATGAAATTAGCCCATAGTTGATGGTTACCGTTTTTGTTTGTTTTGCCTTAAACATTTAAAAACGCAAATATTTAAAAACAAGTAGATATGCGGTGCAGTGAGACCGGGCGCAATGATCTTGATTTGACCAATCACGAGCAGCAAGGATGAACTTCATCGATGTATTGCAGTGAAACATCTCTCAACATGTGCGCGTGACATAAATTCAATAATAGTTCGTGCGAATTATTTATTTTGTTGTATAGTGATAAAATTGAGTGTCATGTGATAGCCAAACAATTAACACTTCGAAACTTCAAATAATTATAAATTAATTTAAAATAATAAGAACTTATATAGTTATTTTTTATTCAAAATTTAATCTAAATCATCATTTGTCAAGAATTTAGGAAGTATGATTCTAAAGGAAGGGTCGCTCACCAACCCAAACTAAAACGTGTTAGAAATGTATCAACATCTGATATTCATCGAACCGCCATAAGAGTTTGCGCGTCACCGTAGCCACCACAAGCGCAAGCTTTCCGCGCCCGCCTAGGTATAGTCATTCAGTGTGGACGCACATTATATGACGGAATTTTTCGTGCGTAAAAAAACCCATAATATAACAGGCCAGCCTTAATATAAAAGGTTACTTTTTTGCACTGCATTGTCCTGCCACCCCAGGGGGGGGGGGGGAGTTGAAGGGGCTCCCCATAGCCTAAAGTGGTAGGCAGCCAAAGATAACAGTAAAACTCCACCGGGTTCTCTATCTCGCCTGTTGTTGGTAATATGGAAACAACCACAATGGCCTACAAGATGGCCCAACAATCAATTATAAAACCCATATCCCAAACTACCATGCCAAAACCATGAAAGTTCCAGTAAATATGCAACAAAAGCTAGATCAGATTGCTCTGCCTATGTCGTAGACCAACACAAATAACTAGAACGTGTAAAATGTGCCCATTTATTCCGAACTCGTTCCCCGCTTCCTTCTTATTATAAACGACATATTCATATTTAAATTTATTGAGAAACTTTGGATAGTTAGCGTTTGAGCATAGACCAAAAGAAAATTATAGACAGCATATTTCCAAGGTTATTAGTAGACACCAATAAGTGTTATATAAAAATAATCATCTCATTCAATTAAGACGTCTTCGAGTAATCGGTGAGTTTACATTTAAAAATATAACCTCCTCCTTTTTTTGAAGTCGGTTAAAACACTTATTTCATGATGCCTCGATAGATGGTAGCACTACTGGATAAAAAAAACTGAAACGAACAATAAAATCGGCTAAGTGTGTAAGGACGAGACTGTATAGGCTAATCACCCTTTGCCTTCCCTGAAAAGGCAATAACGAAAAACAAGGTTATTAGATGTATCTTGTTTAGAAAAAAACTGAATCCGATTATAGCCACTATGCCCATATAACCCATTTAATACTATCAAATGACCTCTGTTTTGCAAAAATATAAAACTTTTTATTAGGACTTTGAACAAACATGTTTATTTATAAAAACTGTGAATTGTGTCCATTTAATTAAGGTTACCAGTTCATTTTTGTATAATTAAGGTTACCAGCTCTTGTATATTTGTATATATTTGTATTTTTCTATGAAAATAATTCTTGTAATAAATTATTATTATTGTCTGTTATACGTCCTGTATCACGGGGCTATGGAGCCCCGGACCTTTGGAAGGCGTGCGTGGAGCCGAAGCCAACACGTAGAGGCCCTTTACAATAACAAGTATAATAGCAAGCAATGGGGTGGATTATAAACCGGCGATTATCCCTGTCTACACTATAAAGTGCAACCAAAGACAACCTCCGGTTTGGATGAAAACTATTGATAATCTACAGGACAAAACTACTGGAGCTATTGTGATGGGATGGTAGTGGACTAGATACTGGGGAACTATGGATACTATGGCACCTGCCGTAACAATGTTCAATAAACACGTAAAAATGGCAGGCGGAGACTCGCCAACTCTCAGACTGGGCCACCCTAATTAGCCGAGTAAATTACAGCAAGGGGGCAACAGGAACGTGAGTGGCTGAAGGATGGAGAGGCCTCACTGGATTTTAAGTCATCGCTGGTAGTCCAAGCGAGCGGGCCAACTCATCACTGATGTTCAGCATCCATCCTTCGAGCATTTCTGCTATTGCGACTCCACTCTGGACAGCCGGTGAAGGCAAGCCAGAGGCGGGGGACCGCTTCCTCGTCAGGTTTCACTCCGACCAACCAACTAAGGCAAGCCGGAGGTGAGGAACGGTGACTTCCCCCTGGAGAACTCGGGACCGCGGGGTCGTTACTCTCCGTCACCTCGCCTCAAGGTGCCCTGCGGGCTTATTATTATTATTATTAAGAGCCTATAGTGTCCCACTGCAGGGCAAAGGCCTCTCTACTCCCCTTCCACTGATCGCGATCTTGTAATAAATACATGTTAAAAACAGTTCACACAAATTTGAAATGTTTATAACAGTTTTGGTCTGTAAGTACTAAGAATATATCTAGCACACGCTTTAATACCCTCCCATGTTTCGAATCCAGATCGTTTTATATAACCAGGATCAATAAGAAAACCGTTAAACCCACCGCCAAATCGCCACTGTGGTAACTCGATAGAATATGAATAATTTCCAATGAGTTGACCGTAATCTTGAGCACTTCCTGAATTTTTATACAGAATTTGGGCAATGTTGCCGACTTTGTAGTGAGGCATGTAACTCAATTTGACAGCATCCATAGCGTTACCCATTATGACTCCAAGTAAGTGGATGTAAAAGCGATTAGTAGGTAGTGCTCCTGTGCCCCAACCGTAAAGGATCGTGCTCCCGTAAGAATGAAAGTCTAGGAAGGTGTTGATACGGCCTCTGTACTCTTCAAAGATATCTCGGATGATGGCTGTTTCAGGTTCAGAGAAACCGGCTCTCCCGTGGAAGGTTTCCGAGCACACGTTGGTGCTTGATGCTGTACCGAATGCGATGTCGAAATTTCGATTTAAATCTACTCCTAAGCAATTATTGTGATACCCGGTCGCACGGTTCTTCCTCCAGAATCGGCCTCCCTGCAATCAAATACTGGATAAATATCTTTTACGATCAAATTGGATCAAAATGTAATCTGTTTAACGATGACTAATTCAAAAATAATAAATCGGATCTTCACGTCAACTGTAGGTACTTATGTCTGTGTCTATTTGATGTCTATGAGTGTATTTTTATTTGGAATTGTTAATAGATGTCCCATATCACGGGGCTATTGAGCTTCGGACGTTTGGAAGGCATGCGTGTGCAAAACTAGCACGTTGAGGCATTTTACAATAACAAGTTCAATGCCAAAGTACGATGTGGACACCAAACCGGCAATTACCCTGCACACATGTCTGCACTATAAAATGCACCCTAGGACAACTTCCGGTTTTTATTGTTATTAATAAACATCAAAACGCGACAGAAACTGTAATTATATTTTTATTAATCCAATAGAAAAAATAAAAAAAATCTTACTTTAGTATGGGTGAAGACATATCCATCAGGATTAGCAATAGGTAAGATGATCCAATCGATATTCTGTGCAATATCATGATCCGTCACGTCAATCACCAGTTTTTCTATGGCATATAGTGTCGCAGGTAAAGTAGCCCATTCACGAGCGTGAATTAACGACTCCATGAAAATTATAGGTTTTGATAGATCCTGAAAAAACATCCAAAAATTACAATCAAAACTTGATTTTAATAATGAAAATTATTACAAAGTTGGACCTTGAAAGTTGCAAAATACAGACCCTGAAATTGGTAGTTGAGATTTTTATGTAAAAAGTATCTCGCCCTTCAAAACTTTTTCCGCCATTCACCAAAGTAACTAAAGACGGATATTTTTCAGCCAAATCATGAAGAAACTTGTTTACCTGTAAATGTGTATTATCAATATTATTAACTGCCATCTAGTAGTCAACAGTATAAGTAATTACAATTTAATATTCAAATTTAAAATAGCTTTTGCCCGCGATATCGTCCGCGTAGCAGATTCTGAACTGTCTTAGCTATCTGTTCGCAAAGTTTAATTCGAGCTGTGCGTTGATTTATCAGTTATATAATCAGGACTTTGAATTTATATTTATGGATTGATTGCAAGTGTCTTGGACTTTTGTTCACTGTAAGTACCTACCAGATCTCAAAAATATATTAAATGCAAAAGCTGGTTATTTCAAATATATAAAAAAATCTCCTAAAAATGTTTTCTCGTAGCGGTTTTAGGACCTGCACTTACTGACCCATTTAAATTAACCATCCTGTATATTTTGACTGTTTGCTTCGTTTATTGCTATCGGTAGTTTGCTTAAGATAATAGTACCCACTGTGTATTGCACAAAATGTAACGTTAAAGTTCACTAGTTACAAAATAAAGACACAAATATCTACCTCATCATAAGTGTACATTTTGTCGTATGAAACCCTACGTGACGTGGACGCTTTCTGTGATGCCTCTGCAAGCAATTTTTCTTCCAAGTCAATTAATCTGTCGCAAATAAATTGAACAATATTAAATTTTGAATACCTAAAATTGTAATAAAAAAATGCACTTTTTATTTGACGATTTCAACTTACTCTTTAATATTTTCCGTTTTAATTTTGTACTCAACGCCATTGCGTTTAAGTTTATTTTCAAACTGCGATTTCTTATCTTTAGAAACAAGAATCTCTCCGGCGCGACCAGGAAGTGCATGAGACCAGACATCAAGTTCAAGTTGGTTTTCTAATTCATTAATAAGTTTTGCTTGATCAACGGTCATAACAGATACTTCGTACAGCGATAATCTAAAATTTCAATCAGGCGTAATAAATAATATTTCGAAAAGATTTGAAATATGAAGTCGTAACACAACCCATCTTACCCATTGTAATACTCGTTGTTAGCAAAAGCTAAAATTATAAACAAAAAAATAAACACAACTGATCGCATGGTTACTGAATTGCACAATGAAGGCTATAAACAGAACTCAACCAGCTAAATAGTTATAACTGGAATCTACAAAATTAGTAACGGGAAAACATACGCCAATGACCTAGCTGGTTTGTGCTTAATTATTTAGCGCTTCAGCACACTACCCCCGCTGGTTTGTAGATAAGTTGGACGCCTACCTAATGGACGCCATACACGCTAGGTTATGCATGATGGTTATGACCTTACATGCATAACCGACAGGCAAACCCTAGCGTGTATGGCCTAAAACTGCACAGGTTTCGACGCATGTACATGCAACCAAGCAAATATCAAAATTGGTATATTATGCCGATGGATTATGTTTGCGCGCGAGCATAACTGTGCTTAGTGGGGCATCTTCGAGCTTGTATACCGTACGTTGTACTTTCCTACACACAACAACACGTACCTCAACTTTATGGCAAAACTGTGCATGCAAACCCTAACGTGTATGTGTAGTATGAAACTCGGTTATGCCTGTCGGTTATGTAAGGTTATAGAAATAGAATAGAATAGAAATAACTTTATTTTGTAATTACACTACACATACAAAAGTAAATAAATTACAGAAAACAAAATCTTAACAAATAAACAGACTTCTAAACCTGTAGTGTAACCAAAAAAAGGATTATACTCAGCATAATGTTGTGATTATGGGTGTTTTATTATGGGTTTTCTTGTTGGTTGGGATGTAGGTGGTAAATAATTCAAACACTTACTGCGTATGATATAATGCCCACCATATCGAAGAATACACAAAGACTAGAAGGCGTTACAGAAGGATAAACACTATAACAATAGCCCGGCGTATGCTGTGATGTTGCCTTGCGTTTTCCGAAAATTAATTGCACAAATATATTTTCTTTGGTTTTTGCTGTTTCGACAGCTGACTTTACACCAAATGATTAAAGAATAGTTGACACCCCAATCACCTCGACTTGTTGACTAGTGCGAGGGAAAATATCGACCTCGAGCGATATCAATATCTATATGGCTACTTAACCACACATCATATTATGATGTGTGATTAAGTAGCCCACAGGTTCATGGAACGAGTTCTAGGATGGATAAAATATATTTTTTATCACCAAAAATTTTTCTCATTTGGGCCATAGGTATATATGGTACAAGTTCAAGGGTCACGTTACAAGCCCCAGCCGACACGGCATGAGCTCTTTCTCCTTAAAACGTATTCGACTGTTTCCTCCCTGAATAATTACACTACATGAAATATTACTTTAGCATAAAACCTCTGCCATGAGCATATCTTTGTAAAGAAAGAGCCGGTACCCCTTCCTCTTAACCCTGTAGAAAGATTTCCTGGTCAACCAACTCTTTAATTGACTATTAAATTTGGTAAAAAGTAGGTATATCTTGTAGAAAAATTTCCGAATTGCAATAAAAGTTGTTTTATGAACTTACAAACATTCGCTAAAATTTTAATAATGATGGCCATAATCTATCGATCTTGTTGACTTAGAAACTGTTTCTTGTTCTATTTATAATACACCTAATGGTATCAAAGACTTTAGTATTTAATATAAATTGCAAGTCTTTAGCCAAACCCGTTCTTACGATTATTTACAGACAAACAAACAAAGATGCCTACATCATAAAAGCTATCAATATGGCTCTGCCTATTTAGTACGAGTAAGATCAACACAAATAAGTACAAGTACAATCGGGACATATATGCAATATGTCCCCATTTATTCCAAACTCGTTCCCCGCTTCCTTCTTATTATAAACGATTATTTTATATTTTATTAAAAGCTTAGGATATTTAGTGTTTAAACATAGACCAAAGGATAATTCAAGACGCTGCTTTATTTACAATTAATTATTAGTACCCATTATCAGTAGTTAATTTACGGGTGAGCAGGGAAGGAGCTTCCTGGTGTGTAAACATGATGACCATATCAATGAGCTTCCAGTGCAACCTGATACTTCACTTCAAGATCTCCTCAACGAGTTATTGAAGTGACGTGATCAATCCTTTCATCACGATGGCATATAACCGCAAAAGGTCCTTCTTAGAGCCAAACTAAACGGTATCAGAGAGTCACCATTCATAGAGGTCTCCTCAAGGGTTTTCCCAACTTAGTCCTTAAGACCCCATCTTTCGGCGTGATCTCAAAAAATATTCAAGTATTCTCAAAAGAGAAGGCTCAAATCCTTTCCGATCTCTGGAAGAACTACAACTTGATGCATCCTGTGCGTACAAAAAACAAACCGCGGCCCTGACCGACTACACGTAGCCTCATATACCTTACATGAAAGCGCTATTTTTGTAACGATTTATTACCTACTTTTAAATGACAACTGTTTCAGAGAAATGAAATACTGTTTTATGTTTGGAACATTAATTTATTATTGAAATAGCAGAAGTTTATGTTTACAAGGTTTAGATAACTATACTTCTTATAATAAATAAAATGTTGAAAGCTGACTAATTTCGATAACACAATAGCTTCCACATATTGATAAAGATTTTTTTCTAGTATTTACTGAGTACGACGATCATAATAATGCAAATAAACTAGAAATATTTACAACTGATTTGGTCTGTAAGAATTAATAATATATCTGGCACCCGCTTTGATACCCTCCCATGTTTCGAATCCAGCCTGTTCAATAAATTCGGGTTCAACAAGAAAACCGTTAAGTCCACCGCCAAATCGCCACTGTGGTAACTCGAAAGTGTATGAATAATTTGCTACGAGTTGACCGTAATCTTGAGCACTACCTGAAGTTCCATACAGAATCAGGGCACTGTTACCAACTCTGTAGTGAGGTTTGTAACTCAATTTAACAGCATCTATAGCGTCACCCATTATGACTCCAAGTAGATGGACGTAAAGACCATTTGTAGGTAGTACTCCTGTGCCCCAACCATAAAGGATCATGCTGCCGTAAGAATGAATGTCTAGGAAGGTGTTGATACGGCCTTTATACGCTTCAAAGATATCTCGGATGATGACTGTTTCAGGTTCAGAGAAACCGGCTCTCCCGTGGAAGGTTTCCGAGCACACGTTACTGCTTGATGCTGTACCGAAAGCGATGTCGAAATTTCGATTTAAATCTACTCCCAAGCAGCTGTCGTGATAACCAGTCGCACGGTTCTTCCTCCAGAATCGGCCTCCCTGTTATCAAAAAGACTGAATTAATATATTTTTAGTGATCTGATTGAAACTGATCATAAAAAGTTATAAGTTTCAAAATTAAAATAACTTAAAAACAATTGCCCCTAGTAAGAAGAGGCCCATGGTCCCATTTTCTTAAAGAAAATAATTTGCAGTCAAAAAATAAAAGGCGATCTGAACCTTTTTATTTCTTAATGATGACAGAATAGTTACAAATAATCTTACCTCAGTATGGGTGAAGACATATCCATCAGGATTAGCAATAGGTAAGATGATCCAATCGATGTTCTGTGCAATATCATGATCCGTCACATCAATCACCAGCTTTTCTATGGCATATAGTGTCGTTGGTAACGTAACCCATTCACGAGCATGGATCAACGACTCCATGAAAATTATAGGTTTTGATAGATCCTGCAAAAACACATTCAAATAGTAACCAAAGTTTGACTTATGAAAGTAAAAAATTAATTAAAAGTAGTATTTCAGTATGCTTTAGTAATAAATACAAACCTGAAAATTGGTAGTTGAGATTTTAACGTAAAAGGTGTCTCGTCCTTCGAAACTTTTTCCACCATTAACCAAAGTGACTAACGACGGATATCTTTCTGCTAATTCATGAAGAAACTCATTTACCTGTAAATGAAAATCTATAATTATTATAAAACAAAGTCTACTTGTAAAACACAGTTACATATTTATGTGTATAACTTGGATACATACATGATTTTCGATATTTTGATCATATTTCAACTTTCGAAATTCCAATAATTCTACTACTAGTCATATGACTTACCTCATCATAAGTGTAAATTTTGTCGTATGAAACACTACGTGAAGTAGTGGACGCTTTTTGTGACGCCTCTGCAAGCTTTTTTTCTTCCAATTCTATTAATCTGTCACAAATAAATTGGACAATAGAATTTTTTTATTTATCTCAAATTGTTATATGAACTTTATTTTCTATTAATCGATTTCAACTTACTCTTTAATATTTTCAGTCTCAATTTTGTACTCTACTCCATTGGTTTTAAGTACATTTTCGAACTCTGATTTCTTGTCTTTAGAAACAAGAATCTCTCCGGCGCGACCAGGAAGTGCATGAGACCAGACATCAAGAGCGAGTTGGTTTTCCAACTCATTGATAAGTTTTACTTGTTCGACGGTCTTCACAGTTACTTCGTACAACGAAAATCTAAAATTATAATCAGGCGTAATAAATTAATACTTAGGTATTAATATATCGAGTATCGACACTTAAATAATATTTTATAAAGAGGAAAGCTTTTTCTTATTTTGTTTTTAATAAAGTAGAAGTATAAAGCAACACAATATGATCTTACCCATCGTAGTACTCGTGTTTAGCAAAAGCTAAACTTATAAAAGCAAAAATATACACAACCGATCGCATGGTTATTGAATTGCGCAATGGACACTTTGTAACAAAAATAATCACTAAAATAGTGAAAACTGGAATTTACCCAATTGGTATAATCAAAGATTATAATAATTTGGAAGCTAATTAGACATCAGTTTTAGTATCTATCGATCCATCAGAATTAAATGAAATCGTTTCTAAGATTAGACAAACGGATAATCTGTTAATACTTAGGTATTAACTGCATTCAGTCGTACGTGGGCAAATTCTAATCAAACGTGAAGCTGAAAGAATTCATAAAATTAAATAATACAGGAGTAATAAATTATGATTTGACCTGTTTTAATGTTATACAAACGACTCCGATATAGAAATGAACGATGAAGTATCGATATGATATGATAACTGAAGATGTAGGTATGAGATGAGAAGATGAGGTCATGAAGAAAGAGGAAGACGTGGTAGTGAATACCACAACAATAACTATAAAATTCAATAACTGTTTCAATTTTCTAAGCTAAACTAGTCTTATTCATGCATTGATATATCACTAGAGAAAGTATTGATACGAAAAAATAATTATTTAATATAGTCGGAGATCCCGTTAAGAACGACCTTCATCGAGCTGTTTAATGGATGAAAAATATTTTTTATAAATTAAATAGGTCCATAAATAGATTGCAAATGGGTTGCCTAGAAAAATTAGTCTGGAATATGATTAATTAACATTTTTTTTTATTAAACCTTTCACTGGTTGGGTATGAGACAAATTCCATAGCAATCAAAAGAATGAAGCCTATAGTATGTGAAAACGTTAGGTTGACTATTTTTTCCCTTCGCAACTCTTGGGTGGGCAGGTAAATCGATACTAGTCATTTGCACTGGTCTGGTTAATTCATTAAAGTTAAGTTAAAATTAAGATTATGTGTTTCATTGGTACGGAATTTGTCTATTGACCTAAGCAATGAAAATATCTATAATAAAAAAAAAACAATTATTCTTTCTGAACTGAATTTTTTTAGACATTGACCTATTTAATTTAATATAAAGTATTTTTCATCCATTAAACAGCTCAATTAAGGTCATTCTTAAAGGGATCCCGTATGTTTTTGCCTACTTGCGTTATAAAAACGTGAGAGTAAATATTTTAAAAGATTGTGAAAGATAGGAAGTTAAAGAAAAGGGAGTGAACGGAGCGGCGGTAGTAGACAAAAACTGATAAATAATGATAAACTTTATTATTCAAAAATGATCATACTTTTACAGAAATAACCCAAATGGAATAATAAGTAATTCACTTTCTTCGTTATTTATTTGCTCTACCAAGAATATATCTAGCACCTTCTCTTATACCCTCCCATGTTTCGAATCCAGCCTGTTCGATAAATTCAGGTTCAACAAGAAAACCATTTACTCCAGTACCATATCTGTTTCGTGGCAACTCAAAAGTATAAGAATATTTAGCACCAGCGGCTTGTCCATAATCTTGACCACTTCCTGAAGATTGATACAGAACCAAAGCACTGTTACCAACGATATAATAAGGCTTGTAACTCAATTTAACATCATCTATAGCGTTGGCCATTGTTACTCCAAGTACATGGAGGTCAAGGCCATTTGCAGGAAGTTCCCCGGTGCCCCAACCATAAAGAACCATGCTGCCACAACAATGGATGTCTAAGAAGGTTCTAATACGATCTCCATACTGTACGAATATATCTCGGACGATGGCTGTTTCAGGTTCAGAGAAAGGTCCTCTTCCGTGGAAGGTTTCCGAGCACACGATATTGCTAGATGCTGTGCCCCATGCGACGTCAAAGTTTCGGTTCAAATCAACTCCTATGCACAAATCGTTTACAGTGTAACCAGTTGCACGATTTTTTCTCCAGAAGCGGCCATTCTGTAATCATTATAATAATAATTAATAAATAAATACTGTAGATCATTTTACACAGCGCCATTTACCCACGCTTGTGTTATGGGTGCTAGATAATGGATAGAATACATATATACTTTTTTTGGAAATATATACTTAATATACATACAGACACCCAGATCAGAAACAAATATCTATAGCATAAATACTTATTGGAGGCGGGAATCGAACCCGCAACCTTTTGCGTCGCAAGCGAATGTTCGTTCGCCCGACACGTCACAGAGGTTGTCTAAATTATACACCTATGAAATTAGATAAAGGCATGCAATCTAATATATGACAATATAAACAGATCCTTACGTCAGTATGAGTGAATACATAACCATCAGGGTTGGCAATGGGTAAGACGATCCAGTCGATATTCTGGACAACATCTTGATCTGTCACGTCAATCACCAGCTTTTCTATGGCATACAGCGTCGCCGGTAACGTAATCCATTCACGAGCATGAAGTAGTGACTCCATAAAAATGATAGGTTTTGAAGTATCCTGAAATGTAACATCAAAAAACAAAAAAAACTAAATTAAAATCAGTCCATCGGTTCGGGAGCTACGATGCCACAGACAGACATACACACACACAGACAGATACACACATACACAGAGACAGACGTTAAACTTATAACACCCCGTCGTTTTTGCGTCGGGGGTTAAAAAAGGTAAGTGAACGAAACAACATTTCAGTGTGATACGAATTATTCACATACATTAAATAGGCACAAACCTCAAAATTACTAGTTGAAATTTTTATGTAGAAGACATCTTTTCCTTCAAAGCTTTTGCCACCATTTACCAAAGTGACTATCGACGGATATTTTTCAGCCAAATAATGGAGAAACTCATTGACCTGTAAATTGAAGTGTTTCTATCAAATCATCGATAAAAATAATTAATGTCAATTAAAGATTTCAAGTAGTAAAAAAACATATTAAAGATTAGTAAAAAAAACTCAAAAAATCCTACCTCTTCATAAGTATGAATTCTGTCGTATGAAATCTGTGATACATTGAATGATTTTTGTGATGCTTGCGCAAGCAGATTTTCTTCCAAGTCAATTAATCTGTAAAACAAAATTTACAAGGTCAATTTCTATTACTACTTTAGTTATCATTTATAGAAACAATTTCTTATTTCAATTAGGGATCTAATTATGAACTTACTCTTTAATATTTTCAGTGTCAATTTTAAAATTTACTCCATTAGTTTTAAGTACATTTTCAAACTGTGTTTTTTTATCTTTCGATACTAAAATTTGTCCGGCGCGTCCAGGAAGTGCATAAGACCAAATATCAACTTCAAGGTGGTATTCTAACTCATTAACAAATTTTATTTGTTCAACGGTTGTAACAGATACTTCATATAGAGAGTGTCTGAAAGAAAGTATAAATAAATAAATAAATATTACAGGAACCACCTCACCATCTAACCCCAAGCTAACTAACTAGACTTGTGTTATAGGTGCTACACAACGGATATAATACGTAGATACTTTTCTTTTGTAAATATATTCTTATAATACGTATAATACGTAGAAACAACCAGACCTCAGAGAAATATCTAAGCATAAATACTTGTCTGAGGCGGGAATCGAACCCGCAACCCTGTGGTCGGCAGTCCGGCATGGTGACTATTGTGCCAATTGGGTCGTCAAAATGATATAAGTAGATCTTATGAGGCGAGAAGAGACGCATGTGACTCGTAGAGTGATGAGTATGAACGTAGAGGGATGGAGAGGAAGAGGATGACCCAAAAAAAAAACAAGACATGAGAAAGAGGAATGTCAACGATGAAATGACGACTAATAGATAGTGATATATCAACCAGAGGCAGATACGCTTTTGCAAAATAAACTTGACCACATGAAAGTAAGGCGATTAACACATAATCTCTCGGGTGTTTTCGCATATTGCATGACGACACGTCAAGTTGTTGTGTCACAATAAAGGAATGTGAAGTTCAGAGATAACCACTCTATAACTGTTACATCTCACTGTTAATAGAGGAGAAAGGAAGAAGATTTACTGCACCAACCCCAAATAAATTGAAATAGGGGCAGGCAAAAGATAAGTATATTTTATTTTGAATGTATCTTGCTAGATATAGCTACTTTTACTCGAATGCAAGGAAAAGGTTATGTTATTCGCGCCTATCTTGTTTTCTTACCCATCATAGTAATCGTTTTTGGCTAAAGCCAAACCGACATAAACAAATAAGAACACTACTGATCGCATTGTCACTGGATTGCACAATGCACACTCGTATTTTTTACCAACGTCTTATTAAGTTGATAATCCAAAAACAAGATAATTTTACAGACAGAATATTTAATTATCTGTCTATTAATCAGTATTAAGTAAGACAAACGGATTAATTAATCAGTTAATCCAATATGTATTAAATGTTCTTAGTGGAACATAGGCGAAAAATCGATTGAGATGCGAAAAATATGAGATACACATAATTTAGTTCTTTATATTTCAACCAATGCGAGCCAAAGCAGCTGTTTTTGGTTTTAGAGGTCATTGACCTTGGGGTCTTATTTGTTTAATGAGTTTGGCCTACTATTTTAAACATTCCTATAAGAAAATATAGCTGTTTATTCCAAAAAAAAACAAAAGTTCGTAAAAGTCAAACAAAAGTTGTTCGCCTATTATGTATTTCATAGAAATCCATGTTCGTACCTAGAACCCCCTTTCTAACACGTTGGAACACATTGTATACACCTTACTTTTTTTTTTCAAATTATTTATTTTAAATGCCCTTGAAAATGTTATAAGTATATCCTAGAAGCTCCGTCTATATTTTTGTGTTAGTCTATACCGTCGCTGTGCAATATGAGTTGTTTTCATTGTCTAAGTTTGTTAAGATGCCACTTTTGCCTTGCCCTATGCTTTTTAGTTTTAAATTGCTGGTCGTAAATAACACATTGATTTTGTTTTCAGGTTATTAAATAATAATATAAAACCGGCCAAGTGCGAGTCGGGCTTGAGTAGTTCTTCTTATTTAAAAAACGACTTTTACAAAAAAGGAGGAGGTTCCAAATTTGATTGTATGTATTTTTTTTACTTCTACATCATCATCATATCAGCTACAACACGTCCACTGCTGAACATAGGCCTCCCCCAAAGACTTCCAGAGCGATCGGTCGCATGCTCTCTGCGTCCAACGACTTCCCGCGACCTTAATAAAGTCGTCCGTCTCGCGTTGCGCTTTCCGGTACGTGGTCTCCAATCTAAGACTTTTCGGCCCCAACGGCCATCCTCAACTTCATAGATATACAAAAATATGAAATTCATACATTTTCGCTTATAATTCGCTCATATAAGACAGACACTAATTTAAATACCTCCCTATCAATTTTAATCGTTTAAACGACTTGATATGGTTTTTTTATAATTATAATAACTGCAATTCATTTTACATCGTAAATTTTTGTAACCTGTAATCTAGTCCAGACGTATTGACAAGTTTCTCCTCTAGACATGGTCGACTAAGCTAAAAGGGTGGTATAGGTACTGGGCAAGCCTCGTAGCAGAAGATAGAAGAAAAACATGTCGTTGAAAAATGTTATTGCTAATGAATCCAAGTCAAAATTCTTTATTTATTAGGAATCATAAAATTTGCATGAAATTACATTGACACTAAGTTAGGATCTGTGCTTTTGGAACGCACCTACTGAGAAGAAGGCACAAGAAAGTCATGGGTTTTTTTGTGATCATATTCACAAAGATCAAGATTACAAATCAATTTATCCTCATTTTCCAAATTTCATCTAAAACAATAAATTCGTTTCGGAGCCTTTTCTTTACAAATACAAATCTTTATCTTACAACCAACCTACTTATATATTTAATAATAATAAATTAAAAGTCTAAAAGTTCCTAGGAAGTGCTGAAGATGAAGAGGTCTCACTGGATTTTAAGTCATCGCTGGTAGTCCAAGCGAGCAGGCCAACTCATCACTGACGTTCAGCATCCATCCTTCGAGCATTTCTGCTAATGCGACTCCACTCTGGACAGCCGGTGAAGGCAAGCCAAAGGCGGGGGACCGCTTCCTCGTCAGGTTTCACTCCGACCAACCAACTAAGGCAAGTCGGAGGTGAGGAACGGTGACTTTCCCCTGGAGAACTCGGGACCGCGGGGTCGTTACTCCCCGTCACCTCGCCCCAAGGTGCCCTGCGGGCACAGAATTAAACGTCCAAAAGTTCCTAGGAAGTGTCCCCAAAAGGCTGGCAGCGTTACCTTTTTGGAAGGCGATGCTTATCCGCTGTCCAAGGTAGGAGCCAGCCCTCTGGTCAGTCGAAGCTAAAACTTCTAATTTTAAGGCCAGAAGCGGCCGCTTCCTCGTCAGTGTTCACTCCTACCAACCAACTAGAGCAGCCGGAGATGAGGAACGGTGGCTTCCTCTTGGAGCATTCGGGACTTCGCCTCAAAGTGCTTTCTAAAAACAAGCTATTATTGCATTGTCACGCGATTTACACATGTTTGCAAAATTTCAGCTCAATCGGTAACCGGGAAGTTAATTAAATTTTATTTGCGCGATTCCATGCAAATATTTGATACGCTTCACAGACATCGGAACAGGTGAAGCTAAATAAAAGCTTGTAAAAACACAAAAGCCCCTAGGAAGTGTGTCCAAAAAGCAAGCTGATGCGATATGTCATTCAGGCAAATAAGTACCGTCGTCGTTGTTAGTTAGATAGTTATTTAATCTGGATATAAATTAAATAGTTATTTACTCTGGATATAAATAAATAAAGAAGATTCTTATTTCTTTGCGTCTCATATTTTATCTTTGACTTGTACGAACAATAGACACCTTTTTCAAACCTTTTTCATTGTAAAAAAAACCTCAAACAACTGACGTTCTTTCAAACAAATAACAACATTGTCCGTACTTTGAGGAGCACTTGACGTTCTGTACTCCACTTTGATGTTTGCTAACTTTGTAGGGGTTAATTTGTGGTTTGTTTTTTTAGGGTTCCGTAGCCAAAGGGTAAAAACGAGAACCTTTTACTAAAACTCCATTGACCGTCCATCTGTGTTTCATCAGGCTGTATCTCACGAACCGTGATAGCTAGACAGTTGAAGTTATCAGTTATAGTATATCTGTAACCGCTATAACAAGAAATACTGAAAAGAGAATTAATAAAAAATAAATATTGTAGGACATTCCACACATCGCCATCTAGCCCCAAGCTGAGTAACTAGACTTTTGTTATGGGTGCTAGACAACGAATACAAGAATTTACTTTTCTTTTTTTTAAATATACTTATACATGGAATCAACAAGACCACAGACAAATATCTAAGCATAAATACATGTCTGAGGCGGGAATCGACCCGCAAACCTGTGTTTGGCAGTTCGAAATGGTGACCATTGTGTCAACTGGGTCGTCGACGTGGTACGGAACTTTTCGTGCGCAAGTCCGCCTCGGACTTGGCCGGTTTCATAATGTTTTGAGTTGACCTACAAAATGCTTCTGCTTAAAGTCAGAGGTTAGCTTGCTGAATAAACTTCTTTTCTTTTTATATTTTACATACCTAACGGTTGAAATTAAAAACCTATCGGACATAGTATTTACAGTGTAAGCTTTAATCGCGTATCAGAAACTAGCTGCACCTCGCAGTTTCAACCGCATAAGTCCCGATCCCGTGGGAATATTTAAATAAAAAGTAGCCTATAGCCTTTCTCGATAAATGAAGTATCGAACACAAAAATATTTTTTCAATTCGATCTAGCAGTTCCTGTGATCAGCGCGTTCAAACCAAAAACGGAAGCTCAGATGAATAATTTTTCCCGTTTTTTCCATCTGAATCTTCGCTCCTATTGGTCGGAGCGTGATGTTATATAGCATATAGCCTCGTTAAATATTTTTTCAATTTGAACCAGTTTTTCCCGAGATTAGCACGTTCAAACAAAAAACAAACTCTTCAGCTTTATAATATTAAGTATAGATACTTATAGATAAAACAAGATAAAAACATAATATAACACTCTGGATTCATAAAATGTGTAATTAGATCGTTTCTCTAAATAAATTCCTTATTACTCATTTGATATTCCTACCTTTTTATGGTTACTCAATAGACTTGCTAAAAAATATTTCTTCAACAAAATTCACCAATTTCACAATAACACTTGAACAAAACAATAGTTTGTCTCGTTTCTCAAAATATTTCCCGTTCCGGAGTTCAATCTACACCGGTCATTCGATAAAATGACCTATCACCATTGTAACTTGAGCTAGTCTATTTCAAAATACTGTAAACCAATACAGAATCGTTCTATGTCCTCTAACAATGTTATTTTATTTCAATCATAGCGCTCTCGTGATAGTGCTTTTCAAAATAATTTGAAAGTTGATTTTTGTGGTTTTTTCTATGGCTGTGTGTCTTGTCACTTTTTCGCTGAAACTGTCACATACATACTTAGGCAATGTATTCTTCGAACGGCCAATTTTTTTTTTATTCTGTCCTACATAAAAAGTCCTGGGTCGTTCCAGACAAGTTGCTTGCTTCGTACTAAAATGTAATTTTTTGACGTGATAACGTCTAATAAATTGATGGAACACGTACATTCACTTAAAATTGTCTGATCACTGTCATGTTCCGGTACCATGACGGCGTCATGATATACGTCACACGTCTCGTGTTTGTTTTATATTGTTTACTAGTGATATCGCTCATCTAGGATTGTGTTATGGTAACGAGTGACGAATAGGAGACTTATATAATGGAAAAAAATATAAAGGAAAAAAAAGGAAAAAAAGAGAACAAAAATTACATTTTAGTAAAGGAAAAGCAAAAATAAAAATCTCAATTTTCATAAGACGTTATCACGTACAATTATCGTCCGTAAACCGACTTTACAGTCAACCATATTTTTTAAATTCCCACTTCGTCCTATTTTATATTCCTTCTACTTAAATGCCTTTCTATAAATATGAAATTCATTCATTTAATAACACATCTCAAGCCTTGGACAACTTGATAAGTATTTTGAAAACTTCAACCCCTAGACGAACGAAATTGAAGGTTAAAGCTAGTTGCTTTTAAAATTGCATCTAGCTGATTAGACCTAAGGTATGATATTTTTACCCGACTTCAAAAAAAGAAAGTAATGCAATTTACCTTTCCGGAGGTAACATTTACTGAACGACGTCACTGAGAAATATCCCTTGAATGTTTTATGAAACAGTACCTTTTTGATTCATACGACATTTTGGTAAAAATATCACATAGTTTCGTGGATTTATGAGCTTAATGTTAACGTTTCACTTTAAATGCAAGAAGGGTGACGGTAAGTGATTTTGAAGTAATTTCATATCCCATTAAGGGTCCTACAGGGTATAAATGCGAGGATGAGAATATCATGTACTTCAGTGAACCGAACAAAAACACAGAATATATTTTGAAAAAAAATTACCAACTTTCTATATAATCATTAAGATCTCCTTCCTTTTTAGGATTTCGTACACATGATCACATGAAAAATAGAATCCCATGAGTTTCTTGTGCCTTCTTCTTATTGGTATTTAAGACGTTTCTATTTGATCTATGTACAAAATTGTATAAAGAATCCAAAGGAATAAAAATAAAAATACTTTGACTTTGTACATCAAAATGTAAAAAAGGAACCCTTATCCATTGCCTTGTCCGTCTGCTTTCAAATTCGGTTATAAATAGAATACTTTTTTAGAGGTGAAAAATATGATTTTAGAAAAGTATTTTAACGAGTAATTAAAACAATATTTAAAATACATACAATGCAAGAATTCTAATTAAAAAAAACGTAATAATATTACGTTTTTTTTAAAGTTAATCTCGATAATATTATCGAGATTAACTTAACTAAAAAACTATTTGAAAGAAATCTATAAATATAAATTTCAGACCACTGAGTGACTGTTATACCAACGTACATATTCTAGTTGAGAAAAAAGAAAAGTCCATCGTCTTTGGCAACTGGTTGAGTAGCAAGAATGTTAGTTCTTATTTGACTTTGTAAATCTCATTTGCCAATGCGGCCGGAGGAAACTAACGGACGGACGGAGCGTGATAAAATTTGTCCTACAGATGGCCATTATAACGTATAACGTATACATTATAAATTTTAATTATTTATTTACCAAAAAAACACAATTACATAACACACATTATCTTCACTCCCTTAAACCAGTTGTTTTGTGTGGGAGTTGCACAATCTTAGACTAACTAAACCTACATAACGTAAATAACCGTTAATATTAACTAAACATAATCAACACAAAAAAGATTTAACGTGTAGGTATTCACACAATATTCGTAAGTTTATAATATCAATTCAACAATGCATCAATCGTCGTCTCCCCTAATAAATGATTTTAGAAAAAAAAAACACACAACCGAATTGAGGACCTCCTCCTTTTTCTGAAGTCGGTTAAAAATAACCTTAGGCGGACGAAGTTCATGCGTGAAAAAACAAAACTAAAATATTCTCCTCTTATAAACGCGAAAGTTTGTTTGTATGGTTGTTCGAATTGAATTTATTGTCTGTCGAACTAGGTAAATAAAACAGATGTACACAATATAGCAACGCTAGTTCCCGCATCTTGAGCTTACACTTGTAGCCCTTTTTAATTGGGTCCTTTTTGCGTGAGGATGGAGTAGGCTTGCCCAGCACGTACTACCCACTCAGCGGGAGAACTTGTCAATAGTTCTGGAGCCAACTAAGCTGCGGGTTTCACCACGATGTTTTCCTTCATCGTAAGAGCAATGTCAATAGCGCACATATTTTTTTCTTAAGAAAAATACATTTGTGCACGGCCGGCCGGATGTAAAACCACGACCTTCAGAATGAAACTTGAGGTATCCACTACTAAGCACTAAGCACACAATTTTTTACATTACAGACTGATGAGTCCCTTTCACAATATTAAAATACGTACATTATACATCAGAATAATAACATTCACGCAACATAAACAAACTCATCAATGTCATGTCAATTCAGAAGCAAATTAAAAATCAAAACGTTAAAATAATACTGGAAGTTTTAATAGTACATTACGATATAAGTGTGGTAAATTGATCTTTGCATAGAGGCGGTTTATGACGCGCGAGCGGCAGCGAGCGTGTTATAGAAGCCAAGATGCAAATATCAATTAAATACGTATATCGTACGACGTTTTTTATCACAGTTGCGAATAAAAGAAAAGACTTAAAAAGAAAACAAAATAATAATTAACAAAATATTTGTGATAACTCTATGTTTACATTTTTTTAAGGCAATATTTTTTTGTTAATTATGCTCCGGAAAGGCCAGGCTAAAGACTTTTAACCTATACATCCTCGTGTGACATACATTATTTTTTAGGGTTTTTCTATTTGTTTTTGCGTCGGGGGTTAAGAACAAAATACAATGGTACGGAAAAACAATATATTTGAGTGAGAAAAAACAAAAAATAAACAACTCAATTTTTAATCGTTTTCTAAGTCATTATCACGTAAAATTTTCGTTCGTACACCGACTTTAGAGACAACCATTTTTGCTAGCTAAAAAACTCTTTGGTACCTACCTTTTCGGGATAACTTTACAGCACTAGTTAACAAATCTAAAACGCACGCGTGCATAATATGTTGGATTATGAGCCTAAAAGCCGTTGAATAAGATCCACTTTATGAGCAACTGTGATAAAAAAATAATTACATATTATGAGAATATGTAAAGAAAAAATAGAAAATAAAATCTTTATCATTTAAAAAGTCATCATTCTTTTAATATGCCTTTCCTAACAAATCTTATTTACACTTTAACGTAAAAACTACTGAACCGATTGCAATGAAACTCGGTATGTAGATAGCTAGATATCGGGATTAACATATAGGCTACTTTCTATCCCGATATTCCCACGGGATCGTGACCGTGGGAATATCCACGGTTCGCAGCTAGTTATAATATAAAATGTATCATTAGTCTCATTATAAGTAGAATTACAAATGATGAAAATACAGTTAAGCAAAATACTTAAATGTAAGAGAAATAAAATTAAGAGACAAGGTACTTACTCAGTGAAACTGTGATTGGCTAAATTTATTACTTTTTATAAAATAAATGGTCAAAAATTTCATTATTTTCTCAAAAAGAGAATGAAATATGTTGCTCAAATTATTTTTAATAAGATCAAATTATTTTTATATAATTATTACCTACCTATTTATAGATACACTGATCTTACGGGGAAGGAAAACATCGTGGTAAAAACCAAAATTTTGTTCAAAATCTACCTAAAAACAAGTACAGTCGGCTGCATAATTGCAGCCCTCTAATTTATATTCTAATAATTTTTGTTTCATAAATTTATGAGGTAGAAGAATTTAAACCTCATCTAAAGCAGGTGTCTCGTGTTGAAAACATTCTTATAACAGCCGTTTTGGAGCTCTATGGTGGATCTGTAATTATGCAGCCGACCGTACAATCAACGTTCAAGTCCTCCGGCACCGTAACGTTTATAATCCTGTGCAGCACTATTTGAACATTATAACAACGATACCTGCGGATCGATTCCACGTCGGTTGGTGTAGCGGGTGGCGGCTTATACCACTCACACAACTAAAGACATAGCTAACATGTTAAAAATAATAATCACACTGAGAACTTTTAATTCAAGTATTTAAGTTTGTGTGTAACGTCTATTAGAAGAAGGTCGTAAGTCCAATACTTGTTTATAGTATTATGGTAGCAAACTGATAGTCTACTTATGACGCCTACTGTCCTTACCAGGCACGAAATACACAATTATAACTGTGGATAGAAACAATCACTCTGAATTCACTTCGTAAATCTAAATACACCGCGGTTTAAGCCTTCATTGATCAAATTAATGGACAATTCAAATAACACTTACTACGGGATCTGTGTTAGTATTTAAACATTTAAACTTTTACTTAGGCTAGGTGGAATTTTCTAAGTTTTCTTTCAATTGTAATACAAAATAGAAACAATTCTGTTCATCATTCCGAAGATCCTCACCAAATGTTAATGGACTTCGCCTGAGCTATCTTCTCAACAAAGAGAGAATCATCTCGATCGGTTTAGTCATTTAGTAGTCTTCGGTATAATGAAAAGACGAAAATTTGTAATCATATATACAGGTTTAATTTCCAAAACGGGCCATCAGGACTATAGTACCACTTATGGTAGTCCTGATGCAAAATGCTGCCGGTTTTTTTTTTCTTTTAATTATGGCTCGCACGATTTGTGCATTTAGCCAGTGTCAAGTTATATTTTGCACCAAATTAAGACCCGATTTTTCATAAATCGGGCCTAAAGTGTTTCAAAACAGTCAAAGTCGTCATAGTCCGGCAAGTCAGGGGCTATAGTAAACCGGTGGCAAGTTTACCATAACCTTAATAGGAGATTTGGAGGCAACAAGAAAACTTCATGTTTGACACTGATTTTTACTTTCACTACACTTGTGCACTTTCACAGAACTAAATTGAATAACATTCCACCAGAATTATACAATTCAACTCGGGTTACAACTAAGTTTCATGAAAATAAAACTGCAGCACGACATGTTGTTAACTCGTTCCCGCCAAAACTCTGCCGGATTTTGGCAAACACTAAACTGCATCATTCGATTTTTGAAGTTAAGGTAATGACTTTTCAAAAATCGAATGATGCAGTTTTAATTTTTTTATCACAGTTGCTCATAAAGTGGATCTTATTCAACGGCTTTTAGGCTCATAATCCAACATATTATGCACGCGTGCGTTTTACATTGCCAACCTAGTGCTATAAAGTTATCCCGATAAGTTAAATACGTATCTTACTGCTAATTACGTATTAGGTAGGTGAAGATTCTTAATTTATCTGGGTTATACTGTTTTGATGTATAAAAAAGGTAGGTACCAAAGAGTTTTTTAGCTAGCAAAAATGGTTGTCTCTAAAGTCGGTTTACGAACGAAAATTTTACGTGTAATGACTTAGAAAACGATTAAAAATTTAGTTGTTTATTTTTTGTCTTTTCTTTACTTAAATATATTGTTTTTCCGTACCATTGTATTTTGTTCTTAACCCCCGACGCAAAAACAAATAGAAAAAAACCCTAAAAATATTGTATGTCAGACGAGGCTGTATAGGTTAAAAGTCTTTAGTCTGGCCTTTCCGGAGCCTAATTAACAAAAAAATATTGACTTAAAAAAATGTAAACATAGACTTATCACAAATATTTTGTTAATTATTATTTTGTTTTCTTTTCAAGTCTTTTCTTTTATTCGCAACTGCGATAAAAAACGTCGTACGATATACGTGTGGAATAGATCTTTGCATCTTGGCTTCTTTAACACGCTCGCTGCCGCTCGCGCGTCATAAACCGCCTCTATGCAAAGATCAATTTACCACACTTATATCGTAATGTACTATTATCAAAATAGAGCTCGCAAGTCCTTTTAGCACGGATGTTGGATATAGACCTGAAGGCCCGTCTTAAAATTCAGCCTGTGTAAACTTATCCAAAGTCAAAAAAAGACGAAAAAATGTCAAGGAATGTTCATCTTTAAAGCGCTGAGCAAACTGAGATCAGGAATGACCCCGGAACATGGCCTCGAAACGGTTCCAGTAAGCATACTGAGGGTCAGTATGCTTATTATTTATTACTAGCTGCGCCCCACTGTTTCACCCGGGATCCCTTGGGAATATTGGGATAAAGAGTAGCCTATAAGTAAATCCAGCTCTCCAACTATCTAGATACCAAGTTTCATCGCAATCGGTCAAGTAGTTTTTTCGTGAAGGAGTAACAAACATACAAACACATACACAAACTTTCACATTTATAATATTAGTAAAAGTAAAATAAGATAAGATAAGATAAGATAAGATAAGATAAGATAAGATAAGATAAGATAAGATAAGATAAGATAAGATAAGATAAGATAAGATAAGATAAGATAAGATAAGATAAGATAAGATAAGATAAGATAAGATAAGATAAGATAAGATAAGATAAGATAAGATAAGATAAGATAAGATAAGATAAGATAAGATAAGATAAGATAAGATAAGATAAGATAAGATAAGATAAGATAAGATAAGATAAGATAAGATAAGATAAGATAAGATAAGATAAGATAAGATAAGATAAGATAAGATAAGATAAGATAAGATAAGATAAGATAAGATAAGATAAGATAAGATAAGATAAGATAAGATAAGATAAGATAAGATAAGATAAGATAAGATAAGATAAGATAAGATAAGATAAGATAAGATAAGATAAGATAAGATAAGATAAGATAAGATAAGATAAGATAAGATAAGATAAGATAAGATAAGATAAGATAAGATAAGATAAGAAGGATAGGATCTTCTTCTTCCTTGCTCTTTCCCACTTCATGTGGGGTCAGCTCTCCAAATTTTTTGGCGCCAGGACAATCTGTCCTGGGCTAAGGGCAATTCTTCATCTGAGATGAGTTTCGCCACACTGGTCCACCACGTAGCTGGAAGTCATCCTCTACCCCTAGTAGGAAGGATAAGATACTTATAATAATTGTCAATGATTTGCAACAGGCATTTAACCCCTATAATGCACCTTATCTAAAAAGTATATAAGTAGTATATCCGTTGTCTAGCACCCATAACACAAGTCTAGTTACTTAACTTGGGGCTAGATGGCGATGTGTGGAATGTCCTGCAAAATTTATTTATTTATTTCACCTTAACAATAAATAGACCCAGTATACCACCAGCTGTAAACGCAAATCGCGTTACTAGGCCTGCAATTACGTCGGGACCAGCGCAGCGCTGCATCGGAACCCCTTTTGTGATTCACGATCAAACAGCGTTGTGGTGGTAGTCAGCTCTATTGTCCACCATACTTGCCTTGTTTACACACCTCATGGATGATGGCTCTTACATATTCTTTTGTTTTTAACCGGCATCATAAAAAGAAGGAAGTTTTCAATTCGTCGCGTTTTTTAATTTTGAAAATGTTTACAAAAAATAATGAAAATAAGCTAAGTAACTAGACTTATGTTATGGGTACTAGACAACGGATATACTGCTTATATACTTTTCTTTTGTAAATATAAACTTATAATACATAGAAACAACTAGACCACAGACAAATGTCTAAGCATAAATACATGTCTGAGACAGGAATCGAACCCGAAACCCTGTGTTTGGCACTCCGGTATAGTAGCCATTGTGCCAACAGGGTCATCAAATCATGGTAGCCAAATAATTAAAGAAATGTGCGGCATTTCTATATTTTCTACAATTATAGGGGTACGTAGGTGCAAAAGGTGTCAAAATGATCATACAGGTCTAAAGTATTGTAAAGCTTTGATCATGACCATGATTACACAGAGTTATTGGTATATTATAGCCAGAAATTGACGGACCCTTCTGTGCACCTAAAAATCTATTTTTGTTCTACGTCTTTTGGAAATTCGTTTTGGGAAAAAATTTGAGGTTTGAGAACCAAGAAATTATTTTCTAGCTAGGCGAGGATTATTAATTCTTGCTTCATAAAATTATTATTTTCTTATACAAATAACAGGTGATTTTGTAAAAACAGCTTTAAGCCTACCAGAAAACAAGAGAGGCAGATGGCGTCCTCCTTCGACATGGTGGACCTGTATGACAAAACTCCTTAGGAAGGAGCAATTACCCGACCCGACATCCCTTGACAGAATATCTTTGCGCCATGAGATAAGGAGAGCCGACCCTACTTAAAGTGGGATAAGGCATGGAAGAAGAAAGAAGAAGAAGAAATATATTTACAAATTTTCATTTTTTTTTAAACATAATATCCAGTATCAGTATTGTCCGAGAGGTGGGACTTGCCGATGTTAAGGAGGTGGATGCAGTTGCACGCCAGCGGTCCTTCCTATATTTAATCTTATAATATAAAAATGAATCGCAAAATGTGTTGGTAAGCGCATAACTCAACAACGCCTGGACCAATTTGGCCAATTCTTTTGTGTTGTCTTTGATATTGTCAAGAGAAGGTTTTTATGAAAGAAAATAGTAAGAAAGTTGCGCAGAAAATGATTACGCAGGTGAAACCGCGGGGCGCAGCTAGTATATAATATTTTATACCTAATTTTGATCATTTACCTTTTTGTGACAATTAATTTTGATTTTATTTCTTCTATTTATTATTATTTTATTTGACATTCAATATTGACATTTTTCTTTTTACATTTTGATTCGTTTATTATTATTAGTTTTGATTTAAATTTGTTGATTTTTAGTATTTTCGATTATTTATTTTAATTTATTGTAATGTATGGATTCGATTATCTGAAATAAATGAATTGAATAAAGGTCCCCAAAATAATAATTTGAATAGATTCGGCTTTGAGAACCTGAGTGCTTATACTATACATATTCTCAGGTCCAGAAAAAAACACATTATTTAACAAAAAAACGTTTTTTCGACATTTCCCAACACTATTGACTTGATAGAGTGATCCACATTCGAGCGAGCCGATGAGAACAATAATTTACCGCCCTGTATCTTGTACACGGAGTGAAAAAACCCCTCTTTCCACCCGTTACGTTATATTGCATGCTATAAATTGTAGGGTGGATGAGTTTATTTTAAAATTATTATCAAACTAGCGACCCGCTCCGGCTTCGCACGGCTATATTTTGCATGTATAATACATAGTACCTGGATGACCGAGCTTTGCTCGGTATTTTTTTTTTTACTTAGTCTAACCTCAAAGCAAACACTCATTGACTTCGTGTTACTTAACAACGCCATCTGCTGGAATAACTTTATTGCTCACAAAAAATAGTATTAGTAGTTCGCCAATAGATGTCAGGAAGAGTCATATTTTTCAGATAAAAAAAGTAAGTTTCATAGATAAAACACGAATAAAATGACATTTTCTAAAAATGATTCTTAGCTAGATCGATTTATTGCCCCCGAAACCCCCATATACCAAATTTCATGAAAATCGTTGGAGCCGATTCCGAGATTCCAATTACAACAATTAGTACAAGAATTGCTCATTTAAAGATATAAGATAAACCTTCCTCTTGAATCACTCTATCTATTAAAAAAAACCGCATCAAAATCCGTTGCGTAGTTTAAAAAAATTAAGCATACATAGGGACAGACAGCGGAAAGTGACTTTGTTTTATACTATGTAATGTTGTTTTGTTCTATAATAGGTATCACTTAATAGTAGATTAATTTGCTGTTTTAATCTAAAAATTATATTCTTACATTTTTTGTTTAAGACATCGGATTTAGCTTCCGGCTGCGCTTTTGTCCGCTAGGGTTGAAATCTTCAAAATAATATTTTAAACCAACTTCAAAAAAAGAGAAGGTTCTTAATTCGATTATATCACTTCACTACATAGTATAAAACAAAGTCGCTTACCGCTGTCTGTCTGTCTTTTAATAGATAGAGTGCTTCTCGATGAAGGTTATTTATAAAACAAAACTACCACGCGTAAAAAGTTGCAGGCAACAGCTAGTATTTTTTTTTCTTTTATTATGGCTTCGCACGTGTGCATTTAGCCAGTGTCAAGTTATATTTTGCATCAAATTATGACCCGATTTTTCTTAAATCGGGCCTAAAGTGTTTCAATACAGTCAAAGTCGTCATAGTCCGTCAAGTCAGGGGTTATAGTAAAGCGGTGGCAAGTTTACCATAACCTTAATAGGAAATTTGGAGGCAACGAGAAAACTGCATGTTTGACACTGATTTTTACTTTCACTACACTTGTGCACTTTCACAGAACTAAATTGAATAACATTCCACCAGAATTATACAATTCAACTCGGGTTACATCTAAGTTTCATGAAAATAAAACTGCAGCACGACATGTTGTTAACTCGTTCCCGCCAAAACTCCAACAGCTAGTTTATTTATAGAAAAAGTAATAACAAAAGCCAAACAAAAGTAAAGATTAAAAATAAATTATTCTAACATTTAAGACTAGTTCCGACATCTACCGTAATTCAATGGAAACAATAGTTCTATTATTAATAACTAGATAGCGCTGTCTGTACCATTTTAAAGTTATTCGTAATAACTTGTAAATACTTACCTACCTACTTATTTTTTTTCTCAATAATGGCTTCGCAAGACTTGTGCATCAAGTTAAGCCCAAATGAGCTGAAAATGAAAAATCTATATTCCTTCTCTAAGTTAAAGTATTATGTATAAATATACCAGCCACCATAACACAAGCCTAGTTTAGTCTATGCCCGCAGCTTAGTTGGCTCCAGATGTATTGATGAGTTTTTTCCTATGGACATGGTTAACTAAGCTGAGAGGGTAGTACCTTAAAGGTGCTGGGCAAGCCTACTCGATTGGAGTAGGATAACTCATTCAAAAAAAAGTCCGAATTAATGAGGTCTAGGAAAAGGTGTTAAAAACCACATAAACGGAAGTCAATTTTCAAGTATTTCTCCCAGTAGAGATAGGTGGAAAAAAATCTATTCTTATCCACCAGGAGGAAACGTTGGTAGGGACTAGTGCACTACTCCGTTTATTTGTCTATACTACCAGCGCTCCGCGGTTTCACCCGCGTAACTCCCGATCCCGTGGGAATATCGAAAAGAAAAGTAGCCTATAGCCTTCTTCGACAAATGGACTATCCAACACAAAAATAATTTTTCAATTCGAAACAGTAGTTCGTGAGATTAGCGCGTTAAAACAGATAAACTATTAAGCTTTAAAATATTACTAGCTGAGCCCCACGGTTTCACCCGCGTAACTCCCAATCCCGTGGTAATATCGAAATATAAAATAGCCTTCCTCAACAAATGGACTATCCAACACAAAAATAATTTTCAATTCGAAACAGTAGTTCCTGAGATTAGCGCGTTCAAACAAATAAACTCTTCAGCTTTATAATATTATTATAGATAGGTATAGTATAGACTAACTGACCCGGCGAACTTCGTACCGCCATATTTTATTTTACATTCACGACATAAGCAAATAATTGAGATGATAACTATCCTATCCAGTAAGTTAGACCAAAATACGGGTACATGTGAACATTTGATTAAAATCGGTTCAGTAGTTTTGGGGTTTATTGGCAACATACATCGTGACACAAGATTTTTATATATGTATACAGATTTATCTATCTTTCACGTGTTATATTTCTTTCTTATTCCTGCCAAATATTTCTAGAATTAATTTAATTTAATATTTCATCTATCTTTTCAGACATTAATCAAGTGACATGATTTTATATTAATTTTAATAAAAGTTAAGTTTAAAGTTATCGTCATTGAAATGTCTTCTAAAACTTGGTGTCTCCTAACATTTGGTTTAAATTACTTTAAATAACTTATCGTAAGCAATTTTCATTAGTAATTCTCTACTTTACAATGGAGAAAATTGTATGACTGATAGAAAAAGCAGTTTTAATATAATAATCGCTGTTTCTGTAAAAATATATGATTAAAGAATAGCAAAAGAAAACGCGTCGGTATTAAAATTTGCATGATGTTTTTTTTTTTCGTTTATGAAAAAGCGTTAGGGTATTTCGGATGTCCGTCAAATAGAAAAAAATAGTTTTTCGCGAAAATTATGAAGTTAGTCTACCTATTCGAAATGCAAACTTATTCGTTTAACACAAATTTAATTCGTATATTATAAATTTAAAAATAAGTACTTACTCATTCCTTGTTAAGGGTTTTAAACTTTATAACTATCTTAAATTTAGATGAAGTGGTATTATCAATCATTAACGGTTAATTCATAAAAAAATATTTTCTTATTTCGATTCCTAATTACATCATTTTTACTTAATTAAAAAAAATTGGTAGCCCTTTACTTCAACATCACCCTTAAATAATATTATGATAGAAATAAAAAAAAATTGTCGAGATTTTTACGTGGAGGTATGTATTTTGTTCAAAATAAAAAAAACAGTTGCACTCTGGGAGTGCCGATAGAAGTGAAAACTTACTAATTAAAAAAAAATCTAAAACCAAAAACTTAAAAAAATATATTAACTTAAATATTAAACAACTACAACATAATGCATATATATATACGTACACACTGTAGCTGCGTCTCATAACGCCGTCGCGAGTTCAGAGATTTTATCTCATCTAAAAACATGCGTACCGCGCTAAAATAAGTTTTCAATACAAAAATGGATGTGAACCTACAAGTCTATTTTATTTAATCGAGGGATCTAGGCAAGTAAATCCGCAAGGCACAACCAGATTCACTAAAACCGCGAACTCCTAACGGATTTCATTTTGAAAGTTAAGGCTATTTGCTTGAATTACGACGTTACAGTCCGTTCGAATTATTTTAATAGCCCAGAAATTTGTAACTTAAAGTGATAAAGAATTTGGAGGGGTTGTTCACGAAATGATAGAAGTGATCCGGTGAAAAATAATATATTTAAATCTTTACCTTTTTTTAAGATTAAATGTTTTATTTTACTATATATTATCCCATTACAGTCAATGATAAGTGTATTATAATAATCAAATATCTATACATATAATAAATCTGTAGACATCAAAAAATCTGTAATTGTAAGATATCCAGAAAAAAAATACACAGGTCGTCTTTAAATCGTTAGCTGAACACGATAGGGTGGTTTTTAGAATTTTTGTCTGTTTGTCTGTCTGTTTGTTTGTTTGAACCAGGTAATCTCATAAACTACAGAACAGATTTCGACAAGGTCCACACAAATATGTTCAGGAAATATCAGATTAACATTTAGGGTATGTTTCAATTTGAGTTTAATACAATAATTAAGATATTTGATAAAAAAACATTTAAAAAATGTGAAATCGAAACATTTTTCCGTGGTAAAACGTAATCGAACGTCAGAAGGGAACAGTACCCTTACCACGGGTTTTTTACGTATTCGATTAAACATAATATATTGAGTATTTACTATGAAACTTCCTAAAAATCAACTTACTAGGTCCACCCGTCTCTGAGAATATCGGTAGTGACACACTGACAGACAAACGGACAAGAGAGTGATCGAAAAAGTGTTTCTTTTTTTCGAGTTCTTCAAAAAGTCATGGTAGGGCTGCAGTACATGCCTCCGCTCAAGATGACAGCTGTCATAAAACCAAATAGTTTGCATTTAATACTACCTACGTGAAACTGAAAATGAGGTTAGTACAAAGAGGTACTACTACATAATATTACCGATCTCCTTTACCGAAGACCTCCGATGGTACACTTCTATCGCGCTTTTCTCCTCCTATAGTTTGAATTATGAGTTCAAGTAGCGGAAACCTTAAATAGTAAAAACAAAAAAAGAATTTTCCAAATCGCTCCAAGAGTTTACGAGTAATCAGCGAGCATACATAAAAAAATAAATATATACGTGACGAATTGAGAACCTCCTCCTTTTTTGATGTCGGTTAAAAAATATACAGATAGTTATTTGTAAAAATCATTTTTTTCCCGAAATTACGTAGGCCTGCCAGCTACCTAATAAAAAAACTAATTTACAAAAATCTAAAGATAACTAGGAAGACAAAGTATTTTGAAAAATTTGTGCGAATAGAAATTGGACTTAGTTTTAGCTTATCATATTGTTGTGTATTATGTTTTTTTGTGAAAAATTAACAAAAATAGTACATTGTTACCCAAGGTGTGAAAGTCACTCATTGAGTCCCGAGACGGAGTTTGGCGCCCGAGCGTAGCGAGGGCGCTAACAGTTCGAGGGACTAAATGAGTGACTTTCACACCTTGGGTAAACAAAACAAACCCGAGGTAAACACTGTGCTTTTCATTACGAATAAACATAAAATTCTTCCTAATAACGAGAGTGAATGAGAGACTCCATACTACCTGATCCTCTTACAAGGTTGGGACCAAAGAGGTTATAGATTATGTAGATTTTTTTGTTTTTGCTGTTTGATTTCAATATGTTTTCAATACTCAAATACGTCGGTACTTACCGAAGTGATTTTTATTAATTAGTTTATCCAACACTGAGTAATGACGCGAAGTCCGTAGATTTAAATTACAGTTTTTGTAACACGGTTTGTCTAGAAAATGTTATTTACACAAAATACACAATCATAAATGAAAAACCAGATTAAACTTAACACAAAAACATAATAAAATAACAAAAGATAATACTAATTAAAATCATTCAAAATGCAAGCATTTCCTGCCAGTATTTTTTTACTCAAGGAACAACACTGACCGCACGGTCGCATAAAGCCACATCTGCAACATCTTGACAGGGCGCCGGCAGAGGCGCAGCATGGTCATACGTCGCTTTGACCATTTTCACCTTTACATTTATTTTATTAAATAAGATATCTTGAACTAAATATATCTACCTGAATTCGATTACTAAGAAAAAACCTATTATGTACTCTCTGTCAGTACTCTGGCAGTATGGATGAGCCGTGCGAAGCCATAATTTGACATGACAGCTGTCAGTGAAAGCGATTTTCCCTAGGGCTGAAAGTTTTTCTTTCTACACGCTCTTCAGGCATCTTTAGACGTACTTTCGGAGTATGAGTAAGTAAAGTGCCTTCGCCAAATCAATTAAAAATATAGTTTAAAAACAATGTAACTACCTATTTTGTTTTATAACTTACACCGAATGATAAATTGTATCTATGCCGAAAAATGCTAGGTATTCTATATAACCCAAAACCACATCGCAAACGAAGTCGCGGGCAACAGCTAGTAAACAAATAAAATCTAAAAATTAAAACTAAACCTATTCAAACAAACCCCTCCCCAGCGTTCCCGGTGCAAAGCTGGACAATATGCAAGCGGCGTTACCCCGCTGAACCGCTATCGACAGCCTTTGCACCAGGAATGCCCCGGAACGCGGATCAAACCCCCTGTCACAGAGGCGACGGCCAATCTCCCTTTTCTCATCATCTTTACCTTGCACTCGAACATTTTCTTTCAAAACAATCTTATTTGAAACCACCTGTTGCTGGCGACTCTGTACGCGTGGTGGTTTTGTTATATATACTAAAACCTTCTTGGAGAACCACTCTATCCATTAGTGAAAACAGCATGAATATCGGTACAGTAGTTTTTGAGTTTATAGCAAACAGACAGACGTGACGGAGGACTTTGTTAAAATATGTAGGTAGTGCTGACTCTTATCTCTGTAACTCTGGATGCATACATAACTTTTGTACAACTAATTGCTACAATGTGTCGGAAACTGATTTGGCAATCGCACCCCCGACGGATTTTTACGGCTTTCTACTTATATTAGGTTCTTAAGTACTTGTTTTTGTCGGGGGGTATTTTGAAAATAATAATTTTAAAAAAAATGTGAGCCGTCACGGGACGCCTGGCAGATGTGAAACATCGACATTATTTTGTAAAAGTAACCCGTACACACTACGGCATGTAGACTGTATATTCATATATATATATCATCATCAGCGACGCATGCCGTGGCGACGCGCCGCCACGGCATGCGTCGCCACGCCAGAAATCGGTTTTACGTGCGGCTATAGATGTTTCACATCAAAAGGATTAAATTACAACGACATCCGTCATCTGTTTGTTTTCTCCAAAAAAATAATATTTAGTACTTTTTAGTACAATTGCTTTGAATTTCTCGATGAATGATTGAAACTGCAAAGATATTAATGAATGACTTAGTTCACCCCCGACGCAAAAACGACGGGGTGTCATAAGTTTGATGTGTCTGTGTGTGTGTGTGTCTGTCTATGGCATCGTAGCTCCCGAACGGATGAACCGATTTTAATTTAGTTTTTTTTCTTTGGAAGGTGAATTATTTTCACTGTGTATGCAATTTAATTCGACGAATCAACAGTCAGTTAGACTTTACAAATTGCGCAATGCGGGCGTATCCGAGGCAAAGAGCTAGCAAACAATCCTTTGACAACAAAGCTGAATTAATTTGCAGCCATTTACTTTGTTTCAATAACTTTCAGAGTTTTATATAAAAGGAAAAAATGTAAATAAATGTCTGACTGTCATTTTGATTTAGCCGACCTCTGTAGCCTCTGACGCAGAAGATTACAGGTTCGATTCCTTCCCTAAACAAATGCTTACGTACAGTCGGCTGCATAATTGCAGCCCTCGATAGAGTTCGAATATCACTATTATTGTAAAGTTTGCTTTCTAATAATTTTTGTTTGATTAATTGATGAGTTACAAGACTTTAAACTTCAACTAAACTAGGTGCCTAGAATCTTGCTTGTGTTGAAAACATTCTTATAACAGCCGTTTTGGAGCTCTACGGTGGGTCTGCAATTTTGCAGCCGACCGTACAATAGGATTTATTGCTGGTCTGGGTTTTTCTATACCTATGTATATTTAGTATTATTTACAAAAAAAGTATGTAAGTAAAAAAGTTATATTCGTTGTCTCGCACCATGTTACAAGTCTAGTTGTTTAGCTTAGGGCTAGGTGGCATAAGTCCCGATCCCATCGTAATATCAAAATAAAAAGTAGCATATGTCTTATTCCATGTCCCTAACTATCTACATACGAAGTTTCATCGCAATCGGTTCCATAGTTTTGGCGTGAAGGAGTAACAAACACGACCAAATTAATAACTAGGATGGGATTCAATTCATTAAATCAAAGTGTTCATTAAAATGACAAACCAAATCTGATAGTATCCAATAATAGACTAGTGATGTGACAATGGCTTATCGATATTAATTCACGATACAGCCTCTTGCTACTTAATCGACACAACGACGATGCATGATCGTAAATAGGGAGATTGAGTCCCACCTGTATTAGTGTTGTACCAGTATGCCGTAAAAAATATCGATATTTTTACGAATACTTTGTTGTATTAATATTATTATCATTAAAAACGGCGACGCCGCTGCTCCAGCTTCTTCCTCGCAACAAGATACGTCAAAGCCACTGAACGTGTTTCACGTGTGACACGGTGAAATATTTTCATGATTTTTTCTCAAATTACTGAAAAATTTACTCAAACTATCGATAATGTTAATCCGTTAGTGGCTTTTGTATGCTTATATATCTTTTTTGTGTGGTGTATATTCATATTTTCTTAGATAAACACTATTTCTGAAGTCGAGATCGACATCATCAAACGGTCATAAGGATTCAGGGCCCTGTTACGTCTTGTAAGTGTACTTAACCGCAGCTGTGACGTAATGTAACGGATGTGATAAAGCCAAAGTCAGCAATTTTTATTAATTTGAATGCATAGTTACAGTTTGTACAAAGACCACAAAGAAACGTTATAAAAACTAAGTTAGGATGTGCGTTCTTGGAGCGCGCCTACCAATGAGAAGAAGGTACAAGAAACTCATGGGAATAAAAGAGGCGATGCAGCTAACCTAACCTTGCCTTTACCATCTAACAACTTAAGAGGTCTCAAGCGTCTTATTCTGTCGTAATTTTGATATGATCCTTTATAAACAAAGAAGTTAGATTAGCTACATCAAAACTTTTAAGTCAACTTTACGTAAGATGAGAAGTTTTATAAAATTAACTACGACTGCGTCTAGCCTACCCGATTTTTGACGTGGTAACGTCTAATAAATTGGTAAACACCTGCACTCTCACAAAAGTGTGACGTCATGCGTTATTGACAGGTAACCATAGAAATATTATTGACAACAACCATAGCAACGTATTGATTTTTGCAAAATGGTAATGTCAACAATACAAAAGAGTTCTTATGACGTTATCACGTAAAATTATTATCCGTAAACCGACTTTACAGACAACCATTTATTTTGAAATCAATTTTACAGCATCGATAAAATCGATATCGATATAAAACTATCCCATCACTAGAATATCAGGGAATCGAGTTGACTGTAATGCAGGCATATTGAATGAAAATATATCTTCATGTGAGAGCTTTCGGATATACGAGACTTGCTTGCCAACCTGGCAACCTGATACCGTAGTACATATAGGTATTATTTAGGGAAATACCTACTTGAAGAAAATGTTAAAGAATATCACGAGAATATCACCCGCGTTACTCCCGAATATCGGGATATATACTAGCCTTTGTGTTAATCCAGGTCTCTAGCTATCTACATACCAAGACGTTTCATCTAAATTTATTCAGTAGTTACGGAGCCTATTCGTTACAAACGAACAAAGAAACAAAAAACTCTTTCCTCTTTATAATATTAGTGTAGATGTAGAATACGCACCACGGTTTTACCCGCGTTAGTCCCGATCCCGCGGAAATTTCGGGATCAAAAGTACTTCATCTCCTAAACTATCGCTATACTGATTTTCATCCAAATCGGTTCAGTGGTTTGACTGTGAAAAGGGAACTAACAAATAAATCAATAAACTTTTGGATTTATAATAGATAGGACACAGAAAATATAATATTAGTCAAGATTAGAATTAAAATAATCATATTTTTTTTATTAAATGCATCAATCATTGAATTTAACGCCATCTATTGAGCGCCCATGAAACTAAATAGAACCAAGACGTCTTATGGTGAAATCTACAAAGAAGGTTCAAGTGTTAAAGAACCTTTTCAGTGAAAACTCAAACCTTTTCTAAAGTATCTAACACCTTAGAAACTCCTTACTGAAAGGAATGAGTTTATTTTGTGAACTTGGGTAAAATTTGCCGCCAATAAAAAATATGGCATCGTTATTGTTTTTTGTTTATAGGGTAAAACGGGGGATGAGGTAAACTTGCATAAATACGAGATTTTTTAGGCATCGGTTATGGAACGACAGACTGACTGATTGACTGACGAATCTATGCACAGTCTAAACAGCTGATGGCAGAAACCTGAAACTTGGAGGGTGTGTTGTTTGTATGACGTAGGCATCCGATAAGAAAGGATTTTCCGAAATTCGGGTGAAAAAGGGGGACAAAGTTTGTTTGGGACAACGTGATTCCTTGGTTTTTTTTTTTTCGATAGTAATAAAATTACATCAAATAGGTTAACTAGGTTACACAATATACTAAGGGAAAGTTAAAGAGACATAACGTAATTAATCAATGCTTGTCACAAACAAACACCAAAACGTTTTTATTTACGGTAGTCGTTTGCTCAACGATTTTGGCACTGAAATAGACGTCCTAAGTAGTCCTTAATATTTACTTAGACCTGGTACAATTAGGTGCAAAAGTGATAAAGAACAGGAAAATGATTCAAACTTTTTATATATTGAGACAAATCCTTAAAACAAAAATTAAAAAAAAAGTAAATTTTCTTGACACTAAACTGAGCAATTCTGTATGAGTACGTACAAAAATCTTGTTTGAAAAGATTTACGCATTACGTCCACCAGGTGCTCCTTTCAATTTTTGCATTTAAGTAAACATAATACATAAAAACTCGCACTACAGATTCTGGCCAGATAACTGCGTGAACGTCTTAAAAAAACCATTTGTCTGTAAAGTCGGTTTACGGACGATAATTTTACGTGATAACGCCATAAGAAACATTGATGAAATACATTGCTATGGTTACCTACCATGTCAACAGAACGTGACACTTTTTGTGAGTCCATACGGTGTTCATCAATAATAAGACTTTATCGCGTCAAAACAAATACATAAAGCACTTTTTATGCTAATTGTACCAAAACTATTTTCACATACAAAAACTCACACAGAGTAAGTAGGCATAAGGTAGGTATTATTCTAGTAGGTTATACCTCTATACTTGACCTGTTTCCGCTTGGCTCAACGCGTCCAAACTTATAAAAACAATTGTTTTTTTCGAACAGAACTAGTAAAAAGTTACTACAATAGGGTTGGCAGTAGAACACGAAGAAAAATAAAGAATTTTTCATCTAAATCATTTAATATAATCGGCGAACATACATAAAAAAATTATATATATAAAAATATACATATACGTGACGAATTGAGATCCTCCTCCTTTTTCTGCTATATTTAAATGCACACAAATTCGTCATTGAATAAAATCAACACAAATTCTTTATAAACACTTCTAACAGTATTTTTCACGTGATAATGTCCAATAAATTGATCGAACACCTGCATTCACAAAAAAGATTACGTCATGCGTCATGTTCCGGGAACGCGTTTTGTTATTCACAAGGTAACCATGGCAACTTACTAATCTTACTATCGTTGCTGTTGCCACATATTAAACTAGGACCAGATTGTAAGATTTCATACAACGCTTTGTGATAAGTACACTACTACAAGCTTGTGTGCGTGACTAGGCTTGTGTTATGGTGACGAGTAAACATTATCGTCCGTAAACCGACTTTACAGATAATTTTTTTATTCAATACAAGTAACAGGTACTTTTTATCCCGATAGTCCCACAAAATTGGGACTATGCGGAGGAAACTACGGGGCACAGCCAGTAATACAATTTCTATATTGTCGAAGATTTTGGTTTGTTCATTATTTATATTAAAGTCAAGAAACATTTGACCAACACGTGTTTTACTTGTTCGTTTTGACATGCGTATGTTCTAAATAATGAATTATGTTTAAACAATGCAATTATGAAATATTATGTTTAATTAGATAGTTGATTTAACCCTTTCGATTCGAGGTTATCATTTTTGAAATGTAGAATACATTTCTTATTGCAATTCGATATTGAATTATTATTAAACTAGCTGCGCCCCACGGTTTCACTCGCGGCAATTTAGGTTCCTGCTCTATCTCTATTATTATACCACTACATCGTTTTTTATACAAATCGGTCCAGTCGTTTCCGTAAAAAGGGAACAAACAAACAAATAAAACAGACAAAAAGATAAAAACTTTTGTATTGATAATATTGGTTAGGATTAGGATGATTTGAACTTTTATTTTATTTTTTTATTTTTATTTCATTTATATTTTTTTATATTTAGTTACAATCCGTGTCATTACTGTCGGTTATATATATCAGAGAGACAATTTGACAGATGTTAAAGTGACATTTGACAGATGTCAAAGTGACAGTTCTTCGAGCTGTATGCTGATAAAAAAGTGAGTTAGTTGGAACTATAAATTTTATTTTTTAGATAAATAAATAAATAAACGAACTACATGGTAGGCGGAGCGGAGTTTTATTTTCGTTACGGAATTACTTGATTCGGTCGCCACGCTCAAAGCCCGCGATAAAAACTATGCAATAGCTTAATAATAAAATGATTTGTTGAAAAATGAAAAAGATAAAAATAAGAAAAAATACTAATAAACATTTTAAGTATTAGGTATAGTGATTAATCTTATAAAGTTATAAATAGAAATACATTTATCAGTATTTAAGCGTTACATCATCGAGAGTTTTGATACGGATTGTAACGTTTAGTTTTACTAATGTAATATTTTAAGAAGTTTCAATGTGATTACATGCAAATTGTATGATACCAACGCCCGAATATTGAAAGGCTACTTATCTTAAGTGGCGATTAAATTAATATTTAAGAGTAGGCTTCAATAGGATAGAAACGTCTTAAATATTTAGGGGACTCTTAAACATTTGAGATTCGTTTGGGCACAAATGAATTAAGAATTTTTACTTCGACTTCTTCTTCTTTTCGTGTTGATTCCGTTATACCTAGTGTTCTATTTTTTTGCATTTAGTTAAAAATATATATATGTTTTTTTTTTAAATAATAATTATTAGGTATATCCAGTCCAATAAATAGCTGCATCTGTCATCAATCGCCTCATAGAGGTCTTTCATGGAGCAAGAAAGAGGACACGAGGGACACTCCAGCAGTTGGGGCATAGTCGGCACTGTTTGACCAGGGTTACAATGGCAGTGGACGTTTCCTGGCTCGGCATAACACCATCGGATAAGGTTGGACTAACTTTGACTTTGAACCTAATATTATTATTATTTTTTAAATGGTTGTTTGTAACTCGGTTACGGACGATAATTTTACGTGATAACGCCATAGGAAAATAAAAAAAAGTGTGTGTGTCAGCTCCGACGCACGACTGGTGTTTACTCCTTAAGTACGAGTATCTAACCATACGCAATACATGACGCCGTCATGGTACCGGAACATGACGCCGTCATGGTACCGGAACATGACGCCGTCATGGTACCGGAACATGACGCCGTCATGGTACCGGAACATGACGCCGTCATGGTATCGGAACATGACGCCGTCATGGTACCGGAATATGACGGTGTAAACAGACACTTTTTGTAAATGCAGGCGTTCCATCAATTTATAAGACATTACACATCAAAAAATTAGAAAGTTGCGCACCAAAAACGTGACCGATTTTCGTTACTTGTTAGTAGGTTTTACCCCTCGCATTTTTCTCATACCGGGCGCCTTATATATGAAAATCGATTCTTAGGGAGTAAACTCCAATAAAAAAAAGTTTTTTCTTTGTATTTCCTTTTTTTCCTTTACTTTTCTATTATGTAAGTCTTCTATTCGTCCCTCGTTACCATAACACAAGCCCAGATGAGCGATATTATTATATAACGATATTAACAATACAAAACAAACACGAGACGCGTAACGTTTACCATGACGTGTCATATTACCGGAACATGACACTTTTTTGTGAATGCATGAATTCATAAATTTATTAGACGTTACCACGTCAAAAGGAGTTAAGTAAATTTAAGGTTCAAAGTGGCAACCCTTACAACTTGGCCTTCAAAACAGCCAAATCGTTCAGAAAGAGTCGATTTGCAACAAAAGTTTGATTACCTGTGTGTTCGGATTACAGTCGTCTCAATAGAATTCCACTATTTTATCACGAATATTGAGTTTTCATGAGTATTGTTTTGGGTGCCATTTTTCTTTGAGATTTACGTATATTTGTCTCTTTCAGGGTCCTACTTGAATTGTATAAGTTGTTTTATGTCTTTGAAAAATGATTTTAATCATTGATGCCCCTTAATATTTAAGATGCTCCTATCCTATTGAAGCAAACCCTTAAATGTCAATTTAATCGCCACTTAAGATAAGTAGCCTTTCAGTATTCGGGCATTAATTAACCAAAGGCCTAAAAAATGCTAGGAAAAATAATTATTAATTTCTTAGCATTATAATGAGAACTTGTTGTATATATTTTTACAAAAAAATGAGGAGGTTCTCAATTCGGTTGGATGTATTTTTTCATTTTTTTTTATTTAGGTACTAAGACTTCGCAGGGATTGTGCATAGAGCCAGTATCAAGTGATATTTGCATCTAATTAAGGTCCGATTATCAGGAATCGGGTTCAAAATATTATAGCTCAGGGACTATAATAAAGTGGATATTTTATTATACATAAAAAGTAAGACTTTTTCATCTATTTCGATATAGCTTATTCGATGTTTTTTAATAAATATTTTCCAAATTCATGATTTTCTCAGATTTCTTTAGAAAACCATGCAACAGACTGTGGCCTCATTATTAGGCATAGTTCAAACTTGTATGAACATAGTTTTGTTCCAAAATCAGAATATTTTAACCAAGTTTAGTTTACATAAGGGGGCAAAGTTTGTATGATTACTTGGTCTATTTTTGACTTCTACGCGGACGAAGTCGAGAGCAAAAGCTAGTTTTTTATAAATGCTTGTAAAAAAAACAATGCTTGTAGCAAAACAATTTTTAATACGAAATCGGGATGAAGTACGAAGGGGTGAAATGCGTTTAAGCCGTAATTTTATGTGTATTGTGTTTTTAATTAATTATTTTAACATATTTTGTAATTTGCGCATCTAGAACATAATTTTTCAACTGCTGAATTATTTATTAGGTTTTAAAATTATACCAAATTTAAATTAAAGTGTCGTTCATAATTAATAACACTGTTATTTACATTTGGGATAGCTTCAAAGACTAATTTAATCGTTGATAAGCTCAGGATAAGCTATGATTTTTATTCGTCGTTTACAATATACATACATCTATATTTAGATTTCTAAATGGTTTAAAAAAACTGTATATTTTTTAATTTTTTGAACATCCGGTTCGAAATACCCTTTAAGCAAAAAGCCAAACGAAGTGCAATGTAGCTTGTAGTTTCGATTTCACACCACTAACTTAAGCTCTAAAACGGTCAATTCATTTTCAACCCTAGGTCAATGGAATTGAGTTTTAAATGGCAGTAACGCTGAAATCCTGCAATGTTTACTTAAAGTTAGTTCTAAGTTACTTCTCGTGAGTAAATTGAAAAACAAAGTAGTTCGCGCGTTTTGTTTTGGGGTGAATGCAGACTATCGACTTGAAATCGGTCCATAGTTGCACACCCGGACCTTACCAAAAAAATAAGAAAAATTGGAAAATAATAGTTTATTGTTGGGAAAAATTACCCTAATTTACCCAGGTAAGCAAAAAAAATTAGTTTTTCTTTTGGTTTGTTTTTACCACATGGGATTATAGGGTTTCTGTTACATACTGTAGTGAGGTCTAAAGCCTTTGGCTACACCCGTCTTAAGAGTCGCTGAGGGACTCTAAGCACGTTAGACCTTTGTGTGTCTCAATTGCAATATAACGTCTCTAGTGAGCTGCCAGGAGTTACCCGTAGTGCTGTGTGCTATCCAAATGATATTGAATGTGTGCTATGAGCTTAGATGGAGTAACTAATACATGGATGTGCGATATAATGTTGTATCTCAATTGCAATAGAATGTCTCTAGTGAGCTGCCAGGAGTTACCCGTAGTGCTGTGTGCTATCCAAATGATATTGAATGTGTACTATGAGCTTAGATGGAGTAACTAATACATGGATGTGCGGTATAATGTTGTATCTCAATTGCAATAGAATGTCTCTAGTAAGCTGCTAGGAGTTACCCGTAGTGCTGTGTGCTATCCAAATGGTATTGAATGTGTACTATGAGCTTAGATGGAGTAACTAATACATGGATGTGCGGTATAATGTTGTGTGTCTCAATTGCAATATAACGTCTCTAGAGAGCTGCCAGGAGTTACCCGTAGTGTTGTGTGCTATCCAAATGATATTGAATGTGTGCTATGAGCTTAGATGGAGTAACTAATACATGGATGTGCGGTATAATGTTGTATCTCAATTGCAATAGAATGTCTCTAGTGAGCTGCCAGGAGTTACCCGTAGTGCTGTGTGCTATCCAAATGATATTGAATGTGTACTATGAGCTTAGATGGAGTAACTAATACATGGATGTGCGGTATAATGTTGTATCTCAATTGCAATAGAATGTCTCTAGTAAGCTGCTAGGAGTTACCCGTAGTGCTGTGTGCTATCCAAATGGTATTGAATGTGTACTATGAGCTTAGATGGAGTAACTAATACATGGATGTGCGGTATAATGTTGTGTGTCTCAATTGCAATATAATGTCTCTAGTGAGCTGCCAGGAGTTACCCGTAGTGCTGTGTGCTATCCAAATGGTATTGAATCTGTACTATGAGCTTAGATGGAGTAACTAATACATGGATGTGCGGTATAATGTTGTGTGTCTCGATTGCAATATAATGTCTCTAGTGAGCTGCTAGGAGTTACCCGTAGTGCTGTGTGCTATCCAAATGGTATTGAATCTGTACTATGAGCTTAGATGGAGTAACTAATACATGGATGTGCGGTATAAAGTTGTGTCTCAATTGCAATATAATGTCTCTAGTGAGCTGCTAGGAGTTACCCGTAGTGCTGTGTGCTATCCAAATGGTATTGAATCTGTACTATGAGCTTAGATGGAGTAACTAATACATGGATGTGCGGTATAATGTTGTGTGTCTCAATTGCAATATAATATCTCTAGTGAGCTGCTAGAAGTTACCCGTAGTGCTGTGTGCTATCCAAATAGTATTAAATGTGTACTATGAGCTATGAGAAATAGAATAGAATTAGGTTTCGAACGGTTATTTCTTTAATTGAATACTTTTAGGGACTTTCGAAGACTTTTATAGATTTTTTTGAGACTTTTGGATATTTTCAAAGACTTTTAATCACATTCAGAGACTAACAGACTTTCATTATTATGAAAGTATATTGTCTTTTATAGACTTTCAGAGATTTCTATAGACTTTCATGACTTCCAGAGACTTTCAGGGACTTTTAGAGATAAACTTTCAGAGACTTTTATAAACTTTCAAAAACTTACCTCGGTATAAAACCACATCCAAAAGATTAGCTCGTCCTAGTGATCAACTACAGAATTTGTACGTGAATAATTCAACTGTGAATATTTGGCCGACAGGCTGGTAACTGTTACACTGACTGCTGATTTCAATCGATCCTCTCTCGATTGGGTACCTATCGATTATCCTGTATCGATACTAAATCGAGACATTCTTTCACGCGATGCTGGAAACTGATTGGATTTTTTTGATTTATTTCGATTTTTATATCAAAACTAGCTGCGCCCGCGGTATCACCCGCGTAAGTCCCGATCCCGTGGGAATATCGGGATAAAAATAGCCTATGTGTAAATCCAGGTCTCTAACTACCGAGTTTCATTGCAATCGGTCTAGTAGTTTTAGCGTGAAGGAGTAACAAACATACACACACACAAACTTTCACATTTAAATTATTATAGTAGGAATATAAATAGTAGGATAGGATGAGAAAAGTAAAAACGGGTTAGGGTACATCTCGCTCACGGAAAAATTGGTCTTCGGCCCAAAAGTTCACTTTTTAAAAGGTGTATGGGTAAATTCGTCCTTACCAGTTTAGAGTCGTTACTCTAAACTGGTAAGGACGAATTTACCCATACAGATGATACGCCAGATGTCTCCCATTAAAAACTTGAAGAGATATTTCGGCACAATCGCACAGTCGTTTATATACTGAAGTGGAGAGTTCAATGAAATAAGGCACTACTTGGTACAAATTGTATATTTTACACTGGTATAGTATTACAGGAATCTTCCTTAATGATTTAAGTAGCTGTGTCGATATAGCCTGCTTGTAAATATAAGCTTCGCAAGCGGATTTGTCCCTGTTCCGGTACTTAGGCCGGTGCAGCCAAAAAAGAGGTCGGGTTGGAAAAATTTAAAGAAAAAAAATAAAAATAAAATTATAATTTCATAACCCTGGATCTTAATTATCTCTAGATTTTATGTACATAATTGAATTCAATAAAAGTAGAATAATAAAAACCAGCCAAGTGCGAGTCGGACTCGCTCACGAAGGATTCCGTACCATGTTATATAGAAGCCCCACTTTTAAATACATAATCTGTAAAAAAATAAACTGTCTAACTATCACGGTCCATGAGATACAGCCTCGTGACAGACAGACGGACGGCAGGCCGGACCGTGAAGTCTTAGAAAAAAGGTCCCGTTTTTACCCTTTGGGTACAGAACCCTAAAAAGCGTGTGACGTTTTCTCCATCGTTTCTCAATGGAAATCCCAAAGACCCGTATGCTGAAGTAACGCGTACCTTTGGTTTTTCACAATGTTTTCCTGTTAATCCTAACCACAACCTTCGAAATTAAAATCTACATACCTACATACAAGGCTATTGCATCTCAATGTAATGGTATTCTATTTCTTTTTGGTTCTATACCCAAAGAGTGAAAACAGGACCCTTTCACTAAGACTCCACTGTCCGTCTGTCTGTCAACAGGCTGTATCTCATGAACCGTAAAAGCTAGACTGTTGAAATTTTGCAAAATTTTGTTTTGCCATGTCACTCGTCAAAATACTGAACCGATTGTGATGAAACTTGATAGAGATGGTTTAATTTAAACAGATGGAAAGACCTTTTTTACCTTTTGATGTACAGAACCCTAAAAAAATATATCTTATCACTGAGAAACTAACAGTACCTCGTTACTTAAAAAATACTGAACCGATTGTGATGAAACTTGGTAGAGATATTTTAATTTAAACAGATGGACAATAAAGTGATCTTATAAGGGTTCCTTTTAAGAGCGGTGTTGGCTTAGTGGTAGATACCTCGACTTTCATTCTGAAGGTCGTGGGTTCGAATCCCGGCCAGCCGTGCATCAATGTATTTTTCTTAAGAAAAATTTATGTGCGCTAATTGACATTGCTCTTACGGTGAAGGAAAACATCGTGATGAAACCCTCGGCTTAGTAGGCTCCAGAAGTATTGACAAGTTCTCTCCTCTGGAAATGGTCAACTTGGCTGAGAGGGTAGTAGATGCTGGGCAAGCCTACGCCTCACGCAAAAAAGGCCCAATTAAAAAGGGTCTAATTGCTGAAAACAGCCCGTTCAGGTACATGTACATATACATGTAGGTAGGGAACCTCAAAAATATCTTGTCACTAAGAAACTAACACATTTAGGGGTATAGACATTGGTGGGGCGTGTATGTTTAGTTTATCTCCACGCCATAATAACTCTGTTATCATTTATCAGAATTTGATGAATCCGAGATGAAAAAATTTGCCAGCGATGTACACCGATCCTAAGTTATTAACTTATACATTACAAGTTACGTCTCGTGGTTTCTCCCGCAAAGTTTTTAGTCCAGGTCCAATAATAAGTGCTTTTAATACCACGTATTATACTATTTGAGAATGTCAATAAAACAGGCCATTTTTTTAACCCCCGACGCAAAAACGACGGGGTGTTATAAGTTTGATGTGTCTCTCTGTGTGTGTGTACAGACATTTTTGATTATTAGAACTACGATACCACAGACAGCTGTGGTATCGTAGTTCTAATAATCAAAACAACTAAATCAAAACCGGTTCATCCGTGTCCGAACAGATGAAACGATTCTGATTTATTATTTTGTTTTTAATTTGGTACTTGGGTGACTATAAAATACACTATATTTTTTTTTACCGCGACTTACAAAAACTTTTTGAGTTACTTCTAACTTTAAAAAAAGTTTGCTTGGCGTCATAAAAATAATAGTGTGCATTGGATAGCACATTTATCCTGGAACACTATCCAAAAACAGATTGGAATAATTTCTTCATTGCAGTCTTGGCACCGAAAAGCAAGGAGAAGGGAATTGAGTTTTTTAAAGTTTCAAATATCGCTATTTTTGGAAACTGAGTGACTTTCATAGAGCATAACTTTTATTTTTCTGAACCTGCACAGCGTTTATCCATTAATTACGGCACATCCTGACAATCCACATCAACATCGGTTCAGTAATACTTGACTGACTTTTCTACACATCAGACAGACAGAAATTCCCATTTATAAATGATTATTATTAGTATAGTATGAATGTAATATAATGACAAAGGTCATAAGTACAAACTATGTTGTAATCTGTGCGTACATTCGTGATCAGTGTCTCTTTAGACGTTGTTAACATTAACTGTGTTCTATTTTAGTTACGTATAAGTGTTTAGTTAGTTTTATTTAATTATTTATTATGTGAGTATTTTTTTATTTTTTTCTGGAGGATGAGGTTCTTTCACATATCCCCATTGATAGGGATGTAAAAATGTGAACGTACTTAGTTCACATTATAAGGACTCTCAAATAGGCGCGTATATTTTTTTTATATCACTTTTTAATGAATAGTCAGATTTTTCTGGAGGAGGAGGTTCTTTCACAAATCCCCATTGATAGGGACGTGAACTAAGTAGGTACGAAGGACTCTTAAATAGGAGCGTATATTTTTTTAATATTACTTTTGATTGAATAGTCCGATTCTTTTGGAGGAGGAGGTTCTTTCACAAATCCCCATTGATAGTTATGTAAAAATGTGAAGACTCTCAAATAGGCGCGTTTATTTTAAGCGTTAATTTATTTTATTTATATAACTTTTTACAGAATAGTCCGATTTTGATAATTCTTTTTTTTATTGTATTTTTTATATTTTAATTAAAAAATAAGAGGAGGTTCTTTCACAAATCCCCAGTGATAGGGAATTTTAATTTAAAAATTTCAACTAAGTACTCTCAAGTAAGCGCGTATTTTTTTTTAAATAACTTTTTACAGAATAGTCCGATTTTGATAATTATTTTTTAAAGTATTTTTTTACTTAGAGGGCACGTAATGTTCGACCGAATTAGGAAGGTTTTAGAAACTCAGAAGTTATTTTGATTTTGAAATGTTTTTTTAAGCTCGATATTTAAAAAACGGTAAATTTTATATTTTACTGTTTTAAATAACCTTAGTAAAATTATAATAATGAATAGGGAAGGTTTCGGAAAGTGTTCGTATTCGACGACCCAGTTGGCACAATGGTCACCATGCCGGACTGTCAAACACAGGGTTGCGGGTTCGATTCCCGCCTCAGACAAGTATTTATGCAAATATCTAAGCATAAATAATAATAAATAGAGTTGTTTCTATGTATTATAAGTATATATTTACAAAAGAAAAGTAATATAAGTAGAATTTCCGTTGTCTAGCACCCATAACACAAGTGTAGTTACTTAGCTTGGGGCTAGATGGCGATGTGAAGAATGTCCTGCAATATTTATTTTTTTATTTTTAATTCAGCCCGATTTTTTTTAACAAAACCGAGACTACAAAAAAATATGTCGATAGTAACGATTGTTTACTAGTTTTTTAATCAAATCTCTTATTCACGTTTTGTTACTTATACCTAAGGAAAATTCTGAAAGCAAAAAGAAACGTTGCAAAAATCTTGAAAATTCTGCAAATAAAAAGGAAACATTTTAAGAGTAAAATTAAGCCACCTTGATCCCTGGATTACTTACTTGTTAAAATCTTGAAAGGTATTTTAATGAGATGTCTAAAAAAACCGGCCAAGTGCGAGTCGGGTATAATGGGTAAATAATAAATAGTAGGTAGTAATAAACAGAATATAATGGGTTCTGTACCATTGTGTTTTAGTATTTGTTGTTGAAGCGGCAACAGAAACTCATGTGTGAAAATTTCAACTGTCTAGCTATCACGGTTCATGAAATATGGCCTGGTGACAGACAGACAAACGGACAGTGGTGTCTTAGGAATAGGGTCCCGTTTTTACCCTAACAATGTAGATGCTTGAAATTCGATTTGGTGAGCAATCGTGTGTTTTAGTAATTTTCTTTCTGTTGTAAAAAGTTTTTTCTTTTTTTTTTCAAACTTCATACTATTTCCATTCTTATAAAAAATGGTTGTCCGTAAAGTCGGTTTACGGACGATAACTTTACGTGATAACGTCTTATGAAAACGGTTAAAATGGATTATTTTTTAGTTTTTTTTTTATTTATATATTTTATTAATTTTTAGTTTGTTTTTCAATTTTTTTTATTTTTTTCTTTATATAATTCTTCTATTCGTCACCATAACATAAGACCAGATGAGCGATATTATTATTAAACAATATAAAACAAACACGAAACGCGTGACGTTTACCGGAACATGACGGCGTCATAGTCATATTGTTATCTCCCATGACGCATAACGTCACACTTTTTAGTGAATGCGGGTGTTCATTAATTTACTAGACGTTATCACATAAAAAAATGCTGCCCAGCGCCATCTATAGTTCACAGAGCAACTAGGCTTGTGCCATGGTAGTCGGATAACGGATAGAATATTTATTTACTTTGTTTTTTAAATACATAAAATTACATTGTTTGTAGAAAGTCCACATGTTAATGTTATGTTTTTACTGGCTGTACATTTATTAAATCCAATTGACCCATTGGGGGTTAATGTAAGAACGCTTAAATTTATATTTCAATTTTTCATGGACCCATTAGGATCATTTTTTATAGAATCATGGACCTTTGGGAATAAGCCGTTAAAACGTCTATAAGGTGACAATATTCAGAGTGGCAAAATGACTAACTTCTAAACGTCATTGGGACTAAATCGTAGCGATCATTTTGCGTTTGGTTACCTCCGCTATAAGGAATGAAAATAATTATGAAACAGACATAAACGAGTGGATGTTTTGAATTTTTTGCAGAAAGAATTCAACAATATTTTAAAGCTGGTGATTGAGATGTTAATGTTCAAGTTTTATAATTCAGATTCGTCTGCAGATTCAAATCAACAATTATAAACGTTTTATTTTTCGAAAATTTGCAATTATTACGAATACTCAAAGGTCACGTTTGGCTGCTCGACTTCAGATTATGTTGACGAGGTTTTAATAGTACATTATTACCCTAGGTGTGAAAGTCACTCATTGAGTCCTTAGACGGAGTTTGGAGCCCGAGCGTAGCGAGGGCGCTAATAGTTCAAGGGACTTAATGAGTCTTTTACCCGAGGTAAACACTGTGCTTTTCATTACGAATCATCATCATCATCATATCAGCCACAGGACGTCCACTGCTGAACATAGGCCTCCCGCAAAGACGGTTAAGGTCGCGGGAAGTCGTTGGACGCAGAGAGCATGCGACCGACCGCTCTGGAAGTCTTTGGGGGAGGCCTATGTTCAATACGAATAATACATTAAATTCTTCATAATAACGAGAGTGAATGAGAGACTCCATACTACCTCTGGCAGTATGCATAAGTCGTGAAGCCATAATTGTTATTCTTTGGTGTTACCTAAAGCAAGGAGGTTAGGTTTTCGAAGTTCCTAATGCGTAATGATACTGATGCTGGCTACAAGCACATTGCTCAAGCCGCGCGAACCCATAATTGGACATGACAGCTGTCAGTGAAAGCGATTTTCCCTAGGGCTGAAAGTTTTTCTTTCTACACGCTCTTCAGGCATCTTTAGACCTACTTTCGGAGTATGGGTAATGAAAAAAAATAAAAAACAAATGGTTGTCTGTAAAGACAGTTTACGGACGATAATTTTACGTGATAACGTCAAAAGATAACAATAAAATATTTAGATTATTTTTGTTATTACTTTATATATATTTTTCTTTTTTTTCCTTTATCTCCTATTCGTCACTCGTAACCATAACACAAGCCCAGATGAGCGATATTATTATTAAATACTGTCATGTCAAAATATCGAGAACGGGCGCGTCATGTTACCGGAACATGATACTTTTGTGTTCCATCAATTTATTAGACGTTATCACGTCAAAAAATATATATTATAAGATTCTACTGGTAGATAGTGAAAACTGAGCAATTTGCTGCACGCTCAAGGTGCAATTCTGTTCATCACTCCGAAAATCCTTATCAGATCCCCTCCCAATTTTTATGGATCCACCCCTGAGGTATCATCGCCTTTCTAACACAAAAATATTCATATAAATTGGTTGAGTCACCTTTGAGTATTCGGTGACATACATTAAAAAAAACGGACAAGTGAGTGATTTTATAAGAGTTAGTTTTTTACCTTATGAGGAACCCTAAAAATGCGACGAATTAGCGACGCCTCCTCCTTTTTGTGAAGTCATTTAAAAAAAGTCTTGAGTATGTGATACACTAAACGCTAAAAAAATGGTTGTCTGTAAAGTCGGTTTACGGACGATAATTTTACGTAATAACGTCATAAGAAAACGATGAAAAATTGAGTATTTTTTTCCTCTTTTTTTTTAGTGTTTTTTCTTTTTTATTTTCTTTATTGCTTTAAACATATATTTTTTCCTTTATTTTTCTTTTTTATACTTAAGTCTTCTAATAACACAAGCCTAGTTACGCACACACGCACGTCAAGCTTGTAGTAGTGTAGGTACTTATCACAGAGCGTTTTATGAAACCTTACAATCTGGTTCTTGTTTAATCATGTGGCAACAGCAACGATAAGACGTTGCCATTGCGTTACCTTATCAAAAACATGACGCGTTCCCGGAACATGACGCATGACGTCATCTTTTTGCGAATGCAGGTGTTCCATCAATTTATTAGACATTATCATGTCAAAAAATTTGAACTGGAAAACAGTGAACAAGTCTTATTAAAGTATACAAAATAATCAATTACGTACTACTTAAAATGTCATCAAGTTATCATTAACTAATACCTTGTTAGGTGGTTGTTAATTAAACCTGTATGTTAATCTACTAGGTTTAGGTATTTATCTATCAACATAGGCAATGAACTGTAAGTATAATGGGGAAGTATTGGACTTTCTCACTTTTTATTACCGACTTGAACAAAAGTAGGTACTCAATTCATCGCGTAATTTTTTATGCGATATTATTTTAAGCGGTATTTTTCTATCAACATGGGCAATGTACTGTATGTATAATGGGGAAGTATTGGATTTTCTCACTTTTTATTATCGACTTCAAAAAATTCAGGTACTCAATTCATCGCGTAATTTTTTTACGGAATAAATTGAGTATTAGAAGACGTTTCAACCGATTGAGATGATTCTTTTTTTATTACCGACTTCGGTTATGTTTGTAAAATTGAATTTTAATTGATATATACTAGACCATCTCCGTCATAAGGTTGCCTGGAGCGATTTTTTGGTAATAAGCTTTTAGTTTTTTGGTTGTTTTTAATATATTTTGTGTGTTGTACAAATAAAGTGTTTATTTATGTAGCTTTTACCCGTGACTTCGTCCGCTTAGAGGTTGGATTTTCCTTTCTACCCGCAGGCGTCATAATAGCTGTGTCCCAAATTTAAACCTAATCCGTCCAGCTATGAGTTATAATCAGCCCTCCCTAGGGCTGATTATAACGCACAGCTCAAACCAATGGTTTTTCATAGCTCAAACCAATGGTTTTTCATAGCTCAAACCAATGGTTTTTCGTAATAATAATACCAACATTAATTTTAATATATCTTTGGTCCCTACCAAAGATGATTAAAATAAAATTAATGTTGGTATTATTATTACGAAAAACCAACTGATTCGACCTACTAGTTGTAAAGGAACTAATGAAAAGACTTTTAGAAATTAAAAACTAAAGTGCTATGATCACAGTTACTTTTAAAATAAACTTATTCCCTACTGCTATATACCAATTCATTATTACAAGCCGATTGCAATGTCTTTAATTTAATACATTCGTAATACAAATTTAAAGAAAATTGGTGAAAATTATAACCTACTTCCTTTTTTTATCTTTTTGGTATTTTTTGACGAAAACATTTACGCAACATTCGAACATGCGACCTTGTATTTATTAGTATTTGGAAAAGTTTCAAAATTTTACAACCCCATTATCTAGCTAAGAGTACACTGCCAAAAATAGTGTTACCACATCTTTAAAATTACTCAATTGTTGTTAAATATTTAGGTAAGGGTAGTTTTCTCAAACCGTTTTGGTTTTGACTGTGTGTTGACATCAGTCAGTCATCAATGAGGACTTTGAATTTTATATTATAACAAAATGTAGGAAATAATTTAATGTACAAACGGTAAACACAACAATTATCCATGTATTTTCAGTTTAGCTATTGGCAACAGGCATTTTGCATTTGGCTCCTATAGACAATAATATTTTACTATTATCAATTTATCAAGTAATAAATTCGACTCAAATTATCAAAACATTGTAATCAGAGGTTACAAAGTTTACAAGAGATAGAGCAGTCGCGTGCTCACTGCTCATTATGCTCATTTAAAAAAAAATTGGTAAGCAATAGTAAACACTTCCTGCAGTATCCTACGAGTTCGTGAGTATCCAACATAAAATAAAATAAATCATAAATTGGTCCCTGACCAACAGCCGGCTATATTTTCTAGCGACTAAGAAATATTAATGATAATAAAATTAAGATAAAATAAAGCCTTAAAAAAAATTGTGATGATTGTAAAAAAATAAAATACTTATTGTTAGTCAGACTTCTGGATTTTCTCAAGATTTTTTTGGTGACTACCAGAATTACATATTCGCTGAAAGATTTTATAAGTTAGATGTAGTGAGTTAGATGTAATAAAAGATAGCCGAACGGCAATTTGTTAAGATTAAATACCGTCAAACGGTTGCTTAATATTTTATGAAGAGAAGAGACCATGTAATGAGTAAGATGAAGAGGAAGACTTAAAAAAATGGATGGACGGTGTGATATGAGAGAGATGGATGTGAAGGATGAGAGACGAATGGAAGAAGACGTACTGCGTCGACCACTTAATTTGGCACAAAGGCAGCTAATAGATTGAGTTAGTATTATGTAGCCATAGACATCTTTCTTATCGCTTAAAAGGCTTATGGAACGAACATTTTTAAAAGAACGCCTCTTTTCGTTTCCAGATCAGGTCTGTCCTTTAAACCAGATCATCAAAGATGGAAAGGTCGATGAACAATATAAATGTAGTTAACTATACATTATAAAACAATTAAGGCACGTGGTTTAATTTAACTATAGTAATGTCTAAAGTTCTAAGATACGGAAATAAGGTCGCTTCCTTGATAGGCAAACACGAGAGACGCTCGTGCCTGAACTAAACCTCGGCGCTTGCGCACAGTCGAGATAAAATTGGTACTAACATATTTATTTATTTTACACAAATACACACACACACCCAACCTAAGAGCATAGGTATTAAAATAATTTCGTGAGGTAATTACAATTAAAAAGAAATTATATTATCTTTCAGTTTTTCGTAAAAACGACCCGGTTAGAAATTGAAAACTAACATTATTTTATTGTGAAACGCTGGCGCTGTTTTAGAATACGTGTAAACCAATTACTAAGACCTCTAATTCTACTTGATCAGAAAATATAATTACAAGTACCTACGTACGTCTGTTAGGCTTTGAAAATATCCAAAAGGACAGCACCCGTAATTGGCTTTTCCAAGAAAGATATCAATTCTATAGATATTATTTTAAAACAAAAGTTTTTATACCACCCCTTATATTTTATGGTAATGAATTAGTAAAAAGTGCATTCTTTTTTATGTTCTACGAAATGATCACAGGAAACTCGAATCCTACAATCTCTATTTGGTTTGATCACTTTAATTGTCATAGTTGAGCTCTCATAATTTTTATTAAGTATATCAATTTCAATCCAAGTAAGTAATATAAATCGATCAAAACGCAACAGGAACGAAATCGGTTCTTAAAAAATGCGGGTAGGACCTTAGACTAAAGCTCAAAAATTGTCTATTATGATCCTTGCTGTACTAGTTATTTAATGTAAATAATAACTACGTTAAACGAAAATGTTTGAGTATAAGCCACATCTTCTATATAAGTGGACATTGTCCTTTAAATAAAAGTGTCAAATATGTAAAATTTTAGTTAATAAGAAAGGGTACCGCGGGCTCTCTCCATACAAACGTAGACGACTGTTTTCTCCCTGGATGATGACACTAGAGCAAATATTTTTGTTGCATAAAACTTATAACTGCCATGACCATGCCCCTATGTTTTTTTTAAGTCTTAATTTCTTTGATAATTTGAAAATGCAAAAAACCAAAACATAGGGTCATAGTCATGGCAGTTATAAGTTTTATGGCACAAAAATATTTGTGCTAGAGTCATTATCCAGGTAGGAAACAGTCGGTACCCTTTCACCTTAATGGTGTCTGGAAAATCCATTGAGGTACTGTAACCGGCATTTAAAGCTTACCAAGACTACCATATCATCTAAACATGATTTTTTTCTTTACAGAATGTTCCGGTTTGTAGCACTAAGTTTGGTGTATCTTCTAGTCAGTGTGAGATCTTCTGAAGGTAACCCGATCACGAACGAGGTGGAAAATGATGATGAATTGGTCCTGGCCATGGTGGTAAGCATCTTATTTTACCTGTTCTTTAGCTATGCCCTGTGATCTCATCCATGTAAGTCCGAGTTCTAGATTGGAGTAAAAAGTAGACTTCCTGTAAAAATTGTTATTTGGCTATCAAATCCGAAGATAAATATATTTTTTCAAATCGGGATAGTTCGAGAGATTTAAGATTTTATCTACTTTTCAGCTTTATCATTTAAGTATTTAAAAATTGAGTCGAAGTGTCTTATATTACCGAACAAGTGGTTTCAAAGAGAATTTATTGTTTTTTTATTAATGTATGTGTGTCTGGTTGTTACCTATGCAATTAAAATCAACTACTCTGGGTACTAAATGACATGAGTTCCTTGTTGTGCCTTCTTCTCATTGGTGGGCGCGTTCCGAAGGCACACATCCTAACTTAGTTTTTAAGACGTTTCAATGTGATATATAGATAGATAGCGATGTGTGGAATATCTTGCAATATTTATTTATTTATTATTTATATGTGTACGTACAAATGTATTAAGCATCCAAATGAAAATAAATATTTTGACTTTGACATGTCATAATGCGTAAGGAGCCAGGTGGTAAGAATGTCAAAATGTATTGATGTCGAATTGTTTAAAAACGTACAATTGTTAAAACGATCTAATGTACGAATGCAGTGATGACAGAAATCACAAACGTAAACAAAATATGTGTCACAATGTGCAAATACAGTGAGAACCTATTAAAATCTGATTTTTAGTATTGGATAGCTCTATTTTGTGGGAAGATCGTGGTATACTTTATCTAAATCAAAATCGAACAAGTACGTGGTATACTTTATCTATATGAAAATCGAACAAGTAAAATTTGAATTATCAACGAAAAACGCGTGGCGTGGCTAGTATGTAGATTAAATTATCCAATGACATGTAATGCGTAAGAAGTCAGGTGGTAAGAATGTCAAAATGTATTGATGTCGTATTGTTTAAAAACGTCTAATTGTTATAACGATCTAATGTACGAATGCAGTTATGACAGAAATCACAAACGTGAACAAAATGTGTGTCACAATGTGCAATGTATTTGCAGTTGTGAGAACCTATTAAAATCTGATTTTTACTATTGGAAGCTCTATTTTGTTAAATTATCCATGAAGCCTATACATAAGTCAAGATGAACTTTGTTGATTGATCCCAGATTATGTTACTGTTATTGCAAAATATTGAATCGTAATAGAAAACTCAAGATAAACTAATTATAGTTTATAGTTTCTTCTATCTTAGATCCGGATGGCGAGGAAAACAATTAATAATTGAAAATAATAATACAGGCCAGCTCAATCCTCTTTTCAAATTATATACCTAACGAAAACTGAGAGCAAACGTCTGTATTTACCGTATAATATAAAAGAAAAACACTTAGCAAGAAATCTCTGAACTACCTAAGGTTTTAAAGAAGAAAAAAAAAAGTGTTTATTTGTAATCAAAGGGAACTACTTTAATAAAAAAAATAAAAATACACAGTGTGGTTACAAAAAGGAATACTACCCAGCATATAGCGCTACACACCGCTAACACAAAAAATGTGAAGGGCGCTGATTTTCAGTTATATACCTAACTGAAAATAATAAAAGATAACAATAAAAAAAAATATCTAAGCCTAATCACATGCCTAATGAAGGTTTTAGTCGTTAGAATATATATTCTACAATCGTTTTTACAAAATTATGTAATTTCGATTTGTAACTGGACTGTTTTAACAAAACAACCACCTTTTTTCGAATTTAACATACTATTATGTCGACAGACAAATGTCATAAATAATACATTAAATAGTATAACAAAAAATAGAAAGATAAGATACGAACAGGTTTGAAATTAAGGTATTTTTCCAAAACAAATAGATAGAAAAAGAAATAAATTTTAAAGAATCAGGTTTTTAATTCATTTTGGTTTTGTTCGTTAAAATTTAGATTACTTTAAGAAATAAAAGATAAATTAATCAAGGTTTTTTATCGACAAAAAAACTGAACGGACTTGTTTTTTTACTTGACTTTGAGCACGTGAGAAATACCTATATTATTAACTGCAGAATTTTACAGTCCTATTTTTTATCTAAATATTATACGACTTGGAAACTTCTTTATCTACATATTATAATATCTTCTATATTATTATATAGAGAAAAGTTTTGTTTGTAACAAATGGGACCTCGAATACATTTAGACATTGACTTCAACTACTAATTTAATATTAGTAAAATAGAGAGAACGGCTTATTTGTCATTAGTTGTTCAAGTAAGCATAGCTTGTACCTAAAGCAGCTCAACTTCGTTAGAATCTCAAAGATGAAACCGCTGAACTTAATCAAAATGTTACTTCGCCTCGGTTTCCTTCACAAACATTGTAATTATGAATAGAAATTTGTTATTGAAGTTAATCTTGTTCCTTTAAATAAATATCTTGAAATTTTAAGATTATTGACATTATTCGAATATCTTTTTCATGCCACCTATTCAAAACAAAGTGCTTTACTGTTATTTCTCCTTTCTTATCTGTTCGTAGTCCGTTGTTAGTGCTACTATTTTTTGTATTATTTTTCATTAAATAAACTATTTTTTATTGAAGTGGTACTCTCCGGGGACCTTATATTGAGCGGGGCGGGCATTAATGAGATTAAATTTGAAACATGCATCAAAAATATTATTGCTGTAAAAATATTATTTAAACTCCTTATGATACAATCTACTCTTTCATTATCTACAGTAGTTTTTACATACGATGGACTCACGTCTTAAAATCTGAGGATGTTTTATCTAAACCCAAATATTATCATACCATCAGGTAGGACAGTGGTCAAATATTGAACCTTATAAAACATAATTTATAACATTTTTGGCTGCTAGTTTTTTATTTATCATGTTCAAAATCTAAATGATAATGATGATGATGATGATTTCTATCTTAGTTTAGGTATAGTGCAGATACAGGTTGAAAAGTTTTACTAACAATAGTTAATAAGATCTTTGTATACTACCATTATGGCTTTGTTGCTGCAATAAATGATTTGAATTTGAATTAATATCAAGTACTTTTTTTACTTGCGACGGAATTTCGGTATAATAATACCTATGCATAGGGTTTTTTTTTGTTTGTTTGTTTGTGTGTGCTCTCAATAATATTCCCATTTATCTCAAAAACGGCTGGACCGATTCAGATAATGTTTTCTGTAAAACGTTTGTGATTCATTGGCTATGGTTTGTAGATATAGGATGATTATCTAATAAAGACACCTATTGTCCACAGGTCAACAGACATGGAGAAAGAGCACCTGACTCGGATGAGCTATCATTCTCAGAACAAATTGAAACAATCAAAAACTTGACGTATGTTGAGGGACTGGAAGGTCTTACAAATGTAAGTAATTTTTACCCATTAACCCAATGAATAAAATATATATTCGTCGCACCTGCCCGGGAAGTAGTTTTGAACCCGTATTGGACTAGTATAGTACTTTTGCCACATGAATAAAGGTGCTTTTGCGCCCGCTACCGACGCTTTTTTAATAGCTCTTTTAATCTAAGTAAGTTGCCCAAAGTAGGGTGCCCTAAAGGCTACCTGCATTGCCTCTTTAGCTGGCAATACTAATTCGTTAGCCAAAGCAAAGTAGCAGCCAGCCCTTTCACTTGATTTCGGGCCATATGATTCAAACTAATTGCTTAGAAATAGATAGCCTACACAGCTTACACTGTCCCTGCAGTGGGACAATGTAGGCTCGTATTAATAATAATAGTCAGTATAAATCTTTTTTCAAGTAATTGCCTCTGATTATTAATTCCAGTATCATTATCATTTTCATCAGTATCATCAATAATCGATTGATCTGTGGTATCTCCGTGACCTTCAATAATCATTATGTTACCGCCGTAAGGTCACGTTTTCACGTAATACGATCACGTAGCCCGTTTCGTTTCGTACCGTAGATATATTGACGTAAATATTGACTTTACACTCTAGTGGAATTGAGTGCTCTTAATTGAGGTTACATTTTATGACTATAAAATCTAACCTTAATTAATCTTCATTCTAAGGTTCCCTGGAAGAAATCGCTTTAAGCGACAAGGTCGTCTATTTTTAATCGATAAGCTTTTCGTGTGTACAAATAAAGTGTCGATCTATCTATCTATTTCATACAATTATTTTAGACTTTACTAAAATATTCTAATTTATAAATTAAAAGTTCTGACTGACTGAATAATTTTAAGCAATTTAGTATTTTTGGCCGCAGGCAATAACTAGTTTTTAATAACAAAAAATGGAAGAAATATAAGCTATTTATTAGGCAGAAACAAAAAAAACAACTTGCTAGGTTCACCCGTTCCTGAGAAAATGGATTGTGACGCACGCACAGACGGCCAAGAGAGTGATCTTATAAGGGTTCCTTTTTTACCTTTTGAGGTACGGAATCCTAAAAAGAAAATAAATAAGGAGACAATGAACATAGGATAGAAAAACTATATTAATTTAACAAAAGGTATATGGTCAAGACGGTGTTCCAGCAGCACTTTCTCCTGAAAAAACAAATTGATCTAGAAGTATTCTAGAAGGAAATACGATTGTATGGAGAAATCAACACTCGCTTAATATCCTCTTAAATAGTCTCAGAAGCAGTAATAATAGAAGCTGTAGCCACCTGAAACTACCTTCTTTTTCTCATAAACTCTTTTTTTTAAATACCACAGCTTGGAAAACAAAGGGGTTACCACGTAGGAAAGTTCTACAGGGAACGCTACGGGCAAAATGGCTTGAAAATGATCTCCAACCTTTATATTGCCAATGAGGTACGTATAATATGCTCTCTTTTTTTAGCCTAAAAATACAAAATATTTTTGCATAAAAATATTGAATAATTTAAATTTAAAGTTCGTTAGAATTCCCATAATTTCTGAGAATTTAAGTAATTTCAGATGAAGACATTTAATTAAATCACAATTAGGAATCGCAGATTTATTTAAAGTTAACCTTGAAATTCCCCTAGATCTCAATCAGAAGTACAGACAAGGAGCGTACCAAGATGATGGTGCTCGCGGCAATGGCTGCAGCATATCCACCAGAAGAACCACAACAATGGAACGATGGACTCGGGAAGGTGTGGCAGCCAATACCGTATGTCACCGTGCCTTTGAGTGAGGACTATGTAAGTGTATAATTTGAAAAGGAGGACACGACACCAACAAAATAATTAAAGAGTTGGGTGATATGATTAGGGGGAATGGGGGTGACTCCCGCTCCGGCTCGTCTCTGGCGCAGAGGTTCGCCATTCAGTGTGGCAATGCTTCTAGCATTATGGGAACCTTTATGCCGGGTACGATAAATGGCGGGGTATTTGACTAACTGGTCACTTTATTTTTTTAAATGTTATTAAATATGTATGTCTTTTTCTATTAAAGATAAGTATTTTCTAATTTGATAAGTATTCAATAGCTTTCTACAACTCGCTGCTTAGTTGGTTCCAGACTTATTAACGAATTATTTCCTCTGGACACAGTCAACTAAACTGAGAGGTGTATAGGTAAGCCTACTCTATCCTTATGCTAAAAGGACCTTACCAAAGGAATCCTGTTGAGAAAATCAGCCCGTATACAATAGTTTCGTATTTTAAAAACTCAAACCGGATCACTCAGTTGTCTGCCCGTATGTTTTTAAAGGAAGTTGAAAAGATGACTTATGTGAGCTTAATCGCCAAACAGTGCGTTTAATTTACAAATCTTCTATTGCTTGAAAGACCGATGCGTTTTTGTTTTATTCGACTTGGAGTACAAATCTTAGAATAGCATTTATTATAAAAGCACACGGACAAGAAAACAAATACAAAATAGGTAGAAATAATTACAAAACAAAAATAAATAAAAAATAAGATAAATTAAAATTAAAATAGATCAGACAGAATTAGAAAACAATCTATAGACTTAGATAATAGGCATATAATAATGACAAATCCGGGATGCCGTGTGCTATCCCAAATAGACCAACTTTAGCTGTAATGCTACAGCAAGGATAACGCCAGACTACAGCGCTGGTCTTCCGAACAAATTTTGAAATTGCATAATTTCGAGGCCAGGAGTACTAACCAAACAAAGACCAGCATGTAGGACTTATGCATGAGCTATGGGTAGGAGAAAGACATTTCAAATTGTTCGAGTTCAAACCTATTAGCCTGTATATGCGCAGCACAAGACTTGTACTGCGCATATTTCCAGTGTCAAATATTTATAATATTTAACCCAAAAATTGGCTGAAAAAATGTCAAGAAATAAAAAATTTTACAGCCGTTAAAAACTCGAACAGCTGACAAAACAATGGCAGTTAACAAAAACAATAAAATTGTAAATGATTGTAAAGAAACGCTTACGTCATGCAAGCGAATCACTGAACGTGACAAATCTGTAAAGTGTAATGTAAGTCGGAGCACATAATGGGTTTCGCTGATTATTTTTAAAGATTGGTTAATTATACTTATGTATTTATTTAAATATGAATATATTTTCCGTTTACATGTATTTTTATCATGGTAAAACGATTTAAACTGATGTATTGGCGTCTATTTTGTTTTCTGTTAAAACCTGACGTTTCGAGGATTATACAGCTCTCATGGTCATATGCAGACTCGTGAGATTCGTGCCTATATTCTACTTCATACGCAGAATTAGCTATCGGTGTCCTGAGGTCTTGCAGCTGTTTTTTGGCCGGACTTAAAACTTGACCAAATGTAGTACTGGATTCTTAACTTGTGGTACTTTTTTTTACTTTCATGTTTTTCCTTTTTTGCCTTTATATATTTTTGGAACGTTGTTCCTTATCGCGCGCTGCGAAAGGGGGCTAGACGGAAAAAATTAAGACCAAAAGTTGTAACGACACTATTTGATTTTATTACAATTCCTTCACTAATTAATGGAAAGGAACCTCTTTCCATCCGGGTGTACCTTGACACCTCTCAAGTTTTTTTTCCTTTATATAAGTCTTCTATTTACCGCTCGTCACCAAACCCCAAATGCCCAAATGAGCGATATTATTATGAAAAAATATAAAACAAACACAAGACGCGTGTTGTTTACCATGACGCCATCATAGTACCGGAACATGAATCATGACGTCACACTTTTTTGTGAATGCCGGTGTATAATTCGATTTATAAGACAAAAAGACAAAGTCCTCAGGATGTTGATGGCACTGTGTACAATTTTCGGCAATATTTATAGTTGACTTCAAAATATTGACATCTTAAACTCATCCCACGTGGGCCGTACGTACGGTCGGCTACATAATTGCAGACCCACCGTAGAGCTCCAAAACGGCTGTTATAAGAATGATTTCAACACAAACAAGATTCTAGACACCTGCTTTAGATGAAGTTTAAAGTCTTCTAACTCATCAATTTATCAAACAAATATTATTAGAATGAAAACATTCCAATAATAGTAATTTTCGAACTCTACCGGGGCCTGCACGTATGCAGACTGTACGTAGGAAGAAAAAAAAGCTTAAAATTCGAACCACTTCATTTACTTTACCCAATTGCCGTCAAGACGAATGTGGCCTCGGTGTCAGTAGAGTGTAACAAACGTGTAAATAATTGCTCGTGTTTTCTTCAGATAACTCAGTTTTCCTCATTGAGAGAGTTAATCTTAAAGGAAATAAACTCAAGGTACTAACTTGGCTTAAGGTCATCATCCATGGCACCGTAAATGAAGGTTATGAAAAGGAGAGGTATCCCCAGTCTTGTCCAGAATGTATGATCTATATTTATAAAACTGAAAAATACTTATCAATAATAATAATTCTCTGAAACTTCGCATGGGGGTTTTTGTAAATTTGACCTCAGAATTGCTAAATAAGGCCGGCTTTTTGGTTTAAGGTGAAAGGATACCGGCGCTCTCTCCATACAAATGACACTAGCACAAATATTTTTGTGCGAAAAAACCTTCAACTGCCATGACTTTGCCCTATGTTTTGTTTTTTTTTTCATTTTCTATCTGGCTATCTGAAGTCTTCTTATTTCTCACTAGCAGCGCTCCATGGTTTCACCCGTGTAGTCTTGATAATGTGAGAATATCGGTATAAAAAAAAACCTTCGTCGATCCCAATGAATCAATTTATCCTCATACCAAGTTTAATAGTTTCGGAGCCTATTCGTTTCAAACAAAAAACAAAAAACTTTCCTCTTTATAATATTAGTATAGATAAAATGTGACGGCGATTCGAAGTATCGGCCGACACATCAGTCCATAGTCTACATTTACCCGAACTTAAAAACCAGTAATATCCAGTTATTTGGCACGTATCGAAATGTATTGACACGTGATTGACACAGTTATTTCCCTATCTTTAACTTAAGTTTAGGTAGAGATAACGAATTCAAAGTTCAAATTACATAATCGTAATTTATGTTTATTAAATATATAAATACTTTAAAATATTTAAAAATAAATAGGACGATGTAAGGTATGAGAATAGACTTAAACTTGTCCCGTGTGAGCTGTAGGTATGTTGGACGAATCTTTAGGGGTTTACTCAAAAATACTAAATTATATGTTTTTTTCCCTTGACACTTCTATTCTCTGCCAAACTATGTTTGTTTCTAGGAATTCATCTCCATTAGCAACACTATCAATAAGTACAAAAACATAGGTATTTTTCTTAACAGGTTTCTTAAGAGGAAAGGGTACCGGGGGCTCTCTCCATACAAATGTAGTCGACTGTTTTCACCCTGGATAATGACACTAAAGCAAATATTTTTGTTCCAAAAATTTTATATCTGCCATGACCATGACCCTATATTTTTTCTTTGTTTTTAAATCTTAATTTCTATGATAATTAGATAATGAAAAAAACCAAACCATAGGGGTTTGGCAGTTATAGGCTTTATGACAGAAAAATATTTGTGCTAGTGTCATTATCTAGGGAGGAAACAGTCGACTACGTTTGTATGGAAAGAGCGCCGGAACTATTTCACCGTAAACTAGCAGGTTCGAATCCTGGCTAGTGTAATTACTGTTCCTTAAAGCTAATGATCCAGTTTTATTTCTTGTTAAAATCGGGCACGCAACTCCTTTTAGCAATTATCGCTATCCCTAATCGTTTAGATTCACCCTGTGTACCTAACATAATATAATTGGTATTTTCTAACCTTTCTAATTTGTATTTTATTGTTTCACAGCTCCGTTTCTACACCAACTGTAAAAAATTCGATGCTCTAATGGCAGAAGTAAAAGCTGTCGCAACGAATGAAGAGTTCTGCCAGTTCAGGGATCTCGCTCAACTCTTCAATGAAAAGACTGGACGCAATTTCACTGAGAACCCTCTCTTATTCGAAGTAGTATTTGATCTCTACAAGAGCACGGTATGACTTTTTTATTGACTTTTTCTGCCAATCAAAATATATAGGAGAAACTTTAGGAGAATGTTTGTTACTCCTTCAGGCAAAAACAACTGGACCGATTGCAACGAAACTCGATATTTAAATAGCTAGATACCTGGATGAACAAATAGGCTACTTTTTATATCGATATTTACACGGGATCGGGACTTATACGGGTGAAAACGCGGTGCGCTAATAATAGCTATATCTTTCGTGATTTAATGCTAATAATTCACATGAGAATCCCGTCTTAGGTCATAATGAACGTTGTTTTAAATACCCATTTCGAGAAATATATGATATTTTGCTCAATCACAGATAAACATTAATATTCAATACTTATTTACTACATACTTAGGCAAAATACTAACAGCCAATTTGAACCGAAAGCGTCTTGCCTTGACAACAAAACATCTATATATATAAAAATCAATTGCTGTTCGTTAGTCTCACTAAAACTCGAGAACGGCTGAACGGATTTATCTTATCTTAGTCTTGAAATGTTCGTGGAGGTCTAGGGAAGGTTTAAAAGGCGAGAAAAAATCGAATTTCCCACGGGATCGGGACTTACGCGGGTGAAACCGCGGGGCGCAGCTAGTCTATATATATAAAAATGAATTGCTGTTCGTTAGTCTCACTAAAACTCGAGAACGGCTGAACGGATCTACCTGATCTCAGTCTTAAAATGTTCGTGGAGGTCTAGGGAAGGTTTAAAAGTCGAGAAAAAATCGAATAATTTTCGGGAAAACCCTAAAAACAGCCCTTTTCTATTTCCCATACAAACGTTTTCTAGAGTCAATTCCTAAGGGATCGGGACTTACGCGTGTGAAACCGCGGGGCGCAGCTAGTCATCTATAAAATATGCTCAATTATAAAAATTAGCATTTGTTAAAACTCGTTTCTAGCGATTAGTAGTAAATCATTCCTTATAAAGATAATTTGAAACATTTTCCTCAACAAATACTAAAAAAAAGACCTCCGTTTTTTTATCCTCGATTTAACCTCGCACTTTTTGTGTAAATTTTTAAATACTAATACAATCAATTAATTAAAAAGTTTATTTATGACTTTAGAACTTATTTTAAAGTTTGACTTTCAAACTGCATTCGAGGTGAACAAGTTGATATTTAAATAATCCTACTAATGTTATAAATGTGAAGTTAGTGTGTGTATGTATGTATGTTGGTACTCCTTCACGCAAAAACTACTGAACCGATTGCTATGAAATTCGGTATTGACATGTAGGTTATTTTTAATCTCGATATTCCCACGGGATCGGGCCTTAAGCGGGTGAATCCGCGGGACGCAGCTAGTATTCAATATGTCTAAATGGTAATTAAATGATGACCATTTTTGGAATACTTAATTTTGGCATTTATGTAAAGTAAATTAAAACCCATCTTAGGACCTAACCTATCATTTATTTTGGTCAAATTATTATCATGCACTTTTGGACCGAATTGACTAACATTAGATAAGTATTTAGTTTAGAATCTTTAGCTAACACTAATCTATACTAATAAATTACAAAGAGTCTTTTTTGTTGTTGGAACGTAGTTCCTTATAGCACGTTGCGAAAGGGGGCTAGACGCAAAAAATTAAGACCAAAAGTTGTACGACACTTTTTGATTTCCTTCACTAATTAATCGAAAAAAACTTCGATCCATCCGGGTGTCCCTTGACACCGCTTAAGTTTTTTTAAATTTGTAATGAATACTTATTCTATGAAATTGCTGGATCGATTTTGATGATAATTGGTATGAGGATAGATAGACTCTTGGAGAGTAACGTAGGCAGTTTTTTATCCCCAAAACTTAAATTTTTACTTATTTTGCAGTTGGCTCTTGGACTTGATATTCCAGAGTGGGCCAAACCCATTTTCCCCAGACTCAGTGAAGCTGCAAGATTGGGCTACAATCTGTACTTTAAAACAGAGGAGATGAGAAAAATAAGTGGCGGTAAGTTCGAAATACTATTAGAGGCACGGTCAGAAACTCAATAATATGACTGAGTCAAATTGTAATAATTAATAATTCATTAATTTCGTCATAACAATACATTACATTGCCATAATATAGGCATTTTACACAATTCCAAAAAAATAATTATAGTTACTAATATTATAAAGTTTTACAAATAACGACTCATACTCATTAAAATTAAATTATGTCACTTTAGTTAGTTCTACTCATAAAAAAACGAACAATTCTAGTAAGTATTCAGAGACACCATAGATTTAATTAACTTTTAAAAACTCTTCCATAGCCGGTTTTCTACTGTTTTATTTTCATAACTAGCTTTTGCTCGCGACTTCGTCCGCGTAAAAGTCGAAAATGGACCAAGGAATCACGTTGTCCCATACAAACTCTATTTCACCCCCTTAGGAGTAAAAATTCGGAAAATCCTTTCTTTTCGGATGCCTACGTCACACAAAGAACACACCCTCCAAGTTTCAGGTCTCTACAATCAGCGGTTTAGGCTGTGCGTTCATCCGTCAGTCAGTCTTTCAGGACAAAGAATTTTATATGTATGGAAGATAAATATGTGACTTATAGAAATACTCAGACCACAGAAACTATTTCTACCTAGTCTAGAAACGATCTAATTTCAAAACCAATTTTCATGAAAATTGGTTAACTATTTATCATTATTACTAGCTGCGCCCGGCGGTTTCCCCCGCGTAAGTCCCGATCCCGTGGGAATATCGGGATAAAAAGTAACCTATATGTTAATCCAGGTCTCCAACTATCTATATACCAAGTTCCATAGCAATCGGTCCTGTAGTTTTTGCATGAAGGATTAACAAATATACATTCACACAAATTTCACATTTATAATATTAGTAGCATTTATACCTACTTAAATAAATACCTATCAGAAATACCCAATATTATGAGGCAGCCAGTAGCAACCCTCTACAAACGAAACCAACACAATTTATCCGTTTTGATTGATGACATGGTACAGGTGTAAGATATATAACGCATCAAGATAAATAAAGAAACGTAATAAATAACAGACTTATTGCTTTTTATCGTACATTAGTCATATACACTGTTATATTTCAATTGTCGAGAGTCAGATATTAATGTTTTTATTAAATAGGCCTACATATTATGCGTTTCAAGGGTATTTTAAGACGAAAAGGTCTAGATGTCTAGGCGAACAAGTTATGTTTCATGACTTCTACAGAAATGAAAGCTTTTTAAGCTATTGCATATCTTTTATCGCGGGCTTTGACCATAATCATCATCATCATCATCCGAGCGATGTTCCCGGTTGCATCCCTCTCGGGAGCTCGGGGTCCGCTTTCCTGCTTTTACGCCTCCACTTCGCGGGCTTTGACCCAATCAAGAAATTCCGTAACGAAAATAAAACCTAATACCCCCAGACCGCCTACCATGTAGCTCGGCCGAACGTTCGCTTTGCATGTATGTATATGGCACGACTGTACGAAGCTCACACGATGCATTAGTTTTTAATTTTATTTTGAGGGTGTGTTTCCTGGATATTCGCCGCAGGAACCGAAAACAAACGCTCTTTAAGTACTTCCGTTAAGTTTATTAAATCGAAGACGAAAAGCAAAAGGAGTTACTTATGACTTTTCAATATCTGCGGAGAAGATTATTTTTAAGGGCAGGTGCTAATAAAGCTACCAAAATCGACCTTTGTTTTAAGCAACTCAAAGTAATCTTTTTTTGTTATTTGGATATAAATGGATATTGTAGTTTAATAACCATATTTTTGTTTATTGTGGTTGAAAACATGATAAGAACAACTTCGTTCGATAAAAAAAATGTTAGAAAACAGAGAATTATTAAATTGTTTATCGGGTTTTATTCAAAAATAGTTAACGTTTGTTTTTTTAAAAATGAATGAAATGATAGGTTTTGACTTCTAGGAACTATATTTGTGGATAATAATACTAAAATGTTTTGCATATCGATCAAATATAACAGTTAGCACGCAGCACGCTACGTTTTTGAGAAAGCGGGGGCTAAGGTAATGTGAATACCTACACACGGTACTGGAAGAGCGGCTTAAATGAAAAGCATTTTTTTATATTTACTTAATTATATCTTTACCGTCTCTTTCCCCTTTCATGCAACTGGTCTCTATTAGTGTCAGCTGGGTGCAACTTTTTGGCTGTACCGCGTGGTTTTTAAAGTTCCGTACCCAAGAGGTAAAAACGGAACCATTTTACTAGGCCTCTACTGTCTGTTTGTCACCAGGCCGTATATCATAAACCGTGATAGTTTGACAGTTAAAATTTTCAGAGATTATGTATTTCTGTGGCAGGATTACAACAAATACGAATTATTTAATTTTACTAGCTTTTGCCCGCGACTGTATCCGCATAGGGTTTAAATTTTGCAAAAACCTTTCTTATCGTATGCCTACGTCATACGAATAACACACCCTCCAAGTTTCAGGGCTCTACGATCAGTGGTGTGCGTTGATCTGTCAGTCAGTCATTCAGGACAAAGCATTCTATATGTATAGATTATAATGGTACGAAACCCTTCGTGCGCGAGTCTTGTCGTACTTGTTTCCCATTTCATCTGACTAAGATTTTTCCCATTTTTTATTATTTTCAGGAGTACTACTCCACAAGTTCATGGAAGCTGCAGACGAAATTATTTCCGGTAAAAATGTGAAGCAAAGGTTTATAGTCATCTCCGCTCACGACTTTAATGTTGGTGCTCTTCTGGAGGCGGCTCAGGTAAAGTAATATTACAAAGAGAGTACTTACCTACCACCGGTTAGAGACCCAGTAGGTACTACATTTAGATAGATAGATAGATAGATAAACACTTTATTGCACCATAAAAACACAACGAAAAATGATTACATATAACAAAATTAAAATTAATTCTAACTTAAGTAACTACCTATATGCTAAAAGAAAATTCATATTTAAAATTCATTTAGTTAGGTCTCAAGTCCCGCAAGCAACAGCTGCAATACCTCGGGACACCGTTCGTCAATTCTGCGTTAGATGAAACCTTTTTTATTAATTTTAAGTAGACGGTAGTTTGACCGCATTTCATATAATATTTTGTAAGACGAATGTCATCTCAGTCTGCCTGTGACCATGGGATCTGCAAAGTTCCCGAAACGTCAGGTTTAAAACAAAAAAAAAATGCGAATATATCCGTTTAAATGTAATCATAATTATGAGTTCAAGTCGCGAAAACCTTAGAAAATACTAATATTACAAAGTTAATTATAATTATAACTTTACATGTAATCGGTATGATTTATACAAGCCACTTACTTTTAATTCATGCCATTTAGGGCAGTGGCCTAGGACATATATTAGATGGAGTAGGCTTACTCAGAACCAATACCATCCGCTCAACTTAGTCGACCAGAGGAATGAAGTCGTAAAATACGTCTGGAGCCAACGAAGTTGCGGGTTTCATCAAGATATTTTCCTTCACCTAAGAGCAATGTTAATAGCGCACATAAATTTTCCGTTAGAAGAATTCATTGGTGCACCGCGCCGGCTGAGATTCAGGACTTTCATTCCGAAAGTGTGACAAAGTTAATAATAAGATCTATATCCGTGGCAACTTCAGTGCCCGATAAACTAGTACAGTTCCAAAAAGTCTGCATATTCTTTTTTTTTCGAAAATAATCAATAAGCATATATCCCAACATTGCTGTAAAAAGATCAACTACGCCTCCGTCTCTCAATATTTCGATAACGAGCACCTACGACTTTTCCAAAATGCTTGATCTACGGTCTAAGGCATCATAAACATCTTGAAATTTCGTCTACAACTTTTTTTAATGTAATAGTCAAGAGAAATCATAGTCAATGTATAGATACATTGTATGTACTATGCCATTGTACCATGGTACATACAATGGCCCAAATTTGGCCAAGGGGCGACAAATTTTTAAATACGCCTCTAGATACACCTGCCATCTGAGCATATGTAACTTACAATCGCTAGATATGTAGACCCCGCCTAGAACCCAAGGTAGACCCCTCCAAACATGGATAGTCATTAGCCATCATACTAATGGCACACAGAATGCATAGTATGCTCGAACGCATAGAGCCGCAAATAAGACGCTGATCTAGAGTGAAGAGAGCAGCACAAAATTGACCAATAAATAATAATAAATAAATATTGCAGGACATTCCACACATCGCCATCTAGCCCCAAGCTAAGTAACTAGACTTGTGTTATGGATGCTAAACAACGGATATACTACTTATATTTTGTAAATAATATATTTAGAAACAACCAGACCACAGACAAATATGTAAGCATAAATACTTGTCTGTGGCGGGAATCGAACCCCGTGTGCAACCCTGTGTTTGGCATTCCGGCATGGTGACCATTGTGCCAACTGGATCGTCAAACCAATGATAGCATTAGCATTTCAAGAGCAACTTAGGAACTGTTTGTGAATACGGGTGTAAGTTTTTGAACAGAAGTGGCCAAATCATGAATGCCAAAGAGTAACATGACTATTTGTTTATTTTTAGGTGAAAACCGATAAGGCGATACCAGAGTATGGAGCGGTGTTAGCGCTGGAGCTCTACAGGTCAAGGAAGACTGGAGCTTACACTGTCATGGTAAGTGCTGAAACATGTTTTATCCTACTTCACATACATATACATACGATTCCTTCCGTAGAAAAAGCGATTTATTCAGCACAAAAAAGCGATTTCTTCAGTACAAAAAAGCGATTTCTTCAGTACAAAAAAGCGCTTACTTCTGTTTTTTAATCTACGAGTAAAATCCTAATATTATAAAGAGCAAAGATTAGATTATAATATATTTGCTTGAATTGAATAGGCTTCGAAACTACTGGACCAATTTTGATGAAAGTTGGTATGAGGATACATTGATTCATTGTGATTGACATAGGCTTTGTATCCCGATATTTCCACGGGATCGAGAGCTACGGGAGTGAAACTGCGGAGCTCTGCTAGTAAGTACAAAAGTAAATTTATTTACATCTTTTTCTCTTTCCAGCCGGTCTACCTACCCCAAGCAGGCAACTCCTCACTCCAGTACCTCCGTTTCATAGGCTGTGAAGACTACGCAGCCTGCGACTTCAATAAGTTCAGTGGTTTCGTCAAAAACTCACTGCTCCCCGAACGGGAGTACTTTAAAATATGTAATATAAGAACCGAATTGTAAATACCAGAAAGTATTATTTAACTATTTTACTTAAAGCGCACAGTACACGTTCAAAATACGTGTCAATCACAAACATCAATAAAACTGATGGAACGCGACGAATCACTTGGCATTATGACATTGTCCAGGGGGTGGTGTTAGAAGCCGCCGGTCAAGACCTACCACCGCTTGATTGTCACCCGGGGGTCACTTGTAGGACATCAAGGGCTAAGCAAACCTGAACCCTTAAATACTTTGTTCCGCTTGCTAGTTTGGTTACAATTTTTTTGTCCCAGTAGTTCAGTTACACAGCCGAGCTGTTGAGACTATTTTAGTGTTAATGGTCCGGTTGGAACAAAAAAAGACGATCAAAAACCGAAATGCAGCACTCATACAGCATTTATGTCATTCCTTATCTGTTTCGCGACGGAAGGGAATCAGTTTCCTGAGTCTGTATTTCCTGATGTGTACAATTCAGGACAACTCAAGTCACGAGTGACCTCTACTCTTCTTCTATCTTCCAGACGTATGTGCTACATCTACCGCATGTGGTCAATCGTTGTCCTAATATAATTTTAACTCAGTTTATTCAAAAATATTAAAATAAAAAATCACTCAAATAAAAAATGAAATTACACAAATAAAAATTGAATTTCACAAATAAAAATAACCTAACATAATTTATAAGGCCACGATATTTTACTGTGAGTTGATATATCAGTCAATCAATTTTTTTACAAATCCTTCTATTGACGCGATTTTTGAACGTGTAGTGCGCGCTTTAGTGCAGATAGAATTATAATTACTAAGTTAGGTTAAGATTAAATTGAATTACATTTTAACTAGGTGTAGGTTTATTTAAGCCTGTTCCCAATCAAGTTGTTTGTTTGAAGATTGTAATCTTCACTTGACGTTTGTTGGCATCAACATATTTTCTTTATTCATTGGTTTGCACTTTTTGTACAATTTGAATGAACGTAGTTTGCTTTTGCATTATAATATAATAAGATTTTTCAGAGAATTTTAAAATGTGGCACATTTTTCAATTTCCCCCAATTTTGTTAGGCAGTGTAATTTTCTCAAAATAATTATTTTGAATATTTTTCTTGAAATACAAAATGGGAACGTAACGTAGGTTTTCTAATTTAACTATTATCTGGTTGTAACTAAGTTATTAAGTTACGGTGCAAAGTTACCATTGTTAAAAAAATAACACTTGCACAGTTGCAAGTGTTATTTTTTTTCTTTCAGCGACCGAGAGTTATTCTGTCATATCTACTTACTTATTTTTATATTATATATTTAGTAAAAAAATTGGACAAGTGTGAGTTGGACTCGTGCACGAAGGGTTCCGTACCATTACATTCTGTTTTTAGTATTTGTTGTTATAGCGGCAACAGAAACACATTATCTGTGAAAATTTCAACTATCTAGCTATCACTGTTCATGAGATGCAGCCCGTTGACAGACAGACAGTGAAGTCCTAATAATAGTAAACTTTACTAAGACTCCACTGAAAACTGAGAACTAAGTTTAGTAAACTTATTATTTGTCCATTTTTTTCTTGGTGTGATCAAATCACATTCTCCAATCTCGAATAAAACATATCTTGTGTAAAAAATATTGATCATGTTCTAGTTCAAGATGTTGTTATCAAGCCAAGCTAATCTGTGATTTATCAATAAAAATCCGAATTTTAACGAACAATTTTATTTTATACTTCCTAAAGCTAATAACCACCTGCCACCTTAATTATTAATAACTAAATATTTCGAAAATTAGGAAAACTACTTAGATTAATATTTGCTTTATTATCGATCTAAAAAATAATTAATTTGTGTATTTTCTTGTTATTTTGTCACTAATATCAAGGTTAATAAAAAACCTTTAGGTGGCCCTTAATACCCGCGGTCAGACGGACAGTGTAATCTTAGTAATAGGTTAGTTTTTACCCTACGGAACCCTAAAAATGTTCTATTTCTGAACTCTATAGTGGCTCTGCACTTTTGTCGCCAAATATCCATAATATGCAGAGATTTGACGACCCAGTTGACACAATGGTCATCATGACTGACATGAGGACGGACTGCCAAACACAGGGTTGCGCTTTATGCTTAGATATTTGTCTGTGGTCTGGTTGTTTCTATGTATTATAAGTATATATTTACAAAAAGAAAAGTATACATATAAGTAGTATATCCGTTGTCTAGCACCCATAAAACAGGTCTAGTTACTTAGCTTGGGGCTAGATGGCGATGTGTAGAATGTCCGGCAATATTTATTTATTTATTCATTCCCACGACCTTCGGATTAAATAACAAATTTTCTTGATGTAAAATGTAGCATCCAAAAATCTAGGCTTTAACAAAATACCTAAAATGCTACATAAAATATTAAGATAACAAATGGATACTAATTTCAACACCGTGTTACCATTTGAAGAGGGTCGCCATTCCGCCAACAAAACGGGACAGGTAATCTAAGATACCCGTATCAAAAACGCTTAAATAATCAGGCAGTGTTGCCAGTAATTGATGATTTTTATGACAAGGACAAAAATGGGAAAACGAGGTTTCTTTTTAATAGAACCTATCATTAATTATCTAGTAACGTTGCAGTGACATCTAGAAATGAAATTCAGCCTTTCTAACTAATGGAGTTTTTGTAGGAATAAGAAGAAAATATTACGTGAGCTGTTTTAATTTCACTGTATTATTTCGCATTAAATTGAATAATTTTAACCGACTTAAAAAAAGGAGGAGGTTCTCAATCCATTTGGGCTATACTCTTAAAACTTGTTACAAATATTAATAAAGTGACACTGGCTATTGCACATGTCGTGCGAAGTCATTAATTAAGAGAAGAGAATAAAGCAAACCCATAGGATCGTAATTTTTACCCGACTACGACGAAGCCAAAAGAAGGGTTATTTTATGTATGTAGGTTTGTATGTTCATCTCTTTCCCGCAGCTTCCCGCATAACTTCTAAACTTCTTAATGAAGTATCGTTAGAAGCGTCTTGATTTTCCACTGCTTACCTATATGCTAAATACTTAGGTCATAAATCATAATAAATTAACCATTAAAGTTTACTTAGTATTTAGTTACTAGCGCCACAACTAGATGACAGCACTATGCAAATTAGATCGCGCTATCAAGGTGTTACATAGAATAGTAGGTATTGGCCCATCCTCAATGTACCTTTGTCTTCTGTTATGGACTGTGTAGAACATTCTACTAGTGAATCCACCATTGTTGGGACACTCAGAGGAAACTCTGTACACTAACGTCAACCTCCGAGGAGCTTGCTGCTTCGGAGACGAATCCTACTGGAATCGTGTCTGACTGCGGGTCTCCCTTCTTAGTTGGTTACGATATAACCAGTCGCGTCACCCTTGTAAAAGATCAAAATTGTAATAAAAAGTCCAAAGATCGTAGTTTCACCGCCCCTACAATCTTTTTTTCTCAACTAGCGCTTGGCCAGGACTTAATCAAGAAATTCCGTAACGAAAATAAAACCTAACACCCCCCACTCCGCCAAAGAGGATTTAACACTCCGCCACCATGTATTTTTTTAATGTCGGTCAATCGTTTAGTGATTAGTCCATATTCGCCATTATGAAGTATTAACAGCTATTCGACTGTTATTTGCAAACTCTTCAAATTATCTGAAGGTACTTTATGTAAAAAATACAGCGTTTTTATTACGTGAGTTTAAAGGGAAAAATAATTTTATTTACTGCTTCAATTTGAAATTTTAACACCTGTTTCTATTTTTATATTTATTGAAAATTAGGTTTTGAATTTTATAATTATTTTTATGGTGGTTAAAATTGGTTAATCCGCGTATAATAAATAATAATAATCACGGAAATCGGAAACTCCAGCGCAAAATTTCATGTTTATTTTCAGTTAGTTACTTACCTACAAGAATACAGTCCGCGCACCAAAAAAAATCAACGAATTTATTTTCTAGTAGCATATGTTACTCTCAATGAATCCATGTATCCTCATACCAAGTTTAATTTAAATCGGCTCAGTAGTTTCGGAACCTCATCATCATCATATCAGCCCATACAAGTCCACCGCTGAACATAGTCCTTCCCCTATATGACGCCACTTAGCACTGCCCCGCCGTTACTGTGACCAGGAATAACGGAGCTGCCGGGGACTGGGGGCCGTTCCCTATTTGCATACATCATGTAGGGGGGTTTTGCCATAATCACCAGGTTTGGCAGGCGGATTGGTGATCACAGTAAGGTATTAACTAGTACTCAGAAGGAGGCTGCTACCCTTCCTCTGGTGGAATCCCTTAGTCGTCTCTTACGACGTCCACGGGCTGAGTCATTCTGAGATATTCTTACGTCGCGGGCCCCATGGCCAGTTTTGGAGCCTATACGTTACAAATTAAAAAAAAATCCTCGTTATAATAATAAGTAGAGATTTGTAGGTATTGATATTATGTTTAATTGTTGATTATGTTTTTATTACTAGCAGCGCTTCGAGGTTTCACCCGCGTAACTCCCGACCCCGTGGGAATATCGGGATAAAAAGTAGCCTATAGCCTTCCTCGATAAATGGCCTATCCAACACAAAACGAATTTTTCAATTCGAACCAGCAGTTCCTGAGATTAGCGCGTTCAACAAATCAACAACATCAACAAACAAACAAACAAACAAACTCTTCAGCTTTATAATATTATAGTATAGATTAGTGATTTTTTTTTATTACTAGCAGCGCTCCGCTGTTTCACCCGCGTAATTTCCGATCCCGTGGGAATATCGGGATAAAAAGTAGCCTATAACCTTCCTTGATAAATGGACTATCCAACACAAACATATTTTTTCAATTCGAGACAGGAGTTCTTGAGATTAGCGCGTTCAAACAAACAAAATCTTTAGCTTTATAATATTAGTATAGATGGTCGTCGTATTCGTTTTGCGATGGGACTGTATGCTTACGATTACCTATTTATTCAAAACATAAGAGAGCGTCCGCGTCCCCATGTTTTAGCAACAAACATTTGTAATACGGTGGTGATAGTACGAGATCCCTTTAAGAACGACCTTCATCGTGCTGATCAATGGATGAAAAGTATTTTATATCAAACTATCAGCGCTCCGCGTTTTTACCCATGTGACTCCCGATCCCGTGGGAATATTGGGATAAAAAGTAGCCTATAGCCTTCCCCGATAAATGCACTATCCAACACAAAAAGAATTTTTCAATTCGAACCAGTATTTCCTGAGATTAGCGCGTTCAAACAAACAAACAAATAAACAAACTCTTCAGCTTTATAATATAAGTATAGACTAGCAGCGATCCGCTGCTTTACCCACGTAACTCCCGATCCCGTGGGAATATTGGGATAAAAGTAGCCTATAGCCTTCCTCGATAAATTGACTATCCAACACAAAAAGTATAGTTCCTGAGATTAGCGCGTTCAAACAAACAAATTCTTCAGCTTTATAGTATTAGTATAGATATAGGTCTATAAATATATTGCAAATGGGTTGCCTAAAAAAATTCAGTCCAGAATGATTTATTATCTTTACTTCTTTTTTTAGACTTTTTACTGGTTTGAAATGTACAAATTCAATACCAATGAAATACAAAATCTTTATTTTAATTTACCAGAGCAGTGCAAATGACCAGTAACGATATACCTGCCTACCCAAGAGTTACGTTTGCATATTTTAAAAATGCTACGTTCTTTCGATTGGTATGAAATTTGTCTATTAACCGAACCAGAACCAAAAACAAAAATTAAATTGTTAATTAATCATATTCTGAACTGATTTTTTTTAGACAACCCATTTGCAATATATTTATTGACTTATTTAATTTGATAAGTGTAGAATAATTTTCATACATAAAACAGCTCGATGATGGTTGGTCTCAAAGGGATCTTAGACTATGTATCCCTCGACAGGGTCCCATGTCGTTACGTAGGTACAATACTGCCCTTATGATTATGACCCTCGTTTCGGACTTATAGCCTATTATGATTTACATAAACTAATACTGTATTTTTATTGTATTTTTTTCTGGATCTTATTTATTTGTGTCGTTTTTCTGTGTTTGCATGTAGTTACATCTGTGTATTATCTACTAGCTACACCCCCCGGGCTCGATCCCGTGGGAATTACGACGACCCAGTTAGCCCAATGGTCACCATGCCGGACTGCCAAACACAGGGTTGCGGGTTCGATTCCCGCCTCAGACATGCATTAATACTTAGGTATTTGTCTGTGTAATATGAGTATATATTTACAAAAGTTATCTATCCGTCATCTAGCACCCATAACACAAGTCTAGTTACTTAGCTTGGAGCTAGATGGCGATGTGTGGAATGTCCTGTAGTATTTATTATTCATTAATTTTATGATTATTTATCATTTATTGAGGAAGGCTATAGGCTACTTTTCATTTTGATACCCCCATCGGGATCGGGACTTACGCGGGTGAAACAGCGGAGCGCAGCTAGTAACCAATAACCACGTATATGTACCAAATATTTTGTGAGAACCCAATTATTCCGATAAGTAATAAGTTAGGTAGGTAACGTCAATCCAATCCAACCAATTTGATCGATCCTCACTAACCCTTTAGAAAAGGGTTAGTTAGGGGCATAAATTACGATAGAAATCTACATTTTGGGAGCCCGTAAATTAGCGTACGACTCCCAAAAGAGAACCTTTTCGAGCCTTTAACGATTTTTATAAGTGTTAACGATTAGCGTATGGATTAAAATAGAAATGTTTTATAGATAAAGTTAAGTTATTCCGAAATATGGCAAAAAGATGTTATTAGCTTATAAATCTTATAATATAAAAATAAATCGCAAAATGTGTTGTTAAGCGCATAACTCAACAACGCCTGGACCAATTTGGCCAATTCTTTTTTTTGTTGTCTTTGATATTGTCAAGAGAAGGTTTTTATGAAAGAAAATATTAAGAAATTTGCGCAGAAAATGATTACGCAGGTGAAACCGCGGGGCGCAGCTAGTCTGTATATATAAAAATCTTGTGTCACGATGTATGTTACCAATAAACTCCAAAACTACTGAACCGATTTCAATCAAATTTCACATGTACCCGTATTTTGGTCTAACTCGCTTATGTCGTGAATGTAAACGAATAAAATGTATCAATTAATGGTTTCTTAAGCAAGTATTTATTTACTGTTTAGTTTTATGAAGTTCTCATAGATGGCGGTGTACGTTGATTCATTGATAAAATTCATCAATAACGTTTGACATCCAGGTTGTAAATACATCCAATAGATGGCGCTGTTTTCGGGACTTCCGCGGGTGAAATCGCGGGGCGCAGCTAGTTAGCTTATAAATAGACTAGCCCGTGGGAGTATCGGGATAAAAAGTAGCTTATAATACTGTCAATGAATCAACGTATCCTCATACCAAGTTTCATCTAAATCGGTTTAAAATTTCAGAGCCTATTCAATGCAAACAAACAATCAAATCTTCCCTAATTTTAATATTAGTAAATAAATAAGAAAGTACATAAAGAGAACGTAACAAACAGGAAAATAAACCCTAAAAAACATAACCCTCCCTGTTGGATTCGCAGTAGTCGGGTAATTACAAATCCATAGTAATATTATAAAACTGAAAAGTTTCTTTGTTTGAACACGCTAATCTCAGGAACTACTGGTTCGAATTGAAAAAATATTTTTGTGTTGAATAGTCCATTTGTCAAGGAAGGCAATAGGCTATTTTACATTTCGATATTTCCACGGGATCGGGAGTTACGCGGATGAAACCACGGAGCGCTGCTAGTGATAAAAAACATTAAAATGACTAGGATTAAATTTAAAACCTACACTATCTAAAGCTAAACAAGCCAAGCTATCTTCTTTATACCTATTTCATCTCATACATGTCCTCAGGCACTACGGCGTATATAGTTACTGGCGCTGTGTGGCATCTAGACTAGATGAAAAGATAAATAAGATATAATGATTATTAAGGAGAATTAATTTAGATGAATTGCAATAGCAATGAGCAAGCGTGTCATCTAAACCAACGATTTCTTAAATATTATAATCCAAAGATGTTGGATTAACAACATCCGTTACAAATTGTTATGTATTTATGTCGTTATATCTGTCATTCGGTTTTAGTAAGTGACTCCTTACTGTTTTGACGGTTTTATATAACGTTCACACGTCAAAAAAAAATTATCAGCGCCTTATAAAATAGTAATAGCATTCAAAATTGTTAAGTTTTGCTTCTCTCTTTTTACAAGGAAGGAAGTACACGTTTTTTTTAATTATCGCGCTATTCTAGATTTTCAATTAAATATTTTAAACAGAAAATATTATTTGTTTATAATAAGTAGGCTCTGAAATCAAAAGACTCAAAAGGCTCTGAAACAATTTTGATGAAACTTTCTCATTGAATCATCTGGAGTATTTAACTTCGTATTTTTATACTTGCATACTAAAATTGACACGGGAAGTTATAAATAAAAGTACGGATTTAGGTAGAAAAGTAATATCCGTCTAGGTGATAATATATAGTGTGATTTTATTAAGATTTCAAAAATATTCGGTATTCGGCCTATTCGGCCACTTTTTTTACCAAATCTAAAATAATATTTTAACCATAAATCAGCATAGGTATTTAATACTCAAAATCTATCAGTGGTAAATTATGACGAATGAAAACAAGTTTTTCGGAATTTGTTGATAGCAAACGATTCTCCTTTTCCTCCTTTTCCTTCATGAGGCGCCATACCTATTCTTTATACATATAAAATTCTTTGTCCTGGACGACTGACTGACTGACTGACGGATCAACGCACAGCCTAAACCACTGATCGTAGAGACCTGAAACTTGGAGGGTGTTCTTTGTATGACGTAGGCATCCGATAAGAAAAGATTTACCGAAATTCTACACCTAAGGGGGTAAAGAAGGGGGGCAAAGTTTGTATAGGACAACGTGATTTCTTGGTCCAATCTTATTACAACCATTTTCGAGTTCTACGCGGACGAAGTCGTGGGCAAGAGCTAGTCATACCTATATACGGCAAAAAATAATAATAATAGATAAATCTTAGCAAATTCTGCTAGCATTGGACACTGTTTTGCGTTGTCTGACCACCACTTGTACGGATCGGAACCTGTTACCCGCAAAATGTACCTACTAAGTGTCACCGAATATTCCGCGCTTCGGCCGAAAACCTAGCCGAATATTTGGTCTTCGGCAAAATCACTATTCGCGGCATCTCTAGTTATTGATTACCATCTCAATTTCATACCTACCTATAATACTTAATTCGTGAATCGTGATTTAATCTTATAGATAGGTTATGTACAATCGACGCTCAAAATTCCACCGCCACCGTAACGGTTACACTGTGCAGCACTATTGGAACATTATAACAACGTAACCTGTGGATCGGACCACGTCGGTTGGTGTAGCGGGTGGCGGCTTATACCACTCACACAACTAAATACATAGCTAACATGTTGAAAATTATAATCACACTGAGTATGATTAAGATAAAATAAATATTGCAGGACATTCCACACATCGCCATCTAGCCCCAAGATAAGTAACTAGACTTGTGTTATAGGTGCTAGACAACGGATATACTACATGTATACTTTTCTTTTGTAAATATATACTTATAATACATAGAAAAAACCAGACCACAGACAAATATCTAAGCATAAATACTTGTCTGAGGCGGGAATCGAACCCGCAACCCTGTGTTTGGCAGTCCGGCTTGGTGACCATTGGGCCAACTGGGTTAATTAGTTCAATGTTTGTGTGTAACGTCTATTAAAAGAAGGTCGTAAGTCCAATACTTGTGTATAGTAATATCGTTGCAAACTGATAGTGTACTTATGACGCATACTGTATATAGATAGGTATACTTAATGTTATCCTTTAATTGAATTTCCTCTCGAACCATTATAATAATCCATTTAGGTATCAATATCTATTAAATCTTGATCAGTGGAATTTTATGATAAGCCCATAAACTTTCGACCTTTAGAAACTGGGAGATGAGGTTTTTAACAGTTCATTTTTAATCTATTTTTTATCAAAAAATTATGAGGTTCTTAAATCGTCGTATATGTATTGTTCATCATATTTGCAGTGAAGTAAGGTGCACCTATCCTAACTTAGTTTTTAAGACGTTTCAATGTGATTCCATGCGATGATGCATGTTTTCAAATCTACACCTAGGTATATAGGTTATCTTACAAAATGAATTCCTATTTTCCTTTATCATCGCATCACGCGTGAACGGCTGGACAAATTTAGCTTATTCTTTTTTTGTTGTGTTTGTTATTGTCAGGTGAAGGTCTTATTCAAATAGGAAAGTTGCGTCAACAATTATTACGCGAGTGAAACCGCGGAGCGCAGCTAGTAAATAAATTTAATTTGACTTTTGTATAGTATAGTAGCGCTTAATTTGTTACTTTAGAACTTACACGGCCGTCAAAAACTTCAAGACCATAAAAAAATATAATATTAGTCCGTAGTCCTAACAAATGAACCCTTACATTTAATTGTAATTGCTTGAAAAATAAATACTCTTGTTTTTTAATTTTATACAAAAATATAAACAATAGAAGTATTTTCTTAACTAGTGCCTTATCATTACAAAAATATTTTTACACTTCATGATAACAATGATAAAAGTGGCATTGTATGCCCTTGGTACCATTTTCTTAGAAGTATTAAAGTAAATTGCATTGCAATCCTTTTGTTGCATTCCCTTTTATCGTGTGGTCCGTGATATTTTTCTTGGGCTGTAAGATTTAAAAAAAAAACAGAATATAAAACAGTACTTTAACTTAACTAAGATAAAAAATAAATCTATACTAATATTATAAAGCTGAAGAGTTTGTTTGTTTGTTTGAACGCGCTAATCTCAGGAACTACTGGTTCGAACTTTTCATATTGATATTCCCACGGAATCGGGACTTATGTGGGTGAATAAATAAATAAATTTTTATTCACGTACAACATACAAAAGATGTTTAAGAGGAAAGGGTACCGGGTGCTCTCTCCTTACAAACGTAGTCGACTGTTTCCTCCCTGAATAATGACACTAGAGCAAATATTTTGGTTGCATAAAACTTAATACTGCCACGACCATGCCCTTATGTTTGTTTTTATTTCGTTTTTTTGTTTTTAAAATCTTAATTTCTATGATAATTAGAAAATGAAAAAAAACCAGGGCATAGTCATGGCAGTCATAGGTTTTATGCAACAAAAATATTTGTGCTAGTGTCATTATCCGGGGAGGAAAATGCAGACTACGTTTGTATGGAGAGAGCGCCGGTACCCTTTCTTAATACTAAACCTACATATTTTTATAGGTACTTTATAGGTTTTCGAAGCTATGGTACTTTATAGTATTTCGAAGGTTATGACGACCCAGTTGGCACAATGGTCACCATGCCGGACTGTCAAACACAGGGTTGCGGGTTAGATTCCCGCCTCAGACAAGTATTTATGCTTAGATATTTGTCTGTAGTCTGGTTGTTTCTATGTATTATAAGTATATATTTACAAAAGAAAAGTATATAAGTAGTATATCCGTTGTCTAGCACCCATAACACAAGTCTAGTTACTTACCTTGGGGCTAGATAGCGATGTGTAGAATGTCCTGCAATATTTATTTATTATTATTTTATTTATTATTGGTCACTTTAAAAAAAAATGCCCAGAGGGAAAGAGGATGTAGCTAATCTAACCTCTTTGTTGGAAGGTAAATAAATTATAGAATTATCTAGGTAAGTAAGTACCTACCTACTATATAGGTAAGTGAAGAAAATCTACATAGCCTTAGCCGCCTATTATTATTTTAAAAGTATCCCGACAATTTCTACAGTAGGTAGACTATTAAGAATAATACTAGTCAAGTGCGAGACTGACTCGCGCACGAAGGGTTCCGTACTATTACGATCGATACAATATATCGGGCAAAAAGTCCTAAGAAATATTCTTCGGAAATATTGTATGCCAGACGAGGCTTTATATGTTTAAAAGTCGTTTGCCTGCCCTTTTGGAAGTACATGTATTTAATTAACAATAAAAATATTGCTTAAATATAGTAAACATGAAAATAACCTAAAATTCTTAAAAACAAACTTACCTACTCAAAATAATATTTACTTATTTTTTAATAGGTATTTGTTGTTAGCTAGAGCGGCAACAGAAATACATCAACTGTGAAAATTTCAACTCTCTAGCTTATATGGTTCTGGTGACAGACAGACGGACAGACGGACGGACAGCGAAGTCTTAGTAATAGGGTCCCGTTTTTACCCTTCAGGTACTGAACCCTAACAACAGTCTACAATCTAGATATTATTAAACTAGATAGACTAGTATTTTTCCGCAAAGCTTCAATTTCGTACATTTTAAAGTGTGAGAAGCAACACGCGGCGAAGAACCCCGCAAAATAAAACACCATAAGTAACAAAAAAATGTTACTTTCTCTATAACCGTACTGTCTATTATGAACTTATCCATCTGTCGGGCCGAGTTTATTATTTAAAAAGTTGTTATGGCCTTTACAACTAAAAAAACTGCAGGTACAAATTATTGTCCCTCTCTTAAAACTTTAGAACGAAGTTCGTTCGTCCCGCTTTCGTTTGGTTTGCTAACTTCACGCTTGTGTATAAACGCACTATTTGCTCCGTGACTTAAAACATAACAGAAACATTTATTGACATTACAAAGGTATTCAAACATCACGAACTGTAACTTAATTTAAAACAAACTCAAAACGTAATGTTAACAAGTTGGAATAGAAGGAACAAACTAAATTGAACCCGGTTGCCATTGTTGATGTCTATAACCCGGCGGAGTTAAGACAGACTAATGCTTCTTGATCGCATACGAAAGCGTGGGTACAACTTCATTCCGTAAACTTATACTTGTACGAATGTTCCACAGTCGCACGCTGGATTCGCCGTCGGGTGCGTGTCTCACTCGCGTCTTTCCCGAAAAACTTTTCAAATCAATCGAAATTCTCTCAATTCCTTCGCGAAATCGAATAACATCCCGTTATAACTTTGTAAAAGTATCGATATTTAGTGCTTTAGTGTTGTTTTAGTTGAATTTCAGTGTTTTTGAGTGCATTCTTCAGTGATTCATCTCTTGTGGTCCGAGAAGTTGTGTCACAGTGGTCTTATAAAAAAAAAATACTAGCTACAGTGAAGTGAATATCGGATTGCTTACAATGAAACTATAATAACAGGACTTTAAAAAGGTGAGTTTTTAAATGATGTTATCAACCTTACAGCTACCTAGTATTCTATTGTAAGTTTGTATGTACCTACTTGGAGCGGAGATAGAAATTGCTTTGTTAGGCCGTTTATTGTTGCTAACTCTCTATAACTATAGTAGGTATTGAGTAGGTATTTGTATATTTGAGGGCAGAAAAACGTTGCAGGCGTCTGATTGACGCCAGTCCAGAAAACTCTTGAGTTATTTATCTACCTCATTGTGCCTCCTGGTTCTACTTTTATGTACCAATTGATCGATTGGTAGGCACCTAATTATCATATTCTCTGCTTTGAAGGGTATCCCAAGTTTACCATCCCAGCATCTGAAATTAAAAGGGTACCTATGCCCACTGCCCCTAAAGTACATCATCTCGCGGTTTCAACCATGTAATTCCCGATCCCGTGGTAGGAATGACGAGATAAAAAGAAGCCTATGACACTCCTAATGAATCAATGTATCCTCATACCAAATTTTATGAAAATCAGTTCAGTAGTTTCGGAGCCTATCAATTCAAACAAACAATCGAATCTTTCCTCTAAATAGTATAGATTTTGACTGTACACACTTGAAACCTAATGCAATTGGTTTTATGGATATGTTAGTAATAATAAGTAAATTAGGAAGTTTAAAAAAAAAGACAAATTAGGTTCAACATGCCACGGCAAAAATGCCAGTCCCGTTAGGTCTTTTATTCTTATGTTTGAGATCTCCAGTTCCATTTAACACAAAAATTCACTCTCATAGCTTACCCAATAAAAATCCACCTACCATATATCTACAGTACCTACAATTTGTGATTTATTATTATTGTTCTGTCAAAGAAAAGAAGGAAATCGTGAGAAAAATACCTATCATTCGTCCGGAAAGCCAATCTACATTCTTCGTCGTCAAAAATTTCAAGAATGATTTATATTTGTCTTAATAATAAACATAAATTCAAGTCAGTTGACTTATTTTGACAATTATTTGATAATGTCGTCAAGTGGATTGAAAATTGTGAAATGCATCAAGCGGATTGACAATTGTAAAAGACGTTCAAGTAGATTGACAATTCGTATAGGTAAGACGTCAAATCGATTGGCAACAGCTGTAAAGCGCGTCAAGTGGATTGACATCTATAAAATTTGTCAAGCTGACTGACATGACATACGTGCCAAAAAAGTTGCCATTTTTAAGCAATTTCAAATAGAATTTCTTTTTCTATTAATTATGGCTTTGCACGGCTTGTGCATTTAGCCAGTGTCAAGTTATGTTTTGCATCAAATTATGATCCGATTTTTCATAAATCGGGCCTTAAGTGTTTCAAAACAGTCAAATTCGTCATAGTCCGTCAAGTCAGGGGCTATAGTAAAGCGGTGGCAAGTTTCAAATAGGATTGGTCTTCACCAATCTATACTAAAACGTCAGAATAAAAAAAATAAAAAATAAAAATTGCAGGACATTCCACACATCGCCATCTAGCCCCAAGCTAAGTAACTAGACTTGTTATGGGTGCTAGACAACGGATATACTACCTATATACTTTTCTTTTGTAAATATATACTTACTATAACACAAATAAACAACCAGACCACAGACAAATATCTAAGCATAAATACTTGTCTGTGGCGGGTATCGAACCCGCAGCCCTGTGTCTGGCAATCCGGCATGGTGACCATTGTGCCAACTGGGTCGTCGTAAAAAGCAAAATGCGTCTTGATTTGATGCTGATTTGTTTGGAATTATTGTCCTAGAACTAGTAGAATACCATTACTTCGAAATTCCCTAACCAATAAACAAAACTTTGACCTGATCTCATACATAACCACCGTTTCCTTATCCATAATCTCACATACAAACCCTACCGCTTCAAGACACGACTGGTTTTGAAATCATAAGAAAACAAACCGGTTCTTGAGTCGATAAATAACTAGATCGTATCTCTTATCGGATGCATCATTTATTAATGATAACAGTTACAGTGAATATTGGTTGTGGAGTGACGCAATCTTTGTTTTTAGATTTACTCTGTTTTCTTTTAGTACTTAGCAGAAGCTATGTGCGTGTTCGGAACTGCTGACACCATACCCATTTCGGCCGTCAAGATATACGCTCGTAGCTCGCTCTTCTGCTTTCCGGTTTCAAGGCAAGCACTAATAGACGATCGAACCCGGTGCGATCTTTTTTTTTCTAGACTTATGTTATGGGTGCTAAACAACGGATATACTACATAAATACTTTTCTTTTGTAAATATATACTTATAATTCATAGAACAACCAGACCACAGACAAATATCTAAGCACAAATACTTGTATGAGGCGGGAATCGACCCCGCAGCCCTGTGTTTGGCAGTCAGACGTAGTAACCATTGTGCCAACTGTTCAAAAAAGAAGGTCTTAGATATTGCGATGCTTGGTACGCTCCGTATTATAATTTCAGTCAATGTGGTCGTGTGTAGAGCAGTCTGCGAATATGGTACGGAGCGCACCAAGTTCGCTGTGCGGACCGCACCGGGTTTGATCGTCAATTAGTACTTTTATGCTCAGATTGGATTATTCGGCAGTGCTCCTACATTTGTCGTTTAGACTGTACCTATCAAATTATAATGTACCAGCTTATAATTCAATATTCGTACCGTACTTTGACGAACTTTTCTCTTTGAATCTGTGACGTATTTTTCGTGTGCTAGATAAGCGTGGTCCATTCCCGCAATCTATTCCGATATCTACGAAGACAGATTTCTTCTGACTAGGTTATCTAATATTATTCTAATTTATTTGGGGTCGGCGAAGTCTCTAGACTCTAGAGCTCATACATACGACATAGTGATTTGGCTTTATGATTTTATAGGTAACATTAAAATAAATAAATATTACAGGACATTTTACACGTCGCCATCTAGCCCCAAGCTAAGTAACTAGACTTGTGTTATGGGTGCTAGACAACGGATATACTACTTAAATACTTTTCTTTTGTAAATACATACTTATCTATAATATAAAAATGAATCGCAAAATGTGTTGGTAAGCGCATAACTCAACAACGCTTGGACCAATTGGGCCAATTCTTTTTTTGTTGTGTTTGTTATTGTCCGGAGAAGGTTTTTATGAAAGAAATAATTAAGAAAATTGCGTAGAAAATTATTACGCGGGTGAAACCGCGGGGCGCAGCTAGTAATATATAGAAACAACCAGACCCCAGACAAATATCTAAGCATAAATACTTGTCTGAGGCGGGAATCGAACCCGCAACCCTGTGTTTGGCAGTCCGGCATGGTAACCATTGTGCCAACTGGGTCGTCATTGAAATGCTGTTGTAGCCTACCTATGGTTTACTGCAACCCCTGATGAGGCTCAAGGTGTGATGATCATCACAAGGTTCCCAAATCCTTTAAGTACTTAGTTCTTGCGACACCCCCTGGTAGGGTAAGCCAATTCTATGCCGGAGACTACACAAAATATCTCCTAGATTGATTTACCAGTAAATAAGGAACTTTTGCAAGTCAAAGTCTCAAAGTATTTTTATTTTGTCTAAACTTTGCTGTTACGGAACGATTTTATAGCTTTAAAGTTTGATGGAGCTTTTAAATTATTCTTAAAGCTAGCCTAAGTAGGTACTAGGTAGTAGCGAACTGTCTTAAGCGAGGAAAAGTTTTGCATACGGTGGGTGCATACCTTAAGTCTGAGCGGTAGGTATTACTCGCAAATTCACTTTGGATGCAAATTTTATTTATAACTGAAGGAAAAATTTATAGAAAGCGTTATTGGTTAGGTACCTAGATAGTTAAGAAGTCATTCCAAGACTTGTTTCAAATTGAATTTTATTTGAGTAGACACAGAATAAAAGTATTATCCTGAGCCATAATAACTTGAGTTGAAAATCCATTGAATAAACACGACACTTTTTAAACTTACAAGATTTGTATTCATAATTATTTCACCGGGTCTTCAATGATTTAAGAGTCATATTGTGTCTCCTTCCAACCATGACTATTGCAACATAGTCGAAACATCGAAGTAGGAGAAATAAAAATAAAAAAGTAGGTAGGTATGCTATTAAAAACCGGGAAAATAATTGCTATAAACACCACACGATAATACCACTATTTTTAATCACGTTAAAGGTTTTAATGAAAAAAGTGATTTACGGTGTTCACTTTGTATCAACATGAATCATCATTTTACAATATTACCCGAAATGCTGAAATGAAATATGAATTCTGCAATATATCCTACATTCTGCGTAAAAATAACGCGCGAGAAATACATGATCAACATAAAAATCCGTTTTCCTGTAATTTATCAAAGTGTCCAATTAAAATCTCAGACTTCATGGTAGGACACCTGTCCAACACGTTCAATTTTAATACAAGTTTGTATTAAGGTGAAAGGGTACCGGCGCTCTCTCCATACAAACGTAGTCGACTGTTTCCTCCCTGGATAATGACACTAACATGAATATTTTTGTTGCATAAAACTGCCATGACTATGCCCCTATGTCTTGATTTTTTTTATTTTCTAATTATCATAGAAAGTAATATTTAAAAAGAAAAAAACATAGGGGCATGGTCATGGCAGTTATAAGTTGTATGCAACAAAAATATTTGTTCCAGTGTAATTATCCAGGGAGGAAACAGTCGACTACGTTTGTATGGAGAGAGCGCCCCGTACTTTTTCCTCTTAAAACGACACCTAACCAAAATATCGTTAAATGCCGCACAAGACATAACGTTCATAAGTGCAACTTGCAGCAAAGTTGATAAAAAAATATTATTCTACTAATCTTAAATTTTTCCCATACATTTTTGATAGAAAGCTTAAATCAAGAAGGAGGAACCGATAGGTGGAAATATAACTTAGTATTTAAATTTTGCTACAAGTGGCCCAAACAACTGGTGAAGCTGACCTAGCTGGCATTAAAAAGAGACCAAAAGAATTTTCTGAAACAAAAACTGCATAGTACCAAAATAGTTAATATTTTAACCTCTGAATAATTTATTAAACTCGCTTTCTCTCGAAACAGCGAGGTAATTACATTCAGACGAGTGTCTGGAACCTCAGCTAACTGCAGACACAGGGTGTCTTAAAATAGAACCCTAATGCAATTCAATACCAAGTTGGAGCACTTATCTACCTACCTACTTTGTTTTAGATATTTACCTAACTACTAAGCGGTGAATAATATAGAACACTAGCTGCGCCCCGCGGTTTTACCCGCGTAAGTCCCGATCCCGTGGGAATTTTGGGATAAAAAGTAACCTATGTGTTAAACCAGGTCTCCAGCTATTTAGATACCGAGTTTCATTGCAATCGGTTCAGTAGTTTTTGCGTGAAGGAGTAACAAACATACACACTAGTAGGATTCGTAATGTAAATTGAAAGAAAGAAAATTCATACAGTTATTTGGACAATTATCCGATTTACAAGCCAAAAAATTACAATATTTTAAGTAAGTACTACCTACCTACGTAATAATAAAGCACCTAACAAAAGACTATTGCTTGAACTCAAGCATGTTTGTTTATGGTTTAATTGATTATAGTATAGTTGTAAAGCATTTCTGCATATTTATCAACCCACTTGACGCCTTTTACAATACTTATTCTACTTGAGGCCTTTTGCAATTGTCAATCTATTTGACGCCTTTCCAATTGTCAATCCACTTGACGCCTTTTACAGTTTTTGTTTTATTTAATGACTCTACCTGCCTCTGGATTACTTTAAGGATAATCCCTAGGCTTAGGCCGTAATTTCAAGAACACTCTGCTTTACTTAATTCTAGAATTATTTTTAATACTTAAGTCAGATAAAAGGTATTGGAGAAGAATTTATGTATTCCGGGAAAAAGGAGCGGTTCCTTACTTAAGTTACTTAATTCTCACATCTGTGACAAAGCTTTTTATAAGAAATTGAACTTTATTTTTTTAAGCTAAGCACGAAGCGGTACGAATCATGCGACCCTTTTAAAGTAACCAAAGCAATAATCCTACAAATCTATACCTATTTATATATATTACATATATCCATACTATACGTATAGACCACAGACAAATATCTAAGCATAAATACATGTCTGAGGCGGGAATCGAACCCGCAACCCTGTGTTTGGCAGTCCGGCATGGTGACCATTGTGTCAACTGGGTCGTCATGACCAAATATTGATTGCAAGAAGGTCGTAAGTAGCTATAGCTTTGTGATTGTGACACTTCTCTGCTTCTGCATTGTTGGCTCTACATCCTAATTCTAGCTACCTAAAATTACAAATCTGATAGATAGATAGATAAATTCTTTATTGTAAACCAATTTCAAATAACATCCTACTAATATTATAAATGTGAAAGTTTGTGTGTATGTGTGTATGTTTGTTACTCCTTCACGCTAAAACCACTGGACCGATTGCGATGAAATTCGGTATCTAGATAGCTGGAGACCTGGATTAACACATAAGCTACTTTTTATCCCGATATTCCCACGGGATCAGGACTTACGCGGAAGAAAACGCGGGGCGCAGCTAGTTAATAATAAAAATCAAAGTCTAAGTGTTACAAAGGGCGGCCTTATCGCTCAAAGCGATCTCTTCCAGGCAACATTTGGATGGACAAGAAGTTGAGGAAGGTGAAGGGTAGGGTGTTTAAACTAAGGTAATTAAATAAGATTCCGAAAGATTGTTTGTGTAGTGTTCTAAAAAAAATGAAGTCAGGTCAGTTTGTCGTTAGCTTTATGTTGTGGAAATTCAAAGGTTCAGCATTTCGACTTGTAAGACTAAAATCTAATCGAAAAGTTCTGTTCAAATCCAATCTTTCTTCGAGTTCGATTCGGTCCTTTCCCGATGCCATCCTTGATTTCTCAACGATGTTTTTAACACGTTTTCTTTGTTAACTTACCGCTTCAACAATTCCTTTTTTATTTAACTGTTGGAAATCCTATCCTGCTAATGTTTGTGCGTTAGTACCTAGGTATGTGTGTGTTTGTTTGTATCTTTGTCCCGCTTCCAAGCAAGAAAATTTGCTAAGTCTTTGCGTTATTAATTGCATTGCGCTTAAATGAAAACTCTTCGGTTTGAACTTGACAAGAAGTTTATACGTAGAAATTGTTTTTCCGGGTCACAATCCCGTATTTTAAATTTCTCCAAAAAAAAAGATGATAAAAAGATCTTTAACATAATATTTTTCATTACTCACTCATACTCCTAAAGTAGGTGTAAAGGTGCCTGAAGAGTGAGTAGAAAGAAAAACTTTCAGCCCTAGGGAGAATCGCTTTCACTGACAGCTGTCATGTCAAATTATGGCTTAGCACGACGTGTGCAATGTGCTTGTAGCTAGTATCAGTATCATTACGCATTAGGAACCTAACCTCCTTGCTTTGCAAAACACTACATAATGTATAACCTCTATCGATATCGTCTAATAAATCGATGGAACACCTGCATTTTCACAAGTGTCATGTTCCGGTACCATCATGGTAAACGTCACGCGTGTCGTGTTTGTTTAATAATAATATCGCTCATTTGGGCTTGTGTTATGGTGACGAGTGACGAATAGAAGACTTATTTATACTATAAAGGAAAAAATATAAAAAGGAAAAAAATAATCTCAATACTTTATCGTTCTCCTATGACGTTATCACGTAAAATTATCTAACGTAAACTGACTTTACAGACAACCATTTTTATAGTCACATATCTTTATGTCACAGAGTAACAAGCGCGAACACTTTCACATAAAAACACACAGATTTACGAAGATATATAGGTGTTAAAGATCGTAATAAAACATTTCATGTTCCTCTCTCTTCCGCACATCAATCTTTCTATAGGTTAGCTTGTAAAAATAATGTAGATTGTTATCTGGATTGGTAACAAATAGTTTTGATAGATTTATGTCATGTAGGGATGCAACATCGTTCATAAAATAGGTACATCGATGTTTTTGAAAGTGAAACATCGATGTTTTCAAAAGTGCAACATCGATGTTTTCAAAAGTGAAACAAATGTTTTCAAAAGTGAAACAAATGTTTTCAAAAGTGAAACATTGATGTTTTCAAAAGTGAAACTTCGATGTTTTTAAAAGTGAATTGTTGATGTATCCAAAAGGAATTTTTTCTTAGTAATAGTAGGCCTAGGCGAATTGAATTCAAGCTTTTCAATCATGTCCTGACTATATTTGGGGCTCAGTTGAACCTACTAGAAATGTTAAATCCTAGATGTTCGATTTTTTTCATGAAACTCATTAAAAAACCACTAAGAACCATTACCTCAAATCGAGTACGTATTGTATTTATAAAACAGACCGACGTCTTAGTAATAGGATCCCGTTTTTACCCTTTGGGTACGGATAACGGAACCCTAAAACCAATAACAGATTACGCCGCATGACGCTATTAGGTATTTGAAAAAAATAACATTACGTTGCTATGGCTGCCTTGTCAATAACGCTCACGTTCCCGTAACGCGAGCGTGACGTCACACTATTTTGTGAGTACAGTAGTCATATATTTTTAACACTGTCACGTCAAAAATTGTTTAAGAAAGATGGACATCGATGTTTTGAAATATCGATGCATGGTTTGCATCCCTAACAATTAGTTTCAATAGATTTTATAAGTTTGAATAATCTATGACACGTCGTCTTGTAGTAGTAAATCAAAGAGTATAAAACTACGCGAGTAGCGTACAGATACGGCGATAATCCTTATCTGTCTATCAGAAATCTGTTCCTAGTGAAAACGTGATGGATTACATAGACGCATGAATAATTGTATGAGTCTTTACTGATTGTATCGGATATCTGTTCAATTTTGGTGAAAACGTGATAGTTTTAGATGCATAGATAGTTGTGTCCGTCTTCCCTGACGTGTTCAAATTTGGGTGGTCTTGCAAGTTTGCCACCTTGGTCGACATACGAGCAAAGAGACGCGCTACTGACACCAACCAATCAACTTCTTCCACTTCATTGTTTACCTGCTCGAAGTGTGGCTGATCTGTGCGATCACGCTACTAAGCCAGCAAGAGAGGTGCCGCTGCTACTTAAGGCGCTCTTCCAGTACCGTGTGTAGGTATTCACATTACCTTAGCCCTCGCTCTCAAAAACGTAGCGGGCTGCGTGCTATATGTTATATTTGATCGATATGCAAAACATTTTAGCATTATTACAACAAATATAGTTCCTAGAGGTCAAAACCTATCATTTGATTCATTTTTAGAAACACTCGTTAACTATTTTTAAATAAAACCCGATAAACGATCTAATAATTGTCTGTTTCCTAACATTTTTTTTATCGATCGAAGTTGTTCATATCATGTTTTCAACCACAATAAACAAAAATATGGTTATTAATCTACAATATCCATTTATATCCAAATAACAAAAAAAGAGTATTTGATTACTTAGAGTTGCTTAAAACAAAGGTCGATTTTGGTAGCTTTATTAGCACCTGCCTTTAAATCGTTTGGAGATTTAATAGGCCAATGATGATGATGATGATGCAAGTGAGGAGTGGTCACTTGGACAGGTATATTTTAAACGCAAGTGCTACATCTTAGACCGCATCGTCACTTACTATCAGTGTTACCAACTTCATGTCTTATTTACAATCTCACAATATCCCGGCAAAATTAATATCAAGAGTACCAAATCACCGCAACATTGGACTTGCATTACAATTAAATTGAGATTGTATTGATATTAAATTCAAGAGTAAGGCAGCTGGTATGTAGTCAAACAGACCCATCTATTGTAAAATAACCGGCCAAGTGCGAGTCGGACTCTAGCACGAAGGGTTCCGCACTATGTTTTATAGGAGCCCCACCTTATTTTTTTCTGTGTTTTTAGTATTTTTTGTTATAGTTGGCAACAGAAATACATAATCTGTGGAAATTTAAACTGTCCATCTATCACGGTTATACAGCCTGGTGGCCAGACGGACAGACGGACCAAAGTGGCACTGTTCTTACCCTTTGGGCACAGATCCCTCAAAATTATATTAATGTATAATTTTTTAATTTTTTTTTTTTTTTTTTTTTTTTTACTTACTTAATTTCTGGGTGGGGGTATTTTTGATTATTTATTTTTATTTTGTGTTTATTATTATTATTTTTAGTTTTTAATTTTGTGTATTTTGATTTGATGTTTCATTGATGTTTTGACATTTAATTTTGTGTTTTAAATTGGAATAAATAAGTTATAATGTATAAGTATTTTTTTAATTTTGAGTTACTAATTAATTAACATTCATATCGCTACTCTTTTTTATAACAATAAATATAAAAATCAAAATCCTAACAAGACTAACTTTTATAACAACTCACTTCGGGCTAAAGTTTTGACTTTTACAAATAATAAAAAAATACATACAACCGAATTGAGAACTTCCTCCTTTTTTTGAAGTCGGTTAAAAATATTTTAGACTAATAACTATTAAGAATAGAAAAACATCAAAAGCGTTACATCATCATCATTATTTGTAGATATTAGGTTCTTTGAACACTTTGTATAGAGTGTCAGTTCTAAAAGCTACGACTTAAATATCCTTAATCTATGGAAACACTTTTTTGTACCGGATAAAAAAGACACCAGAAATAGAGCACTGCATGGAAGCGAGCATAGTTAGTTTTTGCTTCAAGTTTAGGGTCAACACAGACTAGGTTAAGGGATGATTTACATTGGACCAGGCCCTGTGCGGGCCGGGCCGTGGACGTGATCCGAACGGCCCGCACGGGACACGTTGTAATATAAATTGCTTGATACGAAATGTATGTAACGTTTCAAATACGTGCCCGTCTAATGTAAATCATCCTTAACTATATAATCACAGACAACGACTGTTCTAAATCACTAATGATTAGATGATCTTATTTAGGGATGAAAACCAACTAAAATATTGTTTATTGCCTTTAAGCGATAAGGCCGCCCTTTGTGACACTTGAACTTAAACCTTTCGATTTGGAACTAGTTTTAAAACCCGCTAAGTGCGAGTCGGATTCGCGCAGGAAGGGTTCCGTACCATTATAATTATTCTAGTTTTTAGTAGGTATTTGTTGTTATAGCGGCAACAGAAATAATCATCATTGAAAATTTCAACTGTCTAGCTGTCAAGGATCATGAGATACAGCTTGGTGACAGACAGAGAGACGAAATCCGATTTCCTCTTTTGTTTGCTTCTAAAGGTCGCTACGTACGTAACGGGAAAAACCACGGACGGAACGGGGACGTGACGTGCATCGTTCATAAAGTGTTCGTGGTCTTTAAATATACGTAACGTGATTTTTCTCGTGCCGGACGGGACATGACGATTTTTTCATATAAAAATATCACGTCCCGTCCGGCAGGAGAAAAATCACGTTACGCATGCAGAGACTCTTTAATCGGCAAGCTATCAGCTGATCAAAATGTATGTAGTCTGCGGTGGCCCTTATTGACGTTGATTTAAAGTTTCTGATTTATTTATAATCCAATTAGGTATGTTGGTTTAGTTTTAAGAATCTTTGTCTGTGAGTAAGTGGCTTGTTAAAGTATTTGGTTCATTTTTAAGTTTAATGAGTTGTTCTTTTGTTAGGTAGATAGATAGATAGATAGATAGATAGATAGATAACTTTATTTGTACAACACAGGAAAAAACAGAACACTATATACACAAAGCGAAGTAACAGCTATAAAGCATAAGTTGCACAAATGGGCGGCCTTATCGCTGAAAGCGATTTCTTCCAGGCAACCTTTGGATGGAAAAGAACTGATTCAGCTTTAATGGTAGGTTGTGAATTTCCTCAAGCAGGATACCAAACATAACCTGTAACAGGTGATAATATAAAGTATTTACATAAATATGGCTTTAAAATATCAAATTATACATACAATACATACCAATATATAATTATATACATAGATACAAAAAAAAAAAAACATATAAACATGCATAAATAATACAGGAATACATATGGATATTAGACAGTACTGAGGTAGTGATCAGTTACCATAGATTTGAAAATGGGTAGGGACTTAGCAGATCGGATGGGTTGAGGCAGGGAATTCCAGAGTATCACTGAGTGAAAAGAGAAGGATTTTTTGTAGAAAGTGGAGTTGAGGGGAGGAGCCTGAAGGAGAAGGGATTCTGTTGATCGGAGTTGTCGTGAATGGGCGTCACTCAGGAACTAGAAACGTTCTCTGAGGTAGTGAGGAGAGGAGGGAGTGAAAAGGATTTTGTAGAGGAAGCAAAGGATATGAACATTCCGGCGAAGGCGGATTGGCAACCACTTGAGCTTATGGCGAAATTCAGAGACATGGTCATATTTGCGAAGCCCAAATATGAACCGTATGCAGACATTTTGAAGTCGCTCAAGTTTGTCGAGTTGCTCTTCGGTCAGATCGAGGTAGCAGATGTCCTAGGTACCTACTTAAGAGGGTAACATACTGCGTACTTTTCCATGTAAAATAAATAGTGCTATTGGCCGATTTCGATGTAGTAATTTTGAAACACCGACGCAAAAACAGGGGTGTTATAAGTTTGACGTGTCTCTGTGTGTCTGTGGCATCGTAGCTCTCGAATGGATGAACCGATTTTGATGTTTTTTTTGACGTGTTAACTTATAAGTGTGACGTCATGCGTTCCATTAAGTTATTGACAAGGTAACCATAGCAACGTATTGAAGTATGCAAAATGGTAATGTCAACGATATAAAAGATTTCTTATGACGGTATCACGTATTTTTTTTTTGTTTGAAAGTGAATTAATCGAGGGCTATGTTTAATAAAAATCGGTTCAGCCGTTGAAAAATTATATGCAATTTTCCTTTTCAGTCGGGTTTTTTTTAATTTAGCTGACAAGTATTTTTTGACGTTCGACTGTTCGTTTGTCTGTCACAAGGCTGTATCTCTTGAACCGTGCTAAATAGTTCAAATTTTCAAATATTAAAACAAAGTCGCATTTTGCTGTCTGTCCCTATATTATTAGATCTTTAAAACTACGCAACGGATTTTGATGCGTTTTTTTTTAAATATCAAGTGTTTTAAGAGGAAAGTTTTAGTATGTACTAGCAGTGCTCCGCGGTTTCACCCGCGTAAGTCCTGATCCCGTGGAAATATCAAAATGAAAAGTAGCCTATAGCCATCCTCGATAAATGGACTATCCAACACAAAAATATTTTTTCAATTCGAACCAGTAGTTCCTGAGATTAGCGGGTTCAAACAAACAAACATACTCTTCAGCTTTATAATATTAGTATAGATATAAAAAAAAAACTATTAAATAAAACAGTTAATAAAACAGTTGCGGATAATAGCTAGTAGGTATAAACAGAAAACTCGACCCCGGGTCAGACTCGCACTTGGCCTGTGTTTTTTTGTTGCTGGAAGTTATGGCAGTCGCAGTTGATATGCTGACATTCTTCACAACGAATTGTTACAGGTGTCAGGCAGTTAACAGCTTGTAAAAAGCATAAAACAGTGATTTTTATTTTATTGCCGGTTGTAAATATCGAAAATATTCTCATTCCTGTACCTGTCCTACTTGGGATTTATGTTCAATCTGTTTTTATAGTTCTTTCCTATGATTTAAAGTTTATTTATTCTATAGTTACTGTTATTCTATACTCAAATTTATGAAGAGGAAGATTTTTTGTTGAATAAATGACATTTATTTGTTAAATCAGTTTGTTTATTTGCATATTTGTTTGTTTACCGTCAAACGACTAGCGACTGGACAAATTCGGATGAAAATTGGAATATGATTAGCGTTAGATAAGATTATGGGATTGAATCCTTACGCGGTTGAAGCCGCTGGACGCTGCTGGTTTGGTAAAAAGATGTCACAACTACGATATAAGTGTGGTAAATTGATCATTGCATAGAGGCGGTTTATGACGCGCGAGCGGAACGCGAGCGTGTTCAAAATGCCGAGATGCAATGATCAATATCTACACGCGTATCGTACGTTTTTTATCACAGATGCAAATAAAAGAAAAGACTTGTTAAAATAAATTAAAATAATACGTTGGATTATGAGCCTAAAAGCCGTTTAATAAGATCCACTTTATGAGCAACTTATACAAATAAAAGTTTTCAAAATAATTAGGTTTTAGTTAAATGAAGGTCCTACTATGTCCTACTGTATATAAGTAGTATATCCGTTGTCTAGCACCCATAACACAAGTCTAGTTACTTAGCTTGGGGCTAGATGGCGATGTGTGGAATGTCTTGCAATATTTATTTATTATTATTATTATTATATGTATAATGTTTGTAATTACGAATGAGCTCCGTAGATAATGGACCGACTTTGATGAAACTTAGTATACGGATACATTGATTCATTGACTCGATGACCCAGTTGGCACAATGGTCACCATGCCGCACTGCCAAATAAAGGGTTGCGGATTCAATCCGCCTCAGACAAGCAATTATGCTTAGATATTTGTCTGAGGTCTGGTTGTTTCTATGTATTATAAGTATATATTTGCAAAAGAAAAGTATATAAGTAGTATATCCGTTGTCTAGCACCCATAAGACAAGTCTAATTATTTAACTTGGGGCTAGATGGTGATGTGTGGAATGTCCTGCAAATTAATCCGATTTAAATTTAATGGAATGAATATTGTTCGAATCTTGACCAACCTCTTTAACCGCATACTCGAGACCGGCGAGATCCCTGCCCAATGGAGATTGAGTATTATTACCCCGGTTTTCAAGGGCAACGGATCGGTGCAGGAGTGTGGCAGTTATCGAGGTATAAAGGTCATGTCCCACACCATGAAGCTCTACGAACGGATAATCGACTCTCGGATCCGACAGGAGTGCACTGTCTCTGGGTGTCAATATGGTTTCCGCCTCGGGCATGGCACCATGGACCCTGTTTTCGCCCTAAGGATCGTTATGGAGAAATACAGGACGAAGAATACGCCTCTGCATTTTCTATTTCTAGATTTGCAGAAGGCCTTTGACTGTGTTCCTCGCATGATGATCTGGTGGGCGCTGCGGTCCAAAGGGGTGCCGGAAGCCTATGTTGAAATCATCAGAGACATGTACCGAAATTCTGATTCCGTGGTGCGAACTGCTGTTGGTGACACTAAACCCTTCCCCGTTACCGTTGGAGTTCACCAGGGTTCCGTCCTAAGCCCGTTCTTGTTCAGCGTAATATTGGATGCACTGTCCGTTGCCATCAGGGATGCACATGAGCAGCCTCCGTGGCTGCTCATGTACGCTGATGATATTGCGCTGGCGGATTCGGATAAGGGGCGGCTGGTCCAACGTGTACACACGTGGAAAGAGTCGCTTGAGAACGGCGGTTTGCAACTGAATGTGGCGAAGACAGAGTACTTGGCTTGCAATACCACAGATCCCACACCCGTCTGCGTAGACGGTCATATGGTCGAGTGGACGGACCAGTTTAAGTACTTGGGATCTGTGCTTCACGCGTCTGGCGACATCGATTGCGACGTCAAGTCACGCATTTCAGCGGCTTGGGCCAAGTGGCGTGAGGTGACTGGTGTCATTTGTGACCCCAAAATGCCGGTTAAACTAAAGGGACAGGTCTATAAAACCATCATTAGACCTGTCCTTTTGTATGGTAGTGAGGCGTGGCCGGTGCTTGAGCGACATAAGCAAGAGCTGCGTGTCACGGAGATGAAGATGTTGCGCTGGATGTGTGGAGTGACGCGAAAGGATCGCGTCAGGAACTCTCGCATCCGGGGCAGCCTTCATGTCCGAGACATTGCAGATAAATTGCAAGAATGCCGCCTACGCTGGTACGGTCACGTCTTGCGAAAACCGGCTAGTTACGTGGGGAACAAATGTCTTGCCATGGCGCCTCCGCCGGGTCGTGGCAGACTGGGTAGACCCAAGAAGTGCTGGCTTGACGTCGTAAAAGGTGATATGCGTGCAAATGGGCTTACAAACCAAGATGCTGAAGATCGTGCGAAGTGGAGGCGTAAAAGCAGGAAAGCGGACCCTGGGCTCCCGAGAGGGATGCAACCGGGAATAACGCTCGGATGATGATGATGATGAATATTGTTCGAGATATTATTTTAGCGAACCACTTTAATCCGAACGGATTTAGTATCGAATTCAATTCTGCGAAACACTTTGCATCGACGAACGTTTCTAGGATTCAAAGTATCCGGGCGCATACCAAGTTTCACCATGATTGGTATGCCTATTAGTTTCAGAGCCTATATCTATACTAATATTTTAAAAAGCTGAAGAGGTTGTTTGTTTGTTTGAACGCGCTAATCTCAGGATCAATAGGTTCGAAATGAAAAAAAAGTTTTTAATAAAAAGTAGCCTATATGTTAATCCAGGTCTCAAGCTATCTATATACTGAGTTTCAACGCAATCGGTTCAGTAGTTTTTGCGTGAAGGAGTAACAAACACACACACACTCACATACACACACACAAATTTTCACATTTATAATATTAGTAGGATAAGATGAAGGGTATAGGCTACTTTTCATTTTGATAAATTCACGGGATCGGGATTTACGCGGATGAAACCGCGGAGCGCAGCTAGTACATACGGGTCAAAAACATAAATTTCGGCTTCGCCGTATTCGGGTGAAAATAATATTAGGTATCAATAGAAGTAGGTATTCGATGTAGGTAAAATAATTATGTTTTTATAGTTATATAAAATTGGCATTATCATGACCTTGTATTACTTTTAAGCAATGTTATTGTACTGTAGGTAGATAATATTACTAGGAAAAAACCAAGCGTTGTTTACTTAATGAATAACTGGAAAATATTAAGTTATTCATCAAATTTTGGCATGCACTTATTATGCTAGGTATTAGGTACCTACCTCCTAGGTGCTTTTAGCACACTTTTAGGTACCAATTACAAAAAATATTTTTGCGTTAAAACAAAAGTTATTTTATGGCAAAACCATTATTGGCAGCGGGCCCTTTGAAAATGTTGTCACTAATTCAATTATATTTTTAATAATTTACCTTAAGACCATGTGTTCGCAAATCGACCTTTGTGTTAAGCAACTTTAAGTAATCAAATACTATTTTTTTGTTATTTGGATATAAGTAGATATTGTAGTTTAAAAACCATATTTTTGTTTATTTCGGTTGAAAACATGATATGAACAACTTTGTTCGATAAAAAAAATGTTAGAAAACAGAGAATTTTTAGATCGTTTATCGGTTTTTATTCAAAAATAGTTAACGTATGTTTCTAAAAATTGAATCAAATGATAGGTTTTGACCTCTAGGAACTATATTTTTGGATAATAATGCTAAAATGTACAAAATGTTTTGCAAATCGATCAAATATAACAGTTAGCACGCGTCAGTTCCTCGCAGTCGGCCTCCGGGCCTCGTCGAGGTAAGACCTATGCCACTTTTGCCGGCACGCTGCGTTCGAGCGAACCCCACGCGGAAGCTTGCATTTGCAGGGATGACAAACTTTTTTCCGCAAATAATAATTTACAAACTTATGTGCCCGCAAATAATATATACTAATATTATAAAGAGGTAAGGTTAGTAACAAGTTTGTACATTGTATTGTTGCTCCAGTCTAAGCAGCTAGGCTTGTGTTATGGTGACTAGACGCGATTGAGTGAGCGCAAATAATCTATACTAATATTATAAAGAGGTAAGGTTAGTAACAAGTTTGTATATTGTATTGTTGCTCCAGTCTAAGCAGCTAGGCTTGTGTTATGGTGACTAGACGCGATTGAGTGAGCGCAAATAATCTATACTAATATTATAAAGAGGTAAGGTTAGTAACAAGTTTGTATATTGTATTGTTGCTCCAGTCTAAGCAGCTAGGCTTGTGTTATGGTGACTAGACGCGATTGAGTGAGCGCAAATAATCTATACTAATATTATAAAGAGGTAAGGTTAGTAACAAGTTTGTATATTGTATTGATGCTCCAGTCCAAGCAGCTAGGCTTGTGTTATGGTGACTAGACGCGATTGACTGAGCGCAAATAATATATACTAATATTATAAAGAGGTAAGGTTAGTAACAAGTTTGTATATTGTATTGTTGCTCCAGTCTAAGCAGCTAGGCTTGTGTTATGGTGACTAGACGCGATTGAGTGAGCGCAAATAATATATACTAATATTATAAAGAGGTAAGGTTAGTAACAAGTTTGTATATTGTATTGTTGCTCCAGTCTAAGCAACTAGGCTTGTGTTATGGTGACTAGACGCGATTGACTGAGCGCAAATAATATATACTAATATTATAAAGAGGTAAGGTTAGTAACAAGTTTGTACATTGTATTGTTGCTCCAGTTTAAGCAGCTAGGCTTGTGTTATGGTGACTAGACGCGATTGAGTGAGCGCAAATAATCTATACTAATATTATAAAGAGGTAAGGTTAGTAACAAGTTTGTATATTGTATTATTGCTCCAGTCTAAGCAGCTAGGCTTGTGTTATGGTGACTAGACGCGATTGACTGAGCGCAAATAATCTATACTAATATTATAAAGAGGTAAGGTTAGTAACAAGTTTGTATACTTATTGTATTATTGCTCCAGTCTAAGCAGCTAGGCTTGTGTTATGGTGACTAGACGCGATTGACTGAGCGCAAATAATCTATACTAATATTATAAAGAGGTAAGGTTAGTAACAAGTTTGTATACTTATTGTATTATTGCTCCAGTCTAAGCAGCTAGGCTTGTGTTATGGTGACTAGACGCGATTGAGTGAGCGCAAATAATCTATACTAATATTATAAAGAGGTAAGGTTAGTAACAAGTTTGTATATTGTATTATTGCTCCAGTCTAAGCAGCTAGGCTTGTGTTATGGTGACTAGACGCGATTGACTGAGCGCAAATAATCTATACTAATATTATAAAGAGGTAAGGTTAGTAACAAGTTTGTATATTGTATTATTGCTCCAGTCTAAGCAGCTAGGCTTGTGTTATGGTGACTAGACGCGATTGACTGAGCGCAAATAATCTATACTAATATTATAAAGAGGTAAGGTTAGTAACAAGTTTGTATACTCATTGTATTATTGCTCCAGTCTAAGCAGCTAGGCTTGTGTTATGGTGACTAGACGCGATTGACTGAGCGCAAATAATCTATACTAATATTATAAAGAGGTAAGGTTAGTAACAAGTTTGTATATTGTATTATTGCTCCAGTCTAAGCAGCTAGGCTTGTGTTATGGTGACTAGACGCGATTGAGTGAGCGCAAATAATCTATACTAATATTATAAAGAGGTAAGGTTAGTAACAAGTTTGTATACTTATTGTATTATTGCTCCAGTCTAAGCAGCTAGGCTTGTGTTATGGTGACTAGACGCGATTGAGTGAGCGCAAATAATCTATACTAATATTATAAAGAGGTAAGGTTAGTAACAAGTTTGTATATTGTATTGTTGCTCCAGTTTCACGATTTTGTAATGCGTAACATGTTTTTCTCGGCTAGGTCCCCGCGTCAACCCGCGATAGGGAACTTCGTTCCAATAAAAATATTAGGTACATTATTACAGCTACACATTAGTTTTATTATTTTATATATCGAGCCCAATTAGATAACGAAAACCTACTGTTGACACCTACCTACACTGTGGCGTGCCCACTGTTTACACCTACACTGTGGCGTAGCTTGATCGCGTACGCGAGTCGTTGCGCGCGGCTCACTTTCACGCTACTTCTTTGTGCGCGGAGGCTGAGGTAATGTTAAAATACCTACACACGGTACAGGAAGAGGGCCTTAAGAATTTCCCAAATTCTGGGTAGGTAAATTAGAGTCAGTTTCCCAAACTTTACGACATTTTTTTGGGTGAGTGGTTTATTACTAAATAAGAACCAGTTAATTTGTAGGTACAATAAAAAAAATCTGCTCAATTGGTAACCGAGAAGTGGATCAAGTTAAATAAAATCTTTTAATAATAACACCTATTTATATTTATTTTAATAACTGTATATTTTCAGTTAATATTCGCTTAAAACTTCTGTAAACAAAACTAGCACGAACTATGGTTAAAGTTGGTGCTAGTTTCCCAGTTGGTTTTAGTTTTGTTTTTATGAACGACCCAGTTGGCACAATGGTCACCATGCCGGACTGCCAAACACAGGGTTGCGGGTTCGATTCCCGCCTCAGACATGTATTTATGCTTAGATATTTGTCTGTGGTCTGGTTGTTTCTATGTATTATAAGTATGTATTTACAAAAGAAAAGTATATAAGTAGTATATCCGTTGTCTAGCACCCATAACACAAGTCTAGTTACTTGGCTTGGGGCTAGATGGCGATGTGTGGAATGTCCTGCAATATTTATTTTATTTATTTATTTATTTTATTTATGAACGTTTCGAGATCTAATACAAGTCTAAATTCTAGTTTCATTCGAGGAAATTTCTCCATTTGTTCCAAAACAACGGCCATTGGAGTTTGACTTTTAGTTTGAAGGTTGTTTTTTCAAATGAATCTCATGGCATTTTTTTTATTCGAAAGGCAGTTTGTTTTATTATCTTTTTTTTTCATTTTATGGCTTCGAACAAAATGTGCATTAAGTTAGTTTAAAGTAAAATCTTTTGTGTTTTCACGATCCGTTTATTTTCTTTAATAATTTATAGTGCGCCCCGCGGTATCACCCGCGTAAGTCCGATCCCTAGGGAAAACTAGCTAAAAAGTAGCCTACCTAATTATATGTATATCTCAGGTTTCTATGTACCTACTTACCTATCCTCCTACCAAGTTTAATCGAAATAAGTCCAGTAGTTTGAGAAGGCTATGAAATGCATACCTACCTAATATTGTCCAAGGCGTTACTTGGCCGCATAGCATAGTGGTTATCGCACCCACACGGTAAGCGGAAGGTCGCAAGTTCAATACACGCCGCGGCGGGGCCAAATTTTGGAGATACATTTTCCTTAAATAAAATATACAGAAATGTCTAGTGCTGGCTAATGCATTTAGATCATTTATAAATCGTGACCAATTGCGAAAAAACTTTATGTGGATAGCTGAACTCCTAGATCTTACGATATTCACACGGAATCCAACTGACGCGGGTGAAATCGCGGGGCTCAACTAGTACATAGTAGTAAAAACTAGTAAGTAGTAGTAAAAAAAACAGACCTTCGTTGCCTGGAAGAAATCGCTTTAAGCGATAAGGTCTCCTGTTTGTACAATTTCGTAGTTAAAAACCTTTTCGTCCTTTTTGTTATTTTCAATGTTTTGAATAAAGTGTTTATGTATCTATTCTATCTAAGAAATATATTTTTATTGTTTTTATAACTGCTGAACTGATTTTGATGAAACTTGATATGAGGATACAATTCATTGGTAATATATAATATAGGCTACTTTTTATCCCCATATTCCTACGGGATCGGGAGTTACACGCGGGAAACCGCGGTTCTCAGTTGCTAAAAAAAAATAGGAAATTAAAAGCGTTCAATACACCAACTCAATACTGAAATCGTGGTTAATAAACCGATTTCGATCAAACATAGCTAAAACACTCCCGACTAACCTTTCAAACAAACAAAAACGAAATCTAAATCGGTTCATCCGTTCGGGAGCTACGATGCCACAGACACACACACAGACACGTCAAACTTATAACACCCCGTCGTTTTTGCGGGGGTTTAAAATAATAAAATCATATCAAAATTAATAGATCAAAATGCCACCATTAATCAGCCATTAACCAGCTCGAAGCTCCTATAAGCGACCTTAGGTACGTAATAAAAGTAACCAAGAATAGCCTATAAATTGTACGAAACGTCTGTAAAGCCAGAATGGTCAAATTGGCAGAATCACTCAAATTTTTGCTAAAAATTGAGTGCTTTTTAAGCGCTAATTTAGTGCTGCAAAATCAAATATTACGCTCAAATAGCACGATTAGAAATTATAAAACTGCTAGCTTATACGTAAGCTAGCATTGTACTGCCGGATATAACGCTAGTACTGCTAACCAGAACTAAGTGTTAGCATTGATAATTTAGTGCTCAATGAGTGCTGACAATATAGATGAAAGAATTGCAAAAAAAAATTTTTTTTGAGAATTATTTCAGAAAACTGCTTGCTTAAAATTAAGCTAGCATTGTACTGTCGGATATAACGCTAGTACTGCTAACCAGAACTAAGTGTTAGCATTAGTAATTTAGTGCTCAATGAGTGCTGACAATATAGATGAAAGAATTGCAAAAAAAAAATTTTTTTGAGAATTATTTCAAAAAACTGCTTGCTTATAATTAAGCTAGCATTGTACTGTCGGATATAACGCTAGTACTGCTAACCAGAACTAAGTGTTAGCATTAGTAATTTAGTGCTCAATGAGTGCTGACAATATAGATGAAAGAATTGCAAAAAAAAAAATTTTTGAGAATTATTTCAGAAAACTGCTTGCTTATAATTAAGCTAGCATTGTACTGTCGGATATAACGCTAGTACTGCTAACCAGAACTAAGTGTTAGCATTAGTAATTTAGTGCTAAATAAGTGCTGACAATATAGACGAAAGAATTGCAAAAAAAAAAATTTTTTTTTCATTTTGAAAATTATTTCAGAAAACTGCTTGCTTATAATTAAGCTAGCATTGTACTGTCGGATATAACGTTAATACTGCTAACCAGAACTAAGTGTTAGCATTGATAATTTAGTGCTCAATGAGTGCTGACAATATAGATGAAACAATTGCAAAAAAAATTTTTTTTTGGAATTATTTCAGAAAACTGCTTGCTTATAATTAAGCTAGCATTGTACTGTCGGATATAACGCTAGTACTGCTAACCAGAACTAAGCCTTAGCATTAATTATTTAGTGCTCAATGAGTGCTGACCATATAGATGAAAGAATTGGAAAAATATTTTTTATTTTTTATTTTGAGAATTATTTCAGAAAACTGCTTGCTTAAAATTAAGCTAGCATTGTACTGCTGGTTATTACGCTTATATTGCTAACCAGAACTAAGTGTTAGCATTAGTAATTTAGTGCTAAATAAGTGCTGACAATATAGATGAAAGAATTGCAAAAAAAATTTTTTTTTTATTTTGAGAACTATTTCAGAAAACTGCTTGCTTATAATTAAGCTAGCATTGTACTGCTGGTTATTTCGATTATACTGCTCACCAGAACTAAGTGTTAGCATTGATAATTTAGTGCTCAATGAGTGCTGACAATACAGATGAAAGAATTGCAAAAAAATTTTTTATTTTTTATTTTGAGAATTATTTCAGAAAACTGCTTGCTTATAATTAAGCTAGCATTGTACTGTCGGATATAACGCTAGTACTGCTAACCAGAACTAAGTGTTAGCATTAGTAATTTAGTGCTAAATAAGTGCTGACAATATAGACGAAAGAATTGCAAAAAAAAAAATTTTTTTTTCATTTTGAAAATTATTTCAGAAAACTGCTTGCTTATAATTAAGCTAGCATTGTACTGTCGGATATAACGTTAATACTGCTAACCAGAACTACTTAAGTGTTAGCATTGATAATTTAGTGCTCAATGAGTGCTGACAATATAGATGAAACAATTGCAAAAAAAAATTTTTTTTGGAATTATTTCAGAAAACTGCTTGCTTATAATTAAGCTAGCATTGTACTGTCGGATATAACGCTAGTACTGCTAACCAGAACTAAGCCTTAGCATTAATTATTTAGTGCTCAATGAGTGCTGACCATATAGATGAAAGAATTGGAAAAATATTTTTTATTTTTTATTTTGAGAATTATTTCAGAAAACTGCTTGCTTAAAATTAAGCTAGCATTGTACTGCTGGTTATTACGCTTATATTGCTAACCAGAACTAAGTGTTAGCATTAGTAATTTAGTGCTAAATAAGTGCTGACAATATAGATGAAAGAATTGCAAAAAAAAAAATTTTTTTATTTTGAGAACTATTTCAGAAAACTGCTTGCTTATAATTAAGCTAGCATTGTACTGCTGGTTATTTCGATTATACTGCTCACCAGAACTAAGTGTTAGCATTGATAATTTAGTGCTCAATGAGTGCTGACAATACAGATGAAAGAATTGCAAAAAAAAAATTTTATTTTTTATTTTGAGAACTATTTCAGAAAACTGCTTGCTTAAAATTAAGCTAGCATTGTACTGTCGGATATAACGTTAATACTGCTAACCAGAACTAAGTGTTAGCATTAATTATTTAGTGCTCAATGAGTGCTGACAATATAGATGAAAGAATTGGAAAAATATTTTTTTTTTTATTTTGAGAATTATTTCAGAAAACTGCTTGCTTAAAATTAAGCTAGCATTGTACTGCTGGTTATTACGCTTATATTGCTAACCAGAACTAAGTGTTAGCATTAGTAATTTAGTGCTAAATAAGTGCTGACAATATAGATGAAAGAATTGCAAAAAAAAAATTTATTTTTATTTTGAGAACTATTTCAGAAAACTGCTTGCTTATAATTAAGCTAGCATTGTACTGCTGGTTATTTCGATTATACTGCTAACCAGAACTAAGTGGTAGCATTAGTAATTTAGTGCTAAATAAGTGCTGACAATATAGATGAAAGAATTGCAAAAAAAAAATTTTTTTTTTTATTTTGAGAATTATTTCAGAAAACTGCTTGCTTATAATTTATTTATTTATTTATTTTATTTTTATTTATTCGGAAAGCAGACAGTGAGCTATTCAGCATATGATATTTAAAATTAATTCTACACACCATTTATGAGCTTTCGCATATAGACTCTAAACAGTTGCAATATCACATCAGTCCGACAAACATACGTACCAAACACCAAGTACCATCACAATAACAAAAAATAAATACTTAAACAATATCATAAAATTAATAATACTTATATATGTATATACATTAAGAAAACGAAACGGAAAAAAGAAAACAAAACAAAGAAAGAACACAAATAATCGCTTACAACCAAAACTAAATGAAAAAGAGAAAACAAATAAACAATAAAATAAAGAAAGCAACAAAAAATAGATTAAAAAGAGTTCACCAAGTTAGGATGCAGCACTCAACCAGTCCTTAGTCAAGTTGTTACGGAAGCAACTAGGTGAAGAGTTAAATAAGTCTAGTTCATGATCAGTGGGCAGCTCGTTGATAAAACCTGCAGCTCGATAGAAGAAAGAATGTTTCCTATATTTTGTTCTACAAAATGGTACATGCAAAATATCAATTTTTTTAAGCTCTCTGACGGGTAGCTTTGGCAAGTTAAGCACAATCCGCGAGAGGAGGTCCGGAGAATCCACTTTTGACTGTGCTATTTTAGCATAAAATGTAATATCAGCAATTTTACGTCTTAACTGAAGAGGTAATATATGTTGTCTCTTACACCTGGCATCATAATCATCATCAAATCGCTCACACTTAAACTGTAAATATTTAAGAAATCGCTTTTGAATACTTTCAATTCTATCAATATACACCTTATACTGCGGGTTCCATACCTGAGAAGAATACTCGAGAACGCTTCGGACATAAGAACAATACAATACTTTAACGGGTTTAATAGAAGAAAACTAGGAACATGTTCGTTTAATAAAACCAAGAGATTTATTAGCCTTATTAACAATTTTGTTAATGTGGGCCTCATAGGTTAGTTTAGAATCATGAGTAACACCTAGATCCCGGATCTCATTCACTCTCCGAAGTTGGCAACCTTTAATTTTATAATTGAAGTAATCTAAATTTGGTTTTCGGGTAAAAGATATTACGTTACATTTATCAACATTAAGGTCTAGTTTGTTATGAATACAATAGTTTTCAAATCTGTTCAAATCATCTTGTAATTGTTGACTATCTTTAATGCTACTAATCTTTTTGTATATTTTCATGTCATCTGCGTAAAGAATAAATTTAGAGTATATAAAACAAGAACCAATGTCATTAACAAAAATATTGAATAGCAATGGGCCGAGAAGGGACCCTTGAGGAACCCCAGAGGGGACATTACACCATGATGATGAATAGCCATTAATAACAATTCTTTGGGAACGATTCTCAATGTAGGAACAAAACCACCTGTATAGATTACCATGGATTCCGGCAAGGAGAAGCTTCTGTAGCAAGACGGAATGATCAATTCGATCAAATGCTTTACGATAATCAGTAAAGATAGCATCGACCTGGCCCCCTCCGTCAATATTGGTGGAAGTATAGTCGACAAAGGACACAAGATTGGATGTAGTCGAACGATTTTTAAGAAGCTAGCATTGTATTGCTGGTTAGTACGCTTATACTGTTTAACAACAATAAGTGTTAGCATTAATTATTAAGGGCTCATTGAGTGCTTTCAATATGTGTAAGAGAAATAGAGACAAAATTTTTTTTCAAAAGAAAAAGAAGTAAAAAAAAACTTAGAGGTACAAATAGCATTAATGTTAAATGCTTTACACAAATAGCTATATGCATTATATTTATATGTTGTTATAGAGAATAATAATAAATATAATTAAAAAAAAAAATTGTTCACAGTTCATTTTTAATATAGACACTACCTATCAACATCAGATTTTTACAGGGCACTCAGCTTTAGTTGTACAATTAGAAAAATTGTTTAAAAATGAAAAAAATTTTTTGAGATTTGGTTAAAAATAAAGACAAAGCACGTATCAAGCACTTAATTATCATTTAATCTTATCGAATGATAACTCAAAGAAAAAGAAAATCACCATGATTCAGACTTGACCGAGTATCGGAACACCTAAAAATTTGAGGCTGAATACGCAGTCGTAATATCTGTTCATTTCAATGTAAAGACTACTGGAAAATCATCTCGGAAAGTTTTTAAAGCTCACAGATATTCGCGAACATATTTTGACTTGACAGGGAAAATTTATAAGTTGAAGATCGGGCGTGATTCTGTTATTAATTGATACATTGCTCTCTAAGTTATCTAAAAAGTTATTTACTCTAAAATATTTTCGAGTCATTCGTAGATCGACTTATTCCGATGTATTTAGCTTTCATTAAATCTAATGGCAATAAAACAATATCAAATGCCGCTAAGCTCCATTTTGTCTGTCAAGTTGATTAAAAATTATTAGAGTATTGCACTTACATCCTGGTAAAAATTGTTTAAATATACTTGTAGGATCTCAAAATATAAGGATCTGATAAGCTAGCAGTTTTCTGTAATGAATTCCAAAATCGGAAAAAAAAAATTGTCTCTATTTCTCTTACACATATTGAAAGCACTCAATGAGCCCTTAATAATTAATGCTAACACTTATTGTTGTTAAACAGTATAAGCGTACTAACCAGCAATACAATGCTAGCTTAATTATAAGCAAGCAGTTTTCTGAAATAATTCTCAAAATAAAAAAAAAAATTTTTTTTTTTGCAATTCTTTCATCTATATTGTCAGCACTTATTTAGCACTAAATTACTAATGCTACCACTTAGTTCTGGTTAGCAGTATAATCGAAATAACCAGCAGTACAATGCTAGCTTAATTATAAGCAAGCAGTTTTCTGAAATAGTTCTCAAAATTTTTTATTTTTTTTTGCAATTCTTTCATCTATATTGTCAGCACTTATTTAGCACTAAATTACTAATGCTAACACTTAGTTCTGGTTAGCAATATAAGCGTAATAACCAGCAGTACAATGCTAGCTTAATTTTAAGCAAGCAGTTTTCTGAAATAATTCTCAAAATAAAAAAAAAAATATTTTTCCAATTCTTTCATCTACATTGTCAGCACTCATTGAGCACTAAATAATTAATGCTAACACTTAGTTCTGGTTAGCAGTATTAACGTTATATCCGACAGTACAATGCTAGCTTAATTTTAAGCAAGCAGTTTTCTGAAATAGTTCTCAAAATAAAATAAAAAATTTTTTTTTGTAAATCTTTCATCTGTATTGTCAGCACTCATTGAGCACTAAATTATCATTGCTAACACTTAGTTCTGGTGAGCAGTATAATCGAAATAACCATCAGTACAGTGCTAGCTTAATTATAAGCAAGCAGGTTTCTGAAATAGTTCTCAAAAATTTTTTTTTTTTTTTGCAATTCTTTCATCTATATTGTCAGCACTTATTTAGCACTAAATTACTAATGCTAACACTTAGTTCTGGTTAGCAGTACTAGCGTACTAACCAGCAATACAATGCTAGCTTAATTATAAGCAAGCAGTTTTCTGAAATAATTCTCAAAATAAAATTTTTTTTTTTGCAATTCTTTCATCTATATTGTCAGCACTTATTTAGCACTAAATTACTAATGCTAACACTTAGTTCTGGTTAGCAATATAAGCGTAATAACCAGCAGTACAATGCTAGCTTAATTTTAAGCAAGCAGTTTTCTGAAATAATTCTCAAAATAAAAATAAAAAATATTTTTCCAATTCTTTCATCTATATTGTCAGCACTCATTGAGCACTAAATAATTAATGCTAACACTTAGTTCTGGTTAGCAGTACTAGCGTTATATCGGACAGTACAATGCTAGCTTAATTATAAGCAAGCAGTTTTCTGAAATAATTCTCAAAAAAAATTTTTTTTTGCAATTCTTTCATCTATATTGTCAGCACTCATTGAGCACTAAATTATCAATGCTAACACTTAGTTCTGGTTAGCAGTATTAACGTTATATCCGACAGTACAATGCTAGCTTAATTATAAGCAAGCAGTTTTCTGAAATAATTTTCAAAATGAAAAAAAAAATTTTTTTTTGCAATTCTTTCGTCTATATTGTCAGCACTTATTTAGCACTAAATTACTAATGCTAACACTTAGTTCTGGTTAGCAGTACTAGCGTTATATCCGACAGTACAATGCTAGCTTAATTATAAGCAAGCAGTTTTCTGAAATAATTCTCAAAAATATTTTTTTTTTGCAATTCTTTCATCTATATTGTCAGCACTCATTGAGCACTAAATTACTAATGCTAACACTTAGTTCTGGTTAGCAGTACTAGCGTTATATCCGACAGTACAATGCTAGCTTAATTATAAGCAAGCAGTTTTCTGAAATAATTCTCAAAAAAAATTTTTTTTGCAATTCTTTTATCTATATTGTCAGCACTCATTGAGCACTAAATTACTAATGCTAACACTTAGTTCTGGTTAGCAGTACTAGCGTTATATCCGACAGTACAATGCTAGCTTAATTATAAGCAAGCAGTTTTCTGAAATAATTCTCAAAAAAATTTTTTTTTTGCAATTCTTTCATCTATATTGTCAGCACTCATTGAGCACTAAATTATCAATGCTAACACTTAGTTCTGGTTAGCAGTACTAGCGTTATATCCGGCAGTACAATGCTAGCTTACGTATAAGCTAGCAGTTTTATAATTTCTAATCGTGCTATTTGAGCGTAATATTTGATTTCGCAGCACTAAATTAGCGCTTAAAAAGCACCCAATTTTTAGCAAAAATTTGAGTGATTCTGCCAATTTGACCATTCTGGCTTTACAGACGTTTGTACGAACAGTATCTTGAGAGGCTATGATCTTGAGGTTGCTGTAATTAATGCTAGTGTAACAAGACTTCAATTATTATTACGTTGTTTGTTTTAATTGCTTTGAGTACGTAGGTAATGATTAGCTACGTCCAATTTTTAACTGCATTAGTCGTGATAAGTCTTTTAATCTGGTCTGAAGAGTATAAATCGAAATGGAATTAATCCTACTAATATTATAAATGTAAAAGTTTGTGTGTATGTTTGTTACTCCTTCACGCAAAAACTACAGGATCGATTGCTATGAAACTCGGTATCTAGATAGCTGGAGACCTGGATTAATACATAGGCTACTTTTATCCCGATATTCCCACGGGATCGGGACTTATGCGGGTAAGTTTTATATAAGTCATCATCATCCTATCAGTCCACTGCTGGACATAAGCCTCCCCCATATGACGCCATAAACAATGTTATATAAGTAAATATCATAAATGTGTTATAACGTGTAATGGATTTAAAGAAAGATAACGTAGCTAATCTAACCCCTCTTTTAGAAGGATAAGCTCTGCCTACGGTTGGATTAGTTACACCCGCTAGATTTGTGCCTACTTGTCGAAATGAAATGTATCACGAACTCCACTGTGGCTACGTCCACGATACAGCCTATTTTTGGAACGAAGTTCCTTATGGCGCGTTGCGAAAGGGGGCTAGACGGAAAAAATTAAGACCAAAAGTTGTAACGACACTTTTTGATTTTATTACAATTCCTTCACTAATTAATCGAAAGAAACTTAATTCCATCCGGGTGTCCCTTGATACCTCTCAAGTTTTTTTTTCTTAATATTAAGTACCCAATACCCATGTGACAATTCATTACATCCAAATCGAAGAGATAAACAAACTTTCGTAGATAAACCTACCTATTTTAAAATATTTAAATTCTTGAGGAGCTAGGATGATAGTTGTGTAATGGTGCTATATTGGTATGTAATAGTTTTTAGATCATCGAACGTAGCACAGCCTAAACTCTTTTAGAAGCTGAATAGAAGAACTTGTTAACATCCTCTGTGAAACTGTGGGTGAACACCCGCCTGCAACGTAGACTGTTGCGAATTCGATTCCCATCGAAAAATCAATATTTGTATGATCTTAAGTGGATCAGTTGAAGTGGCAATGGGCAAGTCATATAGCTCGTAGAACTGACAACCGCTGGGGAGTAAAGGTTTCTGAGTGGCGGCCGCGATGCAACGCGAAACGGAGTGTTGGGAGACCAGCTGCCCGGTCGGTGGACCGACGACATTATAGCTGTTGCGGGTAGTCGGTGGATGGAGGCGGCTCAGCCCCCTTACACAAGATTGCTTTGTGTTAGCGATGTCGCCAATCGACTGATTTAATTGTATGGATAGATAGATAGATAAACACTTTATTTGTACAACACACAAAACATTGAAAATAACAAAAAGGATGAGAAAGCTTATTAACTACGAAATTGTACAAACAGGCGACCTTATCGCTTAAAGCGATTTCTTAAAGGCAACCTTAGGATGGAGAATGGAATTGACTTAAAACATTGTATGAAATTGGCATTAGATGAAACTTATGTATCATGTTTTCTCTGTAATGCAATACCACGTGACTTTTCATTGGTTTATGTCAATTTCAGACAAGAAAAAAAACATGAAAAAAATTGTCGATTGGCAATATCGCTAATAGAAAGCAGTCAAGTATAACGGACCGCAGTTTGTGGCGTCGTTTGGGGGAGGCCTATGTCCAGCAGTGGACGTGTATGGGCTGATATGATGTACTTGTATACAGGCTGTTTTTCGCCATAGGACCCTTTTTAATTGGGTCCTTTTTGCGTGAGGATGGAGTAGGCTTGCCCAGCACCTACTACCCTCTCAGCTTAGTCGACCATGTCCAGAGGAGAGAACTTGTCAATACTTCTGGAGCCCACTAAGCCGCGGGTTTCATCACGATGTTTTCCTTCACCGTAAGAGCAATGTCAATTAACGCACATACATTTTTCTTAAGAAAAATACATTGGTGCACGGCCGGCCGGGATTCGAACCCACGACCTTCAGAATGAAAGTCGAGGTATCTACCACTAAACCAACACCGCTCCTCGGGCTGTTATGATGATGAAGTAGATCATACAAATATTTGTTGTACACAAGTAAATACAATATTTAATGAACTTCACACCTTTACGTCGCAGGAAATTATTGAATCACATTGAAATGTTTGAAGTACTTTCAATAAACTGAGGCTAAATTAATTTACATTTCAAGTTATTTAATCTAAGTACTACTTTAACGAAGGACACAGTTAATTATTAACATTAATAAGAAATGTTATTAATTACAATGTCGTATTTTAGGTTAAGTGAAGGTAGTAACAACAAATATCACAAAATTAAGGCTCAAATAGGAGCCATAAGCAAAATGCCTTTTTTTTTTCCTTTTTTTTTGGCTTCGCACGTATGCATTTAGCCAGTGTCAAGTTATATTTTGCATCAAATTGACCCGATTTTTCATAAATCGGGCCTAAAGTGTTTCAATACAGTCAAAGTCGTCATAGTCCGTCAAGTCAGGGGCTATAGTAAAGCGGTGGCAAGTTTACCATAACCTTAATAGGAGATTTGGAGGCAACGAAAAAACTGCATGTTTGACACTGATTTTTACTTTCACTACACTTGTGCACTTTCACAGAACTAAATTGAATAACATTCCACCAGAATTATACAATTCAACTCGGGTTACATCTAAGTTTCATGAAAATAAAACTGCAGCACGACATGTTGTTAACTCGTTCCCGCCAAAACTCAAAATGCCTTTTGCTTAAAAAATGTGTTAAAATAGTATTGTTGTGTTCTGGTACCGTTTGTAGGTGAAATATTTTCCTACATTTTAAAATAGGTAATTAAAATACAAGTAATTTGTTTAATTTTTAGTGCTCCATACCCAAAGGGCAAAAACGGCACCCTACTACTAAGACTTCGCTGTCCGTCCGTCTGTCTGTCACCAGGCTGTATCTCATGAACCATGATAGCTAGAGAGTTGAAATTTTCAAAGATGATGTATTTCTGTTGTCCTAATGAACTAATATAAAAAAAAAATTATAAAAAATATCGAGCTTAGAAAAAGAATTTTAGGTACCTACATATAAAGGAAAATAATTCACCAACAAACGATACACACAAACTTAACAACCATTTTCCATGCAATATTTAAACTACCTACCTATTTTAGTTATCAGTGACAGGCATTTTGCTTTTGGCGTCATTAAGCATACAAACAACAATGTTAGTTAAAGAGTCAAATCAATTACGTATCATACATGAACATAAAACGGTAGAAAATTGGGATCGTATAACACTAATTAGTCAACTTACGGCTTTGTTTGCTCGAGGCAATTTGGTTCTACTGATAATTATATTAGAACATATATTCGGTTAATGTTAATTAAGTTACATTATAATTAGGAGATAAGATACTTCCAAACTGACTAGCTGCGTCCCGCGGTTTTAGCCGATTCAGATTTCGTAAAAAAAATAGAGGTATAAAATTGATGTCTGTAAAGTCGATTTACGGACGATAATTTTACGTGATAACGTCATAAGACTCATAAGAAAACATTGATGGTAACCATAGCAATGATAATACGTTGCTATGGTTACCTTGTCAATAACGTTGCTATATTTATTGTCAAAAACATGATGCATGACGTCACACTTTTTTGTGCTACACTCACAAAAAAGTGTGACGTTTTTATAATGGTAATTTTGTGTTTATCGATTTAGAAGACGTTATCACTTATCCCGTCAAAAGTAGCCTATGATATGACGACCCAGTTGGCACAATGGTCACCATGCCGGACTGCCATACACCATTTAATAAAAAAAATAATCAATAGGCTACTGGACCGATTTTGATGAAACTTGGTATGAGGATACATTGAATCCTTGGGAATAACCCAGACTTTATTATTATCAAGATTGACATTATATGGGTGAAACTGCAGGGCGTTGCTAGTAACGAATAGAATCTTGTTATAATAAAGGAGTTTGTAAGTCTATACAGGGCTTAAAAAAAACAATTTTAAATCTATACTAATATTATAAAGCTGAAGAGTTTGTTTGTTTGTTTGTTTGAACGCGCTAATCTCAGGAACTACTGGTTCGAATTGAAAAAATCTTTTTGTGTTGAATAGTTCATTTATCGAGGAAGGCTATAGGCTACTTTTTATCCCGAAATTCCCACGGGATCAAGAGTTACGGGGGTGAAACCGCAGAGCGCGGCTAGTAAAATATAAGTAGGTAAGTAACCTACTTATTGAATTTTATGTTACGTTAAACTTTATAAATATTTTCATGAAATGTCTAGAAAAAAATGAATTTATATTTTTTAGTTTATAAATTTCTGTTGATAGGTGCCTTTTATAAGAGATAATTCAGACTACAGACTTAAAATCGGACGATAGTTAAACCACTAAGAAATATTATGAGTGGTGGCATCCGGATACAACCCTCGATAATTTTTTTCGTGCTCTACTTATAATAATCCGGTTACAACCCCTTAAAATTTATCAGTGTGATGTTGGTCAGTAGGTAGATACATACCTATTTGTGTTGTTTTTTTCCTCTATTATACATTTTTTTTAAACCGATTGCGATGTAACTTACTATAGTCAGAAGAAAGGGGGGTCGAAAAAACAAAATGGCGGTTGTGACATCATAATTTGTGATGTATGTTTTTTGGGTTATCCAGTTCACAGCATTTCAGATAGATAGATAACTTTATTTGTACAACACAGGAAGAAACAGAACAATATATACACAAAGTAAAGTAATAGCTAGAAAATATAAGCTGCACAAATGAGCGGCCTTATCGTTTGAGTTTGTTTGTTTGTTTGCCTTTAGTGATGGTGGGCGAGTTATCGGCCAACCATTTGGTCTGTCGTAATCTGTAGTCTACTTAGACCCTAAAATAATTAATAATTGATGATCGAATAAAAAGTTGTATAATAGTCTATGCCTAAAAGAATCTTCAAAACTTTACCCTACTTCCAAAGTCTTTAGAAATCTCTGATACTTTCATAAAAATATTAAACTACCCTTTTATTTAGGGGCTGAAAATGATAAAGGCTTTAATTAATCATAGCATGTCGAGATACGGCCCTTTTGACCGTTTTAACGGAGGGACGTTACAGATAGTCGGATGATGGTTCGTGTTAAATTAAAAACTGGAACTCTGATGGGGTAATAAGATGAAGCGGATGCTGAATTCCTCCATTGAATACTGACTGGCGAATAATTGTTACAGAAACAAAACAAAAGAAGGAGTACTGCTTAGTAATGGCAGAATACCAATTCCTGTGTTCAGGTTCAGGGGAAATTAGCAGAGTCCCAAAGTTATACCAATGCAGGTCTAGATTCCAAGAGTATACGAGGTTCGTTTAAATCGGTCCAGTAGTCTCAGAGTTTCTTCTGCAGCTGCATGTAGCCCACTGCATGGCATATGCCTCTCCAATGTACAGTCGACTGTAAAATTGCAGCCCTCAGTAGAGTTCGTAAATGATGATTAATTGAGTGTCTAGAATCTTGCTCGTGTTAAAAACTCTTATAACAGCCGTTTTGGAGCTACGGTGGGTCTGAATTATGCAGCCGACCGTACCTATCTTCACAGTTGCCTATCACCAGTCATCCTAGATTTCGTTGCTCCAGCATGAGCTCTTATGTCATCGGGCCATCTGGCTGGGGAACTGTCCACTCTTCGGCGGGTTTAGGGGTTCAGGTTTGCTCGCGTTCGTAAGATTAAGCCCTTGATGTCATACACGTAGCCTCCGGGTGGCGCTGAAGGAGCATAGACAAGCGGTGGTAGGCCTTGGTCAGCGGCTTCTGACACCCACCCCCTGGACAATGTCATGGTGCCAAGTGACCCGCGTTCCATCATTCCAGGCATGCCGTTTTCTTCCTAGGCGAGCATGCTACATCCTAGACTTCATCCTCGCTACCCATTAGATGAAATGAGGTTAAATGCAAGCCAATTTTGTGTAAAAAACTTCTCTTCCCGATTTTAAGTCTCCGTTTGAGAACAGGTTTATTCCACCTCCTTTCTCCCCTTCTATATACATTTCCGGCCCACGCCCTACGTCTACCATTTTGGTGCGTTTTCAGAGTTTATTCATTATAAAAAACTGGCCAAGTGCGAGTCGGACTCCCGCATGAAGGATTCTGCATTCTGTTTATAGTATTTGTTGTTATAACGGCAACAGAAATGCATCATCTTGGATAATTTCAACTGTCTAGCTATCACGGTTCATAAAATACAGCCTGGTGACAGATAGAGGAGTCTTAGAACCCTAAAAACAACTCTTGATAAAATTGCCATCTTCAAGAACCTATCAAAAATAACATAATTTAATTCCAACTTAATAGTTATGTAATAAGTTTTTAATTATTTCACGCCACACAAGTTAAACAGCATTAACTAAGTTATTAAATAGTTAAATAATATAGAGTGGGCAATGCAATTTAAAACTGTTTATTATATTATTCAGTTGCCCATAATTCTAATTACGAACAAATTATACGGTTTTCTGTTTTAATTAACAGCGATTTATATTTCTGTAATTGCATCTGTTATATGAAATTTCATTTTATTGAGGTTTTAGTTGATTTTAATCAGTCTGTGGCTATAACCATTATCATTGGCTATTGCTATTACCAGTTGATTTGACTATTCCAGCCATCGAACAAGTATTTAGGTATAGGTATTTTAGATATTTGTTCCCGGTTTGGGTGTTTTCTTATAAAAATGGTTGTCTGTAAAGTCGGTTTACGGACGATAATTTTACGTGATAACGTCATAAGAACTCTTTTGTATCATTGACATTATTGACTTAAATACGTTGCTATGGTTACTTGTCAATAACGTTTCTATGGTTAGTTGTCAATAGCTTTTGCCCGCGACTTCGTCCGCGTAGAAGTCGAAATTGGACCATGAATCACATTGTCCCATACAAACTTTCACCCCCTTAGGGGTAGATTTTCGAAAAATCCTGTCTCATCTGGTGCCTACGTCATGCAAAGAACACACCCTCCAAGTTTCAGGTCTCTACGATCAGCGGTTTAGCTTTGCGTTGATCCGTCAGTCAGTCAGTAAGTCATTCAGGACAAAGAATTTTATATGTATAGATAAGGCATGACGTCACACTTTTTTGAGAGTCAAAAAGTAGGTATATAAGTATTATATCCGTTATCTAGTGACCATAACACAAGGTGTCATGTAAAATTTATTAAAGTAGTAGTATTTCTTTGCCACTTTGGTAGCTCTTTCGTAGTCCTCACACAGATCAGCCAGACTTCGAACTGGATGTAGTTGGTGAAGCTGATTGAGGTGATCCTTGCTCTCAGTACCATTTTGGTAAGTTATTGTCATTGCTCAGCACAGGTAAAAGCATAGTTGGTTTAGCAATGAAATTGAAAACGACAAAAAGAGCCAGCATTTGCTCTACCTCCGCATTGCATCTATTTGCACTCTTAAACAGCTTAATTGCATATTGTAGTCGTTTAGCAGTGTATAAAAAAATAATAGAGGTACATTGTCTTAATCGGGAGAGTACGCGAAAACCGGAAAAGCGAGACCCGGGAAAATATTATGAGAATACAAATAGAAAATAAAAATAGCTATATTTTTTATTTCTTTTAAAATAAAAATACTTAGCTATATTTTTAACTAGCAGCGCTCCGTGGTTTAACCCCCGTAACTCCCTATCCCGTGGGAATATCGGGATAAAAAGTAGCCTATAGCCTTCCTCGATAAATGGACTATCCAACACAAAATAATTTTTGAATTCGAACCAGTAATTCTTGGGATTAGCGCGTTCAATCAAACAAACTCTTCAGCTTTATAATATTATAGTATGGATTTCGTTTAAGTCTATATTAAGATGTGCGACAAAAATACACCTATGGGGCTATAGGGCATGGGTATGGACCTAACTAAACTTAAATAAGTATACCTAGGTTTTGGTTTTTTATTTAATTGTCATCTATTTGGCGTGTAGAGATGTTTATACCGCAATTAACAGATGACATTATTTGAATTGAAATTTTACGACATACAGAGGTTTAGTTAGGTTTGCTTCCCTAATCACAATTCCCTTGAGTAACTTTTATGTATTTAGTAAGAAAATTATATAATTACCCTTCTTACGTTTAAAATTTACATTTTCTATAATTATGCGGGTAGTATTTAAATATAATTTCAGTTTACTCAGGTAAAATGTTAAATTTTGTTTTATTATTCTACAATTAGCATAGCTATTTAGGGGAAGATAAGAAGCTTGGGCGTAGACAAAGGTCCACCGTGAAACAATAGGAAAATTATGAACAGAAAAACTGACTACGGACTTTTCGATCGGCCGATAACTCGCAAATCTCATGATTCGTTCAATCAAACAATAAATCATTTAATCACAATGACAACTTTAACCAGCTCAAATACGACAAACATGTGTCTCTTTTATTTGAGGAGCTATTATTACCTATTATTAAGATAAAGCAGAAACAAGTTATTCGTTCTTTCGGCTTTATCTTAAAACTCTGATTAAGCAAAACTAAGAACACCCACGTTAAGTCAAATATTCAGCTTTCTGATTAAAAACTGCACTCAGATTGTTTTATGTTCAATTAGACGTTAGAGTAGTCATTAAGATCACAAACTCTGAAGTCGTTCGCTTCATCTGTCTCAAAATCTCAACAACAAAAAAACTAGATTAAGAAAAAAATCGAAAGAAAATTAAAATTCCTTTAAATGTTCCAATTCGTAGAATCCGTCAAATCCAATAATAAATTCCGCCTTCCCTTTGAGCTTACAACGTAATTACTCTTTTAATCTCTTTTAAAACGACAAAGAGAATCTTAAGGAAGCCAGAGCCCAAAAACTTTGAAGACACCAGGTGACGTCACTCAAAAATCTGAATAAAACATGCCCGAGATAGAAGTTTCAAGTCCCATAGGGTTCTAGAGCGGCTCCAAAATAAACGTGCTCAAGCACTGATCCGCGACCACTATGCATCCACTATACAGCTTCTTGTGATATACAAACCCCTTAAAACAGAGCTGTGTTGGCTTAGTGGTAGATAGCTCGACTTTCATTCTGAAGGTCGTGGGTTCGAATCCCGGCAACAATGTATTTTTCTTAAGAAAAATGTATGTGCGCTAATTGACATTGCTCCTACGGTGAAGGAAAACATCGTGATGAAACCCGCGGCTTAGTTGGCTCCAGAAGTATTGGCAAGTTCTCTCCTCTGGACTGACTAAGCTGAGAGGGTAGTAGGTGCTGGGCAAGCCTACTCCATCCTCACTCAAAATGGACCCAATTAAAAAGAGTCTAATTGCGGAAAACAGCCCGTATACAAGTACAAGTACAACCCCTTATAGCTCCTGTATTTTCGTGCGACATCAGCGGGGTGCCAATACGAGTGCTTAACGTTTTTTGATTAAAGTCAACCCCGCGGGATTGAGGAGGCGATAATTGGATTGGATTTAACGGGGTTGATATACGGCCTCAATCAAAGGTGGTTCTATAAAAGCTTTTTAAAAGTAACATCAATTTTCGATGGATATTTTTTCTGTTTTTAAGCTATTGCATAGCATTTTTTTAATAGATATGGCAAAAGGGGCAGGCTCAGCAAATGCAGTGAAACGCTCTACAGTGCTGGTTTTCAGTCTGACCCTTTCTCTCTATTTGTATCTTGTGTAGGTAGTAGTACATTGTTGAACTCCTATTTCGTCGATTATATTTTTGTTTTTTGTTTGTTCTAGGTTGGTAAAGAAGGATGGCCAGACGGCGCATTAACGTTGTACGTACGTATTAGTACATTACGATATAAGTGTGGTAAATTGATCTTTGCATAGAGGCGGTTTATGACGCGCGAGCGGTAGCGAGCGTGTTATAGAAGCCAAGATGCAAATATCAATTCCACACGTATATCGTACGACGTTTTTTATCACAGTTGCGAATAAAAGAAAAGACTTGAAAAGAAAACAAAATAATAATTAACAAAATATTTGTGATAACTCTATGTTTACTTACATTTTTTTAAGGCAATATTTTTTTGTTAATTATGCTCCGGAAAGGCCAGGCTAAAGACTTTTAACCTATACATCCTCGTGTGACATACATTATTTTTAGGGTTTTTCTATTTGTTTTTGCGTCGGGGGTTAAGAACAAAATACAATGGTACGGAAAAACAATATATTTAAATAAAGAAAAAACAAAAAATAAACAACTCAATTTTTAATCGTTTTCTAAGTCATTATCACGTAAAATTTTCGTTCGTAAACCGACTTTAGAGACAACCATTTTTGCTAGTTATAAACTCTTTGGTACCTACCTTTTCGGGATAACTTTACAGCACTAGTTAACAAATCTAAAACGCACGCGTGCATAATATGTTGGATTATGAGCCTAAAAGCCGTTGAATAAGATCCACTTTATGAGCAACTGTGATAAAAAACTCTTTATAAAACCGCGATGACATCGTTCGAATAATATAATCACAAGCACAACTTGTGGTAGGCGTACAGCATATAGACATAATATTATAGATCCTTGGTAAGAAATACTTTTTTGACTTACTATTATTTTTCTAAAGGTAAGTAGATATTTTTGCTTATTATTTGTTCTTAAGTAGTACCTATTATAATTTACTAGCTTCGCTCCGCGGTTCACCCGCGTAAGTCCCGATCCCGTGGGAATATCAAAATGAAAAGTAGCCTATAGCTTTCCTCGATAAATGGACTATCCAACACAGAAATATTTTTTCCAAATTTTTTATGATTATTTCCGTAGTTTCTGAGATTAGCGCGTTCAAACAAACAAACTCTTCAGCTTTATATATTAGTATAGATTATTTCTTTCCTTTTATTTAAAAACCAGGCCAAGTGCGAGTCGGACTCGTGCACGAAGGGTTCCGTAACATTTTATTACGATTTTAGTTGTTATAGTGGCAACAGAAATAATATGTGTAATTTTAAATTGAGCTATTACGGTTTATGAGATACAGCCTAGTGACAGACAGACAGAGGGGTCTTAGTTATAGGGTCCCGTTTTCACCCGGAACCCTAAAATGAAGAATTTTTATTTATTTTTTGTATTTTATTTGAACTAGTCAAAGGATTTGATCGGAAAAATCCAAGGCCTTCAACCATAGCTATAAACCGTTACAATATCTATAAGCAAGTATAAATATATTTACAAAACAGTCGTTCCCCTATCGTTTGATAAGCATGTCAACGCTCGCCATAGGCAGGTACTAAGTAGGTATGTTTAGTTAGACGAATTGATAAGCAGATAAATGTAGGTGCGGTGATAACGCGCTTGCAAAAGTTGATTATCGTAGATTTGTTGCTGCACTACAAATCCGTGATAAGCGAGCGAGGAACACAGTTTACTGACCGAACAGCGCTGAAAAGCGTCAAAAAGACTTCATAAGGGAATATACATTTTTCTGAGTTAGTATCGAATCGTCACAAACTCAGGCCCGCTTATTCCAAAACGAGGTTTAAGGATAGTCCGAGATGTAGATTTAAACCTTAGATTTTAGATACAGATTTACTCGTGACCTTTAGTCTAAACACTATCCCTATGGATTATATAGGGAACAATAGTCTAAACACTATCCCTATCTATACTAATATTATAAAGCTGAAGAGTTTGTTTGTTTGTTTGTTTGTTTGAACGCGCTAATCTCAGGAACTACTGGTTCGAATTTAGAAATTCTTTTTGTGTTGGATAGTCCATTTATCGAGGAAGGCTATAGGCTATTTTTTCTAACATACGTAGTATTTTAAATCCTCTTTGTTTCTAACCTCGGAATTTGAATGTGACAGTGACAGTGACGTTTCGCCTTTTTTTCTTTTTCTTATTACGGGCAGTTCCTCTTCTTCACTAGGCTGTTTATACTCTGTTTATGTATTTTACAAATAAAATATTTATTCTATTTTATTTCCTATTTACCGTATATAATTATTTTGCTATTTTATTTATTTATTGTTTTATTGTGTGTATGTGGGAGCGTATGACGACGCACGACGGCAGCGGGTTTGGCCGGAAGACCAGCGCTGCAGTCAAGTTACGCTTGACTGTGGCTTACAGCTGAGGTCGACCCATTTGGGCAGCACATGGCTTCTTAAATATTCTTAGGTTTAGTGTATGTTTCTTTCCTCGTTGTATAATTTGTTACCTTTTTCTTTGTGTGTGTTTAATTTTAAAGTTGTCGTGTGCTTGTACCAAATAAATGTTTTTCTTTCTTTCTTTCTTTCTTTCTATTTATCCCGATATTCCCACGGGATCGGGAGTTACGCGGGTGAAACCGCGGAGCACTGCTAGTTGATTATATAAGGATAGTGTTTAGACTATAGTTCACGAGTACATCTGTGTCTAAATCTATGGTTTAAATCCACATCTCGAACTATCCTTAAACCTCTTTTTTAATACTACCCCTTATTAAAAAAGAGGTTTAAGGACTCGTCTAAGTAGCGGATGGTCTAAACCTGATCTCATGCTGCTTATGCCAACAAAAAAATGTTCATCTTTATAACACTGCTCAACTGAGTGCGATGATTCTTTTTCTTATACTTCAATGATAATATAATAAAAGAAGAAAGATTTTTGTTTGTAACGAATAGGCTCCGAAACTTTTGGACCGATTTACATGAGACTTGGTATGAAGATATATTGATTCATTGGCTACGTTTTATCCCGATATTCGGATATTTATCACGGGATCGGGAGTTACGCGGGTGAAACCGCGGGGTGCTGCTATTGTGTTAGAAAGAATACCTATAGAATACCTCGGATATGGTCCTTTTAAACATTTTGTGATGTGTTTCTCTTCCATTCTTTAATTGGGCAACTATTTCTCCGAAAAATTCGATTGAATCAAGTGAAAGCGATTCTAATGCAACAACCATCGAATCGTTCAATTTGTTTATTTTTAGTCTACATCAATAACAACGCGAAATTCGTTCACTGACCGGTATCGTATAAAAACAAGTTCTAAAGCGAGCATTGAACCCGCAACCATCTGTGTCGCAGGGGGTTTGCATCCACCGAGATTAATTTTACACAAAATGAAAATCAATTTAATAATTCAAAATTCCAATAAGATGCAAATTTGAACCAATCAATATATAATAAATTTGAAAGTTTGTGAGTATTTACGTTTGTTACCTCCTCGCGCAAATGTCACTAACCGACTTCGATAAAACTTGGTAATTTAGAAAGGTAACTTTTTATTTTTAGCCTTTTCCGTCCCACAGGGTAAAGGCCTGTTCCCTGTCTAGTGCCTGCTGGGTCCAGTCCCGACGCTTCTTCTTTTTCGTTACACTCTTGACAGAGCGGTCGTGATCATCATGTAGTAGAGGGGGTAGATGTTGCGCGCTTCACGACTGCTCGCCATCTCTCCCTGCTGGAGGTCATCCTGCTACATTCATCCAGTTCCGACGATGCGAGTCCAATTCCTTCTGACCCTGCCGCGGGGTCGCCTGCTGTTCGGGACCCAGTCCGCGATGGTTTTTGCCCACATGAGCAGGCTAATTCAAAAACCATCGGAAGGCTACCGAAACGAATAAAACTGAAGAGACAAGGATGGCAGCACGTCTATTGCGACATCTTTTTTGTGAATGCAAGTGATCCCAATTTCCATCAAATATTCTCAATGGATCAAGGTATACGCGGGTAAAACAGCGAGGCGCAGCTAGTATAGTAGATAGGTACAATCAAATGTTGTTTTCTATGTATATTTTGTTTAAAAACCTTCAGGTGAAAGTTCCGAAGGGTTTGATTGATACCTGTTAATTACAAAAGTTACCTTTAGGGTCGGGAGGTAAACAAACCTTGTAGGTATTTTACATTGAGTACTATGTTTTCCTGGCTCAGTCGCAAAATGATAGCAAAATATCCTTTTCTCAGAATGTACCTTTCGCAAAATGTAGAATTATTACCTAATTCCTTTCGTGTTATTTATAACTAGCTGCGATCCGCGGTTTCCCCCGCGTAAGTCCTGATCCTGTGGGAATATCAAAATGAAGCCTTCCTCGATAAACTAACTATCCAACACAAAAATAATTTTACAATTCGAACCAGTAGTTCCTGAGATTAGCGCGTTCAAATAAACAAACTATATTATGAATGTATTACACATTTTTTTTTATTATTTTTTATTAAACATTTACAATATTACATATAAACCGGATGGTTTAGATAGAGATTTAAGAGGATTCTTGGATCACTCTATCTATTAAAAAAACAGTATCAAAATCCGTTGCGTAGTTTTAAAGATGTAACATAGGGACAGACAGCACACAGTGACTTTGTTTTATACTATGTAATGACGTTCTTTTCGCAAAAGGTCCTTTATGAGTCTTTTTGCGATCAATCTCGCAGCTCTCATATTGGCCGATTGTATAGTCTTAAAGTTTCATAGGAAATACTCAATACGGTTCGTTTGGTCGAGTGCTGACAAGATGTGGTAGGGTACAGACCATTTGATCGAGCGATAGCTTACAAACATCATCATCCGAGTGATGTTCCCGATTGCATCCCTCTCGGGAGCCCGGGGCCCGCTTTCCTACTTTTACGCCTCCACTTCGCACGATCTTCGGAGTCCTGGTTAGGAAGGCCATTTGCTCGCATATCACGACGTCAAGCCAGCAGTTCTTGGGTCTATCTAGTCTGCCACGACCTTTGTTCCCCACGTAACTTGTCCGTTTTCGCAAGACGTGACCGTACCAGCGTAGGCGGCATTCTTGCAATTTATCTGCAATGTCTCGGACATGAAGGCTGCCCCGGATACGAGAGTTCGCGTCACTCCACACATCCAGCGCAACATCTTCATCTCCGTGACACGCAGCTCCTGCTTATGTCGCTCAAGCACCGGCCACGACTTACTACCATACAAAAGCTTACAAACACATAGGCTTTTTATTCCGTTATTCCCACGGAATCAGGACTAACTCGAGTGAAACCTACGGGTGCTGCTAGTCATTGAATATGGGATTACTGTTTGAATGAGATACTCGTATGTTAACAAAGCCCCTTTGAAACGTGAGAAAAGTTTCGGGAAAGGGGTTTCAAACTTTTGCTTAGTTGCCGTTTATCCATTTTGTTACCTTTTTTCGAAGTTACTTGTAGGTAGGACTTGACGATTTGAATTAAGGACACGGGACAAATTGTAGGGCGTATGTTGACTAGAAACTTGATATTGTGTGGTAAGGCGTACTACCCTTCAGTCGCTGCTAATTTCGTGTTTTCCCAAGACCTAACGATAGATCGGCATATTGAAATCTACACCCATTGCGTATTAGTTTATGAGCGAAGTACCTAGGCTAATTGAGATTCAGTTTTAGTGCGTATACTTCGTAGCAACTTATCTTAACTTATCGTAAGCAATTTTCATTAGTAATTCTCTACTTTACAATGGAGAAAATTGTCTGACTGATAGAAAAAGCAGTTTTAATATAATAATCGCTGTTTCTGTAAAACATATAATTAAGGTAAAAGGGTACCGGTGCTCTCTCCATACAAACGTAGTCGACTGTTTCCTCCCTGGATAATGACACTGGCACAAATATTTTTGTTGCATAAAAACTATAACTGCCATGACTAGTTGCTTCCCTTGGGTTCCTTAAAAACTATAAATTCATTGCCCTCAAGCAGTCGCGTCTGGTATATATTTTCATACTGTTTCACACGGTGCTAGATACGACCTCAAATTCATAACCTCTATAAAGTAATATTATCAGAAATCTGGAAGAGCCCGAGGCATTCTCGACTTCGTTATGGTACTTTAATCTATGGTTAAGGTAAATTATTGGACGAACGAGCGAAGCTAAGGCCTAGATAGATAAATATACAGTATTCGTTGTCTAGCCACCATAACACAAGCCTAGGTGTTTGGGGCCAGATGCCGCTGCATTTCCTACAACCTATTTAAGGGTTAGTGGTGTGATGCAGATGTGTTTGTATATTTGTATTCGTTGTCTAGGCACCATAATACAAGCCTAGGTGTTTGAAGCTAGAAGGCGCTGTCTGAAGTGTCTTATGGTGGAATACTGATGTTTTTGTATATTTGTATGTCTTAGATCTTTAAAACTACGCAACGGATTTTGATGCGGTTTTTTAATAGATAGACTGATTCAAGGGGAAGGTTTATATCTAATATTGTATGGAGAAAAGATTTTTTTTGTTTGTTTGTAACGAAAAGGCTCTGAAACTACTGGACGAAGTTAGATGAAAATTGGTATGAGGATACATTGATTCATTGGGAACAACAAAGCCTTCATAGGAGTGATAGGAATATCATACTTTTTATCCCGATATTCCCACGGCATCGGGAGTTACACGGGTGAAACCACGGCGCACTGCTAGTGTATAATACATGCATAATATAGCCGGGGCGGATCGCTAGTTATAAAATAATATTAATGTTTGCCAAATTAAAATGTTTACGAAATGCAACTTTTGTTAAGGTATTTTACGAGAAACGGGATGTTGGCCAAATGGGATATATCCGGTGCGCTCACTAAAACTATGTTTGTAGCCAAGTTTACTGACAAAAATACTTTAACCCTGTTTACAATTAACGCTCAAAAGTACACCGGCACCGTAACGTTTACAATCCTGTGCAGCACTATTTGAACATTATAACAATGTAACCTATGGATCGAACCCACGTTGGTTGGTGTAGCGGTTGGTGGCTTATACCACTCACACAACTAAAGACATAGCTAACATGTTAAAAATAATAATCACACTGAGTAATTTTTAATTCAAGTATTTATAAAAAATAAACAACAAAAAAAAACACAGATAAATATCTAAGCATAAATACATGTCTGAGGCGGGAATCGAACCCGCAACCCTGTGTTTGGCAGTTCGGCATGGTGGCCATTGTGCCAACTGGGTCGTCAGAAGTGTGTTACTAAGTTAACTACCATCTTGTTATGTTTGTGTGTAACGTATATTAGAAGAAGGTCGTAAATCCAATACTTGTTGATAGTATCATGGAAGCAAACTGATAGTGTACTTATGACGCTTACTGTACCTAAGCTTAGCAACTTAAGACGTAAGATTTACTATAACTACATTCTCTAACTTGGGTAACTTTTAGTTAATTCTTCAAGAAGTGTGTTACTAAGTTACCTACTATCTTGTTACCTTATTATTTTATTATGTTGGTCAACTTTTAATTGGATGGTTGGCATTGATAGCATGTCTTGTAATGATCGGCGCGCGGCTTTGATATAGAACCTCAAGGGTCAGTTTAAAAAGAGGGTTACGCTTGGAAATAATAATATATTTACTGCTATAACCCACTATATGGGTGCAAATAAAAATTAAAGAGTAGGTAAAGTAATTAATGAATTATAAATATAATAAGTTTGACAGGTATTTCGGCGTTACATCACTCAACTAGATAAATAAAATAAAATGAAAACATAAAAAAAAAACGTATATAAATAAAAGTCTCGTGGCTCATTTAGTTTGCTGGTGAAAGAAAGTAAAGGAAAAAATCTGAAAACTAATTAAATTTGCCCACTAAATTGTTTTTGCGACCATATGATTCAGTGGTCAAGCTTCATTGGCACTGCTGCTGCAAAATATGGTGATATTTTTGACAAATATATACATACATACCTTCGTGCACATAATGGAACCCTCGATGACTTGACTTGTTTTCGGGTCACCCACTGAAGTAGTCTTCATCTTCTCCTAATATTACTAAATTTCACCTTTTGTTAGAGTTTTCAGGTCACCCTAAGACCTTGTTAGCCTTTTTTATTGCTGTAAAGTCTTGTTAGTTTTTAAGATGATTTCATGCGAATGTTTCCAACTGCTGAATTCCAACATTTTGACTTTGACCCAACGACTGCTACCAACGATATCAATAGTAAAACACTGATATGTTTTAAACATTAATATAAAAGCCACGCACATTTTTTAAAAAGTTCTACTATAAAATATTGAGTACCTTATACACAGAGTAATATTTTGAAATTGGATGAAACTTGAAAGTTATTTGCTGCCAGTAGAATTTAATTTATAGTCTTTAGCTTTGGTAAGATGAAATATGTTATTTAAAGAGACTAGGTCATTTTATGTTATAGAATAAAAAGTTGATGTTTTAGGGTACAAACAAAAGGTAAAAAAGGAACCCTTGCTTATAAAATTAATCTCTTATCCGTCTGTCTGGCCGTGTGTAACTATGTGATTTTTTTAATAGAATTGCAGCCCAGAGGAATACTAATAGAAATGGTATGCTTATTTAAAAAAATACGGACTCAAAAATTAAAAAGTTTATCAAAACTCAAAGACCTTTAAAAATAAACTATAAAAACTTTCTTTCCTATATCACCTATTTTAAAAAAAACACGACTGTTTTCCGTCCAGTTGCTTATCTGTCCAGTTGCGAATCTGCCCAGTTGCTACTGAGCCCTTAAAACACTGGCTATATGCACAAATCAAAAGCCAAAACTTGAAAAATAAAAAAACACACTACACACCCACTAAATATTTTAAGTACATTTAGTCAGCTCTAGATTCCACCTAACAGCACTCTACATATATTACTTCCAAACAGCATATTTCATGTGTCTTACTAAAATTTTGCTAGCAAGCTTCCAAAGCTCTAGGCCAGAAGCTGAGAGTTCCATAATTCATATTGCTTGCTCCCGTGTGTTGGTACAAGCTTAAACTATCAACGTATTATTATAATGTACATATACCGTGTATCTACTTATACATTTTGCAAGTGAAATAAAGGGGTTATTGTAAATTGGCCACAAAGTCGATTTGCCACAGAAAAAAATATGTGTAAACTCGTCACAATTTTAATAAATTGGTCGGTATTATCTATTAAACAAGCGCGGTCCTTAAAGTGTTGTCATTTTAAGGCAATAAACTCAAAGGGGTTGAATTAGCAACATCTCATACAAAATATAACGGTTATGAAGTTTTTTTTGCCACATATCAGGAAAACCTGCCTCTTTAAGAGTTTTTTTATTTTTTCGTTTATATTGATTTACTTACATACATCGCCATAGAATGGAAAGGTGGACTGTTTACTATGCTAAAATATTACAATCTCTGTACAGTAGGGAATTTACCTATCTATCTATCTGCTTTCATCTGGTTATGCTATGCTTGCCTAGAGGAGATCGCCCTTAGGCGATAAGGCCAGCCTTTCTGTCACGCTTGGGTCTTTTTTAAGTTACCAGTTTTTTTTTATTATTTTTTAAATTAAACAAGAAAATAATAATAGCTTGTTTAAAAAAAAAGAAAATAATAATAGCCTTTTATTTATAGGTATGTACCTAATCATATTGTGTCTACTTGTGTTTTATTTTTATGGTGTACGCAATAGTGTTTATCTATCTATCAATCTCTATAAATACAAACAATAATTTACGTATTTTCATTTATCAATAACAATTTTAATTATAGGCGACAATTGTCAATTGGCGTGATCCCAATAAACAACAATCCATTTCGCCAATGGATAGCCGTTATGTTATTGGACAAATTGCCTTCAATTGATTTGTTTCGTTGTTTGATATCAATTAAATATTGTAGCCATAGGTCTGTGTTACCAGCGTTTATAACAATCTACGTCCTGTGTATACTGTTTCAATAACAGTTATGTCGGCATTTACTGACTATTAGGCTGCTTGTCCGGAGCGGAGCGGTTTCCACCAATAGGATTGCATAAAAACTTCGCACGCGGTTTTTTTGTGAAGCGCTATTGGTAGAAACCGCTCCGCTCCTCTGGAAAGGCAGCCTCTCCCATACTGGAGAATCACATGTGAAATGGTTTTAAAGTAGCATGAAATTCGTCGCCCAAACAAATGCCCATTAAGTGCTTAGAACACCCAAAGTTAAAGTATCTAACCAAAACAACAGTTAACTTACCTACTTTATTTTCAACCTTAGCAGAATTCCTATTACAGACTTCCGCACGGCCGACCTAAACACAAAATTACATAAAACCAAGTTAAATACTTGAGCCGTGAAGTTTGAACCAACAAACACATTTCGCGTCTAAAAAGGTACGATTTTTCGACAAACAAAATGCTTGAAAAACAAACTTGAAACTTATTTGTCACAGTCTAAACAATTTGCATTGTAGTTAGTGAAAAGGGAGATGAGGAAAACTCGCCGGATTTGCGATTGTGATCACAGTGCGATCAGCATTTTCACGGTAAATATTCTTTATCGCGCAATGAGAAAACTGAACTTTTACACCACGATCGATTTTTGAAGTAGTGACATCGAAAATTTTGTAACTTTTAGGTAGTTGTAATGCAAATATTTGTACGTACGAATTATAAATGCTGGTCGAATTCCAAAAACAAAAACCACAATGAACCATATTTGGCGAACTCTATGCGCGTTCAGAGTCTACATCATTTAAAGTTAAAACGCTAATCGCTTCATCAATTGAAGTTCAGCATTTGTATAAAAGCTCAGAGTATGACCAGCATTAAAGGTTGTAAATGCTGGTCGCAGTCTTTGCTGAAACTCTACGGCTGACTTAAAAGTGTTAATTGTTTATTACAGGAAACAGTCTGGGAACATTGTAAACAAAATAATGGTTACTTTTGATTACAGTCACCCCTTTAGGGCGAGAATAATTTATTTAAAACTTGATGAAGGAGTAAGGAAAGAATGGAGGCTTTTGTCTGAGCTATTTTAGATTTGTTTGCCTTTATTTTAGGAAAATATCATGAAAACAGTGGTCACTTGTCAAGCAGAAATAAATGTATTCTCAATTGGTTTCCAATTGTTCCAGACTTACAAGTGATTGGATTAGGCATAGTATTTAAAAGACTGAAAATTTGACTTAAATGTTATCAAGTAAAGTTGTCTTTAAAGCGCGTAGGCTTAAACGAGAAAACACAATTTTCCTTTTCAAACAAGTCTCAAAAAACTTGCTTAACAAGTTGGAACTTAGTAAACGTTTAATTAGATCACAAATTACAATAATACCTCCTGGGAGTCTAAAGTCAGGGATCACCTGAATACCTGAATGGATTAAAATGTAAACATTTTTAGGTAATGGATTGGAGGGAATAATCACTAGTGAACTCCTTACAAAATTCCTTGAGAAACACTATTAGGATTATTTTTCCTGTCAAATGCATTTATATATTATTATTTATTTCGAACTTAAATCTATCTTTATAGGTGGGTCCCAATGAGAGAGATAAGCAAATAGGTTTAAATTTTCTAATATTCAGTCAATTAGTATAAAATTAATTGTAACTTAAAATAAAAAGAGCAGTTATTGTGAATTCACTCATAGAACACGTAAAAACATATCGTCCGCAATGCGATTGATAGTGCGCAGTGTCCGCGTTAGAGGCGCTTCCCGCAACAAGTTGGTGCGCGCGCGGGGCACCTGATCTGATCTCATCTCACCTGATGGAAAATGAAGACGAGGCCCATCATTTAGCATACTCGCCTAAAAAGAGAACGGCATGCCAGAGAACATGATGGAACGCGACGAATCGCTTGGCACCATGAGTTTATGATGGTGTTAGAAGCCGCTGCCACCTCTTGTTTGCCAGCTCCTTTAGCGCCATTTTTAAGCGTAGTATCTTATTGGTAAAATGAATAGACAGAATTCGCAATACCATCCTACGCGAAAAAACCGGCATCGTGAATGTAGTAAAATATGAGTAGGCGGGTCTTGTTTGTAAGATGTGTCTGGGCACATTGGACAGAAACATCCACACAGTAGACTCCGGATATTCGCTGATGTCGAGGTCACGCTGAAAACGCTGGTCAGACGATCTTGACCGCTTTAAGCTAAACTGACCGGAAGTCGCAGAGGACCGCAATGGGTGGAGATGGGGTGCCTTTGGCCAGCAGTGACCAATCAAAAAAATGTATGTGTCTAAATGTTATAAAGACGAAGTTTGGATGGATGTTTAAAAGAAATAATTTTCGGTATTAACGGACCGATTTTGATAACATCAAAAAGTGGTTAAAAGATATTTTTTTAAACGAGGGTGAGTAGGTAATGTGTTTGTCGGTATTTGTATGTATTTTTGTTTGTTTCTATGTGGTGTTCTATATTAGTTTTTAATTAGGTAAGTAGGTAAGTACCTACAGAAAACAAAAATATATTTCAGGGTTTGATGGGTAATATACGCAGATCGTGTCGCAACACTTCGGTATATGGCCAGCCAGACTAATGTTCCTGTTTAATTAGAGCTTAAATAAAACGATTACTTCACTGATTAAATTTTTACTTGCATTTATTAACCTCCTTGGCCGTTGTGTCGAACAAACTTAATTTAAATCTCTAATTAGGACAATTTGCCTCAGCTTGAAGGCTGTTGTCCTAATTCTAAGAATATTGCGTAGGTAAGTGTCCCGGTTTGAAGGGGGGGGGGGGGATGCCGGTACACCCGGTGAAATTACAGGCACATGAAACATTCTAACTTCAAATTACAAAGTAGCAATACCATGTCACCCAAGTCATATTAAGTAAGTAGGTACTTACCTAGTGTTGTAATGGAAGGATTGAGCGCATAATGTCAACTTCGCGTAATGACATCTTGACGCAAAAGGCCCCATGCAAAATATCTTTCCTAAAAATGTCACAGTCTTACAATGATACTCGCAAAATTCCACATTCTCACAGGGTCTAAAAAGCAGTAGAGACTGATTCTGTTAATTTTCTTGGTCTTAGATATCTCTAATTTGTGAACTTTAGAGACAGTAAGTGTGCTAAATTGAGTTGTAAAATCAGCTGACTACTTACTTTAATACAACAAAGTAGTTTGAACTCAAATTACTAAAATAACTTCAATTCTGAGATGATTCAGTTCTTGACGAAAGTTAAATTAAGTCTCGTTTCACTCGAAGTTTTATTCAATTACTAGTTAGAAAAATAAATAGTGCTCTTTTACTGTGCGCTGTTATCTTCTATCTATACATATAAAATTCTTTGTCCTGAACTACTGACTGACTGACAGATCACCGCACAGCCTAAACCGCTGATCGTAGAGACTTGAAACTTGGAGTGCGTGTTTTTTGTGTGACGTAAGCATCGGATAAGAAAGGATTTTCCGAAATTCTACCCCTAAGGGGGTGAAAAAGGGGGACAAAGTTTGTATGGAATACATGATGCCTTGGTCCATTTTTGACATTAACGCGGACGAAGTCGCGGGCAAAAGCTAGTTGCTTAATAAAATTCATCTTTATCATCATATCAGCCACAGGACGTCACCAAAGTCTTCCATAGCAATAGGTCACATTCCAGGATATTTCTTTGCAATGTAGTTTATAGATTTGAATGTGTTTTAATGCAAATATTTACTAGACACTGACTTTGCACAAATCGTGCGAAGCCAGAATTTAAAAAATCTTGAAAAAATACTAACCTTTTTCTGTTTTTCGTATTTGTTGTTGTAGCGGCAACAGAAATACATCATCTGTGAAAATTTTAAACTCTCTGGCTATCATGGTTCATGAGATACAGCCTGGTGACAGACAGACAAAGGGACAGCAAAGTCTTAGTAATAGGGTCCTGTTTTTACCCTTTGGCTACGGAACCCTAAAAATAAAGCATTTTAGTAGTTTTATTTTTGGTCACCACGGTTCCGATATTTGTCCTATCTACTGTAACCCAGACATTCGTTGTGTCAATTTGCACCCTCAAAGTTTCATTTACGATTGTCAAAGTTACCGCCCAGTTAACATTAGTTAAGACCAATAAATTAATTGGAATTGATTCTGGATTAGTTAGAACTATTCATCCCTTTGATCCCAGAGGAAGTCCCCGCTCTAATCAATTGATCTTTTGCTAATAAGTGACTTAATTAACGATTAACTTCTGACCGCTGCTACTTAAGCGTGAAAAGTGTTCTGAGGCTTATTGGCTGGTTTATAGTAACAGCTCGTTAAAATATTAAACATAAATAACTTGCTGTTGCCCGCAACTTCGTACGCGTGGTAGTTTTATTATAATAAAACCTTCCTCTTGAATCTATTAAAATACGCAAAATCCGTTACGTAGTTTTAAAGATATAAGCATACATAGGGACAGACAGCGGAAAGTGACTTTGTTTTATACTATGTAGTGATGTGGTACACAGGTATTAAAATTGTCATAATCACTAGATTATGTCAAGTACTGGTAAACTAATACTAGTTAGTTGAAATTTGATATTAAGGGTATAAAAATATCCTATTGACGTTTTGAGTTTTTTACATTATGAGTGTTTGTCCTTATGCTTGTAATTCTAGCTCTAGGCAGCCGCCAAATGCTTTCAACGGCTGGTGGAAGTTGAGGGCATGACTTAGTGCTCGCGAAAGACCTGAATTTTAAGTAGGTACTCAAAACAGTAGGTCCAAGGTCGAAAAAGATAAATATTCTTCTGTTCGGAGGACCATTGCGAATGTGAAGTCTCATAATCCATGGTCCACCTGCTCTAATGCCCATAGTGCCCGACCACCTGCATTTTAGCTACATTGAGGCTAAACTATGCGATTATAGTAATGTTGTGTTTGTGCTACAGATTCTATGGAAGTTAAACACGTTAAGCGAACGCTGTTAGGTTTTATTTTTGTTACGGAATTTCTTGATTTGGTCGGCGCGCTCAAAGCCCGCCTAAAAGCTATGCAATAGTTTAAAAACTCGGCTAAGTGTGATGGTAGACAGACATCCCGCTACGAAATCACTGCAATTACATTGGCCAATCACTGGGTAAGGAAAATATAGAAACAAACACAAAGATAATTAATTGTTCACTATTTATTCAAAAATAAATCACATAACAACAATCGAGTTTCAAATCTCCACAAAAAACGCCAATAAAACTTACAGGAGGAAAACACTGAAAAAAAATAACGTTTTTTTCCCGCAACAAACACTGACACTTGCCGGACCCATTCCTATTGTAGTTACGTTTTTTCCGACGCACTATTTATTATCTATTGTGTACCATTATTGTGCTCTTGGTCATTGTGAGAGGCTTTTGTGCTAATATTGGACCTATAACTTAGTTCAGCTTAATATCTTTTGTTCTACACGTGCCGCATTATGAGAATCATAATTTTAGATGACAATGTCTTGAGGTCTCTTTATGATAGTTAACAAGAATGATATAAAATTGCCATAAATGATGGATACTACCAGACTGGTGTTCCCGACCTTTACTTGACAGCTCAAGAAACAGAGCTGGAACGAAGGAAGGAAGGCAGAAACGAACTGCTCAGACAACTGCAACCAAAAACGCCATTCCTCCACTGAATACAGCTGATAATGAATATGTAAAACCTAAGAAAAAGTCATGTTTCAAATAATAAATAACACTTAAATCTTATCTAAAGGCCCTCTTCCTGTACCGTGTGTAGGTATTTTAACATTACCTCAGCCTCCGCGCACAAAGACGTAGCGTGAAAGTGAGCCGCGCGCAACGACTCGCGTACGCGATCAAGCTACGCCACAGTGTAGGTGTAAACAGTGGGCACGCCACAGTGTAGGTAGGTGTCAACAGTAGGTTTTCGTTATCTAATTGGGCTCGATACGTAAAATAATAAAACTAATGTGTAGCTGTAATAATGTACCTAATATTTTTATTGGAACGAAGTTCCCTATCGCGGGTTGACGCGGGGACCTAGCCGAGAAAAAAATGTTACGCATTACAAAACCGTGAAACAAAAAACCGAAAAGAAACTAATCTTCTACATATTACAAATATACACACACATAGAATAAAAAAAAAATAAAAAAATGGTTGTCTGCAAAGTCGGTTTACGGCATTCATTTAGGATAACACTACGTATAGACAAGTTACGTTCCATTTTATAACGGCGGGAGCCTGCGCGGGTGGGAGCGCGCCATGACCAAGCCATCCGCTACTTCAGAAATGACACTACCTTTTATACCTACAAAATTTCATTAGAGTTAAACACGTAGATGTAGAGGCTTTTTACAATAACAAGTTTATGAACAAGGTATTATAATATACTTATTTATTATAAATACGAAAGTTTGTGTGTGTGTGTGTGTCTAGTGTGTTTGTTTGTTACTTCTTTACGTACAAAATTTAAACCGATTGTGATATTTGGCATTGGGGCTAGCTAGTTTAAGGGGTAAAAGTAATTAAACACTGAGTTAAGACTTACCTATTATTTAAGGGTTTTTAGGGTTCTGTAATACCTATAATACCTACTACCTAATATACTGCAAAATAAAGGAACTTTTTTTTACAAATTATAAATATATGTGTACGGAACCCTCGCTCCGTGCGCGAGTTCGCAAAAAAAGCGGTCAAGTGCGAACTTGACCGGTTTTTTGCTTGCCACACGTCTATCAGTTATCTAAGGCAAATTCAGTTATATTAAATACTTATCTTTTAATTTGACTTTTATTCATATTTTCTACGGTTGTCGTAATATTTGTTTGTAATGTTAAATATAATTTAGGTAGTACATAACGTTGTGTTTTTTTAAGTTTTTTAAGTTTGTTTCCGCTGTAAGTAATTTTTTGTAACGTTTCCATATATTTTTATTCAAAATGCGAAGGCCCTTATCCTCTACGAACTAGCAAGCGACTATGTCGTCTAGTCTTATTTCAGCTCAGATGGACGGAATGAGGCAATGTACGGCGCTGACCTCTCTTGTAATTTATCTCAATGGTTTACGGACGATAATTTTACGTGATAACATCATAAAAAAACGATAAAAAAATTGAGTTTTTTTCCTAATTTTTTTCTATTAAAATATTTTTTTCATTTATAGTTTGCTTAGACTGACTGGAGCACTCGCTCACTCAATCGCGTCTAGTCACCATAACACAAGCCTAGCTGCTTAGACTGGAGCAACAATACAATATACAAACTTGTTACTAACCTTACCTCTTTATAATATTAGTATCGATGATATGCGCTCACTCAATCGGGTCTAGTCACCATAACACAAGCCTAGCTGCTTAGACTGGAGCAACAATACAATATACAAACTTGTTCCTAACCTTACCTATTTATAATATTAGTATAGATTATTTGCGCTCACTCAATCGCGTCTAGTCACCATAACACAAGCCTAGCTGCTTAGACTGGAGCAACAATACAATATACAAACTTGTTACTAACCTTACCTCTTTATAATATTAGTATCGATGATATGCGCTCACTCAATCGGGTCTAGTCACCATAACACAAGCCTAGCTGCTTAGACTGGAGCAACAATACAATATACAAACTTGTTCCTAACCTTACCTATTTATAATATTAGTATAGATTATTTGCGCTCACTCAATCACGTCTAGTCACCATAACACAAGCCTAGCTGCTTAGACTGGAGCAACAATACAATATACAAACTTGTACTAACCTTACCTCTTTATAATATTAGTATCGATGATATGCGCTCACTCAATCGGGTCTAGTCACCATAACACAAGCCTAGCTGCTTAGACTAGAGCAACAATACAATGTACAAACTTGTTACTAACCTTACCTCTTTATAATATTAGTATCGATGATATGCGCTCACTCAATCGGGTCTAGTCACCATAACACAAGCCTAGCTGCTTAGACTGGAGCAACAATACAATATACAAACTTGTTCCTAACCTTACCTATTTATAACATTAGTAAAGATTATTTGCGCTCACTCAATCACGTCTAGTCACCATAACACAAGCCTAGCTGCTTAGACTGGAGCAACAATACAATGTACAAACTTGTTACTAACCTTACCTCTTTATAATATTAGTATCGATGATATGCGCTCACTCAATCGGGTCTAGTCACCATAACACAAGCCTAGCTGCTTAGACTGGAGCAACAATACAATATACAAACTTGTTCCTAACCTTACCTCTTTATAATATTAGTATGATTATTTGCGCTCACTCAATCACGTCTAGTCACCATAACACAAGCCTAGCTGCTTAGACTAGAGCAACAATACAATGTACAAACTTGTTACTAACCTTACCTCTTTATAATATTAGTATAGATTATTTGCGCTCACTCAATCGCGTCTAGTCACCATAACACAAGCCTAGCTGCTTAGACTGGAGCAACAATACAATATACAAACTTGTTACTAACCTTACCTCTTTATAATATTAGTATAGATTATTTGCGCTCCCTCAATCGCGTCTAGTCACCATAACACAAGCCTAGCTGCTTAGACTGGAGCAACAATACAATATACAAACTTGTTACTAACCTTACCTCTTTATAATATTAGTATAGATTATTTGCGCTCACTCTATCGCGTCTAGTCACCTTAGCACAAGCCTAGCTGCTTAGACTGGAGCAACAATACAATATACAAACTTGTTCCTAACCTTACCTATTTATAATATTAGTATAGATTATTTGCGCTCACTCAATCACGTCTAGTCACCATAACACAAGCTTAGCTGCTTAGACTGGATCAAGAATACAATATACAAACTTGTTACTAACCTTACCTCTTTATAATATTAGTATCGATGATATGCGCTCACTCAATCGGGTCTAGTCACCATAACACAAGCCTAGCTGCTTAGACTGGAGCAACAATACAATATACAAACTTGTTCCTAACCTTACCTATTTATAATATTAGTATAGATTATTTGCGCTCACTCAATCACGTCTAGTCACCATAACACAAGCCTAGCTGCTTAGACTGGAGCAACAATACAATATACAAACTTGTTACTAACCTTACCTCTTTATAATATTAGTATCGATGATATGCGCTCACTCAATCGGGTCTAGTCACCATAACACAAGCCTAGCTGCTTAGACTGGAGCAACAATACAATATACAAACTTGTTCCTAACCTTACCTCTTTATAATATTAGTATAGATTATTTGCGCTCACTCAATCACGTCTAGTCACCATAACTCAAGCCTAGCTGCTTAGACTGGAGCAACAATACAATATACAAACTTGTTACTAACCTTACCTCTTTATAATATTAGTACCTATAGATTATTTGCGCTCATTCAATCGCGTCTAGTCACCATTATACAAGCCTAGCTGCTTAGACTGGAGCAACAATACAATGTACAAACTTGTTACTAACCTTACCTCTTTATAATATTAGTGTATATTATTTGCGGGCAAGTACGTTTGTAAATTATTATTTGCGGGAAAAAGTTTGTCATCCCTGCAAATGCAAGGTTTCGCGTGGGGTTCGCTCGAACGCAGCGTGCCGGCAAAAGTGGCATAGGTCTTACCTCGATGACGCCCGGAGGCCAACTGCGAGGAACTGACGCGTGCTAACTGTTATATTCGATCGATTTGCAAAACATTTTGTACTTTTTAGCATTATTATCCAAGAATATAGTTCCTAGAGGTCAAAACCTATCATTTGATTCAATTTTTAGAAACATACGTTAACTATTTTTGAATAAAAACCGATAAACGATCTAAAAATTCTCTGTTTTCTAACATTTTTTTTATCGAACAAAGTTGTTCATATCATGTTTTCAACCCAAATAAACAAAAATATGGTTTTTAAACTACAATATCTACTTATATCAAAATAACAAAAAAAGAGTATTTGATTACTTAAAGTTGCTTAACACAAAGGTCGATTTGCGAACACATGGTCTTAAACAGAAACGTAAAGCTGTTAGGATACCTATCCACATTTAAAAGATTGTACTTTTTAGAGTTCCATACATTAAAAGGTAAAACGGAACCCTCAATAAATCACTTTTTGTCCGTCTATATTTTATTTATACAAGTTTCATCTAAATCGGTCCAGTAGTTTCAGAGAAAGCCCTTGAAGGGGACACGGGAAAATAATTACTATGAATACAAATCGTGTGATATTAAAAAGTTTTAATACAATTTTATATAAAAAAACACTTAAACACATTTGTTCATATCATTTCGAGTATCAAATACCTAACAAGAGAAAAACAATAAGTACAGAAATCTCAAACAATCTGCGTATAATGAAGTTAAGGAAAGGGTTGTAATCATAACTTTCCTAAGGGAAATTATTGAGACAAATACCGGAGGAAGCAGATTAATTGGGTTCGGTAAATGTTCGGCAACTTTTAATATTATTTCGGCACCAAAGTCAAACGTTAAATTGCTCTTAACGGAAAGTTAAAGAGTTTGAGACATTGATACTGTTTCGTATTTTATATAATAAGTTACACAGAATTCCGAGTTTTGAACAATACTCTATTATTAGACAGTCGAACTTGAATTATTAGAATGCTGATCGCGCGATCAGTAATCGATCAAACGATGCTGATCGTGCGGTATAAATGTCTTCTGAAATGTTTAATCTTTGAAGGAGTCTGCAGGTCCAATAGTAGACCGGCTTTAAAAACCTTAAGAGGAAAGGTACCGGGGGCTCTCTCCATACAAACGTAGTCGACTGTTTTCTCCCTGGATGATGACACTAGAGCAAATATTTTTTGCATAAAACTTATAACTGCCATGACAAAAAAAAACAATACATAGGGGTATGTCCTAAGTTTTGTTTTTTTATTTATTTTAATTTCTATGATAAGTAATTAGAAAATGAAAAAAACTCAAAACATAGGGGCATAGTCATGGCAGTTTCTTTATTGCACAAAAATATTTGTGCTACCCTTTCACCTTAACACCCAAAAACATTGGCATACAAATCCTACTATTATAAATGTGAATGTTTGTTTGTGAGTTTGTTACTTCTTCACGCTAAAACTACTGAACCGATTACGTTGAAACTCGGTATGTAGATAGCTGTAAACCTGGATTAACATAATATAGGCTTTTTATGCTGATATTCTTACGGGACTCGGGACTTGCGCGGGTGATGAAACTGCGGGGCGCATTCTGTGACTTAAGACGATTATTTTTTATGTCTAGAAGCATTTTGGATCATTCTTAGAAAATCCATGGGCCAGATCCAAAATGGATCTAGTGCGATATTTTTTTCTCATTCCACCTAACAGTGGACAAAGAATCTTTCTTACATGTATTTTTGTTTTTTATTTAGGTATATTTGTTTTCCTCGTGTAAAAAGACAAGTGGATTAAACGAAGCAATTTCTTCAGTACATCTTCTCCCATTGTGTTGTGCCTATTAGAACCTTTTTCCCGAATTATCTAACACAATATCTCAACCTTTTTTATGTGGACCTTTTTTAATTAAATTCAAAAAATTTGGTCCCCTATGCTAAGTGCGCCAAGTGTGAAATTGAGTTAAAAGGTACAATTCGTCCCGACGGGATTCGAACCTACGACCCCTCACCGTTGTACACGAAGTACGTTTTGTTTTACATTGCATTCATTTTATTTCTGACAGCAATGAATTTAATTCAATTTCTATTTCGTTCTAATATTGCTGATTATAAACGCAATTTGATCGTGATTAATGAACATATTCAATATGCTGCGATCAGCATTATTATTAGAATTGATATGCTGATCGCACAATTAATGTCTACACTTTTCAGTTACTTACTTATGTGGGTAGGTAGGTATTTGTTTTTTGATTACCTTTTACTTACTTATATTATAAACAGAAAATATTTTTTTGTTTTTATGTTTGTAACGAATAGGCTCCGAAACTACTGGACCGATTTTGGTTAAACTTGGTATGAGGATACATTGATTCATCGAGAGTAACATGGCCTCCTTTTTATCCCAACTTTCCCACGGATTAAAACCGTGGGACAGTTCTTTTATTACCTCATAACATGCATTTAATACATAATTTTATAATGTTTTACATGTATATCTTGCTCAGTTATTTATTTTCTTATATGAAAAAAAATCTGTGACATTTCCCCTCATCTTCCTGTTTCTAAGCTCTCTTATCGAAGCACGACACGTTTATTACTCGTGTTTGTTGGCGAAATTGTGATTTGGGAAGGTATTAAGGACTTGATACACTGGATGCTTTCTGCGGGCAGCCAAACCGACAAATATTGTCATACAGCCCCCTGATTCAAAAACCCTCGGAAGCCAACAGAACCGAAAATATAATTGGGCTGCTCTTTCACTCCCGCGACATTTGACGTATTGTCATCCTTGTCTTTTCAGTTTTATTCGTTTCGGTAGTATTCTGATAGTTTGTGAATCGGCTTGCAGATTTGTTTAGAAAGTTCTGTTTAAAGTTCCGCTGACAGAACGCATCCAGTGTGACAAGTCTCTTACATATTGACGACTTACAACGAAGTTTTAAGAACAATGCCTGAATAGTCATAAAAAATATATACTAACTTAAGTACCTAAATACTTAAAATTGGATTGAGAACCTACTCCTTTTTTTAAATCGGCAACAAAATCAGTCAGAAGATGGGGTTTTGTATGTCACCATTCAAAACAAAAGAAGGATGTGACGTCATAAATTAAAATTCGTAACTCACGAATTGCGAATAGCGCCGATCTGACGTTATGCGTGTCTGGCATTTTGCGTATCTGACATAACGCGTACAAAGATCAACATCTTTAGGTTATTAAATTTACAGCAATAAAGTAGACTAATTAAAGCAGACTGACCAAACCTAGCTCAGGACCGAACTGCTTGTAAAGATTATAATAATTATTGCAGGACATTCCACACATCGCCATCTAGCCCCAAGCTAAGTAAGTAGACTTGTTATGGGTACAAACAACGTATATAATCCTACTAATATTGTAAATGTGAAAGTTTGTGCGTGTGTGTGTTTGTTACTCCTTCACGCAAAAATTACTGGACCGATTGCGATAAAACTCGTTATGTAGATAGCTGGAAACCTGGATTAACACATAGGCTACTTTCTATCCCGATAGATGGAACTTACGCGGGTGAAATCGCGGGGCGCAGCTAGTAATATATACTTTTCTTTTGTTAAAATATACTTATACACAGAAACAAAAAAAACAAATATTTAAGCCTAAATATTTGTCTGAGCCGGGAATCGAACCCGCAACCCTGTATTTGGCAGTTCGGCATGGTGACCATTGTGCCAACTGGGTTGTCAAATGATCAGATGTGTTTGAGAGACGAAGATGGGAGGCCTTTGCCTAGCAGCAAAACAATATATAGGCTACTAGCAGTGCTCCGCGGTTTCACCCCCGTAACTCCTGATCCCGTGGGAATTTCGGGATAAAAAGTAGCCTATAGCCTTCCTCGATGGACTATCCAACACAAAAAGATTTTTTCAATTCGAACCAGTAGTTCCTGAGATTAGCGCGTTAAAACAAACAAACAAACTCTTCAGCTTTATAATATAAGTATAGATTATTAGTATAGATTTTCTGTAAATATCTCTTATTGTTTCTTATTTGTGTGTAAACTATGTCTTGTGTTTGTTTGAATAAATTATATTCTATACTTCTTGTTCTTCTAAACTTGGTATGAGGATATCATCAATAAATATTAATAAATATTCCAGAACTCTCGTTTAAACAAGATGTTTTCATGTCTTCGACTATGGCTGTGTCCCCGATACAACGTCCCCGATATTTTTTTCGGTTCATATCTTCTTGCGGTTGGTTCTCGGAAATGTTGGGACTCATGTTCTTAAGTCGATTTATTTGCCGCAGCATTTGATAGTAACTTCATCAGAGGGGAGAATTTATTTGAAGAACTTTGCCAAAATTGTGTCGGGAGAGCTTTTGGGGAATTCTTTTATTTATCTCTTCGAGTAAAAGTGGATAGATGTTAGACATTGATCACCATTTCAATTAGGGATTCTCGTCATGACTTTTGCTTCTATACTAGTTCCTAATCGATTGATAGAGTGCGATCATGCGGGATTGTCCGTGGCCAAGGGCCAGCCGAGATAACAATTTTCAAATTTGAAAACTATCATTTTCAAATTCACGTTTTAATTTTTTGCGAATTTAAAATATAAATGAGATTATAGTACTCTAAAGTTAAATCTTCGGATTTCCTTTAGATAGTGTTTCGAAAATCACTCGGTTGTGACAGTGACGTTTTACCTACGTTTTTGACAATCAGCGGAAATGTGCAATCGCGAATCATGACTTACTGCGTATATGATGAATAGCGTGTGTAACATCCAAATTACTATGGCCATAATCACCTTTTTACCTGACTACGACGAAGTCAAAAGAGAGGGTTTTGTTTCTGTAAATCTTGTAACCAGTTCCATCTATTGATGCTTCAGGAACTAGTTCATCATATCAGCCCATACACGTCCACTGCTAGACATAGGCCCATATGACCATAAACAGCGGTCCTGAGCAGCTTCCATCCACCGACTACCCGCAACTGCTACAATGTCGTCGGTCCACAGCTCGTCTCCCAGCACTCCGCTTCGCGTTGCATCGCGGCCGCCACTCGAGAACCTTGACCTGCCCATTGCCACTTCAGCTTACTAATCCTGAGAGCTAGGTCAGCATAGCTCTCTCCATAGCCCGCTGAGCGACTCTAAGCTTATGAACTAGTCAGGAACTAAGAACTAGTTATTATTCTCAAAAAGCCTCATTAACATTTCCCATCAGTTTCTTTGAAAGTGAAAGGCAACGCTCTACTCTGCAAATTCCTTGAATCCTTACAACCTTCGAATATCAAATATCACCTTAATCAAAATGACAATACCAAACCAACCCAATTCATATTCGAGTAAAGGGTCCTATTCATAGTACCTCGAACCAAAGGAAAAGCAGAATAAAGACTTTTCGATCAGCGGATAATTTATCGACCGATCAATTTGAAAGCAAACTAAAACAGACGGACAAGAGAGTGATCTAATAAGCGTTCCTTTTGCTCTTGCTACTTGCCCCAGAATCAAGTAAGCGGTGTTAGGCTTTGGCCTCCTGGACAATGTCATGGTAGCAAGTGATTCGTCGCGTTCCAATATGTTGTCCAGGCATGCCGCTTTCTTCCAGGAGACTATGCTACATCCTCAATCACCCTGATCAGGTGCGATGAGGTCAAATGCAAGCCTATTTTATGGCAAATTTTATTTAATTTTTGGCTAATTTTAGCCTATTTTATGGCTAACCTTTTTTATGGCTAGTATAATATTTCATGCCCGTAATTTCACCTGGGTATGTTCCAAACTAACAACAATATCATGATAAAAAATCCAGGTCTCTGTTATCTAAGTACATACTATTTTTCATCGTAGTCGGTTATGTGCTTTCTTTAGTGATAAACTGCCTTCAATTTAAAAGATCACGTTTAAAGGTATCGGTCGATTGAAAAATCTTTAGGTCACCTTCACCTTGAAGTATAATGACGTTGCTGTCCTTTGGTTAATTAACGGTGCCGAAAACAGCTATTTTCAGTCCCTGAAACTGAGGAACATAGTCAAATGTCGTCCAAGTTTTGTGAGCCGAAATAACTTGTGAACGAATCTGTCTGATTATCAGAAGATAAGTCGCTGAAAAACATTTTGATCTTAAATTTCTCAAATACTATTAACATTCTATATTTCAGTAACTGAGACCTTATCTGTTAGATAAGACCGTGATGCTTCGTTCTCACTCTACCCGCTCTCATCTCTACCTGATTTTAAATTACCTAGCAAAAAATCCCAACTTCCTTATTTCATTCTTGCAGTTCAGTAAGAGTACAGTTGACATGAAAGATTGTAAAAATGTAGTTATTGAAATTATTTTTCCATTTACATTTTTATACCTACTTATTTTAAGCAAGATATTGTTACTTTGAATTTGTTTTTTTAAAACACACTTCTGAACTTCTCATAATCAGCTTCTCATCTAAAACCGCTCGAAAAAGTATTTTATTATTTAAAAAAATAATTAAAGTAAATACAAGCACACGACATAAAGGAAATAAAACAATTAACAACAGAAAAAAAACAGTACCACAAAAACCTACTAACTACCTTAATTTTAAGTAAGTATATATTTACAAAAGAAAAGTATATAAGTAGTACCTATATCCGTCGTCTAGCACCCATAACACAAGTCTAGATATAATAGAAATGATAGATAGCAATATTTATTTATTTATCTATTTTCTTTTTATAAATACGTCAAAAATTACACTACACTGAGACCGGAAAAGATCAAAAATGATAACGAAATTACTGTGATGTACTCTCTTTAGTTTAAACATTTTATGTCTATGCTAAACTAACTTCACTCAAATGGAGATTATGAAAATTTTCCCTTGAAATTTTGAGGTCTCGAGTAATCTACCTTGAAATTTCCAAGAGATATTATTATCTTGAAGGAAAAGCAGAAGGGGTTAGCATATTTTGTGTTTTTATTGCTGGCTGTTAGCGGTGAGTGCGGTCGTGATCTTAGAATGATAACTCAGCAGAAAAGGTTTGAATGTCTGGTATATTGTTCTCTTTAAATCTTTATTTTATTTAGCTTTGCTTTGGTTTAAACATTTAAGACGGCAATAAAACTTTTAAATTTAGATTTGGTAGAATAGAATTGGTAAAACTCGCTTAAATACCTCTTAAAGGAAAATTGACAAGTTATCTCGGTTTTACTATATTAAGTAATAGCTTGTGACATTTTAAATTTTCAGGTTTTTATTTATTTATTTATTATTTAATGTATTCTAAATTTGGAATTTTGACTTAAACTTATTGAATATTTAACTTTATCTACTTTATTTAACAATTGAATTGTAATAATTATGGATTTAAATATCTGAAATAAATTACTTTTTTATTTAATTTAATTTAATATATCTACCTAAATTAGGTCCATATTTTTTTTCCCTTTTTAATGGCTTGTCTCTGATCACAGTAATGTAGTCGAAAAATTACACGAAATCTTTCAAATGTTTTCAGTTTTTTTTTTAAAAGGTTTAAGTTGTGTTAAATGTATGGACAAATTACAGGTTAATTTTTGAGTCACCCTTAGGATATTAATATCGTAAGACTATGTAGTATTTAAAGTATTAAATTTTATTTTTTCTTTTTTTTACAGGTAATGTTTCATTCAGCTTAATATTAAAATGGGTGGTGTGCCACTGAAAAGGTAAAGTACTCAACATAAGACACAGGGGACAACCGGGGCTGTTATCATGTAAAGAAAAAAAATACCATTCTTTTTATAGTACCTCCACAACAAAAAATCTAGTTGGTTTTTACTATTCTAAGCTTAACATTAATATTATTCATGGCAACACAAAAACACTTCAATTGAAGAATAGCAATAAACAATGAAAAAATATTAGGAAATGTTTGCATTCCATCAACAAAACCCCTTATACTAATACGATATTACTACTTTGTGTCACTAGGGAGTAAACTATATGATTTCCGAGTTTGCGTTCACTGCCCAAACCGAAGTCGAGGACTGTAAACCACAGTAGTCTTAAATAAATAAAATAAATATTGCAGGACATTTCACACATCGCCATCTAGCCTCAAGCTAAGTAACTAGACTTGTGTTATAGGTACTAGACAACGGATATACTATTTATATAGTTTTCTTTTGTTTATTATTATTTATTCCAATTTAAAACACAAAATTAAATGTCAAAACATCAATGAAACATCAAATCAAAATACACAAAATTAAAAACTAAAAATAATAATAATAAACACAAAATAAAAATAAATAAACAAAAATACCCCCACCCAGAAATTAAGTAAAAAAAAAAAAAAACTAAACAATACAAATAAATAATAAAATGGGTAAAAATTAAATTAATTAAAATTCAACCTAGGCCTATTAAAACAAGAGGAAGCCCTCGGCCATACCCTCCCGAGGCATTGTCCCCAAAATGCTGGCAGCATTTCCCCGCTGAATAGCAATACTGAGTCGCTGGGACAAAAAGCCGCCAGCTCTAGGATCGCCAGTAGCCTCGACAAGGCGCGCCGACAGCTCCCTCAAAAAGGTCCTAGCACAGGGCCCCCAGCAGCCAACGGTCTCAAAACCCAGCGGAGTAAAAATGTAACAACCGGGCATATCCTCATATTTGCGGACTTTCGCAGCCTCCGCCCCAGAAGCCGCAGCACCCGCCTGCACACGAGTAGCGAGCAGATGGGAAGGAGCCAGTGTATCCACACATGTGGCATCCCACACCAAACATCGCCCTTGCTCCCAAGGAATGAGCGTCACGCCATCGGGTCTCTTGCCATCAGAACGAACGATGCCGTTGGGTTCTAACATTGCCGGCATGTTCGCTGAAGCAAGAGCGCGACGAATGACGTCATTCAGAGCAGAATGACGTGGGATACGGCCAAGACTTCTTTGGCAAGACAGGCCATGGTGGCCCAAACTGGTCACCTCCGCCCCACAAACACACTGGTGCGGCTGCACAACTCGCAAACCCAGCCGTAGGCCAACCGCCAAAGAAAGAGTATTCCTATCCAACAGAGTGCCCACGTTTGCCGATGGAATGGCATTAAGCCATACACCGGACTCCCTCTCAAAAGAAGCGAGGAGCCGAGCCCGATGTACATCGCCCGAACACTCTGCCAACAAAGTCTGCTGCACCAACCTACACAAAGGCTCATCCCACTGCCTCTGGGAATGCAAAACGGCGGGGAAATCACAACTAGTAAGAGACCTCCACCGGTCTACAGCTCCAGAGAGGTGGACCACCCCTGACCGAGCTAACGAGGCACCCAAAATGCCGTCAAAGAGAATTCGGCAGCCGTGAACAGAAGCCAAAAAAGCAGGCAGTGCAACAGACGAGACACTCCTGATGCCAAGCCCTCCAAACCGGACCGGAAGAGAAGCCTGGGACCACGCCTCCGACGTAAACTGGCAATTTAAAACCCTACCCAGAAGTCTTGAAATCCTCTCATCCACCACCAGGAGGAGGTCCTCAAACTTCCAGAAATGAGCGCACCTAAGGGCATACATAAACTGGGGCACGAAAAGACAATATTTAATTAACGTCAACGCTACATGTGGACTGATCTTTAAAAGGCGCTCTAAAGCTCCATCAAACTTTGATGATTGCTCATCAATGAAACCCGGGATACCACTATCGAGTAAAGGAGCTCCCAATAGGCGTAATGAATCCCCAGAAACAAGCTGGATACCAGGAGCCACCTCACCAAATTCCCGCAGAATCTCGCGACCCCGGTCCGGAGGTACAGAAGGGTGGAGGAAAACTTCGCATTTAGCAAAATTCAACTCCAACCCCACTCCCGAGAAGGTACTTATAAGGTTGCGGAGGTCTTCCAACACCATAACCGGATCGCCTCCAAGGGTACCGTCATCCAAGTACCAGACGTTCAGGTCAGATTTCAACGTTGAGATACAGGGATGTATTCCCAAACTGAAAATCGCAGGCCCAAGTGGGTCCCCCTGCTGACACCCCACCGCAGAATTTAAAGAACAAAAACGTATTTATTACAATACAAATAAATAAAACTTCCTTGTACTAAAGTGTTATTATGATTCACCATAGAATGAAATACAACACTGAATACATAATAGTATTAGCTGCGTTCTGTGGTTTCACCCGCGTAAGTCCCGGTATTTTGAGATAAAAAGTGTCCTTCTCCTTCCCCTAAACTATCACTATGCCGATTTTCATCCAAATCGGTGCAGTCGTTTGACCGTGAAGAGGTAAATAAAAAATCTTTCGGATTTGTAATTTTAGGTAGCTAGAATTAGGATGTAGAACCAATAATGCAGAAGCAGAGCAGCGTCACAATTACAAAGCTATAGCAACTTACGACCTTCTTGCGATAAATATTTGATCATGACGACCCAGTTGACACAATGGTCGCCATGCCGGACTGCCAAACACAGTGTTGCGGGTTCGATTCCCGCCTCAGACAAGTATTTATGCTTAGATATTTGTCTGTGGTCTGGTTGTTTCTATGTATTAAAAGTATATATTTACAAAAGAAAAGTATATAAGTACTATATCCGTTGTCTAGCACCCATAACACAAGTCTAGTTACTTAGCTTGGGGCTAGATGGCGATATGTGGAATGTCCTGCAATATTTTATTTATTTATTTAATATTATTCACACGGATAATCAGACCTTTGCAATAAGATACAGGACTTATGACCCTTGACTATACTTACTTACTATAAGGGTAGCACTTATCTAAGTAGCCTCCTTGTTTAATAGCAGAGTGCTTGTCAACCTTTACGGAACGGCTTCTCCAGAATCTTTCTAATCTGAACCCCTACTACAAGTTCCGAGTACGAATACATGTTAGCATTTTCATGACCCTTTTTATGACGTGCCACCAAAGGTCGCACGGTTCAGGTGTCAGCAAATCTGTAGAAACTTGTGGTAGGTGTACTGATGCCAAAACCTTCCTTGTAACCAACAAATCTCTGTTGTAAGTTGTTTGTCTACACGCGATGAATGGGCACTTCTGAGCCTCTAAACTTGTTAAGCTTACAGTACACGGTCAAAACACAGGTTAATCTCAAACATCATACATGTAAACGCAAATATGCACACTTAAATGCCAAATACTAAAGTGAAAAGTGAAATCAAGCTCCAGGCGATATCGCGCGATAAATCGCTACAGGCGCGATACACCATATTTCAGACCTTTTCCTATTAGATACACTTACTTGACCGTTAAATTTAGCCCATTCTCGGATTATTCTAGCTACTGATTCAATGATAGAAAATGCTTTATGACATTCAAGTCTATCTATAATTTTCCAAAGCTTATTCTATCAGTTTTCTTGTGAAAATCTTATGCATGTAGCCAATAGGTAAAATGTTTCCATCAAGTTGTCACCCAAATGGGCCGAAAATGCATCAAGTTCTATTGGTCCTGTTCAGACCTTGGTTTAAAGCCCAAAACATTTATAACTGGCATGTTATTACTCAAACGTACAAGTCCTGGTGTTGCCGGTCTCCTTCGCTTGTTACATATTTGACGGTTGAGATTGAAGCGTTGTTTGATGGTGTACTGGGCACTGATTCAGGGCAGAGTGAGCAGGTCATTTATTTTGTGCGTTTCGAAGGTTGTTCAAAGCGTTGGACCGGAAAGATTGGTTGGTCCTGCTGACTGAAAGGTCCTCTTATGGCGATGTTATGGTAAATCGGATATTATAATAAGGATAGATGTAGTTACATGATATTATATTGTAACTATAAAAGTACGTACGTGGCCTGAGTGTAAGCTGTTTAAGGAAAACCGGGAAATATAATAAAACATAATATAATTCCAATCTTATTATGGAAGGGAAAAATTGAGCAGAGAAATAAAACTTTATTTGCCGAATGCATAGTATCAATCAAATAAGTTTTTGTTTTTTGAGAGCAACAATAATATGAATTTGAATTGAATTATACATTAAAGAAATACCAAAACTTGAGCTTCAATCACTACATTTTGCGCCAAATTTTGGCTTGCTCAGCAACATCTCAGGTTAGTGGACCATGTCCAGAGAAAGACCTTGTCAATACATTTGGATCTAGCTAAGCCGCGAGTTTCATCATGATGTTTTCCTTCACTGTATCTATATGATACTTTTATTTACTAACTGTAAAACTCTTTCATTAGAGACGCAATCTGTCCAGAATATCTTCAAGATTCTTCTGTATATCCACATAGAATAGTAAATAATTTTAACTATAAGTAATATATACGTATAGTTAGTAAGTATTTACCTGAAACATCCCTAATTTTACATAACACCCAAACAAACCCAAACGCTAAATAGGGCAATTACGGTGTTCATGTCCAAACTTCAGAGTTCTATGCCGTTAAACTTGTGAGAACCGTAGTAAATTCACAACTTGGTATGCAGGCAGAACTTCACTAGTTCGCCTTCGGGGAATTATTAGCTGTTTTACACGTGCCCTGTTTACCGTGATTGATAAAATGTTTATTTTCCGGTGTTTTTTTCTTAATGTAAAGAAGCTTTGGATTTGGAACCATCGCTAGTAGTCCAACTCATTACCTACGTTGCCAACGTGCTTCTGCAAAGGATGGATCATGGACACCCGTACATGATCCATCCTTCAAGCATTTTTACTACTCTCGCCATTCCACTCTGACTGATCGGTTAAGGCAAACCAGAAGCAGATGATCGCTTTCTCGTCAGTGTGTACTCCAACCAACCAACTTAAGCAAACCAGAGGCCAGGAACGGTGACTGGTTTAACACCATCAGCTCCATCAGGTAGTCTCCGAAGAGAATGGAAGTTTTTCCCACGTTTAAAAGAACGTCTATGTAAATCCAGTTACCTTATTTTCCTTTTACCCATCTACGTATTCAGTCGGCATAGGTTCAGGTGTGAAACCTCACCTTTTTTGAGCAAGTTATTTTGCGTGAATCCTTATTGAGGTAGTTACCAGGTGCGGTGTATCTTTGCATTGAAAACTTTTAGGCTCCAACAGACTATGACTTTTAATCGGTCTACTGATAGATAGATAGAACGCTTTATGATAGACGCATACAAACCAGTATACATAGAAATAAACTTTAAACCTGGTGAAATACGCGGCCTTACCGCTATAAGCGGTCTCTTCCGGGCAGCCATAAGATAGAGAGGATTTTACGAAAGCCAACACCAACATCTATTTTAATGAAAAACCATCTGTACTACCTTATGGGATTTGATGTAAGGTTTATGAAAATATAAATTTTGTACTTGTTTTTCTTTACAAACGCCGTAAAATTTAAAAAATTACGATCTAATCGTGTTTCGAATTGTATAACAATACAAAGCATTTCTTCACCTTGACGACAGTAGGAATATCATCCTATGGATTTTAGTGGTTGATACCAAAGAATTGTTTCTAAGACATCTTTATCGCGCTTCTGGTCTTACCACCTCATCTTAACAAAAATTTATTTTCTATTTGAAGGCGTTCGTTTTATTCACCTGTGCCGTAAGTAATGTGATAGGAACATAACAATCGGCTGACAGAACGTCTTTAGTCTACGGAGCCTCAAGATTTGCACTCATTTCTCGCTTTATGAGGGTAGAAATTTTCATATTTTATACCTGTTTCATTTATTCAGGTTACCTACTTCATTTTGGAAGAATAATTTTTTTATTGTCTACATTGCATACAGATGCCTTGGGGAATATTTGTTTAGTTCTTTTTTAAGAAGATTGTACGTAATATTTTTATTTAGTACTTACCTACCTTATTTGTTGTGAAGGGGTTTATTTATAGGATTTAATTAGGAATTTTATGGGGAAGTTTCGTTAAAGTTTCTAACTTTAAAAGATAATTAATGAAAGATAGAAGATATTATTTTTATAAAGACTAGCTGCGCTCTGGTTTTACCCGCGTTAGAGTATTTTTAAAACTGTTATTGATTTCAGACTCACACAATATTGTAAACTTAATTAGCGCTTTTTACCCCTTTAGAGGTCGTATTTTCAAAACTCTTTCTTAGCGCTCCCCTATGTCTTAAAAGGAACTCTCATGCGAAGTTTTAGATCGTGGCTTTTGTAGTTTTAAAGTTTTTTTGATGAACCTTTTTCTCTTTTATACGTAACTAGCTAGTTTTGTTTTATGTACCAAAACCTTCGTCTTGAATCACTCTATCTATTAAAAAAACCTCATCAAAATCCGTTTTGTGGTTTTAAAGATCTTAGATAAATAGGAAAAGACAGAGAAAAGTGACTTTGTTTTATACTATGTAATGAAGAAGATTATTTGAAATTGACTTCATGCATAAACTTCGCAAAGCTAAAACTTGAAAAACAAGAGAGTCAAAGTCAAAATTCTTTATTCCTTTGGATACTTAAAACCTAGGTACAAGATCATATGGACACGTCTTAAAAACTAAGTTAGGATGTGTGCCTTCGGAATGAACAAGGCACAAGAAGCTCAGAGTGATCTTATATTTGTTGCTTTTTTACGTTTTGAGATACGGAAAAAGGACGTAGTTTCAAAGAAAATGTAAAATAAAGTGATATGACAAAGTCCGGGAAATATGGGTTAGCTTTGAGCAAACTTTGTCATGTGGGGTAATTAACCCGTATTGTGGGGTAAAGTATTGAAAGTGACAAACTAGAGATTTATGGTTATGTACCAACTTTGGGAAATGGATTTTTTTTACGTGGTCAAAGTTTCGAGTTCGGGTAATGGCGGGGTGTCTGCCAGTGAATTGTTGGATGTTTTAGGAAAAAAAATTGGGGTAAATCGAGAAGAAATATCTGTTAGTGTTAAGATAATTTAGATAAATGGTTTTGGTCGAAATAATGTTTATTTACGACAAAGTGACGTAAACAATAGTTATACCTAGTTCCTTAATATTAGATATTGGTTTCCTACAAACACATAATCATAATCATATAATCGTTAAATTATACCTACCTGTAACTATATTAAACTAGATCGACGTAAATTTAAATTTACTTAGCATAATTATAAACCTTAGAGGTTTCGCTGTGCTAGGTTAAGTACAGAATGTTTTTTAAGTTTCTTTTAAATGGTAATATATGGCAAAAAAACATAACAGTTACTAAAACTCAGGCTTTTTCACCCCTTTAGATATCGGATTTTCAAAAATCCTTTCCCCCATGCCTGAGTCAATTTACTTTTTTATTAATAAGTAGACCTATGTAGATATTTTAACAATTATAAAGATTGGCCTTTCTAATCTAGATGAGTTATCACCAGCATCTTTTATCTATTTATTCAGGCCCTGTAATTCGAAACATTTATCAGCTGGAGTAGGCTTGCCCAGCATCTATACCATATCAGCTTACTCGACTGTGTCCAGAGGAAAAAAAATCGTCAATAAATAAATATTACAGGACATTCAACACCTCGCCATCTAGCCCCAAGCTAAGTAACTAGACTTGTGTTATGGGTGCTAGACAACGGATATACTACTTATATACTTTTTCTTTTGTAAATATATATTTATACATAGAAACAACCAGATCCCAGACAAATATCTTAGCATAAATACATGTCTGAGACGGAAATCGAACCCGCAACCCTGTGTTTGGCAGTACGGCATGGTGACCATTGTGCCAACTGGGTCGTCAGTACTACACCAACTAAGCCAGCTTCAATGGATTTTTCCTTAATGTGCTATAACGGTAAAGAAAAACATTAAGATGAATCCCGCGGCTTAAGTTTTAGCATTGCGCTTTCTAGTTTATTATGATAACATTATCAAAAACAAAAATGGAATCAGATGTCTGAACCATTCCTGACGTGTACAATTTGTGGGTCTTCAAGTCGCGAGTGAATAGGTATCTTCCAGACGCGCGTGCTATATTTTAGGCCACATCGGCACGTATAATAGAGGTCAAACGCTGACCTATAATTTAAAAAAAAATAGTAAGTATGTATGTAAAAGCAAAATGTTGTTCTCAAAGAAATGTATTATTTGTAAAGAACTTCCTGAACCGGTAAATGCTTAAATTAACTTAACCAAACTTACTCCTAACTTAACCATGTAATGGTAACGTTACACGTAACTTAAGAAGTTCAAGGACCTCAATTGAACGGTTAAGTTACTGAGTTTAACATGAAAGTTATTTGGGTGAAATTGGGTGTCTATAATTTCTACTCAGTTCAACTTATTATTTTTTACTAGCACTACGCCATGGCTTTACGCGAATTCATAGAAAAATCTTAGGATGAAAATAACATACTTACCTAGACTGCATCTATATGCACTTACATAATAACATCAATAAGGCATTTTTGAAAAAATGGGCATTATACAGAAGTTCTATAGTATAGTAATTGGGCATTATTCTGGGAATCTATAATATAGAAACTGACATTAATGCCCAATTTTAAAAAAGGAAAAATCTTATATATAAAAATGAATTGCTGTTCGTTAGTCTCACTAAAACTCGAGAACGGCTGAACGGATTTATCTTATCTTAGTCTTGAAATGTTCGTAGAGGTCTAGGGAAGGTTTAAAAGGCGAGAAAAAAATCGAATAATTTCCGGGAAAACCCTATCAATTCCTACGGGATCGGGACTTACGCGGGTGAAACCGCGGGGCGCAGCTAGTCTTTTATAATAATATTCGTGTCAGAACGTCACAAAAGGTTCTCTTTTAACTATGGTCAAAACATTGGCACATATATTTAAAAAAATACTTGGCAAGTGCGAGTTGGAGAAGGGCACTAAGGGTTCCACTGATTTTTTATTTTATTAGTAATATTATTCAGTTTATATTAATATTTTTTGATATAGCGGCAACAGAAATACCTACATAGTCTGTGAAAATTTCAACTAGTCTAGCTATCACGGTTGATGAGATACATGCCTGTTGACAGACAGACGGACGGATAGTGAAGTCTTAGTAATAGGGTCCCGTTTTTTTCCTTTGGGTACGGAACCCTAAAATATAAAGAAATGTTAAGTTATGAAAGTCTGTGCCAATTTGTCTGACGCATACCATAAAAATGGAACGTCAAAAAAAGTTAAACGTCGAAATCAAACCCCGTATTATCCCAATAGTAACCATGTTTTGAGGTTATTTTTTGCTAAACAGAGCAACTGCTTGACTGGCGGGTCAGACACTGGTTACACCGGTTTGAAAAACCCAAACACCAGAGCGACTTAAGAAACTATCTTCAACAACTGAAAATAGACCCTATTGTTAAATTTTTAAGGTTAAATTTTTGTGGGTGTTGGGGATATGGAACAGGTTGAATTATATGCAAAGAATTGTGAAGCTTAAGTTTTAAATGATAAAGTCGGTTTTGTTTGGGTAAGTTTGAGGAGTGATAGCTAGCTGGAGGGTTTTCGCGCTGCGGTGCGGTACACCATCTATTTCGAGTTTCCAGCAAAAACTAAAGTGTAGTTCGCAAATTACGACTCTTTTGTTTTCTAAAAGTTTTTTGTTATAAAAATCGTGCGTCCAGTTTTTAAAGATCGTCTTTTGTTTTGCGAAAGGTGCAGCAGCTAAAGCAGCGATTAAGCTGGAAGTTTTCTGGTCAAGTTTCAAATGGGAATGTACGAGATTGTTTTGGATTTCTTGTTCTTCCATTCATTCGGTCAGTGATTTTGAAGTACTTTGCAATAATGTTTGGGTAATGCACTTTTGAGATTGCTTTTGAGGTAAAGGGTAACGGCGCTCTCTCCATACAAACGTATTTATCCCTGGATAATGACACTAGAGCAAATATTTTTGTTGCATAAAACTTATGACTCCCATGACCATGACCCTATGTTTTGATATTTTTCATTTTCAGGGCAGGGCAGGAGGTATAAACGGCATGAAAAGACGAAGTTGACTGTGCAGTCGACGAAGACCCTAATCTTCTGTAGTTAGTTAATTTAGCTAACATAAATATAAATGTTCACGAACCGGTTATTAAACTATCAGAAATTGTAAACAAACAACCAATATTGATCTTATGGAGAACTAACTTTTGTCCGCGACTTTATCCGCGTAAGGTTATAATTTTGTTAGCCGATGCCTACGTTATGACAGCTGTTAGTGTTGCCGAGTTTTACTATAGATCGAACTATCGATAGTTTTACTATCAATACTGAAACTATTTTCATCTAAAAAAGCCTATACTACCGATTGGCCTATTGATAGCTTTACTATCGATAGTTTTTATCTCAAAAAGTTTATACTATCGATTGGCCTATCGATAGTTTTCATCTGAAAAAGCCATTGATTGCCATTGAAAGTATCATAATCGATAGTATCGATAGTATTGTTGCTCGCGAAGAATAAACTAACGATAGTATCAACACTATCGATCGAAAGTATTGCCTCGTTTTGAGCTATCGATAGGCTTTCGATACTATGGGTATATTAGATGATATAATGAACTATCGATAGACTATCGATTATTCAGCGATAGTCGACTATCGATCTGCAACACTACTCTCTGTAGTCTGATCCGTCTATTGGTTTAAGCTGTGCGTTGATATATCACTCAGTCAGGACTTAGAATGTTATAGTTATAAATTTTAATCTTAGATGATAAATTCATTTCAACTTGTCAGTTGACTTAAAAGCTAAAATTAAGAAACTTTTATGTCGGTTTACAGGTGATACGTTCTCTTGTTGTTTCTGTTTTCCGATTAAACGGTTTCAGTTGGCGAGTTGTCGGTCGATCGAAAAATCATCAGTCTGCTTTCTATCACCCTTGTATTTAGAAACTTCAGTTTCTTATTATTCCAAGAATCTATAATTCTTTGACAACTTACGAAAGCGGATATTACATTCTAGAAGAGCTTAAATGGTTCTGCCATGTTTTAGCGTAAAAGATAAGCAGGTAGTCGCATAATGCCTGCTATTTTCTTAAGTAGATGTGGTATTGGATGCCCGCGAAATTTCATATAGTGACTTGGCTAGGAATATTGTATCATTATTTGTAGTCTGCAACTCTGTAACATAATTTTCAGACCCCAGCCTAATAAGTCGAAGTAATTTTTCTGTTAAAAAAAATCTTAAATTCACTTTTGACGGTTAATTGATGATTGAGACATTTCATTCTGTAATAGTTGCAAAGCCTAATTAAGGTTTTCCTCCTGCGTCGTTTATCTATGCTGAGGATTAAGACTCCTGGCGCAGAATATCAACTGTCTTCTTCCAATGAACTCTGTCTGACGATTGATGTAGAGCCGTGATGAGAAATAATATACCTACTGCTGTTCCAATCAGTCCACCGTGTCGGGCTTAGCGTTCGTAGTCTTTTATCCTCCTTCCTTGACATCATAAGGTGCTCTGGATTGAATGTTAAAGACATAATTGAGGTATTAGTAGTTGGAAAATTATACTCTAGCTACGGTCGCGCAGATTACAAAAAAATACATTTAGATTTGTAACTAGCTAAATTTTATGAAACACTAGACATTTTTAAATTTCGCGCGTATCCGGTATTGATTCACCTTAAAAGGATTATTATAAACTGAAGTATATCGGAAAACACTTTTCAGGTGAAATTCAATTTTCTTCTTATATTTTTTATTTTTAGCGCAGACTAGTTAGGCTTGACGGTTTCACAAGAATATCTATGGTAATATTACGAAGAACAAATATTTGTTTGTTAGTAGGTACTTACTTAGTGAATATGGTATGAAGGAGATCTTCAATCTGCATTGAGGACGGTCACCGTCATCAGCCCCGGGATGAATTTTAAACTCAGTCAAAAAAAGAATATGCTCCAGTACAGTGGGCAGAGACCTTTACGTTCTCAGTCTTTAACGTAGAATATTAGAAGTACAAACACACAAACAATATTAGCAAACCATTGCAAAGTTTGTTTGTTGTTAAAACTCAGTTACGTTGATATAGCCTTTACCGATTCCATACACGTTCTAAACGTCTCTCGCAACTGTCTGCAGTTTCAGGAGTTCAAGAGTTTCAGAGGGAACTGAGGCTATTTACAGCTGGTAGCTTAGTATGTGAAAGTCTACTTCTTTCGTGTCAATGGTTTATGTTAGATTTTTGATTGACGACCCAGTTGGCACAATGGTCACCATGCCGGACTGCCAAACACAGGGTTGCGGGTTCGATTCCCGCCTCAGACATGTATTTATGCTTAGATATTTGTCTGTGGTCTGGTTGTTATATACATAGAGTATACATAGAGTATTATAAGTATATATTTACAAAAAGAAAAGTATATAAGTAGTATATCCGTTGTCTAGCACCCATAACACAAGTCTAGTTACTTAGCTTGGGGCTAGATGGCGATGTGTGGAATGTCCAGCAATATTATATTATGTCCTGCAATATTGATTCGTTATGGTTGGTTCTGAGAAGAACCGTTTTTATAGTTATTATTTTCTCGGGTAGGTATAGCGTATTTTTATTTCTGTTACCGCGACGTTTCGAATATGTTACAATAGCATAGCTATGAATGGCAATGCTATTGCTTAGCTATCGCATGGCAATGCTATTGCTTAGCTATCACATGGCAATGCTATTGCTAAGCTATCGCATGGCATAGCTTGCTTAGCTATCGCATTGCAATGCTATTGCTTAGCTTGCTTAGATTTTTTATCTATATAAATTTTAGGGAAAGCAATAATATTTAGAGAACGTTTAATGATACCACCAGTATAAGCGTTCGGACGTCTCGCGGTCGTCGTTGCGGCAAAAATATGCATTGCTTAGTATTCTGTGTTGTTGCATCATAGCAATAGTATAGATAGATAGATAAACACTTTATTGCACCATAAAAACAGAACGCAAAATGATTACATACAACAAAAACAAAAATAAATTCTAACTTATAACTACTTATATGCTAAAAGAAAATTGATGTTTAGTACCTTACGATATGGCACAATGGGCGGCCTTATCGCTAAAAGCGATCTCTTCCAGGCAACTAGATATAGGTTATTTAAACTACAGACAGACTATATATAGCCAACAGCTTGTATGTGAATCTGTGCCATAAAATTGAACGGTCCGCAAGATATTTTTAAGACGTTTCAATGCGATTTCATGCAAATTGTATAAATAAAAAAATGTTGACTTTGGACTTTAGTATTAGGTGATCGAAAATATTCAATCTATTTTCAGTTCTATTTCTGCAAGCTGTTGGATAAGCTTCAACATCATCATCATCATCATCATATCAGCCACAGGACGTCCACTGCTGAACATAGGCCTTCCCCAAAGACTTCCAGAACGATCCGTCGCATGCTCTCTGCGTCCAACGACTTTCCGCGACCTTAATTAAGTCGCCCGTCCATCTAGTTGATTTTTTTGTACAGTAATTTCCGGGAGAGCAATATTATTTAGAAAGGTTTTGAGCGAAAAGTACGCTTCCTGACGTCACGTAAAAAATATGCATCGGGTTGTTGGTATTTTTTGCATTATCGCAACCATATAGTTTGAGTGCCGTTTGACGCTAAAAGCATCGTAAAATTCATTAATAACTGAAGGAATTCTTAAGGTAAAGCCTTAATGAAAGTCATAAAAAACATCTATAATCCATTCTATTTTATATTGGCGGTCACTTACCGCGATAATCCGAAGCTCACAGCAGGATTTCCACTACAAAGGACAAAATACACTTGTGGTCAATAAATTGAGTACTGCACTAGCGTTGTTGGATAATTTGAACTAACAACGATTGTGTCAAACACAAGAAAATAGTCATGCTTGTAGGGACTATAGCGTAGTTATTTGAGGCAAAGAGAGCTCAAGCCTAATTTGCAACTATAGAGTTTGTCGAGTCCCACGTTTGAATCCTCTTAATCGTAAGCTAGAAGAGACCGCTGTAAGGCCGCATATTGTGAAATTGTTTTTGTTTTTTTTTTAAGTTTAATTTTATATTCTTTGAAATTGATGCCTTTATTACGAGTAAAGTTTTTTTACGTTGCATTTGACCCCATCTTACCTGATGACCTGATGAATTTGAGGATGTAACTTGATCCCCCAGGTATAGGCCTTGGAGTCTTAAGTCTAGAGTGAATAGATAGCTATTCTCTAGACTTAAGACTCCAAGGTTGCAATTATGGAGGAAGTTCCACTTCTTAGTAGTGCGCAGTGCGAGAAAGGCTTTAGCATACAAATTGCGATTCGAATTCAGCGCTCGCAACTGCAAAAAGCGCTGTATAAATATACATCATATAATATATGAGTAAACTATTAGATAGGTAAAGCGGCTGAAACCGCTGAACTATTCGCTGGCTCCAGTAAGTTAATAAAAGTTTTATGGACCGCTTTCTACCGTTGAAACTAATAATTGAAGGCATAAAGTGAAATAACTCAGCTAATACGACAGGGAAGTTTTAATTTATCGCTTTAAAAATTGAGATCAGATATTCATAAGATTTTTTCATGCTTTAGTTCTTTAATAAATAGTTCTTGAGGGTACTTAAAGCGCCTAGTAACTTAATATTAGTGAAACACTCATGTCCAATATTGACCTTTTGTTGGCATATAGAGAAATTGGCCTGATGCTTTTATTCATTAACCGAGAAACTAAAAATGCTTGTCGGTAATCATTCAGTAACAGCCAGGACGGAATTTGATAATGTTTATATTTGCCACACTTAGTTTCCGAATCGAATCTCTTAGCAACACTTATCGATTGGTAATATAGATTAAAAATATTATAGAAATAAATAAATATAAATATTGGATAATTAAGCGGTGGTAGGCTTTGGCGGGTGGCTTCTAACAACACCCTCTGGATGGTGTCATGTGCCAAGTGCCTCGTCGCGTTGTTTCCTTATTCGTGTAAGAATAAATAAAACTGTCATTTTATTTAACGGTTGTGACTATATAAGTTTCTTGTTTTTTTTTTCATTGCATCTTAAATCATAAAACAAAAATGCATCAGAACATTCCGAGAAAACCGTAAGAAACTTTCATATTAAATTCTTCAAAACAATTTTACCTTTTATAAGCCTGTTGGCCTGCGAGACATAAGCTTCTTCAGTCTTCAATGTCCTGAAGGGGTCGATTCTGTGGGCTTTTAGATTTAGTAGAACTATGACTGCATTGTTCGTCCAGGAATATACGCCATCGTGGTGTCTTTGCTGCCAAGTAGCTGTTGTGGTCCAAAAAGGTTAGAAAATGTGCCTATGCCACCGCTCTGAAATGGCAGTGAGACATCCAATTTTGAAATATCAAAGCTGCAGGCACAATTCAATAAAGCTCCAACAATTATATTTCAGAAAAAAAATATTAAATGTAATTGAAGCTTATTTGAGACCCGAGCTAAGCGCGTTACCTCTGATAATGAAAACATCAGAGCGAAGTCTCAAGTTAGCTTTGATGTGCCTAAATGAAATATGTAAATTAATGTTTAAGGCTCTTTGCTACTGAAGTGGACAGATGTGTTTAAAATAGACCTGATAGACTGCGAAGTATCCTCAGATGATGCGTCAGATAGAGTGAGAAGACCAGAAAGTCAGACCACCATCAGATGGGAATGCACAGGGAAAGATACTTTAAATGAGCGCTACGTCACACCTCAGAATCAAGCTCTTAAACTCACGTCCATCTCGAGTCCCCAAGATGGGAAAAGTTAAAAATAAAATAGCTTAAGTCTTGAGAATTTTATATTTGGAGAAATGAAAACTGTTCAGGGTTAAGTCCTACTGGAATGTTGGAAATACGTCGTGCTTTCTGTGATCCAGATAACAGATTACAGACTTTTCTATCGACGAATCGTTCACAGTTTTGAAGGCATTTCTCTTGTTTTGTTTGCCCTGAAGTCTGAGCGGTTGGTCGGCGACTTATCGTTCGATTTAAAGTGTATTGTATCTTTTCTTCTTGTGAAAATAGTTTTCCGGTGTTTGGTGCTATTTGTAAGGTACGGTTCTACAACTCTTAAGAATTTATCAGATCATTTGTTTTGCAGTAGCATTTGTCCAGTTCGATTGACCGTGGTCACAATAATGTCTTTTGCAGATTTTTTTTAACTATTTTTAAGTAAATGACTTCAAAAAAGGAGGAGATTCTTTAGCTGATTGTTTTATTTGTAAGTATGTTACTCAATTTTTAGTTAACTATCTAGTTGATCTCATAAAAAATTGTGTTCGTCACTCCTAAGATCCTCACCTTTTTTAAGACGTTTCAAGTGGTCCATGTACAATTGTATTAAGCATCCAAAGAAATAATTTTTTTTGACTTTGGACATTATGTGAAGTGGTAAGCAGAATTGCTCTTCAGAGTGCATTTTGCTTGCCCTGTCCAGAACTCCAGGCGATGTCGTCGCGATTCGATTCGTGCGATTACAAAAGAACCAAATATAAAATATCTAACAAAAATTGTTCCAGTAACGTCCTACGAACATACGAACAATACAATATTAACCAAATTCCAGTGTTTCCTGAGAATTTCTTATCAAAACATGAATTTCTGCCAACCCCTGGTTAAATAAATTTTTAACATGACACCAGAATTTGGACGGTATTTTACTGTGGGTCACGTTTTGTTTGGAGTTAAAAAGGAAACTTTAATTTCGAGCAATAGTGCGGTTCGCACTCGAACATAACGTGTCATAATATCGTACGAGTTGAACACATAACAAGTTTTTGACAATCGTATTTTGTTTCGCTTTCGATAGTTTTTTGTTTTATTTTCGATCGGCTTTTGTTTTTTTCGATCGCCTTTTGTTTCTGTTCCGATCGTCTTTTTTGTTTTTGGAATGAAGTTCCTTATGGCGCGTTGCGAAAGGCGGCTAGACGGAAAAAATTAAGACCAAAAGTAACGACACTTTTTGATTTTATTACAATTCCTTCACATTAGTGAAGGAATTGTAATAAAATCGAAAGAAACTTCGTTCCATCCGGGTGTCCCTTGACACCTCTCAAGTTTTTATTTTATAATCTTCTTAGAGCACAAGGATTTTTGTCAGTTGCACAAACCAGTAAGATTATCAATTTGACCAGCAGGCTGATTCACAAATCATCGGAAGGCAACCGAAACTAATAAAAATGAATAGACAAGGATGGCCACATGTCAAAAGTCGCGGGAGTATAAGAGCAGCAAATTTTTTTTTCGTTTCGGTTGCCTTCTTATGGTTTGTAAATTAGGGGGCAGGAAGAGGAAGCCAAAAGACATCCTTCTGCGGGCTCTTATTGATTTGGCTATGTTAAATATTTTTGCTTACATTAATATCATGTAAGTGTTGAAAACGTTGTTGTCCTGATTTTTCCGAAACGAACATATTGTCCCGGACAACTCAACATTGAATGCAAAGCACCTTATCTTGAGAATAATAAATATTGAATACAATAAGAAGATCTACTGACTGTCTATAGAAAAAATATGCGTAGTTTGGAAACTCACCCAATTATGATGAACTAGCAGCGCTCCGCAGTTTCACCCGCGTAACTCACGATCCCGTAGGAATATCGGGATAAAAAGTAGCCTATGGCCTTCCTCGATAAATGGACTATCTAACACAAAAATATTTTTTCAATTCGAACCAGTAGTTCCTGAGATTAGCGCGTTCAAACAAACAAACAAACTCTTCAGCTTTATAATATAAGTATAGATTAAATAAATCTCGTCAACTTGTTTTTGACATGATGTATATGTCTTTAAAATCTGTCGGACGTTTTGAGTTTTTAAGTTTATTTGCATTAAAATAAAAAAAAATTGATTTTAAAAAGACGTTTTCTTAACGTTTCTACTGCGGCTGCGTCTCTGTTCCACTCTAATCCAGTAAAGTATCTGTTTCTACTTTTAATCCACTCTGATCCATCGATGGATTTATTTCTACTTTTTGCTACACTCTAACTAATCCATTAATCACCATTATAGAAGAAAAAAAAGAAGTCAATAAATTGAATTATTAGCATTAAGTCAAACACGCATAAAAACATTAATTTCAGGCCAGACCCCATGTTACACACACACAATTAAAATAAATTACAAGTAGATATTCATGTCATGATTTTAAAATATTATTGAAGCTTAAGCACGAACCAAATTAATGTAATTAATAATAAGGTATAGGCATATCATGGGGCATAAGCGTTCAGGTCCATAATGTCTATTTCCCAAAATGTTCCACGGTTCCATAATGTCCCTTTCCCAAAATGTCCCTTTCCCAAAATTTCCCTTTCCCAGAATGTCCCTTTCCCAAAATGTCCTCTTCTCAAAGGTCTAAAGTGCATAAAGGCAAACGTGCATAAAATAAAAAGTCGCACGTCTTTAATTTAGATCGACTATACTTCACCAACATTTCGTTATATATCTGTATTTTGTTGTTCGTGACCGGTTTTCCGAACATTTTCCCTTTGAAATGGTTTGTTATGTGATGCCCAAAGCGGTTACAAGATATCTGTTGTATTGGTTGCTGTTGTTCTACTATATTTTGTTTAACCTTTTGTTTATTTAACTAGACGTTGTCTAAGCGATTGATGTAGAAAATAAAATCCTATGTCAGTATAAATATTTGGTTTGTGAATTTACGAGTGGGATGAATTTAGATTTTTTGATGTGGGATGAAATTATGTAGGTTGTATTGGGATTAAATCCTCTTCGTTATTGGAGCATCGCCATCCTTTTAAATTCTTAATTTGTCTAATTTGTGAAGTTTTACCAGTAAATTCAAAGTTCAAAAGAAATAGGAGCAAGGCCGGAGAAAGAAGAGAGGAGAGAGTGAATTTTTACCACCTTGTTCTTAATTTTGTATACTATATTATCAATTCGTAACAAATGTCAGGTTAAATGCTTCATCTATCATATTGGTACAATTTATTAATTTGTACAAAATTAGCAATTTCTACAATGTGTAAAAAGCAGTTAGCGTTCGTTCGGGCCAGGTTTACGAAAAAACACAGGTCGTTTACGCTGTCGGAGTCGTCATGGTTTAAAAAGCTTCTGAATAGATTAAACATATAAGTTACTGCCTATACTTAAAGGTCTTATCGTAGGTCTTTCGCAAATAGAAACATAGATTTTGCTTATAAAGCTGCATTTTAAGAACGGTGCTAAAATCATTCGAAACTCTGAAATTAAATCAAAACTGGAGTTTCGGACCTCAAGCGCTAGTATAGATATAGATAGACATTAAACTAATAATAATAATAGTATTTAATTATTATATAATGGTAGGTTTTTATTTGAAGAGTACGCAAATACCTATCCTAAAAAGACATAGATAACATTATAAATACAAAAAATGAAGTGACCAGTCAAATAACCCGCCCCTTATCGTACCCGGCGTAAAGGTATTTAATTAATTATTTTTGTTTCAGGTAATAAAATACACAATATATTGAAAGTCACTGGACCACTTCTGAATTTAAAGGTTTGATTAGATAGATAGATAGATAACTATATTTGAACAACACAGAAAGAAACAGAACACGATAAACACAAAGTAAAGTAATAGCTAGAAAGTATAAGTTGCACAAATGGGCGGCCTTATCGCTGAAAGCGATTTCTTCCAGGCAACCTTTGGATGGAAAAGAAATGATTCAGCTTTAATGGTAGGTGGTGAATAATTGAACTTACAATATACACTATTTACATAATTATGATTTTAAATATTAATTAATAATACATACCAAATAATTATATTCATAGATACATACAAATAATTACATACATACATGTATACATACATAAATAATACAGGAATATATACGGATATTAGACAGTACTGAGGTAGTTAGTTTCTTCGGATGGCAAGCTACTTCTGACGCCATCAACTTCAATTGGATTTAACAGTATAAAATTATTCTTGGAGCCTCCCTGTACTATCTCTGGTAGCAGTCGTTAGGTCAAGCTCGATGCAAGGTGACCTTAGAAGCCCCAAGATGACCTGAACACTCTAAGAATGGGTGAAACACACCACCATACGGGAAGAAGACCTTTTCACCCGTATTCCAAAACGAGGGTTAAGGAAAGTCCGTGATGTGGATTTAAACCTTAGATTTAGATACAGATTTACTCGTGAACTATAGTCTAAACACTATCCTTAAATAATCTATAGGGGATAGTGTTTAGACTATAGTTCCCTGTATAATCTATAGGGATAGACTATAGTTTACGAGTAAATCTGTGTCTAAATCTAAGGTTTAAATCCACATCTCGTACTATCCTTAAACCTCGTTTTGGAATAAGGGGGAATGTGTTTTTGGAGCTTACCCCTTAGGATCGATTTCATATAAAGCCCCTAGATGTAGTCAAATATAACGTTAACAAAAAGCGTTATGAAACAGGATTAAGCATGTTAGAATTGTCTCAAATGATTAGTTGGCTCATAAAGATTAATCTCCAGTAGTGCTTTGGAATTGACACGCACAATTTTTTTTATAATTTCCTTTCCAACTGTCTTTTAATAAATTCATATATGTATCAATAAGGACAACAATAACATGTAATACTATCTGCGCAGGATTCGTTTAAACAACAATACCGCGCCAGGTGCGATGTCCATCTGTTCTGCGTGAGAGAGACAGCTGTACATGTGTGAGAGAGATGGGTAATTTTGAAGTTTGTTTTGTGATCCTTTATGGGCATGTCATACATACCGGATGGGCATCAAATTAAAGAAAAAAATAGAGGTTTTTGTAATAATGACCCAGTTAAAAATCGTAATAATGATAGCAAGGCAATACTTGAGCAGAATAAGATAAAATTATTTTCTAGATAACAATGAAATTGGTAGTATTTCGCGAAAAGATATAGGCATTTAAAGTCACGTGTTTTTCATTTTCTTCATCATTCATTACACATGTATATGTAGGAACCTAAAATCCTTGCAAACAAGTAATTTTTGTTCGAAGTAATGGCATTATTCTTTAACTCTTATGTTATTTCGTAATCTGTAGGATATAGTTACACAACTTCCTTTAAAACAACCTCTATTTGTATGCTATTTGTCCATAGAAGTAGTCTTTGGTTGTGAAAATTTAAAATCCGTCAAAAGGCCAACTCTCGTAAATGAAATTGTACAAATTACATTCCAATTGCGTTTCGATTACAAAAAATAATTCTTGTGAATACCAAAAACTAGCTTTGAGGCTATTTTTGTACCACATTAAACCTTAATTCTAACATAAACTCCTGTTACAAAAACAAAATTAAACCTAACAATATGGCACAATGGGCGGCCTTATCGCTAAAAGCGATCTCTTCCAGGCAACCTTTGGATGGACAAGAATTAAAGAAGGGGATGGGTGGGTTGTACATAACGTAATAGGAATATAAGGAGGAAAATAAAATAAATATTAATATACATAGAAAATAAAATATTCTAAATAATAATAATAAAATCAGTAAAAATAAATATAAATACGCACCATTTACGTTTCTTTGAGGGTATTTTTGGTAATCGGAAAGATATTGCAATCTAATTTAAACAATTTTACTCACGAGAATCGGCCTTCAGAAGATTAGTTGGAAGAGGGGTCTCATGCAAAAATCAAATACGGATATAACGTCGTAATTACGTCATAATATATAACGGATCTATGATAGGTAGGTAGCATAGAAGCAAAGGGTAGCTCCTTATGTACCTCGTAAGAAATAATTGAAGGTTGGATTAGCTGCATCCATCAGAATTCTGTCGACTTTGGAAATAGAGGCTGTGTCCCTGAGTCCATCCTATTTGATTGTTTTTTCTTCTTTGTTCATTCGAAGTAATTTGTCACCGCTGCCTACGTCCCTAATGGTGACAACTAGTATTTAAAAAATCCTCTCAGTTGTCCCCAAAGAGTAAGAATTGCTGTGAGAACCATTAAAATGTTTCCAATCAATACTAATAATGACTTCAATCATTCATATCATGAACCAATTAACTTAATTAAGTTACAATAAATTAGATAAGAAGAACAATTGTTCATTCATTATTGTCCAATAATTTGTTTATTTGTTCACTCAGTTCATGATTTATTGTCCCTTAATTTAGGGTCGGCATCTCAGTTTAAATCAGAACTTCGAACATGTACTGGTAACAGATGTTTATAAAGGTTAACTGGTCCTAGGGTTGCCAACATCGTTGTACAAATAAACTAAAAAAAGATTCATCAGAATCGGTTGATAAACAAAGAAGATATGCGCGAACATACATACAACCGAATTGAGAACCTCCTCCTTTTTTTGAAGTCGGTTAAAAACAGGATATAATGGTACGGAATCCTTTGTGCGCGAGTCTGTCTCACACTTGGCCGGTTTTTATCGAACTTTGTGGAGCTGTAGCGCATGCCTGCTATCGTACTAAGGGATTTTTGCTTTAGAAAAATATAGCACAAGTCGTAAAATATAGTACCATTTTGAAATGTTCAACTCGTTCAAAATAACCACTATTTTCTTTTTCATATTTAGTGGAGTTACCGCAATCTAACTTGGATTAATTAAGTGCAATGCATATGACATGATTTGTGCAAAATTAATTTGAAAAAAAACTAGGTGTGTTTTGTTATTTATCTCTTTATTTTTTAACACTACTACGGCGAAGACACAAAGATGGTTATGATTTTGGCTTGTAATTTGAACATTTAATGAAAAAATTGACATTTTTAGTCTGGAAAATCAATTTATCGAGCTAATAGGTGCGAGCAAGGCGAGTAAAATCATGACTTTTTTATTATTCCAAGTCACAAATAAATAACTTTTTAGACTAATACGCTTCGACTAATACTGTCTAAAATATAGTATTTTTACCTACTACTTAGTAGGTACTTACCTATATACTATCTCTAAACTTATCAAAGCGTCAGGTTTTTATAAAAAAACAAAAAAAAACGCGATAGATAATACTAGTATATTTCGAGTATCCGTACTCGAAATAAATATTGCAGGATATTCCACACATCGCCATCAAGCCCTAAGCTAAGTAACTAGATTTGTATTGACAACGGATATACTACTTATATACTTTTATTTTGTAAATATATACATATAATACATAGAAACAACCAGACTACAGACAAACATCTAAGCATAAATGCTTGTCTGAGGCGGGAGTCGAACCCGCAACCCTGTGTTTGGCAGTACGGCATGGTGACCATTGTGCCAACTGGGTCGTCGATATATAGTATAATATTATAAATTATAGTAAGTGCGGTTGGCAACCCTAACTGGCATCATGGTTTAACTGAACCATTTAACGTTATTATACGTCACGTTATGGTGATTTCGAAAAATAATTTTCAAAATCACCAACTCAAAGTATTAAAATATTCAAGTTTAAAAATCTGGCTGGACACCTTACAAACTATGTGACTATTACTATTAACAAATATTAATGAACAATTAGTTAAAACAAATACCCAATGTAATTAACCCAGATGCAGCCGTTGCAAATCAATCTAGGTGACCGTATAGTCTTGATTTAGGCCTAATGACTTGATGATAATTGCGTGCCCTGATTTATAACCCATTAAATACGTACTATTGTATTGTGTATAATTTGCGTTTAGCTGAAGTTAGACGGACTATATGTGATTCATTATTGTGATAAGGCCTGCTTCAGACGATGACGTTTTTTATCCAGCTTTATCCGTCAATAACAAAAACCTATTGGTTAAGACATAATCCTACTAATATTATAAATGTGAAAGTTTGCGTGTGCGTGTGTGTGTGTGTGTGTTTGTTACTCCTTCACGCAAAATCTACTGGACCGATTGCGATGAAACATGGATTAACACATAGGCTACTTTTTATCCCGAAATTCCCACGGGATCAGGAGTTACGGGGGTGAAACCGCGGAGCGCTGCTAGTATAATATATATCTTTAACTACTCTAAACTAATACTAATTATAAAGAAGAAATATTTTTCTTTGTTTTTTTTTCTTTGTTACGAAACAAGTACTGGACCGATTAAGTTTAAACTTGGTATGAGGATACATTAATTCATTGGTAGTAACATAGGCTACGTTTATCCTGATAATTACACGGGATCATGAGTTACGCGGGTATAACCGCGGAGCGCTGTTACTAAAAAATACAACAATTAAATTCAAGATCATCAAAAAAGGACGAATACTGCTGATTCTCCGAAATTTCAATTTTTAAGTTCTTTTCTTCTTTAAATGTGAAATTTATAGTCCTGACTGACTGACTGATTGATGCATCAATGCACAGCTTAAGCCGGTGGTTTTTAAAGACATGCTATTTTTAGGTTGTTTTCTTTTTGAAGTGTCACAAAGAATGAGTTTCGGCGGTTTCCCTGAGTCCCCTGAGAATATACGGACAAAGCTAGTTGCCATAACTGTTATTTATCATACTTCCGTATTGACTTATCTATATGCATGCACTCTTGGCCAATTTATATCCATAATAAAACAGTAGAAGGACCAGTGAGAGAGTTTTAATCACTTTGGTTAAAGTTTAAAGTGGTTGGCTTTATTCCAATGTTGGTTTTTTGTTTCGGCTTAAAAAAATAAGGAAGCTAATGGTTTCGTGTTTGCTTTCATCCGATTTTGTTTTGGAAACTAATCCGTGATGTTTAAATAAACATTTTATTATAGAAAAAAAAAGATAGGTATATTTTTCGATTTAGGCTTTCGGCTAAGTGTCTCGTAGAATTTTCAAAGAATCCTATCTTATCGCTTATTTACGACAGTACTCTGCGGTTTTTCCTACATAAATACTGATTTCGTAGGAATACCGAAATAAAAATTCTTTGTTACCATTTGAAATCCAGTGGTCAAAAATCCACATAAAAGATTTGTTTTTTTTTACAAATCAAAATTGACACGAAAATACTTATTAACTACATGTTTCAGTAGTTCAGTTACTAGTTGCGTTGCCAGACTACGTGAAACTTTTTAGTGTCAATACCTACTTTTGTTGACGGAGAGAACTGGTTTTATTATGCATTTTTTCGTGTTTTCTTAATAATTCAAAATTTCAATAGTACATTGTTACCCTAGGTATGAAAGTCACTCATTGAGTTCCGAGACGGAGTTTGGCTAATAGTTCGAGGGACTTAATGAGTCTTTTACCAGAGGTAAACACTGTGCTTTTCATAACGAATAATACATAAAATTCTTCATAATTACGAGAGTGAATGAGAGACTCCATACTACCTCTGGCAGTATGCATGAGCCGTGTGAAGCCATAATTGTTATTCTTTGGTGTTACCTAAAGCAAGGAGGTTAGGTTTTTGAAGTTCCTAATGCGTAATGATACTGATACTGGCTACAAGCCGCACGAAGCCATAATTTGACATGACAGCTGTCAGTGAAAGTGTTTTTCCTTAAGGCTGAAAGTTTTTCTTTCTACACGCTCTTCAGGCATCTTTAGACCTACTTTCGGAGTATGAGTAATGAAAAAATACTTTTACACATTATCATCATTCCGGGTCATTCCTGCCTGTCCCTGAATGCTGTCTCAAAATAGGGACAAACAGGAATCTAAATATTATCGTAAGTAGCGTTATATTCGTAAAATTATACTTACCCGTAACTAGAACTAGATCGACTTAAATTTTAATCTACTTAGCATAATTATAAACCTTAGTGGTTTCTCTGTGCTAGGTTAAGCACTGAATGTTTTTTAAGTTTATTCTATCTATACTTTTATATTATAAAGCTTCTTCTTCTTCTTCGTGTCAACGGCGGCCAATGCAATACACCTTGATCAGAGCACTCCCGCCCAAAACTTAGCCACGGCAATCGCATTATCTGTTGCCCTGTTGAGATCGTCTGCAGAGCAGCTAACAGGGCAGAGAGAGCAGGCCGTCAAGTGCGCCATCGTTTTGGCGGCCCTCCCACACTCACACAGAGTGTCCGATCCGGAAAAACCCCACCTAGCCATGTTCTCTTTACAGCGGCCAACCTGGGTCCGCAGGCGATTTAGGGACTTCCAGGTTGGCCATTGCAGGTCACCGCCAGCAGGCAGGGATTCCGTGGGTGAAATGAAGTCTGGTGGAGGGGGAAAATTGGCAGCCCACAATTGCTTTTTGGCCTCAGCAGGGGTACAGCCCAGAGGGGTTGTGAGCCGGAGAAAACTCTTACGGCTGTTAAGGCGCCGCTGTGGCGTTTCGTGGTTATGCAGAGGGTGCCGGTGATCAGTTTCCTGATTACGTTTTTCCACTGCACATGCCACTTCACGACGGACACCAGGTGGAGCTATACCAGCAAGAGGGTAGAGCATGCTGAGTGGGGTAGGTTTGAGGCACCCTGTTATAATACGGCACGTCTCATTGAGCGCTGCATCGATCTCCTTGGTATGGGCTGAGCGGTGCCATACAGGACACGCGTATTCACCAACGGAGAACGAGAGCGCCAAACCGGTCGTGCGTAGTACATGTGGGTCTGCTTCCCATGATGTTGTTGTGAGGCGCCGTAGTATGTTGTTCCTCGACCCTATTTTCATTTTAGTGTGCTTACAGTGCCACTTGTATGTCAATGTTCTGTCGAGCATGATCCCAAGGTACCGCGGAGCATGGCAGTGCTCTATTTTCACGCCTCGCCATGATAATTTGAGGGCTTGATTCGCTAGTTGGTTGCGGAGATGGAAGACACAAGACTGAGTCTTGGACGGATTTGGCCTTAGGGCATTGTCAGCGTAGTATGTGTCGAGCTTCTCAAGCGCAATTGTTAGTAGGTTTTCGGCCTTCTCAAAACTTGGCGACTGAGCTGCGAGTGCGAGGTCATCCGCGTAGAGGAAGTGTTTGGTGTCAGGAGTCCTAGGCTGGTCGTTGGTATATATATTAAATAGTATCGGAGCCAAAACACTTCCTTGCGGAAGGCCATTTTTTTGAACGCGCCATCTGCTCTTTTTATTATCAAGGCAGACCTGGAACCGACGGTTACTCAGCATCTCGCGGAGAACGGACACAAACCCTGGATCATTCGTCATGCGACCGACCTTCTCCAGTAGCCTCCGAGTATTTACCGTGTCTTACGCTGCTGACAAGTCAACGAACACGACACCCGTGATGTTACGGGTCTCAAACCCATCCTCAATATGCTGCGTAAGGCTAAGAGTCTGATTTGTGCAGGATTTACCGGGGCGAAACCCTGCCTGTTCGGGAATTAGATCCGGGTCAATAAAGGGGGAGAGTCGGTTTAGGAGTAGCCGTTCAAGCAGTTTAAATGAGTGGCACAGTAATGAAATAGGGCGGTAGCTTTTAGGATCTTTTGGGCATTTACCAGGCTTAAGGAGAGCAATAACTTTGGCTTTTCTCCACAGTTTCGGCAACTTGCAACATTCCAGGCACCCGTTAAAAAGAGTAAGCAGCCAATTAATCGCAACAGGACCCAGGTGCTTCATCTGCTCCACCGTTATGTCGTCCACTCCGGAGGCCTTACCGTTTTGCATCGATTTGATGCCTTGAGCTAGTTCGGCAAGCGTGAAGGGAGTACTGACTCTGTTATTGGTGGGAGATGGAAACCTTTGTTTGCGCATTTTTGGGGGGCGGTTGGGTGGCTTACCGTTCACGAGAAGCTGGTGTGCTACCTGGTCTGGGGTGACTTGACCTGGGAGAATGGCAATCGGAATTATAAAGCTAAAGAGTTTGTTTGTTTGTTTGAACGCGCTAATCTCAGGAACTACTGGTTCGGATTGAAAAATTATTTTGTGTTGGATAGTCCATTTATCGAGGAAGGCTATAGGCTACTTTTTATCCTGATATTCCCACGAGATCGGGAGTTACGCGGGTGAAATTGCGGAGCGCTGCTAGTGTGGTAATAAAAGGAAAAAATAAAAAAGATAGGTACCTATTTTGTTCCTTTTTGTCTCTGAATCTAAATTCGAACATTTATATCCTGACTGAATTACCGGTCCATGCTGTCCTGTCCTGTTCCGGATTAAAAACCGTAGTCTGCGAAAAACCTTATTCATAAACGTTCCAATTTTCATAATATAGGTAGGTAAGCAGAATCTTTCTTTATTAAAGTATAAGATATAATTAATTTAAATACACGAGTGAATGTCTAATTACATCATCATTATATTCTCATCTTATTATTATGAGGGCTTATTAAATATATACCTATATCTCGTGTTCCCAAATGAAAATCTTTTATAAGCAAACGTAATGAAGTAAGATTCAATCTTTTGTAAGGTAAATTATAATTTCGTTTTTGTCTGCGAGTTTAGTAATGGGACGTTTCATTTTTATTTGTTTGTTGTTAAATAAAAATGAAAATAAGAGCGAACCTAAAATACAGGCTTAAATCGTTCTATGTTGAAATATGATGAATGGTTAGTACCTTTGTCGCCTATGATTACACCTACTATAAAGTTTCTTAAGTGTATAAATGAAAAAATATATATTACAATTGCAGAAAACTGAAAAAAAACGAGCTATTTCCTTTGATTTGCCATATTATGTTTGTTTCCATGAATTGATTTCTAATATCAACACTATTTATTAGTATAAAAATATAAGATGAAAATTATTTTGAAAATTAACATGTTTGATTTCTGGGTAATGGCTTTCCAAAAATAGAATTATGCAGTTTTTAGTTTAAGTCAATATCGGGCACGCACCTTTCAGCATTTTTGGTTATCTCTTATTTAAGGAAATGGCCCATATAATAAATAGTACCTGGATGACCGAGCTTTGCTCGGTATTTTTTATTTTTTTTTACTTAGTCTAACCTCAAAGCAAACACTCATTGACTTCGTGTTACTTAACAACGCCATCTGCTGGAATAACTTTATTGCTCACAAAAAATAGTATTAGTAGTTCGCCAATAGATGCCAGGAAGAGTCATATTTTTCAGATAAAAAAAAAGTAAGTTTCGATAAAACACGAATAAAATGACATTTTCTAAAAATGATTCCTAGCTAGATCGATGTATCGCCCCCGAAACCCCCTATATACCAAATTTCATGAAAATCGTTGAAGCCGATTCCGAGATTCTAATTATATATATACAAGAATTGCTCGTTTAAAGATATTAGATAAAATATAATATTAAAAACCCCTTCGGCCGCATACGAAACCATATGGGTTCGTAACCAGTTACCAAGGAAGAAAAAATCCTCTTCGTACGAAACCAGTTTCTTAACAAGAGGTTTTAAAAAAAATTGGAATCTGTAGAGTTTCCCCACTGCAATGAACTATTTCAAGAAGCCGCCTACCCGTTCAAACCAACCATCCTTGCAAGATCCCTAATGCAGTACGTGTTTCGTATTTTAAAATTATAATTTTTGATATTCCACTAGTGTTGCTAGCTCGTGACGATATTTCTACTATATTTTCGTTTGTAATTGTCGTACGTTATTGCCATTAAAATTGTCGTGAGTCGTTTATTGTAATTACTAGCTGTGCCCCGCGGTTTTACTAGCGTTAGTGTCTCTTTAAAATTTATTTTTAAATTTCCTACAAACACAATACGCATACTTAGTATTAACTATACTTCGAAATTCCAATAATCTTACCTAGATAGGTAAGATTATTGTAATTTCGAAGTAAAAGTAATAGGTATGTAGGTACATACTTACTATCATTTATTACTTAGGTATTCACCTATTACTTATTGGAACGAAGTTGGCAAGAATTTTTTTTTATCGAGTTACGAAAATGGATAGCGAACAACCGTAGGAGAAAGAGAGAATGAAGGAAACCTATATTTTTTCATATAAAACAAAAAAAAAAACGGACTTCGTTCCAAACGTGTGTCCCGCGACACTTTTTAATTTTTTACCCATCCTTCGAGCATTTTTGCTTTCACGACTCCATTCTGGACGGCTGTTGAATGCAAGCCGGAGATGAGGAACGGTGACTGCCCCCTGGAGCACTCAGGACCGCAGGGTCGCTACTCCCCGACACCTCGCCTGCGGGCTTGAACATAAGTATGTACTTACAAAAACGAATATGTACTCTATCCGTCCGTTGTCTAGTCACCATAACACAAGCCAAGTTGCTTAGCTTTGTGGAATTATTTTATTCCGATATTCGTAAACAGGAACTAATGAATGTAAAACCGTGGAACGCAGCTAGTGTGCACTTACGTGTAATGTATCGTGACGTGACGACATTACTACGATATTGTTTGTAAATTGTCGTGAGTCTGTTGTTTATTGTACAAAGACGTACAGTTTTATTGTTTTTAAAAATGTTATTCGAATAAAACTCGAACAAATAAATATTTTTCTTGAAAGACCGTGAGCACATGGGAGATAGACTTACGTTGTTTTAAGTCATATATACGACCTCTGGCGCGGTGTGCAAACACCCGCCTGCGACGTAGAAGGTTGTGTGTCCGATTGCCGCCTCAATCAAGTATTTATTTGGTCTAGGTGTCTGTATTTAAAAAAGAAAAATAAATAACTAGATTAGATACTTTGTGTAAAATTTCCAATTTATATGCGTAGGTATTTGTTAATTTCACTTACACGACAAAAATAAATACGTTTAAGACTGTTAAAGAAACTGTCCAAAGTGTCATATATACTATATGTGGTACAAATAGCACTGACCTATTACTTAATTGTACATTCAGTCTTAACCCATATTTATTATTGGATATGTGTATTTTAAGTTTATCTTTTGACGTAAACCTTCCTGTCATTGGCTTACTGTCTAAAACTGCAATAGAAGTGACAAAATAGGAACCGAGTGGAGAAATTCACTTGTATTTTGTTGCGAATTTTCTTGAGAAAAATACTAATAAATAATTGACTCCTAACGTTTATTGCTATTGCTATCCTGTTTTGTTACTTTAAAGTTTAAACTTTAAAGCTGACTTTATGAAATTCTCCTTCAAAATGTAGTAAATAAAGTCGATGTGATTTAAAGTCTACTTCTGCTGTACAGTTTTATCTAGAGACTAGCTTTTGCCCGCGAATTCGTCCGCGTTAAAGTCGAAAGTGGACCAATACACGTAGTCCCATACAAACTTTGCCCCCCCCCCCCTTTTCATCCCCTTAGGATTAAAATTTCGGTAAATCCTTTCTTATCGGATGCTTACGTCACACAAAGAACACACCCTCCAAGTTTCAGTTCTCTACGACCAGCGGTTAAAAAGTAAAAATGTTACTTCCAAAGTTTCAAAGTATCTTGACCGTACCAAGTTAGTGTTTTAAGAACGTTCGTTATAAAAAAACCAAACAAACAAAAAATCTTACATCTTTTTTTTTCTTTATCCGAACTCTTGACCCCGAATCTAACAATCTTCTTTTATGGGGTTATTCCTGTCTGTACTCGATAGATAGATAGATAAACACTTTATTTGTACAACACATAAAACATTGAAAATAACAAAAAAGACGAGAAAACTTATTAACTTCGAAATTGTACAAATAGGCGACCTTATCGCTTAAAGCGATTTCTACTTGTTATCCAAAGTCCTACAACTTAATCAGGACCTTCCATAGAGCTAATTTAATGCTAAGGTAGATTATAACGGCACCCGGCTCGGCTTAGAGAAGGTTTGTAGTAGGTACTATTTTTTCTCTGTATTTTTTTGTTGTTCACTAAGTGTCGTGTGCTTGTTTAATAAACGTTTTCTCTATTTCTTTTTTTAACTCCCGACGCAAAAATGACGGGGTGTTATAAGTTCGAAGTGTATCTCTCTGTGTGTCTATCTGTGGCATCGTAGTTCCCGAACGGATGAACCGATATTGATTTTGTTTGTGTAAAAGGTGAATTAGTTGAAAGTGTTTTTAGCTATGTTTGATCGATATCGGTTGAGCAAGTTATGGGGGATAATAGTGGGAGGTTTTTTAAATTCTAAATTTAAGTTTTATTTCTTTATTTTCGATAAAGACATTCTAAAAATGGCGATTTTAGAAGTCTATATTGGGCCTCCACTTTTATTGCCAACTATTATATTATGTACAGTAAGCGTCATAAGTACACTATCAGTTTGCTACAATAATACTATAAACAAGTATTGTACTTACGACCTTCTTTGCGACCTTCTTCTAATAGACGTTACACACAATAATACTTGAATTAAAAGTACTCAGTGTGATTTTTATTTTCAACATAATGGTTATGTCTTTAGTTGGCCGAGAGTGGTAGAAAACTTTTTAAACTCACACTATTCGTTTTCATAGTAATTATTTTCCCGGGTCTTAAGTCAGTCTCCTCGCGACCATGACTATTGTAACATAGTTCTAGACCCAGTTGACACAAGGGTCACCATGCCGGACTGTCAAACACAGGGTTCCGGTTCGATTCCCGCCTCAGACAAGTATTTATGCTTAGATATTTGTCTGTGGTCTGGTTGTTTCTATGTATTATAAGTATATATTTACAAAAGAAAAGTAATATAAGTAGTATATCCGTTGTCTAGCACCCATAACACAAGTCTAGTTCCTTACCTTGGGGCTAGATGGCGATGTGTAGAATGTCCTGCAATATTTATTTATTATTTATAGTCGAAACTTCGAGGTAAGAGAAATAAAAATAACGCGATTAAGACCCGGGAAAATAATAACTACAAGTGGTAGAAGCCGCCACCCGCTACACCAACCGACGTGGGTTCGACCCACAGTTGTTATAACGTTCAAATAGTGATGCACAGAATTGTAAACGTTACGGTGGGCAGAGACTTTTGACCTTTGATTGTACAGTCGGCTGCATAATTGAAGCCCTCGGTAGAGTTCTAAAATTACTATTATTGGAATGTTTTCATTCTAATAATTTTTGTTTGATTAATTGATGAGTTAGAAGACTTTAAACTTCAACTAAAGCAGGTGCCTAGAATCTTGTTTGTGTTGAAAACATTCTTAAAACAGCCGTTTTGGAGCTCTACGGTGGGTCTGCAATTATGCAGCCGACCGTACATACACAGAAGCAACTAAGAATGTTCTAACGTGAAACACATTTGCAAGATGTTATCTAGAGGTAATTTAACACGACATATTGCATTGCTAGATAGAGATTACGGAGGTAGTGTTTCTAGAGCGCTTTATCACTAAGTACCTACATCTTACCTGACTACGGGAGAGTAATGTTTTTTCTTCACTATTAGGTATATCTACATACTACTACACTAGTGTGTTACAGTAGCTTAGTTGACCAAATTAATGTATCTAGAGTATTTGGCCAACACCGCTCTTATACAGGCTTATTGATAATTATAGTAGCAAGCCATTGAGGGCTACTTCTATGCACCTAAACCATCAACTTTTGTTCTACGACTTTTGGAAATTCGATTTTTTTTTAACTTGAGAGGTTTACCTGTAAATCAGCTGTCGTGTATGGAACAGCTGATTTACAGGTAAACCTCTCAAGTTAATAAAAAAATGAGAGGTCATTAACGTCAAAATTTTATTTTTTAAACTGGGAAACCGTTTTATCTTATGTGGGTAGATTAAAAATGTTAATAGACCTCACATAGGTGTGTTTAGGTCCTAAATCAATGCAAAACTTTTAATTATAAATGAGAAGTTTTCATTAAAAATCCGTCGTACCCAAAACTGAATTTGAAAGGGACGCCCTCAAACCCTTTAAAAATTCATGCAAATTTTTGGGATTAGTAATTTTAGCTGTTGAAATTCAGGGCATTATGTTCTATGTTGACAATAAAGGTAAATTAGAGGCCGAAACTCATGACAACGCTGAATTTAAACTTATTAAATTGCTGCTTTTAGAATTAGAAGGATTAACATTGACCAAACATAGATAGGCATATGTAGTTATTTTTGTGTGTGTTTATTTACCTTATCATTCCACTTGCCTTTATCTTTGGACAGCTTTGTCTCTACTGAGTTAAACTGTGTTTAGTTTACGATAGGTAGGTATGTATGTGTGTATGTATGCATACGGGCTTTTTTCCGCAACTAGACTCTTTTTAATTGGGTCCTTTTTGCGTGAGGATGGAATAGGCTTGCCCAGCACCTACTATCCTCTCAGCTTAGTCGACCATGTCCAGAAGAGAGAACTTGTTAATACTTCTGGAGCCAACTAAGCCGCGGGTTTCATCACGATGTTTACATATAGGTACTTTGTAGAATACCTTGTTTCAGTCGCGTTAGTCCCGATGGAATATCGGGATGACAGTATCGGGATTTTGTTTTTATGTTTGTACGAATAGGCTCCGAAAACACTGGACCGATTAACTGAAACATGGTATGATGGTAATTGATTCATTGGTACATGAGGATCGAAATTACACGGGTTAAACCGCGACGCACTGTTCGAATTTCTAAGTATCCTAGACTTTTTTGGTTTACTTCCAGACTTATTGTCCTCCCTTTCTTTATTTAAGTAAAGATAGCTAGCTGCGTCCCGCAATGCCATCCCCGTAAGTCCCGATCCCGTGGGAATATCGGGATGTAAAATAGCCCTTATGTTAATCGAGGTATCTACATACGATTGTCATTGCAATCGTTTCAGTAGTTTTTGCGTCACGGAGTAACAAACATACAAACACAAACTTTCACATTAATTATATTAGTAAAGAAGAATAATCATTCGTAACCTTTCAAATGTCGTTTGACACTAGTTAGCGACACATGAAAGTTAAACCCTTCTAAGTCGTATTGAGTTTAAGCCTTATTTGAACAATAACATAGATTAAAGTATTATGTCGTTGTAACAGACGTCATTTGTCCTGACATCTTAGGCTTAAGTGTTCGGGGAATATTAGGTTTTATTATAGAATGTTAGAACAAGACTTGAATTTCTTGAAATTTCCCTTCATAATAATAACTTTAAGCCGTAAAAGTACAGTCTGTAATTTAAGTGTGACGTAAAATGTAACTTATTGTTTTACTTGAGGTTATGCCTTTGACTTTATGAACCGCACGGGGACCTGTCAAATGAATTTTCGTGAAAAACTTGTAAATCTATAAATAGAGTAGGTAGACAAAACTTTGTAAATACAGCTAAAAAATATTAAAATTAAAAAAAAAACCTTTTGGGAGTTTTTTTAATTAGCTATTTGTAATGTGTAAATCATGCCCTTTCGTTGGATACCCTACTCGGGTATATATAATTACATTCAGTTGCTAATCTTGACTTTTATCCCCCATAACTTTCAGACGGCTGAACCGATTTCGATCAAACATAGCTAGGAACACTCTCGACTAATTCACCTTTCAAACAAAAAAAACGAAATTAAAATCGGTTCATCCGTTCGGGAGCTACGATGCCACAGACAGACACACACACACACAGAGACACGTCAAACATATAACACCCAGTCGTTTTTGCGTTAAAAATTAATTAGTATTAAAAACAATGTGTAATGAACAATTTAAGTTACAAGCTTTTATCGTTAGTTTTTAATTTTTGTAGAAAAAAATTATCCATTTGTAAATGTTTTGAAAGATAATTAATTGATTTATAGATTTCAGTGCCATAAATAATTGCAGTATCGGCGAAGATTAATAAATAAAAATCGTAGGAAAATTTACACAGCGCCATCTAGCCCCATGCTAAGCAACTAGGCATGTGTTATGGTGACCAGACAACTTTCATTTTTTTTACTAAGGATTATGTCTTCCTTCTTAGTCCTTTCCACATAGCTGAGGATCGTGACTACGTGCGAGGATGTCTTGTACTATGTGTTTCAGCCTGCAATGGCGTCTGCGCCTCATCTTGGCGCATTGCGACATTCACTGAAATCTCCAAGAATTCTAATAGTACATTACGATATAAGTGTGGTAAATTGATCTTTGCATAGAGGCGGTTTATGACGCGCGAGTGGTAGCGAGCGTGTTAAAGAAGCCAAGATGCAAAGATCAATTCCACACGTATATCGTACGACGTTTTTTATCACAGTTGCGAATAAAATAAAAGATTTGAAAAGAAAACAAAATAATAATTAACAAAATATTTGTGATAAGTCTATGTTTATATTTTTTAAGTCAATATTTTTTTGTTAATTATGCTCCGAAAAGGCCAGGCTAAAGACTTTTAACCTATACAGCCTCGTCTGACATACAATATTTTTTAGGGTTTTTTCTATTTGTTTTTGCGTCGGGGGTTAAGAACAAAATACAATGGTACGGAAAAACAATATATTTTAGTAAAGAAAAAACAAAAAATTAACAACTCAATTTTTAATCGTTTTCTAAGTCATTATCACGTTAAATTTTCGTTCGTAAACCGACTTTAGAGACAACCATTTTTGCTAGCTAAAAACTCTTTGGTTACCTACTCCTACCTTTTCTATACATCAAAAAGTATGTAATTAGCAGTAAGATACGTATTAAACTAATCGGGATAACTTTACAGCACTAGGTTGGCAATGTAAAACGCACGCGTGCATAATATGTTGGATTATGAGCCTAAAAGCCGTTGAATAAGATCCACTTTATGAGCAACTGTGATAAAAAAAATATTATAAATCTGAAAGTTTGTTTATTTATTTGTTTGTTAGCTTCACAGTTAAACGACTGGACCGTTTTGGATAAAAATCTGCATTGTGGTAGTTTAGGGGATCAAGAAGGACATAGGCTGCGTCTGTCTTTCCTGACGTGTTCAATTTGGGGGGTCTTTCAATTAGCGAGTGAAAAGGTATCTTCTAGGGGCGCATGCTACGTCTTAGGCCGCATCATCACCTAGCATCAGGCAGGTGTGATAGTGATCAAACGCTGAACTATCATTTGTAAATAAATAGGATGCTTTTGATTCCAAAATGACCGCGGAATCAGTACGTAGTAGGTAATATTTTGTTTACTCGTTTCATTTATCATTTTCCTGAAATTAAATAAACAATTGTGCAAATCTCCCGCCAAAACTACGACACTTGACACAAATGTCCCCTACAACACTTAAGTGCAACATAAATACTGAGCCATTGGCGATAAATTCACATCTACCCACAGCTATCCCCTAGAAGGGGTGCCACACAATAAGTCAAGGGGGAATTCCCCATGAGAGACATTTTCTCGATCGATTTTCGCGGGAATGTTAAGGGGTTTCACACGGAAGATGTTTAATGCGTGATCTTTGAAATATTTCACCGAAAATGCTAAGAAACTGAAAGAATTGATACGAAAGTCTGTCTTGGGACTTACGGGCCACATTATTGGTTGGAAATGAATTATCGAGGGTCAAATTGGTGACCTCATAAGGCACCAATTAGACCCAAAGCGCGTGCCTAAAACGGTGCACCCTAATTGGTCTTTTGATTAGCGTTCTCAGTTTGCAACCAAGTAGGACGCAACCTTAATAAGATACACATGTTTGATCTCATGTTGGTGCGTGGTTGGTTAGATGCATATATACAGTTGACATCGTGTGTGGGACGGAGGTTTAGTCCAAGTTTTATTAATAAAACAATCTTTGTCTTCTGATAATAACGAACTTAAATTTAGTCAGTAGACTTCTTCTTCTTTTTCGTAACACTCTTGACAGAGCGGTCGTGATCATCATGTAGTAGAGGGGGTAGATGTTGCGCGCTTCACGACTGCTCGCCATCTCTCCCTGCTGGAGGTCATCCTGCTACATTCGTTCAAAGAACCTCCCACTGCAGCCTTGACTTGGTCAGTCCATCGCGTGGGTGACCTCCCGCGCGTTCTGGTGCCTTCTATTTTTCCCTGTACAACGAGGCGCTCAATGGACAGATTATCACGCCGGGAAACGTGGCCGAAGAAAGTCAGGATGCGAGATTGTACTGCTGAAAATAGACGCCGCTTGATACCGAGTTCTTGAAGTATCGAGACGTTTGTGCGAAACTCGGTCCACGAAACCCCAAGCATTCTTCTCCAGCACCACATCTCCAGCGCGTCTATTTTATGCCTTTCCACTTCTCGCAAAGTCCACGTCTCAGCAGCGTACAGAAATATAGGAAAGATGAGTGTCCTCACGAGCCTGGTTTTCGTGGTTTTCGTTATGTTACGATTCGTCCATATTTTTTTCATCTTCTCCATTGCCGTTCTGGTAATAGCCATACGCCGTTTGACCTCGTCTATGCATCCGCCATTGTTTGAGATTAGAGCCCCAAGGTATATATAGGATTGGACCACGTCACAGTTCGCAATACGTGTCACCTCCGGCAAATTATTGCTGGCACGGTCGACAATCATTACCCTGGTTTTGCTGCGATTAATCTTTAAACCAAAATCTAGACTCACTCGCTCCATCCGTGACAGCAACTCCGCCAAATGTTGCGCGCTCGTCGCGAACAGCGTGGTATCATCCGCGTAACGCAAATTGGCTATTGTGTATCCACCAATTGTTACACCATCCTGCCAGTCCTCCAAAGTAATGCGCATGATCAGTTCGGTGTACACATTGAATAAAAGTGGCGACAAAATGCATCCTTGGCGCACTCCAGCACTTGGGTGGAAGTTGTTTGACAAGACGTCATCTGTGCGCACGGAAGCTGTGCCACTTTCATATAGACGTCTTAGTAGGTGCACAAGATGTTTTGGCGTTCCCATATCCATTAAGGTCTTCCATAGAACTGGCCATCTCACTGAGTCAAATGCTTTCGAGAAGTCAACAAAGCAGATGTACGTGGGCTTATTGAATTCTCTCGCTTTTTCGATGATCTGGCGTAAGATAAGAATCTGTTCCCGAGTGCCCTTCCCCCTCACAAAGCCGGCCTGTTCCGGAGCAATCTCTTTAGACAGATACCTCTTCAATCGCTCGTTAAGAATATGTAACATTATTTTGCTAGCGTGTGATATAAGAGCAATTAGGCGATAGTTGCTACATTTCTTCGTGGAACCCTTCTTATGAAGGGGAGTAAAAACGGTGTGTGTCCATTCGGATGGCCAGACCCCCGTCTGCCATACCTTGTTGCAGATGGTATGGAACATATCGTCTCCGCGTTCTCCAAGAGCTTTTATGACCTCAATCGGAATTGCATCTCTAGTCAGTAGACTATTATAATTTAAAATAAAAATTAAGCACATGACGAACACAAAAAAAGAGTTATCCAATTTGGTCTTTCGGAAGTTATGCGCTTACTTTCGGCAATTCAAATGTATGATGACATAACATATTTATGTTCGTGTTTATGTCCATATGAATGATAAACATGTGATTGTCACCCAAAGAGATTGAACTGATAATAGATTATATTAAAAGTTTTTGTTCTCACCTACGTTTGAATGTCAATCTCCAGAAGCAGAAATTCTTGCTAATATCTATACTAATATTATATAGCTGAAGAGTTTGTTTGTTTGTTTGTTTGAACGCGCTTATCTCAGGAACTACTGGTTCGAATTGAAAAATTCGTTTTGTGTTGGATAGGCCATTTATCGAGGAAGGCTATAGGCTACTTTTTATCCCGATATTCCCACGGGATCGGGAGTTACGCGACTAAAACCGCGGAGCGCTGCTAGTACTGTTATAAATGTTAAGAAATATCTATTATTTTGTACATCTGAAGGCCAATTGTCATAAATTACATTGCAATATTATTTGCGGGCTGATTCACAAACAATCGCAAGGCTACCGAAACGAATAAAACTGAAAAGACAAGGATGGCAACACGTCAAATGTCGCGGGAGTGAAAGAGCAGCAAAATTTATTTTCGTTTCGTTTGCTATCCGACGGTTTAAGAATCAGGGGGCTGATTTCATTTAGATTACAAAAAATAAATTTCAAAAAAAAGAACCAAAAGCTGACTGGTCACTTTTACCATCATATTTTTTGTAATCGAAATGCACTCGTAATGACAAAGTTATTTACGGGAATTGGCCTTCTGAGTGCGATGCGTGAAGCTGTCCGTGTAAATCCAGTTAAAGAGACGAGTAGGAAATCCCCACGAGTAGAATTGTAGAATTTTCTAGACCGATTTTCGCGGTAAAATTGTTATACACGTACCAAGGGAGTCTGATATCAACACATCAGTCAATATGATGGATATTTAGGATTTGTTCAACAAAAATGTTGATATTTCTTTGGTTGGGGATTATAAATGGCGTTTTATATCGATGATCCTGTTGGGTTTTGAATTGCTTTCGTATTTTTGTGTAGTTTGATATAGTTTTTGTAACTTTGATGAAGCTTTGATGTTCGTTTCGACGTCTGCTTCCGTGTTTGTCTTTGTTAATTATGATTGGTTAAGATGAAAGTTTGTTTGATTTAACAGTTAAATATATCATTTTTCGGGTTCCGTACCCGAAGGTTAAAACATATGTTGGGGATTCTATTTTATTTAAATGTCTTGAAAAAACTGCATCAATGGTAGTATTATATTTTGTTGTTGATTCTGCTGGATTATTGTTAATTCTTAAATCAAATTCTTCCTCTAGAAACTGTAGCAATGGTTTTGATTTTTCATTACTAAAGTTGATGTTAAAATCACCGCAAAAAAATTGTACATATACATACTTGTACTTGTATACGGGCTATTATCCGCAATCAGACCTCTTTAGTTGGGTCCCCTTTGCGTGAGGTTCTATTTGTCAGGGGGAGAACCAGCCCAACTCTTCCATAAATTTTGCCACCAGATGTGGCTTCTCAAAAATTCCTGGAAGGCACTTACCTTCACCTACCGTACTTAGTCATCTCCGTTAGCACCTTGCAGTCCAGCAGCACATGTGCGGACGTTTCCTCGACCTCCATGCACGCTCTGCACAGTGGGCTGTCCGTTATGTCCATGTTGTGGAGGTGCTTGTTGAAAGCGCCGTGACCGGTCAACGCGATTGTTACCAAGCGTATTTGCGATCGGTTTAAGTTTAAAAGTCGTTTCGTGAGTCTGCTGTTTGTATCGGGGAGTGCCAGTTTAGCTTGCCTGCAGCTTTCCGTCGTAGCCCATAGGTGGCGGTGTAGATATACATACACACACCGAAACATTTATATATATATACACTAGCTGCGCCCCGCGGTTTCACTCGCGTAAGTCCCGATCCCGTTATTCGTTTTTTTCTCACCTTTTAAACCTTCCCTAGACCTCCACGAATAATTCAAGACCAAGATAAGATAAATCCGTTCAGCCGTTCTCGAGTTTTAGCGAGACTAACGAACAGCAATTGATTTTTATATATATAGATATATATATATATGTACTCTGTCTGTCTATTCTTGCATACACGTCATAGATGCGCGGGACTTTGTAAACACAACAGAGTGTGTATATATATATATACTCTCTCGACTTCGTAAACACAACAGCGTATAAGTTAGAACACGCACGGCTTGCTAAATATTGTAATATCTGAAATTGTAATATTAAAATATGATTTGTTTTTTAATTTATTAAAATAATGACGCGTACACTTGCTAAACACACAAAATGTGGAGATTATAATGCGTATGACTTGGTTAGCACAATAATAAAGAGAGGTTATAGTGCGTACTTGCTAAAAATACAAAAGCATTTATTATTATCTGTATATAATCTCTACTTACCTAACTCCATCAGCAATATCCGGAACTTGTACAGAAACACTGTCAGGATTCATTATTATTATTATTTTTTATTATTTATTATTTACAAAAAACCTGTATACACTCAACAAAAATAATCGTCGCGACACCACACTGTTCAATGCGAAATAGAAATGAAAATATCTGGCTTGCTTTCTATAAGACAGAGAGAGACAGACAGAGAAACATGCGACGCCGCACAGCTTACAATACCTTACTATAGCAAAAAGTGTCGTGACAACTTTTTGTAAGATTTTTTTTCGTCTAGCCCTGTCACAACGCGCGATAAGGAACTTCGTTCCAAAAATTAAACTAACAAATACATGTATATATATAAATTACATTACCTTATCCGCAGCACCCTGCATAATTACCCGGATGTACCTTACTAAAAACAAAATGTAATGCTACGGAACCCTTCGTGCGTGAGTCCGACTCGCACTTGGCCAGTTTTTTTATTCAACGACATTAGACCAACATGTTTCACAGACAAGAAACCAACCCCTAGCACCCTGCTTGTACTTGTATACAGGCTGTTTTCCGCCATTGAACCCTTTTTAATTGGGTCCTTTTTGCGTAAGGATGGAGTAGGCTTGCCCAGCACCTACTACCCTCTCAGCTTAGTCGACCATGTCCAGAGTAGAGAACTTGTCAATACTTCTGGAGCCAACTAAGCTGCGGGTTTCATCACGATGTTTTCCTTCACCGTAAGAGCAATGTAAATTAGCGCACATAATTTTTTCTTAAGAAAAATACATAGGTACACCGCCGGCCGGGATTCGAACCCACGACCTTCAGAATGAAAGTCGAGGTATCTACCACTAAGCCAACACCGCTCTGTTCCCCTAGCACCCTAATATCGACAACAAACCCAATATTTCAATCATTGATCATTTCCCGATATCCCCTACACTCGAAATTTCTTTTTAGATCCATTGAAAAGAAACCACGTATATAGCAATAACAATTTCGAAGGCTACTTTATCAATCGGTACAAAAGACTGCAATCATTTTCTAAAGAAAACACCCTATATTTCACCCTTAAAAAAGAAATGCTTTACTGTGTGCATTGAGTACTTCCGTAGAAATTAACTTGAGACTTGAAACGGCTCAACCGATTTTAATGAAACTCTCGAAGTATGTATTTTATAGTACGAAGAAGAACACGGGATAGTTTCATTCCAATATTCCCACGCGAACGGCATATACGTGGATAAAACGGTCTGCTATATCATCCATTAATAAATTGGGAAGTATACAAATATAAATATTATTTTGAATTTTCTTCGTTATTATTATTTATTTTGTTTTTAATTTTTGGAGGGGAATTGGGGATATTGTTTGGCTTAATTTTAGTTTATTTTATTACTTAATTTATAATTTTATTTGATGTGATTTAAGTTTGTAATTCTTATAAATGAAAACAAATAAGTTTGTGTATTTTCTTCATATTTAATTTTATTTGTTTGATTTAGACAAAGTCTGAGACTTTGTTACAGTTTTGTCAAGTCTCAAGTTGACTTCTGTAAAGTGACTATTGCTCGGTTTTAGAAATCTCCCCTAAGATTTGTATCAACGCCTTTTGTTCCGGTTCTCAATTCAATACAGTTATCAGTGGTGGGTGGAATTAGAAATAAATTATTACTTAAACAAGCTTTTGCCTGCGACGTCGTCCTCGTGGTTTTCTGAGACGCGTTTAGAAAAAAAAATAATCTCCATTTTAACAATCCACATTGATATTATGGTACAATATAACCAGGATAAGTTTTTGCAAAATTAAAAAACTTAATAAGCTACACTCATCAACGTTTTTTTTTTTTTTCAAAAACTGAAATCGTCCTAAGTCCGCCCATTCATATCAGGGTTGGCCTCATACAATAAAATAAAACTACTGTCATGGCGTTTTAAACATCACATACTTCGACTATATAAAATGAAGGACACCGTCCATACAAAAATCCCCATTCACCTTTGGATTAACAAGTGAATTTTTTTCTGATAAAATACACGAATTTCTTTGCACAGTAAATTATTACGTGATTAATTATGTTCCTTGAAATCGTACCGTGAAATTCCATGAAATAAAATGTCTCCGTTCCTAATATCACTTCAAGAGGAAGTGAATGAAGATCGACATCATAAATTGTCATACCTTTCTTAAGGCTATAGGTATAGCACTACCACGTTGAGTTGACTCGCGGCTTATCTTTGTACTTAGAATATTGTTATGGATTGTTAGGTTTCGGGAGTGGACCGATTTTGTAAAAAATTTAAATGTAGGTACAGCGCGAATAATTTTAAATCCAGAAAACGCTATAGTGCCTGGGATATGTAGAATCGTAGATACCCAATACCGAATCCAGAGGGAAGAATTCCTCAATTCATTTGTCCAACTAAACCGTAGGTTTTATCAACATAGGCTTTATTGAGGTCGCCCAACGTGCAGATATTAGGGCACAATCCCACCTTCCTCTCATGGCCTTACTAACATCTTAGGTCTTAAAGGCCGAATTTCAAGACGTACGTTGGTTACTTGCTCTAGGCTCTTTCTCCAACGTTCTCACTTATTTCCCTGCATATATATTTTGCAACTCAGCCCGAATGGGGCTATTAACGTTACGTGAACGGCTTGCGCGTCAGCTATAGAGCTGGTACTGTGCTAATTCTGTGCTCTAATACCTAGAGCTTAGGCGTATTAGGGTATAGTGGAAATTGGAGCACATGATTCGTTGTGCCCCACAGTACCTCACCGCATGATAAACCTCATTTGGCCAAAAAATCGGTGGCTAAAAAAGACGAAACAAAGAGCGAAATGCTCATCCATTTGGTTTCACAAGTGACCCCCTACACTTCTAACCGATTGTAAGGCAAATTATCATGCCATGTGAACGTGGTCGAACTATACCTCCTCCTTTAACCTGACACTTTACCTGTACATCTAACTAATGATGCTTACAAATCAGCTAGACTGTGTGCGTTAACATTATTACACAATTCACATACGAGTGTATGTCTAATGAAATTGTAAAATACTTGGGATGTGTTTGTACTGTGAGTTACTACGCAAGATGTTATTAAGGGATAAGGGTCCTCATTTTATCTTCTTTTTCCTACCTTTATCCCAATTTATTTTGAGACAGAGTAGTAAGTAATCTTGTATTTGAGGTAATACTGCAAAGTGATTTGGCAATGGTATATATAGCATTGCTGAAGCACAGCCATTAGAAGTCGGATTCTGGTCACCAAAGGCCAGCAGACAACAAGAAGGTGTCATCCGTGGACCGAAATAATACTGGGACCCGTTGGTTCAGTACAGGAAGTCTGCCATACTACTAAATGCTTCTGCCTGATATCAACCCACCTTGGGATGCTGTCAGGGATGGTTTGCCGTAGCCACCGGGAGATCCTAGGTGCGATAGTTCCTCGAATCTCTTAGTCGCATTTATCGACACCCAAGGGAGGAGATATGGTCTCTCTCTGTAGTTACCCCTCATGACTGAGGATCGTGTGTTATGGGGTGGTCTGCATCTGATGTGGAGAAGGAGATGTGGTAGCCTTTTCTTTTCTGTAATATTTACATTAAAATCAAGATTCGCTTATCTAAACAAATCCTGTTATAGTCGAAAATTTAAAATGTCTCGTGTTCGATTTAGCGCCAAGTTTGGTGGTTGGTAAAAAAAGAAATGTGAGGCTGATCCTTCGATACAAATGTTAGAGATTGAGAGACCGTAAGAACGACCTTAATAAGTCCTTAAGAACAATAAACAAATACAAATAACAGATTTTTCAAATAATAGATTTTTACAAATAAATAAAATTACTATGAAAACTTAGACACATGTTTAATAAAGTCTCTAAAGATCGGCTAGATGACGTCATGAAGAATGAGGAAAAAGTAATCAATCTAATAGTTCTAATTTATTAGCTTATTCGCCCAGTCCTATTACAAAGCGAAATATGTTTAAGACTGCTTATCCTGTCAAACGCAACGCGCCAGAAATACCCGTCGCTTACAATTAAGGTCGTTGGCGTATGGAACCCCCTTAAGTCTTTGACTCTTTAACTTTATTTTTTCTTATTATAACAATAAACCCTCGAACACCCCTAAACACCCCAACAAACCCATGAAACACAACAACAAATTAAGCACCTTCACACAAAACACGGACTTATCACATAATTAAATATCAATTAGGTAACGTTTTAATCTGGCGTTAAGTCTAATTAATAGTCTTCAGTAACGAATAACGGAGTGTTTTCGCGTAATTAACGGACGTTACTTCCTGCTTAATTGCCTACAGGAGGTATTGAATAGAACCTGGGGTTTTGTTAGATCTGGAAGAGGGAAATTCGGAGAAATTACGCAGGTATCTATAATGTACTAGCTACGCCCGCGGTTTCACCCGCGTAAGTCGTTTCGAATTTCGGAATCAAAATTATCCTATCGTCTATGCCAATTTTCATCTAGTAGAGATTTTAAACGCACAAAATTAAAGGGACTGATGACAGGACAGGCTCAGCTTAGCATTGTAGATCCGTTTTTCGAATTATTAATTGTAATATTTTTTGGTTTAAATAAATTATTTATTTGTTTGTCATTCTGGATCTAAAAAAGAGGTGATAAAGGGTCAAACTTTTAGAAGAAATATCCATGTGACAGCATTGACTGCCTGCAGAAAGCATCCAGGGAGTCAAGTCCACAAAATTTTACTTGAAATACTTTGATTTAAAACTAATTTAGTACTTTTTACTAACCTTCCATATTCTTAACTAAATAATATAATATAATATATATATATATATATATATATATATATATATATATATATATATATTATTACTTAAACATTTACATACTTATTTAAATAAAAGTATTCACTGACAAGATCCAGTTTCAATTAGTTAAAAATCGAATTATCCCAGGTACTTTTAATTTTTCTTGGCTTAAATTAATTACACGAAAATACATATTTTTTACCCGACTTCAAAAAGAAGGTAGTCCTCAATTCGACTTTATTAAAAACATTTAAGTAGAACGTCTGACACGGCAGTAAAAAACTAATCAAATTAACCTAAAATATCATTTTTGATATTAAATATTTTCTTTCATCGTTTCTCGTGCTACGAAGAAATCACGATTTTATATTTTTTTCCAACAATTATTTAGAGTAAAAAGTCTTTTCATGAACGTCCAATTCATTTTAATGTGTTTCTTAATAAATACAATTTTTCATTTTCTTTCATTTAGTTCGCTAGGGGGTTGACAACGCCTGGAGCGTACCCGTTCCAAACAAAAATACAAGAAATTGAATTTACAATGCAAATGTTTGAATGTTACAATATTATGTATACATTGTATCTATTATAATATTCTATTATACAGTAATTAATACTTACATACTTACAATAAAGGGTTTCAGGTAATGAGCCAATAGAATAATGGCAATAAAGAACAAAAATTACTTGTTTGCAAGGAGGTTAGGTTATATTGAAGTGATTGTTTAAGATGCTGATGAAGAAAATGAAAATATCTTAAATCTTTTTCTAATCTAATCCACGAAATTAGTATCAATTTCATTGTAATCTAAACGGAGAATTTTATCATATTATTTCTCTTTGTGTATGTACAGGGTTTTAGGGCCACTTCTGTGCATCTAAACAAGCAACTTTTGTTCTACGTCTTTTATAAATTCAAACATTTATAGCAAATTTTGAAGTTATGTTTACCTGAATATCTGCTGTTCCTTACACGGAGAGGTCAATAACCTCAAGATTTTCGTTTATTTTTTAAGTTTTATCTACTGTTCTAAGTCTGAATGACCTTTGTATTAAAAAAACATACATTAAAACATACATACATACACTGCAAGTTAAATAAAAGCTTTTAAAATCAGCTGATTTTCAAATTTACATAACTTCAAAATTATATTAAATGTTCTAATTTCCAAAACTCATAGAACAAAAGTTTGTTTAGGTGCACAGAATTAATAAAGAAATATTGCAGGACATTCCACACATCGCCATCTAGCCCCAAGCTAAGTAACTAGACATGTGTTATGGGTGCTAGACAACGGATATACTACTTTATATACTTTTCTTTTGTAAATACCTACTTATAATAAATAGAAACAACCACACCACTGACAAATATCTAAGCATAAATATTTGTCTGAGGCGGGAATCGAACCCGCAACCCTGTGTTTGGCAGTCCGGCATGGTGACCATTGTGCCAACTGGGTCGTCTTTATTTGACAAGTGCTCATGTATGGCGGTCCTGAGTTGCACCGTCTAGTATCTTGTTAATTAACCGACTTCAAAAAAAGGAGGAGCTTCTCAGTTCGGTTGCATGTATTTTTTTTCTTTACCAAGATGTAATTAACAATTCCATTACTCAATTGGTCTTCAATCGTGACTAAGGCAGCCAAACATGGCAAAGCATGTATTTACTTATCAGTGACTACAACGTCCAACTTGTGACTCAACAGCTGATCTGGGCCAGTGTCGATTAGTTGAGTAATTTGCTCATACCAGGTTAGATTAGAACTGCGATCCGACTCGCGTGAGTGCAGTCAGCTATCGGCCAGCTATCGGCCACGCCTAGGTTTTACCGTAAAAAATGGGTTAGACCCAGGTTTGATTGAATGCAATGTTGTACACTGCTTTCGGATTTTTAACTGTGAATTACTAGCAACCATTTCGGCGTTGCTAAATTTTGTTCTATTTTTTCCTATATACCTGTTTTATCCGGTTGGCTCTTAACGTCTCCCTAACGGATCCCCTAAACTCTCAGCGGTCCGTTAACAGTTTTTTTTACTCTCTTCGGCCCCCTGGATTAGGCATTGTGTGATTTTTAATGAAAACTTCTCTTTTATATTGGAAAGGTTTACATTGATTTAGGACCTTATCACACCTACGTGTGATCCATTTACATTTTAATTTACCTGCTTAATGTCAAAAGGTATGGAATATATTATATAGCAAATCTCAAAAAAACTCATAATATAGGAGCAGACTTGGCCTAGTCTTAGATACCTTTTTCATTCCGAAGGTCGTGGTTTCGAATCCCGGCCGGCCGTGCACCAATGGATTTTCTGTACAAAAAAATCTATGTGCGCTAATTGACATTGCTTTTACGGTAAAGGAAAACATCGTGACAAAACTTAGGTTTAGTTGGCTATAGATGTATTGACAAGTTCTTTCATTTAGATACGTTCGACTAAGCTGATAGGGTACTATAGGTGGGCAAGCCTCTACTCCAACCTCACGTAAAAAGGACCCATCTAAAAGAAGACTAGTTTCGGAAACAGCATAAAAATACAAGTACCTGTTTTATCTTAAAGGCTTCCTCAAGTACCTACGTTGAAACCTAAAAGCTACCTGAGATATCCTATAGGCACGCTGTTATAGCAGCTTTAAAATCCAAGCTCGAAAATACAGTTAAGACTTGTGAGGAAGGCAATAAGAAGATTATGACAGCATCCGCTCGCTTGCTGCTCGGTTACCGTCAACCTATGTACTTTAACCATAGAGATAAAACATAAAAATGTTAAACACACAATTTATATTCATAGTAATTATTTTAGTCAAAATGTCGAGGTAAGAGAAATAAAAATACGCGATTAAGACCTAGGATTTTTTTTCTATGAGATCTACATACTATAGATATTTTAACTCATGTTCGCGCGCAGTTATTTGTGTGCGTAAGTCTGTAGTCATGCATTGGTATTGCACGGACGAACAGCTGCCACACAAATCAAAGCTGTACGTTGACAGAGTTAAATACACAGAACCGCGCACCACGATGAGTTGAAATATTTTTACAATGAAAAATACTTTAGAGCATTTGGTTCAGCGTTTTGATTCCAATTCAAATGGCTTGAATCCTGTCTTTTGACTTTTATTCTATGTCATCGTTTGACCACAGCATCACCTACTGATATTGACGATGCGGTCTAAGACGTAGCTACCTAAGCTAGGATACACAGGATCAGGCAACTCCTTTTCCCTCGAGGTGTTAATGACGAAGTGAAAAATTTAGTCCGGGTCTCAGGTATTTCCACTTGAGTTTTCTATTGGATTTCTACTTGGTTGTCCAACAGTAGATCTTCATCTACCGAACTGCAATCTTCATTCAGATGGTAAAAATTAACTTGATTAATGAGACTGATTGATTACCATCTGAATGAAGATTGCAGTTCGGTAGATGAAGATCTACTGTTGGACAACCAAGTAGAAATCCAATAGAAAACTCAAGTGGAAATACCTGAGACCATTGTTAATTAATTGAGACAATTGAGTATAATTCACAAAGCACGTAGTGTCCCCATGCAGGGCAAAAGGCTCTACTTCCCGTCCATAGCTTTAAATCTTCTGCGATAGACCTTCTGATGTACTCTCTATTGTTTTATAAATAGTTTACCTCTTTATACCAATCTCTAGTCGGATATCTCGAGCGAGCTTCACGACTCTGCATAATTTAATATACGGTAGGTACCATCCGTACTGGACCGTGTATACTTGAATGCAAGCTGCAAACTCAGGTCAACTCACGATAGAATATTTGACTTTTGTTGATTACCTGACAAACTTCGTAGCAGTTGGTTTAAAAGAGGGTTCGTATCCACGGATATCGTGATCAGATGTAATTAGCCACTGATCATGCCTAGTTGTATCTACGGATATCGTGATCAGATGTATTAGCCACTGATCATGCCAAGCTGTATTCACGGATAACGTGATCAGTTTCCAACGAAAAACACTGATCATTTTTACCCACTGATAACGTTTTCCGTGGCTACAAGATATAAAGTAAACTAGTTTTAGAATAGCAGTGTATAGAGGGGAGTTTATCTTTAAGTTTTATTTGATTTTGCAAAAGGAAAGAATATTAAATAAAAAACATATTTACATATGCAACTGGACCCTCAGTCCTTTGCTTACTGTACACAAATCTAATTTTATAATTTTTTTTCAATTTTAATTTATTTATTGGTTGTCACAGGTTCCAAAAAAATTAATATACATAGCTCCTTTGTAACCACACCATTAAAAGTCTCTGCCCACCGTAACGTTTACAATCCTGTGCAGCACTATTTCAACATTATAACAACGTAACGCAAATGTGTTTCACGTTAGAACATTCTTAGTTGTTACTGTGCATGTACAATCAACGGTCAAAAGTCTGCCACCATAACGGTTACAATCCCGTGCATCACTATTTGAGCATTATAACAACTGTGGATCGAACCCACGTCGTCGGTTGGTGTAGTGGATGGTGGCTTATACCACTCGGTCAACTAAAGACATAGCTAACATGTTGAAAATAATAATCACACTGAGTACTTTTAATTCAAGTATTATTGTGTGTAACGTCTATTAGAAGAAGGTCGTAAATCCAATACTTGTTCATAGTATTATTGTAGAAAACTGATAGTGTACTTATGACGCAGACTGTACAACAATTTGAATATTAAGTTCAAAGGTTTTCAGGAATATACACATGTCTTTTGGATTAATGGAAGCCTAATGACGATAAATACCTATAGCCTTAAATTTCCAATACAACATCTCTTTTGTCATTGGGTTAAACACTATCTGTACTATAGTTTCCCGCCATTGCACCCCCATATAACCCGTCCCCGCATAACCTAACAAAGTTTCTAACCCACTCATCTGTTCACATCCAGTTATGCAAGTTGCAAGTCACTTGGAATTTCAAACCCATTTCCTTACCCTTCAGAGTGTAATGAGCGTTAAATACTGTCTACTTAGTTATCTAAAGTCTTTTGTCCACTTTTGAGTGTAAAAAAGTTTTCTAATAGTTATTGAATATTTAACTTTACCTATTTTATTTATTTGTAAGACATTTTATTTAATTAATTTTTATTGTTTTTTATTTATTGTAAGTAATTAATGATTATATTTAATAATTGAATTGTAATTAAATGGATTTAAATATATGAAAGAGATAAATTTTAATTTAATTAATTTGAAATGGACATTTTTTTTCTGTCAACATCATTTTCAAGTTACTCTTTGTATCGATTTTTTTCAAATCTTTACACAAAAATAATTATTAATCAACCAGCTGCACCCTGCGCCTGCGGTTTTACCCGCGTAGGGTCCCGATATTCTTTATTCTACTATTTTAACTTTCCCTGGACTTTTAAAAATATTTCAAAACCAAAATTAGAAAAATCGGTCTAGCCGTTCTTAAGTGATAGCGGTACGTTCCTGCCGATCAAACTTTTTGGTCAAACTAGTTTGTCTTAAAGGAATAAATTTCCTCGTAGTCAAACTGTCTAATACCAGCGTGTGGCGTGACTAATGCATAAAAAAAATATTTTTTAGATATGGTTTTTTTGAGCTTTTTCAGTGCAATTTAACAGAGTGGGTCCACCATGATCCCCTTGCCCTAGGAGATATTTGTGAACTTAATAGAATTTAAATGGCCAAGGGAATCATGGTGAAAAACTTATTATGTTCATTCTAATTATTTGATGTTCTGTTTCTGTACTATGAACTGGAAAAGGCATTCTTCTTCCTGTTCTTACCCAAATTGAAGTTGGGTCGGCTGAGTAAGTTACCAGTTTTTGAGGTCATACTTCAAAAGTTATAAACGTACGTGGACAAGGTGCCGTCGTCTCGTTTCAACGAATGTAGAAATGAGAATACTTTGAGGATCTTCTCGAGTTGGGCCCAGCTGTTTGGTTCCGCTTTAATTTCTTATGATTATCGTTATTTTAGTCTAAAAGTAGTTTTCAAAATGTAGACCAGGCTTGGAATGGGCTAAGTGGAAGGCAAAGCGAAATTATTGCTGATTCTATTCTGTTAGGATGAATCCAAGATCAGCCCCTAAGAAAATAGAGAAATTAATTAAAAATATGATTCGTAGGGCTCCGTACCCAAAGGGTAAAAACGGGACCCTATTACTAAAACTTCACTGTCCATCCGTTCGTCTGTCCGTCTGTCTATCACCAGGCTGTATCTCATGAACCGTGATAGCTAGACAGTTGATTTTTTACAGATTATGTTTTTTTTTGCCGCTATAACAACAAATACTAAAAACAGAAGAAGTAGGCCTCCCATACAACATGGTACGGAGCCCTTCGTGCGTGAGTCCGACTCGGACTTGGCCGGTTTTATAATTTACGTATGTTCACCGTTTATGATGGCGTATTATGATTTTATTTTGTTGATAAGATGATACCCAAGTGTTGGTATAGTCAGCAAAGGACTGAGGGTAGCCGGTGCATATTTTAAAGTTTTAATTATTTAAATAACGGTTCGGTATTTGTACACAGAATAGCCAAAAATTATTAAACCGTCATTAAAAAAAATACTTTTAAATAAGCACTTGCTATAGGCCGCCCATTGTGCCATATTATTAGGTTTAATATTGTTTTTGTAACAGGAGTTTATGTTAGAGTTAAGTTTTAATGTGGTACAATAAAGAGCTTATCTATCTATCGATCTGATACCCTCAGTCCTTTGCCGACTGTACCATTTTTTAATGCAAATACATCGACTTGATAACCAAAACATATTGGCATACTTATATCGCCTTCATTTGGTTTTTACAAATGATCCCCTTCTAACCGATTTCAACAGCTCAAAAGTCTCTCAACACATTATTCAAAAATCAAAATTGTTCACTAGTGATTCGCTTTTTATCAATTTTCACGAGTAATGCGTGACTCAATCGTTTCCAAACAGCGCCTACAAGTGCAAACCCTTTTTATGATGCGATAACATGCTCTTGAGACCAATAAATTTTTCCCATAAAATAATATTTCCAAAGAAACATAACCTTTTGATAAACTGGCCAAGTGCGAGTCGGATTGCGCACGAAGGGTTCCGTACCATTATAAGTATTCTGTTTTTAATATTTTTTGTTTTAGTGGCAAAAGAAATACATCATCTATGAAAATTTTACTGTCTAGCTACTTTAGATATCACAGTTCTTGCGGTTAAGACGAACGGACGGACAGTGGAGTCTTAAAAGGGTCCAGTTTTTACCCTTTGGATATTGAGACCTATAAAGGAAAGGAGATTTAGTGAGAACATGTCAACAACATGTGCTAGAGTTATATTTGTCAACTAGCAGCGCTCAGCGGTTTCACCCGCGTAACTCCCGATCCCGTGAGAATATCGAAATATAGCCTTTCTCGACAAATGGACTATCCAAACCAAAAATATTTTTTTAATTCGAACCAGTAGTTCCTGAGATTAGCGCGTTCAAACAATAAACAAACTGTTCAGCTTTATAATACTAAGTATATATATAAAATTCAAAGTCCTGACTGACCGACTGACTGGATTGATATTTCAACGCACAGCTCAAACCAATTCAATGGACGGATTAAGCTTTTTTGCAAACTTACAAATAGCTGTTGAAACATAGGCATACGCTAAGAAAGGATAGTTCAACTCCTACGCGGACGACATCGCGCGTAAAAGCTAGTTTTCATTCAAAATGTTTTGTTATAATAAAAATAATCTTCAATATTGGTTCAGAAACAAAGAATTTATGCCCGAAACTTCATAAAAAATATAATGTCACTTTGAAGTCGGTTTAAAAAAATCTATATTTCCCTACATCAACCTCTAACTTTTCCTTTTGTACGAAGTTTTTAAAACAAAAGGTTTTCAAGCCTTTTGTTTTGCGTAGGCTATGTTCCTTAAGGGCTGACGCAGACTAAAGACTTCTATCGACCGACACCTCGCTACCGACTCGGTACCAAATCGTTCCAGACGTTAAGGAGGAGTTCAGTGATACACACGTACAGTAGAATTATATATATAGACTAGCTGTTGCCAGCGACTTCGTCCGCGTAGGAGTCAAGAATGGTCCTTATAGGATTAGACCAAGGAATTACGTTGTTTCATACAAACTTTACCCCCCTTTTTCACCCCCTTAGGAGTAAAATTTCGGAAAATCCTTTCTTATCCGATGTCAACGTCATACAAAGAACACACTCTCCAAGTTTCAGATCTCTACGATCAACGGTTTAGGCTCTGCGTTGATCCGTCAGTCAGTCAGTAGTTCATGACAAAGCATTTTATATGTATAGATATTCACTATATTTATGAGTTCTTTCCGTCATTTTTCAACATTTTTTTCGCATTGATATTTTATTTATACCCGTATAATTCTCGACATTCAAAATATGTGCTTGTCTATCTTCAAATCGAACGCTGTTGCTCGGTCGGCGAACTATCGGCTGATACAAAAGTATATAGTCTGCATATTCGCCATAAATAATTTAAACATAAACGTGGTTTCGACTCGACCTAAATATTAAATACGTATAGGTCAATACGAAATTTTACCAAAATACTTGAATCAAGTTGCATAAAATTGTTAATTTTTCCTTGGAAAATTGTGGTTGTATCTTGTGCCACTTTAGAACTTTATATTTGAATGTTTTTGAATGATATGTACAAATATTTGAATGAATAGGTACACAGATTTATTTACCCATTGGTTTAATTGTTTCAAAACCTGAATTGAACCGAGATCTTTAATTTTGGTTTAACTCTCAGCTGGCAGAAAAACCGCTCGGCGGTTTCTTCATACAGTTTTAATATGGCGCCTTCTGTCTGTCAGTTGATGAAAATATTTTTTTTTCTTTGTCAATTATCTTATGTTAGGAACCCAATGGCACTAAATACAAATAGGACTAAAAGGACCATTTTTAGGGTTCTATACCTCGAAAGGAAAAAAACGGAACCCTTATAAGACTTTGTTTTTTGAGTGGGACAAAAGTAAAATAAAATTAATATTGCTAGACATTCCACACATCGCCATCTAGCCCCAAGCTAAATAACTAGACTAGACAATGGATATACTACTTATATACTTTTCTTTTGTAAATATATATTTATAATACATAGAAACAACCAGACTACAGAAAAATATCTAAGCATAAATACTTGTCTGAGGCGGGAATCGAACCCGCAACCCTGTGTTTGGCAGTCCGGCATGGTGACCATTGTGCCAACTGGGTCGTCACAAAATGCATCGAACCTGCGTCACTTACTACCGCACGCCCGTCCCACATCCATGCCACTAGCTTCTCCTATGTATTTCACTAAGCCCACCCCGATTCAGGAATGGTGTAATGATTTCATTAATTGGGATTGACTTTAGTTAGCGGTTTCCGGGTCAGATTGAATTGTTCAGTGGAACCCTATCTAACCTACTTTGATCGATAAGGATCTGTGATGTTTGGTTTGGAAAATAGAAAAAGTTTATCTTCTTGGTTTATGGATACAGATACTAACTTAATCTATATACGGGGTTATTGGTAATTATACTAGCGAGCCGTTGAGGGCTACTTCTGTGCACCGTAACAAACAACTTTTGTTCTACGACTTTTGGAAATTCGAAAAAAAAAATGAAAATTTTGAGGTTATTAAATTCGAAAAACAGCTGATTTTTTTCAAACAAAGGTCATAAAACTTAAAATTGAAACGCTTTTAAGGTGCAATTCTATTAATAACTCCAAAGATCCTCGTCAGGTCTTCACCAAATTTTTATGGGGCTACCTTTGAGGTAGACCCTTTCCAAGAGAAAAAGATTCATCAAAATCGGTTGATAAACAAAGAAGATTTGCGCGAATATCCATAAAAATAAAAATATAAACATAGAACCGAATTGACAACCTCCTCCTTTTTTTGAAGTCGGTTAAAAATAAGTAGTTTGTTCAGCCGCGATTCATGACGAAACTTCATATTATAATGAATTATTAATTTCATTTATTTAATTTTTTAAGACGATTCAAAGTGATATCTCGCAAATTGTATTCCAAATGAATAAAGAATTTAGACTTTTGACTTAAGACCATGTGTTCGCAAATCGACCTTTGTGTTAAGCAACTTTAAGTAATCAAATACTATTTTTTTGTTATTTGGATATAAGTAGATATTGTAGTTTAAAAACCATATTTTTGTTTATTTCGGTTGAAAACATGATATGAACAACTTTGTTCGATAAAAAAAATGTTAGAAAACAGAGAATTTTTAGATCGTTTATCGGTTTTTATTCAAAAATAGTTACCGTATGTTTCTAAAAATTGAATCAAATGATAGGTTTTGACCTCTAGGAACTATATTTTTGGATAATAATGCTAAAATGTACAAAATGTTTTGCAAATCGATCAAATATAACAGTTAGCACGCGTCAGTTCCTCGCAGTCGGCCTCCGGGCCTCGTCGAGGTAAGACCTATGCCACTTTTGCCGGCACGCTGCGTTCGAGCGAACCCCACGCGGAAGCTTGCATTTGCAGGGATGACAAACTTTTTTCCGCAAATAATAATTTACAAACTTATGTGCCCGCAAATAATAAATACTAATATTATAAAGAGGTAAGGTTAGTAACAAGTTTGTACATTGTATTGTTGCTCCAGTCTAAGCAGCTAGGCTTGTGTTATGGTGACTAGACGCGATTGAGTGAGCGCAAATAATCTATACTAATATTATAAAGAGGTAAGGTTAGTAACAAGTTTGTATATTGTATTGTTGCTCCAGTCTAAGCAGCTAGGCTTGTGTTATGGTGACTAGACGCGATTGACTGAGCGCAAATAATCTATACTAATATTATAAAGAGGTAAGGTTAGTAACAAGTTTGTATATTGTATTATTGCTCCAGTCCAAGCAGCTAGGCTTGTGTTATGGTGACTAGACGCGATTGAGTGAGCGCAAATAATCTATACTAATATTATAAAGAGGTAAGGTTAGTAACAAGTTTGTATATTGTATTATTGCTCCAGTCTAAGCAGCTAGGCTTGTGTTATGGTGACTAGACGCGATTGACTGAGCGCAAATAATCTATACTAATATTATAAAGAGGTAAGGTTAGTAACAAGTTTGTATATTGTATTGTTGCTCCAGTCCAAGCAGCTAGGCTTGTGTTATGGTGACTAGACGCGATTGAGTGAGCGCAAATAATATATACTAATATTATAAAGAGGTAAGGTTAGTAACAAGTTTGTATATTGTATTGTTGCTCCAGTCTAAGCAGCTAGGCTTGTGTTATGGTGACTAGACGCGATTGAGTGAGCGCAAATAATATATACTAATATTATAAAGAGGTAAGGTTAGTAACAAGTTTGTATATTGTATTATTGCTCCAGTCTAAGCAGCTAGGCTTGTGTTATGGTGACTAGACGCGATTGACTGAGCGCAAATAATCTATACTAATATTATAAAGAGGTAAGGTTAGTAACAAGTTTGTATATTGTATTATTGCTCCAGTCTAAGCAGCTAGGCTTGTGTTATGGTGACTAGACGCGATTGAGTGAGCGCAAATAATATATACTAATATTATAAAGAGGTAAGGTTAGTAACAAGTTTGTATATTGTATTATTGCTCCAGTCTAAGCAGCTAGGCTTGTGTTATGGTGACTAGACGCGATTGACTGAGCGCAAATAATCTATACTAATATTATAAAGAGGTAAGGTTAGTAACAAGTTTGTATATTGTATTATTGCTCCAGTCTAAGCAGCTAGGCTTGTGTTATGGTGACTAGACGCGATTGAGTGAGCGCAAATAATCTATACTAATATTATAAAGAGGTAAGGTTAGTAACAAGTTTGTATATTGTATTGTTGCTCCAGTCTAAGCAGCTAAGCTTGTGTTATGGTGACTAGACGCGATTGACTGAGCGCAAATAATCTATACTAATATTATAAAGAGGTAAGGTTAGTAACAAGTTTGTATACTTATTGTATTATTGCTCCAGTCTAAGCAGCTAGGCTTGTGTTATGGTGACTAGACGCGATTGAGTGAGCGCAAATAATCTATACTAATATTATAAAGAGGTAAGGTTAGTAACAAGTTTGTATATTGTATTATTGCTCCAGTCTAAGCAGCTAGGCTTGTGTTATGGTGACTAGACGCGATTGAGTGAGCGCAAATAATCTATACTAATATTATAAAGAGGTAAGGTTAGTAACAAGTTTGTATATTGTATTATTGCTCCAGTCTAAGCAGCTAGGCTTGTGTTATGGTGACTAGACGCGATTGACTGAGCGCAAATAATCTATACTAATATTATAAAGAGGTAAGGTTAGTAACAAGTTTGTATATTGTATTATTGCTCCAGTCTAAGCAGCTAGGCTTGTGTTATGGTGACTAGACGCGATTGAGTGAGCGCAAATAATCTATACTAATATTATAAAGAGGTAAGGTTAGTAACAAGTTTGTATATTGTATTGTTGCTCCAGTTTCACGGTTTTGTAATGCGTAACATGTTTTTCTCGGCTAGGTCCCCGCGTCAACCCGCGATAGGGAACTTCGTTCCAATAAAAATATTAGGTACATCATTACAGCTACACATTAGTTTTATTATTTTATTTATCGAGCCCAATTAGATAACGAAAACCTACTGTTGACACCTACCTACACTGTGGCGTGCCCACTGTTTACACCTACACTGTGGCGTAGCTTGATCGCGTACGCGAGTCGTTGCGCGCGGCTCACTTTCACGCTATTTCTTTGTGCGCGGAGGCTGAGGTAATGTTAAAATACCTACACACGGTACTGGAAGAGGGCCTTAATAAAATTTTGTAAAAATTGGCTGAAATATGACAGAAAGAATATGCGTATATTGTGTTCTACCCGCGCGAAGCAAGACTTGTAAAATAAAACTTTTCTTTGTTCTGATTCTAATATAGAATCTTGAACAAAGTAGACATTGTTAGTAATCGGATCAGTAAAACGACTCTTGACAATGTCCTACTGTTCCATATTTAGCTACCACTAAGGTTGCCAACTTTTTTTTTACAATAAATAAAGTATATTGAGGTTTGGGAAGGAAAATAAACAGTATTTAAGAAAAATATAAAGTATTTTAATTTTTTAAAGTTTTAAAAACATATGTATTGTGATTCTCGCAAAGCTTATAAAAAAAAATATTTTTTTTAATGATTCTAATGCCTCTCCACAGTTATTATAATTTAAATTAAAATAAATGAGAATTCATTTTTATTTAATTAACTAGCTGCGCCCCGCGGTTTCACCCGCGTAAGTCCCGATCCCGTAGGAATTGACTCTAGAAAACGTTTGTATGGGAAATAAAAAAGGGCTGTTTTTAGGGTTTTCCCGGAAATTATTCGATTTTTTTCTCGCCTTTTAAACCTTCCCTAGACCTCCACGAACATTTCAAGACTAAGATAAGATAAATCCGTTCAGCCGTTGTCGAGTTTTAGTGAGACTAACGAACAGCAATTCATTTTTATATATATAGATAGATAGAAGCCATATTTCTGCCATCCCACCAATTTGCATTCATAACAGAAAAAAACCCTTTCTATAAATGCAGAGGTGGCAGGAATAGAAAGTAGGTAAGATACAATTTTCTTAAAGTTTTCTAATTCTTCAGTGTTTACTTATTTATATGACTACACTTTTGCCCAGCAAATTTCGACAAAATCCATGTTTTTAGATAAATTTTCATAAGTAAATTACTTTGAATTTTACTAAAATTCTGAATATAATTTTTACCGATAATGACCGCACGTACCCAAACCATTTACGCTTACTTTTTAATCAGGTCTATGTGACATCAGTGTTGAGGTGAAAACAGTATATTGCATACTTTATTTTTGTTCAACAGTAAAAAGTATGATGTAGTGAAAAACAGTATAATACTGTTTTTAACAGTATGGTTGGCAACCCTAGCTACCACCTACCGTTACCGACTCATATTCTAAGTCATTGATATCCGAGTCACTCATGCATCTTAACGCAGGAAGCAAGGCATTATCATACAATTGTATACGTTCATACCGATTATCGTGTAAACAGAAATACGCTCCTCGCGACAATGACTATGGTAACAAAGTCGAAACGTCGAGGTAAAAGAAATAAAATACGCGATTAAGGTGAAAGGGTAACGGCGCTCTCTCCATACAAACGTAGTCAACTGTTTCCTCCCTGGATAATGACACTAGCACAAATAATTTTGTGCCATAAAACCTATAACTGCCATGACTATGCCCTTATGTTTTGGTTATTTTTCATTTTCTAATTATCATAGAAATTAAAATTTAAAAAACAAAAAAAAACATAGGGGCTTGACCATGGCAGTTAAAAGTTTTATGCAACAAAAATATTTGCTCTAGTGTCATTATCCAGTGAGAAAACAGTCGACTACGTTTGAATGGAGAGAGCCCCCGGTACCCTTTCCTCTTAAGACCCGAGAAAATAATTACTATGAATACAAATCACGTGAGTTTAAAAATTTATAAATACATTGCCCATAATCACAATATAAAATATGTAACTCAAAATATTATGCATTTTGTGCGTTATTTTCTTTACAGCCCATAGGAACTTATGTATGGAAAAATATCTTAAATAATAATGGATTTGGAGCGCATGGAAGTAAGCAATCTAAAGTTATGAAGAGACAAAAATGACTTTTGATTTTTTTTAAATTTTTTTTGCTGTTTATTGTTTTTAAAAGAATAGAAACTTAAAATAATTTTGCTGAAATTAGCAACTTAGTTCGGAAAGTTTTTCATTGTTAATGGTTTGGTTATATTAAAAACTAGCTTTTGCCCGCGACTTTGTCCGCGTAGAAGTCGACAATAGACCAAGGAAGCCCATACAATCTTTTTTTCACCTTCTAAGGGGTAGAATTTCGGAAAAAACTTTCTTATCGGATGCCTGCATCATACAAAGAACACACTCTCCAAGTTTCAGGTCTCTACGATCAGCGGTTAAGGCTGTGCGTAGATCCGTCAGTCAGTCAGTCGTTCAGGACAAAGAATTTAATATGTATAGACAAAAGAACATCGAAAAAAATTACGATTTTGATATTCCCACGGGATGGGAACTTACGCGGGTGAAATCGCTTAGAAGCGAAAAATACATTAATATTTCAACGTCATATTTTTATGTTCAAAATCGCGAATAAAGTGTAGTGTAGTAAATAAGTCACAGAATAAAATAATAGTCGGTACATTGAAGGATTTTTTGCGGTTTGTTTATGTAAATGCGGTATCATGGATATCATTCGAGCGTGTAATAAGATTACTTGGATAACGTGAGTGTTCTGTTTACTTACATTTTTGTTGTATAAGTAATGTTAGTTTGATGTCTAGATTGTGTCAGAAGGGTCGGAAACATATTATTTTTACCCCCTCTCGAAATAAATTGCTACTTTAAGTACGTTAGGATTTTTTTGTTAAAGATATAGTACCTTAGTGGTATTACAGCACATCTTAAGTTACAACTTTTAGTCTTAATTGTTTCCGTCTAGCCCTTTCGCAACGCACCATAAGGAACTTCGTTACAAAATCAAGTCATAGGTGCATAATCATGGCATTTGTTCTATGTTTTTTAAATCTTAATTTCTATGATAATTATAAAATGAAAAAAAAAACCCAGACATAGTCAGTTGTAGGTTTTATGCAACAAAAATATTTAAGCTAGTGTCATTATCCAGGGAGGAAACAGTCGACTACGTTTGTATGGAGAGAGGGTTCGGTACCCTTTTACCTTAATTGACAAGCAACTAATCAAACCAGTTTATTTGTATGTCTAGGACCAACCTATTGTAAAAAACTCTTTCCTTGCAGTCGGGTAAAAAAGTCTCGGTTTGTCACCACGCAATTGCAATGCCCGGCAGAAGGCTTATATGTGAATTTGTTTGCATATTGTAACATTTATTCTACCTAACTAATTCTATATGAATGCAAATAAATAAAATGAAACAATATTTTTTACATTTTATTGTATTTTTACTTTAGTCATGCAAATGTTGCTTATTCATTAATTTTAAATTTAATATGGTGTGTCAGGAATGGCCGCTACTCTGTTACGTCAGTGAAGTATGTCACTCAGCTTTATTACGGGTGCAAAATGCTACTTTCCGAGCTAGTTTGACAAGGATTTGTTTTTACTAATTTCCAGTTGCTTTATGTTTACCTATCGTAATTTGCGTATTGTTTTTAATAATGAAAAAATAAATATTGCCCACATCGTCATCTAGCCTCAAACTTATTATAAGCCTCGCTACTTAGGCTTATAATATGGTGACCAGAAAGACAAAAGATAATACATTAACTTTGCAAATAAATAACAGATGAAATCAAAGATGCGTTCGAGATAATATCTCACACATATGTTTATTAATACGGATTATTCTGAGAAGATCCATTGGCCAAATCCAGGATGGATCTACTAAGATTTTTATTTCTACATGCCTGCAGAAACAACCAGGAATATCAACAAATACGTGTAAATCAAACAAATATGTTTCCCACGGTGGGTCTAATATAAGACAAAGATCCTATTATGCTAGGAATACATACTGCTTTATATATGAACCGTGGAACAAAAGCAACAAACTTCATTATTAAAAACCTCAAACACCGTAAACCAACAAAACCGTAAAGTACGCATAAAACTGCAAAACGTGTGTATTGTAACGCAGTACCTACGTATGCAATATGTACGTATTGCGTACTACGTCGTGCTACGTACCCCATAACGTTTTTATGCAAAGAGATTTAATATATTCATGGAATAGACAGAACATTTTTGAACATTTTCCTAGAAACTATTGGCTTGACATCTTAACACAGCACCGGCAACTTTAATCCATGCTATTCAGGATTTTTAGTGCCAGAGCCCATGCATAAGATGGAGTAGGCTTACCCAGCACCTATACCACCATAGCCCATGCATAAGATGGAGTAGGCTTACCCAGCACCTATACCACCTTCAAAACTTAGTCGACTATGTTCCCTATTTTCCACCAACTTTCATAATTGGTACTTAAAATGTGTGAAACGACTACGCTTGGAAAAGATTTTGGAGAATTAAACCTCTACGCGGACGAAGTCGCGGATGAAAGCTAGTCTACAATATAGCACTAAGCTGCAGTATTGCATATAAATGTTGTTTTATTTTGTAAAAAAAAATGTCCAATATTTGCGAACTAAGCAGCAAGTTTCATCACGATTATTCACGATGTACCATCTACTTCATTATAAATTAATATTCTTTGTTACATACCCCATAACGGTTTATGCTAACATAACAGAAAAGCGAGATTCCACGACAAATAGAAACTGGTAGAAGATTTGTACCAACATCCCTTTACATAATTAAGTAGGATAAATGTTTCGAGACACGTTATACGCGTGGAACTTGAGACACAGTTGATGACTTTGCAGTGAGATTACTGTGGAAATTAATTACAGCTTACAGTTGTTGCATACTGAGGCGGTAATTTTTGTAACGGAAATTCAAGATTCCACGGCAAATATAAACTCAGTTCTTGCACACTAAGGCGGCCGAGAGCGATTCAGGGGCGGGAACTTTGTAGTAATATGTTATTTTATGCACCATGCCACATAGACTCGATACCTGTGAAAATTCGTTAAAGCTTGCAGTAGTTGCACACTGAGGCGGTACCGAGAGCGATTCGGGGCGGGAATTTTGTAATATATGTGATTCTATGTACCATGTCACATAGACTCTGTGTGACATGGTGCGTATACATACTCGAGTAGGAACACTTGGTTCAGCCTCCATGTGCTCTGTTTTGGCACAAAAAATGCCACTCCGGAACGCTCGCAATACCACCATAGTGTCCTCAGCGCTTTCAGGGGCCCTACCGCGATAAGTGCGTCGACTTCAAGTCAACGCGTCGGCTTATGCCGACCCGCGCCCTACACTGGGCGGAATTTTGAGCCCGCCTCTCATTGGATTATTGAAAAATTAAGTTGTTCTTATCGCGTGTTTTAAGTATGCAGGATTGTCGGGGACATCACAACATTCAAAAATAAGTGAATCTAGTCATGTTATTTTTTAAAAACATCACAAAATATGACTTTGTTATTTTTTTTAATAAACAACCAGAATCACTTATTTTTGAATGGTTTGATGTCCCCAAAAATACTACATACTTAAAAAAACAACCTAATTTTTCAAACTTTCTATGAAAGGCAGGCTGAAAATTCCGCCCATTGTGAGGTGCGGGTTGGGATATCGACGTCGGCTTGAAGCCGACGCAATTAGCGCGGTTGGACTCCTGGTTGCAGGTTCAATCCGAATTGAAACAAATATTTACATGTCCTACAAATATTTATTTCTGGTCTGGGTGTTTCTTTATGTAAAATATAAAACGAATCCTCCAAATCTTTAAACCTACACGACCGAAACCGCGAGCTGTAGCTTTCTCTACATATTTCACGACATCTATCAATCCTTTAGCCTTGTAATTCGATTTCTTATACATTTTATATCGCCAAATAAAACACGAAAAAACACCGTCGTCTTTACACCACTCTCTTTGAGTTTTATATTTCCTTTGGTCCTAGAAACGAAGATTCAGTAAGAAAAACAATATTTCCCAGGAATTGTTTTTCAACGAAAGCGAACCGAGTTTTCTTCAATAAATACTTGTTTAAAATTTAAAAACGCCACAGTAAATAATAAATGCCAGAGCAACAATTTTCTGTGATACTTCGGTATCTGAGCACCCTCTACCGGGAAACGGTCGAACCATAACTCATACCCGGAGTCTGGTCACCCATTTATAGTACAAATATTTTATATCATAGTACGCTGCTGTGCTGTTTAGAAAATTCTTTTGCTTAGAGAAATTGTTATGGAGAGTAGCGTTTTATTGGCACTGGCTCTTGACCTGCCTGGCTTCTGGTGTTTAGTATGTTAGGGAGCTCTAAATGATTTGGTGACTGGTGTTGGTAGCATCAGCTAGGCATGAAATGTCATTGCCCCAAATCGTCTGGTTATGGTTTTTGAATTTTTTAAGGTAATTCTTCAGTAGGCGTCTTGGGCTCTTATCCACAACACAATCTTAGACCGGGGGACTCCGAGGGTAGGGTTACCAAAAATACTGTTATAAATAGTAAAGGTACAACGTGTTTGGCTATTTTATCCTGTTAGAATACCCAAAAATACTGTTGCCAAAAATATTGTTAAAACAATACGTTCGGTATTAAATGTTTTTAACTTTTTTATCCTGCGATAATACAGGTAAACAAAAAAAATGGGAATTACCTGGTCGCGAGAGCAGGTAACCTTTTTATTATTTTTTAATACGTGAGTACAAGTATTTTGCATTAATTGTCAAGTTAGTTTTGTAAAAAGTTGTTGCGGTCACAGTATTCATTAGCAGGCTTACAATTGCGGGGAAGTCTGCTAAAAGCTTTTATAACTTAATTCAATTTAATTGTAATTTTCATTTAATCTTATTTTCACAGCGACAGCAATCTATAACCTTGCTATTCTGAGCACCGCGCTGTAGTCCCTGTGATACATGTTTTTTTATTATTATTTATCTTCGACGTGGCAAACCACGTCGATTGGACGGGATGACTTAACAAATTTGTGGCAGATTAGCAATCCGTTGCATAAGATCGCGATCAATGGAAGCGGAGTAAAGAGGTGGGACACAACGGGCTCATAATAATATGAATCTTATATCTTTAAATGAGCAATTCTTGTATATATATATAATTGGAATCTCGGAATCGGCTCCAACGATTTTTATGAAATTTGGTATATAGGGGGTTTCGGGGGCGATAAATCGATCTAGCTAGGAATCATTTTTAGAAAATGTCATTTTATTCGTGTTTTAAGGCGTTTGAGTAGTCCCATTTAAACTGAAAAATATAACTATTCCTGACATCTATTGGCGAACTAATAATACTATTTTTGTGAGCAATAAAGTTATTCCAGCAGATGGCGTTGTTAAGTAACACGAAGTCAATGAGTGTTTGCTTTGAGGTTAGACTAAGAAAATCAATGTTTATTTATATTATTTGTGTCTTCTTAAATCTAAATGCACGTGGTCACTTGCGTAATTGATTGATAAACTGTAAAAAAATAAGTATTTGTTTCTAATATAATATCAAACTAATTGCACTCATGATTTTTTTCTTTAAATAACCAGTTCATATGTTTTTATTATTCTGTCGGTAAGATCGAAAAATATTATTCATATTTCATCATTTTATTAGTATGTAATTCGAACTTAAATATAATTTCCAAAAAACACAATTTATAAAAAAAAAACCGGTCATCCAGGTACTTATTATTAATTTGATTAATAGTTTAATGACTGTACTTATTTAACTGTGCTACATATCAAACCACTCTGCACTTCTAAAGTACAAAGCCGAGATAGGAAGTCAAGATCCAAGTTATCTTTCAAAAATAACTTCAACTTAGCTTTACATAAGTTAGATGTTCCTAACTTCAAAGTTGGATTTAATGGATTTAAATCAGATGAAAATTAATTGCTGTTTTAATCTTTGGGCTAGTATTGAGTGAGTGAAGAAAGGTACAAATTGGTGCTGAATTGATTTAGGCTGGTAGTAGATCCGGGATACCTCTATCCACCTATAGCTTTGCCAATTATACTGTTAAATATCGTTGTCTTTAACGTTGCTATGGTTACCTTGTCAGTAATATCGTTGAGATTAACATTTTACTTGTACTTATTTCAATACATTGCTATGGTTCGATCTATTGGTTACGTATTTTCACTGCATGAATTGTTTAAAATAGTGCTGCATAGGATTGTAAACGTAACGCTACTAGTGTACTTTTGAGCGCCGATTGTACGTTTGTCCGTGTGTCACCCATCACCGATTTTCTCAGGAACGAACGGGTGGACTTAGTTTTAGCAGGAATTGATGTTAGATTTAAGGTACAATGTGGTACAATAAAGAGTAAATCCATCTTTCTTTATAATCTATACATATAAAATGCTTTGTCCTGAACTACTGACTGACTGACTGACTGACGGATCAACGCACAGCCTAAACCGCTGATCGTAGAGACCTGAAACTTGGATGGTGTGTTTTTTGTGTGATGTAGGCATCGGATAAGAAAGGATTTCCGAAATTAAACCCGCAAGGGTGTGAAAAAGGGGGTAAAAGTTTGTATGGGACAACGTGATTCCTTGGTTCATTTTCGACTTTTACGCGGACGAAGTCGCGGGCAAAAGCTAGTACGGTATAAAACTATTTGAACAGAGCTTAATAAGTTGATCGTTAGCATGTTAAGAAACTATATGCTTTTGTATTATCACCCCTATTCTTGATAAGGTCCCAGTCGCATTATACCCCTCCCTAGCAACATTCTTAGAATAAAATTATTAGTCTAGACTAGACTAAACTGGTTTATAGTAGTTAATAATAATTGTTTATTTGTTTCAGGTTGGTCACTGTTCTGTATGTAGCGGATTCGATGCGTATTCTGTAAGTTAAAAATACATTTATTTTGAAAAAATCCACGACCGATTGGATCCGTGGATGGTCAAATTCGCATTAGGTCAAACAGTCAAAATGAGCATGTATCTTAGTTTTCGCAAAATATTAAAAACGCATATTGAACGCCAAATGACAAACCCTTAAATGGCCAAGTGAACTTAGTCGTAGAGAAAGCATCCGTCAAAAACTGTTTTTTGTAAAGTCGGTTTACGGACGATAATTTAACCTGATAACCTCATAAGAAAACTATAAAAAATTGTGTTTTTTTTAAATATATTTTTTTGTTTTTTTTTTTCCTTTATTTAAGTCTTCTATTCGTCTCGTCTCCATAACACAAGCCCAGATGAGCGATATTATTATACACGAGACTCGTGACGTTTACCATGACGCCGTCATGTTCCTTGATGACACTTTTTTGTTAATGCCGGTGTTCCATCAATTTATTAGACGGAATTAATCAGATTTATCCCAGCGATCTGCAGATGCCAACCTGGAAGTCCCTAAATCGCTTGCGATCCCAGTTTGGCCGCTGCAAAGAGAACTGGCTAGGGGTTTCTCCGGATCGGACAATCTGTGTGAGTGTGGGAGGGCCGCCCTAACGATGGCGCACTTGACGGCCTGCTGTCTCTGCCCTGTTAGCTGCTCTGCAGACGACCTCAACACGGCAACAGACAATGCGATTGCCGTGGCTAAGTTTTGGGCGAGAGTACTGTGATCAAGGTGCATTGAATTGGGCGCCGTTGACACGACGAAGAAAAAAAAGAAGATCAGATTTAGCCGTCGAAGTCACGGTTAAAATATAGTTAAGTTAAAAACGTTATACTATTAGCTTATTATATCAACAACGCGAAGCTTTACTTTAAAATATTTTAAACCGCCATTCGTACTTTCTATTCACTTCAGAATAAAAGGAGCTTCTATACAAATTCTAAGTAATAAGGTTAACTTATTATCATACTTTAACCCCAGAATAAGCATTAACTTTGTAAATAGTTGCCAACTTCGTGTCTGTGCCAAAAGATCATGTGATAAGTAGATACATTAGTTATTTATATACATAACAATTTTTATAAGGGTAATGAGAGGTTTTCTATGCTTTGTTTTACAAATCGACACAAGATGGCGCTGCTTCAGTATGATGTCAAAAAACAATCAGCCAAAATCAAAATTCTTTATTCATTTGGAATCATACAATTTGCATGAATTCACATTGAAACGTCTTAAAAACTGAGTTAGGATGTGGGAATTCGGAACGCGTTTACCAATGAGAACAAGGCACCAGAAACTCATGGTTTGTTTGTGATCTAAGGGACAGCGGTGAAGATTACGAATATTTGAAATGGAGCAATTAAAGTCACATCCTTGGGTTCTTGTGGCTCACCTATTGGTTAGAGTTTTCAGATGCCCATCAAAGTGATGACCGCGCCAGGCGTCGCTTAACCCGCACGACCGCACGGCTGGCGTCGTTTATTTTATAAAATACAATGACCTGGGTAACTGTATACAGCAAATAAAAACAAACAAATCAATGACAGCTTTTGTCATGTATAATGACAAGAGCATTGGCAAAAGAGGCCCTGATACTGGACCGATTTCTATGAAACTTAGCTCTGAGGATACATTGAATCCTTTGAAGTAACACATTGCACTTTTTACCCGATATTGGATTTAGTAGTTTCAGCGCTTATTTTGACTACTCTACTATTTCAACTACTTACTTAAAAACTCCAAAATCTCCATACTCCGGAAATTCAATGATACTTGAACTGAAGCCTGTCTTCAAAGTTTCACGACTTCCAACGTTCGTCGCATAGACGTAAAGAACTCCGTATCAGACATTATAAGTAGTTCCTTCGGGAAAACCTGAATTTAAGTGAAACGGAATGGAAATAATAAAAGGGAAATAATATTATGTCTTTACTTCGATGTAGTTTGTTGAAGGGTTGTTTTCGATGCCTACGTAAACATTACTTGTCTAAAGTTTTTGAACAATCATACTAATATTATAAATTTGAAAGTTATCTGTCAGTTTGTTACTCGTTAATTAAAAACTACTGAACCAATTGTGATGTTTGAGAGCAACGTAGGCTACTTTTAGGGTTCCCTACCACAAGAGAAAAAAAACGGGACCCTTATTTGTCCGTCTGTCCGTCTGTTTTATGTATATTCACTAGCTTTTGCCGCGTAAATGTACCAAGGAATCACGTTGTCCCATTAAACTTTGCCTCCTTTTTCACCCCGTAAGGAGTAGAATTTCAAAAAATCCTTCCTTATTGGATTCCAACATCATACAAAGAATACACCTTCCAAGTTTCAGGTCTCTACGATCAGCAGTTTAGGCTGAGCGTTGATCCGTCAGTCATTCAGGACAATTTTTTTATATGTATAGATAGATTTGCATTTTTAAGATTATATCGATACCTTTTTATTTACTTATATGAAATCGAAAATCGGCGGAAATCAAGTTTAACTCTAGTTATTTCTCGTAATTATTTTATTTGCGTCCCTTCGGTCGCCTGTCTAGTTGCTCTAGTTCATCCAAATCCTTACAAGCTCAGAAACAAACATCGTATAATATCAAAACATATTTCAGAACATCCGTTCGTCCTCGCAAGGCTGGTCTTCCTTCACAAAGCGCGTGCCCGCGATTTATCATGCGACTTCATCGGACGAGAGTTGAATTCAAATTATTACAATATGTTGGATGTAGTGCTAGTTCTACGTAGTGTAATAGCCAAGAATTGACTGAGTCAGAAATTATACAGCATGGATCAAGCCTTGAAAACTTAAAGCTGAATATTTTCTAACACTCTTTTTTGTTTTTGTTATGCCATAGTTCTATTTGTGCATGCCAGTGTCAAGTAGTATTATACCAAGTTTAATTCCTATCACTAAGTTTTTTCTTCAAATGATGTCATCATGCAATTTTTTTTGATATTTTTTTTAATTTTGTCTTTGTTCCAAAATTTCAACTGTCTAGCTATCATGGTTCATGAGATACAGACTGGTGACAGACAGACAGACGGACGGACAGTGTAGCCTTAGTAAAAGGGTCTCAATTTTCCACTTTGGCTATGGAACGCTAAAAATCAAATTTACACGTAGATTGGCACAACACGTAGATTGGCATAACCCTCCTAATGATTGGTCAGCGTTTGATCACTATCAGACCCGCCTGATAGTAGGTGACGATGCGGTCTAAGATGTAGCACGCGCCCTTAGAAGAATTGGTATTAGTTTTATACCATTTCTCCCAATGTATATAAACCTTAAAATTCCTAGTTTATATTGTGCGACGACCTCGCTACAATATTGATATGTACATTGACATCTCGATATATTTTATGTCCTACCAACATAGTAGATTGGTTACTTTCCGATCGGCCGATGGTTCACTTATTAAAAAAAAAAAAAAATATATCTGCCTCACTGATGACGTAAGCAAAAAATTACTTACCTTCTCCATCCTAAGGTTGCTTGGAAGAAATAGCTTTAAGCGATAAGGTCGCCTGTTTCTACAATTTCGTAGTTAATAAGCTTTCTCGTCTTTTTTGTTATTTTCAATGTTTTGTGTGTTGTACAAATAAAGTATTTATCTATCTACCTGTTATAACTTGAAGCAAACTTTTCAAAACTTTGTCCTTAAAAATGGTGGCTTTTGAAAGTGTTGCACATGTTTTGCTTATATTTCTAACTTCGACAGCACGAAAACTTCAAAAACTTGTTTTCTATAAAATGGCGAAATGTCGCGAAAGATTTTTTTAAGTGAACGGTAGAATGGGTGTTCATCAGTGATTAAATCCTCATTGATCAGCAATTGCATAAAATTTTCTTCTATACTGGTTTCAGCTTATTAAACTTTATCTGACAAAAATGGCGCCATAGCGGCAGCATCACTGGCTTCGTAAAGGTGGTCCAATATGCAGGTACGGTCGGCTGTATAATTGCAGACCCACCGTAAAGCTCCAATACGGCTGTTAGAAGAATATTTTCAACACAAGCAAGATTCTAGACACCTGCTTTAGTTGAAGTTTAAAGTCTTTTGACTCATCAATTTATTATTCAAAAATTATCAGAATGAAAACATTCCAATAATAGTAATTTTAGAACTCTATCGAGGGCTGCAAATATGCAGCCGACTGTACATTGAAGAAGGTGAAGAAAAGAGGAAGGTTAAACGATTGTACCGAGATATCCCTTCAAGTTTTAAATAGGAGACATCTGGTTTCTGGCAAGACATTGGCACCTGGTTTTAAACAGGTCCGGAAAAATTTACCCACATTTTAAAAAGTGGACGCTTATTTGCCCGCAGACCAGTTTTTCCGTGGGCGAGATGTACCCTTAACCCTGCACAGGTGCAGAAGGTGGTACTGGTGGGTGGTGTTAGGGCCCGAAGTGAACCCCGTCGAGTCTTTTATCGGCCGATATCGGTTGATCGAAAAGTCTGTTATTAACGAGTTTCGCAATATTCCAATAGTGGACCTTTTATAGGCAATGTAAAGTTGGAGAAATGATCGTATTTTGCCGTAAAGTTGGTTTGTTGATTTGATACCTTCCAGTCGGAAGGAAGGATATCAATGTAAGAATAGTTTTTGAAGTTATTTATCATCATCATCATATCAGCTACAGGACGTCCACTGCTGAACATAGGCCTCCCCCAAAGACATCCAGAGCGATCGGTCGCATGCTCTCTGCGTCCAACGACTTCCCGCGACCTTAATTAAGTCGTCCGTCCGTCTAGTCGGAGGCCGTCCCGCGTTGCGCTTTCCGGTACGTGGTCTCCAATCTGAGATTTTTCGGCCCCAACGGCCATCAGTTCTACGAGCCACATGCCCCGCCCATTGCCACTTCAGCTTACTAATTCTTTGGGCTATGTCGGTAACTTTAATTCGCAAAGTTTAGTGAAACACCGAGCATAGCCCTTATTTATGGCTCTAGATAAATAAATAAATATTGCAGGACATTCCACACATCGCCATCAAACCCAAGCTAAGTAACTACACTTGTGTTATGGGTGCTAGACAACGGATATACTACTTATATACTTTTGTTGTATAAATATAGAATACATAGAAACAAACAGACCACAGAGAAGTATCTAAGCATAAATACTTGTCTGAAGCTAACCCGCAACCCTGTGTTTGGCAGTCCGGCATGGTGACCATTGAGCTAACTGGGTCGTCAGATATTTTTTATCGAGTTTTATGCAATCGGTCCAGTGGTTTTTGCGTGCAGGAGTAATCATACACACAAACTTTCACATTTATAATAATAGTAGGAGGTAGAATGGAAAAATTAAATTTTATGCCAATTTATTTGAGACAAATACCTACCATCAAGTAAACTTAAGTGTTAATAAAACGTAATGTTATGGGCAAAAAAGTTACTTTAAAAAAAACCTGTAAAATAAAATAATACGAAGAAATATAAAGCTAAAGATTTTGGTTGGTTACTTTAACTTAGTATTTTTTCTTCACTTACTTTTCACGTCTCAACTCTTAAAGTAACTCAATATTGACTTGTGAACTTAATAAATAACGCGAGTGTCTTCAAGTCTTAAGTTAACGTTAAGTTACGAACTTGTACCCTAACTTGTAACTTGAAGTGCAGGATAAATAGCAATTTAAACTTAGTATTGTACGTACAAGCACAACTTAAATCTAAGTTAAGAATGATGACATCTCTAAAGATAAGGAACACTAGTTCAATTTACTGTTTTGTTGACATAGTAACTTAATTTCTTAACTAAGTTGAAATAATACTTATTACTTGTTTGCTTATTACTTAGATAGAAACACTTTTATTGGCTTGTTGACAGTTTTCGGGTTAGTATTAATTTTTGAATTGCAATTTGTTTACTTTCACTTAATGTTCTTTGTACTTTTATTTTATTTAAGTACTTTGTTTATCTTTAAAGACGTAGTTCAATTAAAGAACAATCATGCAGCAAAAGTGCAGACCCACTGTCGTGTTCAAAAAAAGTTATTATTGAAATGTTTTGAACTCAAGTAGGACTTTAAAATCATGCTGTTGTTTAAGTTTAATTTAAGAACTATACGGTGGATCTGCAATTATGTTGCCGACTGTACATACTTCAATTTAGAATATAATTTCTGACGAGACGAAATAGTTCGCTATCCTCGTTTACTCCCGGATGTGATTGCAAACATTATTTTTTATCTTTTATGCCGAAAAAGCGTTAAATGTTTGAAACAAAAACATTTTAATTTTTTAATCTGATTTAGTAAATAGCGCCCTTATCCGACTTAGTAGACTACGATAGTACTCTTTTGTTATGCATTGTATGGAATTAAACGACAAGCAGGGACTGGTCGATGTACTCGTAGTATTATCAAAAGCCACCTGTGTCCAGTCAAAAGACACCCTCTAACTTCCTCCAAGTGACAGCTGTTCACTAATACCAATAAAACCAACGATTTCTAAACTTACAAAAGCCTTCCTTCCAATAATACATACAATCAACTCTATGTATAAACATTTAAAGTACATTTTAATATTGGTGTGTCTGTATCTTGTGGCTACAATTTGCTACGCAAAATTTTAATTAAACTCCTGGTCAGTGTCAAATTAGCTTAATTTTGTTATAAGGCGATTTTTCTTAGGAAATTTAATTTGGGACTTGTAAAGCTTCTTTCGGATTAGGTGCAAATCGAATCAAACCTTAGTATCTGACTTAAACCTCGAGGACACGATCAAGTAAAAAACCTCAAGCCACAAACTTGAAACTGCGCACGAGTGAGTACTGATTAACTGTTGACATTGATACTTCATACTTTTTTAGGACTTGTCTTAGGCCAGTCGCTCTTAGGTAATGAGGTTTTAGTCTTACATGGCCTTCCATGGCACTAAAACCTCATGTTAATGAAGCCATCCTGATTATACCATTAACATACGTTATTTAAAAAATATTTCCTCAGTATTGTATAGAATATAGGAGAAAACATGTTTTTGTACTGCAAATGACTGTCAAACGTTAAAAAATATAATAATAATTTTTATTCATAAGCTTGTACAACATCAGTTTTTTACAATGCTTCACTTAATAGTTAACTTAATATTACTTAGTTGGTTTTATTGTGTATGGTTGTAAATTGTTCTTAATATTGTTTACCTACTCCTAAGCTAAGCAGAGCTTGTGTTATAGGAGTTAGTAGTTTAAAATTTAAAATGTATGTGCGCTTATTGACATTGCTCTTACGGTGAAGGAAAACATCGTGATGAAACCCGCGGCTTAGTTGCCTCCAGAAGTATTGACAAGTTCTCTCCTCTGGACATGGTCGACTAAGCTGAGTGGGTAGTAGGTGCTGGGCAAGCCTACTCCATCCTCACGCAAATAGGACCCAATTAAAAAGAGTCTAGTTGCGGAAAAAAGCCCGTATGCATACATACATACATACATAGTTGCTCTCCGTTTGATTTATTTAAGACAACCCAAATTATGGTTAGTTATTTCAGTAGGTTCACAAATAATGTGTAAGTGTGTTTAACATAGGTACATTATTGTAGGATACTTAATTTGTTATAAAATTATAAATTTCAAAATGGGCGGCTGACTGACGCCGTTGATTCAAGCATTTATGGTCGTGGCTTGAGATAATTTTGACTGTGTGAGGGATATTGAATTTGTTTAATAAAATTCGTAATTAACATTCCTTTATCGGTTGCAATATTCGAAATGTGTTCAAAATTAAAATAAATCCGCAGCTTAATTTGTATCAATTAACATTTTATGTAAGAGATTAATTAATAGTGAAAGCAAATCAGTTAAATATTTACGAAATTTCAGTTACCAATATTTCAGTGAAAATTATGTACATGTCATGCGAAGCCATTTATTGAGGAAAGAAATAAAAATATATTTTTGAAAGTAGAAACTACTCACATGAGATTTCTGTGTATTTTTAATGTGACTGTGAAGCGGCCTAGACTTTTAAAAAAACATAAGAAGATTGAAAAAATACAGCGCGAAATCCCTAGCTACGTATTCAAAAGCCTGTGGGGACATATTAGACCAGCTCAGGCAGCAAATGTTTTAAAATTCATTAAATTAAAAAAATATTAAGTAATGTCCATGGAATTATTTGCCAATTTATCTGTGCAGTACAGTGCAAAAACCTTTACAAGAATTATAAAGATAAAAAACGGTTTATTGCTTAGACTTTGAAACTTCTTCTTCTCTCGTATCGAAGGCTGTTTTATTTACTTAAATTTTCCCAGACCAGGATCTAGCCACATATAAGGCGGCGTCTGTAGCTTCCATCATGTCCTCTATTGTGGCCGCATTGTGGGTGTATTCTATAGATCAAACATGGTTAATCCCCACTTAACCATGTTTGATCTATCTACTTGCCGCGACCATGTTTGATCTATCCGAGTGGGACTGAGGTGCTCCAAAGTAGGACATAGCATATCTGCTATCTTGCCCATCACGCCCCACCCACTGCTGTAAACTACTGGACTTTTTTGTATTCTTGGTCAGAAAATAGGCTTCTTTTCATCCCGATATTCCTAAAGGATCGAGGAATACTCATGTGAAACTGCAGGGCGTTGCTAGTTCTCAATACGAAGGTAATAAATCCTAACACTCCTGATTTCATACCTTTAACTTTTGAAGAACTTGCTAACCTATCCTCGATGGCTTAATGTTCCAAGTTCGGCACATAAAGCCACCATAAATAACATTGGCTAGTAAGAATTACACGTACCTAGACTAAGGTTAGGCTGCCTTTTCTTATTTTATTGTTAGAGATTTCGTAGACGACAGATTCGGTATTGGACGATGGAAAAGATCGGTGTAAGACTGGAGAAGATAGAAATTCATGAGATCCGTAACAAGTGTGAAGAGGTTTTTCAATAAAATGCGCATGCTACATCTTAGACCGCATCGTCACTTATCATCGGTGAGATGTTGGCCAAACACTGACCTCATCATCATCAGTCGCTGTGTAACCCATTATGGGCTCTCGCCTTCTTCTTCTCCAATGTTCATCTCAAATTCAGTCCTAATGTCCTGGGCAACTCCATTAAACGCTAAATGCTGCTTGTCCACAGAAGCGGAGCGGCTTTCCACATACATTGTGCAATATGCGGTTTTGTGTTGCACAATGTATGTAGAATCGCTGATTTGCTACCTTGCTCCGCTTCTGTGGCCAAGCAGCCTAAAGCGTTAAAAGAAAACATCTATCGACTTACAAAAAGTTTCTTGTCAACGACAATTCCTAGTCAGACATTCCTTATGGTCGCAGTATTTCTTCATTTATTTGGCAATTGTACGGCCTTTTAAAATATTTTCGGGTTCGGGTCTGTGAAGACCTTTTTACGGTTTGGAAAGGTTCTGCGTTCATAAACGTCCGTAACAATTTACCTCATCAATTTTGTTTTGTTAAATTCTATTCTCATTCATTTGAAATTCAGTTGGTAAAGTCAGCAGCGAAAGTGGCTTGCGCAATACGGAATTTTAAAACAAATGCACGGTTATTTTACCATAGGTCTGGTTTGGCTGAGTGCTCAAGAAGTTATAATTTTACAATGTGGGTTTACTTTTTTCTTTAAATTTTTGGCTTCGCTGTGTCAGTGTCAAGTTAACTTTGCATCAAGTCTAAGTGTTATCAAAGGGGCAGATATAATTTTGGACCACGTTGCCTCCAAAACTCTTACAAAGTTAGGTGTGGTTAAGTTGCCATCGCTTTGCTATAGCCCCTAACTTAACGAACTATGACGATTTTGACTGTTTTGAAACATTTTAAGCCCAATTTCTGACCATTCCATAGGTATAACTTTAAACTGGTGTGCGAGCGCACGACCCCATAAAAAAATCAGTAAGGCTATAAGATTAACCAGATCCTCTCTCTGGCATTCGTTACATTTTAGGACGTTACATCCGCTACATTTGGTTTCTGCATGTAATCCACAACTCTTCCGGCAAATTTTGAAGATTAACGTTTACACGCCATAAAAAGACGTTCGGACAGTCTTGAAGGTGACAGGAACTCACATCAAAAATCCCTTGGAATTCCTTACCTCTGACACTTATTTGACGGTGACAGGATGCCCTTATTTTCGATTGAATAATAAACCGGTCAATCTATACTAAGTATCACAATGTATCGCGACTTGATAAAGACGCGGTACGCGATCCATAAGCGATACCCTTAAAATGTCACAACCTTCATAAAAATAAATACTACATTATTAGGTTCGATTGTGTTTGACACGCGAGTTTGTAATGGCACAGTGGTGAGGAATCAGTAAGTCAATTCTACTAGCGAAGTAGTTTTACTGGAGTATTATATATCTACCGATATAATTATAAAGTTGCGTCACAGAAATATATTAGAGTTACGTTACCAAGGGTTAAACGTTACTTTTTCGAACGTTTTTTGTTTCTGGTTAGATCGTTGTTTGTTTCTGTTTCGATCATCTTTTGTTTATCATTGTCTGTCATCATCGTCTGTTGCGATCATAAATATTAAATGGTATTTTAATAATGAATTTCCAACGAAACAGAAACAAAAGACGATCTACAACCAGAAACAAAAGACGATCTACAACCAGAAACAAAAGACGATCCGACCAAAAACAAAAGATGATCGAATCCGAAACAAATGACGATCTAACCAAAAACAAAAGACGATCGAAACAAAAACAAAAGACGATCGAAACAAAAATAAAAGACGATCAAAACAGAAACAAAAGACGACCGAAACAGAAACGAAGCCCGATTATTCGGAGATGGCTTGACTTGACCGACCTAATTGATTGTTTTTTTTTGTCGTTCTGTTACATTTAGACTGGGGTAAAACAATACGTCCTTGCCACTGATTGCCTGTTAAAACTCCATTAAATGCGCCGTCTAGTGAATGCGTGATAGCAGATTGTTAGATTATGAATTCTTACCAGTGTTTTTATAATCCAGACTCATTCAGTAAAAACTTGGTTTGTGTTTACAAAATACTGTTGTGGTGAAAATAGAAGACTGATTTTTGATCGATTCTTAGCTTTATGAACGTTTATATATTTTGAAGGGAAAAAAACACAAGGGAGCTATCTAACTTCAACTTAATTCAGTAACTTAAAATTCAATTCGGAGCATCGAAAAGTCGAAAAAAAGTAAGGAATAAAAGTTTTCGGCGAAAGACATTTCAAGAGTCTCTTTCTCTTGAAGAATTTTTGTATCTCTATTTAAAATTCATCACCGCGGCGAGATTCTACCTCGTGACCGTCGGAGATGAATTTTCCGCGAAAATAATTCCAATACTGCCTAGTGGTGGCTAACCCACTGTAAACAATAAAATCTTTAAGACTTTACTCTGTTTTCAATCTACAAGTTTTACTTTGCTCTTTCATGTAAAGCGGCCCTTCACAAGATTACACGTTTTACGTTGTTGTAAAAGCTTCATTTTCTAACCCCATAAACGCCATTATTCTGCCCAAAATTACCCAAAGTATCTAATAATTACTAAATAATAAACCTCATAATTCATTACGCTAAGACAACACCCAAACATTAATTCCCCCAACCCAAATTTCTACTCTACTCTAATATTGTTAAAGTCGATTTTCGCTTAGCAGAAATCAAGAATGCACCCTGAAACTGAGGAACTTAGATAATGGAGGTCCAAACGATTTTCGTAGACATTAATCCGAGTTAGATATAGACACTAGACACCTAATTCTTGTTTATGTCTTGAATAATGCAAGGGCGTGTTTTGTTTTCGACGCTGATGACGGTGACTGGATAGTTTGTGATGTTCGCCATTTCTAACACCAGATCTGGTCTAAGAAATGGCCACCTATTTTTAATTAAATATGTACGGTTAAAGGCAGAATGCAGACCCACCGTAGAGCTCCAAAACTGCTATTATTAAGATGTTTTCAACTCAAACAAGATTCTAAGGTCTTGCTCGAGTTTAAGTTTAAAGTCTTGCAACCACCAAGATCTTAAGATACATGTGATTCCCGAAAATAAATAAAATTAAAATTCTAAATCAACTTATGATTTTGTTAGGTAAATATTATAAGAATAAAACATTCTAATAATAGTAATTGAACTCTATGGTGGACCTGTAATTCTGATTCCGACCGTACATAAAATTTAAAATTAAAAAACAAATTCTTGAGGATAATGCCTCGGCACATCCTAACTTTGTTTTTTTTTTTTTTAATAAATAAATCTTTTATTTCAGGTAACATCCTTATAAATAAGTACAGACTAATATAAAATAGATACCTTACAGTCTAACATACATATAGATATATTATAATTTTAAATTAAGTTTTAGGGTTTTCTGTCTTCGGTCTCGCCTCCCTAGCGTCGGTCGGCATACAATGCCGGCGGGCCAGAAATCTATCGCAAAGAACATGTTCTTTAGCGTCGCTGGAATCTAGAGCACGTAGGGTTTTTAAAACGGATAAACTCCCAAGGAACTTCTTAGCACAGGATTCCCAAGAACCAATCGTCTCAAACATCACAACATATTATGTTATCACTATGTTATGAAAACGACAAAACTGTATTTTCGAAAATAGCAACTGTTTAGAACGTTTTGAAGTTCGTTGAATACTAGCTCGCGTTAATCCTGAGCTCGTGGTAATTTCGGTATATAAGTATGTATATTACTCTCTAGGATTTAATGTATCCCAAAATCAGGTTTGAACAAAATTGGTGTAGTTTCAGAGCATATTCAGCGCAAACAAATATCGCTTGAAAATTCAATTTTCAATATAAAACAACGACCTTTCTTCAGCCGTACCAACATTTAGATTCTTAGCCTTAAACACTAAACAGGCAATCTCATAAAGTCTGGAGATAATCTGCTCCCCCGTTGTTTGGCTATCGAATTTCTCATCCTATTAACAAGGTTCATCTATTAAATCTATTGTATTAATAATTGGATTAAACTGTCGCATAACCGAGGCTAGAGAAGGTCAATGTCAGTTCATTGAATTGATTCTATTCGGAGAGAATGATCTGTCTGTGTGTTACGTCTTCACGCCTAAACGCTTTGCCGCTGTCTTCTATCTTAGTTTCTATTTGTGTTTGTCTGTAATTGGTTTTCTATTTCTATTCCATTGTTTATTTTGTCAGTTTAGCTGTAGATACTCAGCTTAGTCGACTATGTCCAGAGAAAAGAACTCGTCATTACCTCTGGAGTCAACTAAGCCGCGGGTTTCATCACGATGTTTTCCTTTACCGTAAGAAATGTTGATTAAGTATGTTACGCAAGGTATTAGTGTAAGTGACAAGTAAAAAACATTAGCTAATTCTTTGTTTATATAAATAGTAATAAGACACGTATTGCATAGCTCAAGTCACTAAAATGAAACGTCTTTTATATTCACAGGTATTACTGCAAACGAAGAATAAGTGAAGCATTTAATACGAAGGTAGACTTTAACTTCTTTATCTGCCTTTAAACTGAACACTGCCTATATTCTAAGCACCCAGTACACCGTCAAACAACGCCTAAATCTGAATTCCCAGTGCTCTCTCACATAATTTAATGTTGGCAGAACATTTTTTGCCTCTCGATTTCAATCTGAAATGCCGCAGTAACTGTGTAATAGCTGATTACATTACCCTATCGTGATAACCCTGTCTTACAGATTCAGATTCTTTCTAGATAAATCGGGACTGTAAACGATTCCTTGTACCTATACTACGTACAAAATGGAGTTCGTAAAACGTTATTTTTATTTGAGCTTTCTTGGGTGGCTCGGTTGCTAAGCAACGCGCCCTTATTTTAGCATTTCTCGCCCCTTTGCGCCCCTGCATTTATAGAGCACCCTTGAAGAATATGTTTACACCGTGATGTAGGATATTTTATGTATTTTAGGAGAATAAAATCGGAATTTCCTGCTGAATAAGTTGTCAAATGGTACTCGTAGAGGGTAAGGATTGCGAAATATTGTCCTCTCATTCAAAAATCACACGAATCTATTTTGAGAGGAACGGAAATCTTATTATTGCGTTATTTTGAATGACTTTGAATTACCTACTTACAATAATTCTTAATGATACTACAAATAGGTATGTAGCAAACTCTTAAAAAGAAGTATCGGTAGTTAACTAAAGAAAAAACATTTATTTGGACAAGCACACAACAACAAGACATTTTAGAAAAGTACAGAGACAAACAAACAAAGGAATCTGAGATTCATTTGTTGTCACCAGTTGTTTTGAAGGCACTAACTACCGATACTTTTATCGGACCTATATGTACGTTTAAAACAAAAAACGATCTCAACAAAAACAAAAGATGATGTAAACTAAAACAAAAGACGATCTAAACTAAAACGAAAGACGATCGAAACAGAATCAAAAGACGATCGAAACAGAAACAAAAGACGATAGAAACAGAATCAAAAGTAGAGCTAAGCCAAAACAAAAGACGATCTAAACTAAAACGAAAGACGATCTAAACAGAATCAAAAGAGGATCGAAACAGAAACAAAAGACGATAGAAACAGAATCAAAAGTCGAGCTAAGCCAAAACAAAAGACGATCTAAACTAAAGCAAAAGACGATCTGAGCCAAACCACAAGATGATATTTTACGAGAAACAAAAGACGATGTGATCAAAAACAAAAGAGGATCTCATCAAAAACAAAAGACGATCGAAACATAATACCATCTGAACAAAAACTCAAGATTATTTTGCATCGCCGAGAAATGGTCACATATCACTAGATTATTGTGTTCACTTCAGATTACGCTACGGTGTGAATCGCATCCCCAGTCCTAAACTTCCTCAGAATTTTGTCTATTGAAAGCTCGCCCTTGTATATCAGTCCGCCCCATCTATAGTGCAGTTTTCACCCTCTGATAGGGACTTAATGCCTGCAACCACGCTATACTTACATTATTGTACATATTTCTTATTTTACTACGATTTGCATAAGTTTAACTGTTCGAGAACTCGTAAAGAATTTACACCCTAAAGGTGTTTTTAAGGTGGTCCTTCAGGATTTCATTATCAAAGAGGGAACAAACAAACATACACACATACATACATACGTAGACTGATCAACACATTACCACTCCTTTGTGTCGCGCAGTCGGTTAAAAATATACATACTCGAAGACTGTAGAACGTTTAACTGTAGGTTTGAGGCATTTTGATACTTAGGCAAAAGCGCTCAATAAGGTTAATGCTCGCGTATTGGCCGATTTTTTATTTTAGGAAATACATTAACATTCATAAAAATCTTAATTTAGACTGACTGGTGCTTATATTAGATTTGAGCTTTCTGTCAAAAATATGTAGACTAAATCTAGGTTACAATAAAGTTTTGATTTTGCTGAGAATGCAAGTGGCATGAACCTAGCTAAGGAATTGGTTTTCTTATGAACCATTAAAACTTATAGAAACTTTATAGGTTAATCAAAACATGTTAATAGTCGTGCAGGGGGCTCTTAAAGGCATATTTCACTAAAATTATGTGTAATAAATATGGGGTGGAATTTTCAGCAATTTTAAATAGTTGTTAGCAAGTTGTTATAATAATTACAGTTCATCATACTTAAGTGAATTGATACACTATTTTAGCGTATTAAAGTCACCATATTTTTTGTGGCATTTTACAAAAGTTTATTGGTCGATTATACGTAACTTATAGTCTGACTAACTTGTTGCTTTATTAATCGTCGCTACTGTGTTATCTACTTTTAATATCGTCTTGAACCAAATGTTTACTTTTAAATAGACCCTAAAATTACTTTTAAGAAACAACGAAATCGGATCTCATAAGGCGGAATATGTTTTTGCACGTTGTTAGGAAAGTACTCTAATCAAAAATCCCTGACGAAAATGAAATCTATAAAATAGTAATAATGTATCTATCTATATATACCAAGTTTCGTCAAGGTCGGATACAAAATACGACCCTGTAGAGGAGTACCAACAAACACACTGATATAGGAATGGAAATTTAGCGATACTTAAAGCAGAGAACCTCGCCTCGCAGAAAAGCGCCTCGAAATTTAAGCTATCGATACTTGGCTTATTCTTTTTAACCGGCCTAAAAAACGCAGCAGCTTCTTAAATTTACTAAATATAAGCCTTTTAATGACTGTTAGATGGCCGTACATAACTTCTTTGTTAATTAAAATAAGTACCAAAAACAAAAGAAACGTTATTTCCTCCGGATAAGTTTATCATTTAGGTCAAGCAAATTACGAAGTAATTACAATTCAATAACAGCTGCCCTGTTTACTCGAGTTTATCTGGACAAACAGACTTGTCCAAATGCGTGCTTATTAGCTGTTAGCGATAGCTGATAGCCGAGGTGGATGACTTGTTTGCACGTGTAGTTTGACTTGGGGGATTAGGGTGATAAATATGGACGAAGGGCGGGCACAAAATGTAGACTACAGTGTGTCCTAGTGAGCTTTACAAGTTTTTCTAAGTAGATGTTATGAAGAGAGATTTTTGTTTGTTTGTAACGAATAGGTTTTGAAACTACTAGACCGATTTCATAAGTTTTATCTTTGTACAATTTTTTAATGAATTATGCACAATCCTCATTAATCACACCGTCCATTGGTAAAAACCGTATGAATATTCATTTAGTATTTTTTGAGTTTATAGCGTTCAAATAGACAGGTGCGGGGAGGACTTTGTTTTATAACAAATACTACCCGCGGTTTCACCATTGCCGATCCCGATCCCGTGGGAATTTCGGGATTAAAATTATCCCATGTTCTTTTCTATCTCCTAAACTACCACTATGTCAATTTTCATTCAAATTGGTCTAGTATGTGGTCTAGTTTGAATGTGAAGAATGAATAAACGAACTTTCGTATTTATAATATTATTTATTGGTTTTTATATTAGCTAGGATAGAAAAAACCCACCCACCCTTGTTTCTTTGTAATATAATATGTATATATTTACAAAAGAAAAGTTTAAAAGCGGTACATCCGTTGCCTAGCACCCATAACACAAGTATAGTTACTTAGCTTGAGCCTAGATCGCGATGTGTGGAATGTCCTGCAATATTTATTCTTCTTCTTTTTGTATAGCGGTGTGGTTTACCTGTTGTTAGAGTTTTCAGATCACCTTATGGCCTCTAACTTGACCTAACGACTGCTACAAGTACTAGAGGTAGTAACCGGGACCAACGGCTTAACGTGCCTTCCGAAACATGGAGGGGCTCACGAAAAAACATTGTTGCCACACTACTAATTGGCCATCTATCGAAGTAATGACCGCGCTATGCGTCGCTTAACCCGCACGACCGTAAACGATCAGCGAACGTCGCTTAGCTGTGAGCCTCCCCTAATAATAAATATAATTTGTAATATTTATTTATTACATAAATATAGATAGATACGTGTAAAACAATAGTATGCAAGTGTTGATTTCAACGTATCATTCACAATATACTAGAACAGGAATGTCAGTGTGTCTATCGTTAAATCAATATATGCTGTGACCGATAGCAGGCCAACCACTGAGGCCGGCTATCTGAAGACAAATATATCAGCCACTCATGAGTTATTCAATGCAATATTATATTCATGTAGGCTATATAAAAGTATTGATTTAAATTGAAATAAAAACCCGGAAAAGTGCGAGTTGGACTAGCGCATGAAGTGTTCCGTACAATGTTGTATGGGAGTTCCACCCGCGTAAGTCCCGATCCCGTGGGAATATCGGGTTCAAAAGTATGTATGTATGTATGTATGCATACGGCCTTTTTTCCGCAACTAGACTCTTTTTAATTGGGTCCTTTTTGCGTGAGGATGGAGTAGGCTTGCCCAGCACCTACTACCCTCTCAGCTTAGTTGACCATGTCCAGAGGAGAGAACTTGTCAATACTTCTGGAGCCAACTAAGCCGCGGGTTTCATCACGATGTTTTCCTTCATCGTAAGAGCAATGTCAATTAGCGCACATAAATTTTTCTTATGAAACATACATTGGTGCACGGCTGGCTGGGATTCGAACCCACGACCTTCAGAATGAAAGTCGGGGTATGGGTTCAAAAGTAGCCTATGTATCCAGCTATCTACTTATCGAGTTTCATCGCAATCGGTCCAGTAGTTTTAGCGTGAAGGAGTAACAAACATAAACACACACACATAAACTTTCACACACATAATATTAGTAGGATAGCACTATTTTTCCATATGGTTTACTACCATGACCACTCTACTATGATCACAACTGAATGACCAACATCTGCACGTTGGTTGTTCTAAATTAGGTCAATGATACTGTCCTAGCTGTAGCACAATCTTAGACAAAATTTAAAGATCTCATTAGCAACTGGATAGATTCGTAACTGGACAGAGAGTCCATTTGTGAAATTAAAAACTACTTATTTGATTTTAACATAATTCAATTTTAATTTAATTTTAGCATTATTTTATTTTATTGACACTATACATTAATAGCTAAAATTTTAATAGCGTACATGACGTTAATTTTTTTTCCTTTATATAATTAATTTCATAAAACATAGGTACAATAGTGGAGTAATAAAACAAAATGAAAATAACAATTACTAAATTAAAATATACGAAAGGAAAACGAAAATAAAATAAAATAACAAATAAAAGACATCCTCAAGCGCGTCTCCCCGAGGCATCGTTCTCAGAAGGCTGGCAACATTTCCCCTCTGGATGGCCAGACGAAAGAAAAAGCGAAAAATTTGAAAGCGAAAGCTTTGAGCGAAAAAGCCAGCCCTCCGATCACCAGACACAAGACATAATAATTTTAATTAACTTTGTATTTAATATTTCTGATATTGACTATTATATTGATTGATTATTATTACCTACTATTGGTACGCCATTGTATGGCTAAATATGAAGAAACAATATCCTATTTTGTAACACAAATATAATATTTAATGCTAATAAATAATTCTGATTCTGAAAAAAAAAACTATCATGCCAAAGTCAAAAATATTTATTCCTTTGAATGTTTAATACCTAGGTATAAGATCACTTGGACACGTCTTAAAAACTAAGTTAGGATGTGTGGTGAAACAAAAGACGATCTAAACTGTTCCCTGATACGATGAACCTGGTGGTAATTGATGATTCGATTTGGGGGTCTTCAAACCCGTTTTTAAATTGAAGACCCCCAAATTGTAGAAAGACTCCGGCAACAACATTTAATGATCTTCTTCACTACATATTATAAAACAAAGTCGCTTCCTCTGTCCCTATGTCCCTTTGTATGCTTAAATCTTTGAAACTACGCAACGGATTTTGATGCGGTTTTTTTTAATAGACAGAGTGATTCAAGAGGAAGGTTTATATGTATAATAACATCCATTAAATAGTGGAGAAGTACTGTTATTTTGGAGGTTTCTAATGTGATGTCGTAAATAATTACATTTTTTTCGCTTACATTGCAAACGCAGGCTGAACCCTACGAGTTTTATCAAAATAATGTACTAAGTATTGTACACATTGAAAAGGTCTACAGAAAAGTCCGTGATGGTATATGTCTATCTCTTATGGATAACCCACAATAACTTTTTTTGTCATTTACTTTTTACGACAAATAATGGCTAATTTTCGAAGCGATTTTAACCAACACAGCATTAATCCTTAACCAATTAAATACCTTGAATACATTGTTCATTTAATATAGATCTATATGGCCCTTTACACCGTATGATTTAAGTGAATATTTTCGAAGATATTACAGATTTAAAAATTGCGGGACGTAGCGTTTGCGGCGGTACCGGCCGGCCGCCCGGTGCGGCAAAAAAATGTAAAAAGTAAATAAGTAAAAATGTAGTGTATGAATTTAGATATTCCAAAGATAGCAGGAAATCTTCATGGTATAGGGAAAGGGGGATTGTTTTACTCCAAATTTAACGCGTGCGGGCCACCGGCAGTAATGAATAAATCAAAACTACTGAATCGATTTTAATCACATAGTCTATATATTTTATACTCGTGCGAAGCCGGAGCGGGCCGCTATGTTTTTATATACAACGTTCACAGTTTTTCTGTAGTGTATTTAGTATCAGCATTGCACCCGTGCGAAGCGGGTCGCTAGTCTTCTATAATATAAAAATGAATCGCAAAATGTGTTGGTAAGCGCATAACTCAACAACGCCTGGACCAATTTGGCCAATTCTTTTTTTAGTCTGTTTGTTATTATCAGGAGAAGGTTCTTATGGAATAAAAAATTAAGAAAGTTGCGCAGAAAATTATTACGCGGGTGAAACCGCGGGGCATAGCTAGTTATTAATAAAAATAAATTAACGAAGTCCCTTAACCTTTTTTAGTTGCGGGAGATTACTTTCTCTTACGGTTTTTCGATTCACGTTTTCGTAACGCGTAACATTTTTTATCAACTAGGTCCCCCCGACAATCTCCGATAAGGAACTTCATTTCAAAAATAACTCAAATTTGTAAATAAACCCCTTAGAATTAATTGATTCTTTAGTTAGCAATTTAGTATTGTTGGAATTCGCTTGATATCCGTGATTGAGATCCAGCAATTACGGTCGGTTGTGACGCGGAGGAACCCTAACGGAACCCGGAATTTGACAAATTAATAGCTCTCTTAACTAGATTATTAGGACGCTTCGAATCACAATTGAATTTTCGGAATTGTTTGAGTTTAATACCATTTTCCTTTGCTTTGGATAAAGATTTCGTTTGTGTATTAAATTAAGATTGACCCTTTATTTAAAAACAATAGCCAATATAGTAGTAGGCTTATTTACATTGACAGATTATAATAAAATAAATAAATATTGCAGGACATGGGTGCTAGACAACGGATATACTACTTATATACTTTTCTTTTGTAAATATATACTTATAATACATAGAAACAAGCAGACCACAGACAAATATCTAAGCATAAATACTTGTCCGAGGCGGGAATCGAACCCGCAACCCTGTGTTTGGCAGTCCGGCATGGTGACCATTGTGCCAACTGGGTCGTCGGTTATGATGGATTAAAGTGGAATTACAAGTAGAATCAAATCTATCGATGGATTAAAGTATAACAATAAGACTAGAATCATCAAATCTATGGCTTAGAGTGAAACAAAAAATAGAAACAAATTCTTTAATGGATTTTTTTTGTGATTTTTTTGTAGAGAGTGGAACAGAGTTGACTACAAGCATATTTGTGTCACATGGTGTTAGTTGCATGCATTTTTGATACCATTTTGTTTCATAATTGTATCATAATGACAACCAGCGGCTTGTTGTCACATGCAGGGCAGGGGCCCTACCGCGCTAAGCACTTAGCGCAGGCTTCAAGCCAACGCGTCGGCTTATGCCGACCCGCGCCCCACACTGAACGGAAGTTTGAGCCAGCTTTTCATAGGAAGCTTTTCACGAAAAAATAATCTAATTTTTCAAAATTTTTATGAAAAGCAGGCTCAAAATTTCGCCCAGTGTGAGGCGCAGGTTGGGATATCGACGTCGACTTGAAGCCGATGCAATTAGCGCGGTAGAGCCCCAGAGTTTATAAAGGCTCAGTCGCAAATGTCTAATTAAAGTCCAAACCGAAATAGGAACGAAAAGGCCCCTGAGTATACAGGTGAATTTTTTAAACAGGCCTTTAGGGTTATATCCTAAAATAAATGAGAGAGGAAAAAATGCACGAAAGAGTTGCTTGCCCGATTTTGACCAAAACTGCTTCATTAGGTTTTTGAAAAGTGATTAGGTACTTACCCTATCCAGGAATTAAACCTGTTCATTTTTAACCCCCGACGCAAAAACGACGGGGTGTTATAAGTTTGACGTGTCTGTGTGTGTGTGTGTGTCTGTGACATCGTAGCTCCCGAACGGATGAACCGATTTCAATTTAGTTTTTCAAAAAAATATTCTCTCCATATTTTTGTATCAATCGTGTTTCTGATAGAAATACATTACTAAAAACACACACAGTAAATGAAAATAGCTAATTTAAAAACTAAAAGCCTGTATTATCATAATAACTGAAACGGTAAAATACAAAGAATAACATAGAAAATCAAAGCCGTTTTCGGCCTGGCATTTATTATTCACTGGCAATGTAGAATATTTTCATAGGAAATGATCAATAAATCGCTTGGAATTTAGTTCTTGTTTTACTTATTTTGGACTGAAATAAAAATGTGTTTTTAAAGAACACCCGTTTATCCTACTACTAATATTATAAATGTGAAAGTTTGTGCGTGTATATATGTTTGTTACTCCTTCACACAAAAACTACTGAACCGATTGCGATGAAACTCTAGAGAGTATCTATCTAGATCTATAGGTAGGTATCTAGAGAGCTGGAGACCTGGATTTACACATAGGCTACCTTTTATCCCGATATTCCCACGGGATCGGGACTTACGCGGGTGAAACCGCGGGGCGCAGCTAGTTTTAAATAGATTTTTTGTTATTTTTATAGTTTAGGTTTACCTGGCACAATTATAGTCCATTACAAAATCAGAGAGAAATGAGGTTATTCCTCGATACCTTTTATGTTGTACTTGTATATTGGCGGTTTTTTGCAATTAGACCCTTTTTAATTGGGTCCTTTTTGCGTGAGGATGGAGTAGGCTTGTCCAGCACCTACTACCCTCTCGGCTTAGTAGACCGTGTCCAGAGGAGAGAACTTGTCAATATTTCTGTAGCTAAGTCGCGGGTTTCATCACGATGTTTTCCTTCACCTTAACAGCAATGCCAATTAGCGCACATAGAAAAATCCATGTTTTCTCGTAACTGATATCGTACGAGGATGAATTATCTCTAGTTCGTAACTGGTTACGAAGCTCCAGTTTCATAGATGATCATTTTCACTACCAAACTTTAAAACAAGATGATTTTATTTTAATAACTTTAAAAGCTTAATACCGTGCCGTTTTATACCGTTTTAAACAACTATAGTAGTAAAAAAAAAACAGTATTTCCCAAAGAGAAAAATACTCGTAAAAATAACTTTACTTCAGTACCTACTTACTTACTAACTTACCTGCAAAACACATTATATGGACGTGATTCTATTTCCATTTTTAGCGGAACACCATGTTGGCGATATCTTGGGGAAATCTCACACTTCCACACATCAAGACATGAGGCTCTAAGGGGTGTTGTTTTTACAAATGATAGTTAAGCGTTTGACCATCACCACTGAAACCTTGAAAGAAAACTCAAGGGCTTCGATAAGGCGTACTACAAAGTCAGGGATTACCTTAGCGATGATAAAATAAATAGGTATTGCAGGACATTCCAAACATCGCCATCTAGCCCTAAGCTAAACAACTAGACCTGTGTTATGGGTAGTGTTGCAAATCGATAATCGACTATCGCTGGGTAATCGATAGTTCATTAAAAACCGATAGCATCAATAACCTATCGATAGTATCGATAGCGACGAGGCAATACTATCGATACTATAGGCTTTTCAGATGAAAACTATCGATAGTTCGGTGCTAGTGCTATGGGTGCTAGAACTGCTAGACAACGGATATACTACTTATATACTTTCCTTTTGTAAATATATACTTATAATACATAGAAACAACCAGATCACAGACAAATATCTAAGCATAAATACTTGTCTGAGGCGGGAATCGAACCCGCAACCCTGTGTTTGGCAGTCCGGCATGGTGACCATTGTGCTAACATCGTAGGGTCGTCAATCTGATGATCTGTTTTGATTTCTTAGGTTCAAGGTCCGTGTACTTAAACTAATAAAATACTAGTAGTTGTTTTCTTTTTCTATTTAAATCAACTTCAAAATTTGTACGCCTAGGAATGATGAACAGATACACTTAGAGCTGGTATCTTGAATTTCTACCATGAATCGGTGCCACAATTTGCCTGGTTGTGTGACGACAGAATGGAGATAGTTTTAGTGAGTATTATGTTACAGGAGTGAGATTTCATTCCTATTTGAAGTGATGCCTAGTAGTGCAAAACTGTAGGTTAAGCAAAAAAATGTTATTCTGATATAAAGACCTTCAAATTGTAAACGTCAGATAACACAGTAAACCAATTCTAGAAGTATTCGCAGATCAATCTTATCTATATTGCTTTTGAAACACGCTGTGTGCATCCGGTCGTTAAACTCATCACCGAATCGACTGAATTCGTCTGAACACCCCTTCGTTCTCAAGGTGAATTCAAAGTAGGTAACGGCTTACGCAGACCACAGACTTCATGTCTTCGCTGCTTAGAAGAGTGAAAAACACTAATTGGACAAAAGCTTATACAGACAAAAATATAGGTAACTTAGGGAAAACAATGATGACGCAAAAAGCTGGCCAAAGCAGCAGCTTAGGCCAACAGATCGGCCTTTTAGCCTTATAGGCACCTTACATAAAGAAATTTATTTGAATTTCTAAAAATGTTTTTTGCTCTGCTCTAAATGGGTTGACCTCAGCTAAAAGCACATCTAAAAGTCTCACCCATGCATGTTATGATACAGCGCTGGTCTTCAAGACCAATTGAAAGATGTCTATGACCAATTAATTTTTACTCTCCGATTCTAAGAGAAATATAATAATATCAGAATTTTCGGAATCCCAACTGCTACCCTGAAACTACAAAAATCTTTCTACTTTTACGAACGCAATTCTTATCTTTACAGTATTGACCACAAGGAACTTTGGTTAGCCATTGACTATAGACAATTCTCATATAGATACCGCCTTTTTGAACTAGTTTCAAAAACGGATTTCAGTAATTCGATAGTAATGTTTTTAGTCTGCCTTCCTGTTAAGTACGTGTACCTATGGAAAATATGTTACACATTTCATCAAGTATCTTGTTTGATGGTGCTTTTACTGAAAGAGTTTTGTCATCAAAAAATGACTGTCTTTTTTAAAATTATGGCATCGCATGTTAACCTCATATTGAAACGAAAACGAAAAAGCCTAGCTTTTGTTTTGGTTTCGATGGTCTTTTGTTTATGTTTCGATCGTTTTTTGTTTATGTTTCGATCGTCTTTTGTTTATGTGTCGATCGTCTTTTGCTGATGTTTCGATCGTCTTTTGTTAGTGTTTCGATCGTCTTTTGCTTATGTTTCGATCGTCTTTTGTTTATGTTTCGATCGTCTTTTGTTTATGTTTCGATCGTCTTTTGTTTATGTTTCGATCATCTTTTGCACAATTACAAAGGAACTAATGAGTAAAAATAATTGACTAGTTCCATTCTAGAACTCCATGGAACTGGTACAAAATGTCAGTAGTTCTATAGGACAGTTCTATGATAGAACTAGTGAAAACATACCGCAAAATCATGTGTCCAACCAAATATATTTTTAACTTCTGAATGTCAGTTATTCAGTCAGTTTGTGAGCATGATCACCGTCAACAAAAATCACCATAAGTTTATTGTGCCTTCTTCTTGATTGGCGCGTTCCGAAGGCACACAACCCAAGTTAGTTTTTAAGACTATTCAAAGTGAACCCATGCACTGTACAGTGTACATGATTCTAAACGATAAAAAAAATCGTTGCCTGTGGAGTTGGTTTACTGACGATAATTTAACGTGATAACGTCATAAGAAAACGATGAAAAAATAGTATTTTTCTTTCCTTATTTCTTTCTTTTTTTTCTTTTATATAAGTAAGTCTTCTATTCACTCGTCAGACAAACCCAAATGAACGATATTATTAATAAATACTGGGTCACTCGTCACCATAACACAAGCCCAGATAAGCGATATTATTATTAAACAACGCGCCAGGTGTTTTTTTTAATTGCTGCGTGCTGAGTGACGTCATTGTTGACATGACGTCACCGGAACGTGACAATGACGTCACACAATATTACCATGAATCTTTTTTGTGAATGCAGGTGTTCCATCAATATATTAGACGTTATCGCGTCAAAAAAATCGGTGGTGACAGACATACAGACAGACGGACAAGAAAGTGATCTTGTAAAGGTTATTTTTTTACCTTTTGAGGTACGGAACCCTAAAAATAGACTTTGACTTTTTCCAATATTTTCATTCTCCATTCATTTATTCGTAGTCACTTCGTAGTCCTTTCAAATAAAGATGTACCTAAATGCCTCCAACATTTCGAAACTAAACAATTTTACAAGTACTACTAACAAAACCCAAGGGATCTCATCCAATAGCGTAAAGTGATGTTGTATGTAGGTACCTACGAGTATATCTCAAAACGAGGATGTTCCCACAAAATTGGCCGCAACTCACAATCTTGCTCTGAGTAAGTCAAAACAGATGTTACATTTAACATTACCTAGTTAGAGAAGTGCCTACTAAAAAATAATTTGAAATTACTCCTCAAACCAATTTTCATCAAAATCGGTCCAGTAGTTTCGGAACTCAATTCAAACAAATAATCAAATCTTTCCTTGTTTCGCTGAAAGACAGTTTCAGTTGGATGACATAAAAGTAGAATACCCGGTGAGCGACTCAACTCAGCTGGACTGAATGATATGATAAAAAACTTGAGAGATGTCAAGAGACACCCGGATGGAACGAAGTTTCTTTCGATTAATTAGTCAAGGAATTGTAATAAAATTTAATTTTGTTTAAGTTATAACGTTTTTTTATTATTAACAAATATAATGTAATATAAACTTAATCAGTAGGCTCAATTTTAGTAAACTGGCTTGCTTTCTATGAGAGAGAGAGAGAGACAGACAGAGAAACACGCGCACGCCGCACGGCTTACAATTATAGCAAAAAGTGTCGTTACAACTTTTGGTCTTAATTTTTTCCGTCTAAGCCCCCTTTCGCAACGCGCGATAAGGAACTTCGTTCCAAAAGTGGAATAAACAAGTAGCAAAACGGCTAGAATTGCAAATAGTCTAGATCCCCACTCAAATACGGGAATTAACATTGAAGGCCTTTGTATCCCGATATTCCCCAAACCGACTCCACACTTACACGTATGAAAGCCCGAGGCGTAAGCTTTTTTATAAATGAAAATTGCGAACGTGTGACATTCACACCTCACTTCAAATTTAATCCTGCACTCGTACAAATATTTTAAAAATAGATAAATATGTAAACACTCCAAGACGGCCATATCGCACAAAGCGATCTCTTTCAGGCAACCTTTGGCTCATTGAAAGTATCGGTTTTTAAACCGAACACAATGCATCGAAGCCTCACCAAATAACGTAACATCACTTCTGTGCAATCATACTTATTCTTTGAAAAGATTACGTACGCGACCGTGAAAGTGTCTGTTTTAGCACTTTGTATGTATCGGAGGCATTCCTGGGTTTATACAGAATGTTCTATTTATTTAGTAGCCTCACTTTTATGACGTAAGCCAGAGTTTTTCTAGCAGTTTATTTCGGTGAGAAATACCTAATTTTTAGTTTACTATCCGTAATATGTGGGGCGTGGTAGTTTTTCTGGATTACTTGGTTTCACCAGTATAAACAATAGCCTGTCTTTTTTCACACTTAAGATTGTTTTTCATCAAAAAAAAGATAGTTAAATTCTTTATTGTAAATATTTTTTTAATAACATTAAATATAAAAAAAACAATTCTTAAGTTTAAATATTACAAAGGAATGCTTAAGGCGCTCTTCCAATACCGTGTGTAGGTATTCACATTACCTTAGCCCCCGCTCTCAAAGACGTAGCGTGCTGCGTGCTATCTGTTATATTTGATCGATATGCAAAACATTTTAGCATTATTATCCACAAATATAGTTCCTAGAGGTCAAAACCTATCATTTGATTCATTTTTAGAAACAAACGTTAACTTTTTTGAATACAGCCCGATATGCGATCTAATATTTCTAAAAATTTTTTTATCATGTTTTCAACCACAATAAACAAAAATATGGTTATTAATCTACAATATCCATTTATATCCAAATAACAAAAAAAGAGTATTTGATTACTTAGAGTTGCTTAAAAAGTTAAAACAAAGGTCGATTTTGGTAGCTTTATTAGCACCTGGCCTTAAGTCTAAATGTTACAAATGGCGGCCTTACTGCTCAAACCGATCTCTAAAATCCGACCTGTTTGGCCCTAAACGACCATTTTCCACACACAATTCCACATCACTTTAATGCATAGTACAAAACAAAGTCGCTTCCCGCTGTCTGTCTGTCCCTATGTATGCTTAGATCTATAAAACTACGCAACACCGAGTGATTTAAGAAGGTTTTAATCTATACATATAAAATTATTTGTCCTGAATGACTGACTGACTGACGGATCAACGCACAGCCTAAACCGCTGATCGTAGAGACCTGAAACTTGGAGGGTGTGTTCTTTGTATGACGTAGGCCTCGGAAGAAAGGATTTTGGAAAATTCAAACCCTACGCGGACGAAGTCGCTGGCAAAAGCTAGTATAGGTATAAAACAAAACTGCGACGCGTATGAAGTCGCGGGCTACAGCTAGTTAAATATAAAATGCGTTTCACAATTCCGAAAATCGGAATATTTTCGACTCCAATTTTGACTACGCAAAGTTATTTTTCTTCTTCTTGTATTAACTTAGCCAATGCACTGTAGCGCCATCTAGTATTTAAATAAAAATCCCATAACAAAGTTACTACCTGAGTTTTTTCCTTAAAAGCAGCCATCCAATTTAGTAACACTGTTTTACCATGAGGTTAAAAAATTGCTCCGGTTACATTGTGACTTGAGATCCTTGTCCACAGTCACCTTAAGGTATCATGATCGCTCAACGATTTTTACCATTTTGACCGGTGGATACTGAAAACTCGCAAAACTAAATACCTTAGCCTTTAGACGCATCCTATCCTACTAATATTATAAATGTGAAAGTTTGTATGTGTGTGTGTATGTATTTTTGTGACTCCTTCACGCTAAAACTACTGAACACCATATACGCGAAATACCAACTCGAGATTTTGTGGTATTTTGCGGATTAATAGAAATAATTACGTAAAATACCAACTACGCACAATTCCACAAACGCAAAACAATACCTTGTAAATTTCTTACCACCAAAGTAGAGTAGAAATGCAAAACACCACCTTATAAATTCTAAATCGGGTCCCCTAGTCCAAGGAAAACAAAAGACGATCAAAAACGGGGACATAATGACAGGTAACTGTCAAAATGACAGATGGCATGAACGAAATTTAAACCATAATATAAACTACAAGTAGCGCTCCGCAGTTTCACCCGCGTAACTCCCGATCCCGTGGGAATATCAGGATAAAAAGTAGCCTATAGCCTTCCTCGATAAATAGACTATCCAACACAAAAATAATTTTTCAATTTGAACCAGTAGTTCCTGAGATTAGCGCGTTCAAACAACAAACGAACAAACTCTTCAGCTTTATAATATTAGTATAGACTAGCAGCGCTCCGCAGTTTCACTCGCGTAACTCCCGATCCCGTGGGAATATCGAAATTTAAAATAGCCTATAGCCTTCCTCGACAAATGAACTTCCCAACACAAAAATAATTTTTCAATTCGAACCAGTAGTTCCTGAGATTAGCGCCTAAACAAACAAACAAACTCTTCAGCTTTATAATATTAGTATAGAAGTATAGATAAGTATACCTATTAACTTTAAACAAATACTATATTAACTGCACTTATATTCAATGTTGAGAACTTACTTTGCACGCCTTTGGCTATGATCTATCGGCCCTACTATGCCGATTTTTATCAAAATCGATCCAGTCGTTTGATTGTAAAGAGGAAACAAAATAACAAACAAATAAATAAACAATGGATTTATAAATTAGTTGGATCTATCGGCCCCAGACTAGTAGTTGTCTAGCACCCATAACACAAGTATAGTTACTTAGCTTGGGGCTAGATGGCGATGTGTGAAATGTCCTGTAATATATATTTATTTATTATTTAGTAGTACGCGATCGAAGTAAAATTCAGTATTTTTTATTCATTTGAAGACATGTATGCATTAAATAACATTGAAACGTCTTAAAAACTAAGTTAGGATGTGTGCCTTTGAAACGCTCCCAACCACGATTGTACCAAGCAGTGTAGATCTGATCTGTAGTAGTGGACTAGGTGCCCAAACCATATCATGGTGGAAATGAACGCAAAATATTACAACCTCAGTTCATAAGGTGTTTTATAAACATTCTGCCAAAGAGGGAGTCAAAAATATACGAGTTTTCTCCTGTATTTTAGGAAGTAGTTTAATTAGAATAACCTGTTGTCTTCAAATTGAACCGCCATCGAGCTATCGACAAATTGTAAATTGAATTGTATAATATAACAAAAACTACAAATAAACAAACAATAATAACCTACATAAAATAAAACAATACAAATTAAAACTAGAAAAAAATAAATTACAAAATAAACTAAAATTACGCTAAACAATACCCCACTTAGAAATTAAATATTATTCAATTTAGTTCCGTGAAAAAACGCAAGTGCAATGAAAGTAATAATCAATCAAACATGACTTATTCTTGTTGCCTACAAAATCTCCTTCAAGTTTTTGGAGGCAACGTTCCCAAATTGACGATAACCAATTACTGAAAATCACCACAGTTTGATGCAAAATATATTTTATTAAACTGGCTTGCTTTCTATGAGAGAGAGAGACAGACAGAGAAAGAGACACGCGCACGCCGCACGGCTTACAATTATAGCAAAAAGTGTCGTTACAACTTTTGGTCTTTATTTTTTCCGTCTAGCACCCTTTCGCAACGCGCGATAAGGCACTTCGTTCCAATACATAACACTAGCCACTAGCCGAGCGAAGCCATAATTAAAAAGAAAAAAAATACAATGTAAATTAGATTACATTCCCTTCGAACAAACAAGCTACAACAAAGGAAAAAGCTAACTATAGCTTACAAATCCTAGATTAACCCATAAATATCCTGTCTAGACATTATTATGCACCCCATGTGTGGTTTACACTGCATATTTGACAAAGAGTAATCGATATTGGTATGGTATAGAGACGACATTCCTATTGTCCTTATTATTTACTCCGAATATGGACATCCAATAGTGCTAAAATGGAAAACGAAGATAGAATTCGCATAAATTATTGGTAAATTGCTTCTTATATTGAGCGAACGTTAGATTTCTACAGCGTATAACGCTTGAAATAAAGCGTTATTTTATCTAGATTTTTGTATATCTTATAAAAATCTATTCAGTAGTTTTGAAGATTAGCCAACAAATATAGATCAAAACTTTTTCCTTTATAAAATTAGTAATTACTTAGTACCCATTCGATTTCAAAGCAAAAAAATATTTTAAAAGCGTTATCAGTGTAAAAAAATGCCTGCTTTTTCTAAAACTTCCGACATATCGACTAAGATTACTAAGAACAGAGCAAGAGTAACTAGAAGAACTGACCCCAAATAATGAGATAAGGCTAAGAGGAAGAAGAAGAAAGGCGTTTTAGTAGGTATGTTTTTAGCCCCCGACACAAAAAGAGGGGTGTTATAAGTTTGACGTGTCTCTCTCTCTCTCTTTGTGTGTGTGTGTCTGATAGCATCGTAGCTCCCGAACGAGGGAACCGATTTTGATTCTTTTTGTTTGAAAGGTGAATTAATTGGGATCTTTGTTTTATCAAAATCGGTTTAGCCGTTCACAAGTTATATGCAATTTTCCTTATCTGTTGGGGGTTTTTTATTAGTAGGCAATGCTGCTAGTGTCATTTCTGATTATATTTTTGATCTTCACGTTTTGCGTTGGAAATTCTGCATAGATATTTAAATGGGGTAACAACGGAACTCTAGGGCGCCATTGGATCTTTATAGGTGATTACATTCGTCCTGACTGTACTATTCTATATATACGCTTAGTACGGTGCGCAGAAAAAATATGTGATTTTTTTTATTCGACTGCGGAATAGAGTAATAAAATGCTTAACTGATTTTGGTAATACGTCACTACCAACTTTATCATTGCTTTTCAGTTAAACGTCATAATTTGATTTTTATAATAATACTAAACCTCAAGTCAGAAGATTACTTCCATAAAATTCTCAAAATACATAAAATTAGACCAAGACACAAAACCAAAATACAAATACACATGCACGTTAGTAGATACACTGATTTAATATTTTTGGGTTCCGTACCCAAAGGTTAAAAACGGGACCCTATTACTAAGACTGTATCTTATGAACCGTATTAGCTAGACACTTGAAATTTTCACAAATTGCATTTCTGTTGCCGCTATAACAACAAATACTGAAAACGTTTTGTTTAGTGAGATTCTTATTACCAAAAGTGTGAATAACAAAATACAAAGCTATATTTTCGGCCAGAATTCAACGCTAGTCTTAATTCTCAGAAACTTTCATAACATTTCTTCGAAATAATGGATTGTTAGTTTCAAAATTATCGCGTCAAGAATTTGTTGCCTTGTAACAATTTCTGGGAAAATCTATTATACGTTTGTTCTAGGTTTATTTATCCGGAAAATACCTAATGTTTTAGGCCAACAAATGGTTCCTTTTTATCCCTACTTAGTTATAGGGGTTGTGGAGCCAAAAGCAAAAGACTATAGAAACGGAAACAAAAGGCGATGGTAACGCAAACAAAAGACGATCGATACGGAAACAAAAGGCGATTGAAACGGAAACAAAGCCGATTGAAACGGAAACAAAGCCTATAAAATCGAGGCACCGAAAACATGGTAGGCGGAGTGGGGGTGTTAGTATTTTCGTTACAGAATTTCTTGATTCGGTCCCCGCGCTCAAAGCCCACGATAAAAACTATGCAATAGCTTAAAAAAGGCCAAATATAGTGTACTAGTTAAGTAAAACTGAAGTTTTAGTGATGTCTCACATATCATTAAAAACATAAACTCCCATGGCGAGGTTTCGTTTGGAGAAGCACAAAGTTGACTGGCGTAGCCGAAAAATTATACTTTACTTGGTACATAGTTGGTAAAATTTTTAGATGCAATATTCAAAATATTAAAAAAATAATGCTTTTTTTTCCAACCCTACGAAATAAAATAAAAATAAGAAATGAAAATTAAACTATTTTAATGAATATAATCTCGGTGATTACTTTTAGTTTTTAATTAAATAATATCATTATGAGTTTAAGTCGCGAAAACCTTAGAAAATACTAAACAATATAAGAATTGAGATTTTTTATATCGATATTCGATATTCAGGTATAGATTTTGTACTTTATACATGTACAGCTTTGTTCTAAACTCTAAAGGTGAAAGGGTACCGGCGCTCTCTCCACACAATCGTAGTCGACTGTTTTCTCCCTGGATAACACTAGCACAAATATTTTTGTGCCATAAAACCTATAACTGCCATGACTATGCCCCTATGTCTTGGGTTTTTTCATTTTCTAATTATCATAGAAATCAAGATTAAAAAAAAACATAGTGGCATGGTCATGGCAGTTATAAGTTTTATGCAACAAAAATATTTGATCTAGTGTCATTTTCCAGGGAGAAAACAGTCGACTATGTTTGTATGGAGAGAGAGCCGGTACCCTTTCCTGTTAATGTAAAATTATTTTCTAATCAATTAGGAATGCGAAGCGGAACGTTCTGGAAGCCTTCACTAATTGAGTACGATCAAGGTTAATAATTCAGGAGTATCTAATACTAGAAGCTGCTCAGTTTAACCCGCGTAAGTCCCGATCCCGTAGGAATACCGGGATGAAAAGTACCCAGTGTTACCAACAATTCAATTTCATTAAAATCGGTGGTGTAATTTCGGAGCCTATTTGTTACAAACATTTTTTTTCCTACTTTATAAAAATCATCATCATCATATCAGCCCATACACGTCTACTGCTGGACATAGGCCTCCCCCATACGACGCCACAAACAGCGGTCCTTAGCCGCCTCCATCCACCGACTACCCACGACCGCTACAATGTCGTCGGTCCACCGAGCAGCTGGTCTCCCAACACTCCTATACTCCCCAGCGGTTTATAAAAATAGTGTGGAAAATAGGTCTATTTCACTTTAAGGATCTCGGTGTCCATTTTCGTGATATCCAGGTGCTTACATTAGTGCCCTTTGAACTCCTTGGTAGATAAGCACCCAAGTACTTAAATGCGACTCTAATTAATATTTTTTTGGGTATCTTTTAATCACACCAAAATTCAAAACAGCACGTAGGTCCTCAAAGAAGGCTCGATTAAAATTTATATCTATACTTATATTATAAAGCTGAAGAGTTTGTTTGTTTGAACGCGCTAATCTCTGGAACTATTGGTTCGAATTAAAAATATATTTTTGTGTTGGATAGTCCATTTATCGAGGAAGCTATAGGCTATTTTTTATCCCGATATTCCCACGGGATCGGGAGTTATGCGGGATGTAATAAAAAGAATTAAAGCGGACAGTGCCACCTAGAGCCCCAAGCTAAAAACTAGACTTATATTATAGTTGCTTTTATAGTTGCCTCTTGCTTCTCATCGTCAAAAAAGGCAAGCAAAACGTTTGATCGAACTTCAATGGATAATTAGGGTTCCCGCATGCAAAGAGTAAAAACGGGACCCTATTACTAAAACTTCACTGTCCGTCCTTCCGTCTGTCCGTCACCAGGCTGCATCACATGAACCGTGATAGCTAGACTGTTGAAATTTTCACAGATGATGTATTTCTGTTGCCGCTGTAACAACAAATACTAAACATAAAAATAAATACAACATGGTACAACCCAGTCCGAAACGCACTTGGCCGGATTTTTTTTGTTTCTTTCAAAAATATCTCCGATCTGTATCGGCCTGAAGATTGATCAGTAGTCTGCGTACACCCTAGCACAAAGTGAGGCGTTTTTTTTAAACAAAATGAGCCCTTTTATATGGAATTCCTTTGAAAATAAATAAAAAGGGTCCTCATTAGTTTGTTACTTGTATTTCGTTACGTTCTCGTTATCTTTGAGTCTTGTTATCGTTGGGTTTCATAGATTCCCGTTACAGGCTACTGGTACATGAATTTTTCATGTCAAAGCGAAAGATATTTGACTAATAATCTTAAATTTAAGATAGAGGGCAACATATAGGTTACTATAGATAGATAGATAGATAAACACTTTATTGCACCATAAAAACAAAACGCAAAATGATTACATATAACAAAATTAAAATAAATTCTAACTTAAGTAACTACCTATATGCTAAAAGAAAATGTATATTTAATACCTTACAATATGGCACAATGGGCGGCCTTATCGCTAAAAGCGATCTCTTCCAGGCAACCTTTGGTTCGACAAGAATTAAGGAAGGGGATGGGTGGGTTGTTAATAACGCGATAGAAATATAAGGTGGATAATACTAATACTTTTACTATTAGAGTAATCCTAATAAAAATTCGTCATAAAAATTTCAAATTTGAATTTTATATTTATCTATTTCATACTAATACTAGTTGTTCCGGTAAACGTTGTTTTGCCATTTAAAAAAACCGGACTGGTTTGTGAATCGTAACCACCCAGGGCGCCTCCCAAACGCATACAATAAAACTCATTCAAATCGGTCTAGCCGTTTAGGAGAAGTTCAGTGACATACACACGTCTCTTCTTTTTCGGTCGTGATCATCATGTAGTAGAGGGGGTAGATGTTGCGCGCTTCACGACTGCTCGCCATCTCTCCCTGCTGGAGGTCATCCTGCTACATTTGTTCAAAGAACCTCCCACTGCAGCCTTGACTTGGTCAGTCCATCGCGTGGGTGACCTCCCGCGCGTTCTGAAGCCTTCTATTTTTCCCAGTACAACGAGGCGCTCAATGGACAGATTTTCACGCCGGGAAACATGGCTGAAGAAAGTCAGGATGCGAGATTGTACTGCTGAAAATAGACGCCGCTTGATACCTAGTTCTTGAAGTATCGAGACGTTTGTGCGAAACTCGGTCCACGAAACCCCAAGCATTCTTCTCCAGCACCACATCTCCAGAGCGTCTATTATACACACGTACAGTATAATTATATATAAAGAAGATTTATAAAGATTCTTTTTTGTTTGTAACGAATAGGCTCCGATACTACTCGACCGATTTTGATAAAACTTGGTATGAGGATACATTGATTCATTGGAAATAGATTGTTTCTATACATATAAAATGCTTTGTCCTGAATGACTGACCAACGCACAGCCTAAACCGCTGATCGTAGAGACCTGAAACTTGAAGGGTGTGTTCTTTGTATGACGTAGGCATCCGATAAGAAAAGATTTTCCGAAATTCTATCCCTTAGGATGTGAAAAAGGGGAGCAAAATTTATATGGGACAACGTGATTCCTTGGTCCAATCTACTTCAAATTTTGCATAAACATTTTTTAGCAGAATTGATGGAAGACGTTTTTATTTATTTTATTGATATTTACTTTTTAAACCATTCAAAGGGGTAGAAAGTGGGGGTGATGTGTTTAGATGTTGATATCAAATCAATAGTTTTAATTAATATTAATAATTTTGATTCAAATTACATGTTATTGTGAAACATGTTTCAAAACTCAATCGGATTTTAAAGTCAACAAAAAACCTATTAGAATTATTTTCGACTTCTACGCGGACGAAGTCGCTGGTAAAAGCTAGTTTATCATAAAATAATGTCTAAAAGTCAATTAAATTAATATTTTTATGATCTTTGGTAGTATATTAATTGTCATAGTTATACTTGCGGCACACCGTTACACACTGACGACCCAGTTGGCACAATGGTCACCATGCCGGACGAACACAGGGTTGCGGGTTCGATTCCCGCCTCAGACATGTATTTATGATTAGATGTTTGTCTGTGGTCTGGTTGTTTCTATATATTATAAGTATATATTTACAAAAGAAAAGTATATATGTAGTATATCCGTTGTCTAGCACCCATAACACAAGTCTAGTTACTTAACTTGGGGCTAGATGGCGATGTGTGGAATGTCCTGCAATATTTATTTTTATTATTATACTTAAATAGATATGAACGCTAAATGCCCTAGTAGCAAAACGTCTAGATAGTGCGTCAAGATAATCGACAAAATCGTGTCTCTATCAGAATTACCTTTTCGCTGAAAGACAATTCAGTTGAATAGCATCAAAGTAGGGTACCTAGCTGGCTGAAAGAAAATTCGGCTGGATGTAAAAACCGTCCAAGTGCGAGTCGGACTCGCGCACAAAGGGTCTCGCACCATGTCATATAGGTGCCCACTTAAATATTTATTTTTTAGTAAACGTCTTGAAAATCGCTAAAATAAGCCAATATAAAAATCTCACAAATTAAGCATTCAAAAAAAAATATAATAAGTATTTATAAATCTCAAAATAAATACAAATACAAGGAATTAACTACGAACTAAATACGAGATATAAACAAATAAAATCTAAAAATTAAATTATATTTTAAATTTATTTTTTTCTGTTTTTACTATTTGTTGTTATACCGGTAACAGAAATCCATAACCTGAGAAATTTTCAACTGTCTAGCTACGGTTCATGAGATACAGCCTAGTGACAGACAGACGGACGGACAGTGAAGTCTTAGTAATAGGGTCCTGTTTTTACCCTTTGGGTACGGAACCCTAACAGAGTACCCCGTCAGCAGAGAGTCAACTCAGCTGGACCACATACAATCAGAATGAGCAATTGGAACAATCTGGAATCTAGACCAGTCCTAGATCGAACTACCAGTGGCGTCGCTAGGGGGCGGTCCGCACCGGGTTTCACCAGGGCTACGATGGTAACATTGGTGAAAAAAAGGCAAAATTGAATACATTTAAAAAAAAAGTACTTTTTTGTTAATTACAAATAAAAAGTACCTAACCATAGTGCATTTTAATTTTTTTATTTTAGGATTAGACTTTATTCGAGTTAATTCGTCACCGGAAGTCATGAGATTTTTCTAAATTTTCTTGTAAAATAGTAAGAAGATTGGTAAAATTGTTCCAATTAACTTTCATGAGGAATGAAGAAATAGGTTTTTGAGGTAAAGAATAGTAGAAATACATTTTTTTTGCCTTTAAAGTAATTTTAATTTAAGTTTTGGGGTGACACTTACAATATTCGCCCCGGGTGCCACCCATGCTAGCTACACCAGTGCGAACTACCTATGCCAAATTCCAAAGAAGACAAAGAAAATAAACAAGATGCTCTGTCTATACCAAAATTAAATTTCTTTGTATCAAAGTAAACATCAAAAACAATCTCGTTTGTGCCTATAATTAGACCTTAAAACCCATGAGATTCTTACGTTAAAAGTTAATTAATAACGGATTTTTGCTATCACGAGAACCTAAGCTTTATACATTAAAGTAAACTCTTCCTTTTGCAGGCAATTAATTTTAAAATGTAATTAATCAGTACTCCTTATCTTCGAATCTCTAGAGAAATTATAGTCTATCTCTTGGAAAATGGGGATGGACTTTAGTCACACTGGCATTGGTATTGATTCAAAGTTTCTCGCACTAAGCGGCTGGTTACGCAGAATTGTGCTTTGACGATTGAGATGTGTCGAATCTTATCTTTGAATCTCTAGAGAAATTATAGTCTATCTCTTGGAAAATGGGGATGGACTTTAGCCACACTGGTGTTGATATTGTTTCAAGGCTTCTCGCACTAATCGGCTGGTTACGCAGAATTGTGCTTTGACGATTGAGATGTGTCGAATCTTATCTTTGAATCTCTAGAGAAATTATAGTCTATCTCTTGGAAAAATGGGGATGGACTTTAGCCACACTGGCATTGGTATTGATTCAAAGTTTCTCGCACTAATCGGCTGGTTACGCAGAATTGTGCTTTGACGATTGAGATGTGTCGAATCTTATCTTTGAATCTCTAGAGAAATTATAGTCTATCTCTTGGAAAAATGGGGATGGACTTTAGCCACACTGGCATTGGTATTGATTCAAAGTTTCTCGCACTAATCGGCTGGTTACGCAGAATTGTGCTTTGACGATTGAGATGTGTCGAATTTATCTTTGAATCTCTAGAGAAATTATAGTCTATCTCTTGGAAAATGGGGATGGACTTTAGCCACACTGGTGTTGGTATTGATTCAAGGCTTCTCGCACTAATCGGCTGGTTACGCAGAATTGTGCTTTGACGATTGAGATGTGTCGAATCTTATCTTTGAATCTCTAGAGAAATTATAGTCTATCTCTTGGAAAATGGGGATGGACTTTAGCCATACTGGTGTTGGTACTGATTCAAGGCTTCTCGCACTAATCGGCTGGTTACGCAGAATTGTGCTTTGACGATTGAGATGTGTCGAATTTATCTTTGAATCTCTAGAGAAATTATAGTCTATCTCTTGGAAAATGGGGATGGACTTTAGCCACACTGGTGTTGGTATTGATTCAAGGCTTCTCGCACTAATCGGCTGGTTACGCAGAATTGTGCTTTGACGATTGAGATGTGTCGAATCTTATCTTTGAATCTCTAGAGAAATTATAGTCTATCTCTTGGAAAATGGGGATGGACTTTAGCCATACTGGTGTTGGTATTGATTCAAGGCTTCTCGCACTAATCGGCTGGTTACGCAGAATTGTGCTTTGACGATTGAGATGTGTCGAATCTTATCTTTGAATCTCTAGAGAAATTATAGTCTATCTCTTGGAAAATGGGGATGGACTTTAGCCACACTGGTGTTGGTATTGATTCAAGGTTTCTCGCACTAAACGGCTGGTTACGCAGAATTGTGCTTTAAGGATTGAGATGTGTCGCAAACGTGACATTTACGATAGAATAAATAAAAAGGAATAACCAAAATTGGTATATAGGTTGAGTTTTTTACATAGTCCTTCAGGGCTATAAGAGAGCGAAAAATGCTGAAAGGAGTTGCGTTCCCGATTTTGCCAAAAACTAAACTGCATCATTAGATTTTAGGAAATCGTTACCCTAGCCAGTAATCGGACATGTTGATTTTGCAAAAAAAACAATCACCTATATTTCAATACCAATTGATAGTCTTCTTCTTCTTCTCGTATAGTGGTGTGGCTCACCTATTGTTACCTATCGAAGTAATGACCGCGCCAGGCGTCGCTTAACCCGCACGACCGTAAACGATCAGCAAGCTTCGCTTAACTGTGAGCCTCCTCGATTGATAGTGTTGCTGATAGAGATTAATACTTGGAAACTAACAGAAATAGCAAATTTTTATAGTAGGACTACTGGGACGAATTAGTTAGTGTCCGTTGCCCCATTTTTGAACAAAGTGATCAGACTAGCGCGGTGGACAGGGACATGGAGTTAAGCAGTTTTCATATAGGAGTTTTTATGGCAGTAGATAGATCCTAGTTTTAGTAGCATAAACATTTTTAACGCGGCCGTAACACTAAAAGCACTTTCACCGCCTTATATTTATATATTCAAAGGGTCTCTTTAGTCTAACAGTATATTCGTGCTTTAAAAATGCATAAGCCAAATCTTTATACGAAGGCAAGTTTGGGCAACATCCTTTAAATATTGAAAAACTTACATCAGGGTTGCCATTACGAAGAAACTTGAGTTTGCAAAAGCATTTCTATATTTTCATGTGGCAAGGGATTTCGGTGGAGTTGACTAAGGATGGGGTTAAAAGTATCGATAATTTACCTGTATTGATAATATATCGATCCAGTGCTAATAATATAATCATTTTTTAATTATTGATTGCCAGTGAGTCTTATAAGTATGGTGCTAAAAAATCAATAACAAAATAAAAAATCAAATATCGATTAGTATAGATAAGATTTGGCCAGACTTATAGCTAAACCTGTCCTATAACCTATTACAAAAAATAATTAGATACTTAATTCGCGTTTTACGAGTATGTTGCTCGGTTCATACGACTAAGTGTAACTGGTTTAAGTACTAACTTAGATAAATGTACTTGGTAACTTAATTGTCGAATGCTTTTATCCAACTAATAAAGTGTTTCACTAATCTAATTACGTTGAGATAAATTAATAAAACTGAAGTCCAAAGCCCCAATTTGGCGATGGACACGACATACATAATAAAATTCGTATAATATATCGTTAAGGGTACAATGTGCCTTTAATCTTAAGGTCAAAATAGACTACAAAATTTCGATCAACCAACAAATAGACGATCATTCCATGTTTTTTGGCGCAAAGTAGGCTTGCGTTTGACCTCATATAAAAATAAAATAAATATTACAGTACATTTCACACATCGCCATCTAGCCCTAAGCTAAGTAACTGGACGTGTGTTATGGGTGCTAGACAACGGATATACTACTTATATACTTTTCTTTTGTAAATACATACTTATAATACACAGACACAACCAGACAACAGACAAATATCTAAGCATAAATACTTGCCTGCGGCGGGAATCGAACCCGCAACCCTGTCTTTGGCAGTCCGGCATGGTGACTATTGTGCCAACTGGGTCGTCAAAATCACCTGATGGGAAGTGACGATAAGGTCGAGGATGTAGCATGCTCGCGTGGAAGGAGAATGACATGCCTGGACAACATGATGGAACGTGACAAATCACTTGGCACCATGACTTACTTTGTCCAGGGGGTGGTGTTAGAAGCCACCGGCGAAGGCCTACCACCGTCTGATTGTCTGCTCTTTAGGATCACCTGGACATTGAAGGCTAAATCGTACCAAGACACGAGCAAACCTGAACCACCAACAACAAAACTTCTCAATCGGTAGATTGTTTATAAGCTATCTACCTATCCAGAATTAGTCTGTTCTGCTATCGCCCTTTTGTCCTTTCAGGGTTGCATAAAATATCAACTCTCAAACATTGAAATATCCCATTAATAATTTACCGAAGGGCGTGTCGCAGTAACCGATAGTATCGATATAAATTATCGACATTTTTCACATCACTATTACCAAATGTTTTAACTTACAGAAATGTCCTCAGTATGACCCGAAAGTTGTTTTACTATCGATATAAAACCTCTATATAGATTTATATCTTCTGAAACTTTTCGCCCGCAGGCTTTACCTGGGCCTTTATTTTATGTGTGTACCAATAAATTTTTGGTGAAAATGTCGAAATTAGTTTTGTACTAGCTTTTTTTGAAGGTTATTATTCTATTGATATTTCGGCGAAGTTCGTTAAATAGGTTTGGGATAGACTTGGATGACTGAGGTGAAAAGTTTTTGCTAGATTTGTTTTGTGTTAATTGGTTTTAGTTTATTCTCTTGCCTATTCTCTTTCTTTTTAGGGTTCCGTATCCAAAGTGTAAAAACGGAACCGTGTTAGGTAAGGGGCTTGTACCTCGACTTTCATTCTAAAGGTTGTGGGTTCGAATCCCGGCCGGCCATGCACCAATGTATTTTTCTTAAGAAAAATGTATGTATGTGCGCTAATTGACATTGCTCTTACGGTTAAGGAAAACATCGTGATGAAACCCGCGGCTTAGTTAGCTCCATAAGTATTAACAAGTTCTCTCCTCTGGACATGGTCGACTAAGCTGAGAGGGTAGTAGGTGCTAGGCAAGCCTACTCCATCCTCTCGCAAAAAGGACCCAATTAAACAGGGTCCAATGGCGGAAAACAGCCTGTGTACAAGTAAGTAAGGGGCTTTTGCGACTTTTTGTAGCGATACAGTCGCAATGCGGTCGCTAGCTGTTTGCCCTTGCCCATTCGAGCGCGATGTTAACGCGATGCTGTCGCGCTTCTGACGCGATTCAGTAACGGTACAGCGTAGGTAGCGCGTTGACATCGCTTCTGTATCGCGTTGCAAATACGACTAACACATCCCTACAAAAAGTCGCCGTGGGCGAGGGCTTTAAGACTTCAGTGTCCGTCCGTCTGTCTGTCATCAGGCTGTATCTTATGAACTGTGATAGCTAGACAGTTGAAATTTTCACAGATTATGTATTTCTGTTGCCGCTATAACATCAAATACTAATAACAGAAAAAAAACATACAACATGGTACGGAACCCTTCACGCCCAAGTCCTACACGTACTTGGCTAGTTTTATATGTTTCGACCCGGGTGAAACGAATTTAGGGGATCAATAAGTAATTTTTTTTTTATCACAGTTTCTCATAAAGTGGATCTTATTCAACCGCTATTAGGCTCATAATCCAACGTATTACACACGCGTGCGTTATGCCTTACCTCGACGCCACTAGTGTGTTATAAGTTATCCTGATAAGTTAAATTGGTATCTTACTGCTAAATACACGTTAGGTAGATGAAACATTCTTAATTTATCTGGGTTATACTGTTTTGATGGATAAAATAAAGTAGGTACCAAAATAGAGGTTTTACTCCAGCAATAAAGGTTGTCTATAAAGTCGGTTTACGAACTATAATTTTACGTGATAACGCCTTAAAAAATGATTAAAAATTTAGTGTTGTTTTTTGTTTTTTCTTTACTTAAATATAGTTTTTTCTGTACCATTATTCTGTTTTTAACCCCCGACAAATGGAAAACATTTTAAAAAATATTGTATGTCAGACGAGGCGTTTAAAAGTATTTTGCATGGCCTTTCGGGAGTATAATTAACAAAAAAATAATGCCTAAAAAATGTAAACATAGACTTATCATCAAATATTTTGTTATTTATTATTTTTTTTCTTTTCAAGTCTTTTCATTTATTCACAACTGTGATAAAAAACGTCGTACGAGATTAAATCCACACATGTATGTGTGGATTTAATCTCGGCGATCTATAGACACCATAAACCGCCTCGATGAAATGATCAATTTACCACACTTGTACTATTTCATTCTTGTACTTGTCCTATGTTTGGGCATTTCAAACTGGTACCTATTACGTATCCTGTCATATTTTTTATGTTTTATTTTATGAATAGCCGTAGATTTTCAGGAATGTTTGGTAACTAACGCTTCGGAAGCTTTAGTACATTTTTCAATAAAAACAACTATTGTAAAAACCTTTCCCAGAATAAATTCAATTGTAAAAATCTGCCTGGAAACCGAAACAATAGTGACTGTGCCTACCTATCCTTGAATATAGTTTCAACATGTTATAATATTTCGCTAACCATTTCCTTTCGGTTTTTAACCATCAAACAAAATATTATGTCAACATTCCTGCTCGTGAACTGTGACTGAAACGAGGATCATGAAAATTTATCCAGCCGATAAACATGGGCGTTCAAATGAACTGTTTCTTGAAGATAGACATTCCATTCAATAGAGTTTTATGACAATTTAAGTAGAAAAAACGAGTAAAGTCTTCTTCCACTGTACTAGAGCATGCTAGAAAGAAACTTAACCAGACAGAGTGGCGTGGTAGATTCTTCGACTTTCATTCTTAAGGTGGTGAGCAATAACGAATTTTTAACTATGTATATAAAATTCTCGTGTCGTGGTGTTAGTTACCTACCAAACTTTACGTTGTCTTGTACCTACTATGATTTTTAACTCAACAAGATTTAACTTAGCAAGAGTTCGGTACAATAATATGTTTTCAATAAAAATATGTATGAAAAGTTTGCTTACTTATTAAAATAATCCTGGACTTTAATGCTGTTAATGTGTTCGTCAGTTTATATTTTGTTGGAATATTACTATGGGCGTGGACCCTAATACATTTCTACATCCGTTTCCGTGTTCGTTGGTAATACAACTTTTTACTTGAATAACCGCCAGTTGTACAGTAAAAATTAAAATTTCAGTTTCAGGGTTACAAAGGTAGAAACTCCAACGAAACCTATCGTAAATATTAATATTTAAAGTAACCCCTGCCCCCTTGTGATATTTTACCTTCATAAATCGTAACTTTAATATGTTATCTTTTAAAGTATATGATTTACTCCAGCGACCCAAAAACAAAAACACGTAATATATTCATTACGATATTATACTACCAAAATACTGTGAAAACAACCATTTGAATTCAATACGAAAATAACTCTGAAAAACCTTATTTAAGGTGAAAGGGTACCTGCGCTCTCTCCATACAAATATCGTTGACTGTTTCCTGAAATTAAGATTTAAAAAACAAAGACAAAATATCAATACATATGGCAGGTCATGGCAGTTATACGTTTTATGCAAAAAAAATTGCCATAGTGTCATTATCCAAAGAGAAAACAGTCGACTACGTTTGTATGAAGAGAGTGTCGGTACCTACGCTTTCCTCTTAATTAAATATCCTTCATTATTGTTTTTAGGGTTTCGTACCCAAAGGGTAAACACGGGACCCTATTAGCTAAGACTTCACTGTCTGTCCGTCTGTCTGTCACCAGGCTGTAACTCATGAACCGTGATAGCTAGATAGTTAAAATTTTCACAGATTATGTATTTCTGTTGCCGCTATAATAATAATTACTAAAAAGGAGAAAAAATATTTATATTAAAGCCCCACTTAAATATTAATAACAGGGTACGGAACTCTTTGTACGCGAGTTCGAATTGCACTCGTTCTTTTCGGTTTTACGGTTAACTCTAAGGAGTTAATAATAAGGGTTTTTATCCTAAATACCGGTATTGAGCGGAATAGATCCGATCTTTTTTATGAAACGGGCGGTTGGCGTATATACGTGGCATATAGGTTACTCCCGATCCCGTGAGAATATCGGGAGAAAAAGTAACCTCTGAACAATGAATCAATGTATCATCATACCAAGTTTCATCAAAATCGGTTCAGCAGTTTCGGAGCAAACAAACAATCAAATTTTTCTGTTTTTATTTAACTCCCGACGCAAATTAGACGGGGTGTTATAATAAGTTTGACGTGTCCGTGTGTGTGTCCTGAAAATCTGATTTTGATTTTGTTTCTTTTGTTTGTAAGGTGAATTAGTCGGAAGTGTTCTTAGCTATGTTTGATCGAAATCGGTTCAGCCGTGTGCTAAATTTAATTTATATAATAACAAACCGTTGCCCGCGACTTCTTCGTACGCGTGGTGGTTTTGTTTATACACATAAACCTTCCTTGAATTACTCTATCTAATAAAAACCGCATCTAAATACGTTGCGTAGTTTTAAATATCTAAGCATACATAAGAACAGACAGCGGGAAGCGACTTTGTTATACTATGTAGTGAAGGTTTATATTATTTTGGTTAGAATTTTGTTCTTAATCTGTATTCAGAGCCGCGAAATGTAAAAATCGGTCTTCTTCTCCTCGTATAATGGTATGGCTCACCTATTGTTAGAATTTTCAGATCGCCTTAAGGCCTCTAACTTGATCTAACGACTGCTACTAGAGGTAGCAACCGGGACCAACGGCTTAACGTGCCTTCCGAAGCACGGAGGGGCTCACGCAAAACCCATTTTTGCCACACTACTAATTGGCCACCCATCGAAGTAATGACCGCGCCAGGCGTCGCTTAACCCTCACGACCGTAAACGATCAGCGAGCTTCGCTTACCTATGAGCCTCCGGTAAAAAATGTACATCCTTAGGACTGACTTCACTTTGATCCCCATATTATATTTGAATGAAAACATGTTAGAACACACCTTTACTAAATAATTAATGCAGGAACATGTTCCTGTGATCCTTTCATTTGGAATCAATGGGAAATGGGATTTATTACTGCTTTGAAATATAATATGGTTCTTAGATGTTGAAGGATCTTTTAGATATTATGTGATAATGAGGTAGCTAATGGGGGGAGTAAATAGGTTAGGAAAGGTTGGGAAAAGGTTTTAGCTTGTTATGTATGAGTGGCTGGTTTTAATACACGTCTAAAGAATATTTATAAAGGCCAATTGTTGCATTTCGATTACAAAAATAGCCCTTAAGGTGAATGAAAATCCCTACCCTTTCACACGCGCGTGCCGCGAGATGTCTCTATCCCTTTTCCCCGCGCGCCGCGAAATTGCCGTTTTAACTGTTTTATGTAATTAAAAGACTCACATCTATTTTAGTGAAAAACTATCTGTACTATCTTATGGGATTTGATGTAAAGTTTATGCAAATATAAATGTTGTACCTGTTTTTTCTTTTTAATTGCCGTAAAATTGAATAAGCTCAAAAAAATGACGATTTTTTTGGATTTTAACGATTTTTTTTCTATCGAGGCAAATCACTCTAATCGTGTTTCGAAGTGTATGACAATACAAAACATTTCTTCATCTTTATGACAGTAGGAATATAATTCTATGGATTTTAGTGGTTGATACCGAAAAACTGTTTCTGAGACACCTCTATCGCGCTTCTGGTCATACCACTTCGACTTAAATTAGCTCAAAATATACCTATCCCAAAATCAACTTTTGGCATTCTCAAGAATCTTTTATGGTTTTTTGTAATCTGAATGATATTGCAATGTAATTTTAAATATTTTATTCCTTATTTTATGCCTTCTGATCATGCTAATTATTCGTCATTTCTTAAATCCCAAAAGTCAATGAGGTAGTACGTATTTCATTGTGCAGGTTCGTTTCTTTCGTGGGATATAGCCCTTGATATCCCACTTGACCCCTGAGTTGTGCTAAAGAAGCAATCCTGGTGGGGGGCTTCGGCCGCGGCATTTACCACCTACCTGCTTGTCGTATCGTCAAGTCAGCTTGTCGATTTGCACGACCAATATCAAAAAACAAAAATATCCAGGTGCTTAATAATACCCAACTATAGAATCGCCCAATCGGAAAACGTCCAAGTATGAAAAAAAATTGAGAGGTGTCAAGGGACACCCGGATGGAACGAAGTTCCTTTCGATTAATTAGTCTCATAAGTCCAAGTGTTCCTAGATAGGTGACATAAAAAATAATTACCCTTCTACAAGTTATACCACTATTGTTTTTTTAGAGTTGCGTAACTCTAAAAAAACAATAGTGGTATAACTTGTAGAATTCCACGTAGCTTTGTCATAGAGCTCTACATTTTGTCAGTCGCTTCTAGCCTATCCACTAGACGCCGAAGTCTGTGATGTCTCTGCAAATGTTTGCGAACCAACATTGTTCGATGCGGGAGATGCAAGCTCTCTCTGTGACGAAGTACCGAGTATAGGGGGAATGTATGTGGATTTAAGTTTAACGAAAACTAAAGCAGGCAATTTTGATAAGTAGATGGTGGTATTGTTGCTAAGTAAATTGGTAGGATTTTAAAAGGAGTTAAACGAGGATATTACTGTTTTTTTATTCAATTACTAGCTGTTGCCCGCGACTCGTGGTAGTTAATTTTATGTACTAAGAACTTTCTCTTGAATCACTCTATCTATTAAAAAAACCGCATTGCGTAGTTTTGAAGATCCAAGCATAAATAAATATATATTGCAGGACATTACACACATCGCCATCTAGCCCCAAGTTAAGTAACTCAGACTTGTGTTATTGGTGCTAGACAACGGATATACTACTTATATACTTTTCTTTTGTAAATATATACTTATTATACATAGAAACAACCAGACCACAGACAAATATCTATAAACTTATCTGAATTTCCAACTACTCGGCTACTGGAGCGGATTACCTTATTAATTAAAATGAGATACAAACAAAAACAAGCACATCCCCAGGACACGACAAGGATATTTAAGAGATTGAAGACACAGAAAAACTATGTGTGTTCCTGATAATATGACTACTTGAGATAATTTTTTTGAGTTTTTGTTTGACAATAATTTTGTCAATTTTCAAAAAACATATTTTTTGTACTTAATATTTTTGAAATTAATATACTGATTACGATGAAACTTGGTAAGAGGATACGTTTTAGCGTAACATAATATTACGTCTTTATCATTATCCCGTTATCCTCGCAGAATAAAGACTGACACAGGAGAAATCGTGGGGCGCTGTTATTTTTTATATAAATACTAGTTTTCGAAAATGGACCAAGGAATCACGTTGTCCCATACAAACTTTGCCCCCTTTTTTCACCCCCTTAGAGGTAGAATTTCAGAAAATCCTTTCTTATTGGATGCCTACGTCACACTAAGAACACAACCTCTAAGTATCAGGTCTCTACGATCAGCGGTTTAGGCTGTGCGATGATCCGTCAGTCAGTCAGGACAAAGAATTTTATATGTATAGATTTTTCTTATCTAAACCCTGTCCACTATTCAGGTCGCTGCTCTTAAGACTAAAAAATACGTCCGTCATTCGGAACATCTTAAAAGAAACGAGGGTCCTCTTAAGGGATTTTTATTCTAAGCGTCGACGCCATCAAGTCTCGAAAGTTAATCGCTTGTCAAGCGAATTTAGGCTATGTTTCATTTGTTCGTTACATTTTTAGATTCAATTTCCCTTGCATTATCCAAAGTTTGTAAAGGGAACATGATAATTTATACGTTCCTATTTTGTTACTTGTTTTCTTATTGGTCATTTATAGAATGTAGCAAAATCTTATACATAATATATCAGAATATTTATACAAAAAATCAGACTGTTTTATGTACAATTACAGTATGTTAAATAGGGACATAAAATATCAAAATATTTTGCACAAATTAATGATTTTTTCTAATATACTTAATAAGTTATAATCTTTTTGCATACCTACTAGATAGATAGATAAACACTTTATTTGTACAACACACAAAACATTTAAAATAACAAAAAAGACGAGAAAGCTTATTAACTACGAAATTGTTCAAACAGGCGGCCTTATCGCTTAAAAGCAGTATCGGGATATTTAGCCCAAAAGATCCGAATTTTAGTAAATAAAGCTAATATGTTATTTCTGTTTGTTTCAGATGTAATCAATAATAATCAAACTGTTTGAAGATTTAAGAAAACGGATTCTAAAAGGTATGTTTTACACAAAAGAGTATGAACTAAGAGTATGGATGGAGACTTATAATAATAGTAGTACATTAGTACATACACGTGTGGTTTGATCATTCCATCCCGGCTTTTTAAACGCGCTCGCGTTCCGCTCGCGTGGAACGGCCGTCTACACCTCCATCAAACCGCCTCCATGCAATGATCAACTTACCACACTTGTATCGTACCACGTTTTTCATTTTAATTTGCCATATAACAGGATAACCTGACACTTTACGAGATTTTGTATTGTTTGATTTTGATAGTATTTGTTATTTGTATTCATATCCTCTATATATTGACAGATTAACGCCTAAGTAAAAAAAATGGCTAATAGCTTTATAAACATTGTAAATAAAGGCGAACGCAGACTTCTAAGTAAATTGTCCACTTATCAAACATTTAATTTAATTCAAAATTATTTATTCATAAAACACATTGACAATAACACAAGGTGTGGGAGCTTCTCTGTTAAGTTCATAGAACTTGTGTTAGAGGAGTCCCCTCTTTGCTGTGGTCTGTAATATGCACAACAATGCAAATTAGCTTAACATTAAGGTAGTTAATAAAAATAAAAAATGCACGCATTTGAATCGAAGTATTTACCCTAATTTTTATAGATAGGGAGAATAGTTATCGGTCAACTTTATTCTCTCTTTCTCTAACGGTTTTTCGTAACGCGTTTAAGTTAACGCGTAAAAAAACTCAGCTAGGTCCCATCGCCAACCGCGATTAGCAACCTGTGTATTAGGTACTAATGGTACTGTCTGACATGCACAGGCGACTGTCATTATTAAAATGCTTCCATTTGATTGTCGACATTTTGTCACTAATAGCAGTTGTGAAGGGCGGTAAAGATACTTGGAACTACTAGTCATGTACACAATCGACTTTTGCTAACAATAAATATAGAAAATAGTTTCGCAGTATTTCTTGATTAGAAGCACAATATAACTGACGTTTTGTATGGAATACTAAATCTAGCGTACTTGTATTATAATATACTAGCGACTCGCTCCGGCTTCGCATGGCTATATTATGCATGTATCCTATCCTACTAATATTATAAATGTGAAAGTTTGTGTGTGCGTGTGTGTGTGTGTGTGTTTGTTACTCCTTCACGCAAAAACTCCCGATATTCCTTCGGGATTGGGACTTACGCGGGTGAAACCGCGGGGCGCAGCTAGTTATACATATAAACCTTCCTCTATTAAAATCCGTTGCGATCTAAGCATACATAGGGACAGACACTGGAAAGTGACCTTGTTTTATATTATGTAATGATCAGTGTTTATAGGTTATGTACTAACATATTTTAGTGGTTGATACCTCGAATTTCATTCTGAATGTGGTGCGTTTGCATCAATTAAGTTTTCAAAGGAAAAAATTATGTGCGCTAATTGACATTGCTCATGGTGCTCGGAAATCCTCGCGATGTAACCCGCGGATATATTCTGTGCCCGTATTGTGTATTGACAAGTTCTTGTATCTAGATACGATCGAATAAGCTGAAAAGATAATGCTGGGTAGGTATTACTCCATGCTCAAGCAAAAAGTACTCAAAAATCATATAAACCAGGTTCCCATGCTTCTAGCATTATGGGAACCTTTGCGCAAGGAACGATAAGGGGCGAGTTTGACCAACTGGTGACTTCATTGATTTGTGTATAAAATGTTAAATATGTATGTCTTTATCTTTCGTTTATCTATACTAATATGATAAAACTAAAGAGTTTGTTAGTTTGTTGGAACGCGCTAATCTCAGGAATTACTAGTTCCAATTGAAAAAATATTTTTCTGTTGGATAGTCCATTTATCGAGGAAGGCTATAGACTTCTTTTCATTTTGAAATTCCCACGGGATCAGGACCTAGGCGGGTGAAACTGCGCAGCTAGTTATGTAATAAATAAACTCGTAAGAACTAATAGGCACCTTGTTGGTTGCTCCCACAGAGTTAAGCTAAAGTTAAGGATCCAATTCCAAGTCTTCGTCCGTCAACAAATAACGTGAATTCAGCCTAAGGCACTACAAGGAAAACAAACAATAATTGTATTAGTCGGAGATCCCTTTAAGGACGACCTTCATCGATCTGCTTAATAGATGAAAAGTATTTTGTATTAAATTAAATAGGCCAATAAATATATTGCAAATGGGTTGCCTAAAAACTTTCAGTCCGAATTTTTTTTTTAGTCTTTTCATTGGTTTGGTCAAAAGACGAATTCCGTACCAATGAATAAATAATTTTTATTTTAACTTAACCTTAATTAAATAATCAGGCCAGTGCAAAATTAAATGACTAATATCGATTTAACTGCCTACCCATGAGTCGTGACGGGAAAAAATAGTCAACCTAAAGTTTGCATATTCTATAGGCTTCATACTTTCCATTGATATGGAATTTGTCTCTTAAACAAGCCAGTGAAATGTTTAAAAAACAAAACAAAAAATTAAATTGGTAATTAATCATATTCTGGACTGATTTTTTTTAGGAAACCCATTTGCAATATATTTATTGACCTATTGAATTTGATATAAAATACTTTCATCCATTAAACAGATCGATGAAGGGATCTCCGACTATATTTAGGTATGTTTTTCTTCTTGTATAAATCGCCGGCGCGGATTGGCTCGCACTCGCACAGAACCGATCCATATGGCAAAGCCTGGAGGAGGCCTTTAAACGAACGGGGGTTCCGTCAAATTAATTAATTGAGCATAAATTTCTCATGAAGCATATGTTATTGCATAATTGGTTATTGTAGTGTAAAAAGTGTAAAAGGGAACAATTAATAAAGGCTTTTTATTTTATATTGTCCAATTGAATTTGGAAATAACGAGTCTGAAATGTCTCAAGTAAATGCTCTATTACTTTGTGAAGCCTTGAATCAATATTGTTTGTCTTCTCAAGTATAAATACCTATTTAAGTTTCCTCAGACAATTCATCTTACAAACAAGATCGCCGCGATAGAGAGAGATGTTCAAACAAAAACAGATACGGTACAAGTTATAAGAAATATTGGATTAATTTAGGCTAATTTAATTTTTATCAAAAATTCCTAATTTTTAATAAATAGCTAAAAAAAGAAAGCATTTATTGAGTACAAACACACGACAAACACAGGAAGAAAGAAATGAACATGACAATGAAAATAATTATTACACTTTAAAAACAAAAAAGTTACATAAAAAAGGTAAAAAAACCCTTAGTTCAGCGTTTAACCACTATCTCACACGATGGTCACGAGTGACGATACGGTCTAAGATATCAGTATGTTTACAAGATACCCAAATACTCGCTAACATTCATTCAGTAAAAAATTTAACAAAATATATCTTTGACATTTGACAGGTGTCAAAGTGACATTTGACAGATGTCAAAATGACAATTTTTTCGACACTTTTCGTTATATTTTAGACAATTAACACATTTTTTTTAAATAATAGCCTATGTCATATTCTGATGTATAAAGCTATATTTTTGTAAAGTTTCATTAAAATCCATCCATACACACAAACTTTCAAATTTATAATATTAGTAGGATTTAAAAGGGCAACTGACAGACCGCTATAATTTAAATAAAGTAAATAAATAATATAAAAGTTTATAACTTGGACCGCATCAAAGTAACATTCATCAGTAAATGCGGCGAGAACTGCTTTAGACTAATTATTGTGAGTGATTTACTTTCACACTCAAAATAGCATCTCTTTTGGGGCGTTTATTAATTGTTATTTATTTTACCCTTGAACTTTGTTTCTAGTTGAAATTTAACCAAACTTAAGTTTCTAAGACTTGTATAGAAATTAGGTGTATTGTTAGTGATTATTTTATTTTAAAATATAGGTACAAGAAATTGGGGCGTGGGAGTCTTAAAAACCGGCCAAGTGCGAGTCTGACTCGCGCACCAAGGTTTCCGGACCATTTTATTCTGTTTTTAGTGTGTAATTGTTGCTAAGCAGAAACAGAAATTCATCATCTATTAAACATTTCAACTGTCTATAGCTGTAACGGTTCCTGAGATTCAGCCTGTTGACAGACAGACAGACAGACAGTGGAGTCTTAGTAATAGGCTCCCGTTTTTACCCTTCTTCTTCTTCTTCTAAGGATTCCTCTCGTTGGCAGTCAGCTCAGAATATTTGACCCGATCCCTCGCGAGGCTATAAAGTTGTGCGGCATCCCTGTCCACTCTCTGATATTCCGCAACCAGGATTTTTTTCCTACGACCGACTTTCCTTTTTCCAGCAACTTTTCCCATCATTATCAATTGTAGAACTTCTTCGTTTGCATTTTTTTGCGTCCATGAGACTTCTTTTTGCGTTTTTACTCTTAGTAGGTTACGATAAAAAAGGGAGCATCGCCATCCGTTCAAATTCTCAATTTGTACAATTAGTGATTTGTTAGCAGTTCGTTCAAAAAATTTGTATAGTAAATTATCAATTCGTAACAAATGTAACATAAGATGCTTCATCTAACATATTGATACAATTTATTAATTTGTACAAATTAGCAATTTGTTATTTGCAAGGTCTGGGAAGATTCAGTTCATATCCAGAACGCTACAATCGGTAATACATAATCGGCCTTCTATACTCCCAACATTCATACAAAGAAAAACTACCAAAGACAATAGGAAGTAGGTTAATGGCACAAAACACAAGTGACAATATTCAATACGAGCACTTTATCTGAAGAGCCATAAAAGTAAGTGGCACTCGACGATTCATTCATAATTCCGTGTCTGGGGTGACTCTTGACACATGCTCGAAGATTGTGAAAAAAAAAGTTCGACGTTTCTTTTAAGTGAGGTTTTTGAACATCCCACTTCTGATGATTGTCTTGTCTTTATAAGTGGGATACCGCTTTTTAAGGTATAGGTACTTAATTCTTATTATAATTTATTTCAAAACCAGAGAGAAATTAGGTCATTAAGTATTTTTATGTGTTTTTAAGCTATTGCATAGCTTTTATCGCGGGCTTTCAGCGCGGCGACGAAATTTAGAAATTCTGTAACGAAAATAAAACCTGACACTTCCCACTCCGCCTACCATGGAGTTCGGCCGAGCGTATATGGTACGACTGTACGAAGCTCGCACGATGCAATACGTGTTGCGCAATGCGTTTTTTTTTATAAAATCGGTCAGAAGGGTTTGATGTTATTAATATTCATATGTATTGGATATTAGGAAAGATAATGTAGCTAATACGTTTTATCAAGTAAGAGGTTGGATTAGCTACATGCGTCAGAATTCGGTCTGATGTAGGTAATTGCTTGGTACACGTTTTGTTTGCAATGAACAGCAACGAAACCACTGAACCGATTTTTATGAAACTTGGTTTAAGGAAACATTGATTCATTGGGAGTAACATAGGCTACTTTTTATCACGATTTTCCAACGGGATCGGCATTTACGCAGGTGAAACCGCGTAGCGCTGCTGGTCTAGGATAAAACAATCATTTTTACCAGCTCATAAAAATCCTCCTCATGGAAGCTAACATCGTGATTTTTTGTATGGTATTTGTATTTCTTTTACAAACCGACATTATCATATATGTACAGTCGGCTGCATAATTGCAGCCCTCGGTAGAGTTCGAAAATTACTTTTATTGGAATGTTTGCATTCTAATATTTTTTTTGATTAATTGATGAGTTAGAAGACTTTAAACTTCATCTAAAGCAGGTGCCTAGAATCTTGCTTGTGTTGAAAACATTCTTATAACAGTCGTTTTGGAGCTCTACGGTGGGTCTACAATTTTGCAGCCAACCGTACATACATGGAATTTCGTTATTTTTTAGGGTTCCGTATCTCGAAAGGAAAAAACGGAACCCTTGTAGGATCACTTTGTTGTCCATCTGTCTGTCAAGATTCTTTTTCTTAAGAACGTGTGGAGGTATCGAGCTGAAATCGTTATCAAATACTCAGTTCTACTGTCCCTTAGAGCTGTGGAAAAATCAAACTTCTAAGCCAACGCAATCAAAAGATACAGCCCTTTATGCCGCAAATTTCCGCAAATTTTTTGGCATAAGCCACCGGTCGGTTAAAATTTAGATGAAACATTATCTCTTTCATCAGTTTTTTTAAAATATCACAATATTTTAAATGGAAATGGGTCTCGGATTTGTATCGATATTGTTTGGACAATATCAAATATCCTTTGAAACGTCGTCCCCTTTTAGTTTAACAATAGCTTGAACTGAAACCGACTGAAAGAATACAACCCTATTATGTTGCTTTGTATTGTGTTTATGTCCGGCATTGTATGTACACTAGTGTACACTAATGTATAGTGGTTATTCATTTATACTTGACGACCCAGTTGGCACAATGGTCACCATGCCGGACTGCCAAACACAGGGTTGCGGGTTCGATTCCCGCATCAGACAAGTATTGCTTAGATATTTACAAGAGAAAAGTATATCCGTTATCTAGCACCCATAACACAAGTCTAGTTACTTAGCTTGGGGTTAGGTGGCGATGTGTGGAATTTCCTGCAATATGCATGTTTATATTTGATGGGATTATGACTTTGTCGGGTAAAACCGCGGGATGCAGCTTCTCACAAAACATACTCTAGATTACTCTAGATAAAAGATAAAAGAATATCTTCACAATGTGAGAAATTATTAAATCCAGCGTTTTTTTTAAATCTATAAAAATGCTTGTAATAATTCGGTTAGTTAAATATGCGGAATAATGCGCTGAAATCATCGAAAATTTCATAACACAAAGATTTTTCATGCAATAATTCGTATTTCAGTAAATTCTTCAGTCACAAAGGGGTCAGGATTACAAATGAAAGCTACAAATCAAATCAATGGCGTTCATAAAAATAAAAAGGGTTGATTTGTTCTCTGAAGTTTCTTTGTTAAAATATGCGATGTAATAATATTATTCTGAGCTTTCTTTATTAGTTGGAATGGATAAAAGAAATAAGTATAATAATTTTAACATGAATATAACAAAAAATAACCAAATATAAATATCCGTTTCGCAAACGTACTCCATTGTCCAACTAAGGAAAACTTAACAAATCAATGACAAAAGATCGACTTAATGCTGGTGCGGAAAGTTTTCTTACTTATGCGGTGGGCGAATAGATTTACACGACTAATGTCGAAAAAGAAAACCGAATATTTCAAGAAAAAAAGAAAATAGGTACGTTTAGGGATTTGCTTAAACTTTATAAAATTAATGACTAGCTCTCATTCGCGACTTTGTCCTCGTAGGTTTTGAACTTTTTAAAAATCTTTCTTGTTATCTGTGTGCCAAGTTGGAGCCCGATCCGTTCATAAGCTTGAGTTTTATTACATCGCTGTGCGATTGGCTAGAGTTGTGAGTTGACATATCGGCCGGTTGAATTATACATTTAAAGAAATGTATAATATCTGAAATGCCATTATATACTCACCTATTATATAAAGAAATGGATAATATCCGAAATGCCATATAGTGTCGAACTGAGATGCATTATTTTATTAAGCTTGTTTCACACATTTAATTGAATTATATGACACAAAATCGGCGCGTGCGCCCGGCGCATATAATTAATAAATTAAATTTTAAAAAGTAAGAATATGTACTTAATTGGCAGTAAGTTTAGTTAATCGTTTTAGTTTATAATTACCTAATTTAAGTGCCATAGAGTTTTTGTTCAGTAAATGAAAAATAAACAACTTCGTAAACTTAAACAAAATTCACATGAATTTCCTAACGAGTTCACACGAAAAAAAGAAAAATATTTTTGTTATTCATCATTATCTTGTTACAACGTGTTTACAAAATATAATATTAAGAAATCTGCAAGTAACTTTATTATTACAGTATCAGTTACTCTCTGACACCAATTTTCGCAACACCCGATATCATTCCACACTACACCTGACAATTTTGTGACGTAACTGAAGTCATCAAAATGATGCGCGAAAATAAACACAAACGTTTAATAATTAACTGATAAAAAGACCTTCTTTAATAAATATAAATAAATAAATATTACAGGACATTCCACACTTCGCCATCTTGCCCCAAGCTAAGTAACTAGACTAGACTCGAACCCGCAACACTGCGGGTTCGATTCCCGCCTCAGACAAGTATGCTTAGATATTGGTCTGGGGTCTGGTTGTTTCTATGTATTATAAGTATAAATTTACAAAAGAAAAAGTATATCCGTTGTCTAGCACCCATAACACAAGTCTAGTTACTTAGCTTGGGGCTAGATGGCGATGTGTGGAATGTTGTGTAATATTTATTTTATTTAATAGCGTAATTGACACACAAAGCACTTCGTACTTTCTTCTCAAAAAATTCTATGCATAAAAACTAATTTTATGCATAGGTCAATTTTGAGATTTCAGTGGAAATTTTCCGCGAAAATTGTGACACTAGCACGGTTCTAAATGCCCGAGTAGCGTTGACAAAAAGCCTTTTTTGAGGGGGAAAATGGGTAATTAGGTCATAATAAATTAATTAGCGGAAATTAAGTTCCTTCTTGGGAAATTCGTTAACAGAAGTACCTTAAGGCGGCCGGCAATCATAATTAAGTTATTTATTTAGTGTAACATCTTTTGTTACTTAAGACTTTTGTGTTAATTTGCAATAAAAATGAGCGGTTTTAACCGACCTAAATAAAATAGTAGCTAGTTCACAATCTGTATTTCGAATAGCAACAATTTTCAATTTAAATGTAGATACTATATGAATTCAAATCTATCTGCCCTCCAATTCAATCCCTCCACATTTTTGACCATTTGCTGTATAAACAGACTAGCAGCGCTTCGCGGTTTCACCCGCATAACTCCCGATCCCTTTGAAAAATCTTGATAAAAAGTACTGTACTTATTGTCAATGAATCAATGTATCCTCATATTAAGTTTCATCTAAATCGGTTTAGTAGTTTCGGAGTCAATGCAAACAATTAACTATATAAGAGAAAATAATTATAGATAGTAATAGTAATTTATATTATCATCTCTTCAATTGAATTAGTTCTATAAAATAAAACTTTAATGACTTTGTCTGATGTAGCCATTAAAAGCAATCAACTGATTCCAATAGAAAGGAAATTAAATGTTATCGGCCTTAAACATTTCAAGATACTTAGATAGATTATTGTACATGCACGCACAACAAATATATACATTAAAAAAAATGGGTGCGTTTATTTATGTCCGCGCGTGTTAAGTTATACTTCTAGAAGTTAAACGTCCGTCTGTCTGTTTGTCTGTCCGTCCGTCTGATATTTATTTTGCGGGCAGCTTCAACCTGTTATTTCAGTGTTACAATGATGCGCGTGCATCTTAAAATTTCACTCTTGCAGCTTCGATCTGTTTTAATTTTGGATTACGCAGCTACTATATGACTTTTGTGTTACAGCTGCGCGCATATCTTATAATTTTACTCCCATCCTTTTTATGCAGGGTTATTGGTAATTATACTAGCAACCCGTTGAGGGCTACTTCTGTACACCTAAACAAATAACTTTTGTTCTACGAATTTGAAAATTCGACATTTTTTTCGAAAATTTAGAGTTTGGGTTTACCTGAAAATCAGCTGTTCCTTACACGGAGTGTTCATTGACGTTAAAATTTTACTTATTTTTTAATTTTTATCGACTGTTCTTAGTCTGAATGACCATTGTTTTAAAAATCAGCTGTTTTTATAATTTACGTAATCTCAAAATTTTCATATTTTCTTCGAATTTGCTAAAGTCGTAGAACAAAAATTGTTTGTTTAGGTGCACAGAAGTAGCCCTCGACGGCTTGCTAGTATAATTACCAATAACCCTGTAGAGGCCAAACACAAAATGCCTGTCGCTTTAAAGAAGACCATGGAACTTCCTCGACGTCATCGTCGCTTTCCATCAGTGAGGTGAGAGCAAACCCAAGCCCATTTTATGCTAAACAGGACCTACTCCCATCGGCCTCTGCAGTACCTATTTCTAAAGAGCATACTGCTAACAATTTCTTACAATGAGTTAAGAAACCTATTCACTAAATAAATTCACCTGTGAGTTTCTCTGAAGAGGAAACCATCTTAACAAGGTAACAATAAGCTGAAATCGAGCGCGATCGATCATCATAATGGACGGTAAACAATGGATTATTTCGAGCACACTTCGCGCGTAAATGGGGTAACAGGTTAATGTGTTTCATCAGAATATTCCTTTGGAGTTATGGTTGCGGTGCTTTTAGCCGACTTTACGTTAAGTGGTGTGCTTACTTTACATATAATTCGTTTGATCGAGTTTGGATTATCCTCCTTTGATATGGAAAAAATATAAATAAAATAAATAAATGACGATGATGCCTTAAATAAATATTTTGTTTATTATACTTATTTTTGTATTGATGACCCAGTTGGCACAATGGTCACCATGCCGGACTGTTAAACACAGGGTTGCGGGTTCGATTCCCGCTTCAGACAAGTATTTATTTATGCTTAGATATTTGTCTGTGGTCTGGTTGTTACTATGTATTAAAAGTATATATTTACAAAAAAATTAAATAAGTAGTATATCCGTTGTCTAGCACCCATAACACCAGTCTAGTTACTTAGCTTGAGGCTAGATGGCGATGTGTGGAATGTCCTGCAATATTAATTTATTTAAAATTGTAGCCATGAATATGTTGACGGGCTAATATTTAATTAATATTATTCCACCATACCTCCTTCGTCGTTCCCTCAATGCTTAAGATCGTGACTGGTGACTGTATTCCTCCAATTCCAATTCATCGATAGATTAGAGTAGAATAAAAAGTGGAAAAAGATCCTTTAGTAAATTTGTTCACTGAAAAGTAATTATTTTCCCGGGCCTTAATCTCGTAGTTTTATTTTTATTTCTCTTACCTCGATGTTTCGTCAATGTTACAATAGTCATGGTCGCGAGGAGACACAAAGGAAGAGAAATAAAAAAAAATACGTGATTAAGACCCGGGAAAATAATTACTATGAATACAAATCGTGTGAGTTTAAAAAGTTTATTTTGTTCACTTATTTACATACCTATATACTCTGTGGTAGAACAGAGCTTTATATTAACACAACGCCTACGTCAGGTTTTTTTTTGGCGGGAACGAGTTAACAACATGTCGTGCTGCAGTTTTATTTTCATGAAACTTAGATGTAACGCGAGTTGAATTGTATAATTCTGGTGGAATGTTATTCAATTTAGTTCTGTGAAAGTGCACAAGTGTAGTGAAAGTAAAAATCAGTGTCAAACATGCAGTTTTCACGTTGCCTCCAAATCTCCTATTAAGGTTATGGTAAACTTGCCACCGCTTTACTATAACCCCTGACTTGACGGACTATGACGACTTTGACTGTATTGAAACACTTTAGGCCCGATTTATGAAAAATCGGGTCACAATTTGATGCAAAATATAACTTGATACTGGCTAAATGCACACGTGCGAAGCCATAATAAAAGAAAAAAAAAAAAAAAAAAACGCCTACGTCATATTTTTGGCGGGAACGAGTTAACAACATGTCGTGCTGCAGTTTTATTTTCATGAAACTTAGTTGTAACCCGAGTTGAATTTTATAATTCTGGTGGAATGTTATTCAATTTAGTTCGGTGAAAGTGCACAAGTGTAGTGAAAGTAAAAATCAGTGTCAAACATGAAGTTTTCTCGTTGCCTCCAAATCTCCTATTAAAGTTATGGTAAACTTGCCACCGCTTTACTATAGCCCCCTGACTTGACGGACTATGACGACTTTGACTGTTTTGAAACACTTTAGGCCCGATTTATGAAAAATCGAGCCATAAATTGATGCAAAATATAACTTGACACTGGCTAAATGCACAAGCCGTGCGAAGCCATAATTAATAGAAAAAAAAGCCTACGTCAAAAACTTAATTTTTCTCTAGGTTTGCGATACTATAGTTGTTTTTTTTAAGACGTTTCAATATGATCGCACAAACTGTATGACTTCAAATTAATAAAAAAATATACAAAATTGTGTGGCACTCGGGGACTGCCGCGGTAAAGCTATTGCATCGTACAAGCTTCGTACAGTCGTACCATATACATACACGCTCGGCCGAGCTACATATAGACGAAGTGGGGGGTGTTAGGTTTTATTTTAGTTACGGAATTTCTTGATTCGGTCGCCGCGCTCAAAGTCCGCGATAAAGGCTGTGCAATAGCTTAAAAATTACTTTTGGCTTTTGGTAACCCTGACTCGAGTGGACCTACTTCACTTTGCCACGACTTAATGACTCCGTTTTAACCCGAACACTACAATAATTAAAACAATCATTAACCCTTTCATTAAACAAAAAGGTCGCATCAATCATAATTTTATAAAATAGCAGAAGTAAAAAATTACTGTAAATAAAGGCTCTAGACAAACCAGCGCGATTAGTCGCGCGACAAAAACGATATCGATAAATAACTAATTTTGATAGTCGGAGTATTTTTAGAAACATGCCTAAAATAATAAGAACCTATGGATATGTTTTATTTACTTATTCCCCAACTTGCAAAATATTTGTAATCTTGAACTTAGTGGGCATGATCATAAAAAAAAGAAACAAAAATGTTTTCATGCATGCGTGTTTTCAAATTAACATTGTACAAATATAATAATTTTGATTGTGACTCTGAAAAAAACTTGTAACACAATAAATACCCATTAAGAGGTAAGGGTACCGGGGGCTCTCTAACAAATGTAGGCGACTGTTTTCTCACTGGATTTTGACACTAGAGCAAATATGTTTGTTGCATAAAACTTATAGATAACTGCCATGACCATGCTCCTATGTTTTTTTTTGTTTTTTTTTTAATCTTCATTTCTATGATAATTAGAAAATGAAAAAAAAATGACAAAACAAACACAAAAATATGTGTGAAAAATAAGTGTCATTATCCAGGGAGTAAACAGTCGACTACGTTTGTGTGGAAAGAGCGCCGGTACCCTTTCACCTTAAATGCAAAAATAATAACGTTTAAAACCAGGTTAAAAATCGGTTAAGCTATAAACATCACACCAGGGGCACACTCGCAGTAGATATGGGGAAACTCCTTGTTTTAACCGAAGAATTTTGATATATCGATAACTCAAAGGGTTTTGATTAGCAACATCCGTTACAAGTTACGACGTAGGTATTTATGACGTCACTTCCATCATTTGACGTACCCTTCTCACCCATTTTAACGTCAGTTACACTACACGTCAAAAATCCTTTAGAAAGTAAAAAACCTAAAAAATATGTTTTGACTGTTTCCGGCATTAGGTAAATATGTATTTTTTTACATTCACACAAAGGATTGTACAATCCACCGTAATATGTTATCTTTAATCTTCTTTGTTTTTTCATTGATATAAAATAATAAAAATTTAGTCGTATATGTTTGTACAGAGCGTGGTGGGTAAAGTTGCCTGTCAACAGGAATGGAGCGGAGCTGTTTTCACCAATAGAATTGCATAATAACTCCGCGTGTGGAGTTATTGTGCAATTCCATCGGTGAAAACCGCTCCTGTGGAGAGTCAGTCAAAGGGTTATCGCAGAACAGAGATTTTAAATTAACTAGCTGGCGCAATATTTAATTTATTGTGACGTCACATATGACCAGCAAACCATTAAGACGCTTCTAACGATACCGCAATTGTTTGAAGTTAGGTGGGAACAGATGAACATACATACATACACATCAAAAACGTAACCCTCCCTTTTGGCTTTGCCGTAGTCGGGTAAAAATTTGTTATAAAACAAAAGATTATAATTTGTACAAACTAGCGATTGACCTGTCTGTGGCCTTAAAATGGACAATCGAACAGCCGGAAAAGGGATCAGTTTTGTCACATTTTGCGTTGAATTCAAAAGGCAGTCACACATGTTGGGTTTTAAATGTTTACTTTGTATACAATAACGGGGTAACGACACCAGCTGGTGGGATTTGGGGCAAGGCAAGTGAGGTAGCGAAAATATACAATTATAATGAACGCCAATGAACTTGTCCGTGAAGTCTACGCCGTGGGGTAGGCGCTCCGGCTGCCAGTTCTAAGGGATGATTATCATTAGACCGGGCTGAGTCAAGAGCTCGTTCATATTACATCGGGTTATTTATATATTACAGCCGCCAAGGGGACATTGGCCGAGACATTGCAGATAAATTGCAAGAATGCCGCCTACGCTGGTACGGTCACGTCTTGCGAAAACCGGTTAGTTACGTGGGGAACAAATGTCTTGCCATGGCGCCTCCGCCGGGTCGTGGCAGACTGGGTAGACCCAAGAAGTGCTGGCTTAACGTCGTAAAAAATGATATGCGTGCAAATGGCCTTACAAACCAGGATGCTGAAGATTGTGCGAAGTGGAGGCGTAAAAGCAGGAAAGCGGACCCCGGGCTCCCGAGAGGGATGCAACCGGGAACATCGCTCGGATGATGATGATGATCAGCCGCCGAGGGGACGGGGCGGATCCATGGAATAGACGAGCGTCGTCAGCGACGGGACACGGATAATGTATGTTGCCACGCATGACTCCTACGATGTGGAGGATACTTATCTACAAGTTCGGAAAAGATTGAGGCTCATCGACAGCTTGTCTGTGCAATGCGATAAGTCCAATCAGCCATATTAGTGTTATTTCCAGAGGATATCAAAACATAATTTAAAAGTGGTTCATCTCTTATTGTCGCTACTTTAACGGGAAAAAAATAGGTGGTGAAACACGGACAGACGGACAAAAGAGTGATCTTAGAAGGATTCCTTTTATTTTACCTTTTGAGGTACGGAATCCTAAAAACGCAAAATTTTATGGTCCACATATCCAGCTTTAAGCATTCAAATTACTTGCTTACCTTTGGGTTGATTCTTCATAAATTTTTGGCCCTGTATGAATCATCTAGATAAAAAAGCAATATCCAGCGCAAAGTATTTACTTAAATTTTATGGTCTCAGCATAAAGTAATTCATGCTTAGTTTCCTTTAACTAATGCTATAGCACTTTTTCAACCTGCTACCTGCCATGATTTGTCCTACACCCAAAACGCTGATATGTTTTCCAAACACAAACATTCACCGTCAATTCGGGATGCAAGCAAATAACACTGACTGTGTGTGAAACCCGATATTTCTCCGGTAGTCCACAGATGGTCGTCTTTTGTCACTTTCTGGTATGGGATGTGAGAAAGAGAAGGGAGTTTGATTGTTGATTATATTATGGCTATTGTGTTAGTCTAGGAAAGAGGGAACTGCCACGTCCGTAACCATATTTATTCTGAATCCCTTCAGCAGTTCAAATGTGCTGCTGGTGCTGAAACCCTTAAAACAGAATATATTAAAGACCAGCTGCTTTGTTTTACCCAACTAACGGAAGACGACTATTCGACAAACTCTGTCGAAGGCGGTAAGAGAACTGATTTCTAGTAGATTCCGTTGCACAAGATCGTGAACAACGGAAGGGAGTAGAGACCTTTGCCCTGCAGTGGAGACACCATGGTCTTATAATAAATAAGTATCAGGGTGAATAAGGGCCACCATCTTAAATAATAACTAAATATCTCGTAAAAATGGGGAAAGCTAACTTAATTGTCAATCTGAAAAACAATTCAATTGTTTATTTTCTTGTTATTTTATCACTAACTATCGGTTTCACCCGCGTAAGTCCCGATCCCGTGGGAATATCGGGATAAAAAGAACCCAAAACCCTTCTCGATAAATGTACTATCCAACGCAATAAATTTTTCAATTCGAACCAGTAGTTCCTGAGATTAGCGCGTTCAAACAAACAAACAAACATAGATTAGATATTCAGGTTTTTAAAAACCTTTAGTAGCTCTTACTACCTGCAGGTTTAAATAGGACAACTATGCCTATGAAATTAATAAACTAATGTAGGTATCAAATACACAATCCATTTAAATAACGTCAGACGGAAACAACAATAAAAAATTAGGTAACATCTGCATGAATGCATGAGTTTCATGAATGTAGTTCCCGAACAAATATGAATGAATGACGTCATTCGAAATATGAATCATGTTGTCTTTTATTGTTTCACGCGGCTCGTGTTAACCGATATATACTAACACATGAACGCTGAGTAGTTTGTTGACGTAAAGCAATTTTTTTTAATCGTTAAGAAAAGTAGGGGTTCACTTGCTTAAACTAAATTAAAGGACGTAATGGTATAGATGCGTCATAAGGTGTAACGATAGATGTGAGTAAAGTGGATGAAAGTTTTCTTAGAAGGTGTATTGACGAGTTCTTTACTCTGGACATGGTCGACTAAGCTGAGAGAGAACAGGGTTCTGGGCAAGAATACTTCATCGCTACAGCAGCACTCTCATATAGTTGCTGTCGCTATTTAAATCATCCAGAAATTATATTCACAATACTCTTACGGTGAAGGAAAACATTGTGATGAAACCCGCGACTTAGTTCCTCTGGACACGGTCCAATAAGTTAACGAGTGGTATAAGCCTGTGGCCCTTGATTCACAAAAAGTCGGAAGGCAACCTAACCGAAAAAAAAATTGGCCAATCTTTCACTCCCGCAACTTTTGACGTATTGTCGTCCTTGTCTTTTCAATTTTATTCGTTTCTGTAGCCTTCAGATGGTTTGTGAATCGGCCGGCTGCGGAAGCCCACACTAGTCCTAGGCACTGGAACGCCTTAATAGCATGGATCAAAGTTTCTGTCGCAGTATAAATCATCTAGATCAACTTAAATGAAACTTGTATAACGGTCCACTGTAAATTATGTATACATATTGTCATAATAATATGTTTAACGGCGTAGAAAATAAAGCTGATAATTGATTGCAACTACAAGATATAGAGAAGCTGGAAGGAATTTGAAGCTTGCTTGATGGGCCATCAATTGTCAAGGTAGATTTAATTTTGACTTGATGAGTTCGGTTGGAATGTTAACACATTAACATTTTCTAGATGTATCCATTTGAGGCATGAAGGTATTTGTTTATTTGGATGGAGCTGGAATAGTTTAGGCAGATAAAATGGATTTAAATCTAAGAATAAAACAATATTGGTTAAAAGCAAGTCTAATAGCACAAGTGTAGGGAAAATTCCGATAAATCAAAAAGTTGAAAATCAACGTAATTTTTTGTACTTACAAGTTTTTGCGAAAATGTTAATTTGCCCATATCTTTTTATCGCTTTGACTCAGGATCTTGATTTTTATACACCTAATAGGGACTATAGACCTCAGTACCTGGTATGAATTTCGACTTGCTAGTTCCATCCATTCCTGAGAAAATCGGTGATGACACACGGACAGACAGACATGAAGTGATCTTAAAAGGGTTCCTTTTTACCTTTTGCGGTACGGAACCCTAAAAAGGATTATTCAATGAGGAAAAACCAAAGAAGGCACCCAATTCACAGTGAAACTAATTTAACAGATAGAAGTAATCGCGTTTATATTTTTATAAGACAAATTTTTACCTTTGTCTGTGACCATGGCATCTGCAAAGTTCTCGAAACGTCAGGTTTGAACAAAAAAACGGAATTAAACGCTATAAATTTATTTTATTATGTCTTCAAGTCGCGAAAACATTAGAAAATACTATGAGGCACCCAATTGTCATGTTTTGGCCAAGTTTTTCCGCAGTCAATGGTTATCAAACGTTAAACATATAGAAGCAACACAAGCTCAATACTATCAAAACCGCCATTTTATTGACTATATTTTTTTTGTTTCTGGACATCCTTTCCGTAAGGAGTTTCTAAGGTCTTTGGGATGGCACCCCAAAAAAGACGTTTAAAAAGCACATGTTTGGTAAATCTTTGGTTTTCTGTAAACGTCTGACATTGTTCAGACGTCTAGGATATGTCGGACGTCAAATGTACCTAAGGAAATATTATCTATACATATAAAATCCTTTGTCCTGAATGACTGACTGACTGACTGACGGATCAACGCACAGCCTGAACCGCTGATCGTAGAAACCTGAAACTTGGAAGGTATGTTTTTTGTTTGACGTAGGCATCCGATAAGAATGGATTTTCCGAAATTCTACCCCTAAGGGGGTGAAAAAGGGGGGCAAAGTTTGTATGGGACAATGTGTTTCCATAGTCCATTTTCGACTTCTACGCGGACGAAGTCGCGGGCAAAAGCTAGTTATTGGTAAAACTTTTGCCACTTCCAGTAAAGTATAATTTGTAATTTATCTTATACATTGGTCAATGACAGGATTATTCCACTGTTAGGACGCAGACATAATACTTTTCTATCGACCGATAGCTCGCTGACCACACGAAGGCCGGTGGACGTCTACTTTGTTTATTTGACGACCCTGTTGGCACAATGGTCACCATGCCGGACTGCCAAACACAGGGTTGCGGGTTCGATTCCCGCCTCAGACATGTATTTAAGCTTAGATATTAGTCTGTGGTCTGGTTGTTTCTATGTATTATAAGTATATATTTACAAAAAAAAGATATATAAGTGGTATATCCGTTGTCTAGCACCCATAACACAAGTCTGGTTACTTAACTTGGGCCTAGATGGCGCTGTGTGGATTATAAAAACCGGCCAAGTGCGAGTCGGACTTGCGCACAAAGGGTTCATTACCATTATATTCTGTTTTTAGTTTTATTAGTTATAGCGGCAACAGAAATACTGTCTAGCTATCACGGTTTATGAGATACAGCCTGATGACAGACAGATGGACAGTGGAGTCTTGGTAAAAGGGTCCCGTTTTTACCCTTTGGGTACGGAACTCTAAACACGGATCGTGATCGCGTTTAAACTACTAGTTATTTTAATACTGGCTGCGCCTCGGTTTCAGGTAAGTCCCGATCCCGTGGGAATATCGGGATAAAAACTAGTCTTAAATCAGATTTCAAGCTATCTAGATACCGAGTTTCATCGCAATGTTCCAGTAGTTTTTGCGTGAAAGAGTAATAAACATACATAATTTAAATAGATAAATATTGCAGGACATTCCACACATCGCCATCTAGCCCCAAGCTAAGTAACTAGACTTGTGTTATGGGTGCTAGACAACGGATATACTACTTATATACTTTTCTTTTGTAAATATATACTTATACTAGCTATTGCCCGCGACTTAGTCCGCGTAGAAATAGTAGATTTTGCGACTATAATTTTAAATTTAAACTATCCTATCTCTCAAGTTGGATCGAACTGCACATGGTGTGCGAATTTTATTATAATCGGTTAAGTGGTTTAGGAGTCCATTGAGGACAAACATTGTGACACGAGATTTATATATATTAAGAAGATTATAAGACATAGAAACTTACTTGTCTGAGGCGGGAATCGAACCCGCAACCCTATGTTTGGCAGTCCGGCATGGTGACCATTGTGCCAACTGGGTCGTCGCATTTCACATTTATAATATTAGTAGGATATATACCCGATGTTTGGAAAAGTCTGTAATCTGTGCTTGCCTTTAACGACACGTTTTATTAAAATAGTAGTCAAATAAAGTAATATTTACATATTTTGAATTTATTGCTGTAATTATTGAAATTAATGTTTCACTGATTTATTAAAACAAAAGCTTTATCGTTTGCAGTTAAATTGAGTTAAAATTTGTTCAATTTTTTCTTAATTTAGGTAGAAGCCTTGATCTGAGACATCGCGGTTTTTGTCCTTTAATCCAACTTCCTTCTTCCTATCTCCGTAAATTTTAACCACATAGTGGAGTAGTTTGACTACGAGGAAATTTATTCCTTTAGGCCGAACCAGTTAGACCAGAAAGTTACTGATTCTGCTCATGTTTTAACTTAAAACTCTATTACCTCAACTACTGAAATTCTAAAAATCAATAAGATTGGAGCAACGGTAGGTGCTCAAGTTAACGTCGAACGAACATAACTTAGATATATAGGTAGATAGATAACTTTATTTGTACAACACAGAAAGAAACAGAACACTATATACATAAACTAAAGTAATAGCTAGAAAGTATAAGTTGCACAAATGGACGGCCTTATCGCTGAAAGCGATTTCTTCCAGGCAACCTTTGAATGGAAAAGAACTGATTCAGCTTTAATGGTAGGTTGTGAATTTACTCAAGCAGGATACCAAACATAACCTATAACAGGTGATAATATAAAGTATTTACATACATATGGCTTTATAATATCTAATCATACACACGATACATACCAATATATCATTATATACATAGATACAAAAAAAATACATACATACATAAATAATACAGGTAAACATACGGATATTAGACAGTACTGAGGTAGTGATCAGTTACCATAGATTTGAAAATGGGTAGGGACTTAGCAGATCGGATGTGTTGAGGCAGGGAATTCCAGAGTATCACTAAGTGAAAAGAGAAGGATTTTTTTGTAGAAAGTGCATACCTAGTTACAAAAAAAATAACATGCATACCTAGTTACAAACATATAAAGATACAAAGATTCAAACATACAAAGATACATAATTACAAACATACGAAGATACAAAGTTACAAATATAAAAAGCTACAAACACAAAAAAGTCACAAACATACAAAGTTATGTACATACAAAGTCACAAAAATACAAAGCTACAAACATACAAAGCCACAAACATACAAAATTACAAAGAGACAAACGCGTCACACCACTAAACTTTAGCTCGGTCAAAAATACTTATTAATAAACATTGTAATAATGCAAGAAACAGACTAACAGACATTCACCCATTAACTCGCCTGCCACCGCCGCCCGCCGCGTCTGGATAACTCATCATCTATAATTATATTCTCAGGATGTCTGCTATGTCTGTATGTTTGTTGTTCTATATACGGAATCATTGTTTTGCTATCCTACTAATATTATAAATATAAAAATTTGTGTTATTTGTTTATTAATATGCGAATTAGAATAAAAACAGTGGTTAAAAATCAATCAATATTATTTCTCCTTAATTTTACTAGAACCACTGCCCCTCGCTTTGCCATAGCGATGCTCTTATCGAACTAAACTACGGGGTCCTCTTGTCATTCAGAAATTTCTAAAACCTATTTTATTATTACGACGGTGAAAATTATTATATAATTTAAAAAATAATCAAACAAAGTTACCCAAACCCGAACAGCCATAAAAAGTCGAATTGTGAAACTCCTCCTTTTTTGAAGTCAGTTAAAAATACATTTTATTTTCAGTATATGCATGTGGGTAGTTTCAATTTAAGTGTCAAAGGGTTTATAAAACCGACGTCAAAAAAGTTATTTTCAACCCATTTTTCCTTGAAAATTAATTCGCTTTTCATGTGGTTTTGTCAGCCATCCGGACACAAAATGTAATGGCATTGAAAAACAACATTATCTCTGTTATTAAATTACTTTAATAAAACAATTAAACGGATAAATTTAAAAACAACATGAATAGTTAAATTATAATTAAATATTGCAGGACATTCCACACATCGCCATCTAGCCCCAAGCTAAGTAACTAGACTTGTGTTATGGGCTAGGCAACGGATATACTACTTATATACTTTTCTTTTGTTAATATATACTTGTAATACATAGAAACAACCAGATCACAGACAAATATCTAAGCATAAATACATGACTGAGGTGGGAATTGAGAACCTCCTCCAGATGAAAAATAATTGCATAGTGTATTTCACTTTTTATTTTTTTGATTGTGTGAATATTTCAAAGTATTAAACACACTAATATTTCCTGACAATAATGCTTATCCTAATAGTGTTTCCGCATGCTTACGCAGTTATGCATTTTACTTAGAAAATATTTCTATATTTCACTTCCAATTCCTGCTAAAACTCCAACATATAAGTTTAGCAAGTTTAACTCACTGTCAATTCGCGGTCACTATTTATTTAGACTGTCAATCGAAAATAGCTTTTATCCCAAATAAATAAGGTACACGTATCTGTCAGTGTCCAATCATCGTTGGTACAAATCAGCGGGGTTGGATAAACAGGACCAATGTCAACAAATCGATTGATTACTTAACATGGAATAAATATTAGGCACAGAGAGTACACAGTTTTTACGACGTGTTAGAATTTATCAGGACTGTAGAATTGGTTATTTGTTTAGTTTCACATTTTAAGAATTACTCATCAATTAGTTAAACATTTCAAGAATTAGTCATTCGTTAAGTTGCACATTTCAAGACTTAGGCATTTAAAGGGTTAGCACATTTTGAAAGTTGGTCATGTTTAAAGTTGCACATTTCAAGACTTAGACATTTGTAGAGGTGCACATTTTAGAAAATTAATCAATTTACATGCGTGATATTGTGCGTAAACAAAAGCTAAATTATATGAAATTAAAATTAAATTTCAATAACCACAGAGCTGTCATTATTTAATCAGTTTGACACTTTGACAGTTGGTTAAGCATGTTTAAGGTCTTAAATTAATTATTTTTTATTATTATGGGCAGTTCTATTGTGTACGTACACTGTGTGCGAGTGTGGAGTGTGCACATTAAACTGCCCATTTCAAGAATAAGTCATTTACGCACGCATTATTGCATATTTCAAAATTGGATATGGTTTTTTTTTGGATGAAACAAACATATTTTGGGTTTAATCGAACTCAATAGAAATGTTTACACTAGACTTTGCTTCAAACTTGCACCTTTTTCAAACTTTTTCAAAGGTGTTTCACGTTACAAGCCTATAGAAAATAGGATACATTTTCACGCCCACATTGTGCCCATCAGTTAATTAAAAAAGTTTATCCACTCTGTACACTCTTGCTCTATGTACGGCGTTGTAATTAAGCCGGTTGTTTGTCGAGAGGCTGGTTAAAATTGGTGCATCCGGCGCGGGTTGTGTGCCAATTTAGTAAAAGAGGTGTTATGATGTTTACACATTACGTGCCCGTTATTATACACGCATGGTGATGGGGTAAAAGATTTATGGTTATAATTTATTTAGCGGTGTAATAACTCGGTTTTGCGTTTATAAACACAGACAGAAAGAAAAACGTTTATAAGGCAAGCCTATTATAGAAGAGAAACAACTTGCTAGGTCTACTCGTTCCTGAGAAAATCGGTGGTGCTGGGTTACACACGGACGGAGAGACGGATAAGAGAGTGATCTTATATGAGTTCCTTTTTTTGACCTTTTTACTATGAAAAGAATTGTAGAGAAAAAAATTGTTAAACAAAAACCTACTAAAGTAGTCAAAGTTAATAAAAAAACTCAACATTCTCAAAACTCAAAATTCACAGATCGCCGACGTCCTAGAAAAAACTGCAAAGCTCAAATGGGATTGGGCATTACGTCTGCCACTTGCCAGACGAAATATTGACTAAAACCACAACCATATAGGACCCATATTTTAACCCATAGTTTTTCATATTCAAATGTAGCCCGTAGACAAAATTAAACGACTACACGGTCCAAATGGAAAGACGTACTTGACGCCTATTCAAAAGACTGGCCAGATATGGCTATAGACCGGGGTGTGCAAAAGGTAGGCCTTTGATTATTGTTATTAAAAATAATATTACGAAAGTAGATAGTTCGTAATACTAAGTTTTGCGGTTAATTACAAAAAATTGAATAGGCTCCAAAACTACTAGACCGATTTGATGAAACTCGGTATAAACTCACTCATACCGAGTTTTACTTAAATCAATGCACCTATCCACATTGATTTATTGAGAGTAACATAGGCAAATTTTTGTCCTGATATTCCCACGAGATCGGGAGTTACGCGGGGTAAACCGCGGAACGCTGCTAGCAAACTCATAAACTCATACCCACTTATTTCAAAACGAGGTTTAAGAATAGTCCGAGATGTGGATTTAAACCTTATATTTAAACACAGATTTACTCGTGAACTATAGTATAAACACTATCCCTTTAAAATCTATAGAGATAGTGTATAGACTATAATAGTTTCCTTTATAATCTACAGGGATAGTGTTTAGCTTTAGACTATAGTTCTCTATATAATCTATAGGGATAGTGTTTAGACTATAGTTCCCTATATAATCTATAGGGATAGTGTTTAGACTATAGTTCACGACAAAATCTGTGTCTAAATCTAAGGTTTAAATCCACATCCCTGACTATTCTTAAACCTCGTTTTGGAATAATTTGCATATATTCTAGAAGCCAAAAACTAGAACAAGAATTAATTTTATTAGATGCTAATAAACATCATCCACAATTTTCAGATGATAAAATTCAGATGACTTTACCCTTACCCTTTTTGTTATAATATTTTAAGTAGAAAAGAAACTTCCTTCTAAATTAATTTAAATAATATCTTAAACCAATTTTCAGAACAAGCGGAAAAACGCCGTAAAAATGCTATTTTCTTTGTTTGTACAATGTTTTTTTTCCTCTTTAATCAACTTCGTGTACCAAAGTACATGTAGTACTTACGTACCATGTATCGCTATGGAGCTGTTCTCCCTTAGGTGGTTAATGTTACAAGTGTGACCAGTCAATTGAGGTCCGTTTTGAAAATGCCTATCGTTAGTCTACAATGAAAATCTTATGTGCATAGAACTAACTAAAGATTACTGATGATGAAAACGCTGTTTGTTGAAAAAAGTAAAAAAAGTGCTTATTTTATTTTGATTATTTACTTTTTTTTTTGCAATATTTACTTAGCTAGTGATTTCAATCAATGTTTTAACTGCACCATTAGATTTTTAGAAAAAAAATCTGGATTTTATACTTTCAGAGGTTTTCACTGGAGACCGAGACGCTATGTGCCTATGAATTATTATTTATGATTGTTTTCCAATTCTGTCTTTTTATTTTCATTTTTAACCGACTTCAAAAAAGAAGGAGGTATTCATTTTTTTTTTAATTTTTTATATGTAAGTAATAAGTAACTATTTTATAAAATTTTATTTATTTCATCTTGTCTGTGTGCTCTTCCAATAAATGTCAATCTATTCTATTCTAAAATAAACTACAAGATCAAAAATAGGTAATCATAAAACTGTGTGAGCCGCTGTGCTATGAATGTAGTAACAATAAATATTGCTGGACATTTCACACCAAATAGCCCCAGGCTAAGCAATTAGGCTTGTGTTATGGTGAACAGGTAATAAACATCTTTCAGTCTTATATGTTCAGATATTTGTTTCTGAAACGAGTGTTTCTAAAAATACACACCCTACCGTCTTTACCCTACGTTAATGGAGGGCTTGCATTTTTGGACTGAAACATCTATAGTTGCTTACGGAAGGCCTCTGCTTGAATAAGCATGACTTTTTAACACAATGTGTCAACTGCTCTTCAAGCTCCATAAAAAATTTGCTAAAACATACAAAAACTAAATCAAAATCAGTTCATCCGTTCGGGAGCTACGATGCCACAGACAGACACACACACAGGCACGTCAAACTTATAACACCCAGTCGTTTTTGCGTCGGGGGTTAAAAAAAGCTCCCTAAAAGTTTTGATTTGTTTTAGATATAGATAAAATCTTAATTATAACATCTATTAAAGAACAGACAGTCAGACCGTCAAGAAAGTGATCTTATAAAGGTTTCTTTTTTACCTTTTGAGGTACGGAAGCTTAAAAATTGATAGAAATTAAATTACAGTAGTGCGGCCCTATCGCTTAAATAGGGCCGCAGTACTGTCCAGGCAACCTTTGGATGGACAAGACTTAAAGAAAGGGATGGATGGTGTATTAGTGTAGAATTAAAGATGGATACTTTAGTAATAATTTTATCGCCGATCCAAATAAATCTCACCGCAATGTATACACAAGTTTATATTACTTAAATTTTATATGTATGCCTTTTCTGAGAACGTAATAAAACCCCGATCAATAGGTGTATATAAGCCTTTATGTATAAACTCGAGATCAAAGTTATAATGGTATATTAATATTTTGTTAGAACGACCGTCGTAAATTGAGCCATGAGCCCTGACCCGGTTTAGATAGGTGATCGAATTGTTATTGGCAGGTTTACAGCTTATTTATTAAGTTTTCTAATAAAATATGGAAGGTGAATCCATCAGGCCTTAAATTTATACGGCACTAGCAGCGTTCTGCGGTTTCACCCGCGTAACTCCCGATACCGTGGGAATATCGGGATAAAAATTAATCTTTGTTATTCTCAATGAAACAATGTACAGTCGGCTGCATAATTGCAGCCCCCGGTAGAGTTCAAAAATTACTATTATTGGCATGTTTTCATTCTAATATTTTTGTTTGATAAATTCATGACTTTAAACTTCAACTAAAGCAGGTGTCTAGAACCTTGCTTGCGTTGAAAATATTCTTATAACAGCCGTTTTGGAGCTCTACGGTGGGTCTGCAATTATGCAGCCGGCCGTACCTATCCTCTTACCAAGTTTAATCAAAATCGGATTTATAATATTGGTTAGGATTAAGATGTGTGTGGGGGTGTTAAGCATGTGAATACAATAGAAAAGTCCCTATATAATTATTCTATCCGATATCAGACAACCATAACACAAGCCTTCTTGCTTAGCTTGAGGTTAGATGGCGCTTAAACGTCCTTAGTGTTATCAAAATATACCCGATAAAATATTTTTCATTACGTGATTTTGGAGTGCTGGGGAAACAATTATAATTAATACAATTTAATTATGTTTTATTAATTCTGTACAACAAGAAACCACACCTTTCACTTTTTGAAAATAAAAATAATATAAAATATTCTATATCTAATTGTGATGTATTGATGCATATCGTTCCTCCGGCCACATTGGAAACTGAGATTCACAACCAGTTTCCAATAACAACTGGTTGAGTAGCAAGAATGTTAGTTCTTCTTCGGCAACTGGTTGTGAATCTCAGTTGCCAACGTGGCCGGAGTCGTACGACTAGTCCTATCGGTTGTGTAAACCTCAAATAATCAGTTCATCTGTTCATTATTTCCAATCCCATAAGACCGTATCAACATTCATCACGTTTGTATTTCGAACACAAAAGAATGAATGAACATAAAAGAACGAAATAAACTTTTTTCCAGAGTTCATTTTTTCAGTAATCTGAGTCATTTCATTGGATCGGCTTATACATTATGTTGGCTGTCAATTTCATAAAATCCATTGGAGAGACACCCGTGAATTATGGGACTGTATTTGTACAGACTATTTAACTATTTATTTGACTAATATTGGTATTTCTAGTCTAGATAATTTATGCAACGTTTGCAATTTTATTCTATGCTATTTTTGACGCTCTGGGATATTCGAAAATGAAAAATGAAAATGAATTTTTTTTTCATTTTCATTTCATTTCTCTAGAATATTCTGTTTTTGGAGATCGCTTAGAACATTCAAGTTCAGAAAGCTGAATTAGGTAAAATGTTAAATTCTTTAAATTTTGAATTCGGCAAAGAGTTGAAATTAAAAAAAATTGAATTCGTCTATTAGTTGAATTTTGATTTCTTATAATGTTGAAACATGACGTCTTAGGTGGTAGATCTAGTAAGTAAAAATAAAAGATTTATCTTAATAAAATTACCGTAATTTACTGTAAATTTAAGGAATTTCCAAGGTGTGGCAACATCATTATTGGCAGCGAGCTCTTGTAAATAATGTCACATTTATAACAAATAAGTACTGGGTAATTTTTTTTAAAAATTAAAAAATAAATTTTATAATTTTTCTTATATTTGTTAGCTAAAATCCGGGTGTACCTTCAGGATTACAGGGTTTTTTGGGATCCGTACCCAAAGGGCAAAAACGGGACCCTATTACTAAGACTTCACTGTTCGTCCGGCCGTCTGTCTGTATGTCTGTCACCAGGCTATATCTCATCAACCATGATAGCTAGACAGTTGAAATTTTCACAGATCATGTATTTCTGTTGCCGCTAACAACAAATGCTAATAACAGAAAAAATAAAATAATAAATATTACAGGACATTCCACACATCGCCATCTAGCCCCAAGCTAAGTAACTACACTTGTGTTATGGGCGCTAGACAACGGATATACTACTGATATATGCTTTTCTTTGGTAAATATATATCTAAGCTTAAATACTTGTCTGAGGCAAGAATCGAACCCTGTGTTTGGCAGTCTGGCATGGTGACCATTGCGCCAACTGGGTCGTCAATTGAGTGGGGCTCCCATACAATAATATTATGTTACTATCCCGCCCGACTCGCACTTGACCGGTTTTTGCTACACACGTGTACAATGATTTAAGTATATATATACATAAACATCTAAATACCTACGAAATAATTGTATGTTCGTGACGCATACACGCGTCGGAAGTCCCAATTAGTGTCTGCAATTAAAAACTTGCACGTAAAGGTCGACTTTAATTGCTGCGAATGGGGACGCATGTTTTCACGGTAGCAATTTTTAAATGAACCAAAGCAATGTTCTGTCTTTTCTATCATTTTCATGGCACAAGTCTGCCTGTGACTATGGGATCTGCAAAGTTCTCAAATCGTCAGGTTTTAACAAAAAAAACTATATTTTTTAATGTTTTTATTTCAGCTTTATTGTTTAGCTTAATTTTAGTTTATTAAGTACTAGCTGCGTCCAAAACAGCTGAAGACATACAATCTACTCTATGTCAATGGGTCAACTCACTAGAAAACTCCGGACTTAGGGTTAGCAGGTCAAAAACTGAACATCTCGTTTGTCGCTTTAGTGGTAACCATTCGGCAAACACAGTAGTTAGCTACCCTGATAATACACCGGTCCCAATAGTTGCTCAATTTAAATATCTCGGCTCAGTAATTACTGAAAATGGAGACATGGATGAGGACGTGGCTCATAGAGTGAACGTTGCCTGGCAAAAATGGCGGAGTGTGACCGGAGTCCTTTGCGACACACGAATGCCGATACGCACAAAAGGCAAAGTGTATAAGACAGCTGTCAGACCTGCAATGATGTATGGAGCAGAATGCTGGACAGTTAAAGAGAGCCACGTTCAAAAACTGCATACAGCAGAAATGAAAATGCTGCGATGGTCCGGTGGAGTAACCAGACTGGACAGAGTCCGAAATGAATATATTCGGGGTTCCTTCAAAGTCGCGCCAATACACAATAAACTAACAGAAAGCAGACTAAGGTGGTACGGACACGTGATGAGAAGACCAGAAGATCATGTTGTAAGGACAGCTTTAAGCCTACCGGAGAACAAGAGAGGCAGAGGACGTCCTCCGTCGACATGGTGGACCAGTATGACAAAACTCCTTAAGAAGGAGCAATTACCCGACCCGACAACCCTTGACAGATTGTCTTGGCGCCGTGAGATAAGGAGAGCCGACCCTACTTAAAGTGGGATAAGGCACGGAAGAAGAAGAAGAAGAAGTACTAGCTGCGCCCCGCGGTTTCACCCGCATAAGTTCCGATCCCGTGGGAATATCGGGATAAGAAGTAGCCTATGTATTAATCCAGGTCTTCAGCTATCTACATACCGAGTTTCATCGCAATCGGTCCAGTAGTTTTTGCGTGAAGGAGTAACAAACATACACACACACAAACTTTCACATTTATAATATTAGTAGGATTTTATAAAAATTTAGTGTGTTTGATTTATTGTAATTTAATTCCATTTTAATTACTGATAAAGAGCGAAAACAAACCTAAATAAACGCGATTATATCCATTATAATAGTTTCAATATGAGTAAATCGCGACAACCTTAGAAAATACAAACAAGTTATTTGTTAAACAAACTAAGAAAAATCGATTTAACTGATCTTTGTAAAACATTGTGTCTACGTTAAATAATTTATTTTATTTTACCTTTTTAGCTAAAAATGAGCGTTGGTTAATTCTTAATGATTTGCCACCACAAGCCACCATAACACAAGGCTATTTAGTTGATTGAATCCGGCGTTACTTTTCGGAACTCCATATCTGTAATGGAAGTATTAATATTTAGTTTTTAGTTCCGAGCCTAGTGCCAAAACACAAAATGCAATGTGCACCGCCTTCCCGCCCACTTGGAGGACAAGCAAAATTTAGTATTAGAGACACCATTCATAAACCACGACACGTGTTTCGCGTCTACACGACGCATCATCAGGATTGGACCCCGACCGCGCTATATGGGCGACAAACGTTAGATACGACGTCGCTCTCCGAGATGTTGCCTCAGCGTTCAGCGAGGATATTAATACTTCCATTACAATGCTATTTGCTTAGCATGGGGCTAGATGGCGTTGTGTGCATTGTCACGAATATCATAATTGTCATGATTGTGTTGTCATTGTCGGAAATATTTAATTATTTTGTCAAAACTAATTATCGTATTAAGTGACACTATATCTAAGTCATACAGAGTTATCGACTCATGTAGGTTAGATAGAAAGTTTTGTAGCTGAATTATTTGACGACGACCCAGTTGGCACAATGGTCACCATGCCGGACTGCTAAACACAGGGTTGCGGGTTCGATTCCCGCCTCAGACAATTATTTATGCTTAGATATAATATGTCTGGGGTCTGGTTGAATCTATGTATTATAAGTATATATTTACAAAAGAAAAGTATTTATGCAGTATATCCGTTAGCACCCATAACACAAGTCTAGTTACTTAACTTGGGGCTAGATGGCGATGTGTGGAATGTCCTGTAATATTTTTTTTTATATTATTTTATTATGACTAGTTAGATAAATACAAATAAATGAGTTACAACTAAATGAAGTGACCAGTTAGTCAAATAACCCGCCCCTTATCGTACCCGGCGTAAAGGTTCCCATAATGCTAGAAGCATTGCCACACTGAATGACGATGGCTAACCTAACCGAGCTGGACCGGGAGTCACCCTCAAAATTTTTAAAGTAGCAGAATTATTTCCAAATAGTCTCACAATATTCGCAGTTAGCTCGTAATTCTTACCAATAAGCTGCTGAACCTAAAGACGAGAAAAGTCTACATTATAAAATGATTTGTGGAACACAATATCAATTTGCTTGTAGCAGACGCACATTAAAGGAGGTAATCGGATATGGCTGCCTCTAAGTATCAAGATCTGTCCTCAAACTTCAGTCTCGTGAAAACGGTCATTGGAATATCAGACTTTTATAATACAGACTTTTGATTTTTCCATCGGCCTATAGCTTATTATAAAATATCTGTAATCTATGTCTGCCTTTAAAAGCTACAGACTACTGATTTTTCCATCGGCCTATAGCTATTCGAATGAATAAAATATCTGTGATCTATATCCTTTAAAAGCTTCGCCCATATGATCCAGTAACCTTGTACGGTCAGTGATTTTACAATGTAATGGACTAATTAAGCGTAATTGATATTCATTTGAACGCTAAAGTAAAAGCAACATCTGATACTGCTGTTGCAAGGTCTTATATACTATACTAGCTTTTGCCCGTGACTTCGTTCGCGCAGGAGTCGAAAATAGTAAAATTGGATTGAGTTTTAAACATGTGTCAAAATAAAATGAAGGTAATTTAAAAGGAGTAGAAGCAAATCATCCCCAAAACAACTTTCTACCCCTTTTTTTAACCCAGTTAAGGGATGAATTTCAATAAAATACGAAACACGTCTTCCATCAATTCTTTTAAAGAACGTTTATGCAAAATTCAAAGTACACTGGACCAAGGAATCACGTTGTCCCATACAAACTTTGCCCCCCTTTTTTACCAACTTAGGGGTAGAATTTAGGAAAATCTTTTCTTATCCGGTGCCTACGTCACGTTGATCCGTCAGTCAATCATTCAGGACAAAGCATTTTATATGTTGTCCGCGACTTCGTGCGTGTGTTATTTTTGTTTTATGTACCAAAACCTTCATCTTGAATCACTATTAAAAAAACCGCATCAAAATCTGTTGCCTAGTTTTAAAGATCTAAGCATACATGGGGACAGACAGTGGGAAGCGACTTTGTTTTATAATATGTAGTGATCTACTCAAGAGCAGTCTTGACTTAGTGGTAGATACCTCGACTTGTAATCCAAAGGTCGTGGGTCCAAATCCCGGCTGATCGAGCACCAATAAATTTTTCTTAGGAAAATTTTATGTGCGCTAATTGACATGCTTTTATGGTGAAGGAAAATATCGTGATGAAACCCACGGCTTAGTTGACTCCAGACGTTTTGTCTTTGTTCCGGACACGGTCGACTAAGTTTAAGAGTGGTATAGGTGATGAGCTACTGCATCTTATACATGTCCTAGGCACTACAACGCTCTGAATAGCTTTAAGAGGAAAGGGTACCGGGGGCTTTCCTCATACAAACGTAGTCGCTCCCTGGATAATGACACTAGAGCAAATATTTTTCTTGCAAAAAACTTATAACTACCATGACCATGCCCCTATGTTTTTTTTTGTTTATCAAATCTTAATTTTATAATTAGAAAATGAAAGAAAACCAAACCATAGGGGCAAAGTCATGGCAGTTATAGGTTTTATGGCACAAAAATATTTGTGCCAGTGTCTTTATCCAGGAAGGAAACAGTCGACTACGTTTGTATGGAGAGAGCGCCGGTACCCTTTCACCTAATTAAAGTTGACGCTGTATAAATCATTGAGATTAGATGTTAAATACCATCGATCGAAAGTTTCCAGTCTGTTTTCACCCTAAGCATTTTGAGAACAGTTTTTCAGCATGTCATCGTTCGGTATAACGATGCTGCCCCCTGAATAAGGCTGAAAGGCTATTCAATGTCTGAAAAGACCTAATTTATCAGACAAATACCTAAATAGTTGATACCGACACGAGATACAAATTGTTCGTTTAAATTAGGTTTCGGATAAATGGTTTTTTTTAAAGAATACTTGTACTGCCCTGCGGTTTCATCTACGAAAGTCTCGATCCCGATTTAATAGTTAACTATGTTAGTGCTTGTACTTGTACTTGTATAAAGGCTGTTTTCCGCCATTGGACCCTTTTTAATTGGGTCATTTTTGCGTGAGGATGGAGTAGGCTTGCCCAGCACCGACTACCATCTCAGCTTAGTCAACCATGTCTAGAGGAGAGAACTTGTCAATACTTCTGGAGCCAACTAAGCCGCGGGTTTCATCACGATGTTTTCCTTCACCGTAAGAGCAATGTCAATTAGCGCACATAATTTTTTCTTAAGAAAAATACATTGGAGCACGGCCGGCCGGGATTCGAACCCACGACCTTCAGAATGAAAGTCGAGGTATCTACCACTAAGCCAACACCGCTTTTTGTTAAGTAGTGCTTATTTTTATGTATTGTCATACCAAGTTTCATCAAAATCAGTACAGTAGAGTTTTCTCTTTTATGTCCATGTAAATTTTCGTGTATTTTTCTTCTATTATTTTGTCACGTGTTTTTCGTCTCAAATTATTTTATTTCTGCATTCTTTAGTTTTGTAACGAAATCGATATAAACATTTTTTTTTCTTTTTTTATAACACTAGGAGCGCTCCTCGGTTTCATCTGCGTAAGTCCGAGATCGGAATAAAAAGTAGACCTTCTTGAAGAATTGGGCTTTAAATGCAAGAATAATTATTTAATTTCAACTGGTAGTTTCAGCTTAGAGATTCCTGCTTTTAAACAAACATCCACATTAGCTTATGTATTTAAGCGTTGATATAGTGGTATTGGTCCAGTGGTTGATATCTCGATTTTCATACCGAAGGTTATGGGCTCGTGCAATTTTTTTTTTAAGAATCTATTTGTGCTCTATCATTGCTCTGTATAAGAAAACATCGTTATAAAACTCGCGGCTTAGTTGACAACAGATGTAATAACAAGTTCTTTTCTTTGTAAATGGTCGACTAAGCTGAGAGGGTAGTATAGGTGCTGGGCAAGCGTACTCCATCTAATACATACCCCAGGTACTACAGCAAGCGTCTTCTTGCCGGTATATGAATCATCTAGATTTGATGTAAAGCCCAATATTATCTATACTTATATTATAAAGCTGAAGAGTTTGTTTGTTTGTTTGTTTGAACGCGCTAATCTCAGGAACTACTGGTTCGAATTGAAAAATTATTTTTGTGTTGGATAGTCCATTTATCGAGGAAGGCTATAGGCTACTTTTTATCCTGATATTCACGGGATCGGGAGTTACGGGGGTGAAACTGCGGAGCGCTGCTAGTTAGAATATATTTATGAAACTAGCTACGCCCCGCGGTTTCCCGATCTGTCTGGAATATCGGGATAAAAGTAGCCTATGTGTTAATCCAGGTCTCCAGCTTTCTACATACAGAGTTTCACCGCAATCGGTTCCGTGGTTTTAGCTTGAAGGAGTAACAAACATACACACACACACAAACTTCCACATCTATAATATTAGTAGGATATAATAACAATGTTAATATACCAATACCTTTTGTTTCAGGTAATTACTTCATTCGGCTTTACGACTGATGCCTGTAAGGTAATGATCATGATTTTAATAACTGAAATGCCTATTTACACTCGCGAGCAAATTATTTGAATCAGTTGATAAAAACATTGCTAATATTCGTTAAAAACTACCCCGTTAGTGGTACTAAACGAGCTCAAAATTGATCGATATAAATATCAAACGATTGAAATAAATTCCATAAAAACATATTTACGGAATTTAGTACAAGATGCCTGCCAAATTCAATAAATATTTAGTTTTTCGTAAAAGTTAAAAATCGAACTGTAACATTCTTTTGTAATACACGCAAAATGTAATTTTTAAGCTACTAAACTCTTTAAAGACTTTTAAAATATGGCGAAAATCCTATTATTAATATTATCAATGTGAAAGTTTGTGTGTGTTTGTTACTCCTTCACGCAAAAACTACTGCCCCGATTGCGATGAAACTCGGTATGTAGGTAGCTGAAAAACTGGATTAAAAAATAGGATATTTTGTATTCCGATATTCTAACGGCATCGGGACTTACGCGGGTGAAACCGTGGGGCGCAGCTAGTAATCAATAATTCCCAGATAATTAACGAACAGAATTCAAAGAACGCTCTTTCATATAATTTCAGTGATGAATTAATGAAAATGTGACAGAATGTCACATGGTCATTTTTACGTTTTCTTTTTAATTAAAAAAAATTAAAAGTCTTACTTTATATTTGAAATCACTTTTGTTATTGTTTTCACATGGTTTTTGATTTTTGACATGGTTAATATCCTGTTTTAAATTCAATAACTTCAATACTTTCTTTCGCAGTCAATTTGATATGTCAAATTAAAGCTGTGGTTGTCTCGTCTTTGTCCCCACTCCACCCGATCCCATCTCTACCCTATTTAAAATTACCTAACAATAAATCTTAACTCTACCCGATTTTTTTCTTCCATATAGAAATAAGTAAGAGTATATTTGACATGAAAACTTTAAAAAAAATTACTTATCGAAAAAAAATGTTTCTATCAATATAATATTATGATTGAGATGACCATGAAACTCTTGCTCACAAATAAAATCCGAATCAATATTCGTTTTTTTGAGAAAAATTAGCTCGCCTATTAGCAATCATTTCCTAACTCTACATAGCAATCTTGGTTGTAGAAATCAATGATACTTTTTTATTACAGCATGAAATATATAAAATAAAAGCAATATTACTTTATCAGCGTTAGCTATATGTCTCATACATCTGACATTTTATCACCGACTCGAATTCATTGGTTCTAATAAAACAGCATGCCTGACATAATATAAAATAAGATTAACTATTGAATGAGTATCACTAAAACATATATACAATCGACGCTCAAAAATCCACCGCCACCGTAACGTTTACAATCCTGTGCAGCACTATTTGAACATAACAACGTAACCTGTGGATCCAACCCACGTCGGTTGGTGTAGCGGGTGGCGGCTTATACCACTCACACAACTAAAGACATAGCTAACATGTTGAAAATAATAATCACACTGAGTACTTTTAATTCAAGTATTTATGTTTGTGTGTAACGTCTATTAGAAGAAGGTCGTAAGTCCAATACTTTTTGATAGTATTATTGTAGTGAACTGATAGTGGACTTATGACGCATACTGTACATACAGTGTACGACATAAATACACTACGTATAGTAGTATAAAATAAAGTCACTTCTCGCTGTCTGTCCCTATATGTGCTTAAATCTTTAAACCTATGCAATGGATTTGGATGCGTTTTTTTTCATAGATAGATTGATTCAAGAGTAGGTATGTATAATACATGCAAAATATTAATGGTCAAATTTTATCAAATCTATCAAATTTCAATGGTCACCATGCCGGACTGCCAAACACAGGGTTGCGGGTTCGATTCCCGCCTCGACAAGTATTCATGCTTAGATATTTGTTTGTGGTCTGGTTGTTTCTATGTATAATAAGTATATATTTACAAAAAGAAAAAGTATAACTAGTATATCCGGTGTCTAGCACCCATAACACAAGTCGAGTTACTTAGCTTGGGGCTAGAAGGCGAGGTGTGGAATGTCCTGTAATATTTATTATTTATATACCTGTGCGAAGCCGGGGCGGGTCGCTAGCATAAGATAAAAAAAGATTGACTATTGAACGAAGATCACCAAGATATATGTACATACAGTGTACGACATAAATTCAACGTTGCTTTGTACCGGTTTTGTGTGCGTGATTGATGAGTTACGTTCAGGGGTGTACGGGTGAATGGACGGGGCGACCAGGTGCTTCCGGATGCCTTGATCTTCGGATTAGATGATTGAAAAGGGTTAGGTGTCCAGTAGGTATTTTTAATTTGATAAAATCAGCGTCCCTTATACTGGTTATGTGAGGAAATAATGGAAAATCGCGGTTCGTTGTACAATACTTGAGTTTTCGCAGCGCTTATCATTTTATTTAAGTGGCCTTATTTTCGAAAATGAAAATCTATTGGTACATGTCAAGATTTGACTCGCGGTTTATCGTCCAAGTTTTCCCAGACTTCTTTTATAGCGAAACCTTGTGGTTTAGCCCTTCTATAAGGTTAGAAAAATCCTTTTTTGCAGGCCAAGACTCGAACCCACAACTTCGGGTTTGTAAGTCAGTTTTGTATATTTATTTTAATCTCCACTGTCCCAAACCTTATGACAGTAATAGCGGAATATTTTCAGACAAAATATAGGTATGTTCCGAAGTAGAAATCAAACTTGTATCCCATTTTAAACTGATTAGAAGTTATCCTATACGACCACTACACTACAAGTCAATAAAGACGTAGCAGCTGAAAATTGACATAACAAATCCTTTCCATTAGGTATAACAAACCCTTTCCACATTCATAATTGTGTCTCAGTCAAAGATATGCAGAAGTTAGGTATATTAGAATAGAGTTTACATCAGAATCTTTGCTAACAGAAACTAGTCACTTTCGAAATGCCCCAATATCTGACTAAAATTATTAAGTACAATTTTTTTTATACAATTTTTAGGTGAGATATTTTTTGTAACTTTGATATTCCTTGTCATTTCGAAGCTATAGTAAAAACATCAAAATTTTAGTCATATATAGGTTATTTGGCAATTGAATTTACCCACCGCATTAGGCCGTCGCACACCGGGGAAGGCAGGGCACGGCATTTTTTGCTAACTAAAATTAGTAAAAAGGTGGTAAGAAGATATGGATTCCAAAGTTCAGAGTTCGACCACACGGCATCAAAGGACTTTTCCTTATAATGCTCCGTAAAGCCATATAGCTACGAGACTCGGCGCGCATTAAGAAATTATTATTGGAAATTCGAACTCTAAAAGGTGTTAACAGGGCTGACTTTGTAGGAAATCTAAATCACTTATCATCAATCAAATGTTTGTATGCCAAAATAACTGGACCGATTGCAATGAAATTCGATAGCAGAAGTCCTGGCCTTTGTATATCATTCCTCCGGATCGTGCTCCGGATTTCGAGCGACGCTAAAGGACATGTTCTCGGCAGATTTCTGGCTGGCATTGTATACCGATGCTATAGGGAGGCGAGACCGAAGACAGAAGACCCTAAAACTTAACCTAAATTTAATACAATATTATTTATAATTCGACGGTTAAAAGAAAATAGGTTATAACCGCCAATAACAAAATTGTTCAGGACAGCTGTTTAAAGTTTGAAATTGCAGAACAATGGTCACAACTTTCTTATTTATTATCGTAACGTAAAAATAAAAACAGCTTTAAAATCGAGAAAAATGAAAGCATTAATTTGTTTTTTTTTATTTATAAGAGTAGAATGGCATTCAAAGTTCATTTTTGACAAAAATGTCGCTTATGCCCTATTTCCTTATATGTGTATTAGTCTGTAAGGTATCTATTTCATATGGGTCTGTTCTTATTTATAAAGCTGTTACCTGAAATAGACGATTTTGTATCTATCAGCGTTGATAAACTAGTACGTTGGCTTTTAAAAATGCCCTGTCCACTTAACCCAGCCAGCAATCCGCCAGCAACTTTAACTCATGCTATTCTGGGTCCTCGCGCTGTAGGGTCTGGAATATGTACTGGATTAGGCTCGCCCAGAACCTATACCACCCTCTCAACTTAGTCGACCATGTCCAGAAGAAAGAACTCGTCAATACGTCTGGAGTCAACTAAGCCGCGGGTTTCATCACGACCGGTGTACGCTGACCTTTACTGACATTCGAATCTGAACCATTTTGTAAAAGAAAATGTTCAGATGGCCTCTCTAAATTCCACTGTAATATCAAATCTTTGATTTCAGTAAAATACGTTCGAGACTATAGTATGTAAATTGGATCCCTAGATCTTGGGATCTTGGATATCACGGTGTTAGGGTTACGACAGATAGCACACTTTTCTATCGGCCGATATTTTACTAGAGTCTCGTCTAAGCCCATTTCCACTCTAACAAAAAATAACTGAAAGGAGCGGTGTTACTAGATTCATTTCATTTCTAGTTTCATTTCGAAGATCGGGAACTAATTCTGAGTGTTCACCACTTTGATCGACGCGTTCTTTCCTTTAAACTCGGTCGACTAAGCTGAGTGGAGAGTGTAGGTGCTGAGCAACCATACTGTATCCTCACGCAAAAAGGACTTAGATAAGAAGCCATGTCGGCCAAGTCGGTTCATTATTTTTTCAAATCTGTCAGAGGAGGGGCACTTGCAAAACCCAAATGATATGTGACGTCATCGGCTCGGCTATCGGCCGATCTAAAGATCTTGTCTGCGTCCCATTGGTATCCAAAATTCAGGACAAACAGAATAACTTATGTTACTATATGTTATGTGTAGGCGTGTTCTTTGGGTTCGATACACGAATAACATGAAATTCGAAGGAAATTGAAGTCTGGTAACGGCTTGATAGCTTGAACTGAATTTGAAGGATTTTTGCGCGAATATATTCCAATTTTGCGCGTGAATTTAGAAACTTTATTTTGGAATTGATATAATAAATATTACAGGATACTACATACAGTGCCATTTAGCCTTAAGCTTAGCAACTATGCTTGTGTTATGGTGACTAGAAAACGGATATAATACTAATATTGACGACCCAGTTGGCACAATGGTCACCATGCCGGACTGCCAAACATAGGGTTGCAGATTAGATTTCCGCCTCAGACAAGTATTTATGCTTGTATATTTAAAAGTATTTAAGTAGTAGCACCCATAACACAAGTCTAGTTACTTAGCTTGGGCTAGATGGCGATGTGTGGAATGTCCTGCTATAGGTATTTATTTATTTTTATTTAACTTGTAATAAATTGTACTCTTATTTACATTCTCAATTGATTTCAAAGTTAATGAATGTTTTAATAGTTAGTAATTTATGTTTATGTTACTTTTAAGTAAATATATATATTGTGTGGAGCCCCGGCATTGTGTATGGTACACCTACTCCAATGCTCATTGTGCCCTAACACCTGCACATTGGAGAGCCTGATAGAGGCCAACTCTGCTGCAGTTGCAGTGGCTAGTGGGCAGGAAAAAATTGACTGACCTAAAAAAAAGAAGATCAGCATCAAAAATCTGTACACAAATATTTAGTTGAGGCGGGTATAGAACCCGCAACCTTCCGTAGCGCAGCGGGCGGTTGTCTTTTATCTAAATACTAGCTGCGCCCCGCGGTTTCACCCTCGTAAGTCCCGATCATGTAGGAATATCAAAATAAAAAGTAGCCTATAGCCTTCTTCGATAAATGGACTATACAACACAAAAATATTTTTTCGATTCCAACCAGTAGTTCCTGAGATTAGCGCCTTCAAACAAACAAACTCTTCGGCTTTATAATATTTGTAGGTATAGATATAGGTCACTTTACAAAAGACTATGTCGATATCTAACGAGGGCTTTTCAAAAAGAACTGTATAGGTAACCCAGTTTATATAACGTTTTCATGATTAAGCAAACTCACAGAATGATTGATTGTTCTATCAGAAACATCTGCTTTTCAACCTAATACTGATAAAGATGATTTAATATCAATACCTATTTACCCCGGTACTAGTTGGGCCTCACGGTTTTACCCGCGTCAGTATTGACCCCGTGAAAAAATCGGGATAAATAGTGACCGCATTTTCGTAGCGTGTGGTCGCAAGAATTCAGACGGGTGCAGTTTTTCGTTGATTGATTTTGATGTAAAATAAATCCACGATCTACCCTTACTGACTACTTATTTACCATTTACCTAATAATTTATTAAAAATATAAATGATTTTAAAAGTGAAATTAATATTTGCTCACTATCACAGAATCCGTAATAGTTACTATAAACCAATATAGGTAGTTACTACAAATCTATCATTTTTACCTTTTTACGATTTTCCAAAAACCCTATCATAGTGTTCGCTTACGTCCTTAGGAAGTTTTAGATAACTCTTGTAATTTAGAGATTTATAGATTTCTTGATGAGTATTTTTCTCTTATACATTGTGTTTCAGCGAAGGGGTTTTAATACGAAAGGGGGTTCTTCTAAACGGCTAGGCGACTTTTGTAAATTTGAACTTTTTTTTCGATAATTATGTGGGAAATTTTACTTGAAAATCGGCTGTTTCAAACAAAAACTTCGAACGAAATGTTCGATTTTTCAAAAGTCGTAGAACGAAAGTTGTTCACCTAGACGTCTAGAACAACCCCCTTTCGTATTAATACCCCTTCACTATAACACATTGTATTACTAGCATCACTTCACGGATTCACCCGCATAATTCCCGATCCCGTGAGAATATCGGGATAAAAACTAGACCATGACACTCCCAATGAATCAATGTATCGTCATACCAAGTTTCATCAAAATCAATCAGTTTCCGAGCATATTCAATCAAACAAACAATCAAATCTTTCCTCTTTATTATGAAATATAGATTAGTATAGATAATACTTTTTATCCCGGTAGTCCCAAGGGATCGGAAGTTTTGCGGGTGAAACTGCAGAGTGCAGCTTGTAAAGTAGGTATAGGTATTAATACCTAACGCTTCATGCAGCCGGTGTAATGTTCCAGTGAAACTTGACACCGAGGTCAGGCCAACTATGTCTGATGATAACCGACATTCCTTATTTATAATTGCTTTCTACGTACCTATATTAATATAGTTTTATTTAATAGTGAATAAGGCTAACTAGATAAAAGGACGACTTAATTAAGGTGGCGGGAAGTCGTTGGACTCAGAGGACATGCGGCCGATTGCTACGGAAGTCTTTGGGGGAGGCCTATGTTCAGAAGTGGACGTGTTGTAGCTGATATAATGAAAAGAAAAAAAATGCCTGGATTTTTTATAGTGCATGGCCTGCACTGGGCTATCTGAAAATATTTTTTTAAGAAAAAATGCGTCTTTAAAAATTGTAACTGAGACGAGACTCGAACTCACGTCCCTTGAACGCCGTTCAAGTGCCCTTACCAATTATGCCACTCAGTCAAGTACCGTCTTAGTTGAATTTAAGAATCGATTAAGACGGTACGAATTAAGTTTCGTTAGCAACATCTGTTAGTTAGGTTAAAAAATATTTTCAACTAGAACGGATCTGACGAACAACGGATCTGGCCTAAAAATTATCTGACGTATATCATGGTATACGGCCATTCTGCAGCTTGAATAGATAATTACGCAATTTATTCTATTTAATCTTGACATTTGTAACAATAAACAATTGGCAGAATCTCTTAATTAACTACTTCATAGACTCCAAAAGCTTAGAAAAACCAACATTCGTCTCCAATAAGGACGAGCGCAGACCATTTGACTTAAAGTCGACCAATAGGATATTGTAAAAAGGCTGCTTCGAGCATAATCCGACGGGAAACAAACAAAATCTAGGTTTTTGCAAAAAATACCCAAAATAAATACCTACACCTAAAACCGTAATTTGTAAAACAAAAACAAGTTATAGCATCCTAATTTTGTTTGATGGGTTACTTGGCCGCATAGTGGTTTTCGCACTCGCATGGTAAGCGAAAGGTCGCAATCTCACCTCTGTACTAAATTTTAGAAATGCATCTTCAAAAAATTCAGAAACGCCTAGCACCACTAAGCATTTCTGAATTTTTAACGCTAACGCTTTATAATAAAATCAACACATACCATATTCGAGATCGAAATGTAAAATATCCTCTCGAATTCTTTTCAAAGAACATCATTTTTATCTTTCATAGAGCCTAATTATCAAAATAACGTTTTTTCTATTATATTCTTTTCGAATTATGCTTTGTGAAACTACTCTTAATTTACCAAAGTATTGTTAAGTTAATGTTAGCCAATTTGGATTAGTATTATATAGGCTTTAAGATACAAAAAAACAGTCCCAATGAAATTTTTATAGTATTTATATTACATTTTATTACGGGTATTTTTTTTGCTAAAATCTAGCTTTTACTTGGTCCCGAAAAATTATGCTCTACACAGCTTTTTGTTATATATTTTGGCTTCACATCGGTCGATATATTATCGGCCGACCGTTTTATCTGCGTTCATCTTAAATACCCTCTTATCCAGACCAATCCATTAACAAAGATTAACCATCACAAATGTCCAAAAAAGGCCGAAATAAACCGAGTAGGCTTAGAAAAAATGTAGTTGGAAGCCAAAATATTGGATTAGGGATGTTCTTATTAAGAGGTCGACGACTAGGCACACAATTGACCTACTTTCTCTGAGTTTATTGGCTACGAGGATGGACATTATTAGATACTCTGGCACTTGATCAACAGCACGTGGCCTTTTTTTTACATAATTACATATACCTATTATAGGTCAAAGTTATTTGATAAGAACATTTCCAACCAAAGAAATTTCATTAAGAGAAAGGGTACCGGCGCTCTCTCCATACAAACGTAGTCGACTGCTTTCTCCCTGGAAAATGACATTATAGCAAATATTTTTGTGGCAAAAAACCTATAACTGCCATGACTACGCCCCTATGTCTTGGTTTTTTTCATTTTTTCACAAATTAAGATAATAAGAAAACAAAAAATAAACAAAACATAGGGCATGGTCATGGCAGTTTTATAAGTTTTATGCAACAAAAATATTTGTTATAGTGTCATTATCCATGGAGGAAACAGTCGTCTACGTTTGTATGGAGAGAGCACCCGGTACCCTTTCCTCTTAATGAAATTATATTTTTTGCTTGTTGAAATTGCTCCAACATTGCTCTTACGGTGAAAGAGAACATCGTATTGAAACTCGCAGTTTAGTTGGCCCAAACATATTGACAAGTTGGACACGGACACTGTCGACTAAGCTGAGAGGGTAGTATAGATGCTGGGCAAGCCTACTTACGATAAAGATGTCTAGTTGCGGAAAAACAGACCGTATACAAAAACAAGTATCAACATAATCAGGCAATAAGATTTTAATCATCATTATTTTAACAAGACCAAGTCTTATGAATACAGAAAGTAGGCCGTATATCCCTGATTTAATGACTCTTTCGGTGTTTGTTTTAGGGTTTTGTTAATTATGCTATTTTCTCGTAATTGTTGATAATAATTAGAGTTAGTACAAAATTATGTGGGTAAAGGATTGTATCCGTTTTCTAGTTCCCATGATACAAGCTCTGATTTGGAACTAGACAAAATTGACAACAATAAGAATAACCATCAAAATCGGCTATAATCGGTAATTTAAAATTATATTGTAATAAAAAGTAGTCTATGTGTTAATCCAGGTCTCCAGTTATCTACATATCCAGTTTCATCGCAATCGGTCCAGTAGTTTTTGCGTGAAGGAGTAACAAACGTACACACACACACCAACTTTCACATTTATAATATTAGTAGGATTAGTAGGATTCAAAGTTGATAGGTGTTATTTAATTAATGATTGGATTGTGACATTTTGACAATTGGTTAATCATTTTTAAGAGCTTTGTTGTGCAAACGAACCTTAAAAATCAAATTAGGCTACTTTAAAAATCTTAAAAGCCAGGTAAAAACCGACTCTGCAAGATCACAATTTTAAATTCCTTTTTATGTTGATTAGATTAGAGATAGATTTTATTTATTACCCATTACATTACAGAAATGTCATTGAAGAAAGCTTTTAAATTAAAAATGTGGATTCATTTGGATATTATTCTTGGAATAGGTATCTTTAACTTTAAATAACATGATCAGTTTAATCGAAATTTTATTAAACTAGTCTATATGAACGTCCATCTTTTTGATAAAACCTGTATTGAAATAGATTTATTCATTTTGTAACTTAGATACTACTTTAAACTCATTTTTAAACGACTTTAAAAAAAGGAGGATTTTCTTTTTTCGTTTGTACTTATTTTGTCATTATTTTTTTTATTTTTTTTTTCTTGAATTGAACAAGGGAAAAGGCTGAATGAAACAATTTTCTTCTAAAATATATGTACCTAGATTGAGGCAAATCAAGTGTAGTTAGGCTTGTGTGTAGGGTATTTACTATAAAATTACTCATTTTACATATGGAAAACCTCGTTAAATACACAAAAAATGAGTGAAATTCGTGTTATTTTCAAAAATACTGTCATGTTTTGACGTTTTTTAAATAAACTCAAAATGTAGGAAAAGATTTTACCTACAGAAAAAACATGCAATGTTAGTTATAGACGATAAGTATTTGGCGTTTGACATGATCAATAGCGGAACTTGACGGGTGCGAAATATAATCATAGTATTTGCAAAAAGTACTTAAAAACCCAACAGTCCCAATATTTGCATCTCTAAAAGGGTATTTCAAAAAAATCTTTATTACGTTCCCGCCAAATAATGCTCTCTATTACCATATAATTATTCCTCCGCGCCAGCTATTAATATTTTTAAATGTCCCAATATTTGGATCTCTAACAAGGTATTTCTTGCAAAAATCTTTATTTCGTTCCCGCCAAATAATGCTCTCTATTACCATATTATTCCTCCGTGCCAGCTAAATTTTTAAATGTCCCAATATTTGGATCTCTAATAGGGTATTTCTTGCAAAAATCTTTATTTCGTTCCCGCCAAATAATGCTCTCTATTACCATATTATTCCTCCGTGCCAGCTATATTTTTAAATGTATTTTACCCATATAAGTTATTAAAGTGTAAAATAATCCCGTATAACAGGACGCGCAAAGCGAGCTAAATGCACGTGTATAGGTACCGAAATAGCCAGTCTCGACTTCGAGCTTTTGGCGAATGTCACGATCATGGGGTGACCATAATAACCAAATTAAATAGTTTTTTTTATTATTAGCCTGTTGAGTCTCACTGTTGGGCAAAGGCCTCCCCCATTTCCCTCCCAGTGTCCCGATCTCCAGCTAATTTTGGCCACTCTACGTCGTATGCATCCAAGTCGTCATGCCATCGTTTTTTGGGTCTATCGTCTCGAAGACGCGTGCCGTCTTGAGGGCCCCATAGGTGACTTTGTTTGGCCATCTATCGGTCTGCATTCGGCACACGTGGCCAGCCCACTCCCGCTTAAATCGAGCGGTCTTCTGGCCCACGTCTGAGATACCTGTTTTTTGTCGCAGATTGATGTTAGAGACTATATCTCTATAAATTAAATAGTATATTACCTACTTTATTCTTATGCCAGTTTTCACCCGCGAATTCATCCGGTAGGGGATGAATTTTCAAAAATCGTTCCTTAGTGGATGTCTACGTCATACATAGGCTGCACTAAAAGTATCGGGAATGGAATATTTCCACTGTTCCTGTCATATTTAAATCTTTTTAATTGAAAACTCCTGGGTTTTAAAAATCGAATACCATTTATTTATTTAAAAAAAGAATCTCGGTCTTGTCACAAGGTTTTGTCAAACTTGTTTAGTCGTTGAGAAAATGGAATTGACTCGAGAAAATTCGATGAGCGATGATTTATTATGACTTTCGAAGTGGTTTATCACAAAAATAGTGTGTTGACCGGATGATTTCTGCATTTGGTGATGAAGCCCCATCCAAAACCACAATTTATCGCTGGTTTGCTGAATTTCAACGTGGACGTGTCAAGCTCAGTGATGATCCCCGTCAAGGTCGTCCAAAAACTGCACTCACCCAAGAAAATGTTGATGCTGTGCGTAAGCTGATTGAGGAAGATCGACATGTAACATACCGCGAAATTCAGGCAACTTTAGACATTGGCATGAGTCAAATACAAATAATCTTGCATGAACAATTAGGTGTAAAAAAGTTGTTTTCCCGATGGATACCGCATTCGCTCTGTGAAGAGCAAAAAGTGGCTCGCGTTACTTGGTGCGTCAGAACTCTCGAAAGATTCCACGCAGGATCCTCAAATGCTGTATACAACATCGTATCAGATGACGAATCCTGGATATACGCGTACGAACCCGAAACAAAAAACCAGTCACGAGTTTGGGTGTTCGAAAATGAGTTAAAGCCAACAAAAATTGTTCGTTCACGGAGTGTTGCAAAAAAAATGGTGGCCACGTTTGTCTCCAAAACCGGCCATGTTGTGACTATTCCTCTTGAGGGACAAAGAACGGTTAATGCTGAATGGTATGCTAGCATTTGTTTGCCACAGGTCGTTTCTGAACTCCGTAAAGAGAACTGCAGCCGTCGCTCATCTCCATCACGACAATGCGAGTTCTCACACCGCGAACAGAACAAAAGAGTTTTTAGAGCAAGAAAACATAGAATTATTAGACCATCCGTCGTACAGCCCCGACCTAAGCCCTAATGATTTCTATACTTTCCCTAAAATAAAGAATAAATTGCGTGGTCAGAGATTTTCATCACCTGAAGAAGCTGTGGACGCCTACAAAACGGCCATTTTGGAGACCCCAACTTCCGAATGGAATGGTTGCTTTAATGATTGGTTCCATCGTATGGAAAAATGTGTCAAATTTCGCGGAGAATACTTCGAAAAGCAATAAATACATTTTTAAATAGTAATGTTGTGTCACTTCCTCGATTCCCGAAATTTTCAGTGCCGCCCTCGTAATAGTTATCTTGACTTGAGCTGTTCGTTGATACACATGAGTCAGTCAGGGCTTTTAAGTTTATACATAGATACCCTCTCAGCTTAGTTGACTTGCAAAGAGACAAGCTTATTCTATCTAAATCATGTTCTCAGACACTACAGCAGCGCCCTAAATAGCATGGATTAAAGTTAAAACTAAAGACGATCTAAATAAAAACAAAGGAAAATTAAAAAAAAAACTAAATTTATTTATTTATTTAAACACAGTTGCTCTCAGGCTTACAGCCCACGCCAAAACGCCTGAGGAGCCATACAAGTAGGTATAATTTAATTTTTATTTTAATAAATTAATCTAAGTTAAATAATATTATTGCTGTAACTCAGCCAATTACAACAAATGGTTACAAATTGCCGCTGATTTGTGTAAAAAACGTCGACATCATCAAACCGTGATCAGCTGGTTTACTAGTGTGAGTGCGTGTGAGGTGTGTAAATCAAAATCGGTTCATCCGGCCGGGCTACAATACCGATAGACAGAAAACACACACACACAAACATACACGTCTAACTTATAACACCCCGTCGTTTTTGCGTCGGGGGTTAAAAAAGAACTAAAATCAAAAGTTCCTTTATACCTAAACTAAATGCAAAAAAATAAAAATCACAATAAAAAATGAAATGATGTCGTATGATTAGTATAATGAATGTTTTCAAGTTGATCATAAAACCTTTATTTTATCGTGCCGTGGGCGATACACCGTGACATCCATGTGACGACACGAACAGTCGTAGGTGTGATAATATTCTATTAATACTTTATATCCTGTGTGTTGTGTACACAACACCGTGATGGAACACGGACGTGTATCACGATCTCTTATTGTATTAAATTTATAGCTTTTAGATACATAAGGTAATTGTTAATTTATGGTATAAGTAATTACTTTATCAAATACTAGCAGCGCTCCGCTCATCAAACCCTCGTAACTCCCGATCCCGTGGGAATATCAGGATAAAAAGTAGCCTATAGCCTTCCTCGATAAATGGACTATCCAACACAAAAAGAATTTTTCAATTCAGAAGCAGTAGTTCCTGAGATTATCGCGTTCAAATAAATAAACAAACAAACAAACTCTTCAGCTTTATAATATAAGTATAGATGAAAATACTACGCGGTTTCACCCGCGTAAGTCGTCTCATCCATCTTTTGACGACCCAGTTGACACAATGGTCGCCATGCCGGACTCCCAAACACAGGGTTACGGGTTCGATTCCCGCCTCAGACAAGTATTTATGCTTAGATAATTGTCTGTGGTCTGGTTATTTCTATGTATTATAAGTATATATTTACAATAGAAAAGTATGTAAGTAGTATATCCGTTCTAGCACCCATAACACAAGTCTAGTTACTTAGCTTGGGGATAGATGGCGATGTGTGGAATGTTTTGCAATATTTATTTATTATCATATGTGCTTCTCCATCTCCTAAACTACCACTTTGCCGATTTTCAACTAAATCGGTCCAGTTGTTTGGGCATGAAAAACAAAAAAAAAACAAATAAAAAATGAAATATTGGCAAATCTGCAGCCATTCTTTTTTTTTAAATCGTTAAGATAAAAAATTATAATATTTGCTAAAATCCATTAAACACAAACAAACATGGTCACATTAAAACTATACCCGGAACGGATGTGGAACGCACGAATGATTTTTTCATTTTTATATTTTTAACGTCGCACTCTATAGTTTGATGTCTTAATGAACAAAAGACCCTTTTGTCGAAACGTAAAACCTTAGTAAATTGATTAAATTTTATATTTCAAGCTTAAAAATATATTTATTAAATATAGGATGAAGGTTTCCTCTCAGCTTAAATGGCTTAAAAATTGGTTTAAAAAAATAATTATGGTTTAAAAAATTAGTGCATTGAATAATACCTAATGCGGAATTGTGACCACTTGCTACTGGGACATTCTGCTATTAATATTTTTTGAAATAGTCGTTTCTCGACCACTGGTGGAGTTTTATGACCCAGATGCCACCTAAGCCAAGTTGTGTTTTAGTATGTTTCTTACCACTCAAAGCAAAACTATCAAACATATTGCGATGAAACTTAATAATAATATGTCAACTGGAGGTCGTGTACCAACTTTTTAAATAGTTGGACCACGAGACTCACTCTTTATCCCAATATTCCCACGAGATCAAGATTTATGCGGAAAATATTGATAATAGGTAGATACTAGAAAACATGACTCGCGTTTATCTGAACGCTAAGGTAAATTCAAATGGACAAGAACCCTTGTCTTCTCTATGCTATGTACATATGTATAAATGTATGTATGTATAACACACAAGAGATTTGTTCTTATCAAAGCAAATTGGAAACAAATTGCTTCAGGAATTGTGTGTGGTTCAAGTTATAAGATTTTGGTAATTTTTAGCCTTTAACGAAATATGGCAAATTTAGAACAATATGCAATCCTTAAAGCTAGAAAATCACGAACTTATTAACAAGTGGTCAGAGACACACAATTTTTTTTCCTATAGTTTATATTGTATTGGATTTCTATATCTACTTCTTTACTTTTAATATAGAGAAAAAAATATGTGTGCTATAGTATCGAGTCAAGTGTCTTAGTGAAAGCAGTAAAACAAGAATTTATATTAAAATTAATGACGGATAGGATTTCATAAATGTGAAGCCAAAAATACGTCATAAATTTGTAACGGATGCTGCTAATTAATGATAATAAGGTTTCATCATCATCCGAGCGATGTTTCCGGTTATATCCCTCTCGACTTTACGACGTCAAGCCAGCACTTCTTGGGTCTACCTAGTCTGCCACAACCTGGCGGAGGCACCTTGCCAATGATGATAAGGTTTATTGCATTAAAATGAGAAATCTTTGGTTTAAACAAGACGTATTGACTCTTGTTGATTGTCTCTACTGCGGCTGTGTCTTTTATATAGCCTATACAATTTTTTTACTGGTGGTCTTCGAGTTAGTTGCATCCAAAACGCTATATTCTTATAACTTGTAACGAAAGAAAAGATTCAACTAAAAGAGTTTTTTCCATTATAACATAAACACAGTGTATTAACGTTACACTCTCTGAGGAACAGAGTGTGAGCATTGTTTTAATATCGAACTACCCACATTCTGACAATTGAATTTAATTTACACTTCGTGGGAGGAAATATTTTATTATAGTTTTTTTGGGAATGTTGAGTAGACGTAGCATAGTTTACAAGCTTTTATTTAGCTTCACCTGTTCCGTCTGTCATCGGATCTTGCAAATAAAATTTGATCCACTCCCCGGTTACCGATTGAGCTGAAATTTTGCAAACTTGTGTAAATCGCGTGACAATGCCATAATAGCTTGTTTTTAAAAAGATTGTTTTAAGTTTTTTTTCTTGTTTAGTGATAGGCTTAGGAACACGGAACTGCGTTTTCGAATATTAAGAACCTGGCTGAAATATGGTCATATTTGATATTCGACCAGATAGTTGCTATAGTCGGCCGAATATTGAATTAGCTGAATAGGCCAAGTACCGAATAGTCACCTTATAAATAAATAAATATTGCAGGACATTCCACCTATCGCCATCTAGCCCCAAGCTAATTAACTAAACTTGTGTTATGTTTGCTAGACAACGGATATACTACTTATATACTTTTATTTTGTAAATATATACTCTCAAAACATAAAAACAACCAGACCACAGACAAATATCCAAGCATAAATACTTGTCTGAAGCGTTGATCGAACCCGCAACCATGTGTTTAATAAATACTAGCTGCGGCCCGCGGTTTCACCCGCGTAAGTCCCGATCCCGTGGGAATATCAAAAAAAATATCCTATGTCCTTCTCCTGGCTCTAAGCTACCTCCCTACCAATTTTCACCCAAATCTGTTCTGCCGTTCCCGAGTTATAAGTGGTGTAACTAACACGACTTTCTTTTATATATATATAAAGATTGCAGGACATTCCACACATCGCGATCTAGCCCCAAGTTAAGTAACTAGACATGTGTTATGGGTGCTAGACAACGGACGGTTTGGCAGTCCGGCATGGTGACTATTCTGCCAACTAGGTCGTAAAAATAAATAATTGATACTATGTTTTTTTCTTCTTGAGGCGTCATCCCCTATCGACTATCATTAGAGTTATTTTTGCTTTCGATGCTGCTGCACGGAAAAGTGATCTAGTGCTTTGCTTAAACCATGTCCTGAGGTTCTTAAGCCACAAAGTGCGCTTCCATCCAAGTGGTAGCTTCCTTTGGCTTTTTTCTTACATCAGTAATTGGAGCAGTTCGTACTTATCATTCGTACGATACTATATTAGTGGTAGTTTTATTACATAGAATAACAAAGTCACTTTTTGTCTGTCCCTATGTATGCTTAAATCTGTAAATCTACCCAACGGATTTTTATGCGGTTTTTTTAATAGATAGAGTGTTTTATGAGGAAAGTTTATATGTATATTCATAATATAGCCGTGCGAAGCCGGAGCGGGTCGCTAGTACTCTTATATAAACACAAATCCATCGTCCCATTTCTGTACAAAAACATTTCTCTTTTATATACCTATCCTAAGTTAGATTATGTCTTCACACGCCCTGCCTTTGATATGAAAAATTCTATTTTTCCCTGCCATTTATTTCATAATCTTTTTTTAAAGGGTAAAGTTTAACAGGAAACAATATAAAATGACTAACCCTGCCCAGCTGTTTTACCCGCGTTAATCTTTTTAACCGACTTCAAAAAAGGAGGAAGTTGTCAATTTGTCGCGTATATATATTTATGTATATTCGCCGATTACTCGAAAAGGCCCGGACCGATTTGGAAAATTCTTTTTTTTTTTGATAACTCAAAGTTGGTTCCATAAAAATTGGATGAAGATCTGATGAGGATTTTCGGAGTGATAAACAGAATTGCACATCGAGAGAGCAGCAAATTGCTCAATTTTAAAAGCGATATTGATTACAAACATAGAAAACATAATAATCTTTATAAATAAAAATTAATACCTACCTATTTTCCTTTGTCATCGCATCATGCGTGAACAGCTGGATCGATTTAGCCTTTAATTTTTTTGTCGTATTTGTGTTTATTAAACATATTTTTTAAAACTGTCACGGGTAAAACCGCGGGACTCAACTCAATACTTACAAATTTTTCAGCCTTTTTTCTACATAATTAATAGAACCTTAAAACTAAGTGAAAATCCATCGACTGATCGAAAAGTCTGTAGTCTCCGTTCGCCGTAAGTTTTCTGAAGGCAATTTCCACCATCAACGTAAAAATACCTTCATAATAATAAATCATAGGGCTCATTGGAACGTCGTCGTGTTGGAACCCACGCCCTCTAAATTGGAATCTTGATTTCGTGCCGAGAAAGTAACTAAGGGCTACCTAATAAAAAGACTGGAATAGTATGACGTGGCGTGGCGTGGACGTGGCATCGACGTGGCCCTTAAAAGACACTTTACAATTTCATCACGTCATTATTTTCTACAAATGGCTTAATTTTACCATCTCCATTTTTCGTCATGCCACCAGGCATACTGACATGCGACACCGATTCTTGGTGACACCCGCACTGAGCGTTTTCCGTCGTCGTCTGTCTTCACTGACGTGTACAATTTGAGGGACTTCAAGTCGCGAGTGAACAGGTCCAGTTGCTACTGAGACAATTAGAATACCTTACGGTCGATGCTTGTTTGCCAGTATTAGTAAAATTTTGGATAAAATTGAGGCTTTCGAAAACGGAATATTTTATTTTCATTTGGGAAAGTATTTCTTTTTTTTATGGCAAAATAAATAATCTAGGTATGTTCCACTCCTCACTATTATTTAGTTCTCTTCTAGAAAAGCATGCTAGGTCTCATCATGAGAAGCATTGCAGTATCTCGCAGAGATGCATCTTTCGACATATGCGTGTCTCTTTCTCTCTTCTCTGTTCTCAATCTCTTTTCATACATTTTTTTTACATGGAAGTGACATCGATAAGTGCTATGTGTGATGGGCGGTGTATCTTCGGTATAGCCGTACTCTTATGCCCCTGCCACATTTAAATCGCAAGTCATTTCAATGTATCGCCCCTTACAACCGATATTAAAAAAATATCTTTTCAAAGTTGCAAAGACACCCCCGAATTCATTGTCTCAAAAACAGTGCCGGATGGTATAAATTAGAAATGAATTTGGTATTTCTTATAGTTATTTAAGTTTTTTCAAAAAATAGGGGGTGGAATAAGTTTGATCGCTAAATGATTTCGTAACTAGTAAAACATTTAGCTTATTATTATTGAATATTTCTATCTTATATATCTATCTATTTATACTTGTTACTAGCTGCACCCCGCGATAACACCCGTATAAGTCCCGATCCTTTTGGAATATCGGGATAAAATCATGCTATATGTTAATCCAGGTCTCCAGTTATCTACAAACCGAGTTTCATAGCAATCGTTTCACCAGTTTTTGCGTGAAAGTGAACACTTCGTGTTTTTTTATGATGCAGGCATCTGATAAGAAAGGATTTTCTGAAATTCCACGCTTTAAGGCGTGAAAAAGGGTTCAAGTTTGTTAACAACGTGATTATTTGGTCCAATCTACTTCAAAGTTTTCGACTTCTACGCGTACAAAGTCGCGGGCAAAAGCTAGTAGATAGATAAAGAAGTAGATATAGAGTAGTAGAGATAGATAGATATACGAGATTAAACAAAGTCTCTACGTCGTCTTCTCTCATTCAATAGTTGGAACGATTCCTAGGAGGTTTTGGTGTACAATTTATTATGGTTTTGAATAAATTAGCTAAAAAATGAAAAACGGTAAACATTTTAAATAAATAATAAAAAGTCGGCATATTAGAAAGAGATGGTAGAAAATTGAAAAAGTCAGCATTAAGGAAATTAATGTTTGGTGTTTTGAAAAAGATGGCATAGTGACGAAAGTTGGCATTGAGTATCATAACTCGAAAAATGTAAGTGTAGCTGCTACCCGTGCAAAGCCGGGGCGGGTCGCTAGCTATCAATAATTTGAAAAATATTAAAACGTCTTTTTATATTCCGAGAGATTATGAAGACAACGCACGAACAAGCGCGCGAGCTTGGCGCACGCAAAATGTTTAATTAAAAATAAAACGATTGTGCCGAAATATCCCTATGAATTTTTAATAGGAGACATCTGGCCCGCTACTCTAAACTGGTTCAGACGAATCTACCCATACACATTTTTAAAAGTGAACGTTTGGCCCGCAGACCAGCTTTTTCTGTGGGCGAGATGTACCCTAACCCAATTCATATTTTTATGAATGACCCAATTACTAATTTTTATATAGCAAATATTACATAAAAAATTTACCGTTTCAATATTTTAAAAACATAACCCCTTTAAAAATATTATTTAAAGATTTATGTAAATTGTCTTTATCATGTCAATTTAATATTCAAAACCGCGAAAATATGGGAATAAAGTTAAAAAAATATAAAGAATAATATTTTGGCTAATATTTTGGTTCGAGAGTGTAAAGATTTCCCCCGACACCCGCTCTCAATATTTCAAACAATTTACTTCACAGCTTACAAGAATTGAAATAACAGTAAAAAGGCAAAATTTATGGATGCCTGCCCCCGTACTGATTTTTGAAAATAATTCTATTTATCTTAGAGGCATTTTGTGGGAGTTTTGTGGTGTTAGGAAAGGTTGAATTGTTTATTTGTTATTGTTTGAAAACTCTAAAATTAGCAGTTGAATTAACTGTACGACGCAGTTCTTTTGAGGGATCGGTTAGGATGGGAATGGTATCGGTTGCCAATTGGGGAAGACAGTTTGTTCTTCAAGTCACGAGTGAACAGGTATCTTCCAGGAAAGTGCTACATTTTACCCTTCATCAGGCAGGTGTCATTATGATCATCATATCAGCCACAGGACGTCCACTGCTAAACATAGGCCTCCCCCAAAGACTTCCAGAGCGATCGATCGCATGCTCTCTGCGTCCAAGGACTTCCCGCAGGCAGGTGTGATAGTGGTCATACTCTGACCTATCTACATCTATACACATCCTAACTTAGTTTTTAAGACGTTTCAATGTGATGTGTGTATAAAATTTACATAACCATCCAAATGAATAAAGAAATTTGACTTTGACTTTAAGATACAATGTGTATCAGCGAAGTGGTTTAAATACGAATTTCCAAAAGTCGCAGAATAAAACTTGTTCGCCTAGACGTCTAGAACTACCCAGTTCTAGACGTCTAGGCGAACAAGTTTTATTCTGCGACTTTTGGAAATTCGAACTTTTTTTTCGATAATTCTGAGCGAAATTTTTACTTGAAAATCAGCTGTTTCATACAAAAACTTCGAACGAAATGTTAGAATTTCCAAAAGTAGTAAAACAAAAGTTGTTCGCCTAGATGTCTAGAACAACCCCCTTTCGTATTAAAACCCTTCCGCTGAAACAAATTGTATACAGTAATATTACAAGAAGAAAAGATTTTTTGTTTGTTTTTATGTTTGTAACAAATAGGCAGCGAAAATATTGGACCGATGCTTGAAACTTGGTATGAGGATACATTGATTCATTGAGAATAACATAGGCTACTTTTTGTCCCGATATTCCCACAGGATAGGGAGTTACTAACTGCTAGTCATTTATAAAAATAACTACAAAAAAAACCCTTATTCTAGCAAAAACTTCGTAGAAAGACGACACTTTAACCTTTAAAGTGAAAGAAAACTATAACTCGTATTGAATTAAGGTCGTCCATTACTGAAAGTATTCGAACGTTACTGAATGAAATGGTGTCGAGAAAGTGTCTAGCACACTTTATTCTATCCTTCTTTGGTAATTGGGTTGGTATCACTTGGTTGGTACAGGGGTCAAATACATTTTAAGTTCATCTAGGTAGGTATATTAACTTGACGACCCAGTTGGCGCAATCACCATGCCGGACTGCCAAACACAGGGTTGCGGGTTCGATTCCCGCCTCAGACAAGTATTTATGCTTAGATATTTGTCTGTGGTCTGGTTGTCTCTATGTATTATAAGTATTTAATTACAAAAGAAAAGTATATAAGTAGGATATCCGTTGTCTAGCACCCATAACACAAGTCTAGTTACTTAGCTTGGGGCTAGATGGCGATGTGTGGAATGTACAGGACATTCCACACATCGCCATCTAGAATTTATTTTTATTTGAAAAAAAAAAATATTTAAAAAAATATAGTCACGAATTAACAATTTATGAAAATCCTCAAAATAAAAGCAATAAACTGTGAAAATAACCCTCATTGTTTGAAATCGTATACCTAAGGTACCTTCGAGTAATAAGAGCAACTAAAAGGTTTTTAACACAAACCTAAAACCAACACCTAAACTCAAGGGTCTAAAACCTTGATATTTTATTAGGTACTAGCTTTTGCCCGCGACTTCATCCGCGTATAATTAGTAGACTGGACCAAGGAATCACATTGTCCTATATAAACTTTGCCCCCTTTTTTCACCCCCTAAGAGGAAGAATTTCAAAAAATCATTTCTTATCGGATACCTACGTCTTACGAAGAATACACCCTCCAAGTTTCAGGTCTCTATGATCAGCGGTTTAGGCTGTGCGTTGATCCGTCAGTCAGTCAGTAGTTCAGGACAAAGCATTTTATATGTATTGATAGATGTGGTATTAGGTGTAGTGACAAAATAACAAGAATTTACACAAATGAATTATTTTAACTTATAAACAGCAAATATTTATCGAATGACCTGTTTTTATGTATTTTTTCAATTTTACGAAATATTTAGTTTTTAATTAGGGTGGTAGGTAGTCCTTATTACCCGCAGATACCGCACGCTAAAATCGGGAAGCGTGACAGCTGTGAGGTTATAACAAAAAAAGATTCATCAAAGTCGGTTGATAAACAAAGAAACATCCATAAAAAAAATACATTCGAATTGAGAACCTTTTTTCGAATTCAGTTAAAATAAGTAAAAGAACTAAAATCTGCACAAATCCGGTAATCTTTGTGAAGCAAGTTAGTTTCGAGAAATACATTACAGCAGCTTAGATTTTCTACGACAGGAGTAACATTAAACGTGTGGCTCACTTTATTCTCGTATCCTTAGATTTTGCGACATTTTAGGGGTCTTGCAGACCACCGATTATATATAGGATGCAAGCAGTAGCCGAATCTTTTTCTACATCTACACTAATATAATAAAGAGAAAAGATTTTTTGATTTTTTGTTTGTAACGAATAAGTTTCAAAACTACTGTACCGTTTCTGATGAAACTTAGTATGAAGATACGTTGATTTATTGAGAGACATACGCTACTTTTTGTCCCGATAAACCGCGGAGCGCTCCTAGTTTTTAAAACGATTTTTTTTTGAGTAGCTCGTTATTTCGATGCTGTTACAAGCATAGACTAGAAGTTTCTGCGGGTAGATTTTATTAGAGGCGACGTATCAGATTAACTCCCAAAAACATATTCATAAAACTTTCAGGGTCGTGAACACGGTTCTTGTAATAGAATCAAATACTAAGCTCCACAAAATAAAACTACCAGAAATGAAACAACAAAACCGGATTATAAACAACGAAGTTATGCCCGAACAGCCATTAAAATAGTAAATACAGTTGAGAAATTCCAGGGCTTTTTCTAAACCGTTCTGATAACTTTTGTAGTGTAAATTACCATGGTAGTTTATTGGACACCGGATGGCGATGTCGAAGTCGGCAGCGAAAACGCTGGCGAGACGATCTTCATCGCTTTGAGCCAAATTGGCCGGAAGTCGCAGAGGATGGTTAATGGATAATAATGGACTTTTATACTATTAATGAATATTTAAGCAAGACATACAAATGAAAATAGTTATTTAATTTTAACATCATTCAATTTTTATTTAATTTTGACATAATTTAATCTTGACATAATTTAATTTTTATTTGATTGTTTTTTTTATTTGATATTTTGGATGTTGACTATGCATTGATTAATTATTATTACCTACTACTTGTACGCCATTGTATGGCTAAATATGAAGAAACAACATTCTATTTTGTAACACCACTATGTACCATATTTAATGCAAATAAATAATTCTGATTCTGAGGACCGCCATAGGTGCCCAACAGTGGGACAATCCTTGCTAAAGAAAAAGATTAGTATGTTACCCTTGTTCACTTATGTTTCTTAAATCTGTATTCTAATAACTATTGACAGACATAAAGTCTGGTAGTCTGCAAAAGTTCTCAGTATTCCGTGTGACATTTTTCTGAACACCTATTTTTCGAACACATTTCGTCTGTCAAACGGCTGTCAATTCGGATGTCAATCGCAGTATTGATAGATAAATAATGAGGGGTTTTCAATAGAAAAAAAATCTTAGTTCCGTTTTCTACGGCACTTCTCATACATTGGAATGAAATTGGCAGACCACAGACTCGGGGTCAAAAAGGCTTTCTTGATAAAACATGCTTCAATAGATTAAAGTGAGAAAAAAATACTGAAAGATAAATTGACCAGGTAATTTAAATCTTGAAGAAAATATCTGAATTTTCGAAGAAAAACTATATTCATTTAACCACCAGTTGGTTATTTACCATGTTTTTGTTTCCATTGACACAAAATAAAAACAAAAAACATGGTGAAAATAACCATGGGAGTTTAAAATCCGAACATCCAAAGTGCCTGCCAAAGTCTTACTTATTTTCTACAAATGCGAGTCCATGCATTTGAAACCCTGACATTGACAAAAGACAATCGTCAAACTATGAAAAATAGCAATCCGATTACGTTCCTTTGCATATAGAAGTTAACATATTTTCTCTGAGAGATGGAGGAAGATATAGCTCTCGTCAACAAAAGAGTTACCAACCACAACTCTGCACATTTTCCCTGGGTGATGCTAAACGAAAAGGGGTCCTGACATGCACAATGGGAGCATGGCGAATTTTTCGTTAATTTTGTTTAAACAAATATTTCGTTACTGAGACTTTGGTGTAAAAGCATTATTTGTTCGCCGTAATGCTCTCTATCGATACGTATAGGTATAAAAGAGCTTAAGCCGGGTTAGTGGCGGAGCGACCCGTGTCTGACGTTCACACTTTGATTACAATTTCTTTTATTATAATATTTTCTATTATTTTTAAGTTGTACGGTAAACATAACTTAAACAGCGCCCTTTGTAACACTTACGCTTTTAAGCTATGTTTTTTATATTTTACTAGCTGCGCCCCGCGCTTTCACCCGCGAATTTTTTTTTTACGACATTTTCTTTTTTTCTTTCTTTCACAGCTACACATTCAGCGATTCATTTTTATATTATAGATGTAATTTGAAAAATGATGTGATACAGAGTATAGTATATTAATATAATATACAAAAAAATCTTATCTGTCTATAAACATATTTTCTCAGCACATTATTCACTGTTACAAATATCTAAAACGCCTCAACAAACCAACCTATTAGCCTTCGTCCGAAAGACATTTTGTTAGCGTCCTAATAACTAAGCCCATTTGGATACCTTTAGAGAAGTATCGATGCCGGAACGACGAAAACCACCAATAACGGTTATAGCGGATATCGGAAAGTCATCAACGAAACAAACTTGTACTGAGTTGTTAATTTTAGAGCCTTGTTTATGGCATCGGACAGTAATAGTCTAATGGGCCAAGACTTGATGGTAATTCTAGACTTTGACTGGGACAAATGTTTCTTTGGGCAAGTTCCGTTTGATCGATCTGAGTAATTTAACAAAAGGAGATCAATAATCCACTATAGATTTTACCTGATCATTATGTTTTAGAACTTTGATAAACTGGGTATTTTTGTCTTTATTTCAAACTAGTTGTCCCGGCAAACGTGGTTTTGCCATATAAAAAAGGACACAAAAAAATTATACAAATCGGTTTTGCCGTTTAGGTGGCGTTTGGCAACAAACACCGCGACACGATTGATTGACACCATACGATACTAATTACGTCACTTAATAGTTTTACCTTCCCGGAACCTCTCCATTAAAATGTGAACTTTATGATTTGGTATTAAAGTTCAAATTGACTTTTAAGTATTATTACGAATCGTTTGTATGGGAATTGGGAGTATAGAAAAGTGTTGTTTTTAGACATTTTCAGGCATTGTTTTGAATTTTTCTCTCCGTAAGAACCATCCTCGTACTTCAAGGAATATTAAAAAAAGGGAATTAGGGAATCGGTTCAGCCGTTTTCGAGTTATGCGCTTAGGAACACCACGTTTACTTTATAGGAAATTTGTATGTATTGTTTTTTGACGTTTCAGGCAATTTTTATAAGTTTTCTCCCCGTACGAACCATCCTCGTACCTTATGGAATATTCTAAAAAAGAATTAGCAAAATCGATTCAGCCGTTCTCGTGATTTGCGCTTAGGAACACTTCAGCGATTAATTAACATATTATAGATAGGTAGATATATAAAAAATGTATTGCACCATAAAAATAAAACAAAAACATAAAATGATAACATATAAATACAAACTAAAACAGGAAACCGAAATGCAAAGAAAGAATGGCACAAAGGGCACCCTTATCGTCTGACGGCAATCTCTTCCAGACAACCGTACAACTAACTATAACTAACTATTATAACTATAACTATTTGCATAATTTGTTAAATGAACGTTGTGCATAATTCTTATCGGACCATGAATCCAATTTTTGATAAGTATGCTATTTGTGAGTTTTGATCTGTTGACCGTTATTGTGCCTTATCTATACTAATATTAAAAAGCTGAAGCGTTTGTTTGTTTGTATGTTTGTTTGGACGCACTAATCTCAGGAACTAATGGTTGGAATTGAAACATTATTTTTGTGTTGGATAGTCCATTTATCGAGGAAGGTTATAGGCTCCTTTTTATTTTGATATTCCTACGGGATCGGGACTTACGCGCAGCTAGTAATAAATAAATAACTATAACTAATATAATAAACAACATAAACCACAAAAACTCTCTAAAAAAGATAAATCCTTGAAACCCAAAACAACAATGCCTGAAATCCAGGTAGATAAGCCAAGTTCTACCTAAATAACTAGTTTTAGGAGATTATCTTCCTCCGAAGAAATACGTGAACAGACTTGCTACGTAGATATCGGTAACAACCAGAACAGAACAACTACAGTAACAAGCTTTTTATAGATATCTACTTCTTAACTGGATGTCGGTAAAGAAAATATGAAGCTTTCTTTAAAGTTTTAACGACTCCAAAAACTAGCTACAGCTCTGAAAATATATGAAAAAATTAAATGAAGATCACTCAGAAGAGTGAATGAATACATACTTAAGAGGAAAGGGTACCGGGCGCTCTCTCCATACAAACGTAGTCGACTGTTTCCTCCCTGAATAATGATACAAAATATTTTTGTTGCATAAAAATTATAACTGCGCCATGACCATGCTTCTATGGTTCCTTAAATCTTGATTTCTATGATAAAAAACCAAAACATAGGGGCATAGGCATGGCAGTTATAGGTTTTAATGGCCCAAAAATATTTGTGCTAGTGTCGGTATCCAGAGAGGAAACAGTCGACTACGTTTGTATGGATAGAGCGCCGGTACCCTTTCACCTTAATATTATTGTATAGTGTCCAATTTCAGTGCTTTTGTGTAATAACTGCATTATAAACTAGGTTTTACAGATAGCTGTCATAACGAAGGAATCTCTAAGAAAGGATTTTGGGAAAATTCAAATACTACGCTGATAAAGTTTGACATTTATAACAAACTAGCGACTCGTCCCGGCTTCGCACATTTATATTATGCATGTATTATACATATAAACCTTACTCTTGAATCACTTTATCTATTTAAAAAAAACCACATCAAAATCCGTTGCGTAGTTTTAAAGCTCTAAAGTATACATAGAGACAGACAGCGAAAAGTGACTTTGTTTTATACTATATGTAAAGAAGAGGCTAGAAGATAAAAAATATTACACTCTACTCGAAATCTTTACATTTTGACTCCTTATTTGAACTCAGTAAAAAAGGTTCTTAAACTAGGTCCAGGTACATCAAATTAGCAAGACCTTCATTCGACGAATAACCCGGGGCCTACTCGAATTGCGTAGCTATTCTTGCGGAACACTAACACAAACGAACTTTCGACAGTAACTAGTATAACATGGACGGATTAAGGAGTTTTTTCCCATGGGGATAATATTATTTGGATAGGGCTCAGTTTAACGAGATAGTATATTTTCAGACTAAGAAATTACCACCGCTCTGCCCAAATTACTTTATTTTGCTACAGAGCACTAGTGTCCTAGTGCCCTAATTTTAAGTATGAACCCAGGAAAAGGTGTAGGAACGCTGTGAAATTATAGGCACATAAGTCATTCAAAGGATGGTAATGCATATGCGTCCATCCGCGAACCAGAGAGTCGTCAACCAGGCATATTATTTCCGGTTGTTCAAATCTAACAATCAGAAATAAGCGGAATAGGTTTAAATTACATTACATTATGAATTGTTTTATTAAGATTGACAATATTTATCTAATGACCTGTTTTTAAATAGTTTTCTCTATATTTCCTAAATAATTAATTTTTAATCGAGGTGGTAGGTGGCCCTTTCTGCAGCCCTACAGTATTTGTTTCTGGTCTGAGTATTTCTTTATATGTATATAATGAGTATGTATTTAGAAAAATATTTAATTACTTATTCAATCCGTTGTCTAGCTACCGTGACACAAGCCTAGTTGTTTATCGGTATATTTATTTATTTACACTAATATAATAAAGAGGAAAGCTTTTTTCTTTGTTTGTAACGAATAGGCTCCGAAACTACCGAACCTATTGAGATGAAACTTAGTATGAGGATACATTGATTAATTGATAATAACATAGACTAGTTTTTATCCCGATATTCCCACGGGATCGGGAGTTACACGGGTGAAACCGCAAAGTTATTAGTAAAATCCACCAGATCCAAGAATATATTTAACCTTGCCCCAGACATGACGGTCCTTAATCCGACCCCCTTGATGGAACATCAGTTCGGTAACAATATCAGTTGTTATTATCAAACTAATGGAACACGGGGATGAGAACCGATTGAAGCCGATAGTCGCCGATTGGTACCGTCATCCCAATTACAGATGGAGGAAGAAAGATAATTACGTTATTATTCTGACGAATGACGATGATGGGAATATTATTTGGAGAGCTCGAAGATCTTGTTGAAATCTTTAATATTTGTCAATATATCATGATAATAAACTTAAATCACACATTTTCTAGTTTCACATTAATCAGAATCATGGTACACTTGCTGAGTCGACCTAGACGTATTGATAAGTTCTTTCCTCTGGATGCTATCAACTAAGGTTGATATAGTCAGCAAATACTAAGGGTAACAGGTGCATATTTTAAAGTTTTATTTGCTTACATACAGCTTCAGTAATTGTTAATTATTCCGCAGAATAACTAAAAAATATTGAACCGTTTTTAGAAAATTAAAACTTTTTCATGTGCATTTGCTACCCTCAGTCCTTTGCTGACTGTACTCTAGACCTTAAGGACCAGAAGGGTTCCATGGGACAGTTCCATGCTGGAACTAGTGAGAACATACCATGTCTACTGCCCTGGTAAATATAAATGTAACTTGCCAACAAAGTTTGTCTTCAAAATGATAAGGTGAAATGATCCTTCAAGGTATGTAATTCCAGGTTTAAATATGTCGTAAGGAAATATGTCAGGATGTAGACGCGACTCATCATCATAAAGACCCTGCGATAAATAACATCAACGCATAATAACTTTAAAACCTACAGTCCACATTGGTTTGTGCGACAACTGATATAATATTGTTATATACAGCGTCAGCTGTATGGTGCATGGTCATGGCAGTTATAAGTTCTATGCAACAAAAATATTTGCTCTAGTGTCGACTACGGAGAGAGCGGCGGTACCCTTTCACCTTAATCCTTGCAATTCAAGGTGATCTAGTGCCTGGGACATGCATTAAATGGAGTAGGCTTGCCCAGAACCTATATTTTACAGAAGAATACAGAAGAAAGAACAATACGTCTGGAGCTAACTAAGCCGTGGGGTTCAATACGATTTTTCCCTCCTCTCATTTTTAAAATGCTTGTGTAGGTACAACCTACACAAGGACCTTTGCAATAAATTTCTTGATTTCTATGAACCCAGGAAAACGTGAAGGAACGCTGTGAAAGTATAGTTACATAAGTCATTCGAAGGACGGTAATGCATATGCCTCCGTCCGCGTCATAGATATTCGTCAACCAGGCATAATATTTCCGGTTGTTGTTATCGAACAAGGGAAGGGATTTTTAGGAAATATGAATTATGGCCAACTTTTAAGCGGTCAACTGTTTCACATTTATTAAGCTACAATCTTATTAATGTATCATCTCTTTTGCGTTTTATTGCGTTTCTGACTGTTGTCGCAAATCGAGGTCGCAAACATTGTGCGCAGGTAAAGGGTGAAGCCATCTTTCTTATTTTCTTCGAGAAATTTCCACTCGAATACATTTAAATTCAATATCCGGTTACTTTGAATGTATAATGTTACGGTAGTTAAGTTGTCTTGTGAGTGAGTATCTACATAGTTTTGGGGTGTGTTTGGTTTGTGCAAGCTAGCAGCGAAAGTAGTCGCGCGACTCTGATGCGATGATGCAGGCGATCGGCAGATAACACGCCGATTGTTGAATTTGAAGACAGACTTTCCGATCTGCAATAGCCTACACTTCATCAACTCCGGATTCAAGTGACCGTGGAGCAATGCGAGTGTGGAGCTCCGTCGCAGTTCATGGTGCTCCTACTCCAATGCCCATTGTGCCCTAATACCAGCACATTGGAGAACCTGAAAGAGGCCTGCTGCTGCTGCAGTTGCAGTGGCTAACTATTGGGCAGGAAATAAATAACTGGTCGAGCGTCACTGACTCAAAAAGAAGACGAAGAAGACAGACTTTTTACAATTAGTTAGTGATCTTATTCGCAGAAGATTCTATTCGCAGAATTTCACAATGGAGACACAGCTGAGCTTTGGAAAAACAATTGATGGTCAGGAAATTATAGTCCGATGACGTAAAACAACCCAGTGGGACGTCAAAAAAATCAGTTAATATCGGAAAAAGAACAGTTGATCGTCGGGAAAAACCCAGTTGAATATCAGGTCTTTGCTTTTCACCCCCATATCAATAGCCGCATTTGTAAGACCCAAGTAAATTTCAACCCGTTGAAATGTAGACATCTCATGAATATCTGACTCCGTTCCGTTCGTCTGCAATCCCTAGGGATTATTTCCGACGCTTTTGTTTCAAGTATAGCGAGTTGAAAGGTCCTTTAAAACGGTTAGTGATGGGAAAATATATTTTGAATGGGAAATTTTTGAATGAAAATTTGACAGTGCTTGGCAATTAGGAAGGTTTGATCTGATTAAGGGTAAAATTCGAAATATAAACTATGTTTTTCATAAAACCCCAGTTAGAAATCAAAATGTATCATAATTTTGTAATCCAAACCAAGACAGCAAATTTTAACGTGTTCTTTATATAACTAACTAGCAAACCCGACGAACTCCGTTTCGCCACCAGATTTTCCTGAATTTTCTTTGCTATAAACCTCACGGAGCCCGAGACCTTTCCAACGAATGCAAAACCGTGGAAATCGGTTCGTGCGTTCTGGAGTTATAGCGTCAGGAAGGAAAACCCGACTTATTTTTATATATTAGACTATTAAAAACGGCATGCATTCTCCAAGTCTAGACTTTGAGAATGCAAATAAGACAATACAATTTACTGCAGTTAATGGTTAATTCATAAACAAGACTTAAATTTAGATATGTTAAAGTTTAAAGCCTATGCCATAGGTTTTAGTCTATTCTATTTTATTCTAAAAATATTGCTATTCTAATTCACGATTTTTTTTACTTGAAGTTAAAAAATGAAGTTTCATACTGTTTTCTATCGTTGTTATTTTTACGATAAACTTCTTTAACCCCACAATAATCCAATAAACTATATCTACCACAATTTAAAATTATTTTCTCTTCATTTTTGGGAAAAACTTTCTCTTCAATTCATAAATTTTCCAAAATATATGCAAAATATAGAATTATATTATAGAATTATTAATTATTTAAAATGTCAATGTGCCACTGTTATTTTCAACGTGCGAATGGTTGATATTTGTATCTCTTAAATACTAGCCCCATAAGGTTTAATGATAATAGCTGTACTTTGTTTCAAGTCGGTAAATAGATCGGAAAGGGTAATGTTTTCCTTACCATTACTAGAACGTTTTGTGACTGTTATGTGACCATTTTGTGACCATTGTCTGATAGAATTACTTCGTTATACGACTGTGACATTTTTGTTTCGAAGTACCAAGTTGCGTGTAAAACTTTGTGGGTTCGTAATTGTTTCTTGAAGTAGTGTTTTACTGGTTGACGCGGAAAATTTGGGAAAACACTTAAGGGACTTACAAGAGTAATGATCGGTCGATGTCAGGCTGTATGAGCAAGAGCGTGGCGAACTGTTGATCGTTGGAAAAACAAATTTGAACATTGGAAAAAAACAGCAATACGGTGGGAAAAACAAATGATCATCGGGAAAATCAATTACTCTTTGTGATAAAAACAATAAAACGCTAGGAAAAGGAAACGAGGATTAAAAAACAAATTCGAGACCGGGACAAAAGTTGATCGCTTGGAAAAATACATTTGAACGCCCGGGAAAAACAAACGAAGATCGAAAGAAAATACAAAGAACATCGAAAAAATAGTCGAACGCCAGGAAAATTAAATAAAGATCAACTGGAGACCCTTCGGCCGCATACGAAACCGGAGGTTCGTAACCAGTTACCAAAGAAGAAAAAATCCTATTCGTATGAAACCTGTTTCTAAATAATTAACTGACTTCAGAAGACGATCGAAACGGAAACAAAAGACGGTCGAGTCCGTGAAAACCATACCTCGTTAGGAAAAACGGCTGAACACCAGACAAACGAACATGTACGGTCGGCTGCATAATTAAAAGAAAGAAAGAAAAACATTTATTTGATGCACACGACAACTTTAAAATTAAACACACGCAAAGGAATAGGTAATAGGTATTGCAGACCCATCGTAGAGCTCCAAAACCGCTGTTATAAGAATGTTTTTAACACAAGCAAGATTCTTGACACCTGCTTTAGTTGAAGTTTAAAGTCTTCTAACTCATCAATTTATCAAACAAAAATTATTAGAATGCAAACATTCCAATAATAATTTTCGAACTCTACCGAGGGCTGCAATTATGCAGCCGACCCTTATCAGTGCAATTGTTTGTTGTTATTATATATAAGAACGGTGTTGGCTTAGTTGTAGATACCTCGACTTTCATTCTGAAGGTCGAGGGTTCGAATCCCGGCCGGCAGCGCATCAATGTATTTTTCATTGACATTGATCTTACGGTGAAGGAAAACATCGTGATAAAATCCGCGGCTTAGTTGGCTCCAGAAGTATTGACAAGTTCTCTCCTCTGGACATGGTCGACTAAACTGAGAGGGTAGTAGGGGCTGGGCAAGCCTACTCCATCCTCACGCAAAAAGGACCCAATTAAAAAGAGTCCAATGGCGGAAAACAGCCTGTATACAAGTACAAGTATATATGAAAAGCGCCTTATCTATCACACGTTGCATTCGAGCATATATCGTAGGACCAAGGTCTAATCCAGCCGAGTCTGTGGCGGATTAAGTCTAAACCCCCACTTACTGGGGGACGTTCGTTTTGTCCAGCAGATATTGATCGGTTCAATTTCGAAAGCCTAAGCCATGGGGTTTTTCCTATTTCCTTTTTAGCTTTGAGCTGTTTGGCAATTTGGTTGTGAAACTTCTTTAGCGTTATCTATCTATCTATACTAATTTTATAAAGAGGTAACGTTGTTAACATGTTTCTATGTATGTATGTTGGGGGTAATCTTCGAAACCACTGAACCGATTTCAAAAATTCTTTCACCAATTGAAAGGTAAATTATTAGGGATGAACATAGGCTATAACTTATTTTCAAAAAATTAGGGATCCGTTATAATCTATATCTATAAAAATCAATGCCACTTTTCGTTGTAATTTTATAACTCAAGAACAGGCTCCTATCTAAACCAAATGTTTACGGTTTGTACGGCCTATTTAGTAGATGGTTTATGTGAAGTTTGCACAAAATCGGTCGGGCGGTTCTTCATTAATCACATTTTTCACTTTATACGTAGCTAAGCACGTACCGGGCCGCTAGTACTTACTTAATTTTATAAAGCTGAAGAGTTTGTTTGTTTGAACGCGCTGATCTCAGGAACTACTGGTTCGAATTGAAAAATTACCTATGTGTTGGATAGTCCATGTATCGAGGAAGGCTATAGGCTACTTTTTATTTTGATATTCCTACGGGATCGGGACTTACATGGGTGAAACCGCGGAGCGCAGCTAGTAAAGAATAATGTTTTATTGTATTTGTTTTTGCGCCTTTTCTTTTTCTTCATATTTTTAAATATATTTTTTTATTAATTGATGTTTTATTTGTAGTTGTATTGATTGATAAATATTTTAATTATTTGTACTTGTCCTTATATACGAGCTGTTTTCCGCGACTAGACATCATTAGTTGAAAGACGTTACGTATGTTTAAAGTCCACAAACACTTTATGAACAATGCACGTGACGTCCCCGTCCAGTCCGAGGATTTATCCCGTTACGTATGCAGCGACCTATAGCCGCGGGTTTCATCATGATGTTTTCCTTCACCGTAAGAGCAATGTCAATAGTTTAAGTTTTATTTGAACATATATTTTAATTCATCGTTTGTGTTTTTAGGATTTTTAAATGTTGTTATTTTCACTACTATATTTATTTAAAATACAGGATATTTTAATGTTTTGAAGTGTAAACTTCTTTTGGCGCGGTACGCATATTTTTAGATGAGATAAAATCTTGCTACTTAACACTTGTATGAATGTTTAGCCCCTGGTTTTAGAACCAGGGGCTTCAGCAATAGGTGAAGTATTCGGTGAGACTAATCTCACCGAACACTGCTATTGCTTGAATATTTGTTTTTGTTTTTATTTTTGTATTTTTTTTAAGTTTTCACTTCTGTTGGCACTCTTTTGCACATTGAGTGCAAACGTTTTGTTTTAAGCTCTATCCATTTACCCATGTGAAAATACTTTCACGTTATATGACTCCTGCATTACATTATTATTTATTATTCAGTGAACAAAATCACCATTTTCTTACTCTTTAAACTAAACTGGTTCTACGCCTGCTGTATTTTCAACAAAAGTTCTACTGAATAATCACTAGTTAAGACTTCTAAGACTTATACTCGATTTCACACTCAAAAAATATGTTCTATCAAATAATATTCTCAAGTATCACGTTGAAAAAAATGAGTAACTAAAGTAAAAACGTCATTCAAGCCCTATCCGATTGTCATCGTTTATTTATTGATTTTATTTGAAACGTGACAATTTAGGATATTATGTGACAGAATATATTTTGTCAATTTATTTGTTCTTAATCTAATGTACAATCAGGTAAAATGCAGATCCTCTGTATAGCTCTATAAGTGACATTATTAGAATATTTTCAACTCAATCATAATTGTAGGGCCTTGCTCATGTTTGAAGTCGTTTAAAATGAATTTATTATACAAACATTGAAAACATTACAAAAATAATAATTATAGAACTAAACGGTGGATCTGCAATTCTATTTTTGGAATGTTTTCAATTCAATCATCATTCTAGGGTTCTCCTTGAGTTGAAGACTTTCAACGTATGAATTTTTTAGACAAATCATTTTAATAATAATAATTTTAGAACTGTGCATTGGGTCTGTAATTCTGTTTCCGACTGTATATGAGCTCCTATCACACTACAAAATATTTACGTATAAGTTAGGATAGGACTATGCCAAATTTTTGTGTAAGTCCTTTACGGTCCTAACACATCGTTATGGTGAAGCAAACCCCTCCGAGGACATTATATTATATTTTGGAAGCATTTTATTTTTCTTAATTCTCACACTTAGGGAATTTAGTTCAACACTTAAATACAAAAATACATACGCATCGACTTGATACTTCTCCGGTTTTTCGTCTGTTACAAAACAACATCTTTAAGTACACCTTGAAATTATTACTTCCCACCGATCTTTCGAAATATCTGTATTCTTTCCCGTGAATTGATTCGGAACTTTGATTTATCGTTTCACAAGCAGGAGCCGCGTAGCCGGTTCGGTCCACACTTCCAAACATTTTGGTACATTCATCAATCTAAGTTTTCACAATTGTTCCAGTTTCGCGCCATTAATTATACAATCGCTAAGTACATTTACACGGACGGGGTACGGTTAGTGTGAAGTTCGCTTAATTTGTGATAATTGGGGAATGTGTAATGTGGCCTAATTTTAAGCTTTTTATTGCCTTGTTGTTTTGCAACTGTGAAATCTTTACTATAAAGAGGTTAGATTTGTTTTTTTTTGTATTGAATAGGCTCCGAAACCACTAAACAAATTTAGATGAAACTTTAAATGAGCATACATTGATTCATTGACAGTAACATAGGCTACTTTTTATTGGAACGAAGTTCCTTATCGCGCGTTGCGAAAGGGGGCTAGACGGAAAAAAATTAAGACCAAAAGTTGTAACGACACTTTTTGCTATAGTTGTAAGCCGTGCGGCGTGCGCGTGTTTCTCTGTGTGTGGAATGTCCTGATATATTTATCTTATATATTTAAATGAGCAATTCTTGTGTATATATATATACAATTGGAATCTCGGAATCGGCTCCAACGATTTTCATGGAATTTGGTATATAGGGGGTTTCGGGGGCGATAAATCGATCTAGCTAGGAATCATTTTTAGAAAATGTCATTTTATTCGTGTTTTATCGAAACTTACTTTTTTTATCTGAAAAATATGACTCTTCCTGACATCTATTGGCGAACTACTAATACTATTTTTTGTGAGCAATAAAGGTATTCCAGCAGATGGCGTTGTTAAGTAACACGAAGTCAATGAGTGTTTGCTTTGAGGTTAGGTACCGAGCAAAGCTCGGTCATCCAGGTACTATTATTATTAAACGCGTGTCCTGCGACACGGTTTTTTTTTGTATTTGTGTAAATGCACCAGTATTTGTCCTGTCATTACTAGTTTTTCTAAGTGTTAGCATATTACTACAAGTTCGGACATCAAGGGTCACTTTGGAGGTGCAACTTATGTGTTAAGTAACTTTTCTAACTTCAATCAGAGTGTCTGGTCGGTAACCTCTAAGCAAAAGTTGTTTAAAATTTATGGAATTTCCAAAAAGTTTAGTCATTTCGTGTTGTTGATTGCTTGTTATGGAGTCCGAGTTACGAGGAGGCAAATCAGGTTTACGAGGCAAGTGGGGTAGGAGAGACCTATGAATTACGCAGGTGGCCAGTAATTAGGTACCTACCTAATTATTGTTATAATGTACGGACTGCTGCATAATTGCAGACCCACCGTAGAGCTCCAAAACGGCTGTTATAAGAATATTTTCAACACAAGCAAGATTCTAGACATCTGCTTTAGGTAAAGTTTAGATAGATAGATAGATAGATAAACACTTTATTGCACCATAAAAACAGAACGCAAAATGATTACATACAACAAAATCAAAAATAAATTCTAACTTATAACTACTTATATGCTAAAAGAAAATTGATATTTAGTACCTCACGATATGGCACAATGGATTTAGAGTCTTCTAACTCATCAATTAATCAAACAATTTTTTTTAGAATGGCAACATTCCAAAAATAGTAATTTTTGAACTCTACCGAGGGCTGCAATTATGCAGCCGACTGTACGGTTGGAGTCAGAATTGCAGACCCACCGTAGTGCACCAACACTGCTATTATTAAAATGTTTTCATCCTAAGCCAGATTCTAAGGTTTTCTTTGAGTTTAAAGTCTTTCAACTCATGAAGTTATTAGATAAATATTATTAGAATAAAAACATTCTAATAATAGTAATTTTAGAACTCTGCGGTGGGTCTGCAATTCTGACCCCGATCGTACAGTCGGCAATAAAATTACACACCTGCAATAAAATTCTAAAATTACTACTATTGGAATGTTTTCATTCTAATAATGTTTGCCTAATTAATTCCTAAGTGTTAAACTACTAAATAAATAAATATTACAGGACATTCCACACATCGCCATCTAGCCCTAAGGTAAGTAACTAGACTTGTGTTATGGGTGCTAGACAACGGATATACTACTTATATACTTTTCTTTTGTAAATATATACTTATCTTATATATATAAAAGAAAGTCGTGTTTGTTACAACACTTATAACTCGAGAACGGCTGGACCGATTGCAATGAAACTCGGTATGTAGATAGCTGGAGACCTGGATTAACACATAGGCTACTTTTTATCCCGATATTCACACGGGATCGGGACTTACGCGGGTAAAACCGCGGGGCGCAGCTAGTAATACATAGAAACAACCAGACCACAGACAAATATCTAATCTAATACAACTACTTTCTTCATGCCTCGATAGATGACGCTGCTTAGAAAGGGATCGACAAAAATAGATAAGTAAAAATAGTAGTCTTTCACCAAAGAATTATACTGCTCTGATTTTAAGAATATACTTACAGGAAATAAATAATTTATTTTTTTAAATAATAAAATACTACTTTGTTAATGTTATGAATCACGTTATGTCTTATTTTTATTGATTTTGCCATGAAAAGTGACAGTTTTTTCGGAGTTTTTATTTCAATATATCTGGCTGTAAGGTAAGAGATTATAAAAAAATGTAAGTAGATCATTTCGCCAAGTATTTTGTTGGCTCAATTACCAAATACCTATCGTTAGATCCCAAGTGTCGATTCTAATGGTTCATTGCCCTTAAAAAGTTGATAAAACTTGATTAAAATTGATAGAAGGGTATATTAATGATTAAACAGTTTATGCAGCGATGGTTTAGAATTGATTCATTTGACTCATGATTGGGTTCGAAGTGGATGCTAACATAGCATGGAATATTTCTATGGCCCTAGGGAAAAATAAACATAGAAAACCTATTAAATAAACTTAAAGAAAAATTTAAAGAGATAATAGTACATTACGATATAAGTGTGGTAAATTGATCTTTGCATAGAGGCGGTTTATGACGCGCGAGCGGCAGCGAGCGTGTTATAGAAGCCAAGATGCAAATATCAATTCCACACGTATATCGTACGACGTTTTTTATCACAGTTGCGAATAAAAGAAAAGACTTGAAAAGAAAACAAAATATTTGTGTTAACTCTATGTTTACATTTTTTTAAGGCAATATTTTTTTGTTAATTATGCTCCGGAAAGGCCAGGCTAAAGACTTTTAACCTATACATCCTCGTGTGACATACAATATTTTTTAGGGTTTTTCTATTTGTTTTTGCGTCGGGGGTTAAGAACAAAATACAATGGTACGGAAAAACAATATATTTAATAAAAGAAAAAACAAAAAATAAACAACTCAATTTTTAATCGTTTTCTAAGTCATTATCACGTAAAATTTTCGTTCGTAAACCGACTTTAGAGACAACCATTTTTGCTAGTTATAAACTCTTTGGTACCTACCTTTTCGGGATAACTTTACAGCACTAGTTAACAAATCTAAAACGCACGCGTGCATAATATGTTGGATTATGAGCCTAAAAGCCGTTGAATAAGATCCACTTTATGAGCAACTGTGATAAAAATATATTAACGCTCTATTCACAATATATTTACGAAAACTTGCTCTAGGTCGTTTAATAGGACATATTGTGTGCTGTATTATAATAAAATACCTAAAGATGTATTAAGCTGAAATTGTGCGGTAAGGCGTACTATGAAACTTCGTCGTACCTTAATGCTATGAACCCATGGACATAACTTTAATTGCTCCATTTCAAAAATATTCAAATAGACAAAAATCTAAGCATAGATACTTGTCTGAGTCGGGAATCGAACCCGCAACCCTGTGTTTGGTAGTTCGGCATGGTGACCATTGTGCCAACTGGGTCGAAATGACAAGAAGAAGAGAAAGTTTACAGCAGTATCTTTAATTTATTACTTACTAGCTGCGCCCCGCGGTTTCACTCGCGTAAGTCCCGATCCCGCGGGAATATCGGGATAAAACGTAGCATACGTGTTAATCCAGATCTCCATCTATCTAATACCGAGTTTCATCGCAATCGGTCCAGTAGTTTTTGCGTGAAGGAGTAACAAACACTCACACACACACAAACTTTCACATTTATAATATTAGTAGGATTGCAATTGTGGTCCATGAACAGTAAAACTCAAGCGAGGACACCCCACACTCGCTGGCCGGTTAGGTGTAAGGTTTTTCTTCGTCTTGTCATATCAAGTGATAACTCAGTGATTGTTTAGAATATAAAAGTTGATAAATATTTTCCATTAAGTGCAACCCGGTTTCTGAATAGATAAACGCGATGCAGATAAAACACGAATTCTTTCAGCATAATTAATAAAAACAAGTTCTGACATCCAGTATAGTATCTTTGCATAATTTACGCGTTTGAATAATTAATAAATAAAAAATAGAGTATTCTTAAATTTTAATGATAACGAATTACTATTTTTATCTAATTAATAACATAATTTTACCTGACGTTTCGAAATCTAAAGTTTTAATGGTCAAATGTCATTAGTCTTATAAACAAATTTTGATGCGGTTTTTTTAAATAAATAGTGATTCAAGAGAAATTGTTATATGTACTACATGCATAAGATAGCCGTGCGAAGCCGGGGCGGGTCGCTAGTTGTCTAGGTATATGTTATCAATCTATACGAATATTATAAAGCAGAAGAGTTTGTTTGTTTGTTTGTTTGTTTGAACGCGCTAATCTCTGGAACTACTGGTCCGATTTGAATGATTCTTTCAGTGTTGGGTAGTCCATTTATCAAGGAAGGCTATAGGCTATGTTTTTTTTTTCAAAATTAGGGATCCGTAATAAAATTGCTATTTTGTAACACAAGGTGTAAAATCGAAAACCTATTTTTGCGTGCGCTGCAAAAACTATTGACAATAGAACAAAATGATGTACTACGGATTTGTAGATCCCATTAAGACCTACAAAAAAGTCCGCGAGAACATATATCTAGCTATCATGTTTTATCACAAAAACCGATTTTGTGTTCAAAATAATTATTAAATCGTCTGAAGAAAAAAACTACTTTAAATATGTATCGTAATATTAAATCTTTATCAAAATTAAGCATTATGTTATCAAGAGTATTTATGTAGAAGAAAAATACTTTTTGTTTCATCTCAATCGGATATTTCGTTTAAAAGTTATCACGTGTGTAAGATGTTAAGAGTTGGTACCTATTAATGAGTTATGGGCCATAGAGTTTTTTATCAACATAAAATCCTGTAATAATCTTTTTCGAAATATATTTGTTGATGATTGTAAGTATAAGATCTTTGAAGAGTATCCTATCCTACTAATATTATAAATGTGAAAGTTTGTGTGTGTGTATGTGTGTGTGTGTGTTTGTTACTCCTTCACGCTAAAACTACTGAACCAATTGCAATGAAATTCGGTATGTAGATAGCTAGAGGCCTGGATTAACATATAGGCTACCTTTTATCCCCATATTCTCACGGGATCGGGACTTACGCGGGTGAAACCGCGGGGCGCAGCTAGTTTTCAAATATAAAAGTCGTGCAGCAAGAAATAAACTTTAAAAGATCAGAGAATGGCAATTTCTATAAACCTATATTTTGAGTTCATTGCTACATTCCACGTTTTTCGTAATTTAATTTTATACTAAAACTTCAGAATTTTTTATTAAGCATAAAATATTTTATTTTTTAAGTTAGAATATTTTAGATTTACTATCTTAATTACTTAGAGCCCAATTTAAGTAAAGCATTTCAAATTAAGATAAATTAGTTGACCTTTTGATCTCGATGTAGGTACTAGCTGTCGCCTGTGGTTTCACTCGTGTAGCTCCATATTGAGCGAGCGAGCAAGGTGTCTGCTTCAAGTCTAGTAATATTTTCTTTCGTCTGTCAGTATGTATGTTGGTATTTCTCTACAGGTCGTATTTTACAACCAATCTGGACAAAACTAGTATTTGTGCATATAAAATGATGGAAAGACTCTGACTTTTAAAACACAAGTTCTTTTTTGTTTAAGAATACCTACTGATACCGTAAATTTAACAACAAAGGAATCATTTATTTTATTTTTATACTTCTATAAAATCTTTATAATCAGGTACGGTCGGCTGCATAATTGCAGACCCACCGTAGAGCTCCAAAACGGCCTGCTTTAGTTGAAGTTTAAAGTCTTCTAACTCATCAATTTATCAAACAAATATTATTAGAATGTAAACATTCTAATAATAGTAATTTTGAACTCTACCGTTTTATTTTATTAAATCGAAATAAATAAAACATAATCAATAATCTAAATAACTTTTCCTAGGGAAGTTTTTTTTTTTCGATAAATTTGAGGGAATTTTTATTTGAAAATCAGCTGTTTCATACAAAACTTTGAACGAAATATTCGAATTTCCAAAAGTCGTAGAATAAAAGTTGTTTGCCTAGACGTCTAGAACATCCTCCTTTCGTATTAAAACCCCTTCGCTGAAACAAATTGCATAGAATAAAGAGTATGTTCTTGGGGTATCCATGCTAATATTTCGTTCCTACATAACTGTAACAAGGGTCAATATGAACTTAACCCTTGGACTTGCATATACCACAGCAAAAACAAGAACAAAGACCCTTTAACGAAGCTACAGAGTTCAAAATCCCTTGTCTTCCTCAGGGTCAGAGTACAGTCAACAACATAAGTTAGATCTTAATTCTTCGGAATAAGGTTGAAATGACTTGTTAAAGATAAATTCGGAACTGTAAAGGTAGAGTTATTGTAAGGTATTGCGAGATATGGGATGAATAGTTTGATAAGAAGTCGGGGAGTGAATGGAATTTATGTGGATAATTAACAAAGAAGTCAGTTTAAAAGTTTATGTGTGGAAAAGTGGTATTTTATTGATAGCAATAGCTTTTGCCCGCGACTTCGTCCGATTAGAAGTCGAAAACTTGAAGTAGATTGGACCAAGGAATCACGTTGTCCCATACAAACTTTGCCCAAAGGGGGTGAAAAAAGGTTTCACCCCCTTAGGCGTAGAATTTCGAAAAATCCTTTATTATCGGATGCCTACTTCACACAAAGAATACACCATCCAAGTTTCAGGTCTCTACGATCAGCGGTTTAGGCTGTGCGTTGATCCGTCAGTCAGTCAGTCAGTCGACAACAAAGCATTTTAAATGTATAGATTAGGTCATGTTTTTGTGGATCGTCAAATAGTTCCCTTGCCGTCATGTTGGCTACACTGTCTTCCTGAATTCAAGGTTTTAAGGCAATTCTTATTTGCATTGCTGCTAACATAACGGTATTGAAAGTATTTGATGAAACGCACCCAAATACTAATACCTACACTGGACTGTTATCTATAAAATGCTTCCATTTGATTTTCTCCATTTTATCGCCAATACCACCTTCTCAAGTACAGTCAACCAGAGCAAAGAACTCGTCAAAACATAAACAACTAAGTCATGGGTTTCATGGCGATGTTTTCACCATAAATGGGCACATACATCTTACGTAGGATAAATCACGGCCGCACGCGTTCGGGATTCGAACCCACGCCTATCTTATCTACTCTTACCACTAAGCTGTTTTTTGAATATAAATAAAAATTTCTTTCTATTATCACAAGTATTATCATGATTATTACAAATTATTTAGTTTCTAAAAATAAATATCGGAAAAAGTTTCTTTCTAAAAATTTTAGTTCTGAAACTACTGGACCGATTTTGATAAAATTTGGAATGAGGCTACATTTAAACCTTTAACGTAGGCTACTTATAATCCTGGTTTTCCCTCAGAATAAGAACTAAAGCGAGTAAAACCGCGGAGCAATGCTGGTTCATGATGTAGTATTCTGGGAAGCTTTAGGAAATCAAAGCAAATTCAACATGACTAATTAAGCATAAAGATATGTTCACATAGCCATTGGAATTCTAGGTTATATCGGTATTGTAGCTTTGATATTTAAGCAGGGTTGTCATACATACTGCAACATGCCTCCATTTTTTTTTTAGTCAAAGTCAAACTATAAATATTCATTACATTAATTTTCCTGGAAATAGCTGTCAAAAACTCTAAATTTAGCGGTCATTCGATTTTTTTTTCATGACCTTAGTTTTGAAAAATACTTTTTGTTGCACAGCAATTATGCCCTATCGTTAAAAAAATATATAAAAATACAACATGAATTAAGAATCTCTTTTTTGGAAGTCAGTTGAAATTAGCTGTCGCTTGCATTGCTTGCTTCATCCAACACACCAACAACACCACACAGTTTAAATAGGGTGACGATTTATCCGAAGATTAAATATTTTGCGGATGATTCGACACCTAACAATTGAAACGGGCGACAATTCATTCGAGGATGAAATATTTTTCGGAGCGTTACAACTATCCATTTTGTATAGTCGTAACGCTGCGTCTCAACGCTGATTGAGTTGAAATGTTAGACTTATACCCCCTTATTCCAAAACGAGGTTAAAGTATAGTCCGAAATTGGATTTTAACTTAGATTTAAACACAGATTTACTATAGTCTAAACACTATCACTATATAATCTACAGGGATAGTGTTTAGACTTTAGTTCCCTATATAATCTATAGGTTTATTGTTTAGACTATAGTTCACAAGTAAATCTGTGTCTAAATCTAAGGTTGAAATCCACGTCTCAGACTATCCTTAAACCTCGTTTTGGAATAAGGGGGATTGACTCCTAAAACTTCTGACAACCCTAGCTATAGGTAATACCTATACATTTAGCTCAGAAATTCTATAGTCTCAGATAATCCGGCTTGAAATACTGCGAATGCCGTACCGCCATATGCATTAGTAATACGTACTGCTTTCTGTTTAGTGCCCACTTGTATCAGACAATTGTAGGCTTTTGTTACCTTTACTATGAGAATTCGTGGTGTTTACGTTGTTTTTTTACATAATATATGTTACAATTTTTGCGTTAAAAAGATACTATTGAAAATTACGTTGTAACATTTTGTGTAAAGCAGAAAGAATTTTGTTATACACCGAAATAATGTTACAATGGTCTAACGTCTAAGTATTGCTTTCTTATCGTAAAACGCCGAACCGTTTTATAGAAGAACTAGAAAGAAAGAAAGAAACGAAAGAAAAACATTTATTTGGTACAGGCACACGACAACTTTAAAATTAAACACACACAAAGAAAAAGGTAACAATTATACAACGAAGAAAGAAACATACACTAAGAATATTTAAGAAGCCATGTGCTGCCCAAATGGGTCGACCTCAGCTGTAAGCCACAGTCAAGCGTAACTAGGCTGCAGCGCTGGTCTTCCGGCCATACCCGCTGCCGTCGTGCGTCGTCATACGCTCCCACATACACACAATAAAACGATAAATAAATAAAATAGCAAAATAATTATATACGGTAAATAGGAAAGAAAATAGAATAAATATTTTATTTGTATAATACATAAACTGAGTATCAACAGCCTAGAGAAGAAGAGCTGCCCGTAAAATAAGAAAAAGAAAAAATATATAAGTAAGACGAAACGTGGAAAATTGTTTGTAGATGAAATATTTTTCTACATTTTGGTATAATTTAAACTCGTGTAACTCCCGATCCCATGGGAATATCGGGATAAAAAGTAGCCTTATAGCCTTCCCTGTTAAATGAACTATCGAACACAAAAATAGTTTTTCAATTCGAAGTAGTAATTCCTGAGATTAGCGCGTTCAAACAAACAAACTCTTCAGCTTTATTATATTAGTATAGATTAAGACAAAAAAGACAGCATTTAAGGACGAAGGAATTTTCATCTTTAAATTAGATATGCTAAATCGTTTTATTTTCAGTGTAACATAATACCTTAGGTCAACGACCTTGGTTCTATCTGATATTTAAACATACCATTTGTGATACCATTTCTTAGCTTATCTACAAAATCAAGCACCAATTCATAAGTAACATTATAACCCGAGGCAGGGCATCAACTTTAAAAAGTCTTCAGAATAAATTTTCCACTAAATAAGTTGAAAATTACTATTTTCCAGATGAGTTAGTGTAATTTTTGTTTGAGATGATTAAACGTGAAATGGGAATGACGTGAATGTCACTCAAATGAATTAGAAATGAAGGGAAGACAGTAGACGGGTGGTGGCTTTATACTGTGCTATTTGGGATACGGTTTGTGCTGTAAGATAGAGCGGAGATAATTTAGTCTACACTAAAATTATAAACGGAAAAGGCTAAGCTTTGAAACTACTGGGCCGATTTTGATCTTCTTTGCGTATAGTGGTGTGACTCACCTATTGTTAGAGTTTTCAGATCGACCTAAGGCCTCTAACTTGACCTAACGATTGCTACTAGAGGCAGCAACCGAGACCAAAAGCTTAACGTGCCTTCCAAAGCACAGAGGGGCTTACGAAACTACATTTGTGCCACACTACTAATTGGTCACCCATCAAAGTGATGACCGCGCCAGACGTTAACCGGCACGAGCATAAGCGATCAGCGAGCTTTGCTTAGCTGTGAGCGTCCTCCGATTTTGATGAAACTTAGTATGAGGATACATTGATTCATTGGGAATAACATAGGCTTTTTATCCTGATATTTTCACGGGTACGGGAGTTAAGCGGGTGAAACCGCGGAGAGCTGCTAGTAGGAAGTATAAAGGTAATTAGTCCATTATAATATTATAGGTAACCATGAAAGATATTCATTCGTGATGAATCAAACAAGTAAGGTTCTAAATTATATGTCCTCGCTTTGATAACAAGCATTGTCGTTCACCAAGATATTATGCAAAAAGAAATTCTATTTAGATTTTAAAAATATTCAACAAGATATTAAATTGTATAATTATGCAAATAAAGGAAAAAATAAAAACGTAACTTGCAATTAAAGCTGTTAGATTTTGGCAATGCTGGACTTGTTTTCTGACAAGTTTTTTGTAAACGAAACTTGTTTTAAAGCAATTTAGTTTTTGAGTTTATTATTATAAAGATTTATCGTGGCAGCGTAATTATATCAATCAATTGCTAATAATATCGAAACTTAAAATAAATTACAAAATTAAAAAAAACTAGTCGTCTCGAATACGGATAACTAAAAGACCATTTTCCCAAAATGTCCAGTTGCAAGACTAGTGTGTCAAAATGTCCAGTTGCGAGATTAGTGTGTCAAAATGATCAGTTGACTAAAAATGTTCATTGTAATACTAAACTAGATTAGCTTGGGGCTAGATGGCGATGTGTGAAATGTCCCCCAATATTTATAACTATGGCGCTCCGTGGTTTCACCTGCATAACTCTCGATCCCGTGGGAATATCGAGATAAAAAGTAGTCTATAGCTTTCCTCGATAAATCCAAAAAAATAATTAATTCGAACCATTACTTCCTGAAATTAGCGCGTTTAAACAAACAATCAAACAAACTCTTCAGCTTTATAATATAAGTATAGATATTAATGATTTTGAAAGTTTTTTGATAGTTTTGATAAAACCTTAAAGTTCAATATTCCCACAAACACGACAACATGAATAAATTGACTTCGAACACGAATCAATTGCATTAATTTTACTTCAGTAGCCAAGCGCTAGATCGTAAACGTTAAGTTTAACTTTACAACCCTTCAAATACATAAAACGACTGTATTCCCAGCGCCACTGAATGTGCGTTCGAACTACTGCACACTTAAACAGTTTTAAATCTTTTATTGCACTTAACAAAGTAACGTTCTCTTTGTTTCAGATATAAAAATGGGAAGAACAACGCAAACGATCCTGCTACTCAACTTAATCGTCTCGACTTTGTGTGACTTTACAAACAATTGCCCTCAAGAATGCAAATGCGTTTGGGCCAGCGGCAACAAGCAAGCAGACTGTTCCAATTCCCATTTACAAGACATACCAAAAACTCTAAGCACGGAAATACAAAATCTTGACCTCTCTGGAAATGACATGTACGAAATAACGAGGCACGGCTTCCAAGACGTCGGATTAATTAATCTCAAGAAACTAGTTCTTAGAGAATGTAAATTAATAACTATTCAGCGAAATGGTCTGAGCGGGCTCGCTATAATGATCGAATTGGATCTCTCAAAGAATGATTTGAAAACGCTACACGCAGACTCATTCAAAGAGACAGTTAAAATAAGATGGATTCTCCTCAACGATAATAAACTGGAGAAATTAGAAGATGGTCTGTTCAACAATCTACCGTTTCTACAGAAGGTTGATTTAAGTAATAACCGTATTGCTACTTTAGGAATGAAGACTTTTATGAATGTTCCCAAGTTGAATATCCTCAGGTTAGATGGCAATAAAATAGAGCACATGAAAATCGACACTTTAAGTGCTTTGACCTCTCTGTCCAATTTAGATGTTCACGACAACCCTTGGCGGTGCGACTGTTATTTACAACCTTTCAGAAATTGGGTGATAAGCAAGAACCTTTATACTTCGCCAATTGCTTGCGCTGAACCACCGAAAGTTCATGGAAAATTATGGAAAGAATTAGATTCTGCCGATTTCGCGTGTCGACCAAGTATCGTCTATCCCTCTACGAGCACAACACTGAGAACATCTGACACCAACGTCACTCTTTCCTGCGAAGTGAATGGAAATCCTTTACCTGAAGTAAATTGGGTATTGAATGCGCAAATCATTGATGGCTTATACCGATACCAAGGGGAATTGAAATACTACATTGTTCAAAGTAACAGTGAAAACAGCAAATGGGTGAACATTACCATTGTTGATACTGGACCGACTGACAATGGAGAATACTTGTGTGTTGCCAAAAACGCTGGCGGTGTTGAAGAAAGGAGCTTGACGCTGGTCATCGCTCAACAGTCTCCTGGTATTGTCGTACCAACAGGGATGGACAATAATATGTTGCCAGTTCTGATAGGTGTCTCATGCACGGCTGCTATTTTATTAATAATTCTGGTCATATTATGTTGGTGCTGCTGTAGAAGAAAAAGTTCTGATAAGAAGAAAGCCGATACCTCGAATGGGGAGGCTTTGATTGAAGGATCAGTGATTCCGGAGATGGAGAAGAGTCTTATCACGGCGGTGAACCCAGTGACTAAACCACCTCGAAGGTATGACGCTCCTCCGTCGATTATGAGCGGGGCTACTGAGATGTCGGAACTGAATAAGACATTGCTGGACAATGATTCTGTTTTTGGTAAGTTTAACTACCTACGCTAATATTTCTGTTATATTCAGTCACAATTTTCTATGTTTACTTTTTACTTACATGAGTATATTTACATACTGACTCAGTGACCCGAAGTGAATCTTGGCCTCTGAAACCCACCAAAAAGACTTTTAGCCTCCAGTAATAAAAAAATTCTTTACAATTATAGACATTATCTTGCCAAATTATTTTTATTGTATGCTATTAAATATCGAAATGCATTAATGTTATGTTTTTGTTACAGCACACAACGACGACGAAAAACGGTCGCTGGACTTCGATCATCCCTCGAAACGGTCTCAGGATGCTCTCAACGTCGAGAGCGTCTACGGTCGGACAGACGGCCGAGCTTACCCTCCAGATCTCCTTTCATTCCCCCCTCGAGCTGCTCAAATATCTCCCGCGGCTAGCAACGCGTCTACAGTCCCTGATACAACTAGATTACCACCACAGTTAAACCCAGTCAGTCCCATTCATTCGCCGATATATGGCATGACTAATCAGAACCTCTTCAGAACGCTTCCGTACTCCCGATCTCAGTCTCCTTTCACGGCACCTATCACACCCCCTGTCGTCACTCCGAGACAAGGCTACGTCACAATCCCGAGAAGACCTCGAGTGCCGAGTTGGTCTAGCACCGCCAGCACTCAAATACTGCCCAGTAGTGAAGCTCAAGAACCTCTATACGACAACTTAGGTCTGAGAACCACTGCAGATGGAAGCTCAGTCCTGTCCTTGAATAAAGCTGGACTAGAAACCCAATTCTCTCCGATGAGAAACCGGCCTTTACCAGCGACGCCGACTGCCTACCAAAGTCCTCACCCAGTCTTCTACGCTCCTATTGAAGAACAAGAACCGGCCCCGTCTCCGGTCCCTCAGTTCAACCCTCGAAACAGTATCGCTTCTCAAATTTCTACTCCAGGTCCACAAGAACCAATCAGCCCAAGAATGAGTTGGACGGCTAAAAACACTTCAACTCCTCAACACGAACCTAGAAAACAGCTGTTCAGTGACAGAAGCGATACTCAATCGCAAACATCTGACAATAGTACTTTGAACCGAAAAGGCAAGCCGGAGACGGGTTCGTTGAGAAGGAATCCACCTAGAGATAACAGTGAAGTGGTCTCGCCTTCGAAGGAAGACCCGAGAAAGAACGAGAGTAACGTATCGTTAAACCAATCGGGGACTTTGGGTAGGAGCGGGAAGATTCCACCGCGGCCTCCTCCAAAACCTAAGAAAAAGCCATCGACAGAAGTGAGTCCTACGGAGCCTCTGTTCGAAGACGAGGGAGAAGACGGGACGGAAGTGTAGCATACAATCGTTACCAACCAAAGTGCCAATGAGCTTAGTGATGATCAGACACTGCCCCTAGACTCGAAGTGATGAATATTAGTGATCGAATAGTTTCGAGGTGCTCGTGTAAAAACGTTCGTGCTAGATTTTTTACCTATTGCGTACAATTATGGACCATTTTTAAGAGTTTTACTATCATTAGAAATACGTTCATAGAATACAATTATGTACTCTTCGTTATTAATAAGGTATTTATTCCATGTGGTTCTTCATTTAGGTACAGCATTTGCTTGCCAATAGGTAGCTCTCAACCGTTTTCAAGACTGATTATTCTAAATTGACATCCTTTTTTGACATTCCTTAATACATTCTCATCGTTTTGACTCCTTTTCATGGTCAATAGATTTGCTAGAATGGTTTGAAAGATGGAAGACTGAAGCACATGGCTTTTCGACTATTGATGTCGTCAATAGATCTAAAAAGCGTATTTGTGATTGGTTTGGTAGCTAAGTTGATGAGTGCTATGTTTGTATTGTCTGGATTTTAAACCAAATCTTCATTTTAATAGCTAATTTGGTTTATTTTATAATATTAACATTCAACCCTTGCCACCGTTAGTAAGTACATATTAATTTTAATTACGTTTTAATCTTTATGAACTTTGAATGAACTTATGTTTTAATACCCTTTTAACCACAGATAATAATAACTTTAGGCCTTCGCCTTTTTTAAGCTTCAGTTTTAAGGCAACTTATTTAAAATGCCTGTAATAGTTCCTAGATGAAGTTGTTTTATTACAATGAATTTTTTACTACAAATATACAGTAAGATGTTTATTTTAACTAATTTTTGTACAACACCATTTCTTTAATTATTAAAGTGTATTTGTTCATTTCCCGAACAAATAATAAGTTTTAAGTGTCTTTAGTAATTTGTACAGTTAACCGAGGGTTTTTTCCTATTATTTTTAACGAGCAATTTTCTGAAATTTCATTTATAAAATTGCTTACCGTTACATTAGTCAAGGGAATATTATTTGCAATAATTATAATAGCTGAAGTTAAGGATTTTTAGAGACGTTTTTATGGTTTGAATACAACATATTTTGTTATGTTACGTATTTTATAGTAAATATAATATCTATGCCCACTAGAATTGTTTACAGACCGCCATTTTACTTTGTCTATCGGCTGTCGATTCTGCGAAGTTTACTTTAAAAATATGTATTTTGAATGTATTTTTATAGACCCATTGACACAACCTTCAAGTGTAGTTTTTTTGGCAATTTTATCAATTCTGATATATTTATTTTACTGAGTTACAGTTAAGTGCTGGTGCTTTATAAACATGTTTTATGTCTATTTATTTTTGTGTATCCCACTTTTGAGTTAAGTACATATAAAATTTGATAATGGCTTTGAAGTTAGATGCAAGGGGACAGCAAAATATTAAAAGTAGAGTTCTTATAGTCAAATGTAAGGCTCTACGCATCGTCCTACGCACCCGTACCAGTCTGAAGATAGTCGCAAGACCGCGAATTTGCTAAAGCTTTATAAGACTGCAACTTCAATTCACGCGGCTGTTCCTGCAGAAAGCATTCGCAGCTAACTTCAGACCCGCCATTAAGTTAAATATTGTCAATAAGTGATAAGTACATGACAAGATGTTAAAATATGAATGTAAGTGAGAATATACGAAAATCGTGTTTAAATGTATTGTTTTGTAAATGAAATCATGTTCGATTTTAAGGATATTTATTTTTGTTTTTGTCTGTGGTTTAGTGTATGTTACTAAAACTTAATTTTTGTAATTTTACCATAATTAGATTCAAAATATAGTATAACTTGATACTGGCCATATGCACAACCCGTGCGTACAACAATTTACAAATGTATTTAGGTACTTACATTAATAGTGATGTATTGATTTACATTTTATTTTTAACGAAAAACAAGAGGGAGTGTTTTGTCAGTTTGTCTTCGTAACTCCAAAACGAAAGAATCTATTTTCATACAGTTTTTTTCATCGATAAGGTGTATATATTTTAAATGGGCTTATCACTATGTTTTATAAAATCGGTTAAGCCGTTCAAAAGTTATTTTTCAGTATACATCATTGATTTTTGGTATTTAACAGTTGCCTTATTTATTTATTTTAAAATGTATTTTATGATAATTATGAATTTTTTTTTTAATAAGTGTTGCCTAATTAGAACCACAGACGTAAAACATATTTTTCTTTAAAAAATTTGAACATAATTTTACATAATTGTAGATCAGTACCTATGTATAGATATAAGGCTATGCTGTGTAAATAAAAACGTTATTATCAAAGTGATTAAAGCTATATTTCAGTATTTTTGTGCAATTTATTTATTCTAAATGGAGAAGTTCTAAATATGTTGTTCATCTCTTCACGCAAAAACAACTGAACCGATTACGATAGAACTTGGTTTGTAAACCGCTAAAACTCTGAAAACATATATAGGTTCCTTTTTATTACAATATTTCTACGGGATTGGCAGTTATGCGGGTAAAACCGCAAAACACAGCTAGTTTATAGGAAAATTCTATAATAGATAAATAATGTTATTTCTACAACATAGGAACGAACATAGAACACGATATACCTACACAAAGTAAAGTAATATGTAGAAAGTACAAAATGCACAAATGAACGGCCTTTTCGCTGAAAGCGATTTCTTCCTGGTAACCCTTAGATGGAAAATAATTGATTTATTTTTACTTACAATATGGGACAGTAAAGGACAATTCAAGAAAGAAGTTTAAAAAGTTAACACGTATCTTAATAAGATGCTAAAACTCTCTTCGACGAGGTTTCGGTAAGATTGTCAGCGACTTCAGCGAAACAAGATCATAAATGGAAGGTAGATTAAATGACAGAACTTTATGTTATAATTGTGTGAAGCCAGAACTTAAAAAAAAATGCGGCAGTTATGACGTGCGACTTTAATTTATTTATCAGCTGCCACCTGTCCATTAAAACATAACGCTTTTTCTTAACGCTTGATTTTACTAAGTAATTAAGTATCCATCAATTTTTTAATAAATATCTATTCCTTAGAAGTAGGTATAGGTACCTAAACTCAAAAATATCTACTGTCCTAACTTTTAAACTTTGTTAATAAAACAAACTATTAGCATTCTGTCATACAATATTTACGACTAAAGTTTGTCTAGACTAGAAGATTATTCTATATTTTTCTGTCAGTTAAACTATAAATCAAACAGCCATTTATTCTAAGTCTATTTGTGTGGAACACGACACGAGGAAAAAGTTTTAGGCCGAAAAGTTTCCAAATAGATTTTGATAAAATCTATAAAATTTGAAATTCGAAGTCTTGACTGAATATATCAACGCAATGGCCCCATGAGATTCTTGTGTCTTCACATTAGTGTGCGGGTTTCGAAGACTCATCCTAACTTGGTTTTTAAGACAATGAAATTATTTCATTCGAATAAAGTTGGTGTTATGCTTAGTTGGTATTTTGCGTAGGTAAGTCGTATTTGCCGAGTTAGGCGTTTTGCGTATAGATGGTGTTTCGCGTATTTGGTATTATGCGTCGAAAGGAATTATTTCAACAGAATATGAAATATTGACTTTGACTTTGTCGAGTAACCCAAAGTTTCTACTTTAGTACCTACCTCATAAGTTCTTCAATTGTTTTCCAGCGGAGCCCTACGCAAGTTCGAAGGTCTTCAAGCCAGTGTCCAGTGTCCACCTGCGATTCGGTCTGCCTCGAGGGCGTTTACATAACATTATTCAGTTAGGACCGACCGGAACTTGTACCTACCTTAGAGAAAGTATAATATTTAGAGAGTTCGCAATGGAGGATGAACCATCTGCACTAGTTTTAATTCGGCATTGCTTCGTTAGCTTTGTTTCTAACGAATTACATGGATAACAGTTAACAGTAGGTATCTCTGCAGAAACAATTTTTTTTTTTGCAAAAATGGTGAAGAGTGCACTTCTACTTGCAAACACGTAGTATACTAAAAATAATAAATTTGATCGGTAGGTTTATAATTTAATGAAAGTAAAAAAAATATTGTTTGTATTTTCGCAGCAGCGTAATACTTTTGCGTAAAACACAAACTAGATCTATACATTTTGCAACAGTAAGTAAAAATTTACGGCAAAATATTCCGGTGACCTACTTCTGCAAATAAAATTTGAAGTCCTAACCGATCATATATCAACGCACAGCTTAAGATAATTGACGAATCGGGCTAATATTTAGCACAAAGAAAACTATTATGACGTAGCTATCAGCTAAGAAACGATTTTGAAGTCAACTCCTAGGCGGACGAAGGGGCGAAACTAGCTATTGAAAGTATACGACGAATGACATGAGCTCTCTATCTACCAAGTAGGAGTGTACACTCTAAGGTAAGTAAGTACCTACTTAATTGTAACCATTGTTTTGCACTGTGTAAATGCCCTGGGGAAGTGAAGGTCTAGGTCACGAGGAACGTCGTGCCGTCCTCCGTCCGGTTCTCAATTACCTACATAGATTATGTGAATAAGTAACTATTAGTTGGTTTGTTTTATACCTACTTTGAATGGGAAGATTCAGTTTGTCAATTTCACTTTAAGGACTTGGGTTATCTGACACATGCGACACTTTAGTGTCCTTTAAATAAATATAAATATTGCAGGACATTCCACACATCGCCATCTAGCCTCAAGCTAAGTAACTAGACTTGTGTTATGGGTGCTAGACAACGGATATACTACTTATATACTTTTCTTTTGTAAATATATACTTATAATACATAAAAACAATCAGACCACAGACAAATATCTAGGTAAGCATAAATACTTACCTGAGGCGTAGTCAGGTAAAATAGGTATTTCTCATAATACTTATTAATTTTTGATCAATCTAATAAGTTAAAACTATCCTACTAATATTATAAATGTGAATGTTTGTGTGTGTGTGTGTCCGTATGTTTGTTATAATTTATATAAAAACCAAATATCGTGATGAAATCCGCGGTTTGGTTGACTTCAGATTCAGATCGTATTGACAATTTATTTCCTCTGAACACTGTCGACTAAGCTGAGGGGTTAGTATAGGTTCATGGGTAAGCCTACTCCATCTAATACACTCAACAGGCTCTACAGGCGCCCTGAATAGCATGAATTAAAGTTGCATGTTTTTACAAAATATAAATGTGTAATGTACGATGTGTTACACATTATATCCGTTGGCACCATAACACAAGCCTTATTGCTTAGATAGGAACTAGATGGCACTGTCTGCGATGACCTGCAATATTTATATTCCATACATACTAGGTTTGCCTTAGAAAACTACCTCTCAAACAGACCACAAACAAAATATTCTGAATATTTTTATCCAACAGCGAAAAGCAACCTTAAAATACTTTTAAATTACAAACAGAGGCATAAATTTTGAATTCACAATATTACAGTTTAAATTATTTATACTGAAAGCAAGGCTTACAGTGATTTAGGTATGGATTAAGTAGGTCAAACCCCCTCCCTAGTGGTTGCGGTTGAATATTATTCGCATTATGTAGGCACTTAGTTGCATTTTCTGAATTTAATTGATTTTGCTTTCGAAGGTTTAGGACGTTCATCAATCAAGAGCAGGTCATTAGGTACTACTGTAGCACTTTTTAATAAAGTCTCAAACTACTGAACCGATTCGGATGAAACTCTTCGTGTTTCCTAAGTTGAAAAAATATAATCATATTCTATATTTACAAAAGATTAAAGGTTATAAACTGTCTAGCTATCACGTTTCATGAGATGCGGCCTGGTGACAGACGGACAAATAGTGGAGTCTTAGTAATAGGGTCCCGTTTTTACCCTTTGGGTACGGAACCCTAAAAATATATATAGCGTAGGTAAACAATTCTGACTGTCCAAAAATCAACAGAAAAGAATGTGATCTTGAACTTCACTGCAAATCGAAAGACGAAAGACCTAAAATTAGTTTTCCCTCGAGTTCTTCCAGCTCTAGATTAAGATCTTCAAACTACTCTTGTCCTGTCAGGTGATGCTGCGATGCTCGGATCTTACAGCATGTGGTTGCGTTTCTATTACTGTAATTTTGGACAGTATGGAAGACACTTAACAAACTAAGGTCTCAGGTTGGTCGCTGCAGGGTGAACCTGGGAAGATGGAGCATGATCGATCCATGCCGGGTTCAGTGCGACTGCGGGGCTCCCGAGCAAACTATGCTCCACCTCTTGAACTGCCCCTCCAGCCCTAATAGCTGTACATTGGCTGACCTGATGTCAGCTAATAGCAACGCCATAGACAGTACACTGGAGTGGGCGGATCTGACCCTACGTTTGTGCTATCGATACGAAGAAGAAGAAGACTGTAATGTTTTATATGGAGGTGACATTGAGGTCCAAGTTCCGACTTTTTGAAACTTAAATGAGACTGGTGTGAAAGTGGTCAGAGTTTGACCACTATCACACCTGCCTTATGGTAATAGGCGGTCCAAGATTAGCACACTTTTCTAGAAGATATCTGTACACTCGCGACTTGATGAGCGCCAAAAGGCAATCGCAAGCGACTGATTCCATTCCCTTGCTGTACGAATAAGGCAAGGCATCTCAGGGTAGTATTCTTCGGCTTTTGTTTTACATGGAGGTATTGGAGGTGACATCAAGGAGCGAGCTGCAATCTCGAGGTATTGCAGTGGGGCATCTTCACGAAATTGAAGCTGACGAGCAACGAAAACTTATAGAAAAGCCTTCCTCATTCAAAGTTTCACCCGAATGATTACAGCCTGAAATTCTAAAACTATCGCAATAAAAAGACGCACTCGTCATGGCGTTTGAGATTTTACAGCTACAACTTATGTTACGCCGAATTAAGTTCTAACTGAATGGTGTAAGGTTGGATTTAATTTAGAAAGTTTTAAGGAGATTAAAACCAACGGGTTTCGGTTCCTTCGGCCGAAATAAACGGACAAAGTGTGACCGAAATTGAAGTTGGAATTATTGAAAGTGATTTGGTTTATTTAGATTAAGGATTAATGGTCATTATTTTTAAGATTTTTCTTCGTAGTCCGAAACTACTGGACTGTTTTTAATGAGACTTAGTATGAGACTTTAAAATCTGGGGAGTAGGCAATTTTTTATCCACGGGATCATACTAGGTACTGTCGGCTGCATGATTGCAGCCCCCGGTAAAGTTCAAAAATTACTATTATTGGCATGTTTCAATTCTAATAATTTTTGTTTGATAAATTCATGAGTTGAAAGACTTAAAACTTAAATAAAGCAGGTGGCTAGAATCTTGTTTGTATTGAAAACATTCTTATAACAGCAATTTTGGAGCTCTACGTTGGGTCTGCAATTATGCAACCGACTATACATATTTCCTAAAATAACATACAGGGTGATTTTTAGTTGGGTTTGTTTTCTAAACCTAAGCTACGACAGCGAGAAATGTTTATCGATTTATAAAACGTTATCACGTCAAAAATAACTTAAGCAAAGTTTGTGGTCTGCGTTACCTCTCACGCCCACTACTACTTTATGGCGATTAGCACACGAAATGTATGTAACAAAAGGAATCTAAAATAGAATCTCCAAGCTTTCCAATTCCTACCTAATATTTTGCACTCGACTGACATGCTAAAATTGATACACTCATAGCAACTTCAACTCTAATTTTCAACAATAAAATACATTTTCGATTAACCGGTCTTCCTCTCTGGGTTGCCAGACTTAAAACTAATTTTTGAACCGAAATTACCCGCCATTGTGTCTCGAACCATTCATTCATATCAGTGTGGCCAGTTTATTATTTCACAAAATTGGAATTTGGGTTGAATAATGGGGTTTTGCTCGTTAATTTGCTGGTTTCATTTGTGAATTTTTGCAGGTTCCTATATAATATTTTTCTTGCAATTTTGTTGCTTTATCCGGCTAATATTTCAGTCGAGTGTTCCAGATATTTGCACAAAGAATTGTGAGCTTTATCTGCTTTCCAGAATAACAATAAGTCGTTATAAAAGCTCTTTCTTACACGTTGAGTTTAATGACGTATTTCTCAAAGATAAATAAATGCAAGGCATTCCACACATCGCCAAGCTAAGTAACTAGACTTGTGTTATGGCTGCTAGACAACGGATATACTACTTATATACTTTTCTTTTGTAAATATATACTTATAATACATAGAAACAACCAAGCCACAGACAAATATCTAAGCATAAATACTTGTCTGACGCAGGAATCAAACCCGCTATCCTGTGTTTGGCAGTCCGGCATGGTGACCATTGTGCCAACTGGGTCGTCAAGATGAGTCTAATGATCTTTGTTACACGAAACCAGCTGATTTTCAAAAGAACATAATGTCGTAAGACAAATTTTTTTTTCAACTTACTTCATCCTACTACGGCAGGGCAAAGATTTCTCTCATTTGTTACTAAGACTATCAGTCCCAGGCTATGCGTAGCTTGCGTGGTCCTTAAATAATCCTGTATACATAGACATAGCACAAATGTAGTTTATCTATGAACTGTGAAGGAAGTCATCGTGATGCTTAGTTGACTTCAGACGTATTGACGAGTTTTTTCCTCTGGACGTAGTCTACTAAGCTGAGAGGATAGTATAGGTGTTGGGCAAGCCTACTCCGTCTTTATAAGGACCCAACTAAAGAAGTATAATTCGAGTATACAAAAAAAATATGACTAAAGAGATCGACATTTTAACCGTTTAACCAGCCAAATATTTATCAAGAAAAAAAATTGCATAAACTACATTGTGTGCAAAGTGTCAAAATCTGTATTCAATTTTTAGTTATCCAAGAAGAGTCCAAATATAAGTATTAAAATTAAAAGATATTTGGGCACCTCTGCTACCAAATCAAATATCTTTTGTCCATTTATCGTCCATTTGTGCAACTTATACTTTCTAGCTATTACTTTACTTTGTGTAAATAGTGTTCTGTTTCTTCCTGTGTTGTACGAATAAAGTTATCTATCTATCTGTCTATCTGTATTTATTAAATACAAAAAATATATAATAACAATTATGCGTCTCTACCTCTTGCGTTTTTGGAAAACTGTGTTGCAAAAGATTAGGTTCATCCATAAAAAAGCAAATTCATAAGATTGCCACTTGTACATAATTATTACACAAAAAAAGAGTGTAACATAATATTATTAAGTAAGTGCATGTATGTGTAGCGTAGGTGTACTTGTATGTTTGTTGTGTTGGGCCAGGAGCTGCCCAGGTCACCCCAGTGTCTCAAGACTCCAGGTGCATGAACCAGTTCCTGTTCATGGCAAGTATTGTGTTGTCTAGTGTCATGTACTCAATGTTTCAGTTCACAGACCACCTCACAAGTTTTCAACAAGTTGCAAGTTTTTTTTGTATTAATTATGGCTTCGCACGGCTTGTGCATTTAGCCAGTGTCAAGTTATATTTTGCATTAAATTTTGTTCATAGTCAAATTTATTTAGCCACAGATGCATGTAGGTATAGATGTAACAAATCACATAATCAACCTGTTTAGTTGAATGCATCAACTAAAGCTTTACACTAATGAGGTTCTATTACGTTCCGCTACTGGTATTTAAACGCATAGCTCTGTGGTTTTATAATAGAGATTCAATATCTTATATCTTTAAATGAGCAATTCTTGTATATATATATAATTGGAATCTCGGAATCGGCCCCAATGATTTTCATGAAATTTGGTATATAGGGGGTTTCGGGGGCGATAAATCGATAGCTAGGAATCATTTTTAGAAAATGTCATTTTATTCGTGTTTTATCGAAACTTACTTTTTTTTGTCTGAAAAATATGACTCTTCCTGACATCTATTGGCGAACTACTAATACTATTTTTTGTGAGCAATAAAGTTATTCCAGCAGATGGCGTTGTTAAGTAACACGAAGTCAATGAGTGTTTGCTTTGAGGTTAGCTTCAGTAAAAAAAAAAAAAATACCGAATATCGTAATGAAAAGCACAGTGTTTACCTCGGCTAAAAGACTCATTAAGTTCCTCGAACTATTAGCGCACTCGCTACGCTCGGGCGCCAAACTCCGTCTCGGGACTCAATGAGCGACTTTCACACCTAGGGTAACAATGTACTATTAAATAAGATATAAAGGCAAAAATTATTAACAAGTCACCGACATAGCTTTCAGGATTAGTAAGCTGAAGTGGCAATGGGCAGGTCATATAGCTCGCAGAACTGACAATCGCTGGGGAGTAAAGGTTCTCGAGTGGCGACCGCGATGCAACGCGAAACGGAGTGTTGAGAGACCAGCTGCCCGGTGGACCGACGACATTGTAGCGGTGGCGGGTAGTCGGGGATGGAGGTGGCTCAGGACTGCTGTTTGTGGCGTCATATGGGCGAGGCCTGTGTTCAGAAGTGGACGGTTATGGGCTGATATGATGATGATGATTATAAACAAATTTGACATAATAACTTGGGCAACCTTAGTGATTGTTTGAAGAACATTATCAAAACATTTGGATGTACACTCTACGTAATCATTTAAGTATTGTTTCTCTATATGCGGTTTGCGGCAAGAGTCGGTAAACGACCATTGTAACTGCAATGTAACTCATTTGAAAATAGAACTCGATTTGAATACAGCAACTCTGATTGGTAGAACTTGGTAGCAAAAAGGTTTTATTGGTCTCACTTCATCCCATTTACTACCTTCGTGGCGTAGTGGGCAAGAACCTGCCTGTGATGCAAAAGATTGCGGGTTCGATTCCGATCTCAAACAAATATTTATGTGAACTGATTGACGGATCAACGCACAGCCTACACCGCTGATCGTAGAGACCTGAAACTTGGAAGGTGTTAATAGTAGAACATTACGATATAAGTGTGGTAAATTGATCTTTGCACAACAAAATATAAGTGATGTTAAGTTTACTATTTTTTTAGGCTATATTTTTTTTCATTATATACTCCCGAAAGGGAAGGCAAGACTTTTAACCTATACAGCTTCGTTTGACATACAATATTTTTTAGGGATTTTTCCATTAGTTTTTGCGTCGGGGGTTAAAAACAGAATATAATGGTACGGAGAAAAAATATATTTAAGTAAAAAAAAAAACAAAACTTAATTTTTATTCATTTTTAAGACGTTATCATGAAAAATTGTCGTTCGTAAACCGACTTTATAGACAACCACTTTTGCTGGAGTAAAAACTCTTTGTTGGTACCTACCCTTTTTTACATACATCAAAACAGTATAACCCAGATAAATAAAGAATTTTTCATCTGTGGTTTCATCTACCCAATGCATCTACCTAACATGTAATTAGCAAGATACAAATTTAACTTATCATGATAACTTTTTACACACTAGTGGCGTCAAGCTAATGTAAAACGCACGCTTGCATAATACGTTGGATTATGAGCCTAAAAGCAGTTGAATAAGATCCACTTTATGAGCAATTTTGATAAAAAATAAATTTAAAGGAGCAAACGCCAAAAACTACCGAATCCCTAAACTCCAAGTGTTCAAGATCAATTTGTACTAAGGCTATGTTCCCGACGTTCCCGACAACGGAGCTAAAAGACCTTATCCATTAGGTAAGAGCAATCTGTTAAGCCTTGTAGCCAGTAAACGTGTGTGGCACGCTTTATTGCGGCTAAAATTGAAGGAGAAATTTATTGTGAAAAATTCTCGTTTGTTTTAAGATCTCAAGAACTTTGTTTTTTAGAATTCCGTACAGAAATGTTAAAAACACGCACTGAAAAACAAAAAAAACATACACACTTAAACTGATTTTCTACACACACACATTTGACGACCCAGTTGGCACAATGGTCACCACGCCGGACTGCAAACACAGGGTTGCGGGTTCGATTTCCGCCTCAGACAAGTATTTATGGTTAGATATTTGTCTGTGGTCTGGTTGTTTCTTTCTATGTATTATATCTATATATTTACAAAAAAGTATCTAAGTAGTATATCCGTTATCTAGCACCCATAACACAAGTCTAGTTACTTAGCTTGGGGCTAGATGGCGATGTGTGGAATGTCCTGCAATATTTATTTATTACATTACCACTCTTTTACGTCGGGTAAAAGCAGTACTTACTGGTTGTAAATAATGGAAATTTGCGCAAGCGCCGAAAAGCGGATGGCGTGGGAACTACTTCGTGTGTTCACTGCGCGCGCGCTTCCTTTGAATTAAAAACTTTGTGTTATTGGTGAATAAACTGCTGTTTACCGGTACATAGTGAATTATTTGTGGTATGATATATGGATTTCGCGTATAATGCGCCGGCGTTAAAATAACGCTGACCAAAACCAGCGTGTTGGACGTGGCCACGGACTTCGGTGAGTACTGCTTCCATTCCGTCTTGTTTTCCTTTACATTTAGACGTGTACCATCGCCATTTCCAAATACAGTCCACCTAAAATCAATTTCGAGTCTTATTTGCTCCGGCTACACTATTCAGTATCTTAAGAGGAAAGGGTACCGGGGGCTCTCTCCATACAAACGTAGTCGACTGTTGTTTTCTCCCTAATGACACTAGAGCAAATATTTTTGTTGCATAAACCTTATAACTGCCATGACCATGCCCCTATGTTTCGTTTTTTTTATTGTTTTACTTTTTTAAATCTTAATTTCTATGATAATTAGAAAATGAAAAAAACCAAAATATAGGGGCATAGTCATGGCAGTTATAGGTTTTATGGCACAAAAATATTTGTGCTAGTGTAATTATCCAGAGAGGAAATAGTCGAATACGTATGTAGAGAGCGCTGGTACCCTTTCACCTTAAGAATACTGCTTATTATTTTCGAAAACATTTTAAAAACTAGAAGTTATTCTTCAGCGTCTATAGCGAGGGGATTACTTCTTCTTTAAGGCGCTCTGCCAGTACCGTGTGTAGGCCCATACATTACCTTAGCCCGCGCTCTCAAAAACGTATATATTGTTATGTATTGATCGATATGCAAAACATTTTAGCATTATTATCCACAAATATAGTACCTAGAGGTCAAAACCTATCATTTGATTCATTTTTAGAAACAAACGTTAACTATTTTCGAATAAAAACCGATAAACGATCTAATAATTCTCTGTTTTCTAACATTGTTTTATCGAACGAAGTTGTTCATATCATGTTTTCAACCACCATAAACAAAAATATGGTTATTAAACTACAATATCCATTTATATCCAAATAAAAAAAAAGAGTATTTGATTACTCAGCTTAAAACAAAGGTCGATTTTGGTAGCTTTATTAGTACCTGCCCTTAAGAAACCTTTTTACTCGACTGTAACGAAAAGGTTTGTATGTTTGTTTGTTTTTTCTGTGTGTTACCCCTCTGGCTGATTTTACAAGACAAAAACCCACCCCATTGTTTACAAAACATAGCTATGTTGTAGCTAATTGTAACCGAATGTTTACATTTTGCGGCTTACAATGATGTTATAATCAAGACAATTCAATTAACCCATTTCAAAGCGAGCTTTAATACTTGTTTACAAAACCACCCTCAAATCAAAATCTTTGCGTCTCTATTTTGATTTTATTAATGGGTATTATTCTAAATTAATTCTATTGTTTTATAGTGAGGAAATGTTGATAGCTTTGGGTTCGTATTGCTCGCGTGCGTGGGATTTAGGCCTAGGTATCCCACACTTGACGACGATGTTGCAAAGTCAAATTCAAATTTCTTTTTTCATTATGTATATTTTATACAAAGATCACATTGAAACGTCTTAAAAACTAAGTTAGGATGTGTGCCTTCGGAACGCGCCCACCAATGAGAAGAAGGCACAAGAAACTCTTGGGGTTTTTTTTTCATGTGATCACGCTCACAAAGTTCAATATTACAAATATTTGAAAGTATTATTTGAAATGGAGCAACTAAAGTCACGTCCATGGGTTGTTATCATTAAGGTAAGACGAAGTACCATAGTGCGCCTTACTGCACAATTTATAATTTATAAAAGTTTAAACAGTGCTAAAGGGGCAATATCCTGGTAGGAACACTGGTCTAAGTCGTATCGCCAAGCGGACTTGTCCATGTTCCGATACGTAGGCCGGTGCAGCCAGAAATAGTCGGAAAGTTTTCGTTCCACAGCCGACTGCCTTCACTCGCGTCCCTCGAAGGCCCAGCGTTTATTTAGGGGTCTTTGACCCAAATAAAAGCTGGGCCTTGCGAGTGTAAGGTATTTTTGAGGAAAGCGTGTTACATCGTGTGAGATAGTGGTCAAACGCTGATTGAAAAAGGTAGGAAATGAGTAGGTTAAATATATTCGAAGTTATTGCATTCTGTTCTTTCAAAACATTGTAATAAAACAATGTTTACCAATGTTCCCTTTAAACAAAAATGCAAATTGATGTCAACACCATAATGAATAAAATTAAGCTTTTTGTCGACAAAGTTTTCGTATAATTTTGTACGAACTAAAAACTGATTCATTATATTGTCTGGGTAAACTTTTCAACTGCCAAAGTTTGGTAGTGAAAGAAAAATAATGAGGTTACAAGTTTCTTTCTTGTCTTTAATTGGGAAGCGCTCATTTTGTTGTCATTTGATAAATTAATTAGTTTTGATAAGTGCTCCATAAGGTATATCTAAAATATTCTTCATTCTTCATCGTGATTTTCATTTTTCATTTTCAAAAAAAAAAATTATATAAAAAAATATACAAAAAAATTGTCTTGTGATCAAACAAAGGACTATCGAAACAAAAACAAAAAGCGATCGAAACAAAAACAAAAGACGATAAAAACGGAAACAAAACACGTTCGAAACTATGGACTACCCCTGTCTAAATTTTCATACAAATCTCTAACAATAAAAATTTCACATCTTTTTACTCAAAATACTGACTGTATTAACTTGATTTGAAATCGAATATATAAAATTCTCGTGTCACAATGTTAGTTACCATACTCCTCCGAAACGGCTTGACCGATTTTCATTGAATTTTGCTACCATCTATTTTTTATTTTGTTTTCTTTTTTTTTGTAATGGCAAAACCAACGTTTGCCGGGACAGCTAGTAATTAAATAGCTTAGGGATTATTTTTACATTCATAATTGTAGTTACGAAAAGTTTTTCTTCTTTTTCGTAAATTAAAGGTAAATTGATGGGGTAAGGTCAGATCCGCCTACTCCAATGTGCTGCCTGGCTCTTTAGCGTTGTTATTCATTTGTTATTAGCTGACGGGTTTTTTTAGAGAGAAAAGAGATATAAATTGCTTCAGAAATACACCAACCACGCCTCTTTTAGGAAGTGAGAAGAATGAGGAAAGCGGGGAAAATATTAGCTGTCATCAGGTCATCCAACGTATAGCTATTGGGGGAATTTTCTTTGGAGATGAACGCGATGCATGGAGGCTCCGGAGAGTTCGAATGAGACCCCGGGCCTCCAAACTGCACCGAGGAGGGTCACCGGAGAGTTTTTAGTCGGTTTGACTCCGACATAACCCGTCGTCACCCCCCGGGATGGCGGGTATCCGTGAGGATTTTCTCTCCGAAAAAAAAAGAGGTGTGGCAAACTTTGCGACGAGAAGTTAAAATGGTCAAAGTAACTTGAAATATCTTTAAGGCAATCACACACCATTTCAAAGCCAACATTTCAATAATACTTGGTGGGAAGTATGAACTAAACGAAACCACGATTTATTCTTGTAAAGCGCACTGTAGTCGCCCGGGGCGTACAATTTCGCGTGTCAGTGACTAGGTGTGGTTTCTTGAAATATACAACAATAGGGACGTATCTAGGACGTTAAGAAGGGAAAATTGGCTCTTTGTGTCTGATTTTATTCTTCATCCTGCCACTATTTGGATTTAATTCTATGTGATCTGTGTACAAATGTATTAAGCATTCAAAGGAAAACATTTTTTTATCTTTGACATTGACTTAGGGGGAACGGTGCAGTAGGTACGTCTATTTAACTTCAAGAAGGAAGGAAGTTCTCAATTCGTCTGGAAATCAGAGTACTAACCCACACATTACGATAAAAAAATTATTACTTTTTTAAGGTTGTTCGGGTATTACTTTATTGTTTATGAACCGATTTTAAGTACCATGTTTTACCTTTTTTAAGTATATAAGTATTCTATTCGTTATCTAACCACCACAACACAATTTAAGTATTTAAGTATTCTATTAGGTATCTAACCACTATAACACAAGTCTAGCTGCTTAGCTTAGAGCTAAAGTAAAGTATCCCACAATATTACATAATTATTATATTGATGATTTTTATTGGAATGAAAAGGGATACCTCAATGGTGGTTAAGTTACAGAGCCCTAAAAAATACAAATAAACATTTGTTGAGCTACCTTCAACTAGCCATAGGTCTATCAAGCGGTCGTCACCGGAACGTCCTCAACGGAACTTTCGCTGAGTTATGGTGTTTTCTAACAATTGTTACTTATTAAGCTTTAACGATTTTGTAATCTCTGTTTTTGTTGCAATTAAATAATATTCAATTTTATTCGTCCTAGAAATAATAAACCCCCTCCACCTCCGACCTAGATCCGTCCCTGAACAGTTTCTATCGGTCGTTGTGTGGTAGCTTGTTCCTGAATTTTTAACTTGCTAAACTCTGAATTTGGTGAAATGCTGTTGTTAACCGGTTTAGGTAAACCAGGTGTTAAACTTTCGAATATAATTATACTTTAGATTTAGGTCATATTTTGCTTGTTATAAAATTATAGGATTAACTTTAATAAAACATTACAAAGTTGCAACTTAATTTAAATCTGTTTCAGTTGGCACAATGGTCACCGTGCCGGACTGCCATACACAGGGTTGCGGGTTCGATTCCCGCCTCCGACAAGTAATTATGCTTAGATATTTGCCTGTGGTCTGGTTGTTTCTATGTATTATAATTATATATTTACAAAAGAAAAGTTTATAAGTAGTATATACATTGTCTTGCACCCATAACACAAGTCTAGTTACTTAACTTATTTATTATTTAATGGAAAAAATAATAAAAATCGAATACCCTAGGTAGGGTGCCTAAAAAGGCTCTCTGCATTGCCTCATGGGATCGCAATGCCGATCCTTTGGCAAAAGTAGCAGCCAGGTCTTTGGTCACCTAAATTACCTTAATTGTTGCCGGATTCCATTTTCTTTAAACCAACTTCAACGAGGTCCAATTTTGTTTATCAATCCAAAATCCTCATTTGATCGTCACCAAATTTTTATGTTACCACCCCTGAAGTATCCCCTTTTCAAAAAAGAATCATCTCAATTGGTTGAGCTGTTTTCTAAAATTCGGTGAACATAAATAATAAACGTACATACTCAATGAATTGAGAAACTTTCTTTTTTTTGAAGTTAAGTAATAAATATAAATAAATATTGCAGGACATTCCACACATCGCCATCTAGCCCCAAGCTAAGTAACTAGACTTGTTTTATGGGTGCTAGACAACGAATATACTACTTATATACTTTTATTTTGTAAATACTTTTAATACATATAAATAACCAGACCACAGACAAATATTTAAACATAAATACTTGTCTGAGGCGGGAATCGAACCCGCAACCCTGAGTTTGGCAGTGCGGCATGGTGACCATTGTGCCAACTGGGTCCTGGGTCGTCGGTTTCGTACCACTATGTTCTGTTTTGAGTATTTGTTGTTATAGCGGCAACAGAAAATCATTATCGGTGAAAATTTCAATTGTCAAGCTATCACGGTTCATGAGATACAGCCTGGTGACAGACAGACGAACAGTGGAGTCCCGTATTTGCTCTGTTAGGTGCCCAGATGGAGTGGTTAAACTAGTCGTTTATTTTGACAGTTGGATTTATTCTCCAAGTAGCTTAAGACCCGACTCCGAATAACAGATTATAGCTTATACAGGGTTATTGGTAATTATACAAGCAAGCCGTTAATGGCTACTTCTGTGCACCGTACCAAACAACATTTGTTCTACGATTTTTGGAAATTCGAAAAAAATTTGAAAATTTTGAGATTCTGTAAATTCGAAAAACAGCAGAATTTTTTTTAAACAATAGTAAAATTTTAAGGTTAATGGCTACTCCGTATAAGGAACAGCTGATTTTCAGATTTCAGATGAATTTTCACTTTAAAAAAAAAATGTTCGAATTTCTAAAATTCGTAGACAAAAGTTGTTTGTTTAGGTGCACAAAAGTAGCCCTCAACGGCTAGTAGCATTACCAATAACCCTGTATACTACGCAGTTAATATCTAGATAGGAAAGGGTAATAGTAGGTAGCGCATCTGATATAGAAAAATATATACGTGATATTTATAACATTATCGACACGTATTTCCGCGGTCGCGATACAATATAGCTGTGTGGTGACACACAGGAATGTGTACCCTTTGCTTACGGAACCCTAAAAAGCGCCACATTCGTGTAGAATTGTTGCGCTGACAAATTTCCTAAGTATTTAACAAAAGGCTAATTTTATCGCTGGTAATCGTTTGTTCTGCGCCTTCAATTACTTTGATACGAATCTAGCCTAACCGCACACTAGGAATATCAAACGTTTCCTTACAATTGAACACTACATTATTCAAGGATTCATCTCAGAATAGGTACCACAGAGTAACAGAATACTGGAGAGAGGACAAGTTGGTCCTTTGTGTGCGATCGCTCGTTGTATGCCCAATGGGCTAATAGTGTTGTGGGCGTGAGTGTAGGCGTTTCGTTTTCAGGGTTCCGTACTTCAATAGGTAAAAGTAACCTTTATAAGATCACCCTCTTGTCCGTCTGCCCGTTCGTGTGTCACCACCAATTTTCTCAAAAATGGCTGGACCTAGCAAATTTAAATGTATACCAGATACTTGGGTCTATACATATAAAAATCAAGGTCTTGAGTGAACAGGATAAAAAAAAGTCAAGTCAAAATATTATCTTGTTTCATTTGGATTCATTAGCATGCAATCACATTGAAACGTCCTAAAAACTAAGTTAGGATGTGTGCCTTCGGAACGCGCCCACCGATGAAAAGTGGGCACAATAAACTATTGGGGTATTTTTTCTGTGATCATGCTCACAAAGATTAATATTATAAATATTTTTGAAGATATTTTGAACGCGCCCACCAATGAAAGGACGGCACAAGAAACTATTGGATTTTTTCTGTGATCATGCTCACATAGGTAACGTATTTAAATTAAATATATTTAAATCGGATCAACTTGTCCGATCTCCTATATCTTGTATATCTGTGGTAGTTCCTACATGTTAAGTCTAAGCCAGACAGGGTGGGAGTTGAAAGCTAAATCCTTTCCCTGATGCGCCGTGAAATAGACTGCCTAGGGCTTTGAATTTCATGTCTACTGAGAATTCTAGATACCTATATCTTAACGGTTTAGCTCGATAATCAATTTAAGCATTACTTTTTACAGTAAAGACTAGTAACTATTTAGTAGGCTGTGTAGCAAGGTCGTTGGCATATGGGCCCCTCTTAAGCTAACGTGGTAGTAACGTTTGCTAGACTAAAAAACTCGCACTACACCCACTGATAATATTTTTCACTCAAATATATAGGTACTAGCTGCGCTCCGCGGTTTTACCCGCGTATGTCCCGATCCCTTAAGCATATCAAAATGAAAATTAGCCTATAGGCTTTCCTCAATAAATGGACTATCCAACACAAAAATATGATTTCAATTTGAACCAGTAGTTTCTAAGATTAGCGCGTTCAAACAAACAAACTCTTTAGCTTTATAATATTACTAGCTGCGCTCCGCAGTTTAACCCGGGTAAGTTCCCGATCCCGTGGGAATATCAAAATGAAAAGTAACCTATAGCCTCCCTCGATAAATGGACTATCCAACACAAAAAAAAACAATTCGAATCAGTAGTTCCTGAGATTATAGCGCGTTTAAACAAACAAACTCTTCAGCTTTATAATATTAATACAGATGAGGTAGGTATACCTACATTTATCTATTTAGTTACAAAGTTATGGATCATAATTTTGAGGTTAGATCTCCAAGTGATAATATAAAATTAATATCTCTGGGCAAATTGCTTTAGTCACGAAATGATTCTAACATTCAATTATAATGAAAATATATCTACGTAGATTTCGTTTATTTGATTTCCCGATTACGGTGAAGCCAAAAGTAAGTGTTATGTTTTTTGTCCATATGTATATAGTACTAGCTGCGTTTCGCGGTTTCACCCGCGTAAGTCCCGATCCCGTAGAAATATCAAAATGAAAAGTAGCCGATAGCCTTCCTCGTAAATGGACTATCCAACATAAAAATATTTTTTCAATTTGAACCAGTAGTTCCTGAGATTACTGCGGTCAAACAAACACACAAACTCTTCAGCTTTATAATATTAGATATGTGTGAATATGTATGCTTTTCTGTTCCCGCATAGCATTTGACTAGCTCCTGCAAGTAGCTTTGTACGCCGTTTCACCCTCTTAGGAGGGGATTTCGAAAAACCGTTTTCTTAGTAGATAAAACACTTCACAAAGAACACACCCTCCTTCCATGTCTTTAGAAGCAGCGGTTTAAGCTGTGCGTTGATATATCAGTTAGTTAGTAGGTAGGTACTTTGAATTTTATATATACAGGGTTATGGGTAATTATACTAGCAAGCCGTTAAGGACTACTTCTGTGCACCTTAACAAACAACTTTTGTTCTACGACTTTTAGAAATTCGAAAAAAAATTGAAAATTTTGAGGTTAGGTTTACCTGAAAATCACCTTTTCCTTACACGAAGTGGTCATTAACCTTAAAATTTTACCATTGTTTTAAAAAATCAGCTGTTTTTCGAATTTACAGAATCTCAAAATTTTCATATTTTTTTCGAATATCCAAAAGTCGAAGAACAAAAGTTGTTTGTTACTTTTACTACTTACTAAATTTTTTAAAACATAGGTCATTCAGACTAGGGAAAGTAGATAAAAATTAAAAATTAGTAAAATTTTAAGGTTAATGACCTCTCCGTGTATGGAACAACTGATTGAAAAGTAAACCTAAAAAATTTTACTATTTTGTAGAAAAATAGATTGATAGAGTGATTCAAAAGGAAGGTTTTGGTATATAAAACAAAACTACCACGCGTACGAAGTCGCGGGCAACAGCTAGTTAAAAAATAAAAACTTGAGAGATGTCAAGGGACACCCGGATGGAACGAAGTTTCTTTCGATTAATAAGTGAAGGAATTGTATTAAAATCAAAAAGTGTCGTTACAACTTTTGGTCTTAATTTTTTCCGTCTAGCCCCCTTTCGCAACGCGCCATAAGAAACTTCGTTCCAATAAATAAAATAAAGATGTTAGGTCTCCAATTGTTCTAAGCGCAATGCAGCCTACAGCTATGCAGCGATAGTGGTTGGAAAGTTATAGAAATACCTAAAGATTTTATCGATAGAGTCCTTAAAACTGTAAGTTATTCTTTAACGGAGGCGCTCGAGAAAAACATCTATCCTAGCACTGCTGTCTCCATAAAAATGCATTCCCCTATTTACTTTAATAATGTAACCAGAGCATTATCTATAAACCCTATCTTCTTCTATCTATACTTAAAAAGTTATTTGTCCTGAATGACTGACTGACGGATCAACGCACAGCCTAAACCGCTGATCGTAGAGACCTGAAACTTGGAGGTAACTTGGTGTTCTTTGTATGACGAAAGCATCCGATAAGAAAGGATTTTCCGAAACTCAGGGGTAGGGGTATAAGTAGGTAAAAAGGGGGGCAAAGTTTGTACGGGATAACGTGATTCCTGTGACCAATCTACTTTAAACTTTGCATAAACATTCTTAAATGAATTTATGGGAGATGGTATTTTATTGAAATTCATCCGATTATAAGTCAACAGAAAAAACTCATTTTGAACCATTTTCGCCTAAAACGACTTAATACGCTTGCAAGCTCGAAATGCGATAATAGATGCAACCGGAGATTATCGTAATATCGGAACATTTCAAAGCTATATTTTGGTTTATGAATTCTACAGCTGCACCTGTGCTAAGCTGGACGTCGAGCTATTAGCACGTTCGCTGAGTCGCTAGCTAAATAAAGCTGTTTTATGCTCGCTTTGCTTTGCGTTAGTAGCTTGGTTGAAGAATTATGGCTGTTTAATTGAACTTATAATTTAAAAATTTAAGATAATTGAATGATTTTTATTAATCGTAAGTAACAAGCTGCACCCTAAGGCTTTACCCATGTTATTGTTTCTTTAAAAAATAAAAAACTAGTAGACCGATTGCGATGAAATTCGGTGTGTAGATAGCTGGAGACCTGTATTAACACATAGGCTACTTTTGATCCCGATATATGGACATACGCGGGTGAAACCGCGGGACGCAGTTACTATTTACTACAAACTTTAACAGCCCTTTATCCCCTCCCAGGGGTCGAAATTCACAAAATCCCGTCTTAGTGAGCACCTGAGAGGAACCCTTATGCAAAATTTAAGTCTTGCACTTGCAGTTTCTAAGATTTTGTGATCAGTACTCACTGATCACTCGCTCTAGTGAGTCAGTGATCTTCTATTTAATATTTTCTCTTGTTATTTTCAGTTGTTATCACAAAATATGAAATAATATGTCGAATATGGTTGCAATAATAAGGTACCTGCGGTTAATAAGGCCACCTTAATTATAAACGAAATATTTCATAAAAATACGGACAATTAAAACTAAAAAACCTTTATGGAGTGAGCCTTCAAAGCCATGACTAATGCCGTCATCGATTTCTTTCGAAGTAGATAACTTTTAGTTATTTGATTTTGGAATGATCAATAATATTTCAGTAGTATTTGAAATAGTTTTTTAATGAAGAATCGATATTTTTAGTGCAAAGTGTAATCGACAATGTCCCATCACTATTCTATTTACAATTCAGGCTTGAGCATCCAATTGCGATGCATCCCGTCTCTAGAGAAATCGGAGAAAACTACGAAACTAAGCAAATTAGGAGAACTTGTAGGTATCACTTTTCACTATTCACTTTACTGATCAACTGCAACTGCATTTTCAATTGAAGGATAAAAAAACAGACGGACAAAAGAGTGATCTCATAAGGGTTCCATTTTTATTAACTTTTGTGGTACGGAACCCTAAAAACAAATAAGCTGTTATTCGTGAATATCTCAACTTCACTAACGTCAAGTCGTCAGAATTCTGATAGATGTAGCTAATCTAACTCAATTGTTCGACGACCCAGTTGGCACAATGGTCACCATGCCGGACTGCCAAACATAGGGTTGCGGGTTCGATTCTCGCCTCAGACAATTATATATGCTTAGTTATTTGTCTGTGGCTTGGTTGTTTATATGTATTATAAGTATATATTTACAAAAGAACAGTATATAAGTAGTATATCCGTTGTCTAGCACCCATAACACAAGTCTAGTTACTTAGCTTGAGGCTAGATGGCGATGTGTTTAATGTCCTGCAATATTTATTTATTATATCAACTTCCATCTGACATCAGCGTCAAGTCAACAGAATCTGATAGATGTCGCTAATCTAACCTTTATCCCAGATATAGCTAAACATTCGTTTTTAAGGTTCGAATTCTACCCCTTAGGGGGTATAAAAGGTTGCAAAATGTGTATGAGACAATGTGATTCCTTGGTCCTATCTTCAAATTTTCCATTAACATTCTTTCGACTTGTACGCGTACGAAGTCGCGAGCAAAAGCTAGTCTTTTTATAATTTTTAAACTTCCCAAGAAGCTGAGCATGTAAACTTTACAAAAACAAAACTATTTCTTTTTTGGAATGAAGTTCCTTATCGCGCGTTGCGAAAGGCGGCTTGACGAAAAAAATTAAGACCAAAAGTTGTTACGACACTTTTTGCTATGGTTGTAAGCCGTGCGGCGTGCACGTGTTACTCTGTCTCTCTTTCTCATAAAAAGCAATTACTAAAATTGAGCCTACTAAATAAGTTTATATTACATTATATTTGTTAATAATAAAAAAAAAATTGAACATTGTTACGGCAGGTGCCATAGTATCCATAGTTCCCCAGTATCTAGTCCACTACCATCCCATCACAATAGCTCAAGTAGTTTTGTCCTGTAGATTATCAATAGTTTTATCCAAACCGGAGGTTGTCCTTGGTTGCACTTTATAGTGTAGACAGGGATAATCGCCGGTTTAGAATCCACCCCATTGTTTGCTATTATACTTGTTATTGTAAAGGGCCTCTACGTGTTGGCTTCGGCTCCACGCACGCCTTCCAAAGGTCCGGGGCTCCATAGCCCCGTGATACAAAAAAATATTATTTTACATAAAAAAAAATATATACAATTCCTTCATTACTTACTTTGTTCGATCCGGGTGTCCCTTGACACCTCTCAAGTTTTTTATTGTCTCTAACTAAACATAAACTAAAACAACACAAGAACAACACAATAATGACTACTTAAGTCATGGCGTGACTATTAAGAGTCCCACATAAATCTCGTTCGAAGATACAAACAGACAATAAAAGTTTGATAGTTAAGAGTGAGCATTAATGTGTTTAATTTTAGACTCATTGATCTAATAATAGACGACACATGTCTGACATACGGTTTTTTTGTATGGAAAGTAAATTATTCCAAAGGGGTTTATAACATTTTGGAATAGTAAACGGTCAGCCATGTAGGGTAGACCAAGGCGAATCGGATCACATTTTGAATCGGATCAAAATATTCAAAATTAAAATATTTAAAAAACCGTATGTAAATTAACGCAGCCCTATGGCTGCGTTAATTTACATGATGCGATGAACATCTATATGCATGTGCATCTATATGCACATCGCTTCCTACCTTTAACTTGCATCTATTCCCATTTAAAGTATTGCATTCTCGCCAGCACTTCGGTACCGGCGACGTTTGCCCGTGATGAAAAAGTGTCGTGCCAAAATTTTGTTTTATTGTTTTGATTATTGAACAAAGAGCATGAATTCAATTATTCAGAATCATTTTGTTTTTAATGGTAAAGTGTCGGATATTCTGGTAAAATACATTTTTAAATTACTGTTGATATGAGGCAAATCGGATCATGACTTTTGGGGCAAATTGGATCAGTAAATAAAACCTCTGTTATTTAGTTATAATTATTCTTTAACTGTTTTATATGGTTAGGACGTTCATAAAAAACCTTCCCAGGGTTATTGGTTATAAGAAGTGACAATAAAGTATTTTTAAACAACTTACTATATGTCAGGTCGTTGAGAAATATAAAGTACCGTATACAAGCCACGAACATTGAACAAACCAATCTTCCATTTAACATCACCACAGAATAAGAACCCCTCCCTCCCCCTTCTTTAATTAGTATCCATCCGAAGGTTGCCTGGAAAAGATTGATTTCAACTTTTGGCGCGAATTGCCAAAGTTCATTTTAATTTTTAGTTTTAAGTATTTAAGTTTATGTGGTACAATAAAGCAGTTAGCTTTATATCTAAGTTTGCAGCTGTAAGTATTTTACCCATTGTCTGTCCAATTACGAGTGCAGCGGCTTTGTTTATTTATTATTATTATTTAATTAAATAAGAATAAACATAAATACAAAATATAAACACCTATTAAACCACACGAGGTTTATCTTAGGTGTACATTCCTCATTTACTCACTCAGGTGCAGGGTAGGTAGGTGTACTTATATTCTATTTGTTGTTTACGTCGTCGTATTCAATGCAGTCGTTGCATGCCTACTTGCACCAGCCTATACAGGGCCATTGGCAACCAGTGCTACCTACATCTACCTACTTGTTTTTTTATTTTTTATTATTTTTAATATTTAGTGGTAATAAATTATTCATTAGTGTAGATATATGTTTAGCGCTGCGCTGTGTGTAAAGTCATGCATGTTTAATATATTGTTCGTTCTTAGCACCCGTGAGTCCCATAACTAAAGGGATTTTCTCTCACCGTAACTCACGCCCTGCCATATAATTAAATATTAAATCAGTTTTACTCATTCAGTGCCGAAATGTTTTTAAAATACATCGTATAAAAATATTTAAAGGAAAAAATGTAAAAACCCCCATACATTGAGGATAAGGTACTTTGGGTGTAAATAGACTATAAATTTTCAATCGACTGATAGAATAAAATAGAATAGAGGAATGAGGAATAGTTTATTTTTTTGATAGCAAAATAAAACGCCATACATTTCTAAAACCAGCTAAATCAGTTCTTTTCCATTCAAAAGTTGCCTGGAAGGAATCGCTTTCGAGAAGGCCGCCAATTTGTGCAACTTGTACTTTATAGCTCTTACTTTACTTTACTTTATGTATATCGTGTTCTAAAAAATAAATAAATATTGCAGGACATTCCACACATCGCCATCTTGCCCCAAGCTAAGTAACTAGACTTGTGTTATGGGTGCTACACAACGGATATACTACTTATATACTTTTCTTTTGTAAATATATACTTTTATTACATAGAAATAACCAGACCACAGACAAATATCTATGCATAAATACTTGTCTGAGGCGGGAATCGAACCCGAAACCCTGTGTTTGGCAGTCCGGCATGGGACTATTGTGCCAACTGGGTCGTCAAGTTCTATAATATGTTCCTTACTGTGTTGTACAAATAAAGTTATCTATCTATCTTCTAGCAATAAAAACCGGCCGAGTGACTCGTGCACTAAGGGCGACTCCGGACCATATTGTTTAGTAGCTCCACTTAAATATTTTTGTTTTTAGTATTTGTTGTTATAGCGGCAACAGAAATACATCAGTCGTGAAATTTTCAACTTTTTAGCTATCACAGTTCATCAGATACAGCCTGGTGACAGACAGACAGTGGAGTCTTAGTAATAGGGTCCCGTTTTCTAAAAATAAACAACGATACGTCACACCAAGAGCTGTGTTGGCTTAGTGGTAGATACCTCGACTTGTATTCTGAAGGTCGTGGGTTCGAATCCCGGCCGGCCGTGCACCAATGTATATTTCTTAAGAAAAATGCGCGCTAATTGACATTGCTCTTACGGTGAAGGAAAACATCGTGATGAAACCCGCGGCTTAGTTGGCTCCAGAAGTATTGACAAGTTCTCTAATCTGGACATGGTCGCCTAAGCTGAGAGGTTAGTAGGTGCTGGGCAAGCCTACTCCATCCTCACGCAAAAAGGACCCAATTAAAAAGGGTGCAATGGCGGAAAACAGCCTGTATACAAGAATAAGTACAACAAGTACGTCACACCATGGGATTGAGGAAAAAAAGATCAATTTATTTATCAAATTATTTATTTATAGATTTTGTTTCTGGTCTGGATGTTTAAGTATTTTTAGAAAAAGTTTATAAGTATTCTATCCGTTGTCTGGTCACCATAGCTCAAGCCTAGTTGCTTAGGTTGGCGCTAAATGGCACGGTGTGAAATGTAAAAAAACTGTCGGCCGATTTGAAGTGTGTTGTCTACAATAGCCTTTGTGTTCAAATTAAAAGAGAAATAACACCGACCTTCCTTTTTGCTTTCCGCTGTATTTTTAGAATATTAATATTAACGTTTGTACGATTCTCTGAAAATATAATAGAAAATACATTTTATTTTCTATGTTTTTTTTTATCGTGAGCTCTGTTTTCACGGTACATTTATATTTAAGTGTAAAATTGATGATATTATCTTTCAGAAAAATACACTTGATATACAGACGTTCTTTGTAGCGTAGTGAAAGAACCGCTTACGACGAAGAATGTGGGTTCGAGTCCCGACTTAAAAAACTATGATGACTGACTGTTTTGAAACACTGATACTGGCTATGTGCACAAGCCTTCCGAAGCCATTATTAATAGAAAAGAATGAACATGTCACGGGACACGCGATAAGAACGAAATCCCTCTACTTTTTTTTCATATACTTAACTTATTTGTGTATTTATATTTAAGGGAGATATATTTATATCTTTATGAATGAATGAATGAATAATTATTTATTTCAGGCTAATTTGCCCACATATCCTTAATTAGATACAATAAAATAAAATAAAAATTACAAAAACAAACAAGAATAAAAATACAATGACAATTAAAAGTACCTATCTACAAAGGCTAATTATTAATATTATGCATAACTTATGCTGTCACTAATGTCACTTGTCATCTTTTGATCATCTTTTTTTTTTGTTTTGCTATTAATTATGGCTTCGCACGGTTTGTGCATTTAGCCAGTGTCAAGTTATATTTTGCATCGAATTATGACCCGATTTTTCAAAAATCGGGCCTAAAGTGTTTCAAAACAGTCAAAGTCGTCATAGTCCGTCTAGTCAGGGGCTATAGTAAAGCGGTGGCAAGTTCACCATAACCTTTATAGGAGATTTGGAAGCAATGAGAAAACTTCATGTTTGACACTGATTTTTACTTTTACTACACTTGTGCACTTTCACAAAACTAAATTGAATAGCATTCCACCAGAATTATACAATTCAACTCGGGTTACAACTAAGTTTCATGAAAATAAAACTGCAGCACGACATGGTGTTAACTCGTTCCCTACAAAACTCTTGTCATCTTGCTGTGCACAGATAACCAATACGTGTATAGTTATGTGGATGATTAGTTGCGCGTTTTCGTAACGCGTAACAATTTTTCCCCCTCGCTTACCCGCGACTTATCGCGGGTAAGCGAGGGGGAAAAATTGTAAAAAATCTTCATGCCAAAAAACCCGACTGAAACTAAAGTTATCTCTCTACTTAGACCGGTGAATACAAAATGACCAACCTGTAAGAGATAACCATAATTCGATTAGAGAAACCTAACACACAAACCCACTCACAGAATACCAACACTAAATAAAAGATGCATCAGCTCTCTGCTAACCGATAGAAAAACTTACAAGACATTTAAGTTACAATCCAATAGAGATAGATATATTCTTTATTGTAAACACCAAATAACCTCTCAACTGGCAGACAAAAATACCTTCATACATTTTTAATATGGCGCCATCTGTTGTTGCCAGTTGATGAAATATCATTAAATAAAAACAAAGCTTAAGTCTTAGTGCTACAAAGGGCGGCCTTATCGCTCTAATCGATCTCTTCCAGGCAACCTTTGGATGGAGAAGAAGAGATAACATTCTGAAACCATATGTACCTAAATGATTGTGTAGTTTGACTACGAGGTTTATTCCTTTTGGACAAACTAGTTTGACTAGAAAGTTTGATTAGCGGGAACGTATCTTATTTTATTTTTATTTTATTTTATTAATAATTCACACAGCAGATTACAATCACAAAAAGTAGGAAAGTATATAATAACAGGTTATGATCTAGACTGTAATCCTAAATGCGAATATAAAAGCTCCTTTTATGTTACAGTAATAATTAGAACAGATAAAGATTAATTTACATAATAATAATAATTAAGTATAATAAGACACTATTTTATAAGATAACACAGACACCTTTTGAAACGGGTATAGTTGCCGTCGAATACGTCTATAGAGTATGCAGCTGCCATAGTGATGTCTAGATTGGGATACCTATTGGAGACAAGTTCATTATAATGACGACACATTCTTGTTACGGGATTGTAAAAGGAAGTGTTATTTTTGTATGTTTTCAAAACAAACGTTTGGGGGTCACGTGTTCTGTAATATGTATTGATGTTGAGGCAGTATAGTAGGTTGGGACAGTCTATTGATGAATGCAATATCTTATGTAAGTAAAGAAGATCTGTACGTTGCCTACGAGTAGATAAAGAAGTGATTTTAAACTTCTCAAGCCTATTTTCATAACCAGACAGGGATCGTCCAAAATTATGTCTGTAAGCCATAATTCTGAGGCACTTCTTCTGGATCCCTTCAATCCTATCTTCGTGGTAATGATAGTAGGGAGACCATATAGGGCTTCCATATTCCAAAATGGGTCTTATTAAAGCGTTAATTATTAAATTAATAGCCCAAAAAAAGTGCATAAGAGCAATGTGTCGTATAAAACAAATTGAATCTTGTAGACCTCATTTCAAAAAATTAAGGATATTAACTTTTACATCCTTATATATCTATGAAGTAGCCAAATTTGCGAAAGAAAATATTCACTTTTTTTATGTTTATCCGAAAGGGCATCGGAGACAGGGTTTAATACGCTCCGATATAATGTCTCGTACACGTCATCTTAGCAATAGTGTTTTCTGTATGTCACCCACTATATATAATAAATTACCATCATCTATAAGAGATCTAAACAATATGGAATTTTTGCATGTTTTAAACGATTTTTTAATTAATAAAGTATATTATTCTGTAGATGAATTTTTAAATGATAAAATTTAATATTGACATTGTATTTAGCTTTTATTTTATTATTATTGTTGACATTTTATTTGATTGTAATTATTGACATTAAATAATTTTGGTCATAGTGTGGGTAGGGTTATATGCGAATGACAATTACTATTATTACCTATATTATTAATGTTACTTTAAGACTATATTTGTATTCATGTGCCAATAAGGTGAAACATGGCCGAACTTATACTATAATTACCATATACTTAACATCATTGTACCCATGTTTATGAATGAATAAATGAATTGAATGAATTGAATTGAATTAAATAAATAAATTAAACTATTTGGTTGTTTAAATTCCTTAGTAATTCTAGTAATAAAACCGATCGATAGTATCGATCTAACTCACATATTTTATTTCATTTTTAGGTTTCCGTATCTCAAAATGTAAAAAAAACTTGAGAGGTGTCAAGGGACACCCGAATGGAACGAAGTTTCTTTCGATTCATTAGTAAAGGAATTTTAATAAAATATTATTTTTTTAAGAAACTTAATCAGTAGGCTCAATTTTAGTAAGAGACACATGCGCACGCCGCACAGCTTACAACTATAGCAAAAAGTATCGTTACAACTATTAGTCTTAATTTTTCCGTCTAGCCCCCTTTCGGAACGCGCCATAAGGAACTTCGTTCCAAAAAAAATATTGTCTGTGAAGTCGGTTTACGGACGATAATTTTACGTGACAATGTCATAAGAAAACGTCACAAATTGTGAGTTTTTTTGTTTTTCCTTTTTTCGTCACTCTTCACCATAACACAAGCCCAGATGAGCTATTAATCAAACAAAAGACGCGTGACGCCTTCATGGTACCGGAACATGACACTTTTTTGTGAATGCAGGTGTTTTATCAATTTATTAGACGTTATCACGTCAAAAAGGAACCCTTATAAGATCACTTTCTTGTCCGTCTGCTATTCATTTTCTAATCCGTGTGCTCTCGAGAGGGGTCCAGACATTTAGTATGGGAACTTGACACCTTTTGCGCGGTGCACTTTGAGATCGATACCTACTTGTACTTGCATACGGGCTGGTTTTACGCATTTGGCCCCTTTTAATTGGGTCCTTTTTGCGTGAGAATGGTGTGGGCTTACCCAGCACCTACCCTCTCAGCTTAGTCGACCATTTTCAGAGAACTTGTCAATACTTCTGGAGCTAACTATGCCGCGGGTTTCATCACGATGTTTTCCTTCACCGTAAGAGCAATGTCAATTAGCGCGCATTTTTCTTAAGAAAAATCCATTGGTGCACGACCGGCCGGAATTCGAACCTATCGATAGAGATTATTACGACAAGCATATAATGCCTTCATAACAAACCTCTAAAGCGTTTCGAAAACGGAATATTTAACCAAACGTGGTGTCCTATGATTTCCAAAAATATCCAAAAATGCCCATTCTCTTCTTCTTCTTCTTCGTGTCAACGGCGGCCAATGCAATACACCTTGATCAGAGCACTCCCGCCCAAAACTTAGCCACGGCAATGCCCATTGATAGAGGATGATGGCAAAAAAATAATGCTTTCACTCCAAACTTCGAAAACGTCTCGTTGCGTTGCTTCGAGACGTAACGCGTTTTATTTTTCGACCAATATCCCGTTTCCGAGACGCTTTAGAGGTTTGCCCTCTATCGATAATAAAGAAGACAGTTCTTAAATGTATTAAGAATTGAATTTTCTGTCAAGCATACAGATTGAAAATGTCTATATGCTTTTTGAATAGACTATATAAATATCTTTGCAGCGAACCGATGGAAAAAGTTACTTGGCAAAGTTTCTACTAACAAAGTAAATTGGAAAAATCCAATCAGTCAGGTTAAAAAAAGAAAATGAATTGCTCCCTTAGTTTCAGAAGTTTCTGATAACTAGTCATGCATTAAAGAAATCTTAGTGAATTCACAGGTACAATAGTAACGGTTGAAATCAATAACCTATCAGTTACTAAGGCTGTCATTTTTTGACAGTTTTGCTATAATGTCGAGCGATTAGTGATCGCCGACACGTTTCCCGGCGTAATAATCTGTCCATTGAGCGCCTCGTTGTACAGGGAAAAATAGAAGGCACCAGAACGCGCGGGAGGTCACCCACACGATGGACTGACCAAGTCAAGGCTGCAGTGGGAGGTTCTTTGAACGAATGTAGCAGGATGACCTCCAGCAGGGAGAGATGGCGAGCAGTCGTGAAGCGCGCAACATCTACCCCCTCTATTACATGATGATCACGACCGCTCTGTCAAGAGTGTAACGAAAAAGAAGGAGAACTACCAGCCGTAATACATGGGCAGAAAAAACTTCCCTACCAAACTCTTTTGTCTATCGTTTAACTCTTTATTGTACCACAAAAAGTGCTTCGCGGTTTCACCCGCGTGACTCCCGATCCCGTGGGGATATCGGGTAAAAAAATCTTGGTGAAGACAAAGGTACACTACTAATGGTTGAAATCAATACAAACCATGAGTTAAACTGTCATTTATTGATAGTTTTGTTATAAGAAAAATGACATTTTCATCTTTGGTTGTAGATAGATAGGTAATTTTGATTATTAAGAGGAAAGGGTACCGGGGGCTCTCTCCATACAAACGTAGTCGACTGTTTCCTCCCTGGATAATGACTAGCACAAATATTTTTGTTGCATTAAACTTATAAATACCATGAGCGAGCATGCCCCTAAGTTTTTTTTTTGTTTTTTTTTGTGTAAAAATTGTGCTTTTGTCCTTATCCAGGGAGGAAACAGTCGACTACTTTGTATGGAGAGAGCGCCGGAGTACCCTTTCATCTTAAACTAGCATTTAAACCGCGACTTCGTCTGTGTAGGGTTTGAATTTTTCAAAATCGTTTCTTTGCGAATTCCTGCTATAACAGCTATTTGTTTGTCAAATTTTTAAACTCGATGCCTCCATTGGGCTATTCGTTATATTAATATATTAGACTTTCAGAAAAGATTTTGAATTTTATATTTATTACACGTTACACTGTTAATTTTTTGATACCGTGGACTCAAAATTTAATTGTTTTTTTTTAAAGTTAAATGTGGCCCATTGTTTAAAACCTCTTTATAGGGTTCCTTTCCCAAAGGGTAAAAACGGAACCCTAAGACTTCACTGTCCGTCCGTCTGTCTGTCTGTCACCAGGCTGTGCCTCATTAACCTTGATAGCTAGATAGTTATTTCATAGATGACTAGCTGCGCCCCGCGGATCGCATATCAGGATAAAAAGTAGCCTATGTGTTAATCCAGGCTTCTAGCTATCTACATATCGAATTTTATTGCAATCGGTTTAGAGTAACAAACATACACACACACAAACTTTCACATTTATAATATTAGTAAGATGTATTTCTGTTGCCACTATACTAAAAACAAAACAAAATCAGTGGGTCTACCACACTACATGGTACGGGGTCCTAAGCCGGTTTTTATAAGCTAATGCGACCTATTTTTCAAAAAACTTTTTTGAATTCACTGGTTAAAATGTAACAGTTAAATCTGCACGTAATCTGTACTTAACCCACTTCCCGCTCACTGCCCGATTAAGCTCGTATTTTGTAAATTATATCCCGGTTGATATCTCATTACAATAGGCTGGGAAAAATAAATTTTAATGTTCAGGAGTAAATGAGATATAAAAAGCTTTATTTGGAAATGTTTTATTCTTGAAATTTACAAAAAAACATTGCCTAATAAAATTGTAAACATAGACTTATCACCAAATATTTTGTTATTTATTAATTTCTTTTCAAGTCTTTTCTTTTATTCACAACTGTGATAAAAAACGTTGTACAATACACGTGTGGATTGCTCATTTAATCTCGGCGCTCTGTAGACGCACTCGCGTTCCGCTCGCGCGTCATAAATTGCCTCGATGTAATGATCAATTTACCACACTTGTACCGCGCTTCGCTCTAGGGCTCTTCAATTGTTAACAATAAAATTAATTAATAAAAAAAAAACTAGAAAAACATGCTTTTATAGAAAATTCAACTAAAAAAACTGAATTAAAATCGGTTCATCCGTTCGGGAGCTACGATGCCACAGACAGATACACACACAGATACACGGACACCCGGATGGAAAGAAGTTCCTTTCGATTAATTAGTGAAGGAATTAAAATAAAATCAAAAAGTGTCGTTACATCTTTTGGTCTTATTTTTTTCCGTCTAACCCCCTTTCGCAACGCGCGATAAGGAACTTCGTTCCAAAAAGCGTGGGGTGCTTTTTAAGATATTAATGTCAATAAAATATTTATAACTATTGACACTATGCACCCCATGCTTTTTTATAATAATATACATTTATTTCTAATTTACACTATTCTCAATTCAACATTATATTTTTTTTTCTATGTTTTAGTTACATTTTCTATTAAAGCGTGTTTTTCAGTTTTTTTTTTTAACTATTATTTATTTTACAAACCTTAAGATATTCGGATTATTCAAAGACTTTATTTCGTTAGTTCATAGAATTAATATTACTAAGTATGTTTAACTATTAATGTATCGATTTCCAATCACCGCAATTTCTAAAGCTCTACAAGTAAGAGCCTCGTAGACTAAATACCTATTGTCGGCCGATTAGTCCGCCAACAGATCCGTTTACTGCCCATGTAACTACCAGCCGCACTACATGGGCAGAAAAAAACTTGCCACGACACTACCAAACATAAATAGAAGAGTTAGTATCGAATCGTTGCAAACTCAGGTCGTCTAAAGTAGCAACACGTCGAAAACGCAACTGGGAACTCGTCTTAAAAGCATATCGTCTAACTCTCAGATAGTCTAAAGTAGCAACTCGTCTTAAGGGGGGTCCATACGCCAACGACCTTGGTACACAGCCTACTAAATAGTTACTTTCGGCACCGGTTGCCTTTGTTGCTGAAAATTGTCGATTGTTACGAATGTATTTTGTTTTTCTTAAAAATGCTGAGATGGAATTGTAGGTGAGACTTTTATCGACTTTTCGGTGTGAGTTTGATCCAAAAAATCTCTATAGTTTTTAAACTATTCTAAAATTAAGAATTAAAACTAGTCTAGCTTTAAAATGACAAGACATTTTCGTCTCAAATTAAATCAGAATATCGGTGAAGATTTCACCCAAAATTCCATATCAGTATTTTTAAGAAAAATAAAACACATTCGTTACAATCAACAATGTTGGTTGTAAGGTATTTCAGGGGCGTTGCGTTTGACAGCATAAATAGCCTTAAAAACATTTCGTCTAACTCTCGGTACTTTATTGTACCACTAGCAGCGCTCCGCGGTTTCACCCGCGTAACTCCCGAACCCGTAGGAATATCGAAATAAAAGTAGCAATTGTTACTGTCAATGAATCAATGTATCGCCATTTTAAGTTTCATCAAAATCTGTCCAGTAGTTATTGCAAACAAATAATAAAATCTTTCCTCTTTATAATATTAGTATAGATTGTACGTATTCACAAAAGAAAAGTATATAAGTTCTTATATTCGTTGTCCGGCACCCATATTACAAGCATAGTTGCTTAGTTAGGTGGCGTTGTGTGTGGTGTATGACAATATTTAAATTGTTCACTTGCTTATTAAGAGGAAAGGGTACCGGGCGCTCTCTCCATACAAAGGAGTCGACTATGACACTAGAGCAAATATTTTTGTTGCTTATAACTTATAACTGCCATGACCATGCCCCTATGTTTTGTTTTTTTTTGCTTTTAAAATCTTAATTTCTATGATAATTAGAAAATGAAAAAAAAAAAACCAAAACATAGGGGCATAGTCATGGCAGTTATGGGTTTTATGCCACAAAAATATTTGCATTAATGTCATTATCGAGGGCGGAAACAGTCGACTACGCCTGTATGGAGAAAGCGCCGGTATCAGAAAAAAATCCAATCGGCCGACAGAAAATCAGAACACTATAGGTTTTCTGTTGTCTCTAATGGCAAATGTTATTTAGGCTCTAATGGGAAACAACCAAATTAAACCATAACATAATTTAGTTTACAAATCATAACTTTAAAGTTCAACTTATCTTTAGAGGAAAGGTACACGGCTCTTTCTCCATACAAACGTAGTCGACTGTTTCCTCCCTGGATAATGACACTAAAGCAAATATTTTTGTAGCATAAAACCTTTAACTGCCATGACTATGCTCCTCATAATTATAATTTTATGTTTTTAATACTCTTATTTCCTGTGAAATTAGAATATGAAAAAAACCAAGACATGACATACACATATGTGAAAAGCGCGCCGCGCTCAAATTCCGCGATAAAAGCTACGCAATAGCTTAATATCAGTCTCCTTCTTTCTCTCTTTCTCTTACGATTTTTCGTTACCCATTTTCGTAACGCGTTTCATTTTTTCTGGGCTAGGCCACACCAAAACTCGCGATAAGGAACTTCGTTTCAAAAAGTTCAAACAAAACTTGTAGAGCAAAAGTTTTCAAAGGCAAAAGTTTTTCTAGAACAACCCCATTTCGTATTAGAATCTCTTCATTGAAAAACATTAGACAAACCTACAGTGGAATTGTGAACCTCCTTCTTTTTTGAAGTAGGTCAAAAATGCTACCTTATTTTGCAGTGGGATGTTCTATGTATGGAGACCCCTTTTCATTCACAACATTTTTTGAATTTTTTTTCTACCTCTTGTTTTCCCACTTTACAATTCTAGGAAAATGATTATTATTAAAATAAAATAAAAAAACCAAAGAAGTGTGAGTGAGACTCGCGCTTGAAGGGTTCCGTACTATTTTTATGGGAGCCCTATTTAATGTTATTCTGTTTTTATTGTATTTGTTGTTATAGCGGCAACAGAAATACATCATCTGTGAAAATTTCAACTGTCTAGCTATCACGGTTCATGAGATACAGCCTGCTCCCCGATCGCCGTATGACGCATTAGTCGAGTGCACGTCCAGTTGACGCATACGTCATGTGCACGCAAACAATAATCGGTATTGCCGTAAAATGAAGCTACGCGTAACCGTTACTTTAACTGCACTTCTACTTCACCAACGCGCATCCTACGCGTGAAACAAGTATGTTTAGTTTTGCGTGACGTGTGCGTCTTAAGAAATTACGGCAATACGAAATCTATAGTTATGACGCAAACACAGTCAAGACGTGCTGCAAGAATACGGCGATCAGCCCAGACAGAGACGGTCAAACAGTGGAGTCTTAGTAATAGAGTTCCGTTTTTACCCTTTCGATATGGAACCGTAAAACACATCCACCGTACACAATATTTATTTAAGTACACCAACGTCAGCTAAAGCGTTTTAAAAACACAGTACCCAAACCACAAAGCACGGAAAATGTGAGACTCCATTGTTGACATTCGCTGGAATTTATTTAAATTACGCTCAGCATTTTAAAATTTAAAATAACATAATGTATTTATAATTAGTAGGTATATATGCTTGTCCAGCACCTATATATGGCTCAGCTTTATCGACCATGTCCAGCCGATTAAAATGATTCTTTTTTTTTTTGCTAAATTGAGACTACTTACTTACTTGTACTTGTATACAGGCTGTTTTCCGCCATTGGAGCCTCTTTAATTGGGTCCTTTTTGCGTGAGGATGGAGTAGGCTTGCCCAGCACCTACTACCCTCTCTGCTTAGTCGACCATGTCCAGAGGAGAGAACTTGTCAATACTTCTGGAGCCAACTAAGCCGCGGGTTTCATCACGATGTTTTCCTTCACCGTAAGAGCAATGTCAATTTGCGCACATACATTTTTCTTAAGAAAAATACATTGGTGCACGGCCGGCCGGGATTCGAACCTACGACCTTCAGAATGAAAGTCGAGGTATCTACCACTAAGCCAATACCGCTCTAAATTGAGACTATCGCAGGGGTAATTAAATAAGAATTTCTGATTAAGATCCCCGGAAGGATGAATAGAATTGCAATTCAAGCGTGCAGCAAATTGCTTAGTTTTTTCTCTTTTTAATTTATGTGAGTGCTAAACTTTTCCCTAAAAAAATTGAAATTCTTTTTTTGTAAAATATATAGGTCTGCGTTTGACGACTATCAAACACAATGGTAAGTGACGATGCGGTCTAAGATGTAGTAAGATACCTTCTTCTTCTTCGTATCGATAGGACCAACCCAAGGGAGAATTGACGAAGTAGGTTCAGATCCGCCCACTCCAGTGTACTGCCAGGTCTATGGCGTTGTTATTAGCTGACACCAGGTCAGCCAATGTACAGCTATTAGGGCTGGAGGGGCAGTTCAAGAGGTGGAGCATAGTTTGCTCGGGAGCCCCGCAGTCGCACTGAACACGCTTGTGACTCAAAGACACCCAAATAAACGTAAAATTATAAATAGACACAAGTGAAGGTAGGAAGACGACAGTGGAACAATTTTTTTTCCGATTCGCCCTTTTTAGGGTACTGTAACCAAAGGGTAAAAACGGGACCTTTTTACTGAGACTCCACACTGTCTGTCTGTCACCAGGCTGTATCTCATGAATCGTGATAGTTAGACTGTTGAAGTTTTCACAACTGATGTATTTATAAATAAATAAATAAATACTGCAGGACATTCCACACATCGCCATCTAGCCCCAAGCTAAGTAACTAGACTTGTGTTATGGGTGCTAGACAACGGATATACTACTTATATACTTTTCTTTTGTAAATATATACTTATAATACATAGAAACAACCAGACCACAGACAAATATCTAAGCATAAATACTTGTCTGTGGCGGGAATCGAACCCGCAACCCTGTGTTTGGCAGTCCGGCATGGTGACCATTGTGCCAACTGGGTCGTCATTTATGTCGCTATAACCACAAATACTAAAAAAGTGGCTGTGACATACGGCAGACAGACAGACATGACGAATCTATAAGGGTTCCGTTTTTTACCATTTGGCTACAGAACCCTAAAACAGAATAAAAAAAACTTGAGAGGTGTCAAGGGACACCCGGATGGAGCGAAGTTCCTTTCGATTAATTTGACGACCCAGTTGCCACAATGGTCACCATGCCGGACTGCCAAACACAGGGTTGCGGGTTCGATTCCCACCTCAGACAAGTATTTATGCTTAGATATTTGTCTGTGGTCTGGTTGTTTCTATGTATTATAAGTATATATTTACAAAAGAAAAGTATATAAGTAGTATATCCGTTGTCTAGCACCCATAACACAAGTCTAGTTACTTAACTTGGCTCTAGATGGCGCTGTGTGGATTGTCCTTCAATATTTATTATTTAATTAGCGAAGGAATTGTAACAAAATTAAAAAGTGTCGTTACAACTTTTGATCTTAATTTTTTCCGTCTAGCCTCCTTTCGCAACGCGCGATAAGGAACTTCGTTTCAAAAGATGTACCGATCACGAGCGAGTCCAACTCTCACTTGGCTGGTTTTTTTAAGTCAGTTAAAAACAACAACACAAAAAAACCACTTAACGAGCAAGCATGTTAAACACGTTGTATATTTAAGACCAAATATAGAACTGTATTGATGTTAACTTAACTACTTTAAATCTGCTAATGGTGATAGATATTCGAATGATGGAAGACAGAAGTGTGCAACAGTATAGTATCTTTGCTTGGTCAATAAATAAATATAACAGGACATTCCACACATCGCCATCTAGCCCCGAACTAGGTAACTCGATTGTGTTATGGGTGCTAGATAACGCATATGCTATAGGTCAAACATCGAAACTTGGCCCCTAGCGGGAAGTGGAAGAGGTATGGGCAGAACTAAATTTTTAGGTCCGTTTGGGGGGGGGGGGCAGGGGTGAACTGGCTTAAGTATCATAGTCAAAGTCATGTCAAAAATTTTTATTCCTTTGGATGCTTAATACATTGTACATAGACCACATGAAGACTTGAAAAAACTAAGTTAGGATGTGTGCCTTCGGAACGCGCCCACCAATGAGAAGAAGGCACAAGAAACTCATGGGGGTTTTTTTTATGTGATCACGCTCACAAAGGTCAATATTGCAAATATTTGAAAGTATTATTTGAAATGGAGCAACTAAAGTCACGTCCATGGGTTGTTATCATTTCAAATGGACTGTACCGTATTCAAATAAAATAATTGAAAAGAGAAAAGGACCCATTAGAAATTTCTGAAACTACCAGAGCTATGGTCACCATGCCGGACTGCCAAACACAGGGTTGCGGGTTCGATTCCCGCCTCAGACGTGTATTTATGCTTAGATTTTTGGATGTGGTCTGGTCGTTTCTATGTATTATAAGTATATATTTACAAAAGAAAAGTACATAAGTAGTATATCCGTTGTCTAGCACCCATGACACAAGTCTAGTTACTTACCTTGGGGCTAGATGGCGATGTGTGGAATGTCTTACAATATTTAATTTATTTAGCTACGAATCTGAAACTTTGAATGGGGATTCCTTTTAGGACGTAGTGGGTGAGTACTAAGAATTAATTTTTCGAAATTCGATCACTGGAAGGGTAAAAAAAGGGCTGTTAAAGTTTGTACTAGCCATCATGTATCTTGTGTTTGTTGCAAATCAATTTGAAAGAGACATTAAAGCTTTCAGCTTTATGTTTTTTCACGGAATCGGAAGTTACGGTTTCACCACCGTAACTTCCGATTCCGTGGGAATATCGGGATAAAAAGTAGCCTATGTTATTCCCAATGAATCAATGTATCCTTAAAACCAAGTTTCATCAAAATCGGTCCAGTAGTTTCGGAGCCTATTCATACAAACAAACCTTTCCTCTTTATAATATTTGCGTAGATAATTTTTGAAATATTTTTTGAACATGTAAAATACGTAGGAAAGTATTTAAAAAGCAATAATGCATTAAAAAATCCCATAATAAAACTTAGAGGAAGCCCAAAAGTTGCCGAAACGTGCCACTAGAGGGCGCCCCGGTATTTTATCGTGAACTCCTCCCATTATAAAGAGAAAACTTTTCTAAATGTGTCAAACAACTTTAACCAATTCATATAAAAACTTTTCTATTATTGCTTATTGTCTATATAAATAAAAATAACTGCCTTTAACGTAACGTTTTTTAATAACATTTTATTGGGAATAGATTTTTAAGCGGCTTAGCGGTAGATACCTCGACTTTCATTCTGAAGGTCGTGGGTTTGAATCCCGGCCGGCCGTGCACCAATGTATTTTTCTTAAGAAACATGTATGTGCGCTAATTGATATTGCTCTTACGGTGAAGGAAAACATCGTGATGAAACCCGCGGCTAAGTTGGCTCCAGAAGTATTGACAAGTTCTCTGCTCTGGACATGGTCGACTAAGGTGAGAGGGTAGTTGCTGGGCAAGCCTACTTCATCCTCACGCAAAAAGGACCCAATTAAAAAGGGTCCAATGGCGGAAAACAGCCTGTATACAAGTACAAGTAGGAACAGATGTCTAGCAGACTAGCTGTGCGCTGCGGTTTTACCCGCGTAAGTCCCGATCCCGTATTAACATAGATAGATAGATACATTCTTTAATGTCAACACAATTTTTTTTAATGACATAATTACATAGTATAAAACAAAGTCGCTTCCCGCTGTCTGTCCCTATGTATGCTTAGATCTTTAAAATTACGCGGATTTTAATGCGGTTTTTTTATTAGATAGAGTGATTCAAGAGGAAGCTAGCTAGTTGAATGTAAAAAGCAAAGATGAGCAAAGCAAAGCTGAGAAAGCCAAAAAAAATCTAAGTGTTGCAAAGTCCGGCCTTATCGCTCAAAGCGAACTCTTCCAGGCAACCTTTACATAGCATAACATCGGAATGAAACTAGCCTGTTTGTTAAAACAAGGACCTTACTTACAAAGTTTCATAGCGATTTTCTTTTCAAATCATAGTTGAATAGTCTGAGTAGGTACTAAGAAAGTATTTTTGGAAATTTTACCTTGGATAAAGGTCAAATTTCCAAAAAGGGCTGTTATAGTTTGTAGTCCATCGTAACTAATTTGTATTCTATGTTTGTAGGAAAGCAAGAAAAGAGACACTTTCTCGGGTAGAACTGTGGGGCGCAGCTAGTTTATCTATACTTAGTATTATAAAGCTGAAGAGTTTGTTTGTTTGTGTGTTTGTTTGAACGCGCTAATCTCAGGAACTACATTTTCTAATTGTAGGTAAAATTATTTTTGTTTAGGATAGTCCATTTATCGAGGAAGACTATGGGCTACTTTTTATTTTGATATAACCACGGGGTCGGGTCTTATGCGGGTAAAACCGCAACGCGCAGCTAGTAATATTATAAACCTGAAGAGTTTGTTTGTTTGAACGCACTAATCTCAGGAACTATTAGTTCGAATTGAAAAAATATTTTTGTGTTGAATAGTCCATTTATCGAGGAAGACTATAGGCTACTTTTTATTTTGATATTCCCACGGGATCGGGAGTTACGCGGGTGAAACCGCGGGGCGCAGCTAGTAATAAATTAATTTTACTTCGAAACCACGCGCAGTTAGTTGCTTACAATAATGAAAACATATTAACATTATGAGTTGCCATAAAACTAAATATTGACAGTAAACCAACAAATATAATAGTGTTACCACCTGGCTTCTCTCGTAAATAAACTATAAAGTAAGTTATCCGAACATAGGCTATCAATAACGTATAAATTGTTTGCTAAATGCATTTAGGGTTCAGCGGGCTGGAGACTTGATCGGCTGATGGAATGCAATGTGTGACAAAAACTCTGTAATTCTCGTGCCTACCAGGACATTACTTAAACAATTTAAAAATATTTTTTATGAAAATAATAGAATTATTTTGATTTAAAGTTACTCTAATTTACTAACAATTGAGAAATTATAAAGATGTGGCTGGTAATGGTGCTGCCTTTATTTTGAGGCTTTGGTTAAAAAAGCGTGAAAATGCTTTTTTTAACCAAAGCCTCAAAATAAATAAATTTTGAATATTCCTCTAACTTACTGCAAATAGGGTAATTTTTCCCAAACTATAATACTTTTCGCTTTTATTTACATATTTTTTGGGACAATAACTACGATGTATACTTACCAAAGTTTTATTTACATACTGAATTTATTGAAATCTATCGAAATGAGTAACTTTACTATTGATATAAGTAATAAATATTTATTTACTATACCGATTTCGGTTATACCTAGTATCTAAAATGGAGGTTACGATAGATATAACTCGAGATACTTTGAGAAATAAACTTAATAAAGTAACTTAAAAAAAGTTATTCTTATGTAAATTAACACTTTTTATTATTTGAAGAAAAAAACAATGGATTCGTGTACTTTTGTACGCGCGTGAGAAGTTATATCTACTTCTAGAAGTTACGTCCGGAAGGTATTTTGCGGGAAGCTTCAACCAGTTACTTTTGTGTTACGACAGCTTCAACCTGTAACTTTTAGTTTGCACATGATTTAAAATTTAAAATTAAAATTTTCGATTAAAATTTCACTGTCATTATTTTTTCATAACGCGCCAAAAAAAAAGTATTTTAAACAATTTTCTTTTATTATTCCACCAACGAGCGTTACCAACTATCGCCCGATCACCAAGTTTCCCGTTTAAATATTTCCCTACGAAATTCTAATTTATTGTACGGAACCCTCCGGAAGTGTTGACTAATGAAGCAATGTTGCTTTTCATCCCTCCTTCGACCCTCCCCGCAAGGAGGAGGTCCCTCCTTTAGTGAGAGATAGTATGAAAGTCATCGTTCTGTTGTAATGACAGCTACTATATTTTTAAGATTGTCATGTTAACGAGATTGGGGCTCCTCCTACTACCATACTAAATCTACAATATATTTATAATATAGGTAGGGGAGGTAGGGGAGGAATGGGCACTTTTTCACAAAATAACGCGTAAAAAATTGAATTTCTTATATAATCAACATGTATAGCCAAGTTTTATTGTACCATATATTAAGCTAGATATTTTATAAAGAAATTTCTCGAAATTATAATCCATCTCAAAATTACGAGAGAATTTCTGAAATAAGTCAAAAGTGCCCAAAGCTCCCTATGGCAGGGAGGCTTGGGCACCCCCTGGGGGAGGTTTGGGCATGACGTATAGAACACAATATTTATAGTACAAACTGAACATAAAAGTTCACATCAAATAAAAACATCTCAAATAGTAATCTTAATCATAAAAAATCAACAAAGAGTACTTATTTAACATTTTTAGTTATCTAGATTCGGTATCACCCATAAAAGTTTGTCAAATATGTACTTAGATCTACCACGTTTTGTTTTTTTGCATGTCTTTGGTCCTGGCAATTTAGTTTTGATGTCATCTAATAGGACACTATCTTCTATCTCAACTATTTCAGGAATTCATTTTTGCACTATTTTATACTTCTTCTATGGCTTGTAATATAATAGATAACTTGTGGAATTGCACGTCGCTAACATTTCTTTTTGAATTGGAACGGCATATTTCCAAAATTAAAATAATTCAAACATTTTCATTAAATCAGGTTATTAAAATTTAATAGTTTTCTCCTATAACTCAACATAAAAGAGGGAGCATTGGGCATGCCCAAACCTCCCTTACATCAAAGTGCCCATGGCTCCCTCGGTATACTTTTTCCACATAGGATTCCTGTATTTTTGTTTGTTTGGGTATTTAAGCGTGAATTACAGTTTAATTTATACGTTAAAATATATACCATAGAAATATAATAAAAAACAGACATACCTTTCGCTGGTTTATCCTTTATTATGATGTGAAACCAGATCAAAAAATTCACTTTTACAAGCGCATAACGTCTAAAGGTGTCTGTGTTTGACAACTGATAGAAATGACAGGTGGTCTATGGATGAACAGTGTTGCCAGTCGGTAAAGTATATAACCAAAGTAGAAAAAAAATCAAATCTGTAACTGTATCGGAATAAAAGGGGGGTGCCCATGTCTCCCGACTGCCCGTCCCTCCCCTATCTCCCCTATGCTAGATTTGGTATTCCATACAAAACGTCAGTTTTATTTTATGCCTAAATTAGTTTACTCTACATTTGACAGGTTATACATAAGACAGATTCTACATTTGACAGATTCTACATATAACAGATTCTACATATGACAGATTCTACATAAACAGATTCTACATAAACAGATTCTTTATGTGACAAAACTACATACGACAGATTCTACATAAACAGATTCTTCATATGAAAAATCTAAATATGACAGATTCTACATGAACAGATTCTACATAAACAGATTCTTTATGTGACAAAACTACATACGACAGATTCTACATAAACAGATTCTTCATATGAAAAATCTAAATATGACAGATTCTACATGAACAGATTCTTCTTATGAAAGATCTACATATGACAGATTTTATAGTTGGTAAGGGACAAAGTTGAATAAAAAACGTGTGGCACTCGGACCTTGCCGCGGTAAAGCTATTGCATCGTGCGAGCTTCGTACAGTCGTACCATATACATCCACTTTATGCGAACGCTCGGCCGAGCTACATGGTAGTGTAGGTGGGGCGAAGTGGGGGTGTTAGGTTTTATTTTCGTTACGGATTTTCTTGATTTGGTCGCCGCGCTCAAAGCCCGCGATAAAAGCTATGCAATAGCTTAAAAACAATGATAAGATATACAATCAACGGTCAAAAGTCCACCTTTACAATCCTGTGCAGCATTATTTGAACATTATAACAACGTAACCTGTGGAACGAAGCCCAACCGACCAACCGACGTGCGGTTGGTGTAGCGGGTGGCGGCTTATACCACTCACACAACTAAAGACATAGCTAACATGTTGACAATAATAATCACACTGAGTCCTTTTAATTCAAGTAGGTATTTATGTTTGTGTGTAATCTATTAGAAGTAGGTCGTAAGTCCAATACATGTTTATAGTATTGTTGTAGCAAACTGATAGTGTACTTATGACGCATACAATTATGCTAGATTTGGTATACCATACAAAACGTCAGTTATATTTTATTACAGAAGATAACCATTGGTTCCAGGACTTGATATCTATATCAATCTTATCTTATCTTATTTAAACTTTAAAAGATCGTTTTTTTTTTTTGGAAAAAGTACCAGGTTTGATTCCTGGCTAGGGCAGTGATATTTCCAAAAATCCAATTAGTTTTTGTCAAAATCCGGCACGCAACTCCTTTTAGCATTTCTTGCTTTCTCTTGTAGTTTAAGACATAGCCCTGAATACCCGTTTTAAGTATTCAACTTGTATACGGGATCGTACTTAAATAAAAACGACTTTGATTGTTCTAACCTGATTTTCAATACAAAGTTATAACGATAAATCACTATTAAACCAGAGGTAGTACCTACTTACTATACCTCTAGGGAACGTACCAAGAGCATAACGGAATCAATTCCAGTCGTCCTAGTAAAGCCCAAGGGAAGTATAGACTCTAGTTCATAGAAACACCGTTAGGCTATTCACTACGTATATGTCTGACAATGGACTAACTGTTTAGGATATTACATTTGCATAGATATTGACCTCGATATCAAAGAATCTTTTATAAATCTAGCCTTTTAAACTTTTGGTCATGGAAAATAATAAACATCCTTTAGTTTTTAGTAAGTAAGTAAAATAAATTTTATTATTAAATATATCAGTTTAAAAATCAAATTAAATTTTCTTTCAAAATTATTTCCATACGTACATATTAAATATATCAGTTTAAAAATCAAATTAAATTAGTTTAAAAATAATAGAATGTATGTTATACAATGAAACAGGAATGATGTATTTTATTACCTAAAATAGAAGTGTAATAAAAATTTAACAATAGAAAATACGAGATATGAACAAATAAAATCTTAAAATTAAAACTAAACCTATTCGAACAAATCCCTCCCCAGCGTTGTCGGTGCAAAGCTGGACAATATGCAAGCGACGTTACCCCGCTGAACCGTTATCGACAGCCTTTGCACCAGGAATGCCCCGATCAAATTAAAAATAATAAAATAATAAATTTATTGAAGATAATAAATAATAATATAAATTACGGTCGAAACATCTGGGAGTTGGGGGGCCGAGGGTTTGGCATTTATGTGGGAGATTGGCTGTGTTTTTATTTTATTTATCGCCATTTATTTATTTTATTAATTAGGTATAAATTAATCTGTCTAAAAGAAGAGAAAGTAAACTGAAAGTCAATTTTCTGTTGGTTCTTTTTGTTTGTTTTTGACTTGGATTTTTTTTTAATTTCAAATATTTATCAAATCATGATAGCCAAATTAGAGAAAAGTGCGATATTGCAATCTATATATAAAATGCTTTGTCCTGAATGACTGACTGACTGACGGATCAACGCACAGCCTAAACCGCTGGTCATAGAGACCTGAAACTTGGAGGGTGTGTTCTTTGTACGACGTCGGCATCCGATAAGAAAGGATTTTGAAAAATTTAACTCCTACGCGGACGAAGTCGCGGGTATTATTTTATATAATTATAGGGGTACGTAGGTGCAAGAGATGTCAAAATGATCGTAAAGGCCTAAAGTATCGTATAAGTTTTAAATTTTCATAATCTGGTTAATTTTTTTGAGAAATCTCCAAAGTTGTGAATTTATTGAAATTTTTTCGCCGTCTTGGTTCACAAAATGTGTAATATCCTAGAAATGGACCGATCTATTACTTCATCCCTAGCGAACTTTGCTAAAAACGGACATTGACCTGTAAAATTATTATAAAAAGTGAAAACCTCTGTTTAAATTAAAACAATATTAATATTAAAATGTCCGTCAACTCCGACCTCTAGGTGGATGAACATATTATACAGTATTTCGTCAGTTCCCAGTCCACGAGGATTTAATTCGTGGTTCTAGCTTTAAAGGGGCCATGAAAACAGCTTTTAGAAGTAAAATTATTTATGATCAGAATATAATAACATTTTTATGTTCATAATAGAATAACATTTTTATGTTCATAATAGAATAACATTTTTATGTTCAGAATAGAATAACATTTTTATGTACAGAATAGAATAAAATTTATTGTTATATCTGTGTACATAAAGGTCGATTGTGGAGAAGAAACAAACAGACACTGAGATTGATTTGCAAAAAAAAATGTGTGGCACTCGGGGACTGCCGCAGTAAAGCTATTGCATCGTGCGAGCGTCGTACAGTCGTACCATATACTGCCGAGCGTTCGCCTAAAGTCTATGTACATAGACTTTAAGCGAACGCTCGGCCGAGGCACATGGTAGGAGGGTGGGGGGTAGGTTTTATTTTCGTTACGGAATTTCTTAATTCGGTGGCCGTCCTCAAAGCTCGCGATAAAAGTAATAAATATATGACCTTAAACTTGATTAGCCATCATGCAAAGTGTGAAACTTTTTAAATAATATCAAACTTGTGGTAATTGAAACAATAAACATTTTGCCAAAGTTTATTGTTTACGGACAATATCATGCAAGCTGCCCTTAGTTTTGATTCGAATAGGATAACTCATATGAAAGAAGTGTATATCAGAATAACAATTCCTACTAATATTATAAATGTGAAAGTTTGTGTGTGTGTGTGTATGTTTGTTACTCCTTCACGCAAAAACTACTGGACCGATTGCGTTGAAACTCGGTATGTAGATAGCTGGATACCTAGATTAACGTATAGGCTACTATATTTCCACGGGATCGGGACTTACGGGATTACTCCTTTACGCAAAAACTACCAGACCGATTGTGATGAAACTATGTAAGTAGATAGCTGGAGACTTGAATAAACACATAGGCTACTTTTTATCCCGATATTCCCACGGGATCGGGACTTACGGGATCAGGACTAAAGATGTATTTTGAAAGGTTGCAGTGAGGGGGGAGGCGGAGAGGGTGTAGGGGGAGGGAGAGGGGGAGGGGAGGAAATAGGGAGGGGAAGAAGGGGGAGGCGGAAAAAAATAGGAAGTGGATGAAAACGGAGAGAGGAAAAAATGGGGAGGGGAGAGGGGGGGGCAGGAAAGAGGGAGGGAAGGAAAGTGGGTGTGCAGGAAGGTGGGGGGAGAATAAAATAAATATTGCAGGACATTCCACACATCGCCATCTAGCCCCAAGCTAAGTAACTAGACTTGTGTTATGGGTGCTTGACAACGGATATACTACTTATATACTTTTCTTTTGTAAATATATACTTATAATACATAGAAACAACCAGACCACAGACAAATATCTAAGCATAAATACTTGTCTGAGGCGGGAATCGAACCCGCAACCCTGTGTTTGGCAGTCCGGCATGGTGACCATTGTGCCAACTGGGTCGTCGAATCGTTCGAATTGTTAATTTTTTTGTGTTGTTGGATAGTCCATCGCGGAAGGCTTTAGGCTATATAACATCATGCTGCGACCAATAGTAGCGAAGAATCAGTGAGAAATGTGGGAAAAAAACGGGGAAAATTATTCATCTTTGAGGGCTTCTGTTTTTTGTTTGAACGCGCTGATCTCAGGAACTGCTAGATCGAATTGAAAAATATAAGCTACATTTTATCCCGATATTACCACGGAATCGAGACTTACGCGGGTGAAACCGCGGGGCGCATATCTATATATATAAAAGAGAAAATCACTGACTCACTCACTCATCACGAAATCTCGGAAACTACAAGTGCTAGGAGTCTCAAATTTTGCATGGGGGTTCCTTTTATGACGTAGGTGCTCACTAAGACGGGATTTTGCGAAACTCAACCCCTAAGGGGGGCAAATGGGGGGTGGAAGTTTGTATGAAGGTTTGATTTTTAAAGGTAGAAACTGTGATGACCTGTTTTAGGGATTTTCAATTTTCCTATTTTAAGGAGGGGAAATTGGGGGTGAAATAATATTATAAAGCTGAAGAGTTTGTTTGTTTGAACGCGCTAATCTCATGAACTGCTGGTCTGGATTGAAAAAATATTTTTGTGTTTGATAGTCCATTTATCGAGGAGGGCTACTTTTTATTGTGGTATTCCCACGGGATCGGGACTTACGCGGGTGAAACCGCGGGGCGCAGCTAGTCTAATATAAAGGAATCATAAAGTGTCAGCAAATTCAATACATGCTATTTTCGTTTTTAAAGTGTAGTCGACAAGTTTTTAAATCGCTGTATCCATAGCCTAACTAAAGGGTAAGGCAAATACGACCACACCTAATTAGTGCAGGGTAATGACTGCCCGCCTCACTTCTACCGAAATGTGGCAACATCGCAATTTGCACTGGGTTAAATGTTGCCATTATTCTGTGGGTTCACTTCAAGGATTTTCATCATAATATGTTCATACTCGTACTTAAATGATAAAAAGTAGAATTAAAAAATAGTCATATAATAATCATTCAAATTTAAGTTCGAGGTCATTTTTTGATTTTTTTTGAAATTTTCAATATGTGGCAGTACTATTTTAATCAGCAGCATAATAAAAAATAATTTTGTGAGATTTTGGAAATTCCTAAACTCTGGATTATCACAACTCTTCTTTTCCTTTTTTTTAATTTGTTTTTGGGAAAGATCCGTCACGCATTAACTTTTCTCTGAGCACTGCTAAGAAACCCGCGTCGCTGTTCTCCCAAAACTACAATCTTCAAGTTTAGAGAGAAGGTACAGTCTGCAAAGAACTGAGGGTAACAGTTGCATATTTTAAAGTTTTAATTTTTTAAACAACGGTACAGTAATTGTTAATTATTCTGTTCTATCACTAAAGCTTTCGAAAAGTTCGTTATTTCACGCAGAATAACCAAAAACTATTCTTCTTTTTCTCGTATAGTGGTGTGGCTCACCTATTGTTAGAGTTTTCAGATCGCCTTAAGCCCTCTAACTTGACCTAACGACTGCTACTGGAAGAAGCAACCGGGACCAATGGCTTAACGTGCTTAAACTATTGAACCGTTATTAAAAAAATAAACTTTAAATTTGCCCCTACTATCCTCAGTCCTTTGCTGACAGTACCTTCTTAGCGAGGGTGCTAAATACTCAACCTCAAAGTGCGTCGCTTCCGATCAGGTGAGATGAGGTCAAATGCAAGACTATATTGCTTAAAAAAAAACTGGGGTACAGTCGGCTGCCTAATTGCAGCCCTCGGAAAATTACTATTATTGGAATGTTTGCATTCTAATAATTTTTGTTTGATTGATTGATGAGTTAGAAGACTTTAAACTTTAACTAAAGCAGGTGCCTGCAATTTTGCTTGTGTTGAAAACATTCTTATAAAAGCCATTTTGGAGCTCTACGGTGTGTCTGCAATTATGCAGCCGACCGTACCTAGATAAACTTAAGGGGAATTACAAGTTTCTTTCAAATACAGTATTACAATGTAGCGAAGAAAATGTTAGTAATTATCAAATTTAATTATGTACATCGCAACGTGGAATTTAATATAACACGGTCGTTCTCGGAGTGACCATTAACAGAGGTATTTTTATATTTTACTTTGAAACGTACCTACCTTTATATTATAGCGTTTATTAACACTAATTGCTACGGCTTGTGATGTAATGAAACATTTTTCTTTCCATTATTTTTGGATTGTTATTTTTGTCTTAGTGCGATGCCTCCTCTTTGTAATACCTTCAATAACTTCTTGCCCATCCAAAAGGTGCCTGGAAGAGATAGATTTGAGCAATAAAGCCTCATAGCACGCAGAACGTAATTTTTAAATATCAAGTATATTATAAAAAACACTCCATACTTTATTACTTAGTCAAATGGACTAATAGACATTTCAATATTTTTAATTTTTTTTAGAATTTGATAATGACTCTTGTAATTTTACTCCATTTAATCATAAAATAATATTATATAGTGTTTTATCGAATAATTATCGTGGATTTTACGACGTTTTTATTACAATAAAACACTGTAAAATCTCTCCTAAGTACCTCCAGACCAAACCAAAAGTAAGAAAAAAAAATGTTGTTTTTTTTTTCAATTCAAGTTTGTGTAAATTACTCTAATTTAAAATGTGACAACACTATTATTTATCAAAAGGCCCGCTACTAATAATGGTGATGCCATATTTTGAAATTTCCTAAATTTTCAATAACTAAAGTAGGTTAATTTTCATAAACTTTAAATTAAAATAACCCTTTTATTTACAGGCAAATACATTTTTTAATATTTTTTAGTAAGGTCCTTAGGGTAACTATAAATACCTAAAAGGGTTTACAGAGTTTTTCTTACACACTGTATAATAATATGGGGCAGGGTCTGCTATTTGTAAACTTCTAAAACATACAGGAATTGTGATAAATTATTGTCTAAGTTATTTGGTATGTTAGGGAAGGATCCATCGAAGGCGACCCTTACTCTAAAGTTAAAGACAAAAGCTTCTTTACAAGAATAAATTAAACCAAAATTGAAATATGCATGAATTATTCCCATAAATTGCATTTATTACTTCAACTTTGTGTCCACAGTGTACAATCTCAGAAGGGTAACTCATAGCAACAATACAATTTATTAAAAAAACTGGCCAAGTGAGTAAGAATCAAGTGTCTTAGCTAATAGTAGTTTATATAAATAACTTAAAGGAAACTATCACAGCTAAGTAGGCTTTAATAGCTTTTTTATTTTTGTTAAACTAATATAAAAACGAATAAACGAGTCTAAGTTAGTTCTAAGTTAGATTAGATGACTAACTTCTAAAATCCATAGAATATTCCTACCGTCGTAAAGGTGAAGATTTGCTTTGTATTGTCATACACTTCGAAACATGATTAGATTAATTTGCCTCAATAGAAAAAATCGTGAAAATCGTCATTTTTTTTGAATTTTCTAATTTTACGGTGATTATAAAGAAAAAACAAGTACAAAATTCATATTTTCATAAACTGTACATCAAATCCCATAAGGTAGTACAGATGGTTTTTCACTAAAATAGATTTTCTTTTAGTCTTTTAATTACTTAAAACAGTTAAAATGGTCATTTCGCGGCGCGCGGGGGGAACACACGCTACTTCATCTTAAAATGTATTTTGAGAAGTCGAATTCAATTCAATTCAATTCATTTATTCATTCAAAATAATTAAATGGTAACAAAAATACCCCCACCCAGAAATTAAGTAAAAAAAAAACTAAACAATACAAATAAATAATAAAATGAGTAAAAATTAAATTAATTAAAATTCAACCTAGGCCTTAACATTAAAACAAGAGGAAGCCCTCGGCCAAACCCTCCCGAGGCATTGTCCCCAAAGTGCTGGCAGTTGTCCCCAAAATGCTGGCAAAATTCATTCATAAACATGGGTACAATGATGTTAAGTATATGGTAATCAAAATAAGAAATCAAAATCTTGAACAAATTCCATAAAAAATAGTTAGATTGAGTTATTGTGTAAACAGGCAGTAAATATAGAATACCACATTGCACGTGGCCCGACTCGTACTTGGCCGGTTTTCTTCCAAATATAGTCGTTATCCTTCTGTGTTGTAGCTACACTATGTATGGACACGCGACACCACCCGGAGGGACTAAGTTTTAATTGGGCCTTTGTCGTCAAGTTCAGTTTTATTATCGGAGCATATTCAGATGAATCAGTATGCTATACATATGTTATGGACCAAGTGATTAATTCGGGCATTTTACGTAATGCCCGGGCATTATGAACAATGACAAGCTACTTTGGGTAAAGTTTATTTATTTATTTAATCGTATGACAATCGAAATAGGCGAAATATACTTACAAAATCGATAATATAATAAACTAGATTATAACAATGTCAATATAAAATTAAATTATTTGAAAAGGAAAATACAATTACTCATATTTCAACATTCAGGTTGCGAAGCCAATTGACAAAGTTGGGTGTGGGGTCGGTTTTTGGGTAAAGTGATAAATTATCATTTAAACTTTAATATTCATCTGGGCATTATGAATATTTCTACCTGATCATTGGGCAATGTGATAATAGAGATAGATTCTATATGGTAAAGAGCTCCTTTAAACGCTATTTTTAACAATGTAAACGCTCGCTTTGTCACACTTTGTCACGCTTTGTCACAATTTCTAACATAACCTACATTTCTGTTACCCAATTACCTTTTTTACCATTTTATATTTTTTATTTGTGAGGAAATGAGAAAAATATTGTACCCATTTACAATAAGCGCTCATTTCTTTTGTTTTTTGTTAAGTTTGATGGAGACGGAGAATCTATAAAACGAAGAATTTTCTCGTATTAATTGTGTTTCAAATTTTGATTTAATGTCTTAAATAGAAATAATAGTAATAAACATGATTTTTTATTACTCTGTCCAATAAGTGATAGGCATTATATATTATATTGCCCGGGCAATATAATTATTTCAGTAGCAATGTTGCAATGTGATTATAAAATCACATTGCACTCCCATTTTGGTAAGTATACTTATTGCCCGGGCATTATATATAATGACCAATTAATCACTTGCTCCATAACACATACATTACATGAATATACCAACGACATGGCAGCACACTGGAGTAGGCGGATCTGACCCTACCCAATCGATTCCCCTTTATTTTTGTGTTATCTGTGCTATTTAAGATGGTACGAAACCCTTCTTGCACGAGTCCGATTCGCACTTGCTGTTTTTTTTTAATTATAATACATGTAGGTACTTAAATTAGCCTAAAATGATTTTTAAAAGTAAAGTAATATTGAAAATATAAAAAAATAAGAAATTTCTAAAACAAGAAAAAGAAATTAATTGTTTTTGAACTAGACCTTTTCAAGTCTTGTTCAAAATGAATTAATCAAGTATTTATAAAAATCGGCCAAGTGCGTGCCTTTACCTTTTCTTTTTTTTCATATATTTTCATATACCTATTCATATAATTATATGGTTCTGTTTCTCTTACGATTTTTCTTTTAACGTTTTCGCTTGCTTAACATTTTTTTCTCGGCTAGCTCCCCTCGTCAACCCGCGTTAAGAAATTTAATTCCAAAAATAATTTTATTTAAAACTAGCTGTTTTCTGCGCAACTTTCTTATTTTTTTATTTCATAAGAACCTTCTCCTGATAATAACAAACAGACCAAAAAAAGAATTGGCCAAATTGGTCCAGGCGTTGTTGAGTTATGCGCTTACCAACACATTTTGCGATTCATTTTTATATTATAGAAGATGTCTAAAGTACGGGCGGCTGCGTCGCGGCGGTGGTGTTCGTAGAGTAACGAACAAATAGAGACATAAAGCCTCCGTGACATTCCAGGTCGGTCGTAACGCTTCTTTTCTATAAAATTTCATGAATTTACAGCGACATTAAATGACGAGGTATTGACTGTGGACCCACCGCTTTGCCCCACTGGTGGGTCCACTGTTAATATTTTTGGAACGAAGTTTCGAAGGGTTGGCTTAGCCGAGAAAAATGTTACGCGTTACGAAAAGTGAAAAGAAAAATCTAAAGAGATATTGTAAAGATTTGTATTATTAAAACCAAGGGCTGTATATCCGTAAAAGCTATTGTATTTCAAAAATCCATATAGAACCCTATCTATAAATATAAAATGCTTTGTCTTGATTGACTGACTGACTGACTGATCAACGCACAGCCAAAACCGCTGATCGACCTGAAACTTGGAGGGTGTGCTCTTTCTGTGACGTAGACATCCGTTAAGAAAGGATTTTGGATAATTCTACTCCTACGCGGACGAAGTCGCGGGTTTGAGCTAAGTAATCTATTAAAAACCCAATGATTGCGCGAAAAGTAGTAGTGTTAGTATTGTCTCTATATTTACATTGAATGTACCTATATTTTAATTCTTGCTGGATTGTGATTTGTGTTTTGCTTGCTTGTTTTGTATCTTACTTGCTTGTTTTGTACCTATTCTATCTTCTACTCGTGAGAACCTATAATTGGCTTTCTGTTTTCTTGTTTTGTTTCTTATTATTTTTGTAAAGCTGTTGGTTTTCCAAATAAATAAAAAAAGTAAAAAAAAAAATAAAAAAATGGTAAAGGGACTTCTTTCCAAACGTGTGTCCCGCGACACGTTCACATTTTTCACCGTAGACCCACTGCACTTAGTTTTAATATAATCTGTGGGTCCACGGGTAATTCTTCAAGTGAAGTGGTCCCACCGGCTGTCGTGTTCGGAAACAAAAACAAAAGACGATCGAAACACGCCCCGAAACTATGTATTTCCTGTTTCCAATTTTACGAATTGTCTCTCCTAAAAAGGCAATTATGTCAAAACTTATCGGTTTAAGTAAAGACAAAGTTAACTACTTTACTTAAGGTAATTAGTGTAGTCGCTTACTTAGTTTAAGCATGAACGAATGGCATTTAGCGGTTAGTGATGGGACACGACGCGTTAAAATATTGGTCTTTTATTTTTTAAGACGCTTCAAAGTGGTGGGGATACGGGACTTACGCGGGTGAAACCGCAGAGTGCTGCTAGTACAAGTATATAAATCCAATTGTACAGTCGGCTGCATAATTGCAGCCCCTGATAGAGTTCGAAAATGACTATTATTGGAATGTTTTCATTCTTATATTTTTTGTTTGATAAATTGATGAGGAGAAAACTTTAAACTTCAACTCCAAGCAGGTGTCTAAATTCTTGCTTGTGTTGAAAACATTCTTATAACAGCCGTTTTGGAGCGCTACGGTGGGTCTGCAATTATGCAGCCGACCGTACATGGGAGACAGGAGCCTAAACTAGATAAACCTGTGCTATTGTCCCTTTCCTTTGTTTTCAATTAGCTTAAAATCAACCCCTTTCCCATCTCTAAAAGGAGACTAGTTTTAAATTGACGGAGTGCTAATTATGTTGACGTCACGTTGTGAAGCGACGTCGGCTAATTATCTCCCTACTTGAGCTGTATTTTAACACAATTAACTTTTAGCTGACTACAAAAAAGGAGAATATTAATTCATCTGAGGGAGTCATGGAGGTGTGTGTGATAAAAAATAAAAATACGCGATTAACACCCGTAAAATAATTGCTTTCAATACAAATCGTATAAATAAAATAAAAATAAATAAATAAATATTGCAGGACATTCCACACATCGCCATCTAGCCCCAAGCTAAGTAACTAGACTTGTGTTATGGGTGCTAGACAACGGATATACTACTTATAATATACTTTTCTTTTGTAAATATATACTTATAATACATAGAAACAACCAGACCACAGACAAATATCTAAGCATAAATACTTGTCTGAGGCGGGAATCGAACCACAACCCTGTATGAGTTTTTATAAGGAAAATATTCTAAAATAAAAAGTGTTTGTTATTAAAATCTTTGTATGACATATCAAGACCTAAGAATTTCGAAAATAGGTTACAATTATCGCGTTTAAAGAATAATAAAAAAAATAATAAATATTGCTGGTCATTCCACACATCGCCATCTAGCCCCAAGATTAATAACTAGACTTGTGTTATGAGTGCTAGAGACAACGGATATACTACTTATATATTTTTCTTTTTTTTTGTAGATATATAGTTATAATACATAGAAACAACTAGACCACAGACTACTAGACAGATCTAAGCATAAATACTTGTCTGAGGCGGGAATCGAACCCACAACTCTTGTACCAACTGAGTCGTCAAACAATAAATAAATATGGTAAAACTTCGAACAGACATTTCTTTTAGGCAAGGAGGTTAGGTTCTTGAAGTTTCTATATGGCATCAGATGCTGATGAAGACAATGGAAAACATACGATGAACATACGTAACTTTAAATGCTTAGGTATATTTTTTTTTCCGAAGTAAACGGAGAAAAAATATAGTAACGTAGAAAATAAAATACAAGTAAAATACAACTTGTAAAAACAGAAATATAGGAAACACACTTAGTATTTTCTTTAAAAACAAACATATATTTTCTTTGCAGCGAATCCAATCATTAAAGTTCTAATAAAAAACATTGTACAAGCATTCCACGGCCGATTTCACCGAAACACTTAAAACACTGTTTTGTAAACGATCGCTTAAGGTTCAACTTTTTAATTTTTTTCTATTACTAAGACTGTCTGTCCGTCCATCTTTCTGTCACCAGGCTGTATTTCATGAACCGTGAAAGATAGTTGAATTTTTTACAAGTTACGTGTTTCTGTTGCCGCTATAAAAAATACTAAAAACAGAAAAACATGATACGTTTTATTATATTAAGATTTTCTTTAATTATAAGTATGGAAAATGGAATTTATTAGTTTTTTTTTATTTTATTTTTAACTCTCTAATTACAAAATAGGTGTGTTATTATAGCTAATAGCTTAAACCCTAATAAAAAAAATCATTTGGAATCATACTTGCTCGCGGATACATTTTTCTATCAACTTCACCACAATTTAAGAGCTGCGGTATAAATTGAATAAACACCGCTTACAGTGCTAACTAGCGTAAGCGTACTAAAAATGTAAATAAACTCTGTCTTTGCCCGTTCCTGAGAAAAAGGATCTTGACAGACAGACGGACAATTGGGTGATCCCATAAGGGTTTCGTTTTTTTCCCTTGAAGGATGGAACCTTAAAACAGGTTTCATTTAGGAAGTAAGTTACCCATATCACAAAATGAACGTTGAATGTGTTCTTAATAGTTTTTCAAAGGTAAAATGCGTGTTCGAAAATTGTAACTGAGATGAGACTCGAAGTTGCACCCCCTGAATACCGTTCAGAGGGTGCGAGTGCAGGCACTATAAAAATAAATTGAGATGTAGTTTTATTTAATTTTAGTTTTATTTTATTATTTATTTCAAATTAAATGTCAATATTATAAAATGACAAGGATATATCTAATTACAAAACACGAAATTAACAAAAATAAAAATAAAAATCTTGAGAGGTGTCAAGGTACACCCGGATGGAACGAAGTTTCTTTCGATTAATAAGTGAAGGAATTGTAATAAAATCAAAAAGTATCGTTACAACTTTTGGTCTTAATTTTTTTCGTCTAGCCCCCTTTCGATAAGGAACTTCGTTCCAAAAACTATACAAATGTCATTCTTAAAACAAAATTTAAACATGTTTTATTTTGTAAGTACCCACTTATTCTAGGCTTAGTTTTTATTCTAGTTCGTTTAAACAGTCGTTAAAATGTTGCTTTAATGTTAGTTCAATAGCTCGGTGAAATCGGCACCAACTTGGTCTATTTATGCTTACGGAACTCTGGAACTGTAAGCAATTAAAGTTAAACTATTTTGGAAGAGAAACAGCATCGCTTGTTGTTTAGTTGCCAGTGAATGTTGCTTTAATGTGGCCAGCAGTGTAGTGCACCATACTCTTAATAGTTTTGTCATAGATTAAATTACGTCCGTAAACTATAGTGGTAGGATTTTAACAAGGTGTACCTACGGGTGTAGTGAAAAAACGCTTCGTTGGAAACTAATAAATAAATATTGCAGGACAATCCACACAGCGCCATCTAGCCCCAAGTTAAGTAACTAGACTTGTGTTATGGGTGCTAGACAACGGATATACTACTTAAATACTTTTCTTTTGTAAATATATACTGAAAATACATGGAAACAACCCGACCACAGACAAATAACTAAGCATAAATACTTGTCTGAGGCGGGAATCGAACCCGCAACCCTGTGTTTGGCAGTCCGGCAAGGTGACCATTGTGTCAACTGGGCGTTTTATATTTTCTATAGAAATTGTTGTTTTATTTAATAGCTTTCACTTGCGATATTTCTACAAATCCTGATACAAAGCCAAAGTAGATATAAGCTTCTTATCTGTGTGCCAAAATTTGGCAAAATTTGGCATTTTGCATTTACCTTATGCTGTTTAGCACCTAAAAGCCGACTACATTTGTATGGCGAGAGAGCCGGTACCCTTTCCTCTTAATTTGTTTATTTCCTTGTTATTTGTCACTAATATCAAGGTTTTGAAATAGACATGAGAGACATGAATGTTAACCATGAGATGACGACTAATAGGAGTGAATGGAAGAAGAAGACATACTGCGCCGACCCCAAATAAACTGGGATAAGGGCAGGAAGATGATGATGATGATCAAGGTTTTAAAAAACCTTTTAGTGGCCCTTTTAGTGGCGGTTTCTAACATTCTAAGTAAAAACATAACCCACCCTTAGTCAAGTATAAGATGTTATTTTTAAACAGTGTCTGTTCTACACTATTTTATTCTATAAGTTTAAAATCAACACAGTAGCCATAAACCTAATATACACTTTGATCGTCGATGATGGTCTATCAAAGTGTTTGAATTGACCCCGATTGTACGGTATTTTCATCTAATAACTGTTCACTATTAGCTTTGGCTTGGCAGGTGCCTTATATAATAATAATAATAAGTTTTTATTTCAGTAACTAAGAAGTATACATTTTACATATTATATATACATAGCTGCGCCCCGCGGTTTCACGCGCGCAACTCCCGATCCCGTGGGAATATCAGGATAAAAAGTAGCCTATAGCCTTCCTCAATAAATGGACTATCCAACACAAAAAGATTTTTTCAATTCGAACCAGTAGTTTTTGAGATTAGCGCGTTCAAACAAACAAACAAACTCTTCATTTTGCTTTATAATATTAGTATAGATATCTTGGTTGGAGACTTTCTTTTAAGCGAATAACGCTTATGTCAGAAAGCCTCACTCTATCAATATCATTATTATAATTTGATTAGTTAGTTACATTTTCATATTAATAAAAAATGGAACTAAATAAAAATAATTAAAGTCTAACAAATACATAATTATGTTATTATATTCTTATTAATTATAATTGGGTAACCCGCCTGTTTAATTATATATTGTAATGTTTTTTTTAGGGTTCCGTACCGCAAAAGGTAAAAAAGGAACCCTTATAAGATCACTTTCTTGTTTGTCTGTCTGTTCGTGTGTCACCACTGATTTTCTCAGGAACGGGTGGACCTAGCAAGTTGAAATTCATACCAGATACTGAGGTCTAAAGTCCCTATTAGGTGTATAAAATCAAGGTCCTGAGTCAACACGATAAAAATATATGGGCAAATTTACATTTTCGTAAAAACTTGTGAGTACCAAAATATACCTTAATTTTAAGCTTTTTTTATATTTCGAATTTTTCCCTTAACTTGTGCTTGTATTTTGAATTATTTTAATTAGTATTATCTTTTGTTATTTTATTATGTTTTTGTATTAAGTTTAATCTGTTTTTTCATTTATGATTGTGTATTTTGTGTAAATAACATTTTTTAGACAAACCGTGATACAAAAACTGTAATTTAAATCTACGGACTTCGCGTCATTACTCAGTGTTGGATAAACTAATTTATAAAAATAAGTACTCAAATACGTATGTACTTACCGGTATTGAATACAAATAGCATACACCAAAAAAACCACTACATAATGTAGTCCTCTTTGGTCCCAACCTTGTAAGAGGATCAGTTAGTATGGAGTCTCTCCTTCACTCTCGTTATTAGGAATAATTCTATGTATTATTCGTAATGAAAAGCACAGTATTTACCTCGGGTAAAAGACTCATTAGGTCGCTCGAACTATTAGCCAAACTCCGTCTCGGGACTCAATGAGTGACTTTCACCCCTAGGGTAACAATGTACTATTACTTACCTAACTACTAATACTTGAATAAAAAATCTCGCACTATCAAGAGGAGCGGTGTTGGCTTAGTGGTAGATACCTCGACTTTCATTCCGAAAGTCGTGGGTTCAAATCCCGGCAGGCCGTGCACTCTTACGGTGAAGGAAAACATCGTGATGAAACCCGCAGCTTAGTTGGCTCTAGAAGTATTGACAAGTTCTTTCCTCTAGACATCCTCACGCAAAAAAGACCCAATTTAAAAGGATCTGGGCGTTGAAAAAACAGCTCATATACAAGTACATGATGAAAGCAATTGATAAAAAACCCATATCAATAGAAAAGCTAAAATAAGTCTACTTCAAACATTGAACAAAATACATTTACTCTCTATAAGCCTCACTCTCCATGATAAATAAACTGAGAACATCTCAGACACGATTACTACTTGTTTTTCAAATACCTACAGATTTAAAAAATGTCTTGCTAATCCATGAAAATCCTGACATTGCTCGACAAAAGTGGATTTTACATAAATAAATTCAGATTGAAACAGTTCACAGTGGAGTGATGCAACAATAAAATAATTTAGCTTTTCTGAATTTAAATTGTATTTTTTTATGCTCCATTAGTTTTTTATGTTTCTCTATTTCTATTTTTCTAATTATTAGGTTGCGGGTTCGATTGCCACCTCTAAAAAGTATTAATGTACAGATATTAGATTCTAGTTTCTGTATGAATATCCTACTAATATTATAAATGTGAAAGTTTGTGTGTGTGTGTGTATGTTTGTTACTCCTTCACGCTTAAACCACTTTACCGATTGCGATGAAACTTGGTATGTAGATAGCTGGAGACCTGGATTAACACATAGGCTACTTTTTATCTCGATATTTCCACGGAATCGGGACTTACGCGGGTGAAACCGGGGCGCAGCTATTATTTATTTTACAAAAGAAAAGTATATTAGTATTTTATCCATTGTCTGATGGCTACCATTACACAAGCCTAGTTGCTTAGCTTGGGGGCTGAATGGTGTTGTGTAAAGTTCTACAATATTTATTTGTTTTATTGTGAATCTACAATATTTATTTATTTTATTCCTCTTTGATAAAACAAGGCCATTTTAAGATTAAGAAATAATATACTTAATTTTTTTTTCTTAACCATGAGACAATGCGTTTTTGCTTCATACTACCCTGTAGCGAGGGTTTATGCGACTTCTTCCGACCTGACGATAGTAGGCGACTGGAGAGCAAGCTAAGTAGTAATATTATACATAGCTAGTTTTGGAGTTGGTAATTTTTATACCAAACCATTGGTTAGGCGATTCGATTTGACGACCCAGCTGGCACAATGGTCACCATGCCGGACTGCCAAACCTAGGGTTGCGGGTTCGATTCCCGCCTCAGTATTTATACTTAGATATTTGTCTGTGGTCTGGTTGTTTCGATGTATTATAAGTATATATTTACAAAAGAAAAGTATATAAGTAGTATATCCGTTGTCTAGCACCCATAACACAAGTCTATAGTTACTTAGCTTGGGGCTAGATGGCGATGTGTGGAATGTCCTGCAATATTTATTATTTATTTATTTTATTTAACTTCAGTTATAGGAATCTCATTGTTATGTATTTTGTTTTTTTGCGTCCTAAAACCAAATTGAAAAAAAAAAGCAGCGATAAAGCAGTCCATATAAAAATCAGAATTGTCTGGTCAAGACTAATCTGCGTTTTTTATGTTACACTCCATTGTGTCCTACATTTTAGAGGTTGCAAAGTTTAAGATTCATTTCGTTTATCCCGTTTAAAGTTGATGATGATGAAAATGTATTTATTTGCGAGACCAAAATACCTTTAGAGTTTCATTCAGTACAATATTTACGTTCATTTATAAACATTCAATATATTTCACAATTAAATATTCTTGACGACCCAGTTGGCACAATGGTCACCTTGCCGGACTGCCAAACACAGGGTTGCAGAGTTCGATTCCCGCCTCAGACAAGTATTTAAGCGTAGATATTTGTCTGTGGTCTGGTTGTTTCTATGTATTATAAGTATATATTTACAAAAGAAAAGTATATATAAGTAGAATATCCGTTGTCTAGCACCCATAACACAAGCGTGGTTACTTAGCTTGGGGCTAGATGGCGATGTGTGGATGTCCTGTAATATTTATTTATTTATTTATTTATTCGTTCGTTTCGGTCGTTTATTTATTTAATCTGTTGCGAATTTTACGCTAATTTCCTTGGAGCATTGAGGGTGATACACGTAATTTTCGTTTTTTTGGTCGCAAGCATTGGGTCGCAATGAACTTAGGAAAATTATTTCAAATCGAATCAATCTAATGTTGGGTTTGACTCAAACTACTACCTCAACGTGTCAAGCCGCTTGATGATAATTTGACTCAGCCTTGATATTAGTGACAAATAATTGTCGACAAAATCGACAAATTTCATCGTCAGTTGAAACATTCATAGCATTTTTGCGTATAAGCACTTAGTTTATATGTTTTTAACCGCGTACTGGGCACTTCTATCCCGTGACCACGATTGCTGCAACTCGATCGAAACGTCTGGTACATATTGCAATAACTAGTAGTTATAATGCGATAGCGACCAGTGTTTATATAATTAATATTTATTATTGTGTCAAAAAAGAGTTTAAGATATTTTCATTAAAAGTGGAGTGTGATATTTTGGAAAAAGGACTTGTTAGGAAAGGTAACGGGAGGTTTTTAGTAAAGATCCTTTACGTTTTTATATTGGAAATTTCATTATAGGGACTTTTTGGGTAATAGTTATTTTAGCTAAGAGACATTTCGAGAAAGGATAGTTTTAGGAAAGGTTCGTTTTGGAACGAAATGACAATTTAACTATGTAGAATTATAATTCTACATTCCTATGTAAGTATGTGTTGTCTTGTCGACAATATGCTAACAAATACCGCCCTCCCCATTCGAGACAGATTTGCATTTGACAAATTTTTCGTGGACCCAACCCTAGATAGAATTAATGATTTCGCGTGACGACCCCTCCAGTATAATAGAGCGGAAAATATACATTTTAGAGGGGTAAGGGTGTGGTGCAATTTACAGCGGGGATTTACACTATAAGGGCCGTCATACACAGACGCGGTAGCCACGGTACTCGTGCGTTTTGGGACGCTAATGCATACCAGAATGTGTCCAGAGCTCGGGACTTTAGAAAGAGTGTTGCGAAGGGTTTCTAACACTAAAGGGGTTTGTTCTAGACGTCTACGTGAACAAATTTTGTTATAAGACTATATATTGTAATATATAATATTGCAGGACATTCCACACAGCGCCATCTAGCCCCAAGTTAAGTAACTAGACTTGTGTTATGGGTGCTAGACAACGGATATACTACTTATATACTTTTCTTTTGTAAATATATACTTATAATACATAGAAACAACCAGACCACAGACAAATCTCTAAGCATAAATACTTGTCTGAGGCGGGAATCGAACCCGCAACCCTGTGCTTAGCAGTCCGGCAAGGTGACCATTGTGCCAACTATCGAAAGTTCGAACATTTTTTTTAAAGTTATTTGTGTTAAATTTCATTGCAATCGGTTCAGTAGTTTTAGCGTGAAAGAGTAACAAACATACATACACACAAACAAACTTTCTTATTTATAATATTAGTAGGATAGGATTAGTAGAATGAAATATGATATAGCAGGCACAGTTAATTTGATGGGTTTTAGTATAATCTCATACCAAGTTTTATTTACGGCTGTCTAGCAGTTTTGGAACCTATTCATTTCAAACAAAAATCAAAGAAAATTATTTTCATTTTAATGGGTACCTAAGCTTATAAATATAGATAAGGTAGACTTTCAGACTAAAAAGTCTAATTAATATTTAAAAAAAAAACACAGATTAATTACATTTAGCATGATAGAGTAGTAAATTGAAAAGGAAGATGTATCCCTTTCCCTTCCTTCTTAAATAAACTAATATGCCAGTAGATATTTCTTCAGAATTATATAAAAAAAAATCGAATTATTTGTAGTGCGGCAGAGTCATACTTATATAGAATATAGTGCTACATGTGTTTTTTTGGAAATCCCACCGAATCGATGGTTACAAAAAATAACCTTTACATTTTTTCCGCCAAAACTCGAACCACACACAAACGCCAGCGCCCGGAAAGAAACAAAACGCTGAAATTGGAATTCTGATATTTATCTATTTGTATTATGAAATTGTGTGGTAATTGTTGCATGCTGCCCCGATGTAAAATTAATATTTATATTATGTTCCTTGCAGAAAGTACTGAATCGATTTCTATGGAATTTTGTATGGAAGAAGATAGTTGAGTTCCCTGGAATCCTACTATTAATTTGCCTAAAATTTCCTTTTGAATCACATCGTCCATCGATTTAAACAGTACCAAATGTATTTCCCCCTTATTCCAAAACGAGGTTTAAGGATAGTCCGAGATGTGGATTGAAACATTAGATTTAAATACACATTTACTCGTGAACTATAGTCTAAACACTATCCCAATAGATTATATAAGGATAGTGTTTAGACTATAGTATATCTAAATCTAAGGTTTCAATCCACATCTCGGACTATCCTTAAACCTCGTTTTGGAATGAGGGGTTTTGAGTTTATAGCGTTTAGATAGAAAGAGATAATTTGTTTTATTAGTCAAATAACCTGTTTTGTATTTCTATGCTTTTTAATACTATAGATGTAAAAGTCTGAAATAAATGAATTGAATTGAATTATATCTAGTAAACTGACGACCCAGTTGGCACAATGGTCACCATGCTGGACTGCCAAACACAGGGTTGCGGGTTCGATTCCCGCCACAGACAAGTATTTATGCTTAGATATTTGTCTGTGGTTTGGTTGTTTCTATGTATTATAAGTATATATTTACAAAAGAAAAGTATATAAGTAATATATCCGTTGTCTAGCACCCATAACACAAGTACCTAGCTTGGTGCTAGATGGCGATGTGTGGAATGTCCTGCAATATTTATTTATTATTATTTATTTATTTACATCTGCAAGCAAAACCACAGGGAACAGGGAACAGCTGGTACCTTTATATGCAGCAGTTACCGCAGTAATGCTTTTTGAAAAATCTAGAAAGTTCAACCAAATTGTTGACAAAACAGATTTTCATTAATATACTTTACTTGTTCAGTATTATTTCGAGTTTTTGTGTTGTTTCACTGTGGTTGTAAATTAAATGGATGAATGGTAAAACCTTTTTTGGTGCTGAATTTTTGGTGAGTCGCTGACTGTTTTAGCAATAAAATAAATCAGTATAGTATCAGTACCATGATGCCATGACAACTTGAAGTTCTTACAACCTAAAGGAGTTTCTGAGGTCTTTAAATTCCACTGGTATTGAAAATATAAAAGTACTAGCTATGCCCATCGGTTTCATCCGCATAAGTCTCGATTCCGTGGGAATATGAAAATAAAAAGTAGCCTATAGGCTTCCTCGACAAATAGACTATCCAACACAAAAATAATTGTTCAATTCGAACGTGTTGTTCTTGAGATTAGCGCGTTCAAACTAAACAAACAAACAAACTCTTCATCTTTGTAATATTAATCTATACTTATATTATAAAGCTGAAGAGTTTGTTTGTTTGTTTATTTGTTTGTTTGAACGCGCTAATCTCAGGAACTACTTGTTCGAGTTGAAAAAATATTTTCGTGTTGGATAGTCCATTTATCGAGGAAGGCTACTTTTTATCCTGATATTCCCACGGGATCGGGAGTTACGCGGGTGAAACTGCGAAGCGCTGCTAGTAAAGATATAAACCTCTCCAGGTTTGAGTCAAAAACACTTGTAAGTTCCGTACCCAAAGGGTAAAAACGACTTCTCTGTATGTCTGTTTGTCTGTCACCAGGCTGTATCTACCATAGGTAGTCAGTTGAATTTTTTTCACAGATGATGTATTTCTGTGCCGCTATAACAACAAATACTTAAAACAGAATATAATAGTACGGAACCTTTCGTACGCGAGTCCGATTCGCACTTGGCTTCGATCATGGTTCAGTTCGGAAAGCTTAGGGTACCGCCCTGCCAAAGATAAATAGAATAGAATAGACATTTAGAATAGCACACGCACAAAGGAAAAGAAAACAAATATAAAAAAGGTGCCTAGACAAATCCCAAAAGGACCGACCTCACCTGTAATGCTGCAGCTAGCATAACGCTAGACTACAGCGCTGGTCTTCCGGCCAGGTCCAGGGTAGCGATGCAGGCAGAAGGCACCGCCGCAGATCCCCGTCCGTCCAACCTTTGCAATGCAAGATGCATTGCACGTCACAGTACGAGCGAGACGGAACACGTAGCCTTTTAGACCACACAGATGAACTTGATCAATGTATAGCAGTGATGCATCTTTCAACATGCGTGTTCGCCGCAGTTTTCTTATATTTATTTTACATGAAGACATCTATTCTAGATAAATAAACTATTATTTCTAAACTATACCGAAAGAAAGGAAAAGATTAAAAAATCTATGAATAAAATTGAATCGCCAAAATATATGTACGCGCATAACATCCAAACTACTGCACCAAATTGTATAGTTTTTTTTGTGTTCTTTATTGTTGGAACAAGGTTTGTGTGATAAATAAAAGGAAATAGAAAAAAACGAACCAGTAAATAATAAAAATAAAGTGTGGCACTTGGGGACTACCGCGGTAAAACTATTGCATCGTGCGAACTACACGTTAAGCGAAGTCTCGGCCAAGCTACATGGTAGGCGAAGTGGAGGGTGTTAGGTTTTGTTTTCATTACGAAATTTCTTGATTCGGTTGCTCAAAGTCCGCGATAAAAGCTATGCAATAGCTTGAAAAGAAACCAGTAAGTACCTCACCTACAAACGATGCATTCAACAATAACAATATTCCATGCATTCTCATTTAACAATTGGATTTTTAAGCAAAAGACTTTGCTTTCGGTTCCTTTTTGCACCTTAATGTGCTATTATGCATTTTGCTCAAAATCAGGTAGGTTTAGCCCACCGTTAAGTAGGTACTACACCTCTGTTTGGCATCGAGCCAAGCTCCATGAGCATTAAATCAAGCTCAGATTTAATTAGAGACCATTAAGAATGTATTGTATTAAATTATTTACGAATTATACTCGTTATTTCAGATTATGGGGATTTTTCCAACGGTTTTAAGGCCAGGTGCTACCCAAATCGACCTTTGTTTTAAGCAACTCTAAGTAATCAAATACTCTTTTTTTGTTATTTGGATTTAAATGGATATTGTAGTTTAATAACCATATTTTTGTTTATTGTGGTTGAAAACATGATATGAACAACTTCGTTCGATAAAAAAAATGTTAGAAAACAGAGAATTATTAGATCGTTTATCGGGTTTTATTTAAAAATAGTTAACGTTTGTTTCTAAAAAATGAATCAAATGATAGGTTTTGACCTCTAGGAACTTTATTTGTAGATAATAATGCTAAAATGTTTTGCATTTCGATCAAATATAACAGTTAGCACGCAGCACGCTACGTCTTTGAGAGCGGGGGCTAAGGTAAACCTACACACGGTACCGGAAGAGCGCCTTAAGTAGTGAGTGCTAACTTTAACTGATTTATAAATTGACAAAGATTCTTTGTAAAATAAAGTGTTTCTTATTTTCTTTCAATAATATTGACCTTTACGTCTAAGAAGGTTTATACAACGCCAGAAACTTTTGATGCATGCTTTTTAGAGCATTGTAGTGCTTGGATAATATATTAGGTGAAGTATGTTTTCCATGAACCTATACCCTCTAAACTTAGTCAACCATGTCCAGATGAAAGAACTCGTTAATACGTCATGGGCCAACTAAACTGTGGGTTTCATCGCGATGTTTTCCTTCAACTTATTTTCTTTTCGACCACTAATATTTCTTTAAACAAACTAGACAAGAACCAGTCTTTTTGACGTGTAACGTCTTAATCCATGAACACCTGCACTCGCAAAAAAGTGTGACGTCATGTCACGTAACCGTTATTGACAAGGTAACCATATCAAAATAGTAATGTTACTTTTTTAATTCGTTTTTTGGAACGAAGTTCCTTATGGCGCATTGCGAAAGGGGGCTAGACGGAAAAAAATAAGACCAAAAGTTGTAACGACACTTTTTGATTTTATTACAATTCCTTCACTAAATAATCGAAAGAAACTTTTTGTTATTTTTACGGTTTATCGTAAAAATTACAATGACTAGCAACACGAGACTTTCTTATTTAGATAGTCTCTATAGTAATCTAGTTTCTAGTTCGGCATTTTTTCAGTCATTGAAGTTTTGCATTCATGAATTATCAATTTTGTCAAAAAATTGCCACTGTACTCTGTAGGTATCTAAAATACAATAAAAGATGAAGTTACAGATTTAGAACACTTAAAAATTCAGTCTACAGTGTAATACCTATCTTGAGTTACAATGTAACAGATTCCTTGTGAAGTATATCGGAGTATTATCCGAGTATAAGCCCGCAGAGAACTCTGAAGAATGGATACTTTATGTCGCCTGTTTTAAGCTGATCTTAGGAACAGTGTCGGATTTTAAAGATGTAGAGAATTTTTGTAGAATTTTATTTATCACTTTGCGGTTTCACCCGCTTAACTCCCGATCCCGTGGGAATATCGTAATATAAAATAGCTTATAGCCTTCTTCGATAAATGGACTATCCAACACAAAAATATTTTTTAAGTAGTTCCTAAGATTAGTGCGTTCAAACAAACTATTCAGCTTTATAATATAAGTATAGACCAGCTGCAGCGCTCTCGATCCCGTGGGAATATCAGCCTATGCTCAGCCTATGTTACTTCCATTGACTCAATGTATCCTCATTTCCCACCAAGTTTCATTAAAATCGGTGCAGTAGTTTCGGAGCCAATTCGTTACAAACAAAAAAATCTTTCCTCTTTAAAATATTAGTATAGACTAGTATAGATAAAGGTATCAAAATCAAAAACAACATTTCTTTGTTTAGGAATCATTCGCAGGAGATGAGATTGTCTTAAAAACTAAGTTAGGATGTGTTCTCGGAACATTACAATGAAAAGAGGACACAAGAAACTCATGGGGTTATTTTTTTGTGATCATTTATCGTAAGAACTTAAGTATTATTTAACGTTAGGGACATTTTCACTAAAATTAGTTATTTATATAACTTAGATTCAGAATTGTCCGCTCTACCGAAACTCTTCGAACACCCTAAAAGTTATTCTAGAATACTCTAGAAAGTATTTTAAGGTTTTCGTAGGAAAGATTTCCAGGGATGCATTTGACTTTTACTTTACTACATGGCCGGAATTTCACCTGTGGCGTAGTTAGCCTAGTAAGACAATTAGTAATGTATTTGAAGAAAAGATTTCTTGAGATAACCCTGTTAGTTTCAAATTCTTTATTTATATATTTTACTTTTTCAGAGCATATAACAAAAATAAATATTTTCTATCTATAATATTTGTATAGAATGATTTCTTTATTTACTTACCAATTCTTTTCTTTCATTGAATTTAGAAGTATATTATCGTTATTCAAAGCGATATTAGACTATTAATACGATACGTTTCAAATTCACATTACAATTTTCCAATATAAAAACTAATATTCATTTTGTATTCCAATATCCATTTTGTATTTCATAAACTAATATCCATTTTGTATTCCAAATAAAATACGATAGATACGTCAAATCTAATAAGAAGTGATTGTATGTTACGTAAATCCAATTCCATCGACAGACGTAACTGTCACAAAATTTATGGCACCGCAAATATATTTGTATAGAATTTATGTCTTATCACGATGGAGTAGGGTTTGGTATTGATCGATGGACAGTCAGTGTTGCCAACTAGGTTTATGTAAAAGGTGCTAAATTAAATATAAATAAATACTGCAGGAATAGAATAGAATTCATTTATTATCAAATTGTGTACATGAGCCGATGATAATGCATAAAATAGTCACAACAGTTCACCACACTGGGCATACAATTATAAAATTGCAAATATTAAATTCATTACATATTTTTGGGACAGTGCACACAGCACCATTTAGCCCCAAGCTTAGCTACTGGGATTGTGTTATAGGTGCGATTGTCTTATATATGTATATTTTTTTTTGTAAATATATATTACATAATATTATACATACAGAAACACCCAGGCTAGAAACAAATATCCGTACAAAAATATTTGTTTGAGGTGGAAATCGAACCCGTAACCTAGCACCTTCAGCACTTAAAAAAGTGCTAGGTTTTAGACGAAAAATAAAAGGTCTAAAGCAGTATAAACTTTTTTATTTCAATGTAAAAAAAAAGAAGGAAAATGTTAAAAAGTAAACAGATTGAGATAAAAAGAAAAAAGATAATTGTGTTGTTGCTTGTTATGTGTGTTTATGTATGTATAGATGCTGATTGAAATTTTATTCTGTATTTAGATTTAAGTTTTTTAATTTTAATTTTAGATTCATGTATAGTTAGTTATAAGGTTATTTTAAAATGGGCTTAAGCGCTACATCAGCGACAGTAGCGGTATTTTTAAGTATCTTTTGTAAAAAAAACCTGTATAAAAAGTGATAAATTTAGCACCAAAAGTGCTAAATTGACATCACTATGGACAGTTTAGGTTAAACTCGATCTATCAAATGTTTGACTGGTATAAATTCAACGCCAGATGTTGCTAATCGTTTGTACCACGTTGGGCGCCAATTTTTGGTACGGTTTCCGTTTCACTTCATTTTTACGTGCTGTTGTTGAGTTTTTTTTTGTGATTAATGTGATGTATATTTTAGAGAACAAGGCGCTTCTAACTATACTTCATTTGTCTAATTATGATAAGTAGTTTAGAAGATATGCTGAAATAGAAAAAGCACATAGTCACGTACACGGGTCAAGAACATAATCCTCCCTTTTTGCTTCGATGTAGTTAAGTAATTAAAAAAAATTATTAATAACTAGCTGTGCACCGCGGTTTCACCAGTACAAGTCTCGATCCCGCGGAAATTTTGGGATCAAAAAATATCCTATGTCCGTTTCCCATCCACTATACCGATTTACAAACAAATAAATATACAAACAAATAATTATGAAAGTTTGGGTTTATAATAATTAGTTAGGATTTGAGCGAAAGATTCGCGGTGATAAATATTTCTAGTTCAAACTTTCAAACAGACATTTTGAGTAAACAAAATGTTCTACAAGCTTCGAATGTTTGATAAATTTAATCGAATTCTAAATTGTAAACATTACAGGTAATGTAGTTATCTACACGATTTAATATTAGCACATTTTGTATTCGAAGTAGACATATAAGTTGAAAATCTTGAACCTCATTAACTTAGGGATCAGAGCCAATCCCTGAAACTCGTAAAAAAGGTGCAAGAAATTGCCAGCACAAAAATTTCAATGTCACCAACGGAGACATCGTTAAAATTTACAGATTCGACAGTATTTTTTTTCTTTCTATTTATTATTTTTAACCGACTTCACAGACGGAGGAAGTTCTCAATTCGATTGTGTGCTAGTAAGATGCACCAACCTTATATCCTACTAATATTATAAATGTAAAAGTTTGTGTGTGTGTTTGTTGCTCCTTCGTGCAAAAACTACTAGACTAATTGCCATGATACTTGGTATAGGCTACCATTATTAGGTTTATTTACATTAAATAGGCTCCGAAACTTCTGGACCGATTTTGATGAAACTTATGGTACGAGGATACATTCATTCATTGTTAATAAAATAGGCTTTTTATTTCGATATTCCCGTGGGATCGGAACTTACACGGGTGAAACTGCAGGGTGCAAAAATCTCGATAGTGCATGAGCTGAAAAAGTACCTAGAACTATCAAGCTTTTCTTGTCCCGATCCATTTTCGCTCAAGCGAATCTACAGACCTTTTGTACTGAAGGAATTTCTTTTATTTTCTATTTGCTATAAAACACGTACTGTAATTCAAAACGAACAGTAGAAAATATAGACCATTAAGTTTCAATATTATGTACACTTTCGAAATACCTAATCATCTAAAAGCCGCACCGAGAAGTCGCAAAAATGGGGTCAGATGTGGAACATTGCATGCAAACTAATACAATGTGTAATAGAATCCCGTAATCGCTTTTAGGTGTAGTAGGTAGCATTACGAATTAGCTGAACCCCACGTGACCCAGAGCTCACTCGCACATCTATAAAAATGTAGGATTTACCTATTTGTTTTATATTGTATAATGTATTGTATTTTATATTGTTAAAAAAACAGAATCAAGAAACATTACTTTACAACCTTACAGATGTGCGAGTGAGCTATGGGTCACGTGGGGTTCAGCTAATTGGTATTCGGACTGTACCTAATTACCAATATCATTTTACAAAAAAAAAATGCCCTTGCGCTTCGCTTGACTTGTCTTGGCTATCATCATCATGCATATTTGAATATTTAATTCGGCGAAAATTACCATAATTCACCGAAATTTAAAATAATTGTCAAGATGTGGGAATACGTTTATTGGGCGCTTAGGTAAATAATGTTATTGTCAATATTTTCAATTCAAAATTCCCTCAACTCTGGGTAAGTTTTCCTAAGAAAAAATATATTTTCCTATTTGTTTTTTTTTGGTACGGTCCATGTGCCCATGTACCTAAGAGAGATAATAGGGTTTTTGTCACACACTGTATACTGTATCATCTTAAATTATTATCCACTCGAGCAAATTGGCTGTATCGAACCACGCACGGTGCAGAGGGGACGTCAGGGAAATGCAGGTAGGTACCTAATGCAGTTTACTAAGATGCAACGAATTTATGGCATCGTAAAAGTCTGATATAATCCCCTTAAATTGCTGGGGAAAGGCCCCGCAGTCCCCTGTCGACTCTATGTGAGTGTAAGGGTGATTTCATATGAAGGGGAGACAGGGGAATCTAGTAGTATCTAGAGTAGTATAATGAAGTGGCAAGAGGCGCGGTCGTGATAATAATGAGTGATGCTGCTTTGACAGAAATTTATGTTTATGTGTTCCAATTAAATATAAATTAAAATAATTAAAAAATAGATTTTTAGAATTAGATTTTTAATTTAAAAGGGGGTTGTTTAAAACGTATAAGCGACCTTTGCTTTACGACTTTTGAAAATTCCAAGTTCTTTTTGGAAAAAAATGAGGGTTAATAAAAATATCTGTTAAAAACTTTTTGTTGAAATCTATATAAATAAAAATGAATTGTTGTTCGTTAGTCTGATTAAAACTCGAGAACGGCTGAACGGATTTATCTTATCTTAGTCTTGAAATGTTCGTGGAGGTCTAGGGAAGGTTTAAAAGGCGAAAAAAATCGAATAACCGATATTCCTACGGGATCGGGACTTACGCGGGTGAAACCGCGGGGAGCAGCTAGTTTTAAATAAAAATAATGTCCATATCAATCACCGGCACTTTTGTAGTAAAATGTTCAAAATTAAATCTCGATTTAAATTTGAAATCAATGACCTATCTATCAGTTACCAAGGGTTAAAAACTGTTTATTGACGTATTTTACTATGAAAAAATTGTTTAACAGTAAAACAAGTTTAACTCTTAATTTGGTGATTGGTCAAACGTGAAATTAAGTGTCAATTGGTCAAACGAGTAGGTGAGCGTTTCTATTTACATACATTTGTTTTACATGGATGTGATATCGATGAGTGCTATGTGTGATGTGCGATGCATCTTCGTCGTATCCGTACTCTTAACTACGTGGTTCCATGTTCGCACGTAGCTTGAAAACATAGAGCCCATCATCATATCAGCCACTAGACGTCCACTGCTGAACATACGCCTCCCCCAAAGACTTACAGCAATCGGTCGCAAAGCGCTGATTAAAAAATAATCGTGCCTCTTTTTTCACCGTGTCGCCGCCACGTCCGCGCCTCTTGCCACTTAACTATATCTGCCTGTTGCAAAGGTGAATATGTGCAGGGATGTGAAGGGATTCGTAAGGGCTTTGTGTAGTGATGTATTGTGAATTAGTTACTTTGTTTTGTACTTTCAAAGTTTGTAAATAGGAAAGCTATTTCTGAGAGATTTGCTTTTTACGAGTGTTACACATCGTACTTATGGATCTTTTAACTTGGCGTATTATAACCTACATTATTTTCCCAAGCGCTAAGCTTTAGGCGTTTCTTATCACAGTATTTTTCAATTTCCTTTTCATCCCACTTAGAAACGTTTCGGTAGCAAACGCACATAATTAATTGATAATATTACAATATTTAGAATAGTCAAAAAAATCAAACTTGGCAACTCCAAATACATGTTACCACTTTTTAACCCCCGACGCAAAAACGACGGGGTGTTATAAGTTTGACGTGTCTCTCTGTGTGTGTGTGTGTGTCTGTCTGTGGCATCGTAGCTTCCGAACGGATAAACCGATTTCAATTTAGTTTTTTTTGCTTGACAGGTGAATCAGTCGGGAGTGTTCTTAGCTATGTTTGATCAAAATCGGTTCAGCCGTCTGAAAGTTATTAGATTAAAAATCACAAATATTATAATCAACTTATTAATTAAAAATCACATTATACTTACTTAATTGGTTGTTTAAAACTAAAAACACCTTAAACCGTGTAGATGTGTATTATGTACCTAAAAAGCCGTGTCGTGGGTTCGAATCCCGGATGGTCGTGACGTGAATTGAATTTTCTTACGAAATGTTTTCTTCTGTCTGCCCTTATTATAATATACATTATAATATTATATATATTATAATAGGCGAAATGTTCGTGATACGACGATAGGTGAGCGAGGAATAGGATATCCTTGTGGTCTTACCAGTAGGAGGATGAGGAACACATGTCTTCGTTCTCCTAAGGGTTTGGGAGTTGAAGTAGGAGCACGAAACGGCCCTTTCGTCTGGCCATGGTCGACTAAGCTGAGAGAGTGGTTTGGGACATGTCCTAGGCACAATAGCGCCCTGATTAGCAGGGACTGAAATTCTTAGCGCTGTTTATATCGTCTAAATTAAATTTAAATGGTCAATATTTTTACATAAAGACGAAAATAATAAATATTTATCGATTCGTCTACGAGTTATAGGCCAAATAAATTAAAATATACTTATACAGCGTTATTGGTAATTATACTACCAAGCCGTTGCGGGCTACTTCTGTGCACCTAAACTAACAAATTTTGTTCTACGACTTTAGGAAATTCGAACATTTAAAAAAAAATCGAGGTTAGGTTTACCTGAAAATCAGCTGTTCCAAACACGGAGAGGTCATTAACCTTAAAATTTTACTTATTTTTTTAAAGTTTTATCTACTTTTCTTAGACTGAATGACCTTTATTTTAAAAAATCAGCTATTTTTCTAATTTACATAACCTCAAAAATTTCATTTTTTTTTTTCAAATTTCCAAAAGTCGTAGAACAAAAGTTGTTTCTTAAGGTGCACAGTAGCGGCTTAACGGCTTGCTAGTATAATTACCAATAACCCTGTAGATACGCACGTCGGAACCCGCCTAACATTTCACCTAAGTTCTGGCCAAAATGTGTTTAGGGCGGAGTTGATTTGACTTATTGATGTCCTACTGTCTCCGCCCTATACGAGTAGCAACTAAATGTAATAAGTCAATGGGTTATATTTAGGGACAATCTATATATATAAAAATGAATTGCTGTTCGTTAGTCTCACTAAAACTCGAGAACGGCTGAACGGATTTATCTTATCTTAGTCTTGAAATGTTCGTGGAGGTCTAGGGAAGGTTTAAAATAACCGATATTCCCACGGGATCGGGACTTACGCGGGTGAAACCGCGGGGCGCAGCTAGTCTATATATATAAAAATGAATTGCTGTTCGTTAGTCTCACTAAAACTCGAGAACGGCTGAACGGATTTATCTTATCTTAGTCTTGAAATCTTCGTGGAGGTCTAGGGAAGGTTTAAAAGGCGATTATTCCCACGGGATCGGGACTTACGCGGGTGAAACCGTGGGGCGCAGCTAGTTTAATATAAAAAACATACATATCTAAATATATTTTGAATATTTTTTCTACACAGTTGTTATAGATAAGTTTTTTACACCTAATTTATATGATGTATACAATATGTTTCAGCGAAGGGGTTTTAATACGAAGGGGGTTGTTATAGACGTCTAGGCGAACAACTTTTGTTCTACGTCTTTTGGAAATTAGAACATTTCCTACAATCAACAATCCTTCAGAATTATCGTTAAAAAAGTTTGAATTTCCAAAAGTCGTAAAACTAAAATTGTTTGCTTAGATGTCTAGAACAACTCCCTTTCGTATTAAAACCCCTTTGCTGAAACACATCGTATAAAGCGCCAGCGACTTCATTATTTTTTACAAATGTTTGTTACGTTTGACCACTATCACACCTGCCTGATGATGTGGCCTAAGATGTCCGCTTTCCTAGAAGTTCACTCGCTATTTGAAGACCCCCAAATTACACGTCAGGTAGGAAAATCAGACGCAAGTAAATTATTTCATTCCCTTGCTGATGATGCTATTCAGGTCACTGTAGTGCCACCAACTTAGCATACTCGACCATGTTCAGAGGAAATAAATAGTCTGCCCCCTTAGACAAGATTGCTTTAAGGGTAAGATTTTATGTGGTACAATAAAGAGTTTATAATAATAGTTAGAGACCAGCGCTGCAGCCAAGTTACGCTTGACTGTGGCTTACAGCTGAGGTCGACCCATTTGGGGCAGCACATGGCTTCTTAAATATTCTTAGGTTTAGTGTATGTTTCTTTCTTCGTTGTATAATGTTAACAATTTCTTTGTGTGTGTTTAATTTTAAAGTAGTCGTGTGCCTGCACCGAACAAATGTTTTTCTTTCTTTCTTTCTTTATCTATCTATCTTTCTTTAAATTAGCAATATCGCCAATCGACAGAATTTATTTTTATATTTTTTTGACGAAATTGATACAAGCCTAAAAAAGTCACGTAGTCTTGCGTTAGAGAAAAAAAATGGTGGATAAGCTCCCTCGAATGCTAATTTGTACAATATTTTATGTCAATTTCATACAATTAAATCTATCGATTGGCGATATCGCTAATAGAAAGCAGTCTTTTCTAAGGGCCTGGAGTCAACTAAGTAGCGGTAAGATAAATTCATTGGTGCACGGCCGCCCGGGATTCGAACCCACGACCTTTAGAATGAAATTCGAGACATCTTACCACTATGCCAACATTGACCAAGATGATGAAGTCGATTCTGATATTTACTTACCAATATTTAAATGATAAAATATATAAAAACATATAGAGGGGCGTCACGGTCTTAACCAAATCGGAACGCTTATAGTATAGACAATTTAAAAATAGGGTAACATTTCTTTTTCTGATTATATTTTGTTTATAAGTTTGTTGTCTTTTGTACGATTTTTTATGGTTATGTTAAGAATAATTTTTAATATTAATTTTCTTTTTAAATTTAAGTCAACTAACAGTCTATAAAACTTAAAAATGAGTATCCTATCCTACTAATATTATAAATGTGAAAGTTTGTGTGTGCGTGTGTGTGTGTTTGTTACTCCTTCACGCTAAAACCACTTAACCGATTGCAATGAAATTCGGTATGTAGATAGCTGGAGGCCTGGATTAACATATAGGCTACTTTTTATCCCAATATTCCCACGGGATCGAAACTTACGCGGTTGAAACCGCGGGGCGCAGCTAGTAATCTAATATAATAGAGTTAATGACCTGTCTGTACATAGTAACAGCTGATTTTCTCGTAAATATTATAACCTCAATTTTTTTGGGAAAATGTTCGAATTTCAAAGGTCATGTAAAACAAAAGTTGATTTTTAAGATGCGCTGAACCATCTTAAAGATCAATTATACGCTTTCTTGTATAATCCTACTATGCTACTTATATTATAAATGTGAAAGTTTGTATAAATGTTTGTTACTGCTTCACGCAAAAACTGTTGAACCGATTGCGATGAAACTCAGTGTGGAGATAGCTGAAAACCTGGATTAATATATAGGATATTTTTTATATCGATATTCCCATGGGACGGGCTTATGGGGGTGAAACATTGGGGCACAGCACCACGGTACTATATAGAAAACTAGCTGCGCCTTGCAGTTTCACCCGCGTAACTCCCGATTCCGTGGGAATATCGCGATAAAAAGTAGCCTATGGGTTCATCCAGGTCTCCATCTATCTACAGACCGTTCATCGCAATCGGTCTAGTAGTTTTTGCGTGAAGTGGTAACAAACATACATACACACAAACTTTCACATTTATAATATTAGTAGGATTTCACCCGCGTAACTCCCGATCCTGTGGGAATATCGGGATTAAAAATAGCCTATCCAGGTCTTCAGCTATCTACTTACAAAGTTTCATCTAAGTCGGTTCAGTAGTTTTGGATTCGTTACAAACAAACTAAAAATCTTTATTCTTATATTAGTGTAGATTGGTTAGAAAACCTGCCTCGTCTATTTTGAACACATCAATACAAATTCTTATTTATCTTGTATATCCTTGCTTATAAATCAGCTCCAATGTCTATCATCCCCTATTACCTCCCCCGCCTCAAGACGATTTCGTCTCAATATATCTACCTGGAGAATTCACTCGTCCAATCACATTTCTTGTAGAGAGCTTGTGATATTTCGAGTGTTGGTAGTGTAGTGAATTACGTATGAGTGGGGTTTTGTTTATGTTTGTCTTTGAAGTGTTTGGCTATGGTCAAAAAGATGAGGTGCACAGAAAAAAAAAGGTATCTCGTAGCAAGAAATATTTTAAAAGTTAAAAACCAAAACCTAGTAAAAAATCAATTCATGCCTGTCCCAGAATTTGAATTTGCAAAGAATAATTAGCAAAAGTTCAAAGAAAAATTACTTGTTTGCAAGGAGGTTAGGTTCTTGAAGTTCCTATATGTATAATGGCGTCAGATGCTGATAAAGAAAATGAAAGAACACGCAACTTTAAATGCTTATAATCTTTTTTCTACATCTAGTTCACAAAATACTATCATTTTCATTGAAATCTAGAAAAACGGAGAAATTTATCATATTTTTTTTAAAAACTTTTAATTAACTTGCAATGTATGTATGTTTGTTCGGGTAAAATCTTGCAACTTAATTTTGATCTTAACTTCCCGGTTATTCTATTTGAGTATTGCCTTTGCCATTATTCTTTAGATTCCTGTTTCTCCCTATTATGCGACATCAATAAAAGACAGAAAGACCAGACTTTTCTTACAAAAATGTATGTGTGCTCATGTACACAGTTAAACTATAAAAGAGTGTTCTTTTATTTTGATTTCTATTCTATTTTATTATATTGCTATTACGGTGAAAGAAAACGTTGTGATGAAATCCGCAGCTTAGGTGACAATTTAGGAGGTTTTCCTCTGGGTACGCTTGACTAAGCTGAAAGGGTTGATAGGTTCTGGACAAGCCTACTCCAACTAATATATGTCTCAAGCACTTCATTGCGTAAATAGCATGAAATTAAATTGCTGGTGGTGTATAAATAATCTATAAGGCAAATTATTGGAGTTTACTCCTTAAGAATCGATTTTCATATATAAGGCGCCCGGTATGAGAAATATCCGAGGGGTAAAACCTACTAACAAGTAACGAAAATCGTGTCACGTTTTTGGTGCGCACCTTTAGTGCGCAACTTTCTAATTTGGCTGTGAGTGTATTGCGTATGGTTAGATACTCGTACTTAAGGAGTAAACTCCAGTCGTGCGTCGGAGCTGACACGCACACTTTTTTAATAATGTATCTTCTTTAGCCATTTGACATTGTACCTAAGTAAGTTCAATGTCAAATGGCTAAATAAGTTACATAATAAGTAGTTACTTATTTTAAATGTTCATGTTTTATTTTATTTTATTTGACATTTTATCTCATCATCATCATATTTATATTCATATGGCGGCACTGAAAATTTCGGGAATCAAGGAAGTGACACAACATTACTATTTAAAAATGTATTTATTGCTTTTCGAAGTATTCTCCGCGAAATTTGACACATTTTTCCATACGATCCAATCATTAAAGCAACCATTCCATTCGGAAGTTGGGGTCTCCAAAATGGCCGTTTTGTAGGCGTCCACAGCTTCTTCAGGTGATGAAAATCTCTGACCACGCAATTTATTCTTTATTTTAGGGAAAGTATAGAAATCATTAGGGCTTAGGTCGGGGCTGTACGGCGGATGGTCTAATAATTCTATGTTTTCTTGCTCTAAAAACTCTTTTGTTCTGTTCGTGGTGTGAGAACTCGCATTGTCGTGATGGAGGATGATGCGGCGGCTGCAGTTCTCTTTTCGGAGTTCAGAAACGACCTGTGGCAAACAAATGCTAGCATACCATTCTGCATTAACCGTTCTTTGTCCCTCAAGAGGAATAGTCACAACATGGCCGGTTTTGGAGACAAACGTGGCCACCATTTTTTTTGCAACACTCCGTGAACGAACAATTTTAGTTGGCTTTAACTCATTTTCGAACACCCAAACTCGTGACTGGTTTTTTGTTTCGGGTTCGTACGCATATATCCAGGATTCGTCACCTGATGCGATGTTGTATACAGCATTTGAGGATCCTGCGTGGAATCTTTCGAGAGTTCTGACGCACCAAGTAACGCGAGCCACTTTTTGCTCTTCACAGAGCGAATGCGGTATCCATCGGGAAAACAACTTTTTTACACCTAATTGTTCATGCAAGATTATTTGTATTTGACTCATGCCAATGTCTAAAGTTGCCTGAATTTCGCGGTATGTTACATGTCGATCTTCCTCAATCAGCTTACGCACAGCATCAACGTTTTCTTGGGTGAGTGCAGTTTTTGGACGACCTTGACGGGGATCATCACTGAGCTTGACACGTCCACTTTGAAATTCAGCAAACCAACGATAAATTGTGGTTTTGGATGGGGCTTCATCACCAAATGCAGAAATCATCCGGTCAATACACTGTTTTTGTGATAAACCACTTCGAAAGTCATAATAAATCATCGCTCTTGAATTTTCTCGAGTCAATTCCATTTTCTCAACGACTAAACAAGTTTGACAAAACCTTGTGACAAGACCGAGATTCTTTTTTTAAATAAATAAATGGTATTCGATTTTTAAAACCAAGGAGTTTTCAATTAAAAATATTTAAATATGACAGGAACAGTGGAAATATTCCATTCCCGATACTTTTAGTGCAGCCTATGTACGTCAATCTGTTATATTTTACATTTTGTATGTAATATTAATAATTAAAACTTAAAGTAAATATCAATAAAAAGAGAAACATACCATCATCAGTCGGTGTTACTCCATTGCTGGACGTAAGCTCTCCTAAGATACGCCACTGAGCCCGATCTTCAGCTCTTCTTCAATCACTGGCCACCGCTTTGCGTATGTCGTCGCTACGCCTAGTCACAGGGCGTCATACACTACGTCTGCCAATTCGTGGTCTCCAGTCCAGGACAAGTTAACCCCAACGGTTATCGGTCCTGCGGCCGATATGACCAGCCCACTGCCACTTCAGTTTGCTAATCCGTTGAGCTATGTCGATCACTTTAGTTCTGTGGCAAATTGCTTTGTTCCGGATTCGATCCCGCAGAGAAACATAACTCGCTGAGCGACTTTAAATTTGTGGACTAGTCACCTTAATTACATTTAATAACATATAGAGTTTGATAAATATAATAGTTGTGACATATTTTAATTATTGCAATAATTAATGTTAAATCTAATATTGCATGCCTCATGTATACGCCGAATAGAGTGTTCTTTTATTTAATTACTAGCAGCGCTCCGCAGTTTCACCCGCGTAACTCCCGATCCCGTGGGAATATCAGGATAAAAAGTAGCCTATACCTTCGTCGATAAATGGACTATCCAACACAAAAAGATTTTTTTCAATTCGAACCAGTAGTTCCTTCTCTTCAGCTTTATAATATAAGTATAGATTGTAACACCAATTCGCAATAAATGAATTTAATTGAAATATCGAGAAATTTCGCCAACATCGCCGGTTCATTTACGTTTCTAGTGTATTTATTTGTATACGATTACGTGAACGTTGACCTTACACCAACACAAGGTAAACATGAAATTCTTCATCCTTCAAACCTTAGAAAAGCAACACAATCTGAAAAGGGTCGCTGAACAAATGTTATAGTAATTCATTGTTATGATAAACGATGGCTACCTACCCCTTTGAGCACATCGAGCAAGTTTAGGTTAGGTTAGAAACCTTTGTGATGTAAGAAACGATTTCCGGGGTCTCCGCTTTGTTAAGGAAACTACATGTAAGTAGAAATAGACTGACTCTTGTTCTCTTAAAAAGTGCACAAATCTAATATGAACTAAATTCTTAACTTTGGTAGTCAGGACCACCTAAAACCTTAATTAAAATCTGAATATTCTCTCCATACAAACGTAGTCGACTGTTTTCTCCCTGGAAATGAGACTAGAGCAAATATTGCAACATAAATATTATAATAGATAAATATTTACTGTATTGTCAATATATAAAACAATTTCTTATTTTCTTGTTATTTTATCACTAAAATCAAGGTTTTAAAATACCTTCAGTGGCTTTTATTGACCGCAGGTTGCAAAGACCCTGTTAGCTCGTTGTTTGCTTGTTGTTTGATACGGCTTTAATTTTTAAATAAATAAATAAATATAAATATTACAGGACATTCCACACATCGCCATCTAACCCCAAGCTAAGTAACTAGACTTGTGTACTGCTTAGACGGATATACTGCTTATATACTTTTCTTTTGTAAATATATACTTATAATACATAGAAACAACCAGACCACAGATCTTAGCATAAATACTTGTCTGAGGCGGGAATCGAACCCGCAACCCTGTGTTTGACAGTCCGGCATGGTGACCATTGTGCCAACTGGGTCGTCAACCCAGTTAGCACAATGGTCACCAATTTGTAGGGACATTGGTTTGGCTCAAGTTTAGTTAAAGAGATATCAAATTGTCTCGCAGGCATTTTCTTTAAACTTATACGTTGATTAATTGGGAATAACATGGGCTACTTTTTATCCCGATATTCCTACGGGATCGGGAGTTAGGGTGGAAACGCAGAGTTCTGCTTGATATAATTACTGCTACCAACGCACCAGACGTTGCTTAAGCACAACCGTAATAATTGGCCTCTACGTCTAATTTAAATCTATACTATTACTAGCTTTTGCCCGCGACTTCGTCCGCGTTAAAGTCGAAAATGGACCAAGAAATCACGTTTTCCCATACAAACGTTACCCCCTTTTTATAATAGAATAGAATATAATTTATTCGAACAAACACACGACATAGTATAAATACAAATAAGAAACAGTAAGAGATAGTTACAATTTTTTTTTTTTTACAAAAAACAGACAATACAAATAAAAAGTATCTGAGAAGTCGTGTGTTGCCCGAATGGTTAAAGCCTCAGCATATGCTGCAGATACGCAGGCGCATCTGCAGCGCTGGTCTTCCGACCGCACCCTTTTTCACCCCCTTAAGAGTAAAATTTCGGAAAATCCTTTCTTATCGGATGCCTACGTCACACAAAAAACACACCCTCCAAGTTTCAGGTCTCTACGATCAGCGGTTTAGGCTGTGCGTTGATCCGTCAGTCAGTCATTCAGGACAAAGAATTTTATATGTATAGACTAGCTTTTGCCCGCGACTTCGTCCGCGTAGACGTCGAAAATGGTACTTTTAACCAACCACCATTAAAATAACTTTCTACCCCTTTTTAACCCTGTTAGGGGATGAATTTCAAAAAAATACGAAATACGTCTTCCATCAATTCTTTTAAAGAATGTTTATGCAAAATTTGAAGAAGATTGGACCAAGGAATCACGTTGTCCCATACAAACTTTGCCCCCCTTTTTCACCCCCTTAGGGGTGGAATTTCGGAAAATCCTTTCTTATCCGATGCCTACGTCATACAAAGAACACACCCTCCAAGTTTCAGGTCTCTACGATCAGCGGTTTAGGCTGTGCGTTGATCCGTCAGTCAGTCAGTCAGTCAGTAGTTCAGGACAAAGCATTTTATATGTATAGATAGATAGATAGATAATATTATAATGCTGAAGGGTTTGTTTGTTTAAACGAGCTAATTTTAGGAAATACTGGTTTGAATTAAAAAAATATTTTTCAGTTGGATAGTCCATTTATCGAGGAAGGCTATAGGCTACTTTTTATCCCGATATTCCCACGGGATCGGGAGTTACGCGGGTGAAACCGCGGAGGGCGAGTGATTTATATAGAGCTAGCAATTCTAATTGCTGCTATGCCTGAAATATGACTTTGATAGAAAAGGCCTGAAGCATAACTGAAAACGATTATATTTAACAACTGTTACTGTTTCCGTAATAATCGCATAGGCAGAAAACGTAACTGGATCATACCTTGCAATAAAATCCTGATATCGGAACTTAAATAAAATAAATATTACAGGACATTCCACACATCGCCATTTAGTCCCAAGCTAAATTACTAGTCTTATGGTTGCTAGACAACGGATATACTACTTATATACTTTTCTTTTGTATATATATTTACATATAATACTTAGAAACAACTAGATCACAGTCAAATATCTAAGCATTAATGCTTGTCTGAGGCGGGAATGGAACCCGCAACCCTATGTTTGGCAGTGTGACCATTGTGCCAACTGGGTCGTCAAATCGTCAACTTATGCAAGCAAAACCGCGCGGTGGAAGTTGGTTGATGATAAAAGAAGATTGATAAATCAGGTAAAAATACTATCCCGAGGAAGCAGTATTATTAACATGAAATCTTTTAACTTTTAAATTTTTTCTCTTGATTCTTCAAAACCACGTAGATAGATAGGCTTTCGTTGTATTTTCTTCAGAATTGCGTTACTTACATAATAGTTTTCTATTGAAGAAGATGTTTGGGTTACAAATGGTACAGGTGACTGGATAAGTTATAGGGTGAAACGAGGTCGTTTGAAGACAAATGAGTAGGAATTTTTTGGTAGGTTATTCATGAGTTTTGGTAGGTATTTTTGTTGTTTACGAACTCTTCTATCACTGGTAGGTTAGACAGTGAGGGCACTAGTAAGTAGTAGAACATCAGGATTTCTCAATATTTTACATTTACTGGACTATTTGAGACACTAGACTTATAAGGCAATAGAGTTTAAGACGCGCTGGTCAAATATTTGGACAATCGTTAAAAGACTTTGGAGGTTACATGCGTTGTATAGAGAAAAAAGAAGGCAGTTTTAGGATTGTTGTTGACAGTTGAAGCGTTTGTGGAAAGGCGCCATGAAGGGCGTTATAAATATTGGTTTCATCCCCACTCTACCCGATCCCATCTCTACCTGATAAAAAATTATCTACCTAACAAAAATTCCCAACTCTAGCCGATATGATAAAAAGTACAATCAGAATGAAAAACATTTAAACGATATAAAAATGCTTAGTGATAAAAGTCATCAGCATTTTTATCACAAACTAGCTGCGCCCCGCGGTTTCACCCGCGTAATAATTTTCTACGTCATTTTCTTAATTATTTCTTTCATACGAACCTTCTCCGGACAATAACAAACACAACAAAAAAGAATTGGCCAAATTGGTCCAGGCGTTGTTGAGTTATGCGCTTACCAACACATTTTGCGATTCATTTTTATATTATAAACATTACAACAATCGACATTTAAAATAAAATATAGAATATAATGTTTTTAATCAAAACACTTAAGTGACCTACCCAACGACATTATTATCAAAAATTGTATTTTTATTTGTTACATCGTCATGCCAATCATAATATTTTATAATCACAATTTTTTACACCTTTTCATGTCACTTTTTGACAGTTTTTTCTAAATTCAAGAATTAAATCGTGGGATTATTGTAAGGTTAAATCGGGTAGAGATAAGATCGAAAGAGTGGGGACGAAGCCTAAATATTCACCTAAGGACTAGAATCATTTATCGATCGTTTTTTGCGGTGGATGATCTTGACTTTTTCAAAGAAAGTTGGTAGGTACTTAGATCCTTATCGTAGGACCTTTGAAACACAATGGAATCATATCACTGAAAATCTGAAGCAATAAATCCACGCGCATGCATCTCACGAGCTCAATGAATTAGATCCAACAATAAAACAAGAAAAACCTAGACTTTGTGAACAAGATAGATTGCTTGATTGTTCCGTAGGTAAGATCGTTTCTCGAATTTTAAATAGGTTCTAGAAGTTTTTTTATTTAAGTACAAAATAGCAAATAATTTGTCCTAGGAGTGAGGATGAATAAATAAATATTGTAGGAAATCACTCGGCGCTATCTAGCCTAAAGCTAAGCAACTAGGCTTGTATTATGGTGGCCAGATAACAGATACTTATAAACTTCTCTTTGTAAATATATTCTTAACTAGCAGCGCCCCGTAGTTTCACCCGCGTAAATCCCGATCCCGTGGGAATATCGGAATACAAAGTAGTCTATGTGATAATCCAGATGTCCAGCTATTTATCATACCGAATTTCAACGCAATCGGTTCTATAGTTTTTGTGTGAAGGAGTAACTAACATACAATCACACACACACACACACTAACACACAAACTTTCACATTTAAAATATCTTCTTTTATTTTGGGGTCGATAGTGTCATACCAAGTGTTATTTTATTTATTTTCTTTTAATTTTTTTATATTTAGTTTATATAAATAACTATCTACGCCCCGCGGTTTCACCCGCGTAATAATATACTGCGCAACTTTCTTAATTTTTTATCTCATAAGAACCTTCTCCTGATAATAACAAACAGACCAAAAAAGAATTGGCCAAATTGGTCCAGGCGTTGTTGAGTTATGCGCTTACCAACATATTTTGCGATTCATTTTTATATTATAGAGATATATTCTGTATTTGGTTTTTTTCCTTAGAACCACCCAGATCAGAAACAAATCTCTACTTACATAAATATTTGTTATGAGGCGGGAATCAAACCCACAGAGGTCAAATATGTTCTAGACGTTTTTTATCTATATATATAAAAGAAAGTCGTGTTAGTTACACCATTTATAACTCGGGAACGGCTAAACCGATTTGGCTGAAAATTGGTGGAGAGGTAGCTTACAATCATAAGACGGACATAGAATATTTTTTTCGATATTCCCACGGGATCGGGACTTACGCAGGTGAAACCGCGGGGCACAGCTAGTTTGAGTATAAATAGAATTTATCCTTAGGGGTGAGGATTAATTCTGGACCTAGTGTAATATAATTCATGAATTCGACTTTTAACTTGACTTTGTCTCAGAGACAATGTCGAACATAAACTGGCTGAGTTGGAAAATAGTGGGTTTAAGGCGATTATTTGCAATTCTCACTAGATTAACATTATAATGCCGACTTTATCTCAAAACTTGAGCTCTCCTTTAATAGCGTAGAATTCGTTGGAAATTTGACGACACTAACTTAGGAAGGCAGACTTAGATCCAACAATTGGCTTAATAGCTAGGTATCCCTTTATCCCTAAATTTTTAATGTGGGCCTTCAGGGCCTTTAGCAATAAATGCTGCAAGGAGCTGCGTGTCCGAATTTCACAAATCTAAAACTACATCATTAGATTTTTGAAAAATTAATTACCCTAGCCAGGAATCGAACCAGTTGATTTTGAAAAAAAAACGTATGTTTTTATACCAATCGATAGTGTTGCCGATAGAGAGAACAAAGATAATGTGACAAATCAAAGACTCCTTTTTGTAGTTTTCTAAAATTTTCATCTTTCTTAATTTCATCTTTCAGCATTTATAAATAAATAAATGATTTATTTAGTAAATCGTTACAATATTTAGTTATATCTGTGTTACTAAGCGGAAAGCTTGTTCTCAGACTACAGCGCTCCTCATCCTTACTGGATTATTTACATCCCATACCTAAAGCGTACCGGCGCTCTCTCCATACAAACGTAGTCGACTGTTTCCTCCCTGGATAATGACACTAGAGCAAATATTTTTGTGCTATAAAACTTATAATTGCTATGACTATGCCCCTATGTTTTGTTTTTTTTTTCATTTTCTAATTATCATAAAAAAATGAGATTAAAAAAATGAAAACATAGGGGCATGGTCATGGCAGTTATAAGTTTTATGCAACAAAAATATTTGCTCTAGTGTCATTATCCAGGGAGAAAACAGTCGACTAGGTTTGTATGGAGAGAGCGCCGGTACCCTTTCACCTTAAGAAAACCCTTTCAGGCATGGTCATGGCAGTTATAAGTTTTATGCATATTTGCTTTAGTCTCATTAACCAGGGAGAAAACAGTCGACTACGTTTGTATTGAGAGAGCCCCGGTACCCTTTCCTCGTTTACCTTACTGACTACATTGTCTACAATTATTCAGCCTACCTGTTACAGGTTATGTTTGGTATCCTGCTTGAGGAAATTCACAACCTACCATTAAAGCTGAATCAGTTCTTTTCCATCCAAAGGTTGCCTGGAAGAAATCGCTTTCAGCGATAAGGCCGCCCATTTGTGCAACTTATGCTTTATAGCTGTTACTTCGCTTTGTGTATATAGTGTTCTGTTTTTTCCTGTGTTGTACAAATAAAGTTATCTATCTATCTATCTAGTGTGATCAGGTAGAAACACACTTTACAACAGATATTTCAATGAATGCCATCGACAGACGCCCGTATGTAACACTCGGAGAGCGTTCTGTTCCGAACGACCACTCATGGACACTCTGCTAATTACCGATTTAAATTGTTATGTTCAGTTGAGTGGACGTTTTGGAACGATACGCATATCAAATTTATTTATTATAGTTTATCCTACCACCATCCCTAGCGCGAAGATGACCAAGCAAATCTATCCATATAAAATGCTTTGTCCTGAATGATCGACTTACTGATTGACGGATCAAAGCAAGTAGCTATTATATGAGGGTTTGGGCGCAAGTACATCATTCAAGGTCACTGATAAGGACGCTCGTGCAGGGTTCTGGCGCAAGTACATACTGTTACCACGTGACGCAATACCAATGTGGGTGGGTGGCCCAATCAGGTGATAACAGATCAAACAGATCAGATAAACAGTAAACAGCCGCTTTGGAGCTCTACGGTGGGTCTGCAATTATGCAGCCGACCGTGCATCATTTGGTCCTTTCTCACGAGTTTACATCCTGTAGGTAATAACTCGACTTTTACAAAGCTTATGACTGCACCGACACGTAAATTAAAATAATACACTACGATAAATACGAAAGTTGGCAAGTGAAAAAGAACCTCAGGAACTCGTTAACAATAACCATTCGGACCAACTAACAATAAATTGCAGAATTTACGCGACAATTTTCCATGGTCGAAATTTTTGTTTAAAATACAATGTGTTTCACCAAAGGGGTATTAATGCGAAAGGGGGTTGTTCACGACGTCTAGGCAAACAATTTTTGTTCAACGACTCGAAATTTCGAACTATTTTTTCGATAATTCTGAGGGATTTTTTAACTTGAAAATCAGCTGTTTCATACAAAAACTTCGAACGAAATGTTCGAATTTCCAAAAGTCGTCGAACAAAAGTTGTTCACCTAGATGTCTAGAATACCCCCTTTGGTATTAATACCCCTTTGCTGAAACACATTGTTTAGGTAGATAGAGTGGCTTACGATTCATTTTATCAGAATTGATATCTGCAGTCGTTTGCTAATGGGAAATAATGTTGTACGCAGAGAAATTGAAATTACAATAGAGATAAAATTAGAACACTTTTAGTAGTAGGTGGGCATGGATCCGCAACCACGCTAAAATGCGACACCGCCACCTATGGGCCACGACGGAAAGCTGCAGGCAAGCTAAACTGGCACTCCCCGATACAAACAGCAGACTCACGAAACGACTTTTAAACTTAAACCGATCGCAAATACGCTTGGCAACAATCGCTTTGACCGGTCACGGAGCTTTCAACAAGCACCTCCACAACCTGGACATAACGGACAGCCCACTGTGCAGAGCGTGCATGGAGGTCGAGGAAACGTCCGCGCATGTGCTGCTGGACTGCAAGGTGCTAACGGAGACTAGACTAAGTACGGTAGGTGACGGTAAGTGCCTTCCAGGAATTTTTGAGAAGCCACATCTGGTGGCAAAATTTATGGAAGAGCTGGGCTGGTTCTCCCCCTGACAAATAGAACTTCACGCAAAGGGGACCCAACTAGAGAGGTCTGATTGCGGATAATAGCCCGTATACAAGTACAAGTACAAGTAGTAGGTGGGCATTTTTAGAAGTTTTTTTTTCACTGCGAATGTTTAAAGTAAAAGGGTACAGACACTCTCTCCATACAAACGAAGTCGACTGTTTCCTCTCTGGATAATGACGCTAGCACAAATATTTTTGTGCCATAAAACCTATAACTCCTATAATTTTTTTCATTTTCTAATTATCATAGAAATTAAGATTTAAAATACAAAACATAGGGGCATGGTCATGGCAGTTATAAGTTTTATGCAACTAAAATATTTGCTTTAGTGTCATTATCCAGGGTGAAAACAGTCGACTACGTTTGTATGGAGAGAGCCCCCGTACCCTACGGGGGCTCTCTCCATACAAAAGTCCTCTTAAGTTATACCAGCTAATTATATGGCAAATTTTAGCCATGCATTGGCAAACCAATGCATGCAATGAATGACGGACTGACATATCAACACGGCTCAAAAGCTGTGTTGATATGTCAGTCCGTCATTCAAGACTTGAATTTAATACAATTATTTGTGCCTCTTTGTAAAGCGCCCCGAATTCGTATTTGGGGACAGGCAGAAATTTTGATTCCTTTATGTTGAGGACAGCATTCGAGGATAGGCACGATTGACCCAGAACACAAACGTCAAACAAGACAGAGATTTTTGTAAGTAAAAAATTTTTTTGCGAAAAACAATGTGTTACCCTGTTGTCCGAGTCTACTTCTGGTAAAATAAATAAAGTCTTTGGTTGTACGATTTAAAGCAACGGACAAAATAGGTATTTAGCTATTCTAGCTTATCTAAAATAGATTTAAAACAGAAGATTGTATTTGACTTTGGCGATATCTTGAACTTACCTGTCCACTTGCTAATCTGTCCAGCTGAGAATCTGTCCAGTTGCTACGGACTGCAGAAAACTATGAAGTTAACTTCCTAAGGTTATGTTTTAACAACAACAGATGGGTTTAAATAAAATATCAAAGTTTTTAAATAATAATTTATTTCTTACCTTACAATAAATATTCGTAACATGCAATCACGTACTCTAACACGTAATATAAGCGTATTTAATGCTACCAAAAACAAATAGAAAACAATGTGTTATCAAAATATTCATACATGGTATAGTCTATTCTAGAAGTAGCGGGAAAACCGGTCATTGACCTAAGGAAAAGGTTCCTAATTCGATTTTTCTGGATAGGTACTTCGAAAGAATGAATTCAAACTGTTTTTCTGGATACCTCATAAGATAGAATTAAAACTTGAGAAACTCTTATGCATAACTTAGAATAATCTGTTTTATTTTTAAGCTGATAAGCTGATCTTTAAAACATTTAATTTCTGAAGAAAATTATGAATTGTTTTGGGTATTAAGCTGTTTCTTTGAAACATTTGATCGTGAAGGTGGAGATCTAAAAATGGTAGAGTCAAAATATCTTAACAAGTTCAGTGAATTACATGTAAAAGAAAAGAAAAATAAAGAAAGAAAAACATTTATTTGACATCAACATTTTTTCTTCATAATGTTGTGAAACTGAAATAAATTGTCTCGTGAAACGGTTCTAGGCTGTCCTTTAAACTACAGATTGATACTATGCTGTATTTATCCTTCTGTAGTTTGTAAAGGGTTTAATGTCATTGTCCGATTTTTCCGCCGCTTTTGGAATAGACTATAGTTTACAATCAGTGCACTCTATTTTATACACATTATTATTATTATTTATAATCCTACGTTTTAATGAAAATTATACATGGAATGATTTTTATTGTAATAATAAATAAATAAATAAATAATAAATATTTCAGGACATTCCACACATCGCCATCTAGCCCCAAGCTAAGTAACTAGACTTGTGTTATGGGTGCTAGATAACGGATATACTACTTATATACTTTTTTTTTTGTAAATATATACTTATAATACATAGAAACAACCAGACCACAGACAAATATCTAAGCATAAATACTTGTCTGAGGCGGGAATCGAACCCACAACCCTGTGTTTGGCAGTCCGGCATGGTGACCATTGTGCCAACTGGGTGTAATGGGGAATGTTTCTTAAAAAACACTAGTTTTAAACTCGATGGCGTTTGAATGCACTGGTCAATAAAATATAGGTATTTTTGAGAGAGGCCATCTAGAAGTGATTTTGGAACAGATTTTTTTTCTATAGATTATTCCCCATTTATAAGTTGCTAGTTTTAAAACTACGTCATTAAAAAAATGGTAGGAAAATAAAAAAAGATTTTTTTCAACAGATGCAGTCAATTTAGAAAAATATTATTTTGGCTTCTTCGTTGGGATTAAAAAAATATTTTCTTTAAAAAAATATGGCACGATAATAGAGAGATGTGAAAAGTTAATAAGATGGCGCCACTGTCGCTGGTGCTTAGAAAGAGAAGGGGGAATGTGACGACCTATTTCTTTAAAACTACACACAACTGCTGTTTTTAACCAACGTTATTTTACTTCTGGGAAAACATCTTTTTTACACCCTTTATTTATATCTAAACTTAGCCTTAAGTAAAAAAATGTTAGTCCATATCCATCGGTCAGTCATGGCAATAACTTTTTTTCATTTCAATTATGACTTAGCGCTGCTTGCACATATACCCAGCAATTTCAGTGAATTCGGACGATAAATAGTAAAAAATATTCAAATAAAATTGTGACAACTGCGGGATTATGGGATCATTTTTTTAGTACCAAGTAATTCCGCAAATGGCGCTTGAAATATACAAATTTAAAAAAAAGCACCAGCGACTAGACGCCACTTATCGGAGTAAAAACTCAACCTCATTGTGTTAAAATGCTTACTAACTATAACTTGTGAAAAATCTATATTTGTTTCAAAATTTCTTCACAGTAAAATTGATACATAATCTTGTAAAATAAGTATGTATTAAAAAACCTAATTATTGCACATATTATAAGCCGGTCTATGTCAAATTCTATATAAGAGAAAAAAGTTGTGTCAAAAAAATCTTAATTTTAATGTCAAATCTTGATCTAAAATGTGAATAGAATTTTAGATTTTTTTAGAATACAGATTAACTAAGATTAAGTGGCACATTTAGGCTAAGGGTTCCGTACTATTTATATATTTATTTTGGTAAATAGGTTAACTAAAAAAATAATTAGTCCCAATTGCGTCAATAGCATCTTTACATTTAAAAAAACTGGAAGATATTTATGACCAGTATACATACAACGAAGTTTCTAAAGACGAGGCTGTATGGGGGTCACTTTGCAGTCTTTACCCTGACCAGATAAAATAAAAATATAATCTGAAGAGATTATATTTTTATAGTCGGCTTTATAGTCACGTAGTCTATGGTCAAGACCACGGACTACGTGACTATAAAGCCCGCCACCTATCGAGCGATTAGGAACTAAAATCCAAACTAGTATTCCTCATTAAGTGAATTAGTAAGTTACGGAACCCCAATATTAAAAAGAATTAAAACAACCATTTTGACCAGTTTCAATAATATATCTAAAACTTAAATTCTAAACAGATCTGTGCAACTTTGTGCTTCTCAAATAAATAACGAATTAAAAAATTGCACTTTATAGGCCATTATGTATTGAATAAAATAATCTATTAAGACGGTACCCAAGCACTGCTTTTTCCAAACAAACGTATTCACCTATTAACTTCCTGAATAACACCTTTAGAGTAATCATTATGTATACATAAAATAAAGTACATATACATATAATAAATTTGTAGAGGTAAAAAAATATTTAGAAAAATTTTTTTTATTTTATTATAGCGTTCCTCATTAAGAAAGCAAATAGGGAAATATTTTTGTATGGAGAGAGCAATAATCGCGTGCCCTCTTAAATTAAAAAGTCGTTGTTAATTAAATTAATATAATAAAAAAATGGCAAGAATTAACATCACTAATATTATGGCCATTTGCAACAAAATGCGAAAACCTCCATTTTACTAATCTTAGGGGTTTTGCAAGAATATTAAATCTAGACTTTATACAAGTCCTGTCTTAGGGTTCCATGCACAAAGGGTAAAAATGGGACTTTATTACTAAGAATACACTGTCCGTCCGTCAGTCCATTCGTCTGTCTGTAGCTCATGAACCTTTATAGCTAGACAGTTGAAATTTTCACTGATTATGTATTTCTGTTGCTGCTATAACAACAAATATTAAAAACAGTAAAAAAAAACAATTGTAGTTTCTATATAACACGGTACGGAACCTTTCGTGAGCGAGTCCGTCTCGCCCTTGGCAGGTTTTTAACTACTTTTTGTATGGATCCAGTCTATGTATAATAAAATCGAGATTTTTCATTTTTGCTGCATATGGCTCTTAAAATAATAATTAACCACCGCGCTTAGAAACATTTCTTAGTAAAACTTAGTTAATCAAAGCTTTGTAAGTTACATTTAACGTTAGCGAAGTAATAAATAAATATTACAGACTGTGTAGACACCGCCATCTAGCCCAAAGCTAAGCTGTGTAGACACCGCCATCTAGCCCAAAGCAACTAAGCTTGTGCTGTGGTGGCTAGATTACGAATACAATACTTTAAGACTTTTCTTTACGTACGTACGGTCGGCTGCATAATTGTAGACCCACCGTAGCTCCAAAACAGCTCTTATAAGAATATTTTCAACACAAGCAAGATTCTAGACACCAGCTTTAGTTGAAGTTTAAAGTCGTCTAACTCGTGAATTTATCAAACAAAAATATTAGAATGAAAACATTCCAATAATAATAATTTTTGAACTCTACCGGGGGCTGCAATTATGCAGCCGAACTGTACATAAAGAAATACCGAGACCAAAAACAAATATTTGTATAAAAGTTTGAGGCGGGAATCGAACGCGTAACCTTCCAATTTGACCGTCGATAAAGCATTGATTATTACAAAAATTCGCTAAGGAACGGTTCCGAGGGCAGCGGTAAGAGTATTATGACCCTTATTGCAAGGTCTACAAAATAATGTTCCTATTATTATTAATTTCAAATTCGATTTATAATAAAAAATAATATATTATATAATTTCACTGGACGCGTATAAATATTGCATTCCAATTTAAAATCTACAGAAATATTAAAAAGAAAAGAAACATTTTGTTAATTTGGATTTTTGTTTGTAATGAACCACTGGACCGATTTTCATAAAACTTTTAAGGAATCAATGATTTATAATAGCCATGCCAAGTTTTACGAAAATCGGTATTAACATAAGTCTCAATACAAACAAAAACTTTACTTTTTTATCTTTATAATATTTATTATTTATATACAGGGCTATTGATAATTAGCTATGAAAGTAGAAAGAAATTATGTTCTATGTTTACGAGATATCCGCCATTTTTAATTTTTTTTTAATGTAACTCTCTTCTCTATGCTTTTTGGTGCCAAGACTACAAATGAAGGAATTATTCTAATCTGTTTTTGGATAGTATTCCAGGATGAATTGCTTTAAAATTGTAATATGCCAAAAATAGAGAAGGGAATTAAATTTTTAAATTTTGAAAATGGCGTTTATCTCGGATACCGAGAGACTTTCATAGAGCATAGCTTTTATTTCTCTGAACCGGCACAGTGTCCTTTTAGGTGCCCGTTTATCCATTCATTATGGAACATCCTGTATATGCGACGAATTGAAAAACTTCTTTTATTAAAGTCGTTTAAAAATAACGTTTTTAGAGGCGGTATTAATATAATAATAGTAGTTTTAGAAGTCCACGGTTGGTCTGCAATTCTGTTGCCAAATAAACAAAAGTAGCCCCGACTGGTCGTATAGCTAATTATTCAATAACCCTGTATAGAAAAAAAAACCCCGACTTATCAAGTCACTTGATTTACAGATTTTTTAATCGAAAACAAGAATTAGATAATATCATAGCCTTCATATTTGAGTATTTAAATTAAACAGTACGCAGACATTGTCTTTGTACACTTAGTTGCAAATAAAAACGTGCAACTTGTACTATAAATAAATAAAATTTAAAGTAACAGACATCATAACATTCAAAATTTATAACCTAATAAAGGAATTAAAAATAAGATTATGTCATTTTTGTGCTCCTGTAAAAATATTTTTTTGCGAGAATGTCTATTTTTCTTTAAATTACGTTATGAAATAAAAAATATGATTAATGATAAACATTTTATAGTGCAGACAGGGATTTGGTGTCCACATCATACTTTGCTATTAAATATTGTTATTGTAAAGGGCCTCTACGTGTTGGCTTCGGCTCCATGCGTGCTCCTTCCAAAGGCCTGGGGCTCCATAGAACCGTGTTTAATTTTTTTTAAATTTGAATTTTAACCCGATATTTTTCTGATTACGATGCTACTATAGCTTTAAAAAACCGCAAAGTTCATAATATTACTACGTATTGATTAAAATGATTTTACAATGGTCTCTTACATGATATTTATACAGCTAAATATTTTTTTATAAATTAAACTAAAGGTGACGTATGAACTATTTTTTTTTTTCAAAATATAACACTCGGTGCCTTCTACAGCTTCTTTCAATCAGGCATTATTTACAGGCCATAAGTAGGTATACAAAAAAAAAACGGTGTGTACACTTTTCTTGGCCTGTAGAGTAGGTACAGCATAATCTATGAGTTATTTAAGTGTTGTAGAAAAAATATTAATAGCTATTTTTTATTATTATCTTTATTTTGGTAAAGTTTTTACACTGTGAATGACATTTTTTACGACGAAGCGCCTCTTTCGATTGTTGTAATGATTTACTTTTAAAAACTTATTTTTGAATAATCGATATTTTTTAATGTTGAGTTTTTATAACTGAAAATCAGCTGTTTTCGGCAATGAAGACCATTTATGTTTAAAATAGTGGTCGAAACTAAATAAATAAATAAAAAACACAAAGATTAATGACTTCAAACTCTAAACAACTGATTTTTGAGTAAACTTAATCTCAATATTAACAAAAAGTTCGAATTATCAAAAGTTGTAGAACAAAAGTTGATCGTTTAGACGTCTAGAACAAGAACCCCCTTACGTTATTAGACGTTAGAAAAGATTTTAACACATTTAACAACTTTCACTTTGGTATAGTATAATAGTAATCCAAATAAAGTCAAAAATATTTATTCATTTCGAAACATGAATATAAGATCAGCGCTCCGCGGTTTCACCCGCGTAAATCCCGATCCCATGGGAATATCGGGATAAAAAGTAGCTTATGTTACCGTCAATTAATCAATATATCTTCATTCCAAGTTTCATCTCAATCAGTTCCGTAGTTTTGGAGCCTATTCAATGCAAACAAACGATCAAATCTTTTCTCTTTATAATATTAGAAGTATGGATAAAAGCATTATTCCAATGTCCCACAGTGTAAAAACTCCACCCCTAAATATAAAACTACGCGCACTAATCAATAGTAACAAGAGATTTAATGCCATTGTATTAGAGTTTACCCACTTCATAGCATATTGCACTGTGTCAATTTAAACGAGATTTTTTCGTCATTTTTAGCGCGAAATTTTTTATTAGCACTAATAATTTTAATTTTTTTCGTTATTAAATATATTATTTTTATCAAATGTTTATATTAATAAATATATCATAATACAGGCAGTTTTGTGCCACGGCTTTGTTATTATATCCTCATTTACATCTGACCAGTGTGGTATAATCATGTGTGTGTTTAGTCAATTATGGCATGGTCAATTTATGATTTAAGTCAACTGTGGAAAACTGTGATTTAAGTCAATTATGGCATTTTTGTTGTGATTTTAGTCAACTATGGCATTTCCAATAGCAATTTTAGCCAACTAAGGCATTGTCAATTATTATGATTTTAGCCAACCATGGCTTAGTCAACTACGATATAAGCTTCCATTGCCCTTTTATGATTTAAGTCAATTAAATCATTTGCAGGTGTAATTTTAGTCAAAATATAGCATTTTCAATTGTGATTCTAGTTTATGGCATTGATAACTGCTATTTTAGCTAAATATGATTTTAGGTAACTATGACGTGGTCAGTTTATGATTTAAGTCCACTGTAGCATTTTCAACTGTGATTTTAGTCAACTAAGTATGGCATTGTCTACTAATGTTTTAAGTCAACTTTGACATAATCAACTGCTATTTTAGTCAAATATGATTTAAGGTAACTAAAGCATTTTTGACTATGGTTTTGGTCAATAGATTTTTATGATATTAATAACTGTTTGAGACCTAATTAAACATTTTTAAAAGTCATAATCATTTTAAAATTAGTCCTTCCCTGGTCTTATGATTATTTGAAGTTGTTCTATACTGGTATTAATACATGATATCTTATTTTATGTGTAATTTTGTTACCTATGTAATAAGTCTGGGTGCATGCAACGCGTGAAGATGGGTGGCCAAAGGCGGCTGGTGGCGTGGTTCTGCGTCTGTGGGCGCCCAATCCTGGAGCCGCGCCCCCCCGGCCAGCCGGTGTGTTAGCCGATGGGCGATACTGAATCCGCCACTGCCTTCTAGCTGTGTTAGGACTATTATTACTTGTCTGAAAGGAAATAAGTTATTTGTTAGACTAGATAATACGATTACTAGCAGCGCTCCGCGGTTTTACCCGCGTGACTCTCGATTCCCTTGAAATATCTGGATAAAAAGTTGCCTATGTTACTCCCAATGAATCAATGTATCTTCATACCAAGTTTTATTAGAATTGGTCCAGTAGTTTCGGAGACTGTTCGTTACATACAAACAAACAAAAATTTACTCTTTATAATATTAGTGTAGATAGCTTTTGCCCGCGACTTCGTCCGCGTAGAAGTAGATTGGACCAAGGAATCACGTTGTCCCATACAAAATTCCCCCCCCCCCTTTTTCACCCCCTTAGGGGTGGAATTTCGGAAAATCCTTTTTTATCCGATGCCTACGTCATACAAAGAACACACCCTCCAAGTTTCAGGTCTCTACGATCAGCGGTTTAGGCTGTGCGTTGATCCGTCAGTCAGTCAGTCAGTCAGTAGTTCAGGACAAAGCATTTTATATGTATAGATTAAATATTCGTTTGATTTGCATTTGTATGTATGCAGCAGTTTTATTTTAAAATGAAAGCTGTGGCCTATTCGTTTTATTCAATGACAGATTCGTTAAATACCGGCCATTTTAAATTATCTAAGCCTACTTGATTTTTGTTCACCAATCAAACGCGAGCATTCACAATTTAGGCTATGACGAAAATAAAATCATGGCCTACAAGTTTTATTTAAATCAAAGTCTACTAGATTTTTGTTAACCAATAGAATGCGTCATACAGCAGGTATGAAAGTTAAAATACCAATCAGATGTGTCATTCAGCGGGTTGAAAGTAATACTTTTGCACCCTAAAGCGGAAACGTTTAATAGTACATTGTTACCCTAGGTGTGAAAGTCACTCATTGAGACCCGAGACGGAGTTTGGCGCCCGAGCGTAGCGAGGGCGCTAATAGTTCGAGGGACTTAATGAGTCTTTTACCCGAGGTGAACACTGTGCTTTTCATTACGAATAATACATAAAATTCTTCCTAATAACTAGAGTAAATGAGAAACTCCATACGTACTCCATACTACCTGATCCTCATTATGTAGTGTTTTTTTTTGTTTTTGTACAACGTATTTGAGTACTAGTTAATCCAACACTGGGAAATGACGGGAGTACTAAACTGTGGCAGTATGCATGAGCCGTGCGAAGCCATAATTGTTATTCTTTGGTGTTACCTACAGCAAGGAGGTTAGGTTTTTGAAGTTCATAATGCGTAATGATACTGATACTGGCTACAAGCAGATTGTACAAGCCGCGCGAAGCCATAATTTGACATGACACCTGTCAGTGAAAGCGATTTTCCCTAGGGCTGGAAGTTTTTCTTTCTACACGCTCTTCAGGCACCTTTAGACCTACTTTCAGAGTATGAGTAATGAAAACTACTTTTTGTGGAGATAAACAAGGTTGAAAGCGACCCTTTCCGAACAGGTGTAATGAAATGGAACATTGAGTCATTAGAGGGCAAAGCATGAATCCTGGTTTTTTTCTAGTTTGCATTTACGAGGCTTTACCAATGCGTTGAACAAATTCGGGTAAAGATGCGGGTTCGAATCTAGCCGGGATGAAGTTTTATAATGTACATAAATATTGTGGGACACTTTACATAGAGCCATCTAACCTTAAGCTAAGTAAATAGGCTTGTATTATGGTGGCTAGACAACGGATAGAATACATTATATACCTTTCTTTTATAAAAAAAATACTTAGTTTAGTTTAGTTTTACGGGGCTGTTTCCGCACTTAGCCTCATTATTTAGGCCATTGTGAAAAAAAAAACTTAATATACACTAATATATACATAACAAATATCTGTACATAAAGATTTGTATGAGGTGGAAATCGAATCCACACCCTACTGCGGCACGGAGGTCGTCTAAAAGATATTTACCTATGTAACGGTGGTACAGAGTCTATTGTCTTCAATTCTCCTCTTGTAGAGACGACGTTGTAACTCTCTTGGCAATCGCATTTTACGTGAATCCACTTGTCCGTGTGTCTGTTCTCGACCATCACCACTAAGCCGGCCCAGCCCTGTACAAAAAAATAATATTGGTAATCAAAAAAATAATATTGGTAATCAAAGTAATTTTTTTTATATTTAGTTAGAAAGATTCGCATGAGATCAAATTGAATCGTCTTAAAACAAAATTAGGATGTGTCCTAAATACAAACTTTTTTTCGATCTTTAAAAATAATTAAATTTTAAAATTAAATTAAGTCAATAATTTTTTTACTAACTCAAACATTACATTTTTTTGAGATTGACACAGAACATTTTTGTAATTCGACTATTGACATGTCTCTTGGTTGTACGGAACTATGGCCGGCCCTTGGCCAAGGACAACGGCTGGCCATAGTTCCATATAGAGCGATTCAGAACTTAAGGCATAATTAAAATAATTATTAACAATATGCTACTTACCTTAGTCAAATAATAAGCTGTCATCCCCTGCCTGCCTTCATGTCTCTGACCTCTAGCTAGAGTCAACCCAATGATGGCGTCAGCCAGTATATGCGGGTGTAATGGCGGTCTCTCAACCACTAATGGCTTGGAGCTGTGTGCGGCCAACACGTGGCGTGGCCAAGACCCACTATCGGCCAGTTCTAGGCCAGTATGCCAGTGGTTGAAGGCCAGGCACACGACTAGGTAGAAGCCTTTCTCTAGCATCTTGTGGCAACCAACAAAGCCTCTTACCTGAAAAATTGAAGTTGATTTATTGGATAATAAGGAAATAGTAGTATACTTTGTGTCACTGGGGTGTAAAAATAGATTTTCAAGTGTGCTGAAAACCATACAATGTTTAGAGAAAGACCCGAGTGAAAAGAAATAATTTTTGTAATCTAAATATGCTAGCTGAATTAATATTCAACTATCATGCAGCCAGATATTTCAAAATTATCAAATTGGACTCGATTTTTGTTGACCAATTTTAAAAGGTTCTTCTATGGACGGGAAAGTTATTGGTCAATTAAATGCGTTCTTTTGCAGGTGGTAAGGCCAATCAAGGGGGTCTTTCAAAGTTGAGAAACCGATCGAATTCGTCCTTCAGGCCCTCACTCATACGGCTCAAAAAAAAACTAAAATTTACTGCTTAACGTGGGGTATAAAGCGAGTAAGCAGACTCTAGCTTATAAATATAATAACTTACTTGTCTTTTACTATGCGCGACTAGTTTACCGATCTGCGCTGTCGGTCCCGATTTAGTACGAAACACGACGACGCATAAATCTAGCTGAGAACGTTGGCTTTTCGCTGAATTTCTGTAAGAAATGCAACAATTTCAATATAACGTTTTCCCATTTACAAGACGATTTTTTTGACGTCAATGAGGCGATATTAAGCGTAGTGCAGACTAACAACATGTTGGAACCTTATAAACCCTAGATGCCCCTGAGGCAGGAATCAGATCAGAATCAGAATCAGCCCCTTAGACAAGATTACGTTTTATTAGCGATATCGCCAATCGACAGATATTTTTGTATGAAATTGACATAAGATAAGTCTTCTTTTTTTATCTCTACCGCAAGACCACGTGCGTGACTTTTCGTTAGCCTATCATATTTTGTATTTCATACACAATAAATATAAAATCTGTCGATTGACGATATTGATAATAGAAAGTAGGTACTTAATCTTGGTAAAGGGGGGAGAATCGTAATCTTCATTTATCCAGAAAGCAGTTTACAAGTGGTGTTAGTAATTGATGATGATGGTGATGTCTCCTTGATCGATTTCGGCCACAGTAACTATTTCTGACTAACTATGCAGAAGTTGACGAGCTTCGATGTTCAGCAGGTGATGTTGGAATGAGCTAAAATCCAAAACTTAATAGCGACTGATGTCATCTGCGAATCGGAATCGGAATTGGCAGAACTGCGCGAGGTAGGATGCAGATGTACTCCTAACACGCTATTACGCAGTGACTTCAAAGCTAACAAATTAGATCCACTAACTTCAGAGTATTTCATCCGTACCTCTGTCCCTCCTGAAACAGCGTGAAGTCAACTTCAGTAGGATGCGTGGCTGTTAGCAACAGACACGTGAGATGCCTGGTGGAGGACAGCGGGGGCAGGATGCCGGCGAGCCGGACCTCGTGCCATCCCACGCGGACTTTACATATGTCTATACAGTCGAAATATCTGGAACAAATACCAATTTGAAGTTCACCTTGCGTTCTTATCCTGCAGAAGAAACAGGATAAAATAGGGAATTCTTATCCTGATTAAAGTGCGCGATTCGAGGCTACATATTGGGTTTTCTCTGAAAACCAACGCTGCAGCCAAACATGCTTGGCTTAGTGACCAGCCGCCTCTTCAGGTGTAGTGGTTACTTACTTGAGACTATCATCGAATTGTATCTAGAATACGCCATAATCTGTGTGCCTAGCGTGACTGCGCTTCCTTCTGGCTTGTTTCGACCACTTAGGACAGCTGTGCAACCAGGCGCCCCTTTAAGTGTAGTGGCCCCAAGGATACTTACTTGAGAACATCATCGAATTGTATCCAAAACACGCCATGATCTGTATGTCTAGCATGACTGAGCTTCCTCCTGGCCTCCTCCGTCCACCTGGGACATCCGTGCGACCAGGCGCCTCTCCAGGTGTAGTGGCCCCAAGGGTTCCGCAGGCGGAGCAGACGGGTCGGGTTGCCCCCCGATTCGGAGTCTAATTCGACGACATCAAGGACGGAGTACGCATGTCGGGGGCGGAGGCCGAGACGTTGGTATTCTTCTTCGTCAACCTGAATGGAAAAAATTCGTTGCGTAAAAAATTTGAATTATATTGGATAGCATATAGGCAATAATTAATACACTATTTTTCGGGTATGGAGCCAAAAGGCACTTACCTTCATATTTCCACCACCACAGCTAGCCCCCATGAGGAAACTGGCCTGCCTCGAGGACAACAGCTGGGCCCATACCAGATCCCGATCCAGCTGTTCAAGAGGCACCCCACCAGCCGCGCTTCCGCCCATGCCGCCGGCCTGCAGGCTCACTGACTCGCAGGGGGCACCGGTTAGGGTGCAAAGACCTGGAGCAAAATTATGGCCAAACTAAATATAATGCCTCTATGATTTTCCCAATCCTATCCCAACAATACTATAAATGCACAAACCGGCCAAGTGCGAGTCAGACTCGTGTAAATAGTCGCTGATATTATAAGAAATAAGATTAAAGTAAAAGTTAATTAGTTACCTTCAATAGCTCTGCCGGAAACCAAAGCTTCGTAGCACCCGTGTAATTTGGCAACAGCTTTCTCAATCAGCGGGACCCATAGTTGTTTTCTTTTAGCCTAGAAAAAAACAAAAATCTATAAGTTTTCAGCAATTATTAACAAAGGAAAAACACAATCCATAATTTACTTAATCATGGTTGATTATCTTTAGTTGACTACCATAACAAGCATAATCGCTTAGTTTGGAAATAGGCGGCGATGTAGTGATGTTGTATAGTAAAACTTCATCAGTTGAGCAGTAGGACATAGTTTGTATTACTGAACATTTAATGCTCTATAGCTCAACGAATATATTGCTCAACTTAGTTGATCACTAGGTCATCCTGTTTTAAAATCAATACGGTACATGGTTTCCCAGCTAGGACTTTTCAGCTACAACGGCCATCAGTTCTACAAAAAAAGTGGCTGTCTGTAAGTCGGTTTACGGACGATAATTTTATGTGATAACGTCATAAGAAAACATTGATGAAATAATACGTTGCTATGGTTACCTATCATGTCAACAGAACCTGACACATAACCATTTTGCATACTTCAATACGGTGACTTTGTCAATAACGTAACGTAACTCATGACGTCACACTTTTTTGTGAATGCCGGTGTTCATCGATTTATAAAACGTTATCACGTCAAAATCTAACCTGTGAATAAACCAAATGTCCCTTCTTATTGGCCGGTAATAGATCGTCAACAGTAACAGTGAGCCATCGTCCATCTTTGCACAGTCGGAGCTGGTAGGCACCCACTCGGGGCTCACTGCGGACCACCACGCCGCGGACTAGGGACGAACGTTCCGCTAGCACTGCTAGGGCAGATAGCAGCCAGCAGTTGCCTAGGACACCTGGAATTCAGTTCCAAAATATGTTGTATATTGAAATACATTGCAACTAATTATTGTGTTTTGCGATTATTAGACTGTTGATTTTAAGAACTGAAACATGGCATTCAGGACAGTGATGTCACCACAACGTCTGTTTTAAACCGGGAAAAAATACAAAACCATCATGGCGACAAAGAGTTGTGAGTGACGTCATCCGTACAAATTATCCTACTATTATGTCAAAGTTTGTATCTGTGTTTGTTACTCTCTCACGCAAAAACTACTGAAACGATTGCGATGAAACACTATGTAAATAGCTGGAGTCCTGAATTAACACATAGGCTACTTTTTATCTCAAAATTCTCAGGGGATCGGGACTTACGCGGGTTAAAACGAAATGAATAAAATGTATATTAAGAGCTTTGTAAAAAAAAACTAGCGAACAGTGGGAACATTACTAACCCTGGGATATATCAGAAGGTCTAGGATCCCTGAAGACGGCCCACGGCAGCCTCGGATCCGCGTCCACGTGTATCTGATGGGGACGGAGCCAGCGCGCCGCCGCACCGGTCTCAGGCGCACCGCTGTAGTACAGCGAGCGTGGTGATGCAGGAAACGTCGAGTCCACGTATTGTTCACCAGTCTGTGAATCAACAACAGATATGGTGGATGCTCCTTAAACCGTGATAGGACCTGTCTTCATGTATGGATCGGAATGCTGGGCCGTGGAGAAGAAGGATGAGAGAAGATTACATGCAGCGGAGATCAGAATGTTGAGATGGATGGGTGGAGTAACGAGGATGTATTAAATAAGGAATGAGTATATTAGAGGAAGCCTGAAAGTAGCAGTTACTAAAAAAGTAAAAGGGAACTGTTTGAGTTGGTATGGACATGTGATGAGAAGAGAAGAGACGCATGTGACTAGAAGAGTGATGGGTATGAATGTAGAGGGATGGAGAGGAAGAGGACGACCTAAGAAAAGATGAATGGACTGTGTGAGTCAAGACATGAGAGAGATGGATGTGAACGATGAGATGACGACTAATAGGAATAAATGGTGAAAAATGCTGAAAGAAGTTGCATGCCCAATTTTGACAAAAAATAAAACTGCATCAATAGATTTTTGGAGAAGAAAATCACTGACTCACTACCTGATCACGAAATCACATAAACAACAAGTGCTAGGAGTTTTGTATAAGGGTTTCTTTTAGGACGTAGGTGCTTACTGAGACGGGATTTTGTGACTTTTTTTATATAGATTATTTTTGTGGTGGATTGAAGATTAGATTCGATCGCTTACCGCAGCGCACTGCGCCAACACCTCCTGCCACTGTGTCCACGCGTGGCTTTCCTCGCTCAGACGTAGAATTTCCATCGGCATACTGTCCTGACGTTCACTATCTGATCCATCAGCTGTATAAATAAAAGTTTTTTATGTACATTAGTCCCAAAACTGTTTGTGTAATACTATTTCTCCTTCATTCTCATTTACAACTGGTAATTAAAATTATTGTTTACATTTCGCATTTCGATTTTTCAGCACTGTTACAAGCGCCATTTCACGAGACTTATAGATAGCTCCAAACGACCATATCGTAAATCCAAACTAATAATATCATAAATCCGAAAGTTTAAAAAAGATATAAATATTGCAGGACATTTCACACATAGCCATCTAGCCCCAAGCTAAGTAACTAGACTTGTGTTATGGGTGCTAGACAACGGATATACTACTTATATACTTTTCTTTTGTAAATATATACTTATAATACATAGAAACAACCGACCACAGACAAATATCTAAGCATAAATACTTGTCTGAGGCGGGAATCGAACCCGCAACCCAGTGTTGGTCTTGGTTGCGGGTTCGATTCCCGCCTGGGTCGTCAAATGGGTAGTTTGTCTATATTTTATTTGTCTGTCTTCTCGGTCAAACGATTGGACGGTCCAATCGTTCCCCTAGGCAGAAGGACATAGGATCAAAAGGACATAGTAGTACTTACGTTGGTCATCGTCGCACATGACGTGCGAGGCCGCTGGCGGCAGTAGCCTCGGCCGCAGCGAGCGACACATGTCGCACGCGCCGCCTCCGCTGTTCACGTACGTACATTCAGTACAAGACCATGATGCCTCCGTTTTGCGACTTTCATTCCTGTCATTAGATAAACAAATAATATTAAGTAATTAGTAATAATTAATAGTAATTGGATTTCGATGTTTTTCTACACCGTAAGGCTATGCTGATGATGCACCGTCAGTAAGGCATCTTTCGATATCGATGTCAAAAGATGCCTTACTGCAATACATCGATGAAGTTCATTAATGTGCTCTATCTCGTGATTGCCGCCAGTCTAGGTCACCAAATAGAGTTGCCACTGACCACTGTCTTGTCGCAAAAAACAAATACGTCCTTCCTCTTCGGCGACCCGTTGGACACTGAGTGAGTGAGGGGCTTAAACGTATACATTTTACTGGCAACTGTGGCTACGTCGCCAGGACGCCAGAGCATCCAATCTCCACAAAGCGCCTCGTAGGTCATGGCTACGCTTCTAAACTGGCGACGTTGCCACTCCGTCGCCAGGTGAGTTATCTTCCATACATTTCAATACAAATGAATTGGCGATGTCGCCAAGGCGTTCCGGTGAGGCAAGGCCCTTAGGTACAATGGCCTTATCGCTAAAAGCGATCTCTTCCATAAATAAGGAAGGGGATGGGTGGGTTTTGCATAGCGTAATAGGAATGATAAGATTGAGATTTAATGTTACAAAAATATGTGCGTAAATGTTACAAAGTACTTGGGTTCCGGAGGCGGTGTCTTGTGATGAGACCCGCGTCGTTTCAACGCGGGCGTGTGACGCGAGCTGCGCCGCGGGGACGGGCTGCGACCTGCTGATATTTAAACATACAGTCAGCCGTTACTAAAATTAAAATTACTATTATATTACTGTAATAGTAATTTTAGAATTCTACGGTTGTTCTCCACCACCGTAAAGTCCGAAAATGACTATTACTGGAATGTTTTCATTCTAATAATGTTTATCTAATACTAAACTTCAACTCGAGCAAGACTTCAACTCGTGAGTTGAAAGCATTCTAATAATAGTAGTTTTAGATGTGGGTATGCAAGTTTTTTTGTTTGATTGTACGCAAAGTGAAAGTAGGCTGCGAGGAAATGGAATCGGTTTTCTGCGTTTTCTTTGACAGGGTCATCAAGTGACGAGTGAACAGATATCTTCAAGACGCGCGTGCTACAACTTAGCTGACATTTTATTTGTAAAAAAGGAGTCCGTATCTCAAAAGGTAAAAAAGTTACCCTTATAATTTTATTTTAAGGGTAGTAACAGAGTTATTGAATATATAAAACTTCCTTACCACCAGAGCAGTTCCCGTCGGCAGTAGAGACGCCATGTTTGGGTACAGGTGGAGTCTTGCAGGCGAGGCAGTTCGCAGCCGACACCGGGTTCTGGAGTGTACATGATGTACACGACCTGGTACATCACGGGATAATTCAAATTCGCATTCACATTAATTTCAAAATCAATTGACCAATTGCAACGTCTTAAAACATGTACTGTTGGATTGAATGGGACTAGCAGATATTAGAATCAGGACAATAGGTGACGTCAATAGCCTACCAAATTTTTTTGAGAAACCACATCTAGTGGCAGTTTTTATGGAGGAGCTGGGCTGGTTCTCCCGACAAGTGGATCCTCACGCAAAGGGAACCCAACTAAAGAGGTCTTATTGCGGAAAACACTTCGTATACAACTACAACATCTTAAAAAACTAAGGAGGTGTGGCTTCGGAATGCGCCCTACAATGAGAAGCCTCAAGAAACGGTTGATCTCCTAATTGGTCCATACAGATCTCATTTTAAATCAGGTCTTATCGCCCCCCTGGACTAGGCGTTCCGTCAGGGAATCCTTTGAGAGTCAACCGTGTCTTGAGGGTTCTTCTTGTTAGTTGGCGCGTTCCGAAGTCACAAACGAAAGTCAGAGTTTTTCCTGTGGTCCAAAGGTCTGGACGAAAGTGGATTTAGTTAATCTAACTTCTTTGTTAGAAGGACTTTATCCATGTCAAAACTCACCAAAAATTATGTGTATGTGGTTTAGTTGCTGCACAGGCGGCGCACACGGCCGCGTTCGTCTCATTCACTAACGTACATCGGCCGCAGGACCACGTCTCACATATACCTGCCACTGGTGGACTCGATTCTGTAATAGACAACAACAAACCAACGACCCCCGGTTAGCTGTACTGACCAACTGAGCTAAGTGGGCTTTCAATGCAGCTTATTTTGATCGAACATCACTTAAGGTGAAACGAAATGATTGTTTAACCATTGAATTATGGCAAGACAATACTTGATATAAACAAACTAGCTGCGCCCCTCGGTATCACCCGCGTAACTCCCGATCCCGTGGGAATATCAAAGTAGCCTATATAGCCTTCTTCGATAAATGAACTATCCAACACAAGATGAATTTTTCAATTCGAACCAGTAGTTCCTGAGATTAACGCGTTCAAACAAACAAACAAACTCTTCAGCTTTATAATATTATCCGTTTTTCTAGATTACAATTAAAACGATAGTATTTCGTGAACTATACCCTTTCCAATCGTTTATTTAAGTTTTGACAGCTCTAATACTTACTCAAATAGTGATACCCAGACCCGTTACCGATTCGATTTCTTTCATCGATCGATTTTATTCATGAAGAAGTTTTAATCGATTTGACACACTCATTATTTTGTAGTTGTTCCTTACAAGTAGGTACCGCAGTTCATCCACATGCTTTTTATTTGAACCAACTACAGTAAGTCCAAACGATTACTTTACATTCAATAATTTGCAACGAATATATTCGATCCCATTACTAGGTACGAAGTACGATGGACCTGTTTTCATTACACAAATTAATTATGCATTAAAACAGAGACATTTAGGGCATTTTAATGCAAAATAATAAAGGTTTTTACGTGATTAGATATATAATATAATCACAATAAAATAGTATGTTTTATAAATATAATCGATTTATTTCAAAACCGTTTTTAGTCTGTGGTCATTAATTACGAATGACACATCTCTTAAGTGGGCGGAGCCCGTCCATGAAGTACAGTTTTACCTGTAGTACATTGTATCAAAAATTATTACTAAACTTTATGTGCGTGATCTGTCAAAAGTTAAATAAACGATTGGAAACACTATAGATGTAGAAAAAAAATATAAGCATTTCATTTTTTCATTTTCTTCTTCAGCATCTGAGGCCATTCATATAGGAACTTCAAGAACCTAACCTCCTTGCAAACACGTAATTTATGTTCGAACTTTTGCCATTATTCTTTATGCTTGTTTAGTATTATAAAAGTCCCGATTTAGTGGAAATATCGGAATGAAAAGTAGTCTATGTTGCTCTCAAGGATTCAATGTATTCTCATACCAAGTTTCATAAAAAACGTTCCAATAGTTTCGTTTTCAATGGAACCTATTCGTTACAAACAAACATAAAAAATGTAGACAAGAGATTGATTTCGATTAGGGCATTGACGATTTTTGGAGACTTAAGAGGAAAGGGTACCGGGGTCTCTCTTCATACAAAGTAGTCGACTGTTTTCTCCCCGGATAATGACATAAGAGCAAATATATTTTTTGCATAAAACTTATAACTGTCATGACCGACCATGCTCCTATGTTTTTTTGGCACAAAAATATTTTTATTATTCAGGGAGGAAACAGTCGACTACGTTTGTATGGAGAGAGCGCCGGTACCCTTTCACCTTAAGAGAGTTGGGTTTCTTTTTTGGATTATGCATCCGGAGGCATTATGAGACCTAGATAAGTTTTAAAACAAGGTAACTTTGCACCAAGTGATCTTTTTTTGGGTAAAATAGGCTTGCATTTGACCTCATCTCACCTGATGGGAAGCGACGATGAGATAGAGGATGTAGCATGCTCTTCTAGAAGGTTCCTATTCACTCTAGACTTGAAGACTTTTTGGCGGCAAGTGATAGATAGATAGGTAGATCTGTGTTTTTACTTACCAACTGCAAACAATAATTCGTCACTATTGAGATCGTGGTCCAAAGATGCGATGGGCACAGTCAACTTCTTAGGCGGTGGGTCGTTACGGTTCGGTTCTGGTGTTTTACTGCCAGTTGCTTCTGATGGTCTACTGAAAAATTGGCGATAGCAATGTATAGATTAGTAGGTATTGGTAAATAAACGCCTTTGTAGCATTAAAACAGTTGATGACGTCAATAGCTCATCTGTAAGGAGTCCCTCGTGAGTCCCTCCATGGCTTTGTATTTTTTTCTGGTAAATTGTTTTGTCCACCCCCCAAGCATGGGCGCAAGGGTGTATACTATCCATGGCAGACAAAACCGGGGAAACGCTTATCCCCGTAATTATTGCCAATATAAGAAACCACAGAGTACATAGAATGTCGTCGCAAACCAACCTAATAAATTAGTTTTTTTATACATCAGTGCTTGTCATTCTTGTCAATGTCATTTGTTTGACTTTAGTTTTGTCTTCCATAAGTCCCCATGCTCTATGCGGGGAACAGATGTCCACGTGTTATGTCAAATGGGGACATACTTATCCTTTCCCCTTTTGCCGTGCTTTGGCAGGTGGACAAAATAATTTTCTCCCTTGATAGAGGACATAATTTTTATCCTTGGCCCATGCTTGCCCTGCAGGATAAAGCATTTTATATATGTATAGATTAATGTCCTTACCTGTGAGTATTGTCATGCAAAGTGACAGCCGCGTGTGGAACCCTTCCGCTCCGACAGACCCCACACCACCGAGCCCACCATGAGTTGTAAGCGAACCAACATTCAGTACATTGCCACATACGGTTCTCAACACCACTGAAAACGACAAACAATTTAAAAAGTCCAAACTCGGAGTTTGCTAAAGATCCATGGAGCGTAGCATGCATCAAGCTTATCAACAGAGTACCACACTGCGCTCCAAAACGGGCATAGCTGATGTCGGCATTAAAACTGCTTATTTTTTTTAAATTCTTTTCTATTCTATCTCAAATGGGACTGGGCGGGTCTTGTAAGCCGTATGCAGCCTGAGACGGGGGTCGCGATCGTCACGCATTGGGTGCTTAAGGTAAAGAAATAACGCCCTGCCCGTGTTGCAAAAGATACTTTTTTTTCTATCTACCTCAATATAACTGGGTGGACCAAGGTTTTTAGAATAATGGAAAGGATAGGGATAGGAGATATGAACTAATGGATGAACGGAGAGATTTTCTTTGTACAGGGTAAATAGTTAAATAACTTAACTGGTGACGTTGATATTCGTAAGTTAAAATTTAAGCTCACCTAGACTGCTGCGAAGGCACTTTAGACGGCTCTCTTGGATTATGCGACACTCTCCCCACTGAAGGCAGCATATTGTAAACTTTAGTACTAGGATCCCTTGGCACAGCACCTATATGCGAGGTCCTAAGACCTGATGCTTCATTCACAGGAGAAACACAATTCGTAGCACCTAATAATTCGTCAATACGGGCGTAATCACCATCACTTAAATCATTCGAATAAACCACTTCGTTTTGCGAATTGCTCATCACTGTCGTCGGATCCTGGACTGATACGTAAGAATATCTGGTACCGTTGTTGTTGACCTGGAGTTGAAGATTAAGGTCTTTGTATTTTCCTTTGTTTGGTAGCGCATATATGACGCCTTCCGTGTTCGTGTCCCAACTGCACTCTTTATCTAACTCCGAATTGTTCTCTTCAATTTTACTCTCGTTCTTCAAGCTGCAATAACTTGCTAGAGACCGTTGGTAGTCGTTCAAACTCCGTCTGCTGGATATGACTTTGCCGATTGGTCGTTCCGCATTCGTTTGTTCCGAGAATGACCGTCTGTAAGTTGGTCGTATTTCAGGAGAGTTTTGTGCACTTATTGATCGACGGAATGAGCTGCCTAGAGTCGTGCTGCCGGTTTGTGGCCAGTCTGGAACTGTTATCATAACACCTCCAGTAGATGGCAAAGAAGCAGCACCTTCTCTGTTTCTACTTTCGTGTCTACTTAACGTAGTGACGCTTAAACCTCTAGAGTTCGGAATTCTAGCCATAGCTATCGCTCGTGGCGAAAGGCATGCTTCACAATGCGTCCTAATACCAGAATTCTCTAAAGTGCATTTGCTGCATGCCCATTTCTTCAAATGCAAAGCTCTACTCTGCTCCCTTTGATAATCTTTAACGTAATTCAGCTCCCAATTGGATTTGCTTTCACACTTTTTAGGTTTACGCGTAACAGTATGCAAACTTCTGAGGAAGGATTCTCTTGGATTCTGACTAGTGTATCTCTCTGAAACCATAAGACTTGTGGGCCTATTGATCGTGCCTTTACTTTCGTCGATTCTCCACCATTTTTGCTGGGAATTTATCACAGATCCATGGGAAAGTGACCTGGTGACTCCATGGGCAGTGTCTGTTAGCTGAGTGGGGGACAGTCTTAGGGATTGAATGTCTAAGTTCAAAGGTCGGCCGTCAGAATATCTCGTTTTGGGCTTATACGATGGGACTGCTAGGGTATTAGATCTTATCATAGTGTTCTCTGTAAGCGGAAAAAAGAATATTACAACCAAGACTAACGTTAGACGCCAAGTTGAATTTTCGGAGTACTATAATTGTCAATTTTTCAAAGACTTTTATACCCGTATTTAGGGTGGTAACTTTGCTGAAACCTCACCAAGACTGTGATAATAAAGTAGGTACCTACTCACCTTGGGCAGACTTATCTTTGTCCGTCATCCCTGATGCTTGATCCTCATCATCAGATAACCTGTGAATAAAAAACAATGAGTTACATCGGTGTTTTAATATATTAGTCCATTGCTCAAGATTCGCAAAGATTCTACCTATATACAGGAGCGTGTTGGGCGATGATGTCGCAGGCTGTGCACCGCCACGCAGCCGAGACGTTCCGTAAGCCGCACGCGCAGCGCCACGCGCGTGACGCCTCCGGGGCCGAACCCACGCACGACCATCCGCTATATAATAAAATATTAGTTACAAAATCAAGCTTATCTGTCTTTTATTGGATACTTTTCGGGGAGTGTGCATTATGAACTGCAGCATCATCTGTTGCATCTCATTTTAACATCTACCGTCATACAATCAGACCTTAGTTGGCCTGACTTTGACACTGATACATGTTGGAAATTCCTAAGACACATTCTAATTGGTTCACTTCATCATTCCTTATCTTTAAGTCATAAGTGAACAGGAGTTTTATACGAAAGCGTGCTACATCTTAGACCGCATCGTCACCATCAGACAGGTGCTCATACGCTTACCAAATATATTGTAAGACTTTTTAGAATACTTTTTTATTGATAAACTGATGACAATGCACAGCTTTAACCGCTGGGACTGAAAACCTAGAATTTAGCACTTGGATTCCTAGCACTAAGAAGGGTGTTCGAAATTCCCATGAGATTAGGAACAAAGCGGGTAAGTCCGCGAGGCATAGCTAGTCCACTAATGTTGATGGTTGCGTTTATGTTTGTTACTCCTTCATACAAAAACTACTGGACCGATTGTATTTAGTTGGAAACCTGAATAAGCACAATATGCACCGATTGGACATACCAGACGTTCTCACGAAGTGTTTTGCTTCGTCATTTCTTATTCGTACTGCAAGGGAATGGAATCGGTTGCCTGAGTCTGTCTTTCCTGACGTGTACAATTTGGGGGTCGCGAGTGAATCTACTTAACCTATCTTCTAGGAAAGCATGCTACATCTTAGGCCGCATCGTCACCTACCATGAGGTAGGTGTGATAATGGTCAAACCGTGGTCTATCATTTGTAAAAAATAAATAAAAAATATAAGCTACATTTTATCTCGATATTGGAATATAAGCGAGTGAAACCGCGGGGCGCAGATAAATATAACAATTGAGGTCAAAAAGTTAGAGGCCATAACAATTGAGGTCAAAAAGTTAGAGGCCAAATACTCACATTCAAGGCAAAAACTTAACCCTCTAAGTAGCCAGGTAAAAAAACACAATATTGCATGTTTTCTATAAAACTACACAGATGTAATGTGTGGCATGCCAATTAACTATATAGGGTGAATTTTTAAATAAGCTTTACAACAATGAGCTGTTGCATCTGATTTGCCATACTTAATAATTTTGTTTCAAGTAATTAAAAAAAACACCATGTTTAGCTGCTTTAAAAATTAAGATTGTGTAAATTTTCTAATAATAATAAAGTGCAAGAGTTTGCTTATTTGTGGAACTATCAGTTGGTTTTCATTTTTTTTTGTATAAGTCCTTATCTTTTTATACAAATGTTTTCTGATCCCTTCTGGTATATACCTTAATTAGTATTTGTTGATAACAACAACAGAAACAACGGCAACAGAAATAAATATTCAGTGAAAATTTCAATTGTCTAGCTATGACGGTTCAAGAGATATAGCCTTGTGACAAACAGACGGACGGACAGTGAAATCTTAGTAACAGGGTCCCGTTTTACCCTCTGGGTAAAGAACCCTAAAAAGGGAAAGAGCCTATCAAACCGTGATAGTACTAAGCTTCGTTTCATGACTCGTATGAGTTGGTGGAATAATTTGGCTATCAACCAAGAAAGGTTGACAACACCTACGGATGAGTGACGTTTGATGTATGGCCAACTCGAAATGTTTTTCAAGAGTTCAAGGGTGAAGTACAATTGATATTGTTTCTGCATGTAGCATATGATTGTTAAAATCCTTTCTGTGGGACCTGTGAGCTCCAGGATGTCAAAAAAACATAACAATTTTTTTGCAGTTGGGTTTTTAACTGTAAATCTACTTTCATACATTTTTAAACACCATGAAGGCATATAAGTACACAATTTTAAACTAAATATCTTATTATTAGTTAAGTGTTCAATATCATAGGGCTATAGAGCCCCTTTGGAAGGTGTGCACGGAACTGAAACCAACACGTAGATGCCCTTTACAATAACAATTTAATAGCAAAGTATGATGTGGACACCAAACCGGCGATTATCACTTATTTTAACAATTATTATTGTTATTTTTTAACAAGAGACAGTAACGGCGGTTTGTGAAGCTCCAGTTAGACTATGTCTTGCTGAGGCGCCAGTCAATAAAGACTTGCAGTTGATGTCAGCCCCTACATACTTGCAGGTGCCTATGGCCCAGCTGGACTCACCAGCCCTTAAATATTAAATCCCACTAATATGATAAATGTGAAAGTTTGTGTGTGCGTGTGTGTGTGTGTGTGTGTGTTTGTTACTCCTTCACACAAAATCTATTGGACCGATTGCGATGAAACTCGGTATACAGATAGCTGGAGACATGGATTAACACACCTTACTTTTTATCCCGATATTCCCACGGGATCGGGACTTACGCGGGTAAAACCGCGGGGCGCAGCTAGTATTTAAATAAAATAATTATTAACTTAAATGAGTCCAACAACTCCTTTGTCCACTGTTCTAATCTGATTGTAGATAGATACCTTTGAATTACACTTTCAAGAGTTTGTGAACTTACATGGCATTAGATTGTAAAAAAACACAGCTTGGCAGTGTGAAAATCATGTAATAAAGTCACAGACCACAAAGTAACAATACATATTTTTGATTTATAACTTAACTATTATTTGTTTTCAGGGTTTTGTACCTCAAAAGAAAAAAAAATAACTCTCATAAGATCACTCTCTTATCTCACCAATATTTTTTTCAGGAACGGGTGGATCTAGCAACTTGTTTTATTTACACCACATAACTTTGAAAACAAAAAAAAGAGTGCACCATTTCAAAGTACAAAATGTAGCTCAACAAACTGGCATCACTGTCTCGATAAAATTAAATGTTTGTGATGTAAATTAGATCTTATAAATATTCTAGTTGGTATATTTTACTTACAAAGTGTTCCTTATAGATTTTAGTCTCTTTGAGTGATTGTAAATTATTAAAGATTTTTTACGATAGGTTTGTTTTATTATTATTTCACACTATTTTTCAGCCTTTGGAAACTTGTCTAAGAATAAAATATTCAACCTAAATGCTACAAAGAAATTATTGACTTCAAGTAGGTACCTACCTACCCATTATTCAGTCAAACAAAACTACACAATCATAACAGAAAGCAACTAAAAAACACCAGTCACGACCTAATATTGTTAATGAACTTGCGCTTTGAACACGGAACGGTAACATACAAAAGAATTTTATAACCCTATCGAAGTTACAGAAAAATCAATAAATTCTACCAACCTGTAACAATGGTATCACAATGAATGAATTAGCTCACCTATTGAAAGGTTTTTCTGATGGTATATCGATAAGATCAGATCCAAGAGTAGATCCTTCGCCTTTTCCTGTCCGAGTCCCGTATTCTGGCGAAGTTTCTCCACAATTTCTTTTAGCAAAACCACTGTCATGACTCGAAACTCGTTTTGTACCACATTTTATACACTTTACACTCTCTGTAGGGTTGATTTGGCCGCACGTTTGACAATGCCATTGCAGCACCGATGCGATTGAACCCATTTTAATTCATACATGGCTATGAAACCATTACAATACGCCGTTTTATGGAAACAAATTATAATTTTAGAAAAATGAAAACAGCTGATCCACCATGTTGTTTGTGTATAACTTTTTTTCTTATAGTTATGTTTCTCAAATGTTGGATAAAACCGGTAAAGTGTGGTTTTTATAAAACGTAAATATTTTATTTAGAGCAAAAAGAACGCAATAAAATAAAATAATATTTTGTTTTGGTTAAAAATTTGGGTTTTAAAATATTTTAGTAAATTTACCGGTTGTGAAGCGTCATCTAGCCAGTATGACATTCAACTATTACAAAAATAAAATGGACTAGTAGTACGTTATCGTGCTAACAGATGGCACTAAAGTAAACTCGTTTAGTTAGTGTACTTTACTCATCAGAGATGGCGTTAATAGAAAAATTGCTCAATCAAGACCATTGAAATTGTTTTACTGATAATAATGTCCAAAAAGACTTTTGATTTTCGCAATTCTCTGACGAATTTTACGTAGAATTTACTATGTTGCTTTTCATTAGAAAATAACACAACATTGTCCTTTATTGCGGGCTTGAGTAACCGGATGTGAGGCACTGAGTACTTCTATGCCATCACATCGTCATATCCGGTGACTCGGTGACCTAGGACCTTTGCAACTTCACATAGAATTAAAGAGAAAATGGAAACGATTAGTAGTTTTTATTTTAGCTGTCTAAGGCACTTTAGGTAGAAAATGTTTTTAGAATAAAAAAATATATTACCCGCCTTCAAAAAAAGGAGGTTTTCTATGTTATTGTATGTAATTTGGTAACGTTCGGACCTAACTTCGTAGTATAAGAACCGATTTTGACGATTCTTTTTTTTTTCATGAAATCTATGTCCTGGAGGTAGGTAGATTGTTAACTGACGATTCTTTTTGGTATTACACAGTAACTTAACTTATCACATTTTTTAATAGGTATGTGAGATAAAATTAGCGAAAGTGCTAAAACCAAAAAAGTTTTTAACTAAAGATGCTATTAATTTTTTTAGCGTAGGTAGGTAAGTGTGTGACAAAGGGAATTTCAATGTCCATGTCAATCTGTCCAATTTCAATGTCCATGTCAAATGGTCATGTCAATCGTAATCCCATGTAAATAATTAGACATGGTACTTATTAATTTGTTTTGAAGTTAAATGTATTAATTACCTATGTATTATACATATAATATTATTATCAATTTTTTTGTTATTCTTTATGTATGTAGGTATATTATTATTACTTATGTATCTTTGCTTGTGTTGTTTTTTTGTTTCGTCTTACTATGGTCTTACTCCAAAATTATTCTGCACAAAGAATCTCAAGTACCGATCAAAACCTAATACCGTTCACTCTCATTGCTATAGTTTTTTTTTCTCAACTCACTTGACATTGGCAGAATTGCGCCCTTATGTCAGCAATCAGCTATATAAAAAAGTTGAATTGAATTGAATCCAAAGGCACTAATAGAGTTTTGGCGGGAACGAGTTAACAACATGTCGTACTGCAGTTTTATTTTCATGAAACTTAGATGTAACTCGAGTTGAATTGTATAATTCTGGTGGAATGTTATTCAATTTAGTTCTGTGAAAGTGCACAAGTGTAGTGAAAGTAAAAATCAGTGTCAAACATGCAGTTTTCTCGTTGCCTCCAAATCTCCTATTAAGGTTATGGTAAACTTGCCATCGCTTTACTATAGCCCCTGACTTGACGGACTATGACGACTTTGACTGTATTGAAACACTTTAGGCCCGATTTATGAAAAATCGGGTCAATTTGATGCAAAATATAACTTGACACTGGCTAAATGCATACGTGCGAAGCCATAATAAAAGAAAAAAAAAAAAAAAAGGCACTAATAGAGTTTTGGCGGGAACGAGTTAGCAACATGTCGTGCTGCAGTTTTATTTTCATGAAACTTAGTTGTAACCCGAGTTGAATTGTATAATTCTGGTGGAATGTTATTCAATTTAGTTCTGTAAAAGTGCACAAGTGTAGTGAAAGTAAAAATCAGTGTCAAACATGCAGTTTTCTCGTTGCCTCCAAATCTCCTTTTAAGGTTATGGTAAACTTGCCACCGCTTTACTATAGCCCCTGACTTGACGGACTATGACGACTTTGACTGTTTTGAAACACTTTAGGCCCGATTTATGAAAAATCGGGTCATATTTTGATGCAAAATAAAACTCGACACTGGCTAAATGCAGAAGCCGTGCGAAGCCATAATTAATAGAAAAAAGGCACTAATAATTTCGATATTGACTTGTCTTGAAATGAATATTTCCAGGAGGTAGTTGTATATCTTCGCTTGCCTAAGACACCGTGATTATGAAAAGAAAATGTTTCAGGCATTTCAGGAAATTGTTTCGATTGCCTTGTGTAAGTAGTTTTTTATTTCCATTAACTGTAATAGTTATTTTATGATTGCCTTCGTATTCTTAAATCATTCGTAGATATAATTTTGTATGAAATAACAAGATTTGGAGAATTTTAGTCATTTGTAAGTACCTACCTATTATGTATGTATATGGGCTTTTTTCCGCAACTAGACTCTTTTTTTAAATTGGGTCCTTTTTGCGTGAGGATGGAGTAAGCTTGCCCAGCACCTACTACCCTCTCTTAGTCGACCATGTCCAGAGGAGAGAACATGTCAATACTTCTGGAGCCAACTAAACCGCGGGTTTCATCACGATGTATTCCTTCACCGTAAGAGCAATGTCAATTAGCGCACATACTTTGGTACCTACCTATTATCAAATATTCAAAATATACCTAATTTATTTTGTTTTAAGAATTTAGATTTTGTCAAAATCTACGACCAAAACTATCAAATGACTGTTCTATACACACTGCTCATGTGCTATTAAAGTGTAGGTACATTAAGGCTTGTATTATTAATATTCTGCCTTCTTAATTATAGGTACGCAATAAACACACATATCTATTGGTAGAAATATGTTCAGATAGGTATTTCTGATAATAAATAGTCACGAATAATAAAATAATTTTATATTTTCAAAGCAATTTGTTACAAAAGAACAATACAATGAACAAATCATTTTGTAAGTTGGTTTGTATAAAAAATACATAACTAGTTTCTTCTTATTGGATTATAGATGTAATTCATCCAATTTTTTTCATTAAAATCAGTCTCGTATAAAGAATGTGTGGGTTTTCTAGCAGTAGATCTAAGCGACGCTAGAATCGTCGATCACTAAATCCCTGGACCATCCGCACTTGTCCCTCCAAGTGTCTACATCAAGAACATATTTGGAGACGATAGTTTTGAAGGTGTCTATGGGGCAGATGAGGGTGTCGCAACCTTTGATAGGCAGGTAGATCAGATCCTCACCGGGAGACGGTTCGTAGACAGCCTAAAAGAGAAAGGAAAGGTTAATCCATTATGATACAGTTAAGTAAAGCCTCCTTCAACAGAATTAGCCAGAATCTATGTCATCACTTATGCGTAATCCAGTTTGTTAAATGTCCCATGCCATTTACCCGAGAGAGGTGTAGGTAGGTAAAGAATTTAGAAAGATTCCACTTCAGCCTATCATCAGTGAAGATGACTGATTCCTGCCAGATGGATAATTCGTGAAGCAGTTATTAGTCCAATGGCAGTAAATGGGCCTGGATGCCAATTACATCTTTAACAGACCTGTGTGTCATTTACCTATTAAGATATCATTGAAATCATTTGTCATTCGTTCATTTATTTGTGTGGTTCTTCAGGAGTTTCTATGGGTTCTTCAGTCAGCTAGCGAGTAAGATAATTACTCGCAACTGACTGCCTTATTTGGTTAGTCATATGAACATTCAGAGCCTTAGTTCTTGTTCAGTTTGAGGGCAATGCCATGTTTTAGCTCAATTGCTGGTCACTTACCAATACACCATACTGGTCGGTTCCATCAATCTTCCTCAATTCCAGTGCAAAGCTCGCAGCGTATTTCGGTACACCTTGCCTCGGAGTGACTTGGCACACGGCCATAAAGGGGTACACTGTGACGTCATGAGCAGAGTAGATTCTTACTCGGGGGGTGTCTTCGCCATTGATTATGGAATCGGCGTAGGTGAAGAATTTGTTTAGAAGGACTCCTGATAACACAAAGAAAGGATTCCTATTAAATAATTATTCTTGCGGAAGTGTTTATTAGTATGTAATGCAAAAACTACTGTAATTTTTCTAATATATTTGGAATGAAAATTTCGACCACTGATATAAAACATAGGATACTTTTTATCCCGATTATCCTTTGGCATCGAAAGCTGTACGTAGGTTATTTAGATTCTCGTTATAACTTAATTTGTATCCATTTTTTTTACCTGTTGAAAAGACAGACACATAATCAATATGTTTTACCTGAAAGAAGATTGATTATGTCGTCGCCACCATAAAGAATGTCGATCGCCACACCAGCTGCTTCTCCTAGTTCATCCAAGATAGCTTCAATCCGACTATCTAATGGGATTCCTAAGCTTTTCTGTAAGAAACAATTTAGTACCTTTAATTCTAAGACTCATTTAGGGTAAATGTAAAAATATGAAGGTAGGTAGATAAATGAGACTTAAAATTACTTTTAAAAGAAAAAATCGTAGGGAAACCAATGTATTTTGGAACTCATTAAAGTTTGAAGACATTTATAGGATACAATTTGGAACTAGGCTTTCCATGGTTTCTTCTTAAAGACAATAAACGCCCAAAGTATCAGTCAGTGGAAAATTGTATCTGCTTATCATCTGTGCTAATAAATCCGGACTATCCTAACTTACCCTGCTACTACAACGCTGCAAGGTCTAATTGTAAATACCTTTCTTGTTTCTTACCTGACTAACATAAGCATCGTAGTAAGCGTAAGAAAGCACGGGAAGCTGGCTGACCATGCTGTTGTTGGAGACTTCGGCGACGATTTTCATAACATCAGAGTAAGAAGCCATACGAGAAGGATTTGTCATCATTTTGGCTGTTAATTGAGACGAGAATGTTGGGCAGTTCAAGGTGGCTTGGTTCTGTAAAGAAATAGACATGGTCTTAGGTTTTGCGTCATCGCATACCTCTAGCCTCTACACATTACATATCGTCAGGCCGTGGTGGCCCACCTTCACTACACAGTAATAGATTTTTGTTGTTGCTGTTGATGATTGAAAAACTAGAGAAACGTTTTTTGATTTCGAAATTGTCCAGTAATCGACTACAAAAGTTTATGCCTGAGTCCAAGACTTATAAATAATGGTAATGCATGTCAAAATTAGTAAGTTAGGAATCAAATCTAGATTGAATAGGTGCTACATTCTCGCCCTCTAAAAAAATAAAGGTTGGTAAAATTGGTAGACGGTACAACACTTACAAAATCATACAGCGCTTGCACAGTAGTGTAAGGTATGGGCACCCAGTTGATATCCTTACTCCAGCTTCCAGGATAAGCAGGGTAGACTGCAGCCATAGCAGTGAGGATAGTCATCTTGGTCCTGGTGGAGTCAGTGGATCTGAGGTAGATCTCGGATCGGTTATATTGAGGGGAGAGGAGGGAATTGTAGCGTTGACGGATGGACTTGCCAAGGGCGTAGGCACGGCGTTTTCCGACCTGGTGACAAATATTTTTGCACAATGTTATATTTTTTGGGCTGTAAAATGAAAATTTCATATTTACACCCTTTAGGGCGCTGGGTAACTTTATTCTCCTATCATGGGGAAGCAGCTTGTCCGGTTGAAAAATGCCACCTCAGCCTTTCTTAGGGAACAGCCTCTCGATTATGTGACTTAGCGAGTCTCGTATCGAGTCAGCTATCAAGTGCTTTTAAAGAATGGTAAGCGGCGATGTTCATACCACAAATAATATGGAACCGTTAGATGCTGTTCGTTGTCAGGTGCACTCATGGCGAGACAACGCATGTAATCTGCTGAATTCTGGTTATTGCGTCAGGAGTTACACTCAAGTGCACTCAGGTGCATAAGCAAAACCTTTGCACCATGAAAATAAATGGTCGTAACAAATAATTGGGACTTACATCAGTCAGTTGTCCGTATCCGTAAGGCTCGGAAGCCGCTAAAACTGCGGCGACATCCGTGGTAAGAGCCGCTGTCTGTTCCACTGGGGTCCTGTCTCCATGCCGATGGACCTGTACCAAATTGCGTAGAAAATTATTATACTATTTACCGACTTCAAAAAAGGAAGGAGTTTTTATTTAGGGATCCATGTTTGTTTTTTACCTTTATGGCACAGTAGGTAAACACTCTTGTGACATAAGAATTGTTATGAATTCTATTATTTCCTAGAAACAAATGCTTGGATGATTCGATTTATAAGCGTTAAGGTATTTTATTAGCCAAATAATCCACTTAATAATCATTTATGAGTCACTGTTTTTAGATTTTTTGACCTAAAATGCTGGTGATTCATTGTAACAGACGCACCTCAGAATGTCTGTGATAAAATCCACCTGATATCAAATCGTATCTTCTGCGCATATCCACTGAACAATCATATCCATTCGGGTATTTGTGAATCTATACTATTGTGAGGGGTGTGTCATACGAATGAATCTTTGATATCGTTTAGTGAAAGTCCATCAGGTGGACCATATTCTCTTTTACATTCCTTATAACCTACTCTTCGATTTATTAAGTTAGTGAGTTGTGGTCTTCTTGTTAGAAGAGTGAGATGCGGCTCTGTTCACTATAAATTTACAGGAAACTTGTAATGGACCTATAGGTGCTTAAAACACACATGTACTTGTATACGGGCTGTTTTTAATTAGACCCTTTTTAATTGGGTACTTTATTGCGTGAGGATGGAGTAGGCTTACCCAGCACCTACTGCACTCTCAGCTTAGTCGACTATGTCCAGAGGAGAGACCTTGTCAATACTTCTGGAGCCAAGTAAGATGCGGGTTTCATCACGATGTTTTCCTTCACCGTAAGAGCAATGTCAATTAGCGCACATACACAGGTAATTAAAAGAAACCAAATTTAAAAAAATAATGGAATTTGTGATGCTTATGCCAGGTGCTCAAAGTATATTTAGGAAGCGACCTTTGTCTCCAAAGTAGAATAGACCTGAACGTGAGTGCAAACTATTCTTTGTCAGCTAAGCAAGATGTGTATCGATAGCTTTTACGGCATGGGAATTACAGGTTCAAATCCAGCTAGAGCGGCTTTTCGGAAATGTTTTTCAAAAATTTGACTCACCAAAAATGTAGACACCAATGTTGTACAATCTGTGACGTCAGCCGCAGAACAGCCCACGATCGCTAGCAGCAAGCAGATAAACTTAAACATTTTGTTGTTTCTATTGCTATTTGCCACTAACAATACCTTGATGAATTGTCTCCCGATATTTATATCATATTTTTGTTTAATCATTGTTTGATTAAAACATTAGAGTTCCTTGGTGATTTAGGGCTTTCGCTTTTTTATCAATTGAAATATATTTTACTATTATTGCCTGCGACTTCGTATGCGTTGTAGTTTCATTTATATACTAAAACCTTCCTATTGAATCACTTCTATCTATTGCTTGCCCACATACATTAGGACAAACAGACAGTGGGAAGCGATACTATGTAGTGATAGTGATATTTATATATTATTATGTTTTGTGTATTTTTAGTATTTGTATACGGTTTTGATGAATAAAGATTATGCTTAAGTTTTTATTTGCCAAATAGTTTTTCAATGTTTCGACGAATACGGACTTCCTTCAATAGAAAAAATATTTACTATTGTTTCCCTTTTCTAATGCTGTTGAACCTTGCTTATACCATACATAACTTGGTTGGGTTGAAATACTTATTATTGAAATTGTTTTGTGTAAAACTTTTAACTGTTCTTTCTACCTTGTGTTTTTTGTCGTGTGCCTTTGTACTGTTTAAATCTTTTATCTAGGTATCTATCCATTTAATTTGGGTTTTTTCTTTCCTTTTAGTAGGAAAATTAGGAGTTACCATAACCTATGCATTATTCACTTTTCGTTTGAGGTCTGCAATGCCTAAAAAGACACTAAGTCATGTACCCCATAGCACTCAAAAAACTATTGATTTATTGATTGAAATTAAATACGGGGACCTTAGTGTGTAAGTTTGACTCTCACTTGACCGGTTATTTATAATCTACTTCAAAATGAAGGAGGAAGTTCTCAAACGTTTTTTTACAAGTACAACATTTCTCACAGCGCCAACTTTTGAAGCTTATATAAAAATAATATACTTGTAATATGAATTACCAAATAACTTAGGTACTAGAATATTTATACCTACATACAGATTTTTGACTATTGGTAATTATATAAGAAAGTGGTTGAGGTCTATTTCTGTGCATCTCGACAATCAAGTTTTGTTCTACGATTTGTGGAAATTGAAACATTTTTTAGATATTTTGGGATTATGTTTACCCAAAAATCAGCTGATATTTACACGGAGAGTCGACTGTTCTAAGTCTGCATGACTTAAATTTAAAAAATCAGCTTTTGGAATTGACATAACCTCAAAATTTCCTAAAGTCGTAGAACAAAAGTTGTTTGTTAAGGTGCACAGAAAAAACCTTCAACCGCTTTCTTATATTTCTTATAATTATCAATAATCCTGTATAGAAAGTTTGTTAAATGGCGGTAATCGAACCCGCAATTCTTATGCGTCTCAGGCGAATGTTCGACCACTACGTCCAAGAGGTCGTCGTCGTATCTATCACGTATTTATTTATAATCTATTTATTATTTGTTGTTGTGTATATTTTTTATGACTTATATCTATTTTTAGAAATAACATATACAAGAAAATTATTAAATGATTATTGGTAAATATTTCCTGTATCACGGGGCTATGGAGCCCCGGACCTTTGGAAGGCGTGCGTGGGGCCGAAGCCAACACGTAGAGGCCCTTAACAATAACAAGTATAATAGCATACAATGGGGTGGATTCCAAGGACAACCTCCAGTTTGGATGAAAACTATTGATAAACTACAGGACAAAACTACTTGAGCTATTGTGATGGGATGGTAGAGGACTAGATACTGGGGAACTATGGATACTATGGCACCTGCCGTAATAATGTTATATAAACACGTAAAAATGGCAGGCGGAAACTTGCCAACTCTCAGACTGGGCCACCCTAATTAGCCGAGTAAATTACAGCAAGGGGCAACAGGAACGTGAGTGGCTGAAGGATGGAGAGGCCTCACTGGATTAAATAAAATTCTTTATTATTATTATACCTATATACAGACCAGAACATATATCTTTCAGTACACAGATATTTAGTACCTACAAGGCAGGAATTGAACCCTAAACATTCTGTGTTGCAGGACAAAATATTACAAAGACGCAGGCGCAGGTCTTGGTGGAGTAACAGACATTACTTATTTACAGGCGATTTAAAAATTTAGCGGTTAAATATTTGAAATAGCAGCGCCCAGCGATTGTACCCGCATAATTTTCGATCTTGTTGGGAAAGTTGAGACAACATTTTTGGTTGGTTACCTATATTACAATTAATTCCCCGGATTGTAATTTCATTAAAACATTATAGTTTACAAGTTTTTATTTATTTTAAAGAAGTTACTCTAATCTAATCCATCTATCTATCTTATATCTTTAAACGAGGTGTGTTTATATATATAAATACAATATTCTTGTAAACAGTATTATTGTATTTATATATACATAAATACAAGAATACTATGTCATATTATGTCAGTCATGGCGCTGGTAGTTTCTAAAAACACGGTTTTTAAAATACCTATATCTTGGGAACCGAGCCGAAAACCCCTTTGAAAAACCGTGTTTTCAGAAACTATATCCAGCGCCATGACTGACATACTATTGATACTATGACCGATGAAGGAAACGTTGGATAAAAAAGTAAAAAACTCTTTCTACTCAATACTAGATGGAGCTTTCTGATGCTAGAAACTAATACTGGCCGGTATTGTAAAAAAAAAAACAGCTGTCATTGACTGTCAAAGTCAAAACTGCCGCTCTAAAAGTTGTAGGTTTCGAAGTTTATCTAGGTTTTATTGTGAAATATTGGATTTGTGTCAAAAAAAATTCGGTTAGTATGTCATCATCATCATCATGTCAGCCCATGCACGTCCACTGCTGGACATAGGCCTCCCCCATACGACGCCACAAACAGCGGTCCTGAGCCGCCTCCATCCACCGACTACCCACGACCGCTACAATGTCGTCGGTCCACCGGGCAGCTGGTCTCCCAACACTCCGTTTCGCGTTGCATCGCGGCCGCCACTCGAGAACCTTTACTCCCCAGCGGTTGTCAGTTCTGCGAGCTATATGACCTGCCCATTGCCACTTCAGCTTACTAATCCTGAGGGCTATGTCGGTGACTTTGGTTCTTCTACGGATTTCCGTATTTCGGATTCTATCACGTAGAGAAACTCCGAGCATAGCTCTCTCCATAGCCCGCTGAGCGACTCTGAGCTTTTGAACGAGGCCTATAGTCAGCGACCACGTCTCGGATCCGTATGTCATCACTGGTAACACACATTGGTTGAAAACCTTCGTCTTGAGGCTCTGTGGTATTTGTGACGAGAAGATATTGCGAAGCTTCCCGAACGCTGCCCAACCGAGTTGGATTCGTCGGCTGACCTCTTTATCGAAGTTGGATTTACCTAGTTGGACCATTTGGCCTAGGTAGATATAGTGATCAACAACTTCGATAACATCGTCTCCGATGTGAACAGGTATGGGTACTACATGGGCGTTCGACATGATCTTTGTCTTACCCATGTTCATTTTAAGACCCACCTGTCCGGAGACGGTGTTGAGGTCTCTCAGCATCCTGCTGAGGTCCTCCAGCGATTCTGCCATGATGACTATATCGTCGGCAAACCGAAGGTGAGTGATGTAATCGCCATTGATATTGATGCCATATCCGTCCCAGTCCAAGAGCTTAAATATATCCTCCAATGCAGAGGTGAACAGTTTCGGAGAGATAACGTCTCCCTGTCTCACCCCTTTTTGCAATGGGATCGGATTTGTGCTCTGGTTCTGAAGCCGGATAGACATAGTGGCGTTGCTATACAAACACTTCAGCACTTGGATATACCGGTAGTCGATTTGGCACCGCTGGAGGGACTGCAGCACTGCCCAGGTTTCGACTGAATCAAAGGCTTTCTCGTAGTCCACAAACGCAAGACATAACATTAGTTAGTATGTAATACTTATTAATTTGTAAAGTTATTTATATTATTAAGTGTTGAGCGTATATAATTAGTAGCTTTCAACAATAATTATATTTCAAATATGTATCTACTGAAAGTATTGTAGCTAACATGACCGTTGTGTTTAATATTATTGTCGGAAAGATCGAAGAACATTATTCATACATCAGTATGCAATTCATCTATATATCTATCTATACATATAAAATTCTTTGTCCTGAATGACTGACTGACTGACTGACTGACTGACGGCTCAACGCACAGCCTAAACCGCTGATCGTAGAGACCTGAAACTCTGAAGGTGTGTTCTTTGTGTGATTTAGGCATCCGATAAGAAAGGATTTTCCGAAATTCGACCCCTTAGGGCGTGAAAAAGGGGGGCAAAGTTTGTATGGGACAACGTGACTCCTTGCTCCAATCTACTTCAAATTTTCGACGTCTAAGCGGACGAAGTTGCGGGCAAAAGCTCTATCAAAGTTCTATCAAAATTAAAAAAGTCGAGCAAAGCTCGGTCAATCAGGTACTATCAATGATTTGGCTTTACATCTAGTGAATCTAGAAGATTTCAGAGCCAGCAACTTTAATCTACGCTGTTCAGGCTGCTGTAAGGGATATTAGATGATACCTCTATCTTCTAATATCCCTTACAGCGTCCTTGCCCAGATCCTATACCACCCTCTCCGCTTAGTCGACCGTGTTCAGAGGAAATAACTCGTCAATACCTACCAAGCCGAGCCAAGCCGTCATCAGTATGAAGGATATTTTAGATACCAACCTATTCATAATAGGTACACAATTTCAATAAAACAAATACTAATATTTTATAGTTTTACAAATAACGACTCAAACTCATTAAAAAATCAAATGAATATGTCACTTTAGTCAGTTATAGTCATGCAAATAAAAAAATAAGAAGTAAAACATTCAGAGACATGATCATTTTGTACAAGGAGATGGTCAACAAGTGTTTTTTTTAATAATACAATAGGTCAGCGTTTGACCACATCTCGCACTACGGTAAGTGACGATGCGGTCTAAGAAGTACCATGCTTTCCTAGAAGATACCTTCAAACTCGCGATTCCAAGGCCTTCCTGGGACCTTGTCCGCCTTTTGTGGCTGCACCGGCCTAAGCAAAATTGTCTTTGTGCCACACTCTTTCGCACAAGCTGGATAACTATACAACCACATAATATACGGAACCAATCAATAATCAATTGACGTAAGTAAGTATTACTTAATTTTGGATATTTTTTTTAACAAAATGACACAACTGATAAAATTATATGTAATAAATCGTTTTATTATTTAATGACAGACACGCCTCCAAAGCGTTATTAAAAATGGGAAATTTTCATTAGTAACTAGATGTTAGCGGTCAACCAGATACACTCATAAAAAGGATTATTGAAAGATACCGATCGTTCTTAATCGTGAGTTCAAACTTCACCGCTGTACAATTTTTTGGAAATGTATATTACTCCAAATAAAAAGATATAACCTTAGATATCGATCGTTCGCCGCTGTAACTAGGTATAATTTTCGAAAATATATATGACTTCAAGTAAAAAAAGGTATTAGCCTAGTGCTAACCTTTAATTAGGTATATTACCTACATATTTTTGATTTACTAATGACTACTTATTAAGATGAAAAGTAGCCGGAGAAACGTTCCTTTACCACAAAGTCAAAGTCTTTATTCATTTGGATTCATTTACATTAAAACGTCTTAAAATTAAGTTAGAATGTGTGCCTTCGGAAAGCGCCGACCAATGAGAAGAAGGCACAAGAAAGTTATGGGGATTTTTTGTGATCACGCTCACAAAGATCAAGATATATTTGAAATGAAGATGTAGCGACACTTCACATCAACACCACTGATACGATCGTTGATTCTAGATCGCGCAAGCGAAGTTTTTCTGAAGATAAGCTCATATACAAGTTCCAACGAAACATCGTAGGGCCGAGGCCTACCGGGTATGACATCTGCCCGGTGGAAGATCTTTCCTTTGGAGGTACACACCACCTCGTACCTCCAAACTGGTTCACCCTCCAAAAAGCAATTCATGTCCATGGGTTTTTATCATTAAGGTACGTGGATAAAATACCTAGAAGGCGTCATTTATACGAATATGTTCAGATTTTTTTTTAATTTTACAAAAAAATCCCCCATTTTTTCGCCCACGATTCGCCCATGTGAATGACACGAAGTTTAAACTCTATTTTGACAAAAAGTGATAACTTAAATTGTTAGGCTTTATGCTTATTTTTTATTTATAGACGTCACACTATTAAATAATAAATAATATGACTTCTAAAATTATGATAACGTTAATCCACCATAAATAAATCGTGAAATTGCATTTTTTAGAATATAAAAGAAACACCTGTATAAAATTTTAAGTTTTTAGATTTGGAAGTTTAAGTTGGGTGGTATATTAGTAGAGCCCCGCGGTTTCAATCACATAAATCTCGATCCCGTGGTAATACCAGTAGTCATAGAGCATTATCTTTAAACAAAAACGTATAAAAAACAAATCCTGCGTACCAATAGATTTTTCTTACGGAAAAACTTATACGGTAACGGAAACCATCGTTATGAAACCCGCGGCTTAGTTGGCGTATTGACGAGTTCAGCTTTCCTCTGGACACGGTCGACTAAGTTAAGTATGGAATAGGTTCTGAGCAAGCCTACTTCATCTTAATGTCCCAGGCAATGAATTAAAAATTGTTGGCATTGTTTGAATCCACTAGATTAGATGTAAAGTGTTTTATATGGTTGTTGTTATGACCCTCTACTAAGATCGAATCTTCTTCTTCTTCTTGAGGTGCCATCTCCTACCGGAGGTCGGCTATCATTAAGGCTATTTTTACTTTTGATGCTGCTGCTCTGAAAAGGGATCTCGTGCTTTGCTTAAACCATGTCCGGAGGTTCGTAAGCCATGAAGTGCGCCTCCGTCCGGGTGGTCGCTTCCCCTGGATTTTACCTTGCATAAGTAGTTGGAGCAGTTCGTATTTATCATTGCGCATGATATGACCAAAATACTGATCGAATAGATCGATAAAGATCGAATAGAAAGCAGTATATCAATAAAAACTAAAATATAAGAGCTATGTATCATATCCCGACAATTGTGTTTATCCGGTATAATCCAAACCCAAGTAATGAGGGTTCAAAAAACCACGAAGTGCTTCAAGAAAAGACTTGCACTTGTGCTTCGCTTAGCCCGTCTTGGCGTCAGATATTTCGAATTCTATGTCCTCTACTGTCTCAAATAAGAAACGTTTTACGTCAAAACTTAAGAGGAAAGGGTACCGGACGCTCTCTCCATACAAACGTAGTCGACTGTTTCCTCCCTGGATATTGACACAGAGCAAATATTTTTGTTGCATAAAACTTATAACTGCCATGACCATGCCCCTAAAAATATTTGTGCTAGAAACAGTCGACTATACGTTTGTATGGAGAAAGTGCCGGTACCCTTTCACCGTAAGATGTTCTCTCTTTCACTGTAATTTAAATATCTATGTATTTGCTTGTCACGTCAATGTTCATTATATCTCTCGGGACTTAAACCGCAAATCAGTTTTAAGAATGCGACAAGATTCTATGAACTCGCAAAGAGAATTTCAAATAAAAACCTGTGTGACGTCAAGTGAATTGGAATTTATTTATATGGACATGAAATAAACAGAAAATCATAAGATTCTTTATAAATTGGTTGCGTCATATAAAAACATGACGTGGAAGGTAAATCATTTTCAAATTACTTACTAGTAGGTATATGATTTGAACAAAAATTATGATGAATATTTAGATTTAGGTATTGCGGAAATCCATGTATTTTAATGTAGTTAGTGCTTTATAAAAATGATCTTAGAAATTTTAAATTAAAATTGACCCGCGGCGCAGGCGCGGCGGGCGGCTGGTGCGTCAACCACTGTGCGCCCAAGCCACGAACCTAATCTAATATGCCTGTCTGTTAGTTATATGTGTATTTTTTATTTTTTAGATAAACAAGGAAAGGAATTTTTGTCTTTAAAATATAGGAAAAGAACTCATTTACAAATGGTACGTACCTACACCCAACACTTAGAAAATTGCCATGTATCTATACTTTATTATATTATAAAGCTGAAGAGTTTGTTTGTTTGTTTGAATGCGCTAATCTCAGGAACTACAGGTTCGAATTGAAAAAATATTTTTGTGTTGAATAGTCAATTTATCGAAGAAAGCTATAGGCTACTTTTTTCTCGATATTCCCACGGAATCGGGAGTTACGCGGGTAAAACCGCGGAGCACTGCTAGTCATAAATATGTTTAGTTATTGCCGACAGGCGTTATTTCGCTCCCCTATGATGCTCAAACCTAAATATTAATTATTCATTTGGAATACACTTTGTACGAGATGTCATTGAAGCGTCTTAAAAACTAAGTTAGGATGTGTGCCTTCGGAACACGCCCACCAATGAGAAGAAGGCACAAGAAACTAACTTAACGCACCTTAACTAGTATTATACATTAAAATGCCAAGTCCTGACTGACTGAATGATGAAAACAATGAACAGCTCAAACCAATGGATGGATTAGAATAAAGTTAGGATTAAAGGATTAAGCATACATAACAGCTGTTATAATGTAGACATCCGCTAAGAAATGATTTTGGAAAATCAAACCTCAATCTCTTTAACTTCAAACAAAAATCAAAATCGCATTCAAAAGCGAGTACTAGTAAAAGCAATGCGTCAAAATAAGCTTTTAAGATCCATTGTCAAAAATCACCATTCAGCGTGGCAATGCTTCTAGCATTATGGGAACCTTTACGCCGGGTACGATAAGGGGCGGGTTATTTGACTAACTGGTCACTTCATTTTTAGTATTTATAATGTTAAATATGCATGTCTTTATCTAGTTATTTATTTATATATATATACTTATTTTCGAATATTCCACGAAATAAAACCAGGAAAAAAAAAATTGCACTCCGGGAGTGCCGGCAGAAGTGAAAACTTGATTATTAACGTTGAGCATGTTTGATATTTTGGAATGGTTAGGGAATAATTTTGCACCAATTGCTTTATCAGTATAAAAGTACTATCATTTATGTGGTAGAATACAATATTCATTTATTGCGGTATCGTACACAAACATGACAATTTATATTACATTAAAAATTTAACACTTTAAAACTATAGCTGTCTATTCTCCATCCGTCTTACGCTTTTTCGATCAGGTCACGTGTCCTGACGCGAGTTTAAGATTTTATACCCATTACAGAAAAAGTGCTCAACGCCGCTAAAGAAGTTTTCACTTCAAAAAATAATTATTAATTCTAATGAAGTATTAAATTCTAAGAACCAACACTCATACACATGTAAGTAAAACAACATTTCCATAAAACGCAAGGAAATATGAATAATATTAATCTTAATATCAGTCTGTCTGTCTACAAAGTATTGTTTATATTGAATTTTAAATAATGCGGTTATGATCTCAAGGGAAATTATCGCGTTAGAAAATATAATATGCAAACACATACGTCTTAAGATCTTCGCCCACTATACTTGGAACGTAAGAAAGAAAGGAAAATGTTTATTTGAAAAGTATTTTATATAAAACTAGCAACCCGCTAGCAAACTAGCTAGCCCGGCAAACGTTATTTTTTAGTATAGATAAATAACCTGGATACCGACTGCAGCGCCATCTGCCGGCCTGATTTATGAATCTAAACCATCCAGGGCACCACCCAAACGCATACAAAACATTCAAATCGGTCCAGCCGTTTAGGAGGAGTTCAGTGACATAATACACTTACAATATATTTATCTAATTAAAGAAGATTGGACCAAAGAATAAAGTTGTCCTATACAAACTTTGCCCCCCTTTTTTACCTCCTAAGGGGTAGAATTTCGGAAAAACTGTCATTCAGGACAAAATATATTATATGTATAGATTAAATAGGTCAATACAATATATTGCAATTGTATTGTCTAAAAATATTCAGTCTAGAAAAAGAAAAACCTTTACTGGTTTCTGAGACAAATTCCATACCAATCGAATGTATGAAGTTTAGGTTTAGAATATGCAAACGTTAGGTTGACTCATACATTCGATATATATGTATGAAATTTAATCCCGTCACAACTCTTGGGTAGGCAGGTAAATCGATACTAGTCGTTTGCATTGGTCTTGTTATTGAATTAAAGTTAAGTTTAAATAAAGATTAAAATAAAGATTATGTATTTCAATGATACGGAATTTGTCTATTAACCAAACCAGTGAAAAGTCTAAAAAAAAAAAGAAAAAAACATTCTGCGCTGAAATGTTTTAGGCGACCCATTTGCAATAATATATTTACTGACCTATTTGTCGTTCTTAAGGTCGTTCTTAAAGGGATCTCGTACTATTATGGTCACAAATATGAGATATAGTCATAAAACTCGAGTTACTGACGACTAGAGTCCATTTTGTTTCATATTCCTTGTCTTGGATGGTGTTCAACAACAAGTGACTATGAAGTAAAATGTTTTTTTTTTGCGTTTTTTTTGCGACTTTTTTATTGATTAACTAAAGATAGACAATAACTCAACTTTATATTTACTTTACCTACCTTACGCATTAAAATACCTGTAGTATATTCAAATTTTGGAAACAAAAATTTATTTATGCGGATACCCAAATAAAAATACTTGCACGACACACTTTGTAATTTTGCCACTTTTAATTAGTTTTAAAACATTTTTTTAGGTTTAAGTTTATCAAATTTATTTTGTTATATTTTTATAGACATTTTAATTAGTCGGAATTTTATATTGGATTTTGAACCGTTCCGTTTCTTTCGGTTCCTTGTAAACTAAACACCTTCAAAGAGTTTATGCGTTTACTTATTTGCAATTCAAATTGTTAACCGTGTTATTACAAAATGTGGGTACAAACACGAAGATTAGGGTGCTATTGACATCTTGACATTAAATATGTAAATTACACATGTTTTCTCTAGGTTCCGCAGTTATGTCTATTGTATTGTAATAAGTTTCACATTTGCCAATTCCATTATTTTGTAATACCACCAGAAAATGCGGAACCGATTCATGGTGGACATACCAGATGTCAGCACTAAGCGTTTTGCTTCGTCATTCCTTGTAATGGTTGCCTGCGTTTCCTGACGTGTACAATTTACGGGTCTTCAAGTCAAGTTATAATAAGTATCTTCTAAGAAAACGTGCTACATCTTAAGCCGCATCGTCATCTATCAACAGGCGGGTGTGATAGTGGTCAAACGCTTACCTATCATATTATGTAAAAAAAACTTAGGTTTTTGCTATTTCGTTTACTAGCTGCTGTTACCAGGAACATAAAAGCTAATGCTAAATGATAAGACTATTTAAAATTCACAAAAAGAAAATACTTATTTTAACCAACCAAGGGTACCAAGGGTAATTAACACTATGATAAAAGAAAAAAAACAAATACAAAACGAAATAAACAAGATTATATCCGTCAAAATAGTTTCATTAAGAATAATTAGTATTCTCGAAACAAAATTATACCTATCTACTATGATAGCAAAACAAGAAACTGGAACATTATAATGATAGTCTCCGTGAAGTAAAGAAATATTATTTACGGTAATAATAGTACATTACGATATAAGTGTGGTAAATTGATCTTTGCATAGAGGCGGTTTATGACGCGCGAGCGGCAGCGAGTGTGTTAAGAAGCCAAGATGCAAAGATCAATTCCACACGTATATCATACGACGTTTTTATCACAGTTGCGAATAAAAGAAAAGACTTGAAAAGAAAACAAAATAATAATTAGCAAAATATTTGTGATAAGTCTATGTTTACATTTTTTAATTCAATATATTTTTGTTATTTATGGTCCGGAAAGGCCAGGCTAAAGGCTTTTAACCTATACAGCCTCGTCTGACATAAAATATTTTTTAGGGCTATTTATATTTGTTTTTGCGCCGGGGGTTAAGAACAAAATACAATGGGACGGAAAAACAATATATTTAAGTAAAAAAATAAACAAAAATAAACATAACTCAATTTTTTATCGTTTTCTAAGTCATTATCACGTAAAATTTTCGTTCGTAAACCGACTTTAGAGACAACCATTTTTGCTAGCTAAAAAATTCTTTAGTACCTTCCTTTTTTATACATCAAAACAGTATAACCCAGATAAATTAAGAATGTTTCACCTACCTAACATGTAATTAGCAGTAAGATACGTATTATTACGTATTTAACTTATCGGGATAACTTTATAGCACTAGTTGGCAATGTAAAACGCACGCGTGCATAATATGTTGGATTATGAGCCTAAAATCTGTTGAATAAGATCCACTTTATGAGCAACTGTGATAAAAAGATTATTTATTTATTTAAAAATAAACTAAGGATCCCAAAATTATGGCGAGACCATTTTATCATAGATAAAACCGATAGATAGGTACTTACTGTACTGATAACATACATTATGATAATCAGTTGTAAAATATTTGTACTTTACTTCCGAGATTTACTTTAAAAACTACGCCACTATTTAATACCTAGTAACCTACTTTATTTAATAAGAATTTGAGTCCAAAAATAAAACATTAAGTACACACAAACAATAACATAAAATTATACGATGATTATAAAAAAAAAAATTACTTGAGAGGTGTCAAGGGAAACCCGGATAGAACGAAGTTCCTTTCCATTAATTAGTCAAGCAATTGTAATAAAAATTGTTTAAGATAAAATGTTTTTTTATTATTAACAAATATAATGTAATATAAACTTAATCAGTAGGCTCAATTTTAGTAATTGCTTTCTATGAGGGAGAGAGAGAGAGACAGAGAAACACGCGCACGCCGCACGGCTTACAACTATAGTAAAAATTGTCGTTACAACTTTTGATCTTAATTTTTTCCATCTAGCCCCCTTTCGCAACGCGCGATAAGGAACTTCGTTCCAAAAATATCTTTAAGCGCGTCCCTTAGTTAGAGGCATCATTCCCAGTAGGCAGGTTACATTTTCTTTCTGGATGGCCAAACATCCTAAAGTCTCCACATCTATCGGGACAAACATGTACTCGCAGTTCGCATTAAATATGGCATGGATTAATCATCCCTATTATCAAGTTTGCCCTGCAGCGTTGAACCTGAGTTCCTAGTCTATTTAAGTTTTTTTTTTGAGGTTTCTTCATGATTTTCCTCTGCATACAGTCAACTAAGCTGAAAGTATGGTATAATGGGTGCTGTATTAACCTACTCCAATTAACACGTGTCCTAGAGCACTACGGCATCAAGAATAACATGGTGGATTTTTTTGGTGCTGAATCTTTTAGATTCAAATACAAAGGTCGTAAGTCTAAAGTATTCAGTTGTTTTCCATCCAAAGGTTGCCTGGAATAAGTCGCATTCAGCGCCTAGGGCGCGTCTTTGTGCAACGAATACTTTTAGCTATTACTTTGCTTTGTGTACATCGTGTTCTATGTTCCTTCCCGTGTTTTATAAAGTTATCTATCTACAAAAATATTTATTACCAAAAAAACAAATATTAAGTACATATATAAAAAACATAAACAGTGGATCCCGGACTAAGACTAAAACCTTGTTTAATTTAAACAGATATCATGATATTAAAATTAAATCGAACTTTACTTTAATGGTTCACTTTTGAATCGAACTGTCCAACTATGCAGTGCGCCCGTATCAGATTCAATAATGGACTTGTTGCGTTGAAGATGAAATAAATCTTTAGCCACTATTCCAACCTACGGCTACGTGAAGATCAGTGCACGGTATTAAGAAGTATAATATGGGCTTCTGGCTTTATGCACAACTACTATATTTATTATACTTATTGCCACGGAGAACCTGGGATGTTCAACATTTCAAAATTATTAGTGTTAGCTTCAGGTGACCAAAGCGCTGGCTGCTACTTTGGCCAACGGCCGAACCCATTGCTATCCAAAGAGGCATTGCAGCGAGCCTTTTGAGCACTCTACTGAGGGAAATTTATTTAGTTGATTTTTTTTCTTTTAATAAAGTTGTTACCTATAACTTACATCATCATATCGGCCACAGGACGTCCACAGCTGAACATAGCCCTCCCATAAAGACTTCAAGAGCGAGCGGTCGCATGCTCTCTGCGTCCAACGACTTCCCGTGACTTGATTAGGTCGTCCGTCCACCTAGTCAGAGGCTAGTCGTGCTGCACTTTCTGGTACGTGGTCTCCAATCTAGGACTTTTTGACCCCAACCGCCATACTTCTACGAGCCTTATGTCCCGCCCATTGCCACTTCAGCTTACTAATCCTTTGGGCTATGTGGGTAACTTTAGTTCGCCTACGAATCTCCTCATTTATTATAACTTAAATTTCATTTAAATTTTTACTCACCAAAAAACAAATTAGACTGTATTTATCTTTACTACGATCATTATGACGATTAAAGAGAGCAAATATACTTATTATTTAATAAAAATGAGAATGGTATCTGTCCACAAGTTATTGATAGCTGTAAATATTGTTCCATGGTTTTATCTACCACTTCACTGACCAATATAACAAGTGGACGTATTAAGGTCTTGTAGAATAATTCGTTATTTTCTTCGTGACCATAATAATATGGGCATCTTCTCTAAATGGTAAATTCTCCAACTGGCAAATACTTACATTAGTATAGTGAAAATGAAAATCAGTTCTCATTATTTTATTATTAGAGGTATTTTAACCTAATATTTCACAAAAATGTTTTATCTTTTGTGAATTTTGACACTTAAATCTTGATGCATTATATCATAATTATATTTTGTCTTTTGTTCTTATTATCACCCGCTCATGAATGTACTTACATGAAGACATTTAAGCCGATTGTTACAAGTATTTTACATCATTTACTTATAATAATAATAATTTATTGACCCAGGTCATCCCAAACGCTCTACTTCATTAACTCATTTTGCCACAAGCGCTCTACGTTATTGACCCAACTCATCACAAACGCCCTACGTTATTGACCCAACTCATCACTAACGCCCTACGTTATTGATCCAGCTCATCACAAACGCCCTACGTTATTGACCCAACTCATCACAAACGCCCTACGTTATTGACCCAACTCATCACAAATGCCCTACGTTATTGACCCAACTCATCACAAATGCCCTACGTTATTGACCCAACTCATCACAAACGCCCTACGTTATTGACCCAACTCATCACAAACGCCCTACATTATTGACCCAACTCATCACAAACGCCCTACGTTATTGACCCAACTCATCACAAACGCCCTACGTTATTGACCCAACTCATCACAAACGCCCTACGTTATTGACCCAACTCATCACAAAAGCCCTACGTTATTGACCCAACACATCACAAACGCCCTACATTATTGACCCAACTCATCACAAACGCCCTACGTTATTGACCCAACTCATCACAAACGCCCTACGTTATTGATCCAGCTCATTACAAACGCTCTACTTCATTAACCCAGTTCGTCGTAAACGCGCTAACGTCTTGGTTCAGCATTACGCGATTCGTCAGAAACTGTGATTATGATATCATTTTTGTATTTGCATCGACTCTCGATATTTGCGATTTATATCAACTATTTGCAATTCAGACTCGCGCTATAGGATAGAGTATCGAATACACCCCCTTTTATGAAGTGTAATTTATTGGATTCTATCGTACATTAAATTACCGCAGGTGTTGTCAAGTATTATCGGTAAATGACTGTTGGATCTTTGTTTTTAGATTGTATATTTTTAGAGTAGCAGCGCTTCACGTTCTTGCGTACGTATAAGTCCTGATGGCGTAGGAATTTCGGGATAAAAAGTATCTCAATACTCAAGATTTAACATATTATCTTCGTTCTACGTTTCATTCAACACAAATGATTCTGTTTTGAGGCTTACTAACATACATTGGAACATTCTTTTTAAACTTTATCCCTGTAGGCAGATAAATAAAATTTGTTTGAAATATCACCCGCTAGAAGCCTGCTAGTGACAAAAGACGATCGACAAAGTAAACCAAAAACACCAAAAAGTTGTATTATGCGTCAATTGGTCTTAAAATAATTTAGTCTAATTTATCTAAGAAGCAACTCGTCGTGATTGTTTTATGTCAACTGCTTTATTATAATGTAATTTGTCTAAACAGCAATGCAAAAGGCAAATTAGCATAAATACTTATCAAATTGACAACATAGCAATTCGTCATCATTCGATATCAGATGTAGCTTGATATGCTGCGAAATAGTAAGCATAGACCTTTACAAATCACGATCACGTTTCCCACCAGACAAACAAAAAATAATAAAAGAAGACTTTTTTACGGTTTAAGATGGATCTAATTTCCTAATAGTGCATCTCTGTTGCGATATTTGTTGAAAAACGAGTTAAAAAAAGTTCGAGGTCGGACGTTGATATCATTTTTTTGCTACAATAGGTTATTGGGTAGGTATTGTTTTGTGTTTTTCAGGTTGCCTTTTGTTTCAACTTCGATAATTTCCATTCTGATCATCTTTTATTTTTGTTTGGATCGCTTTTTGTTTTAATTTCGATCATCTTTTGTTTCTGTTTCGATCGCCTTTTGTTTTTATTTCGATCATCTTTTGTTCCTTTTTCGTTTTTTTTGTTTTAATTCAGACGCCTCTTGTTTCCGTTTCTCGTCTATTGTTTTGTCTCAAAATGGTCTTGAAATTCAAACACGAGTCTGCATAAAGTGCCAGTGCACGCTATGTTTGCTACAAGGAACTTCTTTATAGATAGGTAAATACTTCTTGGTTTCATCTAGTCATCATCTCAAACATTTTAAAGCGATTACGAGATGAGTCTTCTGTTAAAATATTAGCGTAGGTACATTAAAACTACTCTAAAAAATTAACCTCACATAAACTTGTTGCATAAAATAAATCCTCACAACAATAAACAAGAGTTATCCTGAATCCTTCATAGTCTTCAATAATCTCATTGGGCCACCATTCTGCCAGCATATCACATGAATATGTGTTTCGTATACTATAAATCGTTTCTACTCATTAGTTTTCCCTGCTTAATATTCAGGGAATATTCAGGTCACATTTTGTGGTATTTGTGTGTGGGTGGTGGCAACACTCTTCCTAACTACTCAGGCAATATTTGGCTTGTCCACAGTCAATTAGTTAAAGTGTTTATAATTTCTCTGTTGAATGAGGGTTAAAGTCTAGAAATGAAGTAGTTCTGGACTTTTGACCTCGGTCTAGGGACAAAATTGTTTGACCACCGTCAATAAGTTAAAGTGTTTATAATTTCTCTGTTGAATGAGGTCAAAAGTCCAGAACTGTGTACGTAGCCATATAATCTAAGAGTAAGCAAAAATAGTTGGCCTTCAATTCCAATCTAGATGATTAATACAAATCGCCAGAAACCATGCTATTTAGGGCGCTGTAGTCTTGGGACGTGTATTAGATTTGCCCAGCACCTTTCTTCTCAGCTTAGTCGAGAGAAAAGAACTCGTCAATACGTCTGGAGCTCTAACTAAGTCGCAGGTTTCATTAAGATGTTTTTTTTCATCGTAAGAGCAATACCAATTAAAATACATTCGGTCAGGATTCGAGCCCAAGACCTTCGGAATGAAAGTCGAGGTATTACTATTTGTGTTACTACATTGGTATATACAGCCTATTTATGTTAATTTTTCAATCAATTTCAAATACCATTTAATTCAATAGATTTCAACTAAGGAAAGTGTATACAATTCAACTAACAATATTATTTTTTACAAAAGAGTTACTCAATAGTTGTTCACGCATCATAATGTTTCAATTTTACAATTCTCTATGGATTTGCTGCTCATTATAATAAGGTTGAGAAAGCTTGGAGTAAGGTCGCTTTTAACAGAACAGAATATAAATAATCTGAATTTATTAAAAATTTAACTCTGTTCTATTCTCCCACTCACCCAACAGTACATGCATAATGATAATATAATTACGACAGGTGCCATAGTACCGATAGTTCCTTAGTATCCAGTCCACTACCATCCCATCACAGCAGCCCAAGTAGTTTGCTCCTGTACTTTAATAGTTCTATCCAAACTGGAGGTTATCCTTGTCTGCATCTATAGTGCAGACAGGGATAATAGCCGGTTTGATATCCACATTATACTTTGCTGTTAAACGTGTTGGCGTCAGCTCCACGCTCGCCTTCCAAAAGTCCGAGGCTCCATAGGCCCGTGATATGGGACACATAAAATACAAATTAGCCTTTGAATAGTCGTAGAACTAAAGTTGTTTGAATACCTAAGCTTCCATATATTATAAAATAAATTAACGTTCCCGGTGCAGAGCTGGACAAATTCAGGCAGCGTTACCCCGCTGAATAGCTATCGACAGCCTTTGCACCAGGAACGCCCTGGAACGCTGGTCAAACCCTCTGTCCCGGAGGCAACGGCCAATTTCCCACTGCCCCCCAACTCCCAGACGTCACGGCAGCAGAAGGATCTAATTACCAACATTGCAATAACTGTTCTATTTTTTGTCTGGCCACACCCTCATGGGGATACCTAACTACTTACCTACTTAATAATATCCTAATTACAGATAACAGTATGGTTTTATCAGTTTATCTACCAACGTTGATATGGGTCAATGAATCAGAGCTAAGGTCATTGACTGTAATCTCTGAAACAACAATTCGTGCCACCAAAATCGACAAACTGCCTTATTATTTAAAGAAGAACCAAAGACTGATTTATGTTTCAAAATAAAAAATAATCGATAGATAGTTAGAGCGTTAATAATTAGCTCTCTAAAACACAAACACAAAGTCAGATTTTTTTATTTATTTGGAATTATACAATTTCCATGAAAACACATTGAAACGTTTTTAAAACTAAGTTGGGATGTTTGCTTTCGAAACGCGCCCACCAATGAGACGAAGGCACAAGAAACAAATGGGGTCAAATCCTTTTAGTTTGGCACAAATATTACCATACTCTTCCACGTAATTTGTGCTAAGGTGTGTGCAATAAAAATATCTATTTATCTACTAGCTGCGCCCAGTGGTTTCATCCGTGTTAGTCCCGATACTGCGGGATCAAAAGTATCCATACCTTCTTCATCCTCTAAACTACCTATCACAGACTTTCATCCCAATCGATCCAGTCGTTTGAACAATACAAACAAATAAAAAAACTTTGAAATTCATATAATTAATTATGAAAGTAGGATGAGAAATCAATCAAGAAATCAAGACATTTATTGCAAAGTTATGTATACACAAGGATCTTAAAAATAAGCTTAATTAAGTAACAAAAACTTACCCATTACAGGTATTCAATATAATAAACTTAAACACTAAATGAATATTTTCATAATACTATAGGTAGGTAGGCAATTTAAAAATATATTTTTGTTTCTTCATAAAACTCAGACAAGTTAGTAAGTAATGAAATCAATTTCCGTTTCTAATTAATAAAATATGAAACGAGTCATGTAGGTATAAATAAAACTATTCTTGTTAATTCATCAGAGAACCTTGCACTGAAAATTGAAGATTTCACGCTGTCTCCTAAACGAAAGATTAACGTGGATATTATTATCTGTGTTCAAAGAAAACTTCAAACAAATTGAAGTTGTTAATAAGTACCAGTAAATTACTTGCTTGATTTACAGACCAAAAAATAATTGATTTAAGACCTTAAAAAATAATTTTAACGAAGTGTCAAACGGATTAAATAATAATAAAAAAACCTTTTGGTTATTGAAATAGAAGTTAATAATAGATTACCCGTTAAATGCACTTAGCTAGAGTTTAGCTAAATTTAAAGCTGAATGTAATGCTAAATTTTAACCATTAATCTTTTATTAAAAAATTACCCTCCATCCTAAGGTTCACTTGGAAGAGACCGCATTAACGGAAAAGCCGGATTTTGAACCAATGTTTTAATTTATAATTTTTTTTTGAAATATTTTTAATAAAGTGTTCCATCTAAATATTTTTTATGAAGGCAGTTGCACTTGTCCTATACTTATTATTAGTTAAACTTATCTCATAATAAGTTAAACCCTTTAACACTCCGATCGACTCAATTAAGAAATAGACAATCAAACGGATTTAGCAAGCAATCAACTCTTGAAAGAACCATCACATTCCAATGGGATTTGTGAACCTTTGGGTCGTTCACTATACCTAAAGCTATGGTATGTATCAGATGGCTTAGCATAAATTTTAGTGATTTTTTGTACAAATTGCTGAATATAAAAAAATCCAGATTTTGAACATGGTATTTATTGGCCGCGTAGCGTAGTGGTTAACTATAACGAGAGATCGCAAGTTAAAATTTTGCAGTGGAGCTTTGTATTTTTATATTTGTTTATTTTATTTTAAAGTATAATATAATTTTTTTTTATTAAATTCAAAAAAATAATTCTAGAAATTAGGTGAATATAATTTATGAAAGATGAAATATTGAGTCTTATCCATACAAAGATTTCCCAGCAGCCACAATCGAACCGGAGCGTATAGTTTACAAAACAATATAAATAATTGCATTTGTAAGTAACGGTGACAGTTACTCTCGGGAAATTGCTCGGCGAACATCTCGTGAATGTCTCCGACATGATTACTAAATATATTATATTATGTGCCTTCTCAGCCCTTTCCTATGGACTAAGCATAGGAGTGAGTGATAAAAAAAATGTGACTGAAAGTGCTGAAGCTAGCGACCTATTCCCCGATTGGGTACCTTTCAAGAACAAGCATGGTGATGAGCTCGGAGAATTTGTGCCTGTTAAGAAGAACAAAGTTAAGAAGAGACTTGCGCCGCCAGTAAACTTTATTCTCAGAGCTCTGGAGCCTGAAGGCGATTATTACGACAAAGGTGGTGATGTGGGGAGTGAAGGTAGTGAAGATTATTTCGAGAAGAAAGACTGGTCTGATTTGCACAGATCGGCTGACTCTGCAGATGGTAAAGTAGCTTTAAATCACACTGCATTATCTGATATTGATGGCGTCGTAAATATTATAACGAAACAATCGAATCATCCGCTCACGCATTTAGTTAAACCTCTTAAAGGAACTCAACCAGCCCCTGATCTTTTATCTAAATTTAGCCCAGATGAGCCTGTCATTGAAGAACCTAAAACAGAACTTAAACCAGAACCTAAACCTAAAGTGGAAAATGAAAAACACGAAGAAGAAACGAACGAAGAAGACAGTGGAGAAAAACAAACTGAAAAGACTGAAGAAGAAAAAGAAAACGAAGAAAAAAAAGCTAAAATATTAAGTACTGTAGATGAGTTAAAATTAAGACACGCAGAAGAACAAAGAGCTATATCTGACAGAGCACGAGAAGAAGAGTTATATAAGGAACTGTTTGATAAAAATGCTAATATACCAGACGAGATCAAAGAAAGACCACCTCGTAGAAGACCAAACAAGCTTCCACCACCAGACTACGAAGAATATGACGAAGACCATGCCTCTGTTAATGATAAATATAAGATAAAACCAATACACAGGGGTACAATACCTACAACCACTACCATTACATCAGAAAGACCAAAAACTAAAAGAATTAAGACAAACAAACATATTGAATCTGGAAAACTGTCCGTTTTCAAAAATCCTCATTTATACATGGTATATGACGACAATGATAATGAAGATACGACCCCAATTCCCGCAAGGGGAAATATGAAATTCTCTTCAAGATACACTACAGACACAACTCCAGAAGAGGAAGAAAGAATCTCGTTAGTTCCAGAAGATTCGAAAGAGGGAGAGCCTACTCTATTCCTTCCTAAGAAGAGGAAGAATAGAAGACGTAAAATTAAATCTACGACCCCTGCTACTCAGGTAGCTGAATCTGTAGGGAACAACTTTAAAGTGACGACAGCTTTTGATACCACTGCTGCTGATACGAAGCAATCTGACGTGGCATCAGTGACAGCTGCTGCTGGGACTGCAAGAGCCTATACGACTGCAAAAGCCCAAACGACTGCAGCCGATACGACAGCTGCCGATTCTTTAACTGATGCTGTACCGGCGCCTTCAGAACATAAGAAAGAGGAACCGAAGGATTATCATAATGAGAAAGGTGAGTTTAGAGACATAATGTTATAACTCTGAACAAACCAACAGGATCTCAACGACGACAAACTGATGCCGGTTTGTCCAGAGCGTTATTTGTATTATAATACTAGCTGTCCAAGCAAAAGTTGTTTTACCATAAATATAAAAAAAGACATAAATAAAATAGATGATGTTCGATTCTCAGACCTAACGAATATACACACAAAAATTCATACAAATCGGTTCAGCCGTTTAGGTGGAGTTTGGCAACTAACATCGCGACACGAAAATTATATTTAGATAGGGATTGAATAGGATAACATTTGTCCATCTATAATATAAAAATAAATCGCAAAATTTGTTGGTAAGCGCATAACTCAACAACGCCTGGACCAATTTGGCCAATTCTTTTTTTGGTTTGTTTGTTATTATCAGGAGAAGGTTCTTATGAAAGAAAATATTAAGAAAGTTGCACAGAAAATGATTACGCAGGTGAAACCGCGGGGCGCATCTAGTAGACATATATATTTACTTCGTAAGGATCGGATGTATGTGCCAAAGAAGTTCGGACTTACCGAATCCAACTAATTCATACTTGGGTCTAATTTGAAGACCATTTGAACTTGTACTTGAACGGACTGTTTTCCGCGATTGGACCCTTTTTAATTGGGTCCTTTTTGCGTGAGGATGGAGTAGGCTTGCCCAACACCTACTACCCTCTCAGCCTAGTCGACCATGTCCAGAGGAGAGAACTTGTCAACACTTCTGGAACCAACTAAGCCGCGGGTTTCATCACGATGTTTTCCTTCACCGTAAGAGCAATGTCAATTAGCGCACATAAATTTTTCTTAAGAAAAATACATTGGTGCACGGCCAGCCGGGATTCGAACCCACGACCTTCAGAATGAAAGTCGAAGTATCTACCACTAAGCCAACACTGCTCTCAATTTGGAGACCATTTAAAACCATAGTTTGAAGCCCAGTCTGTCGCAAGTTGACCACAAATACAACATACTTTAGGCATAATAATATCTTGATATTAAAATCAATGCATTTCTCCCAAACTTTATTTACATTAACACAAGTTGACATTGCAATTGATTGACACTCGATTGTTGATACAAACAATCAAATGTAATATCAAATCGATTGTTTGTGTGTAAATAATCTCAAATATCAAGTGGTAATCTAGTGGTAATCGATAATGTCACTTGGTTAAGCTCTTGGAAATCCCAATTCAATTATCTACAATATGCTCTGAAGTTTATTTGTACACTAGCGACCCGCCTCGATTTTACGCCGTGAGCATATTCGCCTATGATGGATGAGCAAACAAGGGCATTTAACTAGACGTTGAGGTAGACTGTTGTTGAAAAAACGATAGCGCGACTATCTGAATGCATTCGACGTAAAGTTTCGAGAAATAGATTAAGATCAGGAAAATGAAAGGAAATGGCGAAGATTTTTGAGAAACGGCATACAAGAAAAAAAAAAAGCCTCACACGGAACCAGTTCCAACACTTCGGTTCTATAGACGGCCGAAGCGAACTACAAGCTGGCTAAAAAAAAGTTCATCAATATCACTATCACTACATAGTAGCTAATATGATGAGTCCGTTGTCCATAGGCTTTGTCCTGTACTTAATTTGCCCGAAGTACTGCCAATTTTCAGAATTAACATTATCGTATGAAAAAAAAAGTTAAAGTTAAAGAAATGAAGTTAAAATTGAGAGACTGTTTATTCTGTAAGATTTTATTGGTGTATCAATTTTTAGACAAATAAAACAAATTGAAATTGAAAAGTAATCGTCTGTTACATTTGGTTTATACAAGACAAGTGATTTGCTACTCTTCTGAACCAATTTTCACTTTAAACAGTCCGTGCTTGCGATCTAGAAATATACAGTAAAAACTACCAAACTACCACTACGAACAAGCAATATTTTGTTAGTTTAATATTTACTGCGCTTTCCGGTAAGTCGTTGGACGCAGAGAGCATGCGACCGATCGCTCTGGAAGTCTTTGGGGGAGGCCTATGTTCAGCAGTGGACGTCCTGTGGCTGATATGATGATGATGATGATGAACATTTGATTTTTTTGCCTACGACACTTTCATTTTGTCTTTTGGAGACAAGAGACATAAATTAAATATTACATAAATAATTATATTTTTTGTGAAGGCAAGAGACCATATTTTCGGAGATGCATGAGATTAAGCCAAAATATCCATATATTTTCTGAAGAACCTTCATCACAACTGAACCCAATTTACATCTAAGTAATTGAAGGTATCTGACACATTTTCTTAGGATATTTGGTCAACAATTTCTTTTACTGGTATATTTTGAACCCTGTCACTTTGTTAATAAGGGTCATGATTATATATTTACTGACCCATTTCCAATATTTCAATGATTTCAACCAGACATGTTCTGAACCCTATCGCTATTTTAATAAGGGTCATGTATCAATTTTGTGGTATTAGTGTTGCCAGTCTATCGATAACGTATTCATACTATCGATAGCATGATAATCCTATTCTACTTTAATATTATAAATGTCAAAGTTTGTATGTGTGTGTGTGTGTGTGTATGTATGTTTGTTACTCCTTCACGTAAAAACAACTGGACCGATTGCGATGAAAGTCGGTATCTAGATAGCTGGAGACCTGGATTAACACATAGGCTATTTTTTTTTCCGATATTCCCACAGGATCGATCGGGACTTTCGCGGGTGAAACTGCGGGGCGTAGCTAGTATAATCAATAATTTAATAGTATCGATACTATTTATTTAATCGTATAATTCTAGGGGAAATTTTGAGCTCGTTTAGCACCACCCAGTGGAAACAGGCAGCGCTCCCGTACCTCCCGATTTCCCGGGAAATCAGTAGTTTTTGTACTTTATTTCCCGATCTCCCGATATGCAATTATTTTCTCCCTTGAAATGAAATCACGCATTGAGTCAGTCAATCACTTTTGCCTTTTATTAATATAGATTTACAAACATTTGACACAGAGTCAAGAGAACTTCGTTATTTTTATTTATTTCCATCAAAAGATGAAGATGTAGAAGCATTTTGGAACATCATCAACAAAATCAAATTGGGAGACGGTACTGCAAAACTCAGGTCGAGATTAAAAATATTTTTAAGTCATTAAAATTGTATTGCAATATATCGATAGTATTACTACGGGCCATGCTATCGATCGATAGTATCGATAGGTTAGCCGATTTTCGGCAACACTATTGGTAAGCATATTTTAGTATGAAAGAGTTTTATTGACAGTTTTGCGTAGGGTCAGGTTAGAATTCAACATAAGGTTGTCAAAAGTTGATGTTCAAAGAAATATGGTTTCTTTAATACCAATTTTAGTATCTAGTTACTAATTCGAATAATCCTGCACTAAGAAATTCAAAATTTAACTATTGTGCTGAAGAGTGAACTTCGATCCGTTTGTGCTTAGGAATCACGTTGTCCCATACAAACTTTGCCCCCCCTTTTCACCCCCTAAGGGGTAGAATTTCGGAAAATCCTTTTTTATCGGATGCCTACGTCACACAAGTCACACCTTCCAAGTTTCAGGTTTCTACGATCAGCGGTTTAGGCTGTGCGTTGATCCGTCAGTTAGTCATTCAGTCAGGACAAAGAATATTATATGTATAAAGAAGATAAAGAAGTCGAATCTGGAGTCAAAAATACAATAACATTTATATTATTGAATTTTTGACTCCTGATTCGATGTATTATATTTATGTGTTGTAATATTGTGATATAGTTCATGGTTAGCCATTTTAATTTAGACGCGCAAATTAATAAAAAAGGCGACTATACTATGTCTGTCTCGATACTTACGTAGTCGTAGATATCTCCAATTTTAATCCGAAGATCGTGGGTTCGAATCTCAGCCAGTCGTGAGCTAATCGATTTTTCTTAAGAAAAATGTATGTGCACTATTTGGCATTGCTCTTACGGTGAAGGAAAACATCGCGATGAAATCTTAAGTTGAGGGGATAGTATAGGTGCTGGATATGCTACTCCATCCTCTCGTAAAAAGGACTCTACTAAAGAGATCTGGTTGCGGAATACAGCCAGTATACAAGTACAAGTGTCAACACCTTTAAAAAATAATTAATTCCCAGTTTTATCGGTTATATCAGTTTCCGGGAACTTACTTTTTACGAATTATTCTAAAATATGAATTCTTGCTTTACCCCTTTTTTAATGAACTCAAACTCTACATTACAATTTAGAGATAGTAAATAATATATTTTCCTTTAAAAAATACAAACGTACCAAGACAGCTCTAAGTAGATCTAAAAATCTAGAACAATTTTGCAATATCACGAAATTCTATTCTTCAGACGTGTAACTGTTACCATTTAATAAGCTGTAAATAATTTTAAGACATTTCTTTTGAATCCTATCTATTCGGAGTCTAACGTTTTGTTCCCCAATAAAAGCGAACAAAATGTTACTTTGCGGCCTATTTATTGAACGGACAGTGGCTTTGAATTTGCACCGTGACGAGAATTGAAATGGCAACCCCCTGGATGCCCTATAGTTGTGCTACCAATTGCGCCCTTTTAAAAGGCGTGGCCTAAGAATTTGGCGCGTAAACTAAATCGCCTCGCTCTTGCGCTGTAAATATGATTTTATAGTTTTGTTTCATTCTTCTGATAGATAACTATACATATACTTGTAGGTATTAAACGCATCCTTTTAAGCATATATTTTTGAAACTATCATTCGTAAATTAATATCGAGAGAACATTGAAAAATAAATTTGGAATGGAGGAGACCAGAATGACGCCAGTAGAATTTTCAGGTCAACACAAATGCGTTAATTCAGCGTAAGTAGTTAAATTTCACCTATGACGTATTTGACCGTGTGGGGCATTTGGTAGCACACCAGTACGGTATACAGGGGGTGGCCAGTTCAAGCCCCCTCACGGTGCCATTTTTGAAGGAACATTTTTCCTTGAAAAATATTTCCAACCGTTTACTATTACGTATACAAAAGCAAAGTATTTACTTATAATTATTCGATTCAACAGATGTCCATTATCACGGCCACCTTAACTAAACAGCAAATTGCATCTTAACAAACAAACTTAACAAAAAATCCGTTGAGAATCAATTTTGAAGTGAAACTTTGAGTATTAAGAAGACAAGGGCGTTATAACGAAACTTTTTATACAGAATTAGAAGTGAATCAATGAGATGTTGAAAAAATTTAATTTGATTTTAAGACACGTGCAATAAGAGGCTGTTAGAACTGAGTACAATCGAAAAAGTGGGCTGATGGTTACTTATTGTTGCATGACGAACTATGTGACGCAGTGGGCGAACAGTCACCTGTATTATATAAGGTTTTAGGTTTGATTCTCGCCTTTAAAATAATTATTTTTATGAACTACATAATTATCTCTAATTGTTTCTGCATAAATAAATAAATATAATAGAACATTTTACACAACGCCATCTAGCCCCAAGCTAAGCAACTAGGCTTGTATTATGGGTGCTAGGTTACGGATAGAATGCATACTATATACTTTTTTTAACCTAAAACCTACATACCATACCTTATTCAAAAGGGCGCTCTTACTGTAATACAGTTTACAACTTTTTCAGCTGAGAACGAATTTATTTATATTTATATATTTGATGTTATTACCACCAAAGGTCTTTGTTTATTTTTTCTAAATTTTAACCTGCTGCTCAGAAGAGTAAAAAAGCCCAAATCAAAATCCCAAATTAGAAGTCAACGGGGCCTAAACGTTTTATAACGTATCTATACTAATATTATAAAGCTGAAGAGTTTGTTTGTTTGTTTGAACGCGCTAATCTCAGGAACAATTGGTTCGAATTTAGAAATTCTTTTTGTGTTGGATAGTCCATTTATCGAGGAAGGCTATAGGCTAATTTTAATCCCGATATTCCCACGGGATCAGGAGTTACGGGGGTGAAACCGCGGAACGCTGCTAGTGTATAATATAATTTGCTCTTTTCGTGTTGTTTTGTCTTACGGCTGGAGAAAGGCCTCTTCAACATACTTCCGTACAAAACTGCTTTGTTACTTTAAATTGGTTCTAGTTGTGGATATCCGTTTAGTTTACAGGGCTGTTTCCGCACTTAGCCTCATTATTTGGGCCATTGTGCGATTGACAATATCCTACTTGTCACTCCAACCATACTAGGTCTTCCCAGAAGGCTAGCTGCCTTTTGGGAAGACCTGGGATCAGGTTGCTACAGGACTCCGGAAGATATGCCGGCGATTGAAGAGACCGAGCCCGTTATTGGCCATCTGATTTGTATTTTTGTTTCTAGTTTGTAGTATTAGCTGTGGGTGTTCCGAAGGTAAAAAAATACATATAACCGAATTGAGAACCTCCTCCTTTTTTAAGCCGGTTAATAAAATATATAAACAAAACTTCGGTTAACCTTACCAAAACCACATAAATATAATATTCTTCACGACCACAAAAAAAAATGATTTGTTAAAAACGAAAATACTTCTGTTTTTACCTCAGCCGGTGCACGCACGACCTCCAGAATGAAAGTTGAGATATCTACCACTAGGCCAACGCCGCTCTATTTGCGTTATCAAATCACGTGTCTGAACACACCTTCAAAACCACAAAACACATAAAACACTTCTTAATTCGAACCAATTCTCCATAAAATTAGCTTTAACCGCACATTACTAATACCAAAATAATAATATACAAAGTAAATGTGAAAGCTCTTTTGTTTGTTAGTTTGAACGAAAACAAAAGATAATTTTACTATAACTCATTTTACACAATAAACTAAGTACTAAATATAAAAGAGAACAAAAATAACACATACCTGAACTAGGTAATCCTGCATTTCAGGCGAAAAAGGACTTACATTAACTTATAAAATAAATTAAAATAATTAACTTGATAAAGAAAGCTACATTGTTTGTTAGTTTGTTTGAGTTAACCTTAAATACGTCCTAATAACTACGGCACACGTGGGACAAGTCCGCGATACAGAAAAAAACGAACCGTGTACTTGCCCCATTTTAAACTATCCCCATTAGAAAGTCTAAAAATGATACTTAGTACTGTCAGAAGCAAAAGTCGTTTAGAATCCGTATTAATATTATTCGTTTAAATATGACAATGACTAGTAGATTCCTGTTTTAAAGAAATATATAGGATCTTTTTTCTCTTAAAATTCGAGGATTGGGATTTACGCAAGTGAAACTGTAGGGCGATGCTAGTGCTACTTCCTATCATTTCCTACTAATATAATGTGAAAGTTTGTGTGTTAGTATGTATTATTTTTTCACGCAAAAACTATCGCGACTCGATAACCTATCGTACTTGCTTCAGTTAGTCGCAGATATCTTTTTCTGTCATTTTCATGTCTTTAAAGGCTGCCTGCGGTCCGAATTGGCTGAACAGCACTTTAGTGCTAATTTCACGTCAATGAGGTTGCCTTGCACAACAAAAAATAAATTAATTTAGGCATAAACATGATTAGCCATGTCGAAGATCACGCGCCATGGGCAGGCAGGCCTAAGTGCGGAAATCGGAGCCCCCAACCTGAACCTGGACCTGAACATGATTAGCCAACTGTCAAAGTGTTAAAATAATGCCAACCTTGTGGTTAAATATAATTTAATTTCAGATTTCCTGTTTAATGCATTTAGCTACAATTAAATTAAATTTGTTAAACACAATGTCATGCAAGCCGCCCTAATTCTCTTTATTAGGGTGAAACCGCGGAGCGCAGCTAGTTATCAATAATCCAAATCTCAGCGAAATTACCACGTAACATATTTGGCTTTACCAATTCAAATAATGTTTATGTAAGTCACTTTCACTGGAAATCGATATTTATATGTTCGCTTTGGGTTAATTAGAGAGAGGTACTTGTTGAGAGGAAAATCATTTGAAATGTCAATCTTAAGTAAGCTTCTATAAATGTCTACATCCACTATGTCGTAGTACTGAACTTGTATAAGGTTCGTTTTTCGCAACTAGACCTTTTTAATTGGGTCCTTTTTGTGTGAAGATGGAAAAGGCTTATTGCCAGCACATGTTCTACGCTCTCAGCTTAGTCGACCGTGTCCAGAGGAAAAAAACTTGTCAAAAAGTCAACGAAGTCGCAGGTTGTCCTACGCTGTAAGAGCAATGTCAATTAGCCGAATTGAGAGACGCTAATTTGGATTAGCGTTGTTAAACGACGCCACAAACAGCTGTCCTGAGCCGCCTCCATCCACCGACTACCCACGACCGCTACAATGTCGTCGGTCCACCGGGCAGCTGGTCTCCCAACACTCCGTTTCGCGTTGCATCGCGGCCGCCACTCGAGAACCTTTACTCCCCAGCGGTTGTCAGTTCTGCGAGCTACATAACCTGCTCATTGCCACAAAGGAAAAAATTAAATAAGCATATTCCACATGTATTCCCTTAAGTAGATAAAACCCACTCAATTTATGAATATGTACCTACTTTACTTTCGTTAAGTTCAACCAACCAGTGTAGAGTGACGCAAAGACATATGATATCCTTTTCTGGATGTTATTATATAAATTAGTAGGTGGGTATATTATATTTCCGCTTCCATTGACTTTTATATCTTTTATATTCACGTTTCAAAAGTTGTTCCTTTGATCATTTCCATATATATTTTTCTTACTCGTAATAGGTAAACATAAGTTGCTTATACTACATGTTTCCAATAGGTACACAACTTCTGGGCGGAACCTTCCAATAAAAAAAGAATGATCACATAAACATATAAAAAAATATAGAGGTCGACTTGAGAACCTCCTCCGTTTTTTCGTCGGTTAAAAAGGAGATTGTTCTAGACATCTAAATGAACAACTTTTGTTCTACAACTTTTGAAAATTCTGACTTTTTTTAATGTTGCCATACTACATAAACAATATTTACTATCTATAAATATTTAGACAATCCGTTGTCTAGCACCCATAACACAAGTCTAGTTACTTAGCATGGCGATGTGTGGAATGTCCTGCAATATATATTTTATTTTATTTTTAATAGACATGAAGTTAAATGCCCATTTTTAAAGCATCAAAAAATTTGAGCTAAATCTTGAGTTAAGCTAACGTTACAAATTCCTGAGTATTATCGCGTTCTATAAATTTATTATTATTATTATTATTATAAATAAAGCTTATAAATTTTGTATTACTTAATATTTTTGATCTTTATTTGATTAAGGTACTTACCTTAATCAAATAAAGATCAAAAATGTTCTTAAGAATCTCATAAAATAAAACTTTTTTTATTCCAAGTAGGTAGGGACCTACTACTTATTAAATTTAATCGTAGCAATGTTCTTTGAATTAGGCGGCTTAATTGACGGACTAATATTAAAAATATTTCGGTTAGAATCCACCCCATTGCTTGCTATTATACTTGTTATTGTAAAGGGCCTCTACGTGTTGGCTTCGGCTCCACGCACGCCTTCCAAAGGTCCGGGGCTCCATAGCCCCGTGATACAGGACGTAAAATATTTCTAAAAATACTAAACCAGAGAAAGATTAAAAATTTAATAGCGATGACATAATACATTTTTGCATCTTTATTCGTCTTTTAACTCTGCGGAGCGTGACACCAGAACACAAACGTCACACCAGACTTTGATATTTTGTACTTCATCTTACTTTAAAACAGACATTCCTTCCTCCAGGATCCCTTTTTACCTCTAAATATAACAAAAAATCAGTAAAACAGAAATGTGAAAGTCTCTCTACGTTAAAGATAAAGCCATTAATTTCTAAAAGTAAATTATTGACCTAGAGTTTTATTTTCTTGAAAACTTTGTTTGTTTCTCGTATTATATCGAGGGTATCCATTAAACCATAGAAATCAATCAGTTTAAACAGAAACAATCAACGTCCGTCACAATCATTGGGCAGCACTCTATAAAAAGGCATTGCACCTGCGAGGCTGCGTCTGCGCAATACGCATCGGTGCCCTTTCAATTGATTTTTTACCACAATCTGTTAAAGAAGATTAGGACACGTACTTATCAAGTAAATTATTGTAAACCACTTTTTAAAATTTAATTCCGACAGATGGCGTTGTCTAAATAGGGAATTATCGCAGGCCAAAGGTTGGCCAAGTTTCTTGTGGGCAAGAGATGTTAAGGTGAAAGGTTACCAGCGTTCTCTCCATACAAACGTAGTCGACTGTTTCGTCCCTGGATAAGGACACTAGTACAAATATTTTTGTGCCATAAAACCTATAACTGCCATGACTATGCCCCTGTTATAGTTTGTTTTCATTTTCTAATTATGTATCATATAAATTAAGATTTAATAAACAAAAAAAAACACAACATAGAGGCATGGTCAGGGCAGTTATAATTTTATTGACGAAATGTTGGCGTATATTGTGATTGACGAAATGTTGGCGTATATTCAAAATAAGATATCGATAATGGACGAAGATACGTTAGTGCGAATATGTACAACGTCATTCTCCAGCGACGAAATACAGAAGTCTAAGTGTTTACTTTTTGATTCTATCCCAACGAGTACAAACCAAATTAAGCGCAAAAACAGGGGGAAGGAACAAAGGGACATTGGTGACATTGTGAACCTGTTCAAATCGACAGAACCTGACCTAATCCCTGTGTTTGTGGCACGACAACTCGAGAAATTACCGCCAGTCTTGTTTGATCACCTAGACTGTACTAAACTCCTTAAGGATTTACTTCTAGTGCAAAATGAGTTGAAAGAAGTTAAGGAGTCATATGTGACACAAAGTCAACTGAGTGATTTGAGAGCGGAAATGTTGCGTATGAAACATGATTCCCTGTTGTCCTCGTCTGTGTTTAATCCAGTTAACGCAAAAAGAGGCGGATGGATATTAGACAGCGGACCTATGGAAATGACACACAATCACGATTCTAATGATTCTATTGAAGAAATCGAAACACTGCCAAGAGAAAAACAGAACAACTTTCGTCAATGTTCCGAAGCAATGAGGGTAGGCCGAGAAAAAGCTGTAGAGTTCAAATCGAGCGTTCAACCGTCGATAACGGTGTTTGAGCGGGCGGTCGCGGACGCGGGGGAGCTCGCCGCAGCCGGCGCACTCCCCGCAGCTGGCACCCCCCCCGTTTCGATCGCGCACGAGGACCCGATACCTACTTCGTGTGCGGTCGGGGCGGCCGCTTCCCGAGCTGCGCCGACGCCGCCCGTCCCACCATTTCGTCACGATGTGACGTCACCCGCTCATACGAAGCGTAATCACCTGATTGATACCGTAAGAAATAATACTCAGAATGTGCAAGCCCGCATTTCTAATGAACAAAACAAGGAGGAACCGTGGCAAACCGTACCCAGCCGTAAAAAGCCTTTGAAATATCGCTTTAGAGGCGCGTCAGGAATCTGCCGTGACAGTTTAGGCAAATTCAAAGCAGCAGAACATAAAATACCTTTGTTTATCACAAGAATACACAAAGATACAACGGAAAAAGATATTGCTGAGTACATTATGAGTAAAACGGGTGAAATTTTTGTACTAGAAAAGATAGCGTCTAAACACGACAAAGAATATAATGCCTACAAATTCTATGTACCTGAACACAAGCAAGGCAAGTTCCTGAGCGATAAACTATGGCCGGAAGGAGTGATTTTCAGACGGTTTGTTAACTACAAACGCAGTTATAACGAGAATAACGTAGCGAACGGCCCGATAACTTAACAATATGACCAGTAATAATCATACATACAAAATGATTACTTATAACTGTAAAAACGTTAAAACGGCAATAGATAGTATTAAGCAGTTATGTAAAACGTCGCACATAATTGCTTTACAAGAAACGTGGCTTCTACCTAATGAAATAGACTACCTAAACGGGATCGACGTGAACTTCGGGTGCACGGGAACTTCGGCGGTTGATACATCGGCTGGCATGCTGCGTGGCCGACCTCACGGCGGTGTAGCGGTTTTATGGGATAAGCGAGTGTTCCAAAATGTATCTCTAGTGCCGTGTAACAATCCGCGAATGTGCGCTATTAAAGTAACGAGTGGTATGAGATCGTTTCTAGTTTTTAGTGTTTATATGCCTACGGACAAGGAGAACAATCTGTCGGAATTTACGGATTGCCTGAGCGCGGTGAGTGCTATTATTAGTACTAACATAAACTGTGAGGCCGTCTACATACTAGGAGATTTTAACGCTCATCCTGGTAAACTGTTTTACAAGGAGTTGAGTTCGTTTATGAGTGAATTAGAGTGGATATGCGCAGATGTACACAGACTAGGACTGGGCAGCGATATGTTTACGTTTTTAAGCGAAGTAAATGGCTCCAGAAGCTGGTTAGATCATTGTTTGGTCACAAAGTCAGCGTTACAATCAATTATTAATATTTATGTAAAATATGACATCTATACATCAGATCATTATCCTTTAATAGTTGAATTTAATTTTAATTGTATTAAGCGAAAATTGACATGTACAAATTATAATAATAATATGCCTATAAAGAACAACAAAATATTATGGAAGGAACGTAACTTTGACCAATGTAATTTATATACTAAGATGTGTCATGAAAAATTGAGAGAAATTGATTTTCCTAATAAATTGACTGCTTGTTGCGACCATATTTGTGATAACACGGAACATCTTGAAATTATTGAATGTTTATATGATAATGTGATTGAAGCTCTTAGTCATGCGGCATCGGAAAGCTGTATTGTAAGGCGATCCCATGGTCGAAGGCCTGTGGTTGGATGGAGTCAACACGTTAGGGAGGCTCATAGGGAGGCTAGGTCCAAATTTCACTGTTGGGTGTCTTACGGTAAACCAGAATCGGGTCGTCTGTGGGAGGAGATGCGTGAAAGCCGAAAAATATTTAAATCGCGTTTAAAGTATTGTAGAAAACATAGTGAACAATTAAAAATGGACAAATTAGCATCTTTGCATTCATCTAATGATTTCAAAAAATTTTGGAAGTCGACCAATGAATGTAGGGGTGGTCCTGGCCTTCCTGTGAGTGTCGATGGTATTTGTGAACCCAGTGGCATAGCAAATGTGTTCAAAGATCACTTTACTGTAAAATCACCGTTGGGGCCACCGCAGTCTACGGGTGGGGAGGAATGTCGTGGTCAGGTTTCCCCTGTTTTGGCTAAAGATGTTAGGAGCGCGATTAAGTCCATGTCTAGAGGTAAATCGCCTGGTCACGATGGCCTTAGTATTGAGCACTTAAAGTATGCAGGGCCTCACTTACCGAGAGTACTCGCAATGTTTTATACATTATGCATTAATCACTCATACTTACCTGCTGCTATGATGAGGACAGTGGTGGTGCCAATTGTCAAAAACAAAACTGGAGACGTGAGTGATAAGTCCAACTACAGGCCGATTTCATTAGCTACTATCGTGGCCAAAGTTCTTGACAGCTTGCTTGATTCACAACTGGACCGTTTCCTCAATATACACGATAATCAATTTGGATTCAGACCAGGACTCTCTACGGAATCGGCTATTCTGTGCCTTAAGGAAACTGTCAAGTACTACACAAACCGTGGGACGCCCGTGTTTGCCAGCTTTCTTGATTTGTCTAAGGCATTTGACCTGGTGAACTATGATGTACTATGGAAAAAGATGAAAGACGCGGGGATGCCATTCGAGCTGATCCAGATTTTTAAATTTTGGTACCGGAACCAAGTCAATGTCGTGCGATGGGCAGGTTCTTTATCGGAACCATACAGACTTGAGTGTGGCGTCAGGCAGGGGGGGCTAACATCACCCAAGCTTTTCAATCTTTATATAAACGCACTGGTAGGGGAGCTCAGTGGCACCCGTGTTGGCTGCCACATAGACGGAATCTGTTTAAATAACATTAGTTACGCAGACGACATGGTGCTTCTGAGTGCCTCACCGTGTGGTCTATCAACTTTGTTGAATATCTGTGAGAGATACGTTCATAGTCACGGCCTAGCGTACAATGTTCTAAAGAGCGAATGCATGGTCTTTCAAGCCAGGGGAAAATGTCAGACAACAATACCACCCATAAAACTTTGTGGGGTCACACTACGTACGGTTGAGCAATTTAAATATCTTGGACATGTAGTGACTGCTGACTTGAAAGACGATGCTGACCTAGAGAGAGAGCGGAGGGCGTTGTCTGTGCGTGCTAACATGATTGCCCGCAGGTTTGCTCGTTGTTCACCTGAGGTTAAAATTACTCTTTTTAGAGCTTACTGTACATCCTTTTACACGAGCAGCCTGTGGGCCAGTTACACAAAGCGAGCCTTCAATGCACTGAGAGTTCAGTACAATAATGCGTTCAGGATACTGATGGGTCTGCCACGTTTCTGTAGTGCATCGGGGATGTTTGCCGAGCTGCAGGTAGACTGTTTTTACACTACAATGCGAAAACGGTGTGCATCCCTGGTGCGCAGGATACGGGGCAGCGCTAGCGGTGTCCTGAGCGTATTTGCATTGAGGTTCGACAGCCACTATCTCAGGCACTGCTGTATGGTTCAGGTTCTTAGAAACCAGGACATGTAATTGGTGAATTGTTATTATTAGACAGTATTTATTTGCTTTTATTTTGTATTTGTATTTTATCGTTTTGACATTTAATTGATTTATTGAATTTATTTTGAAAAGTGTTTTGTGTTTATTTTTTGACATTACTAAATTTATTTGACATTTACGTATGATGACATTTTATTTTATATTCGGATTTGATTTTGTTCTTGACTTATGTGTATTGTATGGATCATGTATGGATTTTAATTATCTGAAATAAATGTATTGAATTGAATTGAATAAGTCTATGCAACAAAAATATATGCTCTAGTGTCATTATCCAAGAAGAAAACACTCGACTACGTTTGTATGGAGAGAGCCCCCGGTACCCTTTCCTATTAATCGCCAAATTTGACGAAAATCGAAAAAAACATTTGGTGATCGAAATGCAGATGTTATTCTAATTCCCACTAGATTTATCTCGAAAGTTCAGTGATTTCCCTTGAAATGAAAGTATGGACATACTATAGGACAGTACATTATGGCTTTTTGTCAGTAATTCGGTTGGAAGAGATGAAAACCTTCATTATTTTTTTCGTCCACTTTCTGAGCTTTACAGAATCCATTTGCTCACGGAGCACTTTATTCTAGCATGTCTAAAAACACTGCTAGAATCATGTGCCTGCAGTAGAGGAAGATGACAATAGGTAGGTACCCATATCGCGGGTTTTGTCATCTAAGTAAGACAAATTCTTCAAACCAAACAAAATAATGATTAATCGGTATCCGGAGCGCCAAAGAAATCTTGTTTATCTTCGATCTCACGTGACCATTTAATTTTACGGACCCCCGAAGGATGTTCGAGGTCAGATATCCACTTACGTAAGAGGAAATGATATTTTCATTTGAAATCATATTGTCGTCCATTCTGATTGTACCTACTTCTACGTCAGACTAGTAACGTGTCGCAGTTTCACTTGCTTTAATCATGATCCTATGGAAATTTTATTTAATAGCTGTGTTAAAAGGTATGTTACCGCTTCACGCAAAAACTAGATAAGATAGATAGATATAGAGCGTTTATTTGCCTTGTAAAACACACAATTTCCATACAAAAAAGACTAAAACTATTTACAACAACCTCCTCCAAACAAAGTGTCAACACATGTGTGTGTAATGCAGCAGGATAAGTGTATAGTTTTGCTCTAGAGTGCGAACACCTGGGAGAGGAAACCAATGAACACAATATAGCACGAATTGTTGTAGGTAACACACAGATGCTGCCCGTATATAAGTATCTGGTGTATGTAAACAAAATACAAATACATAGTACATAGCAACTTGGTACATTGATAACTGAAGCCTCGAAATAATACATACGCTCCTTTTTATTCCGATATCCATACGGGATAGCAACTTACCTGGACAAAACCGCAGAACGTAGCTAATGTCTAATAATTAAAACCACAGAAACCACCCCTCCTCAAGTCTCCTTAAAACCTCAAGTCACAGGTTTTTTTGCCTAGTTTGAGGGTCAGGGTTTTATTATCTATATTGTAAATGATGTTTTTTGCGTAATAAATTATTTATTTATTTATTTTTTATTTTTATTACAAAAATCCAGTGTTTCCGTTTTTACACGTATTGCGTTTCGTCACCGGAATGGTACACCAAAGTTAACTTGAGACCTGATTGCGCATTGAATCATTCGAGCAGAGTCTCAAGTTAACTTGGTCCCGTTGTTCTATGGGCTCTACGCCTACCAGAAATAATTTGAACCTTAGAAAATGGATCTGCTTTCACTCGTTACACTTTCATTGTGTTAAGTTATTTGATTAACTTCGGTCAAACGATTGCATAAACTGTACTTGTTTTTTTGTGCTTAAAATTAAAAATATTCAAATTACGGAGGGCTTATAGGAGATACCTTTACTTTCATTGCGAAGACCGTGGGTTCGAATGCCGGCTGGTCGTACACCAATGAACTTTTCTTACTGTGCGCTTACTGAATTGATCTTACGGCGAAGGAAAACATCGTGATCAACCACCGGCTTAGTTGTCTTCAGACGTATTGATAAGTTGACTAAGTTGGGAGGCTAGTATAGGTGTTGGGCAAGCCTACTCCATTCTCACGCAAAAAAGACCCAGCTAAAGAACTGTCGTTGCGGAAAACTGTCCGTATACAAGAGGGCATGTACGAGTATGTGCCTTTGGCCGAGCGAATGAAGCGAGTGAAGGTTTGGTGATGAGATGTTAATGTGTGTATATTTGTTACTTTGTATGGTTGACGATAGAAATTCTTGGCAAAATTTCGAGCCCGATTTAAGTGAACAGGTATTTTCTAGCTACATCTTAGACCACATCGTCACCTACCATCAGGCAGATGTTATAGTGGTCAAACGCTGAGCTATAATTTCTAAAACAAAGAAACGCCGAGCTATATGGTAGGCGGAGTGGGGGGGGGTGTTAGGTTTTATTTTTGTTACGGAATTTCTTGATCCGGTCGCCGCGCTCAAAACCCGCGATAAAAGCTATGCAATAGCTTAAAAGTGAAAGCTTTTTTTTACATTTGTAAAACTGTTTGAAAAGTTCTTATATATATCTTTGCCTAATCTAGAATCGATATTTTCGTTTAGTAATGATAGATGACATAATTCTAATATTCTAATTTCCATTGATGACGCATTTATATCAAATTACTAAATCACGTGACGGAAGATGCGTAATGGATGACTGAAACATAGAATATTCTATGATTTTTAACTCAGTGTATCAAAAATTCTCACCCTGAAACAGGAGGAGACCTTTAATTACAGAAATGAGCTTTGCCATACTATACTTGTATTCAGGAATTTATATTTATCAGCAACACTTTGATTGTTAATATAATATAGCTCATCTATAATAATATTCTTTTGCAGAACTGCCCCCTTAGACAAGATGGCTTTCTATTAGCGATATCGCCAATCGACAGCCATTTTATTTTATTTTTTTGTATGAAATTGACACAAGCAAACAAAAAGTCACATAGTCTTGCGTTAGAGAAAAAAAAATGGTGGATAAGTTCCATCTTATGCTAATTTCATACAATGGTTTATGTCATTTTCATACAATTAAATCTATCGATTGGCGAAATCGCTAGTAGAAAGCAATCTTGTCTAAGGGGGCAGGTTTGATTACTAGCCTAAGGCATTTCCATCAAATGATGCAGTGTTAATTTTTTTTTCATTATCGAGCAGCCGACTTCTTTCAGCATTTTTTACTATCTTGCATAGGAACCTTTCATAACGAACTTGCACTTTTTGCTATCTCGTATAACAAAAAATCCATAAGTAGGTAAAAATTAAAAATGAAGGCCCATTTTAAAAATTAATCTAGTGTCATATCGGTTTAGATTCGTAATTATTATTAAGGTGGGTATTTAAGACTAGCAAACTCTTTTTAATCTCTAGTTAAGCCTTAACAACACCATAAGGACAACACCATCAGGGGAGCCTGAGAAACAGCGTCATGCAGGACCAAAAATGGTATTGCACAAGAGAAAAGGGTACCGGGCCCTCTCCATACAAACTTAGTCGACTGTTTTCTCCCTGGATAATGACACTAGCACAAATATTTTTGATGTGTAAAAATTATGCCATTTTTTTTGTTCTTTTGTTTTTTAAATCTTAATTTCTAAGATAATTAGAAAATGAAGAAAAAAGCAATACGTAGGGGCATAGTCATGGCAGTTATAGGTTTTATGCAACAAGAATATTTGGGCTAGTGTCATTATCCAGGGAGGAAACAGTCGACTACGTTTGTATGGAGAGAGCGCCGGTACTCTTTAACCTTAAAGCTGACGCCGAGACCTACATACATGTGCTATTTGATTATTTATACAATCCTACTAATATTATAAATGTGAAAGTTTGTGTGAGTGTGTGTGTGTGTGTGTTTGTTACTCCTTCACACTAAAACCAGAGGACCGATTGCTATAAAACTCGGTATGAAGATAGCTGGAGACCTGGATTAACACATAGGCTAATTTTTATCCCGATATTCCTACGGGATCGAGACTTACGCGGGTGAAACCGCGGGGCGCAGCTAGTAAAATATATTTTCATTTAATTTATAATAACACTAGCTGCGTCCCGCGGTTTCACTCGCGTAAGTCCCGATCCCGTGGGAATTTCGAGATAAAAAATATCCTATGTCCGTCTTCTGATTGTAAGCTACCTCCCCACCAATTTTCAGCCAAATCGGTTTAGCCGTTCCCGAGTTATAAATGGTGTAACTAACACGACTTTCTTTTATATATATAGATGCATTTCTTATCATTATACTAGGCCCATCACAGACTACATTTTCCACATTCCGATTGAAATGACAAATACATGTCTTCAGCGAGCACTCGACCTATACCTATATATATATATTGTGCAGTCTATATTTTACTCGATCTAATTTCTTAGTAGTTATTTAAAAATAATAAAACATTTCCTGGCTCCGTTTTATGTCACAATAAGAAACTAGATTATAGTGGCGCGACAACTCGTCGCGTGACAAATTATGATGCAAGAAACGCATTTTGTCGTTAAAAGAGGGTTTAAAAATGATTTGATTGTGGTACTGAATATCTTGAAGGAGTTAATGTAGACTTTTATTAGGTACTTGCTAGAGTTGCTAGCTGGAATAAAATGTTATAGAAGGTAGCTTGTTCACACACTAATATTAATATTGGCCTTTACACTTCTACCCTATCAACATACTCTAAGATTTATATTTTATTTTTATGTTTGTAACGAATAGTTTCGAAACTACTGAACTGATTTTGATGAAACTTGCTATGAGGAGAGATTGGTTAATTGCGAATAACATAGGCTACTTTTCATCCCGATCCCGATCGGAAGTTAAAGATAGATAGATAGATAGATAGATAAACTCTTGATTTTACCACATTAAACCTTAATTCTAACAAAAACAATATTAAACCTTACAATATGGACAATGGGCGGCCTATCGCTAAAAGCGATCTCTTCCAGGCAACCTTTGAATGGACAAGAATTAAAGAAGGGGATGGGTGGGTTGTATAACGTGAAAGGAAAATAAGGAGGAGAAAAAAATAAATATTAAAATACATAGAAAAAAAAATATTCTAAATAATAATAATCAAATACATAATATTCAGTAAAAATAAATACGCACCTATACATACATATAAATACATACATATAGAAATATATATATACATATAAATATACAACTAAATATACGTACAAATAAATAATAGGACAACTATATGTTTGATTTACAAGCTTCAGCAAGAGCAAGGTAATGCTTGTACACATTGCACGGGTAAAACCGCTAAACGCTGCTAGTCTAATATAATATTTAGGTATACAGCGTCAGCAACTTCAATCTACGCTATTCAGGGCGCTTGCTGTATTACCTAAGATGTGCATTGGAGTAGGCTTGACCAAATCCTTATACCACCTTGTCAGATTAGTCAACCGTGTCCAGAGCAAAGAACTCCTCAAAACTTCTGGAGCCAACTAAACCGCGGTTTCATTACGATGTTTTATTTTACTGATACACTAAGTTTCTATAAATCGCATGGTTTATCGAGCCATCTAGTAACGTTCTTTTTGACATCAAAGAATGTCCCACTACCTTCTACCATTCTCTATTTTGCAGATGAAGTGGGCTCTCTTATATTTTAGCAAAGAACTATGTCTTCATAAGAACTAATTTTTAAATTTGTTTCTACAGGTGGAGAAAAAGAGCACAAATCAGAGCATAGTGAAGAACATGAAGAACACGGAAAGAAGGCCTATGAGGTATGTTTCTATGTAGTATTTGCCAACAAAACTAATTAATTAATATTATACAGAAAATCCTAAGCTTCGACTGTTTAGATGCCTGCAGAGAAAGGAAGCCCAGACTGTTCAAGATTACAAATGAACATACAAGAATTAAATAATAAAACCAAAAATAATAAATTAAAAATCCACATAAGGACTGATGTGCCATTTTGGATGGCAATGTCAATCCGTTGGCCAAAGTAGCTGTCAGCTCCATGGTCACCACTTTAAAATAGTTTTTTAAAAATATATGGCCTATTCTAGTAATTGATTTAAATTTACGTTGAAAAGGGTGTGCGTAAGGTTACTCAGGCGTGTATTCCAGAACAAGACTCAAAACACGTTTTACCTGAATCTAGTTTCAAGTTCAGATCGTAACTCACGGACCCATCTTATTCTAGAACACATCTCAACGCAAGTTCTACTCAATTACATTTAATCTCAATATTAAAGTCGTCAAAATAATTATGATATTTTCAATTAAAATCTTTCGTAACGAAAAAATAATAAAATAAGAAAAATCTGAGACTCCTGTCAGCTAATGACCTAATTGCTGTGTATTAGCCATATTTACGTAAATCAATATAAAATCTATTTGAATAGAAACCGTCACTCAAGTGACGTTCTAAGATAGGTATAGAAATACTCTGCTAAGATTAGAACATATATATAAGTTTTGAATTAAGATTTTATTATTATTATTTTCATCAATCACATGTGTCTAGTTACAATATTATTATGTGCATTGTGATCTGCACTGATTTTAATAAATAGGAATGAAGTAGGTTGAAAACTTGCAATTTCTATGATTCGGATTCAAGAATCGCTTCTCAAGTCACGTTCTAAATTCAAATCTACTCAAATGTAGCTTTAATACGAGATCAATGACTGAGTTACGTTTTGGAATACGGGCCTTGAGTACCTATATTTACGATCACAAAATACTTAAGTAGGTATAACAATACACACCCACACGAGTCCCCTTAATATCGATTACCCTTTACCCGAAAACTAATTACAGTAAATTTATAGGGCGTCATATAAATATACCAGTAAACTATGTCTTTGTTATCGTAATGATAAATTCATAAACGTTCACGCTTCGTGAATTACGATGCATGGAGGTGTGCACGAAGTAGGCGTGTGGATAGGTATCATAATATTAGAACAAAGTTTATTATGTTAAATAAAACTTCGATAAATTTGATTTCGTATTATCAAAATTCGTTTTACGATTTGATTAAGATAGATATTGGTAGTATGTACTTAAGTACTCTGTTTGTTTAAATAATTTATTTTTTGTGATATCATCGTTTGAAGTATTTATCACCTAACCTCAATGACGTAATTAGAGATTTTTTTTAAGGCTTTTTTTCTAAATTTGCTTTGAATCCCTCGATGTAGGTTATTTCTGACTCAAGGCCGCACATAGTTTTCTACTGCCAAGGTATTGCAATAACGTAATGGTCAAATTAAAAAAAAGCCTTTGAATGGGAAACTCAAAAAAAAATAGTTTATTTTGTTATGGTTTAATTAAATAATATTAGGTTTTGTTTCGTTCGAATTTCTCTAGATTTTCTCACAAGATCACACTCCCTGTGACCGTACAGATACAATAAGTGCCACCGTACGCTTCCTGAACCGTCATGCGACCGCGCACGTGACGCTTTAAAAGGAAAAGGTACCGGGGGCTCTCTCCATACAAACGTAGTCGACTGTTTCCTCCCTGGATGATGACACTAGCACAAATATTTTTGTGCCATAAAACCTATAACTGCCATGACTATGCCCCTTTGTTTTGTTTTTTTTTTCATTTTCTAATTATCATACTGGATACCAGAGCAAATATTTTTGAAGCATTAAACTTATAACTACCATGACCATGCCCCTATGTTTTGTTTTTTAAAATTTAATTTCTATGATAACTAGAAAATGAAAAAAACCAAAACATATGGGCATAGTCATAGCAGTTAGAGGTTTTATAGCATCCAGGGAGGAAACAGTCGACTACGTTTGTATGGAGAGAACCCCCGGTACCTTTCACCTTAAGGGCTCATTTACACCGGGTCTGGATCCGGTTAAAACACAATCCGATACCATATAAACGGACCTACAAATACAGCCTGTAAATTTCAGTAAAAACATGAGGGCCCTGTCAATACTGATACTGTTTATGAATGAGCTATTACAATCCTGCAACACAAAGAATAATGGCAAAACTTCGAACAAAACTTACTTGTTTGCAAGGAGGTTAGGTTCCTATATGTGTAAAGGCGTCAGATGCTGATCATAGACCTGGTAAAAAGTATGCTGATGAAGAAAATGAAAAACAAACTTAAATCTTTTTCAAAATACCATAAATTTAATTTTTCATATTTTTTTATATTCTCAAGTATTGCAATGCCATCATTCTTTATCAAAATACAAACTTTCCTATTAATATTACTGAATAATAATTATAAAAATCTTAATAAAGGTGAGAGCTGCAACGAAATTGAGGAAGTGGGTATCAGAATCAGGACCAAAATCGAGACTAAGACCCTGGTATTTAGTAAATGGTGTAAGTTATATGTGTAGTCGTTTTGTGTGGCTCCTCTCTAATCGAAACTTCTAATCATCTTAGTACTTTCATAATGAATAAAGGAGCTTGCTCACTATTGTCGCTAAGGTGGCCTTAATATAGGCACCCACTAATTAATTGTTTTGTGTATGCGTGATATTGTATAACATTTCTGTGTGCTAATTTTGTCTCAATGTTCTTATATGAATAGAAAGTCTACTTGAATAGATTCCTACTTAATAGTTAAGTCGGTTTCTACCTTTTTCTGTTTCTTCCCACTACAAACAAGGGTACGCCACATCAGGAATGTTTATAAAATTACAGGTTCCAACGCAACAATGCTCAATTTCGGTTCCAGAGCATTTCTATTATACTTTTTTATAATTTCAATTTGGCTGTGCCCATTCAAGTTGCTGTATTTTCTACAACGAAATAGAAGAAAAATCTTACACCTCGCCCTTTATTTCTATATGTGTGTATAACCCAACCTAATACCCACACATAAAAATGAATTGAACACCATTTGTTTAAGCCTTCACAGAGTGAGTTCTTTGCTAAAACGTCTAATTGTTTCTATTAGCTACTACATAATTCGATTGCTTTTCCGAAAAAAGATAACGCCTACTGGGTAGGATAGAATAAGATCACATTGTTACCGAATTATACGTCTATCTTTTTTACTTATTGACTATGACAGTTTCATAATAGTACATTACGATATAAGTGTGGTAAATTGATCTTTGCATAGAGGCGGTTTATGACGCGCGAGCGGCAGCGAGCGTGTTATAGAAGCCAAGATGCAAATATCATTTCCACACGTATATCGTACGACGTTTTTTATCACAGTTGCGAATAAAAGAAAAGACTTGAAAAGAAAACAAAATAATAATTAACAAAATATTTGTGATAACTCTATGTTTACATTTTTTTAAGGCAATATTTTTTTGTTAATTATGCTCCGGAAAGGCCAGGCTAAAGACTTTTAACCTATACATCCTCGTGTGACATACATTATTTTTTAGGGTTTTTCTATTTGTTTTTGCGTCGGGGGTTAAGAACAAAATACAATGGTACGGAAAAACAATATATTTAAGTAAAGAAAAAACAAAAAATAAACAACTCAATTTTTAATCGTTTTCTAAGTCATTATCACGTAAAATTATCGTTCGTAAACCGACTTTAGAGACAACCATTTTTGCTAGCTAAAAAACTCTTTGGTACCTACCTTTTCGGGATAACTTTACAGCACTAGTTAACAAATCTAAAACGCACGCGTGCATAATATGTTGGATTATGAGCCTAAAAGCCGTTGAATAATATCCACTTTATGAGCAACTGTGATAAAAAAACTATTATCATTTTTATAATAATCCTAAAACTACAAATAAAAAAAGACATCGTTCCCAAAAGGCTAGCAACATTTCCCCTTTAAGCCACCAGCTCTCCGATTACCAGATACCTCGAAAAGATGCACGCCAAGGTCGCACAAAAAGGACTAGGCTTCGAGACCCCAAAATCCCAATGTTTTCACAACTAACGGGCTATAAGAGGGCTCTGCTTTTGCAACCACCGCACCAGCCTAACTTGAAATTTATTATTTTTTAAACTAAACCTACAGCTTCTCAAAACTCGGACACAGTTTAGAAACTCAGTTTGCACATAGTATGTACCAATATTGTCCCGATTTAATATGCATCGTGAACAGAGTCCTTTATTTAAAACTTTGGTAAGTATTATATTAGTTGTTGACTTACTTTGACTTTGTTTGTACCTAATATTCGTAACACATAATATTGACTGTGGCTTTTTACTCTAAAAAATAATGATTTTTGAAATAAGAAGGTAAAGTTCGATTGTTAGGAGTTTTGATCGTCTTGACATCAAATTACAGTGATTGAGGAAGTATTTTATTTATTTCGGAGACATCTCATTGACACGCTAGCCTTTTAGGGAGACCTAACTATGTCTAGAAATTAAAGAGGGTATACGATTACAATTTTATTGACAAAAATAAAGTTATAAAACTTAATTTAATTTTACGATAACAAAAGAACTAAGGATTAAAATTTAATTTACTAAAATAATCTTCAGCAGGTTTAAATGAATTTAAGTACGTTAAGAAATCTACTACTACAAATCCCCCCCCCTCGAAGTAAACGTAATCGAAGTACGTTGGTTTCTCACAGTCGCGGATAGAGAGCGTTTAGAAACTAAATATAGGACATTTTAGTATCTATCAAAGTATAGGTCGTTTTGCTACTAGATCATTTTGTTCTTGTATCATTTCAATTATAGGACGTTTAATTTTTTAATTTTTGATCTTGTGTCCTTTTGATATGTAGGATATTATTGTTTGTTTATAAACGGTATAAAAATTATCGTTTAAACCTTGAATAATTTGATTATTATAACAAAGGTCTGTACAGTGTAAAACTTAATGCTAAGATATCATCTGTGAATCACTGATATGAACTTAATTAAAACCAGCATAGGATCCACCCTAACAATAGTGTTATCGCTGCTTTTGTAATTGACTTGTAAACTTTACAGGACAAGACCCTTACTACGGTAAAAGTCAGATCATTCCAAGAAATGCTTAAAAAATAAATAAGCGTTTAAGTCCTTTTTTTTGCTATTAATTATGGCTTCGCACGGCTTGTGCATTTAGCCAGTGTCAAGTTATATTTTGCATCAAATTGTGACCCGATTTTTCATAAATCGGGCCTAAAGTGTTTCAAAACAGTCAAAGTCGTCATAGTCCGTCAAGTCAGGGGCTATATAGTAAAGCGGTGGCAAGTTTACCATAACCTTAATAGGAGATTTGGAAGCAACGAGAAAACTTCATGTTTGACACTGATTTTTACTTTCACTACACTTGTGCACTTTCACAGAACTAAGTTTCATGAGAATAAAACTGCAGCACATGTTGTTAACTCGTTCCCGCCAAAACTCCTTTAAGTCCTTAAACTTGATTAACCAACTGTCAAAGTGTCAAACTGATTTAATAATCACTACTTTGCGGTTATTGAGATAGAATTCCGATTCCCCGCTAGTATTAAAATTTGTAGCATAATAAGCTTGAGCAAGCCGCCCTAAATGTATTTAGACTTACTTGCACAGCATATAAAAATTAATATAGATTTTTTGTAAAAAAAAGGCCATCTAAAAATTGAAATCTGACATCATTCGATGAAACGCGTTTTTAGAACATGATTTTCCAACTAATAAAACACCAAAATTCAAAATGCATAATAGTGTAATGAAATTTTTTTTTTCAATACTTTCAAAGGTTGTTGGAAAATTATTTATAAAGACCATTTCACAAAGTTATGTTAGATTTTGATGTCATATTAACAAATTTGAAAAAGAAACGTTGGGCGTTACTATGGCATCACCTAAAATATGAGTGATTCAGACTGTATATTTGTTTGTATAGATGACATGTTTACAAACAAAAAATATTGTGTCATATGAAATTCAAATCTAAAATTATAAACCACTAATTTGTTTATTTTTAATCATTATCTAAGTCTCATACCGTCTTATTCCAAAACGAGATATAAGGATAGTCCAAGATGTGGATATCAACCTTAGATTTAGACACAGATTTACTCATGAACTATAGTATAAACATAATCTATAGGGATAGTGTTTAGACTATAGTTCCCTATATAATCTATTGGGATTGTGTTTAGACTATAGTTCACGAGTAAATCTATGTCTAAATTTAAGGTTTAAATCCACATCTCGGACTATCCTTATACCTCGTTTTGGAGTAAGCGGGTTTTTGTCCAAACGTGACACTTTAAAACGCCATTTGACTAATATTTTTGGTTTGTTTATATACTAAAAAAAAAAAAAGTAAGACACATTGTCGGAAAAGAGATTTAAAAAAATAAGATCCGACATTGGCATCTTTTGCAAAATATTATAAATTATTGTTATTTATAATATTTTGCCAAAGATGCCAATGTCTTTTCGAAATTGAAGTACATATTTGTGAGAACCATCCGAGTACTTTTAGTTCGAAAACCAAGAGTAAGATCTGGATGTAAATGTCAAGTCTTTAAATAATTTCATAATACTTGATGACATTTAAAAGTTTGAATTGGAATTTAATACTTTCTAAACGCAAAGTTAACGTATAGTTCAGTTAAGAGTGCGTATGCGTATCAATCATAAGATCGTAAGTTCGATCCTCGTTGCGGTACAGTTGTGGTATTCACCGGCAGTTTCCGCTACTTCTCAACAAAATTTGAACCAAAATTCTTTCATTCTAGGTGTTTAAAATTTAAGTTTTCTTTTAAAATTAATTACAAAAGGATTTTCATATGAAGGTAAAACTTAGGAATCCCAAATGGTTGGCTGCTAGTTGATTTTGCTGTGTAATTCACGAAATTATCTTTCTTATATAGTCTATTAAATTGTCAGAGGCACTTTCGCGGCAATCATATCACTAAACACAATTTAGTGTATGACTGACAATTGAAATAATCTAATTATTGCCAGATCTAAGCTTTTCTAACAAGTGAAATTTGTAATGATCCTTATTAATTGTTACACATATGCTTACATACTGTAATTGAGCAAAAACATGAAGATTTTTTTTTTGCTGAAAACTGCTAAAAAAAATCAGTAATCTTTAACCAGTAACCAGTAACCTTAAAGTCTTTGGTGTCTAGATTAATGATTTTGACCATAACTGAGATGGCGAATTAATTCTGCAGTTAATATTTTCTGTGCAATGTTTCAAATTTGTGTATTAAAATGAATTCAAGCTGTAGTATCAGTAGCATTTTATCCCTGTTAACAATTTGAAAGGAATCATCTTTATTTCTTAAGTTAAAATATATTGCCATAAATCCCTTGAGACGACATGAGTTTCAACCTTTAGTAGGTGTGTCATATTCTGAATTTATTTATATCTTTATATTCCCAAAAATAGCTAGTCATCAACAATTAGTATCACGTGCGATAATCACACAATCATGAGTATACCACTTGTTATTGCTATATGTTATCCTTTACATGCGACTTTATCGGCATATCTCTGGGTGTTTATGTACACGAAAAATGCATAATATTATTACATATTTTAACATAACCTTTAAAATCATAGCACCTTTAGGCGAGGTGTCGGAGAGTAGCGACCCCGCGGTCCCTAGTGCTCCAGGGGAAGCCACCGTTCCTCATCTCCAGCTGGTGTTGGTTTGCTGGTCAGAGTGAACACTAAAACGGAAGCGGTCCCCTGCCTCTAGGTTGCCTTCACCGTCCGTTCAGAGTGGAGTCACGAGAGCGGAATTGCTCGAAGATGTATGCCGAACGTCAGTGATGAGTTGGCTTTCTCGCTTGGACTACCAGTTGTGGTTTTAAATCCAGTGAGGCCTGTCCATTCCATAGCCGTTCACGTTTCTTTTGCTCCCTTGCTGTTTTCTTACGTGTTTGTTGGATAATAGTTACGGCAGGTGCCGAAGTTTCAATAGTTCCCTAATTTTCAGTCCACTACCATCAAATCACAATAGCCCAAGTAGTTTTCTCCTGTAGTTTATCAATAGTTCTATCTAAACCGGAGGTTGTCTTTGTATTTTACAGGGAAAATTGCCGGTTTTGTGCTCACATCATACTTTTCTATTAAATTTGTTGTTTTAAAGGGCCTCTGGTACAAATGATAATCCAATAATTTCAAAATTTCTAGCCCAAGTTTTCTCCTGTAGTTTATCAATAGCTCTATCCAAACCAGAGGTTGCCCTTGACTGATACAATCTCGGAAGTTACTGGTCCGGTCTGCACTACTGAACTACTTAAAAAAAAGACAATTTATTGCTGGTCCTGTCATTGTGTTAGCGAATATACTGGGGTCCAGTCCACCGGACCATCCCAACTGTACCACAAGCAAAAAGCGAGGTTTAGAATCCATTCCCAACAAGGGTTGGTATAAGACAGCGGCCGGCCGTAGAATCTTATTATCAAATCACTTTGCAATATATGCTCGAAAACTAGACTGCGCCGACCCCAAGTAAATTGTGATAAGGGTGAGAATAAGAAAAAACTTTTATTAAATAAATAAAGGACACTGTTTTAGTCCTGAATCACGTGACGGTTTAAAACTTTGCATTATAATAATTAATTTCAAAATCTATATGCAAGTTCCCAAGCCAAGATAATCAGTGATTTGTAGCAATATTGCCGACTTATAGGCAATAAATGATTAGTTAAAGTATTTTTTATTGGGATTGCATTGTAGGTAGGTACTGACTTTTAAATCCTCAAGCCTCAAAGCTAGATCTGCTCAGGTATAAATAATACAGTAAATGCTTGCATCGACTGCTGTAACAAACCGCTTGTTGCAAACTTGATGGCTCTGACCCTAATAGCTAAAAGTCGTAATGATACTTGTATGCTTCCGACATGACTCTTTGCTTACTCTCCTGTACTTGAGCTTTGCTAGCACTATTTATCACCTATGTTCCTCAGTAAGAAGGCAAAATACGGCCCAATAGGCTTTCAGGTAAGTCTATAGAACTAAATACAGTATATAGAGCTTCTTCTTCAATGTCCACTACCAAGTAAACGACCTTCCTAAGGTCAATAATTCTGCCATCGCTGGGAATCAAGACCTTTTGACATGCAAATATCTTTTTATCACAGTTGGTCATAAAGTGGATCTAATTCAACGGCTTTTAGGCTCATAATCCAACATATTATGCACGCGTGCGTTTTACATTACTTACCTAGTGCTATAAAGTTATCCCGATAAGTTAAATACGTATCTTGCTGCTAATTACATGTTAGGTAGGTGAAACATTCTTAATTTATCTGGGTTATACTTTTGATGTATAAAAAAGTAGGTACTAAAGAGTTTTTAGCTAGCAAAAATGGTTGTCTCTAAAGTCGGTTTACGAACGAAAATTTTACGTGATAATGACTTAGAAAACGATTAAAAATTGAGTTATGTTTATTTTTTGTTTTTTCTTTACTTAAATATACTGTTTTTCCGTACCACTGTATTTTGTTCTTAACCCCCGACGCAAAAACAAATAGAAAAAACCCTAAAAAATATAGTATGTCAGACGAGGCTGTATAGGTTAAAAGTCTTTAGCCTGGCCTTTCCGGAGTATAATTAACAAAAAAATATTGCCTTAAAAAATGTAAACATAGACTTATCACAAATATTTTGTTAATTATTATTTTGTTTTCTTTTCAAGTTTTTTCTTTTATTCGCAACTGTGATAAAAAACGTCGTACGATACACGTGTGGAATTGATCTTTGCATCTTGGCTTCTTATGACACGCTCGCTATCGCTCCCGCGTCATAAACCGCCTCTATGCAAAGATCAATTTACCACACTTATATCGTAATGTACTATTAAGATCCATTGGAGGTTTCTATTGGGTTCGATATGACGTCATAATACCTACTGCAATACTTCATTATTTGTAACGGATGTTACTAAACGTTCGGTTACTAACTTTATTGCATTAAAATAAGAACTCTTTGGTACTTACTTACAAAAAACCAGATTTTTTTAGACGAAGTGACGTACCCAATTGAAATTTTTAAACCTCCGCCCTTTCTTCTTTTATATTTTGCTACGGAGTTTACCCGTGGAAGTCTAACGCTTATCCTGTTGTTCTATCTACAAACCAATTTTTATCGCAATTGATCCAGCAGTTCTCGAGTTATAAATGGTGTAACAAGATTTTGTTTGAAAAAGATTAATAAAAAAATTAAGGCCGCCCATATGTGCAACGTTTTCTTTTAAGCTTCATATGTTTTATGTATATGTTCTATGTTTTTGTGCGGTATAAACAAAGCATCTATCTATCTATCTAACACGAGTGAATATAAAACATCTTAAACATCTATTATGTTAGTATTGTTTTGACAATCACCAATTTAACGATGAGTCAAACAATATTAGAGAACAATGACTCTTGTTTCGTATTACAATGGGTTCTGTTTGAAAACTTATGAAGTAATTAATGATTAATAAATATTTTGGCACAAATAGGTATTTATATCTAGATACGGAGATAATTCATGTATTTTCATTGTTAACTAGCTTTATCCGGCAACTTCAGCTTCGTAAAGTTAAATTTTCACAAACCCTTTGTGTTATTCTTATTGAAATTCATTTATGACCCTTTCTACGGGTAGGTACATAACAATACTTTTGCTTTCATGTATTCTTTGTTAGAATGTATTGTATTATTTTCTTTGCTTCCATATACCTATTCTTTGTTTTATTGGAATTCATTTATACCCTTTGTACCCGTACAAAGGGTATAAATGAATTCCAATAAAACAATGCTTTTCCATGTATTCTTTGTTTTATTGGAATTTATTTATACCCTTTGTACGAATACTTAACAATTATTTTCCATGTATTCTTTGTTTAATTGGAATTTATTCATACCCTTTGTGCAGGTACTTAACAATTTTCTTATATTTATTCTTTGTTCCCATTGGAGTTCATTTATACCCTTTCTAGGGGTACTTACTTACTTAACAATCATTTTCCATGTATTCTTTATCTGTATTCTTCTAGAGCTTCTAATGCCTATAACACGAAAACCTCTTCACAAACAATAACAAATTATATTTCATTTTCAGGGTCACCATGAGGATACGAAGACCACCAAAGGTCATCATGATAAAGAAAACCACCTTGGGAAGTACGATGACAACGGCGGCATTGACAAGCACCACCACCACGAGTCAGGCCACTACGGTGACCACCACCATGAGGAACATGGGAAGAAGCACGCTAAGGTATAAATTTGTAGTCAGGTGAGTTAGATACCTGTTAAAAAGAATGGTATATTTGATAGATTTGAAAAACCAACAAGGTCTACAAGGAAATTTAAATAGGATTACCCTTTAAGGTGAAAGGGTACCGGTTCTCTCTCCATACAAACGTAGTCGATTGTTTCTTCCCTGGATAATGACACTAGCACAAATATTTTTGTTGCAAAAAACCTATAACTGCCCTGACTATGCCCCTATGTCTTGTTTTTTTTTCATTTTCTGATTATCATAGAAATGAAGATTTAAAAAACAATAAAAAAAAACAAAACATAGGGGCATGGCCAGTTATGCAATTAAGCATAAGTTTTAATATAGGCAACAAAAATATTTGCTCTAGTATCGGGAGGAGCGCCTGGTACCATTTCTTCTTAAGTACCCGACAACGTAGGATTTTTTTGTAAGTTTTCACCTGAAAGGTGTCAGCAGATTTGACTCTTCGTCAACTGTCAATCCAAAACTATCGATGTTTAATAGATGTTGATGCCTTTTACTGCGAGTCTTTTATACACTCGAACAAACATACAGTAATATCATAAAACTTCAACATATCAATCGCCTAATTTATTTATTTACCATTTATTTCAGGCAATAAAGGTCTATAGATACATATATAATCATATTATAAATGTGACAGTTTGTGTGTCTCTATGTATGTTCTTACTCCTCTACGCTATATTAACTATTGGACCGATTGCTGGAGACAAATCACTAATTGTGTAAATTCAGAATTTGAACGAATAGCGAGATTGACGACCCAGTTGGCACAATGGTCACTATGCCGGACTGCCAAACACAGGGTTGTTGCGGGTACGATTCCCGCCTCAGACAAGTATTTTTGCTTAGATATTTGTCTGTGGTCTGGTTGTTTCTATGTATTATAAGTATATATTTACAAAATAAAATTATATAAGTAGTATATCCGTTGTCTAGCACCCATAACACAAGTCTATTTACTTAGCTTGGGGCTAGATAGCGATGTGTGGAATGTCCTGCAGTATTTATTTATTATTTCTCTAGAGATTGTACAAATTGCTAATTTGTACAAATTAATAAATTGTACCAATATGATAGATGAAGTACATATCTTATGTCACATTTGTTACTAATTGATAATTTACTATACAAAATTTTGAACGAACTGCTAACAAATCACTAATTGTACAAATTAAGAATTTGAACGGATGGAGACCTAGATTAACACATAGGCTACTTTTTATCCTGATATTCTTACGGAATCGGGACATACACGGGTGACACCGCGGGCTACAGCTAGTTTGAATGTGTTAATAATAACTTATGACTAAGTTAGTAGCATATCCATTAATGATTTACACTTTGGTAACGCGAGCCGCGAAGAAGAGCTTAATTAGTATTTCTGTCTATAAAGAGCCGTCTATTTCAGTTATCTATATAAAACTAGCTGCGTCCCGCGGCTTTACCAGCGTAATAATTATCAGTGCCACTTGAATAAAAATCTTTCAAAAGAACCTTCTTCGGACAATAACAAATACAACAAAAAGAATTATCGAAATCGGTCCAGCCGTTCACGCGTGATGCCGTGACCAAGGAAAATAAGGATATTTTTTTATATTATATACAATGCGTTTCGGTGAAGCGGTTTTAACACGAAAGGGGGTTGTTCTAAACGTCTAGTCGAACAAATTTTGTTCTACGACTTTTGGAAATACGTACTTATTTTTCGATAATTCTGAGAGAATTTTTAATTGAAAATCAGCTGTTTCATACAAAAACATCGAACGAAATGTTCGAATTTCCGCAAGTCGTAGAACAAAAGTTGTTCGCCTAGATGTCTAGAACAACCCCCTCTCGTATTAATACCCCTTTGTTGAACACATTGTATATATATAACAGGGGTCCTGAGGTAAATTTTACTGGTTAGCTTAGATGGGACCATATTTTTAAATATTTTGTTTATAGTACAATACATTATTCAATGTGTATTCAATTTAGAATTGTAAAGGATTGTTAGGAAGTGCTCTGAGAATTTTCCCACCTCTATCTATTGTAAGGTATTCATACTATTTCATGTTATTTTTCAACAAAACGTCCATAGTATGAGGAGTCAGGAAAGCACTCCAAGGGCCATAGCACGAAAGGGAGCCACGACATTCACAAAAAAGAAGAATACGAGAAGAAAGTCGAATTCTTTGAAGAAGAAGGCGATGAAAGTGACGAAGAAAAACACGGTGGATACAACCATGAAAAGGAGCATTCTAAGGTAACAATACAATTAAACTTTTTTATCTTAAAAATAAACATATACCTTACTTTAGGCATATTTTTGTTACAAAATACAAATAAAAAGCGGACAAGTGCGAGTCGGATTCGCGAACGAAGGGTTCCGTGCCATTATATTCTGTTTTCGGTATTTGTTGTTATTTTTTTTTTAAATATTAATTATGACTTCGCACGGCTTGTGCATTTAGCCAGTGTCAAGTTATATTTTGCATCAAATTGTGACCCGATTTTTCATAAATCGAGAATAAAGTATTTCAAAACAGTCAAAGTCGTCATAGTCCGTCAAATCAGGGGCTATAGTAAAGCGGTGGCAAGTTTACCATAACCTTAATAGGAGATTTGGAGGCAACGAGAAAACTTCATGTTTGACACTGATTTTTACTTTCACTACACTTGTGCACTTTCACAGAACTAAATTGAATAACATTCCACCAGAATTATACAATTCAACTCGGGTTACAACTAAGTTTCATGAAAATAAAACTGCAGCACGACATGTTGTTAACTCGTTCCCGCCAAAAAACCTTAGGAAATAGAAATACATCATCTGTGAAAATTTGAATTGTCTAGCTATCACTGTATAGCTATCAATTGTTTTACAAGCTTTTATCATTTTAATTTTACTGAACCTGACTGTACTTTATTCTTTCAAACTTATTTTGGTATTGGTTTACAATGTGGTACTCGTTGGGAATGGAAAATAAGTTCAGAAATAAAGTAATACCGAGTGGTATTAGATCGGAATAGATCATCACACTTTTATTTAGTTTGACATGTCCCAATATCTGTCATGGAATCTTACAAATAAAATTTGATCCACTTCCCGGTTACCGATTGAGCTAAAATTTTGCAAAAAAGTGTAAATCGCGTGACAGTGCAGTTTTTTTTTTTGTTATAATCTTTAACTCAACAACAAAACGTATAGGAAGGATTTATTTCTGCAAGATAATAAAATACCAAATAGCATTTGGCCTCATTCCACCTGATAGTGGCGCGGTAGCGCGACGATGAGGCCAAGGATGTAGCATGATCGCCTAGAGAGAGAACGGCATTCCTGGACAACATGATGGAACGCGACAAATCATTTGGCACCATGACTTTGTCCAGGAGCTTGGTGTTAGAAGCTGCTGGCCAAGGCCTACCATCGCTTCATTGTCTGCTTCTTCAGCACCCTTACATATAGGTGCTTAGATTGTCTAGGGAGGCATCTGCCGCTAACCAGAATCTGCCTCAGCATTAGCTGTAACTGCATGATAAAACTACAATGTGCTCAACAAAAACAGCTTAAGATGAATGGGTACCGGGTACCGCGGGCTCTCTCCATACAAACGTAGTCGACTGTTTTCTGTTACAAACGTAGTCGACTGACTGGGACATGGTCATGGCAGTTATAAGTTTTATGCAACAAAAATATTTGTGCTAGTGTCATTATCCAGGGAGGAAAAAGTCGACTACGTTTGTATGGAGAGAGCGCCGGAAGCCTTTCACTTTAATTTTCTGTTTTTACACACTTATAATAATAATCGCAAGAAAACAATACATTTCTAAATAATATTCTACCGATAAAATCCATTAGTAAATGATTACAAAAAATTGATTACAAATCTATACTAATCGATATGTTCTCGCAAGCTGTAAAAAAACGGGGCGCAAAAAATTGCAATTGCAATATAATTTCTTCACGTCTATCTACTATCTAGACGTTAAAATTGACGGCACTTTGAAATGGAAACAATTGTCTATAATTTTTTTAATTTCAACTTTAAACTTATCCAATGAAATAGAATGTCAAGTAGGTACTTATCTATTAACTACGAGGAATGAGATTTTTAACCGATGAAAAAAACGAAGGAGGTTGTCTTGTCAACATGTAGGTACCTATATTTTTTTATTTTTATTATTATTTTTTATGTATGATCCACGGACAACTTTTACAGAGTAGTTCGATTTTGATAATACTTTTTTTTCGCGCAGAACGTTTAGTCGAGGCATGTTTGAGAGAAATGATTTGAGACTATTCTCGATTTTTTCTTTCTTTTTTTGTGTACTTTTCTTTTTCTGTTCATAGTCTCCTTACTTTTTTATGAAAAATTAAAACGTAGTGTCTTTATTTTTTTGAGACTGATAAAAATATGTGTTGTGGAGAAGTAATATTTGCGATTTGAAACAACTTCACTCGTTCATAAATATTTGGTACTTGGAACAGAAAAATGTATTACAGATTTTATTGTTTTATTTGCAATTCTTTAGTCTCATTTCATTTAGAAAAAAATAGCATGAATGACAGAGAAAGTGTTTTTTTTGCTAAATTTGCGATTATGGCAGTCTGCTTCAAGACCCTATCGCCCGATCTAAAACCACTTCTAAAAGTGTATTGTCTGCGCTAATAAATGTCAAGTTTCTATTTATTAACCAACCAATTCTCTAAAGTAAAATGACAAGACAAACAAATATGAAATCGTAGAAGTTAGGCTCCGCTAGGGACATCTAAGTTACTACCTAACTTAGACGGTTATCTACTTAAGTTAGAAACTTGCTAAGTTTATAGTAAGTCTAATTAAAAATTTACCGTTTAATAACACTAGCAATGTTTCTTATTAATCTTGTTCGTAAGTTTTTATTGTTGGAATTCCTTGGAAGCATTTCAAAGGTACTTAGACTTAGATATATACAATCTCTATATTTATAAAATTCTCGTGTCTTAGTTGCCAAACTCCACCTAAACGGCTGAACCGATTTGTATCACATTTTTTGGGTACGTCCGGCCGTGTACCAATGGATTTTTTTCGAAGGCATGGAATATTAGCCAATCTGGAGTAGAAATCCAGGCTTATATGCCCTTGTTTATATGTAGTAGATACCAAAGAACGGGCTTTAATTGTTTGAAGTATATGATGAATTATTATGATGTACGATGATGATGATGATGATGATGTATGATATTGTTCTGATATATTTAGGTTTAGGTTTAAGATTCTTTACTTCTCATAGGATTCCAATCAAATCGCTTACTGAGAAATATGTTTCAATAATTTGCTCTCTATTATAGTAGGGATAGATATTTTATTTCTGTAATTTAGATTTTTTAATAGTAAAGAGGAACTCAGTGAACCTTATTACAAACGCGTCTACCATATTAACAATACCTTTTCAACCCGGCGTTGTATTTTTTTCAAGATTTTTTCTGTAGTTGTTAAAATCTTATGAATTTACAGGGTGGACACTTCAAGAAGGGAAATCTTAAAGCAGAACATAGCCAACATTCTAAAGGCGAGTCGGGACATCATGGAAAAGGCGGACATTTACATGCGCAAAAGGTAAACTATATAAACTAAACTATGCAATTTCCAAAAGTCGTAGAACAAAAGTTGTTTGTTTAGGTGCACAGAATTGGCTCTCAACAGCTTGCTAATAAACCCTGTATACCTTAGATTTAATTTTGATGAGAAATTAATTAATTATTATAAAATTAATTTTCTGTTAGTACCTATCATAGATTTCGTTTGGATGAAAGATTAATTTATTTTCTGTTAGTACCTATCCTAGATTTTGTTTGGATGAAAGATTAATTTACTTTCTGTTAGTATCTATCTTAGATTTCATTTGAAGAAAGATTAATTTATTTTCTGTCAGTACCTATCTTAGATTTCATTTGGATGAAAGATTAATTTATTTACTGTTGGTACCTATCTTAGATTTCATTAGGATGAAAGATTAATTTATTTTCTGTTAGTACCTATCTTAGATTTCATTTGCATGAAAGATTAATTTATTGTCTGTTTTGATTTCATTTAGTTGAGAACTTAGTTCACATGAGTACTTATGTTACTCAACCAAGGCCTACCACCAACAAATCGCTTTCAGCAATAAGGCCGCCCATTTGTCCGATTTATACTTTCACTTGTGTATATCGTGTTCTATTTATTTATCTGCGACAGCTATAGCAGACTCACTCTTGGCTTTACTAATGCTTTCAATTTTTAGTTGTAACATGCGGACTGAAGGTGCGATATTTTTAGTCTCTGGACCCTGAAAAGGACTTTTTTAGAGTTTTGTAGAGATCTTGCGGTATTTATATCTATTTGGTGTTTTATGTCCCTTACTGTCTACCTAATCCACTCTTCTATTTCCAGGGCCACAAGCTAGCAACCGGTCACGACAGCCACGGCAAGCACCACCACAGCCATGGCCACAAAGACGGCCAAGCTGGTGGCAAGAAGTGGATATACCACCACGGTTCCCCAGCTAAGACTGCCAATCTGGTAGTCATTGACAGACGAGGAGACAAATATTATCATGGTCCCCATTATTTTGGTTGAATGAGAGGTAGCAGTTAATGTTAGACGAGGAACTTTTGTCCGACTAATTAGTGCATCTATAGCGGAGTTACTTTTTGTATTAATAAAATTTACATATCGACGGTTAAAAGGAAAACCCTATTTCCTTTTAACCGTCGATATGTAAATTTACCGCCAAAAACCGAATTGTTCAGGACAGCTGTTTAAAGTTTGAAATTGCAGAACAATGGTCACAACTTTCTTATTTATTATCGTAACGTTAAAATGAAAACAGCTTTAAAATCGAGAAAAATGAAAGCATTAATTGGTTTTTTTATTTATAAGAGTAGAATGGCATTCAAAAGTCATTTTTGACAAAAATGTCGCTTATGCCCTATTTCCTTTTAACCGTCGATATACATCTAATCCAGTAATCTAAGCTTCTTATAAGAATGACCATCATCAAGTTGTTTAATGGATGAAAAGTATTTTATATCAAATTAAATAGGTTAATAATTATTTGATTAAGAGTTGTCTAATTTCAGTCCAGAATATTATAAATTAACATTTATTTTATTCTTTAAACCTTTCACTGGTTTATTTAGGAGACAAACTCTTCTAATCGAAAGTACGAAGCCTATGAAATATACAAACGTTAGGTTGACGATTTTTTTTCATCACAACTCTTGGGTAGGCAGCTAGGTAGGTGAATTGATACTACTTATTTGCACTGGTTTGATTAATGAATTAAAATTAAGTTAAATTAAAAATATTTGATTGGTTTGGAATTTGTCTATTAACCAAACCAGTTAAAAGGCTTAAAATAAAAAATAAAACGGTTTGGACATCTTTATGCAACCCATTAGCGATATATTTATTGACCTATTTAATTTCATATAAAATACTTTTCATCCGTTAAATAGCTGGATGAAAGTCGTTCTTAAGAGGAAAGGATACCGGACGCACTCCATACAAACGTAGTCGACTGTTTCCTTCCTGGATAACGATAGATGACGAGCAAATATTTTTGTTGCATAAAACCTATAACTGCCATGACTATGCCCTTATGTTTTTTTTTTTTCAATTTATAATTATCATAGAAATTGCGGTTTAAAAAACAAAACAAAAAAAACATGGGGGCATGGTCATGTCAGTTATACGTTTTATGGTACAAAAATATTTGATCTAGTGACAGTATCCAGGGAGGTAACAGTCGACTACGTTTGTATGGAGAGCGTCGGAACCTTTTCACCTTATAGAGATCCCGTATTATAGATGCTGTTTATGGCACTATTTACCTAAATAGAGTAGACTTGCCTGGTACCTATAGGTACAACTCTTAGCTTAGTCGCCCGCGTCTAAAGGAAAGACATCTAGAGCCAATTAAACCACTGGTTTCATCAAGGTGTTTTCTTTCCCCGTAATAAACAAAAGCAACACTATAATACCTATTCAAAAACATCAATTCATTATTCTTCTATTGATTCTATACAGAGCTCCACAAAATAAAAACAAAAAACATCGTAAATATCCTGTTTTACATAACTTTATAAACAACGTTATTATCTGATTGTTATCGTTAAGAGCTGAGTTATTTCTTCTGAATATAGTCGACTAAGCTTGAATACAGCATGGATTACATTCACTGGCACTGATTATAAACAAAATGAACATAAACCATCTAGATAAAGGCCAATATTATCTCATTTATTTATTTTTTTTATTTATAAAAATAAACTGAATACAAAATATATGCGCAGCACTATAAAACTTATTAAACAATTCTATCTGATCGTTAAAACCTAACCTAAATAAAATATAATTAACAATTTTAAAAATAATGTATAATTTTTGCATATAAAACAGTAAATCACTAAAAAATCCTTAAACTAGAAGACCAATAATAGCTTTAAAGTCATCAAATAACAATTGAACAGAATTGTTTCTCTTTGTCCAACCACCAGTAACATACTACATTTTTTTTTGCGCTGTCTTTTTGAGGTAATGTTATGTGACCAATGATAGCAATTCTTACCATGTTTTGCATGGTTTCAAAATGTTGGGCAACAATCACAACATAACAACTAGACATAAACAGACTAAGTTGTTTTAGTCCTTTAAATTACGACTGAAACGAGTCTAAATGTAAAGACAAAAAACAGATTCGGTTAGTGACTTTAATAACTTATAACATACTAGCTTTTGCCCGCGACTTCGTCTACGTAGGAGTCGAAAATGGGCCAAGGAATCACGTTGTCCCATACAAAATTCCCCCCCCCCCCTTTTCACCCCCTTAGGGGTATAATTTCGAAAAATCCTTCTTATCCGGTGCCTACATCATGCAAAGAACATACCCTCCAAGTTTCAGGGCTCTGCGATCAGTGGTTTAGGCTGCGCGTTGATCCGTCAGTCAGTCAGTAGTTCAGGACAAAGCATTTTTTATGCATAGATTAGTCTTTTATATATTAGTTAAAAAAGGTTCACGCCTTAGTTTTTTAACAACAGCTAAAGGCTAAGGTGATAACAATAAAAATAAAAAAAGAATACTATTGGTTGTTAATTAGATGTTGCCCGGAAACATTCGCAAAAAGTAAATGAGGCTTGGATGATCACAAAACTAATCTGAATTTTTATTTTAGCAGACAAAAGTTCCTCATGTGCGCTGCCTCACTTATTCTCTAGCTGTAATAGGTAATATGTGATAACCATGTAAATGTTGGAGTCATATCGTAATATCAGTTATTTAGTGATTTGATCGGCCATTTCATAAAATGGTGCTATCTCATTATGTAAAACAGTTGCTACTGCCCACATCATGATGTGGTTTTGCTTAATCAATTTTTACTCGGATTTTCTGATATTGTCAAACATTTAGTGATAGTTTCGTGAAATAGTTACGTAATTTAGCCTAAGAAGCGCTGATGTCGCTGATTTAAAAAAAACAACAATTAGGTTAAAAAAGTGTTGCAGAACTATCTGCAACACGTTTTGAACCTAACCTATCCGATTCAGACTTGATTATTCAAAATTTTTGGCTAAACGTAAATTAAAACTAATTTAATTAATTAAACGTAAATTTAAACAAATTTAGTCAATTTAATTCATTTATTTCTTATACTTAATTTAAATGAATGAACTTTGATGTTTTGTTTTAACTTCATGAAATAGCAATATAGTACATCAAATATCCGACTACATCATAAAATGACCAATTTTACGATCTAGATACTACATAAATACCTAAAAGTAAAATGCTCCTAAACTTATATTTTTAAACTATAAAAAAGTGTCTTTTTCTTAATAGAAAAAATGGGGTTTTTTGTGCTCAATTTAGATTTAATCTAGTAATTTGGATAAAAACACCTGACCTTAATATAAAAATATAAGATATTTCTAAACCAGAAGATTGAATTTTACAACTAATCATATAAAAAAAGGGAAAATCTTTTTGTTTGTCCCCTTTTCACAGTTAAACTGCTCGACCGATTTGGACAACAATGCTTAAGTACAGGGGAACTTTTTAGTGTGAAGACTTTTTATCAAAACTCAGGACTTACGCGAGATCGTGGGATACAGCTAGTTGCAAAGTTCTAAAATGTTCTGAAAATAATAGAAATACTAAAAAAAGGTATATATATTATTTTCATAGTATTCATAATTTCCTCCAAAACATTTAGCTGAACCCACAACAATCCTGTCAATACCTAACAATAGATAGACCAGTAATATGTAAAGGTCTAAAATATTTTAAACAATAGTGAAATACTACCCATTCACGAAAATAGTAATTAAATTTTATTTATAGATGTTTACCGCATATTCACCTCACCCTGTGCCTACAAGGTTATTGGAAATAATTAATACGTAGTCTCTGTCTTATTGCACGAGTTATGTCCAGCGAATTTTAACAATTAATTTATTTTTATTTTTTTAGAAAAAAATATCAAACTGTTGCACAAAAATATGATTTCACGCAAACTGTGTTCTGACAGTCTGTTAAAAAATTGCTTAGCATCCCACGCTGCGCTAAGCGTAGCTTTGCTACGACTTGTCTGACATAATGCCAGAAAATTGACTGTTCAGTCTGATTTCTATAGGTTCATAGCATTCTACGCTGCGCTACGCGATGCCTTGCTACAAGTCTATCTGACAAAATGTCAGAATTAACTTTGTAGTTTGAACTCTATAGTATTTTACGCTTCGCTACGCGTAGTCTTGTTACAAAGTTATCCACCATAATATCAGAGAATTGACTGTTCAGTCTAAATTCTACAGAATCGTAGCATTCCAATCTTCACTACGCGTAGTCTTACTACTAGGTTTTTCACCATAGTTTTAGAGAATTGACTGTTTAGTTTAAATTCTTCAGGATCATAGCATTTTTCGTTTCATTACGCGTAGCTTTGTTACAAAGTTATCTACCATAATATCAGAGAATTGACTATTCAGTCTGAATTTAACAGAATCGTAGCATTCCAATCTTCACAACGCGTAGCCTTGCGACAAGCTTTTTCACCATAATGTCAGACAATTGACTGTTCAGGTTAAATTCTTCAGGATCGTAGCATTCTTCGCTTTGCTACGCGTAGCTTTCTTACAAAGTAATCTACCATAATATCAGAGAATTGACTAATCAGTCTGAATTCTACAGGATCGTAGCATGCTACGCTGCGTTACACGTAGCTTTGCTACTAGTTTGACGCTGTCAGATAATATTGCATTCACGTAACTTACTGATTTCTAAATGTCTGAATGTTATAACATCATATAAGTTAATACCTATACCTAATTACTTCTGCGTAATCAACTTTGTTTATTATATTGTGTAAGCTATTAATTTCTATTTAAAACTGTGATTGTAATCTGTAAATAGTAATATTATATTAAAATTAATATTTCTCAACGAAATGTCTTTTATTTAATAAAACTACTTAAGTAGTAACATATTATTATATATTTCTATGGAATTAGCTACCTCAAAATCATCATTAAAATATAATACAAAAAGAAACCTTTTTAGTTTTGAAAAAAAAACCCTGTTCCGGTTCATAGTTTAGAAAAGGTAACCGATTCAAAGAGGTCCAATATGGTTTCCCAATATTCTCCACTACCCTTTCAGAGATTTTAACTTTGTGATAAATTAATGTTTAGACATTTTAAGGGTTAGTATTTTTTGTTACAGTTACTTTAGAATATTAATAGGTATTCGATGATGAAGAAGCTTGCTAAAGAAAATGTAAAGTCAGGCACTTGGAGTCTTTAACAGTCGGAATAAAAAACGTACCTTGATTGCACCAGTCAGTTGCGAAAGGTTAAATACGTATCTTACTGCTAATTACATTCTGTTTTGATGTATAAAAAAGGTAGGTACCAAAGAGTTTTTTAGATAGCAAAAATGGTTGTCTCTAAAGTCGGTTTACGAACGAAAATTTTACGTGATAATGACTTAGAAAACGATTAAAAATTGACTTATGTTTCTTTTTTGTTTTTTCTTTACTTAAATATATTGTTTTTCCGTACCATTGTATTTTGTTCTTAAACCCCGACACAAAAACAAATAGAAAAATCCTTAAAAAATATTGTATGTCGACGAGGCTGTATAGGTTAAAAGTCTTTAGCCTCTTTCCGCAGCATAATTAACAAAAAAATATTGCCTTAAAAAAATGTAAACATATACTTATCACAAGTTTTGTTAATTATTATTTTGTTTTCTTTTCAAGTCTTTTCTTTTATTCGCAACTGTGATAAAAAACGTCGTACGATATACGTGTGGAATTGATATTTGCATCTTGGCTTCTTTAACACGCTCGCTACCGCTCGCGCGTTCAAACCGCCTCTATGCAAAGATCAATTTACCACATTTATATCGTAATGTACTGTTATTTTTACGTTTATTAGATGGCTGCGGTCCGAATTGGATAAACAGCGTTTTAGTGCCAAGGATAAAATCTCTCTGTCTAAAATAGTGGAGCGTACTAAAAATGCATACTGCAAAATGCGCGTTAGATTGTTCATTTCAGACCGTAGCCTTAAGAGGAAAGTGTACCGGGTGCTCTCTCTTTACAAACGTAGTCGACTCTTTCCTCCCTGGATAATGACACTAGAGCAAGTATTTTTGTTGCATAAAACTTATAACTGCCATGACCGTGTCCCTATGTTTTGTTTTTTATTGTTTTTGTTTTTTAAATCTTAATTTCTATGATAATTAGAAAATGAAAAAACCAAAACATAAGGGCATAGTCATGGCAGTTATAGGTTTTATGCAACAAAAATATTTGTGCTAGTGTCATTATTCAGGGAGGAAGCAGTCGACTACGTTTGTATGGAGAGAGCGCCAGTACCCTTTCACCTTAATGACAGAAATACCCGAACCGACTGGAGCAAGCAAAGACAATTTATAGATTTTGCCCACTATCACCTTATTTTTCGTATGCCTTCGTAGATTGTCTGCAATTTGTTGGCCGACTGATCCAGTCCGTAATGCGTAAACAGTCTTGAATGGGTAACAAATAAATAAATCGAAGTAAAAAAAAGAAACCCATACAGTAGTAAATAACTTAAAATTACGTTATTCCCCGGATTATTATTATAACATCTTTTTAAGTAGGTAGTTAGAACTACCAACAGAACTAGGCCGAGCCTGTATCTCAGTCGATAGTTTCCTCCATGACGAAAAATATCTTTCTATTTTATATTATGAAAGTAAGGTAAGCAAATCACATAAACATCGCACTATTAACACAATACGAACATCTATACATATAAAATGCTTTGTCCTGACTAGCTGACGGATCAACGCACAGCCTAAACCGCTGATCGTAGAGACCTGAAACTTGAAGGGTGTGTTCTTTGTATGATGTATACTATTTTCCGGAATTGTACACCTTACGGGGTGAAAAAGGGGCTCAAAGTGTGTATGGGACAACGTGATAAATTTGTCCAATCTATTTAAAATTTTCTACTTCTGCGGACGAAAAAGCTAGTTACACTAAAAATAGTATTCCAAACACAAAATAACATTAAAAGACATTTCGTAGTAAAATATTTTTACAAGTACCGCCACAAAAGAACACATCAGGTTTGCACCGATCGAGCGTTTTTACATTGAGTTAGATCACTAATATTATGAACTTAGGCAATTTTACGCTTGTTACTGTAGATGTTCTTTTCTAGTTTTTAGCTACGTAGCAATTCTCTTCATGTATTTCTTCGGAGGAAGATAATCTCCTGAAACTAGTTATTTAGATACAACTTGGCTTATCTACCTGCATTTCAGGAATTGCTGTTTTTGGTTTCAAGGATTTATATTTTTTTAGAGTTCTCCTGGTTTTTGTTGTTTGAAAATATCGTAATTATATTATGTTGTAAGGGCGATCTCATCCAGGCAACCGCCTGGATGAGATCGCCCTTACACGAAAAGGCTGCTCTTTAAGCTACTCTTTCTGTGCATGTAAGTTTCTTGTTATAGTTTGTATCTTATATGCAGGCTTTTGTGTTTACTTTTATACTATGGTGCCATAAGGTGTTTATCTATCTGTAGATAAATAAATAAATATTGTAGGACATTTCATACAGAACCATCTAGCCCCAAGGTAAGTTACTCTTGTGTTATGGTGGCCGAACAACGAAATAAGTAAAGGCTGACATAAAAAGAGTGAACTGTTTAAAATTTTGTATCATTTCTATTTACTAATGTTTAATGCTAATACTAGCATCGCTCCGCGGTTTCACTCGCGTAAAAATAAGTTTCCCTGAATATGTAAATTCTTTATACCCATCAAAGACTTCCACGATCTTTCTATCAATAAAATGGAGTACGGAAAAGTGTGTATAGCATTCAATCGTAAACATTTTTTTCCTTCAAGTAGTAACGTAAAAAGAGATATAATAACAGTAAATAGAGAGTACATCTGTATATCTTTTCCTTAGAAAAAAATATATGTCAGAACTCTTCAGTAGTGAAGAGTTGTTTGTAAAAAGTGTTTTGTTAGGTTGCGATGTTAAATCAAAACAAATCACAGAATTTTCTAATAGTTATTTTCTGGTTTACGCAAAAAATCAAGGCTTCGTTAAAGGCTTTAGTGAATCAAAGAATATTAAGAAATATCCAAACTTGATTTAAAGATTACTTAAAAAGTTTTTATAAAAGCTAAAACGGGTGCAATAGCACACACAGAGATAAATAAAAAAACATCAAACTTTTAAACACAAAATGGCACAATAGGTGGCCCTATCGCTGAAAGTGGTCTCTACCAGGCAACCTTACATTGATAGAAACAAAAACGAGTTGATAAATTTGTGAAAAAGGTTTAGAATCTTTATCTTTATTTTGTCCAGAATGCAGTTTACAATTGATGCTAGTAAATGGTTATTGCGTCTTCACACTCTGTAAATCATACTGTAATCAGACAGTTTTATGTCTGGTTTACATTCTAAATAAGTCTTATAAAATATTACAATTAAGTCTCAAAAAATTGTAAATTAATTGAATTGATATTTGAACTACGTAATAAATTGAATGACGCCATAATTAAAACGAGTTCGTTAAGTTTACGAATATAAAAATATTTTTAAAATTACAAGACATGCTTGAACGAAATAAAATTACTTTAAAAAAAACATTGGAAATTCTCTCTATTCTATAACATTCAATATTTATGTATCTCTAAGGTACCTACTTTGTACTAGCAAATATTTGTCGGAAGCTTTCTCGTTTCTACAAACGTGTGTGTCGTGAATTGATGACAGTTTGAACAAAAAACGTGATTTATCTAGCTTTTGTTGAGCTTAAAGCTCAATGAGGTTGAGTAGGTTACTTGCCGGCTTGACATTGGAATATCATAAACTTTTATTTATTAAAAAAGACACTGGCTTTATGGGTATAGTCTTTTAATATTTTTGACTTAAAATTCAATAGACCTAAGACTAGGTTAATATCGCTTATAAAATATTATTCAACAAACATAAGAATAACATAACATAACATTACATACCATTACATTATATTACATAACATAACACAACATTACATAACATAACACAAAATTACATAACATTTATTATTATGTTTTTATTGTTATTTGCATCTTAGTTAATTTTCCTAAGTTTGAACACTCTACCCTTCACCTTCCTCAACTTCTTGTCCATCCAAAGGTTGCCTGGAAGAGATCGCTTTGAGCGATAAGGCCGCCCTTTGTAGCACTAAGACTTAAGCTTTGTTTTTATTTAATGTGATTTGAAAATGGTGTTTACAATAAAGAATTTATCTATCTATTTATAAGACTAATTAGGTTTTTTGATTCAAAAGACCTAAGATTCAATCCACCTACCTCTCCTTTGGTCTAGGAATATGATCTTGGATGCTATCTCCGCATGCTAGGTCTGCACATACAAAAGAAATTAATAGATAAAAATTAACACTGTCCATTTACCTAAATGTATTTTTACATACATTTACATACATAAACTTACTAATATTATATAGAGGATTGTTTTTTTTTTGTTTGTAACAAATAGGCTCCTAATCTACTGGACCGATTTTAATAAAACTTGGTATGAGTGATACATTGATTGATTAAAAATAATATAGGCAATTTTTTATCTCGATATTCCCTCGGGAATTACGCGGGTGAAACCGCGGAGCGCTGCTATATTTCCTAACATTACTACAGTAAAGAAAAGCTAAGTAAGCAAGTCAATATTTTTTTAACTAATTATTTTCTTAGCTCATATCTATTTTAACGTTTTAAAGTAACCTATTCTCTCACAAGGATTTTTTTGCAGAAATTACAGTTTCCAAAACAACAGCAAACAATAAATTAATGATTAAATTAGTTTTGGACAAAAGAATACTTCTGACCAGACCACAGAGCAAGCAGAGGAAATATAAATACTTATGAATATGCACATTGCACAATAATATTTCAAAAACAACGAGTTGTTGTGTTCACTTTTAAGTTTAATGCTGTGGTACAGTTAGACAAACAATTGATTCTTAGTTAAGATCATTATTTTTTTGGATAAAAATGTACCACAACCTTCTATTTGGGAGGCTCACAGCTAAGCGAAGCTCGCTGATCGTTTACGGTCGTGTGGGTTAAGCGACGCCTGGCGCGGTCATTACTTCGATGGGTGACCAATTAGTAGTGTGGCAAAAATGTATTTTCGTGAGCCCTCCGTGCTTCGGAAGGCACGTTAAGCCGTTGGTCCCGGTTGCTACCTCTAGTAGCAGTCGTTAGGTCAAGTTAGAGGCCTTAAGGCGATCTGAAAACTCTAACAATAGGTGAGCCACACCACTATACGAGAAGAAGAAAGACAACCTTCTATCGCTGGTCTTCCTAGACCATGCAGCGCCAGTACGCGCTTGAGTCTTCAGACCATCTGGCTGGTGGTCTGCCTACACTTCTCTTCCTGATTCTTGTCTCTATTCGAGAACAGTTTTGCGCCATCTTCCGTCTCCCCTTCGACAAACATGTCCAAATGTAGGACGCCATTTTGCCTTTTTTGTGGTGTACGATTATGGGTTGAAAATCGCTAAAACATAAACAACTCATGAAAAAAAAATGAAAAATGAAAAATAATTTATTCAAAAGCGAACATTGCCAAAAAACACAAGGTGTGGGAGCCCCTCTGTTAAGTTCATAGAACTTGTGTTAGAGGAGTCCCCTCTTTGCCGTAGCCCACAGTATGCACAGCAATGCATTTACAATATTATTATCTTAATATTATTTATATCTAATAGTAAAATATATCTAATAGTATCTAATAGTAATAGTAAACTCATCGAATTGAGAACTTCCCCCTTTTATGAAATTATTTAAAAAGTAAGTAAAGGCTACTTTTTTGTGGTGTACGATTATGGGTTGAAAATCGCTAAAACATAAACAACTCATCGAATTGAGAACTTCCCCCTTTTAAAGAAATTATTTAAAAAGTAAGTAAAGGCTACTTTTTTGTGGTGTACGATTATGGGTTGAAAATCGCTAAAACATAAACAACTCATCGAATTGAGAACTTCCCCCTTTTATGAATTTATTTAAAAAGTAAGTAAAGGCTACTTTTTTGTGGTGTACGATTATGGGTTGAAAATCGCTAAAACATAAACTACGCATGAAATTATTTAGAAAGTAAGTAAAGGCTACTTTTTTGTGGTGTACGATTATGGGTTGAAAATCGCTAAAACATAAACTACGCATCGAATTGAGAACTTCCCCCTTTTATGAAATTATTTAAAAAGTAGCCTTTACTTCCAAAGATCCTCATATCAACGTTCATCAAATCGTTCCAGTACTTTCAGTTCAGAGCCTATTCATAACAAACAAAAATCCAAAAAGGGAAATCTTTCATCATTCAAACATCGGTATAAATAGACAGACAATAGACATTCAAAATAACTATTTTCATTTTGAAAACAAAATTCATTTTAAAAGCTTCATAAAACAAAACCAATAAACGTGCGCCGAAGCCTTTCAACATGGAGACACTGTTCTTCATAACGAATGTAAGTCGAACAACGAACAACACACAACTTTACAATTGTTCTGCTGACTGTACTTCGCAATTCTACGTCCGATGCGTCGGTGAGAACACTGCTTTATTGTTTCATGTGCGGGACACACGGGTTATAATTATAACTAACAACTCAATATCAAAGTATGTTCAACTAATTATTATATTTTTTTTTAAATAAAGTTCGAGTTTCGTACTCATCATCATCCGAGCGATGATCCTGGTTGCATCCCTCTCGGGAGCCCGGGGTCCGCTTTCCTACTTTTACGCCTCCACTTCGCACGATCTTTGGCATCCTGGTTAGTGAGGCCATTTGCACGCATTTCATCCTTTACTACGTCAAGCCAGCACTTCTTGGGTCTACCTAGTCTGCCGTTGAGTTGTTGGTAAAGTTTAGTTTCAGACTATTACCTGTAAATTGGGTTCATAACTTATCCCCGAATACTCAAACGCTTAGGAGTCCCCTTCATATGTAAGTCGCTACTATCCTATTTAAATATGACACTTAAATGTCAAATAATTCCCCACTTACGTATCGACATATATGAGCTCGATTCATACATTTTCATTATGGCACCATCAGTCTGCCAGTTGATGAAATAAGTAGCCTTTCAGTATTCGGGCGTTAGGTCCACAGTGGTAGACGCATTATACAAAATTATGATAATTACCGCGGTATCAATCGCCCAAGCTCTCTTTTTGAATGGGTTCATTCGAACCGCATGCTTAAAGCGGTACGAATTGCCTACGGTATCTTTTGGTGCTTCACGTATAACAATCTAAACTGAACGAAAATTAGTGACAAAACACTTTGCAATTTGATAACCAGGAAGACTGTCTTTTAGCACATTTGCTGGCTTATAACTAACTTTTATAACTCAAAAAGTGACCAATGTTGAGGTTTTCTGACGAGTAAAGTAAAAACGTGAACTTTTGCAGACCGTCAAACAAAGAAAAGTTGCCTTCCTAGGACATGTATTGAGACATGATAGGTACGAGTTACTGCAACTGTCGCGGGCAAAAGTCGTGTCGGTCGGAGGAAAAAATCTTGGCTACGTAACATCCGGGAGTTGACAGGGATAGCGAGTGCAGCCGAACTCTTTCGCCTCCGTTAGTCAGAGAAGCACCATAAGAAGAATAACTAACTTTTAAGAAGAACATAACCATGTCATTCTATTGACCTAATTAAACTCCAACAAATCACCTAGCAAGTTGTCAGTATTATCCAACAGTGTGTCACATCACATTCAGCTGGATCGAGTGTCTCATTATTGTTTTACATGCGTCCACAAATTTAGAATCATGAGAGCATGCAATAACTAGGTATCAAAGACAATGTAGTGGTATTACGTGATGAATGGATGGATGACTCCATCTAAAATCACCCCCTGGTTGGGTGCCTTTCTACAGGTGCGGAGCGTCCACTTGCTCCGCTCCTGTGGACAGGCAGCCTTAGTCTATATTCATATCATAAAGGAGGATGGGCGAACATGTATGAACCTTGATCCAACTACTCAATACTAACGCCATCTACGGCAATTAATAGATTATATAGACTTTAACTTAAAACAAATAGTTTGAAAGTACCAGGGACTGGGAGAATATCTAAATAATGTGTTTCAGCGAAGGGGTTTTAATACGAAAGGGGGTTCTTCTAGACGTCTAGGCGAACAACTTTTATTCTACAACTTTTGGAAATTCGAATTCGAAGAACCCCACGATTTACAGATTTGCCGTTATACAACGAAATAAAGCCTGAAAAATGCCCTTTTCATTGATATATAGCTTGTCGGTATTGAGTAAATTGACCAAATTGCCCATCCTCCTTGATAGGAAAGGTTTGATTGTTTGCATTGAATATGCTCCGAATGAATTCTTTTACCGGTAATCTCTACTACCCCCAGGTCACTTAGGCTATAATATTATATTTTCAATTCTAATAATCTACAAGACTTTTATCACACTTAATATGAGTTATCCCCTTTCTATCAAAAAAAGAATTTTCCAAATCGGTGCGTTTTCGAGTAATCGGCGAACATACATGAAAAAATATTTATATACGAATTGAGAACCTCCTCCTTTTGTTTGAAGTCGGTTAAAAAGCACAGATTGATAGGAAGTAGGTACCTACTTTCCTGCCTCATATTGTTTTCTTTCGAAGTTCTATTGATACTTTACAGTTCCTAGTTGCAAACTGTAAACTACGCACCTTCATTTATTGAAGTCTAGTTGCGACCTGCTGGTTCACTTGCGATCCTGTTAGAAAATCGGTATAGGTAGAATATAAACACACAATAAACATAATTCCAGAAAAATAAGACACAAAAATTGACAAGGACGTAAAAGAAAAAAACAGGGTTGTGTACCATGTTATTTGGGAGCCCCATTTAATTTTTTGACGTAATAACGTCTATTTAATTGATGAAAACCTGCATTCAAAAAAAAGTGTGACGTTATGCGTCATGGTAAAAATATGAATATGAGGTCTTTTAAATTGTTTAGTAATAATATCGCTCATCAGGGCTTGTGTTATGGTGACGAGTGACGAATAAAAGACTTATATAAAGGGAAAAAAACATTTTTCGTCGTTTTTTTATGACGTTATCACGTAAAATTATAGTCCGTAAACTGACTTCACAGACAACCATTTTTTTCCTGTTTTAAGTATTTGTTGTTATAGCGGCACCAGAAATAGCTATCGCGGTTATGAGATACAGCCTGGTGACAGACGGTCAGACAAACGGACAGACCTTCGAGTCTTTAGGGTCCCGTTTTGACCCTTTGGGTACGGAACAATACAATATAGTATTTAGTGTGAGGGGTAAAAATGGGGTCTTATTACTAAGACTTCACTGTCTGTCCGTCCGTCCGTCTGTCAGATGACTGTATCAAGAGCATTGGTAGCTAAACAGTTGGAATTTTTACAGATTATATATTTCTGTTGTTGCTGTAACAACAAATGAGAACTAAAAACAAAAAAAAGGCCTCCTATACAACATGGTACAGAACCCTTCTGCTCAAGACCGACTCATACTTGGCCAATGTTTTTAAAATTATATCCTACCACATACAGACGCTTTGTCTCTTCTTCCTTTGTATATCTAAGTAAAAAATATTGCTTTACCGATATCGGATAGTCAGATACTAAGTTAAAAGTTTGTTGAGTTCATCGATAAAGATCGACTTTACTTTTCTCTAATGATTTTAAACTTTTTAGTCAGTAAGTACAAGTACTCTACAATTTATTTAAAAACCGGCCAAGTGCGAGTCGGATTTGCGCACAAAGGGTTCCGCACCATGTTGTATGGGAGGCCTATTAATTTTTTTTCTCTTTTTAGTATATATTTGTTGTTATAGCGACAACAGAAATATATAATCTGTAAAAATCTCATCTGTCTAGCGTCCGACGGGGTCTTATAACCCAGTTTTTATCCCTAACATATAGGTACTGAACCCTAAAAACGAAGTAATATATCATGATTATGGTTTTAAAAAGTAACACATGCTCTGTAATTTTGATCTTTTTGCTCCTTTCTTAGCTGCTTAGAGCAAACGATGTAATATGACATTCATGCATAAATAATTCTCGGTTGTGACTATTTGTGGCTCTCTAGATATCAGTCCAAGCCATGCTCTCGTAAGAAGCTTGTAAGTAATCCGATTAGGTATAAATACCTATTTACTTGGCATTTAGCGTTCCTCTGTTTACGAATGCATTGAGGACATTCTGAGTGCTGCCTTTTTCTTTTCTTGTCTTGGCTGTTTTACAGGGTTATTGGTAAATAGATCTACACGAATAATATAATAATAAGGTTTTTTTAACGTCTAATAAATTGATGGAACACTTGCTTTCACGAAAAAGTGTCTAAAGAAATATTGTTTGACGTCATGCGTCATGGCAACATGACCAATTGACTTTGACGCGTCCGTTCCCGTTAGGAAACAGAGTATTTAATAGTAATATCGCTTATCTAGGTTTGTGTTATGGTGACGAATAGAAGACTTTAATAAAGAAAAAAAATATATAAATAAAAAAATATTTCACAATAAAAAAGGTATTACTAACTATAACAATTTTTTTTCATTGTTTTTTTATGAGGTTATCACGTAGGTTCACATTGATTCATTGTGTACCTCAACAATCAAGTATTATTCCTTCAGGTTTACCGGGGCATGGGCCGCGTAAATCGGGGCGTTGCTCCATTTCAAATAATACCTTCTAATATTTGTAATATTGACCTTTGTGAGCGTGATCACATGAAAAAAAATCCATGAGTTTCTTGTGCCTTCTTCTCATTGGTGGGCGCGTTCCGAAGGCACACATTCTAACTTAGTTTTTAAGACGTTTCTATATGATCTTTGTACAAAATGTACCTACTTATACATCCAAATAAAAAAAAATATTTAAAAAAATCAAAATTACTATCCAGATTTTTCGCTCCTACCCTAGCGAAGCCGGGGCAAGTCACTAGTACTAGTTTTTTATACTTTAAAATAGGACTGCATTTTACCCCATCTTACCTGATGAAAAGCGACGATGAGGTTGAGAATTTAGCAGGTTCGCCTAAAATATACCACTTGCTAACCTATTTTAAGCTGAAAAATATACCACAATGTCTAGAAAAAAGGTTTACCTAAACCAAATAAGCCATGGTTAATTTAATCCGGGAAAAGTATTAAGGTTTAACGGTTTTCCTGGATTACCTGTTGTACAATTCGCGTAAGCTCGGTTAATTGATTTGTTTTTAAATATCTACCGAGGTGTTACGTTTTATCACGGATAACTTCAGAAAATCAGCACTTGTAGGCGTGCGTGGGATACAATACAATTTAAAAAAAAATTGCTTATATCTTTTTATCGTGTTGACTCAGAACCTTGATTTTCATACACCTAATAGGGACTGTAAACCTCAGTATCTGGTAATTATGGTATATTTTTTCATTTCAGCTTGCTAGGTAAACCTATTCCTGAGAATATAGGTGTTGATACACATACAGATAGACAGACAGACGAACAAGGGTGATCTTGTAAGGGTTCCTTTTTACCATTTGAAATACGGAACCTTAATTACATACAAGCAAACATACAAACATACAGGTGAAGCTAATAAAATCGTGATAAAAAAGACAGTTTTATATGGCCGTTGGGGCCGAAAAATCTTAGATTGGAGACCACGTACCGGAAAGCGCAGCGCGGGACGGCCTCCGACTAGATGGACGGACGACTTAAGGTCGCGGGAAGTCGTTGGACACAGAGAGTGCGCCCCCATTAATCTCCGTCCCGTGGGAATATCGGTATAAAAAGTAACTCCAAAAATTCAATCTTCATACCAAGTTTTATTAAAATCGGTCCACGAGTTTCGTAGCTTATTCATCACAAACAAACAAAAAAACTTTCCTCTTTACTTATATTTTCCTACAGACCTGTCCTGGCTTCGCACGGCTATATTATGCATGTATTATACATAAAAAACCTTCCTGTAATCACTCTAATCTATTTAAAAAAACCGCATCAAAATCCTTTGCGTAGTTTTAAAGCTCAAAGCGTATGCTTAAATGTTTAAAACTACGCAACGGATTTCAAAACAAAGTCGCTTCCCGACAGCGGGAAGTGACTTTGTTTTATACTATGTAGTGATGTAGTGTACTTAGCATAATTATAAACCTTAGTGGTTTCGCTGTGCTAGGTTAAGTACTGAATGATTTTTAAGTTTCTTTTAAATGGTAATAAACGGCAAAAAAAAGGTTTGCTAATATTATAATATTTCTAACAAGATCGCTTGCGAAAAAAGTAGTAAACAAGTTTAATAGCGAATAGGTATCGATGTGTCATTCATTATTACGGCTCATTCATTCGTAACTTAAACGCGTGGAAGTAAATCCTGAAGTTATATTATAAAAACCTAAAGAGGCGTAGCAATTTAATAGAACTATATTTATCATATAGAAAACCGATGGAAGGAAGTCATAGAATAGTACCTAGTTACGTCAGAGATTCGGTTGTGGCGCCATCTTCTTTTACCTACTGTAATATTTCATGTGTCTTTTTGTAACAAATAGGCTCCGAAAATAGGCTTCATTTAATTAAACTAAATAATTTTTTAAGCCTTTAAATACTCCTTGGGCAAGTAACGTAACTTAAACGGAGATTGTACCAGCGTTCTCCGTCAGTCGTTTCGCCTTTGGACTGTTCGCCGATAGGTCGTTTCATTTTTGAGAGATTCGCCGTACGGAACCCTATTACTATAAGAGTCCACTGTCCATCCGTTCGTCCGTCTGTCTGTATCTCATGGATCGTGATAGTTATAGACAGTTGAAATTTTCACAGATTTCTGTTGCCGCTATAACTAGGTACAAATACTAAAAACAAAATAGCAGGTTATTCCACACATCGCCATCTAGCCCCAAGCTAAGTAACTAGACTTATGTTATGGGTGCTAGACAACGGTTATACTCTTATATACTTTTCTTTTGTAAATATATATGTTTTTTTAAATAAATAAATATAAATATTGCAGGACATTCCACACATCGCCATCCTAGCCCCAAGCTAAGTAACTAGACTTGTGTAATGGGTGCTAGACAACGGTTATACTCTTATATACTTTTCTTTTGTAAATATATACTTATAATACATAGAAACAACGTGACCACAGACAAATATCTAAGCATAAATACTTGGCGAGAATCGAACCCCCAACCCTGTGTTTGGCAGTCCGGCATGGTCTAGAATCTTGCTCGTGTTGAAAACATTCTTATAACAGTCGTTTTGGAGCTCTACGGTGGGTCTGCAATTATGCAGCCGACCGTACATAAACCTACTGTGATTTTCCTTTTACATAAAATCATAATTCAGTAAGTAATTATGTAAATAAAATGAAAAGCTGTTATTATCTCTAGTGAAGGGATTAAAGATCTCTGCTCACTTGGCCAGAGCTTTTTATTGTCAACTTTTTCCATTATGATCGTCGACAGAATCCGAAAAGTTTGTTTCCTAATTATCCCCAAAACTTCAAATTAAGGGAACAATAGGAATGTCCCCGAATTTTTACACGAAATGTGGACAGAATCCATTGACAAACAGGAATGACCTTTTCGCAGTATTTTTTCAATGTTCTTTTGTCGTTTCCTAGGTGACGTTTTTATAGAAGACAATTTTTTTTTCTTTTACTACCCGTTGTTTATCTTACAGCAACACTTACAGAAAAAATTAAACAATTTCAACTTTATTAAATAACCGAACTACAAAGCCGCATTTGGCCCTACATTTTTGACACAGTTTGAAACTCAATTTTTACTTTCCCTTCAAATCGTAATAATTCATTCATAATTCATCTACTTCATTTTATACACAATACATGGGTCCATGGTTCCTCCATGGTTCACCTTATAGAACATAAGCATATGAAATGAAAATAAAAGGAAACGGACGCGTCTTGTTACCGGAACGATGTCACACATCTGTAACGGGACGCATGACGTCACTCAATATTACCATGACACTTTTGTGTTAATGCAGGTATTCCACCAATTTAATAGACGTTATAACGTCAAAAAATGAATCCAGTCTACTGTCCTCATTAATTAAATATTTATTTACATAAGACCATAGCATACAAGACCTAGGATTAGTAAAACCGAGATATGTAATTTTGCTGCAAGAGAACTATTGATGCCAAGACTGCTGAAGAGGAATTACATGGTGCTAGGCCACAGCCAGTATGGACTATGGACCGGTGCCGAAACGACAACATGAGTGTAGACCTTTATTCAAAATAACAGTAACCTAATAGTAACACTATCTCGCCACTCGACACTACATGTTATTTCCATAAAAAGATATCGAGAGCTTCTTTGAACAGTTCGTAGGGAGGCTCGAGTTTAGCGAACGCGTGGGCAGTTATAGCTAGAGAATTGAATATTCGACATCTATTCGGTATTCGGCCGAATTAATACCAAACTAGCGGCACCCTGCGGTTTCACCCGCGTACGTCCCGATCCCGTAGTCTTCCCCGGTAAATGGACTATCCAACACAATAATATTTTTTCAATTCGAACCAGTACTTCCAGAGATGATAAATAAATCTTGGTTAATTCTAAATAGCCTAGTCGTAGTAGTTTTGCAGTTGCTTCTTTTTTTCGTCTCAACGGCGTCAATATATTTTGATTAGACTCCCTCCGCCACCCTCGCCCAAAACTTAGCAAGGGCAACCGCATTATCTGCGTTTGCAGACCACCACTTGTAAGGATCGGAAACTGTCACTAGCAGAAGCATCACTGAATATTTGGTTCACCCAATGGTCCCCCTGGACAGGGGGAGTCGATAAGCGCTTATTTAAAAAAAAGTGGCATGGTAAGCATTCACACAAAAGTGTCATGGTAAGTTTGTGTGCGTCCCGTTCCCGATGAGTGACGTCATGCGTCATGTTCCGGTAACATGACGCGTCCGTTCCTGTTCTTAAGAAACAAGAGTGTTTAATAACGATATCGCTCATCTGGGCTTGTCGAATAAACGACTTATAGGAAAAAAAAGGCAAAATAAAATTAAAAAATATAAACTTACTTATATAAAGGAATAACAAATGTTGTTAGGCGCTGAATTGTTTTAGATTTTTTCAACATCATCCGTCCATCGGCGCTTCGGCCGAAAGCCTTCCCGAATATTCGGTATTCGGCAAAATCACTATTCGTGGCATCTCTAGTATAGCCCTAGTCCATGCTCGAGTTGTAAGATTAAATCTTTGAGACGATCGAGTGATCCTCGGACTCCAACGGCCAGCCCACGTGGTACGAGTTGCAGGGAAACTCTCATATCATATTACTAGCTTTAGCCCGCGATTTCGTCCACTTAGGCTTTTGAATTTCCCAAAATAATTTCTTATCGATACCATATAACAGTTTTTCGTATCAGTCAGTCAGGATTTTGAAATTTATAGTTATAGATTTTAATAATTGGTGTGTCTATTTTATACATCTTCAATCTTAAACTATAGAAACGTTTACGATAAAACTTCATAGTTACGGTCGGCTACATAATTGCAGACCCAACGTAGAGCTCCAAAACGGCTGTTATAAGAAGTTTTCAACACAAGCAAGATTCTAGACACCTACTTCGACATACTTCTTGGAATCCTGCGCTCTCTTAACATATGTCCGTCGGCGATTGATTGGTTTCATAGTTACCTGTATGGGCGCCGGCAACGTATTCAGATTGACGAGAATTACTCGTCCTGGAATCCAATATCTGCTGGTGTCCCTCAGGGCGGCGTACTTTCTCCTTTACTTTTCGCTGTGTATATAAATACAATATCATCTAATCTATCTTCCTCCTACCACCTGTACGCAGATGATTTGCAAATGTATACTCAGGCACCTCTAGCGCAACTTGATTCTGCCATTAACAAACTAAATGATGATCTCAACAAAATTTGTGACTGGAGTAAATCTTTTGACCTCACTGTAAATCCTTCAAAATCTCAGGCCATAATCATAGGTAGCTCAAGACTTACGTGTAAAATAAAACAAGCACAACTGCCACCTTTGGTTTTTAATGGCACTTTGGTACCTTTCAGCTCCGAAGTCAAGAACCTTGGTGTCACTATGGATAGCAATCTAACTTGGGACTTGCAGCTCGCTGGGCTGAGGCAGAGGATGTTCGCATCTAATGCTTCGCTCAGAAGGCTGCGGAATTTCCTTCCGACTGCCACCAAAATTATGTTAGCACAAACTCTTTTGCTCCCTATTCTTGATTACGCTGACGAATGTTTTCTTGACTTGACTGAGGCACAACTAAATAGACTTGAGAGGCTGCAGAATCTTGCTATTCGGTTTATTTACGGTCTCCGTAAATACGATCATGTTTCAGAATATCGCAGTAAGCTTAAATGGTTGCCCATTCGTCTGCGTAGAGATTCTCATGTTCTTTCTCTACTTTATAGAATTCTGTTCCTACCAACTTCTCCTTATTATCTAAAATCTCGCTTTCAATTTCGTCATACTCTCTCTAAATCTGTCCGTTCCTCTAAAGTTCTTCTTCTAGCGGTTCCTGATCGCTCTTCTACTTTCTACCACAACTCCTTTACCGCTCGCGGTGTAGAATTGTGGAATGCTCTGCCTGCTTTTATTCGGCAATCCAAATCTTTGGCTGTTTTTAAAGCCAATGTGTACAAGCATTACCTTGCTCTCGCTGAAGCTAGTCAATCAAACATAAAAAAGTCCTATTGTTTCATTGTGCGTATATATTTATGTGTTGATATATATTTATTTTTATTGTATGTATGTTTAATTATTTATGTATTTTAATATTTATTATTTTATATTATATATTATTTTAATACGTATTTATTATTATCCTCCTTATATTTCTGTCGCGTTATAAACAACCCACCCATCCCCTTCCTTAATTCTTGTCCATCCAAAGGTTGCCTGGAAGAGATCGCTTTTAGCGATAAGGCCGCCCATTGTGCCATATCGTAAGGTACTAAATATCAATTTTCTTTTAGCATATAAGTAGTTATAAGTTAGAATTTATTTTTGTTTTTGTTGTATGTAATCATTTTGCGTTCTGTTTTTATGGTGCAATAAAGTGTTTATCTATCTATCTATCTATCTATCTATCTTTAGTTGAAGTTTAAAGTCTTCTAACTCATAAATTTATCAAACAAAAATTATTTGAATGAAAACATGCCAATGATAATAATTTTAGAACTAGAACTTTTCCCACGGGAACTGGACTTACGCGAATGAAGTCGAAATTGTATGACGACCCAGTTGGCACAATGGTCACCATGCCGAACTGCCAAATACAGGGTTGCGGGTTCGATTCCCGCCTCAGACAAGTTTTTATGTTTAGATTTTTTTTATCTTAGCGTCTGTATGTAAAGGTATTATGTATATTACAACAAAAAAATATATAAGTATTCTACCTATTGTCTGGTAACCATAAAATAAGCCTAGTTGCTTTGCTTAGGGCTAGGTGGCGGTGTGTGATATGTCCTACAAGTAATGTTTAAACGTCAACGAGCCAATCATAAAAAAAACACTTTATAAAAATCTAAGGACGGCGGGATTTGAAGCCAAGACTTCTGCGTTGCTTTTCACCACTAAGCGACGTGAGCCACGTGGGTTAAACGTGGGTTTAATCACACAGTTGAATTTTTGGAATTTGTCACCAACTACTACCTACGGCATTTCATCATATTTTGTAATGTTTCGTAAGGTTTTCGCGATTCCAACTATTTTTATGCGATAAATCTATTTTTACCGGATTATAATCGGTTTTACCTCAGCGTGTCCTTAAGGCGCTCTTCCAGTACCGTGTGTAGGTATTCACATTACCTTAGCCCCCGCTCTCAAAGACGTAGCGTGCTGCGTGCTAACTGTTATATTTGATCGATATGCAAAACATTTTAGCATTATTATCCACAAATATAGTTCCTAGAGGTCAAAACCTATCATTTGATTCATTTTTAGAAACAAACGTTAACTATTTTTGAATAAAACTCGATAAATGATCTAATATTCTAAATTCTCTGTTTTCTAACATTTTTTTTATCGAACGAAGTTGTTCATATCATGTTTTCAACCACAATAAACAAAAATATGGTTATTAAACTACAATATCAATTTATATCCTAATAACAAAAAAAGAGTATTTGATTACTTAGAGTTGCTTAAAACAAAGGTCGATTTTGGTAGCTTTATTAGCACCTGGTCTTAACCATGGATATCTTTAATCTTCCGAAACTTAAAATTACAGGTAATTATGTACATTTCTTATTGTAATTACCTACATACTTATAATACACTTGCAGCGCTCCCCGTTTTACGTGTTCGTTTATCATTTTTATTATTGTATTTATTTATTGAATTTAATATTGAATGTACCTTAATTTTTATTCTTGCTGGATTGTGATTTGTGTTTTTGCTTGCTTGTTTTGTATCTATACCTATTCTATTTTCTATTCTTGAGAATCTATAATTGGCTTTCTGTTTCTTGTTTCGATTCTTATTATTTTTGTAAAGCTGTTGGTTTTCCAAATAAATAAATCCCGATCCCGTGGGAACATCGGGATACAAAGTATGTTAGTTCTTACTTTTAATGAATCATTGTATCCTCATACTAAGTTTCATCAAAATCGATCCTCAAGTTTCTGCGCTTATTCAATTCAAACAATCAAATCCTTCCTCTTTGAAAATAATATTAGCGTAGATACAGAAATATCTAGACTTAAAACAAATATCTCTAGATAGTATAAAATACTTGTTCCTCGACGGAATCAAACCCATGACCTTCTGGCTCTCAGGGAGTTCGCCCACCGGCCGGTCGTCAAGAGATAATATGTCAAGAACAATTCCCTTGAACATCTCTTATGTTGAAAGGTTCTAGGAAGCAATAGTTAAGTGGAGGGTAAAGGGAAAACTATCATCAGGGGTTGTCAACAAACTACACGAGAAGTGGAGAAAATTACAAACTTAGCAACATACCTTAGAGACTGGATAATATCTAGAGAGCTCGCATCGGAGTATGAACCGTTTGTACTAGGAAAAATTACTTTTATATACTTTTTCTTTTGTAAATATATACTTATAATACATAGAAACAACCAGACCACAGACAAATATCTAAGCATAATTACTTGTCTGAGGCGGGAACCCACAACCCTGTGTTTGGCAGTCCGGCATGGTGACCATTGTGCGCTAACTGGGTCGTCAATGCATTGTGTTTTCTGAGACATTTCGTATGCTTTGCCTCTTACAAATCATCAGACGGGTGCTCTTTAATTTTATTTAGCATAAATAGTGAAGAATCATGTTTGCAATTTTCTGTTTCCACACAGTGAAGCAGCTGTTGTAGCTCTACCTCTGGGGGTTTGCAGTTATCATACTCGTCGCATGTTTGAGTCGTCAGTGTAATAGTCCCTAGCTCCAGGGGACTCAAAGTGTAACCCCAACAGAGGATAGTCAAGTAACCTATGACCGGTCTCAAGTTTAATGATAAAAAGATTAAAAACTGTATTGATAATTTATCAAAATAATAATAATGATCAGCCGTTTTTATCCCACTGCTGGGCAAAGGCCTATCTTTAGTCCCTTCATACAAACCGGTGAATGTCTAAGTCCAGAATGGCCAGTCTTTTGCATAATTAATAAAGAATAATAATATTACATTTTATTGTGTCAGTCTCGTTCTTTCCACTGCTGAACATAGACCTTTCCCAATGAGTGCCATTTCTCCCAATCTTCTGTGTTTCACATCTATTCTCAACAAACAACTAAACTTAGGTCGTCACTCATCATCATCCGAGCGATGTTCCCGGTTGCATCCCTCTCGGGAGCCCGGGGTCCGCTTTCCTGCTTTTACGCCTCCACTTCGCACGATCTTCAGCATCCTGGTTTGTAAGGCCATTTGCACGCATATCACCCTTTACGACGTCAAGCCAGCACTTCTTGGGTCTACCCAGTCTGCCACGACCCGGCGGAGGTGCCATGGCAAGACATTTGTTCCCCACGTAACTAGCCGGTTTTCGCAAGACGTGACCGTACCAGCGTAGGCGGCATTCTTGCAATTTATCTGCAATGTCTCGGACATGAAGGCTGCCCCGGATGCGAGAGTTCCTGACGCGATCCTTTCGCGTCACTCCACACATCCAGCGCAACATCTTCATTTCCGTGACACGCAGCTCCTGCTTATGTCGCTCAAGCACCGGCCACGCCTCACTACCATACAAAAGGACAGGTCTAATGATGGTTTTATAGACCTGTCCCTTTAGTTTAACCGGCATTTTGGGGTCACAAATGACACCAGTCACCTCACGCCACTTGGCCCAAGCCGCTGAAATGCGTGACTTGACGTCGCAATCGATGTCGCCGGACGCGTGAAGCACAGATCCCAAGTACTTAAACTGGTCCGTCCGCTCGACCATATGACCGTCTACGCAGACGGGTGTGGGATCTGTGGTATTGCAAGTCAAGTACTCTGTCTTCGCCACATTCAGTTGCAAACCGCCGTTCTCAAGCGACTCCTTCCACGTGTGTACACGTTGGACCAGCCGCCCCTTATCCGAATCCGCCAGCGCAATATCATCAGCGTACATGAGCAGCCACGGAGGCTGCTCATGTGCATCCCTGATGGCAACGGACAGTGCATCCAATATTACGCTGAACAAGAACGGGCTTAGGACGGAACCCTGGTGAACTCCAACGGTAACAGGGAAGGGTTTAGTGTCACCAACAGCAGTTCGCACCACGGAATCAGAATTTCGGTACATGTCTCTGATGATTTCAACATAGGCTTCCGGCACCCCTTTGGACCGCAGCGCCCACCAGATCATCATGCGAGGAACACAGTCAAAGGCCTTCTGCAAATCTAGAAATAGAAAATGCAGAGGCGTATTCTTCGTCCTGTATTTCTCCATAACGATCCTTAGGGCGAAAACAGGGTCCATGGTGCCATGCCCGGGGCGGAAACCATATTGACACCCAGAGACAGTGCACTCCTGTCGGATCCGAGAGTCGACTATCCGTTCGTAGAGCTTCATGGTGTGGGACATGACCTTTATACCTCGATAACTGCCACACTCCTGCACCGATCCCTTGCCCTTGAAAACCGAGGTAATAATACTCAATCTCCATTGGGCAGGGATCTCGCCCTTCTCGAGTATGCGGTTAAAGAGGTTGGTCAGGATGCCCACACCACGAGAACCCATCGCCTTCCACACTTCGATAGGGACTCCATCGGCTCCGACAGATTTCCGATTCTTCATGCGGCGAAGAGCCTTGCGGACTTCTTCAGGCGTAATCGGTGACACAAGTCCTTGATTCGGAGGGAGTTCCGGTGGCTGCACCTCTTTGTGCTGCTTATTCAGCAGCTCGTGGAAATACGAGCGCCATCTCTCCTTCACCGCGAGGTCCTCGCAAAGCAGGTTACCATCGGGGTCTTTTACACAGCGGCACCTGGATATATCCTGCGCCGCTTTTACCCTCGACCGTGCCAACTTATAAATAAGCTTCTGCCCCTCAGACGTTTCCAACTTATCGTACAATGACTGTAAGTGGTTCTGTCTGGCTCTGGCTACTGCTCTTTTTGTGGCACGTTTGGCGGCTTTATACGAGTCGCGATCTTCAGGAGAGTTGGACGCTTGCCACTTTTTAAAGAGGGCTTTCTTCTCCTTAGTCTCCCTTTGGACTGTGTCGTCCCACCACCAAGTTTCCCTGTCACATTTGCGTCCACCTTTAGACATGCCGAGCACTGCCTTCGCCGCACCAGTGATCGATGCCTGAATCTTATCCCAATGGTCCTGGATTGGTTCGTCTCCGGCACCAGCGCACTTGTCACCGATAGCCGAGACAAGCTTCTGGGACTTGGTGTCATCCAGCATCCACCATCTGATTTGGCGACGACATCGCTCAGTGTGTTTGTCTTTGGGTTTCACACAGAGATCCATGACAAGAAGACGGTGTTGAGCAGTGAGACTCTCACCGGGTATGACTTTGCAGTTAGCCACGTTGCCGATGTGATGTCTCCTAGTGATTAGGAAATCGATTTGGGTAGCGTGCCTCCCACTCTTGTAGGTGATCAAGTGGTCGGGTTTCTTTTTGAAGTAAGTGTTCACGAGGGCCAGGTCGGCAGTGGCACACGTACGAAGGATTTCTTCCCCTTCCGCATTCCGACTGCCGTACCCGTAGCCTCCATGAACACGCTCAAATTCCACCCCCATCTCGCCAACATGACCGTTCAGATCACCACCCAAAACGATCCCCTGTGACAACGGGATGGCTCCAAGGACCTCACCGAGTTTGTTCCAAAACAATATCTTATCAGCGTCGCTACAACCGACCTGCGGCGCATAAGCACTTATTAAGTGGGTTACAACCCCCTCAATAAGCACCTTCACGGCCATAAGTCGGTCGCTAAAGCGTTTTACCTCCAAGATACAATCATGAAACCCCTCAGCGAGCACCACAGCCACCCCGTTCTCTCCACCAGGTGCACCCGTGTAGATCAGCTTGTAGCCGTTCCCAATGTGCCGGGATCTGCTGCCTTTCCATCGAGTCTCCTGCAGGAACGCCACGGCCACTTTTCGCCTGGAAAGTACGTCGGCCAGTTCCCTCGCGCGTCCGGTTAGCGTGCCAATGTTCCACGTTGCGAAGCGGAGTTTCTTTTTAACAGTTGGGGCTCGCGTCTTTGGCCGTGCCCGCCCATGACACAGTAGCCCTCGTCCACTTCCCACAGGAGTCGGGCGAGGCTCCTGCGCGCCGTTATGCGGCGGCGCCCTATCTATGGGACAACTTCTTCGTAGACTTTCCATATTTTGATGTGGCTTTATTTTTGACTTTTACGGGGGCGACTGCCGTCTGACCCCCCAATCCCCGAGAGGAAAAAGTCAGCGCCAGAGCCTCGTCCGTTTCTCAGCAGGTGCACCAGCTTGCAGGTGAGGTTGACTTGGGCCCAAAGATCTTAGCGGGCCCCATACAAACTTAGGTCGTCACTATAGCGACATAAATAAATTACTTTTAGTTACAACTGCTGGATGGATGATGACTAACATAAGCTCTCTATAGCTACCTAGTGGGTAGGAATTTATACTCCAAGGTACATACTAATTAACTTTGTCAAAGAAAGGACAGTTAGGAAGATACTTTAGGTAGGTAAACGTAATTTGACCCACACACGAGAAATAATCACAACTTGTCTACACTTATATATGAAGTTACCTACGGCTAACTTTTTACTTAAGAATTGTCAATATCATTTAACAATATTGTATAAAGAAACTTAGCAATAACAGACACTAGATTGAGACGATAGTGTGGAGACCAAGGAAGGAAAACGCCAGTATGTATGGTCTTAGTTTTTTTCATTATTGTTTTGTAGGTTTATAATATTACTACCCTTGTTCCACCAGAGAAAGTACTAAACCCATCGAAATACCGGGTTACAAAGGATTCAACGTCCTCACACCAAGTTTCATTAAAATCAATCCAGTAGTTTAAGCGTCTATTATTTAAAAACAAAAAGAAATTCTCTATTCATTCGAGGATGAAATATTTTTCTAACAGACGAAACAACTCGACAAATACGTCTGGAATGCGAGTTCCATGTAAAATACCATGTTATCAAAGCACAGCTTAAACTGCTGGTTCTAGAAACATGAAGAAAGAATTGAAATTTGGAGGTTGTGCTCTTTATGAAGAGTAGGTGGATACCTGCTCTTCATAAAACCATCCAAAAAATCGATCCGATCCGAATCCGATCTTCATTCGGAAAAAAACTTGTTCTTAGTGGATACTAAGAACGAGTTTTTTTCGGAATTCCATTACTATAATAAAGAAAAATTTAAATATTTTGGCTAGATTTGGCATTTGAAGCATTGACCAATTATTAGTCGTTTTAGTAACTCGACGTTTTTGCAATTTGTCGTTTTAGCAACTGGACATAAACAGGACATTTTGACAACTATACAATATATCCTCCTGACCTTTGGATTAATTAATACCCCCGGAGGTATTATTATAAAATACGTAACTAGCACGCAATATTTCTAAAACGATTTTATATGAAAACTTTAACTCTCTCTATAAACTACAAACACATAACACAAACTTCTAAAGAAAGACAATTTCAAAACTTGATAACTGACCATATATTGAAAATGAGTTTGTGTTTTATCCCGTCTTGCGCCCGCCGCGGCCGCCCAACTGGGCGGCGCTTGCTTATATAAAGGCGGGCGGTTTCTGGCGGAGCAGAGTTCGTTCGGGACATGACACTGACTGCCGGCTAACGGTCATAACGATAACCTGGAACTAACGAATAACGAAATATTCAGGTGAGTGTTTAACTTTTTTTTTGGTTTAGGAAGTAGGAAGTGATATTTAAGTAATTTAAAACTAGGTATTAACTAAGTTCCTATGCTGTTTAGAATATTGAAAATGATTATCGTAGTTTAAATAATAATAAAGGAATAATTTTCGATTTTTTTACATAATGACTCGTCGTTTACATAATTTTTTTGGAAAAAGTTGAGTAGTATATCTGAAAAAGTTAGGAAATTGAAAACAATCTCAAAAATTATATTCTCTCGCAATTCAAAAGTTTGTTAAGTTTGATATATAAGTAATAAAGATATATAGTTTATTCAAAATAAATCAAGGTTCAGAAGTTTATCTGTTAAGACAATCAAACTTTTATTAGAGGAGTTCCTTTATTTTAATTAAATTATAAATTTAAACTCAAATAAAAGTAAAGTAATAAGCAGTTAAATTTCTTTGAAAATTTTCAGTTTCAAAGCAGTCTTATACTTTATAGTTTTTTACATATTATTTCCCTATACATCGAAATATTGTAGGTACCTAAAGTGAAAGTTAATATTCTTCCGAATAAGAAAAACGACACAGTAATTTAATTCTGATTAACAAAAAATATTTCTTTCATTCATTTAAAATTGCTGTTTTTTTTAATAAATAAATATTTATTTGTTAAATAAAATCTCGTTTATTTCTTATTCGTTTAGGCCATAAGTTTTTTTCTAAAACAACCTATTATCAGTTAAAAGTTAAGTGACATACAAATTTTATTAACTAAGACAAAAAAGAAAAATTGCTATTTTTGTCCCACTGCCACTGCTAGCAAAGGGAAGCCTTTTCCTAGCCGTGGTTACCTGATAAATGTAAGATTATTTAATTTAATAAATAAGGAAGTTCGAATTGAAAATAAAAGTGACTTATTAATAATTACTAATTTACATTTAATACACGCCACTTTTTATGTGTGTTATTTTAAAACACAAAAAAGAACCAAGCCTTTTTTTTAAATAAAATCATTTAAATTGGCGTGATTTCACTATTTACCGAATTCAGCAAAAAAACATTGTTTATTAGCATAACCTTTTTTCTACCATAATAAAAAAAATTGTAGGTAAGTATATAATGTGTAGAGTTATATAATATAAAGAATGTTTCATTTAACAATTTGTTTTCACGTAAGAATGTGTTTTGCAAGACTAAAAAGGAAGCCTAAGCAAATATTTTGAAAATACTTTTAAAGGTAACATTATAAAATGTCATAAACCACGGAAAGAATGTCGTAGGAGCTTAAAGAGTTGACTATTTGAAGAATTTCTTTGAATAAGTAAACCAGGTAGGTTCTTTGAAATAAAATAATTAATACCTCTACATATAATAATATACAAAACCACACATGCTAACTTAGTTTTTAAGACATACAAATAACTAAAATACTTTGATTTTTTTATAAAAATATTGAAATATTGAAAAAATATTGAAAATATTGATGATACAAATTTGAAAGAAAAACAGACGGACACTCAATTGTGCTCAGTTCCAATTTTCCTCTTGAGGTTTGGAACCCTAAAAACTATTTCCTATAAGCTGATTAAGGTTAAATTTTATACTTTTCCATTCCGTCAGCAGCACGCAGATTGCGCGTCACCTCCAAATTTTAATCCTCCAATCAACGCAAAAATTCCTAAATCAGTTCTACGGAGATTTGACTTGTCTATTTCTGGTAATAAGATTAGAACTCTTTGTTTTTACATGATTCTTCGATGCAAAATATTATGAAAGCTTCAAAAATAACTGGATAACTTTAAAGGAAGACCCAATAAAGATTGACAGAGCTTTGAAGTTCAAATTAGCTGCAAAACTCTGAGCGTTAATAAAAAAATAAGTTACTAAATAAATATTTTTTGGGAAATACCTTCCGGATCAGCCGACGGGTGAAGTAATCGTCTATATTTCCTTTGTTGTTAACTTTTTGATGATTTAAAAAAATGAATCTACTCCTGCGTAGATGCAATCCATTGCTGTAACGATCTTAAAGGTAAAACCTACTACCTACAGCCCTACAACCCTTTATGGGACTTATTCAATAGCGTCTTTCAAAATGTAAGCTTGTATGAAGAAACACATGTTCCCCGCAAGTCTCCCTTCTCACATCCTTCCGTGCATCCGTAACACATCTTTAAAAGTCAGTACATTTAGGAACAGCCATTTAACCCGGAATTGGACAACAAATACCTTCGTTTTGCCACCGCCTCGTTTTCAATCTAAAGGCGTAAACAATTTACCTAATAAAAATATCAAGTTATTATGGGAGTGTCCATGAAATTCGATAGATGGAATTGATTGATCGAAATTGAATTTGTTTTTTGTACAAATGGTACTTAATTAAAGTACCTATCCTTACTAAATGAAATTAAATTTTAGGTTTTAAATTGATTTGAGTACTTACATATAACTAGCAGCGTTCCGCGGTTTCACCCGCGTAACTCGCGATTCCGTGGGAATATCAAAATGAAAAGTAGCCTGTAGCCTTCCTCGATAAATGAACTATCCAACACAAAAAGAATTTTTCAATTCGAACCAGTAGTTCCTGAGATTAGCGCGTTCAAACAAACAAACTCTTCAGCTTTATAATATAAGTATAGATTTCAATAGCTTTATCCATAACAGATGACGTAGGGTGACTAATAGGTATTACTGAAATCCTCTCTATGGTCATACGTAAGACAAGCAAATTCACAGAACTAAGGCCCTAAAAAAAGAAGAAAAGTCTTTACTAGCCAGCTTACAAAATTACGATTGAAAAATACAAAAAAAATCACACAATCAAAATAAAAATAAAATTGAAATAGTGACACAATGTCTACATTTGAGATCATCATTTGTAACATCTTCTCACAAAAACTACTAAACCTATTGCCGTGAAACTTGTTATGTAGCAAGGAGTAAATTTTTTTTAACAGTAAGCCAGTAAAACTCTTACGAGAAATGTCTGAATCCCTAAAGGTAAGCCGAAAGAAATAAGGTTGTGTCCTCGCTCCTGGTAGCAGGAGTTCTGGAACTCAATATACTTTTTATCCTGAAATTCCTACTGGAACGGGACTTATACGAAAAACAGGATAACATTGAAACAGGTATTTTTTGGTTTCTCGTAGGTTCGACTTACAAGGCCTAAATCATTACCTTCGCTTATAAAGGACAAAATTTATCATCAAAATTGGCTAGTTTCAAGTTTCCGAACAAGTATTTTTAACGTTACAAAATAATATTTTGTAACGTTAAAAATACTTTACAAAAAAATTCCTTGTCATTTCAGTCGATGACGTCATAGTATATTATTTGAAGGCTCACTCCGTGACAATGTGACGTCACTAAAATGGCCGCTGCTTTTCTTAGTATGAACAGACAAATAACCGATTTTTTTAGGAAAAAATAAACTATTATTAAACCAAACCAACCGACTACCATAAACCATTATTTTTATTATATTTGCAATATATTTTAATGCAAATTACCAGCTTAATTTCATATTTCGTCCTTACAACTGGAAAGGACCGAATCTCAATCAATCGAATCCAAACCTTAACCCTTGCCCTTACATCAAAAAGTTTCAAGTTTCAATAGTTATATGTCTTTGAATTTGCTTTTAGACTAATGACAGCCTAGGTTACAAATTTCTTTCCTTTTGTATTGACATCGTTTTATGTTGGCAAAAGTGGAAGAGCTGATTAGGTGCTATTACTTGTATCAACTTTCATTTTACTCATATTTACTTAAGTAGGTAAATCTACATACCTAGAGTTATATATATGGAGAGGTGTTGGCTTAGTTGTAGATACCTCGACTTTCATTCTGAAGGGGTTTTTTCGTGGGTTCGAATCCCGGCCGGCCGTGCGCACCAATGGATTTTTCTTAAGAAAAATTTATGCGCGCTAATTGACATTGCTCTTACGGTGAAGGAAAACATCGTGATGAAACCCGCGGCTTAGTTGGTTCCAGAAGTATTAACAAGTTCTCTCCTCTGGACTTGGTCGACTAAGCTGAGAGGGTAGCAGGTGCTGGGCAAGCCTACTCCATCCTCACGCAAAAAGGACCCAATTGAAAAGAGTCCAATGGCGGAAAAACAGCCTGTATACAAGTACAAATACCTATAAACAGGTAGATAGATACTTTGTTTGTACAACACAGTAAAGAACATAGAAATACACAAAGCAAATTAAAACGGAAAATAAACAGGTCTTTTAATAGTACATGTGTGCTCTATTATAATAAATTACCTAAAGATGTTTAAGACATGTCCATTAACAGGTACAAAACTTTTATAAAGCATAAATTGTGCAGTAAGGCGTACTATGATACTTTGCCTTACCTTAATGATAACAACCCATGGACGTGAGTTTAGTTGCTCCATTTCAAATAATACTTTCAAATATTTGTAATATTGACCTATGTGAGCGTGAAAAAAAACCCCATGAGTTTCTTGTGCCTTCTTCTCATCCTAACTTAGTTTTTAGTAACATGTGATCTATGTACAAATGTATTAAGAATCCAAAGGTTTAAAACATTTTAACTTTGACTGTGTACAGCTAGCAAATACAAGTTGCACATATAAACATACAGAGTGATTTTTGAAGGGTGAAAACGGGACCCTAACTAAGTCTTCAATATCAGTCCGTATGTCTGTCACCAGGCTGTATCTCATGAACAGTGATAGCTAGACAGTTGAAATTTTCACTGATGATGTATTTCTGTTGCTGCTATGACAACAAATACTAAAACCCAAAAAAATATTTTTAAGTAGGGCCATACAAACTGGTACGGAACCCTTCGTGAGGGAGTCCAACTCGCACTTGGCCGGTTTTTTTTAATTAGCTTCAGGGCTATTTCCTAAATTATAAGAGATAGCGGAAAACGCTGAGAGGAGTCCCGATTTTGATAAATACTAAACATCATTATGTTTTCGGAAAAGGCTTGGAAAAAGCATTAAATTATCCATTTAAGGCTATTTATGCTGCCAAACGCAACGTGCCACAAATACCCGTCAATTGCAAATAACATTGTTGATTGTAACGAATGTGTTTTGTTTTTCTCAAAAGTGCTGAGATAGAATCGTAGGTGAGATCTTTACCGACAATTTTGGGGTAATATGAGATGAAAATTCTTTGTCATTTCAAAGCAAGACTAGTTTTGATTCTTAATTTTAGTATAGCTTCAAAACCATAGGGATTTTTTGGCTCAATGTTACACCAAAATGTCGGTAAAAATCTCACTTACAATTCTATCTCAACACTTTTGAGAAAAACAAAACGCATTCGTAACAATCAACACTTTTCACCAACGAAGGCGACCGGTGCCCATAGTAACTATTTAGTAGGCTGTGTACCAAGGTCGTTGGCGTATGGACCCCCCTTAACCTTTTCATTAAAAAAAATTAAGCAAGGCTTTAACTCCTTCTTAAGTTGAAGGACTTAACTTAAACTAAAGCATGACCCTAAAGTCCTAATTGGGATTCAAAACATTCTAATAATAACTATTTTTGAACTCTAGCACTTTTGTTGGCTGATCGTATTAGTGTAAGTTGAGGTACCTATAACTATGTCGACATTAAGTCGTGGGTTTGAGTCTCGGCCGATGACCGTACACTAATAGTTTTTGTTATTATTAGACGGTTTAAAATTAAACGGTTTTACAGTCGAAATCAATGACCTATTCATCAACGACTAAGAGGTGACATTTTGACGTTATAACATCTACCTGCATTCACAAAAAACATGATGTTATGCGTCTTGTTCCGGGAACGCGTCATGATATTGACAAGGTAACCATAGCAACGTATTATCGTTGCTAGGTCACCCTCAAACTTTTTTACGACGTTATTACGTAAAATTATTGTCCGTAAAACGACTTTACAGACAACTATTTGTTTTTTATGACATCTTTTCTTATAAACCTTTAAACTTACACGATTTTCATTTATAGTAATTGTTTTCCCTGGTCTTCTCAGTCTCCTCGCGACTATGACTATTGTACCATAGTCGAAACGTCAAGAAATAAAAATAAAACGCGATTAAGACCCAGTAAAAAAAGTAGTCGGAAACGATTAATTGCAAAGATATTTCCTAAAGTCGGCACTGTGCTATTACCTGTATTGAATTTGCAAAAGTCGGCAAAGTAAGAAAGTCGGCACTCGGCTCCTACATCAAAATAATGACTATCTTTTCTTATAGCTAAATGTCAAAAAAATATCATTTTAAACCTTGGTCATTGGTAGGTTATTGATTTGTACCATTAGAGAGTAAGTAAATCTCAGGTGCCTTCAAGAATTTGTTTAAATCACAGCTAGGCGAGAATTTTCGTTTTAAATTATCTTACCAACCACCTAAACTAACAGTCAACTTAAGTTATCAAATCAAGCTGAATTTGATTTAATTTTCTCCGAGATCAGAGTTAACAAAGAATTTGTTCGTTTCACTGTAAACGTACCTCAAGGACACACTTTTGGTCCTACGTTATATTTAATTTACGTTAAGGATCAACTTATCTCCACTTCACTTAATTTTCTAATATTTTAATGATATTTTGATATTTTACATAATCAAAAAGGGTCCTGTTGTAAATGATATGAGTCCGAGGACACTTTTGAAAGAGATCGGGTTGGCTTTATTTTTACACCCGCAGTAAGTTCGTAAAACGTTTCATCATACGTCGATTTGACATAATATTTCTGATGGATGTAGCTAAACCTCTATGTTAGAAGTTTAAAGCAAGAAACTCCGCTTCTGTCCTTGCGCACTATCTAACATTGAAGTTAGATTAGCCACATCCTTTGACGTTACACCTGTTACGCTTGGTTTCTGCAACGTTTGCATGTCATAAGCATTGACTATATGGTATTGTGACATTATTATGTTTCGTAGAAATCACTATCCTTTAATTTTAAATATTAAATAGTCGCTGACGATGTTCATTCCTCAAGTAAGGCCTCTCATGACTTTTCCACATTCCGGAAGTTAAAAAATAATATTATAATATCCTTACAACCTCAAATGTGCGAAACATATATTAAAGTTCTCTATTGTCCGACTTATGAATATTCCAATTTCATTAACACAAAGTGTCATGATGATACAATATCAAAACAATATGAAATTTCAAAGCCATTATAAACGTTTTCTATAAAAAAAGGCTTTACATAGCTTTAATAATTCAATATTAAGGGATGCTGATGTAAAAAATACACCCCATCATTTACTGCTAACTAAACATCATAAACATACCAAAGAGATAGACGTAGGGTCCAAAGAAAGTATCAAAACTTAGGTGTTAGGCGGACGTGTATCGAAGTGTCGAAAGGGAGACGGAAGGTAAAGCTGTTCTAGAATGGAGACAGAAAAGAAGTGTGGGCAAACAAAGAGCCAGATGATCCAAAGCACCCACTCTGATCTATGAGCAGACCAGAATCTTAAATAACCTTTTGCGACGGGCAATACCGTAGCCATATTGTTGTAGATTTTGAATACAAGGCTCAACTAGCCGGTATATCAGACAGAGGCGTCAACCTGGTCCAAATAGACTGACGCGTCAATACGCCTTCGTCTATTTGGACCAGTTCTCTCTTGATCCAGGAAGACTGGTGATATAAAGGAATGGAGATATTGGAACGGCATATGCCGAACAGCTTCACACACATGCCATTGCTTTTTTTGACATATGGTAGGTCAGCGTTTGACCACTATCACAACTGCCTGATGGTAGGTGACGATGTGGCCTAAGATGTAGCTCGCTTTTCTAGAAGATACCTATTCGCTTGCGACTTGAAGACCCCCAAATTGTACATGTCAGGAAAGACAGACGCAGGCAACTGCCTGATGGTAGGTGACGATATGGCCTAGGATGTATTCACTCGCGACTTGAAGACCCCCAAATCGAACACATCAGGAAAGACAGACGCAGACAACTGATTACATTCCCTTGTAGGAAGAATAATAAATGACGAAGCTACACGCTTAGTGCGGACGACTGGTATGTCGTCCATGAGTCGGTGCCTCACCACAGTCTGGAGTTACTTCAATCAAGACTTGACCAAGATTGTAATTGAACATGCGAGGATGTTGGTAGTGCCATTCCTTAGTTCAATGCCTTCAATGTCTTTTGAAACTACGTATAAGTTAATAAGCTTAACTCAATATTAATCTGGTGGCGGATCACGTGAGGCAATTACGAGATTTCTTAAACCTTAAAATTAACCACGATATCGCGTACTCAAAGACACATACGGTTCATATGAGACATGGATGTTATGAGACTTGAATATTCTGCAATCTGAACGTTCAAATAATAATATAAAATAATTATTTATTCAGGTAACCATGAACTTACAAACTGAAAATTCAATTAACAGTAAAAAAAAAGAGTCCAACAATATTACAAATTCTGAGTTGAATAATTTAAAAGATAATAATGTTAATAAAAGCGAGCTACTTAACAAATAAAACAAAGAAATTTAAATCAAGTCAGCAAAAATAAAATTAAACAATGTCAGTAACAAATATAAATAATGATAAAGATATATTTTGCAACTTGGAGGTTGCGAGACTTGAATCATATGAGATATGAACGTTTTTTTAATAACCATGTTATTTTGCAACTATATTGATTTGAGACTAAAGGTTTATAACAATCGTCTTCCATTCAGGGATTAAAAGTAAACTCTGAAAGTTAACATAAATAAAAAAAGTGCGAGTCAGGCTTACGCACGAAGGGTTCCGTACCATTATATTCTGTTTATTTATTTTTATTTAAATAAATGTTAAAGCGGCAACAGAAATATCTGTGAAAATTTCAACAATTCACGGTTAATGAGATACAGCTTGATGACAGACAGACAGATGGACAGTAGAGTCTTACTAATAGGGTCCCGTTTTTACCCGTTTGAACCCTAAAAATCTAAAAAAGAAGATTTCTATAGAAAACTAAAGCAAATCCTTTAAAATAATATTTCTTCCTATTGTTGGATAACAAGGTTATCCTCAGAGTGCTTTGCGTTGTTTCTTATTATCTTAGATGTTATGAAAAAACAATAACTTACTGTATCATTTTAATAGGTTTTCAAATACAGATATGGATTCTCTTCTAGACTAATCTTAAATCATCGCTATATTATGAATCTGACCTACTCAGAAATAGATTTGAACCAGAAAATTTGATCTGAATCATACTACTTTTAATATTAATAAAGCTGAGGTTGAATCGTGCAAAATAGTTCGATTTGAAATTGATTATCTATTTCAGAGACTTTTTAAGGTGCAATATATTTTTTGTTTTGGTTTTCCCAATCTAGGGGACCGATGAGATTAAATAAAAATTACATGTTCAACTCCTGACAAATCCCCCGGGGAACATAGGGGATCGAGACGGCGCTCCGATCTAATTTAAATTAGCGCTTGTCGTCTCCCCTAGTCCAGGGGGTCGTCCGTCGGGAGTAGGGGATCAGTTAGGGGAGCCGACGAGCGTGAACCATGTTATGCATGTGTTATGCCTGTCGACAATATTTAAAAAAAATAATTATCGCATGAAAAAATGTTGCCAATTATTGTTGTGTTTAGGCGAGTTCTTTTTCTACATTTTGGTATAATTTAAAGACGAAAATTCCTTGTCGTTTCAAAGCTTATTAGTTTAATATTAGTTCAATGTATTAGGTGTTTCATAAATTGACATGAAAAAGATAATTACATATTCAAATCACGTCCGCCGACATATAGCTCGTGTCTTCAAATAAATTGGTAAAAGCTAAGCAGAGAGATTTAAATTTTAAAAGAGAGGACATTTTTCATGCGAAATCTTTGTCGTTGTTTTTTATTTTTTTTTGTAATTTTTTTTATCGTCTTTTGTTTTTGGTTTCCTAGTTTATAATGCATCAAACACGTATCGCTACGTAGTATAAAACAAAGTCGCTACCTGCTGTCTGTCCCTACGTATGCTTAGATGTTTAAAACTATCAATAAAAAATATATATATCAATTTGTGGATAGCTGTTTTTGGCTTATAGTTATGTAAAATAGTCTTAGATAATTTGGGTTATAATAAGTTCGGGTCATTAAGACAGCAGCGGGTCATTAACTTAAACATACGTGGAACTCGGACTGGGTGATACCATGTTTCCTATATACCTCTCAACATTTAATCCAACGCAGTCCGACTTCCAAGTACGTTTAAGTTATCTGCTGTCTTAGTGGCCTAAAATGGATTATTTTTCGCTTTTTAGTTTTTATTTTCAGGTTTATTTTAGTTTTTGTTATCAAGTTTTTTTTTTAATTTTTGTTTTCAAGGTTTTTTTTGCAGTCGGTTTTTTAAATTTTAATTTATGTTACTGTTTGTTCGGTCTACTTCTAGTTATTGAAAGTCTTTGTATCTAAGTATTTCTTCACCTTAGAAAAAACACAGCAATTCTCGTTTTACCATAAATAAGATAAAGCATGAATAAAATTATTTTACTTTTGACAAATATTCTAAGGCATCTTCTGAGAAATTCACGATTAGATTTGTTTGAAACTTTTTATTTAAGGTGACGACAAAATAATGGTTCGTCAAATTAAAAAGTTAGAAATTTAAATGTAAGTCTAGAAAATGATTTGTAAACTTTTAAACATTTAGGTTTTAAACTGCGAAACTGTCCTAATTTAAAATATCAATATAAATATTGTAGAAAATAAATACTAGCCCCAAACTAAGCAACTACGCTTGTGTTCTGGTGACCAGTCATTGTTTATTATGAGCCTACACTGCCCCACTGCAGCTGAAAAGCATTTCTACCTTTCTTCCATTTATCGCGATCTCTAGCTATTGCACACCAGTCATTCCTATAGGAGTAAAAATTACCGATCGACGATATTTTGGACCGCAGTGTGGTCGTGTCCCTATGGGGGACTATTTAATAATTAATTAATGTAATTATTTTGGCCCATCGTCATTCATCTGACAAGCGGAAAACGTATTTTTTAGCTTTTTAAGCAGCTTTCTGGAAGACACAAGCAACAGACAAAATACTTATAAACTAAAATAACTAGCCGTTCCGGGCTACGTTGTTTTGCCATAATATACAATAAAAATAAAAAATAATTTGTGAATCTAAACCATCCACCACCCAAACGCATACAAAATGAGTTATCCCCTTTCAAAAATAAATTCCAATTCGGTTTAGGCGTTTTCGAGTAATCGGCGAACATACATAATATATATATATATATATATATATATATATATATATATATGCGACGAATTGAGAACCTCCTCTTTTTCATCTCCTCATTCAAATCGGTCTAGCCGTTATTAAGAAAAATGTGATAAATGAAGAACCGACCGATTTTGTGCAAACACATAAACCATCTACTAAATAGTCCGAACAAAGCTTAAACATTTGGTTCGGATAGGTAAGCCCGTTCTTGAGTTAAAAAATTATAACGAAAAGTGGCATTGGTTTTTATAGATATAGTAAAGTAGTAATAATGAAGAATAATGTTTTTATACCAAAAAGAAGTTAATTTGCTGATGAATCTGCAAAAACCGTCATGGTGAATCTATAAAATCTACTTTTTAACTAACTTTTTCATACAAACTATGTCTTTACACGTGGCAAGCATTTTAAATTTAACTTTTACAATACAGGCACTTAATAAGGGTGCGTAATTAAAAGGATTGAGGGATATTTTGAATTAAATTACCCGTACTTGGCACGTGAGATGAAATACCTAATTGAGTGCTAAGAAAAGTGGGTATATAATTTTAGAATTATGGCTATAAATAGATCGGTGAACATGGCGGGTTTGATTTTGTAACAAATAATTGTAAGATCTCCGAAAATCAGTTGTTACTGAACGAATAGATAATTAACCTTACGATTATAATTATACTTTTAAAAAGTTAGGTTAAATATTTTATTTTTATTTTAAATATCTTTATTTCAAATTCCGTATTTTTATTAATTTCTACTTAGCTGCTTAGTTCGTTATTGTAAATATTTTTGTTACCCTAATTTTACACATAAAAGAATATTTAAATAATAACAACACAAAAATAATAAAGAAGTAGAAGAAAGACAGCTGTTGAAGATAGGTCAAAAATTTTTGGACAGGGCTGACCAAATAAAAAAGAAAAGAAGATCTTCCTTAGATATATAAAATTCTCGTGTAGCGGTGTTAGTTACCAATCTGCACCTAAACAGCTAAACCGATTTGTATTTTTTTTTGTGTCTATGCGTTAGGTCTTTTTTTTTGTAAATGCACAGACACTGGACAGCTATTACCTATTTAATAAATTTAGGTGCAGAAGTTCTTCAATTAACATAACCTCAAAAAAATCACCATCCGTTGTTTGGTACTTAATAGGTTTAGGGCTAGGTGGGGCTGTATACAATGTCGTTCTTAGCTACAATATTCAATTTATTAAAATCACAGACATATCGATTCGGTTCTTTGATTATCAACGCGTGCATTTGACAGTTGAAAATCACAATGGTCGTTCGAGACCTAAATACCTAATATAAATCATAGGCATAACGAGTTAAACAATAGAATTAAGTGGTTAATGCTTGTCGAACGCAAACGCAGTCTTATTGAATGGACATATTATGTATATTTGCATAACGCAAGTGCATACTCGTATAACGCGATGTTTAGAAAGTTATTACATTTTCACGTGATAACGTCTTATAAATCGATGAACACCGGCATTCACAAAAAAGTGTGACGTCATGCGTTACGTTACGTTATTTATAAGAGTTAATAGATTAAGTTCTTTTTAAATGGCAATTATGTTTGTTTGGAGAGCATATAAACGCTTTTTCTATCTATCTAAAGGAGGGGGCAAAATTTAAATGTAACGGACGTAACGCCGTTATTTGTAACGGATGTAAGGAAGGAGGGTAGCTAATTCAACCTCTTCCTGATAGAAGGTCGCAAGGAGATCCGCCAAAGAGAAATAATACAACGAATAGAGACTTACAGACTGAACCTGACATTATTATTTGCAGCAAAATAAAAAAACACTCGATTTTATTAATTTTAGTCTATTCATCTTTGATTGATTTAAGATTAAATCAAGTTTTCATACCACTAAATCTTGATTGTATTTACAAGTAACCTTTATACTTAGTTTTTTTCAATTTGCTTTCATGTACAGGCATTTGTTCTTTCTATAGGTAAATTATTAGGAAGTTAAAACAAAAGCAATTATAACATGACAGAATTCAATGAACAATCGTGTAGAAATGTGGAATTAATTTAGTTTTAAAGCCAACGCCGACTTTACCGGTCTTAAAATGGACTACACCTTCGAAATTCATGGTTTTTTTTGTTAGTTACTTAAATTGTACTTACACGTTTTTTTCAAATGATAAATAGAATAAATAAATAATTATAAATATTGCAGGACATTCCACACATCGCCATTTAGCCCCAACCTAAGTAACTAGACTTGTGTTATGGGTGCTAGACAACGGATATACCTACTACTTATTTACTTTTCTTTTATAAATATATACTTCTAATACATTAATTATTTTTTTGTATTTATAATGTTAAATGTGTATGTCTTTTTATTTTATTCATTTATTATTTAAGTATTTTTAACTAACAAAATAAAACATTAGTTCATACATAGATACAACCAGACCACAGACAAATAACTAAGCATAAATACTTGTCTGAGGCGGGAATCGAACCCACAACCCTGTGTTTGGGAGTCCGGCATGGTGACCATTGTGGCAACTGGGTCAACGTTTGGCCACTATCACACCTAATAGTACACCGATGCGGTCTAAGCTACGACATAGCACTCGCGTCTAGAAGATACCTGTTCACTCGTGACATAATAAAAACCGCCAAATTGTTGGCTTAGTAGCAACAGGACAGATTATACGGACAGAGTACAAAAGACGATCGAGAGAAAATTTAAAAATGATCGGATTTAAACAAATAACAAACATAGCTAAGAACACTCCCGACTAATTCACCTTTCAAACAAAACAAACTAAATCAAAATCGGTTCATCCGTTCGGCAGACACACACACACACACAGACACGTCAAACTTATAACACCCCGTCATTTATGCGTCGGAGGTTAACGATCAAAATGGAAATACGGCAGGAAAGACAGACGCAGGTTTTCTTTCCCTTTTCCTATACGTATGTTAGTCTGTAAGGTATCTATTTTATATGGGTCTGTAATTATTTAAAAGGTTGTCACCTGAAATAAATGATTTATTATTATATTACTTTGCAGTATGAATCAGGAATAACGAAGCAAAACGTTTAAAACTGTTGCAAAAATGTACCAAATTCTGGTGTACGATATCAAAGCAAAAACTAAAGAATATTGATAACAAGCGACTCGTCCCGGCTTCGCACGGCTATACAATGCATGTATTATACATATAAACCTTCCTCTTGAATCACTCTTTCTTTTAAAAAAAACCGCATCAAAATGCGTTGCGTAGTTTTAAAGATACGTACATTTAGACAGATAGCGGAAAGTGACTTTTTTTACTATGTAATGATGAAGCCCCGACCTTCCGCGATCTCTTGCTAACACTGATCTCGATAAATTAAATTCGGAGGCCGGATACGGTCTTTGCGTGATAGCATATGGCCGTCGATCTTTATCTCATAATTACTTATCCCTTTCAATAACATGGCGTTTTGATCTGTGAGAATAACGTTTATGTTTTGTTTCCATTCTACATAACAAGAGGTAATTAGCTTTCGTCTACAGTGTTGTTTTAAATTTCGAAATTACACATTGAATTTTGGCGGGCGGGGGTGACATGAAAACATGACTCATGTCTCTTAATTTTGCAAAGTCAAAGTCGAATTTTTCCTACCCTTATATTAATTTACTAGCAGCGCTCTGTAGTTTAACTCACGTGACTCCCGATCCCGGGTTAAAAGTAGGTACTTAGCCTATCATATTCCCATTGAATCAATGTATCCTGATACCAAGTTTCAGCCAAATCGGTCCAGTTGTTTCGTTAAAATATTTACAAACATAAAAAACTTTAAGTGTAGAGTTGGCTTTTTCCCAGCAGTTCGGTTGGTGTTGCAACTTTTTTTTTCCCGGGGTAGTTTGGCTAGGGGAGACAATTGAACTGTTGAGACTATTTTGTCTCTACTGCAATTTTTTCAGTGTTAATGGTCCGGTTGAAACAAAAACAAAAGACCATCGAAAAAAGAAACAAAAGACGATAAAAGAAACAAAATACGATCGAAAATAGAAACAAAAGACGATCGAAATAAGAAACATCTCGGGCATGTATTCTCTTTCCTTTTCTTTTTTTTTCGGTCGCACAGTGTACTGTGAGTTTCTCCTATCTCTTTTTATAGACTAGAAATCTCCTTAGATCTGTTGAAAATTGATTTAAATTCTTTGAATTTAAATTATTTGACTTTAAATTATACCATAACACCCCGTTGTTTTTGCGTCGGGGGTTAAAAATGAAGGTACGCACAAAAACAAAACAACAATTTTCCATGATTAACATATTTATTCATCGGTGACAAAACTTTTGTGTTTTAAAGTCAAAGTCAAAAATCTTTATTCCTTTCAATGCTTAATACCTAGGTATAAGATTACTTAGACACGTCTTAAAAACTAAGTTAGGATGTGTGCCTTCGGAACGCGCCAAACGAAGAAGGCACAAGAAACTCATGGGGTTTTTTTTTCATGTGATCACGCTCGCAAAGGTCAATATTACAAATATTTGAAAGTATTATTTGAAATGGAGCAATTAAAGTCACGTCCAAGGATTGTTATCATTAAGGTAAGACGAAGTATCACAGTACGCCTTACTGCCTAATTTATGCTTTATAAAAGTTTTGAACCTGGACATATCATATACATCTTTAGGTAATTTATTATAATAGAGCGCACATATATTATTAAACGACCTGTTTATTTTCCGGAGCCTTCTACCGGGCACGGTCAGTTCATCCTTATTTCTTAAGTTGAAATTTTGAATATCGCTATTTTTACGAAAAATATCAGGATTTTTGTGAACGTATAGCAAGTTTTCGTAGATATATTGTGAATAGAGCGTTAATATAGCGTTAATATATTTATCTCTTTATATACACCACTATATGCACTGAACTAATTTGTATTTCTCACGAGAAGATAAATATCTCCACTTATGGCCGTTTAACCACAATCCAATGCGAGCTCAATCTAAGCTGCAATCATCTAGTCGAGACATTGTGACGCCAACTCTATTAGATAAAATTAATAGAACGAAAGAAGAGCACAGACTTTAAAGTCTCTTTTATTTACAAACATTATTTGTAAACTCGTGGTGAATTTTGCATTGCACTTCCTTAAAGTTTGGCACTGTTTACGCTCTTTTTACAAGCTTTTATTTAGCTTCAACTGTCCCGATGTTTGTCATCAAATCTTGTAAATTATATTTGCTCGACTTTTCGTTTACTGATTGAGCTGAAATTTTGTTTCAGAGTAAATAAAACCAGACTATTAATCTAGGATCAAAAGTTTCTGTGTTATAGAGTTTTAAGTTTGACAGCTGTCACTTTGACATCTGTCATTATGTCGCTGTTTTAAGCGTCTTTTGTGTCCATTTGTTTGTTTCTAAATCAAAGTTGGTGTTATGCGTAGGTGGTATTTTGCTTAAATCGAAGTTGGTGTTATGCGTAAGTGGTATTTTGCGAGTTATGCGTTTTGCGTAGTTGGTGTTTTATGCGTCTAAAGGAATTTAGCACCTTAAAAACTAGTTCGAAACATTGATTATTCTGCTGCTGATCTACACATCAATTTGTCTATTACTTCAATAAAATTTTAAACACAATTTGGAATTTACAATAGGTAATTTTTAATTTTTGTGTTTGATTCGAAAATTGGAAAATTGGGAAAATTCTTCACAATAATATCTTTATCAGCTTAATAATAATTGTATTGACGCCTTTGACAGGTTGATAGGTTGAAACTTTATTGAAAAATACCTTTGGAGTTTTCTCAGATACTTACTAAATAGTTTTCCGCTAATTCCACGAATATGTCCAAAATCGACTTGAAGTCATTTCACAAATAAGGCATTTGTCTATTATGATTTAAGCCACTGTTAGTGTAATTTGATATCCATGGTGAAGATACTTGAAACTAATATTGGTCATGCATCAACAATCTACTTTTAAAATCGAAAAAATAAATAATAGTCTCTCAGTATTCCCAAAGGCGCTTTGATTAGTCATAAAAGTTATCTGACGTTTTATTTATTTATTTATTTAATAAATTCAGCACACAAGGAAAATACAAAAAAAACATTACATTATAATGTTATTGCTAAGGTAAGTCTAACCCTGTGAAGAGTTTTCTGCCGACAGACCTCGACGTTTTGTATGGAATACCAAAATTAAACCTACTTTTGACCCAAAAAGGATGCATCTACTAGGTTGACTGCCTGTGCGAAGTGTTTAAGCAATTTTATTGGTGGAAACGCCGCTTCGCTCCAGTAGCCAGGTAGTCTCAAGGCAATCACTCAGTGGTTTGACCTGACACAAATTCAACTGGCATGTTATCAAGGTTCAGTTCCACCGGAAATCCGTAAAAAGCGATTTTTACCGGAAACGAACACTAGCCATTGTAAAACCCAAAGACCTTTGAAACTCCTTACGGAGAACCGATTATAACTACAGAAACAGCGTGCAAACTTTCAATTTTGTCAACAAAATGTCTTGCTTTTGGTGGTTTTGCACCTGTATTTTTTGTTGACAACTGGATCCCTGGCGGTTCCCCTAGAGCAGCCGTTTAGGGTTTTTTACTTGTCGAATCCCCCAGGTCCACCAGAGCATCTTGCGGGGGAGAACATAAACGTTAAGATTTGTTAATTCTTAATGGATCCCTTATTTTAACGTTTAACAGTCATCGGAACCATACAAACTCGTGCCAATAAAATGGCAAATCGGTCGTTACAATTTATGTGAATTGAGCGCCTCCTTTGCTGTTTCCTCATTGGTAAAACTATTCTTTCTATTATTTTGTATAAGTATAAGAATATTAAGTATCATTATTTCACGATAGGTTATTATTACATTACGAGTCCTTCTGTGGAAAGAAATAACAACGCCATAGACCTGGCAGTACACTGGAGTGGGCGGATCTGACCCTACTTCGTCAATTCTCCCTTTGGTTTGTGCTATCGATACTAAGAAGAAGAAAAGATATTACATGTCCCTTACTAATATTTTGACGTCATCTGGCAGAGTTCGCTTTTACAAATACTTTATTATTATGAACATCTATACGATGTGTTCCGACAACGGTATTATATTACGAAAAGGAGTTACTGTAGACATCTAGACGAAAAACTTTTGTTCTACGACTTTTGATATTTCAAATTATTTTTTCGTCTACTTTTTTTTGGACATTAGATGTTGAGTAGAAAAACAGCCTTTTCTTGAGGTGCAAAATGTCGATTTTATTAAATCTAGATTTGTCAATACATTTTTGAGACAATTTGAAACTCTATGTTTAGCTTTCTGTCAAGAGATTTTGTTGCAAATTTATTTTAAAAAACAGCTGACACAACCTTACTGCTTATGTGGTGAATATTCACAGCTGCCTGAGAGACCTTGCTGAATTTTATTAATTTACAAAAAATCATTAACGTTTTATGGCTTTTACAAACTTTTTTGAAGTTATAATCGACCAAATTAATTTGACCGTTCAATCGTAATTTCTGAAATATTTAAATTATTAATCAGTTAGGAAGAAAAGTTGGTGTTATAAATACAATAATGTGGAATACTATTTCGCTTATAGTAGAGTATATATAGGTATTTTGCCTCATAGCATCATCTATTCAATCTGTTCATCTATTCATCTGTTCATTTATTCATCTGTTCATCTGTTCATCTGTTCCTCTATTCATCATACCTTTCCGATAGTTCCATCATTCAGTTTGATCTATTCAAAACCGTTAGGATAAACAGAGTCCGTTCTATTACATACAAGACTAATCTTCTATTCATTCTACATCCTACCTATCCGATAGGTCCATCATTTCAATTCGATCTATTCAAAAAACTGTTAGTCTAAGTTACCTCATGAATGCATCAGTTATAAAACTGGCCTCGATTTATTCGATTCAGTTCAACGAATCATAACCAGATCACTCTCAGATGAAGTACTGACCTGATCATTCTCTTAAGTTTAAATGACTAGATCATGTGAATTCATAATGTTAAATAGCGGTTATTAAAATAATCGTATACCTACTCACAGTGCATAACACCTCAGGTAGATCACGTCGAATGAAGGTTATAAAATATAAACATGTCCTAATAGGGATGGATACGATGTGCGACGGCATAACGTCAGTCTATTCAACTCCAATATTGATCTGTACCTAAGCATATCAGAAACTTTTATACAGTCGGTTCTTTAAATACCAGATCATAAGTAAGTATATATAATGATAAATACCTGCCTAGTAGCTAATTAAAAGAATTACAGTAACAGATTGATTGCACTGAACGAAGATTTTAAAATGTAAACATGCACGTGAATGCATCACTCATTTGATAACACCGCTTCCTAATATAGAAATCACTTAATGGTATGCAATGTACCGTCAGACTATTAACTCCAAATATTGTTTGTAGTAGTTATAATTTTAATCTAATGTACCTGCATTGAACACTTTTATATAATCGTTTCGTACTCTAATAAGTTTTAAACAAGCGAAGTGCAAAATAATTCATAGTTTATGAATAGCAAACTACTACTGAGAAGTTAATTCGAAATAGGTGGTGACTACCTATCTAATATCAGGATTTTTGTAACCTTTAAATAAAACAAATAGAGAATAGTTTCATAATTAGTAATTTATTCAATAATCAAGTACATTGTTTTCTATTTTCGTTATTAGCTCTCTGATGTGCACATAAATATCATCAATATAACTGTTTTTAATAATATGTTGCACGCAAACATCAGCTTTACACTCGCACATGCCTGTAATTTTTTTCGAACTAACATCACTTTTTGTAAGATCGTACATTTCGATTTTAATTAATTTCATGCCTCCAGTGATCGGTCTCTTAATACATGAATAGAATATTTCATCATCATTGTTTCTTTTGCGACTCGTACCCCCAAGATTTTTATCCATTGGAATAAAATTAAATAGTGATTCTTCACTGTCCTGTAAAAAATAGAATATAATTATTAACAATGTCAATTATTATGAATCAAGTACCACATTTATTTATTAATTTAAGTTTTTTTAATACTTACAGCCATTAAAGAATCGTTGTTACTTTTAGATGGTTTCGAAGTGATTGGCATTTAAATAGTATCTGCACCGCGAATTTATAGATTTTTTTTTGATATTTATAAAGTTCAAAATCGAACAATAATATGATTTATTACAAATCCATTATATGATTTGCTGACACAATTAAAATAAATCTAACAATGTTAGTAGACATCATAGAGTTATAATGCTATAGAGTCACAAACAGACAAATAAAATGTCCATGCTTAACACCCGCCGGTGCCGACTCGACGCACGCTGCGAAGTAAGCAGAGTTTTTCTTTAGTTATAAGGCGGTATCCTACCTATTATCAGAAGATACGTGTGGAAGCAAGTATCATAACAAATTTACATATTTTATTTGAGTGTTGTCAATTAGAGATTGCAACTCTATAGGTTTTGTAACTCTATGGTAGGCACACATTCGTTGTGCTTATAACCGCCAAATTAGGGCCTCCGACACATTCTTCAGGATTGTCGTATGGGTTTTAGCATAGTCTGCTATTATGCACATGCAATTATCCTATAACCACACAACACACACTATGAAATTTGTTAGGATAAAACGGAGGGAATTTTGATGGAGGTTATCACTTCACAGTGAGCAAAGCTATAGAAAGCCAAAAAACGAAAACCAGAAGAAAAAAATGTAAGTATTTTAAAAATCGGTATTTTATCATACAATCAATGTATTTGTTTTTATAATTTGTATTAATAATTTATTTATTTTTTACAGGTCGACTACTATGCATTCCTTGTCAGATGACCTGTTCCCGCAATCGGACGAGGAGCCAAAACATGTGTCCAAGGGAAAGAAGCGGGTGATCCATTCGATCGAGCGTGAGAACGACACCCGTAGAGAGTTAGAAAAAAAGAATATTCATACGTAAGTTTTTAACAATATTGTTAACAGTCTAATGACAGCAGGCATGTGAAAAGTTTTTTAATATAGTTCATCTTCATTTCATAGATTACCATCCGAGGATGAGGGGAAGCCGTCGAAGAAGCGACCAGCATCAGTCCCTTCGAAAAAGAAACCGACGATGATCGCACCGATCACCCCACCAGTGCATGTAACGGCGAAAGAACTGTTCGGGGAGTCCGATGACGAAGACGACACACCAACTCCGACTGGTAAACAACTCATACCTTTGCAGTCGGTGTTTGTTAATAAGGTGGCCACGGGGGTGTCCAAACAAATTATGTCGGACAAACGTGGCACTCACTACATTGAGGTAAAGGTGTACCGGTGTTCGGAAATCGAAACCATTCCACCCATAAATAGGTGGCGTTATGCGATTTCTACTTTAAAGTGTAGAACGGACACCGATTCACAATTATGGCAACATCTCAGCAATGTAGTGAATGCTGCGAGAAAGGAATTTCGTGGGGTTCCCAATACTTTCTCATCTTACTTCAGCATGCAACTATAACAAGATGACAATGTAATGAAACATTAAAATTAAAACATGAAATGATTATGTAAAATTATTATCGATAATAATTAAAAGTATTTTAATTTATTTTTTGATTCTTTTCTTTGTTTACAGTTAAGATCCCTGAGAATACCCGAGAATCTAATAAAAATGAAATTGTTAAATGTGATAAATGTGAAATCAGAGTAACGAGAAATCAATATCGATATCATTTGAAAACAGAATTACATAAAATGAATTGTTTGATTGCAACTGAATTTAACAATATTTTTATCATTAATACGGCGCTTAAAAATCGAGTAATTAGTTATTGTGTTAAAGCTGAAAATAAGATTTATTCAATACCAGAACATTTTTTATATGATTGTGAAACCGATATTTATAGACTCATAGAAATGAATTTACAGAAACACAAATGTCTTAAGATTCAATTCGAATTATTTGCATTATATTTACTACCGAAAACGAATGAAAAGCAATTGAAATCATTTAATACGAAATATGAAATTATACATGATATTGATGAACTGAAAGATTTATTTAAAATGAAAACTATTGATACGATGAAAAGAAAACTTACCGAATTTGAACACACTGAGTCCGGTTGGACATTTTTATCGGTGAGTCATTTAGAAATAAATATAAATAAATATTGTCCTTTGCGAGGAGGTACGTATATAAAACTGCCTCCTCGCGTGGGTAATACTAAAAGCTGTATTAATGTTAAAAATAATGATGAGTTTTGTTTTCTTTGGAGCATTTTAGCTGGGCTTTATCCATGTGATAAAAACTCGGATAGATGTAGCTCCTATCCACATTTCTCAAATATATTTAATGTGAATGGAATGAAATTTCCTCCATCATTTCAAGATATAAAGATCTTTGAAAAGAATAACTCAAATATAAGTATTAGTGTGTTTGGCTTAGACAAAAAGCGTAAATATGTGACTGGACCTTTATATATGAGTGCTAATAAAAGAATTAATCATTTTAATTTACTATATATTGAAAACAATGGAAAAGGACACTACTGTTTAATAAAAAATCTGGTGAAATTAGTTCGAAGGCAAATAACAAAATACAATGGTAATGTTTATCTCTGTGAATCATGCTTGCAGTGTTTTAGCAGTAAAGAAAAATACAAAAAACATTACTGTTCCAAAGTTTTGCAAGTATTACCGAAACCTGATACTTATTTAATGTTTAAACATTTTGAAAGACAACAAAAGGTTCCTTTTATAATATACGCTGATTTTGAGAGTTTATTAGAAAAATATTCAGATGCCTCACAGAGTGCGAACACTACAAAATATAAAATTCATAAGCCTTCATGCTTTGGTTATTATGTTTGTTGTTCATTTGATAGTTCTTTAAACAAATTAGTAACCTATCGTGGTAAAGATGCATCTGAAGTTTTTATCAAATATTTAATGGAAGATGTGAAATTTATAAATGAGTTGATTAAGTCTAATAAACCAATGCTACAATTAACCGAAAAACAGCAAAATGAATACGATTCAAGCATTTATTGTCATATTTGTAAACATTTATTATTTGGTGATAAAGTTCGTGATCATGATCATATTACTGGCGAGTATAGAGGCGCCGCTCATTCATATTGCAACCTCAATTTCAAAGTATGTCCATTTATACCAGTTGTGTTTCATAATTTATCTGGTTATGATTTACATTTATTCATAATGGAGTTAACAAAATATGATGGTTCAATTAATGTTATACCAAAGACTAAAGAAAAGTACATAACAATCACAAAGTCATTTGAAATTAATAAGAACAAATCCTGTGTAAATGTGAAATTTATTGATTCTTTCCTATTTTTAAGCGCTAGCTTAGATAAGTTGAGTAAAAGTTTAAATGATATTGATTTTATCCATACTTCAAAATTGTTTACTACTCCTATTGAATTTGAGTTAATGAGAAAAAAAGGAATTTATCCTTATGACTACATGAATAGTTTCTTGAAATATTCAGACACATGTTTACCACCTAAAGAATTATTTTATAACAGTTTATCAAAACAACATATATCTGATAGTGATTATAAACATGCGCAAAATGTTTGGGATGAATTTGACATAAATGACATGGGTGAATACACTGATTTATATTTGAAATGTGATATTTTATTGTTAACTGATATATTTGAAAACTTTAGAACCATGAGTTTGCATTACTATAAGTTAGATCCAGCTTATTATGTTACCGCACCAGGCTTTAGCTGGGATGCGATGCTCCTTTATACTGACGTTCGATTAGAATTAGTTACTGATCTTGAAATTTATCAAATGTTGGAAAAAGGTATTCGAGGTGGTTTAGCACAATGTTCGCTGAGACATGCTCAAGCTAATAATAAGTACTTACCAAATTTTGATTATTCAAAGCCATCGAGTTTTTTATTATATCTAGATTGTAATAACTTGTATGGATTTGCTATGATGAAAAAAATGCCAATATCTGATTTTAAGTTTTTATCACCCGAACAAATCAGCAATTTAAATATTGAAAGTATTTCGGATGATAGTGAATACGGATACATTTTGGAAGTTGATTTAGAATACCCTTATAACTTACATGATGCTCATTGTGACTTACCTTTCGCTGTAGAGAAACTTACTCCACCAGGCAGTAAATCAGCAAAACTAGTAGCAAATCTATATAATAAATACTGTTATGTAATTCATTATACTCATTTAAAGGAATGTTTAAAACAAGGTCTCGTATTGAAAAATATTCACCGTGTAATAACATTTAGGCAAGAAAGTTTTCTAAAGAAATATATAGATTTAAATACAAGTTTACGTCAGGCTTCAAAATCTGATTTTGAAAAAGACTTTTTCAAGTTGTTGAATAATTCAATCTTTGGCAAAACTATAGAGAATAAGCGAAAACAAGTGAATGTGAAACTAGTATCTGAATGGGAGGATAATAATAATGTAACAAATAAACGTGTTGGTGCTCGAAAACTAATTGCTAAACCGAATTTAAAATCAGTATCAGTATTTTCAGAAAATTTCGTAGCTATTCAGTTAAGTCTAGAAAAAATAACGTTAGATAAACCGATCTATGTGGGATTCTCAGTATTAGAGTATGCAAAAACACATATGTATCAATTCCATTATAATTTTATCAAACAAAAGTATGGAGAGAATGCTAAACTTTGTTACACTGATACTGATAGTCTTTTATATTTAATTAATACAGATGATGTATATGAAGATATTAAACACAGTATTGAGGTGTTCGATACCAGTAATTTTGATAAAAACAATCCTTATGGAATCCCCATAATAAATAACAAAATACCTGGCTTGTTCAAAGATGAAATGGGTGGTGAATTAATAACTGAGTTTGTAGGATTAAGAGCTAAACTTTACTGTATTAAAAGTAGTAGCGAGGAGATCAAAAAGGCTAAAGGTGTATCTAAGTCTGTAACGAAATCTTTAAATATAGCACATTATTCCGATTGTTTATTGAATGATAAAGATTTAAAATGTAAGATGAATACGATTAAGTCTTTGAAACATACTTTGTATTCGCAAGAAGTGAATAAATTAGTATTAAATCGAAATGATGATAAACGTCAAATACTAGCGAATCAAGTTGATACTGTAGCTTGGGGGCACTATGCATACATTTAGTTATAATTTAAATATGTATTTTATAGTTTAAATAGTTCGTAATAATGTTCAATAAATTGTATATGTTTATTAATTACAATGTTTCACTTTTACCTCATGATTAATTTTGTCAGATCTTATTCGTTTAGTCTAGAGTGGGGCACAATATCTATATAATGGCAATCAATAAGCAATATTCATCATTTGCCTAATAATGAAGTTTAAAAAACAACCGCTAAGCTTGGACGTCGCTCCTATTGATGTAGAAGCAAAATCACAGTTTATAAAACATAGTGAATTATTACCTAATAGTATTCGTTGTCTGATTTGTGGGCCATCTAACTGTGGTAAAACTAATGTAATGGTTACTTTGTTGTTACATAAAAACGGCCTTAAATTTAAGAATTTATATTTATACACAAAAACCCCATTTCAAAGTAAATATTGTTTTCTTAAAGAAGTGCTGTTAAACGTTCCTCAAATCAAATACTATGTATTGAGTGATGATAGTGAAGTTATACATCCAAATGATGCATTAGCGAACACGGTTATAATATTTGACGACGTGGTTTGCGAAAATCAGATCAACATTCGTAATTATTTCGCCATGGGGAGACACAGCCAAATCGATTGCTTTTATCTATCACAGACATATTCAAAGGTACCAAAACAGTTGATTCGTGATAACACAAATTTATTATTGCTCTTCAAACAAGACGAAATTAACTTGAAGCATGTATACAATGAGCACGTGAATTCAGATATGTCATGGAATAAGTTTAAATATATTTGTTATAATGTTTGGCAGAAGAGGCATAGTTTTTTAACTATTAATAAAGACTCTGAATTGAATAAAGGTCGGTATAGAAAAAATCTAGACACCTTTATATACTTATCCTAAAATGCAATATTATCATTTGCAGTAGATAAGTGAGAGCGAATACACAAAAAATGAGTCTTAATATTAAAGAACAAATAATTACATCATCAGACAACATAAGAAATAAGCTTAAGCAGTTAAGAGATATGGAAGATCAGAATAGTCATGAACTCAATAAAATATTTAAACCTGTTACTGAACCTCTAACACAAATGTTGGAATCTAATCAAAATAATGTGAAATGTGACTTTAATGTGAGTACTATAAGAGTGCCAGTAAAATTAGAAGGTCCCTTAACCTCTACACCAAATAAACAAACATTGCGTGAAAATTCAGAAATAAATCAATTAGATGACTCAGCAACCTCTACATCATTAACATCGAATAAACATTCGTCGGATGAAGATTCAGAAGCAGAGAATTTGGATTCAAACTCGGAATATTATACCGATACGGAAAATAAAGACCTGTCTATAACAAAAAAATATCTGAGTAGTCTTTATGAAATAAATATTCCTTTTGGAGTCCGGAAAGTAGGTGATCAATTAATGATGGGTAATTCTATCGTGAAAATAATTTCTTCAGTTGACGGCGACCAGGAACCGTGTCGAATAAAAATTGATAATGATGAATATCAATTGACTGCGGGACTAAAAGAGGTATTATTACATAAAAAACCGAATCTAACAGTGGTTACTAAAAATGATAAAAAAGTTTATAAAAACATTTTGATAAAAACGAATGCTCATAAGCGTGATTATGATAATAAAGGTCAGTTGAAAGGAGACAAAAGCGATAAATATGGACAAATTATTAAACCTATGTTTATTGAGGATAATAATAAAAAACATGGTGCTGGTATTTTAAATGTTTTAAAGAGATATAGAACAAATACTGATTTCATCTATTGGGATGATCCTAATGAGCTAGTCGAAAGATTGAAACTTCTTATTGCTTCCAAACAAGCTGGAAATACTAATCAAGACAATGAAATTATTTCAATCGTAGAAGAACTACAAGAAGCGGGCATAATAAAATCATAAATAACATAATCATATCAAAGATTTGTTAGTTGTTTAACAGTCGTTAAAGATTATAGAAGCTTAAAATGAGTAAAGAAGATGTGGTGAATGAAATACACAAAAATGCAAGAGTCAATTTCCCTCGCAGATGTGTTTTACTTAGAGACATAGATGATCTTTGGCAAGCTGATCTGATTGATGTGCACAAAATATCGAATATTAATTCAAATCATAATTTTATACTTATCGTGATTGACTGTTTTTCTAAGTATGTTTGGGTCAGACCGTTAAAAAATAAAACTAAAGACTCTGTAACAACGGCATTTCAATCAATTTTGTGCAATGGTAGAGTTCCTGTAAACTTACAAACAGACTGGGGTAAGGAGTTCTACAATAAAAGTTTTAAAAAGGAGATGCAAGCACATTCAATAAACCATTACTCAACATATTCAACTAAAAAGGCTTCAATAGTTGAACGAGTAATACGTACTATAAAAGGTAAACTTTATAAAACTTTTAGTTTGAAGGGTAACTTCAAATGGATTGATGGAACCTTAGAAAAAGTTGTGGATGATTACAATCACACTAAACATAGAACTATTCATATGTGCCCGGCGAAAGTGAATAAACATACAAAACACATTGTGATGCAAAGATACCGCATTCTTAACAAACCAATAGTTAAGAGAAAAAGTCATTTTGTTGTCGGCGATGTAGTACGGATAAGTAAGCATAAAGCATGTTTTGAGAAAGGTTACACTCCAAATTGGTCGACTGAGTTATTTAAAGTAATTGTTGTTCAGAATACTGATCCACCAACTTATGTACTAGAAGACTCAAGAAAAAATAAAATCGTAGGATCATTTTATGCTCAAGAGCTACAGAAAACTAAAAATCCTGACGTGTATTTAGTTGAAAAAGTCCTACAGAAAAAGGGAAATAAAGTTTTTGTTAAGTGGTTAGGATTGCCATCTCAGGAAAATAGTTGGATAAGCAACACTAATATATTATAAATTGCAAGCCTAATTTCATCATTCTTCGTTTACATATGGAAGGGAAAGGTCTTGTGAATAATATTATAAATCATCTACCGTTTGAGTTACATCTCCCGGGCTATAATTACTGTGGACCAGGAACAAGATTACGTGAGAGACTTATCAGAGGCGACAAGGGTGTGAATCAACTTGACGAATATTGTAAACAACACGATATTGCATATTCGAAAACAGATAATTTACAAGCCAGACACGCAGCAGATAAGATCTTAATGAGAATGGCTAAGACAAGAGCATCATCATCCCAAGCGAACGCAGGAGAAAAGCTTGCGGCAAATATTGTCAATAAAGCAATGTTGGTTAAACTATCGCAGGGAGCGGGATTAAAAAAAAGTTTTAAAAATGTTGTTGCCTATGCGAAAAAAAATATTCGTAAAGCAAAGCCTACGTGTAAAAAGATGGCAATCGATTTGGCTATAGCTGCTATTAAAGATCTTGTATCTAATTCCGAAGTGAAAATTCCTCGGGTGATACCACTACCGAAGACAGGAGGATTCTTACCATTAATACCGATCATTACAGGATTATCTGCCGCCGGTGCTTTTGTTAATAAAACATCTGCTATAGCACGAATGATTAAAACGTTTCAAAGTGCGCAAAAAACATGGAACAAGGTGAAGACGCTTAATCAGAATTTTGAGCCAGTATGTTTAGGGGGAGGACTAAAGCTCAAACCATATAAAAGTGGTCTAGGTATTTACACTTCGACAAAAAACTGAATAAGCAGCTACCTAATCGCCCTCTTACCAATATTGATATAATGAAATATTCCAAAAATATTCCATATTTTCGAGGTGTGTTCATGAGAGATCAATTACCTAAACGCCCTCGTAAAATCGAATGTGGTATAATTAATTTGGATAGCTCTAAAAATCAAGGCACACATTGGGTAGCTTATGTTAAGAAAAATAATTACATTGAATATTTTGATAGTTATGGTGATCTAAAACCACCAACAGAATTTATAAAATATGTAGGGAACAGCATTCAGTATAATTATATCAATTATCAAGGCAGTCATCCATATAACTGTGGTCATTTATGTCTTAAATTTCTTGAAACTTGTATGCTTTAATTTCAAATAAATTGTATGATTGAGGCGTAATAAATCAGTGTTCGTTTATGCTTCAATTGAACAAGAAGCATTTTGTTTTTACTACAAGTATTAATTGTAAAAATTATGATTGATTTCAATATTAAAAAAAGTAAGAAAAGTGTTAGTAAACCGACAAAAACTAACAGTTTGAATCACGACTCCATTAAACACACACGTGTTGTACCAGCACTCAGTGAGATTAACAAAGAGTTTTTAAGAAATTTGGGATTTCGACTATGAGTATCTTACAAATCAATGAAGCACCTCATTTTGACAACTCTATCGAGGGTTATGAAGTACATTCATATACTCCGTACACAAATAGCTTCAAAGAAAACGATGAAATACGAATACCGATTAATCAACAAGACATTTATCTACTACCTTCAGCCAGTTCTATTTTCATTGAAGGATGCATAGAAGTATTTACGAAGGATACTGTAGGAAAATTTGTAAAAAAGGAGTGCCAATTTAACAATAACCCTATACCGTTTCTTTTTCATGATATAAGATATGAGATAAATGGAGTTGAAATTGATCGTATTAGACATGTCGGTATTACTTCTACAATCAAATTTTATACTTCAATGAATGAGGGAGAAAGTAAACAGGCTGCTCTGTGGGGATGGAACTTGAATGGGACAAAATCTATGAATGGGTTTTTTAATGTAATATTACCGCTGAGTAAACTATTAGGATTTGCTGAAGACTATAACAAAATTGTATTAAACTGTAAACATGAATTAATATTAACGAGATGTAAATCGAATGCCGATGCTTTCATACTTGATAAGGATGACCGTGTATCAGTCAATATTGAGAGAATTCAATGGCGTGTACCTCATATTAAAGTATCCGATCGAGAAAGATTACTACTCTTAAAGCAATTAGAAAAAGATAAGCCAATACAAATAGCATTTCGGAACTGGGACACATATGAATATCCACTTTTACCTAAAACAAATAAGCATTCATGGTCAGTCAAAACTGCCTCCCAACTCGAAAAACCTCGATATGTTATATTTGGTCTTCAAACAACTAAGAAAAATTTAAAGGACAGAAATTGTTCCTTGTTTGATCATTGTAATTTAACTAACGTTACATTGTTTTTGAATTCGCAAACATATCCATATGATGCGCTTAAGCTTAACTTTGATAATGATAAATATCGTATATTATATGAAATGTACATCAGATTCCGTCAGTCTTACTACAACACTCCAGTTGACCCGTTGCTTAATATCATTGACTTTAAAGAAAAAGCACCTTTGTTTGTAATTGACTGTTCAAGACAAAATGAAACATTAAAAACAGGGCCAGTAGATGTCAGGCTAGAAATAGAAAGCGATAAAGATTTTCCTGACCAAACGAGTGCCTATTGTCTCATAATCAACGATCGAATTGTAGAATATAAACCTCTGAGCAGTACAGTTCGCAAGATATCATGAAGTTAATAGTCGATGTTCAAGGTTTTAAAACAGAATTAAATCAGTTTATACCTAAAGAGATAGCTATTCTGGATAATAAAGGACTACAATGCTTTTTAATACGACCACCATGTCCGTTTTATGATTTAACTACAAAAGAAAAAAGACAGGTTGACTGGATTGAAAGAAATAGAAACGTTTATTGGAAGGAAGGATTCATTTCTTTTTCGAATTATAAAAATCTGATTGCACCTATACTTGATAATAAGCGTATTTATGTTAAAGGTGAAGAAAAAGCTAAATGGGTTAAAGAAATATTTGATAATCATAATGTTGTTAATATAGAGAATTTGAACTGTCCTAATTTTTATGCTTTATCTAATATTTACAGTGAATGTAATGATGTCTATACATGTATCTATCATAAGAATGTTTGTGCTTTAAAAAATGTAATCTGTTTAAATAAGTGGTGTGTTGATAATAAAGAAAGATTATATTAACGAAATTATGTTTTATTTATTAACCTACTCTACTCATATAAATCTACTTTAAACTGCCTTAGTGTTAGTCTTATACAGAAATCTTAATTGATCAGTCAACAGAAATCACAATTCAAGAATAATGGAGGGATTTTATTGTTGTTCAAAGAAATGTATCGATATGACTGGAAGTGATGGTATCGATGGCCGCGCTTGTCATATTTGTCGAGCATACAGTTTCTGTCATTGTGAATGTGTGACATATATGAAGAACTTACCGTTTCTTTACAAGCTTTACATCATTTGGTGTAAGTTTAGGAAACTATGTACCTAATATAAATTACTAATAAATATGTGAATTGTTGAATCAAGGTGTTTCATTCCAAGAGTTAAATGCATTCGTTTTGAATAGATCGAATTGAAATGATGGACCTATCGGATAGGTAGGATGTAGAATGAATAGAAGATTAGTCTTGTATGTAATAGAACGGACTCTGTTTATCCTAACGGTTTTGAATAGATCAAACTGAATGATGGAACTATCGGAAAGGTATGATGAATAGAGGAACAGATGAACAGATGAATAGATGAACAGATGAATAGATGAACAGATTGAATAGATGATGCTATGAGGCAAAATACCTATATATACTCTACTGCTTATTTTTTCTTAATCACTCGATAGATGGCGCGCTATAAAAATCAAAAACTTTGGTCAAGATAATGCGGGCCGGAAACTTGTTATATCATTACAAAATGAATTTTTACTGGACTTACGACTACTTTTAAGGAACTACACCTGTTTTTTGTATGCCTTATTAAGTTGCTAAGCCCCACAGTTTCACCCGCGAAAGTCCCAAACATAATTGTTTTTCAAAAAACCCGAACCGGTATATTTCCCGGTACTTGTACGATTTTCTTTTACCGTTGAAAAGTCACATTTTTAGGTCATCCAATTCACTATCTGTTTCGGAGAGGGTTTTAATATTAATTTAATCGATACGGGGTGTTCTAGACGTCTAAGGTCGACTAGAGGAACAACTTTTGCTTAACCACTTTTGAAAATTAGAACGTTGCAAAAATTTAGTTATGTTTATTACTTCAAGGACGTTCTAAGTAAATAAAGTTTATTTTTATATTATCTATTTACTCGGAAAGTATTAAAAAAATAACCTCTAATTTTAAAATATATATAACATTATTTTATGATTTTATTGTAAGATAAAGGTAGATTTTTACAATCATTAAAATATTTATTTTAATTATGTTTTTTTTCGAATAATTTGTCGGAAGCTCAGATAGCCTCTGGACAAGCTTTGAACAGTGTACGTTATGTTTTTTTTTTATATTTCAAATTTTCAGAACTTTTGTGTATCTTTGTACTTATGGCTTGAAAATATATGTAAAACGCTACGAAGTTGTTGCTTCGTAGGAACTATCTACGAATATTTCGTAACGACCTTCTAATAATGGGAGCATCGCCATCCGTTATTCTGAATTTGTTAATAAGTGATTTGTTAGCAGTTCAAAATTTTATATCTATAACTAGCAGCACTCCGCGGTTTCACTCCCGTAACTCCTGATCCCGTGGGAATTTCGGGATAAAAAGTAGCCTATAGCCTTCCTCGATAAATGGACTATCCAACACAAAAATATTTTTTCAATTCGAACCAGTAGTTCCTGAGATTAGCGCGTTCAAACAAACAAACAAACTCTTCAGCTTTATAATATTAGTATAGATATATTATCAATTCGTAACAAATGTAAGATGAGATGTTACATGTATTGAAAAAAAAATATTAATTTAGATGAAGTAAGCAATTTGTACAATCTAAAAATTGTTCCAAGCATCATCATGCATGCTCAATTCGTACAAGAGGTTGTATTAGCTACATCTGTTAGAATTGTGTTAACTTGACTTTAGATGAGAAATTACACGTCCCTGATATACAAGTCAACCTATCTTTTCCATTCAAAACGTGTGCCAGAGATCAAAATAAAATGATTTTTTATATGCAGGGAAGTTATCTTTTGACTCTTGCTCAAATTGACGGGTTAGTACCGGAGCCGGTTCCCGAAAGACACTTCCCAGAGGCTCCTAATATCTAGTTTCTCAACAAGATCTGATGATCATGATATAATGAATCAATTTTTATTCTGGGAATTATGAGTTTTAAGTCAAAGTAATTATGAATTTTGATCATTTCAGGAGTAAGGGTTTTCCCGGATCATGACACAATGAAATTTCGTCAAATTAGAGAAACATTTAGTTTTATTGAAACCTACTCAAGAATACCTACCGTTAGCAAGAAAATTAAATATGTTTACGTCAAAATACGAATAACTTATTTTTTTAAATTATATTTGACTTTAAGGGCAGGTGCTAATAAAGCTACCAAAATCGACCTTTGTTTTAAGCAACTCTAAGTAATCAAATACTCATTTTTTGTTATTTGGATATAAATGGATATTGTAGTTTATTAACCATATTTTTGTTTATTGTGGTTGAAAACATGATATGAACAACTTCGTTGTTAGAAAACAGAGAATTATTAGATCGTTTATCGGGTTTTATTCAAAAATAGTTAACGTTTGTTTCTAAAAATGAATCAAATGATAGGTTTTGTCTTCTAGGAACTATATTTGTGGATAATAATGCTAAAATGTTTTGCATATCGATCAAATATAATAGTTAGCACGCAGCACGCTACGTTTTTGAGAGCGGGGGCTAAGGTAATGTGAGTACCTACACACGGTACTGGAAGAGTGCCCTAAGTGATGACGTCCCACCACACATGACGAAGTTGAAAAATAATATTTAATACGCCACTGTAACGTTCCAATTACAGACCTCATTCCGCTATAATTGACTCACTCGGAAATCAGTCGACGGCAAACCGATAAACCGGATAACCGGGAAGCCAGGTAACCGGTTCGAACCGGTTTCAGCACACAAGTTCAAGGAAATTACAGATGCCATGATTTGCGCAGGAAATCGAAATGAAATCTATTGTAAAGGCTTGTGCATATATCAATGCTATTTGTAGTGGTCTATGGTATTAAGTATTTTTATTTAAAAAAATAAACCTATGTAAGTATTTTATTAATTGTCTGGCTACCATAATACAAGCCTAATTGCTTAGCTAGATGGCGCTGCGGTTTCACACGTATATGTTTTTTATACAAACCTTGTCCTGACAATAACGAACACAAAAAAAGAATCATCCAATTTGGTGCAGTCGTTTTTATGCGCGTACATACGTACATTTTTATCAATTAATCTATACTTATATACCTATAATTATCTATGCTAATCTATACTTCTTTATCTATAATTATCTTTACTAATATTATAAAAAAGATTTTGTCTTTGTTTGTAACGAATAGCTTCCGAAATAACTAGACCGATTTAGATGAAACTTGGTATGAGGAAAAATTGATTCATTGGGAGTAACATAGCCTATGTTACTCCCAATGAATCAATTTTTCCTCACTTTTTATAGATAGATAAATAAATTCTATATTGTAAACACAATTTTCAAATAACTTAAAATAAAAACAAAGCTTAAGTCTTAGGCAAAGGGCGGCCTTATCGGTCATAGCGATCTCTTCCAGGCAACCTTTGAATGGACAAGAAGTTGAGAAAGGTGAAGGGTAGGGTGTCCAAACTTAGGAAAATTAACTAAGATCGGAGCGTTGTTAGTAGATTAATAAAGAAATGTATCTGGTAGGTTACCTACAGTGGAAAGTTAAAAACTAGTCTTTTAGTTTTTAATTCACTTGACACTAAACATAATTTACAGGGCACACCTTTTCAATGGTGAACTCGTTAACAACGACTAGGTAATTTAAGGAGACCGAAAATATACTCAATATCGATTATTCAGGTTAGCAAATAACCAACGGTGGTAGGTTAACCTACCTAATACACTACAATTCATTGGAATTATATAGTCGACTAGCTTTGGCCCGCGACTTCTTCCGCATAGAAGTTGAAAACTTAAAGTAGAATGGACCAAAAAATCACGTTGTCCCATACAAAGTTTGCCCCCCTTTTTCACCCCCTAAAGGGTAGAATTTCGGAAAATCCTTTCTTATCGGATGCCTACGTCATACAAAGAACACACCCTCCAAGTTTCAGGTCTTTCTGATCAGCGGTTTAGGCTGTGCGTTGATCCGTCAGTCAGTCAGTAGTTCAGGACAAAGCATTTTATATGTATAGATTGAGTTTTCATTTGTATATAAGTCTGGTTCTAATAAGCTTGGTAGGCGAAGGCTGTTGTCTCGATTTTTATCTCTATTTTCTCGCTTGTGATGCTGTGGACATTTTGATAAAAAAGACAGGAGGTGGATTAAAAAGAATCATTTTCATGGTACAGTCGGATGCATAATTGCAGCCCCCTGTAAAGTTCTAATATTACTATTATTGGCATGTTTTCATTCTAATATTTTTGTTTGATAAATTGATGAGTTAGAAGACTTTTACTTCAACTACTTAGAATCTTGCTAGTGTTGAAAACATTCTTATAACAGTCGTTTTGGAGCTCTACGGTGGGTCTGCAATTAAGCAGCTGACCATACGTAGGCAATGCGATAGTGAATAAGCGTCCGCGTAGGGTTGGATTTATCAAAATCCAAAAAAAAAGTTCTGTCTGTCTATTGGCAACATTATTAAATTACAAAAATATAGCCGAATTCTATTTTTAGCCAAATTAACAGGTTCGATTTTTGACTTTGCTACCTACTAACTCTTTAAGCCACTTGGTCTGAACTTCATAACAACATGTTTTGGCAGTTTTTTTGTCACACACCGTAAGGAGTTTCTAAGGTATTTTCTGTGCTATGAAGATGGAGTAACATTATGACTGCAAAAAAAAAAATGAAGGCGTAGCATCACAATGTCACGCTTTTATTCATAAAAAACTAGCTGTGCCCCGCGGTTTCACCTGCGTAAGTCCCGATCCCGTGGGCATATTGGGATAAAAAGTATCTTATGTCCGTCTCCTGGCTCTAAGCTACCTCCCTACCAATTTTCACCCAAATCTGTTCTGCCATTCTTGAGTTATAAGTGGTGTAACTAACACGACTTTCTGTTATATATATAGATTCTGTATGTGATAAATACGCAAAGACAAAAAAGAATTTTTATTTTTAAATTTATAGTTATTTTTATTTTATTAACAAGAACATAATAAAAGCTTGTTTTTAAAAAGTTTTATTTTTATTTTATTTCATTATATTCTTTTTAGTGCATTTAAATAAAAGCTCTTTTAAGTATTTTTATTACAATACAACTAGCTGCGCCCCGCGATTCGACCCGCGTAAGTCCCGAACACAGCGCCATCTATTGGATGTATTTGCAACCTAGATGTCAAACAATATTGAATAATTTTATCAATGAATCAACGTACACCGCCATCTATGAGAACTTCATAAAACTAAACAGTAAAATTGATACATTTTATTCGTTTACATTCATGACATAAGCAAATAATTGACATGACTATCCTATCCAGTAAGTTAGACCAAAATACGGGTACATTTTATAGTTTTGGTTTGGGTAGTTTTGGAGTTTATTGGCAACATACATCGTGACACAAGATTTTTTTATATACAGATGAGGTTATAAAATAAAAGCTGTTGCCCGCGACTTCGTACGCGTGGTAGTTTTGTTTTATATACTTAAACCATTCTCTTGACCCACTCTATTAAAAAAAAAACTGCATCAAAAATCTGCGTAGTTTTAAAGATCTAAGCATACATAGGAACATACAGCGGGAAGCGACTCTGTTTTATACTATGTAGTGATAATTGGTCCTGGGTTCCATCTTTTACGCTAAGTTAAGCTTAAACTTAAGTTAAGGCCACCGATTCTGTCTATCTGTCTAAGCATAAGGGTCATAATCATGGCAGTTATAAGTTTTATGCAACAAAAATAGCTCTAGTGAATGACACTGATCCAGGGAGAAAACAATCGACTACGTTTGTATGGAGAGAGCGCCGGTGTCCTTTTCTCTTAATCCTAAAATTCCCGCAGGACAGGAACTTACGTGAGGCGTAGTTAGTCTACACTAATCTTATATCTTTAAATGAGCAATTCTTGTATATATATATATAATTGGAATCTCGGAATCGGCTCCAACGATTTTCATGAAATTTGGTATATAGGGGGTTTCGGGGGCGATAAATCATTTTTATCAATCATTTTTTTTTTTATTATTTAGGAATCATTTTTAGAAAATGTCATTTTATTCGTGTTTTAAGGCGTTTGAGTAGTCCCAATTTAAACTGAAAAATATTACTCTTCCTGACATCTATTGGCGAACTACTAATACTATTTTTTATAAAGTTATTCCAGCAGATGGCGTTGTTAAGTAACACGAAGTCAATGAGTGTTTGCTTTGAGGTTAGACTAAGAAAATCAAAGTTTCTTTATATTATTTGTGTCTTCTTAATGCACGTGTTCACTTGCGTAATTGATTGATAAACTGTAAAAAAATAAGTATTTGTTTCTAATATAATATCAAACTAATTGCACTCATGATTTTTTTTCTTTAAATAACCAGTTCATATTTTTTTATTATGCTGTCGGTAAGATCGAAAAATATTATTCATATTTCATCATTTTATTAGTACCTATGTAATTCGTACTTAAATATAATTTCCAAAAAACACAATTTATAAAAAAAATAAAAAATAATACCGAGCAAAGCTCGGTCATCCAGGTACTATTATAAATAGGAAAGATTTTTTGTTTGTTTGTAACGAATAGGTTCCGAAACTACTGAACCGATTTTGATAAAACTTGGTATGAAGATATATTGATTCATTGGGAGTGTTATAGGCTACTTTTATCCCGATATTCCCACGGGATTTGACTGTACTTTGGATTTGTATATAATAAAAATACTCACTCATCACAAGTAAAACTCTTGACACTGACACCGGTAGCATTCTTCGTAGCTCTACAGGCGCCATCTGTGTTCCTCAATGGGTACTGCTTCTCTTGTTCGACAACAGTGTTGGTGAGGTACAGCCAGTCGAGCAGCAGGCAGATGTCGCCGCCTGCGCATCCACTGTTACCAAGGCCGGCGCAGTCGATTACTTCCTGAGGAAGAAAATATCAGATCACCTTTAGAGTCACCTAAAGAATATTTTCGCGTCGCGTATTTTTTTATGTATGTTCGCTGATTACTCATAAAAGCTTGGACCGATTTGGAAAATTCTTTTTTTGTTTTTATTTTCTAAGGTTTCCGCGACTTGAACTCATAATTCAATCTATTTCATTAGAGATAAGCAGGAAATAAGCGCGATAGATTAGTAACATCGAAGAGGTCTTCGGTAAAGGAGATCGGTAATATTATATAATAGTATCTCTTTGTACTAACCTCATTTTCAGTTTGACGTAGGTAGTATTAAATGCAAACTATTTGGTTTCATGACAGCTGTCATCTTGAGCGGAGGCATGTACTGTACCCCTACCATGACTTTTTGAAGCACTCGAAAAATAGAAACCCTTATAAGATCACTCTTTTGTCCGTCTGACTGTCAGTCTGTCACTACCGATATTCTCAGAGATGGGTGGACCTAGTAAGTTGATTTTTAGGAAGTTTCATAGTAAATACTCAATATAGTATGTTAGATCGAATACGTAAAAAAGTCGTGGTAAGGGTAGGTACTGTTTCCTTCTGACGTTCGAATAAGTTTTACCACGGAAAAATATTTCGATTTCACATTTTTTAAATGTTTTTTCATCAAATATCATAATTATTGTATTAAAGTTAAATTGAAACATACTCTAAATGTTAATCTGATATTTTCTGAACATATTCATGTGGACCTTGTTAAAATCTGTTCTGTAGTTTATAAGATTACCTGGTTCAAACAAACAGACAAACAGACAAACAAACAGACAAAAATTCTAAAAACTACCCTATCGTGTTCAGCTAACGATTTTAAGACGACCTGTGTATTTTTTTTCTGGATATCTTACAATTACAGATTTTTTTATGTCTACAGATTTATTATATTATATATTATATTACAATACAATAAAATATGCAATAAAAGGTTTTTTTTATACAATGACAGGGTTTTTTCATTTTAATTTTTTATCCTGATATTCCCACGGGATCAGGAGTTAGGTGGGTCAAACCGCGGAGCGCTGCTAGTTGTAGTATAAAGTGTGTGTAGACCTTTAAAACACGAAGTGACAGTTTGTTTAACGTAGGAAGGGTAAGGTCACGTCACAACACAGACGTCACAAATCATCCCAAGGTCGCGGGTTCATCAATTTTAAAACCGACTTTTATTCTAGAGTGATTGTAATGTAAATAAATAAAAACGGGAGCAATTTTATTTTTATCTTCGAAATTGAATTTTAGAATAAAGCGTATATTTTTTTGTAAAGACATTAGGTTGAAATATTGTAATTGGTTTTTTTCTCCAAGGAACGGTTTCGCACCATGTAAAAGTAGAAGAAAACCCCTGAAATTCCTTCTAGGGATTTGAAGGACGTTATAAAAAAATCGGCCAAGTGCGAGTCGGAAGTAAAGAGTAACTACTAGTAATTTATAATTTGTACTATTATAATTTAAGTACTAGTCTATAAACTGTAATATTTTAAAGTAGCACCTATCGTAGACAAGCTCAGGGAGAGTAAACTTCGGTGGTACGGCCATATAATGCGAAGGTAGATAGATAGATAGATAGATATTCATTTATTGCACCACAAGAAGCGCACAACATATTCATATAACAAACAAACAGATACAAATTGTGAGATGAGTTGCGTGCTGAAGTGGTGCAGATAGGATACTGCTCAGTGATATATTTGCATAATTAATGCAAAACACTGATTTTCAGCAGCACCTACACCAAGTGCGTGGACGCCGCATTGAGCACACCAGCATTTAGTTAAATAACAAAATAAAAAAAACAAGGGAGGATAGCTAATCAGTGAGAACTGTTCTGAATATGTCCACGAAGCCCCGAGGAAGAGGAAGACCGCCCACCACCTGGTGGACCAATGTTGCTAGGGACATTAAGGCTCTCGATATCTCTCCAATGACAATGACAACCCAGGATCGAAGGACCTGGCGCAAACGTCCAAGGAGGCCCGACCCCAACTGAATTGGGAAAAGGGCAGGACAAAGAATACTAAATACTGTACTATTATAATTAGTTGTTATATCGGCAACAGAAATACATCATCTGTTAACGGTTCATGAGATACAGACAGACAGACAGCGGAGTCTTAGTAATAGGGTCCCGTTTTTACCCTTTGGGTATGGAACCCTAAAAAAATATGTTTGCATGACAACATAGGAATTAAGTAAGTGGTATTATTTTTTTCTAATTTATCGACTAAAAAATTCAAGGAATTTCAGGATGTGGCAACACCATTATCAGCTGCAGATCCTTATGTTAATAACGATGTTTTCAAATTTTCAAAAAAAAAAAAAAAATTAAGGTAAACCTAAACTACATTATTTTGCTTATTTTTCGCAAAATTACACGGGATGAGGACTTGCAGGTAAACCACGAGGCACCTAAACAACTTTCTCATGTTGAAATTTATCAAATCGTTTGTAGAATGCTTGTTGGGCTCTAGAAAGTTCAATAAGTCATATCTCAAATACTGAAAACAATTGGTTTCAAACCGTCTCAAGTCCATCTTTCAATCTTCAAGGCAATCCTTAAGTCATTCAATTTCTTACATTTCCTTACATTAAATCTATATATATAAAAATGAATTGCTGTTCGTTAGTCTCACTAAAACTCGAGAACGGCTGAACGGATTTATCTTATCTTAGTCTTGAAATGTTCGTGGAGGTCTAGGGAAGGTTTAAAAGGCGAGAAAAAATCGAATAATTTCCGGGAAAACCCTAAAAACAGCCCTTTTCTATTTCCCATACAAACGTTTTGTAGAGTCAATTCCTACGGGATCGGGACTTACGCGGGTGAAACCGCGGGGCGCAGCTAGTATTCTATAAAATTTTAAACCCTATTTTATTCAAAGTATTATTTAAGTAGCTATTATTTAACTTAGATATAAAAATTAATCTTTTTTACAATATTTATATGCATTTGTCTTTTGTACATTTAAAACAATATTATTCTTTTAATTAATAATTATTAAATAATAAACAAACTGCCAACTTACATTTGACGACCCAGTTGGCACAATGGTCACCATACCGAACTGCCAAACACAGGGTTGCGGGATCGATACCCGACTCAGACAAGTATTTATGCTTAGATATTTGTCTGTGGTCTGGTTTTTTCTATGTATTTTAAGTATACATTTACAAAAGAAAAGTATAAAACTTGTATATCCGTTGTCTAGCACCCATAACACAAGTCTAGTTCCTAACCTGGGGGCTAGATGGCGATGTGTGGAATATCCTGCAATATTTATTTATTAATTATTTATATATATTTTATTATTCGCGAAGCATATCCGCTGATATTAACTACTTACAAAATAATATCCCGCAACTTTAATCCATGCTACTCTAGTGCCTGGGACAGGTAGAAGACGGAGGAGCTTGCCCAGAACGTACCTAAACATGCTTAGCTTAGTCAATCATGTTCTAAAGAAATGACTTGCCAATGCGTCCGGAGTCAACTAAGCCGCGAGTTTCATCATGATGTGTTTTCGTGTTGTCTTTATAGTAAGAGCAATGTAAATTATGCATGGATGGCCGGGATTCGAACACCTAACCTTCGGCATGAAAGCCGAGGTATCTACCACTAGGTCAACACGTAGTAAAATTTAGTCCATGCATTATCTAATTCTACTATTATTTTTCTTTCCTATTTTTTTACGTATCTTTATTTGTTGTGCCTAAAATTGGTTTTCTTTCTCTTAGTAGATAAATAAGTCCTTACAATTCGTCAAAGAAAGCACGGTTCACCAATAAATTATAGAAAAAAGATAACCAATTAACCGACACCATTATTTCCAAAAGCACTGTTCAGTGTAAAAAAAAGCTTCATCTTCTTGTATACGGACTGTCCGCAACTAGACCTCTTCAGAGTCGGCTTGCACAGTACCTAAACTACTCTCTCAGCTTAGTCGACCGTGTCCAGAGGAAAGAGCTCGTTAATACGTTAAATAAGCCATGGGTTTCATCACGATGTTTTCCTTCACCGTAAAATCATTGTCAATTAGCCCATATAAATTTATCATAAAAAATATCCATTGATTTATTTAGCTAGATGGCTTTATCTATAATAATAATAATAGTCATTCATTTCAGGCAGATTACATATATCAAAAATACAATACAATACAATAATAAAATAATTAAATTAAATACAGGTTCAAGACTAACGTAAAAAAGTTATAAATTAATAATAAAATACATATACCCACGATATAAATTTACATACAATCATATTATTTGAACACATACAATTGTGTCTGCCTATTTTCGGTTGGCGCTACACAGCGAGTCAGTGAGCAAAAATAGGGCTGGTCATGTCGTTATAAATGGCTTTCAGGATAGCGTTCTTGGTATCGCGTAGTCTAGAAAAGAGATGACCCGGTGTCTGATGACTGCGAAGAAGTCAGGGAGTCTTGCTTCCGCGAACATGCCTGACGCGCTGCAAAATCTAGGCTTTTTCATGAGAATACGGTATGCGGTATCTATTTAGGTACCTTCCTATTTTTATCTAATGAATTAGTAATCCGTAGTTGATGGAACAAGCCATTTGTTAGAACCTAATTATCAAGATTCTGTTCTACGTAAGTTCAACCCGCATGCCCCTTTTAAGACGTTTTGGCTTAACTTCTATTTGAGATAATAAATTGGATAAGTATGAGGAAATACCTATGAGTAAATTAACTACTGACTTTAGACCGCATTGACGAGTTCTTTACTCTGGAATTGGTTGTCAGAAATAATGGTGTCGGTCTTCTTTTTTTTATTTATTGGTGAACCGTGCTTTCTTTGACGAATTGTAAGGATTTATCAACTAAGAGAAGGAAAACCAATTTTAGACACAACAAATACAGAAACGTAAAATAAAAGGAAGGGAAAATAATAGGTATTAGTAGAACTATAGTTAGTGTTACTACGTGTTGGTCTTGCGGTAGATACCTCGTCTTTAATTCCGAAGGTTCCGAAGATTTGTATAATATTATTGAACCCCGCAAGGGCAGAATGTAGCTGTGATCGAAAATTGTTATTTAAGGCCTTTGTACGTTACCTATATTCTCAATAAATGATTGATTGATTGATTGGTCCAACCGTGCATAATTTAAATTGCTTTTACGATGAAGGAAAACATCATGATGATACCCGTGGCTTAGTTGACTCCAGGCGTATTGACAGTCATTTCTTCTGGACACGGTTGACTAAACTGGGATATAGGTGTACTTCATCTAATTTATGTCCCAGGTACTACAGTTCTTTAATGCTGTAAGTCCACTTGACGCATCTTAAATTACTAAAAAAAGACAGACTACTCGTCAAGACGATTCAAACGAGCCCAAACTCGATGAGGTTGTGTCGTTTCATTGCAAAGTTCCTATGGTCACCTTCCAGCTATATCATCAGATCAGCACCATATCATTATGATATTGCATTTTCACGCGATTTGCACATGTATGCGAAATTTTAGCTCAATCGGTTGAAGATATCTGCATCATTAAATTAAGTTGCAAGATTTTAACCAAACAAACAAACATACATAAATTGCAAGTTACATAAAAGCTTATAACCTTTAAAAATTAGCACAAATTAAGGACTCAATTAATTATAGTTTTGTGTCTCTACTTTGTGTGGTTCCCATTAAGAGGAAAGGGTATCGGGGGACCTCTCCTTACAAACGTTGTCGACTGTTTTCTCCCTGGATAATGACACTAGAATACAAATATTTTTGTTGCATTTTGGTTTTTTTCATTTTGTTATTATCATAGAAATTAAGAATTAAAAAAAAACATAGGGGCATGGTAATTGCAGTTATAGGTTTTATAGCACAAAAATATTTGTACTAGTGTCATTATCCAGGGAGGAAACAGTCGCCTACGTTTGTATAGAGAGAGCGCCGGTACCCTTTCATGTCGGTAAATAAACGCTATTTTCTACGCTATTCCCTGTGTGTCAGCACATTCCGTCATACTCTATAGCGACCGCAGAAATATGTGTCTATATCATATCTTATGAATATCACGTGTATACGTGATAGTTTGTATATCAGATGCGCTACCTACCTTTTACCTGTTACCCTTTCCTATCTGGATATCTGTGTAGTCTAAATCTTATATCTTTAAACTAGCTGCGCCCCGCGGTTTCACCCGCGTAAGTCCCGATGCCGTTCGATTTTTTCTCACCTTTTAAACCTTCCCTAGACCTCCACGAATAATTCAAGACCAAGATAAGATAAATCCGTTCAGCCGTTCTCGAGTTTTAGCGAGACTAACGAACAGCAATTGATTTTTATATATAAGACTAGCTGCGCCCCGCGGTTTCACCCGCGTAAGTTCGATTTTTTCTCACCTTTTAAACCTTCCCTAGACCTCCACGAACATTTCAAGACTAAGATAAGATAAATCCGTTCAGCCGTTCTCGAGTTTTAGTGAGACTAACGAACAGCAATTGATTTTTATATATAAGATGATCAATTCTTATATATATATAATTGGAATCTCGGAATCGGCAACAATTTTCATGAAATTTGGTATATAGGGGGTTTCGGGGGCGATAAATCGATCTAGCTAGGAATCATTTTTAGAAAATGTCATTTTATTCGTGTTTTATCGAAACTTACTTTTTTTTTATCTGATAAATATGACTCTTCCTGACATCTATTGGCGAACTACTAATACTAGTTTTTGTGAGCAATAAAGTTATTCCAGCAGATGGCGTTGTTAAATAACACGAAGTCAATGAGTGTTTGCTTTGAGGTTAGACAAAGTAAAAAAAAAATACCGAGCGAAGCTCGGTCATCCAGGTGCTAAGCTATAATATGTTATACGGAGTCAGGTTATTACTAGGAGAATAAATACCGTGAAAATGTACGACTACTTTCATTACTCTATCTGGGCACCCAAGATCGTATTTAACGCTCGACATCATCAAATCCTAGCCCAGGTCGGCTTTAACAAAGGCAACAGCCAGGAACTCTGTTGCAGTGTAGTGTCATGTGCTCAAAGTGCATGCTGTTTGCCTTTGATCTGCATAAATAAACACACTACCGTATCAGCATGGTTACGTTCAATGGAGACCGGAACCAACGTCTCCGGTATTTCAATGCCCGCTATCCTACCTTTCATTTAGGCGGAGTATGTTTGGCTGCAGCTTTTGACGTAAAGCTTTATTTCCATTAGTAGGGGGTCACTACCAAATATCTTTTTGAAATATAATGACAAGATCGCTTATAACTTTTTCTAACACTTACTAAAAAACATAATTAAATAAATATTTTACTAGTTTATTTATCATTTTCTTTTTCTTATATAAATACAAAGTTAATATAAAATCAAATAGTTACAAAGAAAAACAAACAAGAAATAATTAAATAAATAAATATTGTAGGATATTTTACACAGTGCCATCTAGACCCAAGCTAAGCAACTAGGCTTGTGTTATGGTGGACCGACAACGGATAGAATTAGTTATAAAGTTTTCTTTGGACCTACCTAATATACATACCTACAGGCGGGAATCGAACCCGCAACCATTTGATTCACAGGCAACCACAGAGGCCGTCCAAATCTTAAATAACTTTAAATTAAAATAATTTTACATAGGTGATAAAGAATAGATAGATAGATAACTTTATTTGTACAACATTATATACACAAACTAAAGTAATAGCTAGAAAGTATAAGTTGCACTAATGGGCGGCCTTACCGCTGAAAGCGATTTCTTCGAGGCAACTTTTGGATGGAAAAGAACTTACATACTTACTAATCCATTACCTTATTGGTCTAATTTACGTTTTTATGTGTCTTTTACCTGTAAATCATTATCTATAACCTCATCCAAGCTCAGTGTAAGCTTTATAGGTTTAGTATCCTCCACAAATCCTCATAATTTGACGGTAATCCCTTCAAAATGGAAGGCAAAGCCTCCGGCTATCGTTGCTTTCAGTTGCAGCTAGACACCTATTGAGCTGGATAATCTTTTGATTAAGCTACTCTATTGGTCCTATTCATCAAATTAATTAATGATATTTTCTAAGTTGGAAAGAGGTACGAGTTAATAAATAAAAAACCTGTGATTATTGAACTTTTAATTTCATCTTTGACTCTTTTAAAAAGCGCAATTTAGTACCTATCATAATAAACTATTCCATAAATACTACCAGCGCTTCGCGGTTTCACTCGCGTAACTCCCGATCCCTTGGGAATATCGGCATAAAAATAGCGCATAGCCTTCCTCGATAAATGGATTATACAACACAAAAATATTTTTTCTATTCGAATCAGTAGTTCCTGAGATTCATCATGTCAGCCCATGCACGTCCACTGCTGGACATAGGCCTCCCCCATACGACGCCACAAACAGCGGTCCTGAGCCGCCTCCATCCACCGACTACCCACGACCGCTGCAATGTCGTCGGTCTACCGGGCAGCTGGTCTCCCAACACTCCGTTTCGCATTGCATCGCGGCCGCCACTCGAGAACCTTTACTCCCCAGCGGTTGTCAGTTCTGCGAGCTATATGACCTGCCCATTGCCACTTCAGCTTACTAATCCTGAGGGCTATGTCGGTGACTTTGGTTCTTCTACGGATTTCCGTATTTCGGATTCTATCACGTAGAGAAACTCCGAGCATAGCTCTCTCCATAGCCCGCTGAGCGACTCTGAGCTTTTGAACGAGGCCTATAGTCAGCGACCACGTCTCGGCGTTCCTGAGATTAGCGCGTTCAAACAAACAAACTCTTCAGCTTTATAATCCCCCCAATCCCAAAACTACGATAAAAGTATTCTTCGTCGTTCACGTTGCCAAAAATTGATAAAGCATCATAGACCGGGGCCGAACTTGTTTTGCAAAAAACAACCTTAAATTATTGGATCAATCGATAATGTGGCTGGTAGAGTTCACATAATATTTCCTTTGACTTGCCATAATACCTTGGTTTTCAGTAACCGATCCCCATTCATGCAAAATTATTCCCACCGTATATGCGTTTATTCCCACTAGTTTCATTAATTCAGTTTATGAACAAACGAGAAATAACTTAATAAGTGAGCAAACGAGCAAAGATTTCAATTCTCGTTTGTTTATCTCGACGTTTAAAAACCACTTATATAAAAAATGTTAATAGCTAAAATATGAATATTTTAGTTACCATAGGTGTACTAAAATAATGAATAAATACTACGTAAATATAACATATTCTATGCATTTAAAAACAGCTTATCGTTGTTGTTGATTACTTTTAAAAATTGAAATAAATATTCATAGAAAAATATAAGTTTGATGGACTTTTTGCTTAATACTCGTCTCTAAATTCTTTATAGATCTTTGCTCACTTTAACACCTTGATTTAGCTTTCGCCCGTGACTTCGTCGACGTAGGAGTTCAATTTTCAATATGAACTTTATTGCGCCGGAGGAACAACTCATTTCCTATTATGCTGACAGGTTTTCTACTTGCCAACGTATGAATCGTAGCAGCCCCATTAGACAAGATTGCTTTGTATTAGCGATATCGCCAATCGACAAATTTAATTGTATGGAATTGGCATAAAGCATTGTATGAAATTAGCATTTGATGAAACTTATCTATAATTTTTTTCTCTAATGCAAGACCACGTGACTTTTCGTTCGTTTATGTTAATTTCATACAAAAAAAATGTCGATTGGCAATATCGCTAATAGAAAGCAATCTTGTGTAAGGGGGCAGAACGGCGGAATGTTTTTGTCATTCGTCATTCTCAAGATCTCTACATATCAAGACTATAACACTGCTGTACTAATCGATGTTCAAATCTCATTTAGCCTTGAACATCGCCATTATATTAAATCTACGAAATACAAAAACAACGAAATAATAAACCTCTAGATGTCACGAAACAGGCAAAAACTTCAGTAAATCAAAAATATTGATTTATTTATAATCCTCTATTGGTATGTTACCTCAATTTCATTGCTTATTCAATAGGGGCATAGTCATGGCAGTTATGTCATTATCCAGGGAGAAAACAGTCGACTACGTTGGTATGGAGAGAGCACCTCTTTCACCTTAGAGCTTTAATTTTCCTCAATACTTTCTTAGCAGATCCCTACGCCATAATAGCTATGTGTGCTAAACAACACGATTCATTGGTAGTACGATGATATATCTGTCAGACAAGACTTTGGTTTTTGCATTCTATAATGCAAAAACCAAAGTCTTGTCTGACAGATAACTCGAATCTATATTCGAGTTACGCGGATGAAATTGCACTGCTGTAAAACTTAAGAATAAGTAAATACACGTCAATAAATATTTCAAAGTTACAACGTAACTTGTTCAAGTTCCACTTTAATTTTATTGGAAAGACTGCATGAAATATTCTGCAGGGCGCACGCAAGAAACTTGTGGAAAAATCTAATTTGTTCAAAGAAAACAAAGAGATTTCATAACAGATTAGAGAGAACATCTGATCTCTTTTATTTCACAAGACTTGTATTATAAAAAATAATATTTGAATTGATAAATAATTATGATAGTAAACCTTTTCTAAAGTAATACTTTGATCCCGATTAAAGTATCACCAACAATCCTCAGACACACATCCTTAGATTTAAATGTGCTTCATTTCACGAATTCGATATACAGATGTCTAATTTGTCAGCATAGTTTTTTTCCATATCGACCGTGTGTTCACTTTTACCAAATCCTAAAAGAAATATCAAAATATTATTTAAAAAAAATATATAAAACTAATTTCACGAATTTTCTACAGACTTTGATTTTGGTAAGCAGTAAATAACTGACTCTTGTTTGTCAGTCTGCTACGTTTTTCACGCCTGAAGTTAAATCGCTACTAAACCGATTTTGATCAATTTTAATATACCTAGAGGTAGTTGGGACCTTTTAGAAGGACACAGCTACTAAACAGCTTATCCTCAACAAAATAAGTCTTTTGAATTCTGATTTATTTTTTATCCTAATTTGGAGAACCGGTTAGAAAACATTGATTTGATTATGTCTTCTCTAAGTTCTCTCTTTAAAAATGTAATGTGACTGTCTTTGTAGAAAACTCGGTTATCGGTGCTTTACAAGCTTCAAGTTCTTAGCATAAACAAGATTGTGGCGATAAGATAAACACAGACTGAAAATATACTATCTTTTTATTGATTTTATGAACATACTAGTGGTTTTACCTTCAAAGGTATCGAACCTGAGTATTTATGATCTGATATATTTGAAATCTATAGGTATATATCTAGACTTACACAGAATACAAAGAAAATTACGTTTTATTCGCGACTTCATTCGTATTTTTCAAAATAAGCGAAAGCCTACGTCATAATAACTATTTCTATGCCTTTGGCTCGATTCGCCTACTGATTTAAACTGTGCGTTAAAGTCAGTCAGTAAGTCAGGACTATAAATTTTATATTTATGCTGTCCCGGGAAACGTTGTTTGCCATATACAAAAATAAAAGAAAAATTAAGGGTAAAAAAATCTAAAATAGAATAGTGTTCGATTCTCAGACCTAACGAATATGCACATAAAATTCATACAAATCGGTTCAACCGTTTAAGTGGAGTTTAGTAACTAACACCGCGACACGATAATTATCTATACTTAATATTATAAAGCTGAAGAGTTTGTTTTTTTGTTTGAACGCGCTAATCTCAGGAACTACTGGTTCGAATTGAAAAAAAATTTTTGTGTTGGATAGGTCACTTATCGAGGAAGGCTATAGGCTACTTTTTATCCCGATATTCCCACGGGATTGGGAGTTACGCGGGTAAAACCGCGGAGCGCTGCTAGTATATATATATAGCTTTACCTAATACCTAAATACAGAAACATCCAGACCAGAAATAAATATCTGTACATAAATATTTGTTCGAGGCGGAAAACGAAGCCGCAACCTTTGTCGCAGAAGTCCACCGCACCATCACAGTCGTCATATTAGGCACAGGAAGATCATCTAAAAAATTAGTTAAAAAAACAGCTCTACATTTGTTAATTACCTGCTCAGTAATTAGCAAATGGTTTTTAAATGAGTTAGCGAATAATTTTGCAGTTTTTATTTTTCTGTGCACTGTTTCATATCCATTAAAGTAGGATACAACGTGGCCATGCTGGTAACATCTGAGCTTGTAGCATTCTGTCCTTGTTAACAGTATGAGAGAAACTCATTATTTATTTTTATAATAAACCAGCATCACCTCGCGGTTTCACCCGCGTAACTCCAGATCTCTTGAGAATATCGGGATAAAAAGTAGCCAATAACACTCCCAATAAATCAATGTATCCTCATACTAAGTTTCATTAAATTCAGCCTAGTAGTTTCGGAGCCAATGCAAACAAACAATAAAATCTTTCGTTTTTATAGTATTACTAGCTGCGCTCCGTGGTTTCATCTACGTAAGTCCTGATCCCGTGGGAATATTAAAATAAAAAGTAGCTTATAGCCTTCCTCGATAAATGGACTATCCAACACAAAAATATTTTTTCATTTCGAACCTGTTCCTGAGATTAGCACGTTCAAACAAACAAACTCTTCAGCTTTATAATATTAGTATAGATTATTATAGTATAGTATTATATTTGGGGGTGACTCCCGCTCCGGCTCGTTTCTGGCACAGAGGTTAACCATCGCCATTCAGAGTGGCAATGCTTCTAGCATTATGGGAACCTTTACGCCGGGTACGATAAGGGGTGGGTTATTTGACTAACTGGTCACTTCATTTTTTGTATTTATAATGTTGAATATGTATGTCTTTTTCTATTATTTAATGCTTCAGAAAATTTTCTTTAAAAAAAAATAAAAAGACAAAAAGTATTTGTATTTAAAAACTTATAGAAAGCCAACCAAAGTAACTAAACTTGTAGTCCCTTGACTTGCCAAAACGAAGAAACTTCGACACTCCAAAAACACCGATTTTAACTTCTTCAAAATACCTAATAAAGGACAGTAAAGCAAATTAACAAAATGTTTAAACTTCTGAAAGACGAAAAGAGTCAGCGAAGTAAATAAAATGGAACTGGATAATTAATTTTAAGTACGGTAATAAAATTAATTGTTCACGGACATAAAAGGTACTTACTTAGGTATCTAGTGGGTTAAAAATTAAAATCGCTTGATTTCCCCAATGGTTTCGATGGACAAACGGACAAACTTCTAAAATTGTTATCGTTAATGAACTTGAGACTCATTCCCGTAGGTATCTTAGCTAAAAAATAAAATTTTTGCCATTTTTAGAGGGTGAATACAATGGAAATAATAGCACTCCCAATTAATCAATGTATCCTAATACTAAGTTCCATCAAAATCAGCCATCATTTCGGAGCCAATGCAAATCTAGATAGATAGTACTATAAATGTGAAAGTTTCAACTCAAGAAAGACAATGAAACTCGGTATGTAGACAGATAGAGACCTAGAATAACACATTGGCTACTTTTTATCCCGATGTTCCCGCGGGATCGGGACGCGGGTGAAACCGCGGGGCGCAGCTAGTATTTCATATGTGAAAGTTTGAGTGTGTGGGTATATTTTTGTATGTTTGTTACTCCATCACGCAAAAACTACTAAACCGATTGCGAAGAACCTCGGTATGTAGATAGCTGGAGACCTGGATTAACACATAGGCTACATTTTATCCCGATATTCCCACGGGATCGGGACTTACGCGTACTTAATAATTAGGTAGTACTTAATTGTTAAGAACTAAAAACTTGGCAATCCTTTGTACTCCCTTGAACAAGTGATTTGAACCAATGGGATTTTAAATTTTGTAGACAACTCACGCTTAGCAAAAAAACTTATTTCAAAAATGTTTTCACAAAAAACCTTTTGATATTTAAGACAGTTTTCCTGCACCTTTTATGGTTTCAGATTTCCCCACACTTCTAGTTAAGAGGAAATGGTACCGGGGGCTCTCTCCATACAAACGTAGTCAACTGTTTTCTACCAGGATAATGACACTAGAGCAAATATTTTTGGTGCATAAAACTTATAACTGCCATGACCATGCCCCTACGTTTTGTTTTTTTTTTTATTTTTGGAACCAACTTCCTTATCGCGCGTTGCGAAAGGGGGCTAGACGGAAGAAATTAAGACCAAAAGTTGTAACGGCACTTTTTGATTTTATTACAATTCCTTCACTAATTAATCGAAAGGAACTTCGTTCCATCCGGGTGTCCCTTGACACCTCTCAAGTTTTTGTTTTTTAAATCTTGATAATTAGAAAATGAAAAAAAAAACATAGCGACATCGTCATGGCAGTCTCGTGTCATTATCCAGGGAGAAAACAGTCGACTACGTTTGTATGGAGAGAGCGCCGGTACCCTTTCACCTTAAAAATTCAGATAAATACCACCATTTCACGTGAATTTATTCACAGGTTCAATTCCTTGAATACTCGGAAAGGTTTTTTCAAATCACATTTTGATTGAAATAATTTTGCTGACACTTCTAAGGCTTTTTCATTTCCAAGCATTTCTTATACAACAAGGTGCCAAAGAAATCGATTATGGTAAATTTGCATACAGATTGTCCCGTCAAACCTTTGCAAGACGTTATTAAAACAACTTTATTCGTGTTTTTAATTTCAAAAGTTATTTAAAGTGGCATAATTTTGTACCTATTATTATTCATCTCAATAAATAATTCTGCATTACTGTTACAAACGCCATAGTTTGAGTTGGTAATAAATATGTAAAACACAAATAAAGTTATTTAAAGTGGCATATTTTTGTACATTTTTTTGGATCTCGATATTTTGATACTGTTGCAAGTGCCCCATTTTTGAGTAAGTTGATATATATAGGTATATAGGATTGTCGTTTGAAATAAATTTTTTAGTGAAAAATGATAGTTTTGATTAAAACTTGTTAAAAATAGTGGATACTACCCTTCACAAAGAACACGCCCTCCAATATAACTTTCACGTGATAAGATAGGTACATAGAGAGCGGTGTTGGCTTAGTGGTAGATACCTCGACTTTCATTTTATAGGTTCGAACCTCTGCCAGCCGTGCACCAATGTACTTTTCGTAAGAAAAATTTATGTGCGCTAATTGACATTGCTCTTACGGTGAAGGAAAACATCGTGATGAAACCCGCGGCTTAGTTGGCTCCAGAAGTATTGACAAGTTCTCTCCTCTGGAAATGGTCGACTAAGCTGAGAGGGTAGTGGGTGCCGGGCAAGCCTACTCCATTCTCACGCAAGAAGGACCCAATTAAAAAAGGTCTAATTGCGGAAAAGTACAAAGTACAAGTACAAATACATAGGCACATATATTTTTTCCAGCGCTAAGCATGCTGAAAATGTCAAAATATAAAAATATCGGTATCGGGAGTGTTCTGGGGGCGAGAATTTTTAAAAACTTAAGACCGAATTGTGACAGTTTAAAAATAGTCCATATCAAACCTAAAGAACTGATAAATCGGAGCTTTGACAAAAGAATATTTCCTTCTTACTACATTTCGAGATTTTATGCACCATGCCAGATCAACCGGTCTCTATGTGACATGGTGTATAGAATCTCGAGCATTACAAAAATTTCCACCCCCGGAACATTCTCGATACCACCAGTGTGCTATGCTCAGCGCTCAAGACTGAATTGAGGCGGTATGAACTAGTTTAAAAATAGCCAGAGACTACTCTATTTGGCGACCTATTGTGCCTATAGTGTGCCCCTATAGCACATCCTATAGTAGCCAGACGTAACCATGGAAACATAACCGACGACGTCGCCATGGCGTCGCGATGAGATATGGCCCAAAGAACTGATAATCGGAGATTCAACAAAAGAATATTTACATCGTGCTACAGTACATAAGGCACAATTCAATAGATACATCAAAATGTGTGAAAGCATTGAATTGTACAATTCAAATGTAAGGCCCGACGAAATCATTGTTGTTATTCATCGAATGTTCCAAAAACGCCTGAAGAATTAGATGTGGGTGTTTGAAATGGGATATATTCACCATATTTCTTTACTAAATATTTAAATATTTCACAGCTTCTAAACTATGAATCTAAATACTTCCAAGATGAATATTTTAGAGAATTTAATAAAGATAATAACTTGATTGATGATTTAGACAAGCTTTGAAAAAATATATTTTGTGTCATCAAAAGTCGTAAGAAATGCTAGTCCTTGAAACCAGTGTGCTTTAGCAATTTCTTTGTATATTTTTTTATGTTATTTATTTCACTTTGCTGTGTTTTTATTTATATATAATTATTATTTTTGTTCATTTTTCTTGGAAATGTTCAAATGCTGTGTCGTATATCTAAGTAGAGTAAGTACCTATCTTATTTATATTTTTAATTTATATATGTACCTATCATAGTCTCATTTACTTTTTTTTCTATTATTTATGGCTTCGCACGGTTTGTGCACTTAGCCAGTGTCAAGTTATATTTTGTATCAAATTGTGACCAGATTCTTCATAAATCGGGCCTAAGTTTGACGTACGTGTACCGTCTATTACAGACGTCACCGGAACGGCCTCAACGGAAGACCAGCGCTAGTGGAATGACTAGCATTTCGCTGAGTTGGGGTCCGTTTTGTAACAATTATTAGTAAATAGTTTTTAAGACTTTGTGATTTCTTATTTTGTTGCAAATAAATAATATTCTATTCTATTCTATAATCGACAGTTTTGTTTGCTTAAAAAAGTATAATTTATATTTATTTAAAAAACAGTTCATTAAAAGTTATTAACCAAGAAATCACAAACACTTTGGAAACTTTAGCGAATGTATCAAAATCATCAAATATTGTAAAACAGTTTTCAGAATACTGAATCGAATATCTATACTTAATATTATAAAGCTGTAGAGTTTGTTTGTTTGAACGCGCTAATCTTAGGAACTACTAGTTCGAATTGAAAAATTATTTTTGTGTATTTATAGTTCATTTATCGGAAATTTCATTTTGATATTCCTAAGGGATCGGGAAAACCATAAAACGGTGAAACCGCAGGGCGAAGCTAGTATGCAATATCTATCCTGATACCGTTCTTGGAATTAGGTACCTATGCATAACTCCTTCACCCAAAAAATACTTACTTTTGAATGAAGCTGGAGTTCTGGAATAATACATACTACCTACTTACTTTTAATCCTGGTAAACTTGGGGTGAAACCGCGAGGCGTATCTAGTATCTTGTAGGTATAATCAAGAATTTATGAAAATGACCAGTTGATTCTTATTAGGCAAGTAAACAAAATGATTATGCGATAATACGCTTTAGCACGTTTTTAGGGCTTTAAACCTTTAATAAGGCTCTAAATCCGTTGCGGTATAATCCAACAGTATGCAAAAAGGAGATAAGCGACTATTTTACGGTTCCCAACATTTTACGAGCAGTCCAAGACTGAAACGTTAATAAAACATTTACTAAGAAAAACTGTAGACTAAATATTTTAATCGATCGACATGTCGCTGATTTGGAAGACGATTTAACAAGTAAAAGACGACCCAGTTGGCACAATGGTAACCATGCCGGACTGCCAAGTATTTGTGCTTAGATATTTTTCTGTGGTCTGGTTGTTTCTCTGTATTATAAGTATTTACAAAAGAAAAGTAATATAAGTAGTATATTCGTTGTCTAACACCCATAACACAAGTCTAGTTACTTAGCTTGGGGCTAGATGGCGATGTGTTGAATATCCTGCAATATTTTTCTTTAAAGATGCCTTTACATTCATCGCTTTGTAAATATTTTTATGGATTATAGAGTAAGATCTCGCCTACCGCCAGACTTTCGTGATTTTATGAAAGCTAAGAATTATTAAGCTCATGCCTCCAACACAGTTGTAAACAATGTGCAATTATGAAGTTCAGACTAAAGTGGCTTGAAGATTCATCAGGTAGCAAAGTCAAGAATCGAACCTGTCAATTAAAAAAAGCCTATATCTTTGTTCTAATCGATAATAAATAAATAAATAATAAATAAATATTTCAGGACATTCTACACATCGCCATCTAGCCCCAAGCTAAGTAACTAGACTTGTGTTATGGGTGTTAGACAACGAATATACTACTTATATTACTTTTCTTTTGTAAATACTTATAATACAGGGAAACAACCAGACCACAAACAAATATCTAAGCATAAATACATGTCTGAGGCGGGAATCGAACCCGCAACCCTGTGTTTGGCAGTCCGGTATGGTGACCATTGTGCCAACTGGGTCGTCATGTCGATAATGTTGCTAACCTAACCTAACACTTTTATGCTTATAGATACCTACTAAAGTATTTAATTTTTGTAATATACTTTAGTAGGTATCTATAAGATATCCTGCATAAAAGTGTTAGGTTAGGTTAGCTTTCCCGGCAAACTTCGTTTTGCCATTTACAAAAAAAACGTGTTTTTTGATTCTCAGATCTAATGAATATACACAAAAAATGTCATAGAAAACGGTTCAGCCGTTTAGCCGCCTAGGTAACTAAATGCGACACGAAAATATTAGGGATGTGAAGGAATTATTGTAATATAATTATTGTATGGTTTATTAAGTTTCGTTTTAATTATTTTTTTATTGTGAACTGTCTTTGAAATCGGCCGATAAATAAGTCTATGGTATGCGGAAACTTTTAGATACTTGCTTTCACTTTGAAAATCTTCGTAAACAATTTAACTTGAATCACTGTTTTGGGATTTCCGTAGATTACATTCTTTTTAATTGTTGTTTTAAAAAAGATTTGTCTATTTAGCTTTGATATCATGACATTTACGATCGGTAGAATTTTGTATTCATATTCAAAAGAAAAATAAATGTTATGCTCAGTGAAAGTCTAGCACATTTATCCTGAAATACTATACACAGGTTTTTGGATAGTATTCCAGGATAAATGAGATTCGAATAATTTCTTAATTTGCAATCTCGGCACCAAAATGCGTTCTAAGAGTAGCTAACTTTCAAGATATTTGCCATGTTTTTGTTTGAAGGGTTAAATAAATCGATGCTGTTACAAGCACCATTTTCACGAGCCTTCTTTTGAATATCAATACAAAATTGTACCGATCATTAATATTTATCCGTTCATTGCGGAACACCATGTATACATTCTATATCCACTTAATATTTTCGCACCCTAATTAATAAGCGGAGCGGTGTTGGCTTAGTGGTACTCGTAGATACCTCAACTTTCATTCTGAAGGTCGTGGGTTCGAATCTCAGCCGGCCGTGCATCAATGGATTTTTCTTAAGAAAAATTTATGTGCGCTAATTGACATTGCTCTTACAGTGAAGGAAAACATCGTGATGAAACCCGCGGCTTAGTTGGCTCCAGAAGTATTAACAAGTTCTCTCCTCTGGACACGGTCGACTAAGCTGAGAGGGTAGTAGGTGCTGGGCAAGCCTACTCCATCCTCACGCAAAAGGGACCCAATTAAAAAGAGTCTAGTTGCGAAAAAAGCCCACATACATACATACATACGCTAATTTAATCACATACGAGTACATACTCTCATCTCAAAAAATAGTAAAGCTGACTGAGCATAAAACAGAACAGAATATTGCGTGGGCGGTTACTAACATAATACTGAATATCCATAACGGGAGAGGCTAGATGGAGATAAGGCAGAGCTTCTGTATCTCGACGAGTGAACAAGGGCAGTACTGTACAATGACACTAGTGGTGTACAGTCGGGCAACAAAAATGCAGACCCACCGTAGAGCTCCAAAACTGCTTTTAATATAACGTTTTCAACTCATACAAGATTTTAAGGAAATATGCTTCTATCGGTGATGGATACATATTTCTATCTTTTGCTACGGGGACACTTGGCCCTTTAAGGTGAAGGGTACCGGCGCTCTCTCCATACAAACGTATTTGACTGTTTCCTCCCTGGATAATGACACTAGCACAAATATTTTTGTGCCATAAAACTTATAACTGTCATGACTATGCCCCTATGTTTTGGTTTTTTTTTCATTTTCTAATTATCATAGAAATTAAGATTCAAAAAATAATTATAAGTTTTATGCAACAAAAATATTTGCTCTGGTGTCATTATCCAGGGAGAAAACAGTCGACTACGTTTGTATGAAGAGAGCCTACGGTACCCTTTCCTCTTAAATTTTAAAATTTATAAAAAAATAAAATAAAATTAATTAATAAAAAAAAATAATTAATAAAAAATTAAAATTAAAATGACTAGTTTTAGCTTCGGGTGACCAGAGGGCTGGCTCCTACCTCGGACGGTGGATAAGCATCGCCATCCAACGAGGTAACGCTGCCAGCATTTTGGCCACACTTCCTAGGGACCATTTGACTATTTATTTTTATTAAATATTCCTAAGGAGGTAGTTTATATAATTAATTTAAGTTTTTATTAATTGTCATTCCAAAATAAAGACAAGTTTTAATTTTTGAAAAATTCAGATTCTAAGGTCCTGATTTAGTTGAAGTTTAAAGTATTTTAAAAGACATTAGTAAAACAAGAAAAAACATTAAAATCAAAACATTCCAATAATCATTTTAGTACTCCAGTGGGTATGCAGTTTTGTAGCCGAATGTACAGTCGGCTGCATAATTGCAGCTCGAAAATTACTATTATTGGAATGTTTGCATTCTAATAATATTTGTTTGATTAATTGATGAGTTAGAAGACTTTAAACTTTACCTAAAGCAGGTGTCTAGAATCTTGCTTGTGTTGAAACCATTCTTATAACAGCCATTTTGGAGCTCTACGGTGGGTCTGCAATTATGCAGCCGACCGTACATTTGAGGGCTTATTCACATACAGAATACGTTTTTCCAGATTTTTATTTAAATAATGGATGGCATGCACTGGACTATTTGAAAATATAAAAAAATAGCTAACGAAACTTAAATCGCTGACTAAGGTCTTTTTTTGACATATGAATCTCGCAATTTCAAAAATGACAGATGTGCGAAAGGGTCAAACCATTTTTACGCGACCTCAAAATAAAAGGTTCTCATTAACTTGACGACCCAGTTGGCACGATGGTCACCATGCCGGACTGCCAAACACGGGGTTGCGGGTTCGATTCCCATCCCGTCATAACACAAGTCTAGTTACTTAGCTTGGGGCTAGATGGCGAGGTGTTGAATGTCCTGTAATATTTATTTATTTGAATCTTAAAATACGCTACTATCGCTTATGTAGCGCTTAAAAGCCTATCTATCCTTTTTTGAAATCGGTTAAAAATAACATTAGGTACTTCCATCTTTATTACAAAACACATTTCTTATTTCCCACTCGGGTGTTACTTGAAATCTTTGCGGTTTTTCATTTCAGTGGCCAATATAACCTGACTTCTACGGTGACATTTAAAGCAAAGGAATAAGGTTGATTTTCGATTGGCTCGCTGGTAAATGTTAGTCTTTTGTGGCATGCATGCTCATTTAATATTCAATCGTATGGTCATGTCAACAACTTGGGTTATTTCTGGATCGTAGTACATTCCTGTATTTGTTTACGTTGAGTGCGTAGCTCGTAGCAGTGGGTTTTGCATAGCAGTCGGTTACAAAAGTGAGATTCATCCTCTTAGGTTCCTTGTAGCACGGTGTTATAGCCCTAGGTTATTGTAGCACGGTCAACTTCACCGTGCTACGTGCTACAAAGACAACCGAAAACTTTTGTTGCAACTTCCAAAAGTGAAGACGCATCGTCCGCCTAAGAGTCCTCGTACCACGGTTTTGTAGCACTAGGTTTCCGTAGCACGTTTAATTTCACCGTGCTACGAAGACACAGTTTTGTAGCACTAGGTTTCCGTAGCACGTTTAATTTCACCGTGCTACGAAGATATAGTGGTACAAAACTTTGCTACGAAGCCAACCAAAAATTTTTGTTGCAACTTCCAAAAGTGAAGACGCATCGTCCACCTAAGACTCCTCGTAGCACGGTTTTGTAGCACTAGGTTTTCGTAGCATTTTTAATTTACCGTGCTACGAAGACCTAGTACTACAAAACTGTGCTACGAAGACCACCAAAAACTTTTGCTGCCAATTCCAAAAGTGAAGACGCATCATTCACTAGGGGTCTTCATAGCACCTTTTCGTAGCACTTGGTTAACGGAAATTGCCCTACAAAAACCCTGGAACGATTGTTTTTTACTTTTGGAATTAGCAACAAAAGTTTTTAGCTATAATTGACCTTTTAGGTCGTGAGTAAAAAAGGAAAAAAATCTTAAGTATGTAAGTAAATGCCATAATTTTAAAATCCCTTTTAAGAAACTCATAGTTTATTTTAAAATTTCGGTTATCCGTAAATACTAAGAGTAGGAAGTTATTACCGACTCCCTTTTCTCAAGGGAGCCTTTAAATAGCACTCTCAAAACATTTACTTTACAAAATCTCAGAGGAAAGAACTTGGTTTGTCGTTTGGTAGTGTATAAATAATTTTTCTCTTAAAAACTTTTACCATTTAAAAAGTTTATTTTACCCATTTAATAGAGGCGCTACATTTGATGTGAAGCTTAAAAAATAAAGGTCTTCGCCCACAGTAGATTGATATCGTGTCGATAGGCGGTGATAATTAATTAATAAATAAATATTGCAGGACATTCCACACATCGCCATCTAGCCCCAAGCTAAGTAACTAGACATGTGTTATGGGTGCTAGATAACGGATATACTACTTATTAGTTACCTACTTTTATTTTCTAATATACCTATATAACATAGTAACAACCAGACCACAGACAAATATCTAAGCAGAAATACTTGTCTGAGGTGGGAATCGAAACCATAACCCTGTGTTTGGCAGTCCGACATGGTAACTATTGTGCCAACTGGGTCGTCAAAATGCCAGGATTGCGACAGAACATTATTGGATCAAACAGCATATGACTGGATCAAACCGGAAAACGTCAGTATGATATACCAGTATCGAATCCCCCAGACCAGCCGATCCTATCATTTATTAAGTGTCGATTCTACAGGGCGATTATTTACGTGGGCTTTCAGGGCTACATCCTAAACTATAAGAGATAGCGAAAAATGCTGAAAGGAGTCGCGTGCCCAATTTTGACAAAAAGTAATGCATCATTAATTTTTTTTTAAAGTTATTACCCTAGCCAGGAATCGAACCTTTTGATTTTGTAAAAAAATAAACATCCTATATTTTTATATCAATCGACAGTGTTTTTTTTCCTATTAATTATGGCTTCGCACGGCTTGTGCATTTAGCCAGTATCAAGTTATATTTTGTATCAAATTATGACCCGATTTGTCATAAATCGGGCCTAAAGTGTTTCAAAACAGTCAAAGTCGTCAAGTCAGGGGCTATAGTAAAGCGGTGGCAAGTTGACCATAACCTTAATAGGAGATTTGGAGGCAACGTGAAAACTTCATGTATGACACTGATTTTTACTTTCACTACGCTTGTGCACTTTCACAGAACTAAATTGAATAACATTTCACCAGAATTATACAATTCAACTCGGGTTACAGCTAAGTTTCATGAAAATAAAACTGCAGCACGACATGTTGTTAACTCGTTCCCGCCAAAACTCATCGACAGTGTTGCTTTTAGAGATTAATTCCTGGAAACAAACATAGTATGGCAAATCTAATATGAAAAATCAACCTGTATATTGCAGACACTACGCTTGCATTTTTTTGCTTCAAATTGTTGTTCTATTTTCCGATAGCAACATTGTGTCCATTATTGTGACTAACCACAGAAACTGTTGGGTACCATTGTGGTGAATTTAGATGTGGGCGAGTGTTGTTCATTATTCAGTTCAATTTAACTTTAAATGTTATTTTATTTAGGCTTGGGTTTACACTAAGTACTTGTCTACCCGCACGACTTCATACAAACTATCACGTTAGATGAACATTTTAATAGGATATCGACAACTCATTATTTTTGAGATTAAATTGCAAAAAAACAATTGAGCACTAAATAAACGTAACTAAATATAAAACACTAAAAATTTTAATAATGCCCATCCTTAGAAACACCTCACCAGGTCTAAATCAAAATGCAATTTGCTTTTCTGTGTATATATTAGCTATAGGCAAGTATTTTTGAGCATTATTGTTTGTAAGGTTTTTCAATTTAAACCTTTCTATCATGTCCAAAAATACCAAATCCATTTCACTTCAAATGCAAAGATAATATAAGGTTTCAATTCACATCTCGGACTGTCCTTAAACCTCGTTTTGGGATAAGGGGGATTACTTTAATTTTTGGCTACTTTTAAATTATTATCGAGGTGTATCAACTTAATTAAAAATATTAGTTAAATTTTTGGCCTCGTTAAATTTTTGTCCAGCTGCATTCATCTATTAGTAAAATTTTTGGCCACTTCAAAATTCTTATAGACGAGTATCCATCCCATCTTATCACCAAATCTCTACAATTTTTGGCCACGTTAAAACTCTTTACCAAGTGTATCCACATCTTACTTCCAGCTATTTGTTAAAGTATACGTTTGGACCAGTTTTACTGCTAATAGACACATTAAAAATTACGGTCAATACCATGTTTTGAATGGACATTTTATGTAAACGAATAAAAACAGCAGTCTCTTTTCAATTTATTTCGTCTTAATTATTTTGAAAGTGCGTCACTGTGGTGTAAATAGCTTTAAATAATAAGATTAGTTGATGACGCTTCAAGGAATAAATTGCAGCTGAAACTTATATGTCATTTACTTATAATTTTTCCAGAAGCTATCTAATATAAAATTTTAGACAGACAAACAGACATTTCGAAAATTGTGAATTCGTGTTTTATTATATTTCTGAAATTAATTTTTACTCGATATTAATATTTTTTGTATGCTTTAATATACAACTACCTACTAGTTATTTTAATATTTACCCGACGACGTTTCGATCGAGGTGCACCAATCGTGGTCACGGGAAGACGTGCCCGCGTTCATCTTAAAAATGTAGAATTTTTAGAATACTTTAAGTATCCTAAAAACCTGATTTATTTTAAATTTGTTTCTGAATCTGTACTCTTCTAAACCTAATACCTAATTAATAAAGGAAGAAAGTCTGTATACATACCTTTCGTCCTATATTTAAATATATAAGATCTTTATTCAGACATTTTTCAATAATACATTTTTAATTATACTTGTCACATTAAATCAATACATTAAAAATACATTTAAATCAATTCAGACATTTTAGTCAGTCTTTTGTAATTTGTAATCCTAGAAATGTACAAATTTTGATCATTTAGAACTTAAATTATTTCTTTTCAGGCTTATAATTCCACTCATCGAAGTAGTGACCTTTGCGAAACCCGCGCTTTAAACCAAAAAACCTTTAAACTCAGTATTTTCACTAAAATTTATAATAACACTTGACAATATGCAAATTAGAGACAATACCAGCACTCAACTAAATACGCTTTTTCTTTTAAATTACACAGTACGTGTGTGAAATGCAAAATGCAGCGTTTATAACGCTACTTGCAGTAAAAAAGCCATTTTTTCGGTAACAAAAAGGTGCTATATACAGCTGAAAACAAAAGATAAGCCGGTACAAACATAGTGAGTAATTTACGCTATAATAAAATATTTAACATTGTTTTAGTTAATAAATATTATGCTGTGAATATTTTTAAAGGATTTTTATTTTAGGTTTGTTAAAATATAATTTCATTTTGTTGCAGAATAATTATGCTTCATGCTACTATTAAGAGCCTTTCGCATCTAATCGAAATTATTAATATCATAATATTTCAATATATGCTACAGTTTTTACAAATTTGATTTCATCACTTATTCTACAATTTTTTTTAACTTAGCTTCAAAGGTGCTATAATATTGGAATGTTTTCAACTCAAACAATATTCTAAAGGCCTGCTCGAGTTTAAGTTTGAAGTCATGAATTTATTAGACAACCATTACTTATTACAATTTGATATTGAAATTACATGTAATTTAGTTATAAATAAATTATTTGTTTTTGTAAAACATTCCAATAATCAGTAATTGGGTTGCCGAATGTAGGTAAGTACGGTCGGCTGCATAATAGCAGACCCACCGTAGAGTTCTAAAATTACTATTGGAATGTTTTCATTCTAATAATATTTGTTTGATAAACTAATGAGTTAAAAGACTTTAAACTTCAACTGAAGCACCTAGAATCTTGTTGAAAACACTCTTATACGAGTAACAGCCGTTTTGGAGCTCTACGGTGGGTCTGCAATTGTGCTGCCGACCGTACAGTCGGCTGCATAATTGCAGCCCTCGGTAGAGTTCGAAAATTACTATTATTGGAATGTTTGCATTCTAATAATTATTGTTTGATTAATTGTTGAGTTAGAAGACATTAAACTTTAACTAAATCAGGTGTCTAGAATCTTATTCGTTTAAAAACATTCTCATAACAGTCGTTTTGGAGCTCTACGGTGGGTCTGCAATTATGCAGCCGACCGTACATATACGGTTCAAAAAGGTAACCCCTTTAGCTTCACCGAAATACAAATCTATAGTAAGAAAAAATAATTATTATTCATTTTCTGAGTGGCATATTTACGTTGGTCTCTATGTCGGAAACAATAAAGCAATTAAACGGCCAAACGTCAGTTAAGTCGGATCCCACAAGTTTCCTCAGAGGCTCGTAACTCAATCATTGTGACCTTGGAAACTTTAGAGTCCACCCTTTAACCAGACTGCACAGAGACGAACGTAGGATGAGGGCAACTGGTGTTGCCCAGGTGCCCTACGTCTATTTTGGTCGTAAATGTAGTAGGTGGGTTGACATAACATGCAAATTTTAAAACTTGAAAAACATGCAGTAATTATAATTAGAACCAGCTTTTACATGGTCCGCGTAGGAGTTGAAATTTCCAAAATACTTTACTTGCGAATGACTACGTAATAACAGCTTTGTGCCCAATTTTAGTTCCAACCGTCCATTGTTTTAAGCTGTGCGTTGTTACTCAGTCAGTCAGGACGTTGAATTGTATATTTAGATATCGATAGCAGTTGAACAAAAACTTTGCCGACCCATATACCCTTTATCTAAGAAAAATCGGTCCAGTAGTTTCATAGCCTATTCGTTACAAAAAAAAAAACAAAAAAATCTTTTCTATTTAAAATACTAGCTACGCCCCGCGGTTTCACCCGCGTAAGTCCCGATCCCGTGGGAATATCGAAAAAAATATCCTATGTCCGTCTTATGATTGTAAGCTACCTCCCCACCAATTTTAGGCCAAATCGGTTTAGCCGTTCCCGAGTTATAAATGGTGTAACTAACACGACTTTCTTTTATATATATAGACTAGCTGCGCCCCGCGGTTTCACCCGCGTAAGTCCCGATCCCGTAGGAATTGACTCTAGAAAACGTTTGTATGGGAAATAGAAAAGGGCTCTTTTTAGGGTTTCCCCGGAAATTATTCGATTTTTTCTCGCCTTTTAAACCTTCCCTAGACCTCCACGAACATTTCAAGACTAAGATAAGATAAATCCGTTCAGCCGTTCTCGAGTTTTAGTGAGACTAACGAACAGCAATTCATTTTTATATATATAGACTAGCTGCGCCCCGCGGTTTCACCCGCGTAAGTCCCGATCCCGTAGGAATTGATAGGGTTTTCCCGGAAATTATTCGATTTTTTTCTCGCCTTTTAAACCTTCCCTAGACCTCTACGAACATTTCAAGACTAAGATAAGATAAATCCGTTCAGCCGTTCTCGAGTTTTAGTGAGACTAACGAACAGCAATTCATTTTTATATATAAGACTAGCTGCGCCCCGCGGTTTCACCCGCGTAAGTCCCGATGCCGTTCGATTTTTTCTCACCTTTTAAACCTTCCCTAGACCTCCACGAACATTTCAAGACTAAGATAAGATAAATCCGTTCAGCCGTTCTCGAGTTTTAGTGAGACTAACGAACAGCAATTCATTTTTATATATAAGATTAGTGTAGATTACAATATTGAAATTTTCTTACGGATCCCTAATTTTTTTATTAAATATTATAACCAGTATAGAAATTATATTATAGCCTATGTAATGAAATTAGCAAGAAATGCGATGTGTTCTCTGATTTGCCACTGTTTCGTAAAAATGTAATTCAAAAGTAAGTTAGGATTAAGATTTGTATTAGGTACTTGTCAAATGAATGTTGTGCATAACTCTTAAGCATTAATTTAATTATTGTTAACTATGCTATTTGTGTATCTGTGTTTTGATTTGTGTTCTATAGTTGTATCTTATAATAAATAAATAAATTCCCTGATAATGTAGCTTTCCATTGATGAAATAATTTTTATGTTAGTGAACTTAGCAGATCATTGTCCAGCAGATCAAAAAAAAATGTGAGTTCTTATCGCATGCAGCTGAGTTCTACAGTTCCTGATACTTTTTAAGAATAGTTCTGGCGTTTTTGCCGAGATTTTTTTTTTTCAAAATGATCTGCTAACTTCCCGTGGCAGATCATTTTACAGCAAATCGAAAAAAAATGTGAGTTCTTTTCGCATGCAGCTGTGTTCTATAGTTCCTGATACTTTTTAAGAATAGTTCTGGCGTTTTTGCCGTGAAAATGGTATATTTACTAAATTATCTGCTATAAAAGTTCTTAAGGTCGACAAATACTATTTTCATAGTTTCAAATTATTTAAAATGCTGGAACTCTTCTGTTTTCCATATAATCGTATTAGAACTGCAGCCAAGAACTCAATTTGACACCAAAACTATCGTCCATGTGCCAGCATATCATGTCAGAACGTTTTAAATGTAAAAAAAAAAATTAGAGTTTCAAATCAAATAAAACACTGGATCTCTTTCGTTTTTGTCAGATCAATATAAAAACTGAAGCCTAACACTCGATTCGACCCCAGAACTCTCGTCCAAGTGCCAGCAGAGCATGGCAGAACATTTCAGCGTAAAAAAAAACTTTTTTTGCAGCGTTTTAAATCACATAGGACGCTAGAACTCTTTCGTTTTTGTCAGACCAATATCGGACCTAAAGCTTAGAAGTCGATTCGACCCCAGAACTCTCGTCCAAGTGCCAGCAGAGCATGGCAGAACATTTCAGCAAAAAACTTTTTTTGCAGCGTTTTAAATCACATAGGACGCTAGAACTCTTTCGTTTTTGTCAGACCAATATCGGAACTAAAGCTTAGAAGTCGATTCGACCCCAGAACTCTCATCCAAGTGCCAGCAGAGCATGGCAGAACATTTCAGAGTAAAAAAATATTTTTTGCAGCGTTTTACACCACATGGGACGCTGGAACTCTTTCGTTTCTGTCAGACCAATATCAGAACTGCAGTCAAGAACTCGATTCGACCCCAGAACTCTCATCCAAGTGCCAGCAGAGCATGGCAGAACAATTCAGCGTAAAAAATATTTTTTGCAGCGTTTTAAATCACATAGGACGTTAGAACTCTTTCGTTTTTGTCAGACCAATATCGGAACTAAAGCTTAGAAGTCGATTCGACCCCAGAACTCTCATCCAAGTGCCAGCAGAGCATGGCAGAACATTTCAGCGTAAAAAAAACTTTTTTTGCAGCGTTTTACACCACATGGGACGCTGGAACTCTTTCGTTTTTGTCAGACCAATATCAAAACTGAAGCTTAGAAGTCGATTCGACCCCAGAACTCTTATCCAAATGCCAGCAGAGCATGGCAGAACATTTCAGCAGAAAAACTTTTTATGCAGCGTTTCAAACCTCATGGGACGCTGGAACACTTTCGTTTTTGTCAGATCAATATCAGAACTGCAGTCAAGAACTCAATTCGACCCAAGAACTCTCGTCCAAGTGCCAGCAGAGCATGGCAGAACATTTCAGCGTAAAAAAAAAATTGTTTTGCAGCGTTTTAAATCACATAGGACGCTAGAACTCATTCGTTTTTGTCAGACCAATAACGGAACTAAAGCTTAGAAGTCGATTCGACCCCAGAACTCTCATCCAAGTGCCAGCAGAGCATGACAGAACATTTCAGAGTAAAAAAATATTTTTACAGCGTTTTAAATTACATAGGACGCTGGAACTCTTTCGTTTTTGTCAGACCAATATCAGAACTGAAGCTTAGAAGTCGATTCGACCCCAGAACTCTTATCCAAGTGCCAGCAGAGCATGGCAGAACATTTCAGCGTAAAAAAAAAACTTTTTTTGCAGCGTTTTAAATCGCATAGGACGCTAGAACTCTTTCGTTTTTGTCAGACCAATATCTTAAGTCGATTCGACCCCAGAACTCTTATCCAAGTGCCAGCAGAGCATGGCAGAACATTTCAGCAGAAAAACTTTTTTTGCAGCGTTTCAAACCACATGGGACGCTGGAACTCTTTCGTTTTTGTCAGAATAATATCAGAACTGCAGTCAAGAACTCGATTCAAACCCAGAACTCTCGTCCAAGTGCCAGCAGAGCATAGCAGAACATTTCAGCGTAAAAAAAAAACTTTTTTGCAGCGTTTTAAATCACATAGGACGCTAGAACTCTTTCGTTTTTGTCAGACCAATATCGAAACTAAAGCTTAGAAGTCGATTCGACCCCAGAACTCTCATCCAAGTGCCAGCAGAGCATGGCAGAACATTTCAGCAGAAAAACTTTTTTTGCAGCGTTTCAAACCACATGGGACGCTGGAACTCTTTCGTTTTTGTCAAACCAATATCGGAACTAAAGCTTAGAAGTCGATTCGACCCCAGAACTCTCGTCCAAGTGCCAGCAGAGCATGGCAGAACATTTCAGCAGAAAAACTTTTTTTGCAGCGTTTCAAACCACATGGGACGCTAGAACTCTTTGGTTTTTGTCAGACCAATATCAGAACTGCAGTCAAGAACTCGATTCAAACCCAGAACTCTTATCCAAATGCCAGCAGAGCATGGCAGAACATTTCAGCGTAAAAAAAAACTTTTTTTGCAGCGTTTTAAATCGCATAGGACGCTAGAACTCTTTCGTTTTTGTCAGACCAATATCGGAACTAAAGCTTAGAAGTCGATTCGACCCCAGAACTCTTATCCAAGTGCCAGCAGAGCATGGCAGAACATTTCAACAAAAAAACTTTTTTTGCAGCGTTTCAAACCACATGGGACGCTGGAACTCTTTCGTTTTTGTCAGACCAATATCAGAACTGCAATCAAGAACTCGATTCAAACCCAGAACTCTTATCCAAGTGCCAGCAGAGCATAGCAGAACATTTCAGCAGAAAAACTTTTTTTGCAGCGTTTTACACCACATGGGACGCTGGAACTCTTTCGTTTTTGTCAGACCAATATCAAAACTGAAGCTTAGAAGTCGATTCGACTCCAGAACTCTTATCCAAATGCCAGCAGAGCATGGCAGAACATTTCAGCAGAAAAACTTTTTATGCAGCGTTTCAAACCTCATGGGACGCTGGAACTCTTTCGTTTTTGTCAAATCTATATCAGAACTGCAGTCAAGAACTCAATTCGACCCCAGAACTCTCGTCCAAGTGCCAGCAGAGCATGGCAGAACATTTCAGCGTAAAAAAAAAATTGTTTTGCAGCGTTTTAAATCACATAGGACGCTAGAACTCATTCGTTTTTGTCAGACCAATATCGGAACTAAAGCTTAGAAGTCGTTTCGACCCCAGAACTCTTATCCAAGTGCCAGCAGAGCATGGCAGAACATTTCAGCAGAAAAACTTTTTTTGCAGCGTTTTACACCACATGGGACGCTGGAACTCTTTCGTTTTTGTCAGACCAATATCAGAACTGCAGTCAAGAACTCGATTCGACCCCAGAACTCTCATCCAAGTGCCAGCAGAGCATGGCAGAACATTTCAGCGTAAAAAAAAACATTTTTGCAGCGTTTTAAATCGCATAGGACGCTAGAACTCTTTCGTTTTTGTCAGACCAATAACGGAACTAAAGCTTAGAAGTCGATTCGACCCCAGAACTCTCATCCAAGTGCCAGCAGAGCATTGCAGAACATTTCAGCGTAAAAAAATATTTTTTGCAGCGTTTTAAATCACATAGGACGCTGGAACTCTTTCGTTTTTGTCAGACCAATATCAGAACTGAAGCTTAGAAGTCGATTCGACCCCAGAACTCTCATCCAAGTGCCAGCAGAGCATGGCAGAACATTTCAGCGTAAAAAAAAAACATTTTTGCAGCGTTTTAAATCACATAGGACGCTAGAACTCTTTCGTTTTTGTCAGACCAATATCGGAACTAAAGCTTAGAAGTCGATTCGACCCCAGAACTCTTATCCAAGTGCCAGCAGAGCATGGCAGAACATTTCAGCAGAAAAACTTTTTTTGCAGCGTTTTACACCACATGGGACGCTGGAACTCTTTCGTTTTTGTCAGACCAATATCAAAACTGAAGCTTAGAAGTCGATTCGACCCCAGAACTCTTATCCAAATGCCAGCAGAGCATGGCAGAACATTTCAGCAGAAAAACTTTTTATGCAGCGTTTCAAACCTCATGGGACGCTGGAACTCTTTCGTTTTTGTCAGATCAATATCAGAACTGCAGTCAAGAACTCAATTCGACCCCAGAACTCTTATCCAAGTGCCAGCAGAGCATAGCAGAACATTTCAGCAGAAAAAATTTGGATGAGAGTTCTGGGGTCGTATCGACTTCTAAGCTTCAGTTCTGATATTGGTCTGACAAAAACGAAAGAGTTCTAGCGTCCTATGAGATTTAAAACGCTGCAAAACAATTTTTTTTTTACGCTGAAATGTTCTGCCATGCTCTGCTGGCACTTGGACGAGAGTTCTGGGGTCGAATTGAGTTCTTGACTGCAGTTCTGATATAGATCTGACAACAACGAAAGAGTTCCAGCGTCCCATGAGGTTTGAAACGCTGCATAAAAAGTTTTTCTGCTGAAATGTTCTGCCATGCTCTGCTGGCATTTGGATAAGAGTTCTAGGGTCGAATCGACTTCTAAGCTTCAGTTTTGATATTGGTCTGACAAAAACGAAAGAGTTCCAGCGTCCCATGTGGTGTAAAACGCTGCAAAAAAAGTTTTTCTGCTGAAATGTTCTGCTATGCTCTGCTGGCATTTGGATAAGAGTTATGGGTTTGAATCGAGTTCTTGACTGCAGTTCTGATATTGGTCTGACAAAAACGAAAGAGTTCCAGCGTCCTATGTGGTGTAAAACGCTGCAAAAAAAGTTTTTCTGCTGAAATGTTCTGCCATGCTCTGCTGGCACTTGGATGAGAGTTCTGGGGTCGAATCGACTTCTAAGCTTCAGTTCTGATATTGGTCTGACAAAAACGAAAGAGTTCCAGCGTCCTATGTGATATAAAACGCTGCAAAAAATATTTTTTTCCTCTGAAATGTTCTGCCATGCTCTGCTGGCACTTGGATGAGAGTTCTGGGGTCGAATCGACTTCTAAGCTTTAGTTCTGATATTGGTCTGACAAAAACGAAATGTTCCAGCGTCCTATGTGATTTAAAACGCTGCCAAAAATATTTTTTTACTCTGAAATGTTCTGCCATGCTCTGCTGGCACTTGGATGAGAGTTCTGGGGTCGAATCGACTTCTAAGCTTTAGTTCCGATATTGGTCTGACAAAAACGAAAGAGTTCTAGCGTCCTATGTGATTTAAAACGCTGCAAAACAATTTTTTTTTTACGCTGAAATGTTCTGCCATGCTCTGCTGGCACTTGGACGAGAGTTCTGGGGTCGAATTGAGTTATTGACTGCAGTTCTGATATTGATCTGACAAAAACGAAAGAGTTCCAGCGTCCCATGAGGTTTGAAACGCTGCATAAAAAGTTTTTCTGCTGAAAAGTTCTGCCATGCTCTGCTGGCATTTGGATAAGAGTTCTGGGGTCGAATCGACATCTAAGCTTTAGTTCCGATATTGGTCTGACAAAAACGAAAGAGTTCTAGCGTCCTATGTGATTTAAAACGCTGCAAAAAATATTTTTTACGCTGAATTGTTCTGCCATGCTCTGCTGGCACTTAGATGAGAGTTCTGGGGTCGAATCGAGTTCTTGACTGCAGTTCTGATATTGGTCTGACAGAAACGAAAGAGTTCCAGCGTCCCATGTGGTGTAAAACGCTGCAAAAAAAGTTTTTCTGCTGAAATGTTCTGCTATGCTCTGCTGGCACTTGGATAAGAGTTCTGGGGTCGAATCGACTTCTAAACTTCAGGTCTGAATTTGGTCTGACAAAAACGAAAGAGTTCCAGCGTCCTATGTGATTTAAAACGCTGCAAAAAATATTTTTTTACTCTGAAATGTTCTGCCATGCTCTGCTGGCACTTGGATGAGAGTTCTGGGGTCGAATCGACTTCTAAGCTTTAGTTCCGATATTGGTCTGACAAAAACGAAAGAGTTCTAGCGTCCTATGTGATTTAAAACGCTGCAAAAAAAGTTTTTTTTTACGCTGAAATGTTCTGCCATGCTCTGCTGGCACTTGAACGAGAGTTCTGGGTTTGAATCGAGTTCTTGACTGCAGTTCCGATATTGGTCTGACAAAAACGAAAGAGTTCCAGCGTCCCATGTGGTTTGAAACGCTGCAAAAAAAAGTTTTTCTGCTGAAATGTTCTGCCATGCTCTGCTGGCACTTGGATAAGAGTTCTGGGGTCGAATCGACTTCTAAGCTTTAGTTTCGATATTGGTCTGACAAAAACGAAATAGTTCTAGCGTCCTATGCGATTTAAAACGCTGCAAAAAAAGTTTTTTTTCTTACGCTGAAAAGTTCTGCCATGCTCTGCTGGCACTTGGACGAGAGTTCTGGGTTTGAATCGAGTTCTTGACTGCAGTTCTGATATTGGTCTGACAAAAACGAACGAGTTCCAGCGTCCCATGTGGTGTAAAACGCTGCAAAAAAAGTTTTTCTGCTGAAATGTTCTGCTATGCTCTGCTGGCACTTGGATAAGAGTTCTGGGGTCGAATCGACTTCTAAGCGTCAGGTCTGAATTTGGTCTGACAAAAACGAAAGAGTTCCAGCGTCCTATGTGATTTAAAACGCTGCAAAAAAAGTTTTTTTTTTTACGCTGAAATGTTCTGCCATGCTCTGCTGGCACTTGGACGAGAGTTCTGGGGTCGAATCGACTTCTAAGCTTTAGTTCCGATATTGGTCTGACAAAAACGAAAGAGTTCTAGCGTCCTATGTGATTTAAAACGCTGCAAAAAAAGTTTTTTTTACGCTGAAATGTTCTGCCATGCTCTGCTGGCACTTGGATGAGAGTTCTGGGGTCGAATCGACTTCTAAGCTTTAGTTCCGATATTGGTCTGACAAAAACGAAAGAGTTCTAGCGTCCTATGTGATTTAAAACGCTGCAAAAAATATTTTTTACGCTGAATTGTTCTGCCATGCTCTGCTGGCACTTGGATGAGAGTTCTGGGTTTGAATCGAGTTCTTGACTGCAGTTCTGATATTGGTCTGACAAAAACGAAAGAGTTCCAGCGTCCCATGTGGTGTAAAACGCTGCAAAAAAAGTTTTTCTGCTGAAATGTTCTGCTATGCTCTGCTGGCACTTGGATAAGAGTTCTGGGGTCGAATCGACTTCTAAGCGTCAGGTCTGAATTTGGTCTGACAAAAACGAAAGAGTTCCAGCGTCCTATGTGATTTAAAACGCTGCAAAAAAAGTTTTTTTTTTACGCTGAAATGTTCTGCCATGCTCTGCTGGCACTTGGACGAGAGTTCTGGGGTCGAATCGACTTCTAAGCTTTAGTTCCGATATTGGTCTGACAAAAACGAAAGAGTTCTAGCGTCCTATGTGATTTAAAACGCTGCAAAAAAAGTTTTTTTTTACGCTGAAATGTTCTGCCATGCTCTGCTGGCACTTGGACGAGAGTTTTGGGGTCGAATCGAGTGTTAGGCTTCAGTTTTTATATTGATCTGACAAAAACGAAAGAGATCCAGTGTTTTATTTGATTAGAAACTCAAATTTTTTTTTTTTTACATTTAAAACGTTCCGACATGATATGCTGGCACTTGGACGAGAGTTTTGGAGTCAAATTGAGTTCTTGGCTGTAGTTCTAATACGATTATATGGAAAACAGAAGAGTTCCAGCATTTTAAATAATTTGAAACTATGAAAATAGTATTTGTCGACCTTATGAACTTTTATAGCAGATAATTTAGTAAATATACCATTTTCACGGCAAAAACGCCAGCACTATTCTTAAAAAGTATCAGGAACTATAGAACACAGCTGCATGCGAAAAGAACTCACATTTTTTTTCAGTTTGCTGTAAAATGATCTGCCACGGGAAGTTAGCAGATCATTTTGAAAAAAAAAAATCTCGGCAAAAACGCCAGAACTATTCTTAAAAAGTATCAGGAACTGTAGAACTCAGCTGCATGCGATAAGAACTCACATTTTTTTTTGATCTGCTGGACAATGATCTGCTAAGTTCACAAACATATAATTTTTGAAATCAGTCCAGCAGTTTTGGAGCCTATTCGTTACAAACAAACAAATCTTTTCTATTTATAATATTATTGTAGATAACACCCTTAGTACACTCCTGTGTTCTGTATTCTATAAAATAACCGCCTCAATAACTGAGGATTTCGTCAATTCAATATCTATTAGATATAGAGAAGTTTCGCATAGTTTTAAGTTAATTTAACCATGTTATGTAATTACTTGAATAACTTGAACCCATCGAACTTTACTAAACTAATAAATTCAAACCGAAATTGATAGAAACTGATTTATCCAGGTATTATTAGTATTGAAGTGTTTTGTATTTGTATAAAGTAGGAATTTTGTATTTATTATTGACCGTCGATTTTTTTAACTTCTTGACAGTTGTCCATTAAGAGGATAGGGTACCGGGGGCTCTCCCATACAAACGTAGTCGACTGTTTTCTCCCTGGATAATGACACTAGAGCAAATATTTTTGTTGCTTAAAACTTATAACTGCCATGTCCATGCCCCTATGTTTCGTTTTATTTTTATTTTTTGTTATTTAAATCTTAATTTCTATGATAATTAGAAAATGAAAAAAAGAATCATAGTCATGGCAGTTATAGGTTTGATGGCACAAAAATATTTGTGCTAGTGTCATTATCCAGGGAGGAAACAATCGACTACATTTGTATGGAGAGAGCGCTGGTAACCTTTCACCTTAAGTATTGTGTACCGTTCGTGTCTTGTCATCAACAAAAAAATAATTGATAATTTCTTTTGTAAAATGTAACATTTGTATACATATTTAAATGCAAAAAACGACATTGTAAAATTATCTACCATTTCCAGACCATTTCCAACATATTTCATATTTAATTGTTACACCTAACGATATTCGAATTGACTAATTCTGAATTAAAATTATTCGGACAAACTCGAACTTAACTTAAAGCTTCAAATAATAATAAATTAAAAATTTGGTTAAGCACTCCCTTGCTCACCGTATTTTTATTCATATGTAATTTATTCTAAATCGCAATTTGTCGAGACTTTGGAAAGTGGGTTTCTCAGGGACGGGTCGCTCCGGCACTAACCCTGTTATTCTGTTATAATAGCTTAGTATAGATAAACTACTCTGGAATTTATATTTTTTAACTGCAAAGATATAATCCATAATCCACAACTCGATAGGCTAAAGAACCCAATTTTTCCTCCGCAAACACTTGACCTTTCCACAACTGGGCATCTCACCTTTTTCAATCTTAAGCGAAAAAGCGATTGTTTTGCTAAATTTCCAAACTCTTCCTCTTACCTATTGTTTTCTTAGGACTGGGTAATCTACTCAGGACGTTGATTTAAAGTGCTTTATAATTATGCGTTTTGTATTAAAATGTGTTGGAAAGTATTGGTTTTTTGATCGGATTTGATGTTACTCAGTGACGGTGTAAAGTAACCAACCCTACTTAGAACTTTTATTTTCTTCTTACTAACTTAATTCAAGTTATATTTCGACCCACTTATCATATCCTACCTATATATTTTCTACTGAAATCTTTTTAATAATAATTAGTTTCTTGATCCTTGCCATCAAAAAATAAATAATCATTTTTTTAAATTCACACAGTTGTAACTATTTTCCCGGGTGTCAATCAAGTTTTTATTTCCTCGATGTTTCGACTATGTTGCAATAGTTAAAGCCACAAGGAAACTTACTTTTATTTATTAAAAAATACGCCATTAACTATCGAGAAAAAAGTATCAAAGAAAATATACGTGACGAATAATAAATCGAAACCTAGGCCTTTTTCAGTGTATTTAAAATAATAAATAGTCCGTTTTGGTGTAAAAAACCACGCGAAAATACAAATTTTAGTATTCCAAAGAACACAAAATTTAGTATTCCAGTTGCGTAAAAAAACAATCATCTGTCCAAGCAATCCAACAGTAAATATCTCACTTCAGTAATAAAGTCTGGAATTATATATTTTCCACAGACAAAGAGACAATCAGCGTTCGTAAACATAGCGGCAAATGAAAGAAACCTATTCTTTTCAGTTTACTGCCGGATGTTGTGCCGGACATTCGTGCTTTTAGGGCAAATACAGACTACTGTCTAAACGGTCGGCCGACTGCTAGCCAACCGGGACCGTCATATTTGTGAAACAAAAAAAACAAGTGAACAACCGTCATCCTGCCTTTACTCGCGAATGCCCTCGTTTATTTAGGGGTCTTTGATTCACGAGCGTATAGCTATCTTCTAGGAAAGCCTGTTAAATCTTAGATCACATCATTACTTACCATCGTGAGAGATAATGGTCAACCACTGAACTACCTATGTAATAAAAACAATCTAGAAATTAAATACAGAAGAAAATGACCCAAAAAAGAATACGTGTGTTGTCCCAAATAGGATGACATATTCAGCTAAGAGCCACAGTCTAGCATGGTTGACTGCGGCGCATCCAGATCCACCCGGCTTCATACGTAGAGTCGTGATTAAAATGCTTTCCATGGAATTATTTCATTTGGCGCTCCTAGATTTGTTGGTTAAAGCACTGCTATAGTGAAACGGGGATCATAGGTTCAAATCCCATAGAAATAATGATTTTTTGAAGACATTTAAATTTTCCAGTTTCGTGTTTAACTCTATACCAATTTTCGACTATCGACCGATGCCAAAGTTTAGTCTACCGTGTGTGTTCACCCTTACCCTACAATTTGTACAAAAAGGTCCTCATAATTTGGAACATTTGAACTGAAAGTTAAGTGACTCGACAAATGGGTATCTCTATTTGTGGTACCTAAATGACTACATTTATTATTGAATTGTCTTTGATGAAACGATTCGTGACGAAAACTTTTATTTACTTTTTCTGTGTTTTAGAAATGTTTGTTTTAATATAACATAGGTACCTACTTAAGAGGATTATAAACCGCGTACTTGTCTATCATCTATACATATAAAATGCTTTGTCCTGACTGATTGACGGATCAATGCACAGCCTAAACCACTGATCGTAGAGACCTGAAACTTAGAGGATGTGTTCTTTGTATGACGTAGGCATCCGATAAGAAAGGATTTCTACCCTTTAGGGGGCGAATAGGGGGGCAAATTTTGTATCGGTCAATGTGATTCTGTGGTCCAAACTACTTCAAATTTTCGACTTCTACGCGGACGAAGTCGCGGGCAAGAGCTAGTACATATATACACAGAAATAGCTCTCCTTATATTGTCTCACCTATGTGCTCTGATATTCGTACAGGAAAACGTATTTTATTAGAACATTTTTTTTTGTATATATTGGGGTTAAATTGAATTGAAGTTGTATGAATTATCCAGAAAGCGTAAATAGCATTGTTCAAATTACTGCATTGCAATATCATTATCAAGAATATATTTTTTGTAATCGAAATGTAATCGGAATAATATTGCAATGTAATTTAAACAATGTTTACGAGAATTGGCCTTCAGATTAGATATAAAGGCCAAAAAATGGTACAATGCGTAATGAATGTAAACTAAAGGAATTCTCTCTTGTTTCAGTATGTTGTACAGATCTCTTCCAGTCTACTTCTTGATGCTGGGTGCTGCCTTCTGCGCACCGGAACACATGCCAGATCATGAACCTCCAGCCGGCCCACATGCAGACATCGACCTGGGCAAGCGCGCCTACAGCTACGTATCGGAGTATAAGCGCTTACCCGTTTATAACTTTGGATTGGGCAAGCGGTAAGTAGTCACATTTGACTTAGCCTATTATAGGTCATTTCTAGACTATCTTGGACCGTGGACTAGCGCTTATACTAATATCGATCTAAGCAAGTAAGCCTACACCTTCGTGGCAGAAAACTTGCCCTTTTCAACTTTGGATTGGGCAAGATATAATACAGAAAGAATTAGCCCTTGACAATATAATGGCGAGACAAACCAAATCACAAAACGCATGACGGTATGATTTTTTTCGGATTCAATGTATAAAAACAAGAAACTTTAATAGCTGATTATTATGAAACCATTTTTAACCAACTTACATTTCAGTTGGATGATAGATGTTTTCATTTTCATTATGGGACCTATTATTTACAATAAAATTCCTTTGACAATAAGAAACATTAATGACAATAAAAGATTCAAAACCGCACTCAATGGCTTTCTTGTTGAAAAAGTATACTATGATTTGAGAGACTTTTTGAATGATAAGCTAAATAATATTTAGATTGTATGATTTTTGACATTAATTTATTATTGCTTATTTTGTATTTGAAATCTATATGTAACTCTAAAATCAATAAGGACATAAATTTTTATTTTTTGAATTTGACATTTTTATTTATTTTATTTATTTGGACTTAACTAACATTTATAATTTGATAACCTTATTTTTTATGTAATTTTCATTGACGTAACTGATTGATTATTAAGCACATTCGGATATATTGCACTTTTGTTTTAATTGATATTTTGTATAATAATAGAATAGCAAAATGTTCATATGCCTATTAAGGTGAATCGTGGAGGTGTCAACTTTATTGTATTCTGTTAAGATCTTTGTATTTAACCCATGATTATGAAATAAATGAATTATGAATTATGAATTATGTCATCCAACTGAAACTTTCTTGCAGATAATTTATAATGACCCAAAAATACAGCATACTGAACAAACATAATAATTTTAAGGTTTAGGTTGAGGGCTCCCATTTCCGCATTTAGGCATCATCCTGCCCATTGCGCGTGATCTTTGACTGGTACTCCAACCAACCCAGAATCCTCCTCTTCAGGAGGACTCCTTCTCGTACGTTTCTTGGAATATTGTTGGGTTGCCAAGTATGTCGGCCCGGTATGCAGCTAGGCCCTGGCACTCCAGGATTGCGTGAAAGATGGTCTCTTCGTCAAACAGACACGCTCTGCAGAGCGGGCTGTTATAAGTTATATTAATAAAGTTTATTCTCTCACAGGTCAAGCCCGCAGTATGCATTCGGATTAGGGAAGAGATCAGTTGATGCTCAGTTACCTGAACATCAAGATGATGATTTGATCAGTGACTTAGATCCGGCTGCACTCGACGCTCTCTTCGAAAGATATGAGGACGAATCAGGTAAGGAGGTTCACTAGATGATTTCAGGGTTTATTAACAATCATTGAAATGATATAAATATTTTTTTAAACCGGCCAAGTGCGAGTCGATCTCGTGCATGCTTTGTGTGGGAATACTGCAGATTGAGAGCTCCACTTATTTTTTTTTGTTTTTAGTATTTGTTGTTATAGCGGCAACAGATTTTTGATGTATTTACATCTCTGTGAAAATTTCAACTGTCTAGTTATTACAGTTCATGAGATACAGCTTGGTGACAGACAGACAGACAGTGAAGTCTTGGTAATAGGGTACCGTTTTTACCTTTTGGGTACGGAGCACTATAAAGTGTAACTTTCATAGGACTTATAAATATATATTACTTCGTAAAGGCCAGGGCGAGTGGGCCAATAAAATTTGAACTTATCATTATATTATTAAAAACAAACAAATAGACAAACTTTCAGATTTATGTTATTAGTTAGGATTTGGATTTATATTCACATGGATAAATTACTATCGTAAAAGTTGTTTTACAGCAATGTAACTGACAAGGAGTTAAACTTTGTTCTAAGTTACACTGAACTCGTGTTTATAGAAAGTTATAAAAGTGAATAACTGTCAAAACAAATAATTAGCTGAACTTTAAAAGAAAATAAAAAATATTTAACATTAGGCACAGTGAAATGGAAAAAAAAACTTTTAAGCTATTGCATAGCTTTTATCGGGGGATTTGAGCGCGGCGACCGAATCAAGAAATTCCGTAATGAAAATAAAACCTAACACCCCCCACTCCGCCTACTATGTGGCTTGGTCGAGCGTTCGCTTAACGTTTATGTATATGGTACGACTGTACGAAGCTCGCACGATGCAATAGCTTTACCGCGCCGTAGTACCACACGTTCCCTTTTCAATAAAAAAAATAAATCGGACTTTAAATTATCATAAAGTTCGATTTATTTTTTTTATTGAAAAGGGTATTTAAAACCTATCTTCATTTGAAGCCAGTTATGAAATTCTGGAAAAATATTATTTAAATATATTTTAAACGTCAAACGGTGCAAAGGAAAATGAGCCTAAAGGTTGTAGAGCGTTAGTAACCACGTACTGTACCCACTAAAAATATTGCTTTATGTTCAAAATTAATCATTGTACATTAAGACACTGATTCCCTCAGGGAGATTTGCGGAACTACTAAAAAGGTTGAGGGGGATTTATAGTAAATTCTAATCAAATTCCATTTCCCCCCCCCCTGACGGGGATTGGCTCAGGGGAAAAATTGGAATAACCCATAGAGTTGAATGGGAAATAGTATTCACTCCCGCTTTATTCCATTCTTATCAAATCGTATTCACAATTAAAAACTTGTTTCAGGTTATGAGAAGCGCGCACGACCTTACAGCTTCGGTTTGGGCAAGCGCTTCGTCGACGAAGACACTTCTGAAGAGAAACGCGCTCGTATGTACGACTTTGGGCTTGGCAAGCGACTTCCGCTTTACAATTTCGGTTTGGGCAAGCGAGCGCGGTCTTATAACTTCGGATTGGGCAAGCGACTCAGCAGCAAGTTCAACTTTGGCTTGGGGAAGCGACAACGGGACATGCACCGATTTAGTTTCGGCCTGGGCAAGCGATCAACTGATAATGTGGCTGATGATATTGACAACCTTTATGAAGTCTAAATTTTGTTGTTTTGTATTGAAAGTTTAGTGGAATAAATTTTGATTGTTCTTGTACTTATTTTCTGGTTATGAATACAATAGCATAGATCAAAAATGGTATATAGATGAACAAAAAATTCCCTTATTTATATTTAGTCAATTTAATCATCTAGAAAGCACCGACGCTACTTTTTTTACTTTACATAGAGACAAAAAGAGTTTCATCTTTTTTTTAGCAAAAAATAATAATGTTTGGATCACGATAAAAAAGGTAAAATTAAAATATTATTTAAGAAAAAAAATCTCTTATCGTTTTTTTTTTCGTAAAAACACCTTATATTTTTTCTCTAATTCTTTATTACCCACAACACCAACTGCGCAACGTTTCAAAAGGATGCATTAGGTTTCATAAGTTTTGTAACAGAAAGCGTTAATAAAATACACGTACGCTATTTACTAAATAGAGGTTTTATCTATACACCATTGATGATCTATAAAAAAGTCAATTTATTTTCAAAGATCTCTGATGAAATTGTTAATCTTTTCCTTAAAAAATATTAGTTGTAGCATTTGTAAATATGTATTATCGTTTCTTTTATGAAAATACCAGCCAATTTTCATAAAAGAAAACATTTTCGCCTTCTTTTTGTTTTAGAACTATTTATTCCACATTCTCTTTCAAAAAATGAAATAATTTTAAGAACTCGAACTGGATTTTAGTATTTTAATTTTTTTTTACTTTATTCCAATAAATTGATGTTGATTAGGCCTAATAAATTAAATCAAAATTATAATGCAATTATTATACGTACTTTTATTAAGAAGCTATCTGGTGCAGATCCAATCCGACATATCTCCCAGAACGAATTTCTGCCAAAAAAAAAAAAAGAGTTTTTATTCCGAGCCCTTTAGTCATTGTCTCTCTCGCAATTTAAAAAATCACAGATGTGCGAAAGGGACAAACCACATTACCCGACCTCAAAAGAAGGTTCTCATTAACTTGACGACCCAGTTGGCACAATGGTCACCATGCCGGACTGCCAAACATAGGGTTACGGGTTCGATTTCCGCCTCAGACAAGTATTTATGCTTAGATATTTGTCTGTGGTTTGGTTGTTTCTATGTATTATAAGTATATATTTACAAAAGAAAAGTATATAAGTAGTATATCCGTAATCTAGCACCCATAACACAAGTCTAGTTACTTAGCTTGGGGCTAGATGGCGATGTGTGGAATGTCCTGCAATCTTTATTTATTTTTATCCATCTAGGGTTTATTAAAACTTTATGAATAAAGGGGGGTTTATTTTGACAGCTGCACCAGATTAGTCTCTAAGTCATAGTATATTCATGTTGGTATAATAAATATATAAGTAGTCGTATTAATTTTGTAAAATTGTTAGAACTCTATAATAGTCAACTAAATATTTTGATAAAAGGATATTGCCTCATTTAGTATGGACGCTGTCCCAAACAAAACACTACGACGTGGTGTACCTCATTTCATTCAACAAAGGACAATATAATTATTTTAATTTATTACAGTCTTATTACAGTGTATTATTAACCTCTTTTCGTATAGTGATGTGCATAAAGATGTAAAACGTTTCATAAAATAGTTATGACTATGCGAGTTCTATCACTTTCATAGTACGAGACGTAGTATTGATGACGATATATCTCGGTTCCACTGGGTGGGTTTTTTTTGCTGCCATAACATAAAATGGAGTACTTATCAAGACTTTTCAAATGAGGTACGACACATCTTAGTGTTTTGTTTGGGACGCTATGCGGCATTATCCTTTGTAATTTAAATTATTTTGTCGTAGAACAATCATAAAGTTCCGATGTACTTACTTACTTTGAACCATAACTTAAAATTTAAATATGCCTATTTAATTTATCATCTTTTTGAAAAAAAATCTATTATTCTTGCATTAATATCAAATAGTTATTAGGACCTATGATAAACTTATACAACTATTTTCCTTTAATATTATGTTCTATGCTTTATAAACCTTCCATTAATATCCCTAATAAATCAAAATATCACTGTTATTTTTTTATGCAATCGAAACTTTATGATACTAAGTAGCGTTTAAGTGAGTTATAAGTTTCTCTTAAGACTTTAAGTGTTGTTTAACTTAATATAATCAATAAACGATTGACTTAAATTGAAACAAATAATAGAAAATTGCATCATTTTACTGTTATTTTTAGTAAACCCTTCCTATTTCCTCTCAATATGTATTCAGTACATTATTAAGATAAGGTAGGTATTTCTTTAAAACATATTTTACTTATTTTATTAAACATATTTTACATAGGTATAGTAGTAGTTTGACATGAAAACAGGAATTCCTGTGTGAAATTAAATTTGGTTAAAAAACATAGTCATAGTTTGGTTTGATCTTTGAAACAAGTGGACCGATTTTAATAATTAGTAGCAGCGCTCCGCGGTTTCACCCCCGTAACTCCTGATCCCGTGGGAATTTCGGGATAAAAAGTAGCCTATAGCCTTCCTCGATAAATGGACTATCCAACACAAATAGATTTTTTCAATTCGAACCAGTAGTTCCTGAGATTAGCGCGTTCAAACAAACAAACAAACAAAGAAACTCTTCAGCTTTATAATATTAGTATAGATTAAACTGAAATCTACATTACCGAAAGTGATAAAGGTTACAGAAACTGCTAAACTGATTTTGATTGAAACTGGTTTGTATGGAGAGAGCGCCGGTACCCTTTCACCTTAAAACTGCGCAGATAACTATTATATTATGCCGTAATCATCCGCTAAAAAAGGATTTTGAAAAATTTAACTCTAAAAGCTTAATCGATATAGTTACATCATGTATCCTTAGAAAAATGATAATTTAATATCAAGATTTTAAAATTTGAACCTATACATAAAAAATCCACAAAAGTTATTTTTCTAGTAACCACATTAACGTATTTTAAATTTTTTTGTATTGAAGTCAAAATAGTTATCTTTGGTAACAAATTAAATCTTAATGTATGAATAACCGCTAGTTTTGTCCTAAAAACAGGCCTCTATTTGTTGGCATCGACAAACAATGGCCCAAACAAAGGCGTCTGCTCTCTATGTCCTATTAACTGAATCGTAGATAATATTAACAGGGCTAATACGGTTGCATGACTAACTTTTGGGCGATGACGGTACTAAACTATGCTGACGTCGTCGTTGAGATGATGAAGAAGAATAGCAACAACAATCGACTACAAAAGAAAAAACAGAAACCCCTTTTCAAAATCTATACACGGTGTAACAAGGGGGGTGGATCATAGGTTGCTACAACCCCCTATCCTAAAAACTACTGGCTTTCGTGAAGAATAAACCCTGAAAATTTCATTCGGCTAGAACTAGGGCATCATGTTGAAAAATGTACTTGATAGTATAAAAAGTACCGTGTATATTATCAAGACGGAAACATTTTTTGGTATTTAATTAGTTTTTATGTCCGAAACTACTGGACCGATTTAAATGAAACTTGATATAACGATACATTCATTCATTGGAAATAACATAGGCTACTTTTTGTCCTGATATTCTCACGGGATTCTCGTTACGTAGGCGAAACCGCGGAGCGCTGCTAGTTACTTAAATAAACCTAAAAACAAATCAATCAAAATGAACCACACTTCAATTTATTCAAAGATACCACTGAATTGTAAAAATAATAGGCACAAAAAAAGCTTTTGATCATTTCATCGAAAAGGCATTGGAGAAAAAACTTCGAATTGGAAAAACGAACGAGGTAAAAAGATTTCACTGTGATAAATTCATTGTTATTACACGACTGCGAGGTGGTTTTTAAAAACCCTTTAAGATATTATCTTACATTATAGAATATCTGATTGATAGGTATTTTTAGAATGTAACTAGCAAACCCGGTGAACTCCGTTTCGCCACCAGATTTTCCTGAATTTTCTTTGCTATAAACCTCACGGAGCCCGAGACCTTTCCAACGAATGCAAAACAGTGGAAATCGGTTCGTGCGTTCTGGAGTTATAGCGTCAGGAAGGAAAACCCGACTTATTTTTATTTATTTGATTAACATCTCAGAATCCAAACGCTGGAAGCCGTTGGACGCAGAGGGTATGCGATCGATCGGTTTGAAAGGCATATGTTCAGCAGTGAACATCCTGTGGCTGATATGGTGATGAAATTTAAATTATTCCTAATGCGGCTTGTTCCATTTAATGCTGTTTGCTTATTGAGCAGATGCCGATATAAACTAATACCAACATATTACTTATCATGTTTCCAACTGATTTCCAATCAGGGAACAGGTTAAGATTGACTTCAGGCTTCTAAAGGTTTTTTTCCTATAATTAAAGTGAATTAGTGACAGATTCATAACCTAATCTGCAGCTTAAGAGGAAAGGGTATCGGGGGATCTCTCCATACAAACGTAGTCGGCTGTTTCCTCCCTGGATAATGACACTAAAGCAAATATTTTGTTGCATAAAACTTATAACTGCCATGACCATACCACTATGTTTTCTTTTTTTTTTGTTAAATTTTAATTTCTATGATAATTAGAAAATGAAAAAACCAAAACATAGGAGCATAGTCTTGACAGTTATAGGTTTTATGGCACAAAAATATTTGTGCTAGTGTCATTGTCCAGGGCGGAGACGGATGGAGAGAGCGCCGGTACCCTTTCACCTTAATTTGAAATTTTGCACATCTATAGTTCGTAGAATTTTGCACAGACCTTGCTTTAGTATAGAACCAATCTACATATGGTAGAACACAAAAGAGAGTTTTGAAAGTTTCTACGTGATCAGGAATTTTTGTATCGGAGTACCTCCTTTTTACCCGACCCGACACGACTCCCGAAAAGGGAAAGTTTTGTCCTTGGCCCGTATGTACCATGTTCATTTCGCATATCTTCTAACCTACTTATCATAATTTGACAAATGAGGTAACGTTAGAAGCATCTTGTTGAGTCGTCAGTCGGTTAAATATACGGATTCCTCTTATTTCTATCTATTAATAAAAAGAAAATAAAATGGAAAAAGTGTCAGCACAGCTTGAAAGCTCCGTCCATCACGAAGTACCTACCTACGCGTGAAATGTAAGTACTTATACCTTAATAATGGTAGAAATGTATTGTGCTAATGTTGTGATTATAATGCATTGTAAGGGGAATCCTCTCTTGGGAGCGGAAAAAGTGACGTCACGTTCGTTAATAAATAAATAAATAAATATTTCAGGACATTCCACACATCGCCATCTAGCCCCAAGCTAAGTAACTAGACTTGTGTTATGGGTGCTAGATTACGGATATACTACTTATATACTTTTATTTTGTAAATATATACTTATAATACATAGAATCGCCATCTAGCCCCAAGCTAAGTTACTAGACTTGTGTTATGGGTGCTAGATTACGGATATACTACTTATATACTTTTCTTTTGTAAATATATACTTATAATACATAGAATCGCCATCTAGCCCCAAGCTAAGTAACTAGACTTGTGTTATGGGTGCTAGATTACGGATATACTACTTATATATTTTTATTTTGTAAATATATACTTATAATACATAGAATCGCCATCTAGCCCCAAGCTAAGTTACTAGACATGTGTTATGGGTGCTAGATTACGGATATACTAATTATATACTTTTACTATAATTTTACTAATTAGAAACAACCAGACCACAGACAAATATCTAAGCATAAATACTTGTCTGAGGCGGAAATCGAACCCGCAACCCTGTGTTTGGCAGTCCGGCATGGTGACCATTGTGCCAACTGGGTCGTCATAAATGTTAATGTTAGTCAAACTTGCTGTATGTCGGTCGGTAAGGTGTTTGGATTCGACGCTGCTTACAGTAAGGCTATTCCATATTTTTAACCCCCGATGCAAAAACGACGGGGTGTTCTAAGTTTGACGTGTATATGTGTGTGTTTGTGTGTGTCTGTGGCATCGTAGCTCCCGAACGGATGAACCGATTTTGATTTAGTTTTTTTTGTTTGAAATGTGAATTAGTCGGGAGTGTACTTAGCTATGTTTTTCTTGTTTAGCTTCGACAGTTTACGATTATTGCTCATATTTCAAAAAGTTTTAGACTTAGTAATAAAAGGTGAAATGTGGTTCACTTCACCATCCACGTCAGTGGTTTATGTATGAACAATTTTATCATGTTACCCGTTGTTTGTGCTTCAAACCTAATAAAGATTTTGCAGGTTTAGCTTCTGATTCCTAAAATCTATTATTAAAGTAAAATTATACTTACTTTGTTTAGAAATGTTTTTTATTTAATGTCTATCGCTTTTGATTTCTAATAATATTATAATGAAGATTTTTTTCTTCCAGTTATTTTCTTCTAAGTAATTTTGTTGAAATATCCGCGAGATGATAACCAAGATCTTGCTTGCATCTGTCTTTCTTGACATGTATATTCTCTATCAACCCGATGCGGGCGCTTTCACAAATCTCTCAACGCATGTAAAACGAATTATTTTATTCTAATCGGATTTATTTTATACCTTTGTCACATTATGTGATAAAAACCTAAGAAAACACGTTCGGTTCTTAACATCACCACGCACCGCTATAAAGATTATCCTTATAATTCACTAGGTAAAGAATTTCACGTGACGTTTTTTGTATGAAGTAACATTTTTATTTAAGTAAGTTCCTAGTCACAGTATATTAATCTGAAAGGAGGTATAACTTTTTTTACCGTGACTTAGGTCTTAAATACCTACTTTCGAAGAATCTGTGTTCGAAGATGAATCGCATCCAAAACTTAAAACGAATTTGATGTTTTATTAACGAACTTAAAAAAAGAAGGTGGGTACTCTTCGTCCATCTTAGGTACTCAATTCGTTGCGGTTTCTTTATTTATTTATATTTAGACGACCCAGTTGGCACAATAGTTACCATGCCGGACTGCCAAACGCAGGGTTGCGGGTTCGATTCCCGCCTCAGACAAGTATTTATGCTTAGATATTTGTCTGTGGTCTGGTTGTTTCTATGTATTATAAGTATATATTTACAAAAGAAAAGTATTTAAGTAGTATATACGTTGTCTAGCACCCATAACACAAGTCTAGTTACTTACCTTGGGGCTAGATGGCGATGTGTGGAATGTCCTGCAATATTTATTTATTTATATAAAATAAATTATCATACAAAATCCGATGGTTCCGACGCGATTCGGAACTTTTAAAAAAGCAACGATAATTTATAATGTCAAAAAAATCATGATAGTCGCGACGCAATTCGGTGTTCGTATAAAATCACACACAAATAGATTAATTCCAATTGTAATGATTCAGATACGATTCGTCGAAAGTCGCGAATTAGACCCCCTTACCTTGCTGGTTAAGCAACGCCGGGCGTTCATTGATTCATTGAGAGAAAGGCTACTTTATATCCCGATATTCCCATGGGATCACGAGTTACGCGAGTGAAACCGCGTGGCGCAGCAAGTACTTACTATTTAAACACAATCTCATAGAACCGTTTATTAATCGTATGTATGCTATATTAAAGTAGTACAAACACTGTGCTTTTCATTGCGAATAATACATAAAATTCTTCCTAATAACGAGAGTGAATGAGAGTCGAGAGACTCCATACTACCTGATCCTCTTACAAGGTTGGGACCAAAGAGGTTATACATTATGTTAGTGTTTTTGTTTTTGCTAGCATGGTCATACGTCGCTTTGACTATTTTCGTCTTTATATTTATTTTATTAAATAAGAAGATATCTTGAACTAAATATATCTACTTGAATTCGAACTAAATACGAAACTCTGGTAGTATGCATGAGCCCTGCGAAGCCATAATTCTTATTCTTTGGTGTTACCTAAAGCAAAGTTTTACCTAAAGCAAGGTTTTTGAAGTTCCTGATACTGGCTACAAGCACATTGCACAAGCCGTGCGAAGCCATAATTTGACATGACAGCTGTCAGTGAAAGCGATTCTCCCTAGGGCTGAAAGTTTTTCTTTCTACAAGCTCTTCAGGCACCTTTAGACCTACTTTCGGAGTATGAGTAATGAAAAGATAATTGTTGCATCCCGCGGTTTCACAGGAGATTACTAGATAAAGACTACAGTAAACAATAGCATACTCCAAACAAAACATAATATCTATACCTACCTAAAGTTGTTTTTTTTTAATTAACATCTATAAATATAAAATTTAAAGTCCTGACTGACTGACACATCAGCGCACAGCTCATAGATACATACTTTATTGCACCATGAAAACAAAAACGCAAAATAATTACATAAAAAAATACAAAACAAAATAAATTCTAACGTCACTATCTACTAAAAGGAAATGAATATTTAATACCTTACAATATAGTACAATGGGGGGCGTTATCGCTAAAAGCTATCTCTTCCAGGCAATCGTTGGATGGACAAGAATTAAAGAAGGGGATGGGTGGGCTGTTTGTAACGTGATAGAAATATATGGAGAAGAATAATAAATACATATTAAAATAACACATAAAATATATCACACTAGCGACCCGGTACGTGCTTCGCTTATATATTCGCGTCTAAAGATTTGACAGCAAATTTCGCCACCAACAAAAAGTTCCGCCATTTATTGAATTCATTTACAAAAAATGTGATAAATGAAGAACCGCTCGACCGATTTTGTGCAAACTTCACATAAACCATCTACTAAATAGTCGGATCAAAGCTAAAACATTTGGTTTGGATAGGTGAGCCCGTTCTTAAGTTATAAAATTACAACGAAAAGTGGCATTGATTTTTATAGATATAGCTACGCTAGCTAGCTACGCCCCGCGGTTTCACCCGCGTAATAATTTTCTGCGCAACTTTCTTAATTTTTTATTTCATAAGAACCTTCTCCTAATAATCACAAACAGACCAAAAAAAAATTGGCCAAATTGGTCCAGGTGTTGTTGAGTTATGCGCTTACCAACACATTTTGCGATTCATTTTTATATATAAGAAGATTAGAAGATAGAAAAGTACTTAGAGATTTTTTTTTTAAGGAAAAATTCATTCTTAAAATTGAACAGCGCATATTGAACTTGCGACTTGCGGTTGCGTTAACCACTATGTGGTTGCTATGATATGCGGTCAAGTAATGTCTCGACCGAAATTAAGATAAGCATTTTACTTGTTGTATGAATTAAGATTCCAGAAATGTCTGGCTAATTTTAATCCTAATATCCTAATCCTAACCAATATAATAAATCCGATTTTTTATTTATTTAGATGTTTGTTTATTCTCTCTTCAGGGTCAAAGGACTGGACCGATTTGGATGAAAATCTACATTGTGATAGTTTAGTCATAGGACTTTAAACCTCGAAATTAAAAGGACCTAGGGACTTTTGATCTTGACTTAAACAGGTAAAACCCCGCACCATAATAATAAAATCAAATAAGTTATTTAAAACATCATCAAAAATCAAATTGGAAACATAGGACATGACAACAAACGGTCATCACATCAGAGAAGTGATGATTCAGCAATGATCAGTCAATTTTATCGAGGATATGAGAAAGGCAGCCTACGCTTAACGCCTCCACGTTGCCTGAGGCAAATTTCAGCTCTCTTAGATTATCGCAAAACCAAATCACATGATCCAAAGTTGTATCTACCCACGAAATACTTAATTCGATTAATAAATAAATATTGTAGAACATTTAGACAGCGCGATCTTGATTCAAGTTGAGCAACTAGGCTTTTGTTATGGGTACCATATACCGAATAGAATATTTATATACCTACCTCTTTTTTTAATTATATATTTAATATACATACATACCCAGCCACCAAAACAGAAACAAATATCTATAGCATAAATACTTGTTTGAGGCGCGATTCGAACCCGCAACCTTCAACGTTGCAAGCGGGTTTTCGCTCGACGCGCCTTTCACAGAGGTCATCAGTTGAATTATAAGACTAACTTTTACCCGCAATTTCTTCCGCTTTGTAATAATTTTTTTCTCAAATCCTTTCTTGATTAATGCATACATCATAATATCTGTACGCTGAATTTTAGCTAGTTTCTAGCTTTTACCCGTGACTATCTCCGCGTTGAAGTTAAATTTCATTAAATCTATTCTTGGCGGATGCCTACATCATAATAGCTGTCTTATACGCTGAATTTTAGCTAGTTTCTAGCTTTTTCCAGTGACTACCTCCGCGTTGAAGTTGAATTTCATGATCCATTCTTGGCGGATGCCTACATCATAATAGCTATCTATACGCTGAATTTTAGCTAGTTTCTAGCTTTTACCCGTGACTTCCTCCGCGTTGAAGTTAAATTTCATGAAATCCATTCTTGGCGGATGCCTACATCGTAATAGCTATCTATACACTAAATTTTAGCTAGTTTCTAGCTTTTACCCGTGGCTACCTCCGCGTTGAAGTTGAATTTTATGATATCCATTCTTGGCGGATGCCCACGTCATAATAGCTATGACCAAATCCATTTATTGGTTTAAGCTGTGCGTTTATTACCAATCAGTCAATCAACTTAGATTTTTTTATTTTTTTATACGCGAATGAAGCCGCATTTGAATAGCTATCATTAGTAAATTCATCGCCGACTAAACTAAGTTATAGTTTAGCTTAACTTGCATAGTTCAGCCAGTTTTTTTTTTCAGTTTTACGTAGCATAGTTTGCGGTGGACGCACATACGGGCTCAACTATGCGAACTAAGTTAAAACTTAGTCTAGTAGGCGGTGGAGTCGGCTTTAAACGTGGTTTTACACCATCAAAGAAATCTGATGCAAAATCCACCCGAGATAAAATCTCTAATAGTCTGTGCGCGAGATCAATGCTAACAAAAATGATGCGATAACTATAGGTAGATAGTATTAAATATTTTATCTCCTAGACTCAGTAGTAACATTCATAAATAGCAGTCGATATCTAATCTATACGATCAGATTTATGTAGGTAATGTAGTAGGTATATTTTTATAGCTTTTTTATCACAGTTGCTCATAAAGTGGATCTTATTCAACGGCTTTTAGGCTCATAATCCAACATATTATGCACGCGTGCGTTTTAGATTTGTTAACTAGTGCTGTAAAGTTATCCCGAAAAGGTAGGTACCAAAGAGTTTATAACTAGCAAAAATGGTTGTCTCTAAAGTCGGTTTACGAATGAAAATTTTACGTGATAATGACTTAGAAAACGATTAAAAATTAAGTTGTTTATTTTTGTTTTTTCTTTTATTAAATATATTGTTTTTCCGTACCATTGTATTTTGTTCTTAACCCCCGACGCAAAAACAAATAGAAAAATCCCTAAAAAATAATGTATGTCACACGAGGATGTATAGGTTAAAAGTCTTTAGCCTGGCCTTTCCGGAGCATAATTAACAAAAAAATATTGCCTTAAAAAAATGTAAACATTGAGTTAACACAAATATTTTGTTAATTATTATTTTGTTTTCTTTTCAAGTCTTTTCTTTTATTCGCAACTGTGATAAAAAACGTCGTACGATATACGTGTGGAATTGATATTTGCATCTTGGCGTCTTTAACACGCTCGCTGCCGCTCGCGCGTCATAAACCGCCTCTATGCAAAGATCAATTTACCACACTTATATCGTAATGTACTATTATCGTGTTAGAAACCGATAAACTTGCGGCAATCTCTACACTTAAGGTGACATGGTACCGGGCGCTCTCTCCATACAAACGTAGTCGACTGTTTTCTCCCTGGATAATGACACTAGAGCAAATATTTTTGTAGCATAATACTTATAACTGCCATGACCATGCCGATATGTCTTGATTTTTTTCATTTTCTAATTATCGTAGAAATTAAGATTTTAAAAACAAAAAAATAAAAAAACGGAACATTATGGTCATGGCAGTTATAAGTTTTATGCAACAAAAATATTTGCTCTAGTGTCAGTATTCAGTATTGCCATGACCATGCCGATATGTCTTGGTTTCTTTCATTTTCTAATATTCATAGAAATTAAGATTTTAAAAATAAAAAAATGGTACATTATGGTCATGGCAGTTATAAGTTCTATGCAACAAAATTTTTTGCTCTAGTGTTCAGGGAGGAAACAATCGACTACGTTTGTATGGAGAGATCGTCCGGTACCCTTTCCTCTTGATGTACTTATGTATAATCCTTTGGGTAAGCTTGTGACAATTGACTACTCTACTTATATACCTAGGTATATAGTCATCTATCTCTATCTATCCTTAATTAATAATAATATATCTTAACACCCCAAAATGTTTTCTGAAATAGAATATGCTCTGTTTTTATGTTCTTACCACGAAACATTCAGATGCATAGTTTAAGCGTATTCAATAGGTATTATAAATATAGTGATAACAATGTCTGTGGGGTTTTGGCGCTGGATGCTGAAACACAAGTTCACGCTTAGTTCGGCAACAGTGGCTATAATATTTCTGGATATGTATGTAACTAATTATAGTACTTACAATGTTATTTTTGGAAATAAACTATTATTTATTTATTTATCTATGTTAAGAATGACTTATTTATCTACAAGGTCCCTGCGAGTAATAAAGGCCACTTGAAGGTTTTTAAAAACCTTGATATTAGTGACTAAATAACAAGAAAATAAACAATTGTTTTTAGATTGACAATGAAGCAAATATTTATGTAATGACCTTTTTTAGGTCGTTTTCCCTATTTTTACAAAATATTCATTTTTTAATGAAGTAATTAATTAATTAAATAATATAATAACTCACTATGCCTTATTATGTTATGTCAAAAACCCTTTTTAAAACTTTCTACACGTGCAGGTTTTGGGCCTGCTACTCTCGGTGGTCATACAGCGACCTGGCGTCCAATATAATGCATCTATACATATAAAATTCTTTGTCCTGACTGACTGACGGATCAACGCACAGCCTAAACCGCTGATCGTATAGACTTGAAACTTGGAGGGTGTGTTTTTTGTGTGACGCAACCGATAAGGATTTATCAAAATTTTACTACTAAGTGGGTGAAAAGGGGGGGCAAAGTTTGTATGGGACTGTAGTGGTACCAGGCCTACCAGCTGTGATCGTCGATTTATTTAATTGGGTATCAATATATTAGCCTTACAAGTATAGGTTTTATAGAGTTGGAGGGTATCGACTGTGCAGTAGATTATCAACTGTAGTAAAATATCTATGTTTATTAAAATATAATATGTTCTAGTATCTATTCTTTAAGTTAACTTTCGTCAGTACATAGGGCAGTGGACAAGATCAAATACTTCATCAATTCCCCCTGAGTTTACCTTTGTTGTGATACCTGTATCTCCACTTAATTAGTTTATGCAGTGTAGTTAATCCAAACTGTAAAACAGAATCTCTATTTTGTCTATTTAGGTACAGTTTTCACGGTAAACTGACAGCGGGCGCGAATAAGTATTCAACCTTGCTTGGTATCCCACCAACAGGTCACGGCCAGTCCCCTAGTGAATTTACGGGAACCCTACTTCCGCCTGAAGCGGTGTTGCAATGCAACATGGGCTAGAACTGACCACCTTTCGCTGAGAAGCGTCTACTATCGACACGTCCCGGGACGTGGATTCATTTTGAGCCCAGTATACCATGGTTTATATTATATCGTATTTAGTATTTGAGAGTTTCAATATGGCCATATTGATTTCGGTGGTCATTCTTAGAGAGGACGTGTCTGTAGACTTACCCTAGGGGACTGCGTCCGTGTGCCTTGCTAACGTATGTAATGACATTTCGCGTATAGGACTCCAATCCTAGTGACTCGCATGGTCAATATGCGCGCCGTCTCGGCCTATTTCATCGCCTTGGATGAAAACAAGACGGTACAGCACGCGCATATGTGTCCCTCGGATGCGATCTCACTGTATTTTCAATGTACCTCTCCACTTCTATAAATATTCACCTAATACCTGCTCAGCTTCGCCTAATATTGATCTATTCTGTTTCTAGATAGCGGAACCTACTACCTACATAGCTCTTAAATAGTTACTACCTTCCGTTGTAGACCCGTAGCTCTGCTCTCTCTCCGGCTGTAGATGTAGCGCTCGTTCAGTCTACCTATCTTTACTACCTAGTAGGTAAAGAGTCTAATAGAAACCAATTGTTCTAGTTGATAGATCTGGCTAGTACTAGTGTATGTACTTGTATATGTTATGTATGCGTCCATATAGGTACACCGTCCATGTATACGTTAGGCTCTATCGGTCAACGGAGACTAACGTATCCTTTCTAGAATTGGTTATAGTTGAAAGAGTTATTTGGTGACCTCTGGATTATATGGTTCAGTAGTTCATGAAGTATACTCGGACTATCTTCCTATAAAATGTAAAGTTGCGTTGGGATTACGCAACTGTACCTGCAGCGTCTGATTCCTACCTAAGATTGTCAATTAAGCAAAGGTTCTTAAACTTAAACATTAAAACTTCCTGTTTAACTTTTACTAATATTGGTATTTATTCAATATATTTATATGAACCAAAAGAGAAACTGTGATATTATTTAAATCATAATGTACTAGTTTTAGCACATTATGACTGGACTTTCCGTTACTAGGCCATGCTAAAAAGTCAAGGGAAAAACGCAAAATCCAAAGTAAAAAACCCTCAGGCCATTCTTATATACTATTAGATTACATAGGATAGTAATTACCTTATACTATATCATTTCCCATGCATCTTGAACTACAGGTTAACTAACACAATGGCTTTACTTTACTTTAAATTCTTGACATTGCGATTTAACATTGACTGGAGTCTCTCCTTCTCTCTCCCTCTCTCTCAGATAAATTGCTATGTAAATAGCCGTCAATGTATTTCCATATACTGGGACTCTGGTTAGATTAGCGAAAGAAAATGCATTACATTATTTATAATTATCTTGCTTCCATTACAGTAGTCAACCTGTACTCAAATAACAACTGACTTATGCTATTACATTACCAAATACGCCGGCGTAGGTCAACACTCATCACTTATTCTACTTTAATTACGTTATCTACGAATTATACCATAACTTAAAGACAATTAAACTCTATCATGACTTCGTCCCGCGATGGACGCTAGTATTATATAACACTGCTTCTAAATCGATACATAACTGCTTCTACTTCTGCCCTCTGATCGGGTCCAAAACCAACTGTGTCCTCCTTTCGTCCTCGATTTTCGTCTTCGGCTATCATCCCTTCTCAATTAAAATGGGCGGGTGTCCTGTGCGAAACTCATTATCCAATCACTATTCTCGGACTTCTGGCGACGTCTTGTCATAAACGCCCTTTTCAATGGGACGGCGTGTGCCTGCGCAATTTCTAAGAAATACCCTTTTTTTCTATTCCGTTCGTTACTTTGTGCAACATGTTCGGGTCAGCTTTCAAATTTATGGATCCTCTAGACGCTATGTTTATTTAGGATTTCTTAAGCGTGTCTAATTTTTATGCAACGCAGTCGGGAACCTATTAGAATACTTTATTTATTAAGGTTTACATTGTTCTTATCTTAAGTGAAACTAATGGCTCAACTGACATGATTTGTTTAAAACATATGTCCTATACTTAACAAACATACAACTGTGAGAAAGTTTTATTTTAATTATTTGAGCATCGTCACAAATAAAATCTATAGCGGATAGGTGGATGATTACCACCTCAGGACAACGTGATTCCTTGGCCCATTTTCGATTCCTACGCGGATTAAGTCGCGGGCAAAAGCTAGTCAATGTTTATGGCTACAGAAAGAAATGCATGCCTTATAAATCTGATCTTGATTCAACCAACAAAAGAGAACCGGAGCTGAGGGTTTGATCGAGCCTATTCCCTATTAATCCGTTTACCAATACGAGTATCGGAACAATACTCGTCGAATTAACGTCCAACTTGGCAGTAATCTCGTGGGCCAAATCCACGAGAAAACAAACATTCAAATTAATTATTATTATTTATTTATTAGGTACACCGACAGTAACACACATTAATACTAAGAATAAAGAAAAACATTACTTAAATCATATTCAAGTGTGTTTACCAATATTAAGTACATACAATGTGTTTCAGCGAAGGGGTTTTGATACCAAAGGGGTTGTTCTAGACGTCTAGGCGAACAACTTTTGTTCTAAGACTTTTGTAAATTCGCACTTTTTTTTTCGATAATTCTGAGGGAATTTTTACTTGAAAATCAGCTGTTTCATACAAAAACTTTGAACGAAATATTCGAATTTCCAAAAGTCGTAGAACAATAGTTGTTCACCTAGACGTCTAGAACAACCCCCTATCGTAGTAATACCCCTTCGCTGAAACAAATTCTATTATAGGTAAAAAAATATTTCTGTAAAGTTACCCCATTATAAATCAAATATGATTATAATACATCCAACGTACCTACACGGTAAAAACTTATTTCTTGTAGTAAGAATAATCTTCTTCCAACAGACGCCAGAGAAATATATCGTAAAAAAGTGTACAGAGAAAAATAGTCTTAAGACCATGTGTTCGCAAATCGACCTTTGTGTTAAGCAACTTTAAGTAATCAAATACTCTTTTTTTGTTATTTTGATATAAGTAGATATTGTAGTTTAAAAACCATATTTTTGTTTATTTGGGTTGAAAACATGATATGAACAACTTTGTTCGATAAAAAAAATGTTAGAAAACAGAGAATTTTTAGATCGTTTATCGGTTTTTATTCAAAAATAGTTAACGTATGTTTCTAAAAATTGAATCAAATGATAGGTTTTGACCTCTAGGAACTATATTCTTGGATAATAATGCTAAAAAGTACAAAATGTTTTGCAAATCGATCGAATATAACAGTTAGCACGCGTCAGTTCCTCGCAGTTGGCCTCCGGGCGTCATCGAGGTAAGACCTATGCCACTTTTGCCGGCACGCTGCGTTCGAGCGAACCCCACGCGAAACCTTGCATTTGCAGGGATGACAAACTTTTTCCCGCAAATAATAATTTACAAACGTACTTGCCCGCAAATAATATACACTAATATTATAAAGAGGTAAGGTTAGTAACAAGTTTGTACATTGTATTGTTGCTCCAGTCTAAGCAGCTAGGCTTGTATAATGGTGACTAGACGCGATTGAATGAGCGCAAATAATCTATAGGTACTAATATTATAAAGAGGTAAGGTTAGTAACAAGTTTGTATATTGTATTGTTGCTCCAGTCTAAGCAGCTAGGCTTGAGTTATGGTGACTAGACGTGATTGAGTGAGCGCAAATAATCTATACTAATATTATAAAGAGGTAAGGTTAGGAACAAGTTTGTATATTGTATTGTTGCTCCAGTCTAAGCAGCTAGGCTTGTGTTATGGTGACTAGACCCGATTGAGTGAGCGCATATCATCGATACTAATATTATAAAGAGGTAAGGTTAGTAACAAGTTTGTATATTGTATTGTTGCTCCAGTCTAAGCAGCTAGGCTTGTGTTATGGTGACTAGACGTGATTGAGTGAGCGCAAATAATCTATACTAATATTATAAATAGGTAAGGTTAGGAACAAGTTTGTATATTGTATTGTTGCTCCAGTCTAAGCAGCTAGGCTTGTGTTATGGTGACTAGACCCGATTGAGTGAGCGCATATCATCGATACTAATATTATAAAGAGGTAAGGTTAGTAACAAGTTTGTATATTGTATTCTTGATCCAGTCTAAGCAGCTAAGCTTGTGTTATGGTGACTAGACGTGATTGAGTGAGCGCAAATAATCTATACTAATATTATAAATAGGTAAGGTTAGGAACAAGTTTGTATATTGTATTGTTGCTCCAGTCTAAGCAGCTAGGCTTGTGTTATGGTGACTAGACGCGATAGAGTGAGCGCAAATAATCTATACTAATATTATAAAGAGGTAAGGTTAGTAACAAGTTTGTATATTGTATTGTTGCTCCAGTCTAAGCAGCTAGGCTTGTGTTATGGTGACTAGACGCGATTGAGGGAGCGCAAATAATCTATACTAATATTATAAAGAGGTAAGGTTAGTAACAAGTTTGTATATTGTATTGTTGCTCCAGTCTAAGCAGCTAGGCTTGTGTTATGGTGACTAGACGCGATTGAGTGAGCGCAAATAATCTATACTAATATTATAAAGAGGTAAGGTTAGTAACAAGTTTGTACATTGTATTGTTGCTCTAGTCTAAGCAGCTAGGCTTGTGTTATGGTGACTAGACGTGATTGAGTGAGCGCAAATAATCATACTAATATTATAAAGAGGTAAGGTTAGGAACAAGTTTGTATATTGTATTGTTGCTCCAGTCTAAGCAGCTAGGCTTGTGTTATGGTGACTAGACCCGATTGAGTGAGCGCATATCATCGATACTAATATTATAAAGAGGTAAGGTTAGTAACAAGTTTGTACATTGTATTGTTGCTCCAGTCTAAGCAGCTAGGCTTGTGTTATGGTGACTAGACGTGATTGAGTGAGCGCAAATAATCTTTACTAATGTTATAAATAGGTAAGGTTAGGAACAAGTTTGTATATTGTATTGTTGCTCCAGTCTAAGCAGCTAGGCTTGTGTTATGGTGACTAGACCCGATTGAGTGAGCGCATATCATCGATACTAATATTATAAAGAGGTCAGGTTAGTAACAAGTTTGTACATTGTATTGTTGCTCTAGTCTAAGCAGCTAGGCTTGTGTTATGGTGACTAGACCCGATTGAGTGAGCGCATATCATCGATACTAATATTATAAAGAGGTAAGGTTAGTACAAGTTTGTATATTGTATTGTTGCTCCAGTCTAAGCAGCTAGGCTTGTGTTATGGTGACTAGACGTGATTGAGTGAGCGCAAATAATCTATACTAATATTAAAAATTTAATTTGCAATAAAAAATGTGCAGTAAAAACCATTTCAACCCCTATTTTTAAGATGGCGGCCGTGGGCCAAGAGTGGCGACCCCACAAACTTGGTTTTAGCTTTACACTGACCCCCCATCAAAAAAATAAAATTGCGTCCTCTGAAAAACGCAACCCCAAATGTAACAAAGGTAGTGATCAGAGCCTAAAGCTTGTCGTGTCACTTTGGCTACAGCCTTAGTTGCAAACACATATCCTTATTTAATTTAACCACCCTCTGTCACAGACAAGAATGTAAACAATTCCAATAAATGAATAACTAGGAAGTTATTAAAGTTTGTGGTGTACAAGAATTATCAGTGGTGCGTGAAGTGGTTTCAATGTAGGTAGATGTAAATAACTTACGGCCTATTCACACTGCGGTTAAAAACTGAGTGGTTTTTTTGCAATTTCATAACATTAGGTGGTTACGGTAAACGTTTAATTTCGCGTCTAATTTATATCAAACCACAGTAATTTATTTATACGCGAAAAAGAGCCGGATTTTCTACAATGCATTCCAGGCCGTAGCTATGCTTTGACCCACTGAGCTGCGTGGAACTATACTTGTAAGTAACTTATTGCAACAACTCTTTACATATTAGGTAGGTACTATGGGTACCTACCTAATATGTGAATGCTTATGAGCTGTGGTGTTGGCGCCGTCTCATAGACCTTGGATACCAATGTAATCTATAGGGATAGTGTTTAGAATAGAGTTCACGAGTAAATCTGTGTAAATCTAAGGTTCAAATCCACATCTCGGACTATCCTTGAACCTCGTTTTTAACCCCCGACGCAGAAACGACGGGGTGCTATAATTTTGACGTGTCTGTGTGTGTGTGTGTCTGTCTGTAGCATCGTAGCTCCCGAACGGATGAACCGATTTCAATTTAGTTTTTTTTGGAATAAGGGGGTGTAAAATCTTACACTCCCTTAATAATAATAATAATAAAATAATAAAATTTTATTTCACAAACGAAACACTTAGAATTAAGACAATTATTGGATACTCCTTGTAAGCAATCGAGATGCCTGTGCCAGGAGTTTCCACTCTTCCTTACCTACACTATTATTAGACAATTAAATGAATATATATAAATGTAACACTTTTGTACTATACTATACCTACATATACACACATACACAGCACAAACAAATACCATACATATTATATACATAACATATAATTATACATTACAGACTTATATAACTTAATATGATAAAGACATACATACAGTATACATAATGTGTGTTGGAATTACACGTGTCTCATACATGAGACGGGAGCCTCCACCGCAACCTCATGGTCATATGACTCAAGGCGTGAGATTTAGCTCCAGTCCATGAATATGTGTGTCTGAAGAAAGTGATAATTTTGGCGGGGTTGCGATGCTATGAAAGATTAAGATTCCGCTAAAGAACGCCTTATTTTACATTCTTCAGCAGACTCTCAACCTCTTCATAACTTATATTTTTTAGCCAGTTTGCTATCATAGTTTTGCAACAATGATATGATTTAGGATAAATGTCTACTACCTTATTTACCTTATTGTATATAGATTCAGAAATATTGGAGAATTGCATATTAGCAAAAACTGTTCTATTAGGTGCCCCTCTATCAGCAACTGTAATAGCTAGATCTTTCCTTCTTTTGTGAATTATACTCGGGTTATATTTAGTTTTTTTATGTTTTTTTAATGTTACTTGTAAAATATATAGTTTACGTACTGATAGAAGACTGCTTTCTAGATAGAGGTCTTCCGTAGGGAAACATCTTTTTTTAAAATACATGACCTTAATTAGAGCACGCTGAGCCCGTTCCACCTCCATAAAACGTGTTTTGTAAGCACTTCCCCAAATAGGGATGCAGTAAACAATTATAGATTGGACTAATGACATATAGATTCTATTAAGCAGACTATTCTTATTATTATTATTACCTGCCGGTATAACATGTCTAAGAGACTTAAATATCCAGATGAATTTTCTGATCCGCGACGTTAGTTTTTCAATATGCGGATACCAAGAGAGGTTTTGGTCAATTTCGACGCCTAGATACCTAGTCTGGTTAATTTTCTTTAATGTCGGGCAATTACAGTTATTAGTAAAGTTATTATTACACGAATGAACTGAAATTCTGTAATTCGGGTTTGGTTGAGAGCTATTATAAATACTGAAACACATAAAATTTGTTTTTTCTGAATTCAACGTAAGTAGGTTATATTTCAGCCATTTAGCCACCTTAGACATACCCTTTTCAGCATTAATCCTAACGTTCTCCCAAGAGGATCCTGAGAAAACAATAGCTGTGTCATCCGCGTACGTGAAAATTTTTGCGTTGTTTAATTTCAAATTACAGAGGTCGTTGATATATATAAGGAATAAGGTAGGACCTAATACGCTTCCTTGGGGAACGCCATATGAGACAACTATGTCTTCGCTCTGATACTCCTCGAGTTTAACTCTTTGCTTTCGGTCGGATAGATAACTTTTAAATAAGTCCAGCTGCTTGCCTCTAACGCCCATCTTTTCCAGCTTTTGCACAAGAATAGGGAGAGAAACGGTGTCAAAAGCCTTCTTTAAATCAATAAATACCGATAAACACTTTTGCCGTTTATCTATATTTTCTGTCAGATGGGTGCTTAGCGACTCTACTGCATCTTCGGTAGAAATACCTTGTCTAAATCCAAATTGTGTTGGAGAAAGTATGTTATTGACGGTTAAGTAACTTAATAGTCTGTTGTTTATTAGCTTTTCTAAAATTTTGGAAAGAACTGGTAAAACTGAAATTGGCCTAAAGTTGTTAATATCGTCTCTAGCCCCACCCTTGTGCACTGGTGTTATTATCGATTTTTTTAATGAGGATGGAAAAATACCTTGCTCAAAACAGAGATTGGCCAAGTGTGTTATAATAGGCACTACTTCATATCGTGTGTATTTGAGGTAACTAGTCGTAATACCCTCCCAGCCGGGAGCGCTATCCGTTTTTAAACTTGATATAATCCGATTTATCTCATCAGGGTCTGTGTCACTAAGGAAAAAAGATTGAGGTAAGCTTGGTAATGTTTTCAGATATTGGTCCGTTCTCTCTGGGGCAATAGTGGATTGAATATCTTTGGCAAGAGTTTCACCGACACTAGTAAAATAACCATTCACGTAATTAGCTGAAGCTATTGGGGACGATTTTAAATGAGTTAATTCTAAATTAGGAGCCTTGATTTTATTCGTGTGTGTTATATTCTTGATATTTTTCCAGAGTAATTTATTATTATTAAGAGATTGACTAATCATATCTCTGTCGTATTTTCTTTTCAATTTTTTATTAAGCCGTTGCAGTAATTTCTATAGCGGGTATAAGTGATCTTTTTTATTTCATCGTGTGGGTTTTCACGAACTTGTTTTTGGAGTTTGTTACGGTTTTTAATACATCGCAGAACCCCCGTAGTGATCCAGGGTTTTTTACTCCGCTTACTTTTAGGTATCTGCGTGATGACAGTATTAAGTTTGGCTGATTCTACAATTTTTTTTATTAAACCGTCTGTCACTTTGTTAGGATCATTACAGAAAAGAAGCTCATGTAGGTTATTTTGTCGTAAATATTTTAGTGCATTTTCTAAGTTAACCTTTGTTATTGATTTAGAAATATTGTTTTCTGTTTTAATTTTAGACAATGAGATAAAAGTAGTAAAATGGTCGGTAGTACTAGTGTGAATAATGACAACTAAGGCTGATGTTTGCTTATTATTTATTTTAAGCATGAAATGATCCAGACAGCTTTGCTCCCTAGTTGGTAAGGTATGGCCAGCTGTGACACCATACAGAGCCAGATTATCAAGATAGTAGATTCTATTTTTGTACTCGTATGGTTGCTCTGATAGTCTAGGAAGAAGATTAATATTTACATCACCCGTTATTATAATATTTTTTTGAGTGTTTAGAGCAGCAAGAAGATTACATAAAGAATTAGTAAAATTTTCCGCATTCCTGTTTGATGGGGACCGATAGATACAAAGCACTATGTTATTCAATATTTCTAATTGTAGACACGATGATTGTGTTAGTCGGATTTCAGTTACTTTACCTCTAAGATTGTTTTTAATGTATACTACAACACCATCGTTTTGGTTCAAGTGATAGGAAGTTTTATACATCTGATAATTAGGTAACCCAGGTATTTGCTTGTTAGAATTTAGGTGACATTCCGTTAACACTATGACATCAGCCTCAAAATTATAACAACTCAAATTTACAAGAAAATCGTCAAAGTTTTTAAATATACTTCTTATATTTTGTGATACAATTTTTAGGTCGTTTTTATGCGCCTGATAATATTTACCTAATTCAGAAGGATCACATTCCAACGACTTTGCGCAATTTAATTGATCGATGTCGTTTAGGGTTCGTAATAAGTCACTCATGATGTAAGCCGATACAAAAATAGTCCATACGTCACACTGATCGGGTTATACAGAAAAATACAAAAGGAAAAACCTATCTTCAAATGTGTACTTAAAACTATAAAACATGATGATTTTTGATAATTAAAATTCTTATAACAACTGTAGAAAAGTTCACTCATGTTATAAATATCTTGGATTTTAATTAAATTTAAACTTTCATTACGAAGAATACGAGAACATTGATATTTTAATGTGTTCGAGAGATATATGCGCTCATATTTACAACAGTAGCAGGCCATTGATGAGTGTAGAAGTATTACTATCTCTGCTTGTTCGAACGTTTGTTTTACAATAAAATAGTGAGATGTATTGATTTTATGGTGACAGATTTTACGTAAATTAAAATAATAGGGGGGTAGGCTTATCAGTTGTATCCCATAGTTAAAAATGTTGTTAGCAACGCTTAAGTATTGTTTACTATGTCTGCGGTATTTCAAAGCTAGTAATAAGGTACATATGATTTCATTCACATTATTCATGATGTGGATGTTATCAGAGTGAAGCAGTGCAAAAATGATAGATATTTTAGAAGAACATTTAGTTATATTGCGCAATAGATTGTTTGCAATTTGGTTTTGAAGTGAGTTGTGAGCATACAAGTATGCGTAGTACAAATAAGGATATAAAAATATTTCAAGTGAATTAATGTATTTAGTAAGTGAGGCGCATAAAGCAATTATAAAAATAAAATAGTGGGTATTTCTACATAATATTACTATGCCTACCTCACGAATCACACACATTATATTTAGCAAATTATCATTGTAATCATAGCAACATATCAAAAGCAGTCATTTATCTCTCCTTATCATAGCTTGTATTTGAGACTCGTTTATGATTTGTACAATCGCCGAACTGTCATCTTTTCGAACGTATATCTTTCCATAGGCGGTCCAACAATATTTGTAGTTATTGGACTTAACTAGATCTCGCGCGAGAAAGTGTAAGCGGGCAGCCTTTGCTGTCAGATGTTCCGTAACGAAGACAGGGGTTATTCCAGTATCAGCTGATTTGAGTCCCAAATGGGAGGCGCACAATTTTGTTTTTTGTTTCAAATTATAGGTTTTACAGGACTTAATGAGGTCATTCTTCAATATTGTTGAATTAGTTTCCACCACAATGGGCGGGTTTTTAATAGTGTCCTTTTTAGCTTGAATTCTGTACACATCCTTTATATCTGATTTGCTCATGGCACATCCGGTTGTGCTAGCTAGGCTAAGCGTCATACTGATTAGGTCTTCTTTCGTCTCATTTGGCTTTTTAGGTACGTTTTTGATCTCGAAGTCTGACTTTCGTTGATCACGCTGAAGGATTTCAATTTTGTCTTCTAGTATCGTAATATATTTTTTGTCCTCGCTTATTTTACCTTCCAATTGATCTATTTTTTTCCTGAACTCTTCGTTCTGGGCAGACAAGAACTCAATCGAGTTTTCTATATTAAGGTTTGTTTGTTGGATTTCTTTTAATGTAGCAGTATGTTTCTTCAGTTCTTTTTCCTGTGATTTTCCAAGTGTTAAGAACATAGCCTGCATCTCAATTCAATTCAATTCAATTCATTTATTCATTCATAAACATGGGTACAATGATGTTAAGTATATGGTAATTATAGTATAAGTTCGGCCATGTTTCACCTTATTGGCACATGAATACAAATATAGTCTCTTTATCTCTTTTTTAAATGAAGACAGCTCCTCGACTAGATCATCGCCTCTCCTCCTCTTTAGTCGAAACGACTTGATGGTCGGAGTAGCGTTTCCTCCCAGCTGTAACTCCGTGTCCGAAAGAGACTTGTCTGGGTCCATTCCAGAGGTTTTTTTGTTTTAATTTTTTTTTTAATTTGTAGTGCGCTCGTGCAGTATAGTTAATTCTTATCGCAAAATAATGCAGCAAGGCGGTCGGTCAACCGGCTCGGTATCTCGTGCAGTGGCGCGTGAGCGGGACAGCAATTATGTCAACTATCTTTGTTCCTCGGGATGGGGCTTGAGGTTTGGGGTGATAGCCACTGCTTACGCACAGGATACAAAACACGCACTTATTCTGCACTACTTTAATACTAAAAGGAACTAATGTTGTCTAAACTTGTATTTATTATTTAATGAATAAACGAGTAGCACGTCTACACTGGAAGCTATCTCAGACGGAAGAGGCAGAGAGTAATTTAATCAAATTACTTATTAATAAGTAGAATACTTTACACTTCATTCTAATGCATGCAATGTAACTGCGCTACTGAAAATTCTAAAGGAAGACCGTACTTTAAATTAACCTATATATATGGAGGCGTATTAATAACTCCGTATTTGTTGATTTAATTCGTCTTTATTTTAAATCTAATTTTCCAAATCGTCTGTCGAGCCGTCTTTACAATCGTCGTCGTCTAATTCTCTAATTTTTAATCTATCTGCTTTCTCCCTTTCTCCTTACACTGTTTTCCTATCTTGCCTCTAATTCACGCTTTACTAACCATCTTTCTCTTTCACTCATGCTATCGCCATCTCGCTCACACATTAAGAATCATACGCATTCAAAAACGTTTCAATCGTCCCTTACACTTTCTTTAGCATCCTATCAATCTAATCAAACTCCTATCAAACATTCATCTCTGGAACATTACGTATTACGTTCCCTTTCACTCAGAATCCTACATATAAAAAAGAGTCTGTGGTTAGACCCACTAAATTATTAACTAATTCAACTATTGATTTACTTATACTTTTCAGAAGGTACTAAATACTACTGAACGTAATACTTCCCTCAATCGAAATAGACGAAGAGCCATGCTAGGTATACAAACATCTCGGTTTCTGTTTATAAAACATATCAAAATACAACTATTGATTTACTTATACTTTTCAGAAGGTACTACTGAACGTAATACTTCCCTCAATCGAAATAGACGAAGAGTCCTGCTAGGTATACAAACATCTCGGTTTCTGTTTATAAAACATCCTACTAATATTATAAATGTGAAAGTTTGTGTGTGCGTGTGTGTGTGTGTGTGTGTTTGTTACTCCTTCACGGCAAAAACTACTGGACCGATTGGACTATGTAGATAGCTGGAGACCTGGATTAACATATACGCTTCTTTTTATCCCGATTTTCCTACGGGATCGGGACTTACGCGGGTGAAACCGCGGGGCACAGCTGATATTAAAATATTTTCAATCTTTTCAACATATCGGTAATGTTTTTCATCAATTAATTTTAATGAACAATCGGATCAGCCGCTGGCCATTGGTTTTGCAATTCAAGTAGGTTAGTGGCTGAAATTGGTACATGCTTTGGGCGGAATAAAGTTAAGTTGTTAATTAGAGGTTCCAAATGAAATGGATATTTTTCGGGGAATAAGATAGCAATTAGCAGCGCTCAGTAGTTTCCTTCGATTAAGTCCTAACACCGAAGCATTTATTCATTTTCATTTCATTCAATATATTGACCCTAATCTATACATATAAAATTATTTGTTCTGACTGACTGACGGATCAACGCACAGCCTAAACCGCTGATCGTAGATACCCGAAACTTGGAGGGTGTGTGCTTTGTGTGACGTAGGCATTCGATAAAAAGGATTTATCAAAATTTTACTCCTAAGGGGGTGAAAAAGGGGGGCAAAGTTTGTGTGGGACAACTAGGGGACAACGTGATTTCTTGGTCCATTTTCGACTTTTAAGCAGACGAAGTCGCGGGCAAAAGCTAGTAACTACTAAAAATACTCTTTTTTATCAGATTTTTTTATATAAAATGATGTAGCGTCGATTGTACCTAGATGCCAGGACAAACGTAGTTTGGTGTCCTGGCATTTGTTGAACTAATTCATTGTAAGAAATTATGTACTTGTACTTGAACTCTTTTTAATTGGGTCCTTTTTGCGTGAGGATGGAGTAGGCTTGCCCAGCACCTACTAATCTCTCAGCTTAGTCGACCATTTCCAGAGGAGAGAAATTGTCAATACTTCTGGAGCCAACTAAGCCGGGGGTTTCATCACGATGTTTTCCTTCACCGTAAGAGCAATGTCAATTACCGCACATAAATTGTTTCTTAAGAAAAATACATTGGTGCATGGCCGACTGGGATTCGAACCCACGACCTTCAGAATGAAAGTCAAGGTATCTACCACTTAAGCCAACACCGCTCTTTGAAGAAATTTTAAGAAATTAATATGTTTTTTAATAAATAAATAAAAATCCAATTATCATTAAAATCAGTCCATGAATTAAATAATGATATCTTTGCACATGACAGTATCCTACAGTGGACAGGCCAGAGGCTGGATTTACCTACATAATGACGAAAACTATAAAAAAAATTCGCAGTAATTCCGAAGATTAAAGCGTTCAAACAAACAAACTTTTATTACATCATGCTTAGTGAATAGACCTTGGGGGAAAGCATAGGCTAGGTAGATTTACTAGGGTGATACCGCGGGGCGCAGCTATCCTATCCTACTAATTTTATAAATGTGAAAGTTTGCGTGTGTGTGTGTGTGTATGTTTGTTACTCCTTCACGCTAAAACTACTAAACCGATTGCAATGAAATTCCGTATGTAGATAGCTGGCTGGAGACCTAGATTAACACATAGGCTACTTTTTATACCGATACCACGGGATCGGATTAAATAAAATAATAAAAATATGTTTTATTTTAGTTCGCCTAAAGTGTTTCAAAACAGTCAAAGTCGTCATAGTCCGTCAAGTCAGGGGCTATAGTAAAGCGGTGGCAAGTTTACCATAACCTTAATAGGAGATTTGGAGGCAACGAGAAAACTTCATGTTTGACACTGATTTTTACTTTGTACTTTGCACTTGTGCACTTTCACAGAACTAAATTGAATAACATTCCACCAGAATTATACAATTAAACTCGGGTTACAACTAAGTTTCATGAAAATAAAACTGCAGCACGACATGTTGTTAACTCGTTCCCGCCAAAACTCCAGTTAATTATTTAAATATATGTAAAAAATTAAATAATTAGTTAATTCTTTTATTTTTTAAGAAGAAGATTAAAATCATTTTGATAGTTAGGGCAGTTAGGATATGGTTTTTCATGTCACGGTAACTTTATTTAAAAAAAGGCTTGTTGTAAAAAAAGGTTTTTTAAACTTAAAAAAACCTTTTTTTTCCAAACAAATAAAGTTACCGTCGACGCAAACACACTTAACCATGTCTAGAGCTACTAATTGCGAAAAAGTATTGCAGTTTGTGTAGACTGATCTAATTACCTACTCGGATCTTAATGCAAGTGCAGATCGTAAGATTTAGAGCAACGCATAATTGGAATATTTCTTGACTAAGTGATTCGTTTAGTTACTTTAGCAAACTTTATTTATAAATATTAAGGAATAGTACATTGCGATACAAGTGTGGTAAATTGATCATTTCATCGAGGCGGTTTATGACGCGCGAGCGGAACGCGAGTACGTCTATAGAGCGTACGACGTTTTTTATCACAGTTGTGAATAAAAGAAAAGACTTGAAAAGAAAAGAAAATAATAAAAAACATAATATTTGGTGATAATGATTAGTCTATGTTTACAATTTTTTCAGGCAATATTTTTTTGTTAATTATACTCCCGAAAGGCCAGGCAAAAGACTTTAAACCAATACAGCCTCGTCTGACATACAATATTTTTTTGGGTTTTTTCCATTTGTCGGGGGTTGAAACGGAATATAATGGTACGGAAAAAACTATATTTGAGTAAAGAAAAAACAACACTAAATTTTAAATATTTTTTTAAGACGTCACGTAAAATTATCGTATGTAAACCGACTTTATAGACAACCTTTATTGCTGGAGTAAAACTTTTTTTTTGTACCTACCTACTTTATTTTATCCATCAAAACAGTATAACCCAGATAAATTAAGAATGTTTCATCTACCTAACATGTAATTAGCAGTAAGATACCAATTCAACTTATCAGGATAACTTATAACACACTAGTGGCGTCGAGATAATGCATAACGCTCGCGTGTGTAATACGTTGGATTATGAGCCTAAAAGAGGTTGAATAAGATCCACTTTATGAGCAACTGTGATAAAAATAATATTTTTATTTATTACTATAGCTCCGCTCCACGGCTTAAGGTGCACAAAAGCAATCCTTAACAGCTTTATTATATATTAACTTTTGTAAATGTTTGAGACACATTGTTTTGTTTGTATTTGAATATCAAATTTCTATAATATTCAATTAGATACAATCCATAGAAACAAACATCGAAGACCGACCATCCAGAACAGTTTCACTATAATGATTATCCAACACTTAACACTAATGTGTTTGGATATAATAGATCTATCAAAACCACAACTCCGATACGTAATGGAACAAATATTTATTGGTTTTCTCGATCTGTTTGATCAGGACTCCTTATTATTTGAAGTAGCAATAAATCATGTTGGAAGTAGATTCAAGTTGAATATTATAACCTAATTCCAACCAACAGTAATCACTTTTGAATAATCTGTACTTACTCATTTTTGGTGGTTAAGGTAAAAACAATTCATATTATCTAGTTTTCTAGTATATTTACAGCTGTAACGAGCATACGTACATTATTGGGTTGCGACTATGGGTTGCGAGTTCGATTCCCGCCTCAGACAAGTATTTATGCTTAAATATTTGTCTGTGGTCTGGTGGTTTCTATGTATTACTGCTGCACCCCGCGGTTTCACCTGCGTAAGTTCCGATCCCGTGGGAATAACGGGATAAAAAGTAGCCTATATGTTAATCCAGGCCTCAAGCTATCTTCATACCGAATCTCATTTCAATCGGTTCAGTAGTTTTAGTGTGAAGAAGTAACAAACATACACACACACACTCTCATACACACAAACTTTCACATTTATAATATTAGTAGGAAGTAAAATAAGTGTCTAGCACCCATAACACAAGTCTAGTTACTTAAATTGGGGCTAAATGGCGATGTGTGGAATGTCCTGCAATATTTATTTATTTATTATGGACGTTCCAAGTACATCATTTTATCATGACATCAAAAGGAACCCTCCTATTAAGATCCTCTCTTATCCATCTGTCCGTGTGTCACCATCGATTTTCTGAGAAAAGGTGGACCTTTTGTTGAAATTTTTACCAGATACTGAGGTCTATAGTCCCTATTAGGTGTATAAAAATCAAGATCCTGAGTCAACACGATAAAAAGATACGGGCAAATTCAGATTTTCGCTAAAACCTTTAAGTACCAAAATTTATTTTTAAGGCGATCAGACACACTATTAATTCCAACGTGTTCCTCACTCGCCTTAGTGTCTGGACTAAGGGTTACCCGGTAGCAACCTGAACTTACCTCAACCACAAGTTTTATAATAATAGCAGATATTTAAAAAAAATACATACAACCGAATTGAGAACCTTCTCCTTTTTCTGAAGTCGGTTCAAAATCGGAGCAAATCCCGCGATATTTACTCGCATGACCAACAACTCGTAGAGTAATCGTCTCCGATGATGTATATATGAATAACGACATCTTTATTGTTATGCAGTGAAAAAATAGTAAGTACCTATAAAAAAGTGTCATACAGCTAAGGTAATCTTCGACTATGATACCTCTAGCGATACCAAAAACTGATTTGCGGCGCGGTGGGCTATACTCACCATAGTTATAGCTCACCGCGTTGCAAATCAGTTTTTGAAAAAAAAAAGCTTAGAATAAAATAAAAAAGGTTTTGTAAAATTATTCTAACAAATTTCAGAGAGGCCAACAAAAAGTTTATAACCTGGTCTATAATTACCTACTTAATGCTACTTATATCACTGCTAAAACCGTTTCTCTCTTCCCGAATTCCTTCCAAATGAATGGTTAGAGATTTCCTAAAAGCATAACAGGATATCTGGATTAACAGATTGGATTACTGCAAAATCTCAATGTTTGTTCGTAAATCGAAACCCATGACAACATACTGCCTAAATTGGTAGGTACTTAGCAACGTACCCACTGGCTGCCTGAGATCGCTAAGTCTATAACATGGAATTTTCCACAAGTAAATGACCAGTGAAACAAAAATGTTTTTCTTTTTTTGTACTGTGTGACCTGCACTGGGCTATCTGAAAATATTTTTAAAGGAAAAAATGCTTTGAAGTATGACCGTACTTGACTGAGTGGCGTAATTGGTAGGCGCAACTGGGCAGTATTCAGGGAGTTCGAGTTCGAATCTCGATTTAGTTACAAATTTTGAAGACGCATTTTTCCTTTAAAAATATGTGAGAAAATATTGAGAAATTACTTAATTACCTTAGGGGAAAAATAAATGATAAAACTTATAAAAATCATAAAATATTTTATTTAATAACAATAATAGAACAAATATAAGGCTGTATATAGGCTCATATTAATCATCATCAAAAAGAAAGTATGAGTGTTGTCCAGTTATATTAATCAATGTTACTGAACAAGGCTCTTACTTCTTATAGAATACACAGAGTACCAATCAAATTCAAGTACAATTATCACTCATTCTCATACCACAGATGCTTTGAATCGCTTGACTCAGAGCAACTGCGGTATGTGAGTGACCAACTCAATAGTGATGATAGTTACTTGTCAAAGAGTGCCGGCAATTAAATGCATAGACTATTCAAATTTCAAGTGCAACATCACGCTTGATCCAATGCGACTGTGATTTGTGAGCGATCATTAGTGATGATGACGTAGTCAGTAAAGTTACCCCACAAAGAGTGCCGACAATTGAGTGCATAAAGTTGTCAAGAATCAAGTGCACAAAACAGCGCAACACCACGCTTGATCCAATGCGACTGTGATTTGTGAGCGATCATTAGTGATGATGACGTAGTTAGTAAAGTTACCCCTCAAAGAGTGCCGGCAATTGAGTGCAAAGAGTTGTCAAGAATCAAGTGCACAAAACAGCGCAACACCAAGCTTTGTCCAATGCGACTGTGATTTGTGAGCGATCATTAGTGATGATGACGTAGTTAGTAAAGTTACCCCTCAAAGAGTGCCGGCAATTGAGTGCATAGAGTTGTCAAGAATCAAGTGCACAAAACAGCGCAACACCACGCTTGATACAATGCGACTGTGATGTGCGAGCGATAATTAGTGATGATGATGTAGTTAGTAAAGTTACCCCTCAAAGAGTGCCGGCAATTGAGTGCATAGAGTTATCAATAATCAAGTGCACAAAAAAGTGCAACACCACGCTTGATCCAATGCGACTGTGGTTTGTGTGTTGCCAACTCTATAGTCATGACGTAGTTGGTAGAATGACCCGTGGTTGAAAGAGTTCCGGCGCGTACCAGAGTCTTGTATGTTGGGCACAAATATAGGCCCTGTTGAAGTGTGTGATTCTGTTCCGGTTTCATGTAGATTATTGCCATGTCTGAAAGAAAAGGCAATCAATGCAATCCCTGCTAAAAGCCATACTTTTCTACTAACAAAACTATTTTTTTTTAGTATTTATTTAATACTAGCATCGCCTCGCTGTTTCACCCGCGTAACTTTCGATCCCGTAGGAATGTCGGGATAAAAAATAAGTAAGACACTTCCAGTGACTTATTGAATCTTCATAACAAGTTTCATCAAAATTGTTTCAGTAGTTCCAGAGCCTATTCAATGCAAATAAACAATCAAATCTTTACTCTTTATAATATTAGTATATATAATAGTATAGCCTCTAAATTAATACGAAAGAAATGAGAAAGTATCCGTTATCAAAAATCTACGGCTTTAGAAGCTGTAGATGTAGGAAACTCAACTCGCGACTAGTAACAGCACCCTGCCCGATCGCGTAATGTGTAATTATTTCAAAAATCACCCCGACGTTTCCCAGATAACTTCTAAAACCACTTATTTATTTTTAGACCCTATAGGCACATAACCTTTAGAATCGCATGCAGAACGCGTGTACCCAGTCACCTGATATCGTTCGATTTATCTTTGCGACACGAACACTCAATCCATCGATACATCCTCTCGTATAACTCTAACACTGACTGATTGTGAGTGGTTATTTATGTACTCGTAAACTGCCATTATTAATAAAAATGTTTATTGTTTGTTTGCCTTAATGGTCAATGTGATTGATTACGGATAACAATTTTATTGTATTCGCTATTTTTTCCAACTTACACAGTTAAAACCGCATAGCGAACATAGAAATAATTATAATAGTAAATAAGTTAATTGTTTTTAAGTCACCTGTATGAAGTTCCTTAGGTCTGCTCTCTTCTAGAGACATGTCCGCCATGTTCCACTTGGCTCCTTCTAGATATAGACCACGGACACAACAACCGTCATCTGGTTTCTTCGGGGGAGCAGTTGCCAGGGGCTATGGAGAATATTCTTGTTTCAATGGAATTTTGGAAATCAATACAAGTAAATACTAAAATATTATGCGCGTGAAACTCGCGCTCGTAAGGCAAATCAATAATTCCACAATTCGAAATTTTTCAAGGATTTTTCTTACATGAATGATGTGCGCTAATTAACATTGCTCTTACGGTAAAGGAAAACATCACAATGAAACCCGTGGCTCAGTTAACTCTAGACGTATTGACGAGTTAATCTTTACTCTGAATTTGGTTGACTAAGCTGAGAGGGTAGGTTGCATGCAAGCCTACTCCATCTAAAACATATCCCAGGCACTACAACGCTCTGAATGGCATAGATTAAAGTTGCTGGTGGTGTTTAAATCATCTAGATTAGAAAGGCCAATTACATTGCCTTTATTAAAAAAAATACCTACAGCTTCTTCACAAAAAATGTATTATTCTTTTAAAATCAGTTATTTCGGGCCAGCAACAAACTACTAATAAAAACAGCTAAACTAATATAATATCAATAAAACAATCATTCCGATAAAATATTATAACACTTCCAGAAACATATCGGAAAATACATTATGATCACATATACGACATCAAAATTGGTATATTAGACAATAATCTGAACAAACCTACATTAATATTATTATCTACCTAACATTTATTTGATGGAAATATACAGATATAATAAAATTTAGATATGCTTAGAAATATAAGAAACTAGCTGCGCCCCGCGGTTTCACCCGCGTAAGTCCCGATCCCGTAAAAATATCGGGATAAAAAGCCTATGTGTTAATCAAGATCACCAGCTATCTAGATACTGAGTTTTATCGCAATCGGTCTAGTAGTTTTTGCGTGAAGGAGTAACAAACATACATACACACACAAACTTTCACATTTACAATATTAGTAGGATATGGACATTTGTTATGATTTATGAATAAGAATGTCCTACCCTAGAAAATTATCTACTTTGAGACGCGAGTAAAATTGTTATTTTTTTTTTCATTGGAAAGAGGAAAACAAAATGGCCCAGGAGGTTGTCTAAGGCGACATCGAAACCATTTTGAAAAGAAAAAAATCCTTAAATATGTCTTTTATAATTACATAATTGTCGTCAAGGTCTTACTCAGATTCCTTTTTATAATAATAAATCATTCAATATGTCTTTTATAATTACACAATTGTCGTCAAGGTCTTACTCAGATTCCTTTTTATAATAAAAAAAGCATAAATTCGAATTATAATATCGAATTAGTTGTTACGAGTATTATAGTTATAACAATAATTTTAATTTCTTTCAAAACTCAAAAACACATTGTAATAAAGTTGAAATGGGTTTAAGGCTAGCTCAATCTATATAAACTCCATTTATTTCCACAAATAAATTAATATTTATTAAGGTATGTAATTTTGTAGAAATAAGCACTGCTTGCCCCCAATAAAGCATACAATGACGCAACAATATTAGTGTTAATTCAACCATTCATCCAAACTCTTCGACACGTCATACTAACGGTTTCCAAGAACTAATAAGTCAAAAAGATATGATCTTTACCTCAAAAGCATAAGACACAGTGTCAATAGCAATAACATGTTTTCTAGCGTAGTTCTGCAATGCACCGGTAAGGAAGGCCTGAGGGAAATAGAAGCCCGATATCCAGAACACCTTGGGTATACCCTGATCTGCCCAGGTCTGCATGAACTGGACCCGGAGGCAAAGGTCTTTGACCCATGCAGCTGGACAAAAGGAGAGATTTTTTTAGTAATTATTTTCCCAGGTCTTAATCGCGTATCTCCTCGCGACCATGACTATTGTAACATAGTCGAACGTGGAATTAAGATAAATAAACATAATTACTATGAATACAAATCGCCAAGTAACCAGTTTCCTGCATAAATCGTAAGACATTTCAGGAGCAAGATATCAAACAAGGTCCTGCTTGAGTTGAAGTTTAAAGTCTTCCAACTCATGAACTTATTCGACAAACATTATCAGTACATAATGTAAAATAAAGTCTCTTCCCGCTGTCTGTTCCTATGTATGCTTAGATCTTTAAAACTACGCAACGGATTTTGATGCGGTTTTTTAATAGAGTAATTCAAGAGAAAGGGTTTTTCCATCTATAAATATAAAATGCTTTGTCCTGAATTACTGACTGACTGACGGATCAACGCACAGCCTAAACCGCTGATCGTAGAGACCTGAAACTTGGACGGTGTGACGTAGGCATCCGATAAGAAAGGATTTACCGAAATTTTACTCCTAAGGGGAGCGAAGTTTGTAAAGGACAACGTGATTCCTTAGTCCATTTTGGACTTTTACGCGTACGAAGTCGCGGGCAACAGCTAGTTAGAATTAAAATATTCTAATAATAGTATTAAAACTCTACTGTAGGTCTGCAATGCTGTTACCTACTGTAAGAAATGGAAACAAAGACTTGAACATATCACTCACCCACAAGTTTCTTTTACCTTTACGTACGATAAAATGCCAATCATATTAACATTTATGTCAAAAGATCTTTGTAGGCAAAATATAGATTAAAATCCCACGTATATTTTATCCATTTGTCGCTGTGAATACCTAAACCTATTCGTAACTTGATAAATAGATATCTATTTCAATTTGAATATGTATCAAATGAAAAGAAGTGGGCTTTGATGATTCATTTGCTAGCTCGCTACTATCGATTGATTTATAAATACTATTTTTTATAAGTAGGTACTCTGAAAGTTCCGAGGTTGATGAAATTTGGTATTGATACAGTTAATTCTTAAGAGGGTAATTTTTATTGCGATTTTCCCACGGAATTTGAACGCGGGTTAGTTTAAGAAATTCTGTTTATTTTTTATTTATATTAGACGTTTAGTTTACCTATGAAAAAAGCTGTAAATACAGGGTTATTGGTAATTATACCATCAAGCCGTTGAGGGCTACTTCTAGGCAACAAACAACTTTAGTTCTACGACTTTTGGATATTCGAACATTTTTTTGAAAATTTTGAGGTTAGGTTTACCTGAAAATCAGCTGTTCCAAACACGGAGAGGTCATTAACCTTAAAATTTTACTTATTTTTTAAGTTTTATCTACTTCAAATATGCAGCGATCTTTAGACCATTCAACTATTACTTACTTTTTATCACAGTTGCTCATAAAGTGGATCTTATTCAACCGCTTTTAGGCTCATAATCCAACGTATTAAGCACGCGTGCATTATGCATTTATCTGGGTTATACTGTTTTGATGGATACAAAAAATGTAGGTACCAAAAAAGAGATTTTACTCCAGTAAAAAAGGTTGTCTAAAAAGTCGGTTTACGAACGATAATTTTACGTCTTAAAAAATGATTAAAATTTTAGTGTTGTTTTTTGTTTTTTCTTTACTTAAACATAGTTTTTTTCTGTATCATTATCTTTTGTCTTTTGCCTGGCCTTTCGAGAGTATAATTAACAAAAAAATATTACCTAAAAAAATTGTAAACATAGACTTATCACCAAATAATTTGTTATTTATTAATTTCTATTCTTTTCAAGTCTTTTCTTTTATTCGCAACTGTGTTAAAAAAACGTCGTACGATACATGTGTGGAATTGATTTTTGCATCTTGGCTTCTTAACACACTCGCTGCCGCTCGCGCGTCATAAACCGCCTCTATGCAAAGATCAATTTACCACACTTATATCGTAATGTACTATTATTACATAAATATTATATTGTTATTGAGTATCGATATAGACTTAGGACAGTAAACATCTACTTTAACTTTAATCCTGAGTTTACTACTACGAATCGTGATCCAGACTACTTAAATACTAAACTAAACTTAACCTTAACTATAGTTTAGTGTACGGTCGGCTGCATAATTGCAGCCCTCGCTAGAGTTCGAAAATTACTATTATTGGAATGTTTGCATTCTAATAATTTTTGTTTGATTAATTGATGAGGTGTCTAGGAATGTTGCTCTTGTTGAAAATATTCTTATAACAGCCGTTTTGGAGCTCTACGGTGGGTCTGCAATTATGCAGCTGACTGTACAGTTGCTCACATCTCGTGGTGAACTGTACAGAGGTTTACATGTCGTAAATATTTACCACCCTTAAGAGGAAAGGGTACCGGGGGCTCTCTTTAAACAAACGTAGTCGACTGTTTTCTCCCTGAATAATGACACTAGAGCAAATATTTTTTGCGTAAAACTTATAATTGCCATGACCATGCCCTTATGTTTATTTTTAATCTTAATTTCTATGTTAATTAGAAATCGAAAAAAAAACATAGGGGCATAGTCATGGCAGTTATAGGTTTTAAGGCACAAAAATATTTGTGCTAGTGTCATTATCCAGGAAGGAAACATTCGACTGCGTTTGTATGGAGAGAGCGCCGGAACCTTTTCACCCTAAGTAAAAGCATAGAGTTATAAGTAGGCACTTTACTGTATTCGCTTACTAATTTAATACAAATTTTCATCCCTATTTTACCTTTCTTAAAATTATGAAAAGAACACCTATCGGGTATCTTTAAAAACTTTACTGAAGGTATAGTAAAATCACATTAAGTTGTCTGGAAATGGTTATAATATAAATATTACTAGCTGTGCCCCGCGGTTTCACCTGCGTAAGTCCCGATCCCGTGGGAATATCAAAAAAAATATCCTATGTCCGTCTTCTGATTGTAAGCTACCTCCCCACCAATTTTCAGCCAAATCGGTTTAGCCGTTCTCGAGTTATAAATGGTGTAACTAACACGACTTTCTTTTATATATATAGATAATGAAAAAAAAAACTAAATAATAATTTGGGAAGACGCATTTTTTAAATCCATCAAAACAGTATAACCCAGATAAATTAAGAATGTTTCATCTACCTAAAATTAGGTAGGTCCACCAAAAAGAATTTGCAAAAAGGATTAGTTATTGAGCTAACCACATTACACACGTTTGTCTGCAGCGCTGATCTTTCGTCCAAAAATATGGTTGTCTGTAAAATCGCTTTATGGACTATAAGTTTACGTGATGTCTTATGAAAACGATGAAAAATTAAGAAAAAAATTGTTAATCCTTTTTTTTTCTTTTTTATTTATATTAGTCTTCTATTAGTCACTCGTCACCATAACACAAGGCTAGGTGAGCGATATTATTATTAAATACTCTGGTTCCCAAGTTACCATGATGCGTCTGGTCATATTATCATGACGCATGACGTCACACAATATTACCGTGACACTTTTTTGTGAATGCAGGTGTACCAATAATTTATTAGACGTTATCACGTCAAAAATAAATAATAATTAAAATTAACAAAAAAAGTCGTGCGAATATCATTCAATAGGTATTTGAAAATCTTCTATAAGTTTCTTAACGATTTACATTCATTAAAATACACTACACTGGTTTATGATTCTGATTACAATAGTTTTTAGCAAGATCTGTGATCATTCCCAAAGCAGGTATTCGTAGTTGTTGGAATATTTAAAAATCCAAGATGGTTTTAAGAAGGTCACTTGCTGTAAAGGTAATGTTAACTAAGCTTACATCATAATAATCCGGATGGCTGTTGTTCTGCCCTTTTCTGTTTATAACATAAATTAAACCTTATCTACGCCCACTAATAATATTTTCTAAGGGCGCTCCAGCCTGTACAAAATAATATTTAAGATAGTTTACATAATTCACGGTAAAGTCAAACTCTATAAACTATCATTTATTACATTACTTCTCCAACCTCCGGCAGCGGATAAGCATCGCCATCCAACGAAGTAACGCTGCCAGCATTTTGGGCACATTTCCCAGGGCCCAATAGGAATTTAATTTTTCACGAAACGTTACGAATTTTATTGTTTTTTTATTATTTAACTGTCAACTGGCAGATCGACATATAGATTATAGAAGTCTTGTACTTGTATACGGGCTGTTTTCCGCAATCAGACCTTTCCAGTTAACTCTCTTTTGCGTGAGGTTCAACTTGTCAGGGGGAAAGCCCAGCTCTTCCATAATATTTACCACTAGATATGGTTTCTCAAAAATTTTTGAAAGGCTTTTAACGTCACCTAAAGTCCTGAGTCTAATTTCCGTTACTACCATGCAGTCTAGCAACACATGCGCGGTTGTTTCTTATATAGGATATACTAGCTTATCCCCGCGACTTCGTCCGCGTAGAAGTTGAAATTTGACCAAGGAATCACTTTGTCCCATACAAACTTTGCCCCCCTTTTTTACTCCCTAAGAGGTAGTATTTCGGAAAATCCTTTATTATCGGATGCCTACGTCATACAAAGAACACGGCGAAAGAAAGCGGTTTAATTTGTGCGTTGGTCCGTCAGTAGTTCAGGACAAAGCATTTTATATGGATAGATGAGGTCGATTCATACATAATGGCGCCATCTGTCTGCCAGTTGATGAACTAATTGCTATATTTTATTCCTTTGTTAAAGAAATAGTACATAGTTTTGGATAAAATCTCTATATTTTATTCCTTTGTTAAAGAAAAAGTATATAGTTTTGGATAAAATCTCGAGCCAAGTAAAAATGTTCAGAGTATAGTCGCCGTCGTTGTAAAAAGTGTTTCAAATGAAACCCGAGCTCTGGTTTTACTGTGTACATTTTATTTATCGCCATTTCTTATCCAACGGAAATATAAATTGAAAGAGAAATATAAGTGCTCGATTCATTCAACAAATTATTTAAATTGACAAATGTAGGGTATCGGTTTCCAGTAATTTTTTCATAAGAAATTTTTATTCAAACTTTTCGTTTTCTTTTCGTGTTTTAATGACAAAAAAAAGGTTTTCCATTAAAATATGCGATATAAATAAATAAATATTGCAGGACATTCCATTCATCGCCATCTAACCCCAAGCTAAGTAACGGATATACTACTTATATACCTTTATTTTGTAAATAAATACTTATAAATAAATACATAGAAACCACCAGACCTACAAATATCTAAGCATAAATACTTGTCTGAGGCGGGAATCAAACCCGCAACCCTGTCTTTGGCAGTCTGGCACGGTGACCATTGTGCCAACTGGGTCGTCTGGTACTTATATATTTGTTTAATATTCTTTAATCCTTACAATATGTCTTGATTCGTTAATAAAGAAAACGAAAAAACTTCAATTAAAAAAATCGAATAAAACCCACAAGTAAAATTAAAAAAAAACTAAAACCTGACTTCAAATACAATTACTACTCTCTAAAATTACTAGTAAGTACCTATAAAATTAGAAAAGTGGAAACAATAAAAGTCACAGGAAAGAATGAAAGCAATTCCGTTAGATGACATTATTTCTGTTATTTTCTTTTAAAAACTAAATTAATCCATAACTAAGAAAAATCTTATTAGGGTTTTTAAATTATATATTTCATTTATTCTCATCTTCCGATTTTAGATCCAAATTAACCGATTTTGAAACACAATTCTACCCATTTCTCATTTCGTTCACTACCTACGTTCGCTACTTGATAACTTATACCTAAAGTCAACCAAACAAACTAAGTTAACAAGAATACCTACATTACTTATGAACACCTTCTAGAACCCACATGTTACTTCTAACTTAACTAATTCGTTATGAATGTATGTCCTACCTAATTAACTTGTCTTACTTCGAAACTACAACGATTACTGAAGATTAGCGTACATGATACAGGGTTATTATCTTCTGTATATATAAAAATCTTGTGTCACGATGTATGTTGTCAATAAACTACAAAACTACTGAACCGATTTCAATCAAATTTCACATGTACCCGTATTTTGGTCTAACTTACTGGATAGGATATGTAGTTATCATCTCAATTATTCGCTTATGTCGTGAATGTAAACGAATTAAATGTATCAATTAATGCTTTCTTAAGCAAGTTTTTATTTACTGTTTATTTACTGTTTAGTTTTATGAAGTTCTCATAGATGGCGGTGTACGTTGATTCATCGATAAAATTCTTCAATATTGTTTGACATCTAAGTTGCAAATACACCCAATAGATGGCTCTGTGTTCAGGACTTACGCGAGTGAAATCGCGGGGCGCAGCTAGTTAATTATAGATACTCAAAAGAAACTAGCTCAGCTGTTTATCTTGACAAAACACTTTTGATCTACGACTTTTGGCACATTTTTTTAAGTCTTCATTTGACAATCAGCTGTTTCTTGTAAATTTTATTCTTGACTAGCTTTTGCCCGCGACTTCGTCCGCGTAGAAGTCTAAAATGGACCATGGAATCGCGTTGTCCCATACAAACTTTGCCCCCCTTCTTTTTCACTCCCTTAGGGGTAGAATTTCGGAAAATCCTTTCCTATCTTATGCCTACGTCATCATCAAAACACACCCTCCAAGTTTCAGGTCTCCAAGATCAGCGGTTTAGGCTGTGCGTTAATCCGTCAGTCAGTCAGTCATTCAGGACAAAAAATTGTATATGTTTAGATAGTTTACTTCTTGTTAATTTTGTGACCTTAATAGTATAAACATCCAAATAAGTTTCGCTAGGTAGGGTGACCAAAAGTCTGCCTTCGGCGCCTTTTTGGATGGCTATGCCAATCCGTTGGCCAAAGTACCAGCCAGCCCTTTTGTCACTTGAAGCCAATACCTATACCCTTTCCAATCGTTTATTTAACTTTTGAGAGCTCTAATACTTACTCAAATAGTGATACCCTGACCCGTTACCGATTCGATTTCTTTCATCGATCGATTTTATTCATGAAGAAGTTTTAATCGATTTGACACACTCATTATTTTGTAGTTGTTCCTTATAAGTAGGTACCGCAGTTCATTCACATGCTTTTTATTTGAACCAACTACAGTAAGTCCAAACGATTACTTTAGATTCAATAATTTGCAACGAATATATTCGATCCCATTACTAGGTACGAGTACGATGGACCTGTTTTCATTACGCAAATTAATTATGCATTAAAACAGAGACATTTAGGGCATTTTAATGCAAAATAATAAAGGTTTTTACATGATTTGATATAAAATATAATCACAATAAAAAAGTATGTTTTATAAATATAATCGATTTATTTCAAAACCGTTTTTAGTCTGTGGTCATTAATTACAAATGATACATCTCTTAAGTGGGCAGAGCCCGTCCATGAAGTACAGTATTACCTGTAGTACATTGTATCAAAAATTATTACTAAACTTTATGTGCGTGATCTGTCAAAAGTTAAATAAACGATTGGAAACACTATACTCATATAAAACACTAATATACTAAAAAAGATATCTTCAATATTTTTGACTGACTTCATAAAAGGAGGAGGTTATCAATTCGATTGTACGGTCGGCACCATAATTGCAGACCCGACATAGAGTTCTAAAAAAACTATTATTAGAATCTTTTAATTCTAATTATCTTTGTTTGATAAATTCATGGGTTAAAATATTTTAAATTTCAACTATCTTCAGGTGCCTAGAAACTTGGTTAAAACAGCCGTTTTGGAGCTCTACGATGGTTCTGCAATTATGCAGCCGACCGAAGTGATATTTTTATGGTTGTGTATGACTCTTTGTTGTTGGAAAAGATGTACTTCAAGAGTAGTCCCATGAAAATTTGGTAAGGATCTGAGAAAAGATCTTTTACGTAGATGAGCGGATTTAATAGTTTTATTACACATTATTAAGTAATTATGATTACTAATATTATTCTATATAAAATATAATATTACTAGGCCATTAACTTACCCAAAGGTTTGAGACTGGGGTAAGCCTTAGAACTCCACATCACAGGAACGACATTTTTCGCGAGACTACCGGACATGTTCTCCAGGGCTTCAGACATCACAACCAGACCCTTCAGGGCTTTCAGCAGATCCCTAGGAATTCAAGAACAAACGGTTGGAAATATGTAAACCAGCGAGAATATTCCGAACCGAATAAATTTAAAAAACATTTCACATTCTTATTTCAAAAGGATCACTTGAAGCAAATTATTAATTTTATTAATTCTAGAGTCGTCCATACATTTTTTATTCAATTAGGAACTCGATTCTAGCTTGCTGACGAAATCTATAGGTTTAAAAGGTCGAAATATTGCAATCAAATTTATCTACGAACGTCCCCAAGTGTAGAATTAATGATTTTAGAACCCCCAATATTCCTTGCAGTCTTGATTTTGATAAAGAAGATTATTATAATCCACAAAAACAACTAAAACCGTACAACATGATTAGTTAGAATTTAATGTTTTTACACTAAGATATACTTTACACAAGTCAATATTTAAATTTAAAGCTGTTTTAAGACGATATTCTAGCAGCGCGAAAAAGTTATCGCTGCGCATTAGCAGACTAAAAACTAATAATTCGATGAACATTTACAATGCCATACATAATTTAAGTGATGTTTCCGTAATTAGTACCCAACGGAAGCGCTTATTGGTTTAATAATTGTATTCAACCAATATCGACGAATGCAATACAATTTTCATGAAGCCAACTTTGTTGATGGTATTAGTATGAATAAATGATTGCTTCATTTTTATCAGACTAGGGCAAAGCCAAAATTAAATATGTTAATAGTTTTGACTCCATAACGAATGTGGATTTGCATTCTATTTTAAATTTGGGAAAACAGTTATTTAAAACAGTTGCTTTCAGGCTTACAGAGCGTATGGCATAACGCCTGAGGAGCCATGTAATTAACGCCTGAGGAGCCATGTAATTAACGCCTGAGGAGCCATGTAATTACGCCTGAGGAGCCATGTAATTAACGCCTGAGGAGCCATGTAATTAACACCTGAGGAGCCATGTAATTATGAAACTTACCTAAGTGAATTATTGATGACACCCAGAAGCCTGTTGTATCTTATAGCTTCTTGTATAAGTACCGTGTTCAGAGATTCCTTGTATGATACTGGATATCTGTAGAATAGAGATCATTTTTAATACAAAATAGGTTTGAGTTTAACCACCCAATCTGATGGGAAGCGCACATGAAGTCGAGGATGTGGCATGCTCGCCTAGAAGGTGCCTATTAGCCAAATTGGCAAACGACTGGTTCATCCTAAGCCTAAACTGAAAGGAATGGAAAGAAGTGAGGTATCACAGTAGCCCAAGAAGTTTTCACCTGTAGTTTATCAATAGTTCTATTCAAACCGGAGGTTGTCCTTGGCTGCATTTTAAAGCGCAAATAGGGATAATTGGCTTTGGCTCCACGCACGCCTTTCAAAGGTCCGGGGCTCCATAGCCCCGTAATATAGGCAAATTATTAAGACGTATAGGTACTTACGTGGCGGCGATAAGCTTCTGGTCCAGCGCTTTAGGCAACACTTGCAGGATCTCCTTGGCCGCCTTTTCAGTCAATTCATCAGCTGACAATCCACCGCCGCCGCTCACTTCTTTAGGCTGCAGGTTCTTTAGAGTATCTATATTTATTTCCGTTAAATTTAAACGTTATACTCAAAAAAAACAGAGACAACAAAATAATTTACAAAATAAAAATATTTAAGTATTCTATCCATTATCTGACACCATAATACAAGCTAGTTGCTTAGCTTGGGGGCTAGATGGCGCTGTTACAATATTATTATTTTATGATTTGTTTATGACCAGCTTTTACCCGCGACAGGGTCCGTGTATGGGTAGTTTTTTCCAAAATCCTTTCTTAGCGGATGCTAACATTTTAATATCGATATACCAAATTTTAACCCGATCCGTTCATTAAATTGATTAAGGTGAAGTAAGACCTGAAAACCCCTATCCCTTTCCCACGCGCGCGCCGCGAAATGGCCGTTTCAACTGTTTTATGTAATTAATAAACTCACATCTATTTTAGTTAAAAACCATCTGTACTACCTTATGGAATTTGATGTAAAATTTATGAAAAAATAAATTTTGTACTTGTTTTTTCTTTAAAATCGCCGTAAAATTGAAAAAGGCGACTTGCACGATTTTTTTCTATCGAGGCAAACCACTCTCAATCGTGTTTCGAAGTGTATGACAATACAAAGCATTCCTTCACCTTTACGACAGTTCGAATATGATTCTATGAATTTTAGTGGTTGATACCCAATAACTGTTTCTAAGACACCTCTATCGCGCTTCTGGTCTTACCACTTCGGCTTAAATGGTTGATGGTTAATCGGTCCGTCAGCCAGAAGTTTGAATTTTATATTTATACTAATATTATAAAGAGTAAAGACTTTTTTATTTGTAATGAATAGGCTCCGAAACTACTGGACCGATTTTGATGAAGCTGAGCAACATGATACTTTGGCTAATTGGAAATAGCATAGGTTACTTTTCATCCCGATATTCTCACGAGATCGGGAGTTACGCGGTTGAAGCAGCGCTAGTTCATAGATAAAATAGTAGCTCTCATCCGCGACTTTGTACGCATAGAATTAATGATTTATTAAAATTAATTAATACCTTCATAAAGATTAATTAATACTTCATTATTACTAACTGAGACAAGAATTCGTTTCCGACATGGCGTAGCTGATGTTGGCGTTGCCATGGAGACCAAACAGCGAAGGATCGTCGTTCAGTGGCAAAGTTCGAATGTACTTTATATAGTCTTCTACTGATGCTGCAGAATGTTGCTGAAATTACGCAGCGGGATTTGAATCTGCGACAAAGTTACTCTAACGCACAGTGATAGTCGCATAAAGATAACAAAGCAAGATATTTTTAACCGACTTCAAACAAAAGGAATTCTCAATTCATCGCGTATATATTTTTTTATAATTTAAAGTTGTTGTTGTTTATATAGTTTATAAGCTCACTGTAAGTTTTTGTTGCGAATAAATATTTCTATTTCTATTTTATTTATTTCTAATAGATTATTAGGTTCGCGTTGGACCAATATCTCACCCGATGGTTAGTGACGATGTGGTCTAAGATGTAGCTTTTCTAGAAAATACCTATACATTCTTGACTTGAAGACCCCTAAATAAAGGGACCCCCCTTTATTTAGGGGTCTTCAAGTCAAGAATGTATAGGTATTCGAGGGATGCAGATAAAAGTAGGAAAACTGCAGTATAAAGAGAACTTATCTCCCGTCCTTATTTTGTGGCTGCACTAGTCTTAAATATCACTTCTGGCCACGTGGTTCGATCGTAATGTTCCATCAATCGAACTACGTGAACTTTTTTCAGTTGATTCGATTTAAGCATCCTACCAGACTAACTACTTTGGACCGCGTAGTTTGACTCTTTAGTCGAACCACGGTGACCAATTTAAGTTGGTTCCATTTTAGAATCCAACCTGGCGGTTTCCAATCCGGAACACGGAAAAGTCGGCAATTGAATTTGTTCTCACCTGTTTGTAAGCCCCGCTCTCGTCAAACATGTACCTATCGCTAAGCACTTGAGTACTATAATAGTCTGCCAACAGACACAGCAGACATCTCCTGTCCCAATCGTCCGTCACTCGACCGCCGTAATTTATATGACCAGCAGTGTACGTCAACATCTACACGTAGAAAACAAAGGATACCACGATGAATCTAGGGTCTTCCCAAAAAGAGTATCACTTTTGTGAAAACTTCAAAATAAATAAATAAGGCTAGACAGGAAGTAGTGGAAGAATCTGATGAACCAATCTACTATAACAATAGCCATGGGTTGAGTCACTTTGTCACATAGAGCTCAGCAGCGGCATAAAATATACAATTAGCTACGTTTTTTAATTTAAAAATTATAAGTATTTGTCTATGGTTACCCAAAAATATGTAGGTGGGTATTATTTTAAACAAATACTTACATCAAATCTATTTCTAAATAATTGTTAGACCTCATATTCATTAACAGGTAAGTAGAAATCAATTTATTTAAGGTGTTAACCAACACTTAAGAAAATTATGAAATTGAAAACACTCTCCAAAATTTCATATATTTGATAGCAATACAAACATACAATTTGGTATTTGTACACACCCCTCAATATGCATTAATTGAGATCTTAAACATACTTTGAAACTTCGTGAGCCGAATACTATTATCAAAGAATGATGGCACAGCACTACTTGAGCATATACATACACAGATAGAAAAATATTTAAAGAAAACCTCTTTTATTTCTAGAAAACAATGATACGAGGGCGGCACTGAAAATTTCGGGAATCAAGGAAGTGACACAACATTACTATTTAAAATGTATTTATTGCTTTTCGAAGTATTCTTCGCGAAATTTGACACATTTTTCCATACGATGGAACCAATCATTAAAGCAACCATTCCATTCGGAAGTTGGGGTCTCCTAAATGGCCGTTTTGTAGGCGTCCACAGCTTCTTCAGGTGATGAAAATCTCTGACCACGCAATTTATTCTTTATTTTAGGGAAAGTATGGAAATCATTAGGGCTTAGGTCGGGGCTGTACGGCGGATGGTCTAATAATTCTATGTTTTCTTGCTCTAAAAACTCTTTTGTTCTGTTCGCGGTGTGAGAACTCGCATTGTCGTGATGGAGGATGATGCGGCGGCTGCAGTTCTCTTTACGGAGTTCAGAAACGACCTGTGGCAAACAAATGCTAGCATACCATTCTGCATTAACCGTTCTTTGTCCCTCAAGAGGAATAGTCACAACATGGCCAGTTTTGGAGACAAACGTGGCCACCATTTTTTTTGCAACACTCCGTGAACGAACAATTTTTGTTGGCTTTAACTCATTTTCGAACACCCAAACTCGTGACTGGTTTTTTGTTTCGGGTTCGTATGCGTATATCCAGGATTCGTCACCTGATACGATGTTGTATACAGCATTTGAGGATCCTGCGTGGAATCTTTCGAGAGTTCTGACGCACCAAGTAACGCGAGCCACTTTTTGCTCTTCACAGAGCGAATGCGGTATCCATCGGGAAAACAACTTTTTTACACCTAATTGTTCATGCAAGATTATTTGTATTTGACTCATGCCAATGTCTAAAGTTGCCTGAATTTCGCGGTATGTTACATGTCGATCTTCCTCAATCAGCTTACGCACAGCATCAACGTTTTCTTGGGTGAGTGCAGTTTTTGGACGACCTTGACGGGGATCATCACTGAGCTTGACACGTCCACGTTGAAATTCAGCAAACCAGCGATAAATTGTGGTTTTGGATGGGGCTTCATCACCAAATACTGAAATCATCCGGTAAACACACTGTTTTTGTGATAAACCACTTCGAAAGTCATAATAAATCATCGCTCTTGAATTTTCTCGCGTCAATTCCATTTTCTCAACGAGTAAACAAGTTTGACAAAACCTTGTGACAAGACCGAGATTATATTTTTAAAATAAATAAATGGTATTCGATTCTTAAAACCAAGGAGTTTTCAATTAAAAAGATTTAAATATGACAGGAACAGTGGAAATATTCCATTCCCGATACTTTTAGTGCAGCCTATGTATTGATAGTATTTCATGAACTAGATATGAAAAAAAGATATATGCACTTAAAGTCACGTGTTATTCATTTTCATCAGCATCTGAAGCCATTACACATATAGGATCTTCTTGAACCTAACCTTCTCGCAAACAAATAATTTTGATTCGAAGTTTTGCCATTATTCTTTGAATAGCATAGAAAATTGGTACCAACCCTGAGAGGGACTTCGCTGTATTCATTCACGAACATATGCAACTGAGAGATGCAGATTCTCAGATCACCGTCAGTGAATTCGTAAGGAATGTTGAATCCGAGAGGGCCGAACTTACGACGCTCTAAGACAACACCGTGGAAGAGGCATAGGGAAAACAGTAGCCACTATGAAACAAAATTCAGATTAGACTTTAAAAAAAACTATTTACTAGGAAAAATCACTTAACTTTTAACGGATGAACCTAAATTTATTACTGACTAGCAGCGCTCCGCGGTTTCACCCGCGTAACTCCCGATCCTGTGGGAATATCGGGATAAAAAGTAGCCTATAGCCTTCCTCGATAAATGGACTATCCAACACAAAAATAATTTTACAATTCGAACAATTAGTTCCTGAGATTAGCGCGTTCAAACAAACAAACAAACAAACTCTTCAGTTGTATAATATTAAGTATAGATGGGCGAGTTTTTCATGGATCTTATGAAATTGTAGAGATTACAGCAGAATCAAAGATTAAAAATATACTTGTCTAAAAATATGACAGACCACGAAATGTTTTAGCCAATTTAAAATTTACATAAAAAAAACTAAACACACATATAATATGAAAATTACTTAAGTCAAATCATAACCATCAATTCGTTGAAATTGTAACTTCGTTGAGTAATTGTTTGTATGACGCATATCAATGTATTGTTATTATGACAAGTTTTAAATTACACGTACTTTCACCCTTGACACCTCGGGTTAAACCTTTCAAACTGATTAATGTGTTAATGTAGATTGTAAAAGCGTTGAACAATCAATAATTATTTAACCCGAACAACAACCAAGTGAAAACTGTCTTTATGCGCTGTTGATAACTGCACCGGCGCATCGTGCGCATCTATAATCTATTATAAATATATTTTTTGCAAATCATGCGCACGTCAGCAAAATACCTATAAAAATTGATATGGACTACCTATCATAGTTCCGTAAACACCATTAGCTAGCTAGATAATTTACCTATCCGATAGTATGATGTAAATAGATATTTACGATTACACAGCATATTTTCAAACATATTTAGCTAAATTTGTACGGAAATTGCATGAAAATGGCAAAAACACCTCACCGACTTTCGATCATGAATACAATAAAAATACAACGAAATACACAAATCCGATTACGTAAATAGTTTTATCGTATCCCAAACGCTACAAAACATTTGATAAAACAACAAAATTATGTATAATTACACAATTCTACACTTCCACAAACAGTACCAATCAATCACGAAATCGTAATGGCGACCCGTCATTCATCACTCATTTTTATCAGTTTTTTGTTTCCAACTCAAGTCTTTTGAGTATTGTAATCCATAGAGAATGTTTGTGTGCTATTTCCGGTCATAGATTGTTCATAGGATTAAAGCAACCATTGTCATAGAAAAAAAGGTTATAGTCGCGTGAAGACGTTGGTCCCCATATCGGGCCTGCGCCGCTTGACGGAATGTGACGTTTTTAAGGCGGACCCGATATAGGGACTGTGCCGCTCAGAAGGTAATGGAGAATACGTGGATATGTAAAAGTGATTGAACTAGGTATGTTATATCAATAAAAGATAATTGAAAATCAATAACCTTAAAATTAGGCACTTTTGGGTCGCCAGAGTTAATATATTCAACAAAATCTGGTACTTGATTCATGAACGCTTTCAGCAAATTTGCCTTTATCCCTCTTGGTGGTTCCACTGTCATTTTATAACCTAAACAAAACACAACTCTTTAATATTTAAAAGTAACAGAATAAACAATGGTTCATCTGATATGAAAGTTGTAAGTATTTTGTTTAAAAAAGACACATGTTATTACGATTATTCTGAGACCGGGAGATGAAATGCTCATAAGCTTGTGGCAACTGGCATATGAGCATTCCATTTTGAGAAGCAGCTGGCACTACTCTGTAATCCAGAATATTTTCTTTTGAACGACGGCTGAAACATGGTATCAGTATCACATATAATCAACTCTGCCTATAGAGGTAAAAACTCAAACTCAAAAAGTTTTATACATTAGGAATCATACAGTTTGTACGAGATTACATTGTAAAACTTTCTTCTAAAAGAAACTCTTAAAAATTAAGTTAGGATGTGTATCTTCGGAACACAAGAAACTCAAGGGGGCACAGTTTTACTGCCACTACAACGACTTAAGACTTACCATTTTGCAACAAAGCGACTGGGAAGTGTGGCGATGGTGTGGAAGTTAACCACAATCTGAAGTCTTTATGCACCAGCTCAGGAGATATATGTTCAACGTTCAATTCCAAGATCGGCATCCATGACGGAGAGAGGTGACAGTTCTAGACGAAAGACGGGAAAAATTAACCCCCAGATTTTTATTTTTAAATTTTCTTTTATACAACCCTTGTCCTGACAATAAAGAACACTAAAAAGGAATTATCCAATTTGGTGCAGTCGTTCGGAAGTTATGCGCGTGTACATACATTTTCGAGGAGATACATTTTTATTTATAAAGATTTTCATGTCGCGTCTGTGGGTCCTATTGTTTTTAATAAGAACTTTAATTTATTATGAACGAAAACTAAAAAATTGGCACTTCTAGTTACCTAAAATGTAAATGATAAATAATTCAAACGAAATATTTTTTGGAAAAAATATTAATTTTGAAAATAAGTATTATATAAGAATTAGTCACAATAATACCTACATTTATTTATAGTGATTTTAATGGATCCAATACAATACCTGGAAAAACACCCAGTTCCCGAAGTCACACCCGACCCTCATCATGGCTTCAGCGAGAGGTCCTTGACCCTGACCCAATGAGATGCTCTCGAAACGTTTACCCATCTTCATCTTATCGGCGAATTTCATTAGATCTGACACCAGAAATAACATTGTATGATACTAGTCATGCTATGTTGTCTTACACTCAGATTTCCAACCATGTACATGTATACAGGCTGTTTTCCGCCATTGGACCCTTTTTAATTGGGTCCTTTTTGCGTGAGGATGGAGTAGGCTTGCCTAGCACCTACTACCCTCTCAGCTTAGTCGACCATGTCCAAAGGAGAGAACTTGTCAATACTTCTGGAGCCAACTAAGCCGCGGGTTTCATAACGATGTTTTCCTTCACCGTAAGAGCAATGTCAATTAGCGCACATAAATTTTTCTTAAGAAAAATACATTGGTGCACGGCCCGCCGGGATTCGAACCCACGACCTTCAGAATGAAAGTCGAGGTATCTACCACTAAGCCAACATTTCCAACCATATCCCTAATCTATACGTATAAAATGCTTTGTCCTGAATGACTGACTGATGGATCAAAGCACAGCCGAAACCGCTGATCGTAGAGACCTGAAACTTGGAGGGTGTATTCTTTGTATGACGTAGGCATCCAATAAGAAATGATTTAATCCTTACTTACTAGGTTTGAGCTAAAAGAAAGACTTAAAGGCTATCTTCAGAAACTTGACTATGAAGATACAGAGAACCTATTATTAGCTTTGAAATAAGTGCTTTTGTTTCCTTTTATTTCCGTTTTTGTTTTTTGCTTCTCTTTAGTTTTTGATTAGTTTAGTTTTTGGAAAGACCTTAAAACTGTAAATCTGTTTCTGGTAACCTTCAACCCAACTCTTTAGAGGCTGGGAGTCTGCGGGTTGCCAGACAGGTATTAGTTAAAATATGTTTATAAGTTAAATAATAAGTGTCTATATACTGTTCATATAATGTTTAGTTTTGTAAGCGTATACTATTGTTTAATTAGCAAATGCGGTAGGACACTGACACCTCAAGTCACAGGTTTTTTTTTGCCTAGTTTGAGGGTCAGGGTTTTATTATCTATATTGTAAATGATGTTTTTTGCGTAATAATTTATTTATTTATTTATTATTTATTTATTTAACGTATTGGGGGTGAAAAAGGGGGGCAAAGTTTGTTCGACTTGATTCCTTGGTCCATTTTCAACTTCTACGCGGACGAAGTCGCGGGCAAAAGCTAGTAGTTCATATAGTTGGGGTCGGGCCCCCTTGAACATTTACGCCAGGTCTTTCGATCCTGGGTTGTTGGAGATATATCGCGAACCTTGATGACCTTGATATGTTTGTGTCATTTTAGAGTTAGCGCTATAAGTAGCTGTAAACATAAAAAACCTGGGAACAACTATAATATTAACCTGCAGCAGGATCAGTGCCAGTTGAAAGTACGAAGATAATAGGAGCCAGTGGATCTGATTCAGCGTACAATGCGGCCAAGTCTGCAGGTTGTGGTTCCACGAATCGTCCCCCTAGACCGGCCACGACGTAATCCTGGGACAAGGAATACATGGGAAAAGGAATTCAGGAGGCGGTGACAATGAGCAGGCCAGCAGAAAGCTTCAGAGCTTTGAACGTCGTCGCAAGGCGGCATCTTTGTCAAAAATATCGGATACATTTCATAGTGTGCAACATAACTACGTGACCTAATTTTACCATCTTCCTTCTTTCGTCATTGATAGTGGTAAATGATGACTTATCATTTAAAACAGTGGCTGTCAGTAAAGTCGGCTTACGGACGATAATTTTACGTAACAACGTCATAAGAAAACAATGATGGTAACCATAGCAACGTATTATCGTTGCTATGGTTACCTTGTCAATAATGGAACATGAGCGATGACGTCACACTTTATTGTAAATGCCGGAGTTTATTATCACGTCAAAAATATATATAAACTTACTTGTAATCCTGGAACTAATTTATCAGGTCTTATACATTTGAGGACTAACAGCTTTTGAAAAGCGTCCAGTTGCGAGTCCAAAGGTTTCGGATATGGCAATCTTAAAAAATAAACAGTCAAGACTCAATACATTTTTTTCTGAAACTACTACTTAGTTAAATGATTAGAAACATGAAATTTCAAAGAGAAAAGTCCAGTACTTATGTGGATTATAACAATCATAAAACGTCCTGAAGAACTTGGTCTGCTCAGGAAAGTCTTCGACGAAAGCTCGCATAGTTGATAAAGAAGCAAGTTGTTGCATATCGAGCCACATGCGTGGTGATATCCATTTCGGTTCTGGATTTGGATATTCCTAGACAAAGAAATACAAAGTATATTGACACTGGAGAGGCGAACGGAAAAACTTATTTTCATTACTCATACTCCGAAAGTAGGTCTAAAGATGCCTGAAGAGCGTGTAGAAAGAAAAACTTTCAGCCCTAGGGAAAATCGCTTTCACTGACAGCTGTCGTGTCAAATTATGGCTTCGCGCGGCTTGTGCAATGTGCTTGTAGCCAGTATCAGTATCATTACGCATTAGGAACTTCAAAAACCTAACCTCCTTGCTTTAGGTAACACCAAAGAATAACAATTATGGCTTCACACGGCTCATGCATACTGCCAGAGGGAGTATGGAGTCTCTCATTCATTGTCGTTATTATGAAGAATTTTATGTATTATTCGTAATGAAAAGCACAGTGTTTACCTCGGGTAAGACTCATTAAGTCCCTCGAACTATTAGTGCCCTCGCTACGCTCGGGCGCCAAACTCCATCTCGGGACTCAATGAGTGACTTTCACACCTAGGGTAACAATGTACTATTTAAAATTTGCATATTCCCTAAAAAGGCTATAATTTGCTTGTTACGCTGAATATTCTTTTCGTTACTAATATTTTATCTGACCAAAACCAAGTGCCTTGTCACCAATGGCAGCATCAATGACAAGAATTCAACACCTTGAGAATCGAACTGATCTTTTATCTTAGAAATTCAATTTCCTTGACCTATATGTCGTTTGCCTAGTTGAAGTCGGCACTAACATATTGGCACAATGCAAATGCAATAGCCTATCTGGCGTATTGGTCTGTTTTTTACAACCTTTTAGCAAATTCATCAGTTCAATCTAGACCATATAGGTTTCGTCAACTAAATTAAGCAGGTGGTATAGGGTTCTGGGTAAGCCTACGCGTCTTAGGCACTACTCTAAATAGTATAGATTAAAATTTCTAGCGCTGTATAAATAATCAAGATTCTATATATTAGTCTATAGTAGTAAATAATCGCTTGCATTAGTAGGCCTTAGGCAAGCGATTCACTACAGATCTGCAACCACTGTTTACATTGCAATACGACCGAAGTCACCTTGGTAGATTGTACATGTTTCTGAAATGTGGTAACCGCTTTATTATAATCTAGCTGCGCCCCGCAGTTTCACCCGCATAAGTCCTGATCCAGTGGGAATATCGAAACAAAAAGTAGACTATAGCCTTCTTCGATCAATGGACTATCCAACACAAAAATATTTTTTCGATTCCAACCAGTAGTTTCTGAGATTAGCGCGTTCAAACAAACAAACTCTTCAGCTTTATAATAATAAGTATAGATATATCTAAATGAATAAAACAATAGATAAATCAACTCACAGTATCAATATGAGCCCCGTTTAACATGAAATTAAACTCAGCAGCTCTGATGACACCTTTATCTAACAGTATTCTTATACAGACGAGTAAGGCAAACAACAGCTTGTGCCTCTCGAATAGACTGCGACAAACGTTTTGGTAAAGTAGAAACGTGAAATGCTCTATTATTATTTCTACTCGTTCGATTATGTCGTCTGGAAAGAACAAGTTATTTATTTTAAAAAATCTGCTGTATCGAGGATGCTGTCGTTGTGGAGTACGTAAAACGTGTGAGGCGTGTTAGAGATTGTAAACTAATCGCTAGTGCGTTAAAATTGATGACGTAGTTAGTAATAAATCTATTATATACTCTATCGTAAGGAGTATCCTCTCTTGAGAGCAGAAAAGTAACGTCACGTCCGTTTTTATAAGTCAAGCTTGCTGTGTGCAATGCCAATTTCACTTAATGGTCACTTAATAATAAAAGGTTAAATGTGGTTCACTTCACCATGCATACCTTCATCACATGAGTAGAGACTAGAATCAGAGACTAAGGTGTCATACAAACCTCTGTGATAAGGACACTACTACAAGCGTGACGCGCGTGCGTGCGTGAGCACTGGCGGCCCGTCATGTACGGAGAGAAACCGGTCTATACTGGCTCGGCCAGTGCCCGAGTACAAGGCTGTGACACTCGCATGCGTGTGGTAAACGTCACGCGTCGCGTGTTTGTTTTTTAATGTTGTATTAAATATAGTGATAATAATTTGATCTTAGGTAGGGAGGGAGTGAGTTGTGGACCATTCTTGTGTTATGATGACGAGTGACGAATATAAGACTTAAATAATTTTCTTTCTTTCGAAGGAAGGGTGGAAACGATTGAGCGAGTGAGCGAGTGTTCCAGTCCAAACAACTAGGCTTATGTTATAGTGACTGGACGCGACGGAAAGCATAGTTTTATGTATAATATACTACTTGTGAATTCTAGTATGTCAACGTTTATCTAATTAACGTTCGGTTCGACAGTAAAGCTTCCCGGAAAGCCATAAAATTTTTGATTTAGGTATTATGTTCATCATTCATCATTCACCTACAAGCTGCGCCCCGCGGTTTCAGCCGCGTAAGTCTCGATCCCGTGGAAATATCAAAATAAAAGTAGCCTTTCTAGGAAAATGGACTATCCAACAAATAATATTTTTTTCAATTCGAACCAGCAGTTCCCGAGATTCGCGCGTTCAAACAAACTCTTCACCTTTATAATATTAGTATAGATAACTCCCGATCCCGTGGGAATATCGGAATATAAAATATCTTATAGCTTCCTCGACAAATGGACTATCCAACACAAAAATATTTTTTCAATTCGAACCAGTAGCTCCTGAGTTCGAAAAAACAAACAAACTCTTCGGCTTTATAATATTACTAAAGATTATTCAGCAAAATTCAATTTACACTGTCACCGCGTCACAATAATATCTCATAATAAAAGACACTGAAACACATTTTTTAAAAATACTATAATCCACCTGTGCCAACCCTACATGATTACGTAATCAATTTTGACAGCTCCGAATAACCTTAGTCTCTGGTTCTATTCTTTACTCATGTGCCTTCATACTTAACCATGTGTAGGCTTAGCTGCTATTTTTAATGATTATCGCTTCTGATTCCTAAAATCAGCAGTGGCTTAGGACCATTTTCCCCCTAGTTTCTAAACCATACTAATATTTTAAAAAGTATATATTTTGTAACAAATAGGCTCCGAAACTATTTCACCGATTTTTATGAAACTTGATTTGAGGATACATTGATTTATTGGAAATAACATAGTCAGACCAAAATCCATTCATTTCAAACTTAAAACTAACACAGGAAAGGGAAAAATATATTATAAAAGCTATCGGTACAAATAAACGACCGTATCACTTTAAAATTGCCTATTTGTATACATATACCAGCGCTCCGCGGTTTCACCCGCGTAACTCCCGATCCCGTGGGAATATCGGGATAAAAAGTAGCCTATAGCCTTCCTCGATAAATGGACTATTCAACACAAAAATAATTTTACAATTCGAACCAGTAGTTCCTGAGATTAGCGCGTTCAAACAAATAAACTCTTGAGCTTTATAATATTAGTATAGCTAAAATATACTTAACGCCATAAAATTCTATATAATTACGAATTGTCTGGTAACATCTTGGAGCGAAAATCGACTACTAGGGATTTGGGCATTGTTTTTGATGAGAAATTAACATTTCGAGAACATTTTGAATATATTATCAATAGAAGTTACCGTCTTCTCGGTTTTATTACTAGAATTACTAAGGAATTTAAACAACCAAATAGTTTAATTTATTTATTTAACGCTTTAATAAGACCCATTTTGGAATATGGAAGCCCTATATGGTCTCCCTACTATCATTGCCACGAAGATAGGATTGAAGGGATCCAGAAGAAGTGCCTCAGAATTATGGCTTACAGACATAATTTAGGACGATCCCTGTCTGGTTATGAAAATAGGCTTGAGAAGTTTAAAATCACTTCTTTATCTACTCGTAGGCAACGTACAGATCTTCTTTACTTACATAAGATATTGCATTCATCAATAGACTGTCCCAACCTACTATACTGCCTCAACATCAATACATATTACAGAACACGTGACCCCCAAACGTTTGTTTTGAAAACATACAAAAATAACACTTCCTTTTACAATCCCCTAACAAGAATGTGTCGTCATTATAATGAACTTGTCTCCACTAGGTATCCCAATCTAGACATCACTATGGCAGCTGCATACTCTATAGACGTATTCGACGGCAACTATACCCGTTTCAAAAGGTGTCTGTGTTATCTTGTAAAATAGTGTCTTATTATACTTAATTATTATTATTATGTAAATTAATCTTTATCTTTATCTGTTCTAATTATTACTGTAACATAAAAGGAGCTTTTATATTCGCATTTAGGATTACAGTCTAGATCATAACCTGTTATTGTATACTTTCCTACTTTTTGTGATTGTAATCTGCTGTGTGAATTATTAATAAAATAAAAAAAAATAAAAAACTATTATTTTAAAAGGCTATTCGGTTTGTTGTATGTTGTCCAAATAAAGTGTTTATCTATTTATCTAGCCTACCTCTGCTTTAGATAGATAGATAGATAAATTCCTTATTGCACACATCTGAGAAAAAATTACGTTTATAAAACTTGAGAGGTGTCAAGGGACACCCGGATGGAACGAAGTTCCTTTCGAATTAGGGAAGGAATTGTAATATATTTTATTTTTTAAGTGAAAATAATATTTTTTTATTATTAACAAATATAATGTAATATAAATTTAATCAGTAGGCTCAATTTTAGTAACTGCTTTCTATGAGAGAGAGAGAGAGACAGAGAGACAGACAGAGAAACACACGCACGCCGCACGGCTTACAACTATAGCAAAAAGTGTCGTTACAACTGTTGGTCTTAATTTTTTCCGTCTAACCCCCTTCCGCAATGTGCGATAAGGAACTTCGTTCCAATAAACACAGTAAGCGCTTAAGCGCACAGCATTATGATAAGATAGTATGCATAGCATATTCTGTTAAGTTCGAATGTTTCTGTATGTAAATGCAGTTGCTTAGTTCGAACTAGATGGCGCTGCGTACCATGTCCTACAATATGACTTGACTTACCATTAGGTTCAGTTTCAGCCATGCTCCGTATAAACAGTTTGACGAACCACTCCAACGAGTATTGGTACATCGGATCGACATTGGCCATGCCAGACAGACAGAAGAACAATATCTGGCCACGATTGGCCACTGGCACATAACCGCCGCGAGCTTCGTCTATTTCTAGCGTTGTTTTTTCTATGTCGTCCACTTTTATCTGAAAAAATATATCAAAATAATGTAGGTTTAAAATTGCCTGTATTAAAAACGTTAAATACAAAATTTATTTTAGTAAACTGCGCCCCGCGTTTTCACTCTTGTAAATCCAGGATCGGGATAGAAGTAAGTAAAATAACATACAGATAGAGTTTCTTTTCCATATAAAGCTAAATGCTTTATTGTACCATATAAACTGAAATCTGACACAAATACATAAAAACTAAAATATTCTTTTTTTAGTATTTGTTGTTAGAGCGGCAACAGAAATATATCATCACATATAGATACAGCCTAGTGAGAGAAAGACAGACGGACGGACAGACGGACGAAAAGACGGACGGACAGACGGACGGACAGACGGACGGAAAGACGGACGGACAGACGGACGGAAAGACGGACGGACGGACAGCAAAGTCTTAGACGGACGGACAGACGGACGGAAAGACGGACGGACAGCAAAGTCTTAGTAATAGGGTTTTCCTGTAATCCCGTTTTTACCCTTTAGGCCCGGAACCCTAAAAAGGTAGGAACTAGAATGTCATTATTAATTGTAACATTTGTCAAACGATCTTACCAAAATCTCAGCACTTTTAATTTTAATGGCTTCCAAAGTGAGAATCAATGGTAGATCATCGACAGGACTGCCTTCACTGTTCGACAATCCGTACAGAATATCCGCCTGCATTTCGGCAAGTTGCGCGGCCATTTGCGCGCGAGATACTATTAGTTGCCCGCGGAGTTCCTCGAGGTCAGGCCGCTCTTGAGCTACTACTATTGAAAGCAGTTGTTCTGATAGACCACTGAAGAGATAATAATTAACTTCAAAATTCAATTTTAATCATGTAATTTTGTCTTCCCCCGAAAATGATCGGTGCAACACAATAAAACGTCAGGTAAATATAAAAAAACTAGCAGCGCTCCGTGGTTTCACCCGCGTAACTCCCGATCCCGTGAGAATATCGAAATATAAAATAGCCTATAGCCTTCCTCGAAAAATGGACTATCCAACATAAAAATATTTTTTCAATTCGAGCCAGGATTTTCTGAAATTAGCGCGTTTAAACAAACAAACATACTATTCAGCTTTATAATATTAGTATAGATAACTAGCAGTTTATATTAAAGGGGCGCTTGGAAATTATTTAATCGGCAATTTTTACTGTCGAATACAGAGGTCTTACCACGAATCCTCAACGATTCGATCAAACGCAACAGAAGGAGTATTTCTCAAGAATCTTAGAGACACCACTGAAACGGGCACATGAGTACCTCTAAATGAGTATTTTGAGCAAAAAGAACATACCTGGGTACTAGAGCAAAGTTAACAATTTGCACTTTGACCGACGTCTCTGGCGTATATTTAGGGTTCGGCAGTTTAGTTGTGATGTAGAGACGGAAACCTGGCATGAAGGGGATCAGAGAGTCACCCAGTTTGAGCACCATTTGACCGGCTTGACGGAAATATTGACGCTGGAAACAACAAAGAAAATAATCAAACAGCGGAAATTTTACCATGGGTTTAAAAAAACGTGAAGAATCACGAAGTTCCAAGTACCCACACCCAGTGTTTCATTTTATCCTTCTATTTTCGGACTGCAAAGTAATGGAATCAATCGCCTGAGTGAATATTTCCTGACATATTTGAGTACGATTTAAATAATATTGCAGGACATTCCACACATCGCCATCTAGCCCCAAGCTAATTTACTTGACTTGTGTTAAGGACAACGGAAATACTACTTATATTCTTTCTTTTGTAAATAAATACTTATAATAGAAACAACCAGACCACCGACAAATATCTAAGCATAAATACTTGTCTAAGGCGGGAATTGAACCCGCAACCCTGTGTTTGGTAGGCCGGCATGGTGACCATTGTTGCAACTGGGTCTTGGGATTTGAGGGTTTTCAATTCACAATTTTTCTAGAGGTATATTCTACGTCTAAGACTATATCATTACACGTGTTAAAAAATAAGAACATGCTGCTTTCCTGACCTTTAATACAGGATCAAGTGCCGGATCCAGTTCTTGCCCAACATTCTCCAAAAGTATAGGCTTCCCAAATCTGAGAGCTGATTCAAAATTCCTTAGAAGATCACGATCATTTGGTTTCACTACAACGAGACCTTCAATTTTTCCCTAAAAAGTTGAAAACCCTTTACAACCAGTTACTTGTAGATCAAATAGTATGTCATGTGCCCATATATGTACATTATGCCTAGCAGCGCATAAATCAAACCAGAACATAGTCATCAAATTGACTGCTTCAGAGCTTACCACAACCCCAGCATATTAGTTGACATATTAGTTATATTCATTTCGGGGCAACAGAACTACACGACCTAATTTTATCATCTCCATTCCTTCGTCATACAACCAGGCAAACTGATATGCTGCACCGAATCATGGTGAACATACCAGACTCCAGACCAGTACGCACTTAGCGTTTTGCTTCGTCATTCCTTATTCGTACCGCAAGGGAATGGAATCACTAGCCTGCATCTACCTTTCCTGACGTTTACAATTTAGGGTCTTCAAGTCGCGAGTGAATAGGTATCTTCTCGGGACACGTGCTACCGTTTCCACCTACCATCAGGCAGGTGTGATAGTGGTGAAACGGTAACCTATCAAATATAAAAATTGGTAGTAATATTTAAATGATAAATAACCATAGCTCTGATCCATTTATTGGCCTGCGTCTGTGGATCAATTATGAGAGGCCAGCGTCGTGAGTTCCACATCAGCACCGCTGACTCCACCGACAGAGGATCCCGAGGTAGACCGTACATTTGCCAAGTCCTAGACGAGAGTACACATCATTTTAGATCTGATCAACTCAATCAGATCCACAGTGTAAAGTCTACAAGTATATGCGTCTACAAGACTTGTTTGGTATAATTGTATTCCCCATGAGTTTCTTGCTGGTTTCTTGTGACTTTTTCTCCTTGGGCGCGTTCCACAGCTCACTTCTTAACATAGTTTTTAAAACGATTGTAATCTTTATTATTTATTGGTAGGCTCTGCAACTACTAAGCCGATTTTGATGAAACTTGGTTTGAAGATACATTGAATTTCACGGATTAATATAAATTTTTAATTTTTACACGAGATTGAAACCCCTTAATTTTGTCCAGCTTTTTTATAAATATATTACCTAATTTGAACAGCATCCCCGAGAACAGAAAATGGCGTAGCGCCATCCGTATGTGGTACATGTACTGCCTAGAACATAATTATTATACATTTAATATTTTGTACGGAAAAGCATGATTAAAATAATCAATTCAATAAAAAAGCATCATCTCAATCGGTTGAACCGTATTCAAGTAATCGGTGAACTTACATGAAAATAATTTTACAGTAAATACGCGACGAATTAAAAACAACCTCTTTTATTCGAAGTCGGCAAAAAACTTACCACCAAAAGATCAAGCCACTCGCTGAGTAATTCTTTTCGGAATTCTTCTGTAAATGGAGTGATGTATCCAACGGCACCTGCAAAATTACATTAGGTTTAGCTTCAAGCACAATAAATCTTTTATCCAAAATCTAACCACTACCCGCCCTTAGAAACACTGCTTAGCATATCACTAATTAATCAAAGCAAGGTGTTTGTAAGTGATGCCAGCGACATGGACAGAAAGCTAAAATAATAAGTCAATAATATTTTAAAGTTTTGCTGCAAGAGGCACTAATTAACTAATGATCCAAAGTTACCTTTTCTACCATTCCGTTTCTTGTCCATATCATCATAAATTATGACGGTTAGCAACTCTTTTACAAACAAAATATGTCGTAGAAAGAAATACAAATAATATACTAATATGATAAAAATATACCTATACTACGTACGTACATGCACTAATGAGTATGTCTCCAATAAGGTTAATATTAGCTATATCCAGTTCCTTGATAGTTCTGATCCATCGTACCCTTTCAGATGACAACCCGTTCAACAATCTGGAATTCACATCTATACATATAAAATGCTTTGTCCTAAACTACTGACTGACTGACTGACGGATCAACGCACAGCCTAAACCGCTGATCGTAAAGACTTGAAATTTGGAGGGTGTGTTCTTTGCATGACGTAGGCACCGGCACCCGTAAGACAGGATTTTTCGGAATTCCACCCTTAAGGGGGTGAAAAAGGGGGGCAAAATTTGTATGGGACAACGTGATTCCTTGGTCCAATCTTCTTCAAATTTTATATAAACATTCTTTAACAGAATTGATGGAACACGTGTTTCGATTTTTTTTTAATTCATCCCATAACGGGGTTAAAAAGGGGAAAGACGTTATTTTCGGGGTGGTTTTTCCATTTTCGATGTGTACGCGGACGAAGTCGCGGGCAAAAGCTAGTAGATTTATATAAGTCTTCGTCCCTGTTGGAGGGAGGAGGAAAAACTGCGGGGTTTCTACCCAGCAGTGATACTTCAAGACAACAGTAGGAAATGAGGAATAGGAAATGAAGAGGTAGATTTGATAAAGTTGTACGGCATGTCAGTGGACCTAACGTGTAAGGCGCAAAATAAATAGCCTAACTTTGCTTTCAGTCGGCTGAAATCAACGTACAGCGCCATGCAGAGGTAGCGCTGAAAGAGTTTTTCACCCCCTCGAACGGCGGCACAGAAAAGTGATAGTAGATTAGGATATCCACAAGCTTTCAGAAATCTTAAAAAGTCATATATGATATTCTACTTTTGGACCGAATTGAAATGGACTTTAATAACTCTTAATTTAGCCTTATTACCGAGTCGCTCGATCCATTCTAGCCAAACACTGGTTGATATCATCCTCCATACGTTGACATTCGTCCTCTTTCTCTTGGAGGTATGCGTTTAACTTTGCGATACCATCGAGCAACGCTTGCATTCTGGCCTTAGCACTTGCTAACATTGCTGGAATCAACAAATGGTTTATTATTTATTTATATTATTTTATTTTCGAAAGAAGGATTTATTTACTTAACACTCAAAGTAAAAATAAAGATAAAAACAAAACATCATTTACACGTTTTCGCATATAATATAGCATGAACTTGTTTTACCAAAGAAAACAGAAGATTTACAATAGTAAAGGAGTTAATAATGAAGCAGCTAGGACCAAGGGAACATAGTAGCATAACTTTATATTCAATAAATAGCTTAATAAGCTCTATAGCAATAGCTTAATAGCTCAATAATAAGCAGCTTGCTTTTTGTACTTTATTATTTGTTACTACGTAATTTTTCTTTGTATTTTTGTCTTATTTGTCTGAATAAAACTTTAGGTGTCTAAAATAGAAAAATATGTTAATGTAAACGAAAAAATTAAGAATGCAATGCTGGTTTTTAGTAATAAAGTACAAAATGAGTAAATTAATATAATTGTAATCATCATCATTATATATAAGATCTGTAAGTTACTGTGCTAAATAATAAAATAATTAAATGAAATTATATGACCTATATTGATTGACGTCCAAATAGGAAAATCAGTTTTTTCACCGCATTTTAGTATATACCTTCAACAGCTGCCAAATCTTCAGTAGCTTTCCTCAAAGCCTCTTTCTTCGGAGCAACACCTTTGTTTACATGGTAGAACTTGTACATTGCGTGCACCCACATGCATAGCGACTGACAAGCTTTTGATACCTGGAAATGGGAAATAAGTTTAATTTTAAATGTAAGTAGGTTTATTTAATAATATTATTGATTAAGGATTGACTACGCAACTTGTTTAGATAGAATTACGATTACAAAGAAGTATTATGATTGACTAATCACTCTAGTTACGAGCTACGAGTGCAAATAACGATTACGAGGATTGATATTCTTATTATTTATTGTAAAATATAGTAACATCGTAATATAGTAAAACTTCCGAAGTGATTTTTAATCAACAATTACTAAACCGTTATCGAAAAAAAAACAAACTAAAACGAGTGTTCCTGGAGACCTGATTAGTGATGTGACTATACGGTTACATACTGGCTGGATTGGTGACGTAAAATTACTAATATCCATATTCGGCCTTCCTTACCATATTCGGGCGAGTGAATCTCTCAGCACTTTTAAAAATAAACTAAAAGAGCATTATCTGTCCTGTGTGTAGTGTAGGTATATATATATAAAATTCTTTATCCTGAATGACTGACAGACGGACGGATCAACGCACAGCCGTAACCGCTGATCGTAGAGACCTGAAACTTGGAGGGTGTGTTCTTTCTGTGACGTATAGGCATCCGATAAGAAAGGATTTTGGAAAATTCTTCTCCTACGCGGACGAAGTCGCGGGTGTATGCTAGTCATATATAAGTATGTTTTATGTAAGTATTTTTATTGTTTTTTATTTATTTTGTATAGGTATATATATGTATATGTGTGTGTATTTATATATTTGTATAGATCTGTATGTATTAACTTTTATATAAGTTGCGTAATTCCTTCTGTATATTATAATATTTAGAAGTCAATAACTGCTTTCCTCTTTGAAACTGTTTGTACACTTTTAATTACCTTCCGCTATATTATTTCCTTTCCCTAGAGGTCTGTCGGCAGAAAACTCTTCACAGGGTTAGACTTACCTTAGTAATAACATTATAATGTAATCTTTTTTTGTATTTTTCTTGTGTACTGAATTTATTAAATAAATAATGTCAAATTCATCATACCTTTAAAATTTTAGCCGGTTCATAATCCGGACTAGTAACGAACTTCTTCAATTTCTTAATCATATCTTCACTAATTGATTCCTTATCATATTTCATCAGAGACTCGAGGAAGGCTGTTGGATCGGCCAACATTTGTGAGCCTGGCTTCCAGTAGTTCAAAATTTTCTCACCGAAATTTGCTCCAGGTTCCTAGAAAATATATTATTGTCTTGGGAACGCGTTGCAGTTTTTTTTAGTACGAAAATTTCACGAGCATCAATATCGATAATACTGACGCTCGTGAAATTTTCGTACAAAAAAACTGTGATGAAAAACATCGTACCAGAAGGGCTGTTTTTGCACAACTAAACCTTAGCTGGGTCCTTTGTGCGTGAGGATGGAGTACCTAGACTTGCCCAGCACCTTTACTACCCACTCAGCGTAGTCGACCGTGACCCAGAGAAAAAAAATTGTGAATACGTCTTGACTATAGCCAACTAAGCCGCGGATTTCATCACGATGTTTTCATTGTGAACATGGTAGACTACGTTGATACACTCAAATAATGATAACAGTAATGATGAATATACTTAAGCATATAAAAAATAGAAAATATATTAAAAAATCTCCGTCCTAACACTGAAATTGATAGTATTTCGTGAACTAGATGTGGAGAAAACATATAGGCGTTCCAAGTCACGTGTTTTTTTTTTCATTTCTTCATTAGCATTTAACGCCTTTACACATATAGGAACTTCAAGAACCTAACCTCCTTGCAAACAAGTAATTTTTGTTCGAAGTTTTGCCATAATTTTAAAGAACCTCCTCAGATTTGAAGGCAGTTAAAAATACTTAAATTTTATATAAATAGTCTACCTTAATCGGTTTAATATCGAACACGACACAGAGTGACTCTATAACTAGAACGACACCACCCGGAGGTTTCTTTAAGGCTTTTACTTCAACAATATCATTTCTGTTCAGTTCTTGAAGCGCTTTTTCAGCGGCTTGAAGCGCTGGCAGGGCTTCGTCTGCAAATTGAAAATAAATTAATCAGGATATTGTACACAAAGCCATCTAATCATAAACTAAGCTACTAGACTTGTGTTTTAGTGGCAAGACAACGGATAAATTACATAATATACACACAGAAATATCCATATTTATATAAATAAATAAATATTGCAGGACATTCCACACATCGCCATCTAACCCCAAGCTAAGTAACTAGACTTGTGATATGGGTGCTTGACAACGGATTTACTACTTATATACTTTTCTTTTGTAAATATATACTTATAATACATAGAAACAACCAGACCTCAGACAAATATCTAAGCATAAATACTTGTCTGAGGCGGGAATCGAACCCGCAATCCTGTGTTTGGCAGGCCGGCATGGTCACCATCGTGCCAACTGGGTCGTCAATAACCCCCGGATGAAAAAATAACCTAGCTATTTTTCTTCTAGGCCCTAGTACAAAACATAGCTAAAGTCAAAGTTAACATAGTAACAATATGTAGATACCAAAGTCCGTTTAGCCCTTTTAGTTTGGCAATAATGATTTAGACTTTAAATATTTGTATTTCTATAATACGTTGGATATTCCTAAAATCTGAACAGACAACGCTATCTAGTTCCAAAATAAGTAAAACTGTTACATAGAAACGAAATTTTATACTAACCTAAATCTTTTTGCGCATCTTGAGCCATTAGAGTTGTTTCCATCGCCATTTTCTCCGCCACAAGCTGTTCTTTTTCTACTTTTATACGAGCTTCTTCTGCTATTGCCTAGAAAAATAAGCAGTTCAAAAGCAGCTTACATAACATACGATACCATGAATTTATAAATATTATATTTTTCAAACAAAAAAGTGTCAGAATTTGTCATCATTAACAAAGTATGAATGTTTAAGTTACGAGAAAGTAAAATTAAAATATAATCCTGATTTTTATTTGCCAAAAACTCTTCATAAGAATGTAGGTAAGTGTCACAGATGATAACTTGGTGCAAAAGCAAGTCCTTACCGAGTCAACAGCAATCTGTTCAATAACTTTTCTGGTTTCTTCGGCTGCTATCTCCATGAGAGGTTTCAACTCAGCCAATTCGATCTGCAGTTGTTTCACTTCTACTTCTGTTTGATTCAGCTTGTTTAGACCTGGAATTAATTAGACATATACTTCGCATATTATACGAGGCTTTAATTTCAGCCATAAATGTATAACATTACTCACCTGTCTTTAAAGCATTGCTTTCTTTCAATATGGCCATTTGCTTTTTCCTAAACATTTCAGCATACGCTCCGAGCATCTCCATGTAAGACATTGGCGTGACGTAGTTGAGGCGGTTGAGACGTGCGAGATAACGTGCGCTCGCGTCCACAACGCTTTGGTGAGCGTAGCAACAGATGGACTGAGGAGACATTACTATATTGTTGGGAGTCATGACTCATAATAAATTCAAACAATTATTGAAATGGTAGAAATATTTTTTTTGCATTCAAAAAATTAAGCTTCGAAGAAAACCGACGAATATTTTAAACGGCTCACTGAGAATTTGTCGGAACTTCTTGGAATTCCTAATCCGATCACATTTCATGGTATTACGTACCACCATAGCCTCAATAATTTCTTCAGTAGTTTGCAGCTCACTCATGTTGTGGAAGAAGTGGTTGGCGACCGATTCCAGCGCAGCCTTCGGCCACTCACTGAACCAATCGATGGTACAACAATTCACTAACGAAGGGAACTGACGAAGACGGGCACGGAAAATCTGGAAACCAGAAGTGAGTATGTGAGAAGGGTGGCAAAAAGATGAAGTAAAAGATATCCACCTGCTGATAAGCCTCGTCTGGAATGGCAGTCCAACAAAGTACTTAATAAAAGAGTTTGAATAAATAAGTATGTTGTTGTGGCAGTCCAATATCATAAACGATCTGAGAACCCTAAACTTAGAAGTAGAGACAACCCAAGGCAGAGTGACCTGGCGTGAAGTGATAGGAAACCCAAACCTAAGTAAAGGGAAAAGGAAAGGAAGAATAAGAGAAACCACTAACCTCTCCAATAGGGCTCATAACAACGACAATATGCAAGTTACTGCGGACCCTCTTCTGGTAACAACCGAACAGATTCGTTTTAGTTGCTGGTAGACTCATCTCCATAACCGCATGACGGACGGACATGTATATCTTGTCCAGGTCTTCCGCTTCATATATGTTGGGCACATCGCCTGATGAGAGGATGTTATTCAAATCTTCGAGGAATGATTCCATTTTTATCTGTAGAGGAAATCCGCTAGTATTAAGATAAGCAGTGTCAAAGGTTCCATGATCTAATATGAAGAGATGGACGCAAGTTCAATTAAATATTGAACGATACTTTGTCCTATGAATCTAGATGAAGCCAGATCTTCTGGACTGACCAGGCTGGCTGAAATCGGTACCGTGCTTTTACATATTAGCCTAGTCCAACTTCATTGTTGTCTCTCCTATATTTTACCTGTGCATCCGAGAATAAAAACACGATGCCTCTATTCTCAGCTCCTGCTTTCATCATGGTGGTTTTGAGGTCGTCTCTCCACTCAGATTGTCCGTAAGCTTTAGTAATTTCTATTTGAAGGCATGTCAGTTCGCCCATTGAAGCTGCTAACCGGGACAGAGATTGACGACCTGGTAATATTGAATATATTAATAACCTAAATTCCCTCTTCTCTTTTCTTCAGCAGCATGTATTAGACCACAGCAGAGCATATGCCTCTCCAACGTATCTTCACCGGTCTTTCTGGACCACGCTGCCCCAGCATGAGCTCTTATGTCGTTGGACCATCTGGCTGGTGGTCCCTATACCCTAACTAAAGTCCCTAACAATCCCTAATTTCCCAAATACTCAATTATTCTAATTGAAAAAAATCTGACGAAACATCTGCTATTTTCAACCCCCGACGCAGAAAGAGGTGTGTTATAAGTTTGACGTGTCTCTCTGTGGCATCGTAGCTCCCCAAAGGATAAACCGATATTGTTTATTTTTTTGTTTGAAAGGTGAATTAGACGGGAGTGTTCTTAGCTATGTTTGATCAAAATCGGTTTAGTCCAACTAAAAAGTAGCTAAAAAAACATATACAACAATATAAAGGGGAAAAAAAAGTTGTTCGATTGTTAAACCTATCGAATATACCTACTTACACAAAAAATTTCAAACAAATCGAGTAAGCCGTTTAGGTGGCGTTTGTTTACTAACACCGTGACACGAGATTAGATGTATATGTAACTTACCAGAGCCTCCCATCCCAAGCAGTAGTGCATTAGCCATGGGTTGCCTCATGATCCGTGCAATACGACAGAGGTGAGCGACTGCGTCTTCGAACAACACCAGATCTAAAGGCACTGTGGTCGACAGGTTATACTCCATGAGGTATTGGGATAGTACTTCTGCCAACTAAAAAATATGTAAAATTACTTGTTTGCAAAGAAGTTCCTTTATATGTAATGTCAGATGCTGATGAAGAAAATGAAAAATACGTGATTTTAAATGCTTATATCTTTTTTCCACATCTACTCTTAATACTATCAAATTTATTGTTACGCTCAAGTATTGCCTTGCCATAATTCTTTCATCTTTTCAGATTCTTGCCAAATATAAACATAACTTTTTATATAATAATAGAGGATTATTTTATCCTTTAAGTTCCGCTGAAGTGACCAGAATTTACGCATTTAAAATATACTTAGAATAGTCTCATTTCACAATTATAACTGTAATATTTTAATAAATTATCTTTTTATTCACTTGAATCATGGACACAATGACTGTACTAGACTTTGTTGAAATAGCTATCACGGTTCATGAGATACAGCCTGGTGACAGACGGACGGACCGACAACGAAGTCTTAGTAATAGTATAATTTTATTAAATAGGTATTAATTACGTCGTCCCAATCAGTGATTTCACCATATTTTCTTTCATCAGCTCCAACATCCATAAAATCTCCGAAGAGCATCAACCGTCCGCCGATTACATCCGTGGAATTTTTACCGAATTCAGATTTGATCTTCTTATTCAATAGACTGAAAATATTAAAAATAATATAAAAGCGTGTTAATAAAAATGGTTTAGTACGGTAATTGCACGGTAGGTACGACAAGGTGGCAAGTAGGTATCTAATGTTTTTGAGTGATTTCTCGGAAATCAAGATAAAACTTTAACTATCTTAAAATCACATAGTTAGTTACATACAGGTCGACCTAATAAAACCGTGTTAAAAACGAAGACTGTTTAGATATGGAAAGTGAATATATTTTTATTTAAAAAAATCGGTTCATCCGTTCGGGAGCTACGATGCCACAGACAGACACACACACAGACACGTCAAACTTATAACACCCCGTCGTTTTTGCGTCGGGGGTAAAAAATAAATGATCATCTTTAATAGAGTTGATGTAGTCAAATAAACAAGAAAAATCTATATTTTAGCATCCACGTCTAGTTTAATTCTTCCTACCATAATACAATACCACCCAAAAGCCATCAACTAGTGCAAAAGGATTACATATATCCAGCCTTAACACTCGCCGTTTAAGTATTTTTATTTTTGGAAAACATTTTGAAAAAATACTGCGCGAAAGGCTGCATAATTGCAGCCCTCGGTAGAGTTCGAAAATTACTATTATTGGAATGTTTGCATTCTAATAATTTTTGTTTGAATTATTGATGAGTTAGAAGACTTCAACTAAAGCAGGTGCCTAGAATATTGCTTGTGTTTAAAAACATTCTTATAACAGCCGTATTGGAGCTCTACGGTGGGTCTGCAATTTTGCAGCCGACCGTACATTTAACTTGGTTAATTGCCTGAAATATTGAATTATAAGAGATTTATAACAAAGGTAAGATTGATACTTACGCAACAAACCACTGTCTGTCTTCACTATTAACAAGCCGGTCTTGATATACACGTTGATGTTCGTGATACCACAGTCTAATAACATCGTCTTCTTCCTGTTGATATCAATAACCCTATCAAACTTGCTCCACTCAGTCTCAGATACAGTTCGAATATAGCAATCAATCAATCAATCATTTATCTTATATCTTTAAATGAGCAATTCTTGTATATATACATAGTTGGAATCTCGGAATCGGCTCCAACGATTTTCATGAAATTTGGTATATAGAGGGTTTCGGGGGCGATAAATCGATCTAGCTAGGAATCATTTTTAGAAAATGTCATTTTATTCGTGTTTTAAGGCGTTTGAGTAGTCCCAATTTAAACTGAAAAATATGACTCTTCCTGACATCTATTGGCGAACTACTAATACTATTTTTTGTGAGCAAAAAAGTTATTCCAGCAGATGGCGTTGTTAAGTAACACGAAGTCAATGAGTGTTTGCTTTGAGGTTAGACTAAGAAAATCAATGTTTATTTATATTATTTGCGTCTTCTTAATTCTAATATAATATCAAACTAATTGCACTCATGATTTTTTTCTTTAAATAACCAGTTCATATTTTTTATTATTCTGTCGGTAAGATCGAAAAATATTATTCATATTTTATCATTTTATTAGTATGTAATTCGTACTTAAATATAATTTCCAAAAAACACAATTTATAAAAAAAAACCGAGCAAAGCTCGGTCATCCAGGTACTTCACATTAAATAGAATAAGTAATAAGATGTCAAAATTATAATAAAGTACTTGGATATTTAACCTCATTTGAGGTATGTGAATTAGTCTAAATTAGTAGTGAAATTTTTAGTTAGTAGCTATGCGTATGTGCTGTTTTTACGATGATGTCATACAAATTATGATTACTGATGAACCAAATTGAGTTTTGAGTTTCCGTAAGCAATTTGATGGACAATTTATAGCGGCGTGCATGGGCCATTAGCATAGTTTATTCGCTAACACTAGTATGGAAGCGTTTTTCTTTTCATTCCGCAGCCTCCATATTAAAATGAAAATTACTGCAGAAAAAGATATCCGCGACTAACTTAAGCAAGTATGATAGGTTTTCGAGTCGCGGCATTAGTTTATATCTTATATAACATCTTATCGATGGCAAATTTTTAGATATACATTTTTGATTATTTAGGTGCACAGGTAAATCTCACAACAAGCAAGCATATCATGTTAATTGTATAAAGTAAAAAAATCATGGATTTAATTAGATCATAAAAATATTTCTTTTTAAATCATTACATAATATAAAACAAAGTCACTTTCCGCTGTCTGTCCCTATGTATGCGTAGATCTACGCAATGGATTTTGCTGCGGTTTTTAAATAGATGGAGCGATTCAAGAGGAAGGTTTATATGTATAATACATGCATAACATAGCCGTGCGAAGCCGGGGCGGGTCGCTATTCATATAAATAAAAGCTTGTATTTAAAAATTTAATAATTTTCAATTTTTCGATGGACATGCTGCTAAGTTGATACATTTCATTTCGATTAAGATACATACCAAAATTGCAGCCGAAGCTTTTATACTCAGAAATATCGTTACTTAACATTATTTTTACCTTAACATGTTTAGGATCCATCATTAATATCCCTTGGAACACTTTACTCAGATCTCTCAAATTGAAGGTGTAATGTGATTTGGTTGGAGTCGGAAGCAGTTCCTCCACCAGGTTGTTAAAGATGTCTATGGAACCTTTGAGGAATGGATGCTCTCGAACTGTCACTGATTTGTCGATATTACGGGTCCAGGATGAGAGGATCGTGCTGAATATACCGTACTGGAAGAAACATACAAATCAAAATATTCAGTGACATTCGTTAAATAGTGTTATTAGTTTCAAAATTTAGGAAACTAAATGTATTTCGTAATAAAACTCCTGTTTTTTTTTTTCTTACCACAAAGAAAAATAGTTTCTTAGAGCAAGAAATAATCCTCTACCTATACTTGTTAGAGAAACATTTCTTGTTTTTAAAATGTTCTTAAAAAAAATTAAGCAATAGGTAATCTTGATTTAAGAATATTGCTTTTATATTAAGTATACATACTAATCTATACATATAAAATGCTTTGTCCTGAACTACTGACTGACGGATCAACGCACAGCCTAAACCGTTGATCGTAGAAACCTAAAACTTTGAGGATGTGTTCTTTGTGTAACGTAGGTAACCCGTTAAGAAAGGATTTTCCGAAATTCTACCCCTAAGATGGTGAAAAAGGGGGGCAAAGTTTGTATGGGACAATGTGATTATTGGTCTATTTTCGACTTCTACGCGGGCAAAAGCTAGTAAATAGATAAATTGATGAAAGATTTCAGTACATACAACGGCAAATGACAAACAAAAACAGTAGAAAAAACAATCAAAGTGGCACAAGTAAGCAGTTACAACATTGCAGAGAAAAATGTCCAACCAACCAAGGTGACATTGGTCGTTCTGCAATGTAAACAGTGGTTGCCCGAATAGTTGTTGCAGATCTGCGGTGTATCGTATGCTTTATCATCATTTTGTTTAATATACTGTGTGCCCCATTAGTCCACTATCAGTTTGCTACCATAATTAACAAGTATTGGACTTACGACCTTCTTCTAATAGACGTTACACACAAACATAAATACCTACTTGAATTAAAAACGTATAGAATAACTATTAATTAAAAGTAATACATGACAAAAATATTTAAAAAATTAAAAAATAAAAAAAAATAAAAATTAAAAACTAATCAAATAAACCGCCCCGCGACACTCCCGGCACAAAAGATGCAAGAACGCAAGCGGCATTCCCCCGCTGGATGGCGATGGCCAATCTTTGAGCCAGGAATGCCCCAGAGCGATGATCCAGCCCCCGCGCTCTAAGCCGCCGCCCAATCTCCCGGAATTAAAAGTACTCAGTGTGAGTATTATTTTCAACATATTAGCTATGTGTTTAGTTGTGTGAGTAGTTATAAGCCGGCACCGGCTACACTAACCGACGTGGGTTCGATCCACAGGTAACGTTGTTATAATGTTTAAATAGTGCTGCACAGGATTGTAAACGTTACGGTGGCAGTTGAGTTTTGAGCGTCGATTGTACAATAATTCACTTACTTTACTGGCATACTCCATCTCCGTGAAGGATATATAGTGGAAATGCCTCATCAGCCTCATCGTAACTGGATTTCGACCACCGCCTGGTGGTCCCATGGCCGCAACTACACCCACATCTACGAGAGTCCTAAACTCTCCTATATTCGTTCGGTCGTACCAGCCTGGTAACAAAAATATTGACTTTATGCAGAAACAAGCTGCGCCCCGCGGTTCACCCTCGTATGTCTCGATCGCGGCATAGTCATAGCAGTTATAGGTTTTATGGCACAAAAATATTGGCTCTAGTGTCATTATCTAGGGAGGAAACAGTCGACTACGTTTGTACGAAGAGATTGTCGGTACCTTTTTCTCTTAAGGAACAATAAAGAGTCTATCTATCTATTAGGAAAAAAAAACGTTACCAGAGAAATCCATAAACTGCCTCAACAGTTCAATCGGCGGCTGAGCTCCATAGACTTCCAAAGCGGGCATGTTTAGATCATCAATGAAGAAGACTTGACGTTTAGTCGGAGGTGGACCGAACACACCGCGACGGCGACGATCTAATTTACTGTCTATTACATCCTGGAATTCGATTTTTCAAGCCAACTTATTAAAAAAACCAGCCAAGTGCGAGTCGCACGAAGAGTTTCGTACCATGTTGTATGGAAGCACCACTTCTTTTTCTGTTTTTAGTATTTGTTTTTATAGCAGCAACAGAAATACATCATCTGTGTAAATTTCAACTGTCTAAGCTCATGTGATACAGGCAGACCGTCTGACGGAAGGACTGTTAGTTTTTAAGACGTATCCATGTGTGGTCCACTTACAAATATATAAAGCATCCAAAGGAATAAAAAAATTTGACTTTGACTTTGGATAGTGAAGTCTTAGTAACAGGGTCCCGTTCTTACCCTATCAGAACTAGATTTTTTAAATAACAGTTTCAAATTGTTGAGTAATAGCGAGATTTATTTATTTACTAGCTGTGCCCTGCGGTGCCCTGCCCCGATACCGTGGGAATATTGGGATAATAAAGGGATATGGTAATCCAGCTATCTACATAGGTACCAAGTTTTATTGCAATCGGTCCAGTAACGTTTGCGTGAAGAAGTAACAAACATACACACAAACACACATTCTAGCACACAAAATTTCACAATGATAATATTAGTAGGAAAGGATTCTCATAAGGTGGATCTACCAAATCTCGATTGCTCCGAAATAAAATCAACGTTTTTTGTCCACGTATTTTCGGTAGATTTCTATCTTAGGACTCTTACCTGAGTCTGATTAGCGGAAGTCCTAGCAGAGAAGACAATAAATTCACAGATAAACTTCTTATGTAGACCTCGGGAGAGTTTCGATGTGATCGTCACAGTTTTACCGGTACCAGTTGGTCCGACGCAGATCACATGATTGTAGTTGGCTACCTTGTAACCTAGGATCGCTGCGCTACGGACGTTGTCTAGGGTAGGGACTTCGATGTCTGGGAAGGACAAAATGAGGGTTTTGAAAATGAATTGACAATACTGTCGGGTAATGGGGCCTCTAAAAGGTTTATTAAAAACCTTGATATTAGTGCCTAAACAACAAGAAAAGAAACAAATTAATTGTTTTTTCGATTGGCGATAAAGAAAATATTTTTCTCTTGACCTGTTTTTTGATTAGTTTTCCTATTTTTACGAAATATTTAGTTTTTAATTAAGGTTATAGATGGCCCTTAATACCCGCAGTTACCTTATGAGGTCATGGGAAAATGTCTAGGCTTCCAGGGGGTGTTTGCACGTTGAAAGGTAAAGCTACAAGTTATTATTTAAAATTATTGATTGATAGGAAATATTACATAAAATTTATAATTAGCTGGGACGATTTTGTATGTAACTTATCCATTATAAAAAATAACGTTCAAATCAAATCACATGCACCACGTATGGACCCTTAGTAACACTAAGACATAAGCTTTGTTTTTTTTTAATTTTTTACTAATTTAATTTTAAAATGATGTTTGCAATAAATAATTTAATTATCTATCTAAAAAGGTCAAAGAATATCACTATTTATCTTCATTCGTTATAAACTAGACGTGCAACCTTGACCCACATCTGCCTTATAAGCCACGTGCGTAAGTCCCGCCTACGGATGCTGTGTAAAATATCTTTTAACTAATTATCTACGACGATGATGATGAATCTCGACAAGAACTTGAAGTGAATTATGTATCAATTACCAGCGTATTGCCACTCAGGGTCAACAACGTAAGTCTCCATATTCGCCATCCAGTTATACCAGAAGGCATTAGCAGGTTCACCATCTTCAGTCGGATCGGTGAAACCTCCATCGTGCAACCTTCGAAATGTTATTCAATTTCATTATATGTTAAAGCCAAAAGAAATAAACATATTTCATAAATAGTCACACTATAAAGATAAATTTACAATTAAACTACAATAAAATTAAATTATGCCACCAGTTAGTCAATTAACCCGCTCCTTATCATTCCCGGCGCAAAGGTTCCCATAATGCTAGAAGCATTGCCACGCTGAAAGGCGATGGCTAACCTCTGCGCCAGAAACCAGCCGCAGCGGGAATCACCCCCATTCCCGCTAATCCCATCGCCCAACTCTTTAACTAATTTTTTGGCGTCGTCTCAGCACCCCAACCGTCTCCACAGCAACAGGCACAAAAATATAATTAGGCACCGAGTCCCGGCCCGAATTTTACTAGCGGCGTCTTCTGCCGCCAAAATAGAAATACGATAGGATTATTTTATCACGCACTCAAAAACTATAAGAATTTTCGACCATAAACTAAATCGTTCTTGCTGACACTCGACGTGCACCACACTCCTCCTAGAGCGATGAGTGTGGTGCACGTCTACCATCACAATCCTCGTGAAGATACACTTTATTTAAATCAAGGATTACCTACGTACCTATTACGCGCATGCGTACCAAGCTCACGATTCTTACCAAAAACCTTTGAATTAAAATACCTACATCTAGATTACTTTAAAAGTGAGTACATATTTATTAACACTAGTTTCGCTACGCGGCTTAAGTAAAAAGCATATGTGTTCAACATACCAATTTTGATCGCAATCGGTCCGGTAGTTTTTGCGTGAATGAGTAACACACAAACATACTAACACAAAAACTTTTACATGTATAATATTAGTACGATACAAGTATTAAATAATACATACTAGCTGTGCCCCGTGGTTTCACTGAATCCCGATCTCGATGCATGGGAATATCGGGATAAAATGTCTATGTAGCCTTTAAGTAATACTATCTATAGAAAGAGTTTCATCGCAATCGATCCAGTAGTTTTGCGTGAAGGAGTAACAAACATACCCAATTACATTTAGATTTATAATGTTTCTAGCTGTTCCGGCAAACGTTGTTTTGCCATTTAAAAAAAACTGGGCTGATTTGTGTATCTAAACCATCCAGGGCGCCACCCAAAAACATTAAAAAATTCATTCAAATCGGTCCAGCCGTTTAGGAGGAGTTCGCAGTGACATACACACATACAATAGAATTATATAAGACTATCTGTCCCGCCAAACGTTGTTTTGCAGTACAGATAACTAGCAGCGCTCCGCAGTTTCACCCGCGTAACTCCCGATCCCGTGGGAATATTAGGATAAAAAGTAGCCTATAGCCTTCCTCGATAAATGGAATATCCAACACAAAAAAAAAATTCAATTAAAACCAGTAGTTCCTGAGATTAGCGCGTTCAAACAAACAAACAAACTCTTCAGCTTTATAATATAAAGAATAGATTAAGATAGATATCGACTGCAGCGCCCTCTGTAGGGCTGATTTGTGAATCAAAAAAAAACATTCAAATCGGTCCAGCCGTTTACGAGGAGTTCAGTGACATAATACACGTACAGTAAAATTATATATTTAAAGATTAGAAAATACTAACAATCAATAAAAACATATACAATAATTATTAACTAAAAGTAATACATAACAAAAATATTAAAAAAAAGAAAAAATAAATAAATAACTAATCAAATAAACCGCCCCGCGACACTCCCGGCACAAAAGATGCAAGAATGCAAACGGCATTCCCCCGCTGGATGGCGATGGCCAATCTTTGAGCCAAGAATGCCCCGGAGCGATGATCCAGCCCCCGCGCTCTAAGCCGCCGCCCAATACTAACGTATAATCATAAACTCTTCCGTCTTTAGGAAACAATGGTTTGAGTCCGTTCTCCGTAGTAAGTTCTCTCATGAAATCAGAGAATATAGCGCGCCCGTTGTGGTCACAGGTCGCTCCGATTGACCAGATCACCGCCCAAACTACCCAACAAGGTGCCAGACGAGCTACGGGGCAAAATGAAAAAGATATAAATGACAAGAATGATAAATTTTTTAACACCATGATAGCACGATTGAAACTTTTAGTAAAGACAGTCACGTCATTCCAGTAGTTTTGGCTTCTAAAAGACTATTTAGTTCATCAACTGGCAGACAGATGGCGCAATAATGAAAATGTATGAAACGACCTAATAATATGTCGATCTGCCAGTTGACAGCAGTAGCATGTATAAATCCGCATGGCCCAAATTATGACGCCTTACCGATTGTAATTTTTTTAACAAGTGATAGGCCAGCGTTTGAACTCTTATAACACCTGCCAGATGGTAAGCGACGATGCGGTCTAAGATGCAGCACGATTACCTAAAAGACACCTGTTCAATGAATTCTATTTACAACTTTTCTTCATAAATTAGTGTAGATAACTAGTAGCGGTTTCATCTGCATAACCCCCGATCCCGTGGGAATATCGGAATAAAAAGTAGCCTATACTATTCTCAATGAATCAATGTATTCCCATACCAAGTGTCATCAAAATCAGTTGAGTAGTTTCGGAGCCTATTCGTTACAAACATAAAAACCAAAAACGTTTAGCCGGGCTACATGGTAGGCGGAGTTGAGATTGTTAGGTTTTATTTTCGTTACGGAATTTCTTGATTCGGTCGCCGCGCTCAAAGCCAGCGATAAAAGCTATGCAATAGCTTAAAAATCTTTCCTCTTTATTATATTAGTGTAGACTAACGCATCAGAGCCAAGAACACAGCTGCAGGTGGAGGTCGATCATCTTTCCCCGTCAACGGCCTGAACCGATAGTCCATCAACTCAAGACATTTCAGCACTAAAGACGAGTCTATTGACGTTACAAGCTCCGTGCATTTAGACCTTAGCACTGTCAGAGCGGGGTATATGTAAGTGTTTAGTAGACCTGGCAGAATTTTGCGAATGTTGTCCGCTATCTAAAGAAAGAAATAAGTAAGATAGTGAATCCAGCGGATTAAAATCAAAAAACATCTTTACCTTTTATTTGCATGTATGTTTTACTGCCAAAATTTGATCTCTATCGGCAACGATATTATTTTTATTCCTATATGTATAAAATTCTCGTGTCGTGGTGTTAGTTACCTATGTTCACCTAAACAGCTGAACCGATTTGTATGAAATTTTTTGTGTATATTCTTTTGGTCTGAGAATCGAACATCTATAACATCTATATAATAAAAATGAATCGCTGTATTTGTTGCTAAGCGCAAATCTCGAGAACAGCTGAACCGATTTCGCTAATTCTTTTTTTGTTGTGTTTGTTACTGGCAGGAGAAGGTTCTTATGAAATAAAGCGGTTTAAACCGCGGTTCGCAGCTAGTTATTAATATTTTTATAATGGCAAGACAAAGTTGGACAGTTAGTTTTGTTTAATAGGATTATTATATTTTTCGAAAATCTAATAATTTATTTTTTGAAAAATGGGCCTTCGGCGTGACGCCTTTCAGCATCATTTAAATCATCTAATCCCAGATTAAAACAATTCCTTGTACATCTCTACATATAAAAACTTTGACCTGAATAACTGACGGATCAACGCACAGCCTAAACCGCTGATCATAGAGACCTGAAACTTGGAGGTTGTGTTTTTCTATGACGTAGCAATCCGATAAGAAAGGACTATACCGAAATTCTACCCCTTGGGGAGTGAAAAAGGGGGCAAAGTTTGTATGGGACAACGTGATTCCTTAGTCCAATCTACTAATTCTACGCGGACGAAGCAGCAAAAGCTAGTCTGTATATATTATAAAAATGAATCCCTATTTTCCTTTGTCATCGCATCATCATCATACATTCTTGTATACAATAAAATCTTCATGCAAGACAATAACTTACTGGTGGTATATTAGCTTTGACCCAAGCATTGACAAGCGGCGGTAACCCCACCACTTGCGTGTCAAGGTATACCATACCACAACGTGACACGGTCGCTGGTGAAGCCACTGCTAAATCTGCCACTTCAAATATCATGCGTTGTCTGTCTGTCATCTTCATGATTTCACCACTTGAAAGGCATAGTTTCTTATTATCATCTAATACCTGTGGTAATCAAAAAAATATATTGTATATGCGAAAATTGACTCATACTCCAACAATCTTTCGTGGTTCGAATTCAGCGAAAGATCCATTCGGGTTGGTTTGTGTAGTTGAAATAATCTTTAGCATATAATTGATTTACCAATTTTGTAAATAACGCATACATCAATTGGACCCGTGAAAATTTAAAGCAGGATAAGAGAAATAAAATTTTCTTCATCCACGTTCAAAACTAACTGTTAAAATCAGGTACTAAATTTTTTTTTCTCGTTTGATAACCAGCATCAAAAATAGAAATTGATCAATTTTAATTGTAATCAAAGAACATTTCAAAATCAAATTCCTATTACCTATTTAAAACCGACCAAGTGCAAGTCGAAGGCCGTACTATGTTGTATGGGAACCCTACTTATTTTTTTTTTCTGTTTTTAGTATTTGTTGTTATAGAGGCAACAGAAATTTTTTACCAGTTGTCACCAGGCTATATCTCATGAACCGATCACGGTTCATGAGATACAGCCTACAGAGAAACGGTCAGCGAAGTCTTAGTAATAGGGTCCCGTTTTTACCGTTTGGGTACGGAACCCTAATAAATGAAGTAAATCTATACTAACAGTATTCATGTTCTCAATCCACACAGCATCGACCGGTCCATCGAAGACATACCAACGACGATCAGTGTCTTCAGCAGCGATACCACCACGAACGAGACTCGATAGAATACCATCCGTCCTGATAATTTACGGTGCATTTAGTATACAGATATTTAAATAGATAGATAAACACTTTATTTGTACAACATACAATACATTGAAAAATAACAAAAAGGACGAGAAAGCTACAAATTTGTACAAACAGGTGATATTTCAATGTTGTCACCTAAATTTATGTGCAATTGAAATATCTGTAGATAATCTAAATGAAAACGATTTAAGATACTGTCGTTAAAAATAGCATAGGGCCTTCATACATAGCATGTATAAAGATTATTCAAACAGGCCTTTTTGAAATACTTATTCAAACTAACATCAAAACCTTAAAATATTATACGTGTCGTGATTAATGATTATAATAAAGAATTGCAGTGGATTCTCTACTTTCGAAATAGGTATAATTAACTTGAAAATCAAATAGGTAAAATTTACTTCAAAATCAATCAATCAATTCACGATACGTTATGATAACAAATAAAAAAGCATTCATAGATAACGAAGGAGAAAGTTCGTGAAATCGATTCCCAACGAATCAATTAAAGACTTATCAATTTAAGACTCATATATCTTTTTTAAAATCTATAACATCTTGATAAATATAATAAACAGCTGATGGAAACAGACCATCTGGTCTTAGTCCAGAATTCAGACCGTCCAATGATAACCACGACCTTCAGTCATGTGATGCCATGCCAACTACAGAGAGAGAAATTAATAAAGCAAGGGAGTAAAAACCACTTACCACTCATGAGTTTGAAGATCGAACTCTCCATAAAGCTGTCCCATAGTGATAGACTTGGGATTGACTACGAAAGTATGGACCGGAGTGAATGGAAACCCGTCGGGAGCTAGCTTGCCTTTGATGGCTGTTAGTGCATCTCGGAGTATTTCATAACACTGGTAGGAAGAAAATAAATCATATTAAAGTTGAGGTAGGTAAAAATAAAAAACGTAAACCTTCAGCATAGAATAAGATACTATCCGATCCCAATAAACACGATTCAATGTATCCTTAAACGATAAAATAAGTCAAGTAGGTTTTGAAAGTTCAAAATAATAGGTAGTAACTCTTGCTGCGTATAAAAGTTTAATTCAGCTAGTACTACCTACTATACCTGGTCTGTATCATCAGACACAACTAAGAATCACATAATGATCAAAAAGGAAATTAAGTAACTAACCTTAGTTTTACCGGCTCCTGCTGGACCTACCAACATCAATCCATGTCTCACCACAGTCGTTTCATACAACTGAATTATTTTGAATATAAACGCTGAAATAAGTTGGTGAATTAGAAAAACTTCACTAAATATTCTCAATCGACATCGGTTGGTCTAGAACTAAAACATGACATTTAACACTAAAGTTCTAACAAATCATCTGGAATCAAAATTCTTATTGATCTTTTCAAACTTTAAAAGCTTTTAGATTTTTGTTGAGCAATCAAATTTATCCCCTTAGTCCCGATGCACATTAAGCAAACGGAAAAGTTAGAATAACAATAAAACTTTTCATGGGAAATATCCAAAGCGATCATTCCTAAACAAGGATAACGAAGGTAAAGTCATTTCATATCATTTTTGGAGGTACGAGGTGGTGTGTACCTCCAAAGGGAAGATCTTCCACCGGGCAGGTGTTATATCCGTTAGGCCGCGGCCCAACGATGTTTCGTTGGAACTTGTATAGGAGCTTATCTTCAGAAAAACTTCGCTTGCGCGATCTAGGATCTCCGATTGGCTTGGTGGCGCCATCTGTTGGTGGCGATGTGAAGTGTCGCCACACATTATAATAATTTCTAGGAAAATAATAATTTTAGGTTCTAGAATAAATATGGGTTCTAGAATAAATACTAACTGTAAAGATCATCATATCCCCTCTTGACCAGCATGGTTCTAATAGACGTCTCCATGATACCGTAATCAACTATTGGAATATCCACTCGAGGAAATAAATCTGATATTATACCTGAAATTTCATTCAATTGGCTTTAAATACTTTGGAAGTGAAATTCTTCTCATGTACACAAACTAACTGCGCTTCGTCTTGTACTTGTAAAAACATTTTGATTTAAGGTAGCCTTTTTCTTTTTTTAGGTATCCAGCTATCGACATACGAAGTTTAAGAAAAAGCCAAAGGAAAATCAAGGTTTATCTTGTGATCATTTTCACAAACGTCAAAAAATAAAACAACCTACGTGTAGATGGGAATATGGATTTAGTTCATCATAATCCGTGAAAGTTAACAAACACACTAATTTCGCATTTACAATGTTAGCACTTGATCTATTATTTTCTGCATATTGTTTAAAGTTATTATTATATTATCATTCCGCAACGTTTTTATCCCACAACACTTACCATTGAACAAAACCAAATCATCAGCCAAGAATTTAGGTACATTGACATCTCTCAGAGATCTCAATACAATTTGTCTTTCATCTCCATCTGGCATTTGTCTTATGAGGTTACCTGCTACTGTGATTACAGTTTTTACAGCTCTCATACCAAAATCATAGTGGTCCTGTAATACAGGTTCATTTAAATAAAACCGGCCAAGTTCGAGTCGAACTCGCGCATGAAGGGTTCCGTACCATGTTGTATGGGAGCACTTTAATATTTTTTTGTTTTTTTTTAGTGTTTGTTTTTATAGGAAATATTTGTTGTTATAGTTATGGCAAGAGAAATACATTATCTGTAATAATTTCTCTAGCTATCACGGTTCATGAGATACGGCCTGGTGACAAGCGGACAGAAAAACGGACGGACGGATGGATGGACAGACAGACAGCGGAGTTTTAGTAAAAAGGTTCTGTTGTTACCCTTTGTGTACGAAACCCTAAAACTGAGGCTATGGCTTCTAAGAGCCGAGAAAATTAGATGTGTGTTTGGGCAAAATATGGAAGGAGGTATATTTAGACGATGTATTTTTAATCTCACCTGTGAAGACAACTGTTCAGAACTAAGCCTGAACGTGGTAGTGATCTTGCCAGCGAGGATCTTAGCTTCGTAGAAACCGAAGGAGAACAACGATATCTCAGCAATTAGAGCATAATCCGGTACCATCATTGATATAGGACGGAATAACGCTTTTAGATTATCCGGTAGTTCCGTACGACCTGCACGTTATTCAAAAGCATATTTATCGATTTGTTTTACTCCATTTAAAAAAGACGAAGGTTCATAGATACTATTTCATCGACGCATTCTGTCGTTTTTGTTCTCTTGTGTTTTTCTTGTACCTATCCTATGATAATATACTTACTTATTTATATTATTTGTTTTTTTACATAAGATGTTTGTCGTATTGTCGTTTCCACTTATTTTACTACAAAATATCCTGTTTTTTTTTCTAGATTACAATAAAATTGATATAATTTCGTGAACTAGATTTGGACAAAAAATATAAGCATTTAAAGTCACGCGTTATTTATTTCAGCATCCAACGCCATTACACATAATAAGAACCTCAAGAACCTAACGTCCTTGCAAAAAGTAATTTTCGTTCCAAATTTTGCCATTATTCTTTGTACATTTTAAAAAACTCATGGATATTTTTTGTCCATAACCTCGATCCTTCTCCTGAAAGGCAAGACCTTCTTTATGTGGTGCCCTCGGCAAATTAAGACTATTTCCACTCTATTCCTCATCAGTTTCAGGTTTAACCCCCATTCCCGATTATAGTTATGTAGATTACACAATATAAGCTACTAATTTTAGCGTACCTGCGTATCCGGGATTCATTGTGATGAAAACCGAGCAAGATGCTTTCAAAGGCAACTCGCAGCCTTCAAACATGAACTTATCTAGACGAAGAACCTGAGCTTTCTGTATCGTCACCACCTGCTGTGCAACCACAGACAATACTTCTATGTCTATTCTATTGAACTCGTCAAAACAAGCCCATGCTCCAGAACTGAAACAAGTTAGGGATATTATCTGGCTAGCTATGCTCCAAGTGTGCGCCTGATTAAGGGGGGTCCATACGCTAACGACCTTGGTACACAGCCTACTAAATAGTTACTATCGGCACTGGTCGCCTTCGTTGGTGAAAATTGTTGACGTTGTTGAAAATTGTTGTTGATGAAACGAATGTGTTTTATTTTTCTCAAAAGTGCTATGATGGATTTGTAGGTGATATTTTTACCGACATTTTGGTGTAAGTTTGAGCTAAAAATTCCCTATAGTTTTGAAGCTATCCTAAAATTAAGAACTTAAACTAGTCTAGCTTTGAAATGACAAGCAATTTTCATCCCAAATTACCCCAAAATATTGGTGAAGATTTCACACCTACAATTTCATCTCAGCATTTAAAAAAAAAACAAAACACATACGTTTCAATCAACAATGTTAGTTGTAAACGACTGTTATTTCTGGCGCGTTGCGTTTGGCAGCATAATTAGCCTTAAGTGCCAAATCCTGTAGAAATATAGGACTAAACTATATTTCCATATTTCAATAGAATCGGTTAAAGAGGTATCTGAATATAGAAATAACATTTTTATTAAGTAGGATACGATGCTGTTATATGTAACAATAATCAATAATAATACTATGAACTGCTCTGACTTTTACACTGACTTGAAAATGGAATTCAAACTCACACGGTTCTTCAATATAAATGAACTTACGCGGCCAAACCCTTGAAGAATTTGCCCATAGCCATGAAATCCAGTTGATCTGAGCAGTTGAATACTACGCATTGCACCGCCAATGCTTTTGCGAGATCCTGTATTGAAAAAAAATGGCTAAACATTATTTTAATGGTAAAACAAAAATTATCATTTCTCTGACAAACGACAAAACATACATGCTCAGCTTTTATCAGTACTTATTCATTTATTTTCATTTTTGAAAAAATATTTTTTTCTTATACAATGATTTTTGAGTGAGTGAGTACCGAACCAAATAATTTATACCAATAAATTATATAGATACCTTGGTGGTCTCAGTTTTCCCCGTGCCAGCAGGTCCGGCCGGAGCGCCGCCGAACTTCAAATGCATCGCACACATCAGGGTCAGATAACAACGGTCCGTCAGAGGCGTAATTACAAGGCGACCGCTAGAAACATCATATAACTTTTAACCGACCGAAAACGTAGATATTATCCTACCGAAAAATTCAAGGCAAATTACTCTTTAAAACGAGATCACAACCGACCATAATTAGTAATTACCAGAAGTATTCTTATAAGACCGCTACTATTCCATTGAAATGTTAATTTTTTTTGGGCTAAGCGTGCATTTGTCAGAGGACGCAATTATATTTTTTATATATCAAGGGAGGGGAGGGAAGTGTAGTTTAAAGTTAAATCCAAGTTTGAGTAGCTACGATAACGATAAGTTGTAGTAGCTACGGTCTACAAATTTTGCCTAGTTTAGAGTTTTCTATGATACCAAACGCCGAGTCCTAGGTGGCTACGAGGTACAAATCTCGTTTAGTAGAGATACGATGACAATAATAAGCTACGAACGACGAGTCGTAGTTATTACGAACTACAAATGTTACCTAGTTTAGAGTTACGATTAGAGGAATGACGAATTGTAGTTGCTACGATCTACGAATGAAGACAGGTTAGAGTCAAGACAGGTCATGCTATGAATATCGTTTAGACGAGATACGACCACATTAATAAGCTACGAATGACGAGTCGTAGTAGCTACGGTCTAAAAATGTTGCCTAGTGTAGAGTTACGATCACAATAATAAGCTACAATCGACTAGTGGTAGTAGCTACACGCTACGTATGTCGTAGAGTTACAATAATAAGCTACGAATGACGAGTCGTAGTAGCTACGAACTACAAATATTGCCTAGCTTAGAGTTACGATTAGAGAAAAAGCTACCGAACGCGAACGACAAGTTGTAGCTACGAGCAACGAATGTCGTTTAGTAGAGTTACGATCACAATAACAAGCTACGAACGACAACGAGTCGTAGCAGAACGAACTTCGGCGGCTACTAGCGCTCGTAAAGCTTAAATTAGTATTATAAAATGAGATATTACCAACCTGTTACCCAAATATTCATTCTGATAAGTAAACACCGAATTCAATGCCTTCACATCACAACGGTTCTGTGAAAACTGACGGTAGAAATTAGACGTATCAAGGTGGTTCTCATCCTGGTAGATTTCTGCAGTCTCACCCTCTTCTAGTGGGTTCATATCGCGGACTATTGAGTAGTATCTAGGGGGGAAATAGGCTCATTTTAAGGGTTCCGTCAAAAGGTAAAAAAGGGAACCCTTATAAGATCACTTTCTTGTCTATCTGTCTGTCCGTGTGTCACCACCGATTTTCTCAGGAACAGGTGGACCTAGCAAGTTGAAATTCATTCTTATATCTTTAAAACTACGCAATACATTTTGATGCGGTTTTTTTTAACTAGATAGTGATTCAAGAGGAAGGTTTTAGTATATAAAACAAAGCTTCCACGCGTACGAAGTCACGGGCAACAGCTAGTTATATATCAAAATAAAATTCCAACAGTTCGTTTAATTGTTTGTTTGTTTGTTCCCCCTTCACGGTCAAACGGCTAGACCAATTTGAATGAAAATTGGGAAGTGATAGTTTAGGGGATGGAGAAGGATGCTTTTGACCCTGAAATCCCCACGGAATCGGAACTTACGCGGGTGAAACCGCGGGGCGCAGTACGGAATACAGGATTATTAGTAACTATATTAGCAAGTGGTTGAGGGCCACTTCTGTGCACCTAAACAATTTATGTACTATGACTTTTGGAAATCTGTTTCTTTTTTGAAAATTTTAAGCTTATGTTTATATAATAATCAGCTGTTCCTTACACGGAGAGGTCATTAACCTTAAGATTAATCTTACTTTTTTAAGCTTTATCTACTGTTCTGAGTATGTATAACTTTTGTTTTAAAAAATCTGCTGACTTTCGAATATATATAACCTCAAAATTTAAAAAAAAAAACAAAATTCGTATTATAAAAGTCATTTGTTTGTGCAGCCCTCAACCGCTTGCTAATATACTTCCCAATACTAGCACAGGTTACGTACCTTAGTTGGCACATCCATTGGAAATCCGAAACGTTCTTGACCCCCTCATCGACAAGTGATTTGGTGACGTCACGAGCGTGTACCTCAATCACAATCAAAGCACATAACACTTCGCGTTGAAAGTAGGTTAATTCACCCTTTACTAATGCTCGGAGACTGTCCAACTGTGGAATAGAAATTACAGATTTGAAGAGACATTTTTTATTTTATGATTACCGTGTATACGTCAAACCAGTCAAGTGCGAGTCGGACTCACGCACGAAGGGTTCCGTACCATGCTTTATGGGAGCCCCACTTCATTTTTTTTCTGTTTTCATATTTGTTGTTATAGCGGCAACAGAAATACATCATCTGTAAAAATTTCAACTATCTAGCTATCACAGTTCATGAGATACAACCCGGTGACAGACAGACGGACAGTGGAGTCTTAGTAATAGGTCCCGTTCCGTCCCGTAGCCTTTAGGTACGGAACCTTAAAAATTAAGCCCTTTAAGAAGTAAAAAATATGATAAATAAAGCCACCCTTTGTAACACTTAGACTTAAGCATTGTTTTTATTTAATGTTATTTGAAAATGGTGTTTACAATAAAGAATTTATCCTATCTATAAATAAAATTATCCGCTAAGCAACGTTAATAAGCTTGGTAATTTAAGAGGAATTTGCAAAAAAACCTGTCTCAAATTCTCGTCACAGAATTCCGCCATGCGGTAGTCCTCTATAGCCTGTTCCACGCCGGCTGTCCAGGCGGTCTGTGATCCTGCTATCACCACTTGCCCCGGCCATCTAAGCACCCACTCAGCCCTAGGCAGCACCCATAACTCTTCTAGACCAGCGATCAGGGTTAGGCGGACTGGAGTTAAAAATAAATTTTATTTAATAAAATGCTGACAGCTGATGAACAGTCGAAGCGAAACTATATTGTAAGGATTCCTAAGTAAACAAATATTGTAAGATATTTTACACAGCGCCATATAGCCCCAAGCTACACAACTAGGCTTGTGTTATGGTGGCCAGACAACGGATAAAATACTTACATAATTTTCTGTTGTAAATATTATACTTAAATACAAACAACAACATCCAGACCAGAAACAAATATCGGTACATAATTTTTTGTTTGAGGTGGGAATGGAACCCACAACCTTCTCAGGTCGTCTAAATAATGGAGTTGCCACATTTTGAAAATTCCCCAAACTATGGGTAGACAGACTGTATTTCGTTTCTGCGACAACCAGTTCTCGATTATCGATACTCCGTCTGTTTTTAATCGCGAAGTAATAATTTGAAGTTACGTTACAGCGATGGACACTACCGTGAAGTACCAAAACTTCGTATTGGGGTACCAGACCTGTATATACTTAAAAAGGTTTTAAATCCTATGTCTACCAATTGTAACACAGGCTTAATTGCTCAGCTTGGGACTACATGGCACTGTCTGTAATGTTCTGAAATATCTATTTATTTTGCATATTATGAAACAATTAGTAGTGTTCCGCGGTTTCACCCGCATAACTTCCGATCCCGAGGGATAAAAAGTAGCCTATATTACTACAAATGAATCAATGTAAACCAAATTTCATGTAAATCGGTCTGGTAGTTTAGGAGCCTATTTGTTACAAACAAAAATCTTTCCTCTCTATAATATCAAATAAATATGCATCTGTTACTAACTAGTATGCCGCATGGTGTCTTCAAGAAGTAGCAGCCACTGTTCCACGTTAGATGACGGGTAGAACTGGTACTTCAGGGTGACGATCTCACCCTCGCTTGAGTGCATCTGAGAGATCTTCAGATCTGGCTCGAAGGTCACCTAGAAAGAGAAAAATACTCCTAAAGAACGAATAATGATGAAGAAGAATAGCAATAATTTGGAGAAACACCATGAAGAAATACCTGGATATTCAGTGTTCGTTGGGGGATTTACTGTCGCCATACCTTTTTCTACCTCCAAACAGTTTGGATGCTGCTGTGTTTAGAGAGATGTGGGATGTGGAGAGTAGAGGCAAAGTCAAAGTCAAAGCCAATTTTTTTTATTTTTTTGGATTCTTTATACAATTGTACATGGACCACTTGAAAACGTCTTAAAAACTAAGTTAGGATGTGTGCTTCGGAACGCGCCCACCAATGAGAAGTAGGCACAAGAAACTCATGGGGTTTTTTTTTAAGTGATGACGCTCACAAAGGTCAATATTACAAATATTATGAGACATTCCGTTTTTAAGTCATATAACACTTTTTATTTACAGAAGAGAAAGCCAGAACTATCTTTATTTTAGTTCCGTCACTTTTGTCGCATAAAGACGTTTGGATAGATACTGGATTTACCCAATATGTCAAACATATACAAGACCTTCAAAAAGGACGGTAAAGTACAACACCTGGACAGCTTTTCCTAAACAAAACATAGTAAAAAAATATACTGCAACCTCACCTTAGCAATATTCTCGAAGCACTTCCTCAAATGAGGCTGCACAGCCCTCGGGTTCCTCGATTGTGACAGTATCTCCAACAACTCATCGTCACTCAAGAAGAAGAACCTCGGGAATCGAAGCCGCTTCAGCTCCATGTACTCGGCTAACCCTCGCGCCACTACGCCTAGAAGGTGCCGGGCTTCGATCAAACTGTCTAGTAAACGACTGTCTGGGCAGATTACCATTATCTAGAATTTAAAAGAATAAAGCTAAAACTACACTGATGCTCTTGTCTTAGCCGTCATAAATGTATGGAGTTTAGCTCTTCATATATTGAAACCTATGCCCCACAAAATCATTAAAGCATCCGATACTCGGCAGATCTGCAACCACTGTTTACATTGCAGAACGACCAAAGTCACCTTGGACATTTTTTCTCTGCAATGGGGTAACCGCTTAATGTAGACTCCATACTCTACTATCAAAAAAACATTTCATTTGTGCTCTTCTTTTAGGTTCTTTTAGGTTACTTTTAGGTCCCTAGAGGAAGCCTCAGGGCAAAATTTAATGTTTCCAAATCCAATAGTTTTGCCTGTGTTTTGTCTATTCAGGCAGTCATACAGTGATAAGAATTTTACTTACTGAATACCTTAAGAGGAAAGGGTACCGGCTCTCTCTCCATACAAACGTAGTAGACTATTTCCTCCCTGGATAATGTTACTGGAGCAAATATTTTTGTAGTATAAAACTGCCCAGCCCAGCCCCTGTCTTATTTTTATACATATTTAGTTTTTTTAACTCTTACTTTCTATGATAATTAGAATATGAAAAAACCAAGACATAGGGACATAGTCACGGCAGTTATAGGTTTTATGCAACAAAAATATTTGCTCTAGTGTCATTATCCAGGGAGGAAACAGTCGACTACGTTTGTATGGAGAGAAAACCGGGTACCTTTCCTCTCAATTAAGACAGACCTTAGGACAAACAACAGCTTGAGCCATGATCCTTCTCCAGATACGTTCCATGGTGCCATATTTCTTGGCTTCTAAAGGCAGTTGCCGCGATATATCCTCAGACGTAAAGATTGGTTCCAAATACATCCATTCTCTGACAAAATTAAAAAAGAAGAGTAATTATTTTCAAATATTTTAATAATTTTTTTTATTTTTTACATATTTAGTGCGATTTGATAAGTGCGAGTGCCAATTTAATTCAAGCACATCACTAACACAGGAACGCCGTATTTAAGTTTCAGTTTGTCTTGGTATTTTTATGGATGAAGAATACCGCTAAATAAAATGTGGACCTCGATCTCTCATATTTACGAGGGCGGCACTGAAAATTTCGGGAATCAAGGAAGTGACACAACATTACTATTTAAAAATGTATTTATTGCTTTTCGAAGTATTCTCCGCGAAATTTGACACATTTTTCCATACGATGGAACCAATCATTAAAGCAACCATTCCATTCGGAAGTTGGGGTCTCCAAAATGGCCGTTTTGTAGGCGTCCACAGCTTCTTCAGGTGATGAAAACCTCTGGCCACGCAATTTATTCTTTATTTTAGGGAAAGTATAGAAATCATTAGGGCTTAGGTCGGGGCTGTACGGCGGATGGTCTAATAATTCTATGTTTTCTTGCTCTAAAAACTCTTTTGTTCTGTTCGCGGTGTGAGAACTCGCATTGTCGTGATGGAGGATGATGCGGCGGCTGCAGTTCTCTTTACGGAGTTCAGAAATGACCTGTGGCAAACAAATGCTAGCATACCATTCTGCATTAACCGTTCTTTGTCCCTCAAGAGGAATAGTCACAACATGGCCGGTTTTGGAGACAAACGTGGCCACCATTTTTTTTTGCAACACTCCGTGAACGAACAATTTTTGTTGGCTTTAACTCATTTTCGAACACCCAAACTCGTGACTGGTTTTTTGTTTCGGGTTCGTACGCGTATATCCAGGATTCGTCACCTGATACGATGTTGTATACAGCATTTGAGGATCCTGCGTGGAATCTTTCGAGAGTTCTGACGCACCAAGTAACGCGAGCCACTTTTTGCTCTTCACAGAGCGAATGCGGTATCCATCGGGAAAACAACTTTTTTACACCTAATTGTTCATGCAAGATTATTTGTATTTGACTCATGTCAATGTCTAAAGTTGCCTGAATTTCGCGGTATGTTACATGTCGATCTTCCTCAATCAGCTTACGCACAGCATCAACGTTTTCTTGGGTGAGTGCAGTTTTTGGACGACCTTGACGGGGAACATCACTGAGCTTTACACGTCCACGTTGAAATTCAGCAAACCAGCGATAAATTGTGGTTTTGGATGGGGCTTCATCACCAAATGCAGAAATCATCCGGTCAACACACTGTTTTTGTGATAAACGACTTCGAAAGTCATAATAAATCATCGCTCTTGAATTTTCTCGCGTCAATTCCATTTTCTCAACGACTAAACAAGTTTGACAAAACCTTGTGACAAGACCGAGATTATATTTTAAATAAATAAATGGTATTCGATTCTTAAAACCAAGGAGTTTTCAATTAAAAAGATTTAAATATGACAGGAACAGTAGAACATGACAGGAAATATTCCATTCCCGATACTTTTAGTGCAGCCTATGTATTATCTATACTAATATTATAAAGCTGAAGAGTTTGTTTGTTTGTTTGAACGCGCTAATCTCAGGAACTACTGGTTCGAATTGAAAAAATCTTTTTGTGTTGGATAGTCCATTTATCGAGGAAGGCTATAGGCTACTTTTAATCCCGAAATTCTCACGGGATCAAGAGTTACGGGGGTGAAACCGCGGAGCGCTGCTAGTCTATTTATAATATTTGATGATTGTTGGTTTGAATTGGTTAGGCTCTGACACTACCAGACCGTTTTTGATTAAACTTGATATGGGGATACATTAATTCCTTGGGAGTGACACAAGTTACTTTTTATCCCGATATCGCCAAGGGATCGAGAGTTACGCGGGTGAATCCGCAGAGCGCTGCTAGTCCTACATATTTTTTTTTTATAAGTGGAATATCATACTTCTGACACTCAATCCACTCATCGACAACTTTCTGCGTAAGCCTGAGTTTGTCATCCCACTCCTGTATCCTCAGCTCAAAGGCAGCTTTAAATGGACTGAAGCCAAGCTGCTGGGTCGCTAGGAAATGTTCGTCTAATAGCTGTAGAGTTTCATCTGCTATCTTCATTATGTGCGTGCCTGAAATTTATGAAATTAAAGTTATGTTTAGAATGTATACGATAAATTCTTAATAAATTCTAGAATTCTGAATTTATAGTGCCTGGAGCTAGTTAAATTTTGTATGGAATTTATGACAGTTATTTTGTTTTTTAAGGTATGATGACACGTGTCTGAAATTAAAGAAGTTGGCTTTAATATTTCCCAGTCACTACAGCACCTTTAAGGTGAAAGGGTATCGGCGCTCTCTCCATACAAACGTAGTCGACTGTTTCCTCCCTGGATAATGACACTAGCACAAATATTTTTGTGCCATAAAACCTATAACTGCCATGACTATGCCCTATGTTTTGGGTTTTTTCATTTTCTAATTATCATAGAAATTCAGATTTTAAAAACAAAAAAAAACATAGTGCCATGGTCTTCGCAGTTATAAGTTTTATGCTGCAAAAATATTTGCTCTAGTGTCATTATCCACGGAGAAAACAGTCGACTACGTTTGTATGGAGAGAGCTCCCGGTACCCTTTCCTCTTAATAGCATGGAATTAAAGTTACGAGCGCTACATAAATCATCTAGATCAGATGCTAAGGCCAATGTCTTATTTTACCAGTAGTCTTATAAGGAGCAAGTTCCATAGTTCTAGTGGCCCAATCCGCGAGCATCCTATCAAGTGTTTGTTCAATGACATATTCCTTTGAAGCGAGTTCTCCTATTTCTGCGATCAATGCTCCGTGAGCCGCCACTCCTTGTTTCAAACACATTTGGAACGTTTGTTTGTCGTTCATTGTTACTGTTATACCTGGAAAGTCGTAAATAGAAAGTTAAATATTGTTACTGTTTTAAGAGCGGTGTTGGCTTAGTGCTAGATACTTCGACTTTCATTCTGAATGTCGTAGTTTTAAATCCCGACCGGCCAAGCACCGATGATTTTTTCTGAGGAAAAATTATGCGCGCTAATTGACATTGCTCTTACGGTGAAGGAAAACATCGTGATAAAAACCCGCGGCTTAGTTGGCTCCAGAAGTATTGACAAGTTCTCTCCTCTGGACTAAGCTGTGACGGTAGTAGGTGCTGGGCAAGCCTACTCCGTCCTCACGCAAAAAGGACCCAATTAAAAAGGGTCTAATTGTGGAAAACAGCCCGTATACAAGTACGAGATTGTTCCTTTTTACTCAGTTACTTAAATAATAACATATTGCTATCCTTCTTCTTTGTATTGATATCAAAAATTAAAGGGTAGAGTCAAATTTGCCCACTCCCGTATGCTGCCAGGTTTGGTTCTCATAAATGTCGTCAAAAGTGTGGCAAAAAATGAATTTTAGGTAGATAGTCACTGGATGAGATTCTTTTTGTTTTTTTATGTTATTTTTTTTTGTTGCTGCACGGCATTTTCAATAAAATGTTTACGTATGTATGAGTGGGTTTGAGGACTAAAAAAGTGTACTTGCCAGCTCTCTCCATGAATTCGTTCCAATGCCGATCCTTCATACCAGGATTCCTTACGGCTTGTATAATAGGAATCAACGGTCTGAACTCATCTATTTCATCCTAGAAAATCCATAAATTGTACTTGGAATGCGTCAAAAGATTTAGTTTTTAAATTACTATGTTACCTTCTATCTTTATCTATCAAAATCAATACCACTTGTCGTTATAATTTTATAAGTCAAGAACGGGCTCACCTATCCAAACCATCCAAACCATGTTTAAGCTTTGTTCGGACTATTTAGTAGATGGTTTATGTGAAGTTTGCACAAAATCGGTCGAGCGGTTCTTCATTTATCACATTTTTTGTAACAAATGAATTCAATAAATGGCGGATCATTTTGTTAATGGGGATTTTGCTGTCAAATTGAAACTTTTTTCAGATGGAGATTGTGCTTTCAAATTGAAACTTTATTCAGTGTTGACAGTACAAGCATGTTGTTAATACGTAGCGAAGCAAGTTTATTAAAACCTAACCATACTCGCTTGTATTTCTAGAAATAAGCGCGCCCTAACATAGCAAGAAATACTTAGTAAATCAAAATTTAGGTAGCTAATAGTAGTTATTTTTCTAGTAACATTTCTCAATTTACTTACCCTTATAACAATAGCAACAGATTGAACTTTAGGTAAATCAGCGAAAGTTCTAACACACTTGACGATTGTCTTGTAATATTCATTGACTAAGGGTTCTATGGTATCCGCGTCTACGTACATAAGTGGATTATCGAACCATACTTCTTTGGCTTTTAGGAAATCTAGAAGATAATTAAAAATAAGTAAGTAAATAAACATAATTATGATTAAATTGTTTGGCACAACCTTTACATCGACTACCTTTAGGTGTAATTCTGTTTACTGTAAAAAAACTCATTGCCTTCTTCTCATTGGTGGGCACGTTTTGAATGCACACAACCTTACTTAGTTTAAAATACGCTTTTAAGTGTTTTCATGCAAATTGTTTAACTCCAAATAAATAAAGAGCTTTGAGTTGAGTTTTGAGTGTCTTCGTCTTTCATGTACCTTCGGCACCCAGGTTTTTCTCATCCACAATTTTCTAAAAATGTATTGCACTAACCCGAAGCAGTAACCCATAAATTCCGATAAGGTTCGAACTCCTTAACCAGTCGATTCAAATCCGCAAAAGGTATGACAGTCTGTCCGAACAGCTTCTGTCTTTGATTCAGGATACGACCCCAGTCCTGGGCGTCTTTCATGCCTTTCCAAGCTTTCTTTATATCATTGGCTATTTCATGGACCTGAAGAAACAATTAAGAATTTACAAATAAACTGCGAAACAGACAATAATTTTGGGTCTGGGATTCTAACATTCGATGGATCAGAACATGAAAGAAGTTTGTTCTAAATCAAGTTTGTTATAATTATGAGATATGCCTACTTACTACTGAAATAGATACAAAGTTATTCAAAGTTGTAAGGTTTCTTTGACGCAACAAAAATATTACTTTTTATACATAGTTCCTACCAAAAAATCATTTTATATGGTTCTAAATACTGATAAGAACCTTGCTAAAGTCATTCTGCAGAGTGAGTTGCATGCACTGCTGCGTAAACATATCGATCTTGTCGAACAGCGTCTGTTCGTCTTGTTGATGAAGTTTCCAGAACTTCTCCTGTTCTTCTTCAAGGAAGTCATAAGTGGCTTCAGTCTTTAAAACACAATAACAATATTAGCCCTCAAATCATTGCCATAGACCACGTAAATAGTATGAGCATTTTGCCCTTTTTTAGGATAGGATGTCATTTTGCTAAAACATAACTGAAACCATTATTATTTTGTGTTCATTAAAATAGGTTTAAATTCTTATATGTTCATAATTACGAGTTATTTTACCTGTTTAGTAATCTGTAAAGGCCACCCAATCGCTTCCCATAGCGCCTTAAAATCATCATTCTCTAAGGGGAAATAAAATGCATCCAGAACTTCGTAATCCTGTTAAAAATTCAGAAGTAGAGTTAAATTTTCTGCCTATGAGATAAATCGATGACCTCGCAGCAAAACCCTCTGGGCTCAAAGCCATATAGTCTTACACAGTGGCTGCTCCTTCTCAAGAATGAAGAGATAAGAGGAGATCTTAATAAGCCCTGGTCACTTACTGAAAGAACTTTTCTCATAATATCCTCCTGAGTTTTCAAAGCAAAGGGTATTGACTCCATCCATTCTCTGATCTCAAACACATGTTCTATCGTATTGGGTTTTTCACCTAGCTTCCTCATGATTGACTTATATGCCATGATCACATCATCAACTACCAATCGGACTTCTTCAGCCCACATGGTGAGAAGAGCCTTGATAATGTCCGATCGTTTTTGTACTAAAAGTTGCTGTAAGTTACGAAATGGATTTTATGAATGAATAGCTTTTGCGACTTCGTCCGCCTAGAAGTCGAAAATTTTAAATAGATTGGACCAAGGAATCATCTTGTCCCATACCAACTTTACCCCCCTTTTTCACCCCTTAAGGTGTAGAATTCCGGGAAATCCTTTCTTATCGGATGCCTACGTGATACAAAGAACACACCGTCCAAGTTTCAGTTCTCTGCGATCAGCGGTTTAGACTGTGCGTTGATCCGTCAGTCATTCAGGACAAAGCCATTTATATGTATAGATTATAGAACTAAACGATTTCAGCGCATTAAGTCAGGACAAAACTCAAATATAATCAAATGATAAAAAATTTAAATGCGAAATCAAAATAATCTAGGTAAAATAGAAATCAGCAGACATAGTATCTTAAAGACAGTCTAGATTGAGCAAAGTCAAGGTCAATAATAGAGAACCAAGGTGCTAATAGTACTGACAATAATAATCGTGGGGTTCAGCTTAAATTTTGTCTGACCAATCGCTTGTAATGGGGCGAAGGCAGCATCATTGGCCTCAAGGTCAACCAGTGCAAGTTCCCCAAGACCTACACTGCACAGTAGATATTAAAGAAGATGTTCTATAGACTGTGTGCTTACTTTACGAACTGGCTTTTAAAATGTCTTACCTTCAAAGAGTCAACATTAAGAGCAAATGGTCCTATATTGATATACTGCGGTAATCGCCAAATGAGATCTATTTTGGCATCATAATGCATTTGGACTTCTTCACGTGTTTCAGAAGCTGAATGCTTTTCGCCTCTAAATGCTCTGAAATATTAGTCACTTGTAATGGGAGTTACAATTATTTTTGTAGTATTGACACTCAACCTATAACCAGCATCTATAAATTGTTGAATTAATCTCATTATAATTCGCAGAACCGTGCATAACACTTCCATTGTAACACTTCCAAAGAAAAGTATATAAGTAGTATATCCGTTGTCTAGCACCCATAACACAAGTCTAATTACTTAGCTTGGGGCTAGATGGCGAAGTGTGGAATGTTATGTAATATTTATTTACTTATTGTTTTGATATTTCTTCATGAGATTTTTAATGTCATTGACGATTTACAAACCTCTGCACTTCATATTAACTCATATGATTAAATATAATAATATCGCATGAAACTAACTCAACATATTCTTCAATATTCAAGACGTATATATCCCTATAGCACTGGTATTGCCGCATATAAGCCTTCAGTGGTATTATACTCTTCCGATAAGCTTTGAGTAGACGTTCTCTGTAGTCCACCACATTTGCTTCCATCAAACCTGCATGATGGAAAATTAATTTAGTATTTTTGAAAATTATCGACGAGTTTTTCTATATTTTTCAGAAAAATAATAGAAAGTCTAAATCTTCTATCGTGTTGTTTTGCAGAAATATAATAAGCTATCGCATTTAATTCTAGTCTTTCGACAAAATTGAACAGAAGGTATTCGATTGCAAAAATAAAATTATAATAATAGATAGATAAATGCTTGTAAATTTAGATTAAGAAATTGAAATTAACATTTTTATAATTTTTTTAATAATGAAAATATAACTTATTAATATATTTAAATAAACGCGACGAATTGAAAACCTCCTCTTTTTTTGAAGTCGGGTAATGATGACGATAGAGTTCAAGGTAACTAACCAATAGACAGTTGATTGAATCCGGCGTTACTTTTCGGAACTCCATATCTATTAATACTTCCATTACTAACCAATAGACGTTAAAAACAGTTCTTTATCAAACACAAGTCCAGTCATAATCATAGGGTGAACTTGCGGTATAAAATGACATCGGTACAGCATCTCACGGAAAAGCCTTTGAATTACAATCTATTGAGGATAAACAATAATCACTAATTAAAAATACACATTTCTAAACCATCATTCTGTCTATTTTCTACCTATTCTAAGAGACACGAACAGACGTCTAAACTGGTGGAAAGGCTCAAACCAAAGGTTCTTAAACGAAAGAAAGACTTTGCTTCGTTTCACACCATCAAGATCAGAAGCAGGTAACTAACATTAAGACACGAGAATTTTATATATTAGAAGATATGCTTCAGGATATCTGAAGCATATCTTCTAATGTATAAAATTAGTTACCATACTCCTCCGTATGCTTAAGCCGTTTCGGGCTTGACCGATTTTTATGAAATTTTAAATGCATATTCATATTCAGTAAGTCTGAGAATCGACTATTTATTTTTAATTTGTTTCCTTCAGTTTTTTTTGTAAATGACAAAACGTTTGCCAGGACAGCTGTTATATTATGTATAATTGTGTACATACCTCGAATTGTGCCGGATCAGTAGTATAATAAGGACCGTCATCATTCATCATCAGATGGAAGTAGAACAGGGTGACAGTTGGTGATCTGAACGGTGTATTGATCAGGTCGGTGGAGTCCCATTCGTAGTTCTCTTCACACCAGTAGGTGCAGAGGCAAGGTGTCTCAAGCATATACGTGTACATGTACATTGAACTCTCTATACAGTAGCGGAGAGCGTACTGAAGAAAGAAAAGAAGAAAAACATTATACGAACGAAACTAATACCAACGCAAAAGAAGAGACAAAAAAAGGGCGAAAAGTAACGCCGGATTCAATCAACTATAGAAGAGACAAAGTCAAAGACAGAAACTAAGTTAGGATGTATTCCTTCGGAACGTACCCACCAATGAGAAGAAAGCACAAGAAACTCAAGGGGTTTTTTGAAATCGTGCTCACAAAGGTCAAGAATACAAATATTGTAAGTATATTTGAAATGGAGCAATGAAAGTCATGTCTATAGGTTCTTATCATAAAGGGAAAACGAAATGTCACAGTACGCACAATGTAACCTTCATAAATAAATTGAACCTGTTACTTAAATCTTTAGATCTATACATTTTTCATCACAGAAATTGTAGTAAGTAAACCTAAGCTATGGAAAAATTATTAATATAAAGATTACTTAAATAAATGTTACTAAATAAAGCAAAAAATTCTAGAGAGCACTAAATGAAGCGAAGACGATAAAAAAAACAATATACAACAATATCTTAATATCTTACTTGCATCCTAAATCTGACGAGTTGCATAAACCTAGACAGTTTACTGACTCCATAGAATTCCCACTTCTTCTCGTAAATATTGAACCACCTGCATGAAAGTTAGAGTTTAGTGAGTGAACCGATAATTGACGACAAGGGTTCAATTTTAATACGTACCCTTTACCGACATCCCTGAAAGACATTCTTATAGCGTGAGCTGTGTTATTCAACCAAGTAATATTCAGGTACTTCAGCATCTGGAAATTTGAGACTTATTATTATTCCATTCCCAGTTTGTAACCTCAGAACTTCGTTATTTATCAACTAATTTAAAAAATCATTTATCTATTTAAAAGAAAATACTTTCAGGTTCTCCCTTATCACAATCACAATAAATTAAGTAACTTTAAAAAATTAAGTTATTTTAGTTTTTGTGTTTATTTTATTAAGTTAATCACAATTCTTCAGTAGTTTGGTTTTTAAATTTATATAATTACATGTCATCAAAATTACGTATTTTACTTTTCCGTGTTGGAACCTTTCTAATTAGATATCTCACATGTGGTCAGTTCATTAGTATTGGACTATGTTAGTCTTTTTCAAATTTTACTTGTCTTATATGTTTAGTACCTACTTTAGTTTAGTGAGTTTCTGTTAAATGATTTTGAAATAAATATATTTATTATAGGGTACTAGCTGTCCTGGCAAACGTTGATTTGCTAAGTAAAAAATAATACTCCCGTTCTTGAGTTATGCGCTTAGGAACACTTCAGCGATTCATTTTTATATCTTATATATAAAAATGTCTATATATATAAAAATGAATTGCTGTTCGTTAGTCTCACTAAAACTCGAGAACAGCTGAACGGATTTATCTTATCTTAGTCTTGAAATGTTCGTGGAGGTCTAGGGAAGGTTTAAAAGGCGAGAAAAAATCTAAAAATTTCCGGGAAAACCCTAAAAACAGCCCTTTTCTACAACGCGTACGAAGTCGCGGGCAACAGCTTGTTATAGATAAAAATCTTTAAATCTTAATTTATTGCTTTTGTCTTTACAAAATATGATTAATTTATCAACCAACCATAGAAGTACAATGTTGTTGAGCAGCATCAAACTCTGCCAAGCTAGCGTTTCTTCCATAATTACTTGTGAAAAATAACATACCTTCCACCTAAAATCAACCAAGAATATATCAAAACTTTAAACTGAAGATTAATTATTGCTAAATATTCAATATATCAATACCACAATCACTTTATTAGTCAAAACCGAAAAAAATTAATTAGACATAATCGAAAAGGTTGAATTAGACACAATTGAAAAGGCTAAATTAGACAAAATTAAAAAAGGTTTAATTTAACAACATAGAAATATTTAGACAAAATTCGAAATAATCATAGAAAATTAAAAATGTTTGATAAGACAAAAATGAAAATTATTATTTGACCTTTAAAAGGTTAGAATAGACAGAATTGAAAATGACAAATTAGACGAATTTGAAATACCTTCAAACACTCATCAACAACAAGATGAATGCAAGACACAGACTCATTAAGGACATATAAAGAGTACCATTGATTGTATTTCATTCTACCCGCAAAATCTTCCATAACACATGGGTAGTTTCCTGTTAAAATAAATTTAATATAAATATTGCAGGACATTCCAAACATCGCCATCTAGCTCTAAGCTAAATAACTAGACTTACTTCTTTTGAAAATATATACTTATAAAACATAAAAACAAACAGACCACAGACAAATATCTAAGCATAAATACTTGTCTGACGCGGGAATCGAATCCGCGACCCCGTGTTTGGCAGTCCAGCATGGAGATCATGGTGCCAACGGGGTCGTCAAATCAAAATCAAACATTATATAAGTAGGTAATTGAAAAGGAATTCAACTTTCTGAATCAGAAAGAATCTAGCTGAAACTGATATTAAAACAAAATTTCTTTGAAGTATTATTTTTAGGCGCAGATAAGAACCAACTAAAGTAAAATACATATAAATTAAATGGAAAATTATTGTATGTAAGTGTGGTGTCAAAAAAAGGTAAGTTCTTTTCCTTCATTTTGGTCGGTATAACTCAACGAAATTCCTAGTTGCTTTTAAGCTTATTCGAACTTAAGTTGAAAAAGACAGAGTTGGTGTTTTTGTTTTGATTTAAATTAGTATGCTTAAACTTAACAAGAAATATTCGTCATTAAATTTATAACAACCAAAATGGAGGAAAAGAACTCACTGCGATAATAAACAATTTTAGTTATTAGGTTTAGCCTCTAGCACCTTAAAAGTAATTAATTATGAAACTTAAAAGTTAAGCAATAAAAACGTAAAGTAAGTAAAGTGTGTCAAAATCAATTAAATAATACCATAATCCGGCACAGGAGGCACATATTCAGGCGTAGGCACATCTATGAAGTTATACAAATCTCTATAGTGCAATATCGTATATATTATCTTCATTTTGCCTTCCATTTTCCTATATAGTAACTCTGCCTGAAGAAATAAAACAAATATATTATTATAATCAGTCTGTGTTTTTTTATTTTAGTTGAAAGTAAATAGGTTTCTTATTGTCTATGCAAACGTTATGAACTTGCACAACAGCTGAAAAGCATATAAAATTACAAAATTATATTAAGTTGAAGAAGGACCTGAAAACCCCTGTCCCTTTCACACGTGCGCGCCGCGCGATAACTCTACCCCTTTCCCCGCGCGCCGCAAAATGGCCGTTTTAACTATTTTATGTAATTAAAAGACTCACATCTATTTTTGTGAAAAACCAGCTGTACTACCTTATGGGATTTGATGTAAGGTTTATGAAAATATAAATTTTGTACTTTTTTACAATCGCCGTAAAATTGAAAAAGCTCATAAAGATTACGTATTTTTAGGATTTTCGAGTCAAATCACTCTAATCGTGTGTGACAATACAAAGCATTTCTTCACCTTTACGACAGTAGGAATATCATTAAATGGATTTTAGTGGTTGATACCCAAAAACTGTTTCTAAGACACCTCTATCGCCCTTCTGGTTTTACCACATCGGCTTAAATGGATTCAGGAACAAGGTCAATATGACGTAATATTCTATCTATAGATATATATAATTCCTGTCTGACTTGACTGACTTAGGAACTCAAAACTCGAAATTCTTTATTCACTTGGAATCATAACAATTTGCACGTGATCACATAGAACCGTCTTTAAAAGGAAAGGATACTGGGGGCTCTCTCCATACAAACGTAGTCGACTGTTTTCTCCCTGGGTTTTTTTCATTTTCTAATTATTATAGAAATTAAGATTTAAAAAACAAAGATAGGGGTATAGTTATGGCAGTTATTATCCAGGGAGGAAACAGTCGCCTACGTTTGTATAGAGAGAGCGCCGGTACCCTTTCATCTGAATGATTTATCGGCTGTTTTCTCGTGGTCCCAGTATTTTGTCCCATTATTAGGACCACAAGGGAGAACTGTTTCTCCATCCTGTATATAAAAGTATGTGGTTACAGGTCTAGTAGTCAGTAGTCTTTGTTTTTGTTACCCTAGTCCAAGGAAAACAAAAAACAAAAGGCGATCGAAAAATAAACAAAAGACGATCAATGCACAGATCAAATCAATGTCTATCAATAATCAATCTATTGATTTTGGAAAATTCAAAACCCGTCGAAGTCGCGGACAAAAGCTAGTTTACCATAATAAAGAAGCGCTTATGACAAATACCTCATGTCTGAGAAAAGAAAGATGGTCCTCATCCAGTTCCTTTGCCTGTTTATGCACTCGGACCATTTTCAAAATGCTCGGCATGAAGTGACGAGGCATGCATGGTAACCCTTCTAGTAAGAGGCAATCCAGAAATAAATAAAACCTGGTGATTTTATAAGCATTTTAGAAGAATACAGTTATCTTTTATTCGATTAAATACTAGCAGCGCTCCGCGGTTTCACCCGCGTAGCTAAAGTAGCGTTACTGTCAATGTATTAATGTCTCTTCATACCAAGTTTCCAGAACACACCGGGGGTGCGTTTCCATCAGAGATGTGCTATGCAGCTATGCTGCGAAGATGTGAAATCTACCTACGCTACGAAAATATGTGACCGTTTCCACCAATACTACGCTAGGTAGCTATGCGAGGAAGATGCGCTACGAAGATGCTTCTTCGCACATTGCGAGATACAAAATAACTCATTGCTTCCACGATGGTATGTCTACTTTCAGCGAAAAACGCGGGCACACCACTCGCGATGGCCCATAGCCGGTTATTTTGCGTGAAATAACTAACACTTCGAAAGTTTTAGTGATGTTAACTGTACACAACTAGTTTAATTGGTATGCCAATAATATGAAGTTTTACTTACCTAAGGTTATTTTCGATTTGATTCCTCAGTTTGCAAGCGAAAAGTACTCTTTGAGCAAAAGTTTCTGGATCATCCGCTTTGAACATCAGTCTTATTCGGGGGATGCTATAAAATTATTAAAAGCTAATAGGTACTTTTATCTGTTTTATTTGTTGTTGTACATTTGTAGAAATACATCATCTGTGAAAATTTCAACTGTGTAGCTATCGCGGTTCATGAGATACAGCCTGATGACAGACAGACGGACAGACAGACGGCGGAGTCTTAGGGCCCTCGCCCACGGCGACTTTTTGGCGACCGCGCGACTACATCGCTGCAAAAAGTCGCCGTTGGCGAGGGCCCTCAGTAATGATCCCGTTTTACCCTTTATATACGGATTACGGAACCATAAAAACACAAACAAACAAACAACAATTGCACAATTTTTCGATTAAAATATGATTATGGAATATTAAACGTAACTTACTTGAATCGTCGCTTAGTACCATCCAATGTCATCACTCCCCAAGTCTGAGTTTTATCGTCGAAACTGAATGCGGCAACGTTAGTCCACTTTTTAAGAAAAAGAAAACAACATTAAAGCCTTATAGGTACAGACAACCGAAACGCGCCAGAAATACCCGTCGCTTACAACTAACATTGTTGATTGTAACGAATGTGTTTTGTTTTTCTCAAAAGTGCTAAAATGGAATCGTAAGTGAAATCTTTACCAATATTTTGGGGTAATTTAAAACAAAAATTCCTTGTCATTTCAAAGCTAGACTAGTTTTAATTTTTTAATTTATAATAGCTACAAAACTATACGGAATTTTTGGCTCAAAGTTACACCAAAATGTCGGTAAAGATCTCACCTACAATTCCATCTCAGCACATTTGAGAAAAACAAAACACATTCGTAACAATCAACCATTTTCAATTCAACCATTTAAATCCACGCAACGGATTTTAATGCAGTTTTTAATAATAGAGTAATTCAAGAAAAAGGTTATTATGTATAATACATTCATACCTGGATGATAGAGCTTTGCTCGGTATTTTTTTTTTTATAAATTGTGTTTTTTGGAAATTATATTTAAGTACGAATTACATACTAATAAAATGATGAAATATGAATAATATTTTTCGATCTTACCGACAGAATAATAAAAACATATGAACTGGTTATTTAAAGAAAAAAATCATGAGGGCAATTAGTTTGATATTATATTAGAAACAAATACTTAATGTTTTACAGTTTATCAATCAATTACGCAAGTGAACACGTGCATTAAGAAGACATAAATAATATAAATAAACAATGATAATATTTTCTTAGTCTAACCTCAAAACAAACACTCATTGACTTCGTGTTACTTAACAACGCCATCTGCTGGAATAACTTTATTGCTCACAAAAAATAGTATTAGTAGTTCGCCAATAGATGTCAGGAAGATTCATATTTTTCGGTTTAAATTGGGACTACTCAAACGCCTTAAAACACGAATAAAATGACATTTTCTAAAAATGATTCCTAACTAGATCGATTTATCGCCCCCGAAACCCCCTATATACCAAATTCCATGAAAATCGTTGGAGCCGATTCCGATATTCCAATTATATATATACAAGAATGGCTCATTTAAAGATATAAGATAATATAGCTGTGCCGCGGGTTGCTGGTATTATTATATTTCAAAAAATCTATATCTGCCTCCAAGAGGCAGTACTTACACTACATACTGAGTACCAATTTGAAAGGAGTGGGTTACGGTCAAATAACAGCCACATAAGACGTTCAATAATTGAGTATCAGAATGAGGGACACAATGCTCTATGACTCTATTATATAAAGCATTTTTATAGTTCAATATCACAGGGTAAAAAGCCCTGGACCTTTGGAAAGCGTGAAAAAAATAGAGGCTTTTTACAATAAAAAGTTTAATAGCAAAGCATGATGTGGACACCATACCGGCGACTATCCCTGTCTGCCCTATAAAATTCAGCCAAGGACAACCTCCGGTTTGTATAGAACTATCGATAAACTACAGATGAAAACTGCTTGGGCTATTGTGATGCGATGACAGAAGACTGAAAACTGTTGAAACTATGGAACCTACCGATAACAATGTAAATAACACTTCAAAGGTTTCAGGTCATTTCGTTATTTAACTTTAGTTTTTACTTTTTACTTTAGTCACTAACCTCATATAAACTATTTAATGACTGGATAAGATCACCGCGTCCACCTTTCCCAGGCTTCCCCTCGTCTTTAGGAATGAAAGCCAATCCTGGACACGGATATTGTTCACCCTCTATCATGCCCAATCCAAGCCACTCTTCAGGAATACTGAACAGGTTAAATTTTTTTTTTTTAATTTGTTATCGCTAATTGTACTTTACTACCGTAATCCTGGTTTGACTCTAAGATGATTTTTTTTTATGGTCTATAGTGCATCGATTGAAGCATTGAATAATTTTTAGCGCTTTAATCAATTCGTAATTCGTTTTTTTTATAAAATTGCGTAGCGTTGATTTTACCTCTAGATGTCATGACAAACCCAATTAGGTTTCCTGGTATTAACTAAAGAATTGTAAAAAAAATGTATTTTATGTCCTTTTTTGATAAATAATAAAAAAAACCATCAATTTATAATAAATATAAACTTCACTTTCTTTTTACAAAAAAAAAACATTGAAGACTTGAAATCCCGATCCACGCTAGTGATGGACTGGTAAAATAACAAGCTTACCGGCAATCATAGTCCGTATTGTCAAATATTTCTAAATCCAACTTCGGGAAAGGACTGTACAGTCCATAGTATTCCTGATCAGTTAACTTGTACTCGGATGTCGGCAGCAACCAGTACGGTTGGATACCGAGTTGCTGCAACATTTTCTGAAAGATTAAAATAAATTTTAAAATAAAATTAAAAAAATAAATGTCAAAATGGGATCGAGAGAAGTGTTATTGAAGTATATCTGCTAAAAGAAACTCGAACCATGGTTCGAGTTTCGTCTCACTTATGGCAAACATGGGAATTGACAGAAAAACTAATGAATAAAATAAATGTCAAAATGGGATCGAGAGAAGTGTTATTGGCATAAAGACAAAGATAAAGATAGATAGATAGATAAACACTTTATTTGTACAACTGAAAATGACAAAAAAGACGAGAAAGGTTATTAACTACGAAATTGTACAAACAGGCGACCTTTCCTTCTTAAAGTAAGATTAGGAAAAATAAAAACATAAGTGAATTTAAAAACGCAAAAAACACATGTAATATTCTTATATGAAAATGGACAGGACATATGGTAAGAGAGACAAACAAGAAGTGGACTCAAACGGTAACAGAGTGGTACCCTAGTGATGGGAATAGGAGTAAAGGAAGACAAATTAAACGTTGGGAAGTTGACCTAAAAAAGTGGTTGGCCCAGAGTGGTAGAGAATGACTAGAGAAAGAGAGGAAGCTGTTGATGAAACCGATCGTCTATGATAAGATAGTAACTTATCATACTTAGATTGTAAATTTTTAAAACAGTAATAAAGGCTTATTTTATCATAAAAGGAGCTCGAAACTTCAAGGAGCAAACGCGAAATAAGTACTAAATATTAATACAAAAATATGACTCCAAAATATTCGCAAATAAGTGTTGCTCTGAATATTACAAGTTAACATTAGGTCTTTATCTATATAAAAAGAAAAACAAACCTAGATTATTCAAAGAGATAACAAAACATGTCAGTTTATAATCAGAAACACATTAAATTTATCTACTGTTTAAATAAATATTAAAAGAATTTCTTTGCCAGTGAACAATGAGTGATGATCAGCTTAACCTAAACGCATCATTATTTATTTCCTTACGTGAAAATAAAAATGTTGTAGAGAAAAAAGTCAATGTTTTACGATTTTTGGACATGGGTGCTGACGTGAACACGGTCGACGGCAACCAACGCAACAACACCCCGCTACATGTTGCCGTCAACAAGGATGAGATTGAAATAGTAAAGCTTCTTTTAGACAAGGGTGTCTTAACAAATGTGAGTAATCGAGAGCAGAAAACCCCATTAGACATGGCCAGGGACTTACAGACGGAGAGCGGTAAACATATCTTCCAGTTATTATGTCAATCGGTTTTAGAAAAATCTTCAGAAAAAGAGTTAGTTTCGCCAAAAACTGTCTTTTCAAAATCCACCGCCAACCCCGTAATGAAACCGAAACGATGTTTGTATTCAAAACGAGCGGAAACTGCCGGCGTTTGTGGACAACTTTACGAAACTAAACTGCTTACCTTAGTCCTTTTAAGAGCACTTAATGACAAAGATATCGAAGACTTTTTACTGGGGACTAATATTGCTGGAATCGGGGCCCTGGATGACCTGTGTTTGAGGCTCAAAGTGAAAGACCACGATAAACCCATCATGATATGCTTGCAGGCGAAGCACCGCGAGGACCGCGACAGAGGGCGACTAACTGTTGAGAACATTCGCAATGACACGGGAGACTTCAGCCTTAACAAATACTTCGACAGTTATCTCAGAATCAAAGATAACTTGAAACCAAACAACAACGACGACATGTTCGACAGAGAATTCAGTAATACAGAAACCAATCTCATTATTTACACTCCAACTAAGGATCTCTTTACCAGAAAATTGATCGGGAAACATAAACTCAGTGTAAAGGTTCATGAAATAATCAACACATCTGAGATAGGTGAAGTGTTCCAGTTCGACTACGAAGACAGTGACCTTGAGTCACTCACAAATATGATCATTCGAGATCGAGTCAAGAAATTAGGATCAAAATTCTTGTATTTCATAATGGCTGAGAAAGATAAAAGCGAAGTGATGATGTCAAACGAATACATCACACTTTATCATTACGTCTTGAGTCGAGAAGTAATTACCGTTTCGGAAATTCATGAGATACAAGTCAAACAGGATACGAAACAAATACGCTACGGATCTTTTCGATCAGATTTCTTCATATTATGTTCATCAGAATACCTGGTTTGCTTGAGGGAAACATTTTACAAAGAAATATCCTCAAAGCACTGCGATAAGACACCTATCCAAGATAACACGGTCGTTAATCTATTTCAAGATATTCTTCAAAATCCAAATGAAATCAATATAAGCAGAGTTATCGGGAAGCTAGCCACTTACAATGAAGAAACACTAAGACTCCAAATTATTCAAAGTACTAACATTAAAAATCAATTTAATAAAAATGTTTCGGCCCAAAATACATTATGCGATGGCCTATTGAAACTCGAAATTCAACCAAATGTCATAAGAGAAGCGGTCTGGTTAAAACTACGTGGTATGACATTTAACTTACCCCCACTTTTTGGGAATCTTGATATGTATTTTAGAGGATCTGAACAAAAAGTTAGAAGTAGAATAAATGATGTAGTGGAAAAACTTTTACCACTTTTTGCAAACTATCAAGCAAGCAAGATTGTTGAGATTGATGATGAAACTATAGGCCATGGCCAACTTATTCAACGTGGACTCTTAGAGATTAACGGAGGTATCGGGAGCGCAGTAGGAAACCTTCTTGTTCTAGATGAAGAGACTAAAATGTTTAAAATTGACCTAGATAAGGCACTCCCTAAACACGCAAAAGCATTTTTATCCCAGTTTTTACTTTTCATCGACAAAGAAGAACTGAGGAAGTACAGACTGAAAATAAACATCAAAGGTTTTCCAAAATGCCACTTCGATGGTGACGAATTTGACAAGAGACAAGCGATTGAATTTCTGAACAAACTTTGGTTTTACACGAACCAGGCGCAAGAGGACGAAGTCGAAAATATTCTGAAGAAAGAGATAACTAAACACTACAACAATCAATCTGAAGACAATGAAGTTCAAAAATGGTGGATGAAACCAGGAAAAGCTCATTATCTTAACACTACAAGTCAATACTTCCAGAGAGCTAAGGATGCCATCATTGACTCTCCAATGCTGACCGTACTCAACTTTATGGTTATCAAAAAACTACAAAAACTTGGGATCAGTTTCAACCAGACTACCGTTAGCAGTCTACATTTGCATCATATGACAAACAGACTACATATTAAAACTGAAGCATGTATCTTAACCGCTTTGAAGATAAGTCAGCACTTTCACAATGCTAGCAATTATACTTTCATTGAATTTGATTACATTCACAGCCTTTCACAAAACGACTACAACATTCTCATTAAAGACCTTAAAAACACAAAAAAGGAATATTTAATCATCATTTATGAAGAGTTTACGCGTAATGAAAGATCCTGTGAAAAATTGAAGCAAGTGATGGACGCGCTTATTGGAAAAAATATCATCATTGTCTCAAACGATATTCTGGTTGATGAGATGAGAGTACTCGAAGGAGGTAGCTATGTTTCTGTGTTTGATTCTAACAACTATTTTATCGATTTGTCAGAAGACTCTCAAAAGAAAATCTTAGAGAATTGTAAAGTGACTTTCCAAGGTGACGAAATACTTTTAGAATCTTTATTGATCGAAAAATCAAAACAACTAGTGAGAACGGATATACTAAAAAAACTCTTAAATAAAGACAAAATAGAAATCGGCAAACCACTTATCCAAAACTTCTATACAAACACAACAGATGACATAGACAGGTTTATTAATCACAGAGGAACGAGAATTCAAGTAGGCAATCTTTACGATATAGAAGATGAAATTGTCATTTTAAATTCGTCTAAATTAAAAATGAATAAGTCAGTGTTATTGACTTATTTGTCTCTCAACACTAAGCAAATGGGCCCTCTTCCATGGATTGTAAGAATCAATTTACTCGACTGTAAGAATCAATTTACGGAATGGATAAAAAGCGAGACTGTCATAGAAGATGTTCAAGTCTTTAGATTTTTATCAAAATTAGCTCTACAGCGAGACTTCGAAGCTGAGGTCACTTTCGAAGAGGATGGATCCAAGTTTTCAGTAATAAATTCGGAAGCCATTGCGGATCCAATGGTACTATTTGAACTAGAATATTTTCTAGAATTATTCAACAGTAATAAAGTTATTTTTATTTTCGAACATTCCAATCTTAGATGTGGATTTTACGAACAGGAACTAATGAGCGTCTTAAAGGTTTTGAAACGCAAAGGGAAACGTATGTGGATAACGACGTGTCCTAGGTGTCACTGTTTCAGAGCTCTGAAGCTGGAATTCGGAACGTTTACCTATCACTTCAATTTTTTTATGTTAACAATCTTTAGTTCAGGGAGGCAGCGCATAAAACGTGGGGGTCAGTGGAACACTCGTAGAGCACACAGGTTTAGTGTTGGTGAATGATAAGTACTAAGAAAGGATTTTTTGAAATTCGACCTGTTATGGGGCAAAAACGGATGATAAAGTTTCTGTTTGTAGGAAATCAATATCACCAAACAAGATTTTTTACGGGATCGACACTAACGTGAGTAAGACAGCGGGGCGCAGCTAGTGAGCAATAAATAACACTTCTATTGATTAACACCTAAGTTTGAAAAAAAGTTTTCCTAATAAAAATACTCTCATACCCTTGTTCCCTAGACTTAGATAAGCAGTTTAATGTATCCAATTGTATCTTCATTTATAATAGCTAGTAATGACATTAAAATTATAGTTATGTATCAATCTAGTGATATCACAATGAATTCGAAAGATTTCGCAATATTCAATTATTACTTATCAATTAATAGCTGCTCGGAAATATCTATTTATATTATCTGACATTACGTAGATTCATGACTGCCGCGAGCTAGCTGCTCGCGGCAGTCATGAATCTATATATAAATAGATATTTCCGATAAACAAGTAAATACTTAATTGACAGGCACAGAGCGCTCATTAGTTGTGTATCTTTCACACATTTTAATATATCAAACTTACGTGAAATTTTGACTACTGTACAATAATAAATACATACTTAACAAATCAGACCAAAACTGCAAAAAATGTAACAGTATTTTATTAGTAAATCATGAAAAATATTGTGTAATAACATAAAAGTATTAGACATTGATATTAAATTTGACTGTTAAATCAACAGAATAAAGTGCAATAAAACGATGAGTAATAAACAGCTAATTTTAAATGCGTATTTGTTTATTATCTTACGAAGTAAAATAAATGTTAAAGGGAAAAAGGTAGAGGTTTTGCGATGTTTGGAGAGGGGTGCCGACGTGAACACCGTCGACGGCAACCAACGTAACAACACCCCGCTACATGTCGCCGTCAACAAGGATGAGATTGAAATAATACAGCTTCTTTTGGACAAAGGAGCTTTAACAAATGTAAGTAATCTAGACCAGAAAACCCCGTTAGACATCGCCAGGGACTTACAGACGGAGAGCGGTAAACAGATCTTCCAGCTATTAAGTCAACCGGTTTTAGAGACATCTTCCGAAAGAGAGTTAGTTTCCCCAAAATCTGTCTTTTTAAAATCCACCGCTAAATCGCTGAAACGATGTTTGTATTTAAAAAGAGCGGGCACTGCCGGCGTTTGCGGACAACTTTACGAAACTAAACTGCTTACCTTAGTCCTTTTAAGAGCACTTAATGACAAAGATATCGAATACTTTTTACTGGGGACTAACATTGCTGGATTCGGGGCCCTGGATGACCTGTGTTTGAGGCTCAAAGTGAACGGCCACGATAAACCCATCATGGTATACCTGCAGGCGAAGCACCGCGAGGATCGCGACACAGGGCGACTAACTGTTGAGAACATTCGCAACGACACGGGAGACTTCAGCCTTAACAAATACTTCGACAGTTATCTCAGAATCAAAGATAACTTCAAACCAAACAACAACGACGACATGTTCGACAGAGAATTCAGTAATACAGAAACCAATCTCATCATCTACATTCCAACTAAGGATCTCTTTACCAGAAAATTGATCGGGAAATATAAACTCAGTGTAAAGCTTCATGAAATTATCAACACATCTGAGATAGGTGAAGTGTTCCAGTTCGACTACGAAGACAGTGACCTTGAGTCACTCACAAATATGATCATTCGAGATCGAGTCAAGAAATTAGGATCAAAATTCTTGTATTTCATAATGGCTGAGAAAGATAAAAGCGAAGTGATGATGTCAAACGAATACATCACACTTTATCATTACGTCTTGAGTCGAGAAGTAATTACCGTTTCAGAAATTTATGAGATACAAGTCAAACAGGATACGAAACAAATACGCTACGGATCTTTTCGATCAGATTTCTTCATATTATGTTCATCAGAATACCTGGTTTGCTTGAGGGAAACATTTTACAAAGAAATATCCTCAAAGCACTGCGATAAGACACCTATCCAAGATAACACGGTCGTTAATCTATTTCAAGATATTCTTCAAAATCCAAATGAAATCAATATAAGCAGAGTTATCGGGAAGCTAGCCACTTACAATAAAGAAACACTACGACTCGAAATTATTCAAACTACTAACATAAAAAATCAATTTAATAAAAATATTTCGGCCCAAAAAAACAAGATGCGACGGCCTATTGAAACTTGAAATTCAACCAAACGTCATAAGAGAAGCGGTCTGGTTAAAACTACGTGGTACGACATTTAACTTACCCCCACATTTTGGGAATCTTGACATGTATTTTAGAGGATCTGAACAAAAAGTTAGAAGTAGAATAAATGATGTAGTGGAAAAACTTTTACCACTTTTTGCAAACTATCAAGCAAGCAAGATTGTTAGGATTGATGATGAAACTGTAGGCCATGGCCAACTTATTCAACGTGGACTCTTAGAGATTAACGGAGGTATCGGGAGTGCAGTAGGAAACCTTCTTGTACTAGATGACTAAAATGTTTAAAATCGACCTAGATAAGAGACTCCCTAAACGTGCAAAAGCATTTTTATCCCAGTTTTTACATTTCATTGATAAAGAAGAACTGAGGAAGTACAGACTAAAAATTAACATAGCTGGTTTTCCAAAATGCCACTTCGATGGTGACGAATTCGATAAGAGACAAGCGATTGAATTTCTGAACAAACTTTGGTTTTACACGAACCAGGCGCAAGAGGACGAAGTCGAAAATATTCTAAAGAAAGAAATAACTAAACACTACAACAATGAATCAAAAGACAATGATTATGTATTCAGATTACATTCGGATGCTATATACTTGCAGTCTCATGATGAAGTTCAGAAATGGTGGATGAAACCGGGAAAAGCTTATTATCTTAACACTACAAGTCAATACTTCAAGAGAGCTAAGGATGCCGTCATTGACACTCCACTGCTGACCGTACTCAACTTTATGGTTATCAAAAAACTACAAAAACTTGGGATCAGTTTCAAACAGACTACCGTTTGCAGTCTACATTTGCATCAGATGACAAACAGACTACATATTAAAACTGAAGCATGTATCTTAACCGCTTTAAAGATAAGTCAGCACTTTGAGAATGACTGCAATTTGACATTCATAGAATTTGATTACGTTCTCAGCCTTCCACAAAACGACTACAAAACTCTCATAAAAGATCTCAAAGAGGCAAAAAAGAAATATTTGGTCATAATTTACGAAGATCGTTATGAAAGATACTGTAAAAAGTTACAACAAGTGATGGACGCGTTCATTGGAAAAAACGTCATCGTTGTCTCAAACGATACTCTGACAGACGAAATGAGAGTATTGGAAGGAGATAACTATGTTTCTGTGTTTGATTCTGATAACAATTTTATCGACTTGTCAGGTGAATCTTAGAGAATTGTAAAGTGTCTTTTTAAGATGACGAAACACTTTTAAAAAACTTAATAAACGAAAAATCAAAAAATACTAGTGAGAACACATATATTAAAAAAGATATTATTAAATAAAGACCATATAGAAATCGGCAAACCGCTTATCCAAAAATTCCACACATATATAACAAATGTCACAGACAGAATTATTGATGACGGAGAAAGGATTTTTCAAATAGACAATCTTTACGATATAGAAGATGAAATAGTCATTTTAAATTCGTCTAAATTAAAAATATATAGTTCAGTGTTATTGACTTATTTGTCTCTCAACACTAAGCGAATAGGTCCTCTTCCTTGGATTGTAAGAATCAATTCCGACGACATCGAAAATGATTTTCGCTCATTGTTAATATACGATACTTTCAAAGTCGTGAGATTTTTATCTAAAGTAGCTCTAAAACGAGACTTCGATAATAAAGTTACTTTCGAAGAGGTGGGATTCAACTTTACAGTAAAAAAATCAGATGATATTACGGATCCAATGGTACTAATAGAGCTAGAATATTTTCTAGAATTATTCAACAATAATCAAGTTATTTTTATTTTCGAACATATCTATCTTGAATGTAGATTTTATGAACTGGTGATAATGAATGTAATAATGGCTTTGAGAGACAAAGGAAAACGTATGTGGATAACTACGTGTCCTAGCTGTCTCGAATTCAGATCTCTGAAGCTAGAATCTGGAACCTTTCAATTTCACTTTAATCATTTTATGATCTATCAGCGTTCAGTTTAGGCGGTTACCGATACGATCCAAATATATCTCAATGCAAAGAACCCTACTTCATAAAAAATTAGAACCTGCTTAAGGCGCTCTTCCAGTACCGTGTGTATTCACATTACCTTAGCCCCCGCTCTCAAAGACGTAGCGTGCTGCGTGCTAACTGTTATATTTGATCGATATGCAAAACATTTTAGCATTATTATCCACAAACGTTAACTATTTTTGAATAAAACCCTATAAACGATCTAATAATTCTCTGTTTTCTAACATTTTTTTTATCGAACGAAGTTGTTCATATCATGTTTTCAACCACAATAAACAAAAATATGGTTATTAAACTACAATATCCATTTATATCTAAATAACAAAAAAAAGAGTACCTATTTGATTACTTAGAGTTGCTTAAAACAAAGGTCGATTTTGGTAGCTTTATTAGCACAGGGCCTTAATGGTAAGAAGGTGCTGCGAAAATTTACTGAGCTTACCTTATCGAAAAAAAAACCGGTTAAGTGCGAGTCGTACTCGCGCGCCGTGGGTTCCGTACATTAGTTTCAACTCTCTCTACCCTTGCAGTGGTATGATAGGTACCAATTTAACTTGACCTCTATTTCGTTTGGGCGCCCATACAATGTAAGGGTCAGGTTACATTGGTTTAACTATGTATGTATGGGGACATCCCTTAATTTTCGTCCATTTTGGAATTTTGTAATTGTCAATTTTTATTAAAAGCTAGGTCTTACAGCACAAGTAAAGGGAAAAATGAGAAATATAAAAAAAGTTAAAAGTTAAGGTAAATTTTAATAGGTACTTACAAGTTTTTGCGAAAATGTAAATCTGCCCATATCTTTTTATCGTGTTGAGCTTGATTTTTAAACATCTAATAGAGGCTAATAGATAATCGGTGGTGACACACGGACAAAGAGACAAGAAAGTGATCTTATAAGGATTCCTTTTTTTACCTCTCTCAAAAGGTAAAAAAAGGAACCCAAAGGTACCTCAGTACGGAACCCTAAAAACGAAACTTATTACATTAAACCATTGTCTACAACTGCCAAGGCGGGATGCATTGACAAATTCGACTGTTTCGCCGAATTTGGTGCACTATTTCAGTTTAACGTTATCGAAAAATTAATTAAAAAAACGTGTGAGACTCGGGAACTGCCGCGGTAAAGCTATTTGCATCGTGCGAGCTTCGTACAGTCGTACCATATACATACACGTTAAGCGAACGCTCGGCCGAGCTACATGGTAGGCGGAGTGGGGGGTATTAGGTTTTATTTTCGTTACGAAATTTCTTGAGTCGGTCGCCGCGCTCACGCCCGAAATAAAAGCTATGCAATAGCTTAAAAAAACCGTTGCACTCCGGGAGTGACGACAGAAGTGAAACCTAATAAAAAAAAAAAAAAAAAATGAACTTGTTTACTAAACAACTACAAAATATATATATGCACACACTGTAGCTGCGTCTCGTAACGGTGTCGCGATTTCAGAGATTTTATTTCATCTAAAAAATATGCGTGCTGCGCGAATAAGTTTTCACTTCAAAAACATTAATTTTGATAACCCAATTAAAGTAACGCAAATTCGAATAAGCAAGCCAATACCTTACCTATCAGCTTAAGTTATTATGTAAATGTACCTTATTTGTTTACATAGACTGGTAAAAGATACGGATTACCTTTATATTAGCAGCCAGAAACTTTCTCCGTAGCCGTTCGATCTTCACAAGCCGAGGTAGCTCTTTGGGTAACACCAAAGCTAAGAACTGTAACTTCGGCACGAACGTCTCGAACGGAAATTGCTGAAATAATGTTCAAAATTAAGAAATTAAGGATTAATAAGTAGGTCTAAGTTTTTTTCTCATATATTTGTTTTATTATTAAGTATTATTTTCTACTTGTTTTTTTATAAATATCTGTACTTTATTACATTAATAAAGAATCTATAAATATACCATGTGTTTCGTCGAAGGGGTTTTAATACGAAAGGGGGTTGTTTTAGACATCTAGGCGAACAACTTGGAAATTTGAATTCTATAATTCTGAGGGATTTTTTACTTGAAAATCAGCTGTTTCATACAAAAACTTCGAACAAAATGTTCGAATTTCCAAAAGTAGTAGAACAAAAGTTACTCGCCTAGACGCCTAGAATAACCCCCTTTCGTATTAAAACCCCTTCGCTGAAATTAATTGTATAAATATATAACAATTTCCATTATAAATACGATAAATTGCAACTGAAAAATATTTCCTTTGAAAAATGGCGATAAAAATCCATCAATGGATATTTTTACACTTAAAAGTGTGTGTATCAAATAAAGTGACATAAAATGTCCACTTTATTCCTTGATTCGCAAAGTGGATTTTTTATTGCTATAAAGCCCGACAGGATTAAAAAAATGTATGAAATTGTAAAATGTTTCTAACAATGGAATCGTCTTCTTTGTAAGTTGTCCATCGTCCAGGCGGCAGCAGGACCTTTTTCTTAAGAGGTTTCGGCAGCGAAATCAATGTCGGTGCTAATTTGTCTGTTTTAGCCTGAAAAATTTTAAGAAAAGAAATCTAACCAACTTTCTTCGGATACAGGCCACCGCGATACTTTCTCCATCTCCAAGGAAAACAGCCCGTATACAAGCAGTAACAAAGAGTGGCTATCTCTGAACTTTGGATTACTTTATTGTGACTTGTACTATAAGCATACAACATGTCATAGGTATATTTACTTAGTTATCACATAAAAATTTAATTTCACAAATAATAAAAAAAATAATAATAAATTAATAACACACATACACATCACAAATAAAAAATACCGTCCAGAGCGTCTCCACGCGGCATCGTCCCCAAGAGACTGGCGGCATTCCCTCTATGGATAGCCAGGCTCACCCTTGTACTTGTACTTGTATGCGGGCTGTTTTCCTCAATTAGACTCTTTTTAATTGGGTCCATTTTGCGTGAGGATAGAGTAGGGTTGCCCAGAACCTACTACCCTCTCAACTTAGTCGACCATGTCCAGAGGAGAGAACTTGTCAATACTTTTGGAGCCCACTATGCTGCGGGTTTCATCACGATGTTTTCCTTCACCGTAAAAGCAATGTCAATTAGCGCACATCAATTTTTCTTAGAAAAAATTCATCAGTGCACGGCCGGCTTGGATTTGAACCCACGACCTTCAGAATGAAAGCCGAGGTATCTACCACTAAGCCAACACAGCTATTTACTTAATTGTGACACAATAATTAGAAAGCGTGCCTTCGTGCGTGCATTTCCGAAAGCACCCGAGGGATTAAGAGTCAATTCCCATAAGTACGTGGGGTCAAGTTTATTTTACAAAGACGTATCTACCTCTATGCCTCGATTCACTATTGACGTTGTCACAATTGTCACCATGCCGGACTGCGAAACACAGGGTTGCGGGTTCGATTCCCGCCTCTTCTCGTGTTCTAACACATACCTGTAAAATAAGCTTCATCCGTTTCTTAGCGCAGGCGTCCTTCGTGTGGTCATCCTTCGCCATGTCAGACACCAGCTCCGAATAGTATCCTCGCTTAGGGATTTCATCTCTTGTCTGATTATTGTACACCACATCCTGACGTTTTATCTTTTTCTTTTTACTATACATATTAACTACACCTAACTCTGCTTAAATCTTAGAAAGAGCTAAACAAAGGTAATAATACCACAATAATACCAAGTGAGTTAAAGAATTAATTATTTTTCCAAAGAAAAATGTGTTTTTGTTGTGATGACAGTTGTCATCATGTTTGGTTTTTTTTGTTTAGAAATGAGGTTCTTACTAAGAAAAATCTATTATGAGATGAGGAGTTTAGGTACATTTTGGACAAAAATAAAATTAAAATACAAATAAAATCTGTATATAGTATATAGGTAGGTAGATATATTAAAATCTTTCCAAATAACTTTATGCGCGTGGGAGACAGGAGATGCCACCAGTTGTTCGCTAATCGGGCACAGCGTACCCGCCACACAAATAATACACCGACTGTTAGAGCATTTACTCTGTTCAATGCATTTTTGCAAGATTTTCAAGACGTCGACATATTTTACGATAAATTATACCTAGTTATACGGAATCTTAGATTGTACCTTAGTAGTAACTTAAAATAGTATGCGTTTTGGTTAAGACTGTTAGCCACTGTTTATTTTATTCTAAATAAATAAATTAATTAATTAAGTAAATATTTACAAAAGAAAAAATATAGGTATTTTATCCGTTGCTTGGCGACCGTAACATAAGCTTAATTGTCTAGCTTTGGGAACAGTGTGCAGCGCTTTATATGCACAGCACAACGGAAGCTCTCAAAAGGAATATAAAGGAATGCTCTCAGCTAAGCGAAGCTCGCTGATCGTTTACGAAGCGACGCCTGGCGCGGTCATTACTTCTATGGGTGACCAAGGTTTCTACCACTTCTATGGGTGTGGCAAAAATGTATTTTCGTGAGCCCCTCCGCGCTTCGGAAGGCACGTTAAGCCGTTGGTCCCGGCTGCTGCCACTAGTAGCAGTCGTTAGGTCAAGTTAGAGGCCTTAAGGCGATCTGAAAACTCTAATCCATGTAGGGGACCATTCGGTTGTTATTTATTGGTTCATCGTTCAAACATGTCTAGTCCAGCTATCTAGGACTACTATAACTAGTGCTAAGAACTAGTCCTTTTAGGATTCCGTACCCAAATGGTAAAATCGGGACTCTATTAACCTTGCTATGGTTACCTTACAATAACTCCCGTTCCCGGAACATGAGTGACGTAGCTATGGTTACCTTGTCAATCACGGAACGTAAGCGATGACGTCACACTTTTTATGAGTGCTGCCGGTGTTCATCAATTTATTTGACGTTAGTTTAGTTTTACAGGGCTGTTTCCGCACTTGGCCTCATCATTTGGACCATTGTGCGTATCAAGTCAAAAATCTATACTAATATTATAAAGCTGAAGAGTTTGTTTGTTTGAACGCGCTAGTCTCAGGAACTACTGGTTCGAATTGAAAAATTCGTTTTGTGTTGGATAGGCCATTTATCGAGGAAGGCTATAGGCTATAGGAACCTTCCCCCCGCCCGCCGGCGCGGACACAAGTGTAAACAAACGTCTCCGTATTAAAAATATTTAAAATTGTTTCAAAGTGCTAATTAACTGTGAAAAGGCTATACATTGATTAATGTTGCTACAATGAACTAATACTTTCGTTATCCAAGTGACTATTAAACTATTTAGTGAAAGTATATAAGTGAATAATCTTAGCCCAGAAGGTTGGACTATTAATCTAAACAATCAATAAAAACTTCATTAAAAAGTGCTCAATGTAATTCAGTGTCATTACTGTGAATATTTCCTACGAAACTGTGCTATTTAATCATAATATTTACGAATTTAAGCAAATATCTCCAAACGGTTGAACATTTTAACATCATTCAAAAATTGAACTTTGGACCCTGACAGACTTGAATGTGCATTCCAAACAAGTACAAGTCTCCGATAGCGAAACATAATTTCGACAGCGACTACAACTAAACATTTGGTCTAGCGGTGCAAGCACCGGTTGGAGGCCATAATAACTATCGTAATACGAGTACGGTGGATGTAGGTTCGAAACCAGAGTATCTAAGACTAGCAGCTTGAACTCGTCTTTTTGCTTGATTATTTTTTACTTTGGCTCTCGATTATGGATTCTGCAATTACTCAGTTCACTACAATGACTACAGAGGGCGCTACCAGTACGTTGGATTTCGACATAGAAAATGTAACTTTACGTAAACGCCCAAATACTCCCCGAAGAACCTCATCTTTGATAGATCTTTCTAAAGAGTCTATTTTTGACACAACAATGATGAGCCTACAGAACAGCTTATTGAACGAATCTTCGAATACTGCCGAATTATTGGAAAAGGTCAAAGTTCTCACAGAGCAACTACAAAACACCAACCAGCAACTGAAAAGTGCACACCAAGAAATAGAAGACTTGAACAGTGAAAACTATCGTCTAAAGATGGACCTCAATAAAAGCCTCACTGTCATTGAAAACTACAAAAAAGTTAGCATATTGGACCAAATTAACGGGACTCCTTCATCAGGAAGAAATAAGAAGAAAAATAAACGGGATAGCCTCTCTACGCCCACTTACCTTTTTACGAAGCCCCCACCTGAAACTTATCCTGCCTACAATAGCGCTAAAATCATATCTCAAGAACCCTCCCATATTTCTTCCATATCTAATAACCCCGGAAACTTAAATGAAAAATCTAAAAGAAAATTATGTGTATTAAGTAATAGACATTATTCTGGCTCTCTTAATTTTATCGATGAAACATTTTCCCAAAAACTAAAATAAAAATACCTTCTCTGAGAAAGCCTAAATGGATTTCAAAGGGTATTAAGCAGTGTAGTAAAAAAAGACGTCAACTTTTGTGGAAATACCGACTACACCCAACATCAGTAAACAAATCTGCATTTGAAACCTATTCTAGGAGATATAAAAAAATTATCAATTTGACACAAAAAGCGCAAAATGATCACTTCATCAAAAATTCAAATAACAAATCCCAAGCTACGTGGAAAGTTATTAACAAATATAATAATAACTTACCTAGGGAGAATATCTCCAGTGTTTTATGTAATGATTTCGAAATTACTGAACCGACAAAAATTGCGAATGCTTTTAACGACTTCTTTATTGATTATGTTGAAATTAACCATAATAATGACCCTAAATTACCTTCTACACAACATATTCAATCAAACTCAATTTTTCTATCACCGACATCACCATCGGACTTGGTGAAAATTATTGGGACTCTAAAAAACACTAATAGCGTGGGTTATGACGATGTCTCCACAAAAATTATTAAGAAAGTTGCAAATTTAATAGCACCGGTGCTATGCCACATTGTAAACTTATGTCTAGAACAAGGAAAATTTCCTGATAGATTGAAGTTGACAATTGTTATTCCCTTGTTTAAAAAAGATGACAAAAAAATGATAAGGAACTATCGTCCTATAGCTTTAATCCCTATATTTTCAAAGATCATCGAAAACGTAATATACCAAAAAATAAATACATTCTTTGAGATCAATAATCTTTTTACTAAACACCAATATGGCTTTCGGAAGAACAGGTCAATAAACATGGCTGTTTATGAATTTTTGGAAAACGTTGTTGCTAATGTAAACAAACGAAAGCCGACAATTTCTTTGTTTATGGACTTGTCTAAAGCGTTTGACAATGTACACCATAAAACTTTGCTCAAAAAACTTGAGAATTATGGTGTAAGAGGCAATGCCAGCAGGTTAATTGAATCTTATTTATCTAATAGAAGACAAGTAACACACATAAATAGAGTTGATCCTGTTACCGGTACTAACACTAGTTACGCGTCGAATGAAAGGTTAGTAAGCAAAGGTGTTCCGCAAGGAAGTGTGTTGGGCCCACTCCTATTTATTATTTACATAAATGATCTTCCTAGTGTGACTAAACATTTTATGACAATTTTTGCTGATGATAGTACTATTCTATTTTCTTATGACAATTTAAATAATGTAGAATGTGACATAAACAATACGCTAATATCTTTGATTGACTGGCTGACATTGCATAACTTGACAATTAACTTGACGAAAACATATTTGATCAATTTTAAACAAAGAAACAATACCCCCATAGAATTTGACATTAATTACTCAGGCAATTCAATTCAAGAAATAGAGTCTACAAAATTTTTAGGCTTAACCATAGATAATAAGCTGACATGGAAACCTCATATTAGTAATTTGGTAAAAAAATTGAATCAATTTTCATACGCACTTCATAAATTAAGAAAAGTAGCAAACGTCCAGACACTCTTAGAAGCATACCATGGATATGTTGCATCTGCTCTAAGATATGGCATAATGTTCTGGGGAAACACTACTGATAAGAAGAGCGTTTTCGTAGCCCAAAAGAAATGTGTGAGGTCTATATTTGGCTTAATGTCAGATGACTCATGTGAACCTTATTTTCGTATGTATAAAATTCTAACACTTCCATCAATGTACATAAGCGAGATCGCCAATTTTATTAAATCTAACCCACACTACTTTAAAATTAAACCTACTGGAAGCAGACGTCAAGGTACTTTAGAAACAACCCATAAATGCAAAGGTCTTCTTAAGAGAATGAGTGTAAACTGTATGGGACCTATTATTTATAACAAAATTCCACCGTCAATTAGATCTCTTAATGACAGTAAACAGTTTAAAACTGCACTCAATGGCTTTCTTGCTGGAAAAGCGTATTATGACATAAGAGATTTTTTAAATGATAAATTTTTGTAATAATTAAAACTTATTAACAATTAAGTAGGTACATAAAAATATCAATCTGACATAATTATTAATTTATTTGACATTTTTATTTTATTAGCCATTGACATTTATCAAATTCTTATATAATTTTATTGCATGATTTTTATTTTATACTTATCGAGACTCATTTAATTTTTACTTAAATTCTTTCTTTTGACATCTTCATATGCCGATAAGGCGAAACATGGCTGTAACTATTTAATCTCAATCAACACCACTATTGTACCCATGTTTTATGAAATAAATGAATATGAATATGAATATGAATACTTTTTATCCCGATATTCCCACGGGATCGGGAGTTACGCGGGTAAAACCGCGGAGCGCTGCTATTAAGTAATACAACTTGTGACGGAACGTTTTGTGCGTTTGTTTTTCTAAAGCCTAATTCCACAAATAAAACAATAGAATTTCCAATAATTTAATAATCTAATAATTAACAACAACTTTACGTTTATTGTTGTTCATTAGGTCGTTGGTACATTCATTGAGACGAGCAGCGAGGTCACACTCGCTCGTGTGCCGAGCGCTCATCGCGATACACTGGTCTAGATTCTTCTCAAGTTTCTTCATTAGTTTTGTTTCTTTGCCGAAGAACTTGCTTACAAGCGCTAGAAGATTATCTGGGGGATGAAAAGTTGATGACAAAAAATAATTCTCTTTGACGCAAAAACTACTGGACCGATTGCGATGAAACTCGGTCTGAAGATAGCTGGAGACCTGGATTAACATATAGGCTACTTTTTATCCCGATATTCCAGTGGGATCGGGATTTACGCGGGTGAAATCACAGGGCGCAGTTGGTGATTTATTATATGTACTTTATTAAGATTTTGAGCTACTATGGTTATTTTCACTAAGTATTACAGTTATTGATGTCCTTTGTGACGTGGTGGCCGAAAACCGGCCTGCTATGAAGAAGGTTGCGGATTCGATTCCCGCCTCAAACAAGTACCTATTTATGTATAAATGTTTATTTCTGGTCTGGGTGTCTGTATGTATATTAGGTTTATGTATATTTAAAATATATTTTATTTTAATATTTAATTAGGTATTGTATCCGTTGCCTGGTCACCATAACACCTAGTTGCTTATCGTGGGGCTAGATTGCGCTGGGTGGATTGTCTTTTTTATTTTTTAGAACTAAGTTTGGCAAAATAGACACAGAAAGCCAATTATAGACAATCACAAATACAAACAGACTAAAATATAGAAGACGGTGTATTATAAGAATAGATAGTTAGGTATATATAGATATGAATGAATCAGGATATACAAGACGGTATAATTAACCCACCTTTATTAGCCTTTCCATTAACGATAACATGATTCCTCTTCAAAACACATGCAATCAAGCATTCCCCATGGACAGGTGGTTCTGTCTTAGGTGACAGTCGCTTGATGGGTCTAGTATCTGCCGCTTGGACTTCCTTCAAACATTCGGACATGTTATGCTTGAACTGTGCCACGTGGAGGCTCACCTCTTGGGGAATTGAGCTGTAGGACCAATCCGGATCGCGTTCTACAGAGGCTGGAACTTTGATAGAAATAGTAAAATGAGTTTTAATAAATATACTAGCTGCGCCCCGCGGTTTCACCCGCGTAAGTCCCGATCCCGTAGGAATTGAAAACGTTTTTATGGGAAATAGAAAAGGGTTAGGGTTTTCCCGGAAATTATATAAAATAATATTGCGACTATAAATTGAAATGTAAGCTATCCTATCTTTCAAGTTGGGTCGAATTGCACACGGTGTGCAAATCAAATTAAAAATCGGTTCGGTAGTTTAGGAGTCCATCGCGGACAAACACGTGACACGAAATTTTTATATATATATAAAGATTTGTGTTTGTATATTTGTATTTGCATGACACAAACCTAGCTTAGCTTGAAGCTAGATGGCGCTGTGTGGATTGTCCTGCAATACTGTTTTTTAACCGACTTTAAAAAAGGAGGAGGTTCTCAATTCGACTGTTTTTATTGTTTTTTTTTGTGTGTATGTTACGCGGTCATTTGAAAATGGCTCAACCTATTGAGATGATTATTTTTTATTTATTTTAATACTAACCATTATTCTGTTTACCCTTCTTTTCAAGTTTCAAATTACGAGTAATAATAGTATCCTTGTCAATTTTCAATTTCTCATTAGATTTCGTCTTCTTTTCAACATGTATAGTGTCAACACCCATCAGTCTTTCTAATTTCTTCCCATCCTTTTCTGTTTCCCCACAATATATTACTGGAGTGAGAAGGAGAAAAAATATGTGCACAAACATTGTGACCTTTATGAAAATCTTAAGAGAAATGAGATTGTTAAGTGGTTAAAGATTTAGTATTGTTTTATTGCTGTTGTTTGATTTTCTAATTGCTTGTTAGTTTTTAGAGTTCCTTAGTTCAAATGGCCTTCACACAATTTTTTTTTTCTATAGTAGATCGCTCGATGGATAGCGCTAATCTGATTCGGTCAAACATTTTATAACAGACTTAAAAAAGAGATTTTTCTCGTATAGGTATATAGGAAAATAAAATGAAAAATACAAACCGGTCAAGTGCGAGTCGTACTCGCGCGCCGAGGGTTCCGTACACTAGTTTCAACTCTCTTTCTCTACCCTTGCAGTGGTATGGTAATTACCAATTTAACTTGACCCCTGTTTCGTTTGGACACCCAAACAATGTAAGGGTCAAGTTACATTGGTCCAACTATGTATGTTTGGGAACTTTTCACTTTAATTTTCACATTTTTTTTGGAATTTTACCGTTATCTGTGCTATAAAGACATTGCTTCGTACCAATTTTCAAGATTCTGAGTTCACGGGAAGTACCCTGTAGGTTTTGATTCCCTTGCGAGTGTCGAAAATTTAAGGAATTTTGCAATAAACAGCTGTATCTTTTGATTGCGTTGGCTTAGAAGTTTGATTTTTCTCAGCTCCAAGGGACAGTAGTATTTGATATTAATTCCAATTTGATACCTCCAAGCGTTCCTGAGAAAAATGGTCTTGACAGACAGACAGATGGACAACATAGTGATCCTATAATAGTTCCGTTTTTCCTTTCGAGGTACGGAACCCTAAAAATAAAATATTTTCTCTTGGTTTTTTATGGATACTTGTGCATTATCTTAGAAAGTAAATAAAAAACCCGTTTTCATAAATATACATTTATTTTTCATTTAATTTCAAAATTTACATATAACTATTTACATTGTTTCTTATTTAAAAACATTATATTTAATATAAGTTAAAAACATTAAATGAAAAAAAATATACTAAAAACAGCTATAACAAATACTTAACTTTTTTTAACATACAAAATAAGAGAGCTTATTTAATTCAAATACGATACTTATTAAAAAAATATTTTTTACTTACAGACATTTTCTAAGTTATAATTATGATAGATATTAATATTAAAAACAAATAAAATAAATATTTACAAGATTTTTTATAATCTACATTTATTTTTTAAGTAATGGTTTCGAGCAATTTGTGCATATAGCCAATGTCAAATAATAAACGTTAAGTTTTAAAATTACATTAATTTTCATTTACAAATACAATCAAGGTTTTTAATAACTTTTATGATTGGTTAATTATTTCACATCGATAAAAATAGCGTTTTTTTTTTCAGCGAATATTTTTTACAGTATCTGCCATTTTCAATTTGTTGGAACTACCAAACCTGAAAAAAAAAACATTTCATTTTACCATTGTAATTAACATCTAAGTAGTTTAAAACCGGTCAAGTGCGAGTCGCGCAATGGAGGTTTCTGTACCCATGTATTAGTAAAAAATAGTACTTCCAAACTTAGGGTCAAACATTTAAATTCTAATTTCGCCCGTAAAGTAACGGATGCAAACTGCCGTTCAATTCACTCAGGAATTTCTCTAGAGAGCAAGGTCGCTGTAAACACAATATGGATCCTTTCATGACTATTTCCTTGTGTAGTCATGACGTCATACAGTATTTCGGAACGTGTTTGAGCGATCTAACAGCGCTCGAAGATCGATTTCGGACCGCAGCCTTTATGGACACATCCTAACTTAAGTTTTAAGGACGCATTTACGGATAGTGTCAAAATGTTGGCAAAAGTATAAGCTGGGTTCCGCTTCATTTTCCGGCTTATCCGTCAAAGTTTTACATAATTTAAAGATGCCAAATGAATCAGACAACACTTATCTGTAGGATATATAAATAATTTCAAAAAAATATACGTAAAAATAATAGTTTTCTGTAGCGTCTTCCCGAAAACTATGAAAATAGGTCGACTTTCGGTACAAAGGTCTCAATAACAAGAAGATCTCATTAACAAATAATAAAAAATGTACTACGCTAAAATATAAATATTAAACATTAGTTCGTATAAAAAAGATAACATAAAAATATTCACAATTACTCCATAAACCACAAAAATATCTTTTCAATCTTCCACCATGTTTTGCTAATTCACGTAAAGCTTATCTTCATAGAAATAAGGTTGACTTTATTTGTGTTTGCCTCAGTTCGATGTACTTGTATATAGGCTGTGTTCCGCCATTGGACCCTTTTTAATTGGGTCCTTTTTGCGTGAGGATGGAGTAGGCTTGCCCAGCACCTACTACCCTCTCAGCTTAGTCGACCATGTCCAGAGGAGAGAACTTGTCAATACTTCTGGAGTCAACTAAGCCGCGGGTTTCATCACGATGTTTTCCTTCACCGTAAGAGCAATGTCAATTAGCGCACATAAATTTTTCTTAAGAAAAATCCATACCTGTCGGAGTGGGAGTGGGCGGAGTCCCCTCGTCGCTGACGTCACAGTTGGCACAGAGCGGCGCGTGCCGCGGGGACGCGAGGGCGGGCAGCGGAGCCCTACGGGATACGCATCGTGTACACACTGACCGACCGCAGCCCCAGCATTGATGCTGTAACACGATATTTACACTCTTACATACCGCGTAATCTCTATACATATAAAATGCTTTGTCCTGAGTGACTGACGGATCAACGCACAGAATAAACCGCTGATCGTAGAGACCTGAAACTTGGAGGATATATTCATTGCTAAATGAGCTAGTTCTTTTAATTTGCCATACTATGTTTGTTTCCAGGAATTGATCTCTATTAGCAACACTATCGATTAGTATAACATAGGGAGGTTTTTTTTTTATAATTAACAAGTTCGAGTTTTGGCTAGATTAATGACTTTTTGAAAAATCTGATTATGCACTTGCAGTTTTTATCAAAATCGGACTTGCAACTTTTTTCAGCATTTTTCGCTATCTCTTTTAGTTTCGGATATAGTCCTGAAAGCTCATGTAAAAAAATTCGTCCTGTATATTTATTTACAAAAGGAACGTGGTTAAGTATTGTATCAGGTATCACCATAACACAAGCCTAGTTGCTTTGCCTAGGGATAGATGGCGCTATGTTAAAGTGTTGCAATATTTATTTATTTTATTTATATTTATTAAATATAAATAAATAAATATTGCAGGACATTCCACACATCGCCATCTAGCCCCAAGTTAAGTAACTAGACTTGTGTTATAGGTGCTAGACAACGGATATACTACTGAAGTACTTTTCTTTTATACAAACATACTTATAATACATAGAGACAACCAGACCACAGAAAAATATCTAAGCATAAATACTTGTCTGAGGCGGGAATCGAACCCGCAACCCTGAGTTTGGCAGGCCGGCACGGTGACCATTGTGCCAACTAGGTCGTCACGTCATTACTAATATGGTATTACCTTTCTACTAAAATGATCGAGCGGCGTAGAACAGCTACACTCTGTGACATTCTTAAGACTCTTCCAATCTAAAGCAACAGATGTAACTTCCTTTTCTAATAACGACATTGTTGGTGGTATGGACTCGTCCAACTTCTGGAAAAAACATGATTTTAATCTTACCACAGAGTAATGATTAAGTGAGCGAAGAGAGTGAAAGTCTAGTGGTGAGACGCTGAAGCGGTTTGTATCTTTGTAGGTACGGTCGGCTGCATAATTGCAGACTCACCGTAGAGCTCCAAAATGGCTGTTATAAGAATGTTTTCAACACAAGCAAGATTCTAGACAACTGCTTTAGGTAACGTTTAAAGTCTTCTAACTCATCAAATAATCAAACAAAAATGATTAGAATGCAAACATTCCAATAAAAGTAATTTTCGAACTCTACCGAGGGCTGCAATTATGCAGCCGACTGTACGTACATATATGTGTTTGTAACTTTGTAGTTTAGTGTCTGTTCAACGATAACTTGAGTACCCTCTTGTATAAAGGCTGTTTTCCGCCATTTGACCCTTTTTAAATTGGGTCCTTTTTGCGTGAGGATGGAGTAGGCTTGCCCAGCACCTACTACCCTCTCAGCTTAGTCGACCGTGTCCAGGGGAGAGAACTTGTCAATACTTCTGGAGCCAACTAAGCCGCGGGTTTCATCACGATGTTTTCCTTCACCGTAAGAGCAATGACAATTAGCGCACATAATTTTTTCTTAAAAAACACAGGAAAAATTTCTAAATTTGATAATAACACCATCATTAACCTAGTTCTCAACAATGGGCAACATCATTGTTGACAACTAGGTTAATGATTGAACAACTTGAAAATTTTCTAAATTTTCAGCAATTTAAGATAGATAGATAGATAGATAAATTCTTTATAGTAAACACCAATTTCAAATAACATTAAATAAAAACAGAGCTTAAGTCTAAGTGTTACAAAGGGCGGCCTTATCGCTCAAAGCGATCTCTTCCAGGCAACATTTAAGTTAAGTTAATTTTGTAAAGTTAAAGACGAATCGTTGGCTTTATCTTGTAATTGTACATGTATACCGGCTGTTTTTCGGCAACTAGACCTCTTTAGTCGGGTTTGGAACGAAGTTCCTTATCGCGCGTTGCGAAAGGGGGCTAGACGGAAAAAATTAAAACCAAAAGTTGTAACGAAACTTTTTGATTTTATTACAATTCCTTCACTAATTAATCGAAAGGAACTTCGATTCATCCGGGTGTCCCTTGACACCTCTCAAGTTTTTTTAGTAGGCAGCTTGCCCAGCACCTACCCTCTCAGCTTAGTCGACAGGGTCCAGAGAAAAGAACTCATCAATACGTCTAGAGCCAACTAAGCCGCGGGTTTCATCACGATGTTTTTCTTCACAGTAATTTATAATTAAGTTATAATTTACCTATAACTAAATGTTTCCTTACAATGGATACAAGTGTACTATGGTCTGATTATTTATAGATCTTTATCATAACCTATGTATTATGTAATTTAAGAATTAGTTTCTACCCTCTATTTTCTTTTTTTTTGTATGAAAATATTTGTTTTCCTTTTTTTCCCCCTTATTTTAAGTAAGTATCTTGCGCCTAGTAGGAAGAGACTAGTCACCCACAACACAGGGTATCCTAGTGTGGGGACTAGAGTCTGTAACTAGATATAAGCTGTAGTAATATTATAAGGCACCTACCTAGACATGTAAGCATTATGTATTTCACCTTTTTTGTTGAATAAATATATTTGTATTTGTATTTGTAAGAGCAATGTCAATTAGCGCACATAAATCTTTCTTAATAAAAATCCATGCACGGCCAAGCGAGATTCGAATCCAAGACCGTCGGAATGATTTTACTTACCTCAGTTATAAGCGGTATGCTATCAGGTTTGGTTGCTATTTTGTTGTCTTTGAGCGGATGATCGTCGTTCGCGCATTCTAACTCAGTTAGAGTCGTGCCTGATTCATATAGCAATCTGGAAAAATATTGTAAATTATGATATTTACTCATTTATCCTTATATCTTATAATAATCTATATATCTACTAGCTATTGCCCGCGACTTCGTCCGCGTAAAAATAGTAGATTTTGCGACTATAATTTGAGATTTAAACTATCCTATCTCTCAAGTTGGATCGAACTGCACATGGTGTGCGAATTTTATTATAATCGGTTAAGTGGTTTAGGAGTCCTTTGAGGACAAACATTGTGACACGAGATTTATATATATTAAGATATATATAAAAGAAAGTCGTGTTAGTTACACCATTTATAACTCGGGAACGGCTAAACTGATTTGGCTGAAAATTGGTGGGGAGGTAGCTTACAATCAGAAGACGGACATAGGATATTTTTTTCGATATTCCCACGGGATCGGGACTTACGCAGGTGAAACCGCGGGGCGCAGCTAGTGTTATGATAGATAGATAGATAGATAACTTTATTTGTACAACACAGGAAGAAACAGAACACTATTTACACAAAGCGAAGCAATAGCTAGAAAGTATAAGTTGCACAAACGGGCGGCCTTATCGCTGAAAGCGATTTCTTCCAGGCAACCTTTGGATGGAAAAGAACTGATTCAGCTTTAATGGCAGGTTGTGAATTTTATGATTGAGATTGATTCGAATGTATGTTGATTATTCCTTAACGTAAAAACTACTGATGTTGAAATACAGAATGTAGTGTAGGTAGCTAACTGACGGAGAAGCTACAACGTTTATTTGAAACACGCATTTTGCTATACGAACAAAAGGTCTTAATCTAATTATTACAACACTAGCTGCGTCCCGCGGTTTCACCCTCGTAAGTCCCGATCCCGTGGGAATATTAAAATGAAAAGTTGCCTATAGCCTTCCTCGATAAATGGACTATCCAACATAAAAAGATTTTTGCAAATCGAACCAGTAGTTCCTGAGATTAGCGCGTTCAAACAAACAAACAAACTCAGCTTTATAATATTAGTATAGATAATAAATAGTATAGAGTTGAAGACAGAAGGTCTTCAGAAGGTTGCGGGTTCAATTCCCTCCTCATACAAATATCAATGCATATGTGTTTCTGGTCTAATTGTTTCTATATATGTATCTACAAAAGAATTAAGTATTGTATCCAATAACTGGTCATCTAGTTGCTTAGCTTGTGGCTAGGTGGCGCTGTGTGCATTGTCTTGAAATATTTATTTTTACCTCGATGCCAATAATTTTGCACTTACTTGTTATCAATCTGTAAAGCTTCAGTTTTATTTTCAATCTCAACAGAATTGGAGTTGCCGTTTTGATAGTTGACTACCGCCGCGTCCTTGCTTCGTTCACCTTTCTTGCCAGATAATAAACTTTTGAACGTTGATATCCGCTGAAAATTATTTATACTACATTAATCATTTAGAATTTAGGTATGTTTAGAACAATATATTTTGTTGACAAGGCTGTGCCGCAAACCACTGGGTTTAAAAACATTAACTGATATAGTGACTTGAAACTTAAATAAATAAATACTGCAGGACATTCTACACAACGCCATCTAGCCCCAAGCTAAGTTACTAGACTTGTATTATGGGTGCTAGACAACGGATATACTACTTATATACTTTTCTTTTGTAAATATATACTTATAATACATAGAAACAACCAGACCACAGACAAATATCTAAGCATAAATACTTGTCTGAGGCGGGAATCGAACCCGCAACCTTGTGTTTGGCAGTCCGGCATGGTGACCATTGTGCCAACTGGGTCGTCAAGCTGTGTTTAAGCTGTGTTTATTCCGCTTTTTTCAAGAAATCGCTTTATGTAGCAAGGCTTACTCGCAAAAAAACGCCCAGCTTAAGACAGTGTGGTCCAGTGGAAAATGCAACATCCCGTTCCTTCAGCTTTTGTGAATCCGCAAGAGCGGTTCCTTCCGGGTTCCGATCTGTAATGGCCTACGTGGTAGTCACTTAATCGACTCCGGACTCAAATAGGCCGTTGCAGACATCATTTGTGCATAGGGGTATATTGCATCGACTGAGGACCAATGCGAGTGTGGAGCTCCGTTGCAGTTTGTGGTGTACCTACTCCAATGCCCATTATGGCTTAATACCTGCATATTAGGAGACCTAGTAGAGACCAATGCTGCTGCAGTTGCAGTGGCTAACTATTGGTCAGGACGCCTCGTGCCACTTTACTATAGGTTTAAGAAAAATGATGTCTATGACCAATAAAAATCGACGCGGTGTGTAATGAGGAAGCTGTATAGGCCTATTACTCTTTGCCTTCCCAGAAAAGGCAATAAAGAAGAAATAATACAGTTTTTTGATAGAGATGCCGTCTATCGAACTATTCGAAAAAAAAAAAGCGAAACTGGGTAAAGCTTGTCACCTGAATTCCATGCCGGCAATACATACCGCGCTAGAACCTTAACACAAACATACAGTAATACATACCTTAGTGAGGTAGTTGATATGATGATGTAACGCGCTGCAATGTTCGACGGCTGCAGGCAACATGTCAGCGAGAGGCTCGCGGGGGTGGACTCCACTCTCATGCCGGCAATACATACCGCGCCAGAATCTTAGCACAAACATACAGTAATACATACTCTATGATCCATCAAATACATGGCCAAAACTAAATTTACACAATTTGAAAACCATATATTGCCATATCATATAACCATATTGATGTCTACGACACTGGCATTAACCTAGTGTAGGTATCATAGATAAGCTTGTTTTATTATTGTGACTGTTGAATAAAGTATTTTTATGTTTATAAATATTGGGCTCACATTCAGGGGTGTGAGGAATCTATATTTTGTCTTTTCGTTACTGTATAACCCATTTAACCACGTTCATGGGCGCTTATACAGATAGAGTTTTTGCGTAACATCAATAGTATGTGCACATAATTAAAGTGTTAGAATATTTACCTTATGTTTTGAGCACTAAGGTCCGGTTTCAATATGTCCGGATGTGCCTTCGGATTGTAGAGAGGGTTTTTGTACTCGTTCAGGTGACTCGCCATGTAGCCCCAGAGAGAAAATGTCCGTTCTGATAATCTGGTAAAAGAAAATTATCATTTATCTAAAAATAAATAAATATTAATATTACATGACATTTCACACATCGCCATCTAGCCACAAGCTAAGTAACTAGACTTGTGTTATGGGTGCTAGACAACGGATATACTACTTATATATTTTTCTTTTGTAAATATTATACTTATAATCAACTTATAATACATAAAACAACCATACCACAGACAAATATTTAAGCATAAATACATGTCTGAGGTGGGAATCGAACCCGCAACCCTGTATTTGGCAGTCCGGCATGGTGACCATTGTGCCAACTGGGTCGTCCTCAACTCATTACACTTCCCAGTTCTACCCACATACTTCAGGATACCGTTGTCAGAAATGAAATAACAAACATATAGCCTAGCCTAGCTGCTTATCTTGCACTTAGATGGCGCTGAGTGAAATGTATCATAACTTTAACTGTTTATTTTCTACTAAGCATTTCTCTTTGTCATTTTCTTTGCTCGGAGTGGAATCAGTTGCATGAGTCTGTGTTTCCTGACGTGTTTAGTGGACAATTCAGGGGTCTTCAAGACACGAGTGAAAAGACCAAAAATTCCAAGTCCTGACTGGCTGACTGCCACACAGCTCAAACCACTGGACGCTTTGGGCGGCTGGGGGCTATTTATATAGTTAATTCGTATGACGTAGGCATCCACAAAAAAAGGATTTTAATGAAATTAAAACATAAAAGTAAAAGCTACTAGGTATAACATTTTTTTTAAACACGCAACCTTTCGCCTAGGATTAGATTTCACGGGTACATACCTGAGATCTCGCCTATCCTTCTGACAGTTCCCAATGAAGGTCCCGTACTGACAAGCGTGCGCATGATCATGCAGCGTCAGCAGAAACCGTTCGTTGAACTGGAACGCCTATAATTAGATCAAAAAGTAAGCATTTCACTGCAATTTAAGAAGTTATTCTGCTCATCCTGTCCTACTAAAATAATAAATGTGAAAGTTTGTGTGTTAGTATATGTGTTTATGTGTATGTTTGTTACTCCTTCACACAAAAACCTTTAAATCGATTGCGATGAAACACGGTATGTAGATAGCTGGAGACCTAGGCATAGGCTATTACATAGGCTATTGTAAATCAGGGTTCCAGGTCTCTAGGTCTCCATTTTATCCTGATATACCCACGGGAACATTTTTTATAATCCAACTTAAAGTTAAAGTACATATTTAAGAAAGAACACTGTCGAAATCGGATCTTATAAGGAAGTATCCAGCAGCCCATATTTTGCCTCTTTTTGGGGGAAGTACTGCTGCAATCAAAAATCCCTGACGACGTAAAAAATTGTGAAACTGTGTACCAAGTTTCATCTGGATAGGTTGTTAAATATTACCTGCACAACAAAGATACTAACAAAGGAATGCAAAAGAATGGCAAACTTAGAAAACAAATTACTTATTTGCAAGGAGATCAGGTTCTTGAAGATCCTATATGTGTAACAGCGTCAGATGCTGATGACAAAAATAGGAAAAAAACACGTGACTTTAAATGCTTTTTTGTAATTGTATTTTTTTTTTTAAATTTAATTGTAATCTAGAAAACGGAGAATTTTTCATATTTTTTTCTATTTATGTATCTGCTCAAGTTTTGCCACGCCATCATTATTTGGCAGACTTGAAGGAGAGATTCTTCGCTCGCTTACCTCAGGCCTCTGCCTCAAAAGCTGCCAAGTAGCGTCCAACAGTTGCGTAAACACTGGCGACCTTTCACGTCCATCGCAGGCGATGTGTCCCATCCGGGCAGTGAACTTGTGCCCGAACGACAACCAGTCCTTTTCTATTAAAGCCTGAAATTTAACGAACATGGATTGTAGTTTTATTGTATAGTTATCGATGTTATTGCAGGCGAATGAATGGGAGAAAAAGTTGTACCACAGAAATTAATTTGTTTTGACAAAAATATACTTTGTATCACTTGCCTATTTTTGAGCACGAACTACAGAAGATGCTAGCTAGACCTGATCTAGCGCAGTGCCGGGGCTAGGCCTTGACTAAGGTTTATTACCGACTTCCACTTAAGGCCAGGTGCTAATAAAGGTACCAAAATCGACCATTGTTTTAAGCAACTCTAAGTAATAAAATATTATTTTTTTGTTATTTGAATATAAATGGATATTGTAGTTTAATAACCATATTTTTGTTTATTGTGGTTGAAAACATGATATGAACAACTTCGTTCCATAAAAAAAATGTTAGAAAACAGAGAATTATTAGATCGTTTATCGGGTTTTATTCAAAAATAGTTAATGTTTGTTTCTAAAAATGAATCAAATGATAGGTTTAGACCTCTAGTTTAGACTCTTTGTGGATAATAATGCTAAAATGTTTTGCATATCGATCAAATAAAACAGTTAGCACGCAGCACGCTACGTCTTTGAGAGCGGGGGCTAAGGTAATGTAAATACCTACACACGGTACTGGAAGAGCGCCTTAAAGCAACTTGCAATATGAACATCAGTGTACCAGAATCAGACCTATTTCCAATTATGCTGGCTGGGATTCGACTTGCCAGTATTTGAATTGTAGTCAAACGGTGAAATATCGGTATGATTTAGTCATTCATTGGTATACCTGAATAATTGGTGAATTGGCTGCTAAAACGTATTTTTATTATTTATTGTGAAGAACCCTACATTTCAAGAATAAAACATTTTTCCAGGAAAAGTTGTTTAAATCTAATTTGACATTGCTCTTACGGTGAAGGAAAACATCGTGATGAAACCAGCGGCTTAGTTGGCTAAAGAAGTATTGACAAATTCTCTCCTCTGGACATGGTCGACTAAGCTGAGAGAGTAGTAGCTGCTCCATCCTCACGCAAAAAGGACTCAATTAATAAAAAGGGTCTAATTGCGGAAACAGCCCGTATACAAGTACAAGCCCCTGGATGTCACAGCTTGTTCATTATTATCAAAATAGTTAGCCAGCACTAGGCATACTAAATATTTAAATGAATTCGTTGGCGACATCTGTTGGTAGGACACTTAATTATTTAAGTTTCGATGCATGTTTTTGGAAACGCATCATTTCTTGTAAAATATTTTCAGAAAACCGACTGCAAATCGATTTTTTTATTTAAATAAATACTGCAAGACATTCTACACGTGTTATAGGTGCTAGACAACGGATATACTACTTATATACTTTCTTTTGTTTTGTATTTTTCTTTTGTAAATATATACTTATCCTACTTCCTACTAATGTTATAAATGTGAAAGTTTGTGTGTGCGTGTGTGTGTATATTATGTTTGTTACTCCTTCACGCTAAAACTACTGGACAGATTGCGATGAAACTCGGTATCTTGATAGCTGGAGACCTAGATTAACACTTTTTCTCCCGGTATTCTCACGGGATCGAGACTTACGCGGGTAAAACCGCGGGGCGCAGCTAGTAATACATATAAACAACCAGACCACAGACAAATATCTAAGCATAAATACTTATCTGAGGCGGGAATCGAACCCGCAACCCTGTGTTTGGCAATCCGGAATAGTGACCATTGTGCCAACTGGGTCGTCAAATACGGCGAAGGTTAAAAGGATTAGATTTACTTGTAAATCAGCTGTTCTATACACGGAGAGGTCATTAACCTTCAAATTTTTTTTATATATCAGCCAGTGTAGTCAATCAAAAAATACCTGATATCCATTGATAGTTCTATAATGCGGATCCAGACACAGTGCTGCCAACGAGCAGGCTTGAGCCGTACGATCCCATCCGTCGCTACAATGGACACAGACGCTCACACCTTGCGATATGGCGGCCGCTATCCACCAGGACGCGTCTAGGATTGATCTGGAAATTTGGAACAGGTAGTTTAGCAACAGAAGGTTGCGAATTAATCTTCCGCCATTTAACAGATATTTAATAAAATAATAAATATTATAGGACATTCCACACATCGCCATCTAGCCCCAAGTTAAGTAACTAGACTCGTGTTATGGGTGCTAGACAACGGATATACTACTTATATACTTTTCTTTTGTAAATATATACTTATAATACATGGAAACAACCAGACCACAGACAAATATTTATTATTTGTTTCTTTAAACAGTATAATTATAAAACCCTGACATACTAGCAAACCGTTGAGGGCTACTTCTGTGCACCTAAACCTAAACAAACAACTTTTGTTCTACGACTTTTGAAAATTTGAATTTCTTTTTGAAATTTTTTAATTTTGGTTTACTTGTAAATCAGCCGTACTATACACGGAGAGGTCATCAACCTTAAAATTTTACTTATTTGTTAAAGTTTTCTCTACTGTTCTAAGTCTGAATGACCTTTGTTTTAAAAAGTCAGCTGCTTTTCGAATTTACATAACCTCAAAATTTTCATAGTTTTTTCGAATTTCCAAAAGTCGTAGAACAAAAGTTATTTGTTAAGGTACACAAAAGTATTCCTCGAAGGCTTGCTAGTATAATAACCAAGTACCTGGATGACCGAGCTTTGCTCGGTATTTTTTTTTTACTTAGTCTAACCTCAAAGCAAACACTTAACAACGCCATCTGCTGGAATAACTTTATTGCTTTATTGCAAAAAATAGTATTAGTAGTTCGCCAATAGATGTCAGGAAGAGTCATATTTTTCAGATAAAAAAAACTAAGTTTCGATAAAACACGAATAAAATGACATTTTCTAAAAATGATTCCTAGCTAGATCGATTTATCGCCCCCGAAACCGCCTATATACCAAATTTCATGAAAATCGTTGGAGCCGATTCCGAGATTCCAATTATATATATATATACCCCTAAGGGGGTGAAAACGAGGAGCAAAGTTTGTATGGGACAACATAATTCCTTATTCCAATCTACTTCAAATTTTGCATCAATTTTTTTAACAGAATTGATGGAACACGTGTTTCGTTTTTTATTGAAATTCATCCCCTAAATGCCAATTAGCTGCAACGGGATACAATAGTATATCAAGGACTGCACACGTTCTGTTCGTTGTTTTTTTTCTATTAATTATGGCTTCGCACGGCTTGTGCATTTAGCCAGTGTCAAGTTATATTTTGCATCAAATTATGACCCGATTTTTCAAAAATCGGGCCTAAACAGTCAAAGTCGTCATTGTCCGTCAAGTCAGGGGCTATAATAAAGCGGTGGCAAGTTTACCATAACCCAAGTTTACCATAACCTTAACAGGAGATTTGGAGGCAACGAGAAAACTTCATGTTTGACACAGATTTTTACTTTCACTACACTTGTGCACTTTCACAGAAACTAAATTGAATAACATTCCACCAGAATTATACTATTCAACTCGGGTTACAACTAAGTTTTATGAAAATAAAACTGCAGCACGACATGTTGTTAACTCGTTCCCGCCAAAACTCTATTGAACCGTTATAACGTAAAAAATTCAAACCCGACCAAGTTGTGGGTAAAAGCTAAGCTATTAGTTTACCAAAGTACGTGAAACTTACTTAATGTGTTTAAGCCACCCCGAAGACTCCAAACCGCTTAAGAACGAAGACATCGTTGGCGAGTTTTGTTCGCATGCTGAAACCAAAGAAGCATTACTTATCACTATGTTTCGATAGAGTTGACAAGACGAAAAAAAACGCGGGATACAACCACAGCAAATATTTGATTACAGACAAATATATGTACACGAACATTTTATCGAAGGCGGGAATCGAACCCGTAACCTTCTACGTCACAGGCTATTTTGCAAGTTTTAGGCCGGGCGCATACGTATTTTTTCCGCATAGTGGTCGCATTCAGGTGCACGATACTTCAAATCAGCCAATCAGAATGCAAGGGCATTCAAAAAGTGCGAAAAAAACGCACGAAAAACGTGATCTGATTTAAAATATTTATTAAAACATTATTAAAAAAAACCGGTCAAGTGCGAGTCGGAGTTGCAGACTCGCAAACCACGAAGGGTTTCGTATTCTGTTCTTAGTATTTGTTGTTATAGCGGCAACAGAAATACAGAATCTGTGAAAAATTTAACTGTCTAGCTATCACGGGTCATAAGATACAGCCCGATGACATACAGACAGACAGACGTATGGACAGTGAAATCTTAGTAATAGGGTCACGTTTTTGGAACTAAGTTCCTTGTGGCGCTTTGCGAAAGGAGGCTAGACGGAAAAAATTAAGACCAAAAGTTGTAACGACACTTTTTGATTTTATTACAATTCCTTCACTAATTAATCGAAAGAAACTTCGTTCCATCCTGGTGTCCCTTGACACATCTCAAGTTTTTTATCCTTTGCGTACGGAAACCTAAAAAAAAAAAACAAAATAACGTACTTTCCACCAATTTCTGTAGACTCTTCCTCATGACATGAATGTTCCCGATGCCAACGAACTGAAACTTGATGTTCTCGTAGAAAGCTTCGTTTTCATATCCCTTACCAGCTGCACGGTTCACCATTGCGTTTATCTGGATACATTCATACGAACCATAAAGAATAATGGCAAAACTTCGAACAAAAATTTACTTGTTAGCAAGGAGGTTAGGTTCTTGAAGTTCCTATATGTGTAATGGTGTCAGATGCTGATGAAGAAAAATGAAAAACATGTGACTTTCAATTACCTTTTTTCCATTTACAGAGTGAATTTTATACTGAAGACTACAAAAATTAGCTATTTCCTTTGATTTGCAATACTATGTTTGTTTCCAAGAATAGATTTCTATCAGCAAGACTATCCATTGGTATAAAAATAAAGGTGAATCAACAGGCTCAGTAGGAACTGAAAAGTAATTACCCTAGCCAGGAGGCTACTATAAAAAAAAAACAAAATAACGTACTTTCCTCCAATTTCTGTAGGCTAGGGTAATTACTTTTTCAAAAAAATCTAATGATGCACTTTTAGTTTTTGTCAAAATCGGTCACGCAACTCCTTTCAGCATTTTCCGCTATCTCTTATAGTTTAGGATGTAGACCTGAAGGACCGTGTAAAAAATTCAACCTGTACTTAAATATTAAGATTTATTAAAATCGGGCACGGAACTCCTTTCAGCATTTTCCGCTATCTCTTATGGTTTAGGATGTAGACCTGAAGGACCGTGTAAAAAATTCAACCTGTACTTAAATATTAAGATTTATTAAAATCGGGCACGGAACTCCTTTCAGCATTTTCCGCTATCTCTTATGGTTTAGGATGTAGACCTGAAGGACCGTGTAAAAAATTCAACCTGTACTTAAATATTAAGATTTATTAAAATCGGGCACGGAACTCCTTTCAGCATTTTTCGCTATCTCTTATAGTTTAGGATGTAGCCCTGAAGGCCCACGTAAAAAATCGCCCTGTATACTTCGAAATACTATCAATTTATATCTAGATTTTTTTGAATGAAACGGAGAATTTTATCATTTTTTTAAGAGGTTTTTTTTTGTGTGTTAGTTGTATTTCCTCGACTTTCATTCCAAAAGTCGTGTGTTCGAATTCCGGAAGATTTTGCTTAAGTTTTGGAAGAGATAAAGAATGCTCACCCTTGGTCTTGTGTCGACAACATACATGTACCCGCAGTTTGGATTCGCTCGTCTTATCAAATCTAGCATCTGTTCATCTTCCATACATCTGAAATACGTATAAAACTCTCTGAAAATATCTTAAAAATAATTATATATTATGTATACAGGGTGCTTGGTAACAAGCCGTTGAAGACTACTTCCGTACAAAAATAATAAATCCAAATCCTCGCCATAGGCCAGAGAGTACTAGAAACACTAAAATATGTTTTAGGAATATGTATAAGGTTCTCACAAAATTCGTAGAACAAAAGTTGATCGTTAAGGTGCACAGAAGCCCTTAAAGGCTTGCTAGTATATTTACCAATAACCCTGTATATTTTTAATGGATTATTTAACTTACAGTAAAATTGCAAAATTAAAATTGAATGACTTCAACAAAAAGGTGCAGCGTTCCAAATTGCTATTTTAAAAATGTATATTATATTTCTGTTGCTATAAAAACAAATACTAAAAAAGGGCACTTGGCCGGTTTTATTTCTAACCTGGCTGAGAACCCGCTAAGGGGCTGTGCGCAGCGCGTAATAGCCGCCTTGTTGTGATGCAAGTATGCGAGCGCCGGGAGTCGACCCCGCGACCTGAAGCTCGCTGAGCCCAGCAGTACAGCTGTCGATGCACGGGCTGGTACGTAGATCTCGCTCGGATATGTATCGCATAGCTAGAAAAACATAAGTTATTTAATATAATTAAATAGAAAAATAAAATACTCAAAAATCTTAAAACAAATACAATTAATAAACAAAACAAATAAAAAATTATACAATTAAAATATCGGTGGTGACAGACATACAGACAGACAGACGAACAAGAAAGTGATCTTATGAGGGTTCCTTTTTTTACCTTTTGAGGTACGGAATCCTAAGAAAAAGACAATGAGATAAAAATAAATAAATTAGAATGTCACAAATAATACAATTGAAAAATAAATACTTGCAATACCAATCAGAAACTAAATAAACCAAATTTATTTGCCAAAAAATGTTTGTTTCATTTGTATTAAATTAGTAATTTATTTAAAATTTATATTTAGGTATGTAAATAATTTATTTAATATTAAATCCCTACATGGTATAAAAGAAAGTCGCTTTCCACTGTCTGTCTGTCCCTATGTATGCTTAGATCTTTAAAACTACGCAATGGATTTTGATGCAGTTTTTTTAATAGATAGATTTATTCAAGAGGAAAGTTTATGTAGTTCTTCATGAATGTTCGAATAAATTTTTATAATTTTTTTTTTAATACCTTAGTACCATTTTTATTTCATTGGCATTGTAAAAGTCAGTTTCATGTTTTTTTTATTCAAGAAATTTTTATTATGAGTTTGGTATCTGTTTGATAGGCTAATACACTATTATTTGTTAGATAGTACAATTTTTTTTATAGATTTAGCCAAGATAAAAATAAATCAGTTTCCTAATATTTCAACTATTCTACTTATAAACACAGACGTCGAAACAGTTCGAAAATTTCGTCGCTCAGTACAACGACTCCGTGGCGCAACGGTAGCGCGTCTGACTCCAGATCAGAAGGTTGCGTGTTCAAATCACGTCGGGGTCAATTCTTTTTGTTGATATTTTATTGTTAAATTTTTATCGAACACTTTTGTAGCAATAGATAAAATATTTCAAATCCCTAGTTTTTAAGATATAATTATTTTATCGTAGGAGACTTTTTTTTATTCCTTTCATTTATCTCTAAATGCAATGATAATTGTAAAATTATACATTCAACAAAATATGCGAACTTCGGATTCTTAAATTCTGAATAAGTGGCCTTAGGCCTTTTATTTCTTATATAAAAAATTTGGGGTCACTTGTATTTAAATTAAATTTCGATATTATTATTTGATTTGTTGTAATTCTACTAAATTTAAAAATAGGTATACCTAACTTGTAAGTTGCTCTTAACCCTCAATTCTAAGTTTAAGATGGTATCCTAGCACCGCTTTTTCCATACAAATGTATTCCCCTATTTATTCCTGAATAATGCCTCTAAAGCAGGTGTCGGCAACCCGCGGCTCGCGATCCACATGCGGCTCTTTGGATGTAAAGCTGCGGCTCTTTATTTTCACAGACACAGCTCAAGTTGCCCTTTTTGTCAGATTTATGTCTTCCCAAGGTAAAAAAAATACTTCTAAGACTGCTAACGCTCTCGGGACAAACTAGAAGGGAAAATAAAGCGAATGCCGTGCAGAAATACCTAGAACATACTAAAATCGATTTTAATAAATTCGTTGATAGAGTCAGAAGATTGACAGGAAAAAATAAAGGGACAACAACGATTCTTCAGAGCAAAACAAACCACGAAATGCTTACGTTTCACAGCATAATAAATAAATAAATAAATAAATATTGTAGGACATTCCACACATCGCCATCTAGCCCCAAGCTAAGTGACTAGACTTGTGTTATGGGTGCTAGACAACGGATATACTAATTATATACTTTTCTTTTGTAAATATATACTTATAATACATAGAAACAACCAGACCACAGACAAATATCTAAGCATAAATACTTGTCTGAGGCGGGAATCGAACCCGCAACCCGTGTTTGGCAGTCCGGCATGGTGACCATTGTGCCAACTGGGTCGTCATAATACACCAAGAAGCGCTTTGTGCCCAAACATTTCCGGCCGAAATAGTTGATGTCATGAATTTGGTAATCAAGATTGTGAAAAGTACTAGTCTACTACTACTACTAAAGTTGTCTAAATAATTCTTTTTTAAACGAAATATATTGTTGGCAGATAAAAATGTGTGGATCTTTAAAGTTTGTAAATTATTATTTTTGCATCAAACTCGAAAGGTTGCCGACCCCTGCTCTAGATCAATAATTATTTTATTTTTTTATTCAGCCCTAGTAATTGTATCATCTTCTATTCAATCAATTACCTCATAGTCCTTATTGGCATTACACAGCACCCATTGGTCGTTAGGTACATTCATACGTTGAAATTCTGTCTGTATATCAAAGAAGTTCCACCCCGCTGACTTTGGCAGGTCATCTGGAGTTGACTTGTAGTGGAAGCAGTAGAGCTCGTCTATGTGCACTGAAATATAACAAATATAGATATTTTAAAGTGAGTTTTTTTATATAAAGTAGGTTTGCATTTGACTTCATGTCACCTGATGTCGAAATCAAAATTCAGTGGAATCATACAATTTGCACGAAATCACAGTTAGGATGTGAACCTTCGGAATGGGCCATTCCAATGAGAAGAAAGAAAATCAGGGGTTTTTTTGTGATCATACAAGAAAATCATGGGTTTTTTGTGATCATGCTCACAAAACGCATCATAACAAATATTTTTGAACGTATATTTGAGATGGAGCAATTAAAGTCATGTACATGAGGCTAAGGTACTACAACGTATCATACTCGTAGTATGCCTTACCGCACTATTTTCAGGAAGCGACAATAAGGTCGAGGAATTAAATGCTCGCCTAGAAAGAGAACGGCATGCCTGGACAACATGGAACGCGACGAATCACTTGGCACCATGACTTTGTCCAGGGGGTGGTGTTAGAAGCCGCCGACTAAGGCCTACCACCGCTTGCTTGTCTGCTACTTTAGGGAAACCAAGGGTTATGTGTAGGACATCCAGAGCTAAATCCTACGGACGCCCCCCGATATTATTATGTGCATTCACATCAGCTAATAACTCACCAGGTTGACTCAATCTAAGCAGTGTCTGATGCATTTCATGGCAATCTCTCTCTCGAGGGATCACGAAGAACACTGACTGGAAGGTCTTCGTGCGAACCAAAAGCGGGGATCCTGTCGTCGTGATGGGTAGCCGTTCCACTGTCGATATGTGCATTAGCAGGATCTGAAGAAGAGACCGTCTAGATAAGAAGATTGCAAGGTAATGAAATCAGTTATGTCTTCTTCTTTTTCCCTGTGAACACGTGGTCCGACTGCTCAGTCCAACCGATCGGACGACGTGAACTTTTTTTTACTTTTGGTCCGATTAATCGGACAAAGAGTAAATACAAATTCGCTTAGTCCAATCGATCGGACGAACGTGAACTTTTTTTACTTATGGTTCGATTAATCGGACAAAGAGTCAACACAAAACATGGTCCAATGGATCGAAATAAAAAAAACACTATCGAAACGAAAACAAAAGACGATCGAAACGGAAAAAAGATGATCAAAAACAGAAAAAAAAGATGATCGAAAACAGCGACATAATGGCAGGCAAATATCATAATGGCAGGTAAATGTCTTCTTCTTCTTCTTCTTAATTAGTGGCTTCTGCACGCCAAAAAGCCGCAATTTAGCCAAATACTGGTGGATGTCAAAATGACAGGATGTCAAAGTGACAGCTGTCAAATTTAAAACGTCTATGTCTCAGAAACTATTGATTCTATATTGACGGTGTCAAGGCATAGATTCCATCGAGACATCTGTCAAACTTAAAACTACCAAAACCAGACCATCAATCTAGGATCAATAGTTTCTAGGATATAGCCGTGTTAAGTTAAACAGCTGTCACTCTGACATCTGTAATTTTGACAGTTACCTGCCATCACGTCGCTGTTTTCGATCGTCATTTGTTTCCATTTCGATCGTGTTTTGTTTCTGTTTCGATCGTCTTGTTTTCATTTAGATTGTCTTTTCGAGTTGTTGTCGCACTGTCAGATCACACTATCACTGAATAGAATAGTCATTCTTAATCGAACCAAAGGTAAAAAAAGTTCACGTCGTCCGATCGGTCGGACAGTGTGTTCTTAAATAACGATAAACCTCATAGTCCGATTCCTAAATCGAACCAAAAGAAAAAAAAGATCACGTCGTCCTCGGTCGGACCGAGCAGTCGGACCACGTGTTCACAGGGTTCTTTTTTACCTATGATAGGTCAGCGTTTGACCACACACCTGCCTCTTGGTAGGTGACGATGCGGCCTAAGATGTAGCACGCTTTCCTAGAAGACATCACTCGCGACTTGAAGACCCCCATATTGTACACGTCAGGAAAGATAAACGCAGGCAGGTTATTCCATTCTCTTGCTGTACGAATAAGAAATGACGTAGCAAAACGCTTAGTATCGTCTGTCTTTCCTGACGTGTACAATTTGGTGGTCTTCAAGTCGCGAGTAAATTGGTAAGTATCTTCTAGACGTGCGTGCTACATCTTAGACCGCATCGTTACTTACCATCAGGTGAGATAGTGGTGAAACGCTGACCTATATAAACACTCTGTAAATGAGGCTTTCTTCACAGCATAGATGTGAAGAGCATAGACATGAAGATAGAGCGGTTTTAGCCTAGATGGACAGACGACTAAGCTGAAAGGGTGATATAGGTTCTGGGCAAGCCTATCTAATACATGTCCTAGGCACTACAGCGTCCTAAATAAAATGGATTACAGTTGCTGGTGCTGTATAAATCATCAAAATTAAAGACAAATTTTGGATACTAGCACCGCTCCGCAGTTTTATCCGCGTAACTTTCGATCCCGTAGGAATATTGGGATATTTTATTCCCAATTAATCAATGTATTCATAGACCAAATTTTATCAAAATCGGTCCGATCGTTTCTGAGCTTATTTGTTACAAAGAAAAAAATCTTTTCTCTATATAATATTAGGGTTAGGGTACATCTCGCCCACAGAAAAACTGGTTTGCGGTCAAAACGTCTAATTTTAAAAATGTGTATGGGTAGATTCGTCCGAACCCGTTTAGAGAGCGGGCCAGATGTCTCCTATATTAGTGTAGATCAAGAGGCATTCCGTTTGGGGTACCGGTAATAGGTCTATCAATCTAGATTAATGCGTTGTTTACCCAGCGTTGGGTCAAACTAATTGGGTGCCGGTAACATTACGAATATCTTACATAAACTGATACCTTCAACCCTTGTCAAAATGTTCCAGACCTTAACAGGTTTCAAAGTCAAACTTTAGTTTGTAGGCTTCCTGTTTATTTGACCGCGTTATTGTGAACTTGGTTTGCAAGTTAGTTTAACTTTCAAGAGTTGTGAGTTTTGGAGCTATTGCTAAAGTACGTCGTTTGTTTAACCGATCGCACAGCGGGTCTTTACTCGTCGAGTTCCATATCAATTGTATTTAATTGTGACGTAACAACCTTCTTATTACATTTTTTTTGATTTTCTGTATTTTTTTAATAGTGAATATGAGTATATAAATAATAGGATAATCACTATTTTATTTACTTTTTAGGGTATCCTCATGAACCCAGTGGGTTTATGGGGGTCTAGTCTACATACCCAAGTCTCCTTCCTCATTTCATGATCGACGAATATCAGATGCGTGGTGGCGAAGTACAGCGTGCCCTTCGACGGATTGCGGAGATTATACTTGTCCAATAGTTGAACATTTTCCAGCTGGAACAAACATAATTATTTTGTTAGCAAACAAGTTTTGGAAGAAGCTTCAGGATGCATGTTTGGTTTCTCCCAACTCTGCTTATCTTCTGCTCACAATAACAGCAATAAAACTGGGGTAATATTTGTTTCAGCCCATCATATTGCTGAAAATTCACCTACCTATAAATCTGAACAAAGTCAAAATCGAAATTCTTTATTAATTTGGACTAATTTACATGATATCAAATTGATACGTCTTATGGTTAGGATATGTGCCGTCGGAACGCGCCCACCAATGAGAGGCAGGCACAAGAAACTCATGGGATTTTTGTGATCATCCTTACAAAGGTCACAACAAATATTTTTGAAGGTTTATTTGAAATGGAGCAATTAGAGTCATGTCCATGGGTTATTATTAAAGTAAGACGAAGTATTATAGTACGCTTTACTGCACAATTTATGCTTTATAAAAATATTGAACCTGTTAATGGACTATGGACATGTCTTATACATCATAAGGTAACTTAGAGCTCAGATGTGCTATTAAACGACCTGTTTATTTTCCAATATTACATGTATCCTCACTAATGATTAGCGACATACATAGATATTGATTTATCTAACACAAAGTTCCAACAACTACGTAATTATGGTACAGTAACTTTATTCCCGTAGGCTATCCCGAGGAGAACAAGATAAATTCAATACACTCTTGTTGAAAACTTCGAACGCCTCAGAGCTTAAAGAGCCTTGGAATAGTTAAGCATTACAACAGTTTTCAGAGAAAGATAAACTGGACCAAGAGCCAGTATCTATGCCCTGTGTAATGCAAATGCTGTCTTTACGACCTAGTTGGCACAATGGTCACTATGCCGAACTGCCAAACACCGGGTTGCGGGTTCGATTCCCGCCTCAGACAAGTATTAATGCTTAAATATTTGTCTGTGGTCTGGTTGTATCTATGTATTATAAGTATTTATTTACAAAGTATATAAGTAGTATATCCGTTGTCTAGCACCCATAACACAAGTGTAGTTAGTTACTTAGCTTGGGGGCTAGATGGCGATATGTGGAATGTCCTGCAATATTTATTTATTAATAAATAAATAATTAATTAATTAAAAAGAAATGCTAATTCTATAGGTCTCTACACCACATACTACGACAAACGAGAATACGGTGGACATGGTGAAATAGGGACTGCCTTGCCCTTAGGATTTTAAACTTCGTCCGCGTAGAAGTCGAAAATGGTTCTTTCAACTTCCAAGCAAATCACCCCAAAATAACTTTCTACCCCTTTTTACCCCGTTAGGGGATGAATTTTAATAAAATACGAAACACGTCTTCCATCAATTCTGTTAAAGAATGTTTATGCAAAACTTAAAGAAGATTGGACCAAACTTTGTCCCCTTTTTCACCCTTTGACTTGATATATCTTTCTTATCGGATGCCTATGTCACACAAAGAACACACCCTTCAAGTTTCAGGTCTCTACGATCAGCGGTTTAGGCTGTGCATTGATCCGTCAGTCAGTCATTCAGGACAAAGCATTTTATATGTATAGATAGATGTGTAAGGTTCATTTAATTTAAGTAAATAATTTAAATATTCGTTCATATTTTATCAAATAATTCAATTACTATAAACTAAAAGTAAGAGTCTAATGACATATTACACTTATAACTAAGGACGAGAAACACTTGGTGGATAGAGTCGAAGCTATTTATCGGAGAGGAGTCTTATACCTACACTAGCAGCGCTCCGCGGTTTCACCCCCGTAACTCCTGATCCCGTGGGAATTTCGGGATAAAAAGTAGCCTATAGCCTTCCTCGATAAATGGACTATCCAACACAAAAAGATTTTTTCAATTCAAACCAGTAGTTCCTGAGATTAGCGCGTTCAAACAAACAAACAAACTCTTCAGCTTTATAATATTAGTATAGATACCTACATTGTTATTTTCACTGCTAAAGTTATGTAAAGCTCGAAACGAATATAAGCAAATTTTGGGAAAAAAATATGCAGCATCGAAATATGTATAAAACAAGCTCCACAAAATAAAAACTAAAAATATCCTATTTGAAATTATTTTAGACGTAATTAAGCAGCAATGACGGTAATATGCGAAAAAGGTTGACTGGAAGAAATCGCTTTCAGCGATAAGGTCGCCCATTTGTGCAACTTATACTTTCTAGATTTTTCTAGATTTTTTTTACTTTGTGTATATAGTGTTCTGTTTCTTCCTGTGTTGTACGAATAAAGTTATCTATCTATCTATCTATCTACGCGTGTTTACCGTTTTGCACCACCAGCCAGTTTTGAATAAGCATATGAATATACGCTCACCGCACCGGGTATCATTTTACATAAACTACTTACGAAAATTATTACACGAAACATCTAAAATGGGTAAATATTTGCAAAACGACTTGAATATTTTTATGAAACCCAACACCTGAAAGTGGTAGCTGGAATTGGAATATAATACCTATCAGTGACAAGGGTTGAATTGGTTGAATGATGGAGTAGCTTTTACCGTTCATTCTTCGAGATAAAAGCACCTGTCATAACTCGTCATCACATAGTTAACGCTTCATTACACTCACTCTATTGTTCAATACGAAGTGTTACTTTGAAGCGATTAAATAAGGTTTTTAATTGATAGAGAATCCATAAAGATTGCTTACACAAAAATCAATTAAGAGGAAAGGGTAACGGGGGTTCTCTCCATACAAACGTAGTCGACTGTTTTCTCCCTGGTTAATGACACTAGAGCAAATATTTTTGTTGCATACAACTTATAACTGCCATGACCATGCCCCTATGTTTTGTTTTTTTTGTTTTTTAAAACTTAATTTCTATATAATCAGAAAATGAAAAAAAAATGAAAAACATAGGGGCATAGTTATGTTATGTTTGTTGGGCAGTTATGTTTGTGCTAGTGTCATTATCCAGGGAGGAAGCAGTCGACTTCGTTTGTATGGAGGGAGCGCCGGTACCCTTTCTCCTTAAGGCCATGTCTCAACCAACAAATACCTATCAACTCGAAATAAAATACAGCCATTACAAAAATATGTAAAATCTACAAAAAGACACCTACACCTATAAACGGCACAAAATAACGATAAAAACGATCTTTTTTTTACTCCTTAAGAATCGGATGGGTAGGTAAAATCGTCAATAACAAAATTTTATTTTTTAGCGACATGTCAGTTAATTGTCTAGGGATTTGTAAGTATTATATTATGTGTAAAAGCATCCTTCATTTATCCATAGGAACTTTAGGTACGAGTTTATTGCTCGTCTAGGCTAGAACCTACGATTTTCTGGTTGTTGGAAGTCAAGGAAAATCCCACTAGACTTGAAAATCCGAAATTATATTATCTTTACCTAACTGTTGCCCGCGACTTCGTACGCGTAATAATTTTGTTTACTATACTAAAACCTTCCCCTTTACGGAATCCCGCGGAATCACTCTATCTATTTAAAAAAATAGCTTCAAAAAAGGATCTAAACGTAGGGACAGACAGACAGCGGATGACTTTGTTTTATACTATGTAGTGATTTGGACTGGTAATACAACCTAATAATAATTAACACTAGAAACAACAGAATCTGTTCAATTTAATGTGGTGTGTAATAGGTTTGTATTCGTAAGGATGTTTGTTTGTTTTCAAAGAGATAAATTATATACCTACTATAGCGGGCTAGAGAAGACATCAAAGGCTAATTAAGGTGCTGCTCGCTTCTAATCGTTGCTCCCTGTCGGATTGAATAAATAAAAATAAATGAGATGCGAGATGGTGCGAAATTCGCTGAATACTTTTTCAGTGCTTTATTATACTATTATTCTTAGTATTTTACACAAAACAGTTCAAAGAATAAAAATAAAATATCATTGGCATACCACCATTGCATACCACTCAGAATTTGTTCTGTATTCTGAGGCATAGGTACCATTACAGCTTATATTGTGGACAATATTGTTGAACAAAACTAAATGAAGTTGATTCTTTCCGTCGACGACCATTTCAATTTTTACGAAAAGTTTAACATTAATTTCTATCGATCCAATTTTTCGTAATCGTCTTTCGGTCTCCAAAAAAGAATAGTGTTTTGTAAGCATTTAGTAGATTTAATTAGACTAATTAATCTAAGCTGTTTTAAAGGTGTTTTTTCCAATAAAGCTTAGGTCAAATCGTCCAAAACTGGTCGATTTGGAAATCACTTAATCAATAAATAAGAGCGGTTTTAAAGATGTTTTCTCTGGTAAATGTTTTTGTTGTACCTCTATATAAACCACGCAACACAAACGTATCCATGGTAACTGTAATTCAAATACTATTTGTGGTAAGGCGGTAACAAAGGTATCTTTGAACATAGAGAACATATAGAGAACCAGGTATTTATCTCAACATCAAAGGGTAACGTTACTACGCATAGATTCTTTGATCCAGGTATTCTTGGATAAGTCTGCAAACTGTTTGTATCATTTGTAGATTAGAAGGATTGAATTAAATGGATGAATGGTATGGAAACTTCCGATGTTATTGGAATAAAACTGTTCGTCTATATGTACGGTCGGCTGCATAATTGCAGACCCACCGTAGATCTCCAAAACGGCTGTTATAAGAATGTTTTCAACACAAGCAAGATTCTAGACACTTGCTTTAGTTGAAGTTTAAAGTCTTCTAACTCATCAATTAATCAAACAAAAATTATTAGAATGAAAACATTCCAATAATAGTAATTTTCGAACTCTACCGGGGGCTGCAATTATGCAACCGACTGTCCATCCGTTTCACCACCTATTTTCTCAGGAACCGGTGGACATAGCAAATTGTAATTTATACCAGTTACTGATGTATATTGTCCCTATTAGGTGTATAAAAATCCAGCGGCCCAACCGCGGTAATTGCGTCGGCTTCAAGCCGACGTCGATATACCAATCTGCGCCTCACAATTGCAATGGGCAGAATTTAGAAACTGCCTTTGAAATTTTGAAATATTAGGTTGTTTTTTCGTGTGTTTTACATAACCAGAATCACTTATTTTTGAATGTTTTGATGTCCCCGACAATCCTGTACACTTAAAACAAACCAAAAAAGCAACTTAATTTTTTTTAATCCTATGAAAGGCAGGCTCAAAATTCCGCCCAGTGTAGGGCGCGGGTCGGCGTAAGCCAACGCGTTGGCTTGAAGCTTACGCACTTATCGCGGTAGGCCCCCAGGTCCTCCAATCAAACCAACACGACAAAAAGATATGCACGAATTTAGATTATCGCGGAAATTTGTATTTACCTTATTTTTTTAAAGCTTTTTTCATAAAGTTTATTGCTATAAGAACACATGTCCCTCAAATTTATTTGGATTAGTAGTGGGTCGTCATAAATGCAACTCGTCATGAACGCGACTCGTCATTTAAGGACAGCTGTAAAATGAAAGAAATGTAATGCTTAAGGTTCGTGTGAAAAATTGCGAAAATGACAAGTTACGAAAATGACGAGTCGCGTTTATGACGAGTTAAAATAAATAAATAAATAAATATTTGAGGACATTCCACACATCGCCATCTAGCCCCAAGCTAAGTAACTAGACTTGTGTTATGGGTGCTAGATAACGGATATACTACTTATATATTTTTATTTTGTAAATATATACTTATAATGCATAGAAACAACCAGACCATAGACAAATATCTAAGCATAAATACTTGTCTGAAGCGGGAATCGAACCCGCAACCATGCAGTCCGGCATGGTGACCATTGTGCCAACTGAAACTACTACTAACTACTTATCCGACTCTTAGCCTATTTCTACTTTAATTACCCACCCTTTTAGCATTGCCGCCTTAGTTGGGTAAACATGTTTAAACAACAAACATAATATATTCCAAAACAAAACCTTTATTGGTGAAATTTTAATAATAAAACCAGCCCAAAAGCTCGTACGTTTTCAGCAAAATTGTACATTTAATAAAATATATTTCGTAACGAAACTTACAGGTATTGGTAAAATTTTAATAATAAATACATGTGAAAAGCTCGTATGTTTCAACAAAGGTACAGTTTCATAACGAGAAAATATTTGAGAGTAATATTGAAATTGTTCTTTTTGTCTACATTTGAGGCTTTGTTAAAAGCACCGAGAGAAGCGAGCACACAATAAGGGAAAACATTCCTGTTTTGATTAGGTGAAAACCCAACGAGAGGTTACTTTACGAGGGTAAAAGCAAAATATACCGAAATATAAAGGCCCAGAAATTCATTGTCTATAAAAATATTTCTAAAAAAACATGCACGCATGACACTCTGGAAAATCCGGACGGATGTCGGATCGGGGTCAACCTTAAGGTGAAAGGGTACCGGCGCTCTCTCCATACAAACGTAGTCGACTGTTTCCTCCCTGGATAACGACACTAGAGCAAATATTTTTGTAAAACCTATAGCTGCCATGACTATGCCTTTATATCTTGGTTTGTTTCATTTTCCAATTATCATAGAAATTAAGATTTAATATTATTGTTGCATAAAACTTAGTACCTGGATGAACGAGCTTTGCTCGGTATTTTTTTTATTAATTGTGTTTTTTGGAAATTATATTTAAGTACGAATTACATACTAAAAAAATAATGAAATATGAATAATATTTTTCGATCTTACCGACAGAATAATAAAAAAATATGTCCTGGTTATTTAAAAAAAATCATGAATCAATTAGTTTGATATTATATTAGAAACAAATACTTAATTTTTTACAGTTTATCAATCAATTACGCAAGTGAACACGTGCATTAAGAAGACACAAATAATATAAATAAACATTGATTTTCTTAGTCTAACCTCAAAGCAAACACTCATTGACTTCGTGTTATTTAACAACGCCATCTGCTGGAATAACTTTATTGCTCACAAAAAATAGTATTAGTAGTTCGCCAATAGATGTCAGGAAGAGTCATATTTTTCAGTTTAAATTGGGACTACTCAAACGCCTTAAAACACGAATAAAATGACATTTTCTAAAAAATGATTCCTAGCTAGATCGATTTATCGCCCCCGAAACCCCCTATATACCAAATTTCATGAAAATCGTTGGAGCCGATTCCGAGATTCCAATTATATATATATATATACAAGAATTGTTCATTTAAAGATATAAGATAACTGGCATGGTCATGGCTGTTATGAGTTTTATACAACAAAAATATTTGCTCTAGTGTCATTATCCAGAGAGGCAACAGTCGACTACGTTTGTATGGAGAGCGCCCAGACCCTTACCTGTTAAAAACGCTGGCGACACGACCTCAGGACTTTTTATATGAGACTAAACTGGCTAGAAGCAACAGTGGACCACGAATAGGTGGATAGGGATGGGAGGTTTAGCCACCAGTGGGATATTTCGGATTTTAAAAAACCGGTCAAGTGCGAGTCGGATGTGAGGACAAAGGGTTCCGTACCATGTTGCAACTCTCTATCTATCACGGTTCATGAGATACAGACAGACAGACGGAACGGACGGACACTGAAGTCTTAATAGGGTCTCGTTTTTACCCTATTATAGATATAGAAGACTAGCTGCGCCCCGTGGTTTCACCCGCGTAAGTCCCGATCCCGTGGGATTGATATATGGACTATCCAACTCAAAAAGATTTTTTTTCCTGAGATTAGCGCGTTCAAACAAACAAACTCTTCAGCTTTATAATATTAGTATAGATTAATAGTAAGTAATGGTATTAGTATAGAAAACATAGGTATCTAAGTTATATACGTGTCGTTCATTTTAATCATTTGGGATAAGGAAGGAAAGGTAGGTAATTACATAGGTATTCAAGTGTCGAAAACGATATTGATTATTGTAACGCTGTTATCATAATCGTACAAGAATATTATATTCAAAGAAGATGTTTACCACAATGTAGTGATATGTGAGCGGAGCTTGCCTATGAGGAATCAATTATTGAATCAGTATGGCGTAGACTTAAAAGTAGTTGGCGCGCTGCAGGCCATTCTGGCCGAGTTTATAAGCGATATAGCCCTGTTGTTATATACATAAACTAGCTGCGCTCCGCGGTTTCACCCGCGTAAGTCCCGATCCCGTGGGAATATCAAAATAAAAAGTAGCCTATAGCCTTCCTCGATAAATGGACTATCCAACACAAAAATAATTATTCAATTGGAACCAGTAGTTCCTAAGATTAGCGCGTTCAAACAAACAAACAAACTCTCCAGCTTTATAATATTAGTTGTCAAGGCTGACCTTGAAATACTTCATCTTAGAGCAAAAGTACTAGGAACGCAGTTGCTCCAACAATTTAATAGGCGCTTTTATTAATTTGCCTAATGTGTAATGTCATCGTAGGATCGCACTTCACTTGCCCTTCAACATTGTAACGAGTAACATCTTTATCAATATATTTTTACGAATAAGAAAATCCTGGTTTATTCTGCACCTTTATGTTAAGAAACATAAATTGGTGGCCCATGAGGGGAAAGAAGACATAAGGAGGCTTATATAATAAGGATCTGGTGTGGTCAGTGGTGCAGCAAAGACGCCACGCCGTGCAGCGATCGTCGTCATCAGATAAGTGTCCTTCCTTTCCTACATTTTATCTACTCCAAACTACAAAATACCTATATATCCTTACAAACTACATTCAGATATAGCATTTCACTTGTGTAAATCCGTTTTTTGTGCAGAATATTTCCCAAAATATCCATTTTTTCATTGAAATAATATTTTTCAATTACCCACATATTCATCGGACATTGGGCAAGTCGCAACATTCAGCCAAAATTCATCCAAATTCATTCAAATACGGTGATAATTGCATATTTTACAAATATTACTAATAGCTTTATCAATTATCATTGCGAATTTCATCAAATTTCAAGTAAAAAGACACATCATCTTCCCGAACTTCATACTACCCACGTCATTTTTATCAATTATTCACACATCCTGCCAACAATTCCAGGATAATATATATTCAAAACATCCCTCTCCGCACTCTTCGGGTGCTGGTTGCCGTACTGCTCTCAAAGCCGAGCTATCATCTTCGAGCCAGCACGTGGTGGCACGTGGTGACATCGTGCTCGATCCTGCCGGCCTCCAGTACATCAGGAGTCAACGAAACGAGGAGCGTGAGCGTTTATACATTTTTATTAGTTATTTTATAAAACCTTACTCTGATACAGCTTCAAAATGTCATTAGCATCACAGGAATCTGGGTCCGTACCAAAAGCGGATAAACGGCACACCGAATTACTGACTAAACGGTCGTCTATCAAAGGCCAAATCACTAAATTTAAAAAATATTTAACCAGTATTTCCAAAATTGAAGCATTGAGTGATATTCAATTAACTGAATTGTGTTTAAAATTAGCGAAATTTGAAGCTTTATCGGTTCGGTTTGATGATCTGCAGAATGAAATAGAGGTTCTATATCCAGACAACATTAAGTACGAAATTGAAGAACGCGAAAGCATTGAATGTGATATTGTAATTAACATAGCTACGGCAAAGAATTTAATCGAATCATTTAATAAAAAACAAGAATGTGAAAGAAGACGCAATTCTGTTCATGATGCTTCGTGTTGTCGGGAGCAACATCATCACCAATATTCTGGTGTTGAAGTACCTCGAATTCAAATAGCTAAATTTGATGGTTCACATTTCCACTGGTTGCGTTTTCGAGATACATTTACTAAACTCATTCATGATAATGAACGCATACCTACGATCAGCAAGTTCCACTATCTTTTATCCTATCTAGAAGGTAGCGCGGCTAGTGTTCTAGATAACCTTGAGGTTTCCGAGGCTAATTACAATGAGGCATGGAATCTTCTGTGCAACCGTTTTAATAACAAAAGAGTTCTAATTAAAAATCATTTTAAATCGCTGCTCAGTTTTAAGCCAATTACTCGTGAGTCTGAATTGTCTCTTAGAAACTTAGTAGATCATGTTACAAAGAATCTGCGCGCTTTAGCTAGTTTAGGTCAACCAACAGATATGTGGGACGGTCTCATTATTTACATATTTACCACTAAATTAGACCAAAATACATTAATAAAATGGGAAGAACATCGTAAATCTTCACAAGACGATGTACCCACTTTGAAACATTTTTTTACTTTTTTAATTGATCGGGCAGATGTGCTCGAGAATACAGACACATTTCCTTTTACATCTCAATCTCGTCCTGCACCTCAATTCAATCAAAAATCGGTGCAGGATAACTCAAAATCATTTACAAGTTCCAATCCAAGATTCTCATGTGTTATCTGTAACGGGTCTCACAGAATTTATGACTGTCACATTTTCAAATCAAAAGGGATAGATGACAGATTAAAAGACATAATCAAACATAAACTATGCAAAAATTGTCTTAGGTCAGGTCACTCGACTAATGAGTGCCGCTTAGGTCCATGTCGCATTTGCAAAGGCAGACACAATAGTTTGCTTCATCGTCAATCTGTTGATAGCAACCTCATCACTACAGATGAACAACAGAGTGATTGTGAAGTAATTGCTAACTTTTCAAATCAACAATCAAATCAAGTACTTTTATCCACTGCCATAATCCAGGTGTCGAATACTATAACCCAACAGAAGGCTAAAGTTCGCGCTTTGCTAGATTGTGGCAGCCAATCTTCATTCATAACAGAGTCCCTAAAGAGCAGGCTCTCGTTAAAATCCAATTCAATCAATTCAATAAAAATAACTGGCATAGGAAACATTTCCTCCAACCAGGCTATAGAAAGTGTTAACATACAAATCAACTCAATAAACAAAAATTACAAGGTCTCACTATCATGTTTAGTTCTAAAAGAATTAACAGGTCATTTACCTAAGAGCCTTATCGATATTCAATCACTAAATTTACCTAAAGATATACAGCTTGCCGACCCTACCTTTTACCAACCGTCTCCGATAGACATCCTTATAGGCGCGGATTTGTTTTGGGATTTGTTAGGTAACGAGCAGCGTTCTTTAGACGATAAAAATACTAATACGAAGCCTAGAAGCTCACAACTAGGCTGGATTATATCAGGTCCAATTAGTTCAATGACCCCACCCAAGGTCACATTATGCAATCATGCAACTATTACTAAGACTACTAATAGTACCGCTTGGCGTTACGTACCTACTGATTCCGACTTGATATCGCGAGGTGTCACAGGAAAACAATTAATAAATTCCAAGATCTGGTAGTCAGGCCCGGAGTTTTTATATAAAAGTGAATCCGAATGGCCAACTCTTAAATTAAATCAGTCTAATACGATATTAGAATTAAAATCCCATACTGTTACCACCAGTCAATTTTTAGATTTTAATATATATTCATCATTCAACAAAATACATAGAACATTTGCATACATACTTAGGTTTATTCATAACTTAAGAAATAGTAATAAGCGTGTAGGTATATTATCGATTAACGAGCTGCGTGACTCATTCAATTCATTATGTCGTATCTCGCAGCGAGAATCGTTTTCTAAAGAATATGATTTACTCCTTAAGGGTAAACAATTAAATAGTAATAGTAAAATACTTTCATTATCTCCATTTTTAGATAATAATAAGCTAATTAGAGTAGGTGGACGCATAGATGCTTCAATGTACCCCTATGATAAGAAACATCCTATATTATTACACTCGTCACACAAATTAACGAAGTTGTATTTTATAAAACAACATATAGATAGCATGCACGGTGGATCACGTTTAATTAAATGCTATTTATGTCTATTTGTATGTCTACGATTTAAATGCATTCACTTGGAAGCCGTAAGTGACTTATCTAAGGATGCGTTTATCATGACTTTGAAACGATTTGTATCTCGAAGAGGTAAACCGATGGAAATATTTTGTGACAATGGCCGTAATTTTGTAGCCGCATCAAAAGAAATAGGAGCGTTTTTAAATCAAACTCAAGAACCTTTATTGGATTTTGCAAGTCAGTTAGGTATTAAATTCACTTTCATACCTGCTTACGCTCCTCACTTCGGTGGCCTCTGGGAGGCCGGTGTTAAATCGGCAAAATTTCATTTAAAACGAGTCATGGGAAATTGCCACCTCACATATGAGGAAATTTCCACTCTTTTTACACAAGTGGAGGCTATTCTGAACAGCCGTCCCTTATGTCCACTCTCATCCAGTCCTAATGATTTCCTTTCCCTCTCTCCAGGACACTTCATCATCGGACGACCGCTTACAGCGCTCCCTACACCAGACTTGACTAAACTCAAGGAAAGCCAACTGAAACGATACGAAAGACTAGAAAAAATCAGACAACATTACTGGCAACGTTGGCAAAGAGAATACATATCAGAGCTCCAGCAAAACACAAAATGGCGAACTAGTTCCAGCACAATAAACGTTGGGGATATGGTACTGCTGGCTGAAGACAACACACCACCACTACAATGGAGACTCGGACGAATCCAACGTCTGTTTCCCGGCCCAGACGGCGTTACGAGAGTAGCAGATGTCAACACTATCAAAGGCTGCGTACGTCGTGCCCTGGTCCGTCTCTGCCCTCTTCCTACGGCGGAAGAACTACAGGAATAAAGAAGTTGAAAATACTTTCAACGGCGGGGAGTATGTCAAGGCTGACCTTGAAATACTTCATCTTAGAGCAAAAGTACTAGGAACGCAGTTGCTCCAACAATTTAATAGGCGCTTTTATTAATTTGCCTAATGTGTAATGTCATCGTAGGATCGCACTTCACTTGCCCTTCAACATTGTAACGAGTAACATCTTTATCAATATATTTTTACGAATAAGAAAATCCTGGTTTATTCTGCACCTTTATGTTAAGAAACATTAGTATAGATTATAATTTATTAAATGAGAAGTAAAGTATATTAAGTAGTTGTAACGGAACTAACATGTTCCTAGTGACATAAGTTCCAAATATCTAAATAGATAATAAAAAAAGATTTCTCAGCAATAAACTGAATTAAGGATATGAAGCAAGAAAGCCTTTTGCCCATCTAAAACGTTAATTAGTGCATGTCCTATTTGTCCAATTGCCCATCCAATGGGCTTAAACAGCACCAAGCTGGACACTTCCGGGTACTCAGCGACGCTAAGTTCGGTCACGAAAGCGTTGGCGAGACGACCTCGAGCCTCGACCACCTCGAGCGAGCTTGGCCGAAGGTGACCCAGCCCCCTTAGACAAGATTGCTTTCCATTAGCGATGTCGCCAATCGATAGATTTCATTGTATGAAATTGACATAACCATTACATAAAATTAGCATAAGATAAAACTAATCCACCATTTTTTTTCTCTAGCGCAAGACTACGTGACTTTTCGTTTGCTTAAAAAAAGTCTGTCGATTGGCGATATCGCTAATAGAAAGGCATCTTGCCTAAGAGGGCAGGACCGCGATCAATGGAGGGAGATAGGGAAGACCTTTGCCCAGCAGTGAGAGTTACATGTTGTGTAGTCATATATTCTAACCCCAAGCTACATGTGAATAATACCAACCGACATATTATCAAATGAACTGTCCTTCTACATAATTATGATTTTAATTAAGAATCATATTTAATATCTCGCAGTTTATTACCTACAGTTGGTACTTCCACTTTCGTTTACCACCTAAAGTCCTTAATATTCCAAAGAGGTTTATATTAAAGACCATAGAGCATAGAGGTAGATGTTGTATGGTTGAAGCCATAGAGTGATTAATATTGCCGTGTAGTCCCTGACATAGAATAGGGCTAACCAATTTCCTCCTATCTCTTTATTTTTTAGGGTTCCGTACCCAAAGGGTAAAAACGAAACCTTTTATTAAGACTCCACTGTCCGTCTGTCACCGTAGGGACTTAAGTGAGTTCGCTGGTGAAAGAGCCCAGAGAAAGTAACCAACGTATGTCCCGAGATTCGGCCTTTATGACCTAAGATGTAAATAAGGTTATGGAAAGAAGGAGGAAGGTGTCTTGTCTGTCACCAGGCAGCATCTCATGAACCGTGATAGCGTGAATTGTTCGATTCCCGCCTCAGACAAGTATTTATGCTTAGATATTTGTATGTGGTCTGGTTGTTTCTATATATTATATGTTTATATTTACAAAAGAAAAGTATATAAGTAGTATATCCGTTGTCTAGCACCCATAATACAAATCTAGTTACTTAGCTTGGGCCCAGATGGCGATGTGTGGAATGTCCTGCAATATTTATTTATTTATTTATATTTAATATTATGTATTTCTAAAAACTAAAAATAAAATATAATGGCACGGAACCCTTCGTATCCAAATCCGACTCGAACTTAGCAGGTTATTTTACCTAAGTGCCTGTTTTAAAAAGACATGTTTTTTGTGTAACTGTAAGTTAAAAGGTTTTCCTCTATACCACAAGAACATTTTGTCTTTGTTAATATTCCAAAAAAATGGGACTAGTAATTTCCATGTTCGCAGTTTCCCAGTAAATTGTGCCACCCAAACTCGAATATTATATTGTGAAATGGTAACGTTATTACTAGGTATATTACGCAGAATTTTCGCGGAAAAAATGTGTTTCCTTCACAATTAAGTAAATTACAATTTTCGTTTTGGAGAACTCTTAAAAAGCCGGGGAAATGTCTTTAAAAACTTTAAAAACTGGAAGCAAAGAAACGTTAACAAATATATTTAGCATTTAGAATGTACGTACATAGCTCAATTATAATTAAAAACTTGGTTATTTGGGTTATTTGGTTATTTAAAAACCTAGTCTATTTGAAAATCTATATTTTGTAGCAAAGTATAAGAACTTAATAATTCTTTCTTATTAAACATGAATCAATGTATCCTCGTGCCAAGTTTCATCAAAATCGGTTCAGTAGTTTCGGAACCTATTCATTACAAACAAGATAACAAAAAAAAACTTTAAAAGGCATACAACGATAAAGCATAGATGTAACATGTAATTAATATAAAATTCAAAGCCCGGACTCACCGATTATAGATAGATATATAACTTTATTTGTACAACACAGTAAGGAACATAGAACACGATATAAAACAAAGCAAAGTAAAGTAATAGCTATAAAGGAGTTTTGTCGGGAACGAGTTAACAACATGTCGTGCTGCAGTTTTATTTTCATGAAACTTAGTTGTAACCCGAGTTGAATTGTATAATTCTGGTGGAATGTTATTCAATTTAGTTCTGTGAAAGTGCACAAGTGTAGTGAAAGTAAATATCAGTGTCAAACATGAAGTTTTCTCGTTGCCTCCAAATCTCCTATTAATGTCAGGGTAAACTTGCCACCGCTTTACTATAGCCCCTGACTTGACGGACTATGACGACTTTGACTTTTTTGAAACACTTTAGGCCCGATTTATGAAAAATCGGGTTATAATTTGATGCAAAATATAACTTGACACTGGCTAAATGCACAAGCCGTGCGAAGCCATAATTAATAGCAAAAAAATTGCTATAAAGTACAAATCGCACAAATGAGCGGCCTTATCACTGAAAGCGATTTCTTCCAGGCAACCTTTGGATGGGGGGGGGGGGAAACTGCTTTTCTGATATATCAAACAGCCCAAACCAATAGACAGATCAGGCTATTTGGCATGTATATTGCTGTTATAATAACATAGATATTTTATACAAGAATTTTAAAAAAATCATACCTTTCAGGGTCGGGTAATTTCTAGCTTTTGCTCGCGATCTCGTCGGGCAAAAATAAATAAAACTTACTAGATAAAATGAACTCAAACATTTTCAATTAAAAAGCTTTAAAAGGCTATAAAAGTTTATTATCCCCGGAAGAGCACGAAGAGCACGACCGTGTATTCCATTAGGTAAACTCAAAAATACATTAACCGGACATTCTTCGCTCGGCAGCACTCCGTTTCTACATCCTACCTAACAACACATACCTAACTGTAGATAGATAGAACGCTGTATTGCCCACAAACAGATAAATATAATAAAATAAAAATAAAGATATATAAAAAAAAACCGGCCAAGTGCGAGTCAGACTCGCGCACCGAGGGCTCCGTACAAACCTGTAGGTATATAAGTAAAAGTTATGGTATTTTTATTGCTAAATGAAATCCATAACATAACAATGTGGAAAGCTGACGGTACCTTGTCAATACATATATGAAAACATTATGTATGTTCGGAAAAATCTTCATCTCTTTAAGAAGAGAAGTGATAGACATAATTTTAATACTAGAAATAGGCACAATTTGGATCAATCTCGGTTTAGATTGGCTAAGGTACGAAATTCTTTTATGGGGAATTGTGTTCTCGTGTCGCGGTGTTTGTTTCCAAACTCCTCCGAAATGGCTGAACCAATTTGCATGAAATTTTGTGTGCATATCGGGTAGGTCTGAGAATCGGCCAAAATCTATTTTTTTTTTTTTTTTTTGTTAATCGCATAACAACGTTTGCTGGGTCAGCAAGTCTAATATATAAAATTCTCGTGTTGCGGTGTTTGTTTCCAAACTCCTCCGAAACGGCTGAACCGATTTGCATGAAATTTTGTGTGCATATCGGGTAGGTCTGAGAATCGGCCAACATCTGTTTTTTTTTTAATCGCTGAACAACGTTTGCTGGGTCAGCTAGTAAGTTTATGATTATTAAAAAAAATATACTATGTGATGTAACTAAAAATTTAAGATTTTCGGAATTTTTCCTATATGTGTACTTTATAACGTTGCTTCATGCCAAATTTCAAGATTCCAGGTCGTCTGGAAGTATCCTTTAGGTTTTGATTCCCTTGCGAGTAGTTGCGAGTTTCAAAATATGCGGCTTTAATTGCTGTATCTTTTGATTGCGTTGACGTAGAAGTTTGATTTTGTTACAGCTTAAAGATATTATAGACTTGAGTATTTGTTAAGAATTTCAATATAATACCACTACGCGTTCATGAGTAAAGGGGTAATAAGTTTAAAATTATTAAAAATATTTTTATTATATGATGTAACTAAAAATTTATGCTTTTCGCATTTTTTCCTTTATCTGTGTTATAAGACGTTGCTTCGTACCAAATTTCAAGATTCTGAGTTCACGGGAAGTACCCTGTAGGTTTTGATTCCCTTGCGAGTAGTGGCGAGTTTCAAAATATGCGGTTTTAATTCCTGTTTCTTTTGATTGCGTTGACATAGAAGTTTGATTTTGTTACAGCTTAAAGGTATTATAGATTTGAGTATTTGATATGAATTTCAATATAATACCACTACGCGTTCATGAGGAAAGGGGTAGTAAGTTTAAAATTATTAAAAATATTTTTATTATATGATATAACTAAAAATGTATACTTTTCGCAATTTTTCCTATATCTCTGCTATAAGACGTTGCTTCATACCAAATTTCAAGATTCTGAGTTCACGGGAAGTACCCTGTAGGTTTTGATTCCCTTGCGAGTGTCGAAAATTTGCGGCATAAACGGGAGTATCTTTTGATCGCGTTGACTTAGAAGTTTGATTTTTCCACAGCTCCAAGAGACCATAGACTTGAGTATTTGATATGAATTTCAGCTTGATACCTCCACGCGTTCCTGAGAAAAAAGGTCTTGACAGACAGACAGACAGACGGACAACAAAGTGATCCTATAAGGGTTTCCGTTTTTACCTTTTGAGGTACGGAACCCTAAAAACCGGGCAAGGTTTCCGTACCAGTATTTATTCTGTATTTGTTGCTAGAATATACATCATCTATGAAATTTTCAACTGTCTAGGTACAACCTGGTGACAGACAGGCGGAAGTCTTAGGGCCCTCGCCCACGACGACTTTTTGCAGTGCGGCTTACTACTTACGCGCGTTAGTCGCATTTGCAACGCGATACAGCAGCGTTGCCAAAAGTCGCCGTGGGTGAGGGGCCTTAGGGGTCCCGTTTTTACCTTTTGGGTACGTACCCTAAAAACAAAATAATCTATACAAATATTATGAAGCTGAAGAGTTTGCTTGTTTGTTTATTTGAACGCGTTAATCTCAGAAACTAGTGGTTCGAATTGTAAAATTATTTCTGTGTTGGATAGTCCATTTATCGAGGAAGGAACAATAGGCAATAGGCCTTGAGCGGTGTTGGTCTAATGGTAGTGGTAGATAATAAATTTATATCTCGTTAACACCTTCCTAATGTTGTATTGGTCAGATTTACAATTGTAATAGGTAGTTAAGAGGAAAGGGTACCGGGCCCTCTCTCCATACAAACGTAGTCGACTGTTTCCTCCCTGGATAATGACACTTGCACAAATATTTTTGTTGCATAAAACTTATAACTGCCATGACCAAGCCCCTATGTTTTTTTTTGTTTTTAAAATCTTAATTCTTACGATAATTAGAAAATGAAACCAAGACATAGGGGCATAGTCATGGCAGTTATAGGTTTTATGCCACAAAAATATTTGTCCTAGTGCCATTATCCAGGGAGGAAACAGTCGACTACGTTTGTATGGAGAGAGCGCCGGCACCCTTTCACCTTATAGGGCAACAGTAACATTAAACATTAAGGTTCCCTTTCTCCACGCACCGGTTGTTTCTGAATACCTAACTTACTGTTTTGGTAACATTGTGCTTTGTTGTTTGTTTGTTGAAGAGTTAACGTATTCGATCAAACGTTCCGAGTATTTCTAACGAAATACAGTTGGAGATTGATAATGTCAGTTGGAAGACGTGAAAAACAGTAGAACATCGATAAAACAGTTGAATTACAAGCACTATACAGATTTACCCGCGTAGCTCCTAAACCCGTGGAAACCTATACTAATATTATATAGCTGGAGAGTTTGTTTGTTTGAACGCGCTAATCTCAGGAACTACTGGTTGGAATTTAAAAATTATTTTTGTGTTGGATAGTCCATTTATCGAGGAAGGCTATAAGCTACTTTTTATTTTGATATAACCACGGGATCTGGACTTACGCGGGTGAAACAGCGGATCGCAGTATCTTGTACTGCGCCCTGCGGTTAGTATTGAGACAAAAAGTAAATTAAAAAAAAAAAAGTAGAAGCCAATGTCACCCCCAATTAATCAATGTATCCTCATACCAAGTTACATCAAAATCGGTCCAGTAGTTTCGAAACATATTCAATTTAAACAAACAATAAAATCTTTCCTCTTTATAATATTAGTATAGATATTCTATATTCTGTTCTAGGACCTTACGAATATTCATCAGTTTCATCTCCAAAGATACTGCCAAACTTATAAGTGTATCACAAAAAAATACAATATTTTTTACGATTCGATAAACCTATACATTCCATATAATATTTTATGAATGCTTCAGTAGAAGGACGAGACATCAATAAAACTGGTTATATTTAGAATTTCGACACATATTCCTTGGGGGTGTCAGCTTTTTCCCGCCTACTGTAGAACCAAAACGATCATTCAAACTAATGAGGTAACATTTTTTATGCCTGATTTTGTTAGATAAAAAAGAAAAAATATTTAACAGAAACATTTGCTAAATAAAAAACAAGGACATTTTTCAAGAAAGAAAGTCAATAGAATAAAACGAAATTAAATCAGGGAAAAATACTCTGACATTTCTCTAACAAGTAATTGGGAAAGAGCTTTGAATAAAATGTCTATAAATATAAAATTCAAAGACTGACTAATATATCAACGTACAGGTCAACACCATTAAGGACGGATCCATGGCGTCCACCATACCACTGGCCATAGTGGCCATACCCCTGGATCATGGCCAAAAGGCGTCCGCTAAAATGGGAGCCTGGCATCAGTGATCCATTAATTCTGTGACATCTCACTGCCTGGCATAGTATTTTTTGCGTAGTGCATTTCGAGACTCATGCCAATCGATGGAGGGTATCACGGCAAACAAATAATGCCTTCACCCTTCACACCGGACCGCTACAGAGCGTCTCGGAAAACGTGTCGTCCTTTGATTTTCCAAAAACGTGACATTTTAAGTTACTATGCCTGTTGTGTCCAAAGGCTTTTGGCATACCATACACATAGCTATTATGACGTAGGCTTTCGTTAAGAAAGGATTTTAGTAAAATTACCCTTAAGCGAACGAAGTCGCGAATTAAAACTAGTTCAAAAATTAAAGTTCTGAGAATATAATTTACTCCGATAATCGGTTCATTGAGTTGTCATCTAAAATTCTCCCTAAACTAAGTACCTAAATTTAAGACACTATAATTAGTGAACAAAACTGTTTAACACATCCTAACTTAGTTTCTAAGACGTTTCAATGTGATCTTTGTATAAAATATACATAAGCATCCAAATGAATAAAGAAATTTGACTTTGACTTTAAAGCAGAGGTAAAGTTCACAAAGGGTAAAAACGGGATCCTTATACTAAAACACTACTGTCCCTTCTGTCTGTCTTTCACCAGGCTGTATCTCATGTACCGTGATAGTTAGACAGTTAAAATTTTCACAAATGATGCATTTCTGTTGCCGCTATAACAACAAATACTAAACCAAAATATAATGGTACGGAACCCATCGTGCGCGAATCCGACTCGCACTTGACCGGTCAAACATAGCTAAGAACACTCCCGACTAATTCAACTTTCAAACAAAAAAAAAACCAAATCGAAATCGGTTCATCCGTTCGGGAGCTACGATGCCACAGACACACACGCAGAGAGACACTTCAAACTTATAACATCCTGTCGTTTTTACGTCGGGGGTTAAAAATGATTCTGAACTACTTTTAAAGTCTGTTATTGTTAGATACTTTCTTTGGTAAAAATAAAGCGATCTCCATTTCTTATTGTTAAAATTAACCTGTCACAGAACTTAACAAATAAGCAATCCAGATTTCGCTGAAAGAATGTCTTGTAACAGGAAAGACATGTGTCTCAAGGGAAATTCCTTTCATGCCGTGAAGGCAATAGACAGTAAGTCAGTCTTCCAATTACCTTTGTTATGTAAACTAGTATTTAAGTATTGAAGGGTTCCGGGGTCGCATATATTGGAAAGCTACTAGAGTAAGATCCCGCCTACCGCCAGACCTTCGTGATTTTATTAAAGCTGAGAATTACTCAACGCATGCAAACCACTATGGTCTCCTTCACACTCCTTAACCGACTTCAATAAAAGGAGAAGGTTCTCAATTTGTCACATATATTTTTTAGAAACAATCAATTTAGAACTAACTTGTTGGGACGTATTAAAGTAGCTTTCTGTGATGTTTACGAATAGAAACATATATTGCATTTATCAGTCTAGCTCGACAGCGAATGACAACCAATAAAAAATAAACTAAAATATAAAAACGTAATATCAAAAAGGTTCAAACACTACACTTTCTTATATCCGTTAATGGTGCAGTATTGAGTCATGATACCAAGTTCTATCGCTAACCGCAAGGCGCGCCTTCATCAGCATTCCGGACGTAGCACAATAATGCGAGATTAGGCACCAATACCGAATAACACAGCTGTTCCTTTACTACGAGATCGGACAGTTTTACTCGTATTTTTCGTATATATTTGTATGATTTTATATTTATCAAGGTTTTAGATTTGACTTTTGTTTTCTGGTAATGTAATAGTCATTTTTTATAAGTATTACGTCCCTACTTTGCATCTAAACGTCTTAAATTATAGGTCAACGTCCAGCTCAAGCTGTTATTTTTGTTGTAAATAATTTACTTTTTTCGTTCCTTCTTATGTGTTAGTAAGTAATTTAATTGCCATCTCAACGTTAATATTTAATTCCAAATTTCCACCCGTATACCAAGGTATTTACTTGGGAACGGTACTGTCGCCCGTAATACAGGTTGCTATCCGTAGCCTAGCTAGAGGACAGCTGCGACTTCATACTATGATGCTTAGCCATAACCATAACCTTAGTGTATCATTTTTCATGGTATATTTTACCCTGTATGTTATGTTGGCAATAAATAAAGATTTATTAAATTAAAAACCTAAAAAATAAAAAATAAATTAAATTGAGGCTCAGAGTTTTAGGGAAAATATAAATGACGAAAACGATCAGTATTAGAGTATTTGTGGTATTGGCACAATTGGTGCCTGTCAATAAAACGGTAGGAAAAATAAATGAAAAATAAAGACAGCGCTGCATGCCTCGGTTTCACTCGAGACCCGGTCCCGTGGCAATACCGGGATAAAAAGTACTCCCAAGGGTTCAACGTATCCACATACAAAGTTTCATTAAAATCTGTCAAGTAGTTTTAGACGGGTCATAAGAAAAATAAGTTGATTAATTCATCAACTGGCACACGTATGATGAAAATGTATGAGTCAACCTTTTCTGCCAGTTGAGAGGATAAATACACCTACGACAGAACGAGGTTTTAACGAAATACTCCTTTTGCCAAACGTGCACTTTGATCAAACACACCCTTGACCAACCGCCCCAAACCCAAAATAAAAAGGTTCTCTGTCTTTTACATATTGCATTGTGAGTTTCAGTTTAGAAACCGTACGGTGAGAGGGTGTCGGCGCTCTCTCTATACAAACGTAGTCGACTGTTTCCTCCCTGGACACTAGCACAAATATTTTTGTGCCATAAAACCTATAAGTGCCATGACTACGCCCCTATGTTTTGTTTTTTTTTCATGTTCTAATTATCATAGAAATTAAGATTTAAAAAACAAAACATAGGTGCATGGTCATGACAGTTATAAGTTTTGTACAACAAAAATATTTGCTCTAGTGTCATTATCCAGGGAGAAAACAGTCGACTACGTATGTATGGAGAGAGCCCCTGGTACCCTTTCCTCATAATAGTTGCGTAAGTAGCATAAATTCAGTTACTAGAGCCAACTGGGTCGACATTAACATGTCCCAGACAACTTTATATTAAGTACTATGACATCGGGAGAACAATGTTCAACTCGTTCAATATTTACGGTGACTGCTTACTGGTACCACTTAAGCGAAAGTTTTTGAGTGTTATGAGCCCTGAATTTGAATGTCCAGGTAACTTTTGCTTGAAGAGGTAACAATCATATCAGCTTTGCCCGCGACTTCGTCCGCGTAGATGGGACAACGTGATTCCTTGGTCCAATCTATCCTTGGTCCAATCTACTTAAGATTGGACCAAGGAATCACGTTGTCACATACAAACTTTTTTCCCCTTTTTCACCCCCTAAGGGGTGGAATTTTGGAAAATCCTTTCTTATCGGATGTCTACGTCATACAAAGAACACACCCTCCAAGTTTTAGGTGTCTACGATCAGTGGTTTAGGCTGTGCGTTGATCCGACAAAGCATTTGATATGTATAGAAAGAAGATAATATTATGATCCTACTCAGGGTAATTTCTGTCTTTGACTTTCAACGTTTGGGGTAGCATTAGTTGCTGACGCTGTATAAATCTATACTCTACTAGCTACTTTCTTAATTTTTTATTTCATAAGAACCTTCTCCTGATAATAACAAACAGACCAAAAAAAGAATTGGTCAAATTGGTCCAGACGTTGTTGAGTTATGCGCTTACCAACACATTTTGCGATTCATTTTTATATTATAGATATCTACACTCTATACTAATATTATAAAGAGGACAGATTTTTTGGTTTTAAAGAATAGGCTCCGAAACTACTGAACAGATTTTGATGAAACTTGGTATGAGGTTACATTGATTCATTGGAAGTAACATAGGCTACTTTTTATCCCGATATTCCCATGGGATCGGGAGTTACGCGAGTGAAACCGCGGAGTACTAGTAGTCATCAATACTTTCTCTTACTCACTTGTTCTGTAATAATAATGATTATATGCTTTTGCCCGCGACTTCGTCCGCGTATATAGAAATCGAAAACGAACCTAGAATTTCGGAAAATCCTTTCTTATCGGATGTCATACAAAGAACCCTCCAAGTTTTAGGTCTCTACGATCAGCTGTTTAAGCTGTGCGTTGATCCGTCAGTCAGTCAGAACAAAGCATTTTATATGTATAGATAGAACATAGAAGAAGATAAATAAATTATACCGGATATTTTTTCCGTTACGAAACGAATCTTCTTTGTGTGAAAATAAACTACATTTGGAGCCAAGTGTCCATGACAAGTTGTCCCGAAGGACAGTGCGAAGGACCCGGTATACAATACAGGATGAACAAGGTTCTTAACGAATGTAAGTGAGGGGGTTAGGCGCGAATTTTGATTCCTGTTTGTCTCTGATTCAGGGCAGTGTTCGGGGACAGACAGGAATGACCCAGGTTTAGTAGTTATGAATTTTATGGGTTAATTTAAAAAAAAACATAAGTTACTGCTTTTTGTAAGTAAATAACTATTTTTTTAGAGTCTGTATGATCTCAAAAACCGCGCTAGCTACACAGTTGATATTTACAGAGATGATGTATAACTGTTGCCGCTATAAAAATAAACATTATTAAAAACAGAATATAATGGTACGAAACCCTTCGTGCTCGAGTCCGACTCGCACTTGGCCGGTTTTGTTCATGGACCTACCTCTATGGTTGTGTAAGACCCCTATAACTATTTGTTTTTTTTTTTATTTAACGTATGTAGATGACAGCACATCAATTACCTTTTTTAACCCCCTACACCAAAACGACGGGGTGTTATTAATAAGTTTGATGTGTCTGTGTGTATCACTCGTACGGAACCAGTTCTGAAACCTCGGTTCTATAGACAGCCGAAGCGTGTCTTTCTGTGAAATCGTAGCTCCTGAACAGATGAACCGGTTAGGATTTTTTTATTTGTAACTACCTGCGCCCCGCGGTTTCACCCGCGTAGTAATTTTTCTGCGCAACTTTCCAAATTTTTTCTTTCATAAGAACCTTCTCCTGACAATAACAAATACAACAAAAAAAGAATTAGCGAAATCGGTCCAGCCGTTTAGGCGTGATGCGCTTACCAACACATTTTGCGATTCATTTTTATATTATAGACTAGCTGCGCCCCGCGGTTTCACCTGCGTAATCATTTTCTGCGCAACTTTCTTAATATTTTCATAAAAACCTTCTCTTGACAATATCAAAGACAACAAAAAAAGAATTAGCCAAATTGGTCCAGGCGTTGTTGATTTATGCGCTTACCAACACATTTTGCGATTCATTTTTATATTATAGAAGATAGATTTTAATTAATCATGGGTGTTCTTAGCTACATATGATCGAAATCGGTTTAACCGTCTGAAAGTTATGAGGGATACAAGTAGGGGGTCTTTTAAATTCTATTTTTTTTTATCGTGTCCACAATCATAAAGCTCCTTGTCGCCCTGTAGGTACATTACCGTTATTTACCCTGCATATACTTGACTTCCAAAATCCCTGCTCTAAGCATTTGTCATTTACCCGTGTAAGGTAACACATTACGAGTAGGTAACAGAGTGGAATTGACGGCAAATACCGTCTCTCAGTACATCGCTGTTTAAGGCGCTCTTCCAGTACCGTGTGTAGGTATTCACATTACCTTAGCCCCCGCTCTCAAAGACGTAGCGTGCTGCGTGCTAACTGTTATATTTGATCGATATGCAAAACATTTTAGCATTATTATCCACAAATATAGTTCCTAGAGGTCAAAACCTATCATTTGATTCATTTTTAGAAACAAACATTAACTATTTTTGAATAAAACCCGATAAACGATCTAATAATTCTCTGTTTTCTAACTTTTTCTTTATAGAACGAAGTTCTTCATATCATGTTTTCAACCACAATTAACAAAAATATGGTTATTAAACTACAATATCCATTTATATCCAAATAACAAAAAAAGAGTATTTGATTACTTAGAGTTGCTTAAAATAAAGGTCGATTTTGGTAGCTTTATTAGCACCTGGCCTTAATTTATCAAAGCCTTTCGAGCTAGGGTATCTAGATGTGTATTGACTGAGTGCCGGATTTACTGCTGAGTGAGCTTTTGAGGTGGCAGGTTTTAGGGGCGGAAAATTTGGGGACTTTTGTGCTTGTTTTGTGAAAAGAAATTTATAAGTCTGGTGGGATTTGTTTTGTGATGTAGTACAACATTAAGTCCTAATTTAGACCTTGTTGAAGTACTATATGAATGTGTAAAACGTAGTAATGACTATGCGTGTTCCATTACTTTCTTAGTACAAAATGTTAGTATTAAAGACGAAATATTCCGGTTAAACCGGGTAACTTTGTGTGTACGCCACAAAGATCATATTGTTCACTAGCTGCGCCCCGCGGTTTCACCCGCGTAAGTTCCGATCCCGTGGGAATATCGGGATAAAAAGTAGCCTATATGTTAATCCATGTCTCCAGCTATCTAGATACCGAGTTTCATCGCAATCGGTCCAGTAGATTTTGCGTGAAGGAGTAACAAACACACACACACACACACGCACACACAAACCTTCACATTTATAATATTAGTAGGATTGACAGTTTGGTTATAACTTGAACCGTTTTCATGCAAAATGCAAAAAAAACACTAATTTGGCACACGAAATGGGGAAACATTCGTAATACGACTTGCTTCTTCTTCTATATCTTATAATCTATGTAAAAGATGCATGCATGCCAAGTTTCATGCTTTCAGCCAGATGGGACCGTAAAAGAGCTAAGAAAACGGACTATTAGTAACTATTCGAATATTAGGATAATTAAAATGAATTATTCGAATTTGAAATTTGACCGGATATTCGAATAAAATGAATATTCGTACTCCACATCACTGTTTTTTTGATGAGTAAATCCGTCGATTTGAGTAGTTTAGTTTTACGGCGCTGTTTCCGCACTTATCATCTTCATTTGGGCCAATGTGTAAAAAATTAAGTAATTCTACATAAGTACGTATTATTACGCAAGGATTATAAGTAAGGATCGGATATTTTATACCATCTGCAGTGCTGAAAGTGTACAATATCGGTGATACCTAATGGGGTGGCTATCTCAAGTTCTCAATCAAGCTCTAGTACGCAATAAAACTCTTGTGGCCGTTAAACACATCCCTTGACGACGTCCCACTTCTGTAGAGCGTTGGGATTAACCGAGTATCCTGGATTTATAAAGCTTTTAACTTATACTAGCTAAGCCTCACGGTTTCGCGTAAGGCGCTGTCCTAATTGCCTATCGCGCGACCGATTCGGCCTAAATGCAGGCCCCTCTTTGCCACTGGGCACGCTGGGCACATACCCAGGGCCCCGTGATCGATAGGCCCCCCCTAGTTCCTGTCAGAACTCTTTTATGAAGAGTTTTGCCCATCTCAAATCTAGAAAGGTTCATCTTTCGAAACATCGATTTTGAAGGAGTTTTTAATGATTTTGCCCATCTCGATTCTAGAAAGGTTTCTTCTTCAATCTAGATTGTCCTTATGTACCTGTGAATGCTGAAAGAGTAACTTTTATTCTCACAAAGTCTTAGGGGCCCTAACATCCCACTATGCCCAGGGCCTCCAATAGGTTAAAGACGGCTCTGTCTAAATGCTACGAAAATCGACCATTTTCACAGGATCGTGTGATCAATTTACAGCAGTTTCATGTATTTAGGCCGCATCAGTCGCGCGATGCGGTCGTGCGATGACCTATTAGGCCTTATGCTATGACTGACATCTGACGTCATCGCCGAATTAAACTTAGTATACGTTAAGGAAAACGCAAAGAATAAATCTCACAATTTCCTGGTACAAATAAAACTTTGATACTTGAATTACGTGTCTGTTTCATTACGTTTAATGGAGATTCGTGACACCAACTTATCTGGTTGGAACTTGGGAGTAGTTGGAAAAGTTTGAAGGCTGATCTTAATGATAATCTTAAAAGGATGAGATAATTTTATTGTTAAATACTTTAATTTTGATTTCCTATTTTAATAACTGGGTTTTTTTGTTCGATATAAAATTGTCTTAGAAAAATATTTCTAGGGATAACTGTTTTTTCTCCGTGCAGCTCCCGATCCCGAAATATATTTTTTCAGTGCTCATCTATAAAATGTCTGCTTTATACGTTATTTACCTACGGTAGAGAAAAAAAATATATAAATTAAGTGGCGTTAATAATAATTGGACAACGTTACGTTGTGGGCATCTTTAGTTTTAAATAAATAAATATTGCAGGACATTCCACACATCGCCATCTAGCCCCAAGCTAAGTAACTAGACTTGTGTTAATGGGCGCTAGACAACGGATATACTTCTTATATACTTTTATTTTGTAAATATATACTTAAAATAAATAGAAACAACCAGATCACACAAATATACATAAATACTTGTGTGAGGCGGGAATGGAACCCACAACCCTGTGTTTGGCAGTCCGGCATGGTGACCGTTGCGCCTACTGTGTCGTTAAAAGTTATGTGATGCTTATTTAAACTTTTAAAAGGGTTCACTGTGACTGTGTTAGGTATATACGTCATCTTTTTGCGGTAAAGGTTTACGACAGACTCGACTAGCTGCAGTAACACTAAACCGACCACAAAACAGCCAGAGACAAAGTAATGAGGCACTCTCAAACAAACCTTCACGTCTATGAACCGTGTGAGACAACTTAAAGATGGAGAAATTAAAAACCCGATTACTTTCAAGATCTTTATCCTGAAGAACAAAACTTGACTTATTTCAAGATCTGGACTTACCCTTTTTTTTGTCGGGTGTTGGTTTCTTCGCACCACCCTTAGTTGTCTTATAATGATCATCTATGAGTCTATACAAGGGCGCTAAACTATTATCAGCCATAGCGAGCAGTTGCACCCGCCGTTGGTTCAAAGCGTCCATTACTCGATTACCGCATGATTCGATCGCTTCTGCACCTTTTGTCAGAATAGCAGAAGATCTAACCGCTTCTTGGGCTGAATATCGTCCACCTTCATGGAACAACTTGATCTGAGACATGAATCGAACGTTCGCAATTCGAGCATTTTGAATACGATATTCAATATGTCGTTTATAAACTTCCACTGCATTGAGCAGCGACTCTTCAAACAAGCTGCGATGTTTATTAAGCCGGGGAGCATAACTGCTAAACTTTAAACGCATTGTTTCTGGATTGATGTTTTCTTGTTTTAAAAACTTAAGCATATCATTCTGAATGCGATCAATCCAAATGTTAATCGGATATAAATTAGGATTATCCATACTCGAAAACTGTGAAGCTTCTTCGGGAAGAGAGTCTATGAGATCATAAATAGCATCCAGGTGTGATTGCAGACGAGATTCATGATTATTTAGTTCTGCACGCCGAGCATCACAAGCTGCTTTAACTCTTTCCACTCGAATACTATGCGATACCATTTTCAAAGAATAACGAATATGAAGAGCATTAGCTCTTTCTTCTACCCACGACCTGGCTTGACGTGTTAATTCTGTCGGAACGTGTGACACATTACTTTCAAACGATTCCAAGAACCCATTCCTCCAGTTTCTCAGTGCTATTTCTTGAAGGCCTGTCTGTAAAATCACACGCGGTAGAAGCGAATCCTTTTTTTCTGTCGAAGCCCTCGATGGATATATTCGAGAAATATTATCACCCGTATTGAAATTGATAGGATTATGAAAAATGCGAGGATGTTTCTCGAGGAAACAATCGAATTCAGCGAGTAAAATGTCCGAAAGTGAAGTCGGTAAATTCATAAACTCTTCCAAACGGCCAAGTTCTGCTTCACTGTGATGTAAATATATTTCGGCTGTACGATGTAGCATTGTTACAATACCTTCGTATTGTAAATGAAGTTTTTCGTGGTCAGATGAATTTCTCAACTGCTCTAAAGCAACATTAAACGCAACTTCATTAGCGAGTTCATAAGAATCATTACTGGTAAGCAAATCTTCTACAGCAGCCACAGTCAACTTTTGTGCGAGGGCTTGGCGCAAAATATGAGCATCCCACAAATGACCTGCGTCATGCAATATTGTGTAGGTATCTTGCAAGCACTCTCCCAATGACCACAGACTTTTCTGCATAGACAACAGATGAGCACCAGTTGCTTCTAATAAATCTTTTGATGCAGCTTGTTTCTTACTTAAGCTACTAGACAACTGTCGTAATGTTTTATCTAAAAGTTCTTTAAGGTCTTTAAGTCCCATCATTTCATCATCTTGTGTAGAAAATTGATGATGCCCGATCCCCAAATCTTTTTCTAAAATGCTCAATTTGTCATAAAATCCGCTAAATACTTCCAACAAAGCTGATTTATATGCCTGAACTAGTTTTGATATGTGCTCATCGAAGTTTTCTACGTTTCTTAATATTTTCCCAAGAGAACCATCGGAATCATAACGTTTTCTTTCGTGAGCACTAATTGGTCTTGTGTAGGAATCTCGGTGACTGGTCCAAGGCAGCGCGCTTTGCCCACGACGACCTATCCCAACACCTAGGCAGAGTTGATTGATTGCAGATCGAGCACGTACGACACTCGCGTCAGCTTGCACCCTAAGTTCTGCTTCTAGTTCAGTATACGCCCTTGAATTACTCAATAACTGCTGATTTATTTCGTACACCTTCTCATCGAATTCATGAAGTAATTCCTTAGGGGAACGATGACCGATTGCAACTAACTTCTGAAACTGATCACGTAGGACTATTCGTAAGCCGTTTGTTCTTTCTCTTTCTAAAGCCAAAGCTTCTCTTTTAAAACAAGCCATTTCTTCGAGCCTTTGAGAATGTAACTGGAATATTTGTTTTAGAGCTTTATCGCGGGCTTCTTTCGATAAATGGGTCGTCTCCTGCACACCTAGTTTATCGATAACGCCATCTATATCTCGTTGATTGCATTTTATAAACTCAAGCAAATTTTCAGCTAATGTGCGCACTTTATCGTCAATGGCAGAGTTTACAGCAGACGCTTCTTCAATTATATCATTTTGGACATGTTCGTGGTCCTCCTCTCTTCTTTTTAGATAGTTAGCAAGAATTGGTCCACTGTGCTTCGGAACCCACTCATCAGGTAGAGCTGCAACGGCAGCATCATCACTGGGACAGCCAGCTGGTGCGATAAAGTATGTAGATTTTTTCGCACAACCACAGGAAAGAGACGCTTTTGATAAGCTTTTATCAGACCAAACTTTTTTAACTATTTTATTTTTATTGTACGTTGTCATTATTAAAATAAACAATAATATAATTTGACTGTTGGGATGTCAACAAAGACATTACAAAGATTTCATCGCTTTGAACAAAAAAAGGCTTTGGTATTCAAAAGAGGTTTCATTGCGATAATAATCTTAGAACCAGGGACAAAGATAAGCAAGGGCGAGAATAAATAAGAAAATTAGAACCTAACGTAACATGAAACTAATCTAATTATCAATTCAGCTGTGAAAAGGCTAGCGTGTAATCGATTAAAAGCGATGCCACTGAACGATTCACAATAATCACTTCGTCATCGGTGAAGTTAGTCACAGATGTAGTTTAGTTAAGAGGGGTACATACCGCGTAATTATCCACACATAAATAAATAGCTCGTTATTTATTATTTGTGTAATTAATTCATTTTAAACTAAGCGTATATGTCGGTTTATATATTTTTTTTTATATTTTAAAAGTTGTAGTTTTTTGGGTTCCATACCCCAAGGGTAATACGGGACCATATTACTTCACTGTCTGTCTGCCTATCTGTCTGTCTGTGATAAATAAAATAAATTAAATAAATAAATATTGTAAAAATTATAATATATTCAAGCAATAAACATCAATAACATAACATTTTGTTGCAATTTAAGGAATGAAAACGGGAAGCGGAAATTCCATTAAATAAATTTCAGTGGCATGTGATGCTCTTAAAAAGTTATAACAAGGCTTTGAAATAAATATTTCAAATTTCAAATACGAAATACCGAACATTTTATGTACCATTGTACATCCTTGCTTCTCAAAAGATCGGTGTAATCAAACTTTATAGCTCATCGTTTCGGGAGACGGTCAAAAACTTTGATACTGACCTACATAAAGTAGCAAATAAATAAAACCTTTACAATTCGGGCGAATGAAATTCAGCCCAAAAACATTTTAGTAATATAACTTTTAGCCTTTGTTACTCCCAAACTCTCAATAAATCAATATATTTCTTTTTTTATGCTTAAAAGTTGGTGACTTATACCTAAAAGAATACTTTTTCTTAGCCTAGAATACAACCTATATTCAAGCGATTAACATCAATTACATTTTTTTGTAATTTAAGGGAAAAAACAGGGAACGAACATTTCCATGAAAAAATGTCAATGGTATGTGATCATCTTAAGAATTTAGTAGTTGAATCTCGGAGTCGAAGAAAATAAAAATTGTTGGATCCAGACCAAAGACTTAAAATTAATAAAGTAGACCGGACAACATCACTAAATAAGTCACCTCTATTATGGGTAGTAACATGGGGACTGGCATAATAGTCTGAGATTTTCTTACTTTTCTGTAAAAATATTTTTAATAACTTTTTTTGTGCTTACATAATTTAAAGGGGTTGTGTCATTTTAAGATAGTAATCGGTCAGCCGTTTTTATTTTATTGTTAGTTGCGCCACTTATTCACCACCTAACATATGGCAATGGAGGTACCTATCTATACTTATATTATAAAGCTGAAGAGTTTGTTTGTTTGTTTGAACGCGCTAATCTCAGGAACTACTGGTTCGAATTGAAAAATTCTTTCTGTGTTGGATAGTCCATTTATCGAAGAAGGCTATACTTTTTATCCTGATATTCCCACGGGATCGGGAATTACGCAGGTGAAACTGCGGAGCGCTGCTAGTAAAGGATATTAATACAAATAACAAATACATAACAAAATCTCATAAAATTGTCAGATTTTCGTTTAGTTACGCCATAACTTGAGAACGGCTTGGCTGATTTGGCTAATTTTATTTTTGAAATATCTGTGGGAGTCCAAGGAAAGTTTTAATGTTGAGAAATAATATCAGACTTACGCGGGTGAAAACGCGGGGCGCAGTGGAACATAAAAAGATATAGCAGCCCGTCAACACCCTAGCCTGTGAAAATATCGATTACGCTTACCCGGGCCTGATCAAACAATTACAGAGAATAAACACATTATAAATAATTTGGTCAAGCAAATATTTTACCATGCTCTCTTGCTGACGTCATAGCTACCGCCTGGATCCAGGAAAATCGGGATAAAAAGTAGCCTATGTGTTATTCCAGGTCTCTATCTATCTACATACCGAGTTTCATCGCAATCGGTTCAGTGGTTTTTGCGTGAAGGAGTAACAAACATACACACACACACAAACTTTCACATTTGTAATATAAGTAGGATAACTCATCCCCATCTGTGAGTGTCGAAAAAGGTTCCAAATCTCTTAAGACGCGGTAGTCGCCATCGGCCTTGAGCCCGTCGCGCCAACTATAAATAAATCGTTCATCCTTCCTACTAATATTATAAATGTGAAAGTTTGTGTGTGTGTGTGTGTTACTCCTTCACGCAAAAACTACTGGACCGATTGCGATGAAACTCGGTATGTAGATAGCTGGAGACCTGGATTAACACATATACTACTTTTTATCCCGATATTCCCACGGGATCGGGACTTACGCGGGTGATTTATTGCATAAAAATGTTTCGTTTTCTAATCTAAATGTATAACCAATTCGAGATGAGATCTTTTCGAAGGTTTACAAAAAAAACTTTCTAATGCAATAATTAACAATTTAACTTTGAAGCGACTGGCTCAAGACCGTTCGCGGCTACCTTGGAACGGGATTAAGGGACTTGAAGCCGCACCTTTTGCTTACATAGGTAACCAAAAAACAATACCAGTGGCCAAAATCAGCTAAGGAGACATCACGTCATATTTGAATAATAAATGTCTCATGTTTTTTGTAATTTTACCCGCACACCAAGCCCAAGTAGTGTGTGCCGCCATAATGAGGATGGTTCTAATACTTTATAAGAACAATACTGTGCAACAATTATTGCTGAAATTATTCGCTATGTAAACAAAGAGTTTAAGGGCAGGTGCTAATAAAGCTACCAAAATCGACCTTTGTTTTAAGGAACTCTATAATCAAATACTCTTTTTTTGTTTTTTGGATATAAATGGATATTGTAGTTTAATAACCATATTTTTGTTTATTGTGGTTGAAAACATGATATGAACAACATCGTTCGATAAAAAAAATGTTAGAAAACAGAGAATGATTAGATCGTTTATCGGGTTTTATTCAAAAATAGTTAACGTTTGTTTCTAAAAATTTATCAAATGATAGGTTTTGACCTCTAGTAACTATATTTGTGGATAATAATGCTAAAATGTTTTGCATATAGATCAGATATAACAGTTAGCACGCAGCACGCTACGTTTTTGAGAGCGGGGGCTAAGGTAATGTGAATACCTACACACGGTACTGGAAGAGCGCTTTAAAACTATTTATATTGTGGGCATTACAAAATATTTGGGACAAAAGTTTGTTACTATTGTCTGGTCTACTTCTAGTAATATATGTTTGAAAGTCTTTGTAATTAAAGCAATATACTATACAAAAGTAACTTGAAAACATCATCATGGATTATTATGTTAATATCTAGTCATAATGAAGAATATTCCTAGTACCTATTATTAAGTCCAACCTACGCGTACGTCCTCCATATTGATAATAGCTGGACCCCGCGGTTTCACCCGCGTAAGTCCCGATCCCTTGGGAATATCAAAATGAAAAGTAGCGTATAGCCTTCCTCGATAAATGGACTATCCAACGCAAAAATATATTTTCAATTCGAACCAGTAGTTCCTGAGATTAGCGCATTCAAATAAACAAACCCTTCAGCTTTATAATATTAGTATAGATAGCTGTGCTCCGCGTTTTCACCCGCGTAAGTCCCGATCCCGTGGGAATATCATAATAAAAAACAGCCTATAGCCTTTCTCGATAAATGCACTATTCAACGCAAAAATATTTTTTCAATTCGAAAAAGTAGTTCCTGAGATTATCGGGTTCGAACAAACAAACTCTTTAGCATTATAATATTAGTATAGGTTGAAGAGTGCTTTCGAGGAAAACATTTTAATAAAAGCTAGTTTTCTCATAAACTATTCAGGAATATTTTAATAGAAAAACAAGGCTTTAGGCAGATTGATTATATAAATAGGCTCCTACTTATAAAACAGACGTAATCACGCTCTGTCTGCTCCTTTTAATAAAATACTTAATTCAGCAATTCTACGTAATTTTATTACTAGTTTTGCGAGTATGGATCTCAGTTAATTAGTTTGTTTCCAATTGTAACGATAAAAAATATGTTGGAAATAGTGTAGCTAGTATATTAATAATAATTATAAAATTTGACGTGATGACGTTTTATAAATTGATGAACACCTACATTCACAAAAAGTGTCATGTTCCGGTACCATCACGCGTCATGATAAACGTCACGCGTCTCGTGTTTATTTAATAATAATATCGGCTTGTGTTGTGGTTACGAGTGACGAATAGAAGACTTATATAAAGGAGAAACAAAAAAAACTCAATTTTTATCATTTTCTTATGACGTTAACTTGTAACTTATACAATTAATAAAATAATATGGCAAAAAGAGCAGACGCAGCAACACAGCACATATTAATACATAGAGAGAACGTTGTTCAATTTCATAACTATGTGGAGACACTTCACATTGACACCAACAGATGGCGCCACTAATCCGATCGGAGATCCTAGATCGCGCAAACGAAGTTTTTCTGAAGATAAGCTCATATACGCGCGGTATATGAACGAGTAGGCCGCGGCTTACGTATAACACCTGCCCGGTGGAAGATCTACCCTTTGGAGGAACACACCACCTCGTACCTCCACAAACTTCCACAAACCAGAGGTAATTTCCATAATTTAACAATAACAATTCGAACAACAAAGATAACTACTCGTAACAAGTGTCATTATTAATAACAACTGGAGTATGTTGTGCAACGAAATGGCTTCTATTCATGTATATTTCATTGGAATATAATTGAACGTCCCACGGTCCATGTTACCTGTAATAGTGCAAGGTTATTCTGATTGTATAGGGAAAATAACAAGCCAAAGACTTTCAACATAATATTACCAAAAGTAAACTGAAAAAACAGTAAGAAAATATTATTTTTGTCGGTATATTAACAAAAGGATATTTAACAAAATGCGTTGTACTGTGATTTTTCAAAAATGTGCGGTTCATTTCGAGACCCATACGTATTCATAGAGGGGATTACGGCGAACAAATAATGCCCTCGCACCGAACTTCTAAAGTGTCTCGGAAACGGGATATTTGTTGAATCATGTTGCTGTTGGTTTTGGCCGAGAAACTGAAAAAAATAGCTGACCGTTAACTATGCCAAAATGTTACAACCTTTTTAATTGTCATCGAAATCGTTCCATAAACACGATTACGAGCAGTGAGATGTAACAATTATAGAGTGGTTATCTTCGAACTTCGCATTACTTTATTGTGACACCATAATTTGACGTGTCTTTTTCGTCGTCTTCGTAGATCGTGCGAAGTGGAGGAGTAAAAGCAGGAAAGCGGACCCTGGGCTCCCGAGAGGGATGCAACCGGGAACAACGCTCAGATGATGATGAATTTGACGTGTCTTCTTATAACATCCGAAGGCACCCGAGTATTATAAGTCAAAAGCTTTGATTTCGTGTGGTCAAGTTTATTTCGCAAATACCTGGTTGACGTATCACTGATTACGAGGTTTATTTTAATTATTCTAATTTATTTTTTGAATATTCAGGAAAATAAAGCTCTTTATGGCGAAGTAGGACCTAAAAACCACTATCCCTTTCCCACGCGCGCGCCGCGCGATGAATCTATCCCTTTTCTCTGAAATGGCCGTTTTAACTGTTTTATGTAGTTAAAAGACTCACATCTATTTTTTGTTTAAAAACCATCTGTACTACCTTATGGGATTTTATGTAAAGTTTATGAAAATAAAAATTTTGTACTCGATTTTTCTTTACAATCGCGGTAAAATTAAAAAAAGCTCAAAAAATTACGATTTTTTTAGGATTTTTTTTCTATCGAGGCAAATCACTCTAATCGTGTTTCGAAGTGTATGACAATACAAAGCATTTCTTCACCTTTACGACAGTAGGAATATCATACTATGGATTTTAGTGGTTGATACCCAAAAACTGTTTCTGAGACACCTCTATCGCACTTCTGGTCATACCACTTCGTCTTAAGAGGAAAGGGTACCGGGAGCTCTCTCCATACAAACGTAGTCGACTGTTTCCTCCCTGGATAATGACACTAGAGCAAATATTTATATTGCATAAAACTTATAACTGCCATGACCATGTTGTTTTGTTTTTGGGAGTATATTGGAGGAATCGATTTTCATATATAAGGCGCCCGGTATGAGAACAATCCGAGGGGTAAAACCTACTAACAAGTAACGAAAATCGGTCACGTTTTTGGTGCCACCTTTCTAATTTTTTACGTGTAATGTCTTATAAATTGATGGAACGCCTGCATTTACAAAAAAGTGTCTGTTTACACCGTCATATTCCGGTACCATGACGGCGTCATGTTCCGATACCATGACGGCGTCATGTTCCGATACCATGACGGCGTCATGTTCCGGTACCATGACGGCGTCATGTTCCGGTACCATGACGGCGTCATGTTCCGGTACCATGACGGCGTCATGTTCCGGTACCATGACGGCGTCATGTTCCGGTACCATGACGGCGTCATGTATTGCGTATGGTTAGATACTCGTACTTAAGGAGTAAACTCCAGTCGTGCGTCGGAGCTGACACACACACTTTTTTTTTTTAATTTTAGTTTTCTAAATCTTAAATTCTATAATAATTGGTAAATGAAAAAACAAGAACATAGGGGCATAGTCATGGCAGTTATAGGTTTTATGGCATAAAAATATTTGCTCTAGGGTCATTATCCAGGGAGGAAACAGTCGACTACGTTTGTATGGAGAAAGCACCGGTATTTGGTTCTTACTTGGTTACGTTTCATCTATGCAGCTAATTTACGATAGTTATTGGAACGGTACTAACTCTGAAATCTATGGGCAACTGTAAAACATTATATTGTTAGGTCAGGTCAGGTCAGGTCACATCTTCAATAAGGTCACCCAGAGACCTTGATAATTCTGTAAGTATTCAGCACTTCAAGCACGTTTTCGTTAAATAAATTGGAACATTATGAAACTGCAGCTCGTGATTGTTAGCCTAAACACAAGTCTAGTTACTTAGCTTGGGGTTAGATGGCGATTTGTTTGTTATACAATGTGTTTCAGTGAAGCGGTTCTAATACAAAAGGGGGTTGTTCTAGACGTCTAGGCTAACATTTGTTCCACGACTTTTGGAATTTCGAACATTTCGATCGAAGTTTTTGTATAACAGCAAATTTTTCAAGTAAAAATTCCGTCAGAAATTATCAAAAAAAATAATTTTCAAAAGTCGCACAACAAAAGTTGTTCGCCTAGACGTCTAGAACAACTCCCTTTCGTATTAAAACCCCTTCGCTGAAACACGTTATATATCCTACTAGCAAACCCGGCGAACTCCGTTTCGCCACCAGATTTTCCTGAATTTTCTTTGCTATAAACCTCACGGAGCCCGAGACCTTTCCAACGAATGCAAAACCGTGGAAATCGGTTCGTGCGTTCTGGAGTTATAACGTCAGGAAGGAAAACCCGACTTATTTTTATATAGTAGACTAGCGACCCGCTCCGGCTTCGCACGGCTATATTATGCATGTATTATACATATAAACCTTCCTCTTGAATCACTCTATCTATTAAAAAAAACCGCATCAAAATCCGTAGCGTAGTTTCAAAGATTTAAGCATACAAAGGGACATAGGGACAGAGAAAGCGACTTTGTTTTATACTATGTAGTGATAGTGATATCACGGGACTATTAAGCCCCGGACCTTTGGAAGAAATATGCGTGGGGCCGAAGCCAACACGTAGAGGCCCTTTACAATAATAATGAGGAGGTTAATGGCATTATTATTAAATGTTTCACTGGCACTGAAAAGGCCTGTTCTCAAACAAGAGTGTTTTTAGAGTTTCGTTCCTCAAAAGGTAAAAAAGGAACCCTTGTAAGATCACTCTCTTGTCCGCCTGTCCGTGTGTCACTAGCACCTGGTATATTTGTAGTCATTTATGACCAGCACCACCGATTTTCTCAGGAACGGGTGGACCTAGCAAGTTAAAATTCATACCATTTACTGAGGTCTATAGTCCCTAATAAGTGCATAAAAATCAAGGTCCTGACTCAACACGATAAAAAGATATGGGCAAATTTAGATTTTCACGAAAAATTGTAATTACCAAAATTTACCTTAATTTTTCAACTTTGTTTGGCTTTATGAAGATTGGAAATTATGTTCCTTACAAACAGTCGACGGGGAAAGGGTTCCGTACATTTAATATGGAAGCTTGGCATAAAAAAATTTTTTCGTAGAGCACTTTGACACATATACCTATCGATAGAGGGCATTACGACGAACTAACAAAGCCTTCACAACAAACCTCTATAACGTCTCGGAAACTGGATATTTGAAGGAACGTAATAATAAATAAATATTACAGGACATTCCACACATCGCCATCTAGCCCCAAGTTAAGTAACAAGACTTGTGTTATGGGTGCTAGACAACGGTTATACTACAAAAATACTTTTCTTTTCTTCTTTTCTTTCTAATACATAGAAACAACCAGACCACAGACAAATATCTAAGCATAAATATTTGTCTGATGCGGGAATCAAACCCGCAACCCTGTGTTTGGCAGTCCGGCGTGGTAACCATTGTGCTAACTCGTAATCACGTTCTTTTTCCGATTACGTTTAGATGTTTGACGTTTTAGATGTTTGGTGTCAAGGCATTATATTTTCGTCGTAATGCCTTCTATCAATAAGTATCGGTCACAAAGTGCAATACGGCATTTTAAGTTACTTTCTGTTTTGTACAAAGGTTGGGTGGGTGATTTTAGAAAGATTGAGTATTTTTAGCAACACGCTTTTATTTTGTTCCCACCATATTATGCTCTACGCAGCTTTTGCAAAATGTGCCATGTCTCCAATCTGTAACAAGGTTTAGGTAATTAATTTGAAAACAAACCAAGGAAACCGAGATGCGGTTTCCTTGGTCCATTTCGAAATTAATCGAAACGTTATGAAATCAAAAGCTCTCCTTTATTAGCCCCCTTAAGTCATTTAAATGGTCTTCGTTCTGCAAATGGTTTGCAATTGAATAGTGAAATAGGTTATGTAAGTACCAACGTTGGCTGTTTGAAGATTTCGAGAGCACTCACAACAATGTCAGAAAAGTTAATTTGATTTCCATCAAAGTCGTCGTTTTAATTTGTAAATCTAAAAAAAATCGTATAAAACAATCATAACATTATTAATCCGAAATTTCGTTTGTTTATTTGTTTGTTCCCTTAACGGTCAAACGACTGGACCGATTTGGATGAAAAACAGCTTAATGGTAGTTTAGGGAATTGAGAAGGACATAGAATACTTTTGATGCCAAAATTTCTGCAAGAGCGGGACTTACACGGCCGAAATCGCGGGGAGCAGCTAGTCACGTCATATATCTTTGTGATATTTTAGACCATTGGTCGAGATTCTTATAGTCAAATTCATTACTAGCCCCTCAATAGATAAGTAAAAAACAATTTGTTACCTAATGAAAACGATTTATTGATTTCTTTTTTCACACAAAGAACCCATAAAAATACAATGGAAACGATAGTATCTGAAATGATACAACGGAGGGTATTAGTTAGGGAGCTCAGCATATAATTTGGGTCACTATGTTGGTACCGTTAGTTTGGCATGATTTATTATTGTTGGAAGTAGCCCAAGTCGGTATTCGAATTTCTTTATGTCTTAGGTCCAGGAGAAGGAGGCCTTTAAAAACGGAAATCATTTGGTCCTGAATAAAAAGGAATAATTTGAATGAAAATAATCAAATTTTTTGCTCGAGTCTGTATTTTATTTGAGTTGCCTAGCCTGAGTCTATATTTCCTGCAGTATTTGATCAGAGGATTTTCAAGAGGCAATTGGACATTTTGGGATCTTAGAAGTTTTAACAACAGTCACTTTTTTGACCACTTTAATATTTTTCTCGTAAATAGCGTCACGCATTCACCTTTCTCTTGCGCACTGCTAAGAAGTGGAACTCCCTGTTTCCACAAAACTACAACCTTTTAGTTTTCAAGTCTAGAGTGAATAGGTACCTTTTAGGCGCGCATGCTACATCCTCGACCTCATCTTCGCTTCCCATCAGGTGAGATGAGATGAAACAAATTTAAAAAACAACGGAATAGTACCAACACTCATTATATAAGGAGCTCCCTAACTAGTATGGGTTTGCTTATCTGAGAAATAAAAGCCGGTGAATCCGAAGTTATTGATATTACGTAAATATTTGAAGGCTTCGAAGAACATCTTCATATTTTTATTTACAGAATCTAATTTACTTTCAAAAATGAACATACAAGAGAAAGTTATTGAGGTACATTTAACAATCATAATTTTGCTTTCTAATATTTTAGGGGTTCCGGTTTGCTCATACACGACCTGTCCTTGACCATTATGGTAGTGAGGCGTGGCCGATGCTTGAGCGTGAAGATGTTGCGCTGGATGTGTGGAGTGACGCGAAAGGATCGCGTCAGGAACTCTCGCCTCCGGGGCAGCCTTCATGTCCGAGACATTTCAGATAAATTGCAAGAATGTCGCCTACGCTGGTACGGTCACGGCTTGCGAAAACCGGCAAGTTACGTGGGGAACAAACATCTTGCCATGGTGCCTCCGTCAGATCGTGGCAGACTAGGTAGACCCAAGAAGTGCTGCCTTGACGTAGAGGGTGATATGCGTGCAAATGGCCTTACTAACCAAGATGCCGAAGATCGTGCGAAGTGGAGGCGTAAAAGTAGGAAAGCGGACCCCGGGCTCCCGAGAGGGATGCAACCGGAAACATCGCTCGGATGATGATGATGATCCTACACGTAGTCCCCGGGTGGCGCTAAAGGAGCCGACAAGCAAGCGGTGGTAGGCATTGGCCGGCGGCTTCTAACACCACTCCCTGGACAAAGTCATGGTGCCAAGTGACTCGTTGCGTTCCATGATGTTGTCCAGGCATGCCGTTATCCTTCTAGGCGAGCATGCTAACCTCCACCTCATCGTCGCTTCCTATCAGGTGCAATGTGTTCAAATGCGAGCCTATTTTGTATTTAAAAAATCATTTACTTATTTAGTAAAAATATAATATGAAATGGACAGCATTATCCTTCTACATGTATATGAAAATGACAACGAATTTATTTTCAGATCATAAATAGTGTCACTCTGAAATGTTTCGGTCAGTAATTAATTACCTACGAGTATTTAGGTAGGGAAAACCGCGCAAAAATGGTTTAGTTCATTAAATAATTACAAAATCAAAAGCTTTTTATCAAGGTAATTACAGCTAAGTAAGTACCAACTCACCTCGATACTAAGTTTACAAGAAAGCTTTAAATAAGCACCAAGAAAAAAAAATCTTCGTAACTTCAGAAACTGGATCTACGCAAGTAACAAGCTTTAATAAATATGAAAGTAACTCCAAACTTTTGATTAGCAAAGCATTTCCCAATTTGCAAGTTTCAGTCTGTATTTCTCAAGTTGATTCTATTTGTAAAGGAAACTCAGTTATTCTGAAGCATGAGGAGTGTAACTGAATAAGGCCAATTATTTGTGAATGGTTCACGGCATGTTCACGGCAATACAAAGGTTCGAACGAGGACGAATTCACTGTTTTTCGACCAAATAGAAAGCCCAAAAATAAAAGACGACACGTGTACAATTATTGTTGTTTTTATTATTAAACTATGAATGTTTTTTAAACTATTGCATAGCTTTTATCGCGGGCTTTGAGCGCGGCGACCGAATCAAGAAATTCCGTAACGAAAATAAAACCTAACAGCCCCCACTCCGCCTATTTTAATTCTCTTTTAACCATGTCTTGACAATAACACAAAAATATATCTGTGTTCGGAAGTTATGTGCAGACATACATTTCGGCAAATCATTTTTATGTATATAGATAGAGATAGACGGTAAGAGATCGAGAAGGAGTCCAATGCGCTGGACTGACCAGATTTGCACCACATGAATATCGCGCTTCATGTCGCTGAAAGCCGGAAAAGATGGCGCAACATTGTACGAGAGAAGTTAATTCCCTGATTGGTCACGAACCCCAGCATTGGGGAATCGACGCAAGGAGAAGATAGATAGATATAGGCTCGTATTTGACCTAATTTTACGTGACGAAAAGCGACAATGAAGTCGAAGACGTAACATGATAGCCAATCTATACATATAAAATGCTTTTTCCTGAACTACTGACTGACTGACGGTTCAACGCACAGCCTAAACCGCTGATCGTAGAGACCTGAAACTTGGAGGGTGTGTTCTTTGTATGACGTAGGCATCCGATAAGGATTTTGAAATCAACTCCTACACGGACGAAGCCGCGGGTAAAAGCTGGTAGATATCTATAATTCCCATAACAGCATAGTTTAAACTTTAAGGCCCTCTTCCAGTACCGTGTGTAGGTATTTTAACATTACCTCAGCCTCCGCGCACAAAGAAGTAGCGTGAAAGTGAGCCGCGCGCAACGACTCGCGTACGCGATCAAGCTACGCCACAGTGTAGGTGTAAACAGTGGGCACGCCACAGTGTAGGTAGGTGTCAACAGTAGGTTTTCGTTATCTAATTGGGCTCGATATATAAAATAATAAAACTAATGTGTAGCTGTAATAATGTACCTAATATTTTTATTGGAACGAAGTTCCCTATCGCGGGTTGACGCGGGGACCTAGCCGAGAAAAACATGTTACGCATTACAAAACCGTGAAACTGGAGCAACAATACAATATACAAACTTGTTACTAACCTTACCTCTTTATAATATTAGTATAGATTATTTGCGCTCACTCAATCGCGTCTAGTCACCATAACACAAGCCTAGCTGCTTAGACTGGAGCAATAATACAATATACAAACTTGTTACTAACCTTACCTCTTTATAATATTAGTATAGATTATTTGCGCTCAGTCAATCGCGTCTAGTCACCATAACACAAGCCTAGCTGCTTAGACTGGAACAATAATACAATATACAAACTTGTTACTAACCTTACCTCTTTATAATATTAGTATAGATTATTTGCGCTCACTCAATCGCGTCTAGTCACCATAACACAAGCCTAGCTGCTTAGACTGGAGCAATAATACAATAAGTATACAAACTTGTTACTAACCTTACCTCTTTATAATATTAGTATAGATTATTTGCGCTCAGTCAATCGCGTCTAGTCACCATAACACAAGCCTAGCTGCTTAGACTGGAGCAATAATACAATATACAAACTTGTTACTAACCTTACCTCTTTATAATATTAGTATAGATTATTTGCGCTCACTCAATCGCGTCTAGTCACCATAACACAAGCCTAGCTGCTTAGACTGGAGAAATAATACAATAAGTATACAAACTTGTTACTAACCTTACCTCTTTATAATATTAGTATAGATTATTTGCGCTCAGTCAATCGCGTCTAGTCACCATAACACAAGCCTAGCTGCTTAGACTGGAGCAATAATACAATATACAAACTTGTTACTAACCTTACCTCTTTATAATATTAGTATAGATTATTTGCGCTCACTCAATCGCGTCTAGTCACCATAACACAAGCCTAGCTGCTTAGACTGGAGCAACAATACAATATACAAACTTGTTACTAACCTTACCTCTTTATAATATTAGTATAGATTATTTGCGCTCACTCAATCGCGTCTAGTCACCATAACACAAGCCTAGCTGCTTAGACTGGAGCAACAATACAATGTACAAACTTGTTACTAACCTTACCTCTTTATAATATTAGTATATATTATTTGCGGGCACATAAGTTTGTAAATTATTATTTGCGGAAAAAAGTTTGTCATCCCTGCAAATGCAAGCTTCCGCGTGGGGTTCGCTCGAACGCAGCGTGCCGGCAAAAGTGGCATAGGTCTTACCTCGACGAGGCCCGGAGGCCGACTGCGAGGAACTGACGCGTGCTAACTGTTATATTTGATCGATTTGCAAAACATTTTGTACATTTTAGCATTATTATCCAAAAATATAGTTCCTAGAGGTCAAAACCTATCATTTGATTCAATTTTTAGAAACATACGTTAACTATTTTTGAATAAAAACCGATAAACGATCTAAAAATTCTCTGTTTTCTAACATTTTTTTTATCGAACAAAGTTGTTCATATCATGTTTTCAACCGAAATAAACAAAAATATGGTTTTTAAACTACAATATCTACTTATATCCAAATAACAAAAAAATAGTATTTGATTACTTAAAGTTGCTTAACACAAAGGTCGATTTGCGAACACATGGTCTTAAACTGTGCTTTTATGGCTGTAGGTTCGGTACGCTTAGGTTCTTTAAATTTAAAATTTTAAAGAACCTACAAGCTGTAATAGAAAAGCCAGGATAAAACCTATGATGAAAACCTGGCATATTCCTTTGAAACATCAAGTCCAAAACAGATAAGGTAAAACGCTTTGTGCAAACATTATTAGTTCAACGGTTTAAAAGTAGGATCTTTTGTAAGCCAACTGACAACAAAAGGCTAGGTATCCAAAGAAGACATAAATTAGACATGATAGGTCCGCTTTGTAATTTCCAAAGAGCTTCCTACTAAGAATTCAACCTCTAAATTACTGGCAACGACCCTAAGTTATACCTAATAGACTGAGTTTCCGTCCACCGCCAGACCTTCGTAATTTAAAAAAAGCTGTGAATTACTCAATGCATGCCTCCAACACAGTTAAGATCGATGTGCAATCATGAAGTTCAGACAATAGTGGCTTGGAGAGTTATCAGGTGGCAAAGCCAAGAACCGAACCTGTTAATTTTGCAAACAAAAATACGCCTATATTTTTGTACCAATCAATCTTGTTCTTTATCTTTCTAAAAATAAATCCCCAAAGTTTGTAAAATATTAATAATTTAATACTGTTAACCACTTTATATACACACCAATCGATTTTTCTTAGGAAAAATTTGGTAAGGTGAAAGAATACATCGTGATGAAACCAGCGGCTTAGTTGGCTTCAGATGTATTGGACGAGTCCTTTCCTCTGAATATGGTTAGCTAAGCTGAGAGGGTGGTACAGGTTCTGGGCCAGCCTATTCCATCTCATACATATCTTAGGCACTGCAGCGTCCTGAGTAGCATGGACATAAGCAGCTGGCGCTGTAAATCATCTATGGCCAATATTATCCACATGTGGAAAAGACAAAAACAGTCTAGTCTCTGGTCTCCAGCGAATACTCGAAGGTATTTAAAACTCGAACCACACTTGGATTTGCCTTGCATCTGCCTGTATTGTACCATTTGTAAGTACGTTACATTACCCACCCAGACCACCACCCAGACCCAGACGACCCAGTTGGCAGACAAGTATTTATGCTTAGATATTTGTCTGTGGTCTCATTGTTTATATGTTTTATCTATACATATAAAATGCTTTGTCGTGAAGGACTAACTGACGGATCAACGCACAGCCTTAGAGGATGTGTTCTTTGTATGACGTAGGCATCCGATAAGAAAGGATTTTGAAAAATTCGACTCCTACGGGGACGAAGTTGCGGGCAAAAGCTAGTTAGTATATATTTACAAAAGAAAGTATAAAAGCAGGATATCCGTTGTCTATCACCCATAACCCAAGTCTAGTTACTTAGCTTGGGGCTAGATGGCGATGTGTGGAATGTCCTGCAATATTTTTTTATTTTATTACGTTGAAATGCTCGAGGAAATGCTCTACTCACCTTAACGCTCCAGGGAAATAAAACTAAACACAAATAACTATAGGAATAATTTATATTAACACTTCCACGAGACAGTGGCTAGATAAAAAATATCTCTAGAGAAATGGTTTCATCAAGGCATAGAGCATAGGGATAGAGATCTATCTAGCGAGGTTTATTAGATTAGCTAATTAGATCACCAAGACAATATTGGTGGCGCATAACTAGAGGAAATAATTATCACTGCTAAAGAAATAATAAATCATTACATAGTATAAAACAAAGTCGCTTCCCGCTGTCTGTCCCTATGTATGCTTAGATCTTTAAAACTACGCAACGGATTTTGATGCGACGTTTTTAATAGATTTCTTCATCACTCTATCTGATAGAGTGATAAAAGAGGTTGTAGTATATAAAACAAAACTACCACGCGTACGAAGTCGCGGGCAACAGCTAGTCAATATATAAAAACGCGCAAGATATTTTATTCTACTAAAAAAATACTTTTAGCAAATTGTAGCAATAACATTTTTGAAGTGAAAACTTCTTTAGCGGCGTTGATTAGATACGATTAGAAACTTTTAAACTGCAATTATAAAGATGCTTCTTGTATTACAATAAGCAAAAAAAAACTAAATTAAAATCGGTTCATCCGTTCGGGAGCTACGATACCACTTGTGTGTGTGTCTTACACACACACACACACAGAGAGACACGTAAAACTTATAACATCCCGCGGTTTATGCATCGAGGGTTAAAAACCCAACCAATAAAATTATCTGGGGCCCTACCGCGATAAGTGCGTCGGCTTCAAACCTACGCGTCGGCTTATGCTGGCCCGCGTCCCACACTGGGCGGAATTTTGAGCCCGCCTTACATAGGATTTTTGAAAAAATAAGTTGTTTTATTCGTGTTTTAAGTATGCAGGATTGTCGGGGACATCAAAACATTCAAAAATAAGTAATTCTGGTTATGTTATTTTTTTAAAACACCACAAAATATGACATTGTTATTTTTTTTAATAACAACCGGAATCACTTATTTTTGAATGGTTTGATGTTCCCAAAAATCCTACATACTTAAAACACACGAAAATACAACCAAATTTTTCAAACTTTTTATGAAAGGCAGGCTCAAAATTCCCCCCAGTGTGAAGCGCGGGTTGGGATATCGACGTCGGCTTGAAGCCGACGCAATAAGCGCGGTTGGGCTCCTGTTTGCCTTCCGCACCTATGCCTGAATCCGTAAAGTTAAGCCGACGAATCGGGTTGTATGGACCCTTCGCTACTGCTGAGTAACAAGACTTTAATAGAGTAGACTTGTAAATAAGATCCAATTATATCTGAGAGCATTAAAACTCCAATTTATTTCTCGAAACAAGATACTGTCTTAGATGTTTTTTTTATCTATTAAAGATAATTACAGAAAATAAAGATATTACGAAGGCTGCTATTTTCTTAATAAAAAACCAGCTAAGTGCGAGTCGGACTGGCGCAAGGGTTCCGAACCAGGTTGTTGTAAAATATTTAGGTGGGGATCCAACAACAGAAATACATCTTTTTCTATATCTATAAAAATCAATGCCACTTTTCGTTGTAATTTTATAATTCAAGAACGGGCTCACCTATCCAACCCAAATGTTTAAGCTTTGTTCGGACTATTTATTAGATGGTTAATGTGAAGTTTGCACTAAATGGGTTGAGCGGTTCTTCATTTATCACATTTTTTGTAACAAATGTATTCAATAAATGGCGGATCATTTTGCTAATGGGGTATAGATATATATTTTTGTATATGGCAAAACAACTTTTAACTCTCTAGCTATCACGGTTCATAATATACATCCTGGTGACATACAGACGGACGGACGGTGGAGTCTAAGTAAAAGGGTCACGTTTTTACCATTCATAATATTCAATAACCATCATGAACATTTTTAAAACATTATAATCAGCCTATGGGATAATTTGATTAGCTACATCATCTTCCTCTCATTTTCTTAAACAACTAATCACTCCAAAATTAACAAACCAGTGCGTAGTCAAGTTAATTTCTCAGGTAATTTGCCTCTTAGTATAATTGGATAACGAAGTACGTAAACCAGGCTTGAGTTACCTTAAGAACTTTTGCCCTTTGAAATTCAATACTTTTGAACGGGAACAATGAACGGGACAAAGTGTTTTTGCACTCTCAATTTTCTAGAAAACTTTATATCCACTTAATAATCTATTGATGTTTTTAATGATTTTTAAAGTGGTCAAGTGCGAAGCAGACTAGCACGCCGAGGGTTCCGGAGTCTTCGATTTTTTACTTGAGGTACGGTCGGCAGCATAATTTCAGATCCACCGTAGAGTTCTAAAATGACTATTATTGGAATGTTTTAATTCTAAAAAATTTTGTTTGAAAAATTCATAAGGTCATTTATAAGGACTTTAAACTTTAAGGTGGACTTTAAACTTTAAGGAAAATATTCTTATAAAAGCCGTTTTGGTAATAAAAGCTCTACGGTGGGTCTGGAATTATGCTGCCGACTGTACCTACGAACCTATAAAAATTGTTCATGCCCGTCGATTCCCCTAAAGGATCCCCCACTTCCGACCTTGCACCTGTCAGGACTGTCGGGTCCCCAAGGCCGACGGCCGTTAATTTAAAATTAGATTCGAGCGCCTATTCTCTCCTATCTCCTATTCCTGATCTCCTATTCTCAACCAGGGAATTCGTCGGGAGTTGAACATTTAATGAATTTTTCAATCTCACAGTCCAAGGAAAACAACAAAAGACGATCGAAACTACCAATGACTAAACGGAATTCTAAAACAGGGCGTCATTAATTCGATCAATCACAAGCAGAATTCAGAATATCAAAGAATTTATTCAAGAGATTTTTGCAACCGAGTTACAAAAGAAAATAACAAAAGTTATGAAATAATAAATAGTAGAGCTAGAACAAAAGGTCTGTACTTTAACCGTTCAGTGGTAAAATGGAAATCCAAGCCTTTTCCTGACAGTAGGGCGGGGCGTTTCTATCAAAAACTGTACCAACTTACTACAAATAAGACAAAAACGGAACTGAGGTTTACATATTACAAAATTTTATGGGACACCTCTAAGGTATTTCCTTTCTAACACAAATAGAATCATCTCAATCGGTTGAGCCGTCTTCGAGTAATCGGAGATCATACATTCAAAAAATCGCTAATTGAAAACCTCCGTTCTTTAGTTTTTTCGTCGGTTAAAAACTGCCTGCATCCTAGAGTTTTAGCCGCGTAAATACCGCTCCTTTTAGATAATCGAAACAAGGCCAATGTGTCATTCTAGAGTTTCAGCTGTCTTCACGTTTTATTGCAATGGGTTCAGTTGTTTTTTTTTCACAAGTACCCTCAAACTTTTGTAGTTAAAACATTAATAGGGTTATGCCGTATTAAACCGATGATGACGTCTCAATGGATAGGTATAATTTTCTTAACTCGACCGAAACGATACTCCTAACTCAATCGACTGCAATTAATTTTTTTACGTATTTCACACGAAATATATTGTTTATTCAATCTAAAATGACAAAATAACCAAAAAGATCATAAAAATTAATATCAATTTATAATTTTATATTTTTATTCTAGTTAAATTATTTTATTTTATTGACATCTTTAAGACGAAAATTTTCCCGTTCAATATTTTTAATAAAAAACCTTTATAACGGTTCCAAGATCAATCACCGAATCCGACCGTAAGTCCACTGTCGTGACCAGAATCACAATACCTGCAAAATACGGCGACCTCTTATTTCCTATTAGAATATTTGACCCGACCTTTATAACTATTATCGTCTAAAGTACCGCAAATCTAATAAACTATTGAGAATAGTTCTTGTTGAATAGGTCTTGAGGCCGGTGGAATTCATTTAATTTTATAAACTATGTATTTGACTGATAACTATCGTTTGGCAAACATTTTAGATCTCTTGTGTTAGTATATAATGTGTTTTAATACGAAAGGGGGTTGTTCTAGACGTCTAGGCGAACAACTTTTGTAAAATTCGAACTGCTTTTTTCGATAATTCTGAGGGAATTTTACTTGAAAATCAGCTGTTTCATACAAAAACTTCGAACGAAATGTTCGAATTTCCAAAAGTCGTAGATCAAAAGTTGTTCACCTAGACGTCTAGAACAACCCCCTTTCGTATTAAAACCCCTTCGCTGAAACACATTGTATAAATCATCACTAAGTTATTAAATTTGTTTCAGTATTTCCAGATGTGTACAATTTAGGCGTTTAAAAGTCGCATTTCTTTGAAGCAAGCTCACTACACCACAAACTAAATCATCTACTAAACATTTTGTTTATCATAGCGGGTAATACTGCTTGGTCTATAATTCATAGTACCTAATATAATACCCGCGCAAGTCTAGATCCCGTGGGAATAACGGGATAAAAAGTATGTGGTCTCCAGCTATTTACATACCGCTAGTTTTATCGAAATTGATTAAGTCGTTTTTGCGTAAAGGAGTTACAAACATTGACACAAAGACATTTTCACATTTTTAATATTAATAGGATATTTTGACCATTTAGGAAAGCATTATTTAAGGTCTGCGTCTTCTTTTCTCCTCTGTTATACATCATCTCTTCGTTCAAATCCGTCTATCGCATATTCCGCCTCACACAGCATATTCATCTTTTCCTAAGTCGTCCTCTTACGTAAACGTAATTTAATCTCAGAATCTAAAATTCAAGTACGTAGTCTCCTAACACAAACATCAACAGCAAGACGTGATCTACACTCTACTGCGCACTGGATTACAGCTAAAACAAATGTCTCAAATACTGCCACTTCAACCTGTCCAAGTAACACTAAATGTAATTTATCTAGGAGCATGTAATTTGAAACTACGCCTCACGTAGGAAAATCTTTTTCATTTTAAGTTTCTGAAATGGGCAGTGTAGTCTGAAACGATATTGCTTCCTAGCTTCAATATTTTAGGTAAACCTGAATTTAATTATTCTTCTCGTGTACTAGTGTTCTAACCTAGTTTTCAGGATTGTTTTTAACTAGATCATAAGACTGCTAATGGGGAAAGCAGCTAGCGCCAACTGCGTACCGAGGCTTCCAAAGCACGGAAGATAAAGCATTTTCATATTAGTTTTTATTATTCATCAAAGTAATTGGTGAAAATTCACACTATTTTTTTTAAATAAGTACCTCTTTAAAGTACCATTAAAGCTGAATCAGTTATTTTCCATCCAAAGGTTGCCTGGAAGAAATCGCTTTCAGCGATAAGGCCGGCCATTTGTGCAACTTATACTTTCTAGCTATTACTTTGCTTTGTGTTTATCGTGTTCTGTTTCTTTTTGTGTTGTACAAATAAAGTTATCTATCTATCTATCTCTTTATCTATCGATAGAATCGATACTTAATATAAGAGGAGAATTTTCAATTTCAATTTAATTAAAGTTCACGTTTTATGATTTTCTTTCTACGCTTTTAAAGTTATTTTCTTCTCGGATGTTTGCAGGCGTTGCGACTTGGCTGTAATTAGCTGGATCTTACCTACTGTTTCAGCACACTCCGTGACCTTTACCAATCAGATTAGTGGAAACGGCCTTCATCGTCATAACTTCCTTATTATCTCACTAATAAATAATTGTTTTATAGATATTTTATAACTTTGTTGTTAGGAAAGTAAAGTGATAATCAATATTAATAGCAAATGATTTGAAGGACGTTTTAATTAAGCTTGACAAAATAATGAATAACTGAGACCCGCACGCGTTCCGCTTTGTCATTCTTTATTCACACCGCAAGGGAATGGAATCAGTTGCCGTCTGCCTTTCCTGACGTGTACAAATTGAGGGTGTTCAATTTACAAGTGAATAGGTATCTTTTAGTCAAACGTGCCACATCTTACTTCGACTGCATAGCCTACACTACACCTTAACAAGCCCTTACAAGTTTCAATTATTTTTAGTTTTAAGTGCATGTATGGCTTAATTCGAAAAGAGGTTAATGCGATTCTTAAATTCAACTATGACGGTACTTGACTGAGTGGCGTTATTGGTAAGCGCACATAAACGGTATTCAAGGGATGCGAGTTCGAGTCTCATCTCAGTTGCAATTTTTGAAGACGCAGTTTTCCTTGAAAAATGTTCCCTTACAAGTTTTCGCGAAAATGTAATTTTGCCAATATCTTTTTCTCGTGTTGACTCAGGGCCTTGAGTTTTATACACCAAATAGGGACTATAGACCTCAGTATCTGGTACGAATTTCAACTTGCTAAGTTCATCCATTTCTGAAAAAATCGGTGGTGACACACGGACAGACAGACAGACGGACGAACAAGAAAGTGATAAGGGTACCTTTTTAAAAAATGTTCCCTTACAAGTATTCGCGAAAATGTTATTTTGCCCATATCTTTTTCTCGTGTTGACTCAGGACCTTGAGTTTCATACACCATATAGGGACTATAGACCTCAGTATCTGGTATGAATTCCAACTTGCTAAGTCCACCCATTTCTGAGAAAATCGGCGGTGACAAACGGACAGACAGACAGTCGGACGGACAAGAAAGTGATAAGGGTTCCTTTTTTACCTTTTGAGGTAAAATAGGATAATTGACAATAATTGCCCACCGAGAAAAGTTTTTAAAGCCGTGTAATTTTTTTAGGTACAGTTAATTATAATTATAAATAAATATTTATCCTCTAAATAGGAAATTAATCACTTAGACTACTTACTCAGGTTAATCAATTTGTTTTTAAATTTACTTTGTGAGAGTTGGTGCCTGAGATAGTTACAAATTACTTATAGTATAGAATACAAGGTTTCTCCTATTTCATTTACCTATTAGCATATAAATAGCTATTTAAGTAAAAGTGAAGTGAGTGTCTTTTCTACCTACCTCCAAATAATATACATACAAAAAAAGAGACCACTAACTAAAACGTCTAAAATTGACACTATTCTACAGGTAGACATGTTATGCAAATAATCATTTTCCGAACCAGTGCTCTCGATGAACACGTCGAAAAATCAGAACAGATTCATTCCATCCCAAGTAATCCCAAGATAGTCGGATTTACAAAACTTTGTCGCCTTAATTTGATTCGTCAACTGTCAATGTCTTTCACCTCAACTACAAAATAGAAAAGGTATTTCTGAATAAATAACTAAAGTGAGACAGTAACTTTGGGAAATTCCTATTTCTAGTTTGGAAAGTAGGATACAAATATAAGACCTTATTTTGGGGTTTAATTTCATAAGGGACACTTATTTAGTAGACAGTTTTCTTTTATTCACGTGTATGTGCCTATATTATATACCTACCAAACTACATAAGTACCCCTAATATCGAAGAAAATGTACTAAAGATATTCTAAAAATAGCTCAAACAAAATACATAAAAGTAAAAGAACATTTATCTACGTTTCCATTTGTATTTACTGAATACGCCTAAACGAAAAAGATTAAATAGGATATTTTCGATAGAAATGAAACCCATCAAACACAAAGCAAAAATAAACCTACTAAAAAAGAAAACCTTTAGAGAATATTGATAAAAAGGCGGACGGACTAATAGACAGCCATCAACGTCAACCCAAAAAAACACAAACTCTAGACACAACTCCACATCATATGACTCAGAAACTAAGATACAAATTGAGAATAAAGTTTTATGAGATTCAAAGGTGAAAGCTTTTAGTTCAATAACTTACTAGTTACATTTCATAAAGATCGAAGGCGTGGTTGTCACCAGGGAGCGGACACAAACAGTGGCAACAACAAACAAGGGATATTTCCAACTTTGAGTTGCACTGATACACCGCTTACATAAGTTATCTACGAACTTTAAAGAAAAGCATATTTCGTTAAAGTAATCCTTTTGAATTGAACATCGAAACTTTGGTTGAAATTTTCTTTTAACTTATAAAATATTATGGATTGAGGATTTTGGACTTAGAAAGTTTTAATTATATCGATGACTTTATTTTTTTCAGAAACCAATTAGTAATGTGGTTTCAAAAGTCAATTAATTACTAATTAACTAAGCCTACGTTAAACGAACCAAAATTACTTTAACGATCAGGTGAGATTACTGGTCAAACACCGGCCAACCAATAACAAAAATATAAAAATATTTTACAGAGAAAAATCTCCCAAGTTTACTCAACCTACCTAATCCACCAATTTTCTACGAAAATGTTGATTTTGCTAGCGATTGCGAACACAAATCTCCGATTTCTCATTTTAGATTCGAACTAAATCTTGCGGAAACAAAAATGTCCTTGCACTAGACATTTTCAGGATATTACAAAATCTATCCACAATCATGTAACCTTATTCGGATCACGCAAGTTATCTACAGCGACATCGGAAACGGCGACAAATCTCGATGGCATTACATAACATATTCATTGAACCACGACGTGTTTCTGCAGTTATCTATTCGCTGTTATACTCGTAGGTAGGTTATTAGGTACATCAATAATTTTACATTTCACTTCATATCACTAAGAACGAACTAACTATTGGATCACTTAGGTTCGTTTGTGCGGGGAAGTACTGCGATCATACCTATTTAAAATGGCAACCATTTTAAAGGGAACCAGACTTGGAGAAAGGATATAGGAATATAAATCATCATGTCAGCCCATGCACGTCCACTGCTGGACATAGGCCTCCCCCATACGACGCCACAAACAGCGGTCCTGAGCCGCCTCCATCCACCGACTACCCACGACCGCTACAATGTCGTCGGTCCACCGGGCAGCTGGTCTCCCAACACTCCGTTTCGCGTTGCATCGCGGCCGCCACTCGAGAACCTTTACTCCCCAGCGGTTGTCAGTTCTGCGAGCTATATGACCTGCCCATTGCCACTTCAGCTTACTAATCCTGAGGGCTATGTCGGTGACTTTGGTTCTTCTACGGATTTCCGTATTTCGGATTCTATCACGTAGAGAAACTCCGAGCATAGCTCTCTCCATAGCCCGCTGAGCGACTCTGAGCTTTTGAACGAGGCCTATAGTCAGCGACCACGTCTCGGATCCGTATGTCATCACTGGTAACACACATTGGTTGAAAACCTTCGTCTTGAGGCTCTGTGGTATTTGTGACGAGAAGATATTGCGAAGCTTCCCGAACGCTGCCCAACCGAGTTGGATTCGTCGGCTGACCTCTTTATCGAAGTTGGATTTACCTAGTTGGACCATTTGGCCTAGGTAGATATAGTGATCAACAACTTCGATAACATCGTCTCCGATGTGAACAGGTATGGGTACGACATGGGCGTTCGACATGATCTTTGTCTTACCCATGTTCATTTTAAGACCCACCTGTCCGGAGACGGTGTTGAGGTCTCTCAGCATCCTGCTGAGGTCCTCCAGCGATTCTGCCATGATGACTATATCGTCGGCAAACCGAAGGTGAGTGATGTAATCGCCATTGATATTGATGCCATATCCGTTCCAGTCCAAGAGCTTAAATATATCCTCCAATGCAGAGGTGAACAGTTTCGGAGAGATAACGTCTCCCTGTCTCACCCCTTTTTGCAATGGGATCGGATTTGTGCTCTGGTTCTGAAGCCGGATAGACATAGTGGCGTTGCTATACAAACACTTCAGCACTTGGATATACCGGTAGTCGATTTGGCACCGCTGGAGGGACTGTAGCACTGCCCAGGTTTCGACTGAATCAAAGGCTTTCTCGTAGTCCACAAACGCAAGACATAACGGCCGATTATACTCCTCTGTCTTCTGTATAATCTGCCGGAGTGTATGAATGTGGTCTACGGTACTAAAGCCTTTTCGGAACCCGGCTTGTTCGGGAGGCTGGAAGTCGTCAAACCTTCGAGAAAGACGGTTGGTGATAACTCTCGAAAACAGCTTATAGACGTGGCTCAACAGTGAGATGGGCCTATAGTTCTTTAGAAGGGCTTTGTCACCCTTCTTATGGAACAGTACCACCACGCTCCTGTTCCACGCCTCTGGCGTTTGTCCCTCGAGAATGACGGAGTTGAACAGCCTCTGAAGGACTTTAAGTACCGGTGCTCCACCCGCCTTCAGAAGTTCTGTCGTTATTCCGTCATCCCCCGGTGCCTTATTGTTATTGAGCTGTTTGAGAGCCGTCCTTATCTCGTACAGGCTGACGTCCGGGATATCTTCGGTATAGTATCGGGTTAAACGGGCTCTTGCATCGCCCGCCGTGTTGTTTGCAGGGCATTGCAACGAGGTGTACAGCTGTCCATAAAACTTTTCAAGCTCTCTCAGGATCTCAGGCTTGGAGGATATGATGCTGCCGCTATCGGTCTTCAGCCTTGTCAACTGGTTTTGTCCAAAAGACAGATCTCTCGCGAACACTTTCGAGCCCTTGTTCCGCTCTATTGCGCTCACAATACAGTTAGTACTGTAGGAGCGCAAATCGCGTCGGATGGACTTCGAGATCTGTCTGTTGAGCACACCGTATCTTGACATATCTGCCGAAGACTGCAGCCTCATTTCACTTCTCTCTGCCATTAACTGCAGAGTGTGATCCGAGAGTCTCTGTGTTTTATTTCTGCGGCGGGTCTTAAAGAACTCCGATCCGACCGCTTGGACAGTTTCCACCAGCCCATTGTTCAACTCGTCCACTGTTGCGCATTCCGCGAGGCATTCAAAGCGGTTTTGTAGCTCCAACTGAAAGCTTTCGGGATTTTGTATTTGGACAGGATTTGGGCGTACCGTAGACTTTACCAGACGAGACCGTTCTAGCTTAACATTGATATTCAATGACGCTCTTACTAAGCGATGATCGCTGCCGGTTTTCACCCTGTTGATCACAGAGACGTCATTGAATATGTGCTTGTGGTTCGTCATGATAAAGTCTATCTCATGCTTAAAACCGCGTGGGCTCAGCCACGTCCATTTCCTGGACGACCGCTTCTCGAAAAAAGAGTTCATCGCGAAGAGTCCCTCTTTTTCCATGAAGTCGGCTAATCGCTGGCCCCTTTGGTCTCGCTGTCCAAATCCAAACTGGCCCACTCTCAGTTCGTCACCGCTCTTCTTGCCAAGCCGCGCATTGAAGTCCCCCATCACAACCGTGTAGTGTGTTTTCGAGGCATGCATGACACGTGCAATATCGTCGTACATGACCTCCACTTCATCGTCGGGGCGTTTCGAGTGTGGCGCGTATACCTGTATGACCTTCAGCGAATACCGGTTGGTGATTCTGAGTATAAGGTACGCCACCCTGCTCGAAACGCTCTCGATCTTAACAATGTTGTTGACGAGAGACTTGTGGACGAGAAACCCGATACCATGTTGGGACAGCTGGTCGCCCTCCCGGTGGTAGAACAAGTTGCCGGAATTAAGGGTGATCGTGTCCTCTCCCTCTCTTCGGACTTCTGATAACCCTATGATATCCCACTGCAACTTGTCCACCGCTTCTTCCAGCTCTATTATCATCTCGTCGGTCCTCAAAGTTCGCGCGTTGTATGTTACCAGGTGCAAGGGTCGTCGGTATTTAGTTTGGTAGCTCGATCTCTTCCGGAGATTCTTAGCACCCCCTGCCCCGCCGTTACCATGGCCGCTACCGTGACCAGGAATAGCGGAGCTGCCGGGGACTGGGGGCCGTTCTCTGCTTGCATCCGTCATGTAGGGGGGGTTTTGCCATAATCACCACGCTTGGCAGGCGGATTGGTGATCGCAGTTAGGTATTAAATACTCAGAAGGAAGCTGCTGCCCTTCCTCTGGTAGAATCCCTTAGTCGGCTTTTACGACATCCACGGGCTGAGTTGGAGGGGACGATATTCTTACGCCGCGACCCCACGGCCAATATATAAATAATAATGAATATTGCAGGATAAACGCACAGCGCCATTTCATCGAAGCAAATGTGTAATGCCGGATAACGGATAGACTACATAAATAATTTTCTATTGTAGCAGAAACAACCAGACCAGAAACAATTAACCTATAAATATTTGTTTAAGGCGGGAATCGAACCTACAACATTCTGCAAAAGAGACATGTGATTAAGAAAATACTGAAAACGACTAGAAATTTCACTTGGTGGTTTTAAAGTGGAATTTCAGATCGTTCAGTGTTTATTTCTTATTTACAAAACCAATGTTTTCGAAGTGTAGGTAATCAGTCTGATTAATGAGGTTTCCTCCTACACTTTAAGGTGAAAGGGTACCGGCGCTCTCTCCATACAAACTTAGTCGACTGTTTCCTCCCAGGATAATGACACTAGCGCAAATATTTTGTATAACTGCCATGACTATGCCCCTGTGTTTTGTTTTTTTTTTTCATTTTCTAATTATCATAGAAATTAAGATTTAAAAATAAAACATAGGGCATGGTCATTGGTCATGGCAGTTATAAGTTTTATGCAACAAAAATATTTGCTCTAGTGTCATCATCCAGGGAGAAAACAGTCGCCTACGTTTGTATGGAGAGAGCCCCCGGTACCCTTTCCTCTTAAGTTTCTTATTTTTTGAAACAACATTTTCACGCAGAAAATGAAAAATGGTCCACATTAGAGCTGCGACTCATTAGGTTCTCAGATTACTTGATATTACTCTCATTTAAGAGTGGCTGTGTTATTTAGTGTTTTAGGTTACGTCTCTAATAGAATTGTCTTCATTTTGTTTGAATAATTGTCTATGATTACGACGTTAATGGACTTTTGTAATTTAACAAAGTTACTTACATTTAAGTAAAAATTGCGATTATCATTAGACTAGATTATTTAAACCTCTGATACCTCTACAGCAATAATTATTTTTTCATAAGGTTTGCTTTACGAATACCTCTTGATTTAGTTTTGAGCTATTGCATAACTTTTATCGCGGGCTTTGAGCGCGGCGAGCGAATCAAGAAATTACGTAACGAAAATAAAATCTAACACCCCCCACTCCGCGTATCATGGTTCATGACATTCAGCCTGGTGGTAGTGACAAACAGACAGACAATTAAGTCTTATTAAAAGAGTCCCGTTTTAACCCTCTGGGTACGGAACCCTTAAAACACTTCATCAAGTTTCTTTCCCCGTTTTCCGTTCCAGAGAAGCTTCAGAGGTTTGGTGTGTAGGCTTTATTCGTTCGCTCTAATGCCCTCTAATCGTTAAGTGTGGATCTAAAAGTGCACTGTAGCATTTTGTATTACTATATCAGTTGTGTTCAAGTTTTTTTTAAACATTTTTTGAGAACGCCCTGCTGTGTGATAAAGTAGGTAATGATAATCCAGCCGTAACACAACAATTTCATTATATCGCCAGATTTACGTAGTGATTTCAACGGTCCGTTTTGTTACCTTATCTGTATATTTGCACAATTGTATTTATAGAACGTTATCGATACATTTATAACACTAATTGGAGGAGGTTATAGTTTATGTTTTTGTCTATGATATAACTAGGAATATAGTTTGTTGAATTGACGATCTTTGGGTCGACTATTGCTCTTTGCTCTATACACGCCTCTCCCCTTTGCTATCTAACCGACTTTAAAAACGGTTCGACGTTTAGCACCGCGCATTCTGAAAACACATCCATTGCACACATCCCAACTTTTTCAATGTGAATTAATGCTAGCTGACTTTGACTTCATATAGTATTTTAAGGACTACATCTTTTGTAAATTGACACAGCAGAGCTGTTTCCCTACTTACCGGGACCCTATTACTAAGACAGTTATGTGCTCTAATTGACATTGCTCTTACGGTGAAGGAAAACATCGTGATGAAACCCGCGGCTTAGTTGGCTCCAGAAGTATTGACAAGTTCTCTCATCTGGACATGGTCGAATAAGCTGAGAGGGTAAGTAGGTGCTGGGCAAGCCTACTCCATCCTCACGCAAAAAGGACCCAATTAGAAAGGGTCCAATGGTGGAAAACAGCCTGTATACAAGTACGGTTATAGCCAGACCTATACAGTCAGTAAACCAGTGAATAATAAACAAGAATTTTAATAAGTACCTAGATGTTTCTGTATTCGTTATGTAATAAAAGAAGTAATTTTATCGTGATAATTATTTAATAAACTTAATAAAATAAATAAAATAAAATAAATTTAATAAACTGTGAGTGTAGTAGGTGCTGGGCAAGCCTACTCCATCCTCACGCAAAAAGGACCCAATTAGAAAGGGTCCAATGGCGGAAAACAGCCTGTATACAAGTACGGTTATAGCCAGACCTATACAGTCAGTAAACCAGTGAATAATAAACAAGAATTTTAATAAGTACCTAGATGTTTCTGTATTCGTTATGTAATAAAAGAAGTAATTTTATCGTGATAATTATTTAATAAACCCTCCGACGGTGTTTCCTTAAAAAATTAAAAAATATTGCGGTCGCTCGCTCCCTCTTCCGACCGCCTATAAAAAATTAAAAATACCTACGTATCGCAACGTTAGGTCAAATATGAGCTGATCAAATCGAACAAGGACCGGTTGATTTGAGGTGGGATCCAAGAGATTTTGGTAAGCACAACGAGGCTTGAAAAGGGTACAATTACTGGAGAAATAAGTTTTCTCTAAGTTATAAAAAAGATAGTACAACTATCTTTTTTATAACTTAGAGAAAACCAACACATTATACTAAAAGCCAAGTAGATTTCTTTGATTTGTGACGACGTTTTATAAAATATCTTGACCGCGACTTCGTATGCGTAGTACTATATTGCTTTATATACTAAAACCTTATTCGAGAACCACTCTATCTATTGGTGAAAACAGCATGAAAATCAGTGTCGTACTTTTTGAGACATACGCGGCGGAGGACTTTGTTATATAATATAGTGATAATGCTTTTTAAAAAAACCTACAGGATCAGAACTAACTTTCGTGAAAGTCAAACGCTTTTACCGAATCCAGGCTTTTCCGGGCTTTTATTTAGAAGAATAAAAGTAAATAAGTTAACAATTTTCTCGCCATATTGGTTGGTCTATTGTACGTGAAAAATATGCTATATCATTCGGCCACTAATGCCCCTTGGGATGTTCGAAGGCTCCTCCGACTTGCGGATTAGGAACATGAACCTTTTGAGATAAAGTTTATTATGAACTAGCTGCAATCCGCGATTTCACCCGTGCAGTCTTAATTCCTGAAATTATTAGGATAAAAGTAGCCTGTAAAAGTGGTCCAGCTATTTCAGTATGAAACAACTCAATCGGCTTAGAAATATTTTCGTAATTGAAAACAGAAGATGAACAAAAAAGTGATCTTATAAGTGTTCCTTTTTACCTTTTGAGGTACGGAAGCCTAAAACGGACCTTGAATAGCCAGACAGAGCCAGTTTTAGTAAAATTATGACAGAATAAGATATTCAACGTTCTTCTTCAGGAAAAATGTAAGCTAAATCGATACGGCCTTCGATGTATGCAACCCTTACGGCAGTTCAAGACAAAAGAGCATTAATTTCCTATTTATTTCGAAACCTAATAGCTGACTACCACGCAGCAGGTTTGGTCTAACGAAATATCGTCTTTGAAATAAACAAAGTGTTTTGGAGATTGAAGGACTGTCCGCAAGCTCGAAAATTGTTTTTGCAGTAGGCAGGTGTAATTTTACCTAGCATCGCATCACGGAAGATTGTGACAGCATTCCCGCGCCCCTGGACCGGGCGGTGGTATAATGTAGGCACAGGAGTTTTGAAGTACACACGAAGGAAGCTAATAACAGTACACCGGTTATTGGCTTCCTTCATCATCCCTCGTTATGGCGTAATAGGTAAAACTATTTAACTATTACTACTTTTTTTTAAAGTTCAACTATTTATGGTCCTTTTTGTCATTTAGATTATGTGAAATAAAGTGTGTTGTATCTATCTATAATATGCTTCAAAAGCTTCAAATATACAATAGGTCTGCAGCTCTAGGTCTCAGTTGAACCGCCCTGCTATTATTTCTTATGAAATCAACAAAGACTTCACCTACCTTTTCGGTGACAGCCAAACCCCCATACTCTTCGGGCTGGAGACAATCGCCCTTCAGCCAACTTGCCAGCCTCCCCAGCTCTCCCAGCATGTTAGAAGGAGATAGGGAACTCAAAGCCATCTTCGAAACTTTTTAAACTATCCTCGTTATCACAAAAGTTACGATATTTCAAGAAGTTTTCAAAAACAGTTGAAGTAAGCTACATTTCCGAGAAATTAGGAAAATATTTGTTTATTAATGAAAAGTTATGATATGATATGTTAATTTATTGTTTTATTTATTTATTGTTTTGTAATAAATATTATTTACTCGTCTTATACCGTCTTACTTTCTCAGAGGCGTAAAAGCGACTGATAACAGTTCGGGACTACGACTCTACCCTTAAAATTTCACATCAAAAGTTGCGCTAAATTAACACTGCGAATTCGACTCTATATCTTTGCGTTACGGCGATTTTTCGAACAATCAGAAACGAGAACTGTCGGAGCATGCGCGCGGGAATGAAAGGACAATATAGATCATAAGTACAACAGAAAGAGGTAGTTAGATTTTGCTCTATTTACATGTAGAATCCCGATTCGGAAACACATGAGGATGCTAGGGCACAATGACGTCAGAGGGTAGTCGCCGCTCTTATTACAAAGTTGTAAAGTTCAAATTATGTAAACTAAATGCTAGAAACCAACGTCATAATATTCATTCATGTAAGCATTCTCAGAAACCTAATTTCAACAAGAATAAAATAATTTTAATTTATGACTTGCTGCACCATACTGTTTTATCTGTGTAATTTCCAATCATGTAGGATGAATAGTAACTGCAGGATACATTCTGTTTCACATGCCGGGTGGACAAAACAACAGAATTCCAGTTGTTTTTCATTGATGAATCAAATATGCCACAATCCACCTAGGAAATATAGCTATCTAATGGTGTAGACAAGATTTCGGGTTCAGGAAGCTAAAAACGTTAGAAGAATGTGCCACAGGAAGTAAGTATGTTTATTTTTACAAACCATAATAAACAGATAAGTGTAATGCATAGAAATTAGAAACTCCTTACAAAAAGACCAGTTAACCCTACTGAGCAAAGTTTCAAAAATTTTGGTCAATAAAATGGCAGCTTTTGATAATGTTGCGGATTTTGTAACTCCTTTATTTTCAACATTTGACATCACAAAAACTTAGATGAATCCTAAGATTTATTCTTCATTGTGCATAACAAACAGGTTTAATTATAGCCAAAACTTTGTAAGTAAAGTAGGTATGTCACTTAGATTGATATACTTTTTCTAAGTTCATATTATTATAATTTATTCAACCAAGAAACTTTACTTTTAATTTTGGAATAACTAAATTACAATCTACATATTATTATATATTAAAAAAGTCACGCTTGTTACATCATTTATAACTCGAGAAAGTCTGGACCAATTGAGATGAGACTTAGTATGTAGATAGCTGAAGTCCTAGAATACCATATTGGCCTTATAATATTTCCATGGGACTTATACAGGTGAACCACAGGGCTCAGCTAGTCTATATCTAATATTATAAAGAGCATAGATTTTATTGTATTTTTGTTTGTAATAAATAGGCTCCGAAACAACTGGAATGATTTTGATGAAACTTGGTATGAGGATTTATCAATTCATTAGGAGTAACATAGGCTACTTTTTATCCTGATATTCCCACGAGATTGGGAGTTACACCGCGATACACTGCTAGGGGTTAATATAAATTACTCAAACAACTTAGGTTTTGTAAGATTGACTAAGATAGAATTTCCAATGAGATTCTAGAGACAGGTTAAAGTTTATAAATTAAATAATAAAGAAGAGGTATGTTGTGTTATTTTAAGAATAATATCAGCTAAAGATTAAATGTATTTGTATGATAACTGTACCAAATGACTCATTGATAGAAGACAATGGGTTCATTGTATTTAGGCACACATTTTTGATGATGTGGTTCTTTTTTAGATCATTATAAAGGCATAACATATAGTAAGTACCTACAGGTGTTATTTAACATTAGTATATATAATTATTGTAAAATATGTTAATGACGTTGATTTGTTTATGTGGTACAGGTGATATGATAAGACAACCACCAATATGGAGTCTTGAACCTGCTAGAGAATGTAGAACTTTTTCTATGATTTTAGTGTACCATGTCGGTACCAACATCAAGCTAGATAAAGAAGAGACATATAATGCACTTACCTTAGGCGTTTTGATGATATCCATGGTAATTCTTGTGAAAAAATCGATACTACAATCACTGATTGTAAAGTTTTCGTAGTAGGTAGAATAAAAACACAATTATTCACTTAAATTAAGATTTTTAGAATTAGCCAAACCATAGCACGGGTATAGAGCAATAGCTTGAAAATGAAAATCAGAAAATAAAATTGATTTTAACTTTACGAAACACTTGCAAAACACGAAACAAACAAAAATTCCCTGAAAAACTGAATGAACAAGACAATGACGTTAATTTAAATTCTGACACTGACGGCTTAAAATAATGACATTGAGGTAATTGCCACATCATCGCTTTACTTTCTAGAGTTAGCGTTCAATATGCTCACAGGGTCGATTATTGAGCTAAGTTTGAAAACTAAATAAAATAAAAGCTTTTAAAAAAACAAACCATTCTCTTTTTATTAAAAGAAATTAGCAAAAAACGGAAGACCAAACACGTCACCACTTTAACTTTAGTGCCTCTCCACAGGCTATTATGAATTTATGGAATGCTTCTCATTACCGCCACAACAAAATCGATTTCATGTGCGTTCACTTTAATTTTAGCTCTGTCTGCCACTGTCAATCATGTCATTGCTGTCATTTAAGAACCAAAACGTCAGTCATTATTTGGACGCATTTTGTGTTGGTTGGTTATTCGGATTTAATTATTTTAACAATTATTTGTAATCAATAATCATTATTCCATTCGCTATTATTGCAAAAACGATGGCGACAACTGTACCTACCGATAGAAATGAAGAACGACGTCGCAGGGTACGTATTACTCTTCAAAAACATTTCTCAAAGTGATTCATCCTATTGCGTTTTTCTCTGCAAAACATTAACGAAATATGCTAATTCTTTATTATTTTGAACATTATTTAATCCAGTTTGATCGCTTTATGATCTTGTTGATATTCTGTAGCAAACCAAGACGTTATGAATCTTATTTAAAAATCTTAGAAGAAAATTCCAGAGTAAGTAGGTACCTAGTAGGTATTTAGAGATTTTCATTGTTTTGAATAGTTTACTGGGTTGTGTTGTCTGAAGACAAAGGGAAGGTGGGTTGCCGGACAATTATATAATATTCTAAGGTCCTAGACTCATTCGTTTTGAATTTGCTTCCAAGTACAGACTTTTTGTCCTCTCTTCCTTTAATTTAGGTAAAACGCGTCGCTCCGCGGCATAATAAATGTATAGGTAGGTATGTATTCTTTCCTCAACATTTAAATAGGTAGGTAGGTACTTAGCAGACTAACTACGCCCTGTAGTTCAACTCGTATAAGTTTCGATCCTGTGGGAATATTAAAAAAGTGGCCAATATTTTAATCTAGGTCTCCAACTATCTATATACCTAGTTTTATAGCAATCGGTGTGACTTTTTGCATAAGGGAGTAGCTAACAAACATACCTACATAAACTTCCACATTCGTAATATTACATTGAAATTTCATAGGTAATTGGTGTAGGTATAATGTTAGCTGTCCTACATATTTAATTACTTCACTAATGTAATAAGAAATTAATTAACAAAAGTCTTGAAATCAATAGTTTGATGTCTCTTTCTATCATGTTTGGAATATGGATGGTAGATGGTCAAAACACTTAGACTACTACTTTTTTAACACTAATTTGTCGCTTATATCTACCTACTGATTAGTAATCTCTGGGCGAAGACCTGCCTGTAACACAGAACGCTGCAAGTTTGATTCCCGAACAAATATTTGACCAAATATTTTTGTATATTCTACAGCAATCTACAACATTATTTGTTCTTTGTGTTTTTGTATGTATGATTATTATATATTTATTTACCCCTATTTAACCGAGATTCACAGACAAGAATAATAGAATATTGGCCTTTACATCTTAGATTTAAGTATACAGAGCGCCAGCAATGTAGTGCCTGGGACATGACGTATTAGATGGAGATCATATACGACCTCCACAGCTTACCATGTCCAGAAAAAAGAACTTGTTAATTTAGCTGGGGCACAAAAATCTAACTTCTAAAAGCCAATGCAATCACAAGATACTTCCGTTTATTTTATTTTATTATAAATATATGTTTGTACAGGTGCTCCTGGGACCTCTGCCAGCTGGATTCCTCCGAACTGATGGCACACCAGACACTGTCGACACCGACTACCAAGCAGCACTAGCTCTTCAGCAGCAACTTTGTGGGGCTCAAGTAAGTTTGTACTTTATAGATAGGTGCAGGTAGCAAGCACTCTCACAACTTGGACATAATGGATGGCCCACTACGCAGAGAATGCATGGAGGCTAAAGAAGCGACCAGCATGTGCTGCTAGATTGCAAGGTACTAGACTCAGGACAATAGGTGACATCAATAGCCTTCCAAAAAATTTTGAGAAACTACATCTATTGGCAAAATTTATGGGCTGGCTAGGCTGGTTCTCCCCCTGACAAGTGGAACCTCACGCAATAGGGAACCCAACTAAAGATTTCTAAATGCGGAAAACAGCCTGTATACAAGTACAAGAAGCTGCAGGTAAATGTGCAACGTTTGACGACTATGATGTGGAAAATTGTTTAGTCATAACTATTTATTTTTCCGTGAATTTGTATGGATAGGTATAAGATTTCAAAATCCTTTCTTAGCAGATGTCTACGTTATAACGAAATTCTAAATATTTTATTTATTTGGAATCATACAATTTGCATGTAATCACTTTGAAATGTCTTAAAAACTAAGGTATCTATATTCCAAATTTTAACCCAATCTGTCCGTCCGTCCGGTTTGAGCGGTGCAGTCAGTCAGTCAGGACTTTCAATTTTATATTTATAGGTATAGCTAACTACTGGTCGTAAATGACTAATTAAGTACAACTATATTTGGCCTTTTTATCGTTCTTAGTAATTGTAACACAATATTATTAACAGTTTGAACTCATGAATTCAATGTCAAAATATTGATCAGAAATCAGATTAGAATCATAATTAATTATCATTCAATTATGGGTAAGTACTTAGGTCCTATTTGCGTGAGGATGGTCTAGGCTTGGCCTATACTACCCTTTCAGCTTAGTCGACCGTGTTCAGAGGAAAGAACTCTTCCAAAGGCTAGAGTTAACTTTAATACTACATCAATTTTTGGTAATAAAAATCCATTAGTGCATTGCCGGCCGGGATTCGAACCCTCGACCTTCGGAATGAAAGTCGAAGTATCTACCACTAGGCCAACACAGCTCTTGAAGTAGTCTTTGTCAAACATGCACACCCGACGTTTATCAAAGACCTACTTATAATTAGGGTTCCGTAGCCAAAGGATAAAAACGGGACCCTTTTACTAAGACTCCATTGCCCGTCAGTCTGTCACCAAACTGTATCTCATGAACTGTGGTAGCTAGACAATTGAAAATTTTATAGATGACTAGCTTTCCCGGCAAACCTTATTTGCCATTAAAAAAAAAGAACCGGGGTGATTTGTGAATCTAAACCATCCAGGGCGCCACTCAAATGCATACAAATTGGTCCAGCCGTTTAGGAGGAGCTCAGTGATATACACACGTACAGTAGAATTATATATAAAACTAGCTTTTGCCCGCGACTTTGTCCGCGTGGAAGTCTAAAATGGTTCTAATAGTTTTTTAGATTAGACCAAGGAAACACTTTGTCCCATGCAATCTTTCCCCCCCTATTTCACCCCCTAATGGGTAGAATTTCGAAAAATCCTTTCTTATCAGATGCCTACCTCATACAAAGAACACACCCTCAAAGTTTCAGGTCTCTACGATCAGCGGTTTTGGCTGTGAGTTGATCCGTCAGTCAGTCAGTCAATCAAGACAAAGCATTTTATATCTATCTATATCTATATATATAAATGAAAGTCGTGTTAGTTACACCATTTATAACTCGGGAACGGCTAAACCGATTTGGCTGAAAATTGGTGGGGAGGTAGCTTACAATTAGAAGACGGACATAGGATATTTTTTTCGATATTCCCACGGGATCGGGACTTACGCAGGTGAAACCGCGGGGCACAGCTAGTCTATATATATAAATGAATTGCTGTTCGTTAGTCTCACTAAAACTCGAGAACGGCTCAACGGATTTATCTTATCTTAGTCTTGAAATGTTCGTGGAGGTCTAGGAAAGGTTTAAAAGGCGAGAAAAAATCCAATAATTTCCGGGAAAACCCTAAAAACAGCCCTTTTCTATTTACCATACAAACGTTTTCTAGAGTCAATTCCTACGGGATCGGGACTTACGCGGGTGAAACCGCGGGGCGCAGCTAGTTTATAGATAAAGATGTATTTCTGTTGCTGATATAACAACTAAAAACAGAATATAATAGAACGGAACCCTTCATGTGATGTCCGATTCGCACTTGGCGTGTTTCTTATCATATCCTATATACCTTAATACATTAGTCGTTATCAGTCAAACCTGATAGACAAAATAATAATATGATTCATTCTATAGTTTGTATTGGAAGTGAAGAGTGCAATGTCTTTAATATACCCGGGCATTACAATTACGCGGGTCAATCCCGCACCAGTGAGGGCAGTAAGTAATTTCATGTTATGTAAAAAGAAAAGTATATAAGTAGTATATTATATCCGTTGTCTAGCACCCCTAACACAAGTCTAGTTACTTAGCATGGCGATGCGTAGAATGTCCTGCAATATTTTTTATGTACGGTCAGAGTCAGAATTGTAGACCCACCGCACCGTAGACTTCTGAAATTACTATTTGAATGTGTTTTTTTCTTATAATCCTACTATTATTATAAATGTGAAAATTTCTGTGTGCGTGCGTGTGTGTGTTTGTTACTCTTTCACGCAAAATCTACTGGACCGATTGCGATAAAACTCGGTATCTAGATAGCTGGAGACATGGATTAACACATAGGCTACTTTGTATCCCGATATTCCCACGGGATCGGAACTTACGCGGATGAAATTAGATACTAGCTGCGTAAATTCATGGGTTGAACTTTTACTTAAACTTGAGTAATACCATAGCATGAAATTTATTGGGGATTTCTTTATGCTACTTTTTACCATGGGATCGAGACTTACGCGGGTAAAACCGCGGGGCGCATCTACTAAAATTAAATATAAATATTGCAGGGCATTCCACTCATCGCCATCTAGCCCCAAGCTAAGTAACTAGACTTGTGTTACGGGTACTAGACAACGCATATACTACTTATATACTTTTCTTTTGTAAATATATACTTATAATACATAGAAACAACCAGACCACCGAAAAACATCTAAGCATAAATACTTGTCTGAGGCGGGAATCGAACCCGCAACCCTGTGTTTTCGAGTCCGGCATGGTCACATGCTTAATTTATGTTAGTAACAGTAAATTAAGTTTTTCTAGTATAATTGTTACGCGTTAATGTGTCACCGATATTATGGTAGGTATTTTATTAACCAAATACTAATAATAATCTACTATATAAAAATAAGTCGGGTTTTCCTTCCTGAAGCTATAACTCCAGAACGCACGAACCGATTTCCACGGTTTTGCATTCGTTTTAAAGGTCTCGGGCTCCGTGAGGTTTATAGCAAAGAAAATTCAGGAAAATCTGGTGGCGAAACGGAGTTCGCCTGGTTTTATTATTTTATTACTATACTAGCTGCGCCCCACGGTTTCAAACCTTTTCCAGGCAATAACAAACATAACAAAAAAATGCGAAATCGGTCCAGCCTTTCAGGCTTGATGCGATGACAAAGGAAAATAGGGATTCATTTAGACTACTAAACCGATTTTGATGTAACTTGTTGTGAGCATACACCCAGACGACCCAGTTGGCACAATGGTTACCACGCTGGACTGCCAAACACAGGGTTGCGGGTTCGATTCCCGCCTCAGACAAATATTTGTGCTTATATATTTGTCTGTGGTCTGGTTGTTTCTATGTATTATAAGTATATATTTACAAAAGAAAAGTATATAAGTAGTATATCCGTTGTCTAGCACCCATACCACAAGTCTAGTTACTTAGCTTGGGGCTAGATGGCGATGTGTGGAATGTCCTGCAATATTTATTTATTATTTACATTAAATACTCAGGAGTAACATAGGCTACTTTATCTCGATATTTCCATGGGATTGGGACTTGCACGGTGCATCTTGTGAAATTGAGCATTTTGGAAATCGGACATTTTAAGAATTTGTTAATTTGGGAATTAGACATTTTAGGAATCGAATATAATATTATTAATCTGCAACAAAAATAAAATATTTTTTCAAAGTTAATTACTTGTTAATTATTATTAAGTTTCAAAGCAACAGCTAAACTAAACTAATAAATTGATGCAAATCGAACCCCAACTCAGCAATACGCTAGCCTTTAGCTGTATACATTTCTGAGGGTCTCCAGTCCTAACATTTTAATTATCCATTTGAAACAGTAAATAACGCCTAATATTTATGCAAACAAACCTATTATTAACTACAAAATAACGTTAATACTAACTAATTTGCATTTTAAACACTCATATTTGAATTAAAAAAACTGTAAAGAATGCCGTATCGTGTATTGCTGGTATTAGAGTAATAATACTTTATAATAGGCAACTTACTAAAATATTTTTAAAATTGTTAGTCTTAAAAGCATTGCGCAGTGTACGGAAGACCGGGAAAGTCGAAAATTTGCTGTTCTGCTCAAATATGGATGGTCAACTAGACATCAAAAGCGAAAAAACTCCTAAAAGCCACTTCGGTTTAGTTTTGGTACCTAGCACCAAAGTTTCGCTGTTTTTTGCGTTTTCGAAAAAATAGTACTTCTTTCAACACGTTTACACGTTAAAAAAATCGGCCTAAGGTTCCGTACCATGTTGTATGGGAGTCCCACTTATTTCTTTCCTGTTTTTAGTATTTGTTGTTATACGGCAACAGAAATACCTACATAGTATGTGAAAATGTCAACTCTCTAGCTATCACGGTTCATGATATACAGTCTGGTGACATACAGACGGGCGGAACGGACGGACAGTGAAGTCTTAGTAATAGGGTCCCGTTTTTATCCTTCGGATCCTATTATGTTCCCAGGTACCACCTGCCGGACCTCCGCTGACAGCCCGCCTCAGCGTCACAATAGCTCAGGCTAAGCTGGTCAAAAACTACGGCCTCACCCGTATGGACCCATACGTCCGTGTGCGAGTCGGGCATTGCATATACGAGACCCACACTGATCCCAGTGGTGGGAAGACACCGAGGTGGAATAAAGTTATACATTGGTAAGTAGCACATTGACGGCCTGCGCCGAAGAAGGTCACAGGTTCGGTTTCCATCGTCAAACAAGTATGTGTGTGTTGTAGTCTATGTGTTTTTATATGTATGTATTTACAAAAACTACGGCCTCACCCGTATGAACCCATACGTCCGTGTGGGAGTAGAACCCTGCATATTATGAAACCCACACTGATCCCAGTAGTGGGAAGACACCGAGGTGGAATAAAGTTATACATTGGTAAGTAGCACATTGACGGCCTGCGCCGAAGATGGTTACAGGTTCGATATCCACCGTCAATCAAGTATGTGTGTCAACACACACACATACTTGATTGACGGTGGATATCTATATGTTTTATATGTATGTATTTACCAAAACTCACCCGTATGAACCCATACGTCCGTGTGGGAGTAGGACCCTGCATATTATGAAACCCACACTGATCCCAGTGGTAGGAAGACTCCGTACCATTATATTCTGTTTTTAGTATTTGTTATAGCGGCAACAGAAATACATTATCTGTCTAGCTACCAACGGTTCTTGAGATACAGCCTGGTGACAGACGGACAGTGGAGTCTTAATAAAAGGATCCCGTTTTTGCTTTTTGGTACGGAACCCTAAAAAGTATATAAACTCTATCCGGGTCATAAACCTAGCCTAGTTACTTAGATTGTCGGCAGATGGCGCTGTGTGTAATGTCCTGAAATATCACATTTATATTGTTTTTTTTTTCTAGCTTACTCCCACCGGGTGTAAACTCAATGTACCTCGAGATTTTCGACGAGTGCTCGTTCACAATGGACGAACTTATAGCCTGGGCCCATATTTCCATACCGCCAGCTGTATTGAACGTAAGTGTTGATCCCGTGGGAATATCGGCATAAAAAGTAGCTTATGTTACTCCCAAGGCATCATAACAATTGTATTGATTCGCTTCATTATCCATATTACATTATGTTGTACAGATAAATACATTAAATAAAAAAAAAACAGGAATAATTAGGAATCATTAGATCCTCGTACCTGCATAATATACTACTCCTTAGGAATCAATATACGAGACCAAGTTTTATCATAATCGGTCCTACGGTTTTAGAACCAAAATCCATAAAAGCAAATCTGACCAGCACTGCAGATGCTGAGGCTTTACCCATTCAGGCAACACACGACTTCTCAGATACTTTTTATTTTTATTGTCTGTTTTTTGTAATTTCTTTTATTTGTAACTATCTCTTACTGTTTCTTATTTGTGTCTATAGTATGTCGTGTGTTTGTTCGAAGATATTATATTCTATTCTATTCTATTCTATCATTTCTGAAAAACAATGTTTGTATGGAATAACGTGATTCCTTAGTCCATTCTACTAATTCTACGCGGAAGAAGTCGCGGGCAAATGCTAGTTATTTCATTACCTGGTAGACAGATGGCGCTGCTTAGAAAATGTATGAATCGACCTAATATAGGTCGATCTGCCAGTTCACTGGCATTCTTTTACATAACTACCTATTTTTTTCGACGACGACGACGGTGTGGTATAAGTTTGACGTGTATCTGTGTGTGTCTGTCTTCCGAACGTATGAACCGATTTTGATTTTGTTTCTTTTATTGGAAGAATAAAAATCGGGGACTTATTAATTTTAAAGATATATTTGATGTCATTTTAAAGGGTGAAACACATGAGGATTGGTACCCCCTGAACGGTAAACAAGGCGATGGAGTCGAAGGCATGATCAATCTAGTACTCAGTTATTCGGTAAGTACATTAATTATTACTTGTTACAATAAATAATACAACCACTGTCACAGGGTGGGGAACATCCGCCTGAGACGCAAAAGTGGCGGGTTCGATTCCCGCTGGCAATAAAATATATTTTTATACAGGTTGTCCCTTAATTAATGGATAAGCAGAGTGTGGGTTCAGAAAAATAAAAGTTATGCTCTATGAAAGTCTCTCGCTACCAGAGATAACCGCCATTTTCAAAAAAATTAAAATTTCACTCTCATCCCTATTTTTTGGTGCCAAAACTGCATATGAAGAAATTATTTCAATCTGTTTTTTGAATAGTATTCCAGGATAAATGTGCCATCGCCAATTTTAACGGAGGTAGCTATATTGCTGATATGTCCAAATAAATGTTTATCTATTCTATATGACAAATATAATAACTTTTCAGGCGAATTTTTACCCGACTGTTTAAGGCAACGGAGTGTAATGTGTTTATTGGTATATGTATGTATGTTTCTATGTGGCGTTTTAGAAATAATTGTCGTTGAAACTTAATATAATCACAAATCTTTTGCGGAAAACCCTATCTAAATGGGTTGAGCCGTTTTGGAGTATGACCAACTAATTATTATTATTTAGAATATTTTATTTTCTATGTATATTGATATTTATTTTATTTTCCTCCTTATATTCCTATTACGTTATGTACAACCCACCCATCCCCTTCTTTAATTCTTGTCCATCCAAAGGTTGCCTGGAAGAGATCGCTGTTAGCGATAAGGCCGCCCATTGTGCCATATTGTTAGTTTTAATTTTGTTTTGTAACAGGAGTTTATGTTAGAATTAAGGTTTAATGTGGTACAATAAAGAGTTTATCTATCTAATCTTATAAAATGGAACGTTCGTGTCCCCCAGGTGGGTCCAGCGGCAGTGTCTCCGTTCCCCCCGGTCCTAGTGGTCCCCAGCACAGGCATGGGTTACGCAGCCATGCCGATGTACCCCGCGCCCCCTGCACACCACCAGCCGCCGCCGCCGCCCCAGCACCAGGTCCAGCCCCAGCAGCCGCCTGTCACCGCTGAACAATTGCAACAGGTAAACAACTATAAGATTCGACCCAGTTGGCACAATGGTCACCATGCCGTACTGCCAAACACAGTGTTGCGGGTTCAATTCTCGCATCAGACAAGTATTTATGCTTAGATATTTGTCTGTGGTCTGATTGTTTCTATGTATTATCCTATCCTACTGATATTATAAATGTGAAAGTTTGTGTGTGTGTGTGTGTGTTTGTTACTCCTTCACGCTAAAACCACTGGACCGATTGGGATGAAACTCGGTTTGTAGATAGCTGGAGACCTGGATTAACATATAGGCTACTTTTTATCCCAATATTCCCACGGGATCGGGACTTACGCGGGTGAAACCGCGGGCCGCAGCTAGTAAGTATATATTTACAAAAGAAAAGTATATAAGTAGTATATCCGTTGTCTAGCACCCATAATACAAGTCTAGTTACTTAGCTTGGGGCTAGATGGCGATGTGTGGAATGTCCTGCAATATTTATTTACTAGCCATCCTGGCAAACATTGTATTGCCCTATAAAAAATATAAGGGAGAAAATTAGATGTTGTTGGATTCTCAGACCTACCGAATATACGCAAAAAATTTCATACAAATCGGTTTAGCCGTTTAGGTGGAGTTTGGCAACTAACACCGCAACACGAGAGTTTTATATATATATATATATATATATATATATATATATATATATATATATATATATAGGTGACTCGCTGCGCCCCGCGGTTTCACCCGCGTCAGTCCCGATCCCGTGGGTATATCGGGATAAAATAGAGCCTATATGTTAATCCAGGTCTCCAGCTGTCTACATACCGAATTTCATCTGTCGGTTTAGTAGTTTTAGCGTGAAGGAGTAACAAACATACACACACACACACAAACTTTCACATTTATAATATTAGTAGGTTTATTATACTAATTTTATTATTAATTCGTGTTGTTTAGTTTTATATTTAATTTCTGGGTGGGGGGGGGGGATTTTATGGCGTTTTTTTATTATTTTTAGTTTATTATTCTGTGTAATGATTTGATGTACCTAATTTTGAATTTGTGTGTTAATATTATGTAATTTTGTTAATTAATTTAATAAGTAGGATTATTTATATTAAATTGTTAATTCCATATTCCAGATAGAAGAAATGTTCCCGAGCATCGATAAGGAGGTGATTAGGTCTGTGTTGGAAGCGAACCGTGGCAACAAGGATGCAACAATTAACTCACTTCTACAGATGTCTGAATAAACTAGTACATAAGGATACTATTTTATATAACGGTATGTTAGACTTTATTCACTTGGAATGAAGGTTGTTTTTACTTGACGGAAATATTGTGTACTAGCTGCGCCCCGCGGTTTCACCTGCGTAAGTCTCGATCATAAAACATAGGGGCATAGTCATGGCAGTTATAGGCTTTATGACACAAAAATATTTGCAATAGTATCATTATCCAGGGAGGAAACAGTCGACTACGTTTGTATGGAGAGAGCGCCGGTACCCTTTCACCTTAATCAGTTGCTAAAACGGACTGCTGTTAAAAAAAAGCCATGTACATTACTTGCCCAATTGCCCACTGGTTTTCTAATAAAAGAAATACATTCCAATACATACCTAGTTTAATAAAAATAACCTTTATTGCATCGGAATAAGACATTGCATTATCAACGAAAGTCAAAGTTCCTCGCAGATTACCAGAGCTTCTATACTCAATATGGTACAGCACGTAGTATGGCCTCTGACCCTTTCTCACCGGGACGCCATGGCGACGTATCCATGGCTACTGCTGGCTACCCTATGTCACCAATTAGAGTAGTCACTGGCTTCTAAATGTTACAAAAACAATTACGTCTTTCCTCTTTGGCGCCCCGTTGGACACTGAGTGAATAAAGCGCAGCTTACACGTACAGTCGGCTGCATAATTGCAGCCCTCGGTAGAGTTCGAAAATTACTATTATTGAAATGTTTTAATTCTAATAATTTTTGTTTGATAAATTGATGAGTTAGAAGACTTTAAACTTCAACTAAAACTGGTGTCTAGAATCTTGCTTGTGTTAAAAATATTCTAATAAAAGCCATTGGAGCTCTACGGTGGGTCTGCAATTAGGCAGCCGACCGTACATTGGCGCCACTGAGTCGACATAGATCACGCAAGCGAAGTTTATGAAGATAAGCTCATATTCAAGTTCCAACGAAACATCGTTGGTACAACACCTAGTGGAAGATCTTTCCTTTGGTGGTACATACCATTAACTACCTTCAAACATTTTATTGGCTACTGTGACTAAGTCGTCACCAAGACGCCACAGTATCCAATCTCCACAAAGCGCTGCGTCGGTCGTGGCTACGCTTTCAAACTGGCAACGTTGCCACACCGTCGCCAAATGAGTTATCGTCCATACATTTCAAGACAAATGAATTAGCGATGTCGCCAAGGCGTTCCGGTGTAATAAGGCCTTAATCCATATTCTGTGAGGACATGACCACATGTACGCTTGCTTGAAATAATCGTTATATTTTACTATTAGACGTAACTAAAATAAGAATATGATATGAAAAATGTTAATGCTGGATCTAGGGATAGAAAACCGGACGGTAAAAACCAGGGAAAAATTAACCGGTTTACATCCTTGTATCCAGAAGGATCGAGATCCAAAGTTGTCCCAAATGGCCCAATCCTCGATCGAATGGTTCAAATGGTGTGATCATTTATTTCCTTATTTATAAAAATTATAGTAATATATAAAAATTTATTTCATAAATGCTTATAAAATCACCCTGTGACGAAGTGTCCCCCTTTAACGACTTTTTCAGCCATAATTTGATACCATAATTTGATTCAAAATATGCTTTATAATGGCTATATGCACAACCCGTGAGAAGCCATAATAAATAAATAAAACTAGTATGGAAAAATAAAAAAGCATATCTTAGTGAATTCCATTGAGAACCACCCCTTTTTTTAATAGCTGGTTTTATATGTTTCGCCAATCGCATATCTGTCTTATTTCAAAGTGCAACAGAGACAAAACATATGAAAAGCCTTTGAAATATTTATTTATGAATTAAGGGGATTGGTATTTAATACCAATAATAAATATTACAATGAAAAGTCAAAAAACCCCTATTTTATTTAGTAACTTTGTAAAGAAAATTAATATTTAATCAATATATTATTCGCGTATCAACGGTGCTTTTAATTTAATCGATTTATTTTGCTCAAATTATTATTTATCTCCTGGCAACATTGCACTATTTTCATAAACGCTACTTAGCGGGTGATTAGTTATTCGCTATTTCATCGTAAAATATGAAATGTAATTCATGGAATCTACATAAAGTGATATTATCATGTTATATAATTTTTCTAACTTATTCACTTATCTTTATTTATTTCTATTTTAATTATTTTATTATTAATGTATTTAGTCAATTGTTTTCAAAATCAACTTTTTTATCAATCAATTACTCAAAGGACTTGTTTCAAATGCCTTGATAGATGGCGCCAAGAAAGGTAAAAAAACTGAACGATGTCAGTAAAAATCGAGGCTGTGTGGGTTCACAGCAATCTTTGCCTTCCCTGATCGGGTAAAATTAAAAAAATATATATCATTCTCTTGACCAAAGACAATGATGGCTATAAAGCCCGCCATCTATCGAAGGATTCGGAAATTAATATAAAATTTAAAAAATATATTGGCACTGTCCTAGGATATACCACACATTAGTTTAAAAAACCGCACTGAATCACATTGTAAACTAAAATACGCCTTATATTGTTAGATGTAAAGTCTATTATTGTAATTTAAAGTCAACAACACAATTGCATACCCACCGGAGAGTTCTAAAATTACTGTTTTTGAAATGTTTTCATTCTAATTATTCTGTTTGTCTAATAAATTAACAGTTGAAAGAGTTTCAACTTCAACTGATGGAGGACTTTAGAGTCACCGTTTCCAATGTTTGCCTTGCATGAATCCAAAATTAGCAAATATGACAAGCATTATACCACCATGTTTTTGCTAAACTTAGATTTAGATAGAAAACTAAAATCTAGATTTAAATTGTGTCAAAACTGTATAAACAAGTCTCGAGATTATGCAATTAATAATTTAAAAAATGACTCTAAGGTGGAAATGCACTTTTGTTACCTGGCTGTACCTAACATTTTCTTAAGTATTTTACTATTTTCTAAAGGTATTTTTAAAGGGGTTGTAACATTTATGTATCGAGCCTGGCATAGTAGTCGCTTCAACTTTTTTGTGCGCGGCCGCCTTTCTAATCTATGTAATGAATAGTGACCGGCCTCTGAAAATACTGCGTTTTTTGTTTGTATTCATGTCCTGTAAATTTCCATAGATATAAAAATAATTTAGTGTTGAAGTCACGAGTGAATAGGTATCTTCTAGGAAAGCGTGCTACATCTTAGGCTGCATCGTCACCTACCATCAGGTGTGATAGTGGTCAAACGCTGATCTATCATATGTCAAAAAAAAGTTTTATTGTGTTGTCCGTAGATTGGCTCTACTGTACCAAGGTCATCATCCGAATTTCGTTGTTTTTTTCTTTCTTTTCTTTTTCTTATCAATCTCCATCGTTTGCTGTTCTAACTTCCTAATTTGTAACCGACTCATTCAACCATTGCTGACACCTTAAATAAATCCAATCTTTCGTTTATGAGCAAACCTATCACCGTACCTTTCCCTGGTTCTCCACCACTTGATTTTTCCACGTGATATTGGCCGAAATTGCACAGATAGATAGATAAATTCTTTATTGTAAACACCAATTTCAAATAACATTAATAATAAAAATCGAAGCTTAAGTCTAAGTGTTACAAAGGGCGGCCTTATCGCTCAAAGCGATCTCTTCCAGGCAACCTTTGGATGTCTTTGTCTTTGGATGTTGACTTCGTGTCAGCAGAAGGCCATAAAGAAGAAATTGAATTGAAATTAACTGACGTTTACTATGCCAGAATGTTACATCCCCTTCCTCATGTATATGATTAGAAAAGAGCACATTGTATAGTGTATATCCTAGCTTGTTTCGGCTAAAACGTGCCAAATTATTTGCCATCAGCAATGTTAGCTTCAACTATATTATTGTTGTATTCATTTGTAATTTTACAATGTATTAAATGAATAAATTATTATAACTATTATAATAACGTTGTTTTACTTAAAGAAAAATGCAAGGGTTGTGTCGAATATAAATAAATAAATATTGTAAAACATTTCACACATCGCCATCTAGCCCCAAGCTAAGCAACTAGGCTTGTGTTATGATAGCTAGACAACTATATGTATATTAGTAAATAAATATTGCAGGACATACATATTTATATTTAAATTAATTATTGTTAGTATTGAATTTTCCAAAATTAAACTTATCTTCGTCCGTGTGTCACTTGAGGCTCCTGCTGAAAATCAGCGCTACAGTCATCTGTAGTATATAAGCTGAGCTTGAGCCTTTTCGTGTCAGAATTGTATACATATGCACAAGTTTTTGATTTAATTATATGTATAGTTAAGTATTTTAAGTTATTTTGTGTGTATGTGTCTTTTTTCTGGCATGAATAAACTTATTTCTATTCTATTCTAGATAGGTACAGCCTTGTGACAGACAGACAGTGGAGTATTAGCAAAAGGGTTTCATTTTTACCTTTTGAGTACGGAACCCTAAAAAGTCAAAATAAAAGATAAAATTACATTATTTACACGTTTATTTCACATAAACTATAAACTCTTAACGATATTTTTCTTTTTCTTTAAACTAACAGAACTTTCTCTATTCTTCACAATCTCTGCCTTTCGTTTGATCTTACTAACTTTGCCGATTACATTCTTAAATCTATCATCGTTTTTCATCAGGGTTTTGTTAACTTTCTTAATTCCCTCTTTTATCGACGAATCTATATTTTCTTCGGCGTCTTCAAGTCTGTCCGGTTGTTTGTCCATTGGTTTTAATTGAGATTGTAATTCTTTTATTTTAGCTAGTTTCGCTTTTTTCGCGGCTTTTATCCTTTTCCGACGCATTTCTTCGAGTCTGTAAAGAAAAAGTTTATTACTTTTTTACCATTTTTCAATAAATAAGCCCTGACTGACTGATACATCAACGCACAGCTTAAACTGCCGAAACCGAAACTACTGGACCGATTTTGATGAAACTTGATTCATTGACAGTAACATAAGCTAGTATCTTATATATGACGACCCAGTTGGCACAATGGTCACCATGCCGGACTGCCAAACACAGGGTTGCGGGTTCGATTCCCGCCTTAGACAAGTTTATATTTTTAGATATTTGTCTGTGGTCTGGTTGTTTATGTATTATAAGTATATATTTACAAAAGAAAAGTATATTAGTAGTATATCCGTTGTCTAGCACCCATAACACAAGTCTAGTTACTTAACTTGGGGCTAGATGACGATGTGTGGAATATCCTGCAATATTTATTTATATTTATATGTGTGTGTTTGTTATCTCTTGAATCAAATACTACTGAGCCGATTGAAACTTGAAATGTATCTTGGGCATAGCTTGTTAGCTTCCCATTTTCATCTCTCTCTGTATGTTTTTAATTTTTAAGGTTCCGTATCCAAAGGATAAAAACGAGACCCTTTTGCTAAGACTCAACTGTCCGTTCATCTGTCTGTCACCAGGCTGTATCTCATCAACCATGATAGCTAAGTTGAAATTTTCACAGATATTCATGTTGCCGCTATAACAACAAATACTTAAAACAGAATATAATAATACGGAACACTTGGCCGGTTTTTTCTTAATAAGTGTACATTTAGAGGTCACTCACCCCTCCTCCATCATATCAGGGTCGACGCCCGCCTGCAGCCATCGCTTCACTCTGTAATTCTTCTTCCTCTGTTCAAACTCTTCATTGTCCAACTGTGCTTCTTGCTCTCGACGTGTTACGCTCACCGTTGTAAATACTTTTACAGCTTCGTCATCTATTACACAGAAAAAAAATAACTTTTCAAAGCAAATCTACTTTAAAAAGGTCCAATGCCAAAAATAAAATTAGGCTACCCTATATTCAACAAAATAAGATCTAAATGGATTCAAAGATGTTATGCCGCCTGTCAGATGAACGGTACACAGAAAAAAAGGTTTCTTAAAGCAAGCAATAATCCTCCCTACGAGATCGAATCAGAAATGAGGAGATTCGTAGGCGAACTAAAGTTACCGACATAGCCCAAAGAATTAGTAGGCTGAAGTGGCAATGGGCGGGACATGTGGCTCGTAGAACTGATGGCCGTTGGGGCCGAAAAGTCTTAGATTGGAGACCACGTACCGGAAAGCGCAGCGCGGGACGGCCTCCGACTAGATGGACGGACGACTTAATAGTATAGGCACTAGAGAATAATTTATTGGTTTCAGTAAAAATCCTAAAAAGATAATCAGTACTCTTAAATAAAGTACTTATGGTTTTTTAATTATTTTAAATATGAAAATAGAGGAAAATTTCTTGCTTCAAGAAATCTATTTTCTGTGTTGGCCAAAATAACAACCTCTAATCTTAAAGGAATGACTAAAGTGCAATAGCTAATCGCAATCAATGGAAGAAAAGACTTTTTGTACCCGAAAATGTACACTCATAATAAAAAAATAGGTACCTACATTTCATAGTGAAGAATCTTACCATCGATAGTATATTCAGTGAGTTTAGTATTAATTTTGTCTTCAATAAGTCCCAACCGGAGTATATCGTGAGGTGTTATCAGAGATATCGCCATACCGGTTCTGCCTGCGCGAGCTGTTCTACCTACCCTGGAAAAAGATTTAAAATTAAATACAGTTGAAAAAGGAATTTTAGAGGGAATGTGAAGAATGTTCTCTGTTGCAATACATGTCAAAAATTCCTCAAATCGATGTATAGAATTGCCGTATTAGATAGAGGAGAGCCCGGAGACTCATCGGCGACGATGAGCTTGCCAGCAAAAGGTTTCAGAGCCTTGAACATTGTCGCAAGGCGGCAAGATTGTCAGTCTTTTAACGGATACATATCGGGGGCTACGAGACCAAATTTTGTCACCTTCTTTCGTCATACAACCAGGCAAACTGATATTTGACATTGATTTATGGTGGAAATCTATCTATACATATAAAATGCTTTTTTCCTGAATGACTGACCGATTGACGGATCAACGCACAGCCTAAACCGCTGATCGTAGAGACCTGAAACTTGGAGGGTGTGTTCTTTGTATGACGTAGGCATCCGATAAGAACGGATTTTCCGAAATTCTACCCCTTATGGTGTGAAAAAGGGGGGAAAAGTTTGTATGTGACAACGTGATTCCTTGGTCCATTTTCGACTTCTACGCAGACGAAGTCGCGGGCAACAGCTAGTCTCAGACACTAAACGTTTTGTTTCGTCATTCCATATTCGTACCGCAAGGACATGGCATCAATTGACTGCGTCTGTCATTCCTGACCTGTACTTGGTAGTCTTAAAGTCTTGAGTGAACAGGTATCTTCTAGGAAAGCGTGCTACATCATCAAACTTTTTGTGTGGGGCATCAAACAGCTGAGTTCGAACATGAGCAGTATCAGTGTGAGAATTACGGAGAAAGTCAGATGAAAGGTAAACGCGAGGTCTTAGAATGAACATGGATTAAATATTATTGATAACTAGTTACACATCAGCGAAGAAATAATCTTCTTTCATAGCATATTAGTATTCTGGAATGTTAGACTTACCTATGAACATACTCCTTAGGTTCCAGCGGCAGTTTATGGTTCACAACTAAATCAACGGTTGGTATATCTAGGCCTCTCGCAGCGACGTCTGTGGCCACGAGCGTACACTTCAAGTTGCTCCGGAACTGCGTGAGTGCAGCCACACGTTCCTTCTGCCGCATGAAGCCGTGGAGGCATACGTTGTCCATTGATATGGCGTTCAACATCATTGATATAACTTGGCATTCTCTGGAAAATATTGTAGGATATTTTGAGTAACGCAATCAACCTCTAAGAAAAGAATTTGCTGTAGTTGAAAAAAGGCTTCTTGTAAAAAATTACATTGTTACCACAAATATAATAGACAGACGCCATGCGGTTTTACCCGCGTCTATGTTTTATGTACAGACACAGAATACATAATAGTTATCTACAAGCTGTGACAACCCTTTTTGCGCTTTAGAGGTCATATTTCCAAAAATCCTTTCTTAGTGTTCCTAAGTCCTATAAGGAATAGGCTCCGAAACTACTGGACCAATTTTCATGAAACTTGGTATGAGGATACATTGTTACATTGCGAATAACATATGCATTTTTATCCCAATATTCCCACGGGATCGGGAGTTACGCGGGTGAAACCGCGGAGCGATGCTAATTCAGGAAATATATAATCGTCTGAACCCAAAACTTAAGAAAAAGGTACTAACTTCTTAGTATCAGTGAAGACAATAACATGTGAGCTAGGTTTATTCTCCCTATACTTCCGTAAGGTCTGCACCAAGTATACGTCTCGAGCGTACGCCGGACACACTACGTAACGCTGGTCTAGTGTTGATACTGTCATTTTATCATCTGATTCCGTCCATATTTTTAGTTTCTGTAACAAAGTAATGTTATCTACATATTAGAATTTTGAACCATTTATTTAAAACTAGCAGCGCCCCGCGGTTTCACACGCATAACTCCCGATCCCGTGGAAATATAAAAATAGCTTATAGCCTTCCTCAATAAATAGACTATCCAACACAAAAATATTTTTTCTATTCGAACCAGTAGTTCATGAGCTTAGCGCGTTCAAACAAACAAACAAACTTACAAACAGCTTTATTATAGTATTAGCAGCGCTCCGCGGTTTTACCCGCATAACTCCCGATCCCGTGGGAATATCTGGATAAAAAGTAGCCGATAGCCTTTCTCGATAAATGGACTATCCAACACAAAAATATTTTTTCAATTCGAACCAGTAGTTCCTGAGATTAGCGCGTTCAAACAAACAAACTCTTCAGCTTTATAATATTAAGTATAGATATAGATAGATTATGCGAACGATTACTAAAAACCGGCCAAGTGCGAGTAGCACTCGCGCAGGAAAGGTTCCGTACATGTTGTATGGGAGTCCCACAACTTTTTTTAATTTTCTGTTTTTAGTACAACTTCTTGAAAAAAACTTCAACTCTCTAGCTGTCACGGTTCTTGGGATACAGCCTGGTGACAGACAGACGAACGAACAAACTGACAGTGAAGTAATAGGGTCCCGTTTTTACCCTTTAGGTACGTAACACTAAAAACCATCATATACACCAGAAACAACGAGATTAAATTTATAATTTTATAACTATACTTTATAGTGAAATGTGCATTTTCAAACATATTTAACTAACCTCATTATTCAATGGTAGCAGCTTCGAATCCCTGACATCTTCTGTAATGGTTGCAGAGAACATTAAATTCTGTCTCTTAGCTGGAAGCGCACCGAATATTGTCTCAAGGTCCTCATGGAATGATTCACTGAATAATCTGAAATAGACGAGTTAAACATAGTATTAGCAGTCTGTTAGGATTCAGTGTATCCTCATTACAAGTTTCATCAAAGTCGGTTCAGTAGTTACAGAGATAGAATCAAAACTATAAGAATAAGAAAATATTTGGAACGAAGTTCCATAACGGCTAGACGGAAAAAATGTAGACCAAAACTTGTAACAACACTTTTTGCTATAGTACAATTATATAGCCTTTTTGCTATATTCTCTCTCTCTCTCATAGAAAGCAAGCCAGTTATTTTGGTTTCGCCTTTCTTTGTTCTATCCAGGTGTCCCTTGACAACCCTCAAGTTTTTTTCTTGAGAATAGATTATATTTTTATGAGTTTTAAAGACTTTATTGTTTGAAGCCAATTTGTCAGCCATTCTGCAATTTTTTATGAAATTCTTATATAATTCAATAATTTTTTAATTCTTTTATTTGTTTCTTATTTGTATCTATACTTTGTCGTGTGTTTGTCGACTAAATTATATTCTATTCTATTTTATAAAGTGGAAATTTCGTGATGTGACACAATTTAAAGATATGAAAATCAAAATAGGAGCCATTTATTAAGTGGGTACACGAAAACTCTTTCAATGAAATTTTATCAAAATCAGTTCTGTATTTCCAGAGACTACTCTCTATACACAAACACATACATCCAAAACCTTTTTAATAATAACTAGCTGCGCCCCGCGGTTTCACCCGCGTTTGTCCCGATCCCGTGGGAATATCGGTTATTCGATTTTTTCTCGCCTTTTAAACCTTCCCTAGACCTCCACGAACATTTCAAGACTAAGATAAGATAAATCCGTTCAGCCGTTCTCGAGTTTTAATCAGACTAACGAACAACAATTCATTTTTATTTATATAGAAGATAGATAGATAACAATAGTACCTAGACCTACTTCTTATAAGGCCGCCCATTGTGCCATGTTTTTCGATAATAAATATAATTTTCTATTAGCAGATAGTATGTTAGATTTTTTTTATATGTAATAATTTTTGTTTTGTTTTTATGGTGGTGTTTTTATCTATATTATTTAATAATTGACTTAGTTTTTATGACCTACCTGTCAGCCTCATCTAGCACCAAATACTTGATCTTCTTCAGTGAGAAGGTATCGCAGCCTGTGATATGATCGGCCAGCCGACCTGGCATGGCTACAACTATGTGCGGTCTTTTGGCGAGCTTCAGAGATTCTTCTAGCTGATCTGAACCACCAGTCACAATACATACTCGAAGTTTTAATGGTTGACCTAGGATGCTGAATTGATCTGCTATCTGGAATTATATGTGTTTTTATACTTTTGCACTATCGGTCATCCAAGTAGTGACCACACCAGGTGTTGCTTAGCCTGTTCAACGATTTATAGTTTGCACTGCGCGGTGCAGCTAGTTTATTTTAAAACAACAAAAAGCAGCCGACAGTTCTTATAAGTTATATCAAAACTGATCTATATATTTCAGCATACCTATACATACATTACAATCAAAAAGTATTAGATAGGTAGGTACATACCTGATAAGCTAATTCATGTGTAGGAGTCAATATCAGGGCAAAGATTCCGTAAGGATCTTCAGCTAGATGCTGCAGTATTGGCAAAGCAAATGCAAAGGTCTTCCCTGAGCCAGTCTTAGCGGCACCTATACAGTCTTCTCCAGCTAAAATGCTTGGTATGCAACCTTTTTGGATTGGCGTTGGAGTTCTTATACCTAAAAATTTAAAACCAAAAAAACATTGACCTATTATGACTAAAACCAAAGATTTTAACAAATATCTAAAGGTTTTTATGATTGTATTAAACAAAGTTGAATAAATATTCCCTGTTAAAAGCAAATAGGATAGTCTTTAGTAATTAAAAACTGTGTAAACATACCAAGATTGAAAAGTTGCTTGATAAGCCAAGTTTTGACTCCTAGCGCAGCGAACTCCTTTCCGTCGTTTTCGTCCATTTTAAATAAGTGGATTTAAATGACAATTTATGTTATTTTACAGCAAAATCGTTAGGAAAACATTAAAAATCACTCTACGAAACACCACATGGCACTGTTTTGATTGTCTTGTCAAATAGTCATTTTTTGTTTTCATCAATGTCAATGTCTGATGGTGCATTTTTATTTTACCTTCAAACTAACAGGCAAAAGTCTATATTATACAGCCTCCTCAGCTATATTCGATATTTCATTTTCTTTTCTTTCATCTTTCTTTTTTAGCCCACATTCGCTCCTTACCGTGTGCTTTAACGAAACTCCGGTTTAAAGTTTTGTGAAATAACTTGAAATACAAAAAAACTACCTTTTTTAACAAAAGATTTAATTTTTTTGGAAAATAAAAACTAACATGTTTAGAACGTACTATGAACGTGCCTCTGTACCTAAATAACGTCACCTATCCGATCGAGTGTTGTCCACTCTACGATATTATGTATATCTACAATTTGGATACCGCAAACTTTCGTGATTTATAAACAAGGTCAAATTTTTACATGGCTTTTGCTCAGGCTTTTGTTACTTTTGACGTGATAAAGTCTAATAAATTGATGAAAACCCGCATTCACAAAAAACATGACATCATGCGTCATGTTCCAGGAACGCTTCATGTTATTGACAAGGTAACCATAGCAACAACGTATTATCCTTGCTATAGTGACCATCAATGTTTTCTTATGTAACGTCATAAGAAAACATTGACTCACGTAAAATTATCGTCCGTAAACCGACTTTACAAACATTTTTTGGGCAACGGATGAATATAAAACCAAAGGATATTCTTTTCACCATGTTGGTGGTCGAGCTAAAAATTGACAACTACACACTAAAATTACAAATAACAAGATATAAAATGTGCACAAAAAAACACCAATATAGGTGGTAGATCCGCTAATCTTTCTCTTACAATCTTTCCATTTAAAGCCACGAATCTACTTCCTTCTGAAATTGGCGTTGGCAACACTACATCTACATCCGATATCGCGGATCACGCATGAAGTGCGTGTTTAATTTTTATTCTAGCCGAGTTGATGGTGGAATTATTTTAAATAATTTCTCGTGGTGATTAGTGTGAGTGCAAGTTTGTGTAGTTATATTTCTAAATATTGGATTGCATTACTTTTACCTCGGTGAGTTTCTACAGCTAATTTGCAAGTTCAGTCTCATGAATTTATAAAAAACGCTGCTCTAATAATATAATTAGGTCTAGGAGTGAACGGTATATTTCTACGGTACCTAGGTTTTTATTATGCTTATTAGGCTTTAGGAAATGGCTCTAAGTTTAATAAACACATAGACCATCTATTTTCTTGTCATTTCTTTAGGTATCCGTAGAAGAATCTGGTTTTATGTTTCTTTGTGCGCGTTCCGCTGACTTGCCCGAATTGCCGGCTTCTTTCATTCACTTTTGCGTACTGACCAGCTCAATATTTTTTTACTTAGGAACATTGTATGCAAAAATAATAAACATCTGAAAAAATATTTTGACTGAGTAGGGACCTACCATAACATTTATTAATTACATAATGTATTTTTATCATTTTCTGCTTAGTTCAGTCTTTAACATACTAATATTAAAAATATGAAAGTTTTTGTGTAAGTTTGTTGTCTCTTCTTGCAAAAACTACTAAACCTATTGTGATAAAACTTTGTATGTTGATAGCTGGAGCCTTGGAATAACACATAAGCACTTTCATCTCAATATTCCCACAGGATTAAGATTTATGCTGGTAAAACTCAGAGAGTGCAGCGAGTTTCTTACTATTGTTAATGTTTTCCTTGACTTACTTTTACACATAATAGGGATAACTTTGTATTTAAATGAAATAATCTTAATAATATCCTCTCTCTGGTCTACTTTATTGAATCATCATCAGGAATACTAGATTCACTTATTAGGGTTCCATACCCAAAGGGTTAAAACAAGACCCTATTACTAAGACTTCACTATTCATCCGTCTGTCTTATCACCAGGGTGTATCTCATGAATCGTAATACCTAGACAGTTGAAATTTTCACAGATGCTATTCCGCTATAACATCAAATACAAAGAACAGAAAAAAAATAATAAGTAAGGCTCCCATGCAACAAGGTACAGAACCCTTTCTGCATAAGTCCAGTTTTTATTTATACTAGGTAATTCTGAATCACTCTATGGCATGCTCTATGAACATAATAAACTCTTGTCAAGATAATTCTGGCCACATAAATGAAAATAGAACCTGAATACTAACCTAAAATATTTAAATAATTTATAAAATATTTTTTTACTGGTCATGGATCTTTCAGTATTTTATCCAGTAGCTAGTATTGTCCAAGCAATAGTGCCGAACTAAATTTTTTTTACAAAGGGCCTCAAAAGAACCGTTTGTGCCATACTGTTAATCAATTTATTAAGAGATGACTTGAGTCTATTCACCTTAATTTTATACATCTGATACATTGTTTACAAATTAAACTGTTGTATACAATTCAGACACAATGATCTTTGACCTATATCTGTCGTTCAAGCATCTATTGATAGTTTTACATACATGTTGATATCCACCCTTTTGGTTTTACCTTCATAAGTCCCCGATCCTGTGGAAATATTGGGATAAGAAATTGCCTCAGTGTTACTCCTGAATTTCAGCTATCTTATTACAAATTTTTATTGCAATCAGTTTAGCAGTTTTCGTATAAACATGTAACAAACTAAATCCTCCATCATCATCCGAGTGTTGTTCGCGGTTGCATCCCTCTCGGGAGCCCGGGGTCCGCTTTCCTGCTTTTACGCCTCCACTTCGCACGATCTTCAGCATCCTGATTTGTAAGGCCATTTGCACACATATCACCCTTTACGACGTCAAGCCAGCACTAAATCCTCCACAGTCCTATAATTATTGTTATAGTAAAACTACAGTTATGTCGAAGATGCATTGTACATCATCATCGCACAGGTAGCTATGAAACAGTGTGTGGTGCAAGGGAGATAGGGTACGGTTGCCTTGATTTGACCAATCACAAGCCAGAGCACATTAATGAACTTCATTGATAAATCGCAGTGAGGCATCTTTCAACTTAGCTTGGGTCCCTTTTTCCATACATTTGTTTTTCATGAAGGTCACATTGATATGCGACGTGCTATGGGTGATGTATCTTCGGCATATCCATACCCTAAGGCTTTGTGTGAAGTAAACTAATGAAAAACCTAAATTAATTTTATCATCATCATTCACTATTTGATTTATCAATTGTTTGATGAACAGGTACACAATGGGAGTATTCAGAACAGCACTATCCCTAGCTGGTCACGGGAAGGTTGGCCTCAGGGGCAATGGGAAATATGTGAGTAGAATTATTTATAAAAAAATTGGTTTTTAAGGTTTACATACATTTCGTATAATTTACCATGTCAATTGGCGCACATACATTTTTCACTAGTGTATCGATTCGAACCCACGACCTTCGGAATGAATGTCGATTTATCTACAACTAGGCTTACACCGCTCGTGATGAGCCGGCTTAGTTGGCTTCAGACGTTTTCACAAATTTTTACCTCTTTTTACTAAACTGGGTATAGGTTCTGGGCAAATCTTTTAAAACATATCCCAGGCACTAAAGCGTTCTGAATAATATGAATTAAAGTTACTGGCGCTGTATTCAATCATCTAGATTAGAAAATTCCAATATTAATATTATCGTACAATTTATTTATTATGTAGGAAACCTAATGCTAATACTTTATTGATAAGACACAGTAGCTAAGTAACTATAATAAACTGGACAATGGACTTAATAATGTTTTATGTTTATTAAATGAATCAGTTATGATATTAATGTGGTAGCTGTCAACTTACTAAAACCACGTACAGCTTGATAATGATAATCCAACCAATCTAATTTCGTTGTAAACCGGGTGCCCGCGAATTTTTAGTTTTCAAAGATTTATGTAAACTTGGGCCTCTTGCAGCAAAATAACAAAAACTCGATGTTACTAAATCTAGATTTAATTTAAACATTTTGACAGAAATTTCAAGTTTCAAATTGTGTGAATTAGGTTATGTAATAACCAAGATTTTGCAATATTAATTTTAACTTTTTTAATCCATGCTATTCAGGGCGCTTTAGTGCCGTGAACATGTATTAGATAGAGTAGGCTTGCTCAGCACCTATTCCACCTTCTCAGCTTATAGACCTTGTCCAGAGGAAAGAACTAGTCAATATGCAATGAGCCAACTGAGCCGCCGGTTTCATCACTATGTGTTCCTTCACCGTAAAAGCAATTTGAACACACGACCTTTAGAATAAGAGTTGATTTCGATCTCTAACTAGGAAAACAATCTTCTTTTTCCATTATTAGGAAAATTATTTTCCTTATAATTCATGCGCTTCCGGCATAAATTCTCTTAAAGTTGTTATCTACATTACTGTATCGTTTGTACTGCACTTGGCAACTGCGCGGGCGCATATTGCGTCAATTCATCACGTGACATTTACCTACTAGACTAGGGATCTATGGCTACTGTCTACAGTAGATATACCTATTAGCTGGTTATTTCTACTTGTTACTTTGTTGGGAGTGGCGTGATGTGTTTACTAGGTAGGAATTATTAATAATCACTTGGTAGAAGTAGAGAAAGGATTATATCTAAAGTACTCGCAACGGATTCTGACTGAACGTTGGCACATAAATGAATTCTGTGACTTCAAAGTAAACAACTAAGTTATGCCCGTACAGCCATAAATAATATAATTGAACTAGCTGCGCCCCGCGGTTTCACCCGCGTTTGTCCCGATCCCGTGGGAATATCGGTTATCCGATTTTTTCTCGCCTTTTAAACCTTCCCTAGACCTCCACGAACATTTCAAGACTAAGATAAGATAAATCCGTTCAGCCGTTCTCGAGTTTTAGTGAGACTAACGAACAGCAATTGATTTTTATATATATAGATTGAGAATCTCTTTCGTTTATTGAAGTCTTTTAAAAAGATTTATTTTCTTTCTTTAATGTTCGCCGTTCAAGCGCGAATTAACATTACAAATCCCATGTTAAAAATCCTGACCACAATCAAATTAACACTCAATTCATTTTCTAATTATCATAGAAATTAAGATTTAAAAAAGAGAAAAAAAAAGCAAAACATAAGTCATGGTCATGGCAGTTATAAGTTTTATGCAAAAAAAATATTTGCTCTAGTGTCATTATCCAGGGAGGAAACAGTCGACTACGTTTGTATGGACAGAGAGCCCGGTACCCTTTCCTCTTAAAACAAGTGAAACCGCGACGTACATACTAGTTCTTATTAAAATAAGGAAGTGTTTACGTAAACTTGTCTATACCTTATTTAAATACAATTCAGTAAAGATCAAATATAACAAAGCAAAATTTTCCATACCGGTAGGTGTCATTCTTTTTACAAAATATACACCTATATTCGGTGTTATTATTTTCACATTATGTATAGTAGTTTTATTAGTATATACTAGTTTCACTCGTATACCTAACCCGTTTAAAACATGTCTTTCTTTATATTGCCTGCATATTTTCATCCAAATCGGTTGAGCATTTTGGGGAAACAAACTCAGATGTAAATAATTACTTAAAAAAATGTCCTTCCTGACGGTGTCTGGAATGTCAGGCCGCCTATTGTGCTATGGTTGGTTTAAGCTTCATTTTTATGCAAATCTATTTTTGGGTAACTTACATAGTAAAGTGTTCTATCTATTTATTAATTTACTAGTTGTCCCAGCAAACGTTGTTTTGACATATAAAAAATAAATCATACAAATCGGTGCAGCCGTTTAGGTGGAGTTTGGCAACTAACACCGCGACACGATTGACAATATTTATACGATACAGCTAACGTCACTCAATTGTTTTGCCTTCTCGAAACCTTTGCATTAACACTTAAACTTTGTAGTATGGTATTAAAGTTCAAATTGACTTATAAGTCGACTTTGTATGGAAATTGGGAGTATAGAAAAGTGTTGTTTTTAGACTTTTTAGGCAATTTTTTAAAAGTTTATCTCATTAAGAACCATATTCGTACTTTAAGGAATATTCTAAAAAAAGAATGACCGAAATCGGTTCAGCCGTTCTCGAGATTTGCGCTAAGGAACACTTAAGCGATTCATTTTTATTATATTATTATAGATAACTAGCTACGCCCCGCGGTTTCACCCGCGTAATAATTTTCTGGGCAACTTTCTTAATTTTTTATTTCATAAGAACCTTCTCCTGATAATAACAAACAGACCAAAAAAAGAATTGGCCAAATTGGTCCAGGCGTTGTTGAGTTATGCGCTTACCAACACATTTTGCGATTCATTTTTATATTATAGATAGATATTATCTTTAAATATAAAATTCAAAGTCCTGACTGACGTATCAACGAACAGCTGTAGCTAATCAAATAATCGGGCTTAAAATCCGCTACGAAATGATTTTGATGAGTTCAACCCCTAAGCGGAAGAAGTCGCGGCTGAAAATGATTATTAATAGGTATTTATGTAAAGAAAGATAGACGAATAAAAAACGCTAGTTCAATGCCAAACAAAGTCAATGACTGTGTTGACCATGACGCTCTTCTAATGAATAGAATACTTGTTTAGAGGCTACTTATGATTGTGATAGCAAAAAAGTCTAAAATTGTGACTACATAAACTGAGTTGTTTTACGTCTACTAGACTAATTTGACTTAGGACTTTATAAGAGTTTTCAAACTTGTACTTGTATACGGGCTGTTTTCCGCAATTAGACTCTTTTTAATTGGGTCCATTTTGCGTGAGGATGGAGTAGGCTTGCCCAGCACCTACTACCCCCCTCTCAGCTTAGTCGACCATGTCCAGAGGAGAGAACTTGTCAATACTTCTGGGGCCTACTAAGCCGCGGGTTTCATCACGATATTTTCCTTCACCGTAAGAGCAATGTCAATTAGCGCACATAAATTTTTCTTAAGAAAAATACATTGCTGCACGGCCGGCTGGGATTCGAACTCACGATCTTCAGAATTAAAGTCGAGGTATCTACCACTAAGCCAACACAGCTCTTTCAAACTTGTTAATCTTCTCACTAAAAAAAATATCAAATATCTAAATAAGCAAAAAAATATGTGTTAGATTGCAAGATTGCGGCTTTTATACAAGTCTTCTAGATTTTCCAATGCATTCAAACTTTGTGTTCTTTGTGGTCATGTTAGTTTCCTTCCTTACCAAAAAGGAATAGATTCAAAAGCAAGGCCGTATTTAACCTATTGGAGCCCCTGGGTATAAAGCATAATGGACTCCCTTAAGAGGAAAGGGTACAAGCGCTCTCTCCATACAAACGTAGTTGACTGTTTCCTCCCTGGATAATGACATTAGAGCAAATATTTTTGTCGCATAAAACCTATAACTGCCATGACTATGCCCCTATGTCTTGGTTTTTTCTTTTCATTTTCTAACTATCATAGAAATTAAGATTTAAAAAAGAAAAATAAAACAAAACAGAAGCATGGTCATGGCAGTTAAAAGTTTTATGGCACAAAAATATTTGTTCTAGTGTCATTATCCAGGGAGGAAACAGTCGACTACGTTAGTATGGAGAGAGCGCCGGTATCCTTTCCTCTTAACTTTGACATAAACTATGTTGCGAACGGTTATTTGACAAATATTTAAAAAGTTCACAAAATAAAATAAATATTGGTTATCATTTAGGCATTTGCCCAGAGTGCCCAGCGGGAAAGAGTAGTCTGTTCAAAACACTTTCTAAAAGAGGCAATATTTGTCTTCTTTATTTTCCAGACTTACCAATGCATGAGGCATTCAAACTTTGTGTTAATTCCCTCAGTAAAAAGGACGATATTATTCCAGCTAGAGTTTGGTAATGCATAATTTCCTTGACCTTGTTGAACTTAAAATGGTACGAGTTTTGTAATGTTTATCATACGATTAAAGTGTTAAAGTCCAACTTTTTATACAATACACACCTACTTACCTACCTATAAATACGTCAAGATATCCGATATAGTCATAGAGGAATCATGAATAGTATTTAGTTGATTTATTCTTCAAGGTTCGCATTTTGAAAAATAACGATTTTCAAATTGAAACTTTTGAAATACTGGCCACTTCATCCACCCTAGCCTGCCTCTTCGATATTATTTATTTTTCGGCGATTCATTCTTTAAGGTTCGCATTATGACGACGATTTTCAAATCGAAACTTTTATTCCTTTGAAATACTGGCCACATCATCCACCCTAGCCTGCCTCTTCGATACTATTTAGTTTTCGGCGAGACATTCTTTAAGGTTCGCATTACGACGGCGATTTTTAAATCGAACCTTTTATTCCTTTGAAATACTAGCCACATCATCCACCTTAGCCTACCTCTTCGATATTTTTTGTTTTCAGCGATGCATTCTGTAAGCTTCGCATTATGACGACGATTTTCAAATCGAACCTTTTATTCTTTTTAAATACTGGCCACATCATCCACCCTAGCCTGCCTCTTCAATATTATTTGTTTTTCGGTGATTTATTCTCCGAGGTTCGCATTATGACGACGATTTTCAAACCGAACCTTTTAGTCTTTGGAAATACTGGCCTCATCATAATAACCTGCCTTCCTAACCTGCAGTCTAGACTGCATTCTTGTTCAAAGGGCTCAAATTGAGTGTTTTGAGACTCTGAACAAAACGAAAACTGATAGATGAGCAGTTTCCTTTAATTTGACAACGTTTCCATACATTGATTTCCATCACTATCGATTGGTATAAAAATATGAGATGATTAAAACTTTTGCAAAGTTAACAGGTTCTGGCGAATTCGTCATGAAGGCCAATTTAAAAAAATCACTGTGTGTTGGTTAGGTACAGTTTTTGTGTACAACTCTTTTGTAAGGCACCAAACTTGATATGTTAAATCTTCCGTAACTTGAGTTATTTATAATCTGGAAATATTAATACCGATCACGTACATAATGTTTATTTATAAAGATTATTTTGATATCGTTATCAATCTGTGACATTTATGAAATTTACGTAATTAGCAACATATATTATGCTACATTTGCATGAAGCCATGTTACTGATGGCGCTAGAAGTTTTTGGGGGAGACCTATGTTCAGCAGTGGACTTGTTAGAATACGTTATACGTTTCTTACATTCAAATCGATTACAAATACATTGTAAGAAGTAAGGAATAAAACGTTTAATACCTTAATAAAATATTTCTCGTATTTGTAGAAGCCGTCAAAACAAATGTTCATATATTTTTCTATTGACGTGTTATCCGAATCGCATCGAATTCGATTTGGATAACACGTTTTTATTTGCACGAAATATAGGTTACAATGGTTTTATAATTAAAATTCATTTTATCTATTATTCTACCACAAAGGCATGCAAATTTAACAGTAACTTACCTACTGAAATGTTTTTCAATAAAAATACAAATAATTCTGCTGTAAAAACATTTATTATTACGTAATATCACATAGTAGCCAAAATCAATCAAATATTAAAATCAAACCGCAATAATGGGAGCTGAAGCCACGTAGGGTGCTGAAGCTACGTAGGGCGCCGCAGCAGCGACGTAAGATGCTGGTGCGGCCACATACGGTGCAGAAACCACTGGCGCTGCTGCAGCGACGTAAGGTGCTGCCACATATGCTGCAGCGATTCCGTTGAAATTTCGGTGGAAGTACTGTGAACTTGTTGCCGTGACAACAGAAGCCGGAGCTGCTACTATCGGCGCACTCACTAAGGCTGGCTTAGCGGAACAGATGGCCACCAGGGCGGAGATAATCACGAAGATCTTCATGGTTGTTGATTGTACTGCTGAGAACAGAATGCTTTGTCCCAAAGATGACCAGGATTTTATACCTAACTCTTACACAATCGTGTTCAGAAGAAGAGCTGCCACAAGAATCTTAATCAACGTGAGCGAGGGCGCCATAACTCAATCAGAACCATTTTCAACCTTATCCAACACACCACAATTAGTTTCCTTATTCGGCCACGTTCTTTAAGACCCTAGTCGCATTATAACTGGCATTGGATATAGCGTGAGCTGAATACAGTCCTGCATGAATGGCCAATTGGTAATTCAGAGCAGTTGATCGTTTTCGTGTCACTGCCAATTTACGCGTAATGCACTGATGTATTAGCATGACCCAGAGACAATACGAAGCAAAATTAAAAGATTCAGGAAGGCGTGGCCTACATTTGTCAACTTATTTTGGAATTTTGGGAGAGGCGATTTTACGTCCAGCAGTGGACTGATTATGATGATGATGATGATTGACGACCCATTTGGGCCACAATGGTCACCATGTTGAACTGCCAAACACAGGGTCGCGGGTTTGATTCCCACCTCAGGCAAGTATTTATGCTTACATATTTGTCTGTGGTCTGGTTGTTTCTATGTATTATAAGTATATATTTACAAAAGTAGTATATAAGTAGTAGGTTTATTATTTTTTTTTTTTTTATTACTTAGCTTGGGGTTTACTTAGCTTTATTTTATCTAGAATGGGGTTCGATCACTAGATTGAAGCCACACATCGAGTCTTGGCACATTTGTCCTGCTGAAACAAAACATACATGTTTTTCATAATTTGGTTGGGGAATTAGTACTAAAGAGAAAAGATTTGACTGTTTGTTTCTTTGCATTGAAGAGGCTCCGAAACAATTGACCGATGTTGATGAAACTTGGTATGAGGATACATTGATTCATTGGGAGTGTTAATGGCTACTTTTTATCCCAATATTCCCACGGGATCGGGAGTTATGTTGTAATAAATAGATTAAGTTTTTGTATGGCAATATGTCTGTTTTGGAGAGCAAATAAATGCTACATCTATATATCTAACTATAACTGCTCTATGGCATATTTTTATTTACTTTGTTTATCTTTTTGTTCTATGTTTCGTTTGTTGTCCAAATAAAGTTATCAATATTTCTATCCAACTTATCTGTGACGTTTCTAACGCGTGATTTTGTCTATGCGACCTTTGGCGAGGTAGGAGAATGCCTACCTGCGACGCAGAAGGTTATGGGTTCAATTCCCGCGTTCGAATCAATATTTGTTTTTGTAAACAAACATGTTTTCTGGTCTGCTTGTTTATATAAGTATATATTAAAAAAATAAGTATGTAAACTCCGTTGTCTGGCTGCCATACCATAAGCCTAATTGTTTAACCTGGGGCCATATGGCGCTATGTACGATCGCCTGCATAATTGCAGACCCACCGTAGAGTTCTAAAATTACTATTATTGGAATGTTTTCATTCTAATAGTTCTTGTTTGATAAATTAATGAGCTTAAAGACTTTAAACTTCAACTAAAGCAGGTGCCTAGAATCTTGCTTGTGTTAAAAACATTCTTATAACAGCCGTTTTTGAGCTCTACGGTGGGTCTGCAACTACGCAGCCTACCGTACATGGTCCTGCGATATTAGATATTATTTATTAACCAAATAGTAAATGACAATTCGGTCTAAGATGTAGCACGCGCGTCTAGAAGATATCTATACCCAATTATGGAGGGACCTTCAAAAGACGTCGACTCAAAAAAGGAGGAGGTTTTCAATTCGTAGCGTTTTTTTTAATCGGTTTTTTAAATTTAAATTTATTTTTGACTTATTAAGAGAGTAATAGCATTGCATCATATCGTTCGAATCTTAATTGACCGGCACCGGTACGGTGTCCTGCATTTAACCTTCTAACATACTTGTATTCAAATAATGAGGTATTATTAGTGAAATTTATGTATGTCTGTTTGACTATTGGATAGTTCTATTTTTTTTTACGTTGGGGTTAAAAACAGAACTACCACGTGAACGAAGTCGCGGGCACCAGCTTTGTAAATAGATTGCGGTGAGAGTGAACTGAACCACCTGCCAGAAGTTTCCAAAAATGAGTCCATAACCAAGTCATAATTAACCTATCTTCCAAATGACCATGCAAATCGTGGTTGATTTTGAACGCCATCAATGGATGGATGGATGGATATTCGCGCATATCTTCTTTGTTTTTAAATGATCATCTTGTTAGTGATTTATTGACAATGCATGACAAAAAAAATTATATGACCACCCTTGAGGTAGACCTTTTCCAACAGAAAAAGATTCATCAATATCCGTGGATAAACAAAGAAGATATGCGCGAAATCCATAAAAAAATACATACAACCGAATTGAGAACCTCCTCCTTTTTTTGAAGTCGGTTAAAACAATATCGAGGATAAAATGATTTCCAAGTCCGTATTAGTTAAATTACTCCTAATCGGAAAAATCACAAGAAGCAAAACTTCAGGAAAACTTAGAGGATGTTTGTTCTTGTTAGGTACCTATATATTTATTAGCTGTGCCCCGCGTTTGATCTCGCGTTAGTTCGTTTTTGGAATTACTACAATTACTAATAGAATGTTTTTATTCCTATAATTTTTATCTAATGAGTTGAAGAACTGTAAACTTTAACTCGAGCAGGATTTTCAAATCTTGCATAAGGCTTGTATATTCGTACTCAGCGCTATCCCTTTACCACGCGCGCCGCGCGATGGCGCTATCCCTTTCTCCCGGCGCCGCGAAATGCCCGTTTTTTAAGAAAATTGGTAATTCATGAATGAAAAACTTCAATGATTGACAAAACAGCCGGGCAGAAACTAGACGTAACGACTATCTAAACAAGACAGTTTCGTGTTGCTAATCATTATAGTTTTTACGATATATCGTAAAAGATTTTTAAAAAACCCAGTTAAAAAAAACAAATCTATCGAAAAAAAATAATGCTATCATGTTTACACTCGGGGAAAAACTGATCAAAGATCTGAAGATAAATTCTAAATAAAAATGTGTATTGTAGATGTAGCGGAAGTTATTTAATTTTTCATTTGAAAAAGGGCTTTTCAGGTCATACCGGCCCTTAAGTTGACAACATTCTATTAATATCGGTTTTGAAGTTCTACGGTGGGTCTGCTCTAATGTTACCAAATTGTTCATTATTTACAGAAGATGACTGAGTCAATAGAATTATCGAAACTAACAAAAAAGTCAGAATATTATTAACAAACAATACTAGAAACCGTTTCCTGTCCTACTTATGTAATTAAACGAGGAAACTCAAGATTAATGAGCAAACACTAAACATTCTTCATTTTAAGGATAACAAATGGTTTCCCGGATAAAATATACGTTCTACAATATCAATTGAAACAATACTTGTACTTGTATACGGGCTGTTTTCCGCAATTAGACCTGTTTAGTTGGGTAGTTTTTGCGTGAGAATGAATTAGGTTTGCCCAGAACCAGAAAGAAGATGGTATATCTTCTTAGATTAAATATTACTTAAAACCATCCTAAAACATGCCTAAAACCAACAAAAACACAAGAAAAGAGCACAATTAACAAGAAAATAATAATTTGAAGGGAGAAGCAAAATACTCGACGCTGGCAAGATGCGCACAGAATATGCACAGCCGCGGCTTAGTTTTTAAGACGTTTCAATACATGCAAATTGTATGATTTCAAATGAATAAGGAATTTTACTTTGCCTTTGTTTTCATCACGATTTCTTAAAGTGTAGCAAAGAGACTACTTTTTATCCCGATATCCCTACGGGATCGAGACTTACACGAGTGAAACCTTTGGGCGCAACTAGTAGAAAAAATAACGTCTCTAAATGCCTAGAGTTTCAATGAAATTGATCTATTGCGAATTGTAGGTACCGATCTATTTAGAAGAGCGACTTCGTACTCGTTCAATTATTTACTGAATTGAACTTTTTGCTACCAATCTTTGACTGAGTGTCCTTGAAAATACTCGATCATTATTTGATAGATGAATAGATACGAAAGATAGAACGATTTATTATATGTACTAGCTGTTGCCCGCGACTTCGTTCGCGATGTGGTTTTGGTTTATTTAGAATACCTAGCATTTTTCCGCATATATACTATTTATCGTTCGGTGTAAGTAATATCTCAAAAATTACTGATTCGAATAGAAACATTATTTGTGTTGGATAGGCCTTTTATCGAGAAAGATTATTTCAAAGGTCTCTCTCATCTGTTTCCAAGCCTGTCCATCTCTGGAGAAAGGCTATATAGGCTACGTTTGTACATATAGTACAAAAAGATAATTTCCTTTAACTCTAGATTATGGAATTTTGTAATTACCCACGCTTAGAGCATTTAGAATTTGAAATCCTCGGCGAGGTTTAAACCCACCTCCACTTTAACTTCACCGTTAGCATAACTAATTAAGCTACAGGGACCACGTCCCACCGGTTTTCAATATTTCTTATTATCGTTTTCAGTCGTTCCGTTCGCTACTATCATGCGCGCCTGTGGCCATGGTCGGCTTCGACCGCAGCGCCCACACCCAGGACCTGACCAAGAACATTCAATACATCAGCAACGACAAGATCAAACTGAAGACTGATCCGAAGACTTTGAAGTAAGTTAAGTTATAAAGGTCGGTGTCGGGTTCCATAGAAATGACAGAGATGCGAGATGGTCACAGCCATTTTTAACCGACTTAAAAAAAGGAGAAGGTTCCCAATTTATATGTATATTTTTTTAAGGCTGCTCGGTGCTCGGGCATAACTTCTGGGTTAATGCCGAAGCGACCTGTCCGTCCCTGAGAATCACACTTTCTAAATTCTCGATAAATGACCATTTTAGATGTTTTAATGAAAAGACTGTCAGCAAGTAAAAAGAAAGTGCTTAACCAATTTTTTAATTATTCTTTGTTTATAAACTAATAAATGGGTTGTAAAGGGTAAACCTTAATGGTGTTTCCATAAAAATATGGTGATGATCTGACGAGGATCTTCGGAGTGTTAAGGTCGGGCAAGGAAAGTGTTATGTTTTTCGCGCCATCTTTGTATGTTTGTTTAAGCAAGTTAATGAAGGAAGGAAGTATATTTATTACTACAAAATCATATCTGAACAGACCAATAAACTGTAGTATAAATATACCTAATTATCAGCCACTTAATATGTATTGAATCCATTCGGAAAACGTCATAAAATCGCAGACAATGTAGTCGTAAATAGCACGTAATCGCGATCGGAACATGTACGTTTTGCACACAAGCAAATACATTATAAACACATACAGACAACACAAAATAACAACATATTGTAGTGTGTGTGTCTGTGTAACAGATTGTAGTATATTATGTGTGAATGACTATTATGGTGTGCAAAAGTGTTGCTATACCAACACTTTTGCTCTTTTGTTGCTACTATTTACTTTTAGGACTTGAAGTCTTTAATAGAAGTTTAGCTTAAGAGCCTCACATTTTAGTCGATTTTACTAAATATAGATTAAATTCATTTGATACAACTTGAACCTCGATTTTTGCTTTCTGTCAAAAATGTATGGACTAATAGGTTTAGTAAAATCGAGAATTCAAATTTGATGCAAGTGGTTCTTTTAAAAAAAATGTTAACTTTTTCATTTTACACGACAATCGTTCGTCAGTTTTAAAAATCTACGACGCAGTACCTACCTATGAATATTATGTTAATATTCTTCGTTAATTTCTTTATTAACTAAACATTGGCGGACCAACGCAATGTGGGCAGAATCGCTAATAATCAAAAATTGAATGAACCAAGGGTATCTATTAGGTTCCGGTTTTTCCCGTGTATACTTCTCATCTTAGTCGACAATACTTAGAAGGACTCGTCTGAAGTCAAGTTGAAAGCAAGGATTTCACATAGGTTTCTGTCGATCTTAACAAGGATTTGATTTAATCTTCAGATTGGACAAGCAACTGGACCGTCCCATCTGCGTGATGATAAACTGGCTCCTCGCGCGACAGAAGCACGTGATGAAATATGCGACGCTGTACCTCGAGCAAGGTTTCGACGTGGTCAGCGTGTCTTGCACGCCGTGGCAGCTCATGTGGCCTATGAAGGGAACGCAGGTAACTTGGCAACGAACAGAGCTGGTGAGCGTTTCATCAAACAGTTCCTATGCCGTTATGTTGGTAGCAATGCAATTGCCTTAATGTAAGGCAATACATATTTAAACGAACCAAATGACATGCTTTTAAAAATGAAGATAACTTCAAATAATGACTGCAGAGCCTGCGGTGATGTCAGGGAAACTATAGAGCACATCCTGTGTGAATGCGACATCTTAGCAGCCTCCTTATCCTCCTTGGGAATGCGTATCCAAACCGGAGGAATATCTAATAGGTTTCTTTTTCTTAGTGAGATCACCGCGTTAATCGACCACTTCTTCAAAGAGTAAGAAATATTAAGGCAGGGGTAAACACAAAAGATCGCACTGGGTCAAAATGTTGCTGGCTCTGTCAGCCCCCGAAATGTAAGATTAGATATAACCTTAAGGTGAAAGGGTACCGGTGCTCTCTCCATACAAAAGTCAACAGTTTCCTCCTTCTGTATATTGACTCTAAAATATTTGCTCTAATGTCATTATCCAGGGAGAAACAGTCAACTACCTTTGTATGGATGGAGAGAGCCCCCGGTACCCTTTCCTCTTAAGCGAACGCTCGGCCGAGGTACATAGTAGGCGGAGTGGGGTGGTGTTAGGTTTTATTTTCGTTACGGAATTTCTGTTGACAGTTGGTGACCGGCGACCTGATAAAGTTCATGGCTGCAAACGAAAACGATCAACCTCTAGTCGTGCACGGGTTCTCCGTTGGTGGGTACATGTGGGGTGAACTCTGCATACATGTCATGAATAATAAGGAATTGTAAGTATTACGTTCTTCTATTTTAACCGACTACGAAATAATGGATGTGGTTTTTAATTCAGATTAATTTAATTTTTAATTCTTATTCATTACTAAGACTGCGCTGTCCGTCACGTCGACTTTTGTGTTTCTGTGTGCGCTATTGAGATAATAATTAACATTTTGTGCCAATACAAATGTGTGAAAAGTGGCGACTGCGGGTACGCTAGTAAAATCAAAAGATAGCAAATCTCCCTTGTTCTGAGGGTGGTCCCATAGGTAGACGAGGATCTGACAAGGATTTTCGAAACGATGAACAGAAGTTTTGATAGCTTTTCTTGCAAAGACAAACTAATATAAAAAGAGTTTTGAAGAAGGCAATGTTGTCTAAGATAAATAAATAAAGACCCCCAAATACCCCTCGATTTGGGACGCGAATGAAGGTACAAAGACGACAGTGGAACATAAATAAATGTAAAAGTTTGTGTGTTATTGTGTGTGTTTGTTAATCTTTCACGCATAAACTACCGAACCGATTGCGTTAAAACTGAGTATGTAGATAGCTGAAAACTTGGATCTACACATAGGCTACTTTTTATCCCGATATTCCCACGGGATCGGGACGAACGCGGGTTAAACCGCGAGGCGCTGCTAGTGCTATATATTTTCTACTTGTTTCTATTTCTAACTTACTATTGTAACATTTTAGATACCAGCCCGTAATGGACCGCGTGGTGGCCCAGGTGTGGGACTCTGCCGCCGACATCAGTGAGATAACGATCGGTGTGCCGGCCGCCATCTTCCCCAAGAACCAGATCATGCAGAAGACGCTGAGGGCTTATATGGAGTAAGTATTGCAACTGGAAGTTAGGCTGGTGATTGTTGACGGGATATCGATGTGTTTTTAGTGAATAAATCTTCGGCTGTCTGGCATAATGGTCACCATGCCGGACTGCCAAACACAGGGTTGCGGGTTCGAATCCCGCCTCATACAAGTATTTATGCTTTGATATTTGTCTGTGGTCTGGTTGTTTCTATGTATTATAAGTATATATTTATAAAAGAGAAGCATATAAGTAGTATATCCGTTGTCTAACACCCATAACACAAATCTATTTACTTAGCTTGGGGTTAAATGGCGATGTGTGGAATGTCAAGCAATATATATTTTTATTTATTATTTTATATTTTGATCGGATAGATGATGGAGTAATGCAAAATATATTTTAACTTAAAAGTTCGAGTCAATTATCCAAAGGGGAATGACAAAAAATGTATAGAGCTTGGGCCTCGAGGACTCATGAAACGATAACCCCAAATGCACTAACATTTCGAAAAAGTGGTCATACAATCAAATGTTTATCTTGAAACCACCTTTCATTTGATAAATAACTTGTTTCATGAGTCCTTTAGGCCCGGAAAATACATCCTCCTTTACTGAAAACTTTAAGGAAATTTTAAGATGTGGCAACAACATTTTATATATATTATTATTGGACAAATTAGAGAAGGGTTGATTAGGTAGGGTCAGATTCGCCCACTCTAGTGGGCTGCCAGGTTTTTGGCGTTGTTGTTAGCTGACACTAGTTCATTAGTTTTGATTTATTTCCTCTAGTCAACTAAGTTGCGAGGACGGTATAGGTGCTGGGTAAGCCTACTCCATCCTAAAGCAAAAAATACCTAATTAAAGAGGTCTTGTTGCGGAAAAAACTATCCAGACATACTGTAATCTTTGATCGGCCACCAAAATAAATAGACCAAGTATACTTATCTACTATCTTTCACGTGGTGCTTGTGTGATTTGTCTACTAATATTATCAATACGAAAGTCTGTCTGTGTGTATATCGGTTGCTCAGACATGCTAAAACTGTTGGAAACCGCTTTAGAATAAATTCGTTGTATAAATGCATGGTTGGAACAATATATTTCAGTGGTTGGAACCATAGAATAAAAATACTAAAAATAAAAAGTCCAAACTGAAATAATATAAACAATGTGTTTTACACGTTGTTTATATTATTGCTATTATATATTTATTATATATTATATTTATATTATGCAGACCACAGTCTGTGGTCTGGTTGTTTCTATGTATTATAAGTATATATTTATAAAAGAAAAGTATATAAGTAGTATATCCGTTGCCTAGCACCCATAACACAAGTCTAGTAACTTAATTTGGGGCTAGATGGTGATGTGTGGAATGTCCTGCAATATTTATTTATTTATTTACTGAACACAAAATATTAAAAAAGATAATTTAAAAACGAATTAAACTTAATGATCCTTAATTAACAATTTCCAGATATCACATGAAGACGTTCCACGATGCAGCCACGATCCACTACATCCGTTCCTCGCAGCTGTTCCACACGAACCTGTGCCGTGCTCCGGCTCTCTTCCTGCTCTCTAAGTCAGACCCCGTCGGGGCTGAGAAGAGCAACCGATCCGTTCATGACTCTTGGGTCGAAATGGGGATCAAGGTATGATCATAATAATACTAATCAGGCTTTATTTAGTTGTCTAGTATCGAAAGTACAGGCGGGTACCGAAAGATTTTTTAAAACTTTTAAATTCTCTCACCTGGCAGTGATATCAAAGTCAAAGTCGAATTTTTTTATTTATTCGAATGCATAAGTGATTGACAATAAAGCAAATATTTATCTAATCTGTTTTAAGTAGTTTTCGCTATTTTTGCGATATATTTCGTTTTTAATTAAGGTAGCCCTTATTACCCAAACATAATTAGCCAACTGTCTAAATTGATCAAATAATATCAAACCTTGTGGTTATTGAAGTATAATTTAATTTAGATTACCCGTTAAATGCATTTGGCTAGAATTTAGCTAAAAGCTACCCTTAGTTTCTGTTATTTTTTATTTTACCTACGTATAATTCAAATAAAATTATTTATTTTCTATGGTGGCGTAATAGGTGAAGAGATCCCTTTTTCAGCAGGCGAATAAGGGCTCATTTATAAAATAACTTACCAGCAAAGTGATTATGATTATTACATTCTTAAGCAAACAACAACAATTATGAAAAAAGTGTATAATGATAAAATAAAGTAGGTAAAAGTGTATAACTAAAACTTATTATGAACAATCGTGTACTCATTTAATTCCTTGCCAACAGTGCACCTGGAAATGCTGGGACAAATCTCCCCACGTGCAGCACTACATCCACCACCCTAAGGAGTATCTCACTGCTCTCTACACCCATCTAGACGCGTATGGGCTCGTCTCCCAGCCGGAGAAGATGAGGATGAGGCTCTGATCTACACTCACTGGGACGGATCTAAGGCAGGATTAGGTGGGCGAGTTGTAGTGTGCCCGGGGCGAAGGTAAGACATTATCATATCTGACCAATGATACGACGATTGTTAGTGACACGATGAGTGGGTTAGATAAGTTATTGTGACGTGTAACGTTTTACAGATATTTTGGCATATTGGAGCACGGTTCTAATCGATTTGTGTAACAAAAGCTATGTAATCCCTCTTTTATACTTGTAGGTAGTTACTAGAAAAACATAATAATATTTAATTGCATGAAAAGAAAACAATTTGGTATGTATTTTTATAGTTCATGAAAATTACCCTAATTAATGTAAAAATATTTTTTGAGATGTGGCAATCCCATTTTTGGCAGCGAATCCTTAGGTTAATAATGGTGTTGTCACATTTTGGATATTACCCAAACTCTGGGTAAATTAGGGTATTAAACTCACCTACACATAGAACCGCGAGACAATATGACTTTGAATATCTGTATGACGATAACAGAATTAATGCTACATGTTAAAATATAGATATAAGACAATATTATCTATTTTCTTCTAACTTTGGCTACAGTAAACAGTAACTTAAGAAACACATCAAAAAAACTTAAGTCATATTCGATTCTCATACGTTTTAAAAATTACAGAAATACATTCTATAATTTTCTTAAACGTTTGAATAGCGAACGACATTTCCTCTGTTTGGCAATCAATACTAGTTTACACGATCAGGAAATACGACGGTATTTGATAAATACTGAACTACATTATAAACTGAACCTACGTCTTTCGATCGATCAATAAATAAATATTTACATAAGTAAATTCGATTGCATTTAAATTCATGGGGATTATAGAAAAATGCCCATAAATTATTCTCGCCCCCGATGTCACAGTTCTAAAGTACGCCCCTGGAAAAACTCATAGTTAAGTAGAATAGCATATAATATAAATATAAATATGTACACCTTATGAAATAAAATACAGCTTTTTATAATGAGCGAATAGATTTTTTTAATATTTTGTTGATGAAATAGAATGGTTTCTATCTAAAGACTGAATTGTTGACTGATTAGCGTAATTGAAAAGTTTAATTCAGAGTTTTAAAATAAAAAATGAATTACCAAAAAGTCTTTTAAAAAAAAGGAAAATTTCGTTAAATTTACAGTAAATGACTCAGATTAGTCTTTTTTCCTAGTTATTTATTTTAAATTATAGTGAAAGTAAAAATCTGTATCAAACTTCGACTTACAAGGTTATGGTAAAGTAGCTACCGCTTTACAAATAGTCTTTAAAGACTATCATTTTAAGCACGATTCCTGAAAATCGAGCTATAATTTGGTAAAAAATTAAAATATATCTGACTTTATGCACTAGCCGTGCGAAGCCATAATTAAAAAACAAAAATCTCTTGACCAGAGATAATTCGACACTTGGAGTCTGCAGATGGCTTGATTCGATCGAGCGATTCGCAACTAGGAAAAAAGCTAATCTAAAAGAAACTCGTTAAACAGTTTTTATTAACATTATTTACCATCCAAAGACAGGACAAACAAAAAATTATGCATTCATTTACATACGTTTTTTTGTTAAAATCCCACAAAACAACTAAAAGTAATCATAAAAAAGTGCCTTATCAAAATAATTAAAAATGAACAATGACGTCATTCTGTATATACATTTTTATCAATTCCAAAATACTGAAAATTTTATAATAGGTTTTTTCTAAAAAAAAAATAGCTAGTTATTGATGGCTTTTTGATTTAAGTGGAAGTTTATCCGGATAGATTTGAGTAAGAAAGCTTACCATAGACAAATAGCATATAATATACCAGAGACAAACTTTCACTCAGATTAGAGCGCCATCTATGATACTAAAACAAGATGCCTGCGAGTATTAAGGGCTAAAAAAAGTTTTTTAAAAACCTTGATATCAATGGGTTAGCTAGTGCACTAGTCCCTACCCATGTATCCCCCTGGTTGGGAAGAATGGTTGTTTTTCCACCTATCTCCACCGTTGATCTACTAGTAGGGATTGGTGGAATAAAAGCCACTTTTATGAATTATCGGTTCAGTTTGGATATAACAAATTGACAAAATAACAATAAAATAAACATATGAATTGTTATTCAGATTGAAAATAAAGCAAATATTTATCGGATGACCTGTTTTTAACAGACTTCAAAAAAAGGAGAAGGTTTTCAATTCGGTTGTATGTATTTTTTATTGTGGAAGTTCGCGCAGATGTTTTTGGTTTTAAGTAGATTCCCTACTTTTACAAAATATTTAGTTTTTAATTAGTTCGGTAGGCCCTTATTATTCGCAAAAACCTTGCTTATAGAGATTGGAAAACGCCCAATTTCAATATCTATTCGCTCGTCGTAAAAATTCATTCAATAATCTATACTTACTAATATTATAAAGCTGAAGAGTTTGTTTGTTTATCTCAGGAACTACTGGTTCGAATTGAAAAATTCTTTTTGTGTTGTATAGTCCATTTTTCGAGGAAGGCTATAGGCTACTTTTTATTTTGATATTCCCACGGGATCGCGACTTACGCAGGTGAAACCGCGGGGCGCAGCTAGTGTTATAGATAAGTCTCTCTGTAAATCATTTTCTAAAAATGCACGCCTCTCCAATGTTTTTAATCCTATATACTATTAATGATGGGGCGTGCGTTTTTTGGATTAAAAGACCTTTATTGCATTCATGATTTCTTGTACAAATACTGATACGGAGTAGAACTATAAAGATACAGGGTGTTTGAATAGAAGGTTTACATTTGATTCGCTGACTGCATACACAAGTAAATAAATAATAGTTTAAAAAGACTAAAAAACCATGCTTTTATAAAAAATCCAACTAAAAATCAGAAAATAAAATTTAATAAATTTGGATTAAGAATAGTGTAAATAAAAAATAAATGTACATTATTGTAAAAAAGGAGTTGGTTACAAACATACATACAAACATACAGGTAAAGCTAATAAAAGCGTGTTAAAAAGGTTTTTTTGTACAGTGTGTATGAAAAAGCCAGTAAACCCTTTTTGGTACAATCAACGTTCAAAACTACACTGGCACCGTAACGTTTACAATCCTGTGCAGCACTATAACAACGTAACCTGTGGATCGAACCCACGTTTGGTGTAGCGGGTGGCGGCTTATACCATTCACACAACTAAATCCATAGCTAACATGTTGAAAATAATAATCACACTGAGTACTTTTAATTCAAGTATTTATGTTTGTGTGTAACGTCTATTAGAAGAAGGTCGTAAGTCCAATACTTGTTGATAGTATTTGTGTAGCAAACTGATAGTGACTTATGGCGCATACCGTACACGAACTTTCCTCAAAAAAATATAAAAATAACCTAAAATATTTCCTTTTTTTTATAAACTTTTTTATTTGGGAAAATTACTCTAATTGATTCAGAGTTTGCAAATCAAATGTAGGTAAACTTTATTTTGAAACACCCTGGATATTTGAAATTTTCTTAAAACCCCTTATTAGTTTGGACAAAGTGCTTGCTTAGTAAATATTGAAATCGTTTGTATTGATTCGAGGAAGGTATTTCTATTTTACGGAATAATTAAAAATTATGTTTTGGTGGTCCTTAAGCGACGTTAAAAAAACTAGGACTTTCTCAATTTGTCGCGTATACCGGGTTATTGGTAACAACGAATCCACGAAAATTTCCAAAAGTCGTAGAACAAAAGTTGTTTGTTTAGGTGCACAGAAGGGCCACCTCTTTTTTTTAAACAAACAACTTTTGTTGTTATATATAGTTCAACCGCTTATATATAGTTACCAATAACCCTGTATATTTTTTATGTATGTTCATAGATTACTTGTAGGCTCAACCGATTGAGATGATTCTTTTGTTATTTAAAGTGTTTAATCTCTACTAAAGAAATTTTAAATATTTATAAATCTCTTAAAAAAATTGTTAAAAGGTTTCTGCGACTTTCGCAGAAGTCGCAGATTTAAATCATGCCGGGAAGAAAAAATTGTCAAGTTTTTTTTAGTTTTCATATTTGTTTCAAATTACTCAACGCTTGTTTTTTCCTTCTCGATTTTATTACTTCTAAGTTTCTTTTTTATGATTTGTTATAGCATAGATAATATAGGTTAGTCATAAGAGAAATGTGTAGTGGAAAAAAAATAAACTTTTCTGATACTGTATACAATTCTTTTAATTTTTAGGGTTCCGTACTTATTTTTAGGGGTCTGTATGTTTGTATCTCATGAACAGTGATAGCTAGACAGTTGATACATCCGCTGAGAAGGGTTTAGAAACAATTAAACACCAAGTTAGCAAAAAACTAGTTTTAAAGATTACCCAGTGGCGTAGCGTGGGTCACCGTCGCCCGGGGCGGAGTCATAATTTGCCGCCCTTTTCACGTCTTAACAATAATAATGTTGGTATTTGTGAGAAAAAACGTAACGATATGAAAGAATTGAGCGAAAAATATTTATTTTAAAACCATGGTAAGGATGCGGGGCGACTCTGATTTGCAACAACAGTAACTGTATTGGGCAGCTAGGGCTGTAGAGACATTCAATATTTGCAAATGGGTAAGATGTAATTTCTTGAAATAATAATTGTCTGACTGACCGCTAGTGACGGCACAAAATATTTATTTCCCAATTTTGCCACCCTACCAATAGTGGCATTAATTTTAGTATAGTACCGATAGATTCTATAGGTCAAAAACCTTAGTTACACACGTAGCTGCTAGGTGACAGCCACTAAAATTAACTTGAAGCACCAGACTTCACCAGAATATACAAGTCTTGAACTTAAAAAACTTGTTTTATTAAATCTGACAATACTGTAGGTAAAAACTTAAAGTAGGTACCGTTGGCAGCATAATTACAGACCCACCGTAGAGCTCCAAAACGGCTGTTATTAGAATGTTTTCAACACAAGTAAGATTCTAGGCACCTGCTTTAGTTGAAGTTTAAAGTCTTTAAGCTCATTAATTTATCAAACAAGAACTATTAGAATGAAAACATTACAATCAAGAAATCAATACATTTATTCTATTCTATTCTAAAGTACATTACAAGTTTACTATCCTACGATGGTAACATTGGTGAAAAATGGCAACATTGGATTACATTTGAAAAAAAAAGTATTTTTTTGTTCTTACAAGTAAAAAGTACCTAAACATAGTGCATTTTTTTAGGATTAGACCTTAGTCGAGTTAATTTTTAGGGTTCCGTACCTCAAAAGGTAAAAACGGAAACCCTTATAGGATCACTTTGTTGTCCGTCTGTCTGTCTGTCTGTCAAGACCTTTTTTCTCAGGAACGCGTGGAGGTATCAAGCTGAAATTCATATCAAATACTCAAGTCTATGGTCTCTTGGAGCTGTGAAAAAATCAAACTTCTAAGTCAACGCGATCAAAAGATACTCCCGTTTATGCCGCAAATTTTCGACACTCGCAAGGGAATCAAAACCTACAGGGTACTTCCCGTGAACTCAGAATCTTGAAATTTGGTATGAAGCAACGTCTTATAGCAGAGATATAGGAAAAATTGCGAAAAGTATACATTTTTAGTTATATCATATAATAAAAATATTTTTAATAATTTTAAACTTACTACCCCTTTCCTCATGAACGCGTAGTGGTATTATATTGAAATTCATATCAAATACTCAAATCTATAATACCTTTAAGCTGTAACAAAATCAAACTTCTATGTCAACGCAATCAAAAGAAACAGGAATTAAAACCGCATATTTTGAAACTCGCCACTACTCGCAAGGGAATCAAAACCTACAGGGTACTTCCCGTGAACTCAGAATCTTGAAATTTGGTACGAAGCAACGTCTTATAACACAGATAAAGGAAAAATTGCGAAAAGCATAAATTTTTAGTTACATCATATAATAAAAATATTTTTAATAATTTTAAACTTATTACCCCTTTACTCATGAACGCGTAGTGGTATTATATTGAAATTCTTAACAAATACTCAAGTCTATAATATCTTTAAGCTGTAACAAAATCAAACTTTTACGTCAACGCAATCAAAAGATACAGCAATTAAATGGAATTTCCACATATTTTTCATCCATAAACATGTTTCCGTTAATAAACACTAGCACTACACGAAGTAGTACAACTATAGATAACGTTTTTTCGAACTTCAATGTTCAATGTGGTACTATTCATACCTTTTTCAGTCACCATTTACAGATCTGGTTCAAATTTAATACTTAATTATTAGTATTTTTGAACTAGATTTCTAAATAGTGACTAAAAAACTTTATAAATAAATAACTTTGATAAAATAATTTTTACAAGGCTAGTGTTAGGTATTTCATTTATATTTAAAAAAAAGAAAAAATAATAAAAAAAAATATTAATAAATACCTATATGTTAATACAAAATAAAGGATTACTGAGAGACCTTTGTCTTACATTTTATGCTCCTCCAGCTCAAACTCAAACTCAAACTCAAAGCATTTATTTCAAATAAACCATTTACAGGCACTTTTGAATTGTCAATAAGTCGGTCAGTCAGAAAAAGGAAGCTAGTTGCACATTCCAAGGAGTAGATCTCGATGGAGAAGAACGTGCAAGAAACTCCATGGACACTCTTTTAAACCATGATTATGTATTACAGAAATTCTGGTTACATGTCTTATTACTTCTAATATATGAGAACAATGCTAATTAAAAATTACATTAACAATAAAATTAAAATAAGCTAGTGGCAGTTGAGAGATGACCAGTCTCAACTGATGGCGCCCGTTCACGAACCGAATGACCCAACACACGTGCCACCATCAGCGAGACATTTGAGTGAGCATGACAAACTAAACAAAAACAGTTACATTATATTACACGTGGTACTCATATTTACAAAATAAATAAAAAATGCTTCGAAGTTATACAATACTATAACTTTTCAAAAGTTAAAAATAAAAAGACATTTACTCCAAAAAAAATAATACGATTAAAAAAAAAAAAAAAACCATGTTTATAAAAATAAAAGGGAGAGCATCTCTTCCAAATATAAAATAAAAGAAAACTAATTAGTGGACCCAAGTGGCTGTGACTGTGGAGCAGGACCAGCATTAAGCCAAGCTTTTTTATCAAGGATATAATCCTCTAATTTATAATATGCTTGTCTACATAGTGTGCGTTTTATGCATGTTTTAAATTTTGTCTCGTTCAGTTGTAGAATCCGCAGTGGTATTTTATTATAAAATTTTACACAATTCCCCATAAAAGAATTTCGTACCTTAGCCAATCTAAACCGAGATTGATCCAAATTGTGCCTATTTATAGTATTAAAATTATGTCTATCACTTCTCTTCTTAAAGAGATGAAGATTTTTCCGAACATACATAATGTTTTCATATATGTATTGACAAGGTACCGTCAGCTTTCCACATTGTTATGTTATGGATTTCATTTAGCAATAAAAATACCATAACTTTTACTTATATACCTACAGGTTTGTACGGAACCCTCGGTGCGCGAGTCCGACTCGCACTTGGCCGGTTTTTTCACCGGAAGTCATAAGATTTTTCTAAAACTTGTAAAATAGTGAGAAAACCTACCTAGCTTCGAAGAGCGGTAAACATGTTTTAACTCTACGGTGGGTCTGTAATTATGCTGCCGACCGTACCTGGTTATTTTACCACGCGTTTAAATCGTGTTTCGTTTATTTTTTGTTAAATTATTTTATCTTTAAGTGATAAAGGTGCATGATTACAACGAGCTGTTTTGGTCGAGGTAAGTCGTGTCGTGCATTTATTGAGTTTATTATCTACAAGCAATCCTCGGTTTCACCCGTGTAAGATCCGATCCCGTGGGGATATACGGATAAAAAGTAGCTTAATTTACTACCAATGAATCAGTGTATCTAGTTACCAAGTTTCATTAAAATCGGTCCAGTATTTTCGGAGCCTAGTCACTAGAAACGAAACAATCTTACCTTTTTAAATCAGCATTTTACGCGACCCGTATATTATTTTTTATCACAGTTGCTCATAAAGTGGATCTTATTCAACGGCTTTTAGGCTCATAATCCAACATATTATGCACGCGTGCGTTTTAGATTTGTTAACTAGTGCTGTAAAGTTATCCCGAAAAGGTAGGTACCAAAGAGTTTAAAACTAGCAAAAATGGTTGTCTCTAAAGTCGGTTTACGAACGAAAATTTTACGTGATAATGACTTAGAAAACGATTAAAAATTGAGTTGTTTATTTTTTGTTTTTTCTTTACTTAAATATATTGTTTTTCCGTACCATTGTATTTTGTTCTTAACCCCCGACGCAAAAACAAATAGAAAAACCCTAAAAATAATGTATGTCACACGAGGATGTATAGGTTCAAAGTCTTTAGCCTGGCCTTTCCGGAGCATAATTAACAAAAAAATATTGCCTTAAAAAAATGTAAACATAGAGTTATCACAAATATTTTGTTAATTATTATTTTGTTTTCTTTTCAAGTCTTTTCTTTTTTTCGCAACTGTGATAAAAAACGTCGTACGATATACGTGTGGAATTGATATTTGCATCTTGGCTTCTATAACACGCTCGCTGCCGCTCGCGCGTCATAAACCGCCTCTATGCAAAGATCAATTTACCACACTTATATCGTAATGTACTAATGCACGTTTTAAATGCTTAGATTCAGTTTAAGTTGTGACACCGCGGTGTGCACTCGTTGTCTATTAAAATTAAAATAACTTTATTTTTATTTATATTAACATAATATTACTTATGTAACACTAATCTAATGGAAAAATAAAAACATTAAAAATCTAAATAAGATTCTCTTAGCAGGGTGTCCAAAAGGCTGGCTGTGTTGCTTATAATAATTGTTTAGAAAGTACAAATTTTGAGTGTTGGAATAAAAAATACTGACTCATAAGTTCCAAAGACGAAGGAAGCTGAAGAAGAGTGATTAAATATTTAAAATTCAGGTAAGTCCACATTAATCTCTCTATCTTTGCACAGAATAGGTAAATCTGTAGACATAAAAAATCTGGTTAGTTGTAAAATATCCAGAAAAAAATACACAGGTCGTTTTAAAATCGTTATTTGCCAAAATTACGCCTACCACGCTACTATGAAACTTCAAGTTAAGAATCTGCCAACGAATTAAAACTATTTCTAAAAATCAAAAATACATTAAACAAAAATCGGCTAAGTGCGAGTCGGAAGTTTAGTATATAGGTATACCATTATATTTTGATTTTCGTATCTGTTGTTATTAGCAGCAACTAATGTCTAGCTATCACGGTTCATGAGATACAACCTGGTGACAGACAGACAAAAAGCGGAGTTTTAGAAATAGGATTCCGTTTTACCCTTTGGGTATGGAACCCCTAAAACTAGCAATGCCCAGCTGATTCACCCGCGGAAGATCCGATTCCGTGGTAGCGTACACAAATATTAAAAAATAAATATTGTAGGCTGTGTGAAGTGTCACACAGCGCCATCTAGCCCCAAGATAAGTAACTAGACTTGTGTTATGGGTGCTAGACAACGGATATACTACTTTTATACTTTTCTTTTTAAACAACCAGACCACAGACAAATATCTAAGCATAATTACTTGTCTGAGGCGGGAATCGAACCCGCAACCCTGTGTTTGGCAGTTCGGCATGGTGACCATTGTGCCAACTGGGTCGTCAAAATAATAATGAAATCGCGCGAATCCAAAACAAAGCAATTATGCTTATAACATCGTTGCTATGTGCCCTAAAGAAACAAATGGATTCTTATTTACATAAAGCATAAATTGTGCGGTAATGCGTACTATGATTCTTCGTCTTAAGTACCATAATAATAAGCCATAGACGTGACTTTAGTTGCTCCATTACAAATATTAGTACCTCCAAAATGTTCATAATCTTGACCTTGAGCATGATGACAATAAAATCCATGAGTTTCTTGTGCCTTCTCCTCATTGGCGCAGGGCACGTTCCGAAGGCACAAAGTGATTTCAATGTGAAATCTCTGAAACAATAAGAGCTACGAGCCTGAAACTTGTCCATCCAAAGGTTGCCTGGAAGAGATCGGTTTTAACGTTAAGGCCGCCCATTGTGCCATATTGTTAGGTTTAATATTGTTTTTGTAACATAAGTTTTTGTTAGAATTAAGGTTTAATGTGGTACAATAAAGAGCTTATAAAAGGACTAGCGGCGCCCTGCGGTTTCACCCGTGTAAGTCCCGATCCCGTGGGAATATCAAAATAAAAATTAGCCTATAAGCCTTCCTTAATAAATGAAATATACAACACAAAAATATTTTTTCAACTTGAACCTGTAGTTCCTGAGATTAGCACGTTCAAATAAACTTTTCAGCTTTATAATATTAGTATAGATTTTGAGAAATTCAACCACTAAACTAAATGGTTTTTACCTCTTTAGAGGTAGATAAAGTTAAAAGTTCGACAGGCGGGATGGGATCTGCAAAGTTCCCGAAACGTCAGGTTTAAAACAAAAATAGAAACGCGAATATATCCGTTCAAATTTATATGTCTATAAAAATCAATGCCACTTTTCGTTGTAATTTTATAACTCACTAGTAGCGCTCCGCAGTTTCACCCGCGTAACTCCCGATCCCGTGGGAATATCAGGATAAAAAGTAGCCTATAGCCTTCCTCGATAAATGGACTATCCAACACAAAAAGAATTTTTCAATTCGAACCAGTAGCTCCTGAGATTAGCGCGTTCAAACAAACAAACAAACTCTTCAGCTTTATAATATATAAGTATAGAAGAACAGGCTCACTTATCCAAACCAAATGTTTAAGCTTTGTTCGGACATATTTAGTAGATGGTGTATGTGAAGTTTGCACGAAATCGGTCGAGCGTTTCTTCATTCGTGTCGCGGTGTTAGTTGCCAAACTCTACCTAAACGGCTGCACCGATTTGTATGATTTATTTTTTATATGGCAATCAACGTTTGCATGGACAGCTAGTATAATTATAATTATGAGTTCAAGTCGCGAAAACCTTAGAAAATCTATACTTAATATTATAAAGCTGAAGAGTTTGTTTGTTTGAATCCGCTAATCTCAGGAACTACTGGTTCGAATCAAAAAATATTTTTGTGTTGGATAGTCCATTTATCGAGGAAGGCTATCGGCTACTTTTTATCCTGAAATTCCCACGGGATCAGGAGTTACGGGGGTGAAACCGCGGAGCGCTGCTAGTATTATATAAATAGGTTGTTACCGAGGGTGTTCGCCCAACCGTATAGGTACCTCATACGTGGAATTTAATTTTTTTATCGTCAAAGTCGGTTAAAAAACCGACCGAACTCACTCACAAAGGGTTCCGTATAAACGTTATTCTGTTTTTAGTATTCGTTGTTATAGCGGCAACATAAATCTATACCAATATTATTCGACGATCCAGTTGGCACAATGGTCACCATACCGGACTGCCAAACACAGGGTTGCGGGTTCGATTCCCGCCTCCGACAAGTATTTATGCTTAGATATTTGTCTGGGGTCTGGTTGTTTCTATGTTTTATAAGTATATATTAACAAAAGAAAAGTATATAATTAGTATATCCGTTGTCTAGTACCCATAACACAAGTCTAGTTACTTAACTTGGGGCTAGATGGCGATGTGTGGAATGTCCTGCAATATTTATTTATTTATTATTTATATTATAAAGCTGAAGAGTTTGTTTGTTTGTTTGTTTGAACGCGCTAATCTCAGGAACTACTGGTTCGAATTGAAAAATTATTTTTGTATTAGATAGTTCATTTTGCAGGAAGAGTACTTACTATAGGTTACTTTTATCCCGATATTCCTACGGGATCGGGAGTTACGCGGGTGAAACCGCGGAGCGCTGCTAGGACATCATAATTTGTGTTTGACATGCTATCACGGTTCATGAGATACAGCCTGGTGACAGACAAACAATGGAATCTTCGTAGGAGTCTTAGTAAAAGGGTTACGTTTTCACCTACAGAATACGGAACTCTAAAAAGGGAGAAATGTATAAATATTATTTTATATTTTCACCGATTACTAGAAAACTACTCAACCGATTGGAATGATCCTTTTTTTGTTGAAAAGCGTATACGTTATTTAAAATTTTGTTCTTAGCGGATTTCTACGTTATAATAATTATCTGTAACCAAAGGGGTCCGGACATTTAGTATGAGAGCTTGGCATAGTGGTTTTTTTTGTGCATATCGAGACTCTTGCCAATCAGTAGAGGGCATTACAATGAACAAATAATGTCTTCACACAGAACCTCTAAAGCGTCTCGGAAACGGGATATACAAAGAAACGTGATTCAACATAGAACCCGTTTCCGCATGGGTCTCGAAATGCACCGCGGCATTTTAAGTTACTATGCCAAAATGTCCAAAGACTTTTTGCCCGATATATTGGCCTTTAGGAAGATTGGTCTTTCACGTTTTTGGCCATATGCGTCGAAACCATTCGTCGATTAAAGTAGCCTATAGCCTTCCTCGATAAATAGACTATTCAACTCAAAAATATTTATTCAATTCGACCCAGTAGTTCCTGAGATTAGCGCGGCCCAACAAACTCTTCAGCTTTATTACTTATTTAAAAAGAATATAAAAGATAGACTAGCTGAGCGAAAAATAAAGATCTGGACTTACGTGGGGACGTAAGTCCAGATCTTTATTTTATTATATTTTTTCATATTTTTAAACTTTCCCTGGCCAAATTAGCCAAAACTGTCCAGCCGTTCTCGACTTATTTGATTGACGACAATTCGGCAATTGATTTTTATTTGAAATTAGGTATAAAGATTTGCCTACCTCATTTGAATATTTAAATACTTACCTAAAATAGATTACTAATTACGCAATCGTCTAGTTTTTTCTTATTTAATTGTTAGTGGAAACTTACTTTATTATAACTTTAAAATTAATTCCATACAAATTAAATACATCAAATTAAAAATACTCAAATAATAAATGAATAAAATAAAAATACATACATATTTAACATTATAAATACAAAAAATTAAGTGACCATTTAGTCACATAACCCGCCCCTTATCTTACCCGGCGTAAAGGTTCCCATGATGCTAGAAGCATTGCCACGCTGAATGGCGATGGCTAACCTCTGCGCCAGAAACGAGCCGGAGCGGGAGTCACCCCCATACTTTAAAATAGGAACAAGAATAAAGTCTAAAATAATAATAAAAAGACTCGACTATTGTGTAACCCTACGTTAACAAGTTACGCAAGTTGATAGAAGCGTCAACCAAATCGTGGAAATTAAGAGGAAAGGGTACCGGGGGTCTCTCCATACAAACGTAGTCGACTGTTTTCTCTCTGAAAACACTAGAGCAAATATTTTTGTTGCATAAAACTTATAACTGCAATAACCATGCCCCTTTGTTTCTTTTTTTAAATCTTATAATTAGAAAATTAAAAAAAAACTATAATAACATAGGGGCATAGTCATGGCAGTTAAAGGTTTTATGGCACAAAAATATTTGTGCTAGTGTCATTATCCACGGAGGAAGCAGTCGACTACGTTTATATGGAGAGAGCGCCGGTACCCTTTAACCTTAACTCGGTTATTTTAATAGTCTTAAGACAGTCTTTATGTTAAAAAAAATACATTTTTTACAAAAAAACTCACTATTGTGTTAACTACGTTACGTGAGAACTCCAAGAAATATTTTTTAAGATTTTATTTAATTTTTTAACATTGTATTTACCAAATAGACATTTTATTTTATCTTTATTTTTTTGGTTATTTTAAAATGTGTGTAGGTATTATTCTGATTGACATGATTAACTTCTATCAATTAATTTGTTTGGAGGTTTGTTTGTATAGACTTATGTTTATCCCGTACCTACCAATTGAATGATTTGATTTAACTTATTAAAAAAAAAAGATTAATATGATACTCTGTATTAGGGTCGAGATTTGCCTTCTTTTTCTAAATTTTGGAATACCTTCTTGTCAGGTCGTGGGTTCGAATCCCGGCCGGCCATAGACCAATGTATTTTTCTTAAAAAAAAATATGTGCGTTAATTGACATTGCTCTTACGGTGAAGGAAAACATCGTGATGAAACGGCTTCGTTGGCTCCAGAAGTATTGACATGTTCTCTCCTCTGGACATGGTCGACTAAGCTGTTTTTGGAAACTCGCACCTAAAGCACCTGTGTAAGTACGGTCGGCTGTATAATTACAGCCCTCGGTAGAGTTTGAAAATTGTTACTATTATTGGAATAGAATAGAATAGAATATCATTTATTGTTTAATCTGTGTATATAGGTAAAGGTCTTAAAAATAATATAGTGCCAACAGATTACTCATTCCGAGCATACAATATTAAAACATAGGTAGAACTTATACTAAATTTGTAGGTACAAACTTAACCAATGTTTGTATCCTATAATTTTTTTTTTATTAATTGATGAGTTAGAAGCCTTTAAACTTCACCTGAAGCAGGTGTCTAGAATCTTGCTTCTGTTGAAAACATTCTTATAGCAGCCGTTTTGGAGCTCTACGGTGGGTCTGCAATAATGCAGCCGACCGTTACCTATAGAGCTTACGCAGATGAAACCGCGGGCGTATCTACTAATATATAATCTTAATGTTCAAGAGCGAGAAACCACAAGAACTGACATTGGAAGCGAATAATTATGTTTTTTAATATTTTTTTGTAACTTTAATTACTCAATTTATATTTAATGATGTGCATTTTTCTGTGCATGTGCAATGCTCGTTAACTTACAAATAATATAAAATAAATCATTAACGAGAAGATTAATATTACAAAAATAGAGATGCCACTATAACATTATTCATGCAAAATACGTACCTTATCGTTGAGAAACGAATACACTAACATCAGAAAAACGACTACAAATTCACGACTGATCTTTGGAACTTCGATGATCAAAACTTCGGGCAGTGATATGTCAACCAGAGGTAGATAGGTCTTTGCAAAATAAACTGGACCACACGAACTATTAAGGCAATTGACTTTTAATCCCTCGGGTGTTTCCGGAAATGCACGTAAACACGCATTCTAATTATTGTATCACAAAGTAATGCGAAGCTCGGAGAACACCACTCTATAACGACGACCCAGTTGGCACAATGGTCACCATGCCGGACTGCCAAACACAGGGTTGTGGATTCGATTCCCGCCTCAGACAAGTAATTATGCTTAGATATTTGTCTGTGGTCTGGTTGTTTCTATGAATTAAAAGTATATATTTACAAAAGAAAAGTATATAAGTAGTATATCCGTTGTCTAGCACCCATAACACAAGTCTAGTTACTTAGCTTGTGATTAGATGGCGATGTGTGAAATGTCCTGCAATATTTATTTATAACTGTGCATCTGTAGGCACGGTGAAGTGCAAATTCCTTAAAGCGGTGTAATACGTGACGAGAAATAAAAAATAAAGCAACTTCCATCACTGGTACAACACTAATTTTTATTTAAAATGTTCTTCAGATCTTTGAGTAGCTTTTCATACGGTACATTACAAGCATACAAGCATTATTTTTCCTCCATATTTTTTTTTTGAATGTTCGCTCTACTTTATAAATTGATAGTCTATGTGTTCATTGCCATATTTATTTATGGTTGAGGTAGGTAATTATTAATTTAAGGCGCATATAGAAGCCAAGAGTAAAATGCCTTTCGCCTGTAACTTAAACGTTTTACTATTCTTTCTTGGAAACCGAAACACGATTAGAAAAAGTTGGCTTAAAAGAAGTCAATCATAACTTTCCGTAAATTTAAAAAAAGGTAACTTCCGTTCAAGTTATTTTCCATTTGGAAGTGTTCGTCAACGAAAATAATCAACAACTAATTTTTTTCAAAGATATAGCCACAATACAAGCTGTAATATAATGCCAATAATATTTTCTATACTTTCTTGGAATTATTTTGTGTAAAATATTAAAAACAATTGTAAAATAAACAACCCACCCATCCCTTTCCTTAATTCTTGTCCATCCAAAGGTTGCCTAGAAGAGATCGCTTTTAACGATAGGGCCGCCCATTGTGCCATATTGTAAGGTACTAAATATCAATTTTCTTTTAGCATACAAGTAGTTACATAAGTTAGAATTTATTTTTGTTTTTGTTGTATGTAATCATTTTGCGTTCTGTTTTTATGGTGCAATAAAGTGTTTATCTATCTATCTATCTGAAAACTGAAAATTCGGCTCATTTCTTCTTGCATCTCAGTTATTTCTATTCAATGCCGACTATTAGGAACTAAAAGCACCTTAAGTAACTTATATTACTTGTTGAAACGCAGACATTTTCTAAAATTAATTGCTTTGTATTTAGTATTTAATACAATTTATTCAATTAGAATCAGAACGGAAACAATAACCAACAAATAATAAGTTGCAACGCTATTTAAAAATCAGTTAAGTATGAATTAACTTAAAAAAGAGGAAATAATTTGTAATTATAATAAATACTCTTAATTATGGTAGGATCATTAATTTAATTCAGTTTTTTTCCAGTGGTAGCGTTAAAGTATGTTGGATATGTTGCTTAACTTTATAATAATTTCATTGCGTTTTTCCCATGTGAACCAGTGAGATGTAAGTTGACATATCACTTATGTGAACACGTGGTACTACTGCTCAGTCCGATAGATCGGACAATGTGAACTTTCTTTACTTTGGTTCGATTAATCTGGCAAAGAGTAACACAAATTCGCATTGTGTAATCCAGGGGTTCCCAAACTTATTTTGTCTACTGCCCATTTTAAGAATAAACTATTTTTTAACACCCCCAATTTTTTCACCTACTTAAAAACCACAACATCAAATTAAATTAATTATTGTAAGCATATATTAGTGAAACTATATAACATATTAATAACGGAGATTAAACATTGATTCTAAGCGAGACCTTTACTTTAAGAGACAACTTGAAACCTGAGCGCAGTAGGTAGTAGTGAAGTTCACATTGTCCCATCTATCGGACAATGTGAACTTTCTTTACCTTTGGTTCGATTAATCTGGCAAAGAATAACACAAATTCGCATTGTGTAATCCAGGGGTTCCCAAACTTATTTTGTCTACTGCCCACTTTGAGAATAAGTTATTTTTTAGCACCCCCATTTTTTTCACCTACTTAAAAACCGCTATAACATAAAATTAAATTAATTATTGTGAGCGTATATTAGCGGAACTTTAATCTCCGCTTCTATTAGGCCTGCAACGCCACTTTGGGAAAGGCTGGTCTAATCGATCGGGCGACTTGAATTTTTTTCTAATGGTTCGAGTAAATTTTCATTCATTAAATGCATTAATTTGTCTTATAGAAAGTGTTTCCGTGAAGGGTTTCTAAGTGAACAACTTTTGCTCTGAACTTTTTTATGATAATTCCAAGGGAACTTTTACTCGAAAATCAGCTGTTTCGTACAAAAACTTAAAAAATATTATTTTAATTTCTATATTTACCTACTTACTTAGTCATGTATATTTTGTATTCATTGTATGAATGAAAAGAAAAATATAATTGTTTTATAACAATTAAATATTAAACCGTAGGTTACACCTAGTTACCTACATTTAATATTATTTTATTTTATTTCCAGTTGCGCAGACGCACTTGTGTTGTTATCGCGATGACAACCTCATTTAGAGTTGTTAGAATTGTTGCGAACAGTGGAATATTTGGGAAATGTGTAAGTATTATATCTATAATTTACGAACAGAATTGGTAAGTCAATTTATCTTTTTATACAGTGTGTACAAGAAACCCTGTGACCCTCTAACGCATGATATTACTAAAAATATTTAAAAAACCGTAGAGTTTTAAAATTAACAAAAACCTCATTTAAACCGATAAGCGCATTATGAAGAAAAATCTCTTAACGACTCTTCTGGTGGAGCCACCCAGGGCAACCGTTGAAAGCTCGGAGGAAGTAGTCAACCGGAAAAAGCAAAGTTTGGGGAGATTTCAAAATGAGGTAGCACCGCATTTTTTACCACTACGATTCCTGAAACTAAACTTTAAATTAAAATAATATTTTTTTAAATATAATATTTTAAAGTATACTTAATGTCCTTGTAGAGTATGTACGGTCGGCTGCATAATTGCAGACCCACCGTAGAGGTCCAGAGGGCTGTTATAAGAATGTTTTCAACACTAACAAGATTCTAGACACCTGCTTTAGGTGAAGTTTAAAGTCTTCTAACTCTAGAATGTAAACATTCCAATAATAGTAATTTTCGAACTCTACCGAGGGCTGCAATTATGCAGCCGACTGTACCTACCTACAATAGTATGAGGTATAATCAAGCCACAGATCAAGCCTACACATCAAGGTATCTCAGAGACAATAAGGTTTTTGTTACACATTGTATGGGTTTAAAGATAAGGATTGATAGATAGGTAGATAAACGTTTTCATTAAGTAGATAAATAATTATCTTGACATATGCATTACCAAACTATGTTTTACGTAATTTTGCGTTAATCGCATTTAATTAGTAAAGTTGTAAATCAATTTAAAAAAAATTGTGAGGGCTGATAATTTTGTGAATCTAAAATGAAAGTTGAAAATGGACCAAGGACTCACGTTGTCCCATACAAACTTTGAACCCCTTTTTCACCCCCTAAGGGATAGAATCCTTTCTTATCGGATGCCTACGTCATACAAAGAACACACCCTCAGAGTTTCAGGTCTCTACGATCAGCGGTTTAGGCTGTGCGTTGATCCGTCAGTCAGCACAAAGCTGTTTAGACTAGCTTTTCCCCGCGACTTCGTCCGCGTAAAAGTCAAAAATGGACCAAGGAATCACGTTGTCCCATACAAACTTTGCCCCCGTAAGGGGTAGATCCTTTCTTATCGGATGCTTACGTCATACAAAGAACACATTCTCCAAGTTTGAGGTCTCTACGATCAGCGGTTTAGGCTGTGCGTTGATCCGTCAGTCAGGACAAAGCATATTATATGTTTAGAAGATAAGTACCTACCTATATAGTATATAAGTAGGTAGGTAGGTACGTAAAATTGTTTTGTAACGACAATGTTTAATGAGTAATGAGTCAATGATCATGTGAGATCAAAAAATTTTAAAGAACAATGGCAAACGAAATTATAAATAGTAGGTAATAAATAAATAATTTATTTCATTAACAAAAAATACATAAACATATAAAAACACCTTTGTCATGTAGACTGAAGTCATTTTATGTTTTTAAATTTATTTCAAAGGCGTGTTTTTTACATATACATTTCTATTTCCAAAGGGTCATTTTTACGACATAAAAAAGAGATGATTTAACTCAGAAAGCGGTTGAAGGCGACCGCGTTCTTATATAATTAAACTAGCTGCGCCCCGCGGTTTCACCCGCTTAAATCCCGATCCCGTGAGAATATCGGAATTTAAAATAGCCTATATGTTAATTCAGGTCTTCAGCTATCTACATATACCTAGTTTCATCGAAATCCGTCCAGTAGTTTTTGCGTGAAGGAGTAACAAACATACTAACATACCAACTTACTTTATTATATTAGTAGGATAGAATAGGATTACCAATAACCATGTAAATGTAAGTGAAGAAATCTATTTTAACTACTAGCTGCGCCCCGCGATTTCACCCGCGTAAGTCCCGAACACAGCCCCATCTATTGGGTGTATTTGCAACCTAGATGTCAAATAATATTGAAGAATTTTATCAATGAATCAACGTACACCGTTATCTATGAGAACTTCATAAAACTAAACAGTAAATAAACACTTGCTTAAGAAACCATTCGGTAATTGATCTATTTTATTCGTTTACATTCACGACATAAGCGAATAATTGAGATGATAACTATCCTATTCAGTAAATTAGACCAAAATACGGGTACATGTGAAATTTGATTGAAATCAGTTCAGTAGTTTTGGAGTTTATTGGCAACATACATCGTGACACAAGATTTTTATTTATATATAGATATACGGCTTATCGAACGTCTATGATAAAGGGGTAAATTAGTACCCACATACAGACACAGATAGTTTCTTTATGACAATCAGATAAAAAACGTCATCAAACTTTGAAAATAACCAACCATTAACTGTCTAGACTTTTTGTAAGTTTTAAAAACATCAAATACTTAGCCTTTTTTTGCATTACAAGTTACAAATTGCTGGTATTTATGTACCTAGTTAGCTACTTGTATGAAGATTAAAAACGCACGATGCCTGACGTCGCGTCGGTTGCTAAAATTGAAAAATATTGCATGAAAGATTGTTGTTAACAGGAAAGGGTACCGCGGGCTCTCTCCATACAAACGTAGTCGACTGTTTTCTCCCTGGATAATGACACTAGAGCAAATTTTTTTGTTGCATAAAACTTATAACTGCCATGACCATGCCATGACCATGCCTTATGTAGAAATAAAGATTTAAAAAAAAAACGAAACATAGGGGCATAGTCATGGCAGTTATAGGTTTTATGGCACAAAAATATTTCTGCTAGTGTCATTATCCAGGCAGGAAACAGTCGACTACGTTTGTATGGAGAGAGTGCCGGTACCCTCTCACCTTAAGCGTTGTTAGTGTGTACTGTTTATAGGTAAGTTCTTTTAGTACATTTTGGTAAAATTTTAAGACAAAAGTTTCTTGTCGTTTTGGGGGTTCCATAAGGTAAAAACGAGACCCTTTACTTAGACTTCGCTGTCCGTTCCGTCCGTCTGACCTGGAGCCCTATTTTTTAATCGTTCGCCCCGCGTCGAGCGCTCGATTTCTACTGATATTCGTTCGACATTGGAAATTCTCTATTTTTGAATCGCTCGATCGTAACGAGTGGTCTCCACTACTCTTCGCAGGCGAGTGGTAGAATAAACGTCAAACCATCATAGTCAAACATTCGAAATGATATTTAAAAATATTTATATCTTTTGGGATTATTTCGGATGTTCGTCGGTAATCTATAGGGATATTTTTTAGACTATAGTTTCCTGTAATCTATAGGGATATTTTTTAGACTATAGTTTCCTGTATAATCTATAGGGATACTTTTTAGACTATAGTTTCCTGTATAATCTATAGGGATATTTTTTAGACTATAGTTTCCTGTATAATCAATAGGGATATTTTTTAGACTATAGTTTCCTGTATAATCTATAGGGATATTTTTTAGACTATGAAGAGAAGAGACGCATGTCACTAGAAAGTGATGAGTATGAATGTAGAGGGATGGAGAGGAAGAGGACGACCTAAGAAAAGATGGATGGACTGCGTGAGACAAGACATGAGAGAGATGAATGTTAACGATGAGATGACGACTAATAGGAGTGAATGGAAGAAGAAGACATATTGCGCCGACCCCAAATAAATTGGGATAGGGATAGTATTTGGATTCACGAGTAAATCTGTGTCTAAATCTAAGGTTTAAATCCAACTCTCGGAATATCCTTAAACCTCGTTTTGGAATAAGGGGGCCAATCTTTTATTAACAAACTAGCTGCGCCCCGCGGTTTCACCCGTGTAATAATTTTCTGCGCAACTTACTTAATTTTTTCTTTCATAAGAACCTTCTCCTGACAATAATAAACATAATAAAAACAGACAGATATATATAAGACTAGCTGCGCCCCGCAGTTTCACCCGCGTAAGTCCCGATCCCGTGATCCGATTATCGGGCCTATGTGTTAATCCAGGTCTCCAGCTATCTACATACCGAGTTTCATCGCAATCGGTCAAGTAGTTTTTGCGTGAAGGAGTAACAAACACACACACACACAAACTTTCACATTTATAATATTAGTAGGATGTAGCTTTCGGCGACAGGGATTTTGCGTTTGACCCCTATATGAACCTAAAGCAAGAAAGCTGTGGCACTCCTGCTGCGAACAAGTTATCGTAATATCCGACCTAGATAACGTTAAATTGCTTTGGGTCTGATTAAATCTGGTTAGTTCGTTCATATTAGGTAAGAATACTAATTAGATATCCAGCTAGTAGCTACATTCTTTGCCCGACTACGTCGAACCCAAAAGGAACGGTTATGCTGTAGGCCCAAATAAATTATAATAAATAAATATTGCAGGACAATCCACACAGCGCCATCTAGCCCCAAGTTAAGTAACTAGACTTGTGTTATGGGTGCTAGACAACGGATATACTACTTATATACTTTTCTTTTGTAAATATGTACTTATAATATATAGCAACAACCGGACCACAAACAAATATCTAAGCATAAATACATGTCTGAGGCGGGAATCGAACCCGCTACCCTGTGTTTGGCAGTCCGGCAAGGTGACCATTGTGCCAACTGGGTCGTCATGTATCTTTATTAACGTTTTTTTCGAGAAAAATAATAATTAATTAACAGAAAAATATATGAAATCCGTGGAAATTTCAACTATCTAGCTATCATGAGATACAATCTGGTGATAGACAACTGGACAGACGGACAGTGAAGTCTTAGTAATAAGATGTTATTCTTCTGAAATTTTATTTTAGTACTTTTAATAAGTACTTATTGCATGCCGGCAATGGGTAAATTATTGATAATTAATTTTAAAAACACCTACCATCCATTGTACACAATTTGTGCAATAAAAATTCTTAAACGTTTTTACCCTTTGGGTATGTAACTCTAAAAAGGAAAGCAACCTACAGTCCTACATCTTAGGACGCATTGTCACCTACCATCATCAGGCAGGTGTGATAGTAGTCAAACGCTGATCTATCTTTTGAAAAATACAGTGGTTATTTTCTAATTATCATAGAAATTGGGATTTAAAAAACAAAAAAATAACATAGGCGCATGGTCATGTCAGTTATAAGTTTTATGCAACAAAAATATTTGCTCTAGTGACATTATTCAGGGACAAAACAGTCGACTACGTTTGTATGGAGAAAGCCCCTACCCTTTCCTCTTAAGCGAACGCTCGGCCGAGGTACATGGTAGGCGGAGTGGGGGATGTTAGGTTATATTTTCGTTACGGAATTTCTGGATTCGGTCGCCGCGCTCAAAGTCAGCGATAAAAGCTATGCAATAGCTGAAAAAAAATTGTAAAAGTCAATGGTAAGTACCTGGAATAATCATTTTTAACTTGTAACTTCTTAAACACTTGAATTTGCATTAGAAAAAAAATAATTAAAATTACAAATTTATGGTAATAGATGTCATGCCTTATGCAAGGGTTGGAAGGTCACGACAATATTTCAAATTAACTCTAGCTTTTTATTGTTCTTAATTATGTCTAAAGAAACTGTTTGAATACAATACAAACATATTAATTTACATAAATAAAGTATTGTTATTATTAGGTTACCTACATTACTAATTAATTCAACTACAATACCTAACCGATTTAAGTTCCAATTGCACAATCTCTAAGTACCTATCGATTTAACCCCCCTGTAGGTATGTTCTGCAATCTATACATATAAAATTCTTTGTCCTGAATCACTGACTGACTGACGGATCAACACACAGCCTAAACCGCTGATCGTAGAGACCTGAAACTAGGAGGGTGTATTCTTCGTGCGACGTAGGCATCCGATAAGAAAGGATTTTCCGTAATTTTACTCCTAAGGGGGTGAAAAAGGGGGGCGAAGTTTGTACGGGACAACGTGATTCCTCGGTCCATTTCCGACTTCTACGCGGACGAAGTCGCGGGCAAAAGCTAGTATTTAGTAAAATTTTAGTCAAAATCAGATTTTAGTTGATCATCGCAATTACAGCCAAACTATCAGGTCTGCGATTCTGATTTTCTTTTTAAAACAAGTTCAATAGTGGACCTTTTGTACCCCTACACCAGTCAAAGTCTACTTATAAAACTCAAAATAAAACCACTTAGGTAATTTTTTTTCACTTTTTGGACTATCAAGTACATTTTTTAAAATGATGCCCTAGCTCTAGCCGAATGAAACTAACAGGGTTTATTTTTCATGAAAGTAGTTTTTAAGATAGGTTGCAGAAAAAAATAATCTGTAAAAATATTTTTTTTAGAACCAAACCAAGATAATTAAAAATTTTGATTTTGAAAAAAAAAATACTTAAGTGGTTTTATTTGGAGTTTTATAAGTGTCGAACTTGTTTAAAAAAAACTAGTTTCGCAGACCTGATAGTTTGGCTGTAATTGACAAGTGGAAACGTGTTTCGATCTAGCGCAGTGAACCCGTAATTGCGATGTTCAGGCTAAAGTTTTAATATTACATCTATCTTAGTTTGTTTTTCTTTTAAAATGGAGGTATATCACTGGAAACAGAATTTCCACACATCTACACTGCGACACACTGCAACACACATTTTTCACTAAATATACTAACACACATCCATGTCAATTATTATTATTACTATGCTATAAAAACAGGGTCCCCGCAACTGAATCAAATCGTCATTCGAGATTGAAACACAATTACTTCATTTCTCTGTTTTTATTTATTTATTTATTGGTTAACTTTCTTATGTAAATGGTTGATATAGCAGACGATATTGATGAAACCATTGCAATTAATTGTGTTTCACTCGATAGTGTCGACGGTTGTGGTGACATTCTGTCCTCTGAGTACACTCTCAAGTTCCTCTCTATGAATATAAGAAACCTTACTAAAAACTTTGATTCGTTCATGATTACTTTCAGACGTTTAAATTTGGATTTTGATGTCATAATTTTCAGTGAATGTTGGCTATCTGAGCAAACTATTATTAAAACTATACCTGGCTATAACACTTTTCGGACTAGAAAATTTATAAATCAAAACGGAGGTGTGGTTGCTTATATCAAAGACAAATGGTCCGCCATAGTAAATGAAGTGGAACTCGAAGACTGTAATTGTTTGAAAATCAATTTGTATGGGAATATGTTTTTATTGGGTATCTATCGTTCTCCAAGTTTTTCAGATGCGTCTCGTTTTATATCGTCGTTAGATGTTTTGTTACTTGGTTTCAATAATAGCGACAAAATTATACTCACAGGAGATATTAATATCGACATATGTGCGGATCAACCAAGTGGCGACTGCAATGATTATTTGTGCGTCTTATCCAGTCACAACCTTTTGCCAGCGATCACAGGTCCCACTAGAGAAGAATCTCAAACTTGCTTAGATCACTTCTTCGTAAGCAAATATGATCCCGCGATTGGTGTAGTTTGTAAGTCATTTATAACAGACCACAACATTTGCTTTTTGGGACTGATGTCGGAAGCAGTTTCACGGCCAAAAAACAGAATTCGTACCAAAATTGACACAGACGCTCTCCTTGCAGAGATTCGATCTTTCGATTGGTCGAATATACTATCCTGCTATGACGTTGAAGAGGCTTCGACGCTATTTGACAATGTACTGAAACAAGTAATTATTAATAATACTGAAAATATACGCATAAGCCGCAACCGCTACACCATCTGTCCCTGGATAACTCCTGGATTAGTTAAATGTCAAAAAATCAGAGATAAGCTCCACTTAGACGCAAAACGCAATCATCTAAATAAAACAATAAATATAACTTATCGACGGTATAGGAATTTCCTTACCACCCTCCAGCAAAAACTAAAATATCAATACGAAAATAGTCAACTTTTAGAAAGCAAAGGTAACTCCAAGAATCTCTGAAAAACCATTAAACAGGTCACTTAAATAAAAATCACTCAGACCCAAACGAACTCTGTAAACTTGCTAGCGATCCTAAATCGTCTTTGAATATTTGTAATAATTACTTTACCCAGGTTGAGCACAATTTAGCAAACAACATCTATACATATAATAAATCTGTAGACATCAAAAAATCTGTAATTGTAAGATATCCAGAAAAAAAATACACAGGTCGCCTTAAAATCGTTAGCTGAACACGATAGGGTAGTTTTTAGATTTTTTGTCTGTTTGTCTGTTTGTCTGTTTGTCTGTCTGTTTGTTTGTTTGAACCAGGTAATCTCATAAACTACAGAACAGATTTTAACAAGTTCCACACGAATATGTTCAGAATATATCAGAATAACATTTAGGGTATGTTTTAATTTAACTTTAATACAATAATTAAGATATTTGATAAAAAAACATTTAAAAAATGTGAAATCGAAATATTTTTCCGTGGTAAAACGTAATCGAACGTCAGAAGGGAACAGTACCCTTACCACGGGTTTTTTACGTATTCGATTAAACATACTATATTGAGTATTTACTATGAAACTTCCTAAAAATCAACTTACTAGGTCCACCCGTCTCTGAGAATATCGGTAGTGACACACCGACAGACAAACGGACAAGAGAGTGATCGAAAAAGGGTTTCTTTTCTTCGAGTTTTTCAAAAAGTCATGGTAGGGATGCAGTACATGCCTCCGCACAAGATGACAGCTGTCATAAAACCAAATAGTTTGCATTTAATACTACCTACGTGAAACTGAAAATGAGGTTAGTACAAAGAGGTACTACTACATAATATTACCGATCTCCTTTACCGAAGACCTCCGATGTTACACTTCTATCGCGCTTTTCTCCTGCTATAGTTTGAATTATGAGTTCAAGTAGCGGAAACCTTAGATAGTAAAAACAAAAAATAATTATCCAAATCGCTCCAAGAGTTTACGAGTAATCAGCGAACATACATAAAAAATATATATTTACGTGACGAATTGAGAACGTCCACCTTTTTTGATGTCGGTTAAAAAATATACAGGTAATAGTCATTTGTAAAAATCATTTTTTTTCCAAAATTACATAGCCCTGCCAGCTACCTAATAAAAAAACTGGTTATTTTGGTCAAGAATTCAGAAAATGGGATTCATAGGACATTTTGTGCTAATAGAAATTGGACTTAGTTTTAGCTTATCATATTGTTGTTTATTATGTTTTATTTGTGAAAAATTAACAAAAATAGTACATTGTTACCCAAGGTGTGAAAGTCACTTATTGAGTCCCGAGACAGAGTTTGGCGCCCGAGCGTAGCGAGGGCGCTAATTCTTTGAGGGACTAAATAAGTGACTTTCACACCTTGGGTAAACAAAACAAACCCGAGGTAAACACTGTGCTTTTCATTACAAATAAACATAAAATTCTTCCTAATAACGAGAGTGAATGAGAGACTCCATACTACCTGATCCTCTTACAAGGTTGGGACCAAAGAGGTTATACATTATGTAGATTTTTTGCTTTTGCTATTTGTTTTCAATATGTTTTCAATACTTAAATACGTCGGTACTAACCGAAGAGATTTTTATAAATTAGTTTATCCAACACTGAGTGATGACGCGAAGTCCGTAGATTTAAATTACAGTTTTTGTAACACGGTTTGTCTAGAAAATGTTATTTACACAAAATACACAATCAAAATAGAAAAACCAGATTAAACTTAACACAAAAACATAATAAAATAACAAAAGATAATACTAATTAAAATCATTCAAAATGCAAGCATTTCCCGCCAGTATTTTTTACTCAAGAAACGACATTGACCGCACGGTCACATAAAGCCACATCTGCAACATCTTGACAGGGCGCCGGTAGAGGCGCAGCATGGTCATACGTCACTTTGACCATTTTCATCTTTACATTTATTTTATTAAATAAGATATCTTGAACTAAATTTATCTACCTGAATTCGATTACTAAGAAAAAACCTATTATGTACTAAACTCTGGCAGTATGGATGAGCCGTGCGAAGCCATAATTGTTATTCTTTGGTGTTTTTGAAGTCCCTAATGCGTAATGATACTGATACTGGCTACAAACACATTGCACAAGCCGCGCGAAGCCATAATTTAACATGACAGCTGTCAGTGAAAGCGATTTTCCCTAGGGCCGAAAGTTTTTCTTTCTACACGCTCTTCAGGCATCTTTAGACCTACTTTTGGAGTATGAGTAAGCCTAGAATAAGAATTGCCTTTGCCAAATCAATTAAAAATATAGTTTAAAAACAATGTAACTACCTATTTTGTTTTTATAACTTACACCGAATGATAAATTGTATCTATGCAGAAAAATGCTAGGTATTCCAAATAACCCAAAACCACATCGCGAACGAAGTCGCGGGCAACAGCTAGTTTTGAATAAATTGTCATTCACAGAGTCACAACTCGCTGCATTCTACAGGCCAGCTAAACTTATACCAGACTCCATGTTCATGGCTCCAACAGATGCTAAAGAAGTTAATGAGCGAATATGTAAATTGAAACCAAATAGCGCACCGGGGCTTGATGCCTATAGTTCGTCGCTTATGAAGGCTATCAAAAATGAAATTGTAGGTCCCCTGACTCACATTTTTAACTTAAGTTTGTCGTGTGGCATTTTCCCACAATGCTGGAAATCTGCTTCAGTGACATTACTTCACAAAGATGGTGATAGGTCTAATCCCGGAAATTATCGTCCAATCTCATTGCTTTCAATTTTTGCTAAACTACTTGAAAAGCTAGTTAACATGAGATTGGTACAATTTCTAGAAAAGCACGCTGTTATTCCGAAGAGTCAGTACGGATTTCAACGGGGAAAATCCACCGAAGATGCCGTACTGCATTTGACCAACGTTGTGTCGACTGCTTTGGACCAAAACAGCCGCTGTATTAGCGTTTTTCTTGATTTGGCCAAAGCATTCGACACCGTTTCAGTTCCAATCCTACTTCGGAAGATGGAGAGTTTGGGCATTAGGGGTCTTTGTTACAATTGGTTCCTAAGCTACCTTAATGACCGCGAACAGTGTATAAAGGTTGGCCAGGTCAAGAGCGATTTACTACCCATTAAATTCGGAGTCCCCCAAGGTAGCGTCCTCGGGCCAACACTATTTCTTTTGTACATAAGCGATCTGTTCGACGTCCCACTCAGTAATGCGGAGGTTATCTGCTACGCAGATGACACCGTTTTGCTGTTCACTGATAACAGCTGGAAAGGTGTTTTCCGGGCTGCTGAGAAAGGTCTAGCTCTGGTTTCAAACTGGCTTGATAAGAATCTGCTATCCCTAAACATTGAAAAGACTAAATATCTAACATTTTTTGTTACCCAGGCTTCCAGCCCTCCTCAGCAATTGAGTCTTAGATTGCATTCCTTGGCTTGTTTAGAAAGGGCCTCTAACTCATCTACACCATTAATCTGTGACTGTCACTGCATTAGCCGAGTAGGCTCTATCAAATATCTGGGCGTTACAATTGATCAGAGACTCTCATTCGCCAATCATATCGTAACTCTATCAAGTCGAATAAGAAAAACGATTTTCATAATGAAATCTTTACGCCAGTGTGCTGATATAGAGACACTGCTATTGGTGTACAAAACTCTTTGTCAATCTCTGATTATGTACTGCATTAAAGCTTGGGGTGGTTCAGCAAAAACCAATATTATTGTACTCGAGCGAGCCCAAAGGGCAGTTTTGAAGGTGATGCTTAGGAAGCCATACCGCTATCCAACAGAGAGCCTTTACAAGGAATGTGGTGTTTTAAGTGTTCGGCAGCTCTTTGTGCTAAGGACTGTAACTGCCACCCATAAAGCCACTCTTTGTTCTCAGGACTATAAATGTCTTGTGAAACGTAGACTTTTCAAAATACAAATACCTTGGACTCGAAAGACTTTCTCAAAGCGTCTACCGCTGTACTTATCCTCTTATTTATATAATATTGCTTGCAACAAACTGAAACAAATTAGATTTTGCACAACCAGGCAAGTCAAAGAAATTGTATTTACCAACTTCTCTAAATTGACAGTAAGGATTTTCAGTTCTAGACTATGGTAATTACTAGACAGTATAACACCCAAACAAATACACACATACCACACACACACACACCCCACATACACACACACACATACACACACACACCCACTCACATTCTCACATACCTGTTGCAAACCAGTGAATACCTAGTAATAAAATTGAATTTATGTTTATTTATTTGTTAGTTTATTTTTATTTTATTTTTTTATTGTCTTCCTCAATAAAAGGCCGTTTATTTTCTTACTCAACGAGACATGATAATTTTATTTTTATATAGTATTTCACTCTGGGTTCATGCGATTCAAGCATTCTGCTTAGTGCAGAACCCGCTGTTACTTCTTGCTTGTTGCACTTATCATTACATTGTTTAAAGATCGCTCTTAAGTTTAATATTTATTTTTATATAGTTTAAAGTTAACTTTAAAGATAGTTTAAATTTACTAATCAAAAATATTGTAACCTCATACAAGCTGTAATCTTTTTGGTAAATAAAATTTGTTATTATTATTAAATTTAAAGTCTAATTTTACAAAATTCAACAAATCTGTTGAACCACTAAATATTGCAGCACATACAGGGGGGTTAAATCGATAGGTACCGAGGTCCCTCACCCGCCAATAACCGATGATCCAACCCCCTTGTTACACCGTGTTTATACCGGGTGATTTTTTTATGTGGGCCTTCAGGGCTATATCCTTAAGAGGAAAGGTACCCGGCTCTATCTCCATACAAACGTTTTTGTATGGAGATAGATAGATTAAATAGCACAAATATTTTTGTTGCATTAAATCTATAACTGCCATAACTATGCCCCTATGTCTATAAGTATACAAAAGAAAAGTATATAAGTGTATCGGTTGTCTAGCACCCATAACACAAGTCTAGTTACTTAGCTTGGGGCTTAATGGCGATGTGTAGAATATCCTGCAATATTTATTAAATTTATTATAGCCCGGGATAATGTTCTAGTGAACCTTGACACCGAGGCTCCGCTCAAATATAACTCAAAAATGAAAATGTCGAGAAAAAGGTGTCTAAAGTAATAGACTTAATTTTTTTTCCGTTTTCTAGTCATAATTTGAAAAGTAATAGAATGAGCGATATGAACTTTTCAGTAGTTTTAAACAATTGTTTATGCTTTACAAAATGGTGTTATTAGGTTTCCTGAAAATATGAAAAAATATATATGATTTTTTAATTGTGACACTAGATATATTGTTAAAGTAAAACGATTAAATTAGGTAATATTATTTATTGTATGAAATTTAATTGATATATATCGAGATACTACACTTTTATTAAGCAAATCTACAGATTGTTTTAAAATTATCTTTTCACATGTTTCGTCATAAACCGACAAATAATACTATAGATGAGATTTAGACAGGCGACTACCTTGCGCAAGTCATTGTTCGTGTTTGACATGTAATTGCTTACGGTTAACATTATAATGACACTAGCGCCTTCTAAGGTCAAACAATTGAACTAAAGATGTGACGCTTTTTGAGATAAGACTTTAAAGTAGACTTTGCGAATCCAATGGTGCAAGAAAACTGTTTTTTGTTTTTTTTTTTTGAGTTATGACACTATTTGAACGGAGGTGCGATTTACTTTCTACGTATCTATAATTCAGATGCAGCAACCACTGTCAAGAGGAGCAGCACTACTGTTCGCTCGCGGCTTCCACTGGCAGACCATCAATAAGAACATAGAATATGTCAGCAAAGACAAGCTCAATATTAAATCTAATCCGAAGACTTTGAAGTAAGTTTACATTTTACTTAGCAACGCTTCGCGGTTTCACCCGCGTTACTCGCGATCCCATGGGAATATCGGGATAAAAAGTAACCTATGACACTACTAATTAATAAATGTGTTATTCTCATACCAAGTTTTATCGAAATCGGGCTAGTAGTTTCGGAGCTTTTAAATTCAAACAATCAAACTTTCCTGTTTATAATATTAGCGTAAAGAATGCGCTACACCAATGTTAAATTTTGATTTATAACTGAGCTAGTTTTACAAAAGGCTATTTATCTTTTGCTAGTTTTTTTTACGCAGAAAATAGGCTTGCATTTTCCTTATCTCACTTAACGAGAAGCGACGACAAGGTCGAGGATTTAGCATGCTCGTCTAGAAGGAGAACGGCATGGTTAGACAACATGATGGAACGCGACCAGTCACTTGGTACCATGACTCTGTCCAGGGTGGTGTTAGCAGCCGCCGGCGGCGAAGGCCTACCACAATTGATTGTCTTGGCCTTTAGCGCGGGGGTTACGTCTAAGACATCGAGGACTAAATCCTACGGACGCGAACAAACCTGTAGGCTGATTCACAGACCATCAGAAGGCTTTACATTAACAGGCACTTTAAAGATAATTACCTTTTGCGTCTAGACTAGCTTTTGCCCGCGAAGAAGTCAAAAGAATATAAAAGCAAAATTTAAAGTAGATTGGACCAAAGAATCACGTTCCATACAAACTTTTCCCCTTTCACACCCCAAGGGGTAGAATTTTGAAAAATCCTTTCTTATCGGATGTCTACGTCCTGCCATACAAAGAACACACAAGCCCCCTGATTCATAAACCATCGAAAAGCTACCGAAACGAATAAAACTCAAAAGACAAGGAGGGCTCTCACTCCCGCGACTTTAGACGTGTGGCAACACGTCAATAGCAGCATTTTTTTTTAATTTCGGTAGCCTTCCGTTGGTTTGTGAATCAGCCTGTTGAACCCCCAGTAGATCGAAATACCAATATGTTCCAGGTTTGAGAAGCCCGTGTCTCGTCCGCTATGCGTGATGCTGACTTGGATGCTCTCCAAGCGGAAACACATCGAGAAGTACGCGAAGATCTACATTGATCTGGGTTTCGATGTCGCCGCTGTCTCCTGTTCGCCATGGCAGGCGACCTGGCCTATTATAGGATCACAGGTGGATATTACATATAGGATTTAAACTACTTAAATTATTAAAAACTAGCAGAGAACTAGCACAGCTAGTGATAGATACCTATAGAGCACCAGTTGCGCCCCGCGGGTAAGTTCTGATCCCGCGAGAATGATCATACGTTCTTCTACATCCCCTGAACTACCAATTTGCTGATTTTCATCCAAATCGGTTAAGTCGTCTGACCGCGTAAATGGAACAAACAAAAAAATAAATAAACAAACTTTCGGATTAATTTAACAATACCAGTTGGCACTAGTTGCGCTCCGCGATTTCACCCGCGTAACTCCCGATCCCGTGGGAATATCGGGATAAAACATTGACACTCCCAATGAATTAATATATCGTCATACCAAATTTCATTTACATCGACCCAATAGTTTTGGAGCCTATTCAATGCAAACAAACATCAATCAAATCTTGCCTCTTTATAATATACTAGCTGTTGCCTGCGACTTCGTACGCGTGGTAGTTTTGTTTTATGTACAAAACCTTCCTCTTAAATCAATAAACCACATCAAAATCCGTTGCGTAGTTTCAAAGAGCTAAGCATACACAGGGACAGGGCGACTTTGTTTTATACTATGTAGTAAAGAGGTTTTAGGTATGTGGAGGAGTCAATTAAATGTCCAAAATTTATATAATATGTTATTAACTTGTCCATGAAACTTTTTGGTTTGGTGCTAACTCTAGTGGACTTCAGGGAATGGCTGCAGTGCTTTTTCTCGTTTTTATAGGTGATAGCATCAGATATACTACGGTTCTTATCTGCGAATGAGGATCAAAAGCCGCTGGTGGTGCACGGGTTCTCAGTCGGGGCTTACATATGGGGCGAGCTTTTGGTGCAAGTTGAAAATGATATGGAACGGTAAGTTGGTTTTACCCAGAGAAATGGTGTAAGAACGTCAAATTTTATGGTTTTACCACCCTTCTGACAGTAACAGAATCTGGCGTTTGTAGAATCTGGCATCTATGTCTCGCATTCATAGGATCTAGCGTTGTCAACACTTTAGGCCCGATTTATGAAAAAATCGGGTCATAATTTAATGCGAAATATTGACACTTGACACTGGCTAAATGCACAAGCCGTGCGAAGCCATAATTAATAGAAAAAAAAACTCGTGACATTTCTACAATCTGACATTTAATCGACGAATGCAACCGGGCTTTTAAATGATTTTCATTTCATTTAAAGCCCGGTTGCATTCGTCGTCAGAACAGGCAAACTTGACTTTTTACGAGATTTTGATACATGGCATTATTTGTTTGTATGATTGTTCCATTCATTACCATAACTTAAAAAATGGTTATCTGTAAATTCGGTTTACGGAAGATAATTTTACATGATAACGTCATAAGAAAACGATGAAAAATTGAGATTTTATTTAGTTTTTCCTTTAGGTTTTTTTTACTTTTTTTTTTCTAATTCATCCTTTAAATATTTTTTCCTTCATGTCTTCTATTCGTCACTCGTCACCATAACACAAGCCCAGATGTATAATATTATTATTAAATACTCTGTTTCCTAACGGGAACGGATGCGTTATGGTCATGTTATCATGACGTCACACGGAACGTGACACGTCATGGTACCGAAACATGGCTCTTTTTTGTGAATGCAGGTGTTCCATCAATTTGTTAGACGTTATCAGGGCAAAAAAGCACAAAAATAAAATATACAATTTCATCTCAGCACTTTTGATAAAAACGAAAAACACATTCGTAACAATCTTCGGCAATTTTCACCAAAAAAGGCAACCGGTGCCGGTAGTAACTATTTAGTAGGCTGTGTACCAAGGTCATTGGCGTATGGCCTTAAAAGTAACATATTAATACAAACAACAAATGCTATGTTACAAAAGTCTCGTAGAGTGTCATGTTTTCCTGTTCTGTGGCAAATAAAAACCGTGTGGCACTCAGGGACTGCCGCGGCAAAGCTATTGCATCGTGCGAGCTTCGTACAGCCGTACCATATACATACACGTTAAGCGAACGCTCGGCCGAGCTACATGGTAGGCGGAGTAGGGTGTGTTAGGTTTTATTTTCGTTACGGAATTTCTTGATTCGGTCACCGCGCTCAAAGCCCGCCATAAAAGCTATGCAATAGCTTAAAAAAACTTTTCTTAGGCTCTGCGCAAACGGGCCACAGACCACAACCACAGCCAAAATACGACAAATAGTTCCTAATTAATATACATTTCCAAAGGTTTGAAAGGTGCCCAAAACAAAAAGATTTAAGCCACTATGTACTTGTATGGGAGCTGTTTTCCGCAATTAGACTCTTTTTAATTGGGTTCATTTTGCGTGAGGATGGAGTAGGCTTGCCCAGCATCTACTACCCTCTCGGCTCTTAGTCGACCATGTCCAGGCGAGAGAACTTGTCAATACTGCTGGAGCCAACTAAGCCGCGGGTTTCATCACGATGTTTTCCTTCACCTTAAGAGCAATGTCAATTAGCGAAAAATCCATCGGTGCACAGCCGGCTTGAATCTGAACCCACGACCTTCAGAATGAATATCTACCACTAAGCCAACACCGCTCTCCAAGCCACTACTATACCAGTCTCTATACTTAAATGTTTCGGAATCTATAGACGTGGGAACATCATGATCATCATCATCTTCCTGCCCAATTCCCAATTTATTTGGGGCCGGCGCAGTATGTCTTCTTCTTCCATTCACTCCTATTAGTCGTCATCTCATCGTTAACATTCATCTCTCTCCTGTCTTGTCTCACGCAGTCCATCCATCTTTTCTTAGGTCGTCCTCTTCCTCTTCATCCCTCTACATTCATACTCATCACTCTTCTAGTTACATGCGTCTCTTCTCTTCTCATCACATGTCCATACCAACTCAAACGGTTCCCTTTTACTTTTTCAGTAACTGGTGCTACTTTCAGGCTTCCTCTGATATACTCATTTCGTATTTTTAACCCCCGACGCAAAAACGACGGGGTGTTATATCCATCCTCGTTACGCCACAAATCCATCTTAGCATTTTCATCTTCGATGCATACGTGGGAACATAGCTTATTTTGTTTTCGTTATTTGCTTTATTTATGTTCTAATACAGTTACAAGCCGGTAATAGATCGCGTGGCGTCCCAAGTTTGGGACTCACCGGCTGATGTCGAAGAACTTCCCGTGGGACTGAGCGCCGCACTTTTCCCTAACAACAAACTCATACAGAAGACAATTAAAGCTTACATGAAGTAAGTATACATCAGGGTCCCGTATTTATATCGGGATTAAAAGTAGCCAATGTTAATCCAGGATTCCGGCTGTCTACATACCGAGTTTCAACACAATCGGTTCAGAGCGCGGACTGTGAGTTTTCTCGTATAGTAAACGCTACTACTACGCAGTGTAAACGAGAAAAGTAGGGAAAGTTGAAAAGCGCCCCTAGCGGACGTAATGTAAAGCTTTAACCAAACAATTTTATCGTTTACGCAAACATGATAGTAGCGTTTATCATACGAGAAAACTCGCACTCCGCGCTCTGTACATTTTGCGTGAAGAGGTAACAAACATACTAACACACAAACTTCTACATTTATAATGTTACTAGCTACGCCTGTTCCTGTTCTGTAGGTCCTGATCTCGTGGGAATATCGGGATAAAAAGCTTATGTGTTAATCCACGTTTCCAGCTATCTAGATACCGAGTTTCATCGCAATCGGTTCAGTAGTTATTGCGTGAAGGAGTAACAAACATACACACACACACACAAACTTTTACATTTATGATATTAGTAAGATTCACCTAAGTCTCGAAAATTAAATCAAATACATCTCTGCCGTTTTTTTTTACTTAAGTTTGAATAAGTTTAAAAACGACAAGGAATTTTAGTCTCAAAATTTTATTTAAACCTTAAAGTAGGAACCCTTGACAGTTGATAAGAATTTTCCGAGCAATTTGTCCTATTTTGCTTGCTGCATTGTTATGCTGTAATTATTTTCCAGTGCACACCTATCGTGGTTCCACAACTTGGCAACCAAACACTACCTCCGAGCTACAGCAGCGTACCACCGTCCCGCTTGCCGCGCTCCATCATTGTTCTTTGTATCTAAAACTGATAGAATAGGCACCGAGGTCAGGAGCAGGAAGGCCAAGGAAACCATGGAGGGTATCGGCATTAAGGTAACCATATATACCAACTTCAATTCAATATATCCAGACTTAATACTAACCAAGCAATCAAACGCTAATATTTTAAATCTCTTAGTCCATATAATTTAGAATAAAATTAAATACGATAGTAAACTTTATAGCGTTATTAAAAACGTTACAAAAGAGGAATTAAATAAATGAAATGAAATTCAACTAATCTAACCAATTTGTTATCTTCTTACACAGATGTTGGATTAGTTAAGAAGCTTCTTGCCTTTACCTTTTAATAAAAAAGTTGGATTAACTACATCTGTTAGAATTGCGTTGAGTTGTAAGCTCTCCATTCGTACATAAATAGTTAATTCCAATCGCACATCGTGTATTGGAACGAAGTTCCTTATCGCGCGTTGCGAAAGGGGGCTAGACGGAAAAATATAAGACCAAAAGTTGTAACGACACTTTTTGATTTTATTACAATTCCTTCACTAATTACTCGAAAGGAACTTCGTTTCATCCGGGTGTCCCTTCCGTCCGGAATTTATTAAATTATTTTTTTGCCTTTGTTTTTCCAGTGCAACCTAAAATGCTGGGACAATACCTCCCACGTACGTCACTACAATCGTCACCCAGAAGAGTACTTAGCAACTCTCTACTCACATTTCGGAGACTCTGGCGTTCTTAGAACCAGTTCTAAGTCTACTAAAGATATAATAGATACCCAAAGCGGTGTCAAAGAAAATATTGCAGCTGTTAATGCAAGATAAAACCGTGTTCCTCTCACTGAGCTACTATGATAAGTCTGCATATGACTGGGGGCGCTATTTCGGCGAAATTGCCAGCGCGGCTTATAGAAAAACTTAATAAAATTGTATATTTTATACAAACAATTTTGATTAGAAAAGGGTTGTATCATTTAAGAATGGATGGCATAGTATGGTCGTCTCAATCTTGACAATATCTCACAAAATGTCACGTTTTCCTGTCATGTGGCAAATAAAATTTAATCATTAGATTACAGGAAATCTCAGGTTTCCTGTTTAATGATTAAATTTTACGAGATTTTGTTACATGACATTTGTTTGTGGTATGACCTCTTTACATAGCAAAAAAAAACTGAGCGACTTACATGCCAGTCTTTATACTTGTCTTTTTGTAGAGCAAAAGCAACATTTGACAAACTTTTTCGTCATCAATCTCTTGTGGGGTTTTTGGCGGGAACGAGTTAACAACATGTCGTGCGGCAGTTTTATTTTCATGAAACTTAGATGTAACCCGAGTTGAATTGTATAATTCTGGTGGAATGTTATTCAATTTAGTTCTGTGAAAGTGCACAAGTGTAGTGAAAGTAAAAATCAGTGTCAAACATGCAGTTTTCTCGTTGCCTCCAAATCTCCTATTAAGGTTATGGTAAACTTGCCACCGCTTTACTATAGCCCCTGACTTGACGGACTATGACGACTTTGACTGTATTGAAACACTTTAGGCCCGATTTATGAAAAATCTGGTCATAATTTGATGCAAAATATAACTTGACACTGGCTAAATGCACACGTGCGAAGCCATAATAAAAGAAAAAAAAAATCTCTTGTGGAACATAGTAACTCAGTAGTCCCTGTAGGTATACCAATAGGTACATGGGTAATTTTTTATTCCCCTTGTTCTAACTGAATTATGGCTAAGTTAATTCTAAATGATGAAGGTATTGTGATTTTAATTAAGATTTTGTACATAAACTTATTAAATACTTGAATAAATACTACACATAATTACTTTTACTTTTTTATATTATTTATAAGCTTATTATTGTTTAATCTATACATATAAAATGCTTTGTCCTGAACTACTGACTGACTGACTGACGGATCAACGCACAGCCTAAACCGCTGATCGTAGAGACCTAAAACTTAGAGGGTGTGTTCTTTGAATGACGTAGGCATCGGATAAGAAAGTATTTTCCGAAATTCTACCCCTAAAGGGGTAAAAAAGGGGGGCAAAGTTTGTATGGAACAACGTGATTCCTAGGTCCAATTTACTTAAAAAGCAAAAACATTCTTTAACAGAATTGATGGAACACGTGTTTCGTATTTTATTGACGCGGTTTGACGTGTTGTAAGACACTGAACAACTGTTTAAAGCCAGTGTAACTACATAATCAAGCGTTAGCAGTGACAAAGTGCGAATAAATTGATATTAAACTGTGAATTACCAAAAATTATTTTCGTCTCAAAGTGATAATGTTAGTGACTACCCCACAGTTCCAATATAAACTATAAATTCCAAAAGCGCCTTATAAAAATCTACGAGCAAAATGTCTCTTCGTCGTACACCGCCTAAAATATGCGCCTCGGACCCTGAACTATCAAAAAACAAACAACATCTCAAAAGGAAATTGGAAGACGACGACAGCGCGGGCGGCTTGGCAGGTTTTATGGAGGATATGAAGAAGCTAATAGCTCACAGTGCAGCCAAACAAGAGTCTAGAATCGATTCACTTGAAAAATCCCTAAAGTCGATGATTGATTGTCAAACCAACCGACAAGAAACTAAGTTACAATCTGTTCAATCCTCACTGAAGGAAATTAAAGAGCAAAATACTGAATTGCTAAAATCACTAGAGTTTCTCTCTGCCCAGTGTGACGAGCTTCAAGCCAAGGTTGACAGTTTGGAAACTGAGCAAAAGGAACACAAAAACTACGTGAAAACTCTAGAGGATAGAATCGAGAACCTAGAAATGAGTGCGCGCTCGGCCAGCATCGAGTTAAGGAACATACCTAAACGGCATCCAGAGACTAAAGGCGACCTTACGGCGTGCGTCAAAGCCCTAGGAAACGTTTTGAATATTAATATTGAAAACTATGACATAAAAAATATCTTCATCTTCTCCAGAGAAAAACCACGTCTTTTGATAAGACTACCTCGAAGCCTGTAATAGTTGAGTTTTCGTATAAATCCATGAAAGAGGACATCATAAACGCAGTAAAAAAATATCGCATCGATAAAAAACCATTAAATACGGGAAGCCTAAATATTCCGGGACCTACAGTACCGATCTACATCTCAGAAAATCTGACAGCGAGGACCAAACGTCTATTTTACCTGGCCAGGGACTTTGCACATAAAAATGAATACCGGTATTGTTGGACAAGTCATGGTAACCTTTACTTGCGCAAGTCTGAAGACAGCCCTGCGATGCGAATTAGGTGTGAAGATGACCTTAAGAATATAAAAACCATTTCATGACTAGCCTTCGCGAGTCTTTTTCTTTGTTATTTTCTGTTTGTTTTGTTGAGAAAAATATTTAACTTATTTAATTATCTTAAACATAGTCCGGTTCCTAAAATTATTCATATTGTTCCCCTTATATTACAAATATTTATATATAAATTATTATTATTATTATATTTAACTTACACATACTTACACATATTATTATCCACATTCAATACATATGAAATACAATCACACTACACACACACTAATATTTTTTATTTTAAATTAACTTACATTGAATATACCCTAATAGATTCCAATCATTTATCACAAACATCACACTTTAAATACAAGCTCCCAATTAATTCTATTATCTGCCATGGGCCGCACTTAGGTAGGGGGCGGGCTGTGGGCGCCCGCGTCGGCTTGTACTGGTTGTCTTTTTGGGCAAGGCTGTTAAAGTTTGTCGATGACTATATGATATACCAACTAATCTCGATCGACACCGATTGTGGCGGTTTACTGCATGGTGACAGCCGGTCTTATACTATTACCATATTTTTATATTTCAAAGTATATAAAAGTTTTAAAATTCAATCAACTAAATAACTCAATTAATGAAATTGACCGTTATAATCCAGCAGAGTCTGTATCTTGCGATGTTGAGGATAGTAAAAAATATTTATTAAAAAATGGTAAATGTTTTAAAATTTTTCACCAAAACATTAGGAGTGTAAATCGAAATTTGCCTGGTTTATTGCCAATTTTAACAAGAACCTCAGTATGTTGGGACTGTATTGTGTTGACGGAATGCTGGCTCCCTAAGAGTCATTCCTTCTATTGACGGGTATAATCACTATGCGACCACTAATAACCTAACACAAAATGAAGGTGTCATTGTTTACTGTAGGGATGATTTGATGATCTACGTTGAGGAAATTATGATTGCGGAATCTAATTGTTTGTTAATAAAACCGGATATTAATACAACGGTTTTAGCCTTTTACCGCCCTGACGGGTACAAAAACCCATCAAATTTCATTCGATCGCTAAATCAATTTCTTTCGGCTATTTCATCGAATCAAAATAATAATATAGTAATTATAGGAGACATAAACATTGACATAACTATTAATAATGATAGTGACTACTGCTCTGAGTACCTAGACGTTATGGCTTTTCATGGCATTCTTCCTGGTTTTACACTCCCAACTCATGATAAGACATGCCTTGATCATGTCTTGGTGAAGACGAAACATGCTGCTCGGTGCCTCGTCATCTCGTCAACGGTTACTGACCACAATAGTATGGCGTTATATATTGCCCTAAAAACTAAATCTAAACCTCCACAGTCAAAAAAACTTTTAGATAAAGTAGGTTTGGACCGCGATATTAATGATATTGATTTTAATCCTATCTACGACATTAAGGATGTAAACGAGGCTGCTGATTTCTTCGTTAAAGTACTTCAGGCAGCCATTATTACTAACACTAAAATTGTACAGTTGCCTAGGCGTAAAAATGTAATTAAGCCTTGGATTACTCCAAGTATTTTAAAATGTCTAAAAATCGAGATAATTTATATAAAAAGTCTAAACGGGATCCTGGGAATAACATAGTGCTGTTAACCTACAAACGATACAGAAATTTTTGTTGTAATATTATAAAAAAAGCTAAAAGAGATTATGAGAAACAATTACTACTTAATGCTGGAAACGACAATAAAAAATTATGGAGTGCCATTAAGCAAATAACATATAGAAGTAAAACCAAAGGCAGCTGCACTGAACTAATATCTAATGATCCACAAAATGACGTTAATAGTGTAAATAATTTCTTTGCTACCATAGGAAAATCTCTAGCTGAAAAATTTGTTCGCACAAACGATTATACTAAGATCTCTGATAAATCGCATTCATGCTCTTTTGTTCTGTTCCCAACTGACCACACGGAGGTCAACTCTTTAATAAATAACCTCAAAGTGGACTGCGCTGTGGGACTGGACTTGATATCGGCTGACATTCTGAAATCTTACAAATCTTTACTGGTCCCGCCAATAACATATGTATGTAATCTTGCTTTCGAGACAGGTGTGTTTCCAATGGTGTTTAAAAGGTCTAGGGTTCAGCCAGTGTTCAAGAGTGGTGACAGGCTCAGTGTCAACAACTATAGACCTATTTCAATTTTGCCGACCTTATCTAAAATTCTGGAACGGTTACTCAATGGTAGACTGGTAGCTTATCTAAAGAAAAATAAACTACTATCTAACAATCAGTTTGGTTTTAGATGCAACAAATCAACAGCAGATGCTGTACATGATCTCACTGATCATATTATAACTAAACTCGATGGTAAAAAGAAAGTATTAGGCATCTTTCTTGACATGGCTAAGGCGTTTGACACTGTGTCTGTCCCCATACTTGTAAAAAAACTAGAACTGTTGGGCATAAGAGATCTTCAGTTAAAACTTTTTACAGACTACCTAACAAATCGTTCGCAATGTGTCCACATTGATTCCTTCAGTAGTAATGAAGTAACTATGTCCTACGGTGTTCCGCAGGGCAGTATCTTAGGCCCAACCCTATTCCTATGCTACATAAATGACTTGTGCAGTTTAAATCTTCCTAATGCAAAAATCGTCACTTTTGCAGACGACACTGCTCTTATTTTTGATGCCAATTCTTGGAAAGAAGTGTTTGAAACTGCTCAGAAGGGCTTTAACATAGTAAATACTTGGCTAAAGAATCACATACTGACCTTAAATACGGATAAAACACATTTTATGAGATTCTCTATCAGAGGCACGGTCCCATCTAATTCATATGAGTTAAAGACCCATCTTTGCGAAAATCCTAATAATCTTAATTGCAACTGCCTGGGAATTAATGAAACCGAGTATATTAAATACCTAGGTGTTACGCTTGACAACCATCTTAACTTTCACAAACAAACTGCCCTATTAGCGGCAAGAATTCGAAAGCTTATAGTTATATTTAAAAACCTAAGACATGTGGCTAATGCTGGGCTTATTAAAACAGTCTATTTTTCTCTATGCCAATCATTGCTAGGGTATTGTATAACTTCTTGGGGTGGAATTTATAGGACAGCGTTCATTAAGTTAGAGAGAGCTCAGAGGGCGATACTTAAAGTGAGCAACTTTTTACCGTTCTACTACCCCACCACTGAACTGTACAAAAAATGCAAGGTGCTGACGGTACGACAACTGTTTATCCTAAATACAATCCTTAGGAAACACTCACAGATTGAGTATGATCCGGATACAGTGTATAGAAGGCGAAGGTGGGACAGAGTATGCTCTAATCCCTGTTTTAGAACCAAATTCACCCACCAATTTTATTGCTTTCTGGGAGGTCATCTATACAATACAATTAACAAATTAATTTCAATATATGACGATACTAAAGCTACCTGTAAAAAGAAAATGATGAACTGGTTGGTTTAACTCAATTATGATGAAACTGAGAGGCTTATGGAATAGAGCTGCCTTTCGCCCATCCACAGACAATTGTCACCTCACTCCAATCTACACTTTTATACACACTCATGGACAAATTTTGAACCAGAGGCTTTAGACCCTAGGGTGGAGGTGACTCTCCGAACACTGGCCATACCACAATCACACAACACTATACCTACACACTCGCACATGGTTCGTCCTTGTCGATGGACTTTTACCATCGGCTTGGCCGAGCCATTCACATAAACACACACACACACTCACACACGCACTGACACACACTGACACACACATTCACTCTCAATACTATAATGTAATATGTACTTATTTATCTACTTATTTATGGGGGACGATTACAGCTCGCGTCCGCAGGAGTTACCTACCACAACCCTGCACGTGTCCCCTGGGTGGTGCTAAACGAGCTCGAAACTATCGACAGAAATAAGCGAATGATAAGATATGAATACCGCAGGATCTCTACAAAACTCTAAAAATGGTCCTTTTCAGGGCCCAAAGACTAAAAATATCGGACCTTCAGTCCGCATATTACAACTAAATATTGAAGGCATTAGTAAAGCTAAGAGTGACTACCTGCTAAAGCTGTCGCAGATAAATAAAATTGACGTCATCAACATTCAGGAAACGCATACCAAAGACACAAATGATTTATATAAAAGAGGCCACTTGCCTGGATATTCCCTCCTCAAAGCGGTACACCACCCGAAGTATGGAATCGCAACTTATATAAGAACGGGGTTAGAAGGAGTGCAGTTCCTCGACTCAAGCGACGAAAACCATATCTTTACTATAACACTCCAAGTAAATAATATCACGATAACTAACATCTACAAACCTCCAAATGTCCAGTGGCCTCAGAATGTGTTACCACAGTACACCCACCCCTGCATTTACACTGGTGACTTTAACAGCCATCATACCATCTGGCGCTACAGCGATGTGAATAACAATGGGAGTGCCTTGGTGCAATGGATGGAGATCTGTGACCTACAACTTGTCTTCGACGCAAAAGAAAAGGGATCCTTTCACTCCGCTAGATGGCGTAAGGATTATAACCCCGACCTTACGTTTGTATCCCTTGATTATCTAAACCAGCCTCTGCCCACTGCTAAAATGGTGTTGTCGGACTTCCCAAATAGCCAACATAGACCCATCCTCCTAGAAGTTGGTCTTAGCATCCCTTTGGTTAATTCTGTACCCCTGCCAAGATGGAACTTCAATAAAGGCAACTGGGAAGGTTTTTCCAAAGATCTTGACTCGGACCTTGCATCACTGAATCTAGAACCCAACGCTTCAAATTATGACCACTTTGTTGAACTGGTGATCAAGGCAGCTAAACGAAATATACCCAGAGGGTACAGAAAAGAGTATGTTCCGGGTTGGTCTGCCGAGAGTGAGGAACTTTTTAAGGAATTTCAGCGAACTGCGGATCACAGCATCGGGACAGAACTCCTACAGTCCCTGGATGCACAGAGAAAAGCCAAGTGGGAATCCACAGTAGAAAATATGGACTTCAAACAATCCAGCCGTAAGGCGTGGCGCGTCCTAAATGATATCACTGGAAAGCAACGTCCTCCGAAGCAATCAAGTGTTGTAAAGCCGGACGATATCGCAAACCGTATGGTTGAAGTAACAAGAACCGAGAGAAACGCAGCCTTCACTAAGAAAATAAAAAAGGAACTCTCTGCACTAAAACGAGAGTGTCCCAAAGGCCAAGAACTGTCGAAGCATTTTGCCGTCGGAGAAGTACTGGGAGCCTTAAAACTACTTAAAAACAATAAAGCTGCTGGGCCTGACAATATATATAACGAATTCCTTCGACATATGGGGCCAATAGCGGTGATCTGGCTCACAAGCTTCTTCAATTACATCCTTCTAAATAACCGACTTCCTAGACAGTTTAAAATAGCCAAGGTGATAGCTACTCTAAAACCAGGTAAATCCGAGCATGAACCCGAAAGCTACCGACCCATAGCGCTTTTGAGTAGCACTTTGAAGCTGTTAGAACGGGTGCTCCTTACACGAATAGAGCCGTACATAGACTCTGCTACCCCAGTTGAGCAAGCGGGCTTCCGACGTGGCAGAAACTGCACTGATCAGGTGCTAGCTCTCACCACCTGCATAGAAACCGGCTATCAGAGACACCTGAAAACGACGGCAGTGTTTATAGACTTAACGGCAGCGTATGACACAGTCTGGAAGCAGGGCCTTGTAAGAAAACTCCTTTCAGTAATCCCTAGCAGAGAAATAGTCGATCTCATAACTGGCATGCTAAGTGAGAGGGAATTCGAAGTCTATCTCGGTAACTCCAAGAGCCGCAGGCGCAAGTTGAATAATGGTTTACCTCAAGGATCTGTGCTTGCCCCGAAACTCTTTAATCTCTACATCCACGACCTCCCATCAACTACATCTACCAAATTTATTTACGCTGACGATATCGCATTGGTTGTTCAGAGTAGGGATATGAAGGAGGGCGAGGAGATACTCTCCACTGATCTGGCTAAGTTGTCAGAGTATTTTGGGTTTTGGCGACTGATCCCAAGTACGAACAAGACCGAGGTGTCTTGCTTTCACCTGAACAACAGCCTTGCTAATTATCATCCTACGGTGTGTTTCAATGGAAAAAAACTTAAATTCAACCCTTTTCCAAAGTACCTCGGTGTAACCCTAGACCGTTCGTTGACCTTCAAGGAGCATCTCAACAAGCTGGCCCAAAAGCTCTCCACTCGTAACAATATACTCCACAAACTATGTGGAACAACTTGGGGAGCATCCGCAGACTGTCTCCGTACAACCAGTTTGGCCCTTGTGTATTCGGCCGCGGAATACTGCTGCCCGGTGTGGCTCGGGAGTGCGCATACTAACAAGATAGACATTAAACTGAACGAAGCGATGCGATGTGTCTCTGGTACTGTGAAATCTACACCTCTGCATTGGTTGCCAGCTTTGAGCCACATAGCACCTCCGCACCTGCGACGTAAACACGCCCTAAAAAGAGAAATGGAGAAAATTGAGTCTCAACCTACTTTACCAGTCCACAAAGACTTCGTCAGCCCACCACCACACAGATTGAAGTCGAGACATCCTCCGTACGTGACCGCTCAAAGATTAAAGGACTTTCAAATCAATGACTTCTGGAAAAAAGACTGGAGTGAGGCAGTAAACAGTCCCCATGCTTCCAGCATCGACCCTACATCCAAACCAAAAGGTTACGATCTCCCACGTAAATTGTGGTGCCGTCTCAACAGGATCAGGACAAATCACGGTCGGTGTAATTACTTTCGTCACAAATGGGGGTGGTCCGACAGCCCACTATGCGACTGCGGTGAGGAGGTCCAGACAATGGAGCATATTTTGCAGCGATGCCCTGTCCATGCGTACTCAGGACCTCACTCTGACATAAATGACCCCACACCCAACTTTGTCAATTGGCTTCGCAACCTGAATGTTGAAATATGAGTAATTGTATTTTCCTTTTCAAATAGTTTAGTTTTATATTGACATTGTTATAATCTAGTTTATTATATTATCGATTTTGTAAGTATATTTCGCCTATTTCGATTGTCATACGATTAAATAAATTAAATAAATACTTATTTATAATATATTTTTTGTTTTATCTATTCTTATTATTTTATTATTATTTGTTTGATTATTATTTTGTATACCTACCTAATAGGAATCCTGCCATTTTTATTTTTATGTTTATTTTTATTCTTACATAGAACTTATTTTTTTAAGTAAACTGGCTGAAACTTAATCTGGCTTAATCTCATATTCAAGTGACATTAATCACTGATAGTCCATTTATCATGTAAGTAGAGTTTGGGGGTCCTGGTGATCTGTGAAACAGGTATCATTTTGATACCTAATTCAGGCTTCCTCTTACGAAATATTATTACAGTGTATATAGCTCTACCATTGTATCTATTTTTAAGAGGAAGAAATAAATATTACTTTATTACTTATTACTTTATTATTATTGAAATTCATCCATCTAACGATGTCAAAAAGGGGTGGGAAGTTATTTTGGGGTGGTTTACTTAAGAGTACCATTTTCGAAGTCTACGCGGACGAAGTCGAGGGCCAAAGCTAGTTTTATAATAAAAATCCGGTATATTGGACACAGCCTCAGTTGACACGTAAAAACGACCTAATTAACCAAAGAATTCTCATTTTAAAGCAATAAACTTAATAACCCAAAGTGGCTTTTCACTTTTAAAAACATTACAAAATATACCAATACTTAAAACCCGGACAGACAGATGGCCAAGAAAATGATCTTTTAATGGTTCCTTTTTTACCTTTTGAGGTACGGGAACCCTAAAAATAAAAAAAAGGAATCCTACTTTTAGGTTTGAGGAGTTTTCAACGGTTTTTAAAACACATGAAATAAATAAAAATAACTTTAATAAGCATTTAATTTGTATATATTTACAACAATAAATTTTTCGTACAATTAGTACACAAATTATTTCGATTTAGTGTCTGAACGTTACAGGATTTTTAGCCGAATTTGAATATTCGGTTTTGTTCTCAATTTCGGCCAAAACCGCAGCGTTTTTATCCGCATAACTCCCGTCATCACTAGGATGTCAGGATAAAAAGTAGTCTATATGTTACTCCAGGGTTCCAACTTTTTAATTATCAAATACAATCGCCAACTGTTCAGTCAAGTATGCACGAGAAAAAAATTGCGAATCTGATAAGTTGTGAATCTGGTAAATTGAGAATCTAGTAAACTACTCTAGAACCATCACAATTCATCGCAACACGTTTCGCCGGCTGATAAACTCAGAAAATCACAAAAGAGAATAATTAAGCCGATTTTTGGCCGAAACCAAACTAAAACTTCGAACACTACATCGAATTAATATAAAACAGTGACAGTGTGCAAGTCGCTAATGCCGTGACTCAATAACCTATCATACTCGCTTCAGTTAGTCGCGGATATCTTTTTCTGTCCACTCAAATATGAACGCTGGGTTCGAATTAGATAAACAGCGCTTACAGTACTAAAAATGCTTATAGGGTGCATGCCCACGATATAGGCGCACGACTATAAGTCCATTTCGGATCATATCTGCGACTGATTGGAGCAAGTATGTTAAGGTGAAGGTGTCCGGCGCTCTCTCGTATGGAGAGAGCTCCCGGTACCCTTTCCTCTTAAAGTTATCCATTCTGACTCTAAGTAACGCAAGACGTCACAAAAAAGTGTCACGTGAAGTATCCAACCAATAATAAAGCGAGCTCACGTCTTTATGATACGCTGATTGGTTGATTCCTTAATCACGTGATCATCTACGCCACTGATTGGCTCAATAATATCTACAGGTCATCATTATAAAATCTCTTTTTATTCTTATTTCTCTTCCCCTTACCTTTATTTTTATTAATCTTCTGTTTTGGCTGTTTTATTCTCTCTTTAGCCGCCATTTTCAATCGTTGAGTATGTTTGCTTTTCTTCTTTTCCTTTTTAACGGTTTCTCTATGGAGATCCGCTTGGGCTTTGAGCTTTTGGAAGCTACGCATCTTATGTGGCGTACCTTCTTTTGCTGTTAGACCCGAAAATTGACGATCTGAATCTTCTACTGGCCGTTTAACATACTGACCAATATTAGAATCGTTTTTATTAACTTTCTTGTCGAATCTAGCTTTTTTGACATAGTTCTCTTCTGGTGGAGCTTTGTTTTTACGTTTTCTATTGCGTTTGTTGGCCTGAGTGTTTTCTGTGTCTCTTTGGGCTAATGGATTGTTAGCTATGGACTTTTCGAGACGTTTCTTCCTTGCGTTCAATGCGGTACGGTCTTCGATAGAGAATGACACGATTGGCCTCTGAAAATAGCATAGATTTATGAAAAAAAATTAGGGTAAATTGTATCATCAAGGACGAAACTGTGGTGGAGTATTTTAAACGTCTTTACATCCGTTATATATGCAATCTACTATCTGGCTTTTTAATGTAACCACTAATGAAAAAAAAAGTTCAAAGTGCAGAGTTTCATATCAGGACTATTTGCGGTTAAACCCGCCTGTTTATTCACTGCCCTACTGTCTAGTGCCAGCTGTGTTCAGTCCCTATGATACGAATTACAGCTCATGTCCAAATCCCTCCCAATTTTTCCACTATGAATAAAGTCCATAAAGCTGTTTTATTAAACAATAATCCACAGTTCTTAAATGCTAATAGATACTATTGTCAAACAAAAATCTCTTACGTTGCCGTATTCATTCTGTGTTTATGTAGTTGATTTTAGATTATTAGCAATGACATGGTAAATTATTGAGCAAGCCATTGCCGTACCGAACTGTGATAGGTGGTTTAGATATTTTTGATGGGCATTTATCTGCAGTGGAACCGAAATCTAAGATTCACAAGGTATGCGCGGGCTGTTGCAAAAAACAGTGACAGACAATTGAGTGAGATTTAAACTGTTAAATGCTAATCACACAGGCAATAAATGAGGTTTAAGTTCTTGTGTCTTCTTCTCAGTGGGGTGCGTTCCTAAGAAATATAATCCTATTTAAACTTTGTTTTTAACAAAATTTAATGTGACCTCATGCGAATGATTCCAACTGAATAAAAAAATTACTTAAGAAAATATAATACTTACATTGTTCTTGTCGAATATATCAGGATTGTTGTTGAGTCTCCGCAGACATGCCAGCGCTTCCTCGTGACGCGTGAACATCACGAAGCCGTAGCCTTTTGAACTGGAAAGAACATATTATTATGATTATTGAATCAATTAATTGAGTCTGGCTTTATTTTCGCAACTCCATAAAAATACGATAGTTTTAATATGCAGCATACAATGATTTGTGTTAGTGACACCAATTATAAACCATTTGACACATGTGCTGGTTTTCACTATTTATAGGTGTTTTGGCGCGGGGATGGAATAAAAAACGTACATTTTGGTAGGTAAAGAAGAAAATTTATTAAGCACTAGATTTTGCCCGCAACTTCGTCCGCGTAGAATTAGTAGGTTGGACCAAGGAATCACGTAAAACTACAAAACCTATTCGCAACTTACGCGGGTGAAACCGCAGGGCGCAGCTAGTCTACACTAATATTGTAAAGAGGAAATATTTTTTGTGTTTGTAACGAATAGGCTCCGAAACTTCTGGACCGATTTCAAAAATTCTTTCACCAATAGAAAGCTACATTATCAGGGAATAACATAGTCACTACATAGTATAAAACAAAGTCGCTTCCCACTGTTTGTCTCTATGTATGCTTAGATCTCTAAAACTACGCAACGGATTTTGATGCGGTCTTTTTAAATAGATAGAGTGATTCAAGAGGAAGGTTTTGAGTATATTAAACAAAACTACTACGCGTAGGAAGTCGCGGGCAACAGCTAGTATATTATAAAGCATGGATACATACGGATATTTCCCTCCCAAGCCCGGCATGGCTCTCAGGTCCCTCATGACGCGCGCCTCCGTGGGAGCGGCGCGGCCTTGCGTGCACAGTCGACGGAGTTGCGGGTCGTCGTAGTGGGGTGGCAGGTTCGATACCACGATACGGTAACGTGATACGAATCTATACAGGAAATATATCTATTAATATGTATTATGGAAAACAAACAACAAATGAAATGAACAATAATTTGCCTATCAAAGCCGAGCAAGCAAGGCGTCTCTGCTTTAAGTTTGGCAAAATTTGAATTTGCGTCGTATGAGAATTGGGCTTCAAATCGGTTGTAAGCGATTTGAAGCCCAATTCTCGTAAAAAAATTATGGTCAAATTAATTGCAATATGATTCCGATTACATTTCGAAACAAAATATAAAAATCTCGAGAATACCAAAAGCCAACTTTGAGAGTATTTTGAGCTACTTTTAGGGTATTTTTATCGTAATGATATTGCAATGTAATTTGAACAGTGTTATTTACAAGAATTGGCCCTCTGGACAAACCTTCGTTTTATGACTTTTTATGGTTGGTGATTTTTTATGAAAGAGTACTTCCCTTATAAAGGGGCAAGAACTCCTTCTTATAACTGAAAAGAAGGTATCTTTGAATTATGAGATCCAATTTCGATGATTTTTTATTTGAAAGGTAGTGCTTTTATATTTTGGTTTAATAATACTTCGCCTTGGTCTTAAAAAATTGGTAGAGATCTAATTGAGTGACGAGCGGAATAGTCACATAAATGCTTATGCAGTAAATTGATATATTTGTTGCAAATTTTTGTTACTATTTATTTCTTCGTATATTTCTATGGGTAAATTTTGAAGCTCGTTTAGCCCCACTTAAGGGACACGTGCAGGGTTGTGGTAACTACTGGGGACGTGAGCTGTGAAAGGTCTACTGTTCTTCTCTGTATCAATAGCATAAACTAAAGGGGAAATTATTAGGTAGGGTCAGATCCGCCTGCTACAGTATGCTGCCAGGTCTTTGGCGTTATTATTAGCTGCATTAGGTCAGTCAATGTACAGCTATTAGAATGCAAGAGAAGTACAGTATAATTTGCTCGGGAGCCCCGCAATCATACTGAATTTGACATGGACTACTGTTTATATCAGATCGTTACCTGTTTAAATTCTTTAACATCTGAGTCTTGCTTCTCTCGAGCGCGAGTCGCTTTGCCATGTCGGAAGCGGATAGACCTTCCGCTGCCTTCGTGCCAGCTACTATCACTGTTAACAAATATCGAACAAATAACATATCAATGTTTAAAACTTCATGTACCTACAAGAAAACAAAACCATCCTTTATTACCTTGACCCTGGCATATCCCTTGGCATATCTACACAAATTTTTTGTTTGTTTGCATTGAATAGACTCCAAAACTACTGGAGCGATTTTGATGAAATTTGGTATGAGGATACATTGATTCATTGGAAGTGTCATAGGCTTTTTATCCCGATATTTTCACAGGATCGGGAGTTACTTGGGTAAAACCACGGAGCGCTGCTAGTGTCGGAAAAAAACTTACATAAATAAAAATAAGGAACAAAACACTCCTAGAAATTTGCGGAGTTTCATAGACTCTAAACCCACGCCCATGTTGGGTTAGAGTATCAGAAACTCTGCAAATCACGAAGAAATTCTCCATAGTTTTTGTACTTAGTGAAATTATAGTGGCAAAACTTCGAACCAAACTACTTGTTGCTTGAAGTTCCTATATGTGAATTGGCATCAGCTGATGAAAGAAACTGAAAATCACATGACTTTCAATGCTTAATCTTTTATCCATATCTAGGAAATAATATCAATTTCATTGTTAAATCTAGAAAAATAAATTTTATTATATTTTTTTTCTATTTGTGTATACGCTAGTATTGCCTTGCCAACACTATTTGATGAATTAATAATTCCCTAAATTAAATTTAATATTTAAAATCTCTTCTAGGTATAAAATAATATATACCCCCTTCCTTAACCAGATATAAGTTTCTATTATCCTTAGCTTCGTTTTTCTTGTCCTTCTGTAAGTTTTCCCTCTTGAGCGCCGGCTTCACGACCAACACTTGACCATCTAACTTCAATTCCGCAGCGGGAAGGGAGAGGAAATTGTCTGCGTCTTTTTTATTCTGAAATAAATATTGCAGGATACTTTACACAGCGCCATCTAGCCCCAAGCTAAGCAACTAAGCTCACGGTAGCTAGAAGCGGATAAAATACTTCAAATACTTTTTTTTACATACATAGGTTTATACCTACACTTTTAACTTTGCAACGAATAGTCTCCGAAACTACTGAACCGATTTTTATGAAACTTAGTTTTAGGATACATTGATTCATTGGGGAACATTCATTGGCTTCTCTCGAGATCGAGAGTTACGCGGGTGAAACCGCGGAGCGCAGCTAGTATGAAAAACCCAGACCAGACACAAATATTTTACATAAATATTTGTTTGAAAGAGGATATCAAATTCGCATTCAGACGTATTTAAGAGTTATTTTCTCTGGACACAGTCGACTAAGCTGAGACAGTAGTATAGGTGCTGGGCATGCCTACTCCATCCTCACGCATAAATGACTCTACTAAAAAGGTCTAGTTGCGGAAAACAGCCCTTATACAAAAGTCAAAATTCTTAATTAATTTGGAATCATACAATTTGCATGAAATCACTTTGAATCGTCTTAAAAAGTTAAGTTAGGAGGTGTGCCTTCAGAACGCGCCTACCAATGAGAAGAAACTTAAGGGTTTTTTGAGTTCACACACAAGTACTTAGATATTTAAATAAACCAACCTCAAACTTAATAAACCCAGATCCCTTAGAGTGTTCAGTTAGTTTATCAACGCACACGAGAGCGTATTTAACAGCGGCCGTCCGTTCAGCGAATGCTTGAAGCTGTTCATTGTCCACTGTGAATGGTAAGTTCGTGACGAACACCGTGCAACCGTCTTCTGCGTCGTTTAGTTTTATACTGGAATAAATAAATAATATTTAAATAGTTTATTTCCATATAACATTAGGAACAATCAACGGTCAAAAGTCTCCGCCACCATAACGTTTACAATCCTGTGCAGCACTATTTGAACATTATAACAACGTAACCTCGGATCGACGCGGACAACTACTCATACAACTAAAGACTTAGCTAACATGTTGAAAATAATAATCACACTGAGAACTTTTAATTCAAGTATTTAACTTTGTGTGTAACGTCTATTAGACGAAAGTGGTAAATCCAATACTTGTTTATAGTATTACTAGCTTTTGCCCGCGACTTCGTCCGCGTAGAAGTCGAAAACTTGAAGAAGATTGGACCAAGGAATCACGTTGTCCCATACAAACTTTGCCCCCCTTTTTCAGCCCCTTAGGGGTAGAATCCTTTCTTATCCAATGCCTACGTCACACAAAAACACACCCTTCAAGTTTCAGGTTTCTACGATCAGCGGTTTAGGCTGTGCGTTGATTCGTCAGTGAGTCAGTCAGTGCAGGACAAATCATTTTATATGTATAGATTGTAGCAAACTGATAGTGTACTTGTGACGCATACTGGACATAAGATGCAATTTATGGGAAAAAAAGTCCAAGACATTTCACAAATTGCCATCTAGCCCCAAGCTAAAAAACTAGGCTTGTGTTATGGTGGTCAAACAATGGATAGAATACTCAAATGAATAAATAAATTTACTTTTCTTTAGTAAACATCCAGACCAGTAACCAATATCGGTACATAAATATTTGTTTGAGGCGGAAATCTAATCCGCAACCTACTGCGTCGCAGACTGGTTCGCCCGCCGCGCCAGAGAGGTCGTCAATGCTTGTACTGTGGGTAAACCAGTACCAACTAATATGTAAAGATGTTTACTTCTCTTTCCTTAAACTCTCTAGTACAAAAAAGCTTACCGTTTTCTTTCACTGACATTTTGACTAGCTTCTTCTTCTTCGCCACTTTCCTCTTCTTCCTCGCCACTTTCTTCTTCATCTTCCTCATCACTTTCTTCTTTGTCGTTATCACTTTCAGATTTACCATCATCATCGTCATCTGATGCGGTTTCCTTATCAGATGCTTCGTCATCTGATTCAGCTGTGAATATAAGCAATTGGTAAAGATCTAGACGCGGTTTACGCAACTAGGCTTGTGTAATGGCGACCAGATAACTGATAGAACACATTATGTACTTATCTTTTGTAAATATAATATACCCGCCACAATATAGACACCCGCCCCAGAAACAAATATATACAAAACTACTTATTACCCGCAACTTTGTTTGCGTAGAAGTTGAATTTTCCAAAATCTTTAATTTTAATCAGAAATTTTAATCAGATCTGTATCCAAAATTCAAAATTTTAATCAGATCTGTATCAGTCAGTCAGGACTTACAGTTTTATATTTATCTACATTAGTCTTAATATTATGAAGAGGAAAGAGTGTTTGTTTGTAACTAATAATCTCCCAAACTACTAGACCGATTTTATTGGTATGAGGATTCATTGTTTCATTGGGTGTGCTATGGGCTACTTTTTATCCCGATGTTCTCACGGGACCGGGAGTTACGTGGGTGAAATTGCGGAGCGCTGCTAGCAGATAGTATTTTAATACTAACATTTAATCTCTTCCTTCAAAGTTTCCTCACTAATATTCATCGGTACATCCTCATCACTATCTGAATCTTCAACTTTGACTTTCTCTTGCATTTCCATTTGTTGGTTGACGACGTGCTGCATATACTTATCTTTGGCTACTGCCCAGTCCACTGAGATAGGGCGACCTGGGAAAGGAAAATTCATAATAATAAAAATATAAATTCATTAATTCTACTAATATTATAAATGTGAAATTTGTTTTGTTACTCCTTCACGCTAAAACTACTGGACCGATTGCGATGAAACTCGGTATGTAAATAGAGACATGAATAAAGATATAGGCTACTTTTTGTCCCGATATTCCCACAGCATCGGATTTACGCGGGTGAAACCGCGGGGCGCAGCTTCCTAATAATATTAGGCTCGCAAGGCACCTTGAGGCGAGGTGTCGTAGAGACCTCGGGGTCCCGAGTGCTATCATTCCTCTTCTCACCTTGAGTTAGTTGGTTGGTTAAAGTGAACACTGATGAGGTAGCGGCCTTTAGCGTCTGGCTTACCTATTAAACTTATTATTGTAATGGGCCCCTACATGTTAGCTTTAGCTCTATGCATGTCTTACAAAGGTCCAGGGCTTCAAAGCCCTGCAATATGTTATGTAACACAAACATATTGGGAGACTGAGGAAATTACTTTTTAAGGTTTGGCTATGACTTCAGGTTCAGGTTCAGGTTCAGGTTAGGAGCTCCGATTTTCGCATTCAGGCATAAGTTTACCCATTGCGCATGACCTTCAGCTGTTACTCCAGCCAACCCAGCTCCAAACAGAAGCGCAGAATTCTCCTGGGATCCTCGCACTTATTTTGGCTATAACTTAATTTGGCATGTGTTTAGAAAGAGTAATTTTAAATAACTGCTTACCCAAAAAAGGTTTCATATTTGTATTCAAAAGCGCCTTCTTAGCCATCGGTACATTTTTAAAATGTACAAAGGCACAACCGACTAGCTTGCCGTCTGGTTTCTTCAATATTTTAACTTCTATGACATCTCCATAAGGTTGGAAGTGTTCTTTCAATGTGTCTTCCGTTGATTTAAATGATATATTACGTACAATGAGACGGGCGTTGCGATTGAGACGCTGCTGCTTCTTTTGGTCTTTTGTTTCTGGTGGTTTCGTCTCTAAAATAAGAAATAAAATTATACACGTAATAAGGCCAATGATTTGGAGTTTTGGCGGGGACGAGTTAACAACATGTCGTGCTGCAGTTTTATTTTCATGAAACTTAGTTATAACCCGAGTTGAATTGTATAATTCTGGTGGAATGTTATTCAATTTAGCTCTGTGAAAGTGCACAAGTGTAGTGAAAGTAAAAATCAGTGTCAAACAAGAAGTTTTCTTGTTGCCTCCAAATCTCCTATTAAGGTTGTGGTAAACTTGCCACCCCTTTACTATAGCCCCTGACTTGACGGACTATGACGACTATGACGACTTTGACTGTTTTGAAACACTTTCGGCCCGATTTATGAAAAATCGGGTCATAATTTGATGCAAAATATAACTTGACACTGGCTAAATGCACAAGCCATAACTAAAAAAAAAAAGGCCAATGATGATTATTGGTATTTTGGCTCTTACTGGTTGTAATGTAGTAGTATCTTCATCTATTTATCTGTTTGATTGAATAGTTTTAACACAATCACATCTGTTCTCTCCTATCCTATGTAAACATGACACTTTGGAAACTCAAATGTCAATTTAATTGCTTATATATTTTGACATTCTCGTAACAGATAAGTAGCCTTTCATTATTCAGACGTAAGTTCTTTTAGGTATGTACTCAGTTGTAAAGAACCTTTCAGTTCTTCAACACTTCAACACTTACCCTCATTTTCAGTCTCCTCTTTGATTTCTTTCCTTGTATCACCAATTTGTTCAGCATATTTGTGTTTTGGGATAGCCCATGAGACTTGCAGTGGCCGATCTAGAACAATTACAGGACTTTGAGGATTTTATACACTTTATTTTCATTAGTTTTAATTTGCAATAGATGTTAAGCATACAAGTTCACATATGAGACATCTGCCGGGCATTGCAAATGCAAGCAGTGACAGACCAAGGGACACCTAGGCAACTTTTAAACTTAACCAAACTCAATGGATCTACCAATGTCATTTATCGAGACTGTTGATAATTATTTCGAGATTGAGTTCTAGATTCATGGAAATTTGCACAGGTTCTTTGTTCCTTATGGGCACTAAGCAGTTATCTTTTATGCAGGTAAAACTGAAAGGCCTATGCAAGGTATTAGCTGGTTCGAGTTACTCACCCAAAAATGGTTTTTTATTTGTAGCTATCAGAGCATCGTTAGCCATCGGAACATGCGTGTAATGCACAAAACCACATCCCACGAGTTTCCCATCAGGTTTTCTCAATAACTTTACCTCCTCGACCGTGCCGAACTTTGAAAAATACTCTTTCAAAGAATCTTCAGTGGCTTTGAAAGATATGTTCCGCACCATAAGCCTGGCGTTTTTATTAACACCATCTTTGTATTTGGAGTTTTTATCGACGTTTTCAGTCTCTAACTGCGTCATTGTTACTTATTTTCTGGAAAAAATTAAGATCGTTTTTCACGTGGTAAAGTTTAGTCGTGGTAAACATAACCTAAAATCATAGCAGCTAATATAACAGAGAACATAGTCAAAATGCTATTATAATTGCCTACCACAACTTACATTTGTAATTTACAAAGTAAAACAACGCATTTTCTTCATAAATTATGAAAGAAAAATTTAAAATTATTGCAACTTCGCACAGTTCTTTTTTTTTAATTTATTGATCACTGAATAAATGACCATAGATAATATAAATAGAATGAACAATAATTTTCGTTCTCGAGACATTCTACACGATCAAGCTGCTGCAGTTAATAATTTATGATTATAAAATCCCTTGTTACTACGCAACGATGAGTGCAATTAGTGCAACGAATATTATTGTGGGGATATTTGTCGAAAACCAACACAAAACACTATATCATCACAAAATTCTTTCAAAATGCCATTGATGTAGGAAAAAATGTCATCCGAATAATGATCAAAATATTTCAAAGGGTAGCACATCTCTACGTTATTATCCTATTTCAATGGCAACACACTATTACTTTTTTGACAAAAAACAGCTGTTTGTCAAAGTTTGTGCTTTGCAGCTTTTGATAGGTTATGTTTTGGCTGACCGATCATATTGGTTTATTGTTTTCTTCATCTGAAATAAAATAAAATGAATTCAACGCTAATATTCAAAATGTGCAACAAGAAGCTATTCATTCAACCTTTACTCCGTCACTACGGTTTTAAAGTCGTAAAGAGGCCGGACCCGAAGACATTGAAAATGCCATCACCAGCTTCAGCTCCAAGTTTGATGGACATTATAAAAGAAAAAATACGACTAAATGGTCCCCTAACTGTCGCCGAATACATGCATATAGTCGCCACGAACCCTACAGAAGGTTACTACATGAAAAAGGAAGTTATTGGTGAATCAGGCGACTTTATAACATCGCCGGAAATCACACAACTTTTCGGTGAAATTATGGGTATTTGGTTTTATTCGGAGAGTCTGAAAATGGGTCCTGGGAAGCCGCTGCAGATTGTTGAATTGGGACCGGGGAAAGGGACATTATTGGTTGACTTTTTAAGGGTAAGCAAGCAAGCAACAGTGTTTTTAAGTAAACACTAACAGCGCTCTGCGATTTCACCCGCGTAACTCCCGATCCCGTGAGAATATCGGGATAACAAGTAGCCTATGTGATAACCCAGGCCTCCAGCTATCTACATACCAAGATTCATCTAAATTGGTCCAGTAGTTTCGGAGCCTATCAAAGTGTAATTTATTCTCTTTGTCCATCTGTAAAGTTCCTTTGACAAAAAATATCCGCTTCAAAACTCTCTTTCTCAAAGTGTCCTTTTATCAATTAGGTATTGGTTGTAAAAACTTTTTTTTATTTTGTATATTTTGGGCTTTATAGTCTTCTTCTTCTTCTCGTATGAATAAGTGGCTCACCTACTGCTAAGGTTCAGATTGCCTTAAGGCCTCTGAAAATATACTTTATAGTTACTTTTGTAGTAGCTTTATAATATAACTAAAAGCCCACAAAATATATGTATACATATATATATATATACAATGTGTTTCAGAGAAGGGATATATTATAGTAGTTATAATAGGTTTATCCTTAATATATATATATTAAAAATTAAGTACTTCTTAATGCTCATTTCTTTTTTAATCCCTGTGCTAAATTTGGTTATAATCTAATGTAGGTAAATTTATTTTTAACTTACCTTATAATGTTTTTATCCCACTTTATTAGATCTTGCGGAAATTACACTCTACACAGCCTTTTTTTTAACTTTCCAGGTATTAAACAGACTGGGCTATAGATCTCAAGACGTATCCCTGCATTTAGTGGAGATATCATCGACGATGCAGTCAGTACAGGCGCATAGACTATGCATGTCTCACAGACAAGTGGATATAGACATGCCGCACAACCATGAGGTAAATGTAAGGGTCATAATATTGAAAACACATACCAAAACTCAATTTTCCCTTATTTATGTCGTAAATAATGTCTCTGTGAGTTGTGTTGGACTAGTGATAGCTAGTCTCTTAAGGTCGTGGGTTCGAATCTCAGCCAGTCATCCTTTAAAACACTTACAGTGTTCTGAGTCTAGATTCACTAAGGTTTAAGTCGTTGGGCGTGTGTGATTAGGGTGCGATAACTTCAGTTTTTGTTTGACAATCGAGCCCCAATCACACACATCTGATGACTTAAACCTTAGTAACTTGAGGCCCTGACTAGGGTGGATTAAGGAGCTGATGTTGTATAAAAATCATCTAGATTAGAATCATCATATTATGAATGCGATACGATAGTAAATGCTCCGTGGTACACTCGAAACAATGAGATTCACGAGTATCTTGACATGTCGACAATTAACGAAGAGATTAAACGATACAGACTCCTACACACTAGAAAACTTTCAAATCACCCTAACTCTCTCGCCTCTGACCTCCTAAGCTGTAAGGGCAAGCAAAAACTGAAATAGATGCAAGTGCTATAAACAGGGAAGACGAGGCAGTGGTCACGTCTTCATGACATCGACTCTCACAACATCAGCTTATGATCTCTCGACCGATCGCAGATAGAAAGATTTAAAAAAATATATATACATACACGTTAAGCGAACGCTCGGCCGAGCTACATGGTAGGCAGAGTGGGGGGTGTTAGGTTTTTTACGTTACGGAAATTCTTGATTCGGTCGCCGTGCTCAAAGCCCGCAATAAAAGCTATGCAAAACCCAAAAAAAATGTTATGAACGCTTTTAAAGCAATTTTTTCCTACTAATATTGTAAATGTGAAAAGCCTTTGAACATTTTGGCACAGTAACTTAAAATGCCGTGGTACATTTCGAGACCCAGGCCAATCGATAGTGGGCATTACGGCAAACAAATAATGCCTTCACACCGAACCGCTAAAGCGTTTCGGAAAGGGGATGTTTAACCAAACGTTTTGTTATTGTCCTATGATATTCCAAAAATCTATACATATATTATAAAGCTGAACAGTTTGTTTGTTTGAACGCGCTAATCTCAGGAACTACTGGTTCGAATTGAAAAATTATTTTTGTGTTGGATAGTCCATTTATCGAGGAAGGCTATAGGCTACTTTTTATCCTGATATTCCCACGGGATCGGGAGTTACGCGGATGAAACTGCGGAGCGCTGCTAGTGATGAAATAAAACAAAATGCACCGCACATTTTTGAAAAATCACAGTACAACATGAGTACCTACAACACGTTTTGTTAATATCCCGTTTCCAAGACGTGATACCGCTGGCCGCTGCTAGTATGAAACGTTTATCTTTCAGGGTGAAACAGTGAGTGGCATAAAGGTATACTGGTACAATGATCTAAAGAAGGTACCTCGGGGGTTCTCCTGGTATATAGCACATGAGTTCTTTGATGTATTACCTATTCATAAGTTCGAGGTAAGTTAATTTATGTATATGTTATGGACCAAGTGATTAATAAGGGCATTATGAATAATGACACGCTACTTTGGGCAAAGTTATTAATTATTAATAAATAAAAAAATATTACACAACACTGCACACATCGCCATTTAGCCCCAAGCTAAGTAACTAGACTTGTGTTATGGGTGCTAGACAACGGATATACAACTTATATACTTTTCTTTTGTAAATATGTACTTCTAATATAGAGACATACAGACAACATAGAGACAACCAGACCACAGACAAATATCTAAGCATAAATACGAGGGCGGCACTGAAAATTTCGGGAATCAAGGAAGTGACACAACATTACTATTAAAAAATGTATTTATTGCTTTTCGAAGTATTCTCCGCGAAATTTGACACATTTTTCCATACGATGGAACCAATCATTAAAGCAACCATTCCATTCGGAAGTTGGGGTCTCCAAAATGGCCGTTTTGTAGGCGTCCACAGCTTCTTCAGGTGATGAAAATCTCTGACCACGCAATTTATTCTTTATTTTAGGGAAAGTATAGAAATCAATAGGGCTTAGGTCGGGGCTGTACGGCGGATGGTCTAAAAATTCTATGTTTTCTTGCTCTAAAAACTCTTTTGTTCTGTTCGCGGTGTGAGAACTCGCATTGTAGTGATGGAGGATGATGCGGCGGCTGCAGTTCTCTTTACGGAGTTCAGAAACGACCTGTGGCAAACAAATGCTAGCATACCATTCTGCATTAACCGTTCTTTGTCCCTCAAGAGGAATAGTCACAACATGGCCGGTTTTGGAGACAAACGTGGCCACCATTTTTTTTGCAACACTCCGTGAACGAACAATTTTTGTTGGCTTTAACTCATTTTCGAACACCCAAACTCGTGACTGGTTTTTTGTTTCGGGTTCGTACGCGTATATCCAGGATTCGTCACCTGATACGATGTTGTATACAGCATTTGAGGATCCTGCGTGGAATCTTTCGAGAGTTCTGACGCACCAAGTAACGCGAGCCACTTTTTGCTCTTCACAGAGCGAATGCGGTATCCATCGGGAAAACAACTTTTTTACACCTAATTGTTCATGCAAGATTATTTGTATTTGACTCATGCCAATGTCTAAAGTTGCCTGAATTTCGCGGTATGTTACATGTCGATCTTCCTCAATCAGCTTACGCACAGCATCAACGTTTTCTTGGGTGAGTGCAGTTTTTGGACGACCTTGACGGGGATCATCACTGAGCTTGACACGTCCACGTTGAAATTCAGCAAACCAGCGATAAATTGTGGTTTTGGATGGGGCTTCATCACCAAATGCAGAAATCATCCGGTCAACACACTGTTTTTGTGATAAACCACTTCGAAAGTCATAATAAATCATCGCTCTTGAATTTTCTCGCGTCAATTCCATTTTCTCAACGACTAAACAAGTTTGACAAAACCTTGTGACAAGACCGAGATTCTTTTTTAAAATAAATAAATGGTATTCGATTCTTAAAACCAAGGAGTTTTCAATTAAAAAGATTTAAATATGACAGGAACAGTGGAAATATTCCATTCCCGATACTTTTAGTGCAGCCTATGTACTTGCATAATTAATATAAGCATAATTATCATCTAAACTTTAATATTCATCACACTGTCTGGGCATTATGGGTATTGCTGCATGATGTCCAATTAATTTCTGCTCATCACTCAGAAGATCCTCATTAGATCTTCACCAAATTTCTTTGAGACCAACATGAAGACCTTTTAAAAAAAAATTTTATCGAAATAGGCGAAGTCCCCCTTATTTGGGGAAAGTACGAAACTTAGTTTGACATTTTTGTCGTTCGTGATTTAAGATTGGGGGCTAAAATCATGAACGACAAAAACGACAAACCTGACTACCGCCCTAAGTTTCGCCCAGGTTTTTTGTAGGTAAAATACGACCTTTAGAGGAGTACATGGAGTAACTTAGATTTCTCATACGAATGATTCTAGGCCTACGGAATAAGTTTTGACCTTAATAAAAAACAGAATTAAGTATTCCGATCTGTCCCCATAAGGATAATGGGAGAGATCGATAAAAAGAGGTTTGATCTGTGAACAAGTGTGCAGTGTGACCCTCTTGAAACAATAAATTACAGAAAACAGAGGAAGGATGGCGAGAAATCTTAATAGACCTAGACAAAGCCAACAAACTCCGATACCGTATATCTGCCAACGAGACTGCACCGGTCAAGATGTTAATTCGGCCACCTCTCGACACTGGGGACCGGACGTCTTTGGAGATCAGCGCCAGGTAATAACCGGAGGTTTTATATTAGATACCTATTTATTGCACCACAAGAACCATCCACCATAACCCGTATTCACAAACAGTACTTAAACTGCTCTTGGATAAGTGAACGCACTGCGTTAAATACGACCCTATGAGTGATAGCTAGAGTTTCACAAATTATGTATTCCGACGACGATATTATGACGACCCAGTTGGCACAATGGTCACCATGCTGGACTGCCAAACACAGGATTGCGGGTTCGATACCCGCATCAGACAAGTATTTAAGCTTAGATATTTGTCTGTGGTCTGGCTGTTTCTATGTATTATAAGCATATATTTACAAAAGAAAAGTTAGTATATCCGTTATCTAGCACCCATAACATAATTCTAGATACTTTTGGGGCGATGTGTGGAATGCCCTGCAATATTTATTCTCTTACCGCTATAACAACAAAAATACAAAAAAATAAGTGGGCTCCCATAAATCATAGTACGGAACCCTTCGTGCGCGAATCCGATTCGCACTTTGCCAGTTTTTATTATAGTTTTTTCTCAGGTCTCTAGGACTAGCGCGGCAATTGGCTGAGAGAGTTGATGTCGATGGTGGGATAGCGCTAATTGCGGATTATGGACATGAAGGTGAAAAGGGAGACACTTTTAGGGTAAGCACAGAACCATTCCTATTGTAGTACCTACTTACATCTCTACTACTATACATATTTTATACATTACATCTCATATTACTTAGCGATACCAACCACGGTATCGCACCTTTGTTACACTAGTCTTTAAGCAACTACCATATTAAACACACGTACTCTCAGAACATCTTTTAACACCTCGCTAGGTGTCCCATACTATCCTGTCGGGATTATAATATCAAGAAAAGAACCTACACTTTAGGGTCCCTTACCTCAAAAGGTAAAAAAAGAACCCATTTAAGATCACTTTCTTGTTTAAAGTCGGTTAAACAGCAGTCTATGTTACTGCCAAGGTTCAACATATCTTTTTACTAAGTTTCATCGAAATCGGTGCAGTAGTTTCATATATTATTTATAGCTGTTGCTCGCGACTTCGTTTGCGTGCGTGAGCTCATTTACAGGAAGACGATTCGTGTTTTCACATTATCGTAATTTTTCACTATTTTTTTGACGATGGCAATGTTTTTTGAGTAACTTTTCTTAAAATATGAAGTAGCACAGGGACTACATGACCTCTGTGGCACAGCGGGCGAACAAACGCCCGCGACGTAGAAGGTTGCGGATTCGATTCCCGCCATGTATGTATTTGTATTTACTTGAAAAGAAAATTATATACTTAAGCTTTCCGTCTTTTGGACACCATAACACAAGCCTAATTGCTTAGCTTTGGGGCGCCGTATACATAGTCCCTGCAATATTTTTAATTTATCTACACTATAATAAAGAGGAAAGATTTGATTGTTTGTTTGCATTGAATAATCTCCGAAACTAATGGACGGATTTTGATGAAACTTGGCATGAGGATACATTGATTCATTGGGAATAACATAGGCTACTTTATACCCCGATATTCCCACGGGATCGGGACCTACGCGGGTGAAACCGCGCTGCTAGTATTTGTATATTTTCAGGCATTTCACAAACACCAAGTAGTAGACCCATTAGAAATGATGGGTGAATGTGATCTGACTGCTGACGTAGACTTCTCCCAGATAAGGATAGCTGCGGCCAAGACTGCTGGTAATGAGAACTATGCTCTAGTACTGGGTCCGATCAAGCAGAAGGACTTCTTAGAGAGGTCACATGCTGAAATTAGATTACAGGTTTGTTTGTAACATTTATAGATATTTCATATCCTAATTCTATAAAGCTTTTGCCCGCGACTGCATCCGCGGTGAAGTCGAAAATGTTTCATATTGGGATTGGACCAAGGAATCACATTGTTCCATACAATTTTTGCCCCCCTTTTTCGCCACTAAAAGGGTAATATTTCGGAAAATTCTTTCTTATCGGATGCCTACGTCATACAAAGAACACACCCTCCAAGTTTCAGGTCTCTGCGTTCAACGGTTTAGGCTATGCGTTGAACCGTCAGTCAGGACAAAGCATTTTGAATGTATAGATGTGAAAGTTTGTGTGTTAGTTTGTTACTTCTTAATGCAAAAACCACTGGACAGATTGCGATGAAACTCGGTATGTAAATAGCTAGAGACCTGGATTACCACAAAGGCTACTTTTTAACCCGATATTCCTACGGGATCGGGATTTACGCGGGTAAAACCGCGGGGCGCTGCTAGTATTGATATAATTCGCCCTCTTTTTTAGGGTTCCGTACTCAAAGGGTAAAACGGGACCCTATTACTTAGACTCCACTGTCTGTCTGCATGTAACCAGGCTGTATCTCATGAACCGTGATACCTAGACATTTGTAATCACAAATGATATATTTCTGTTGCTGCTAAAACAACAAGTAGGTACTAAAAACAGAATATATTGGTAAGGAACCCTTCCTACGCGAGTCCAATTCGCAATTGGCCGTTTTTAGAGTTCCACACCAAAGGGGTATTACTAAGACTTCGCTGTCTTTCCATCTGTCTGTCACCAGGCTGTATCTCTTGAACCGTGATAGCTAGTGAATTTAAATAAAAAAATATATTTGAATTTTTTTTTACAAAGTAGCTACTTTGAATGTTATATTTATGTCTATTTTTTCCCAGGTATTGATGGAAAATGCAAAATCAGATGAGGATAGAGAAAAGATAAATGCATCATATCAAATGTTGGTAGACCCAAAGAAGATGGGCGAGAGGTTCAAATTCATGGCTTTCTACCCGTCATCAATGGCTAAAGTATTGGAAAAACATCCACCGCTTGGGTTTTCTACACCTAAACCTAACCCATAGAGTATGATATTAGAATTTATTAATTTATTTTGTTATGTTATTGTGATATATTATTATTGAATAAACTTTTAAGTATTAGCAGAGAAATACTTAGTCAATGGTAATAAAATAGTGACCGAAAAAATAAAACGAATATGAGGGGTATATTTGTTTTCAAAGATAAAGTACATACTTATTCTATGATATATAAATGACATTAATCTCGTGAAGTCTGAAAAGGATAAGGGAACTAAGTCATTGGAATTGGCATTTACAAGAATTGAATTAGGCCTCCGAGATCTGGATCTGGAAGATGGTTAGCTTAGTGAGGCTCTTTAATAAAAACATTGGCAGTTGATTTTTTTTAGGTGGCCAGTGTAAATAAAAAGAAACTCTTACTGCACAGACAATATTTTATTGATTAATAATTAGTCTTAAATATTGTGAGCTGGGTTACTTGAGTTCTTAGCAACTATCTCAGTTTCTTGTATTTCATTCTTCTACACAAAGCTAAGATCACTGATATAGCTTGAAATTAGCTTGATGATAGAGTTCAAAGATGCTTGTCAACTTATAAAGGCACAGTATAACAGTTTCTTAACCAAGCAATGTCATTGAACATACTAATTCCACTCGGTACAAAAAGACTCGCTAGGACTGCCCACTGACTGTATAGTCAGTCAATCTTTTTGTTAAAATATGTTTTGTTGTAAAATATGTAACCCAAGAGATTTTATAATGTAGGTACAGACTCGTATTTGAACTGAGTGAAGCATCGGGTGCAATTTCATATTCATTGTTGTCATATTTTTTATCTATATATATTGCTGCAACTGAAACCTTGCACTCTGTGTTCTTCGAGATTACTACAAATTCGAGGGTCAATTCGTCGTGTTTGAATGAAGTTATAATAGTAACATTTCTATACTGTGGTACAGGTTTAACACAATAGCGAATTACGTAGCGAACTTAGCTAATTAATACGAGTATAAAATCAAGACAATTTTTAAGTATCATTCTTTTTTCTGTCCTTGATTTCTAATACCAATATCGCTATAACTCGAAGTTACTTTGCAGTACCATCACTTTAATATTTTGTTCATTTATGCTTAGAGTTCATCCCTTGAGCTAACCACATGTACCTTTCTTTTTTTGCCGTTTCATCCTGTTTATTCTTCACTTTCTTAAACCTATACCCGAGCTGGTATTTCATTATTTTTCTTAAAGTGTCTATTCCTCCAGGGAAGTTTATGTCTGTTTTAGCTGCGGCTAGAATTTTCTTCATTGTCGGAACCTCATTAGAGGCGTAAAAGCTGTTAACGATGTTTCGTAAGGCGCAGAGATTGAAACTGTTTAGTTCTATTTTCTTTGAGCTGGGTTTTCTTTTCTTTCCTGGTGTTGGTAGATTTATTGATGGGGTTTTCCCAATAGACGTTTGTTGTCCAGGATTATCAGTGCCATTATTAGCTGCAGACATTTCTAAGCAAGCAATCCTTGCTTCCTTTTTTATCCTTAGCAAAGTAGCCTTCGAATGTCCAGTGGCCATACATGCTCGCAGTATGGCTTTATTCACAGGGTATAAGACGGCGTGATTATTTTTCTCTTGTTCAAAGTATTGTATTACTTTGAGGATAATGTTTCTTTCGCCACTTTGAATAGTTTTGCCCATTTTTGCAGCAAAATCGAGACAAAAAAATTAAAGAATCAAGCCAGAAAACAGATAGACAAGTACTTTGTGAGATAGACCACAGACAGACAGATAGCAATCTACTTTTGACAAGACTTCAAAACTGACAGCTTGAAGACAGAAAACCCAGAATCAACGTGAAGCGTGTAACTGATCGTGTAAAACCAGTAAAACTTTTGTATTTTATATGGGAAATGTTTTTAATCTGTGCAAATTACATTTATTTTTTGTTCTCTAATGAATGAATGATAAAAAAATGTCATTATTTGAGAATTATTTTCGAATTTTCCAATGATTTTCCTCCCAAGTTTGGGCTGAATTATTCTCAAAAGCTATTTATCATTAAAAATCTCACTTATTTATCTAACTCCCGATCGAAAGAATTTATATTGATAGAGAAACCGCATATTGCTAATTCATTTCCTTGTGCTGTGATGAAATGTCATTTTCGTGGATTCTTGCCAATGAAGAATATTTTTCTAGAGTGAAAAGTGTTTGATTGTGGGTTTCGGCTGGAAAACGAAAACTTGAACTGTCTATAATTGTGGACGGTGCAGTATACAAGAGACTTGTATGAATTTACGCAGTTACAAAAGTGAAGGTAAGCAAATAGCGAATTCTTTTGTTGTGCGCTTGACGATTCCGTCACGCGTGATAATCTTTTTATGTGAAAGCATACGATCATACAATCTCACTTTTCAGAATTATGGCAGTAACAATTCATACCATTCATATAGTCAAACCAAAACATACGTATAAGAAAAGTTACCTAACTTCAGCTTTTGAGGACCATCTAACTATAAACAATCAGTTTTACATGGCATAAATTGGATTCGCTACTCCAGAAATTGTTGTTACCTATTAGTAAGGGAGCTCCCAATTGCCTCCCCTTCCAGACTTTGACCTGAAGGAATTCGAAAACCATAACCAATGCTTAATAAACAATGATATTTTATCTTAAGTACCAACACAGTCATTCAAATCATATAGGGTGACCTACCTAACTCATAAATATAAAATTGTAATTTCTACTATCGACAGTTACACAAATTTATATTCATACCACACTAGCTGCGCCCCACATTACTCCAATCCCGCGGGAATTTTGAGAGAGAAAGTATCCTATGTGCCTCTCCATCCCCTAAACTACCACAATGAAAGAAAGAAGAAAGAAAGAAAATCATTTATTTAGTGCAGGCACACAACAACATTTAAATTAACACACACAAAGAAATAGAGAATATTTAAGAAGCCATGTGCTGCCCCAAATGGGTCGACCTCAGCTGTAAGCCACAGTCAAGCGTAACTTGGTTGCAGCACTGGTCTTCCGGCTAAACCTGCAACAATGCCGATTTTCATCTAAATCGGTCCAATTGTGACTGAAGAGGGAACAAACAAACAAATAAGTAAATAAACTTTCATTTTTATTTCGATTGTTACGCGGGTTAAACCAAGGAGCGCTGCTAGTTGTTCATAAGAATAATTTTTAAATATAAAAGCTCCATGTCTGAATGCTCTCTACAAACTTCATTGATTTATCTGTTCACAGTTGGGTGACAGACTATGATCAGCAAAATTAGACAAAGTCAATAACAATGTAGCTATATTAGATCACTGCAGTCAGCAAAAAACATTATCAACGAATTCTATTGTAGAAAAACAATAAGCAAAAGAATATCCCTCATTCTATAGATAAACAAGATAGATTATGTATATCTATCAGTCAAATTATCTAACTACCTACCTAACACTTAGATAACCCCTCGTCTGTCGGACGACCTTTTAAAGGTCGATTTTAAACATGGCGCATCTGTCGCGCCACCTTCTAAAGGTCGATCGTTTACCGCGTATTTCTTCGTCGAAGTGAAGCGTGTACACTATATTTAGCCTGTTCGAACGTATACAATGTGAAAGAGAAAACTCACGATGATGTTTAAAGTCTCTAAAACTATCAATAAAACACCCGGGAACGTTATTTTTTCGTTTTTATTGAGAGTCTATGGGCAAATGTCAGTTGTCAACCGGCAGTTGTATTTTCTTGTTGTTATTTACAAGTTTTTTTTCCAAAAAAATACATTAGTGGTAGATAATCTCGTTATTAACATCATTAACATACATATCTTGATAAATAGTAATCATTTAACTAGGGAAAAATTGATTAGTTTTGCGTAAATATTCCAATTAGATTCTAATTAGAAATTGACGTTTCGACCTTAAAAAGGTCGTTTGACAGACATGGACGACCGACTAGCAGTGTTTTGTTTTTGTTCAATACTTGTAAACAAAGCACTTGTAACAACTAAAACTCTGTCTGTCTACTCGTAACTGAACCAAACTATAATTAAAGTGTCGAATGTATACCAATTAGAACAACTTTGTTTACGAAATTGAAATGTAAACATAACATTTTTTTTTGCTGTGTTTTTTGTTGTGTCATGGTGTCAAGTGTCGAGTCAAGTGGGGTTTTAGTGTTGATTAATTGCTTTTAGTGTGATGAAGTTGGTAAGTTGTTTTGTATTATGCTTGTGGGTTAGGGATATTACAAGTAGATAAAACATTTTGTTATGGAAATAATTCTTCCATTTTTAAATTACACGATCGTTGTACAACAAATTGGAGAAAGTTCGGAGAAAGTACTTTCCAATTAGAATTAACAATACATCACAAGATAAACTGCATTTATATGCCTCAATGTATTTATATGCCTAGGTAGTGTAATTCATACTCATTCTTTATTACCCAAGGTTTATGTAGCTCCCATTCATAACTTCGCTGTTATCGCTATTTTACTCACTCTCCTCGATGTGCCGGGCCATCCCGCGGGGTTCCCGCGGGATGGCCAAACAGATACCGGGAATTTGCAAAAAAATGGCCGACACACGAAAGGATAACTCTTATCTGTTTAAAAATAAACAATTCACTTCCTCTTGACAAACAAGAGAAAAAAAAATTGATCTTAGTAAGATTGTTGTAGAGTATGTAGAGGGTGGTTATCTGCAACTAAACCTGGGTCCTTTTTGCCTCTCAGCTAAGTTGACCGTGTCCAGAGGAAAAAACTTGTTATTTTGTCTAGAGCCAACTAAGCTACGGATTTCATCACAATGTTTTACTTCGCCCTCAGAGCAATGTCAAAAAGCGCACCAAATTCTTTCTTATGAAACATCCATTGGTGCTCTGAGGACAGGAATTTTAACAAACTTCTGAAAGTTAAGGTATCTACCACAAGAACAAGACCTCTCTCGCATGTTGGTAAGATTTTGAAAACAAAGAGGTTTATTCGTTGCGAAGATTTGCCTATAGACAATTGTTTATCAGTATTTTCTTACAAGATAGCTATTTAGTAGATATAAGAATGACCTTTAGTCTAACGATTAGTCATTAACTAACAATAGGAAGTAAAGTTTTTTTAAGCTATTGCATAGCTTTTATCGCGGCCGTTGAGCGCGTAGACCGAATCAAGAAATTCCGTAACGAAAATAAAACCTAACACCCCCCCACTCCGTCTACCATGTAGCTCGGCCGATCGTTCGCTTAACGTGTATGTATATGGTACGAAGCTCGCATGATGCAATAGCTTTACCGCGGCAGTCCCCGAGTACCACACTTTTTTTTTTGATGATTTGTTCAACCTAAGCAAACACCTCCATGCAATACAGAAAGTTAAAGGTTCGATGCAAGTGTTTCCCTAATATTTTGCTGTTTCACCTAACTTAAGCGGCCACTTGTAGCAATATTAAAACATTATTTACATTTTATTTACAATAACAAGTCCACCTTTAAGTGTTACAAGAAGTCATTGACTTCTTTAAGATTCTATTCTTTTGTCCTTTATCTTTTAAAATAATAAAAACAATAAAATAAGTATTCTATTGTTAAATTAAATAATGTAAATTAATGAGGCTTATTTTTTAATTGCCAGTTCATAATCGCTCAATCTCAATAGATAGCTGGCTTCATAGTCATCATTGTCTCTGGTCACGAGAATAATATTATTTTTTTCACCTCGTCAAGCAAGGCAAAGGCTACTAAATGGGCTCATTTAATAGTCATATACAGCCTCTTTTTTACAAACTTTGTCGATTTTTACTGGACGTAGACATCTTTCGGTTTTTTCTTGTAAGTACCTACTCCAAAGATCCTACACACTATCAATATTATAAATGTAAAGGTTTGTGTGTTAGTATTTTTGTTACTCCTTCATGCAAAAACTACTGGATCGATTACAATGAAACTCGGTATGTAAATAGCTGGAGACCTGAATTAACACATACGCTACATTTTATTCCACGGGACTTCCCTCTGGTGAAACCGCGGGGTACAGCTAGTGATAAATTGAGAAAATAAATACATTTCTTGTGTTCTTCATCAGGGTGATCGGAGATGAGCTCTCCACCATCGGTGCAGTTAGAGGTGGAGGTTGCAGACGAGCCTATGGAGGAAGAAACTCCTGAGATGAAGCCGGCTGACAGGTAAGACATCATACAATCCTACCAATAATATTTGTAAACTAGCTTTTGCACGCGACTTCGTCCGCGTAAAAGTAAAAAATGGACCAAGGAACCACGTCGTCCGTCCCATGTATAGATGGTAAATATGTGTTAGTTTGTAACTACTTCCAAATACTTAACCGATTGCGATAAAATTCAGTTTGTCGATAGCTGAGAGAGCCAGACAGACACAGCTACAGCTTTTATCCAGATATTTATCGGGATCGAAACTAGCGCGATCAAAATATACCACAGATATTAAATGACAATGAGATGTAACATTTTGGCACAGTAAACGTTCAGCCATTTGTATTTAGTCAAACCTATGGCAATGGAAATTAATACAAATATCTTGTTTACATCACCATGTAATAAAAACTCGCAAAATGTCATCACGTTTTTCTGTTATAATGCCAAAAAAACATCTTAAATATTATATTTATCTTTAGATACCCTACCCTTCACCTTCCTCAACTTCTTGTCCATCCAAAGGTTGCCTAGAAGATATCGCTTTGAGCGATAAGGCCGCCCTTTTTAACACTTATTTTTTTCATATTTAATGTAATTTAAAAATGGTGTTTATAATAAAGAATTTATCTATCTATCTTTTAAGGTCAAATAACAGAGAAACCTGACACTTTACGGAATTAGTTAAATATGGCATTTGTTGTCGTCTATACTGGTCGAGCTAAAAAAAAACATGAGATAGAAGGGATTTAGTCATAGGGCCGCATTGAGCGCAGTGCTTTAACTTATCCCAGAGCAACTTAACAAACGTAGTCGACTGTTTCCTCCCTGGATAATGACACTAGAACAAATATTTTTTTAGCTAAAAACTTATAACTGCCATGACCATGCCCCTATATCTTATTTTTATATATATATATATATATATTTTAACTCTTACTTTCTATGATAATTAGAATATAAAAAAGCCACGACATAGGGGCATAGTCATAGCAGTTATAGGTTTCATGCAACAAAAATATTTGTGCTAGTGTCATTATGCACGAAGGAAACAGTCGACTACGTTTGTATAAAGATAGAGCCGGGTACCTTTCATCTTAAGTATTGTTTGTGAATCATCATCATCATCTTCCTGCCCTTATCCCCAATTTATTTGGGGTCGGCGCAGTATGTCTTCTTCTTCCATTCACTCCTATTAGTCGTCATCTCATCGTTAACATTCATCTCTCTCATGTCTTGTCTCACGCAGTCCATCCATCTTTTCTTAGGTCGTCCTCTTCCTTATTCACGGAGGAAACGATCGACTACGTTTGTGTAAAGAGAGAGCCGGGTACCTTTCATCTTAAGTATTGTTTGTGAATTCGGGCGTTTATTAACGATGCACGTCACGTCTCCGTCCCGTCCGAGGTTTTATCCCGTTACATATGCAGCGACCTTTAGTCTGGTGTTATCATTATTATCTTAAACCTACTCCCTAAAACAAATCCCGAAGACCAATTAATTTTAATGATAAAAGAAACAACCGTCAGGGATTGTCCTTGTATAAGTAAACAAATTATGCCTTAATTTATTAGATAAATAGCACTAATTACCCATTTACGAAGCTTCTAATATTACTATTTATACATATAAAATGCTTTGTCCTGAACTACTGACTGACGGATCAACGCACAGCCTAAACCACTGATCGTAGAGACCTGAAACTTGGAGAGTGTATTCTTTGTGTGACGTAGGCATCCGATAAGAAAGGATTTTCCGAAATTCTACCCCTAAGGGGGTGAAAAAGGGGGGCGAATTTTGTATGGGACAACGTGATTTCTTGGTCCAATCTACTTCAAGTTTTAGACTTCTACGCGGACGAAGTCGCGGGCAAAAGCTAGTCTAAACTAATATTATAAAGAGGTAAGATTTTTTGGTTCTTTTGTATGTAAAGGTATCCAAAGGTTGCCTGGAAGAAATCGCTTTCAGCGATAAGGCCGCCCATTTGTGCAACTTATACTTTCTAGCTATTACTTTACTTTGTGTTTATCGTATTCTGTTTCTTTCTGTGTTGTACAAATAAAGTTATCTATCTATCTATGTAACGAATAGGACCGATTTTGATGAAACTTGCTATGAGGATACTTTCCTTCATTGAGAGTAACATAGGCTACTTTTTATCCCGATATTCCCAAGGGATCGGGAGTTACGCGGGTAAACCGCGTAGCGTTGCTAATTGTTTATAATTTGCTTCCAAGTATAGACTTTTTGCCCCCTCTTCGCTTATCTTCTATAATATAAAAATGAATCACAAAATGTGTTGGTAAGCGCATAATTCAACAACGCCTGGACCAATTTGGCCAATTCTTTTTTTGTTGTCTTTGATATTGTCAAGAGAAGGTTTTTATGAAAGAAAATATTAAGAAAGTTGCGCAGTAAATTATTACGCAGGTGAAACCGCGGGGCGCAGCTAGTTATAGACTAAATTTAGCCCGCTACTTCGTCCGCGCAAGGTTGAAATTTTCCAAAACCGAATAACCCTATCCGGCCATTGGTTTAAGATGTACATTTATCAGTTATTCAGATCTTTGAATTTTATATTTCTAGATGAAGCGTTTTTCAATGGGCTTTACTCAGATTCGCTTTATTTTTCTCTACTTACTTCAGTTCTAAAGTAGTTTTAACGCTCGATTTCAGGATAACTCTAGATTCTCTAGTCAAGGCATTGTCATCATTTTTGTACCCTGTCAGAAAAGGCAAAAGGTACTGAGCTCATACAGCCTCGTTTTTACAAACTATAGGGAAATACGTGGCACAAAAATTGGCCTTATCGCCTAAGGGGGATGTTTTTCAGGCAACCATAAAGATAGATAAGAGGCGATGAGTAAAGTGAAATTACCCACCTAATTCCTCCTTCTGGGGAGGCCCTTGAGACTGTTTTTACAATAGCAATTGCTATCAATTTCTACAACAATAAAACGTTATTGGTCTTATCACCGTCACCGGCACCAAATTATCTGTCCTAGCTACCTGAACTTAATCCATAAACATTTTAATACCAACAATAAATGAATAATCTAGAATTAATAATGATCTAAGAAAATTGTGTGTAAGAAAAAACCCTGTTATCGCCCTGAGGTACTTGTAAGTACCTTTTGATTATAACAAAAAATTGCATGATAATTATTTTCATTCGGGAAAAAAGTGGCCTTTGTTACTTATGAATAACTACCGCGCAACTCTCGATCCCGTGGGAATATCGAGAAAAAAAATTACTTATGTTATTCCAAATGAATCAATGTATCCTAATACCAAGTTTCATCAACTTCTGTCCAGTATCGGAGCCTATTTAATCTAAACAAACAATAAAATATTTCCTCTTTATAATATTAAAATTAAATAGATATAAATAAAAAAATCCAATTCAATTCTGAAGATTTGAGCGAAATTTCAGGACATTATACACAGTACAATCTAGTTCCAAACAAATTAACTAACTAGGCTTGTGTTAGTGTCGGTAGGTAACTTATAAAACATACAGAAACAAATATCTAATAAGAGATCTTATTAGATATTTGTTCCTGGTCTGGGTGTTCGAACCGCCAACATTCCGCGTCGCAGGCGAGTGTTCGCTCGCTGCGCCTGCGCCGCACAGAGGTCGTGAACAAGGAAACACAGCATTGTAAAACAAGTTTTAATGCATTGTTTATAAAACAGTCTCAGATGTGAAGAAATGAGCATTGTGGGTGTGCGTTTGTAAACTTTAAACGAATTGTAGATACAGTATGCGTCATAAGTACACTATCAGTTTGCTACAATAATACTATAAACATGTATTGGACTTACGACCTTCTTCTAATAGACGTTACACATAAACATATTACTTGAATTGTAAGTGCTCAGTGTGGTTATTATTTTCAACATATTACCTATGTCTTTAGTTGTGTGAGTGGTATAAGCCGCCACCCGCTACACCAACCGACGTGGGTTCGATCCACAGGTTACGTTGTTATAATGTTCAAATAATGCTGCACAGGATTGTAAACGTTACGGTGGGCAGAGACTTTTGGCCGTTGATTGTACTTAGTAGGAAGTAGAGTTGGTAGGTACTCTGTTGCAGTTTTTTAACGTGTTAACTAGCTGCGCCCCGCGGTTTCACCCGACTAAAGTCCCGATATTGCGGGAATTTCCTGATCAAAAGTATCCAATGTCCTCCATTCCCTTAACTACCACTATGCTGATTTTCATACAAATCGGTCCAGTCGTTTGACCGACAAGATTGAACCAACAAACAAATATTCCCAATGAATCAATGTATCCTCATACCAAGTTTAATCAAAATCGGTCCAGTAGTTCCGGAGCCTATTCGTTCCAAAAAAAATCCTCTCTATATAAAATATTATTACTAGCAGCACTCTGCGATTTCACCCGCGTAACTCCCGATCCCGTAGGAATATCGGGATAAAAAGTAGCCTATGTTATTCCTAATGAATCACTGTATTCTCAAACCAAGTTTCATTTAAATCGGTCTAGTAGTTTAGGAGCTATTCGTTACAAACAAACAAAAAAACTTTTTTCTTTATTATATTACTGGCTGTTGCTCGCCATTTAGTACTCGTGGTAGTTTTGTTTTGTATACTAAAACCTTCCTCATTAATCACTCTATCTATTACAAAAACCGCATCAAAATCCGTTGCGTAGTTTTAAAGATTTAAGCATACATAGGGACAGACAGAGGGAAACGACTTTGTTTTATACTATGTAGTAATAGTGATGATTATAGATTGAGGCTCTTATGCGCGTAAAACTGGATGGCGCAGCTATGTACCTATGTACGGTCGCCTGCATAATTGCTGACCCACCGTAGAGTTCTAAAACGCCTGCTATAAGAATGTTTTTAACACAAGGAAGATTCTAGGCACCTGCTTTAGTTAAAGTTTAAAGTCTTTTAACTCATGAATTTATCAAACGAAAATTATTAGAATGAAAACATTCCAATAATAGTAATTTAAGAACTCTAAGGTGGGTCTGCAATTATGCAGCCGACCGTACCTATAGGTTATACCAAAATATACCTACAAAGAATGATCGAATCAATAACATTCAATGGATAACCCTTATCTAATAACTTTGTAAACAAATACTTGGCATTTATCAGTCCATAGCTGATGTCAGATACCTACACATTGCATGTTTAATCAAAGCTCTGTTTATTCACGAAAAATACAGTAAAAACTAAAATAATAAAAGAAAAAAATGCAGTAAAAATTTATCTAAACAAATTATTTCAGAGTGATGAAGTAAAAAAAATGATTGTTAAAATTTAATATTCTAGTGAAATTGTAACTGTCTATTCGAAAATGTAAAAAAAAAATAGTTTTTATCTATGGATATTTGAACCGGTTTTTGTTAATAATGTTATTTAATAGTTTGAACAAAGTGTTGTGCTGTAAGTTTTACGAAAATGAAGAGAAAGAAAACTGTGAATATGCTTTGGAGATTATCGTGGAAAAGATGATGTAAGATATTTTTAAGTTATTTTTAGAAAAAAAATTACTCCTCCTGTCGTAGTAGATTCGGATTTTTTAATATTGAAATTCTAGCTAAAAGATAATATATTTTGATTTTAATTAAGTAGGTACTTATTCAGAACACTTTTATTTCATTTTTGAAACAATCCAACAAAAAACTTCAGTTAGGTTTTTTATTTGACCAACGACGTAAGAACGACGTACATTTTAATTTATTGTAACCGTAAAAGTGTTTTACTGCCATACCGATAATAGTTATTACTTTTCTGTTATGCGTGTAATAGGTACCTATAAAAACTAAGGTAGACAACAGACTTTTTGACTGCCTGCAATGTACCGAACTACTGGGACAAAATAGTCTCTTGCATGCACCGTAATTTATGTTTGTACCTATGATGATAGATGCGTTTTGCGTCATCATTCCTTTTTCGTACCGCAAGAAAAGGGAAGTTGTCTGCGTCGTCTTTCCTGACGTGTATAATTTGGTGGTCTTTAAGTCGCCAGTTGAATAGGTGTCTTCTAGGAAAGCGTACTATATCAGGCAGATGTGATAGTAGTCAAACGCTGACTTATATCGTATGTAAAAAAAAATTTTTCGCTCCTCTAAACTGGACTTGGATCACCGTCCGCTAGGATCAGTACAATAGTGATTAGTGATCCTTTTTTTGTCTCTTAAGTAATTATGTGCTTAGTGCTAAAGTTTTTTAAGCAGATCAGCCTCCTTAGACAAGATTACCTTCTATTAGCGATATCGCCAATCGACACTTTTTTTTTGTATGAAATTGACACAAGCCAACGAAAAGTCACGTAGTCTTGCGTTAGAGAGAAAAAAAGGTGAATAAGTTCCATCTTATGCTAATATACAATGTTTTATGTCAATTTCATACAATTACATCTATCGATTGGCGACATCGCTAATAGAAAGCAATCTTGTCTAAGGGAGCAGTATGGTGGTTAAGAATGTGTAGAAAATAAAACCAAACGTTCGCACGCGTCCGTGGCGTTTGATGTACTTAGTGACTAAGTAAATGTTAAAATTTAGTCCAATGGTCGTTCAGCTTATCGGCCGATACAAAAGTCTGTAAACTGCGGTTTCCCTTGTGTTTGACGTAAACGAAACAGAAACATCACCTTGGATTCCTTCTTTGGAAGTGCAATGCCTATGTATGGATGCAAAAAGTAAGCCGATTTCAATGAGATCTAGAAGGCTACAGGGAGTTTTTTATTGGATATGAAAATAGGTTCCGGAAGGATAATATAAAATAATAATAAAATTATTCCAATCATATTATAAAAAAGATGAAACTTTCTTCGGCTTTAAGGTTTTTAAATTCTCGAAAAAATAACTTATACTTAAAGGATTTAAAACTAATATGCTTATTTTAATAACTAAATATTTACCATGTTTTCACTATTAATTTTTCTTCTTCCTGTTCCTATCCCTATTTATTTGGAGTCGACCCAATATGTCTGGTATTAGAGCTCACACTGCAAAATGACAATAAGGTGTCGTCAACATAATGGGCATTTCCGGGTGAATTAAGTATATTATTATAGTAGACTTTATTCTAATCAGCACGGAAGGAAATGGGGTGACTCCTTGTAATTATGAGCCTGTATTGTCCATCTCAAATTTCATAGTTCCCGATCTTCTGCGACGGATTGCCAATCTGTCTTGAATTTGCCAGAATCATTTCGCTACCTTCAACGCGGTCGTCCACTTAATCTTTGGTGGAGGTTCAAAAAGATGTTAATTTGGCCCAAACTTCTTCCTGCATACATGGCACAACCAATACTTTCTCTAATTATTGGTAATAATTAAGCTTGATATTTCGATTTTTCTTAAACTACCTTGTGCACCAAATACTCGCCTATAACAACAACACAGAGTTTCCTGAAGCGGTTCAATTTATCATGAACAGCAAATGATTATATTTTACGTGAGTTGATAAACAATATATTATCATGTGCACGTATGACTATGAAAATGACCCGGGTGATCTCTGATTGTATGTAGGTATATTGTATAGGAATTATTTACTTAGTCTTTCTTCAATCTAGTGTTGAAATGGTACTTTCTCCTGTTATTTGGTGAGTTTTTACTGACTGTAATCGCTTTTCCAAGTCTAAAGCGTATCAGATGCGAATCGAGCCGCAATTTGTAGTTGACAATATATAGTATTATTTATCTGTGGCCGGCGCATTACGTCTCCTTCTTCCATTCATCTCTATTAGCCGTCATCTCATCGTTCACATTCATCTCTCTTATCTTCTTTACAGTCCTTCCATCTTGTCTTAGTTCGACCTGGAGAGGAAGACGTCTAATTAGGCTAAACTGTTAAGCTCAAATTCATATCTATACAACACTCACTACGGACGGACTTATAAACAATAACATTATTTGGTATAGAAAGACTAGAAAGTGCGCGTAAAATTAGCGCCTGACACCTACGTCCTACGTAAGACCGTGTTTATTACTCGTACTATGGTATGTTCTTTATAGCAATTCCACCATGATTTGTAAATGTACTGGTAAATTAACTAGCTTCAATTATCATATTTTGCAGACCTTACCTATCTTCGACCACAAAATATTACTAATAGCTTGCTAGTTCAACACACACCAAGAAATTTCTTTCTATATTTACAGAAATATCAGCAATTTGAAAGTAGGAGATGCGTTAGAATTTTCTTTTGTTGCAATTATTGGTTGCGGGAAGTCGTTGGACGCAGGCATGCAACCGATCGCTTCGGAAGTCTTTGGGGGAGGTCTATATTTTAGCAGTGGACATCCTGTGGCTGATATTATGATGATAATAAATTATTGACATTGGCGAGTTTGGTTCGAGGCATGTTTCGCTAGCAATGTAAATAGCGTATCCAATTATGAAGTAGTTTCGAAGGTTAGTGGCTTCAGTCAGACATCCATACTTTACCCGGCTGCAAGGCAAGGGTCATGTTTTCTGTACCGATAAATATGTCTTGTAAACTAGTTTAAGCAGGTACACGGCCAAATAAACGCGTCCCTTGTTCGGAGTACGTCCGCTTAATGAGTTCAGTGGCGCGTCCAAGGTCAGATGTGGATCAGGTAGTGACGTCACACCAGCTGGCTGGCAGTCTGCCATGTGTCGCGTGCATGCTACCGAACTACGCGGAACAAATGCATGTTTTTGTTTTATTTTCATAGATTTTGTCGAAGAACGATGTTGTGAATTTGGGATATCTTGAGGCTAAATAAAGGGGTTACAAGTAAATCGTCTGGGCTCAGCTTGTCCAGTAATTGCGTATAATGCCACGTGTCAGAAGTGATAAATGTTACGAGTTAGCAAGGGAGGCGCTTTGTAGGTGAATATAGTATTATTTAATATACTGCGATATTTGTAAAATTACTAAAAAAGTACTCTGCTGAAGATTTTTTTAAATTTTTGTTTGTACGTCAAGGCTTTAAAAGTACTGGCACAATTTTGATAAAACTTGTTATGTAGATAAATATAATCCTTGGCAGTAACAAGGAAGTTTTTAAACATTATTCCATAGGAATCTATTTTATTCAATATGAAAATTTAATGTCTAGTCATATCTTGCGTTAACAAAAAGCGTTATGTTTTTTCAATACCTGACAATAGATGGCAGTACACGTAAAGAGTAAGCTTCAGTCGCGTGTTAAAGCTGATACGCAATTTTTTTTATCCCCTAATTTCTCAAGGGATTAGAACTTACGCGTTTAAAGCCGAAGGACGCTGTTGCTATCAAATAAAACCGATGTCAGACCCCCATTCGTCAAATCTTATCTTGTTATTGTGAAGGAATTCCTGAAAACAACGGATAATAACAAAAAGGTAAATAAGTTAATGACTCAATAAGAAATCTATAAACGCGATAAAATTGATAATATTTCGAAATAACCAACTTAATTGTTAGTCTTCCTTTGTTAATATTTATTAAGAACAAAAATAATCTTTTTAAAATAAAGGAAATAATCGGTTCATCGACCTAATTTATCTGTTATATCTGACGCCCACCTTTATTTTATAAAAGAAAATGTTTAGATTCACTGTTTTCTGTGTTTCTAAACATTCTAGAACAGTGTATTATTAGCTTTTGCCCGCGGCTGTGGTTGAGGTGAGGCTAAAATAGTCTAACTAGATTAACAACCTCATTTTTTTTACGTCTGTCATCTTTATTTCTCCTCTGAAATCGAAATCTTTTTTTTTCAGCTGCCAGTTTTTTTTTATTTTTGGCTGGTCTTTGTCTATTTATGAAAAAAAGGACCAGGAAGTGCAAGTTAAATAAAAGCTTATAAAAATAGCGGATCTTGTTCTATATCAGCCTCTTAACAAAATAGTTCAAACCCCCAATCGGCTATGTTTATAAAATACCAAAAATATTTTTCCGACATCCTAATCCTAACCAATATTATAAATCCAAAAGTTTATTTATTTGTTTGTTTGTTCCTTCACGGTCAAACGACTGAACCTATTTTGATGAAAATCGACATCGTCGTAGTTCTATAGTAGAATTAGTTTTGTGTCCAATGTACGAATGCTGACCATTCGTACATTGAACACAAAACTAATTATCAATATCATCGTATCCACTATTGAGACTATGGCATTTAGCCAAAATCTAGTTAGTTTATTATTTACTCTCGTCTCGTTAAGTTGTGTTTAATTATGTTTTATTTTGTGAAGTCTTAGTGATATGGTTGATAAGGAAGAGTGAGTTGATTTAACATTACAAGTTGACTGTGCGTTCAACTGTGGAAATCAATCGACCAGATTTACCACCCGTAACGATAGTAATATGACATTGGCCTTAATTGATGTTACCGTTTTTAGAGTTCCGTACCCAAAGGGTAAAAACGGGACCCTGTTACTAAAACTCCACTGTCCGTCCGTCCGTTCCGTCCGTCTGTCTGTCGCCAGCCAGCTCATGAACTGTGATAGCTGGATAGTTGAATTTTTTTACAGATGATGTGGTTCTGTTGCTGTTGACCACTTTTTTTTGTCAGAGCGGAACAAAAAGCCCTTTAATTTTTGGCTTCGGTTTCCATAAAGCCAGTGTCCTAATCTTTGCATAAAGTTTTGTTGTTTCTTATCTCCCTTCTTCTATCTTCTTATTTCGGTAGTATCAGTGACGCTCTTTCGGGACTTTTGATAAAAAAATAAATGTTAGAATGTTTGGTTCGGAACGCGTCCACCAATGAGAAAAAAACCACAAGAAACTAGTAGGGTCTTTTTATCGTATAACCAATTTCACAGCAGGAAATCCGAAACGAGAGTCTTCACTCCCTGTCCTGCGCTATTTCTTGCCAGTTGCTTGAAGTTCGCGCTGGTCAGCTTCCACTGTATCCTTCCAGCGATATCTGGGTTGTCCAATCGGGCTTCGACCGGGATACTTTCACATTAATTATTTACACATTGAGTCTAAAGAGCCGTGTGACGCTATCCAGGATCCGGCCCAGCGTTACCTGTAACTGCATGAGCGCTACAGCGCTGGTCTTCCGACAGAACCTGGGCGGGTAGAAGTAGCAATTCTTTTTATCCACGGATGAAGCCACGGGTGTCTCTGATAGTCTTGAATTGATATAGACGGAAAGTCTTGAACTGAAATAGACAACGACTTAACCTTATCATTAGGAGAAACTAATTCAAACGTATATAATAAAAAAATAATAGCCGTCAAAAGTAAGATAATTATTTTTTATTTAATTGCCTTTTTAAATCAAAGTCGTAAATACTCTCAAGACCAGTATGTTGAATTCCTATCATGTCGCATGAATCTCAAAATGTTGAATTCCTAAAATGATAAATTCCTAAAAAGTTAAATATCTTTCATGTTGTTTTCAGTAAGTAAATTCATAAAATGTCCTCTTACGTTGGTGTTTCGCGGTTTGACTCGCGTAAGTCCCGCTCCTGTAGGAATCCTACTAATATTATAAATGTGAAAGTTTGTGTGTGCGTGTGTGTGTGTGTGTTTGTTACTTCTTGACGCAAAAACTACTGAACCGATTGCGATGAAACTCGGCATGTAGATAGCTAGAGACCTGGATTAACATATAGGCTACTTTTTATCCCGATATTCCCACGAAATCGGGACTTACGCGGATGAAACCGCGGGGCGCAGCTAGTATCGTAATAAAAAGAAACCTAATTGTTATTAGCTTTTCACCGCGACTTCTTCCGCGTAGAAGTTGAATTTTCCAAAATCCTTTTTTTGCTGATGCTCACGTTATAATAGCTATGGCAAATTTAAGTCCCGATTCGTCCATTGGTTTGAGCTGTGCGTTGATATATCTGTCACTAGCTGCGCCCCGCGGTTTCACCCGCGTAAGTCCCGATCCCGTGGGAATATCGGGATAAAAACCTATGTGTTAATCCAGGTCTCCAGTTATCTAGATACCGAGTTTCATCGCAATCGATCCAGTAGTTTTTGCGTGAAGGAGATACATACACAAACACACACACACGCACACAAACTTTCACATTTATTATATAACTAGGATTCAGGACTTTTTTATACAGAATTTTATATTTATAGATACCAGGATTCATTACAAACATGTACTTTCATATTTATAATATTAGTAGAATTCCAGTTGATTTTAAACTTGATATTGATCAAGTTAATCCAGTTACTGCTTTAGATGTAACTTTATAAACCTGTACGATGACTTATTGCATAATATTTGTTTATATTTTTTAGTCATGTTATAGCTATGTTAACAAAGGGTACCTAAGTATCTATATTAGTATTATAAAGCTGACAAGTTTGTATGAAACAGCTGATTTTCAAGTAAAAATTCCCTCAGAATTATCGAAAAAAAGAATTTTCAAAAGTCGTAGAACAAAAGTTGTTCGCCTAGACGTCTAGAACAACCCCCTTTCGTATTAAAACCCCTTCGCTGAAACACATTGTATATCGGGACTTCCAATAGTGCGATCGCGGGGCGCAGCTAGTAAATCAAAAATACACTGGCTCCCAAAAAAATCAACTCACCCAAAACGGTTTAAGTTAAAAGGAGCCTCATTCCGCAACTAACCATGGTCTTCTAGATCCAGGTCGCTTGTGATACTCTCCCGTCTCCAAAACAAGAGTTTACGCAATCCACAAGCTGAATGATCTTCTTCTTCGTATCGATAGCACAAACCAAGGGAGAATTGACGAAGTAGGGTCAGCTCCGCCCACTCCAGTGTACTGCCAGGTCTATGGCGTTGTTATTAGCTGACATCTGGTCAGCCAATGTACAGCTATTAGGGCTGGAGGGGCAGTTTAAGAGGTGGACCATAGTTTGCTCGGGAGCCCCGCAGTCGCACTCGGAATGGATCGATCATACCCCATCTTCCCAGGATTACCCTGCAGCGACCAACCTGAGACCTTAGTCTGAATGATTTGATACCACGTTGTTGGCACGTCCTATCCTGTCATTTTCGGCCCTTAATTTTGACATTGCCCGGAATCGGACGATACAAATAGAAAATATTTTTTAACACAGTTTATTACACGGTTTTTGCGGCAAAATGACCGTAAATAAATCATGTGTAAAAAAAATAGGTCGAGGGCAGTCTATTTTTTATCTCGTACGCGATTGAAACGAAAGAAAATGAAAATCTTTTGAATTTATAAACAAAACTTTGAAAATAATAATAATTGTTTCTAATTTATCTATAATTGTTTCTATTGTATCTTTATTCTGGGCAACAATATTTTTACTTTTTAATCTTTTTACTAATTTACTAAAATTGTTGCCTGGAAATTTATTAATACTTATTAAGTGTTGTTGTGTACTGTTTGTATTTGACATCTTTTCCCAGTTTTTTGTATAACTTAAAGACGAACATAATTAAGGTTGCGGGAAGTCGTTAGACGCAGAGAGCATGCGACCGATCGCTCTGGAAGTCTTTGGGGGAGGCCTATGTTCAGCAGTGGACGTCCTGTAGCTGATATGATGATGAAAGACGAACATTCCTTGTAATTCTAAACTTATCCAAACATATGTCAAAAAAAGACGACAAAAGTATTTTGACTTATATTTGGATAGGCTTAGAAAACAAGGAATTTTTACCAATAAATTATAACAAAATATAAGAAAAGAGATCGCCTATAAACACACAACAACATATATTTCCGTGTAATGATTGTCAATTGTTTGTTATCGGCGACAGGCCCAGGTATTCTGCGTCAATCCCCAATTGCACCTTAAAACATTAGTAAAATAACCTTAAACGCAAGAGCGGTGATGGCCTAGTTTTACCTCAATTTTCATTCCGAAAGTCGTGGGTTCAAACCCCGTCCGGCCTTGCACCAATTGATTTTTTTACGAAAAAATTATATGCGCTAATCGACATTGCTCTTACGGTGAAGGAAAACTTCTTGATGAAACCAGCGGTTTAGTTGGGCAAGCCTACTCCAAAAATGAACCAACCAAACAGGGTTAATTGCGGAAAACGGCCCGTAAATACAATGCAGTCTTAAGAGGAAAGGGTACCGGGGGCTCTCTCCATACAAACGAAGTCGACTGTTTTCTCCCTGGATAATGACACTAGAGCAAATATTTTTGTTGCATAAAACTTATAACTACCATGACCATGCCCCTATGCTTTTTTTGTTTCTAAAATCTTAATTTCTATGATAATTAGGAAATGAAAAAAAAAACAAGACATGGGGGCATAGTCATGGCAGTTATAGGTTTTATGGCACAAAAATATTTGTGCTAGTGTCATTGTCCAGGGAGAAAACAGTCGACTTCGTTTGTATGGAGAGAGCCCCCGGTACCCTTTCCTCTTAAGACTGCATTGTATTTACGGGCCGTTTTCCGCAATTAGACCTCTTTGGTTGGTTCCTTTTTGGAGTAGGCTTGCCCAACTAAACCGCGGGTTTCTTCACGATGTTTTCTTTATTATCCAGGCAGGAAACAGTCGACTACGTTTGTATGAAGAGAGCGCCGGTACCCTTTCACATTAAACATGCAATTAACATAATAATATCTCAAGCCAGATATATTGTTTTGTCTCGATACAATATTTAATCAATACATCCGGTGTCATTATAATCAATGCTCCTCAATTTGTGATATCTTGCCAATTATTTATTTTAAGAAGGCTGATAAGCGCGTTTATTTTTAAACAAGCAACGGTCTGCGGTGTCACCCGCGTAAGTCCCGTTCCCGTGGGATTATCGGGATAAAAATTATATACTAGACTACTCTTGTGCGTTTCATTCATCCAAATCGGTTTAGCTTTTGAGCCCGAAGAGGGAAAAAACGAACTTTCCTATCTACACAAATATAAAAAGCTGTTAATTTTTTGTTTTTAATAAATTGGCTCTGAAACTACTGGACCGATATTGATGAAAATTATGAGGATAAATTGAATTCTTATGAGTAACATAGGGTTTAATTTATCCTGATATTCCCACAGGATTGAGCCTTACGCGGGTGAAGCCCCGGGGCTCTGCTAGTTACTAATATTAGAGAATATAGTTATAAATCGAATAAAGTTAAAACCTCAAAACCTTTTATTTTTTGTTCGCCAGGTACACGTTACCAGCGAGAGCTGATGCTGTAGTGGAACTATGGAGGACCAAGATGGAGGAAGGGGTCTTGTCTCCAGCACACTTTCAGGACCACTGGAGATTAGTTGTGCCCAGGATATACTCCCCGAAGCCCAACAGAACATGTTTAGGTGGGTACAAGATACATATGACGACCCAGTTGGCACAATGGTCACCACGCCGGACTGCCAAACGCAGGGTTGCGGGTTTTATTCCCGCCTCAGACAAGTATTTATGCTTAGATATTTGTCTGGGGTCTGGTTGTTTCTATATATTATAAGTATATATTTACAAAAGAAAAGTATATAAGTAGTATACCCGTTGTCTAGCACCCATAACACAAGGCTAGTTACTTAGCTTGGGGCTAGATGGCGATGTGTGGAATGTCCTGCAATATTTATTTAAATAGAAAATACATTTCCAAAGAATCCACCCTTCCCACGTACTGTTGAGATATATACCCGCACAAATCCGGGATCGGTATTAAAAGTAGCCTATGTGTTATTCCAAGACTTCAGCTACCTACATACCAAGTTTCATCGCAATTGATTCAGTTGTTTTTACGTGAAGGACTGACATACTAACACACAGACTTCACATTTATAATATGCTGGGCCCCGCGGTTTCACCCCCGTAGTCCCAATCCCCTAAAAACTACGGGATCAAAGGTATCCTCTCCATCCCCTAAATTACCATGTTAATTTTCATCGAAATCGGTCCAGTCATTTGACTGTGAAGAGAGAACAAAGAAACAAATATACACAGTTTTAGATTTGGGATTGCGTTTGGGGTAAAAGTAGAAATCCAGTATCAAATTGAATAAACATTAAACATTCTTGTAGATAAAGTTATTTAGAGTTTAAAGTTTAAGGAATTCATTCTGTTATCAGAAGTGGAATGATAAATATGTCCTATCAAGAATGGGATGCTATATTTAGAAAGATCAATCAACCTGTATCAATTTCACAAGAATTTCGCTATTTTATAAGTATTTCAAAGAGAAAAGATTGATTGTTATTGCCTAGCTGCACGGATATTTGTATATTTCTTTGTTTTGTTTTGGATTTATGTTTTGATTAGAAACTTTACTTCGTTACCCAAAGGGTAAAAACGGGACCCTATTACTAAGACTTCGCTGTCCATCCGTCTGTCTGTCACCAGGATGTATCTAATGAATCATGAAAGCTAGAGAGTTGATTTTTACAGATGATGATATTTCTGTTGCCGCTAAATACTAAAAACAGAAAAAAGTAAATATTTTTTGAGGATGTTTAAGGTTATTTTCATGTTTACTATTTTTAGGCAATTTTTTTTTATTTATACTCGGAAAAGGGGAGGCAAAAGAGTTTTAACCTATACAGCCTCGTCTGACATACGATGTTTTTTAGGGTTTGTTCTCGATATGTATCGATCGTAATAGTATCCTTCGTGCACGATTCCGACTCGCACTTGGCCGGTTTTACTTTACTTTGATGAAACTTTGTATGGGACTTAAATCGAGGTATAACCGTTTATATTTTCTCACATGTTATAGATTGGTCATTTGACGAGCAGGCAGCCACAAAGCTCCTGATTGAGCCTCTAGAACAGTTCGTATGGGGTACTCCGAGCGGCGCGCCGCCTGTCGCCCCGCGCCGCTCCACGCTCTGTGGACGCGTGTTCAAACAAGGCGAGCCTGCTTACAGCTGTAGGGAATGTGGTAAGTTTGTCAACAACACTTACGCCAGAATACTGAAAGGCTACTTATCTTAAGTAGCGATTAAATTGACATTTAAGTGTAGGCTTCAATAGGATAGGAGCATCTGTAATATTTAGGGGACACCTAAATATTTGAGAGTCGTTTGAGTATTCGGGCATTAAACCACCAGCTTTTACAAAATTCTAGAAGAGTCAAGTAAAAATTCTTTTTATTCATTTAGAATCATACAATTTGCATTTTATCACATTCAAACGTCTTAAAAACGAATGTGTGTTCGGAACGCGCCCACCAATGAGAAGGCACAAGAAACTTATGGGGTTTTTGTGTGATGATGCTCACAAAGGTCAAGATTACAAATATTTGAAGAATTTTTTGAAATAGAGCGATTACAGTCACGTCCATTGGTTCTTATCATTAAGTTACGACGACGTATCATAGTACGCCTTACCGCAAAGTTTGTGCTTTATTAGAATTTAATCTTTATTAAAAAAAAGCAAAAGCGATAGCGACAGAATGCGTGCTTTGTCTGCAGATTTCTGAACAAAGATTATTTGCGAACTACATACCCGAGCAATTGTTATAGAAAGTGACCATTTACATTGTCTATTTTTATCCAGGTATGGACAACACATGTGTGCTCTGCGTGGAGTGCTTCAAGGTGTCAGCTCACCGGCACCACAAGTACAAGATGGGACAGTCCGGAGGGGGCGGTTGCTGTGACTGTGGTGATACCGAGGCGTGGAAACGGGACCCCTTCTGTGAAAAACATGCTGTATGTAAAACATAATGTTTTTTTGACTTGTATTGTCACAGTTTTCAGGTCGTTCTTAGGTCTCTATCTAAACCTAACTATTACTACAAATATTCCAACAAAGACCATCGGCTGACTGTTTTAAGCTTTTAATACGTACGATAGAAGTCAAGCTTGCTGAAGGCTAGCGCAGCTCTGACCAAGAGCCCTTAAAAAAAACTATAGGCCAACATCTATTTCTAAAACAAAAAAAAACTGAACAGTGCATTCAGAAAATTAAGTAACTATCCATGAAGCCAGATTGCACTTCAGCAAAAAACTTTTGTAGCATGAAGTTCCACGTATATATAATGTTTTAATTGTTGTTCCCTCTTTCAGGCGTGTAAAGAAGACGAAGGCGCCGAGGTGAACATTAGCCCCGACGTCGTGGAACGTATGAAGATCGTAGCTTCCGTCTGTCTGTCGTACTGCCTGCGGCTGTTGACGCACGACCACGCGCCCGGACTGCCCAACGACCTGCGGCTGAAGGACGCCGAGCGAGACTTGCAACAGATATTGGAGGAGCCTGACTGTTATTGTACAGTATTATACAACGACGAGACACATACATTTGAACAGGTAACGTTATCATCAATTAGTGGGGGAAGACGGCCGTCGGAATCGAGCCAGACCTCTGTAAATATGGTGTGGCACATTTTATAAACAGTAGCCAAGTTCATCTCACGACCGAGATGCTTGGACTGTAAGGAAAAGGTCTCCTTTATACCTTATAAAGGAGATCTTTTCCTTAAAAAAATTAAGCCCGGTCAGCGTTTAACCACTATCTCATACGATGGTTGACGATGGGGTCTAAGATATGACACACTTTCCTAGATGATAAAAATACGCTGGTGACCCAAATAATCAGAGGCCTTCGAGGGAACGTTACTGCAAATGGTTTTTGAATAGTGTCAAGTAAATCTTTACTTTAAATCTTCCTATTTATTTTGAAATTCGCCAATGACAATCATTAATGAAACCTCGCCTTAAAGTTTCCTTTTTGCAAATTTTATAAATCCCTCAATTTAACTATAAATTGGTTTTTTGATAAGTATGTTTTGTTATAGGTAATAAGTACTCTAACACGCGTAATGAAATCGAATCACCGCGACGCTGTCGAACTAGTCAGCCTGATCGACCGTGAAGGCAGGGCGCTCGTCAAATGCAATATATTCCAAGTTTGTGACAAATTGAAGACTGATATAGAGATGTAAGTAGTTTGTATAATTTAGGATGAATAAGAATATTAAACCGTGCAACGCAGAGCCGAGCATTCTAATTACTTACAAACTTTTCAAAGGAGTTGTCTCTTTTGAAAAGTAAGAAACTAAATTTTTTGACCCTATTACTAAGACTTGACTGTCCGTCCGTCTGTCACCAGACTGTATCTCATAAACCGTGATAGCTACACAGTTGAATTTTTCATAGTTTATGTATTTCTGTTGCCGCTATAACAACAAATTATACTAAAAATGGAAAAATAATAATTAAGTGCAGCTCCCATACAAAATGGCACGGAACCCTTCGTGCGCGATTCCGACTCGCACTTGGCAGGTTTTTAATATTAAATAACAGACAAATCTGGCAAGAATATGAGATTATGTCTAATTTTCTTAAAGCTTTGAGTTTATTGACTTATGTTTTTAGTTGCTTATACCTGCAGCTATTTTCTTTCACTTTTATGTTTCTTTTCGTAGCCAAATAGGTAGAATATTATGGGGCTTGTCACACTGAATATGCTCTATGGTCAGCAGTCCGGTATAATAGAACGCAGCCAAATGATATCACATAGATTTGATCGGTCTACTAAGCTGAGAGGGTACTGGGATACTGGACAAGCTTTCTCCATCTAATACATATATCAGGCACTACAGTGCCCTGACTAGCATAGATTAAAGTTGCTGGTGCTGTATAAATCATTTGGATTTGATAGATATGCTGTTAATATTATTGTTCAAAAAGGTTGGATTTGACCGGACCGCTCGTTGCATGATGCATTCAGTACTCTGACCTCCATAGTACTAGCACTCTTGACTGGCAATTGTCATCAATAAAATTCATCCGTTTGACTTTCGCCATTTTGGCGCTGAAAGTAGCTCTAGGGAAGATACTTGGTACTAATACAAGTCATGTCAACAATCGACTTTTGAAATCGTAAAAATAGACAATAGTTTCACGGGACTCTTAATGCATTTTGTATGGAAGATAAAAAAAAATATTACAGGACAATCCACACATCGCCATCTAGCCCCAAGTTAAGTAACTAGACTTGTGTTATGGGTGCTAGACAACGGATATACAACATAAATACTTCTGTTCTTTTCTTTTGTAAATATATACTTATAATACATAAAAACAACCAGACCACAGACAAATCATCATCTTCCTGCCCATATCCCAGTTTATTTGGAGTCGGCCACAGACAAATATCTAAGCATAAATATTTGTCTAAGGCGGGAATCGAACCCGCAACCCTGTGTTTGGCAGTCCGGCGTGGTAACCATTGTGCTAACTGGGAGATAAAAGCATACTTGTATTATAAAGGGAGAATATATCAATGATTCATTGTGACAAGTCATTATAAGATCAAAGTTTTGTCACGTTTTTGCTGATGTTAAAACTCTCACAAAAGCGTGAAAAGGCATTGATTCGCAGCGCTTCTGAGTACGGCAATTAGAGCCTTATACCACGACACCCCACTCGTAAATATATACTTTATAACGGGGGTGACACCGCTCGGTGACGTTGTAATGTTGTACTCAGCTGTACGGCGATGTTCGAAAGGTATACGTCACGGCACGGGCCCAGCCTCAAGGTGTTGGTGATGCACGCGCACGTCATCGCCCATCAGACATACGCAATGAAGCTGCTCGCTTGGTAAGTTGATCATTTTATATTTACTAGTTTTTCGCCCGCGTCTTTATCCGCCTAGGGCCTTAAATTTTCCAATAATCTTAGCGGATGCCTACGCTATAACAACTATCTGTATGCCTCTTAACACGAAGGTTTGAGCTGTGCGTTGATATATTGGTCAGTTAGTCAGAACTTAGAATTTTAGTCCCCTTAGGAGTTGATTTTTTCCAAAATCCTTTCTTATCGGCTGCCTACGTCATATGAAGAACACCACCCTCCAAGTTTCAGGTTTCTACGATCAGCGGATAGGTTGTGCTTTGATACGGCAGTCAGTCAATCGTTCAGGACAAAGCATTTTATATGTATAGATAGCCAGCGCTTGACCACTATTTCGACCTTTGTGACGCGGAGAGATAAACTTTCCTGTGACGCAGAAGGTTGCGGGTTCGATTCCTGCCGTCTGACAAGTATTTGTGTTCGGATATTTGTTTCTGAAGCCCACCCGAAAATCATGGAAATGACATCCATCAAATATCTAACAGCCACCCATTAATACGCAAAATCAAATATTTATAAAGTTATTTTTAATTTCTTTGATTATTTGTAGAATTTTCTTTTTTTTTTACAAATGATAGGTCAGCGTTTGGCCGCTTTCACACCTACCTGATAGTAGGTGACGATGCGGCCTAGGATGTAGGACGCTTTCCTAGAAGATACCTATTCGTTTGTTGTTTATTGTATCTCCTCTGTATGTTGTCTTAATATCTAACCTACCTATTGTCAGGTTACAAAATTTCGTAGCCCAAGAGCCTTCCCTCCGGCTAGCTGTCAGTCAAGTTGCCCTCGGCCTGGAGTCTTGGGGCGGAGGCGGTGGCCCGGTCACAGGCGGCGTGGCGGCCGGCGTCATGCAGAACGACGCTCGCATGTGGAAGGCGGCTAGGACCGCGTGGCATCGCCTGTTGATTGCCACTACGCTCATGGACTATTCCACTAAGAGAGCTATGGCTATATTGTTTACAAAGAATTATGGTAAGATATCTTTAAGTCTTATTTTGCATATATATTAATGTTTAAATTACTAGTACTTCTTGGTGGAAATGGAAATTGGACAAAACAAACATTTTAAGACACAAAAGCCAAAATGACAAAGACACAAAATGTTTTCGATAGTTTGTGTTAATGAATTTGTAATAAATATATTTAATTGGCTGTCTGCTTCTATCAGTTTATATTTTAAGTAAATGTTGTAAGTTCTCCTGAAATAAATACGAGTAAATGAGATATGAAAATATCACTTTAAATGGACTTACAGAATAAGGCTGTCTGTCCACTAGAGCGAAGTAAGGTAGCGAAGCAGCGCTTCAATAAAATTGCATAAAAACTCCGCCGCTCCGCTCCAATAAAAAGGCAGCCTAGAAGCTGAAGGTCTAGATCGGCGTAGGTGGTAAACTTTGGCCTAATATAATTGTACCTCTCGACTAATAGCTTATCTATCTATAATTCCAGCTTCAATCCTGAAAGACTTCATCCGAGACGACCACGACCACTCGTTCTCCATATCCTCCCTCTCCGTCCAGCTGTACACTACACCGACTCTCGCGCATCATTTGATCGCTAAACACGACGCCCTCTTCGTTGTTATGAACACTTTTGTCAGCGAGTGCAATAGAAGATGTACGAATGTATGTATACATTTTAACCTACTTAAAAATTGATGTGCGCTAATTGACATTGCTCTGGTATTGTTATTAGCTCACTTAAAGTTAGCCGGGGTACAACTGCTAGGCCTGAAGGGGCAGATTAGTATATGCTGAATGACCTTTGTGAGCGTGATCACATGAAAAAAAATCCCATGAGTTTCTTGTGCCTTCTTCTCATTAGTGGGCGCGTTCCGAAGGCACACATCCTAACTTAGTTTTTAAGACGTTTCCACGTGATCTTGTACCTAGGTATTAAGTATCCAAAGGAATAAAGAATTTTGATTTGATTCGCATGGTTTGTTCGGGAGCCCCTGAGTGTCATGGATCAATCCAACAGGTGGATAGCTGGAGTCCAGGATTTACACATAGGCTCCTTTTTTAGGGTTCCGTACCTAAAGAGTAAAAACGGAACCCTATTACTAAGACTTCGCTGTCCGTCCGTCTGTCTGTCAACACTCACCAGGCTGTATCTTATGAACCATAGCTAGAGAGTTAATTATTACAGATGTATTTCTGTTCCGCTATAACAACAAATAACAAAAATAGAAAATAGTAAATATTTTTGGAGTATGTTTTTTAAATCCCAGACTAACGCGGGTATAACTGCGTTGCGCTAATACTGGATTTTTGTCTTATAGGGTCGTCTAGAATTCGACCGAAACCACGTGATAATGTCGTTCAAGCGCGCCCAGTTCATCCTGTATGACGTGAAATACCTCCTGGGCTCTGTGCCGACCTCCTTTGACGATGACCTCCGTAAAGGGTTCCTGCATGGACTGTCTCTGATGCTCAATCTACTTGTCATGATGCAGGGAATGGACTCAGTTGTTAGACAGGTTAGTTTCGTCTTAAAATAATCGAATTTTTAAATAATTAAGCACATAGCTAAATATATAAATGTTGCAATTCTTAAATTGTCATGGAATTAACACAGGAAAAAAGAATTCACAGTCGAAGGAAAATAACCTTAAGTTAGAAGTAACAACTGAATGCCAATTAAGTTATCCCGAAAACCTCTATCCAGTCATCATCGAAATTTTAATTGTTATACTCGTACTATTGTCGAGTTATTTGGTCATGTATGCGGAGCGGTGTTGGCTTAGTCGTAGATACCTCGACTTTTATTCTGAAGTTCGTGGGTTCGAATCCCGGCTGGCCGTGCACCAATGTATTTTTCTTAAGAAAAAAATATGTGCGCTAATTGACATTGCTCTTGCGGTGTAGGAAAACATCGTGATGAAACATGCAGCTTAGTTGGCTCCAGAAGTATTGACAAGTTCTCTCCTCTGGAAATGGTCGACTACGCTGAGAGGGTAGTAAGTAGGTGCTGGGCAAGCCTACTTCATCTTCACGCAAAAAAGACCCAATTAAAAAGGGTCTAATTGCGGCAAACAGCCCGTTTAAGTACAAGTCAAGTACAAGTTGGTCTTGTATAGACTATAAAACCCACCAAAAATCTTAACAAAAAATATGTCAAAAACAATCTTACAACAATAAATGTATTTAAGTTACTTTTCTATCCTGGCAACAAACTACAGTTTATTTCTAACTACCACAGGTGGGTCAACACATGGAATATGAGCCAGAATGGGAGTCGGCGTTCAATCTCCACGTGAAGTTAGCACACAGCATCACCTTATCGTTGGAGTGGTGTTGCGCTGAGAAGTCTCTTGCTGCCGCCGCTTATTGGATGGCTCTGAAACGTCATACTGATACGTTTACTGCGCCTCAGAAGGTGGTTAGAGGTGAGATATAGCTGGAATTACATTTGCGGATTTCAAACCTTGTTGTGAAATAGTTTCAAGGAAAAAAGCATCACAGCCTAGTATGTTGTTTATGTATGGGAACCTCTAATTAGCTCCCTGTTTCTACTATTTTATGTTTTTCTTTTAGTTATAGCTGTTGGTTCTCATAAAAATATATAAAAATATCATCAAAATTTTGCACTCGCTACGCAACTCGCGACCTCTCGTTTACAACTACGCCACGCGGTCAAGAAAAGTCGCAGGCAAAGTTTGAATTTGCATTTCACTCGTTTGTTTCACGAACTTTTTCTTATGTTTTTTATCTTGTTTGTTGTTATAGAGTTAGGCAATCAAAGCGCAGCGGTAGTACCATACGACGTTTCGTCCCAGCCCGTGTCGATACACCGTCCCCTGTCCCGTTTCATCGCGGGCCTGCATCTACAGCTGCACAGACACGGCCTCTCCTATCATAGTAGAGAGTTCGATAGGCCGGACAAGCCCAAACCGGCACCAGAGGAACTTATAGGTAAGGTACAATATGACAGCTTTTCTCTCAACTCTCATCATAGACTAAAGATTCAGATATAGACAAACAGCACCTATGCAACTTTCCGTACCTCAAAAGGTAAATAAGGAACCCTTATAAGATCACTCTCTTGACCGTCTTCCGGGCTGTTTTTAAACAGAAGCTTTCCATAATTTATGCTCGAATAAATTAAATTACGTAAAATAAAAATAGCTTTGGCTTCATCTAGAAATATGGATATTTTTTCTGCATGACGCGCTTTTGTTAATGCTTGACAGTCTATCTCTGGAAATTATTTGTCAATGTTAATTAATGTATGTTTCAGAGCCGGTCCTGCAAACGATGGCAATGATAGCCCAAGTGCACGCTGGCATGTGGCGCCGCAACGGGTTCGCTTTACTCAACCAGTTGTACTTCTATCACAACGTCAAGTGCAGGGCTGAGATGCTGGATAGGGACATCGTCATGTTACAGGTTTGTGCTCATGTAAAAAAATGGTTTAAGAAACTTTCTAATCAACATATGCTTGCATTTGACCTCATCTGACCTGATGGGAAGCGACAATAAGATCGAGGATGTAGTACGCTCGTCTAGATGGAGAATGGCATGTCTGGACAACATGATGGAACGCAACAAGTCACTTGGCACCATGACTTTGTCCAGGGAGTGTTAGGAGCTGCCGGCCAGAGGCTACCGTCGTCGCTTGGTTGTCTGCTATTTTAGCGCCTCCGGGGGTACGTGTAGGACTAAATCCTACAGACTAAAAATCTGGATGGTACGGGGAGGGTATGTTGATCCATGAGCCACGTCAGTTTTAAGATGTTTGCAAGTGTTTAATTGTTTTTAATATAATGACAATGCAATAATATGCTCTTTGGAATAAAGTCGCTTTAAAGCGGTCTTAGGAGCGAACCGCGCATTAAGCGTGCCAGAGCTTTACTAAAAGTGATTTGGTGCTCTTCTAAATAAATGCTTTTCTTGTTCTTCTATATTTCTTTTGAATATTTAGCAATAATCTACCACTTTACTATTTGATTGTCATCAGATCGGCGCGTCTCTAATCGAAAGCAACGAGTTCATAATCCACGTACTGAACAAGTTCAAGTTACTCGACTGGGCGCACCCTGACTTCGAGCAACGTAGCATCGAAGACGACACGCTGCGGTACACCATCAATATGTTGGAGGAGTTCCTTGGATTGTTGATATCAAGTATGGAGATAATATATTATAGTTTTATATCTTAAGCTTCATCAATTTTAATGAAATAACTCACTATACCCAATGGGCTAATCTGCATAAAGTCTTAGTGTTACGACACAATTCAAAATTTCATGTTTCTAGATCCAGCGGTTTAGGCTATTCGTTGTCATCAGTCAGTGCTCAGTTTTCGTGCACGCTGCCGCGCCCGTAAGTTCACACACTTGCACTTGTCTACGGGGCATTTTCCACAATTAGACCTCATGCGAGTTCCTTTCGCATGTCGTTCTATTAGTTGAAAGGAGAACTGTTCCAATCTTGCCATAAGTTGTCATTTTTTGATAATCAGCGGAAGGCTGTAGACGTCTTCATCTTATGTCTAATTTCCGCCAGTAGTAGACAACCTAGGAGTACACGACCGTCTCTTCAGCGTCCCTACAAACAGGGGGCGGTCCATTATACCCAACTTGTGGAAATGTTTTTAGAAAACGCCATCTTGTTCCCACAACCTTCCTAGAAATTAGGTTAGAAGGTATACTTTTAGTAAAATCCATCAAGTTATAACTGAATTATCAATGATTGTTCGCAGTTGTCGGTTCCCGCTACGTCCCCGGTGTTGGTGAAGTGACGAACGAAGATCGTACCAAAAAGGAGATTATACAACTGCTCTGTGTCAAGCCTATGCCGCATTCGGAGCTTAACAAGTAAGTTTATTAAATTTTTGAAGTGGCTTCTTTTTAGCGCGGTACGCATATTTTTAGATGAGATAAAACATCTGCCCTCGCGACACTGTTACGAGAAGCAACTACAGTGTGTGCATATATGCATGCTCATATATTTTGTAGTTGTTTTTCACTTCCGTCGGCACTCCTGGATTGTGCAACCGTTTTTTTTATTTATTATTTGACAAACACATGACATTAAGTGACTGTACTTGTAATATGGCAACCAGACAACAGATAACTTTCTTTAACCGAGTTAAGAAAGGAGAAGGCTCTTTTAAACGTTTCCACGACGTGAATCGAACCCGTAATCTTAGCTGAAGATGGGTCTTCGCCCGCTGTGGCAAAAGTCGTCAAAATTTACTTAATTGTAAAACAAACCAAGACTCATCTATGTACTTTGTTTCTATACAACAACTTGTACGAAATTCAAGAGGAATTGTCAATGTTAAATTGTTAAAAAATATATATATACGCGGCGAATTGAGAAGTATTTAACCGACTTGAAACAAAAGGAGGAGGCCTTTTGTTTGAAGTCGGTTAAATACTTAACTAGGTTCGTAATATTATCAGTTATTTGTTAAATCCCCAGATCGCTTCCCGAAGATCAATTACACGAGACGGGACTCGAAGCAGTTATACACGAGGTGGCAGACTTCGTGAAACCGACCGGCGGAAACGTTCGGGGCGTTTACAAACTCAAGCCACACTTGTACGACGAATACGATACATTCTTCTACCATTACACGAGAGAAGAATTGTCGAGGAGTGAAGAGGAGCAGAGGAATAGAAGGAAAGCTGCGGGTTAGTTACCAAACCTGCTCCTTTGCATTCAAGCAAGGATTGTGGTCCTTGATACCTTACTATTGACTTGTTGAAAGTGTTGTTGAAAGTTGAATTGTTTCAATAATTTAATTTAAATTTAAATCACTTTATTATAAAGTCACTAAGAAATCTTTCCTCTTTATAATATTAGTGATATTATAAAGAGGAAAGATTTATTTGTTTGTTTGTTTATTATAAATTGACAAACACATCGTGATGATACCCGCGGCTTAAGTTGGCCCCAGAAGTATTGACGAGTTCTATTCTTTGGACACGATTGACTGAGCTGAGAGTGTGGTACGAGTGCTGGGGAAGCCTACTACTCCACCTAATACAAGCCCCAGGCACTACAGCAGCGTCTTAAATAAGGGTTTATGTTGCTGGCGCTAGATAAGATGTAAAGACCAATATTATTTATTAACAGGTTTATCAGAGTGCTGCCCCCCGCCGTCGTTACCGAAGCTGTCGTCCGCGTTCCGGTTGTTGGCGAGCTTACTGCAGTGTGATGCTGCGTTACATGTACTACGGACTGTTTTGGAACGAGCGTTGGATCTACGCGCGAGGTGCTTCTCTGAAACTATGGTCCATAAGGTAAGTCATGAAATCATTATGGCACCACTTATACTTACTTAACTAAACTGAAATACAATAAATAAATATTTAAATAATGTTTTGCCCATATTGTTACTTAGATATTAGAGTTGCTTGGATTGTTATCAAAACGTTTTTGCCCGTGACTTCGTCCGCGTAGGAGTCAAATTTTCCAAAATCCTTTCTTAGCCTGATGCCTATATCATACCTATATTTTAGCCAGGTCCGTCCAATGGTTTGAGCTATGCGTTAATATTTTAGTTAGTCAGGACTTTGGAATAAATATTAATCGATAGATTATTGAAAAAAAAAAACTCATTATCATTTTTATGGGTGTCGTTTTCGTGGTTTTTGTGACGATTTTTTTAATCTTTCCTGGCATTCGATGATAATTATTTGCTGTTACTGAAACTTAGTATATTAATTTGTCGAATAACCTGTTTACAGACTTTACACCTAATCGGGTACGGCCTTCGTGACGAAGAAAGCGGTCATTACGAGTTCGTTGCGTTCGCTGAGAGCGCGGCGCGTTGCGGGATACTGCAGCTATTGCAGCGACTAGTGCATAGCCCGCGGGTCGACGCGCATAGGCCGCTCGCTAGGTGGCTGCTGGCTAAGATGAAGTTAGTACTGTACTTATTACTTAGTACATATAAGGAATAGCTATCGTTATCGACTAACATTGACTATGTTATTTTTTTATGTGACGGTTTTTTGTTTGTTTGTTACGACTAGGCTCCAAAACTACTGGACCGAATTTGATGAAACTTGGTATGAGGATACATTGATTAATTGGGAGTAACATAGGCCGGGTGATGCTAGTAAAATATATTTTACTTTGTAAATATAATTTACGTACACCCCATTCTAGGTCATTACTAGGTCAATCTGACGAACATGTGGGTGACGGTGAGAACATGGAAACCGATCAAGAAGAGAAACCGGCCAATGACGAAGCGGCGGAGGCAGAGAAGAAAAGGCGCGCTAAGTTGGCGGCCGAAAGACGCGCCAAACTAATGGCGCAGATGAAGACGCAAATGAATAATTTTATATCGAATAATGCTACATTGTTTGAAGAGACAAACACTGAAGTAAGTGACGTGTTAATATCTTTAATGAAGCTACTAATAAATGCTGCTATTTGCTATCAAAAGCAAGACAATAAAATGGATAATTATTAACATATTTAAAAAGACATTCTTACTTCTTTACCAATATTATAAAAGAAAAAATAAAAGTAGAACATATACGTTGAGCAGTTACACACATATAAGAAAGAAAAAAACAAATAACCGAAAAATACATAAATAAAACAAAACAACCAAGGATCTGTGTGCTGCTATCCGATAGGGTTAAGGATACTCTGCCGCATCGCTAGTCTTCCGGCAAAACCCAGTAGGTGATTCTTCGAGCCATGGGTTGGATGTTTAGTTAGTTAACTCGAGTGTATATTTGTAGGTAACTGCAGAAGAGCAAGATATCCGTCCGTTATACATGGGCGCTGCTCTCGGCGTATGGGGCGGAGGCGTGCCGGAGCCGGCCCGAGTTTGCATCATGTGTCAGGAGGAGGTACGTATTGCAACCTCTTCTTATTGGTCTCCGGGGGGTCCTTTCTACTTCAATAGCCAGACGTCCGCACTAAGCGTTTTGCTCCGTCATTCCTTATTCGTACTGCAAGGGAATGGAATCAGTTACCTGCGTCTGTCTTTTCTGACGTGTACGATTTGGAGTCCCTCATGTCGCGAGTGAATAGGTATCTTTTAGCGTGCTACATCTTAGGCCGCATTGTGACCGCAGGTGTGATGTGGTCAAACGCTGACCTATCATATGAAAAAAAATTGCCATCTCATTCTGGTGCATCATGTCGATTGGGGTGGGCTCTTACGTTCAGGGGCATTTGGAGCTTTTTGAGTCATGACCTTACCACATTTTTTTCCAGGCGCGTGTAGAACTAACCGCAGAACCGCCAGTCCTAGTGGCGTTCGCGCAAATGTCGACCGTGCTGGACCGTCATCATCGCAGCGACACGGCTCCCGCGCCATGCCGCACGGCGACACTGCCGCGCGGCGTCGGCGCACACCCGCACGTCTCGTCGTGCGGGCACGTGCTACACGCGCGCTGCTGGACCGACTACGTGCACAATGTCTTCGATAAGGAGACTAAGAGGTATCTTAATAACATTAATAACAAATGTAGATAGCTGGAGTCCTGGAATAACACATTAGCTAATTATAACATTGATCAGGATCGGGGATCGGGACCTAAGCGGGTAAAACCGCGGAGAGCAATGAGTAAATAATATGTACTGCTAAAGAATCACATTCTTAAATCTAATTCCTTTGGCCAATGTTCTTTTTTTTGTAAATATATATTTAATATACATACAGACATTCAGACCAGAAACATATATCTATACTTTTTTGACGGAATCTAACACTACCAATAAATTCCCAGACCGTACCGCGTTCGTCAGCCGGCAGCGTTCGACGTAGAGAAGAAAGAGTACCTGTGCCCGCTTTGCGAGCGTCTCTGCAACACTGCCATACCCCTCCTGCCTTCCCCTCCAACCCCGAGCGGAGCCCCACCTCCTCTAACAGAGGACATGTACCTGCAATCCGTAGACTTGATACTGAAGATGAGGCATCAAGTTAGCTCGGAGGCTGTGCATGTTTGTACGGAGATATGTGAGGAAATTATGTGCCAGGTGAGGATAAAGGTATAATAGAGAATCATTTTAGGACTTACATCGGGGGCTGACAGAGCCAGCAACACATTGACCCAGTGGGATCTTTTGTGTTTACTCTTTGAAGAAGTGGTTGATTAATGCGGTGATCCCACTAAGAGGAAGAAGCCTGTATTCCACCGGTTTGGGATATGCATTTCCAAGGAGTCTCATACGCTTCGCTGCTAAGACGTCGCATTTATACAGTATGGTCCATAGTTTTCCTGACATCACTGCTGGCTCTGCAGTCATTATTTAAAGTTATCTTCATTTTTAAAAGCATGTCTTTGGAATTTCAGGACTTAAATTGTTGGGGAATTTCATAAAGTATTAACTTATTTTCAGGCACGAGCACGTAGTGTAGGCGCAATGTCCTCAGATATGGAAGAAGAAGAGTCCACGGAACCGGAAGTATTTTCAACGACTCACTCTGAAACCCTTCTACAGCCTGGCTTCATGATGCACTTCAATAGAGACATACCACAGTATAACCTGCTGGCCAGGACGCTCATTGATGATTTCGCTGCTGTAAGTTTGATATATGATCTGATTTAATTATGACCTGATTCTTCATAAATCGGGCCTAAGTTTGACGTACGTGTACCGTCTATTACAGACGTCACCGGAACGGCCTCAACGGAAGACCAGCGCTAGTGGAATGACTAGCATTTCGCTGAGTTGGGGTCCGTTTTGCAACAATTATTAGTAAATAGTTTTTAAGACTGTGATTTCTTATTTTGTTGCAAATAAATAATATTCTATTCTATATGCTATTTAATTTTAAAGTTCTATACTCCAAAAGGAAAAAATCACTTGGGGTGCAGATTGCGTCATTACATCAATACAATTTCGTTTACAGATGTTACCAGGCGGTGGCGAAGGTGGATCCAGTGCGGCATTATACCGTTGCACATCTTACACATTAATGTCTGGTGAAGCGGTCGTCCGATGTGAAAACCGCTCCATACTAGGCGATATGCCAGCCAGACATAGGGCAGCGTTACACGCCTTAGTCCGTCTCGTAGCCGCTCGCCCTACCCTAACAAAGACCCCCGAACGACTTGCACACCACGCGCTCAGCTCTCTCCACACGTTATCCAGTACTTCGCCCTTAAACCACGAAGTGTTCGGCACTTTAGTTCCTTTAGTTTTAACCGCTCCATCGTTATTCTCAAGGCTGGCATCGCCTTCCCGTCCCGATCATCTAACCCGCCAGATAACGCTGCACGCTTTCCGTGCACATTTAACGAGACAACTGATCGTCGCTGATTTAACCGAGTGTAAAGCGGAAGCCATGGAAGGCGCACCGATCAGACCTGATTTAGAAGGACTGCTTCCTCTACTGAGCGCCGTTCGGAGGACGGACGCCAGCGAATATGACGCGACCAGAGTTTGGGAAATTATTAAGGGAGAATCTCGCACGTTTTTGAGATGCTGCTGTTTGTTATTCCACTTTTTAAGTGATGTTGATCCGCCGACTGAGTTGACGGTTGTCGGTGGTGATACTTGGGAGACAATGTGTGGGTACTTAGATATGCCTTCGTCGTTTAGAGATTTGCTAGCAGCGCCGGTACCTAAGAAATTAGTTATGGAATGGGCTGCCCTATCCGATGAATGGTTCAAAGGTAAATAATGTTCAAAAATTGTGTTTGTTACCTCTCCGCGAAAAACTACTAAACCGATTACAATGAAACTTGGTTTGTAAATAAGCTACTGTTTATCCCGAAGCATTTAAAACAGCAGGGTGCAGTGAATGTATAAAAATATATATTCTGTTTTTAATAATTGTTAGTATAGCGGCAACAGATATACATCAACAGTGAAACTTCAACTGTACTGGGCTGTATCTCATAAACCGTGATAGTTAGTATCACGGTTTATGAGATACAGCCTAGTAACGTACAAATGGACATTGAAGTCTTAAAGAGTCTCGCAAATTTATAAAGTTTGTACTATCAAAATTATGTTAGAATACTAGCTCTTACACAAACCTTTATTTATTTAGCTTGGGGCTAGATGCTGCTGTGTGCAAGTCTTGAAATATTTATTATTATTTATTTACAGGTGACATCGAGACTCGTTTAGTACGTGAGCCATCGGAACCGCCATCTCTGATCCATTTACCGGACGATTTCTCTGAACTAATGAACGTTGTATCAGAGTTCACGTGTCCTAATTCCGAGAGGGAAGATAGCAAGAATCCGACGCTATGTCTTATTTGTGGGAAGGTGTTGTGTTCGCAGAGTTATTGCTGTCAAGAGGAGATACCTAAGGTGAGCAGTCTAAGCCAAAAAAGGGGATTATTTAATTTAACTTGGCGTGTCTTATGCGTAACGCTGTATAGTATTTTCAAGTACCTTTTAAAGGATAGGAATAGATAGTCAAAGTCAGGATAAAAATGTAAATACACTTAACAATATCTTTCTGACTGATACACACACTGCGTCAGTCAGAAAGACATAGCAAGCGATAAGCATTCATTTTTAAAAGAAGATAGGGATTTGCGGCTTGCACTTGGTTACAGAACCTATGTACTTAACTTGTGAACATGTGGCCTTATAAGTTGTAATAAACAGAGACGATGAAGGGTTGTAAAGTTAGGGGTTTTTAGATTTGTCATCATCATCATCATCATGGAGTATGGCATTCATCCTGCGTGGATCAAACTTCTATATCCAAGTTTTTCAGCCAGCTTGCGGCGGCAGTTGTGAATTTATGAACTTCCGACATTCCACCGGGAAAACGGCCAAGTGGGCATTCGTTTACCACATGGGAAAGGGTCAAGTGCTCCGCAATCGCACTGTGGTGACTCCCTTAATCCCCATTTATGGAGGTGGTATTTGTGCCTTTGCTCTATTTGAGATTTGAAACTTTATTAATCGTAAGCGTTATGAGCATGTGGAAGTTGGCAACCCATTATTCATAATTTCTTAATTAAGATACGATACACTCCACATTGTCCTAAATTAGTCGTCCCATCATGTTATAGGGTCGCGGCGGTGGTACAGAGGTGGTGGGTGCTGCGGTGGCGCACTGCTCGCGCTGCGGCGGCGGCTCCGGCGTGTTCCTGCGCGTGCGAGACTGCGAGCTGCTACTGCTGGCTGCGCCGTCGCGCGGGGCCAAGCTGCCAGCGCCTTATCTAGACTCTTATGGAGAAACTGATCAGGTAAAATATTACACCGTGATAGCTTACAGGCATGTGTGGTATCTCTGACCTCTGAAAAAATGGACCCATTTTAAAATTCGTTTATTTAATTTGTTCCATTATTATTATTAACTAGCTGCGCCCCGCGGTTTCACCAGCGTAAGCCCCGATCCCGTGGGAATATCGCTTATCGGGATAGCCTATATGATAATCCAGGTCTCCAGCAGATACCAAGTTTCATCGCAATCGGTACAGTAGTTTTTGCGTGAAGGAGTAACAAACATACATACACACACACACAAACTTTCGCATTTACAATATTAGTAGGATTGTGTCCCATATCACGGGGCTATGGAGTCCTGGACCTTTAGAAGGCATGCGTGAAGCCGAAGCAAACACGTAAAGGCCCTTTACAATAACAAGTTAATATCTTAAACCAATGTATAGTTATTACACAAATCACATAAAACTACTGGTCCCAGAGACATGAAATTTGGAAACTGTGTTCTTTGTAAAGTGTCCACTATCCACTAAGAAAGGGTTTTTCGAAATTCAATAATAAATAAATAAGTTTATTCATAAATCGGATCACATCACTTTTTTTTTACAATACTTCACTTAAATTAGACTTAATAGTAGTCATTTTTGACCCCCGACAACGACGGGGTGTTATAAGTTTGACTTATCTGTGTGTCTGTCAGTGGCATCGTAGCTCCTGAACGCATGAATTGCTTTTTTTCTTTTATTGTAAAGTTTTGCTTCTTTTATTGTAAAGGTGTATTAGTCGGGAGTGTTGTTCGTTTGTATGTTTTATCGAAATCGGTTCAGCCGTCTAAAAGTTATAGGGGATAAAAGTCGGGGGTCTATTTAATTCTTTAAATACCCCATTGTTACTGTGTATGGTTGTCATATTGTTAACCTGCTACTCCTAAGCTAAGCAGAGCTTGCGTTATTATAGTATAATTACATGCCTAAGAGGGTGAAATACCGGGCAGAAGCTAGTAACTAATATATTTTTCTTGTATGTTAGGGTCTCCGCCGCGGGAACCCGCTTCACCTGTGTCCGGCACGGTACGAGACACTCCGTATGGTGTGGCTCTCGCACGGCGTGCAGGAACGTATCGCGCGGGCTATAGACACGAACCTACTCGTCACCACCACATGGCAGAACCTATGAACAACATTAGGAAGGTTACATGGTCAGTACAATAGGGTTCCATACCCAAAGGGTAAAAACCGAACCCTATTACTAAGACTCCGCTGTCTGTCTGTCCGCTTGTCTGTCACCTGTCTAATGAACCGTGATAGCTAGATAGTTGAAATTTTTACAGATTATGCCGCTATAACAACAAATTTAAAAATAGTTTTTTTAGTGGGGCTCCCATACAACAGGGTACGGAACCCATAGTGTTCAAGTTCGACTCGCAGTTGGCCGACTTTACTATATCAGCTGCCAGCGTGAGTCCGGGATCGAGATAAAAGTAGCATATTTCCTTATCCAAGGTTGGCAGCTGCTATAGTAAAGTCGGCCAAGTGCGAATCGAATTTCGAATTTGAGAATATTTCAATTTTTCAACAACAAATTTTTTCAAAGTTATTTATAGTAATTATTTTCACGGGTCATGATCATGACTATTGTAACATAGTCGAAACGTCGAGGTGACAAAATAAAAAAAATACTCGATCAAGACCCGGGAAACTAATTACTATGAATACAAACCGTGTGAATTTTACACTGTGGAACAAGATGGGTCTTGTTCCACAGTGTAAAATAGTTAGATAGATTGTAACATATTTCGATGAGATCAGTGTTTTCCTAAAACTCCAACCTTGGAGTCGTCAAGAATAGAGTGAACCTTCTAGCATGCTATATCCTCGACTTTATCGTCGCTTCTCATCAGGTGAGATGAGGTAATGGAAGCCTATTTTGAGCAAAAAATCTTACTTTTCACCTGTGCAAGTCTCGATCCCGTAGGAATATCGGGATAAAAATAGCTTATGTGTTATTCCGGGACATGCTAAGTGTTAACGCAGTAAGTTCAGCAGTTACGGCGTAAAAAGTAAAAGACAGACTGAGTTGATTCGCTTTAAATAATATCGACTCTGACTACAGCGCAATAAAGTGCAATTCACCTTGCAGAGCTCTTCAGATAATCATAGATTTTCTTCGTTTACAGATGGAAAATACAGCGGCCGGAAGTGAACTCGAAATCTCAATTCGGGACCGAATCGACAAAAGTCGGTAGCAACGACTATTCGGACGACAGTCGATCGTCCCATTTGCAATTAATAAATCGCACAAGTTAATGTAAAACATACAAATTTGTTATAATTAAAACTTTATGCTCTTACAAAACGATTACGCTTACTCAAAAATAGGACTAGTTTCAGCCTTAGATAGATGGCACCAATGTTTACATTAAAGATAAAAACATATTGAAAATTTAAACTAGTGAAAATTGACGAAATTGAAACGACGTGGCTGTATGGTATCACTCAGTAGTCTTTGCCTTCCCTGGCCGAGTAATATTAATAAATATTAAAAACTACTACTTTTAATTTATAGTGACGTCACATAGCCTATAACCAGCGGCCCATTAAGACGCTTCTAACGATACCTCAATTGTTAAATTATAGTAGTTTTGAAGTTAAGTGGGAACAGATGAACATACATACAGGTCAAACACATAACCCTCCCTTCTGGCTTCGCCGTAGTCGGCTAAAAAAGTGACCCTTTTACTAAGACTTTACTGTCAGTCCGTCTGTCTGTCACCAGGCTGTATCTCATTAACTGTGATAGCTAGACAGCAAAAAAATTCACAGGTTATGTATTTCTGTTGCCGCTATAACAATTAATACTAAAAACAGGAAAAAGTTAAGTGGGGCTCCGACTTACACTTGGCCGGTTTAATAGATCCTCTGGACTCATTTTTTTTATTTGACACAGAATTTGTCTTTGATCGAATTATAGATTATCTTGGCCAGAGACAATGGTCACTATAAAGCCCGTCATTTATCAAGCTATTTAGAACTAGTTTACAAAAACATAACCCTCCCTTTTGGCTTCGCAGTAGTCGGGTAAAAATAGAGCAGCTAGTAAACCTCTCTGAGGTGAAGTTATTTCCCCGTAGCATAAACTAGGATAAAAAAGGTCACAGCTATTAGAAAATAGATTCACTTTAGAGATTTGATAATTAAATGGATGATTGTGAGACAATAAATCGTTGTTGTTATTAAAGGCGCAAATAGGAGCTAAAAGCAAAATGCCCTTTTTATAACTAATGGAAGGAGCCTCCCCGTGTGGTGATTATTGTTAACACTATATATAAGCACCTGGCGCACCCTGGACACGACTCTCCAAGGCTGCGGTCCGAAATCGACCTTGAGCGCTCAAACGCGTTCCGAAATGACATTAGCGCGCTTACGAAAGACTGCTATGACGTCATGAATCCATCGCCTTAAGTGCTTGTGTTGTGTCTGTTTGTTTTAGATGATCCAGCTGCATAAATCACCAATTAATCTTCTTGTTACCGGCCAATCTCCTTCGTTAATTTCTTTATTCACTGGACATTGGCGGAATTGCAACGCAATGTGGGCAGAATCGCCATTAATCAAGAATTGAATTGAACCTTCAAATTGAAGTTTCCATTCGTGCTTTTACAAGCGACATTCGAATTTGAATATTTGCTCCTGAGTTTAGAAGCATCTTTGTGTTTTGAAATGTGAATATGCGTCGCAAAAACGAAAGAGCAGTTTATTAATCGTATTTGTACACAAGACTTCAAACAAAGAAAGTACAAAATTAAAGTATAAAAATGACATTTCAGTATAACAGATAATTGACGCGCTGAAACCCGGTCCGAAATGATGAATGTAGTGATAGCACCGTAAGCATTTTGAGAACGCTCACAATGTCGGACCGGGAGATTTGATCGTTAGCACTGTCACCGCTGTTATCTACATTCGGACCGCAGCATACGACCAACTTATAGAAGTGGGTATTGGAGATGTGACCAATCCTTCCGCTACAATGACTAAAAACGGTTCAAAACAATTTTAGTACCGATAGGTGTTTTGCGTTTGACCCTTATATGCACCTTAAGGTGAAAGGGTACCGGCGCAAACAGTCGACTACGTTTGTATGGAGAGAGCGTCGGTACCCTTTCTTCTTAACTTATTCAGTAAAATGAAGAAACTACGATATACGAACACAATTTTTTATTTTGTCTATTTAATTATTTAAGTAGTAGTTTGATTGTAAAGAGCGTTGTTATGAGTCTGTTTGTCTACACGAGCTATTATAGTTCTGAAACGGATTAACCGATTTCGATACAATTTTATGAATATGCTGTGATTTTTCTTAGCTATACTTCATGAGAGCCAAAAGTTTTGAGAATATTTCAATTTTTCAACAACAAATTTTTTCAAAGTTATTTATAGTAATTATTTTCACGGGTCTTAATCGCATATTTTTATGTACTGGCGACGTAGTGTCTCCTCGTGATCATGACTATTGTAACATAGTCGAAACGTCGAGGTGATAAAAGAAAAAAAATACTCGATCAAGACCCGGGAAACTAATTACTATGAATACAAACCGTGTGAATTTAAAAAGCTTAATGTAAATTATATTTAACTTGTGTTTATTAAATAGAGTTCCTTCAGTAGCTCGCGATAAAAGTATTATTTTCAATTATATTAAGGCTTTTTTGTAATAGTTTTATCTACAGTGCTGGTTACATGAGTTTGCTCGTTGTTTATATCTGAACTAATCGGTAATGTTTCGATAAGTAAAAAAGGAACACTTATAAGATCATTTTTTGTCCGTCTATTTGTCGTTAAAGTCTTGGGGTTGAATGCGTGTAAGGTGTACCAAGATACCGGGTTATACCACTGACATAGGAAATTCCCTTGCGGAAAGAGCCTTTAAATTAAGGTTCCTGCGGGAAATAGGGTCCACCTGCCACCATAATCAAAAACTAAATATTTCGTAAAAAAAATTGCTTTATTGCCAGTCTGAAAAATAATTCATTTGTTTATTTGTTATAGAAAAGCGAGCAAGCTTTTAAAACTTTTGCTCTTTCAAATATCGGCCTTTGATATTGTTGCGCGTGTTTTGTTTTAACGTTTGACAAGCGAACCAACACAAAAACTTAAAAACGATTTGATATAAAATAAATGCTAGAATGGGGATACCTAAAAAAACTACAAGCAAACTTCAAAAAATTGGGTCAACAAAATGGCAGCTTTTGGGCAGTGTTACGCCTGTATTTTTAACGTTTCGACGACACGACAGTCATCGACAGCACAAGAAACTTGTGTTTATTGACACAATGTGAGATATGAGAAAATATAAATGCTTCCTTTGGTTTTCTTACGTGACGACACCGCGCAAACTTACGTGACGAGCACTCTTCTCTTGAAATTTTAGTTTTTTTGAGTGTCTGACAAATACGGCTTTCTGATTGGTTCAAAATATCAATGTAACATTTTGACCAATGAGAAATAACGAAGAGCGTGAGTGTCTTGACAAATACTATCTTCTGATTGGCTGTCATAATATCGACCAATCTGAAGGTAGGAAAAGAATGTTATTGTTGATTCTAGACTATGAAGCTACATAGAATAATACTAGTAATCGTGCAATCAATTAATTAATATTTCAACTAATTTTGTGCGCGAAAATCACGCGTTAGAAGTCAAAATACTTCTACATTCTCAATTGTGTGCTGTTTTTTTGTTTTCACTAATATTCGTTTAGCTTTTACTTTATAATAATTGATTAGATTAAAAATTCGCCACTATATTTTTTAAATATCCCATAGATAAGTGACTAAACTTACATATTGATAAAAAACCAAATAAATATATACCTAATATATAAAATTATCCGTATATTTCTCTAATAACATGTATGTATTCACAAAAGAAAAGAATCCATTATCCATTATCTGGCACCCATATCACAAGCCTTGTTTAGTTTGGGGCTAGATGGCGCTGTGTAAAATGTCATACAAAAATTATTTATATATTTTATTTAATATTTGTTATTATTATCTAATGGAGAATTTTCCTTCAAAACTGGTTCTTAGCGATCACTTGAGAGACTTGGTCTAGAAAAGCTTTCGAAACTATTTTTGTTATGAAAATTCCCCATTCGCTTATAATAATGAGTTTGTATATAGTTAAAAATCGATTGTTAACTAAAAATTAGTTAAATTTACGTTTAGATAGTTATTAAATTAACAAATATATTCGAGTATCGCTCTTATGTGGTTTTTATTCTGTGTTATTTATATCAGTTAAGAATATATATTTTCTTTTATTTCTTAGGGCCAATTACAGTTAAATTTCGATTTTACTCAAATTTATCTACAAATATAAAATTCAAAGTCTTTTTGTTTGGTTATAGTCGTAAACTTATTAACAACTTTACTCAGAGTAGGTTTCAAAAATCATGCTCTTAACTGATCCCTGCAGTTAAACCTTCATTAATCCAGGTTCAGCAGGACAATAAACGACCCAGTTGGGACAATGGTCACCATGTCAGACTGCCAAGGGTTGCGTGTTCAATTCCCGCCTCAAGCAAGTATTTATGCTTAGATATTTGTCTGTGGTCTGGTTGTTTCTATGTATTATAAGTATATATTTACAAAAGAAAAGTACATAAGAAGTCTATCCGTTGTCTAGCACCCATAATACAAGTCTAGTTACTTAGCTTATGGCTAGATGGAGATGTGTGGAATGTCCTGCAATTATTTATATTTATTTATTTAATAAAATCGAGATTTGACTGCAATTTGCCCTTAAACTTTTAAAATCTATATTTTTTTTGTTTATTTTCGTATTTTCTTTACGAAATTTGCTTTCTTGGTTTATATCGCTAACTGCCAACGAAGTGTATCCAAACTTCACACGGTAAATTCTTTAATAAAAATAAGTATGACAAATAAATGAAATTCAAAAATACATTGCATATGTCATTGGTTAGTAAATATATGATCCTTAAAGAGAACTAAAATCGAGTTTCATATTAATCTATATAATAAGGTACCTGCAGATAATAAGGCGTACCTTACTTAAAAACTTAATACTTCCTAAAAAAAATAGAGGAACCTATTTTGTCATAAATATTTGCTTTATTGTCGATCTGAAAGACAAATTAATTTGTTATTTTGTCAGTAATATCGAGGTTTGTAAAAAAAACATTTAGTGGTCCAGGTCCTTATTAACCGCAGGTACCTTATAAATACTTTTCTTTTTTTCTCTCTATATACCTGTGGAATCTATATATTAATTATTTATATCATATTAGAGAAAGGTTGATATTGAAAAATGTACCTTTGTCTTTTTGTAATAAGTGTCAGTTTCCTTTAATATGAGCTAATGGTGACATGCCTTTGTCGGTCATGTACTACCATCGGTTTTGAAGTGATTTAATTAAATACATTTTAGATAATATTATTTTTCATTTTTTTTGAAGTTATACTTCTTTAGGCGCGTTATAAAAAAAAAGATGAGTGAAATTTTAAGATGCGCGCGCTTCTGTAACACAAAAGTCACACGTAACCCAATAGTAAAACAGGTTGAAGCTGAAAGAATGAAATTTTAAGAGGAAAGGGTACCTACCGGGGGCTCTCCATACAAACGTAGTCGACTGTTTTCTCCCTGGATAATGACATTAGAGCAAATATTTTTTCTGCATAAACTGCCATTTTTTTTGTTTTTTAATTCTTAATTTCTATGATATGAAAAAACGAAAACAGGGGCATAGTCATGGCAGTTATAGGTTTTATGGCACAAAAGTATTTGCTCTAGTGTCATTATCCAGGGAGGAAACAGTCGACTACGTTTGTATAAAGAGAGAGTGCCGGTACCCACCATTTCACCTTGTGATGCGCGCGCGCTAGAAACTTCTTCATAAATACACGCACCCATTTTTTTTCTAATATCCAGTAAGTTTGGTTAATTCTGGATCCTTAAAAATCTCCAGGTGGACCACGGGAAAAAAAAGTTCACTTGGGTGTTGGTACACCCAAGTGAACACCGAGGGCAAGACGCGAATTTCCGTATGGATTACAGAAATCACTTCAAAAAAGTCAACCCCTTATCTTTAGTAGTGAAATAACCGAAACTTTAGAGATTCGAAATCAATAACCCTATCATACTTTGCTTCGTCAGTGATAAGGTCCGCAATGGACGTTTAGCCATTCGCATGCGCCGTCACGCTAGTTAGCACTCGCTGTTCTTCCAATTTGGACTGCAGCCTTCATATAGAGGTGAAAATTCCAAAAAGGTCGATTTGCGGAATGTTTAAAATAAAAAACGAATATATCGTAACAGAATAATTTATTATATTTATTTAGGACTTACATTTAAAATACGAAAATAAATCTTAAAATTCTAATTAATGACTTCGAATAAATGCACTTACTTATGTTGGCACGACAAAATACATGTTCCTGATCACAAACGTTCGTTTAATACAAAAATATATTTTAATAACACATTTTATTTACATACAAAATTACTTTAAACTTATATAGAGAAGACATAGATACTTTCACATAATAAGATGCAATTTATTATATATAACGAATCAACGCGCAGCGCCCTTGGCAGTGATTGGTGGAATATCGGGATCACGTGATGATCAGCGCTACCGATTCGCCAAACTAATATTAGCACTCACAGAGACCTTACCACGAGTTGCTTACCCACTAGTTACCATTGTGAAAAACATCTGTTATGAAACAATAAAGAACAAAAGTAATCTTATATACTCATATCCAGTTATAAAACTTTGGTTACGAATGTGACTGAAAGGGATCAAACGTACTTTATTGAGTGTGGACCATAAAACTTGAAAACGCTACGAGATAGATAGCTTAAAACAGTATATGTCTCTATTGTGCCGTCTGTTTCAACTGTATTCTGAGTTTAACGCTTTCAAACTTATTTCACACACTGCAGGGCAAAGGGCTACCTTTCTTCCATTGATCCCGATCCTAGATCCTAGAGGAGTCGAAATCATTCCGCCATCGTGTCGTCTTGATCTGCCGCGTGGTCGTGTCCCTATAAGGGACCATTCTTGTGTTATTTTGGCCCATCATCGCCTAATCAACAGTCAAGGCCAATTCTCAAAAATAACATTGTTTAAATTCCATTACAATTTCATTCCGATTGCAAAATATACCCTCAAAGAAGCTCAAAATCCCTCAAAGTAAGCTCAATAATATTTGGTCACCCTAAACAGAGATACTTACTGCTAAGCTATCTATCTCGGCTCACGTATTGGCCTATTCCAGTCTTTAAATTTCTCAACTCAATTCGTTACGTTTGTTCTAGTGCCTCAACAACTCGTGGTAAGGTCTCAGCCTTTGAGAGAGCTAATGGGTAAGATTTTTGAAAATACATTCAATTGTATAAAATACTTCACAGCTGTGGTTCAAAGACGGATTCTTCTTAATATTTTACAAATGAACACACAAGTTTGAATGAATACAAGTTTTGATTATAACTGCCATACTTTTTTTTTTCTTTTATTATGGCTTCGCACGTGTGCATTTAGCCAGTGTCAAGTTATATTTTGCATCAAATTATGACCCGATTTTTCATAAATCGGGCCTAAAGTGTTTCAATACAGTCAAAGTCGTCATAGTCCGTCAAGTCAGGGGTAATAGTAAAGCGGTGGCAAGTTTACCATAACCTTAATAGGAGATTTGGAGGCAACGTGAAAACTGCATGTTTGACACTGATTTTTACTTTCACTACACTTGTGCACTTTCACAGAACTAAATTGAATAACATTCCACCAGAATTATACAATTCAACTCGGGTTACATCTAAGTTTCATGAAAATAAAACTGCAGCACGACATGTTGTTAACTCGTTCCCGCCAAAAACCCAACTGCCATACTTAAAAATACTTTTTTAAGGTTTTTAATATACAGGGTGGTCAATTTAAAAAGGCATTAAGGGGAAAGCTTTTCGCAAATTCTAGTACTACTAAGTCTAGTATTTTGTTCCTTATTGGAAATTAACTCTTTTTAATAGATTTTTTAACGAACATGATTGTTTTTACTACTAAAGTTATTTAAAACGAGACATCAAACTCACGCACCAAACGCACGCGAAGGGAGTTAGACCGATACACGGTCGCCTTTAACTATCAAGTCTCGTGAAAATGGTGCTTGTAACAGCATCAAAACATCGAGTATAACACGGGAACTATTCCGTTTTAAATTACTTTAGTAGCCTTTTTTATAGTTTCTGACATAGAGCGGTTTTAGTGCCCCCATTAAAAAAGACCACCCTGTCTGGATTAAATCCCATCAGGTTGATATTTTGCAAATTTCTGTAAATATTTATGTTCATTTAAACATATTTAATTTCATAAACTATCTGGAATGTTAAACAGATTTATAATAGTTATAAAGAGAGTTTTCTTTTTGTTTCTAATTGATAGGCTACTGAATTGATTTTGATGAAACTTAGAACTTTGGGAATAACAGGCTACTTTTTATCCCGATATCACGAGATCGGGAGATACGCAGGTGAAACCGCGGGGCGCTCTTAAATAGAATCGATGTTTTAAACTTTACAATAAATATTTTTGGAGTTTACTCCTTAAGAATCGATTTTCATATATAAGGCGCCCGGTATGAGAAAAATCCGAGGGGTAAAACCTACTAACAAGTAACGAAAATCGTGTCACGTTTTTGGTGCGCACCTTTAGTGCGCAACTTTCTAATTTGGCTGTGAGTGTATTGCGTATGGTTAGATACTCGTACTTAAGGAGTAAACTCCAGTCGTGCGTCGGAGCTGACACACACACTTTTCTTTTAACCTATTTACAGTCGAAATCAATAACTCTACTTTACTCGCTCCTGTCAATCTTTGATATTATTACTGTCCAATAGCTCCGAAATGGATATACTTACCTATGCTTAAAGACTTTGTAATCTGTTTTTCTTGCAAATAAATAATATTCTATATACAAGCACTTTTAGTGCGCTGTTCATCCATTGGACCGAAGCCTTTATATAGCCGTGAAAATGACAGAAAAGATATCCTCGACCGACTGGAGCAAGTAAGATAAGATTATTGATATCGACGGTTAATGATTTATTTAACTACAATTACATCTATCATTGGCTGGAGGTCTCTGTTGTCGCGACAATGTAACCACACCGTATGAATTGTCACCCTGGAATTAAAAAAAATAATTAAATTAAGGGAAATATTTTTCTGGGAACTTAGAGGAACTTGTATACAGGCTGTTTCCCGCCATTGGACCCTTTTTAATTGGGTCCTTTTTGCGTGAGGATGGAGTAGGCTTGCCCAGCACCTACTACCCTCTCAGCTTAGTGGACCATGTCCAGAGGAGAGAACTTGTCAATACTTCTGGAGCCAACTAAGCCGCTGGTTTCATCACGATATGTTTTCAATGTTTTCAAGAGCAATGTCAATTAGCGCACATACATTTTTCTTAAGAAAAATACATTGGTGCACGGCCAGCCTGGATTCGAACCCACGACCTTCAGAATAAAAGTCGAGGTATCTACTACTAAGCCAACACTGCTCATAACTTAAGAGGAAAGGGTACCGGTGGCTCTCTCCATACAAACGTAGTCGACTGTTTCCTCCCTGCATAATGACACTAGAGCAAATATTTTTGTTGCATAAAACTTTTACCTGCCGTTACCATGCCCCTATGTTTTTTTTTTTGCTTTTTAAATCTTAATTTCTTTGATAATTAGAAAATGAAAAAAGCAAAATATAGGGGTATAGTCATGGCCGCTGTAGGTTTTATGGCACAAAAATATTAGTGCTAGTGTCATTATCCAGGGAGGAAACAGTCGACTACGTTTGTATGAATAGAGCGTCGGTACCCTTTTACCTTATCGACTATAAGGCTATTCAAGGCACTACAGCGCCCTGATTAGCATTGTTTAAAGTTGCTGATGCTGTATAAATCATCTGGATTGGGCGAGGTAATCCGATGAAGATAAAAAAATAATTATAATAAGTTTAACTCCCGACGAATCCCCTGGAGGACCATAGGGGATCTGCGAGGCTCTTGAATCTAAATTAACGGCCGTCGTCACCCCCAGTCCAGGGGACCCGATGGTAGTAAAAGAGTTCTCGACAGGGGGACACTGGGGCAGGCTATTATGGAGGCAATGCGCAATAGGTTAATGTATGTTTCTTTACTCGTTGTATAATTTGTTACCTTTTTCTTTGTGTGTGTTTAATTTTAAAGTTGCTTGTGCCAAATAAATCATTTTCTTTCTTTCTTTCTTTCAATATCGGATTTTTAAAATGTGGGTAGTTACAAAATTTATAGCAAATCATTCAATATCGACATATTTCACGTCAGTTAGCATCATTCTTATCTATTTAAAGGTTATCGGTTTGCTATTATATATGCTTTAAAGTTGATCGTGTGCATTTGCAATAATATCTTTTAGACAATTAAAGTGATCTTATTTTACGAAGGTTACAGTTATACAATTTGTTTTAGCAAAGGGGTTTAAATACGAAAGGGGGTTGTTCTAGACGTCTAGGCGAAAAACTTTTGTTCTACGACTTTTGGAATTTCGTATTAAATCCCCTTCGCTGAACACATTGTTTTGAAACTTTATCATGGCGAGTGAGGATCAAAGTCAGTACTTTACTTATAAATCTTTCTAAATTGTAGGTGCATTGAATCATTTTTGTTTTTGCATTTTTGTAAAGAGTATAATTTTTTAACTTACTTTTAAATTTACTCAGTATAAATATTTTAAATCGTATAGAGAAAGTTTTAGTAGATAAACTTCCAGAATTGAAAATCTAATAAATATTATGAACCGATTGTTTATAATTATATCATCAGACCCCATTATAAGCCTAATGCGTAAACCATCCAAGATAAAACGTAAATCTTAAAAGCTATTTATTTCTTTTTTCTAATGTAAGTATTTTTTTAAATTATTTATTTAACTAAAAAAGTACACAATTTCTTACAAACTAATTTCCCGCCAAACTGCAAAGTGCAGTTTGTTGGCGAGCGCGCGCTTATTTACTTACATTACTTAATTTAGTTTAAGAGTTTTGCGCACTGTCCCCACACTATACTCCGCCCCAGTGTGGTACGGTCGGGTGTGGGGGATCGCACGGACATTTTCGGAATTTCTTGATTTATGCAATAGGTTAATTAAGCCTTACGATAATGGTATAATAATTACCTCGACAGCAGCGACGCGTAGCGGCTGTTTGCTGTACAACTTGTGCGCGAGAGTCATGAATATAGAGTTAACGGTGTTGCATTCAGAGTCTAGGAGAGCCGACGTCTCGAACAACTTAATAAACACGGAAAAATTATTCAATTAAAAAAAACTACAAGGCTAATGCTTTGACAGATGACCCAGATTGCTGCAGGATTTAAAATAAACTGTAAATTGTCTATGGCCAGTAAAAATCGACGAAGTGTGTAACGAGGCTGTATGGGCTAATTTGTATTATCATCAATGTAAACTTTTAATATAAAGTATGGCTCTTATTAAGTATCTTTAAAAAATAGTTTCTCAAATATGTTTATCCTACGTATATTTTAAATGTGAAAGTGTGTGTGTATATGTTACTTCTTCACGCAAAAACTACCGGACCGATTGCGATTAAACTTGGTATATATGTAACTGGGTATTAACACATAGGCTTTTATCCCGATATTCTCGCGGGATCGGGACTTACACGGGTGAAACCGCAGGGCGCAGCTATTTTGTTATAATTTGTTATGTTTTCCCCTTTGCTACCCTGTGATGATCTTTTAAGCGGTTACCACATCGCAGAGAAAAACGTCCAATCTACTAAGGTGACATTGGTCGTTCTGCAATGTAAACAGTGGTTGCAGATCTTCAGTATACCGCATGCTTTAGTCGCCTACAAGAGCCACGGGAGCCCTAACCTATACATACCGGCATCCCGTATTTGTCAGCTAACCGCTGCGCCGCAGCAGTAGCGAGCCGCGACTCCAGCGTGCCGCAGTCGCACTTGTTGCCGACCAGCACGCGCGGCGCACGCGTCAAGCCGTGCGACTCCACCTCCGATATCCAACTAGATATTGACTGCAATAACAGACAATTACTGTTGTTTATCAATTAAATGCTTAAAACTATATTAGTAGACTACGTCATACAAAGAACACACCCTCCAAGTTTCAGGTCTCTACGATCAGCGGTTTAGGCTGTGCGTTGATCCGTCAGTCAGGACAAAGCATTTTATATGTATAGATTATTGTATAGATTAAAATCCCGGCTACCGCCAGACCTTCGTGATTTTTTAAAAGCTGCGAATTACTCAACGCATGCCTCCAACACAACGATGGACAATGTGCAATTATGAAGTTCAGACTATAGCGGATTGGAAAGGTATCAGGTAGCACAGCCAAGAATAGAACCTTTTAATTTTGCAGAACAAATCGACCATATTTTTGTACCAATCGATAATGTCATAGCAATGTAATTCTCTGGTTTTATAAAATCACGAAGGTCTGCCGGCAGGCAGGATCTTACTTTATACCAAATCTCATTTTTTTTGAAATAATTTATCCTACTTATATTATAAATGTGAAAGTACTTAACCGATTGCAGTGAAATTCGGTATGTAGGTAGATAGCTGGAGACCTGGATTAACACATAGGCTACTTTTTATCCCGATATACCCACGGAATCGGGACTTACGCGGGTGAAACCGCGGGGTGCAGATAATGAAAGATTTTCCTTTAAACACATCTGAAATCACTATGTGGACGAAGTCGCGCGCAACAGTTGGTAATAAAATAATAAAATAGATCAAAAATTAACGTTGTGCAAACAACCACTTGTGACACAAAAGGTTGACGATTCATTTCTCTTATTTATAGGTTAAATCAATTAATTGTTATTAATTACAGCCCATGAACAATTTAGATAATAAAGAATTTATGTGTCAGACGGGTATAGATAAGCGAAAATATGTAAGTACCTACTTATTGAAAGAATGTTATTTAGCAGTAAAAGTTTGTGTGTTTGTCATCTCTTTATGCAAAAACTATAGAACCAATTGCAAAGAATTTAATTTTGGCCACCAAAAAAATTTACCCATTCCTTTGTTTGATAAAAAGTAGCCTATGTTTCTGTCAATGAATCAATGTATCCTCATACCAAGTTTTATCTAAATCGGTTTAGTAGGTTTGGAGCCTATTCAATGCAAACAAACAACCAAATATTTCCTCTTCGTCCTATCCTACTAATATTATAAATGTGAAAGTTTGTGTGTGTGCGTGGGTGCGTGTGTGTGTGTGTGTGTGCGTGGGTGTGTGTGTGCGTGGGTGCGTGTGTGTTCGGGTGCGTGTGTGTTTGGGTGCGTATTTGTTACTCTTTCACACAAAAACTACTGCACTGATAGCGATTAAACTCGGTGTGTAGATAGCGGGAGACTTGGATTAACATATAGGCTCAGATATTCCCACGAGATCGGGACTTACGCGGGTGAAACCGCGAGGCGCAGCTATATTATATACCTAAATATGGAAGTATATAGTAGAAGTGTTTTCGGGATTAACCTGAGATTCAGACGGACAAACGGACAGTGAAGTCTTAGTAATAGGGTCCCCTTTTTACCTTTTGGGTACGTAACCCTAAAAACATCATCTGAGGTGTTAAAGCATGCATAAATCAGTATGTCGACATAGTAGGTACCTACTTACAAGAAATGTCTCTGGCTTTGTGACATCATAAACAATGACAACAGCATGCACATTCCTGTAGTAATGTTGTACCATTGATGTGCGGAATCTTTCCTGGCCTGCCGTATCCCATAGCTGCAACTGTTGGTAAATTGATGGACAAGAAAGTAATCTTATGACCTAGTTGCCACAATGGTCACCATGCCAGGCTGCTAAACACTGGGTTGCGGGCTCGATTCCCGCCTCAGACATGTATTTATGATATTTGTCTGTGGGTGTTTTTTGCATTATAAGTATATATTTACAAAAGAAAAGTATAATAAGTAGTACCTATATCCGTCATCTAGCAACCATAACACAAGTCTAGTTACTTAGCTTAGGGCTAGATGGCGTTGTGTGGAATATCTTGCAATATATATTTTTATTATAAGCTTTTGGGTTGTTTTTTTTATACCTTTTGAGTGTAGTGAAGTGAAAAGTAACCATTCAAGCTAAAAAAACTTCTGGTTAAATAATTCCCAAGAGGATGCAGCAATAAATAATAGACTCTAGAGAATAATTTCTTGAATTTAGTGAAAAAAAAATGATAAGCAGTATTTTTACCAAGCAATATACTGCTTATTATTTTCAAGAACATTAACTTACCCTTTGACTATGGAACCCTGAAACCTAGAAATTATTCTCTAATGTCTATTGGGAAAGTTTTATTTATCACATAAAGAAACCTTTTTTTCTGTGTATTTTAAATCAGATTATAGGTACTTAAACAAGTTGTCAAAATTTTCGACATCAAAAATAACGACTCCGTGGCGCAACGGTAGCGCGTCTGACTCCAGATCAGAAGGTTGCGTGTTCAAATCACGTCGGGGTCAAATCTTTTTGTTGATTGTGATTTTTGCAATGTCTGGCGCGACCGCTACTATTTCGATGGGTGTCAGTAGAATCGCAAAAACGAGTACTATTTGCCTAGTACGTGCTACATGGAGCTTATTTATTCTTTAGTTTAAACTGAATGTTACCTTTATTTCCTCATTGCCAATTTTAATATTCTTTTCCCTGAAGTCTACTCCAATAGTTGCTTCAGATTTGTCTAAAAATTGGTTTTCGCAGAAACGGTAAGTAAGACACGTTTTTCCAACACCGGAGTCTCCGAGCACAATAATTTTGAAAACTTTCTTCTGTTTGAGGCCCGGAATTTGCTGACTGGTCTCTGACATCTCTTCTCCGGTAATTTGGGCAGCGAAAGCAAATATTATTATTTTTGTTTTACAAAATCGCGAAAAACTTTGTTGACAAATTCGTTATATGCAGCAAATTTAAATAGATCATTGCTAAATTTTCAACTGTCAGAAAAAGGAGAACACTATACTTAATACGCCCTTGTAGGAAAGAGAGATAAATTAAAATACAGTTTATTTTTTTGACCATTTCCATTTTGTAGGGCTATTTCAGGGATAGTTTTTTTTTTTTTTTTTTTCTTTTATTATGGCTTCGCACGTGTGCATTTAGCCAGTGTCAAGTTATATTTTGCATCAAATTATGACCCGATTTTTCATAAATCGGGCCTAAAGTGTTTCAATACAGTCAAAGTCGTCATAGTCCGTCAAGTCAGGGGTTATAGTAAAGCGGTGGCAAGTTTACCATAACCTTAATAGGAGATTTGGAGGCAACGTGAAAACTGCATGTTTGACACTGATTTTTACTTTCACTACACTTGTGCACTTTCACAGAACTAAATTGAATAACATTCCACCAGAATTATACAATTCAACTCGGGTTACATCTAAGTTTCATGAAAATAAAACTGCAGCACGACATGTTGTTAACTCGTTCCCGCCAAAAAACCAAATTCAGGGATAGTTTGACATTAGATTACTAGTACTGCCACTATAAAATATTTAAAACTACTATTCGTTTACCACAGACTATTGTCGAATTTTAGTATTTTAATAGGAATTATATCTCTGAGAAAGAAATAATCATATTCAAGTTAATGAAACCGCGGAACAGCGCTCCGTCCGAGGTACGTCGTTATCTCCGCGCGCCGCGCATCTATGTGAAAAACATAATTAGTTCGTTGAGTTCTAGGTGCTTTCTTTACACGTTATATTATAACCCTTTAGATACAACAGGCATAGTAACTTAAAATGCCACGGTGCATTTTGAGACCCATGACAATCGATAGAAGGCATTACGGCGGCCTTACGGCGGCGGCGGCTTTCACATCGAACCGGTTAGCGTCTCGGAAACGAGATATTTAACCAAACATGGTGTCATATGATACGATTTTATAAAAATGCGTGGTGCATTTCAAGAGTCATACCTATCGATAGAGGGCATTACGGGAACAAATAACCCCTACAATAATATAACAAACTAGCAGCGTTCCGCGGTTTCACCCGCGTAACTCCTGATCCCGTTTGAATATCGGGATATTAAGTAGCCCATAGCTTTCCTCGATAAATGAACTATCCAACACCAAAATAATTTTTCACTTCGAACCAGTAGTTCCTGATATTAGCGTGTTCAAACAAACAAACAATCAAACAAACTCTTCAGCTTTATGATATTGGTATAGCTCTATGGTATAGCTATATAAAAATAAATAATCTCGGAAACGCCATGCCAAGCTCCCATACTAAATGTCTGGACCTCTTTTATAAAAAAAGTTTAAGGAGAAATAAAGCTCAACATTGTGGTAACATTTTGGTAGATTTTTTAACGAATGTGACATCATGGTAGATTTTGGTAGTTTTTTACAAAGAGGATTTAAAATACTATTTTAGAAATGTCGGTCGGATGAGGTAGCTAAGTTGAGATTTGTAACTGTTTTAGCTAATTTTCTATAATTATTTAGTAAAATCGTCGGTGAAATTCAATTTGAAATAAAGATTAGCCCCAAAATTGTTGATCTACCCTCTTTTAAGATTGTAAAACGTACTAAACCGAAGATTGGGCCCGAAGTCCTAACCTCTTCCAATCAGAATTAAATTCTTGTGAAGTTAAATTTCTCGAGATTACGATATAGGAAAGTGTTGTTTACATTCCGCGAGGTATTATGGTGTGTGATTAAAGTTAGTTCATATTTTGAATATAATAAGTGACCGGTGGACGCGGCGAAAAATGTGAAATTCGGTTTCTGTGTAAAATGTGTATAAATCTGTGTAATTTAATTACCAAGTGTTATTGTGGTGTTTGTGGTCGAATGCTGCGATAGGATTGCCATGTCCAGACTAGTGGACTACTTCGTCATAGTGGGATTTGACCACGAGAAGGAAAGTGAGTATCCTTTGGCTAGAATACAATAGACTTACATTCAGTAACACCGCTCGTTGCCACTGAGGCGTAACCTGAACGTTATCTGAATTATTTGAATAGACAAACGGCAATAATACCTACCTGATGATGTATAATAATTCTGAACTTATCATAATTTATAACAATTACCTATAATTACTTCCACTAGGCACACAATTAATAGGCACAACATATTCATGTATTATACATATTATCTTGTTACTGTAAAATCTAATGAAAAGATAAAATATTCTGATGGGATTCAAAACTAAACTATTTCTCATAAGATTTTTTAACTTTAAACAGACCTACACACACTTTAAAAAACTAATAAATCAATTAATCTAATTTATTTAGGGCTAATATTATCTTCTTTCTCCTTTAATAGCCACTTCACTTCATTCTCACCCATATACTGTCTTACACAATCTGTCCATCTTTTCTTAGATCCTCATCTTCCTCTCCATCCCACTCATCACTCTTCACATCACATGCATCTCCTCTCTCCCCATTACATGTCTATACCAACTCAAACGGAATCCTGACACCTTTTTCGTAACTGGCGTAAAAACTATAATTGTTATCAATAAGCTAACTGTAATCTCATGTATTAGTCAGGGTTTAACTACATCACCCTGAGGTTTATTACTAGTCTAAATTGGGATAAGTCCGTGCATACCAAAACATATTGCTGACTTAATTAAAAGTAACTGAAAGGTATAACACAGACTTTGCATGGATATTGCTGAAGAGAAAGCCACGCGTGAGTTTCTTGTGCCTTCTTCTCATTGGTGGGCATGTTCCGAAGGCAAACATCCTAACTTAGTTTTTAAGACGTGTCCATGTGATCTTGTACCTAGGTATTAAGTAATAAGTTTGACTTTGATGCTGTTTTTTCAATCAGATCACACTGACTGGTCGATGAATACTTTGGTCTGATCCATGATCTTTGGGCCATATCTACCTATATTATAAAGAGGAAAATTTGATTGTTTGTTTGAATTAAATAGGTACCAAAAGTACTGGACTAATTTTAATGAAACTTGGCATGAGGATACATTGTATAATTAATAATATAGTAGTTTACTACCTTATTTTTACCATTTAGCTTATTATCTCAGCACTGTGGCATGCACCATGCACCACGATTCCTAATTAGTTCAAAATCAATCAGTAATGGATTAGTGCGGAAAGAAGGTAGAAACAAATCGGATCCGAAATGGATTTTTTCACTGGATAAGAGTTAAAAAAACTAAATGGGAATGATAAAAGTAAGAAAAAAATGCTTTATAATGATTATTTGTAAGTGCTTTTGACCTAAAAAGAACTGCTATGCAGATTTTCAGATCGTAACTCTTGTAGTTTTAGAGATTTCTTGATCAGTCTTTCCCTCTTTTATATTATAATAAAACCTTGCATAAAATAACAACAGCCTTTAAAATAGTCCGAGTCTAGAATCTAAACTGAATTGGTTTCTAATTCATACAGCCTTGTGTCATGAATATAGACTCATTGAAATTAATAAAACATTTAAGTTTTATTAATTTATTTTCAAACAAATATAATTGACCTACATAATTGATTTATCTGTTTGACGCAAAATACCTGTTGTTTATATACTTAATTAAAATTGTTAATTATGGCTTTTAATTGTACTCAAATGTACACCTATAGTTTTTTAGGCCAATTTGGAAGTGACTGCATTATAAAAAATATTGCAGGACATTCCACACATCGCCATTTAGCCCCAAGCTAAGTAACTAGACTTGTGTTAAGGGTGCTAGACAGCAGATATACTACTTATATACTTTTCTTTTGTAAATATATATTCATAATATATTTGAAAAAACCAGACCACAGACAAATATCTAAGAATAAGCAAATACTTGTCTGAGGCGGAAATCGAACCAAATCGAACCAAACAGTGTTGACTAAGTGTGGCGGGTTGCACATCCAATTCTCACTCCCCTAACAATTATGTTAAGTGTGGTGTCTTTTCCTTCTTTGTGTTGATGGTACAATTTAATTTAAATAAAATCGGATTCGTTCACTTCAGCATCCACTCCACTCCAGATACTCCAGTATTTGTTACTGGCTTTGTTACTGACGACATCTATGGCGCAGCGGGCGTACACCCACCTGTGAAACGAGTATGTATGTTAAGATATTTGTTTCTAGTCTGGGTGTTTTTGTATGTATATTATGTAAGTATTTACAAAAGAAAAGTATTTACTTAAGTATTATATCAATTGCCTGGCCACCATAACACAAGGCAAGTAGCTTAGTTTGGGGTCAAATGTTGGTGTATAAAAATGTCCTGGAAATTTTACTTTATTTATTTATTGGCGCTGTTATTAGGTCAATGAAAAAGTCAGGGAAGAAATTGTGTTGTTTGTTTTGATTGTGTCATGTTCCAAACAACAAATTACAATGCAATATTATTCCGATTGAATTTCGATTACAAAAAATACCCTCAAGGTTGCTCAAAATACCCTCAAAGTCAGCTTTTGGTATTCACAAGAATATTTTTCGTAATCGAAATGCAATCGGAATGATATGTCATTTACGAGAATTACCCTTCTGAACAATAACGAATCACTTGGCACCATCGCACCAGAGGGTGATGTTAGAAGCCACTGCCCAAGGCCAATCCACCGCTAAACACATAAATGACCAAATCAACCTACCCATTTCTAGCCCATCCTAGCCAAGCCTACCAATATTTTTCCTTTATACCCCACAAATCAAGCATTAATAGCTAATCAATATACAGGAGCAAAGCATTATAACATCAGTAATGACATGATTATTGCCTTAATGTGATTGACCTATTTCGTAAGCTCACAGTCTACCTCGAATTTGTAGGTATTTGGATATTTATTACAGCATCTTGTTTTCTATACTTCATTATTACATAGTATAAAACAAAGTCACTTTTCGCTGTCTGTCCCTATGTATGCTTAGATCTTTAAAACTACGCAAAGGGTTTTGATGCGGGTTTTTTTTAATAGATAGAGTGATTCAAGAGGAAGGTTTATATGTACAATACTCAGATCACATCAAATAAGGGTATAAATACATGCATGATATAGCCGTGCGAAGCCGGAGCGGGTCGCTTGATTGTTTGCATTAAATAGACTCCGAAACTACTGAACCGATTTTGATAAAACTTGGAAACATTGATTCATTGGGAGCGTTTTAGGCTACTTTTTATCCAGATATTATATCCGTTGTCTAGCACCCAAAACATAAGTCTAGTTACTTAGCTTGGGGTTAGATGGCGATGTCTAGAATGTCCTGCAATAATTATTAATTTATTAGAAAAATGCTGCACTGACTCGACAAATAAGTTTGATCTGGGGTTATCTAATTCATCAACTTTCCATTCAATGCCATATAAGTCTTATTATTTTTTCTGAACTTGGCAATAGTTCTCTGTTACGTGCGGCAACGCGGTCGCATAAAGAAATTCAATTCATAAAGAATGAATCACATTGTATTAATTGACATTCAAACATGAACGCTTTGTTGTCGATCTTGTTGACGTAATAAGCTATTTCTTAGAGTTCGGTAATGCCGAAGATGCATTGCACATTGACATCGCACAAGTAGCTACGTTGCAATGCGGAGCGACGGGGCGCAGTGACCTTATTTGACCAATCACGAGCCAGAACATATAAACGAATTAGCCGCACCCCACGGTTTCACGCGCGTAAATCCCGATCCCGCGGGAATTTCGTAATCAAAGTAACCATGTCCTTCTCCATCCTCTAAGCTACCACTACGCCGATTTTCATCAAAATCGGTCCAGTCGTTTGAACTTGAAGAGAGAACAAACAAATAAACAAACTTTGGTATTTTTATAATATTACTTACCTGCCCCCTTAGACAAGATTGCTTTCTATTAGCGATATCGCCAATCGACGTTTTTTGTAATTTTTTTGTATGAAATAGAATAGAATAGAAATAAGTTTATTCATGCTACAAAAAAGACACATACACACAAAATAACTTAAAATACATACACACAAAATAATAAATAACTTAAACTATACATACAATTAAATCAAAAACCTGTGCATATGTATACAATTCTGCCACGAAAAGGCTCGAGCTCAGCTAATATGCTACAGATGACTGTAGCGCTGATTTTCAGCAGGAGCCTCAAGACACACGAAATTGACACAAGCCAATGAAAAGTCACGCAGTCTTGCGTTAGAGAAAAAAAATAGTGGATAAGTTCCATCTTAAGCTAATTTTATACAATGTTTTATGTCAATTTCATACAATTAAATCTATCGATTGGCGACATCGCTAATAGAAAGCAATCTTGTCTAAGGGGGCTGGTAAGAAAATAATTTGTTTCGCAGTGGTCTATTTCTATACATTTGTTTTACATGAATGTAACATGACATCGATGTGATTTGTGATATGCGATGTATATTCGGCATAGCCGCTTCTTTAGTCAAGATTACTATCCATTAGCGATATCGCCAATCGATAGATTTTTTGTATGTAATTGACCTAAATAGAGCATTATATATGAAATTTGTCCTGAAATATATGAAATTTGCATAAGATGAAACTTGTCTACCTTTTTTTCCTTCACATGACTTTTCTTTGACTTACTTCAATTTCACACAAAAAAAGTCTGTTGATTGGTAATATCGATAATAGAAAGCAATATTGTCTTAGGGCACAGAATATTTCAGGTAGCTGACTGTAAATCAGTAAATGTTTATATTGTGCTCGATCTAACGTAAATATTGTTGAAACGGTTTCGTAACGGTTATCGTCCGGTTTGTAATACCTGTTGCATGATACCTAGCTTGCACCCGAGGGCGATCTATTCACTTTCATACACTTTATGGGCAATGGCATGCACCACTGTAGATATCTTCTTCGTATAATACAATATGGTCTAGTAGTGGCGCACATTATTAGGAGAGTCATTAGGGGCTGTCCATTATTCACGAGTTTTTTTTTGGATTTTTAGCCCCTCCTCCTTGGTAAGACTACAACCCCTCCCCCCTATATCACGTTTATTTTTAGTATCTAAAAGGATCTTATTTTTTTTTAAATATTTATAAAATACGGGGAAGTACTTAGGCATACTTGTGTATCATCTAATTTATTTATAGAAAATTTTTCGCCGCTTTTCGGTTGAGTACCGCGTGTTTGCCAAAAAAATAAATACACGTGGTATATTATGGATAAATTACTACTATCCCCTCCCCCTTGATTGATCACAAGATTGCAACAGTGTTGGCCTAGTGTTTGATATCTCGTCTTTCATTCCGTAGGTCGTGGGTTCGAATCCCGACTGGCCGTGCACCAATGGATTTGTTTCATAAAAAAATTGTGTGCGCTCTAATTGACATTGGTCTTACGGTGAAGGAAAACATCGTGACGAAACTCGCGGCTTATTTTACTCTAGACGTATTGAAGAATTCTTTTCTCTGGAAACTGTCGACTAAGCTAGGGTAGTAGGTGCTGGACAAGCTTACTCATCCTCACGCAAAAAGGACCCAACTAAAAAGACTAATTAAATAAATAAAAGAAATATTGCAGGACATTCCACACATCGCCATCTAGCCCCAAGCTAAGTAACTATACTTGTGTTATGGGTGCTAGACAACGGATATACTATACTTATATACTTTTCTTTTGTAAATATATACTGAAAATACATGGAAAAAACCAGACCACAGACAAATATCTAAGCATAAATACTTGTGTGAGGCGGGAATCGAACCCGCAACCCTGTGTTTGGCAGTCCGGCATGGTGACCATTGTGCCAAAATCCCGATGACAAGTCTTACAAGTGTTTTTAAGTACGAATAAAGTTATCTATCTATTCCACAAGGATGTGCGTGATATCAAAGTACTACCACGTAGTAACTTAGGTAATTTGTAAGAAACCAAGGAGCAAGTCGGTGAAGTAACATGATATGATACCTGCTAACCTTCCGTGTGTGCTCAGAAATGTGATACGCAGCGGTTTCTTATCTTACATTTGATACTTTCAGTTAGCATTGAACAAGGATAACTAACTTAATTACTACACAAGTAGTACAGTCTCAACCTTCATGATAACAGTCCTGATTACAGTCGAGCAAAGTTTAGACAGGTCCCGAAACTGAGGACCATAAAACGTCGATGTCGCGCATTTTTTGTGAGCCACAATAACTTGTCGGTTTCAGTTTTAGACTATAGATCGCTTTTTTGATCACAAGTAAAACTATCAAAATTATATATTTCAGTAGCTGAGACCTAACCTTTTCTGTTTGAGAACGCCGCGAAAGTCTTTTTGCACTTTTAGGAATGTAAAAAAATATCAACGTAAGCTTCTCCAATAATATATTTCTAACTATACCATTGGAAGACAGGGTAGGCTGGAAAACAGCGGTAGGCTAGACCAGAAATGACTCTACATAACAATAAAGCTGACGCCTCATTTTTTTTCTAATTGTACTTGGAGAAAGGACCAGTAGCGAGGGTTCCATACAACCCAATTCCTGTCGGTTTACCTTTACGGATTCACAAGAAAACTTCAGACGGATTCCGTACCAAGACTCCACTGTCTGTCTGTCAGTCACCAGGCTGTATCTCATGAACCGTGGTAGCCAAACAGTTAAAATCTTCGTAAATGTATTTCTGTTGCCGCTATAACAACAAATACTAAAAACAGAATATAGTGGTAATTAACCCTTCGTGCGACTCGCACTTGGCCGGTTTTTATATACAAATGCCGTTATTTAAATTAAAAAGGCACCCTTCCAAAAAAGGCAAAATTCCCTCCGGCAAGTAATTTGTAAATCCATTGGGTTACCGACGCGCGACGCGCAACTGAGACGTGCCCAGCAATATGCATGGTGTCCTCGAAACGACGCAACTGATGAATGCGTAATTAGAGGGTGGAGGACACTCAATGACCGCGTAATATCAACATTTTTGAATATTTTATACTTTATTCAGTGTCTGCTAATCAAGTCTACGTCGCGAAATTTGCTGCCTACAATTTAACACTTCTTCGAACTAACTTTAGAAACTGTAGAAGTTTCGTTTTTTTTTTGTATAATTCATGCGTGTTTTATTTCGTCGTTTTGAATACTCGTAAAGCCAGCAATCGCTCTAGAAGTCTTTGTGGGAGGCCTATATGTTCAGCAATGGACATCCTGTGGCTTATTATGATGATAAAATGTTGATTTGTCTAAATAGTGATTTTGAGTCTAACTAATCATGTAAACAAAACAGTCAAAATGATGACAAAAAAAGGATAAATTAAATACCAAAGTATGGTTTCCTTTGTGATTACTGAGATATATTGAGCTCCAAATCTAAAATACTTCAATTCGCCACCTTAAGGTGCTCCCTTAACGAGAGCATTATGTTATGTAACGTTACACATTCGAGCATTACAGTGTGCAACTTGTAAAGATACAATCTGTATTTTGATACAACTTGTCTATCTTAAACATAGGTTACTTAACAATTATTATTAATCACGACCTTCAAAGTCAATTTTTTTTATTCCTTTGGATGCTCAATACTTTTGTACATAGATAACTTAGAAACGTCTTCAATCACGACAACGAGTAGCAAGAAAACAGAGAGAGAAAGAGTCAATTAATTTTAATTTGTGATATTTAGAGATTAATATTATTAAGTAATAGATAGTTATATAAAATTGCTATAATTAACTATCTCATTAATTTATTTTTCTTAAATTTAGATTTTCACAAAAACAATGAATACAAATACTTATACATATACATCACTAAAAAACTTATAAACAAAAATAAATAACTATATTATTATGTAAAGGGGGCTTTGGATCCTCGAGTGCCTGTTAGAGTGAAGGGAAAAGTGTACAAGCAAGCGGTCTGTCCAGCACTTACTTACGGCTCTGAATGCTGGCCCACACGAAAAACGGACGAACAGAGAATCCACGTCACTGAAATGAAAATGCTACGATGGTCTGGCGAGGTTACTAGAAAAGACCAAGTAAGGAACGACCACGTAAGGGGGACCTTCAAAGTTGCTAACATAGTGGACAAGCTCAGAGAAAACCGACTGAGATGGTATGGCCACGTCGTCCGTCGACCTTCAGACCATATGGCAAGGAGGGTACTTGACATAGAGGAGAAAAGAAGAGGAAGGGGCGGCCCACCAGCGACCTTCTCCCAAACTATAAAAAATGACTTGAAAGTCATTGACCCCGATGCAGAGACGGCTCATAACATACCGTTGTTGTGTCGAAAAATTATTAGGAGTGCCGACCCCAACTGATATGGGAAAATGCAAGGAAAAAAGAAAGAAAGGGGGCTTTGGAATTTGTTTTTCTTGTAAAGGCAACAGTCCATAAAAGGTTGGAAACCTATGATAAATGTTACATTACAGATAAATGCTTTTAGTCAGGAAGGCAGTATTGTAACGACATTATTAGTAGAGACTAGCAGCGCTCCGCGGTTTCACCCGCGTAACTCCCGATCCCGTGGGAATATCCAATTATAAAATAGCCTTCCTCGACAAATGGACTATCCAACACAAAAAAAAATCAATTCTAACCAGTAGTTCCTGAGATAGATAGATAGATGAACTCTTTATTGTACCACATTAAACCTTAATTCTAACAAAAACTTTTACAAAAACAATATTAAACCTAACAATATGGCACAATGGGCGGCCTTATCGCTAAAAGCTATCTCTTCCAGGCAACCTTTGGATGGACAAGAATTAAAGAAGAGATTAGCGCGTTCAAACAAACAAACTCTTTAGCTTTATAATCATCACTACATAGTATAAAACAAAGTCGCTTTCTCTGTCCCTTTGTATGCTTAAATCTTTGAAACTACGCAACGGATTTTGATGCGGTTTTTTTTAAAAGATAGAGTGATTCAAGAGGAAGGTTTATATGTATAATACATGCATAATATAGCCGTGCGAAGCCGGAGCGGGTCGCTAGTACTAGTATAAATGCCATGAGTCAGCATATAGAAAATGTAATTGATAATAATCAGCTAATTCAAAGGAAAGCAAAAATCTATTGCACGACAAAATAAAACTAGGTTAACCACATACGAATTAGGTAAGTATCGATTTATGATTAGCCAGCAGAAATCCATAGATACTAAATATACATGCTAAAGCATTATTGTTGGTTTAATTTTCACTGATTTGAACTTAAAGGACTTTTTTTTACAAATAATAGGTCAGCGTTTTACCATTATCACAACTGCTTGATTGTTGGTAACGATGCAGTCTAAGATGTAGCACGCTCTCCTAGACGATAATTATTCAATCGCGACTTGATAACCCTCAAATTGGGTACGTTCCTGCTGATCAGACTTTCTGGTCAAACTAGTTGTACCTACATGCCAGGAAAGACAGACGCAGGCAACTGATTCCAATCTCTTGCTGTGCGAGTAAGGAATGACGAGCTTTTATCTATTTTGAGGTACAGGGCACAGGGTAGTGAGGAGTATTATCGATCGTATTGCAAAGTAGTTTTCAATCAAAACAAATTTAATTTAATACAAACACTTAGAGTTATCGATTAAGTACTTCTATATCAATACTTAGCTATCCGCATTGCGGTTTTTACAACTTGTAAGAAAAATATTTAGGTACCAGTAGCGAGGGGTCTATACAATGCATTTCCCACAAAAAAAAACATTATTGGCGCTATTATTGTTTTATGGGATTTGTAAGAAATTGCAATCCTCATCACTGGTAGGTAATAACTTTTTTAAATTTAAATATGTAAAAAAAGGTTAAAACGGATCAGTTTTTTTTGTATCACAGGGAGTTGTATAACGGTACGCAATTGCGGTTAAAAATCCGCGTCTAATTTAAAATCAAATAGGTATCTTTATTTTTTATCACAATTTAACGAAATAACAACTATGTGCATCTCTCTCTACCTTTTGCCTTACTTAAAAACTGTATTGCATGAGATGGCTTCTTCTATAAAAAAAGCAAATTCATTAGAATTTTGCCATTTTAAACTCATATTTATCTAAAAACATTATTAGGTACTATGTGTTTAATGGACATTGTTACGACAGGCGCCATGGTACTCATAGTTCCTTAGTATCCAGTCCACTACCATCCCATCACAGTAGCAAATTGTCATTGTAAAGGGCTATATACGTGTTAGCTTCGGCTCCACGCACGCCTTCTAAAGGTCCAGGGCTCCATAGCCCCGTGATATAGGACACATGTAGGAAGTGTTCTTGTAAGTTTATTCTCATGGGCCAGGAGCTGCCCATATTACCCCAATATCTTAACTCCAATGTCTGCCTGTCTGTCACCAGGCTGTACCTCATGAACCGTAATAGCTAGACAATTAAATTTTTCACAGTGCGCCCGGCGCGGTCTGAAAACGATTGGGAACCCTTCATTTAGACAAAAATAATATTTTTCATTGCATTGCACCCTTTTACTAAGACTTTAGAGATTAACTTTTCCAAAAATCTAATGCCTCAGTTTTAGTTTTTGTCAAATTCGGGCACGCAATTCCTTCCAGTATTTTTCGCTATCCCTTTTATTTTAGGAATAACCTAAAAAAAATCGGATTATAACGGGACCCTTTCACTAAGACTCCACTGTCTGTCTGTCACCAGGCTGTACCTCACTAACCGTGATAGCTAGATAGTTAAAATTTTCACAGATGATGTACATATTACTGTTGCCGCTATAACAACAAATATTAAAAACAGAATATGTTACGGTACCCTTCGTGCGACTCGCACTTGCCCGGTATATATACAAATGCCGTTACTTAAATTAAAAAAGGCACCCGCAAAATCCCCTCCGGCAAGTGACCTAAGCTTAGATGGTTGGATGGAGCTACCCAAGACCTAAAAACCATCGGCTTAATAAATTGGAAGAGAGCGGCATTAGACAGAGAAGGATGGAAGAAGGCGCTGAAGGGAGTAGTTCCCATTTGTTCTATAGAACTGACGTCAATGGGACAAATAAAGAAAAAACATTCTCATTTGTTCCATAGAACATTTAGTACCTATTTTTCTCAAATTGTTCTATGGAACAAGATAACAAGACTTCTAGGTGAACCTTAAAAACGAAAATAGTTCTATGATAAACTCAAAGAGCCTCAGCCCGGGTAAGGGTTATTTATTTAGAGTATATAATAAATAGTAGGTTATTTATTTTTAATAACATGACGTTCACAAATTGTCAAAAATTCGTGACAAATATTGTATGGAACTGTTTTGGAAAACTTTATTCCCAACTAGCTACGCCCCGCGGTTTCACCCGCGTAATAATTTTCTGTGCAACTTTCTTAATTTTTTATTACATAAGAACCTTCTCCTGATAATAACAAACAGACCAAAAAATGAATTGGCCAAATTGGTCCAGGCGTTGTTGAGTTATGCGCTTACCAACACATTTTGCGATTCATTTTTATATTATAGATTTATATTAATAAGAGAAATTGCCTTTTTTTGTCCCGTTGATGTCAGTTCTATAGAACAAATGGGAACTACTCGCTGAAGGAGGCTCAGGCCCATAGAGGGCTGTTTAGCTAATGATGATGATGATGAAGTAATTTATAAAACCATTGGGTTAGGTTAGATTTGCCCGCGTGGTTTTTTAGTGCGAACTAGGCCACGTTCAATGTCCATATAACTAAGGTAAAGACGCAATGAATGACCATATTGTTATTCATATCGGACCACAGTCTCACTGTCATGATGTCACTACAAAAGATACACCGCAGCCGCAATACGGACTATAGTTTGAATGACTTTTACTAGTAGGTTTACCTACCTAACATTTGTATAGAACGGGCCGGTAAAAATTGATGTCTCTTCTAAGTACCTGTTTACGCTGTGACTTCTATTTCTTAGCTTTGCTAGATTGGTGAATAGCTAGAAAATAGGTGAGGATAATACAGAACGCACTAGTTATATAAAAACCGGCCAAGTGCGAGTCGGTTTCGCGCACGAATGGTTCCGTACTATTATATTCTGTTTTTAGTGTTTGTTGTTATAGTGGCAATAATCAACTGTCTTCATGAGATAAAGCCTGGTCAGCTTTATGACAGACAGACAGACGGACAGTGGAGTCTTAGTAAAAGGGTCCCGTTTTTATGCTTTGTGTACGGAACCCTAAAATGAAGTCAAAGTCTACCTTGCTGAAATATTTTTTTTATCACAGTTGCTCATAAAGTGGATCTTATTTAACGGCTTTTAGGCTCATAATCCAACATATTATGCACGCGTGCGTTTTAGATTTGTTAACTAGTGCTGTAAAGTTATCCCGATAAGTTAAATACGTATCTTACTGCTAATTACATGTTAGGTAGGTGAAACATTCTTAATTTATCTGGGTTATACTGTTTTGATGTATAAAAAAGGTAGATACCAAAGAGTTTTTGTGGGGTACCAAAAATGGTTGTCTCTAAAGTAGGTTTCCGAACGAAAATTTTACGTGATAATGACTTAGAAAACGATTAAAAATTGAGTTGTTTATTTTTTGTTTTTTCTTTACTTAAATATATTGTTTTTCCGTACCATTGTATTTTGTTCGACGCAAAACAAATAGAAAAAACCCTAAAAAATATTGTATGTCAGACGAGGATGTATAGGTTAAAAGTCTTTAGCCTGCCTTTCCGGAGCATAATTAACAAAAAAATCTGCCTTAAAAAAATGTAAACATAGACTTATCACAAATATCTTCTTTTATTCGCAACTGTGATAAAAAACGTCGTACGATATACGTGTGGAATTGATCTTTGCATCTTGGCTTCTTATGACACGCTCGCTACCGCCTCTATGCAAAGATCAATTTACCACACTTATATCGTAATGTACTATTAAATACACAAATGTCATCAAGACTTTCATTTTAAGGTAATGCCGATTCCATCATTAATTGTGCATCATTGTGTACAAGCATGATGCACAATTACGGCTGGTTGCAAGTTCGATTCCCGCCCCAAACAAATAATTATAGATTTGTACCAAAAAAAGTACCTAACATAAAATAAGTTTTCTATGACCATATTTTTGTAGAGCTCGATATTTATTATTGCAATGGGAGTATCCGATACGGTCGCGACTATAAAAATCTAACCGCAATAACTCCAGTCCCGTAAAAATGGTGCTTGTTACGGCATCGAAATATCGAGCTCCACAAAATTAAAACAACACACAGTAACATATTCGTATACATCTCAGAATAGCAAATAATAACATAACAAATGTAACTGTACATAAATGCAACAGATTCATTCATTCATGACATAAATATCTAATTGCAAAGCAACATGCACACAAACATAATATTCGATTTTTTAATTTCGAGTCGAATGAATAATTTATTTAATGGCTACATTTGTTATTTAATCGAAAGTGGAAAGTTTGATGGAACAACATATGGAGATTTAACACGGGTAATAAATGTTCTCTGACGGTATCTGACATCGGAAATTTATCAATTGAAGATCTCTATAAGTAATTATTTGAGTCCTTTCAAAATGTTCTAATGTTGAGAATAGATAGTGTGATCTGATTATTCTAGATGTTATTTTCTGCTTTTATATTCTTGCCTTTTTAGGGTTCCGTACCCAAAGGGTAAAAACGGTACCGTATTACAAAGACTTCACTGTCCGTACGTCCGTCTGTCTGTCGCCAGGCTGTGTCTCATGCACCATACAGATTATGTATTTCTGATGCCGCTATAACAACAAATACTTATTTAAAACAAAAAAACAAATGGTTGTCTTTAAAGTCGCTTTACGGACGATAATTTTATGTGATAACGTCATAAGAAAACGATGAAAAATTTAGATCTTTCTGTTATTTCTTTTGTACATACATATATAGAAGATTTTCTTTTTTTTTGTTCCTTTATTATTTTTTCCTTTTTATAAGTCTATTCGTCACTCGTCACCATAACACAAGCCCAGATGAGCGATATTATTATTAAATACTCTGTTTCCTAATGTTGGGATATCGACGTCTGCTTGAAGCCGACGCACTTAGCGAGGTAGGACCCCGGATGGCTGAACGTAGGCATCCTAAGAATTGGAAAATTCAAGTATTACAATGCCCTGCAGGGCTCATTATCTGAACTTTTTTGCCTATTGTATGTAACATACTATATTGCACCTACCTACCATATTAATGCAAATAAATTAAATTAAATTCAATCGTTTTGTTTCGTCATTCCTTATTTGCACCCTAGGAAGGTGTGCTACGCTACATCTTAGACCGCATCGTCACCTACCCTCATGCAGGTATGTTAGTGGGCTAACGCTGTCCTATCTATACTTTATATTATAAAGCTGAAGAGTTTGTTTGTTTGAACGCGCTAATCTCAGGAACTACAAGTTCGAATTGAAAAAATCTTTGTTTGTTGTATAGTTCATTTATCTAGGAAGGCTTCAGGCTATATAACATCACGCTGCGACCAATAGGAGCGAAGAATCAATGGGAAATGTAGAAAAACGGGGAATATTATTCATCTTTGTGGGCTTCCGTTGTTTGTTTGAACGCTCTAATATCAGGAAGTACTAGTTCAAATTGAAAAATTATCTTTGTGTTGGATAGTCCATTTATCGAGGAAGGCTATAGGCTACTTTTTACTTTGATATTCCCGTGGGATTGGGACTTACGCGGGTGAAACCGAGGGGCGCAGCTAGTCAAATTTAAAAATCTGTAAAAAAATCTACGCGGACAAAGTCGCTGGCAAAAGCAAGTTAATAATAAATTAAAACTGATAGTGTATCAATTAAGATCTGTCCTAAGTATATTTCAACATTCGAATGGTCCACCTGCTACCAGCCAACGACCCGGCCGGGTCAAGGCCGGCTCCATTCCCACTGATCTAGAACTCTGGTACCAGCATCACAAATTAAACCAATAGACCAACAATGGTACCTATAAAATAGATTGTCATGAATTAACTAAAAACGTCACACAAAAATCCCTTATTTGTAGATGGCGCTATTTATAGAGTTTATTCCCATTATTTCTAGATGGCGCCACTGCTATTTTTTTACCTAATTACGAGTTTAGATTTTTTACCATAAATAGATAGATAGATAAATCATTTATTGCATCACACAAAGGCACATACAAAAACATAAATATAATCTACTTTCGTTAAAACTAATTAATTATGTAGAAAAAATCAAATTCCACTAAATAAATGAAAAAAAAACAACTAACTAAAGAAAGAAAGCAACTAAATGAAAACTAAAAAGCTATAAATTGTAAAATAATGTTCAGCTCCTGTTAGAAATGATCAATTTTTATCACAGTTGCTCATAAAGTGGATCTTATTCAACGGCTTTTAGGCTCATAATCCAACATATTATGCACGCGTGCGTTTTAGATTTGTTAACTAGTGCTGTAAAGTTATCCCGAAAAGGTAGGTACCAAAGAGTTTTTTAGCTAGCAAAAATGGTTGTCTATAAAGTCGGTTTACGAACGAAAATTTTACGTGATAATGACTTAGAAAACGATTAAAAATTGAGTTGTTTATTTTTTGTTTTTTCTTTACTTAAATATATTGTTTTTCCGTACCATTGTATTTTGTTCTTAACCCCCGACGCAAAAACAAATAGAAAAACCCTAAAAAATAATGTATGTCACACGAGGATGTATAGGTTAAAAGTCTTTAGCCTGGCCTTTCCGGAGCATAATTAACAAAAAAATATTGCCTTAAAAAATGTAAACATAGAGTTATCACAAATATTTTGTTAATTATTATTTTGTTTTCTTTTAAAGTCTTTTCTTTTATTCGCAACTGTGATAAAAAACGTCGTACGATATACGTGTGGAATTGATATTTGCATCTTGGCTTCTATAACACGCTCGCTGCCGCTCGCGCGTCATAAACCGCCTCTATGCAAAGATCAATTTACCACACTTATATCGTAATGTACTATTACCACACTTGTATCGCAATGTACTATTATTTTGTCTATGCCATTAACTAGCATTCAAGGAACCTGCCCTAGTGTGTTAATTATCCTAACTGAGTCGTCCGTCAAGCCACCCACTGGCCGCCGGCCTATTTTAGTCACCGAAATATTTGAAGCATTTCGCTCATTAGATTTTTAGGTCAGGTCAACTTTGTTTTGAATTTTTGCTCGAGTTCTTTGACATTGGCAAGTATTTTCATGTTATTGCTAGTATCATGCGTGGGAACAATAAAAAATTACCTCTTAATCTAATCTAGATGTAATCATCACTAGCAACTTTTAATCCATGCCATAGCATTTACTTACGAAAAAAATACAAATTTATTAATTCATTAAACATGAGAAGTGAGCTTGCCCAGCACCTATACCAACTTCACAACTTAGTCGACCATATCCATATGAAAGAACAAAATAAAATTATTGAACAAAAAAATAGTTTGGGAGTAGGTATTTTATGTTTCCGATTCAAAAGGAAATCATTCAAATCTATTCGCTAAAAGCTTAAAGAATGAAGACATTCAAATCTTTACTAATGTTAGTAGATATAATTTAAAACAGGAAGTTTATTATTTATTGCCTTTGTAAGACGATAAATAATTACTTTCTTAGAATAAATTCTCACTCAACTCAACCCCGAGGTTTCATTAGGGAAAATCGGGACTTTCCCCTTATACTTATATCGCAAAAACCATAGACACAATAATATACAGGGTGATTTTTTAAATGGGTCTTCAGGGCCATTTCCCAAACAACCTATAGAGAGTACCTATAAGAGATAAATGCTGCCCAATTTTGACAAAATAATACAAACATTTATTATTATATTTTTAGCTAGCCAGGTATCGAACCTGTTGATTTTGTAACTCGTTTCAGTATTTTTTAACTATGTTTTATAGTTTAAAAAATTGACCCTGAAGGCCCATTAAAACATTCACCATGTATATTTAAAATGAGTATACCTATTATGATTTATACACATACAAATAGGCATAACACAGACAGAAATACAGACAGATAAACATTAGCATTAACATTGTTTGTAATATCATTGAGATAATCTTCAGTGTATAGATCACCTCAACTCGACGACATTCTATATTTGGTATTCTTGTGATTTAGAACGTGAACTTGTCTTGTCATTATGTACCTAATAAGATGCTGTCTAAATTAGGAACTAGTCACTGAATCGTCTCTGAGGCACTATATATTTCACTGAGGATGACAAGAGGAAGAATTTTTTAAAACAATTGACAGCAAAATATGTTTATTATTCTTGTGATTTAGAACGTGAACTTGTCTTGTCATATGTACCTAATAAGATGCTGTCTAAATTTGGAACTAGTCACTGAATCGTCTCTGAGGCACTATATTTCACTGAGGATGACAAGAGGAAGAATTTTTTAAAGCAATTGACAGCAAAATATATATATTATTCTTGTGATTTAGAACGTGAACTGGTCTTGTCATATGTACCTAATAAGATGCTGTCTAAATTAGGAACTAGTCACTGAATCGTCTCTGAGGCACTATATTTCACTGAGGATGACAAGAGGAAGAATTTTTTAAAGCAATTGACAGCAAAATATATATATTATTCTTGTGATTTAGAACGTGAACTGGTCTTGTCATATGTCCCTAATAAGATGCTGTCTAAATTAGGAACTGGTCACTTAATTGTCCCTGAAGTACTTTATTCCATCTTGAGATGACGAAAGGAAGAAAAAGTTTAAAGCAAAAGACATCAAAACTAACATTTTACACAATATGCAAAGGAAAACATTCACGATCCAAATTAAAAGCAATGTTAAGACCACCAGCAAATCTATGGTTAGAAATTTAAAACAGGAAGTTTTTTAATTAAAGAAGTTAAATAATTTTCTTTCTCAACAAAAAAATAACCCACGACGAGGGTTCATCAGCGTCCCGATTCCGTGAAATATAGCGATATAACAGACAGAAAATAGGCAAAAACTAAATGACGTATGTGATATGATGGTATATTTGTAACTGATGTTGCTAATCCAACTGTCAGAGGTGTCTGTGAGCTGCAACGGTGCGGTGCCGTTCAATAGATCACCATAATATAAAATACTATGATAATATGTAAAATGTACACAAACCTCAAGAAGTTTTCACTTCTACTGCGACTTTGTCACTGATGCGGCTGCCTAACCCGACTTTTTCTTCGCTTTGCCATCTCCATTGCAACATTTTAACTCAGTATTTATCACGGGTAAGGTAATTTGTAGATGGAATAACAACAGGATGAAATTATGAAGTGAATTAGCTAGCATTAATTAATTAAAAGTTGGCCTGCTTTTGGGCATCCTACTTTGTTATTCAACAGCAGTACCGCTTATCAATATGCAAAATGCAGATTATGCGGAACCCCCTTCCGTAATACCGCCCGCATCCTGTGAGCTTAACCTTGACTGGGTTTTTTTACAATAAACCAACGTTTGACCGTTTCTCCCTTGGACAAGTGACGATGTGGCACTTGCTTAGAAGATTTGTTCCACTGCTGGAATTAAAATTGAAATTTGCCAATATAGTGGAGTCATTATGTGCACTTAATGTATAGGATTTTTTTTTGGATCGAAGTGGAATAAGAAAAGTATGATTATTTTTAGATTCACTTCTTGCTTCTAAAACGGCGGATTGAATAGAATAAGAAATATGTATCTGTAAATCCAAGGGTGGAGCCACATTGGTGATTCTTAGTGGAATGAAGCGGAAAGGAACCAAATGTCATCTCCCTTTGGTGGGGTTTCTCCCGATGTCTTCCAGGTGTTTTCCACTTTTAACACAAATGTGCCAAGCCAAGTCTTGTTTTTTAATGTCAAAAATATTGGTATTGGCGCAATGACTCTACCACTATCAATTTTAAGACATTTCAATGCAAATGAATAAATAAATTTTTGACTTTTGAATACTGTGCACCTCACTATTTTACGAGTAATGCGAAATGTGAAAGAATTTAGACAATATATTATTGTTCCAGGGGGCGGTCTAAATAGCGGCGTTGTCCTCCAGAGGTTCCCAGAAGTTAACTGGGACGACACACCCTTTCACGACGGTATTGGATGGGTAAGATACTAATTATATACCTTTTCATTACTCATACTCCGAAAGTAGGTCTAAAGATGCCTCAAGAGCGTGTAGAAAGAAAAACTTTCAGTCCTAGGGAAAATCGCTATCACTGACAGCTGTCATGTCAAATTATGGCTTCGCGCGACTTGTGCAATGTGCTTGTAGCCAGTATCAGTATCATTACGCATTAGGAACTTCAAAAACCTAACCTCCTTGCTTTAGGTAACACCAAAGAATAACGATTATGGATTCACTCGGCTCACGCATACTGCCAGAGGTAGTATGGAGTATGGAGTCTCTCATTTATTCTCGTTATTATGAAGAATTTAATGTATTATTTGTAATGAAAAGCACAGTGTTTACCTCGGGTAAAAGACTCATTAAGTCCCTTGAACTATTAGCGCCCTCGCTACGCTCGGGCGCCAAACTCGGTCTCGGGACTCAATGAGTGACTTTCACACCTAGGGTAACAATGTACTATTACTTTATAGAAAAAACTAAAATACTCATAATACTTTCAAAAAAATGTATACATTCGCGCCGTTCCGTTTCTCCTTCATTCATACGTGCTTTTCTATGTCGTACGTCATAGATAGTGATACATTCCTTCTTCGTCTTGTCAACCATCTTGTAACTAAACATTAGCTAATCGCTATGTAAAAACTTAATAATTAATATAACATAGTTCCCTAAACCGTCTTTGACTATTCGCCCAAACACAGGGTTATTTAAAAATGCCAATTGTGTCATAGTTACTAGGTGTTCTACGACTTCATTTTTCTCAACTCACTCTCACGCATCGTAGGGACTGGACCCAGCTGGCATTAGACAGGAAGTGGAAAGAGGATGGGAGGCCTTTGCCCTGCACTGGGACGGAATATGCGAAATAAAATGAAGATATTAAAACTGTATTAAAATACATAGATTTTTTTTAAATACACTTTTGAAATATTTTCTGTTATTGGAGATTAAAATGTGTAATCTGTTTATTCAAAAATTACTATGTGGCTATAAGAATTGCTTAACTAGGCACCATCTCGCATCTCATGTCATTCCGTTCTGACATTGACCGACCAGTTTTAATATTTACAAAGTAAATGTTTTAAAACACCATGTCAAATTTTAGACCCGAAAACTTTCAAGGTCTTTCTTTGAAAACAGTCATATTCTTTGTTGTAGACTTTACAAAATAACTTGATTCGATGACATAAACCTTTCGATTTATACCTACTTAAGCCTGCATAGACGACAACAATCTAAACCGTTTCACACCAAGGCCGTAGACGCAAAAAACTAACACAATGAAAACCAATGTGTTCGTAACAATTATGTCATACACATACCCATACAAATTGATGACAATAGCACTGTTCTACTTCCCCATTTCATAGATTTATTTAATTGATTTTTAAATGGACTACGATTGAAATAGCTTATATTCGCCTTTTATAATCTAGAAATGATTTAATCAGCGCCTGGAACTTTTGTCCGTGCCATTTTGGGCGCTGTAGTGCCTGGGACATGTATTAGATCGAGTAGGCTTGTCCAGCACATATAACCAGTGACTGCATCTATGATATAAAACTGTACCGATTTCGCTATTTCTTTTTTTAGAATATTCCTTGAAGTACGTGGATGGTTTTTACGGAGAGAAAAAATCAAAAATTTGCCTAAAAATGTCTAAAAACAACATTTTTCTATACTCCCAAGTCCCATACAAACGATTCGTGATAATACTTAAAAGTCAATTTGAACTTTAATACCATAACGCTAAGTTCAAGTTTTAATTGAGAGATTCCGGGAAGGCAAAACAATTGAGTGACGTTGGTATCGTCTATATATTGATGTAAATCGTTTCGCGTTGTTATTAGTTGCCAAACTCCACCTAAGAAAAGATACAGATAGAATAAGTATTCTATCTGTTATCTGGTCACCACAACACAAGCCAGCCAGTTTAGCTTGGGGCTAGATGGCGCTAGGTGTTATGAAAATGTTTGAAATTCCACTCCTAATCAAATGGCAGGTGAAGCTAGTTGGCAATATGTGGTTAATAAACATTTTCGATACATTTTAACGATTAAATTTTTAAATAAGATAAGAACTAAGGACGGTCATGGTAGAAATTGTAATAAAGTCAACCAAGAGAAAGCGTTACAGATTATCGCAATATTTATCCATAATAGCTGTGGTGACATTCACTGTTCTCTGTTCTTGGTTGGTGGCAACTTTACGACTAGCTACGCACCGATTTAATAGGTACTACGTTCAAATGAACGGCTTCATTCGACTTGCTCTGAACACAAGTAATAAAATAATATGGAATGTACACTCCATTTCAAATAATACTTTCCAATATTTGTAATATTGACCTTTGTGAGCGTGATCACATGCAAAAAAAACACCATGAGTTTCTTGTGCCTTCTTCTCATTGGTGGGCACGTTCCGAAGGCACACATCCTAACTTAGTTATTAAGACGTTTCCACGTGATCTTGTACCTAGGTGTTAAGTATCCAAAGGAATAAAGAATTTAAATTTGATTTAACACGAACTTTTTGATAATATTTCACTGTACAGCTACAGGTTAATGTGCCTGGAATAAATAAGTGTATAATACAACTGTCGCTAATTTATGGGTATTTTTCGGCACAGTTCTGCCAACCACAAGGATGGGCACTATCGACGGAGCGTTCGGAGCCACGGTTCTACGTGTCAGTCCTGACGGATGTCGACGCGAACCGCCACTACTGTGCCTGTCTCTGCTTCAACGAAACTGTTGCCATCACACCCACCAAGCCCGCAGACGAGGTAAGTTTACAACGAAACCAAAAAAATTAAGACCAAAATTTGTAACGACACTTTTTGCTATAGTTGTAAGCCGTGCGGCGTGCGCGTGTTTCTCTCTCTCTCTCTCTCTCTTATAACTTAAAAAAAAATATTAAAATTCCTTCACTAATTAATCGAAAGGAACTTCGTTCCATCCGGGTGTCCCTTGACACTTCTCAAGTTTTTTTTTAAAGCCTGTATGGAACTCTCTGTATTCGGATCCTCGGGAAGTCGTTGGACGCAGAGAGTATGCGACTGATCGCTCTGGAAGTGTTTGGGTCAGGCCTGTGTTCAGCAGTGGACGTCCTGTGGCTGTTATGATGATACGGATCCTCATGATTGAGGATCGTAGTCATCATTGGATGGTAAAAACTAAAGACAAATCACAGAAAAATATGGGATTTTTTTATTTTTTGTGATCATGCTCACAAAAGTCAAGTAAACAAATACTTTTTTGTATCATCAAATAAATTATGTCCGTGGGTCCTTATCATTAAGGTACGACGAAGTATCATAGTACGCCTTGTCTTTATTTATAATTTAAGCTTTATAATTTTTTTGAACCTGTTAAAGGACATGTCATATACATCTTCAGATAACTTATTATATTAGAGCACACATGTGCTATTAAACTACCTTAGTTAAGTTTAAAGTTCGTAAAACATCGATTTTATCAGGACGGGTACTTGCAGTGTGCATCCATCGAAATCTCCCAAAAGTCCTAGAGAAAATGACCCTAAATATTGTTACTATACCAATTTATCCCCGACTCACTGATTTCATATGTCCTTGAGTATAGTGGTCCAATAACTATACCTAATCCTGGTTATCTAAAACCGGACGTGGAGTGCGTTGGTGGCTGATGGCCCGTAACTTTGTAACTGTAATAATCCAGGTCAATGTCGCAGGATATCAAGATCTCGATTGAATTAGTAGAAACTGGATGACGGTGAACGTTCTTTGGGTAAATTATTCCCATTTTCTTTTCAAGGGTTTTATTTCGCGAAAGGCTTTTTGGTAAATATAACACAATATATATAACTACTAATATAATATACTTGTATTCTGCCAAGCAATGTCACATTAAGTATTACTTTTCCGACATTTGACTGTTTTTTTCGACGTTCATCTCTTTTTTCGACGTTCTTATGCTTTATTCCGACTTTTGACTGTTTTTTTCCGACGGTCACCTTTTTTTTTCTTTGTCTACTGTTTTTTTTTTCCGACAGTGGACTGTTTCAAGCCAGCATCTCTTTATTAAAGACTAAATAACATAATTCAATACTTTTTAGTAAGGTTTTAGAACAGATCGAACCAATACCTAAACTGATATGAACCAAGTTATCAAATTAAGAAATATGGATTTGTCTTGTACTCTGACGACTTGCCACCTAACCCGTGGAATCCTGAAAGAATAATGGCAAAACATCAAACAAAAATTACTTGTTTGCAAGGAGTTTAGATTCTTGAAGTTCCTATAAGTGTAAAGGCGTCAGATGCTTATGAATAAAATGAAAAACACGTGACTATAAATACTTATATCTTTTTTCCACATCTAGTTCAATTTCATTGTAATCTAGAAAAACGGATAATTTTATATTTTTTTTTCTATTTGTGTATCTCAAGTAGGTATTGCCTTGCCATCATTATTTCGAAATGCAACGCAGCATTGTCAGTGCACTAAAATACGTCGTCATAACGAAGTAGATTAACAATAACCTTCGAAACAGTTCAAAAAGACGCTATTAACAAATAATGTGCCCGCATGCGTTAATCACAAACTTGGCTTGGGCATACGCTTCGACTCGACTAACAAATGTAGGTGTGTCTTTAGAATACCCATTTAATATGGATGTGCATCCGGTTTTTGTTTATTGGTGTTTGAATATAGATCAAATGATAGTTTATAAAAATATTTCAAATAGTTAGGGGGCCTTAAGACGTAGGTGAATAGATATCGTCTAGACAAGCGTGCTAAATCTTATACTGCATGATCAGGTGACTGGCCAAAAGCTTAGCCTATAGATTTAGACGACCCAGTTGGCACAATGGTCATCATGCCGGACTGGTGACCATTCTGCTACACAGTGTTGCGGGTTCGATTCCCGCCTCAGACAAGTATTTATGCTTAGATATTTGTCGGTGGTCTGGTTGTTTCTAATTATAAGTATATATTTACTAAAGAAAAGTATATAAGAAGTATATCTGTTGTCTAGGACCCATAACACAAGTTTAGTTACTTAGCTTGGGGCTAGATGGCGATGTGTTGAATGTCCTGCAATATTTATTTATTTGCTAAAAAAAATTACTCCTAGAAATATTTTCTAAGAAAAACTTTATTCCTACCGATGCGCTAAACGCAATTCATAAAATAAAACAAAGTCAAATGCCTAGCGAGAATTCCACCTATGGCGTAGTGATGGGGTAGGTGACGATGCGGCCTAAAATGTAGAACGCTTCCCTAGAAGATACCTATTCACTCGCGAATTGAAGACTCCCAAATCGTACACGTCAGGAAAGACAGACGCAGGGAACTGATTCCATTCCCTTGTGGTACGAACACCTACACCCTATTTTATATGAAAATATTCGCTGTCACTCCGGATTTTATCAATTCAATTAAGTAACGTAAAGTTTTTACTGTTTGTGACAGCAAAGTTTAGGAATTTACCATAAGTCTCGAAGTACCGCAGCTATAAGCTTCCCAGCTTATTACGAGGGGATCTTCGGCGTACTACTAATTGTACTTTCGGGAGTTGTTCAAGAGCTAAATCGTTAGTAATGAATATTTTTAATTAAGTTTAGAGCCACTTGCTTGTAAATTACATGATCTCGGCTCAAAATTATACATTTTTGACTGAAATCTAAAATCGAGTATCAAATTTTGTCAGCTATCGTCACACAGGGTGTTGTGGTAGGTGTTGGAACTATTGAAACTGTCAGAAAATGTGGGCGCTTTTTTTTGGAACGAAACAAATTCGGAAAAAATTAAGACCAAAAGTTGTAACGACACTTTTTGCTATAGTTGTAAGCCGTTCGGTGTGCGCGTGTTTTTTGCAAAATAAACAGGTTCGAATCTTGGCTTTGCTCCCTGATAACTCTCCAAGCCGTTATGGTCTGAACGTCATAATTGCACATCATAACTGTGTTGGAGGCATGGACTGAGTAATTCTCTCGCAGCCTTTATAAAATCAGGAAGATCTGGCGGTAGACGGAATCTTGGTCTATTTAACATTTAAATCAGCTTTGCTTAGGGCTTACAGCTTGGAATTACTTTGATAATATGTCTTACCATCATTTCAAAGTAATTTGAAAACAAATCAAGAATCCATTTACTTGAAGACAAATGAAATTCGTAAAGGCTCCGGTATCCCTAATTTACTCGTTTTCTCTCATTCTAAAGCAAATCTCATTGCTTTGCAATAAAGTTAAAAATCCATTTTCGATAGAATTTTCTCATGATTGTTCGCAATCCTTTTGGCAAATGAGAGTATGAGTCATTTCCTATGGGTTGTCTGCCTTTATTTGTTGTACGGTCGTTGGTTTTTTATTATTTTCCTAATAATGGTACGATTAAAAAGCTTGCGATGCTTGAGTTCGGGTTCCATTCCCGCCTCAACAAATACCTTCTTATATCCTCTCGCAACAAATATGTTATATGATGTTTTTTAGGGTTCCGTACATTGAAAGGTAAAAATGATACCCTTATTAGATCACTTTCTTGTCAGTCTGTCTGTTTTTGAGATGTTCATTTGTTTTTAATGAACTTGCGGGGCTATTGTGTTACCCCGCGATGGTTCCTTAGCTTGGGGTTAGCCTAGTTGGGTAGGGTTAGATAAAGTGTAGATAATATAATAGTTATTTTTTAATTTTTCATTTGTTGTATAACTGCGGCTAGAATTGTTTTTTTAGGATTTTTCCAGGGCCCCCTCCATATTATGAACTATCCTTGAACAAATTTTCATCAAAATCTGTCTTGACCGTGACAAGGGAACAAACTATAAAAAATAGTGAGACGGATTCTAACCATAATCTGTTTCCCAATAGTACAAAATAAATTATTTGTTTGGAGGCTAGATGGCGCCACCGTGTCTATTTTTAATAATATTATAAAGCTGAAGAGTTTGTTTGTTTGTTTGTTTGAACGCGCTAATCTCTGGAACTGCTGGTCCGATTTGAATGATTCTTTCAGTGTTGGGTAGTCCATTCATCGAGGAAGGCTATAGGCTATGTTTTTTTATTTCAAAATTAGGGATCCGTAATAAAATTGCTTATTGTAACACAAGGTGTAAAATCGAAAACCTATTTTTGCGTGCGCTGCAAAAACTATTGACAATAGAACAAAATGATGTACTACGGGTTTGTAGATCCCATTAAGACCTACAAAAAAGTCAGCAAGAACATATATCTAGCTATCATGGTTTAATCACAATAACCGATTTTGTGTTCAAAATAATTATTAAATCGTCGGAAGAAAAAAACTACGTTAAATATGTATCGCAATATTAAATCTTTACCAAAATTAAGCATTATGTTATCAAGAGTATTTATGTAGAAGTAAAATACTTTTTGTTTCATCTCAATCGGATATTTCGTTTAAAAGTTATCACGTGTGTAAGATGTTAAGAGTTGGTACCTATTAATGAGTTATGGGCCATAGAGTTTTTTATCAACATAAAATCCTGTAATAATCTTTTTCGAAATATATTTGTTGATGATTGTAAGTATAAGATCTTTGAAGAGTATCCTATCCTACTAATATTATAAATGTAAAGGTTTGTGTGTGTGTGTGTGTGTGTTTGTTACTCCTTCACGCTAAAACTACTGAACCAATTGCAATGAAATTCGGTATGTAGATAGCTAGAGGCCTGGATTAACATATAGGCTACTGTTTATCCCGATATTCCCACGGGATCGGGACCTACGCGGGTGAAACCGCGGGGCGCAGCTAGTTTTTAATATAAGCCAAGATTTATAGTATAAAAAAACACTAACAAACAGAACACAAGTAAGCTATTAGACTAAACATTTTCATTCAGTTGAAACTTCCCCAAACGGCTCGCGTCCGCTCGTGACGTCGTAAATATAACCTATAAATAATGAACGTTCCTGTAGGAAACGATTTTATAGCGTTCTTACTTTTTACCTACATATACCTACTGGATATTTGGATAAAATTATTAAGAGGTCCCATCGTAAAACAAAATACAACAAAAAAATTAGAATTTAAAAAACCCCGACTTTTATCCCTTATAACTTGTAGACGGCTGAACCGATTTAGATCAAACATAACTAATATCACTCCCGACTAATTCATCTTTGAAGGAAAATAAACAAAATGAAAATCGGTTCATCCGTTCGGGAGCTATGATGCCACACATACACAGAGAGAGAAACACACGTCGTTTTTGCGTCGGGTGTAAATACCAAGTGCTTTTTTAGGGTAACTTACCCAAAGGATAAAAATGAAACCCTATTACCGAGGCTTCGCTCTCCGTCTGTCCGTCTGCTCATCCGTCTGTCTGTCTGTCACCAGGCTGTATCTCATTATCTCATTATTAGGTTATGGCAAACCTTGTGTAAATTATTATGCAGCAATTTATGTTATAACTACAACATCCTTTTGATTTTGTTTTGTATGTAGGTCTATGTACTTACATTTTTTATATATATTATTTTGAAACGTAATATTTTTGTTCCTAAAAATTAGAAAAAAATATATTTTAAGGATATGCATTTTCTTAGAAAAACTTTTCTATAATTTTTAACTAAGTAGGTACTAAGTACAAAGGAAAGAAATGGAAAGAAATTTTGCGCCCATAACGTAACTAGATTCCACGAAGTGCCACCTTAATGAAACATATAAATCTTTTAAATACTAAAGTAGCTGTATTATTATGGCAACATTTCTCGATATCGGACTTGCTGAATGGCCGAATGGTTCTCTTATCTGATTTATAATAAAACGCGGAAATAACAGCGTTATTATTGTTCAAATGTACTTGCCTATTAGGTCATTTATTCTTCGCTTCTGGCCTTACCACGTCGTCTTAAAACCGCTGGGAAGCTGTAAATATCCATACAAAAAGCGGTAACGTTTACCCCCCCATAAGCGAAGTCCGATTTTGATGATTATTGAAAATGTTCTAGATCTAATGAAAAACTAGGTTTAACAGTTTTTATTGCCTAAGATAAATAAATAATAAATAAAAATATTGCAGGACATTCCACACATCGCCAAATAGCCCCAAGCTAAGTAACTAGACTTGTGTTATGGGTGCTAGATAACGGATTTACTACTTATATACTTTTCTTTTGTAAATATATACTTATAATACATAGAAACACCCAGACTACAGACAAATATCTAAGCATAAATACTTGTCTGAAGCGGGAATCGAACCCGCAACCCTGTGTTTGGCAGTCCGGCATGGTGACCATTGTGCCAACTGGGTCGTCAAAAAGATAAAAGTTATTAGTATCTGAATATCTATATTTTTGACTTAAAAACTTCATCGAGGGTTTCAATTGTTTTTTTAATAGACTAAACTGAATTACCAAAAAAAAAAACGTATAAACCTGGAATAAGATGCAGTGAATTAAATGAGACCAAATATATTTCATTTTGTGAAGGATGAAGGGGATAAAAACGTTACGGCCCGCAACATTATTTGAAATACAAAATGTAGGCAATTACGTCCGGACTTACAACTCTCTATATCGGACGCGCCACGTATCGAGAGCTCACGATTCTCTTAAACGTAAGTACGTACCTACGTTTGTAAGTTCCAAACCCGTGGAAATATCGGGATAAAAAGTTCAATATATCCTCATACCAAGTTTTATCTTAATCAGTTTAATATAGTTTCAGAGCTTATTGGTTACAAACAACAGGAAAAAAATTATAATTTCCTCTTAATATTATAGTGTAGATAACATTTTGTTTTATGTATTTTAACGTATTTTATTATTTATTTTTTTATCACAGTTGCTCGTAAAGTGGATCTTATTAAACCGCTTTTAGGCTCATAATCCAACTTATAACCACGCGTGCGTTTTACTTCACCATAACGCACTAGTGCTGAAAAGTTATCCCGATTAAGTTAAATTCGTATCTTACTGCTAATTACATGTTATGTAGATAAAACATTCTCAATTTAACTGGGTTATACTGTTTTAATGTATAATAATGGTAGGTCCCAACAAATGGGTTAAAGAAATTATATAAACTGGATCTAGACTATTAAAAAAGTTATTGCTGCCCTAAACACAAATCTTTTAATAACTTTTAATTATTTTAACAAGTATTTTCTTATACTCGCAACTGTGATAAAAAACGCCGTACGATACGTGTGTGGATTATTGATCATGCAATGATCAATAATCCACACTTGTATCGTAATGTACTATTTAACAATTTTTTTTATCTACAAAACTTTTTCCTTTCCATAACAGGTAAGTAACCAAACATAACTTTCTCCCTCAGATTTTTCCTCTATAAAACAGGTAACAAAGTCTCCTCAATGCTTTGACATATTAACGGTCACGCTCCATGCTCCCGTTCTTCTACATGTAGGGAGACCTGAGTACACTGTACACCGAAGACATTTAAATTACTAACTAAAAGAGACAAAATTGAAACAAGAGTGAGATAGGGGCTCAAGCGAGATCCCGCGAGTTTAGGAATAACAATACTGCGAGATAACAGTACTGTGAGTTTTTGCAAATAATCAGAATATTTGAATATATTAGGCAAAAAACAATAAATATTACGCTTTTAAGTCTTAGATTGGAGACCATGTACCGGAAAGCGCAGCGCGGGACGACCTCCGACTAGATGGACGGACGACTTAATTAAGGTCGCGGGAAGTCGTTGGACGCAAAGAGCATGCGACCGATCGCTCTGGAAGTCTTTGGGGGAGGCCTATGTTCAGCAGTGGACGTCCTGTGGCTGATATGATGATGATGATGATGATGATTACGCTTTTTATCACAGTTGCTCATAAAGTGGATCTTATTAAACCGCTTTTAGCCTCATAACCCAACGTATTACGCACGCGTGCGTTTTACTTTACCATAACACACAAGTGCTGTAAAGTTATCCCGATAAGTGAAGTTCGTATCTTACTGCTAATTACACGTTATGTAAATGAAGCATTCCTAATTTAACTGTGTTATACTGTTTGTATGTATATAAAAAGGTACCAACAAAGAGTTTTTAAACCAGCAACTACAGTTCGAATTTTAAAAAGACTTAAAGCAAATGGCATTAATTATATAAATTAGTCTATTAAAAAAAATGATTGCCGCCTTAACGCAACTATGATAAAAAACGTCTCATGATACGCGTCTGAATTATTGATTATTGCATCTCGGCTTTTTAACACGCTGGCGTTCTGCTCGCGCGTCATAAACCGCCTATATGCAATGATCAATTTACCACACTTGTATCGTAATGTATTATCACATCATAATTTTTCTCTCTATTTAATGTAATATTAAATCTCTTTTTTTTACATTATATGTTTTTTACTAAAATGCCAAAAAGGGCGGAAGAGAACAATCGAATCTGGCAGGTGGAACGTAGAATTGTCTTGGGGGACGTATTTAATGACGGGATTTGTTATGGCTTGTGATTATTCCGGTGGTGTGTGCGTATTTGTTCTCTCTCAAATTCTCTCAAATTGTAATCTATACATATAAAATTCTTTGTCCTGACTGACTGACGGATCAACACACAGCCTAACCTGCTGATCGTAGAGACCTAAGACTTGGAGGGTGTGTTCTTTATGTGACGTAGGCATCCGATAAGAAAGGATTTATCAAAATTTTACTCCTAAGGGGGTGAAAAAGGGGGGCAAAGTCTGTATGGGACAACGTGATTCCATTTTCCATTTTCGACTTTTACGCGGACGAAGTCGCGGGCAAAAGCTAGTTTTGTATATTGTTAGTAATGAATTTTACTAAGTATTTTTTTCTGTAAGGAATGCGTGAGTCTCCTCGCGACGCTATTGTAACATAGCTGTAGCGGGAGCGGTGTTGGCTTAGTGGTAGATACCTCGACTTTCATTCTGAAGGTCGTGTGTTCGAATCCCGGCCGTGCCCCGATGGATTTTTTTTTAAGAAAAATTTACGTGCGCTAATTGACATTGCTCTTACGGTAAAGGAAAACATCGTGATGAAACCCGCGGCTTAATTGGCTCCAGAAGTATTGACAAGTTCTCTCCTCTGGAAATGTTCAATAAGCTGAGAGGGTAGAAGGTGCTGGGCAAGCCTACTCCATGCGAAAAGGACCCAATTAAAAAGGGCATAAATGCGGAAAACAACCCGTATACAAGTACAAATACAAACATAACCGTAACGTCGAGGTGTGAGTGCAAAAAATAAACGATACCCGATTCCCAATCTAGACATCACTATGGCAGCTGCATACTCTATAGACGTATTCCACGGCAACTATACTCGTTTCAAAAGGTGTCTGTGTTATCTTATAAAATAGTGTCTTATTATACTTAATTATTATTATTATGTAAATTAATCTTTATCTTTATCTGTTCTAATTATTACTGTAACATAAAAGGAGCTTTTATATTCGCATTTAGGATTACAGTCTAGATCATAACCTGTTATTGTATACTTTCCTACTTTTTGTGATTGTAATCTGCTGTGTGAATTATTAATAAAATAAAATAAATAAAATAAACGATACCCGATTAGGACCCGGGATATGCGGACGTTCTGCAAACTACGTCATTTTCCTTGATAGACCTTCTGGATAAGGTGCGGAAAATAATTGAATTACTAGTAATGAACTTGAACTCGTATCGTATTGATTAGACAGGGAAAAGATGGAGGGGACATTAAATCCTACTAATATTTCCACACATCGCCATCTAGCCCCAAGCTAAGTAACTAGACTTGTGTTATAGGTGCTAGACAACGGATATACTACTTTTATACTTTTCTTTTGTAAATATATACTTATAATACATAGAAACAACCAGACAAATATCTAAGCATAAAAACTTGTCTGAAGCGGGAATCGATTCCGCAACCCTGTATTTGGCAGTCCGGCATGGACTATTGTACCAACTTGGTCGTCAAACATTAACGTTTCAGTTAGGAATGAGCTAAAACTTAATAAAATGTAGTCGTAACCGATTGAAGAGTTTTTTGATGAGAAGGTGGTTTCAGATATTCCATTTATCTGTAACTATTTGTTTATGGCCCAATTCTATTGGTGAAAATCGGAAACCGAGCAATTTTCTGCATTCTTGAGGTGCAATTCTGTTCATCACTCCGAAGATCCTTATCAGATCAGAGACGGAACCACCTGTGAGTTACCCACATTCAATCAAAAAAAGAATTTTCCAAATCGGTCCTGGCGTTTTCGAGTAATCGGCGAACATACATAAAAATATAAACGCGACGAATTGAGAACCTCCTCCTTTTTGAAGTCGGTTAACAAAGAGAATAAGGTCTGATACCTGATTATCATGAAACTTGGTATGAGGATACATTGAAACCTAGAGAGTCTACTACGTTCCATAAAAATCTTGTGCAAATATGTGTTTGTATTTTTTAACCTCAACAACCTCGAACTTGTTAGTCGGCAAGTATTACACCCTCATAAATCTTTATCCCGTGGGAAATTAATAACCATTTCTAGGGATAACCATGTGTTTTACATGTCGGTATTACTGAATTTAAAATTGTTAGAAAATCTCTGTTATTCAGAACAACTCGGGGCGGTGTTAGCCTAGTGTAATTATCTCAACTTTTATTCCCAAAAAAAACGCGCCTCCAGACTCTAACTCGTGGGTGGTGGGGAAAAGAGTCAATAATATTGCAAAATTTATAATCATAATAACAAAACAAATAGAAAAAAATATATAATAACAAAATAAATAGAAAAAAAAACTGATAACTCATTATTAGTACACACGTATAATATAAGTATAGTTAAGAGTACTGGAAAATAGTACTCACTTCGGAGCGCTGTAAAACCTTAGCTATTGACTTAAGTAATGATAAATGTTGCGAATAAAAGTTGTTCCTCAAAAAACGATCTACAAAAATGTACAGATATTTTTTTTTCGTAAAATGTAAAAAAAAAGTTATATTGAAAAATATAATTTTTTTCTCGAATTTCTGAACATTTTCGCTTATAACTTTTTTATTTATAGTTCTACGATAAAAAGTTACTGGACCAAAGTTGTAGAAAATTTAATTTGCAACAAAAAATGATAACAATTTTTTTTTATCAAATTAGAGATATATCGTAAAAACCATGTCAAACAAGATGGCGGCCGTGGGACAAGAGTGGTGACCCCACAAACTTGGTTTTAGCTTTACACTGACCCCCCCCTACACATCAAAAAAATAATATTGCGTCCTCTGAAAAACGCAAGGTAAGGCCTAAAAAATGTAACATTTCAATGGACTAAAACAGTCTGTCACCACGTGCCAAATGTTTAGAGTATATCCGCAATTCGAGTACGCGTGTTTATGTGTTATCTGTCAATGTCAATGTCTGTCTGTCTGTTTCGTGCTTTTTAACATCTTGATAACTTCTGTAAACCGCTTATCGCTGCCTTGCCACTTTACCACTGACTACTTGAAAACTTTAGAAAAGAACCAGAATTCAACAAGGTCTAATGCCAACAAAAAAGAATGGTCTGTAGAGTCGGTTTGCGGGCGATAATTTTAAGTGATAACGTCATAAGAAAACATTGATGGTAACCATAGCAACGATAATAAGTTGCTATGGTTAGGGACCGTCCATTAATCACAAGATGTTTTTTTTTTCATTTTTAACTCCCGTTACCGTGGAAATAACGGGATAAAAAGTAGCATATGTCATTGTCAATGAATCAACGTATCCCTATACCAAGTTTCATCAAAATTGGTCCAGTTATTGTCAAAAATTTCATTACACTAACGTCAGTATGTAGCGAAGGGTAAAGAAATATTGATGTTTCTTTCTTTTCCAAGCTTTGTAAGTATTTCTTATTATTCATTTACCCATGCCCATTCTTAGTCTTGCTCGCCAAAAACATTCCTTATTCGTACTACCAAAAAAAGCTAAACTAATTCAATTTTCTGGCTCTATTCTATCAAAACGTAGGGCACCTTACGTAAATAAGAAGATGACATAATTTATTTAAAGGTTCCCTCTTAACATAAGATCTTCCGTAGTTTTTCAAAAATGCTATCAGCACCCAAGGGACCCACTTATATCCGATCCGAAATATTTTCCAGTTTACGAGCATCGAACGGCCTACCCTCCCTACCCTACCGTTGTTGGCGTGCGATAATTCCGTTACGTGCTTTTATATCGTGAATAATTCGTTCATTAAAGGGGTTGTTAACCCCTGTTTTCGGTTATCAGCTTGTTGGTTGTTTACCCCTGAGTTTTAATATGTAAAGCTTTTTTGGGTTATCAATTCATTTATTTAAAACTAGCTGCGGGGAGCACCCCGTGGTTTCATCAACATAAGTCCCGATCCCGTGCGAATATCGGGATAAAAAGTAGCCTGTGTGTTTAACCAGGTCTTCAGCTATATCTTGTAGATACTTCGGAAATCAGACACACAAACACACATACTAACATACAAACTTTCACATCTATAAAATTAATAGGATGTTTAGGGCCCAGGCGTTACGTGTGGGTCATCTAGTGCTAAATCCCACCCACAGAGACGCGATCAACATGAACCCCCAAATAAGTTTCTATGACTCAGTAGTTCTTCACATAAAATGCATTACCAACTATGTGACGTTTTAACAATGAATTCGCTTTGATTGCGTAAGAGTTATGGCTATGTTGAAGATACATCGCACATCACACTTCGCACGTCACACATCGATGTCACCGCCATTTAAAACAATTGCATGAGGTCGAAAGATGCATCACTGCGATATAGAGAACCAATAAACTAGAGTAATGGTTGAATATTGCCAAAGTCAACGTCAACTACAACCGCGTCAGCTGTCAAATTGATGTGACGTCATCTGTCACATATACTTACCTTTTTTGCCACGATTACGTTGAGAATCACCTCCTGCGCACATCATCATTGTAATAGAAAATCAAGAAACCTTAGCTTGATACTAGACAGTAGCCAATACGCGCATTTACCGCTGTAAAAGTTACAAGAGCGTCAGCCGTGCGATGTCGATGTTCAATGCATCTTCGGCATAGCCACACCCTAAAGTTTGCAACTTTATGCAAATACATTGTGTTGTTGATTGGACCGTGTCTCCTCTTATTTTCTGTTGTTTCATATGTAGGTAGGTGGTTATTTTGACGAGTTTTGTGTCGTAGTGGACTAACATACCTGCATGCAATGTAGAAGGTCACGAGTTCGATGCCGACATGAAAGAAATATCTATATGGTAGGGATTTAATTTTCCAAAAACCTTTATTATTGGATGCCTATGTTGTAACAGCTATTTGTATGCCAAATAGCCCGATCCGTCCTTTGCTTTGAGTTGTACGTTGATATATATTAATCAATCAGGATTTTGAATTTAATAATACAGATATAATTTGGTTTTGGTCTAGGTGTTTTTGTATGTTGTACTTGTACGGGCTGTTTTTCGCAATTAGAACATTTTTAATTGGGTCTTTTTTGCGTGAGGATAGAGTAGGCTTGCCCTACACCTTCTATCCTCTCAGCCTAGTCGACCATTTCCAGAGGAGAGTCAATACTTCTGGAGCCTACTAAGCCGCGGGTTTCATCACGATGTTTTCCTTCACCGTAAAAGCAATGTCAATTAGCGCACATACATTTTTCTTAAGAAAAATACATTAGTGCACGGCCGACCTTCAAAATGAAAGTCGAGGTATCTACCACTTAGCCAACACTTTTTGTATGTTACAAGTCTATAACAAAGTCTAGTCACTTAGTTTGGGACTCGATGAGTCACGTACATTTTTTAGTATAATTTGTTTAAAAAAACTTGTTATATTTCTAACAAGTTTTTTTAAATAATGTTTTAATAGCATGATTTAACAATGACGTCACCGATGACGTCTCATTTTGTTATCTAAAGACTGACCCTTGTTGTGTTTTTGTTAACATTATTCATTGTTCGTACTTTTTTTGCGGCAAGTGAAGTGGCTTGAAGTTACTCACTCATTCATATACATATACCTACTCTGATACGTATTATTTATTTTATAGCACAGCGTGACCTAAACCCGCACCTTACGCACGCTTTTCCGGGACCTAAGTTGTCTATTTCTGCACGGTGCGTAAATGAATCGACTACCTTCGCATATGTATAATAAATGAAACAAAACCCTTTGAAATGTCATTTGAAGCTTGAAAATGCACAGGAAACAAATGACAAGAAGGGGATAGGTTAACGATTCTCCTGCAAGAACCTTCCTGTTGTAGAAAAAGTGACAGCGACGAAATCAAAGAAAAACGCTGACTTAGTTCGTTTCGCGAAAATTGTAACTTTCGAGCAGCAATGGATTGTTCGAGCAGTGAATTTAGCGACGATGAAAACATTTCAATGTTCGATGATCCGATGACTGGTTTCAATGTTTTTTTTCAATAAATCAATTCGAAATCAAAATCATTTCAATGTTTCTTTTAAAATAGCAATCTCATCCCCCCCCCCCCCCCGCCATCCGTCCGGGGCGGGTTTAGATCACTTGTACTATAATAAATAGTACATTACGATATAAGTGTGGTAAATTGATCTTTGCATAGAGGCGGTTGCGAGCGTGTTATAGAAGCCAAGATGCAAAGATCAATTCCACACGTATATCGTACGACGTTTTTTATCACAGGTACGAATAAAAGAAAAGATTTGAAAAGAAAACAAAATAATAATTAACAAAATATTTGTGATAAGTCTATCTATGTTTACATTTTTTTAAGGCAATATTTTTTGTTAATTACGCTCCGAAAAGGCCAGGCTAAAGACTTTTAACCTATACAGCCTTGTCTGACTATTTTTTAGGAATTTTTCTATTTGTTTTTGCGTCGGGGGTTAAGAACAAAATACAATGGTACGGAAAAACAATATATTTAAGTAAAGAAAAAACAAAAAATAAACAACTCAATTTTTAATCGTTTTCTAAGTTATTACATAGGCTGCACTAAAAGTATCGGGAATGGAATATTTCCACTGTTCCTGTCATATTTAAATCTTTTTAATTGAAAACTCCTTGGTTTTAAAAATCGAATACCATTTATTTATTTAAAAAAAGAATCTCGGTCTTGTCACAAGGTTTTGTCAAACTTGTTTAGTCGTTGAGAAAATGGAATTGACTCGAGAAAATTCAAGAGCGATGATTTTTTATGACTTTCAACGTGGACGTGTCAAGCTCAGTGATGATCCCCGTCAAGGTCGTCCAAAAACTGCACTCACCCAAGAAAATGTTGATGCTGTGCGTAAGCTGATTGAGGAAGATCGACATGTAACATACCGCGAAATTCAGGCAACTTTAGACATTGGCATGAGTCAAATACAAATAATCTTGCATGAACAATTAGGTGTAAAAAAGTTGTTTTCCCGATGGATACCGCATTCGCTCTGTGAAGAGCAAAAAGTGGCTCGCGTTACTTGGTGCGTCAGAACTCTCGAAAGATTCCACGTAGGATCCTCAAATGCTGTATACAACATCGTATCAGGTGACGAATCCTGGATATACGCGTTCGAACCCGAAACAAAAAACCAGTCACGAGTTTGGGTGTTCGAAAATGAGTTAAAGCCAACAAAAATTGTTCGTTCACGGAGTGTTGCAAAAAAAATGGTGGCCACGTTTGTCTCCAAAACCGGCCATGTTGTGACTATTCCTCTTGAGGGACAAAGAACGGTTAATGCAGAATGGTATGCTAGCATTTGTTTGCCACAGGTCGTTTCTGAACTTCGTAAAGAGAACTGCAGCCGCCGCATCATCCTCCATCACGACAATGCGAGTTCTCACACCGCGAACAGAACAAAAGAGTTTTTAGAGCAAGAAAACATAGAATTATTAGACCATCCACCGTACAGCCCCGACCTAAGCCCTAATGATTTCTATACTTTCCCTAAAATAAAGAATAAATTGCGTGGTCAGAGATTTTCATCACCTGAAGAAGCTGTGGACGCCTACAAAACGGCCATTTTGGAGACCCCAACTTCCGAATGGAATGGTTGCTTTAATGATTGGTTCCATCGTATGGAAAAATGTGTCAAATTTCGCGGAGAATGCTTCGAAAAGCAATAAATACATTTTTAATAGTAATGTTGTGTCACTTCATTGATTCCCGAAATTTTCAGTGCCGCCCTCGTATCACGTAAAATTTTCGTTCGTAAACCGACTTTAGATACAACCATTTTTGCTAGCTAAAAAACTCTTTGGTACCTACCTTTTTTATACATCAAAACAGTATGTGATTAGCAGTAAGATACGTATTTAACCTATCGGGATAACTTTACAGCACTAGGTTGGCAATGTAAAACGCACGCGTTCATAATATGTTGGATTATGAGCCTAAAAGCCGTTGAATAAGATCTACTTTATGAGCAACTGTGATAAAAAATAGTATACGATACTCGCGACCTAAGTTGCCTATTAATGCAACTGTAATGGGCAACTTAGGTCACTCGTATCGTAATGTACTATTACGTTAAAAAGAAATTTTAAAATTACTAGTTTAGCTTCGGGTGCCCAAAGGACTGGCTCCTACCTCGGACAGCGGATAAGCATCGCCATCCAACGAGGGAACGCAGCCAGCGTTTTGGCCACACTTCCTACAATTTGTACTTTTAATTTTTATTAATTGTAAGTAGGTAGGTTATTTGATTAATTTAGGTTTTTTATTATTAACTAGCTTTTGCCCGCGACTTCGTCCGCGTAGAATTCGAAAGAATTAATGCAAAATTTGAAGTAGATTGGACCAAGGAATCACGTTGTCTCATACAAACTTTGCCCCCCCCCCCCTTTTTCGGTTTAGGCTGTGCTTTGATCTTTCAGTCAGTCAATCAGGACAAAGCATTTTATATGTATAGATTAGTTTGAAGAATATTTTATTGCTTTGTTACCGAACAATAAACATCATAGTTTAATTATGTAAGTAATTTGACGACCCAGTTGGCACAATGGTCACCATGCCGGACTGCCAAACACAGGGTTCGATTCCCACCTCAGACATGTGTTTATGCTTAGATATTTGTATGTATATATTTACAAAAGAAAAGTATAAAAGTAGTATATCCGTTGTCTAGCACCCATATCACAAGTCTAGTTACTTAGCTTGGGGCTGGATGGCGATGTGTAGAATGTCCTGCAATATTTATTTATTCGCGCATTTAAAGTCAAACAACAAACCGTTTGACCAATCTCACACGCTGGTAAATGATGATGCGGTCTAAGATGTAACACGCAAGATACTCTATACGCTTGTGACTCAAAAACCCCCAAAAATATTATTTCGATTTTTTGGAGGAAATCGAATTTTCTTAATCATGCCAAAATAACTGTAAAGAGCTCAAAATTGTATAGAAAATTTGGAGAATAATGATACCTCAATTGTTAAGTTTTTAGGTTAGGTGGAAACAGACAGATGAACGTACGGTCGGCTGCATAATTGCAGACCCACCGTAGAGCTCTAAAACGGCTGTTATAAGAATGTTTTCAACACAAGCAAGATTCTAGACACCTGCTTTAGTTGAAGTTTAAAGTCTTCAATTAATCAAACAAAAATTATTACAATAAAAACATTCCATAATAGTAATTTTGGAACTCTACCGAGGGCTGCAATTATAAATAAATAAATATTGCAAGACATTCCACACATCGCCATCTAGCCCCAAGTTATGTAACTAGACTTGTGTTATGGGTGCTAGATAACGGATATACTACTTATATACTTTTATTTATAGAACTAAAGATAACGGGCATTTATCGTTTGGCTCGACCACTACCTACCTCCTTATAGAGTATACATCCGGTACAGTTCCCACATGTGGGGCAAAGAATACATTAAATGTAAGACATTATATTAATAACGATAAATATGTCGACGCATCTGTTACTATGTATGTGAGGTCGACGGCCTTGTCTGCTTCCAAATTGTTCGTCAAATGTTAGAATTTGAATGTTAGAAGATTTTGGATACGGAACTGATGCCCGAATACTCAAACGAATCTCAAATGTCTAGGGGTCCCCTAAATATTAAGACGCTCCTATCCTATTGAAGCATACACATGAAAGGAAAGGGTACCGGGGCCTCTCTCCATACAAACGTAGTCGACTGTTTTCTCCCTGGATAATGAATGACACTAGAGCAAATATTTTTGTTGCATAAAACTTATAACAGCCATGACCATGTGTTTTTTTTTCTTTTTTAAATTTTAATTTCTATGATAATTAGAAAATGAAAAACACCAAAACATAGGGTCATAGTCATGGCAGTTATAGGTTTTATGGCACAAAATTATTTGTACTAGTGTCATTATCCAGGGAGGAAACAGTCGACTACGTTTGTATGGAAAGAGCGCCGGTTCTCTTTCACCTTAAATGTCAATTTAATCGCCATTTAAGCCCTTCAGTATTTGGCCGTGAATCTTGTAATCTACAAGTATAAATATAAAATTAAAAATCCTAACTTACTGATGTATTCAATGTACATCTCAATTCATGCTATTTGGCATATAGATAACAACTGAGAGAAGAGAAGAGACTCATGTAACCAGAAGAGTGAGTATGAATGTAGAGGGATGGAGAGGAAGAGGACGACCTAAGAAAATATGGATGGACTGCGTGAGACAAGACATGAGAGAGATGAATGTTAAAGATGAGATGACAACTAATAGGAGTGAATGGAAGAATAAGACATACTTCGCCGACCACAAATAAATTGGGATAGGGGTAGGAAGATGATGATAATAACTGTAGGATGCGCTGATGAAGTCGCGAGCAAAAGCTAGTTTGTAAACAGGATGAATTTTTTCAGGGTTATTCAACTGCTTAACTGTCTAGCTATCACGGTTTTTGAGATACAGCCTGGTGTTAGACAGACAGACGGACAGTGGAGTCTTAGTAAAAGGGACTGAGTTTTTCCAAGGTTTTTCCTAAAATAAAAGAGATTGCGAAAAGTGCTGAAAGGAGTTGCATGCCCGATTTTGATAAAAACTAAAACTTAGTAGATTTTTGGAAAAGTCTTAACCCTAGTCAGGAATCGATCCTGCTAAATAAAAAAAATACCTATAAAAAAAATTGATCGATAAGGATCAAATAAAACATATTTTGGGACTTCATGTAACTTTCCGCGATAGAGATTTATCTTATCCCTTTTTTAGGGTTCCGTAATCCAAACAAGGAACACTTATAGTTTCGCCATGCCCGTCCGTTCGCGGCTTAGCTCAAAGACTATTAGTGCTAGAAAGCTGTAATTTTGTATGTTTCAAATAGTCAGTAAATAGTTTACATATTTACCCTGAACTTAATCCAACCGGCCAATTTGCAAAACTGATTCATGGTTTACGCTGAATCGGAGTTTTAGATACAATTAACAGCAATTAGGTACATGATTAATTGTTCTTGAGAACTGCCATATCCATTGTATGATCTCATTATAGATCCGTGGTACAAATATTTAATTGAACTATTCTCGTTGAGGCCCTAGTCTATTTGATGGGTGTAAGACGAAGAAATAAAATATATTAACTAGAATAGAGGAAACATTTCTTAGTAAAAAAGTGGTTAATTTCAGTGGGCTATATGAAAATATTTTTTAAGAAAAAAGGCGTCTTCAAAAATTAAATTCAACCATGATGGTACTTGACTAATTGGTAAGCGCACTTGAACGGTATTTAAGGGATGCAAGTTCGAGTCTCGTCTCAGTTGCAATTTTTGAAGAAGCATTTTAATTAAAAAAAAATCTGGTAGTCCAGTGCAGGAGATGCACTTAAAAAAAATTGCTTAAAAAAAAAGCTAATCGCTTAAATACGCAAGTTACGTAAGTTACTATTGTAAAAAATGGGTTGTTTGTAAAATTGGTTTATGGCCGATAATTTTACGTGATAACGTCATAAGAGAACATCGTTTCTATGGTTACCATTTTGTCAAAAAAACTCACGTTCCCGTTACAATGACGTACCACTTTTTTTGTGAATGCCGGTGTTCATCGATTTCTAAGATAAATACATAATAATAGGTCAGCGTTTGACCACTACCACACTTGCCCGATACTTTTTTTTCTTTTTCTTACTTCATCACCAGGAAAAGGTTGAGATGTTCTTTCTGGTACGTTGTAAAATTATATCTCTTTAATTTTACAACGTTCTCTCTAACAAATCGTTTACTGCTTGTAAACATTGGAACCGATTCCATTGAGAATTTGTTCGGAGAAGTTACAACTTGTTGAAATGGAAACGATGAGGGTGAGGCCTTTATCTGTGACTTGGGATCATTAGTATTGATTCAATCTATTTCAATGCCTCTCTAGTAATAGGTACATATTATTAATGAATGAATAAGTTTATTTCAGTCTAACATACTCATATCATTAAATACAAATAAATATAACATAACAAATACGAATTCAAACAATTAAAGTTACCAGTACCTATAAAAAGCAATAAAAACTTGCAACGCATACTATAATCCTATCCTATCCTGCTAATATTATAAATGTGAAAGTTTGTGTGTGTGTGTTTGTTACTCCTTCACGCTGAACCGATTGCGGTGAAACTTGGTATGTAGATAGATAGAGACCTGGAATAACACATAGGCTATTTTTCATCCCGATTTTCCCACGGGATCGGGACTTACGCGAGTAAAACCGCGGAGCGCAGCTAGTATGTTTATATAGGTAGGGTTCGTTACCCAACGGTTAGATCCGTGACTCTTTTACTAAGACTCCACCACTGTCCATCTGTCTGTCTGTCATCAGGCTGTATCTCATGTACATAAAATTTTCATAGATGTATTTCTATTGCTATAACGACTAAAAATATAATAAATGGCACAGAACCCTTTGTGGTTGAGTCTGACTCGCACTTGGCCCGTTTTTATTTAGATACTAGCTGCGCCCCGCGGTTTCACCCACATAAGTCCCGATCCCGTGGGAATATCGGGATAAAAAGTAGCCTATGTGTTTATCCAGGTCTCCAGCGAACTCTGATATACAGAGTTCGGTCTCCAGCTATATAGCAATCGGTTCAGTAGTTTTTGCGTGACAAACATACATACACACACAGGATTCCCACGGGATCTTACGCTGGTGAACCCGCGGGGTGCTACTACGCAACTAGTAAATACATTAAATAGATAGAGTAACATTGTGTTATATTTATCTTTCATCAAGGCTGATTGATTTTCATCAGTTTGTTATATAAATAATGACCGGTTACGTCAATCATCCAGCTTCTCGTGAGCTTCTCAGTTCGTTTTAATACTTACCACTTGATATGGTACTTGGTTCCCCATGTGAGTTTACGCAAAGTCCATTAGAAAACGATCTTGGTACTAGGTATCTTCTAGGAAAGCGTGCTACATCTTAGACCTCATCGTCACTAACCTCCTTACACCCTATTTTTATTTAAATACTTTTTTGTTTTTCTTTCTACTGTATTCTCTGAATTTTCTGTCATTCTATCTTAGACTTTTTGTACCTTGTTTTTTAAATTATGGCTTCGCACGGCTTGTGCATTTAGCCAGTGTCAAGTTATATTTTGCATCAAATTATGACCCGATTTTTCATAAATCGGGCCTAAAGTGTTTCAAAACAGTCAAAGTCGTCATAGTCCGTCAAGTCAGGGGCAATAGTAAAGCGGTGGCAAGTTTACCATAACCGTAATAGGAGATTTGGAGGCAACGAGAAAACTTCATGTTTGACACTGATTTTTACTTTCACTACACTTGTGCACTTTCACAGAACTAAATTGAATAACATTCCACCAGAATTATACAATTCAACTCGGGTTACAACTAAGTTTCATGAAAATAAAACTGCAGCACGGCATGTTGTTAACTCGTTCCCGCCAAAACTCTTTTTGTACCTTGTATTCTTTTAAATTCCTGTCTTTTTATTTTATTCTTTTGTTTCTTATTTTTATACATGTCAGTGTTCTAATTTTTTGTTTTGTCAATAACTCTCTACTGTTCTATATATGATTTGTCGTGTGGTTGTCCAAATAAATATTTTTCTATTCTATTCTACTAAGCATCGTGTGAAATAGTGGTCAAACCCTGACCTATTGTACTCACTCACTCATTTTCTTCTTCCGTAACTAGTTTTTCCGCGAAGCAAATTTTCTCTGCCAAGCGGACTTGTCCGTGTTCCGATACTAAAGCCGGTGCAGCCACAAAAGGAGGTCAGGTCGGAATTGTATTTCTTCCATCATCATCATCCGAGCGATGTTCCCGGTTGCATCCCTCTCGGGAGCCCGGGGTCCGCTAAGAAAGTCCAGAAAAGTATTTCTTCCACTGCCATCTTTCTACCTTCACTCTCGTCCCTCGAAGGCCCCCGTTTCTTTGGGGGTTTTTGAGTAATGAGCATAGGTATCTTCTAGGGGCGCGTGCTACATCTTAGACCGCATCGTCACTTACCATCGAGTGGGAAAGTGGTCAAATGCTGACCTATCTATACTAATACTAGCGACCCGCCCCGGCTTCGCACGGCTATATTATGCATGTATTATACATTTCTACCTTTAAAAAAAAAAAACCTTCATACAAACTTCCACCCCCCATTTGCCCCCCTTAGGGGTTGAATTTCGCAAAATCCCGTCTTAGTGAGCACCTACGTCATAAAAGGAACCCCCATGCAAAATTTGAGACTCCTAGCACTTGTAGTTTCTGAGATTTCGTGATGAGTGAATGAGTCGGTGATTTTCCCTTTTATATATATATAGATTACAAGTAGCAAAGTTTTTTTTTGATTTTTGTTTAATAGGTTCCGAAACTACTGGGCCGATTTTGATGAAACCTGGTATGAGGATACACTGATTCATTGGAAATAATATAGGCTACTTTTTATCCCGATATTCCCATGGGATCGGGAATTACGCGGGTAAAACCGCGGAACGCTGCTAGTTATAAAAAAACCGGGTTTAGAAGGTAAGGAGAAAATTTTAAGCACTTGTATATAATTCCTTTTTACGAATGAGTGTAATAAAATTTTACAACCATTCGGTATCCTAAAGCAATCAAGTTCCAGCAATAATCGTGCCTTGTTTAGTTTGAAATATTTTAATAGTGTTTGCGGTTACTGAATGGACTCATTAAGGGCAGGTGCTAATAAAGCTACCAAAATCGACCTTTGTTTTAAGCAACTCTAAGTAATCAAATACTTTTTTTTTGTTATTTGGATATAAATGGATATTGTAGTTTAATAACCATATTTTTGTTTATTGTGGTTGAAAACATGATATGAACAACTTCGTTCGATAAGAAAAATGTTAGAAAACAGAGAATTATTAGATCGTTTATCAGGTTTTATTCAAAAATAGTTAACGTTTGTTTCCAAAAAATGAATCAAATGATAGGTTTTGACCTCAAGGAACTATATTTGTGGATAATAATGCTAAAATGTTTTGCATATCGATCAAATATAACAGTTAGCACGCAGCACGCTACGTCTTTGAGAGCGCGGGCTAAGGTAATATGAGTACCTACACACGGTACTGGAAGAGGGTCTTAACTAGATATTTGTTAGCGTTTATGATAAGCTGTGATATTACTATCATCTTAAAGAAAGTTAGGACCACTTTCAGGAAAATTTCAAAAACTCATTGTTCATTCTTGAAACTATTTTAGCTTTCCGTCAAAAATGATGATGAATGATGATGTTTACAGACTAAATCCGGTTTTAATATAAATCGTGATTTTAGATAGATAGATAGATATATCTTTATTTGGCCAACTAAAACTTAGATACAACTTAATTTGGATATGAGTAAAAATAACAGACTTAATTAAATATTATAAGCTATGTTATTTATAACACAGTAACAGTAATTTTGCAATTTTGTTGCAAGAAGCCCTTCTTCGTCACAAAATTTGGCGACGTATATGACCTTATCCGACGCTCTGTCAGGTCCTCCGCTGAACAAGTTGTCGGGCACACGGAGCAGGTCATTAGGTGCTCCAAGGTCCAAAGTGATGCTTTGTAAGTCGTTCAGATTTTGCATGGCACAGCTCTTTAGTGACAGCTATATCTCCAACTAGCAGCGCTCCGCGGTTTCACCCGCGTAACCTTCGATCCTCCGAGAATATTGGGATAAAAAATAGCCTATGTTATTCTCAATGAACTAATGTATCCAATATACCAAGTTTCATCAACATCAATCCAGTAGTTTCCGAGCCTATTCAATCCAAAGAAACAAGCAATCAAATCTTTCCTCTTTATAATAGTTCCTGGCGTACTTGTACTTGTATACGGGCTATTATCCGCAATCAGACCTCTTTAGTTGGGTCCCCTTTGCGTGAGGTTCTATTTGTCAGAAGGAGAACCAGCCCAGCTCTTCCATAAATTTTGCCACCAGATGTGGCTTCTCAAAAATTCCTGGAAGGCACTTACCGTCACCTACCGTACTTAGTCTGATCTCCGTTAGCACCTTGCAGTCCAGCAGCACTAGTTCTTGGCGTATCATAGAGTCCACGTAGCCTCTGGCTCCAGTTCCTTGGTCGATGTTCAGCAACGCAGGAAGGTAGTGCGGATTCCGGGGGTAAATACCGCCCTTACAAAACGCATTTGTAAACTTCTAGCTTACAGATCCTACCAATATTATAAATGTTAAAGTTTGTGTGTTAGTATGTGTGTTTGTGTGTGTGTTTATTACTCCTTCACGCAAAACCTATTAGACTTATTGCGATGGAACTCGGTATATAGATAGCTAGAGACCTGGATTTACACTTACTAATACTTTTTTATGCCGCGGGATTTACGCGGGTGAAACCGTGGGGTGCTTAACCTATACTTATATTATAAAGCTGAAGAGTTTGTTTTTGTTTGTTTGAACGCGCTAATCTCAGGAACTACTGGTTCGAAATGAAAAAATATTTTTGTGGTGGATAGTCCATTTATTAAGGAAGGAAGTTACGCAGGTGAAACCGCGAAACGCTGGTAGAAAATGCCATTTTCGGTCTGACATATTTTTTTCTCTTGAACAATATTGGCACTTGGGATGGATGGAGTGACATTTAAAATACAATTTACCTTCCATCATATTGATTCATTCGGTTTATGATAGTCACTCCGGGAAATAGGAAAAGTCGTGTAAGTAATTATTGGTACGACATTGCTTATACCTAGTGAAATGCTATATTTTTAAACACGCACTACCATGTCGTATTATTTACTAGCTGCGCCCTGCGGTTTCACCCGCGTAAGTTCCGATCCCGTGGGAATATCGGGATAAAAAGTAGCCTATATGTTAATCCAGGTCTCTAAGTATACCGAGTTTCAAAGCGATCGGTCCAGTAGTTTTTGCGTGAAGGAGTAACAAACATACATACACACACAAACTTTCACATTTATAATATTAGTAGTATAGGATAGGAAGTAGGATGTACAAATAATTATACATATTATATTGATTTTCTATGTATTTATACAATAAATTCAATAATTATTTTCACCTACGGTGGGTCTGTCATTAACCATGGAGGAAACAGTCGACTACGTTTGTATGGAGAGAGCGCCCGGTACCCTTTCCCCTTAAGGCCAATAATAAAACTCTACAGCGGCACAAACATACATTTTTCTTGTATTTATTACGTGTTGGTATTTCAATTCACGTGGCACTCCGATACGCCAATCGATTGTAACGTACTCCAATAGGTACGTATAGATGTTAATTTTAGAATACCTACTGATTCCAGCTTATTGCGCGTACCTTTAGGATGGGTGAGCGGCTGAGCGTTCCATTAAATATGTAGGGAATTGGGCTGTTCAAATATAGCCAATACTATGACTTTAGGTACGAACTTTGACGACCCAGTTGGCACAATGGTTACCACGCCGGCCTGCCAAACACAGGGTTGCGGGTTCGATTCCCGCCTCAGACAAGTATTTATGCTTAGATATTTGTCTGTGGTCTGGTTGTTTCTATGTATTATAAGTATATATTTAAAAAGAATATTATTCAAGTAGTATATCCGTTGCCTAGCACCCATAACACAAGTCTACTTACTTAACTTGGGGCTAGATGGCGATGTGTGGAATGTCGTGTAATATTTATTTATTTATTTAAGTAGGTACGGTCGGCTGCAAAATTGCAGTCCCACCGTAGAGCTCCAAAACGGCTGTTATAAGAATGTTATCAACACAACCTAGATTCTAGACACCTGCTTTAGTTGAAGTTTAAAGTTTTTAACTCATGAATTTATCAAACAAAAATTATTATAATGAAAACATTTCAATAATAGTAATTTTAGAACTCTACGGTGGGTCTGCAATTATGCAGGCGACCGTACGTTAACAGGTACCTGATTGTCGGGCTATTTCATCAAACTTTTTAAACTCACGCGATTTGAATTCATAGTTATTATTTTCCGGGGTCTTAATCGCCTATTTTTATTTCTCTTCCCTCGACGTTTCGACTATGTTACAATAGTAATGGTCGCGAGGAGACAAAAAAAACGCGATTATGACCCGGGAAAATAATAACTATTTCATACAATACCGAACGTCCAAAGATAAGGGCGTAGTTCGTCATGATTAAATGTCTTAAAGTTTATGGGTTTAAGAGGTTATTGCTTTCTCCATACAAATTTATACCCCAATTTTTTTTCTACGTGTGGTCGCCTAAGGTGAGAAGGAAGCCAACTCCAACTTCACGCAAAAAGGATACCACTAAAGAGCTCTTGTTGCGGAAAACAACTCATATACAAGTATCATTTTATAAATTACAGCAACGCTTCGAAGTTTCACCCGCGAAACCCCGATTCCGTGGAAATATCGGGATAAAAAGTAGCCTATGTTACTCCCAATGAATCAATGTATCCTCATAACAAGTTTCATCAAAATCGGTCCGGTAGTTTCGGAGCCTGTTTGTTACAAACAAAAAAACAAACACGTTAAGCGAACGCTCGGCCGAGCTATATGGTAGACGGAGTGGGGGGGTGTTAGGTTATATTTTCGTTACGGAATTTCTAGATTCGTTCGCCGCGCTCAAAGCCCGCGATAAAAGCTGTGCAATAGCTTAAAATTCTTTCCTCTTTCTAATTTTAGTACCTATAGAGTATAGCTTATTGATAGAAAGTGGTATTTTATTCACGATCTAGTAAGATAGGTGCACATAATTTTATCAAACAACTTTCGGTTTCTTTTACATTTCAAAGTTGCTTTTTTATGAAATGGACTAAAGTTTTACGCTTTATATTCGTGATAAAGGGACGCCCCGCAGTGTTTCTGAACTTTCGTTTTTATGGGCATCCTTGCTTCGTGTGAACTTGTGAAAAGAAATATTTTTAAACTTAAAATATTTAATTAATATTGACGTATACCCTTGACTCTCTACACGGGGCGTAGAAGTCCTCCATGGCGTAAAGCCCGACTAGATTTAATTTAAGGGTTATAGGACCGTGTTTTTTTGCACGGTGCACTTCGACCCCCATACGGTTGCTAATGTGACCTTTCGATAGACGGCATAACGACAAGCAAAAAAATTAATATTGCAGGACATTCAGCACATCGCCATCTAGCCCCAAGCTAAGTAACTAGACTTGTGTTATGGGTGCTAGACAACGGATCTACTACTTATATACTTTTCTTTTGTAAATATATACTTATAATACATAGAAACAACCAGACCACAGACAAATATCTTAGCATAAATACTTGCCTGAGGCGGGAATCGAACCCGCAACCCTGTGTTTGGCAGTCCGGCATGGTGACCATTGTGCCAACTGGGTCGTCACAAAATAATGCATTCACGCCAAACCTCTAAAGTGTCTCAGAATATTCAAAGAAACGCATGGTGACCTTGTATTTTCATAATTGTGCGGTGCAGTTATCTGAGACTCTTTAGAGGTTTGGTGTAAAGGCATTATTTGTTCGCTGCAATACGCTTCTTCGAATGGTACAGGTCTCAAAGTGTACCGCGACCTTTTAAGTTCCTATACCTGTTGTGTCCAAAGGCCTTTATTTTTAACCGACTTCAAAAAAAGAGGGATGTCCTCAATTTAACTGTATAATATTTTTTATGGCTATTGCGGGTATTGATAATTCTTTTTACGGAATTTGGTAAGGATCTGACGAGGATCTTCGGAGTAATGAACTTCAACAGTACCTACACGCTAGTTCGAAATATTTCAATATCCTACTAATATTATAAATGTGAAAGTTTGTGTGTGTGTGAGTGTGTGTGTATGTTTGTTACTCCTTCACGCAAAAACTACTAGACCGATTACGATGAAACTCGGTATCTAGTAATAATAAATACTAAGAAATTTCTTAGTTGAGATTGCTTATAGAATAGCAAGGATGCTATTAAAATCTGGATCATAAAGCCACAATAATGAATAATCTGTAGACCTTAACATAATTTGATCAATGTTGTTCTGCTCACAATAAAATAAATACTGTACTATTCTAAACCGAACCTTATATTAGTCTTTTTAAGGCTGATTTTGAAGTACTTCACTTGCATAGTCTGGTAAGCTCATCATTGCTCTGCAATTATATCAGTTCCGCGTCGCCGGCGGATGTTGGCTCGACGGCTTTTCCAGACCAGACTTGTAGCTAGATAGCTTGTAAGGTTTTCATATTATACTACCAGCGTTCCGCGGTTTCACCCACCTAACTCCTAATCCCGTGGGAATATCGAGATAAAAGTAGCCTATTAACACTCCTAATGAATCAATGTATCCTCATACCAAGTTTCATCAAAATCGGTCAAGTAGTTTCGGAGCCTATTCAATACAAACAAATAATCTTTCTGCACCTAGCCGTGGTGATAATTTCACCGGTGTAAGTCCCGATCCCGTGGTGATATCAAGATAAAGAGTAGCCTAAGTATTTATTCAGGTCTTCAGCTATCTACATACCGAGTTTCAATGCAATTGGTTTAATAGGTTTTGCGTGAAGGAGTAACGAACATACTAACTAAAACACAAACTATCACATCAGGATTTTTATGCTTATTATATGACTAGCTGCGCCCTCCGGTTTCACCCGCGGATGTAGTTCAAGTCACCGGCTACTTGAAATCAGTCCAGTAGTTTTTCGTGAAGGTGTTAATATGCATTCAGTAAATCAGTAATCCTAAAGCTCTTAGGACATCTAGGAATTTATTTCCTTTTACCACTGGTTTCACTTGCCTGTATCCTTACACTAAAGACATATCGGTACAGGTATTTACAAGGTATAAGCGTGCGAGAAGTAACTCTTCTCGATAAATACCTCCTAACCTTAACCATCACATATCTGTCAAATATTCACCGAATAACCGGCCAATAAAATAAAATTCCGGCCGTGTCCTATTTCTAACGGTATTCAAACCCTCGGAATGATTGCGAAAATTTCCCATTTCCACTTTAATATCGCGTCAATTTCGCGGGTAAAACCTTTCGACTCGTCTCTCGTTTCAATATTGGATATCTTTTGTTTCATTTTCATCCCTACATTACTATATGTGATAGTAACTCTGTGTGTCTGTTACGTTTTCGCGCTTAAACCACTAAACTAATTTTGATGAATTTTGGTATAGAGGGTTAGGTTTTGGTGGACTTAAATACAAAAAACTTTTACAAAAGCGTGCTAAATCTTACCCCGCATCGTCACCTACCATCAGGCAGTTGTGATAGTGGTCAAACGCTCTGACCTATTATATGTAAAAAAGGTTTTCCCCCGTGAGGGTAGAAAACGTATATTTAGGTTCCAGCTGAAGCTAGCGCGATCAACAGGTTCGCTAGGAAGTAACGGCTTACCCTCGTGTGGTGGGCTGCCCAGCAGTAAACCAAGTTTGCCACTCGTAAAATCCAAGAGGTTATCTCAAAATAAACTAGATCAAGCGAAGGCTGGGACAGCTGAAAATGCTGTATTTTATTCTGCGAGTCCAACTGCGGGCCGCAGTTAGCTATAAATAATAAGGGTTGTAATATAATGTAATGGATGAAATTGGTTACCTTTATTAATATTAGTATTATGTGTTTACAGGACGAGGAGTCCCTGGAGTCAACGAGGCCCGTTCCCAACATCACCCACCACAGTATCATGTACGCGCCAAAGTGCTTGGTTATCGTCTCACGGCAAGACTACATAGATACCTTCAGAGTAAGCATGTTTTATCTATCATCATTATCCGAGCGATGTTTCCGGTTGCATCCATCTCCGGAGCCTGGGGTCCGCTTTCCTGCTTTTACGCCTCCACTTCGCACGCTCTTCGCCATCCTGTTTGGTTAGGCCATTTGCACGTATATCACTTACGACGTCAAGCCAGCACGTCTTGTTTCCACTTAATCTGCCATGACCTAGCGGAGGCGCCATGCCAAGACATTTGTTCCCCACGTAACTAGCCGGTTTTCGCAAGACGTGACCGTACCAGCGTAGACGACATTCTTGCAATTTCTGCAATGTCTCGGACATGAAGGCCGCCCCGGATGCGAGAGTTCCTGACGCGATCTTTTCGCGTCACTCCCCGTATACATTCCCGTATACATCTTCATCTCCGTGACACACAGCTCGAAGCATGTTTTATCTATATAAGACTTTAATGTATGATGACATAATGGCTTTACTGTAAGTCCTTAACTGTCAAAACCTAGCAGCAAAAAACCAGTCTTGCTTGCAACAGTGCAGAAATATCGAGATCTACAAAATACAAATAAGATGACTTGGTATTTATTCGTGTTTATTTTTCATTTATATTACTTTAGTATCTATGTCCAAAAAATTCTATCATAATACGCTGCTGTATGTTTATGGACCTCTATACATTTCTTGTTTTAAGATCCAATCGCTTAGGCTGTGCGTTGTTTTACGAGAATCTAAATGAATATCTTGATACTTTAATCTTATTATTTTAATGTAATTCTATGTGATCTGTAAGTTGTTGTCAAAGGTTTCTTTAAAGCTTATGTCCTCAAGAATAGTACGAAAGAATTGCGAAATAAACCAAAGTAACGCAAGTTCCTATTCCAATTTCCAGAACTGCCTAGGGATAATCTACACAGTATGGGTAGAGAACCTGGGCGTGCCACTGGAGACGCTGGTGGGTAACCTGGTTGGCGGTATCCTGGTTCCACCTGCCGGCGGGCCCATGGTGCGGTTCAGCATAGGAGCTGGGGATCGGCAGGCGTTGCAGCCACCGGCAGCACCGCCTTTACCGTTGACGCATACATCTGTTCATATGCTGTTGAGGTTGCTTGGTAAGTTGCCTTGAGAAAGCTTAATCCAATGCCTTTTGGGTGCTATGTTTGTCTGACTATAGCGTATTATAGCTCCAAGATGAACTGATTTGAGTAAATGTTTTATAAAAATTGGTATGTTAATTTGAAAAATATCTTTTTAAATTATCTTTTTGTTTGGTCATGGTCGTGAATTCAATTTCAAAAACTTTACTCAGAGTAGGTACCTTTTAAAAATCATGCTCCTAACTGATCCCTGCAGTTTAACCTTTATTAATCCAGGTTCAGCAGGATAATAATAACTGACGACCCTGTTGGCGCACCATGGCAGTCACCATGCCGGGCTGCCAATCACAGGGTTGTGGGTTCGATTCCCGCCGCAGACAAGTATTTATGCTTAGATATTTGTCTGTGGTCTGGTTGTTTCTATGTATTAAAAGTATATATTTACAAAAGAAAAGTATAAGTATAAGTAGTATATCCGTTGTCTAGCACCTATACTACAAGTCTAGTTACTTAGCTTATGGCTAGATGGAGATGTGTGGAATGTCCTGCAATATTTATTTATTAGATAAAATTATTTTATTTAATAAAATGTCACACTTAAATAATTACATTACAAATTGTGTCACCCGCTAGTCAAATAACCAGCCCCTTATCGTTCCCGACGCAAAGGTTTCCACAATGCTAGAAGCATTACCACGCTGAATGGATCACCATTATAAACCATCAGCCATCAGGCTAACCTCTCCGCCAGAAACGAGCCGCAGCGGGAGTCAACATTCCCTCTAATATTATCGCCCAACTCTTTAACTAACTTTTTGGCGTCGTCTCCCCAGCACCCCAAGGTCTCCACAGCGACAGGCAAAAAATTATAATTATTTAACTGAGAAATCCCTTGACTTTTAATGTATCTCTATGCAAAAAAATTGTCTGTCGTTGGCTCTTACTCATTTCTCAACTCATCGTTTCCAGGTATCCACAATTCAGTAACCCTATGGTGCGCAGTGATGTCTGAACACAAGGTCCTGCTTGTGTCTCTGGCTGCAGCGCGCCTAGCTGCCGCATGTCGTGCGCTTGCCGCTCTAATGTTCCCGTTTAGATACGCCCACGTATACATACCGTTGTTGCCGGCGGGGTTGGCTGAGGTCCTGGCTACACCGACGCCGTTCCTCATTGGAGTACATTCCAATTTGAAGGAGGAGGTTTCTGAATTGGTAAGTTTGATAAGATGCTGTATGACTTTGCATTACTGTTGCCAAGTTTATTTGACGGATATCTTCTGGAACAGTAAGAAATCTTTTTCATCTTAACGATGGCATAAGAGCAAGAGTTGAGAACTTTTTCTTAGTGAAGAACAGTTTTGACTTAGTGGCAGGTACCAAGACTTTTATTCCGAAGGTTCACGAACCTTCGGAATAAAAGTCTTGGTACCGGAATTCGGACCCACGGGTCCGAATTCCGGCAGACCGTGTACCAATGAATTTTGCTATATGAAAAATGTATGTGCGCTGTTGACATAGCTCATACAGTGAAGAAAAACATCGTGATAAAACCAACGACGATTGTCTCCAAACTTCTTGGGGAGTTCTTTCCTCTGGACATTGATGACTAAGCTTAAAAGGTTTGGCATTGGGCTGGGCAAGCCTTCCCCATCCATATCTAAGACAATGCAGGAGCATGGATTTAAGTTACTTGCGGTGTTTAAATTACCCAGATTAGATGTTAAAGGCCAATATATTATTATAATATTTTCCAGCTGGACGTAATAGTAGCAGACTTAGATGTGGGTTCACTACACATACCCCCCGGAGTCAACATTCCCCGTCCCGAAGGCAAGCTGCATTCATCACTCCAAGAGGCTCTGGCGTTGGTTCTGCAGCCGGAACTGCGATCAGGTGACTCCGCCTTCGCGCCGCCTCCGCCGAACGCCTCCCCCCCACACATGTTGGATAAGGAGATCAGGGCTGTTTTTATGAGGACTTTAGCAAAACTGTTGCAGGGTTACAGGTATTACTTGTATTTGTTTGTTTAATTTTAGTTACACCGAATTTTTGGGAATAATCCTTTTAACCCGATATTCGAATAGTGAAATCGCGGGGCGCTGCTAGTTAAAGTGATCGGTTCCTTTGAAGAAACTACTGCCTAAGTTGCCTGTAAGGGCTTTCAGCGAATTGGCCGCCTCTTAAGTTAGATTTTTTTATTATGTGTTTCATTTATCTTTGTGTGTGCAGTAAAGCATTCTTTCTATCTATCTGCTGAGACTGTACGTAACCCCCGATTAAAAAAACAGAGGTGTTATAAGTCTGACGTGTGTATTTGGGTGTCGCAGCCACTGAACGTATACTCTCATTATGATTTAGTTTTTTTAAAGGTGACTTATGTTTCTGAACGTCCAATAACAAAATATGATCTAACAAGAAAATGCATGGTCGGCCTTTTCACTAATTAATGATTACCTTTATTAAGTATTCCAATATCCTTACTTAGTGGTCACGCGTGCATAATACGTTGGATTATGAGCCTAAAAACCGTTTAATAAGACACACTTTATGAGCAACTGTGATGAAAAATATGTTTTATATATTTCAGACACTGCCTGACAATAATCCGGATACACCCGTCACCGGTCCTAACCTTCCACAAGTCCGGCTTCATGGGTCTACGAGGGTTGTCACAATGTCCATTTACGAATCGATTGCTCGATTCTATGTTCTTCAATGGGCTGGTAGCTGAGAGAGGTCCGCCGTGGAGGGCAACCGATATATGGGACGAGCTTGTACAGTAAGTATACGTTTTCTGATTTAATTACCTTTTCCTAATTTTATTACCTTTACTCATTTTATTATTACTTCGCTGGCTCAGTTATCTAAAGTGAATCTTGACTTCCAAAACGAGAGATTTATTATTTTTAGATTTCCTTTTTACCCTTCCTTCCTTAACTTTATTCATTTTATTACCCTTCCTCATTTTATTATTATTATTTTTTTATTACTTCTTTTAAACAACTAATTAATAAATAACATAATATTTAGGTTAAAATAAAACTACTGATGAAAATAATTTAAAAAATAAATAAATCATATAAATAAATAAAATAAATCATTAACTAATCATAAAAATAAATAAAATAAATCATTAACTAGTAAAAAGGTATCCAATTTATTTGAGTCACCCTGTATGTGTGAGGTGCTGTCTTCGCTCGGTTGCAATCAAACCGGTATGGCAAGATGCGCGCTCACGCACACATAAGTGTATGAAGCTTTGCGATCGGTGTGTACTTCCTACCTACTTAACCTTCCTATTGGACTGTCCGAAACGACATATTTGTTATATATGGATTTTATTTTTACTCTTCTTTATTTTATAACTTTTCCTAATTTCATTACTCTTTCTCATTTCATTTCCCTTTATTGTTTTATTACCTTCCTTCATTTTATTACCCAAACTAATTTTATTACCCTTACTCATATCATTACCTTTCTAATTCAAGGAACTTACCCGAACAACTCCGGCTAGAATCCCTAAACCCGGAACTGGAGCTCCAGCACATTCAGGAGTTGGCGATGCAGTTACACCTCAATGAGAATCCTAACCCCCAGGTACTCACTATACAGGTACGGTGTTCGACGTCGTTGTACGTGTGTGGCCAGCTTTATATTATGGTAACATATTAGTGTTGTAACTGTGTGTGTGTGTGTGTGTGTGTAGTGTTGCCGAAATTGATACTATCGATAGCATGGCGCGTAGTAATACTATAAAATGCAATACTTTCGATAGTTTCGAAAGTATTTTACATTTAAAGTAATCAAACTATCGAGAGTATTAATGTTATCGCTAGTATGGCACGTAATAATACTATCGATATAATACAATACTTTCAATAGTTTCGAAAGTATTTTACATTAAAAGTAATCGAACTATCGATACTATCGATAGTATTGATGTTATCGATAGCATGGCACATAGTAATACTATCGATAGCATGGCACGTAGTAATACCTACTATCGAAATAATACAATACTTTCAATAGTTTCGAAAGTATTTTACATTAAAAGTAATCGAACTGTCGATATTATCGATAGTATTGATGTTATCGATAGCATGGCACGTAGTAATACTATCGATATAATACAATACTATCGATAGCATGACACGTAATATACCTACTATCGATATAATGCAATACCATCAATAGTTTCGATAGTATCATACATTGAAAGTAATCAAATTATCGATTATGTTGATACTATCGGTAGCATTGTGCGTAGTAATACTATCAATATTAGTTTCTATAGTTTATACACTAACTTTAGTGTATAAACTATAGAAACTAATATTGATAATCGAACTATCGATTGTTTCGATACTATAGATAATATTACATGATAACTATCTATTCTATAAATAGTATCGATACTATGTATCGATTGCTCCGTTATATCAATTTCTGCATATATTACAGAATAATTATTACTATCGGTAGTATGAAATTATTACTATTGATAGCATCGATACTATAGATTGCTCTGTACTATCAATTTCTGCCTATTATACAGAATAATCGATACTATCAATACTATCGATGGTATATTTGTTTGTTTGTCTCCTTATTATTGTAGGCTTTATAACTGATTGTAATGCTTAGTATAGATATTTGTGATTGAGTATTTTGTCCGCTTTCTAAGAATAATAAGACCACTTTTATTTAGACGAAAAAAAAAACACAGAACTAATCTTTTTTAAAAAAATGGCATTTCTTTGCTGTAAGAGGCCTTCAAACACATTGATAGCTAACATTTGTGTTCTAATAATACCAATTAATAATTGCTTTTTGATGTAAAAATGTAATAAGTTAAGTCATGGGGCTATGGAGCCCCGGGCTTTTGGAAGGCGTGTGTGGAGCCGAAGGCAACATGTAGTGGCCCTTTACAATAACAACGTTTAATTGCAAAGTATGATGTGGACAAGTAACTAAACAAACCGAACAGACAAACTCCGGTTTGGATAGAACTATTAATAAGTTACAGGAGAAAACTACTTGGACTGTGTACTGTGTTGGGATGATGGTGGGGAAATTATAATTATTTATTTATTATTATTGTAAAATGTATTTTTATTATATGTAATACTTATGTATGTTAGAGCAGTGATGGCTTAGTGGTAGATACCTCGACTTTCATTCTGAAGGTCGTGGGTTGAATCCCGGCCGGCCGTGCAATGGATTTTTCTTAAGAAAAATTTATGTGCGCTAATTGCCATTGCTCTTACGGTGAAGGAAAACATCGTGATGAAACCCGCGGCTTAGTTGGCTCCAGAAGTATTGACAAGTTCTCTCCTCTGGACATGGTCGACTAAGCTGAGAGGGTAGTAGGTGCTGGGCAAGCCTACTCCATCCTCACGCAAAAAGGATCCAATTAAAAAGGGCCCAATGGCGGAAAACAGCCTGAATACAAGTACAAGTACTTATGTATGTTGTTCGGTGTGTAAATTGTTTTCTTTTTTCTAAAATACTCTTCAGTCAAGAAATACAGACTCAGTCAACTTATTCTATAGCTTCAATGATATAAATGTTCCAGCCGTTTCAACAAAGGATCCTGCGTCCCCCCGAAGGCGCATCATCTAGGATTCATCAACCCCCTCTCCCCACGCTGGATGCTGCGAGGGTATCGGAGATCATAGCAGAGGTCGCGGCACGAGCACCCACCAACCCAAAGTAAGTTGGCACATATATATATCTCCCACATTGGCAACTGAGATTCACAACTAGTTGCCAAAGAAGAACTAACATTCTTGCTACTCAACCAATTGTCAAAGACGATAGATTTCTCTTTTTTCTCAACTGTTATGTTCAGTCAGTTAACAGAAGCTAAACCTTATATAAGCTCTTTGAAATCCTTATTATGAGCAGTTTATTTTGATACCATATTGCAGAAAAAGAAAATAAAAAAATCACCTTAAATTATAACATCTACCACTTTATTAAAAAAAGTATTATGGCACCTATCTAAGAACACTTGACCTAATGGGACGAATCTAATGATACCTTAATTTAAAAATCCATCGTGTGGTTCAGAAGATATGAGGGGATAAAGAATATTACAAACATACATACAAGATAGGCGCGAAATCATAACCCTTTCCTTGCAGTCGGGTATTTTTTTGACGACCCAGTTGGCACAAAGGTCACCATGTCGGACTGCCAAACACAGGGTTGCGGGTTCGATTCCCGCCTCAAACAAGTATTTATGCTTAGATATTTGTTTGTGGTCTGGTTGTTTCTATGTATTATAAGTATATATTTACAAAAGAAAAGTATTTAAGTAGTATATCCGTTGTCTAGCACCCATAACACAAGTCTAGTTACTTAACTTGGGGCTAGATAGCGATGTGTGGAATGTCCTGTAATATTTATTTATTTATTTATTTATAAAGAGTGGTGGCGCCATCTAGATGTTGATCCTGAGTATTAATCTATCTGGTATTAATGAATAGAATACGAGATAATACTCAGTCTAGGATTCAAAATATCATCATCATCATATCAGCTACAGGACGTCCACTGCTGAACATAGGCCTCCCCCAAAGACTTCCAGAGCGATCGGTCGCATGCTCTCTGCGTCCAACGACTTCCCGCGACCTTAATTAAGTCGTCCGTCCATCTATTCGGTGGCCGTCCCGCGCTGCGCTTTCCGGTACGTGGTCTCCAATCTAAGACTTTTCGGCCCAAAATTCAAAATATGCTACTATAAAAATTGATTTTAATTTTAATGTTTTAAACATTAAATAAGAAATGTATGATATGGCAATTTATGTAACTATTCTATGGAAATAAACTATTATTATTATTAATAGATTTTGCTAAAAATTTGTCGTATGTTTCAGATTAACAGCACTGCGGCCTCCCCAGCCTCGTATAGTGCCGCCCGCGGCTCCACCTGCCGGCGCACCGGAATACGGACAGTTATTGCTTACTAACTCTGCTAGAAGATTAGAGGTATGACAAATAAATTGATTTTACAACTTAAATAACAAGCAAACTATCATCTACAGGGTTATTGGTAATTATACTAGCAAGCCGTTGAAGGCTACTTCTGTGCACCTTAACGATCGGCGGTGGACGCGTTCCGAAGGCACACATCCTAACTTAGTTTTTAAGACGTTTCTATGTGGTCTTTGTACAAATGTATTAAGCATACAAAGGAATAAAAATTTTGTACTTTGACTTTGATCAACTTTGTTCTACGACTTTTTTCAGAACCTAATACATATCCGAAAAGTATTTAAGTGTTTCTAGTACTGCCTGGTTATGTTATATGTCTATGCGGCAAAGAGAGCGCAAGGCGCGGGCGCTTTACCGTACGTACTATGATTGATTCTGTGGCCTATGTCGAGTTGAGTATTTTTTTGAATTGATGGATTTAATTTATTATTTTTGTTTGTATGAAACTTTTGATAATTAATTTCACAGAATCAATCGTAGTACGTATGAAAGCGCGGGATGTCTCTGTGCCGCATAGACATACTACTGCCCATTTGCATCACTGCGGCACACTGCTCACCACGTATTCCATATTTTACATCAGCTTTTTTGTTTTCATTTAGTTAATTGTTTTCTTTCTTTAGTTAGTTGTTTTTTTTCTTTCCATTTATTTAGTGGCTTTTGTTTTTTACTAAATAATTAATTAGTTTTAACGATTGTTTTATTTATGTGCCTTTGTGTGATGCAACAAATGATTTATCTATCTATCTATCTACATAGAAAATAGCCAGACAGTACTAGAAACGAAAAAAATATTTTTGGGATATATATTAGGTTCTGACAAAACTTGTAGAACAAAAGTTAATCGTTAAGGTGCACAGAAGTAGCCCTCAACGGCTTGCTAGTATAGTTACCAATAACACTGTATATTTATTTGTCTGTTAGGTATTAAGGTCGTGCATAGCGGCAATATTCGAGTGTCGTTACGCGGACGCGCGTAAGTCCCTCCCGGGCGTGGTGCGCGCGCTGCGTGCGGCGGCTGCGCGTGCGGCGCTCGTGCGCGACCTGCAAGCCAGGCTGCCAACCAACAAACACTTGTTGCACCATCCACAGTTCGATCTTGTTGTCAGGTACATACTTATATATATTTATCTGACTAGCTGCACCCCGCAGGCTTACTCGCGTTAGTGGCTCTGAATATTTATTTCCTACATATACAGAATACATAATTGTCGATTCAGTTGGCACAATGGTTACCGTGCCGGACTGCCAAACACAGGGTGGCGGGTCCGATTCTTGCCTCAGATAAGTATTTATACTTAGATATTTGTCTGTATTTGTATAAGTATATACTTACAAAAGAAAAGTATAAAAGTAGTATATCTGTTATGTAGTACCCATAACACAAGTCTAGTTACTTAGCTTGGGGCTAGATGGCGATGTGTGGAATGTTCTGTAATACATATTTATAATAGTTACTACGAATGCAAACTTTATCGGTCCAATTTAGAGGTTCGAGTACCTCCCTACGTCCTAACTCCCATGCGAAGTTTAGTTTAGCTCTTGTAGTTTTTATTGTAATTAATTATGAGATAATTGAAATGGAGCAATTAAAGTCATGTTCACGGTCCTTATCCCACTTTGACGACCCAGTTGGCACAATGGTCACCATGCCGGACTGCCAAACACAGGGTTGCAGTTGCGATTCCCGCCTCAGACAAGTATTTATGCTTAGATATTTGTCTGTGATCTGGTTGTTTCTATGTATTATGAGTATATATTTACAAAAGAAAAGTATATAAGTAGTGTATATACGTTGTCTAGCACCCATAACACAGGTCTAGTTACTTAGCTTGGGGCTAGATGGCGATATGTGAAATGTCCTGCAATATTTATTATTTATTTATTTTATTTATTATTATCATTAAGTGTGTGAGTTTAAAGAGAGTAAACCATCATGCCTTTTGTTGCGTACATGAACGCCTCGAACCTGCCTGCCATACCTTGCTCGGGTAGCTGGGCATAGTCGAACAAGAAGTCGGTTAATAACCAAGGACCCTGGTGATGAAACTACAATATTACTTTTCTCTTTCGTGTAACTCCCAATACAGTGGGAAAATCGGGATAAAAAGTAGCATATATTATTCCCAATCAAGTTAAGCAAGTTTTATCAAAATAAGTCCTGTAGTTTTGGAGACTATTCGTTACAAACATAAAAATAAATTGAAAAACAAAAAAAAACCTCTTTGTTATATTAGTGTAGATAGGTTAAAAAGCGTTTAACCACTATTTCACACGAAGGTTAATGACAATACGGTCTAAGATGTAGCACGATTTCCTAGAAGATACCTAAGCTTTGAGTCACGCAAAGACCCCCAAATAAACGTAGACCTTCAAGGAACGCGAGTAAAGTAGAAAAACTGCAGTTGAATAAAAACTTTTCCGACCCGCCCTTATTTTCTGGCTTCACCGGCCTACAAGTTCGCTTGGCGATACGCCGGAATAATACCACCAGGAGATTAACTACTTTAAGAAAGGAAACAAAATCAAAATCGGTCCATCCGTTCGGGAGCTACGATGCCACAGACAGACACACACAGAGATACGTCAAATTTATAACACCCTGTCGTGTTTGCGTCGGTGGTTAAAAATAACTTTCGCAGTGTAATTTAAAATGTTACCTCTTTAACTGGACAATCCGGGTCTCTGCCACCCATGGTCAGCATTTTCTCGAAGTTAGCCTTAGCGTACTTCTTGGCAAACATACACCAGCTCGGCTCCTCTAATATAACTTGTGTCTTGCAACCACCGTCTACATGCTTGCAGACATCTAAGTATACCTTGCAACAATAAAAAAAAGTTATACGTCCGTCCGTCCATCTGATATTTATTTTGGAGGCAGCTTCAACCTGTTACTTTTTAGTGTTACAGTGATGCGCGCGCATCTTAAAATTTCACTCTCGCAGCTTTAACCTATTTTACTTTTGGGTTACGCAGCTGCAACATTTTAAAATTTCACTCTCGCAGCTTTAACCTGTTTTACTTTTGGATTACGCAGCTGCAACATTTCACTTTTGTGTTACAGATGCGCGCGCATCCTTAAATTTCATATTTACAGCAATATTCAAGTGTAAGTTACGTCTTATACTTACCTATGAGGAAAGGAAAGGTCGCTTCTCCATACAAACGTAGTCGACTGTTTCCTCCCTGGATAATGACACTAGTGAAAAATTTTTGTGGCATAAAACCTAAAACTCATATGACCCTATGTCTTATTTATATATAGTTTTTGTTTTTTAAGGCTCATTATTCCTATAATAATTAGAATATAAAAAAAAACAAGATAAATGGGCATGGTAATGGCAGTTATAGGTTTTATGGCACAAAAATATTTTTGCTAGTGTCATTATCCAGAGAGGAAACAGTCGACTACGTTTGTATGGAGAAGCGAGCGAGTACATTTGCTCTTAAAATATGAAACATACCAATTTGAGACAGTCACTTCAATTGTAAATGTGACTATTGTGAAATGAATATATAACATCAATACCACAGAATAAGTTGTGCCCATTGTTAATAACTTTCCACAGAGTATAATAATAGTACAAGTCCTTACTTACCCCATGACTGTTCTCAGTGATTTCTTCTGGAATAGAGACACTGAGATTATAAGCGTCTTGTGTTCGGGTAATTTTTCGTCTCTGTATATGGACTTGAATGGCGTATTTTTCGCTATCGGGACATTGCTTTATGTTGTTCACTTTCCATCGACCTTTACCCTGAAATATTAGAAAAGTATACTCCGAGCGACCTGTTGGCCCAGTCGTAGATTATTATTATACTAGCTTTTGCCAATTGGACCAAGGAATCATGTTGTCCCATAGAAACTTTGCCCCCCTTTTTCACCCCCTAATTAATTTCGGAAAATCCTTTCTTATCCGATGCCTACGTCACACAAAAAACACACCCTTCAAGTTTCAAATCTCTACGATCAGCGGTTTAGGCTGTGCGTTGATCCGTCAGTCAGTCAGTCATTCAGGACAAAGATTTATATATGTATAGATTATTATGAGCCCGTAGTGTCCCACTGCAGGGTAAAGGCCCCCTACTCCCCTTACACTGATCGCGATCTTGTGCGGCGGATTGCCAATCTGCCAGTTTGTCCAAGTCATCTCGCCACCTTCGACGTGGTCTGCCGGGTCGTGTCTTCGAATCCCGGCCGTCCGTGTACCAATGGGTTTTTCTAACGAAAAATGTATGAGCGCTAATTGACATTGCGCTCGGTGATGAAAACATCGTGCTGAATCCCTTAGTTGGCTCCAGAATATTGACAAGTTCTTTCATCTGGACACGGTTGACTAAGCTGAGAGGATTGTATTGGTGCTGGGGAAGCCTATTTCATCTTCAGGCAACGCTGCCTTATTAATGTTATAGCAAAAAATAACTGATAAAATTGTTACTTACAATAAAATCCATAATACAAACTGCACTGGTTATAAATACACAGAGTAAAAGTACTGTACTTGGGTTCTTCATGACTTGTTTAGTAAATATCCCATTGAATGAACACGTATTTAAACCATGTCGTTGCGTGTACAAATGTTTATCTCATTCATCAATAATTACACCCGATGATATGTCAATAAAGTTGTTATTCAAATCATACTGTCATACTCAGATCCGGATCTCTAGCGACCTGGGCCGAGACTGATGAGGTGCTTCTCTAAACGTCTACTGCATATTTGCCTCTATTTATTGTTAAGTGAAACTGCCAATCACCATTGGATGCCAGAAAAAACGAGGTGTCAAGGGACACCCGGATGAAACGAAGTTCCTTTAGTGAAGGAATTGTAATTTTTTTTTAAGGAGGTTCTCAATTCGTCGCGTTATTTTATGTATGTTCGCCGATTACTCAAAAACGCCTTGACCGATTTGGAAAATTATTTTTTTCGTCTATAAGCTATCTCAATAAAAGTGGCTACTCTTTATCAAATTGCATAGGCTCTTGCTCATGTCACTTGGTAGGTGTGGGAACTGAATACGTGATTTACTGACTGATCTATCACAGCTCCAACCTTCTTCTTCGTATCGATAGCACAAATTAAAGGGAATGGAATTAGGTAGAGTCAGATCCGTTTACCTCCAGCACTTTGCCGTTATTATAAGCTGGCATTAGGTCAGCCAACGTGCAGCTACTAGGGCTGGAGAGACAGGTCAGGAAGTGCAGCATAGTGTGCTCGGGAGACCAGCAGTCGCACTGAATTTGACATGGCTCCATCCAATGGACCCAGTGATCGAGCTAAAACAAAAGAAACAATATTAAAATCGGTTGGCCCGTTCGGAGGAGCTACGATGCCACAGATAGACACATACACACATACACAGAGAGAGAGAGACACGTCAAACTTATAACACCCCGTCGTTTTTGCGTCCGGGGTTAAAATGGGGCCCGGAAATTTAGTATGGGCTCTTGGCATCTCGATTTTTTTAGCGCGGTGCATTTCGAGACCCATGCCAATCGATAGGAGTCTCCACACCGAACCTCTAAAGCGTCTCGATAACGGGCTATTTAACAAAACGTGTTGCTGTTGTCCTATGATTTTCCAAAAATGCGAGGATAGCTATAGCTATTATGACGAAAAGCATCCGCTAATAAAGGCTTTTGGAAAAAATTACCCCTAAACGAACGGATTCGCAGGTGAAAGGTATGTCCATACTATCAAACAAATAATCATATTTCCAAGGCCAAAATATTGTGATGGATAACTACGAAACCCTACACTGCACGTAGCTCGTCGACACACACTTGACCGGGTTTTGACGTCATAACGTCTTATAAATTGATGAACAACGGCAGCACTCACAAAAAAGTGTGACGTCATCACTCACGGCCGTTATTGACAAGGTAACCATAGTAACGATAATACGTTGCTATGGTTACCGTCAATGTTTACTTAAGACGTTATCACGTAAAATTATCGTCCGGAAACCGACTTTACAGACAACCATTTTTTGTTCAATAGAATGGTCGCATAACGTAACAGTAAATTCTTGGAAACTTCCAACTTAGTTTGAATTAGAAACTGAAAAATGCTTAACTTATCTGAGCATCGGTAGAATTCTAATTAATATTTTCGATGTGTATAAATTTTCAAAGCGAATAACTTTTAGAGCGGCTTGCTTGAGATTGTATTTATCTTATTTCGAATTTAAACAAATTGATATTTGTTATGCAAACAAACCTTATTAAGTAAGTTTAATAAATACACTCTTTTATTTTTAATAATCTTTATCAAAGTCAATCATTAAGAGGAAAGGGTACCGATGCGCTCTCCATACAAACGTCTGTTTCCTCCCCGGATAATACAAATAATGCAATATAATGCAGAGGAGTCGTTCTTTACCCTTCTAAAGGGATACCATCGCTTCGAACCGTCTGAGAAATCCTTCTTCGGGAAGCTGAGTAGTCGAAAAGAAAGTTTCACATATTATCCGAGCGTATTTTGTTTCCGTTAAGTTTCAAACATTTTAGGAATTTCAACATTTCAGCCAAATTCAACATTTTAACAAATATATAGTTATCTATATTATATTCGAAATGAAACTTAACATATAGATAGAATATATCTTATGATACGTAGATAGATATATATCTTATGATATATATCTATCTACCTATCTCGGTGGTAGTCGAAAACAAAGTTCCACGTATTATCCTAGTTCGAGCGTCTTTTATTTCTGTTAAGTTTCAAATATTTTAGCAAATTCAACATTTCAGCCAAATTCAACATTTCAGCCGAATTCAACTTTTTGACAATTCAATTCTGGGATTCAAACATCAATAAATATTATCAATATTATGCGAATTCAACATTTTAAAAATTCAACTTTCTACTAAGAATGAAACTGTACAACACAATAACACTTAATAACTATTTAAATACAATAATTAACATACTAGCGGTACTGTCAAAACCTCTTCATCATAACAACTTAGCATGGGCCTAGAAAGCGTTGTGTGAAAATGTCCCGCGATATTAATTTATTTGTCCTTAGAAAATCAATGTAAATAATACAATGTATATAAAATATTGCGTGTATATAAATGGTAAACAATGTAGCGTGATGACAACGAAATACATGAACTTTTACTTGTTATAATATCTAAACATCAGTTGGAATAAAATACCTAATAATCTGTAATCTGACAGCCGTATTCATAATATAGTCGCTAAAGCATGTATTATTGAAGGACTGAATTTACATGAAGTTAAATAAAAAATCAAATTGTGGCTGTCTTCTCTCTCGTATGATGAGACTGAAGACCTTCTCTTACGTCTAAGCTAATCTCGGCTTTCGGGTGATGTCGTGGTTATTGGTTTTTCGTTTTTATCTTCTACCTTCTACCTTTCCCATCTGATTTCACATAACATTATTTTCCCCGATCAGGAGCATATCCAAACTTATACATTACTAGCTGTTGCCCGCGACTTCGTTCGCGATGTGGTTTTGGTTTATTTAGAATACCTAGCATTTTCCCGCATAAATACTATTTATCGTTCGGTGTAAGTTATAATAACAAAAATTAAAAACCTGAAAATAAAAATCAAAAAGTGAAAAATAATCCATTTCGGGTCACTAAGACAGCAGAAACCTACTTGGAAGTCGGACTGGGTTGGATTGAATGTTGAGAGGTACATGGTTCAGGTTTTTTTTTAGTTTTTCCAAAAAAGGGTTGCAAAGTTTGTATGGGACAACATGATTCCTTGATCCATTTTCGACTTTTACGCGGACGAAGTCGCGGGCAAAAGCTAGTTAGGTATAACATTTTAAACAAATTAGTATTTCTTGTTGAGTAAAATAGCCCATAGCCGATTGGATGCCAATGATAGGCTTGATAGTAAAATAAACACATTACCATTCCTTTGCGTCGGTAAATAGATTGATTTTCTACCTAGCTCCAACATAAAAAACAATTTACTGAAAACTGAATTTTCATAGGCTCATAAAAACTGGCTTAGTATTTATTTACAAAAAAGTATAGAGTATTCTATCCGTTTTCTGGCTACAATAATATATGCCTAGTTGCTTAGCTTGGGGCTAGATGGCGCCGTGTGTAATGTCTTGCAACATTTGTTAATAATAATCATCTTTCCAAAGCCATATATCGTGGCTATGAATTCCTACACTGTGCATGGCTCACCAACAAGCTCTTGCCAGATTTTTTTTTAATAATATGGTGGCGTATTTATTATTTAAACAGGATATTCTTTGAAACCTCCGCCTTAGTGAATTAGAAACTAAACTGTTAGCTATTTACATGCGAAACTCATGTGACCATCAGTACCGCTCTAATCCATATTCTAGATTATCAATTTGCAAAGCGAATAACTTACGCGAAATGAGTCTACTAATTTTACGATCTATAAAGATTTAAGCTTACTGTTTTTCAAAATCACACCTTTGAAATCGCGGGTGATTCGACTTTTCCCCCCAAAGCCGATCCCTCCTCAGAAAGGAAAAGTGGAATTTGATTTAAAATACACATATAGGAACTTTAAGAGCCTAACCTCCATGCAAACAAGTAATTTTTGATCGAAGTTTTTCCTTTATTATTATTTAATAAACACACTCTTTCATTATTTAAATATTTATTAAAGTCAATCATTATTCGCATCAAACTTAACATCCAATATAACGCACAGGAGTCGTTCTATACCCCTCAGTAGGAATATCATCGCTTCGAACTGTCCAATAAAACCGTCTTTCGGAAGCTCGGAGTAGTCGAAAACAAAGTTCTTTAGTGATATGTATCCCTGTAAATATAAACGTATATTATGTCACTGAGGGGTCAAACCTACATGAGGGAGGGAAATAACATTTTTCACCCGAGTAGACAAAAACCACGTGTTTTTGTGGTGAAAGGGTACCGCCGCTCTCTTCATACAAACGTAGTCGACTGTTTCTTCCCTGGATAATTTAAAGCAAATATTTTTGTGCCATAAAACCTATAACTGTCATGACTATGCGCCTGTGTTGATTTTTTTCATTTTCTAGTAATCATAGAAATTAAGATTAAAAAAAAAACATAGGGGTATGGTTATGGTAGTTATAAGTTTTATGCAACAAAAATATTTGGTCTAGTGTCATTATCCAGGGAGGAAACAGTCGACACGTTTGTATGGAGAGAGCCACCCTTTCCTTTTAAAGACGTGCATGTGGAAAAGCCACGCTATGAAAAAATTAAAGTCATGTCCTACTGTTTGTTGTTTGTAAGTTTTTACTATTAACTGACAGAATTGTTACTTAGTGGCTTTTTTAATGGATAAATATTGTCCCCTTACAGGACAAAGATCGCCTTAATATGTTTCCAAGCCTGTAAAGTCCTGGGTTACGTGTGGTAAAGCTAACTCGAATTTTGTTGACTAATCAATTCATTCATCGGACGAGAAAGTTTGAGAAGACCAATCAAAAGCGTTCTTTGTGTTCCAAAGGACGTTTGTGATTGGTTATTGACCAAGGGAGTACTGTTAGGTACAAAATATGGAATTTTAAAAGGTGATGGCAGTAGCAGAATGTGAAATTGATGTCAAACTATCATGTCCATAGCAATAGGATTTAAAAAAAAAATTGTGCATCATCAAAAGAAATACAAGAGTGCAAAGAATGCTAGGCGATGGAAGCAGCATTTTTCTGTATGAACACTGCACATACATCTAATATATAAAAATAAGTCGGGTTTTCCTTCCTGACGCTATAACTCCAGAACGCACGAACCGATTTCCACGGTTTTGCATTCGTTGGAAAGGTCTCGGGCTCCGTGAGGTTTATAGCAAAGAAAATTCAGGAAAATCTGGTGGCGAAACGGAGTTCGCCGGGTTTGCTAGTTTCTTCTAAAAACTATCATAATAATATGACATTACCGCTTTTATGGGACAGTCAGGTGGGTCTATACCCGCCATAGTCAAGGCCTTAACAAAGTTTTCCTTTGCGTACTGCCTGACGAAGTCACAGACGCTCTTCTCATCTATGATATGCTGGATCTTGCAACCGCCGTCTACGTGCTTGCAGAGTTCGAGGTATATCTTAAAAAATGTAATGAATAGCTTTTATTCGCGATTTCATCCATTTAATAAATAAATAAATATTGCAGGACATTTTACACATCGCCATCTAGCCCTAAGCTAAGGTGTTATGGATGCTAGACAACGGATATACTACTTATATACGTTTATTTTGTAAATATATGTAAACGTTACTAATACATAGAAACAACCAGACCACAAATATCTAAGAATAAATACTTGTATGAAGCGGGAATCGAAGCCCTATGTTTGGCAGTCCGGCACGATGACCATTGTGCCAACTGGGTCGTCATTTAGGGATTTTATTTTCCAAAATACTTAACGGATGCTTACGTCATTATAGTTATACTCTGTATGCCTTTGTACAATTTGACTGTACTTGCAAGTGTAATAAAGTAAATAAAGAAAAAAAAATGGTTGTCTGTAAAGTCGGTTTACGAACGATAATTTTAAATGATAACGTTATAAGAAAACATTCATACAACAACATGGTAACCATAGCTACGATAATACGTTGCTATGGTCACGTTCCCGTAACGTGGGGAACGTGAGCGTGACGTCTCACTTTTTTGTGAGTTTAGTACGGTGTTCTACGTTTTATGAGACGTTATCATGTAAAAAAAATCATATTTTTTTTGGCTTCTAATAAAGCATTTTCATCGTTGTCTTGATGATGTCAAAAATGGTGAAGTGGTTTTATTCACCCCATGACTGGTTTCTGTCAAATCATCAGGTAATGTGAGGCTGACATTAAACCCGTCGTGCGTCCGGTTCATCTTGCGTCGTTTCACTTCCATTTGCATGGGATATTTGTCACTATCAGGACATTTACGTACGTTGTTCACCGTCCACTGTCCTTTACCCTGAAATAAACCACCGAAACCCAATTCTCTTTATTACATTTACAAAAAAAATCTTATACTGGGATGTACATATTTTCTCCCCATATCTCGTATTGAAATATAAAATTGCACATATTTTATGTTTATGACTATCTTTATGACTGTCTTGACAGTTATTTACCAAAAAAAACCTTCATGGAGTGAGCTTTTAAATTACAAAATATGAAGTCACCAACAGTTTTCGTGCTACAATAAATTTAATTAATAAATAAAAATATATAACATTTTCGATAACTCAAATGTTTTTTGAAAATAATAAAGTTAATTTTAGAGGTATAAAACAAACATTTTCAACTTTTAAAATATAATTATAAAATCAATGCTTTTCCAAAAAAAAAACAGTGATAATTATAAAATAAAGATTGTAACTTTTAAAATATACTTCGAAAACTTTCAATGATTTTAAGGTACCTGTGGGTAATAAGAGGACCATGTCCTTATGTTTATTTTTATTAAATCTTAATTTCTATTATAATTAGATAATGAAAAAAAAACAAAACATAGGGGCATAGTCATGGCTATAGGTTTTATGGCACAAAAATATTTGTGCTAGTATCAGTATCCAGGGAGGAAATAGTTGACTATGAATAGAGCCCTATACCCTTTCACCTTAACAAAAAACTAAAACAATTGTAAAAAAAAAGAGAAATTACTTAAAAACAGGTCATTAGATAAATGTTTGTTTTATTGTCAATCTGAAAAACAATTCATATGTTTATATTCTTTATATTTTGTCACTAATGTCAAAGTTTAAAAAAAAACCTTTGTGTGGCCCTTAGTAGTACTTAGTAGTACCTTGTTACAAGAGATATGTACTTACAATAAAGTCCATCATGCAGACTGCACCAGTTACAAAAGCACAGAGTAAAAGAGCTCTACTTGCATCCCCCATGGCACCTTTGTTACCGGTAATGCAAAAGTCACGTTTATTTAAACTATTACTATCGTGCCAGATATTTATCACGGTTGGAAAATATTTTATCGATATAATTATAACAATTACATTGTTGTATACAATTGTTATTCTGAACATGTAACAATAAAGCAACATGTACACTTTTAATTCGATTCATGTATTTGCTGCAACAAGTTCCTGAATTCCCAATAGTCACATGAATCTTCTATACATATAAAATACTTTGTCCTGAACGACTGATTGACGGATCAACGCACAGCGTAAACCACTGATCGTAGAGACCTGAAACTTGGAGGGTGTGTTCTTTGTATGACGTAGGCATCCGATAAGAAAGGATGTATGGGACAATAAGATTTCATGGTCCATTTTTACGCGGACGAAGTCACGGTCAAAAGCTAGTTTATAATAAAATTAGTTCCGAATCGCTCGCTGATATCAACCTGAGTTAAACAACCATTTTTAGACATCTTTCCGTTTTTTTTAATCCTGTAGCAAACTGGGTCGCATTCTATCGAGGCAAAATGGAACTACCAAGTCTCTTTTCAGTAAACCACATTATACTTGTTTTAGCCCGCGACTTCGTTTGCATAGAGATTTTAATTTTGACACCGTTACTCAGCGGATGCCTATGTTGTAACATCTATCTATAGGCCATTGATTTGAGCTGTGCATTGATATATTGGTCAGGACTTGGAATTATAAATTTATAGATTTCCAAAAAAGAAAATGTCAACGATTTGTATTTGAGACATTATGTGGGTTTCATTAGTGTATGCCGCAGGATACATATATATTTTTCCAACAGCTAAAGATAAGTTAGAACTGTTTTAGGGGATTATATGCGGCCTACCATTACTGCTGCCTTATTGTGTATTATCTTACTGCCACGTGGCACTGTAGATATAGCAGTTATATCATTGTTTTATTTATCTATTGTTCTAGGCTAATGAACTGTACGCTACAATCAGCGACGGCGATCGACGAGCATTCGATAGCGGCGGCCATGTTGCCACTCGCCGCGGCGTACTGCCGGAAACTTTGTACTGGCGTCATACAGTATGCTTACATGTGTATACAGGTTAGTATGATAAAAATACGTAAGGATATTCAATATTTAATATCTCTTTAATATTTTTTTTATCCCCCTCGAAGGACCAAAATCTTTATTGGTTCTTCGAGCCGGATAATTCTTTGTGATGGTATCTATCATATCTATCATCACAAACAAACAAGCAGATTACGCTTGTTCTGTAACGTCTGCAGCGAGAATCCAACGTGAAATCCTAACAAATCTCCTAATAGTTAGTTGTTCTTTGGTTTTAGGAGCATCAAGTATGGACGAGTCAGCAGTTTTGGGAAGCGGCCTTCTACGGCGACGTGCAGCGAGATATCAAAGCTTTGTACCTGCCCAGTCCTACGCACCATAGAGTTCCTAGTCCGAGGTATTTTGCACTATAAATATTGTGTTATTTGAAAGCTATTATTAATAAATGCGCCAAGTTGTTTAAAAATCCAAATAAAACATCTACAGACACTGAGTTCTACTGCAGATAACAAACTAAGAAAAATGCACCAGTCCGGAAAATGGAGTGCGCGCACGCATTTTGCAATGTTGTTATCATTATTGTCAACGGATCGGAAAAACTGCTGTTTTTATCTTGAATTACAAAGGAATACATTTACTCAGTGTGTACAGATGTTTTTGGACAGATGTCACAGTAGAAAATTCGCAGTACGTCGTCTTCCATTCTCCATTAGCCGGCATCTCATCGTTCACATCCATCTCTCTCATATCTTGTCTCACACAGTCCATCCATCTTTTCTTAGGTCGTCCTCTTCCTCTCCATCCCTCTACGCGATTATAGCGTTATAATCGTGTTTTTTTACATATGATACTTAAAAATACCGCTACTGTCCCTGATGTAGCGCTTAAGCTCATTTTAAAATAACCTTATAAGTAACTATACATGAATCTAAAATTAAAATTAAAAAACTAAAATCTAAATACAGAATAAAATTTCAACACAATGATCTTTTTTTTTCAGTCTGTTTACTTTTTTGTTTTAAACATATCCTTCTTTTTTTTTACTTTTCAATTGTTAACTTAAGTTAATTTCGATTCCTTACATTCTAGATTTCCACACTTATTTATATAATATAAATAAGTGTGGCGACAAGAAACACTAAAGCTAAACTAAGTACAAAAGACAAAACAATAACACCACAACACGAACTTAATATTAATCTATTATTTACAAAAGTAAGCATTACTATAGCACTACATCAGCGAACAGTAGACCCATTAGCCCTAGCGTCACTCCTTAGCGCATTCTCGGCAAAGGCAAGAAAAACGGGTCGGCGATTGTCGTCACCCATAACAGCCGCCAAATTACCCACCCCTAACGCCTGATCCATCCTGCACTCGCACTCCAACCTTTGGAGGCCATACTTATTGTTATAATTATGTTAAAACCCCTTAAAAGAGGTTTAAACATATTATCAGCCATTTATTATGTTATATTAATATTGGTTATGTTGTAGGGATGATGAAGAGTACATATCGTTGTTAAAAGCACAAGAACCGAGCGCGTTGGAGATCGCCGCTGAACAGATGCGGTTGTGGCCTAGTCTACCTCAAGGTAGGTTCATAGGCTATTTTTAGGGTCCCATACGCAAAGGGTAAAAACGGGACCCTTTTACTAAGACTCCACTGTCCGTCCGTCCGTCTGTCTGTCACCAGGCTGTATCTCATAAACCGTGATAGCTAGACAGTGGAGTCTTAGTAAAAGGATCGGACTTCACTGGTTTTTAATTTATTCCGATATTTCCACAGACGATACAGCAGGTAGCTGCTTGTCTATAATATAACTGTAATATTTTAATTAAGTTTTAAACAGGAGTTTTTTAGGTCTTCATAAAACGTTTTCATGCATAACTAAATTTTTTGAAACGTCCCATCATTATCTGTGTATCTATATCTAACATATTATTAACTAGCGACCCGCTCCGGCTTCGCGCGGCTATATTATGCATGTACTATACATATAAACATTCCTCTTGAAACACTCTATTTAAAAAAACCGCATCAAAATCCGTTGCGTTGTTTTAAAGATCTAAGCATACAAAGGGACATAGGGACAGAGAAAGCGACTTTGTTTTATACTATGTAGTGATAACCACTAAAGCCTGAATTACACGTAACTATCCTAAATTGAAATATAATGTGATTTATGACTTAAAACACTAATATTTGGAACAGTGTCAAGGTCAAGTTTTAGTTGTTGAAAAATAACGCAATAGACTCGGAAAATAACGATGATATAATTCAATATTTAATCTAGATGGCGTTTTAAATCATATTTTTTCTATTTCAGAAAAACAACGCGAGCTAATAGCCCGCGAGCAGTCAACATTATACAGCCAAGCTATCCACTACGCGAACAGCATGGTTCACTTGCTGTTGCCGCTAGATGGCGCTGGACGAAGGTCCGAAGCGAGAGGAGACGATGTAGACAGAGCTAGCAATAGTATCACAAACAGGCAAGTGTTCTTTATGATTGTCGAGTCGTTCCATACAATGCCACAATATTAGGTTTAAGTGGGTGTTAGGCATGCAGCGGTGTTTAAGCCTGAATTGATTTGCGACAAAAAATAAATAAATAATCATTTATTATAATATATTAACTTTATTATTAGGTTACAATATAATACACAAATGTCATAATTATAAGTACTCACAATAAAACAAAATTATTTATTTTTATTATTTATTATTTCACACACAATATAGAACATAATACACACCACTTAATTAGAGCCAAAACTACGTATTAGGTATAGTATCTGCTAAGGTGTTTATGACAGTAGCCACCCATATAGATCAATAGATCCGTGCTTGGGTGAACCACATAAATAGCGACACATTCATTGTTCATACGCGGGGTACTTTATCTGCTTAATGTTAACAGGTGCGCATAATATTGCTAATTCAAATGGACTCCTGCTTCATTTTTACAAAATATTTCATATTAAATACTTATATAAAATATATACATTATATAATAAAATGTATAATATATAATAAAATGAAAATTACAATCACCAAATTAAAATATACGAAGGAAAACTAAAATTAAATAAAATTACAAATAAAAGACATCCTCAAGCGCGTCTCCCCAAAGCATCGTTCCCAGAAGGCTGGCAACATTTCCCCTCTGGATGGCCAGACTGACCCTTTGAGCGAAAAATCCATCAGCCCTCCGATCACCAGACACCTCAACAAGACGCGTGCCGAGGTCCCTAAAAAATGCAGAATCTTCGGGACACCAAGACCCCAAAGTCTCCACCCCTATTATTTATTGCAACCATGAAATAGTTTACAATGGTATGATAACCCATGTCAGTATGGCAAATGACAGTTCCTTCCAATTTGGTGATATATTTAGTTACAATAAATTAGTATGTAAAACAGTTAGTACGCGTGAACGAGAGAGTAATGGTGCAAGTATTTGTATATGTAGTGTTAATGGTTTGTTATTTACTTCAAAAGGTCCAATAGATCTTCAGTTTCCAAAATTTTCTTAAATTCAAATCAAAAAATAAATAGTAAATAAAATTGTATTTGATTATGACGACAGTGTGGCGGAATCAGACAGCGTGGATGCGGAGTCAGGGTTTGAAGAGGCGGACCCTGGCGAGGCGGGCAACAATGTCATCAAGATGGTCTCCAGATTTGTTGATAAGGTAATTCTCGATTTTCCCTCGGAAGCCGTCGGACGCAGAGGGTATGCAACCGATTTATTTAGAAGTCTTTGAGGAAGCATATGTTCAGCAGTAGACGTGTTGTAGCTGGTATGATGATAATGTTGACTCCTTCCTTTATGAAGATTTACTTTCATTTATTACATACTATTTTTATTTTATATTTCTACTAATATTGTAGAGAAAAGTTTTTTGTTTGTAACGAGTAGGCTCCCACCGATTTTGATGATACATTAATTCATTGGGAATATAGGCTACTTTTTATCCCGATAATCCCACGGGATCGGGAGTTACGCGACTGCGAAGCGCTGCTTGTTTATATTTTAAATATGTAAATGAACTCTTATTTACTTCAGGTGTGTACAGAGGGCGGTGTGAGCGCAGATCACGTGCGATGTCTCCATCAAATGATACCTGGCGTTGTCCATATGCATTTAGAAACGTTGGATGCTGTTGCTAGGGAGAGTAGAAGATTACCACCAGTCCAGAAGGTGAGAACTTACAACGTGGCTTGATTCTGAGCATCTTTCATTTATATGTCATATATACTTATATCTAACTTGTGTTTGTGCTGTAAATAAAAGTATTTTTCATTAATTATAATTATTCTTCCAGCCGCATATAGTAGCCCCAGCCCTAGTCCCCGGCGAGGCGGTGTCCGCGCCCGCTCTGCGCGCCTACCTTGTCAGCGACGGACGCAACTCCGCGCTGCTGCCGGCAGAGGGCGCTCTTTTCCTTACTAACTATCGACTTGTGTTCAAGGGCACGCCTACTGACCCGTACGGTGAGTTACTGACGTTATAAATACGCATGAAACCCATGAAAAAACAACATGATGGTAAAAGTGTATACAGGAAAAAAAATACATGGGTTCTCGGGGCCATATCCCATACAAAAATGCTGAAAAGAGTTGCGTGCCCGATTTTTACAAAAATTAAACTGCATCATTCGATTTTTGAAAAAGTCATTACCCTAGCCAGGAATCGAACCTATTGAGTCTGTTAAATTTTTATACCAATCGATAGTGTTGCCAATAGAGAAATCATTATATCAAGATTGGGATATAAAGCCCATGTAAAAATTCATCTTGTATAGTGAAATATTAAAAACATCTGCGTTCCAATTAATGTGACCTAATAAAATTCGTTTTGCATCTGACAGCTTGTGAACAAACAGTGGTACGATCATTTCCAATATGTTCGTTGACGCGAGAGAAGGCGATCCGGACTCATTACCTACCTCATCTGGAGCAATCCTTACAGGATGGATTGCAGTTGAGATCTGCTACATTCCAACTTATTAAGGTACAATTTCGATTACAAAATATATTCTTGAGAAACCAAAAGCTTTTTTAGAAATCGAAATGAAGGTCAATTCTCGTAAATATAACCAAAATACCCGTAAAGTACTTAAAAAAACTTGAGAGGTGTCAAGGGACACCCGGATGGAACGAAGTTCCTTTTGATTAATTAGTGAAGGAATTGTAATAACATCAAAAAGTGTCGTTACAACTTTTGATCTTAATATTTTCCGTCTAGCCCCCTTTCGCAACGCGCGATAAGGAACTTCGTTCCAAAATACCCTCAAAGTCAGCTTTTGGTATTCTCAAGAATATTTTTTATAATCGAAATGCAATCGGAATGATATTAAAATGTAATTTGAACGATTTTATTTACTAGTTTAACCCTCTTGGTACGACAGGTCGCGCTAGATGAGGAAGTGAGCAGTGAGTGCGCGGAGACGTTCCGGAAGCAGCTCGCCCGGCTGCGACACCCCGACCATCCCCTGCTGCACTTCGCGTTAGCACCGCGACACCAGCCACCACCCTCCCACCATCAGCCTAAACATCATACACTTAAGTAAGTGACAATATTTGCAAGATATTGCATACATCGCAATCTAACTCCAAGCAAACAACTGCGCTCGTGTTATAATGGACGAAAGTATACTCTTTTCTTGAATTTCTTGTGCCTTCTTTTCATTGGTGGACGCGTTCCGAAGGAACACATCCTAACTTAATTTTTAAGTGATGTCATGCATTGCATGATTCCAAAGGAACGAAGGATTTTGATCTTAACGAAGGAGGAACGAAGGATTTTGATATATCCTCATTGCAAGATTATGGGATAAGTGAGTCCAGTATTACCTCAGTATGGTAACTCGACGACTCTGTATCAACTTACCTGCGAGTGGTATTTAACGCACGAAACCATACGTCATACCTCATAACAATTTCATGCAACGATTGGTCTATTTTCGAAGAAAACAAAAACGAAAGTTAAAAGTCAAAATTCTTTATTCATTTGGAATCATACAAATTACTTTGAAGTGTCTTAAAAAACGAAAAGACTGTATTTACTTATTGTATTTTGTTTAGGAATTTAGCAAAGAAGACATTTCTAAAGACCGCCCGTCGAGCTGGCCTGAAGCCGAAACCGTCCAAACGTCAGAAGTACGTGTTACCATCAGCTGACGCCAGGTCTTTGACCTCACCACCACTCATGTCATCACTATCGGCTGACACATTATCATGTAAGTTTCACTTTTAAACCTAACAATACCATCACATGTATTCCATGGTTCAACAATTTGTAAAAAAATGATCGATAAGTAGATGTTTAAAAAAAAAACAGATTTTTTTATTTGTATTTTTGTTATTTCATATATTTGTATAAGCGTTAAGTTGCGGTCCCTTTAAAAAAGTTTGCATTGTAGATGGGCAATAGAGCAGCGTTGTCTTGTTTATTTATTAGGTACATCAACAGTAATACACACTAATACTAAGAATAGAGACATACTTTACTGAAATTACATTCAAATGTGTTTACCAATAAAAGGTATATACAACTTTGCCTTAACATTTTTACTAGGTTTAGAGTTCTAGTTTCTGGTTAAATTCAAATTTTTAAACCCTAAATTTAGGGACAAAATTAGGTTCATATAATGTCAATGTCGGGAATTCTAGAGTTAATCCCTTAGCCCTTAAGGCAAGCCCTTGATATAAAACCCACTCCCTAGCGTCAAGTACGTTATTGTTTTCAGTGGAAGAATTAGAGTTGGGCGTATGTGAGGGTCTGGGTGTGGGCGTGGGTGTCGGCGGGGAGGGCAGCGCCGCGCGGACGTTGGAGCGGGTGCGGGAGCGGGCGTACGCGCGGGATTGGACGCGGCTAGGTCTCGCACAGGCGCCGTATAGACTTGCGCATGCTAATGCTGTCTACACACTATGCAGGAGGTAATGTCTACATTTTATCTGATTAGCTGATAGCTTCTTTAAATAGCGTCACTTGCAGGATCCCGATGTGAAACGCCTTGCAGGAAAAATCGTCCAGTTACAATCAGACGTAAAACCGGTTGGGCCAGTTGAACTGACATTCTTGAAACAGGAGTTCCCATCACCTTTAAAATTAAAACTAGCCAAGCTTAGACAAGATATATCCGTTATCGCTAATCAACAGATATTTTTTTTGGATTATTTTTGTATTCAATTGACATAAACCAAATAAAAGTCATGTCGTCTTGGGGTATAAAAATTCTTATGTCAATTTCAAACAAATAAAAACTGTCGATTGGCGATATTAATAATGGAAATTAATCCTGTCTCCAATCTGACAAGTTCCTAATTATTTTTAACGAGTACAGTTTTTGGTCGTTGTTTCTTTATACTGACTTTTATTGATGTTTGTTTCCTAGTTATCCAGCAGTAATACCGGTGCCAGAGAGCGTAGGCGACGAGTCGTTACGACGCGTCGCGCGCTGCTACAGACAGGGACGGTTCCCGTGTCTCACGTGGCGACATCCGAGGACACACGCGCTACTAGTCAGGTGAAGAATGTTGCTTGCGCGATTCAGGGTTTACTGTAGAAATTAAAATTATTCAAATTGCAGAAATATTGAAGGCAAGGCAATACTTGAGCATATACACAAATAGAAAAAATCTCCGTTTTTCTAGATTACTATGTAATTGATAGTGAACTAGATATAGAAAAAAGGTATAAGTATTTAAAGTCACGTGTTTTTCATTTTTTTCATCAGCATCTAACGCCATTACCCATATAGGAACTTCAAGAACCTAACCTCCTTGGAAACAAGTAATTGTTATTATTCTTATAGCCCACTTTTGTCATTTTGTGTATGTATTGTTATCTTTCAGATCTGCAGCATCGCATCATAAAGGAGTGATGGGTATGCTAAAGGCTTCCCACCAAACCCCTGGGAATGCACAGAGTGGGACTGAAACCACCTCCAGTATAGAACAGGTACGTATGCAATTTCGGAGACTGACTGACATGACAACGCATAGCCAAAACTGCTCAGTCTATGAATATCATAGTGTAGTATATGTGGGTAGGTAAGTGTCATTGTAATTATTTGTAGCTGTGGGTGAATAGGCCACGAGGAGTTAGGTGAAATCGAGAAGAGAGAGCGCGTAGGGTACGACGCGGTACACGCTCGATCGCCGCCACGGTTCGCTGGCTACTGGACCTCTTAACTGTTGTCAACCCAAAACGTTCCGCGAGAAGGGAAGCGGGGGGGGGGGGGAGCGAGCACTTCCGCGCACCGTACCCCGCGCTCGGCCTTTACAACTACCTACATGTTTTTATATCGCGTCGCTAACATTGGGTATTTTATTTAAGTCAGTGGGTAACCAAACTACGTGTTTTTCACTACATATAGTATTGTTAGTTGCTCGATCACGCCTAAACTAATCCGATTTTAATATAATTTCGTAAGGCTTTGTACAGGATCAGGACTTACGTGAATCAAAACGCAAGGTTATTTCAAGTTATGTTGGCGTGCTATTCTATTTGTGTGACAGTGACGTGGCAGTCGTCGTAAAAGTAATAAAAATCATAGCTGCATATCTACAGATTCATGTACGCAAAGAACCGAGAGCCGTGAATTGAAATTTCTGTACAGCTAATAGAGATTACAGGAGTCAGCCCTAAGAAAACGCATTTATTTTTCACATAAATAAACCATCTTTAAATGGGAATTCTATCTCTTCTAGGAACGCTACCTCTGTACGCTGGCAGCATGTTCACCAGCTCGAGGTTCCCGCTCCCTGGAGGACTCCAGTTTGAGTCTCGACTCGTTACTTTTATGCTGTGATGATCAGCATCATCATACGCCGCTATTGACCAAACCTCAAGGAACTCTTGGGTAAGATCACATGATAGATTCACAACTTATAGTGGAACTTAGTAGAACAGTTGACATGTTTTTTATTAAAACCAATGCATACTGAACATAATGCTTTTTCCACAGCTCATTAGAACGTTTTGTCAGTCTAAATATATTTAATTTTCGCTTTCCTGCTGTTTTATCTCGTAGTGTAGACAGTTGATTGGTAGTTCTACTACAAAAAAGTGCGTAAAAGCGAAATTCTTCATGAATTGTATTTTCTCTGTAGCTCATAATTTAAAAATTATATCTAGTTATGGAATAGGCATTGTTATTTTTAGCCGCAAAGGTCTCACGTCTTTCACTGTCCCCTTTCCAGCTGGGTCTTGGGTTGATTACTTTATTGTTTATTACAGTGTGTTAGGTAGAAACAGCGGTGGTAAAGGGTCCAGCAGTGCGACAGTGACAGCGACTGCAGCCGCGTCAGCCACGGCGACAGCGACACGACACTTCGGTCGCTGGGGCTCGTTAAAGGACAGGCGACAACCATCGCATCTGGAACTGTATGCACCGAGGCAGAGGCTCTCTACTGCTGATCAGGACTCTGGTAAACATCATCTATATTCAAGGGTGCAGCGAAGCTGTTTTGAAGTGAAGGACTGTAAAACCATGACTAAGTTGGCTCCAAACGTATTAGCGAATTCTTTTTTCTGGGCATGATTGATTAAGTTGAGAGATTGTTATTGGTACCGGGCAAGGCACAGGTAGTACAGCGAGCGCACTAAATAGCACAGATTGAAAGATGTGGCGCTTTGTTCTAGATTAGATTGACAGGCCAGTATGATTGGCAAGGCTGTCTATAGCGACATGGAACTACATGCTATCCAAACCCAGTTGATTTTGATATATCGTAAAACTAATACAATTCCCATATTTATATGTCCAGTATCAGGCGAGGCATGTACCGTAACCAGACGCGCAGCCCTCTACATCGTCTGCGACAAGGGAGCCTCGGTCCCCTGCGCCGGTGCATGTGAAGCCCTACCCGTGGAGTACCCCGAGCCCAGGGCTACACGACACGCGTTCAAGAAGCTGCTGCGAGCTTGTGTGCCGAGTGCGCCCGCGCCGCCCGACCATACTGGATTCCTCAGGTAACTTAAACATTACCTGCGCTTATAGTTATAACACATTACTAAGGGTAAGACAAGGTGCAAACAGAGAATCATTTATATAAATATTGTAGGACATTCCACACATCGCCATTAAGCCCCAAACTAAGTTACTAGACTGGTGTTATGGGTGCTAGACAACCGATACACTTCTTATATAATTTTCTTTTGTATAAATATTTATAATACATAGAAACAACCAGACCACAGACAAATATGTAAGCATAATACTTGTCTGAGGCAGGAATCGAACCAGCAACCCTGTATTTGGCAGTCCGACATGGTGACCATTGTGTCAACTGGGTCGTCATTGATGCCCTGCAATTGGTTTTGTCGCCCAAACCCTAGGAAACTTAACCCATTGACTCTCGAAGAGCCATCGCCATAATGATGGCTCTTGGCTTGTATATTATTGAAATTGTGTTCTCTAAAATATTTTGTTAATATATGTTAAAATATATATATGTATATATATATATATATATATATATATATATATATATATGTTAATATATATGGTAATATATATATGTTTTTGTACTTTAAGAGATCTACATAAAGTTATTGCTTAAGAAATAACATTCTTTAATTATGTGTTTGGTAAAAAAATTACACTTTCCAAAAATCCAATGCCCCGATGGGATTTTAGATGTGTGGGTTTAAAAACTTGAAAAACCATCCAGGAATGTGTTTGTTGTTCAGATTAATAGAGGAATCAGGATGGCTCGCCGCACTAAGGTCGCTGTTCCAGCTGTCAGGGTGTGTGGTAGACCTGCTGGATCTGCAAGGCTCCTCCGTTTTACTTTCATTGGAAGACGGATGGGACGTCACCGCTCAGGTAACTACGGCTCACGATATCGCCACAGATATGCTCAAAAATGTAACTTAAACATTCGTTGAATACTATCAGAATACTGTGCGCGAGGTATTTGAATTAAGTCGATCGTTGAGTAAATATAGCTAATCCACAAAACTGCGATAGACAATAGAACCCTAACAGATGCATAAATTCTAATACATTTTTCATGAAAGTTAAATTCTTATTTGCATAAAATTTTACAGGTTAGTAATTTCTATAATAAATTGTATATATAGCAAATCTATCTATACCTGCATAAAAAATGCTTGGTCCCGACTGACTGACGGATCAACGTAATTTGTATCGTAGACCTGAAACTTGGAGGATGTGTTCTTTGCATAACGTAGACATCCGACAAGAAAGGATTTCAAAAAAATCAACTACGCGGATAAAGTCGCGGGGAAAATCTAGTTTTTTATAATTTTTCTTTGATCACCAGATATCATCTCTAGCCCAGATCTGCTTGGACCCTTACTACCGAACTCTGGAAGGGTTCCGTATCCTGGTAGAGAAGGAATGGCTTGCATTAGGACACAAGTTCTCTCAACGCTCCAACATTAGCACGACTCCGCAGCAAGGATACACGCCTACATTCCTCATGTTTCTAGATTGTGTCCATCAGGTAAATATGAAATTAAATAAATAAATATTGCTGGACAATCGACACAGCGCCATCTAGCCCCAAGCAACTAGGCTTGTGTTTATGAAAGCTAGACAACGCATATAATACTTATTTACTTTATTTTGTAAATATAAACTTATCATACATACAGAAACACCCAGACCAGAAACAAATATCTGTGCATAAATGTTTGTTTGAGGCGGGAATCGAACCCGTAACCTTTTGCGTCGCAGGCGGGTGTTCGCCCGAAGCGCCACAGAGGTCGCGCAAAGCGAATATGCAAAGGATACTGTTATATTGCCAGAAATACATAGAGTGGCCGCTTTTCTTCTCGATTTTGCTTTTTACGTGACGTTGAGTGATTATATCGAACATCGAACATCTCGTTCGATATTCACGATTCAGATACTTATTTTTTTTTTGTATCATTTTTCTCTGTTACTATCTATTTTTGTTCCTTTTTGTGTGTATATTATGTCGTGCATTTGTTCGAATAAATTATTTTCTATTATATAAATTGAATGAGCTGTAACGTAAACGCAAATAGAATTTTAGTCAGTCACATTGCTATTTTCATGGGCAGATTATGGGCGGCCCACGTCGTTCTGTAAATTAAAAAAATATATTTTGTTCCAGCTTCTGAAACAGTTTCCCCTAGCGTTCGAGTTTAATGATTTCTACCTCCGTTTTGTGGCGTATCACAGCGTGTCTTGTCGGTTCCGAACCTTCCTGCTTGACTCGGAGTCGCAGAGGGCCGAGCTCGGCTTCACTCACTATGACGATAAGCGACAGGACACTAATAGACTGGTAAGTCTTGACATTTACGACGTACCAATCCACTCTAAAATGTAGCACGCTTACCTAGAATTTATCTTTTTTTTTGACGGTGAGCAAAAGTCTTACGGATATTTGCCATATCGGGAGTGATGATGGATTATGTCGGAGTCAAACTGACTAACAACTTTCCCGTGACCATCCTCGGTGCAGTTTGGAGGTCCGGGGTCTCCTTGCAACCTAGAAGATACCTGTTCTCTTGTAACTTGAAGACCCCCAAAGATGATAGATAGATAAACTCTTTATTGTAACACATTAAACCTTAATTCTAACATAAACTCCTGTTACAAAAACAAATAGAATACAAATAGAACATGTCAGGAAAGACAGACTCTGGCAACAGTTCTGATGCTCATGGACATGTGTATCCTTTCCGTCTTCACGAGAGAGGGAAGGGCGCAGTATTTTGGGTGTTAAGTTACCAGGAACGGACTTGCGCTTCATAGCTCTTTGTATTGCTGGCGTCTCATCAGAAAGCTGCAAAGCTTAAAAATCAAGTCGGCGATAGCAGGCTGATTTTAAATCTGCAATGACTGGTCTACAATAGCCCTAGACGTTAGATGGAATGGAGGTAGAGATGTCTTTGGCAAGCAGTGGGATAGTCTAAGCTGTTAATAATCATTCTTGGGCATTGATTTTTTGATGTTGAAAATAGCTGCCACCAACCTGCATGAAACCAGTCCGAAAACAAGGCACTCCTTTCCGACACGGCTGTCATCTACCCCCGCCAGAGTATAGTCAATATTATGTCTTAACTTCCAGGGTGTAGAAACCGGTGCCGGTTCGGAAGAAGAAGTTGGGGGCGCCGGATCGTATGGGTCCATGTCCCGCACGCACGGCCAACACGCGGGCCAGTCGCTCTTCGAGTATATAGACAAACATCATCAGAAGACGCCGCTGTTTTATAACTTCTTGTACACTCCGGACTTGGATAACCCGGTGAGTTAATCGATGGAGCAAATTGCATAATTTTATAAAATTGTAAAAGCAGGTAAAGTTAGCCCATAACAAGGCTAATAGATAGATAGATAAACACGTTATTTGTACAACACACAAAACATTGAAAATAACAATATGGACGAGAATGCTTTAACTACGAAATTGTACAAACAGGCGACCTTATCTTCCAGGCAACCTTAGCAGGGGTTTTGTTTCTCAGAAGAATTAGTTAATGATACGTAATATGGTATCTTATTTAAACTTGAACTTGGCAAGCAGCTGGGTTAGCAAAAGGGAGGAATTTATATACTTTTTTGTAAATATGTACATACATACAGAAATACCTAAACCAGAAACAAATATCTGTACACAAATATTTGTAAAAGGCTGTAATCGAACCCGCATTTTTCTGAAAACACCCGTCCCATGCGGGTATTTGCTCACCGCGCCACTGAGGCCGTCAGCTGTAATTGAGGCTGATGATCTTCGGCTAAATGTTATTTGATTACTGATCATCCTTTCAGGTATTGCGGCCAGTGTCATCAATATGTTCCCTAGAATTGTGGTCATACTACGTTCAAGAGGAACTATCCCACGGCGCGCCGTACGACTTGGAGACCCTAGCGCCCGCACCTGACTCTAGGCATAACAGAAGATTGGTTACTGCAGGGTGAGTTACCAGTATCTATACTTGTTAAAACGCAACTTTCGATAGAGAGATAATATCTTTAACACACAACTTGTTTTTGGTGTTACTAAAAATAACAGACTCAGCTACACAGCTTAAACCAATGGGTTTAGAAACCTGGGGTTCCTAACAAACCTTAAGAGGCCTTAAGAAATGATTTTTGGTAATTCCCATTGCATAACCTGTAGGGCATATAATAAAGTATCTAGTATTACTAACACAAACCTCATTATGTTTGGTTTACTAGTACTTTTTAGTTATAAGATTTTTTTTTTAATATTTAAGTAATAAAATAAAAAATGAATAATTATAGTATTTTAGTAAACGTTTGTTCTCACTAACGATTTTCGACTATTGAAAATTTACATCTGTTAAAGTCACTCTGATTTTGGATTGGGGTGTCGTTTAATACATTTTCGGGGGTGCTGTTTCCGAAAACAGTACCCTAAACCAGACTGACATTTGACAGATGACAATTCTGATCCTAAAATGATTCCTGGACTAGTTTTTAAACGTCGTTTTAGGACGAAATCTTAAATTATAAGTTTAAAATTTTCGAGTTACGAGACAGATTTCGCCAAAACGTGTTAAGATTTTTTAGAAAGCCTAGCCTAAAGTAGAACCTATTAATTTTGTATTTCAGGTATGACAACATAGGCCGAGCGATGCCGGACTCGTTCAGCGGTCTGCTGGACCGTATCCGACAGCTGGAGCTTGAGCTGGGACATTTGCCGCAGAAATGGCGCGTCAGATGGGAACAGCTGGAATTACCAAACACTTTGGAATTGCAGGTCTGTGGCCGTCAGTAAAAACGCCATCTAGACACAACCTAAGCAAGTAATAACTTTGAATAATTGATTTGCTTTTTTTGAGAGATCGCTTTGAGCGATAAGGCCACCCTTTGTAACAATAAGACTTAAGTTTTGTTTTTATATTTACTGTAATTTAAAAATAGTGTTTGCAATAAATAATTTATTTATCTATCTAGTTTTCAATGTATCTTCAATGTACAGACTTTGTTCTAAAACAGTTTTATAATATAAACTTTTTAAACTCGAACGATTTGTATTCATAGTAATTATTTTTCCGGGTCTTAGTCACGTATTTTTATTTTTATTTCTTATACCTTGACGTTTTGACTATGTTACAATAATCATGGTCGCGAGGAGACTTAAAAATACGCGATTAAGACCCGGGAAAATATTTACTAGTTTTATCATATGTATAGATATTCGTATTAAAAAAAAAAGAATAGAAAGAAGCTCAATCATATACGTCCTCAGCTGGTCAAAAATGGTAGTTTCCACTGGGGCAGAAAAGGAGACAGATAACTTTATTTGACATTGCTCTTACGGTGAAGGAAAACGTCGTGATGAAACCCGCGGCTTAGTTGGCTCCAGAAGTATTGACAAGTTCTCTCCTCTGGACATGGTCGACTAAGCTGAGAGGGTAGTAGGTGCTGGGCAAAACTCCATCCTCACGCAAAAAGGACCCAATTAAAATGGGTCCAATGGCGGAAAACAGTACAACAGAAACAAAACACGATATACACAAAGTAAATTAATAACTAGAAAGTATATTTTGCACAAATTAGCAGTTCTACTTTCCGTAGGGATGATACGGGTCCAAAACGACTGTTTTCGAGTAGGTGATGACATAAATTTCCAATTGCAGCGCAACTCGTCGATGTCATCGACAGTGGTCCGTCGTGCGTCGCTCGCGGTACACAAGCGTGGGACGGTGGAGGTGCTGGCACGGGGGCGAGCTGCGGCCGCGCCTCCCGCGCCGGCGCCCGCGCCGCTTCACCGGTGGGCGGGGGTGGCACACGCCGCGCCTTCGCGTTGCGATCACTGTCAGGATCTACTGTGGGGACCACTCAAGGTAAATACGTTGGAAGATAGACATAGAAAAGACGTCTATTCAGACAAATATATACCAAGTAGTAAAAAAATCAACGTGTCGCGGGACACGCGTTTGTAACGAACTCTTTTTTTTTAATACACACATATTATAAGGGAAAAATATTTGTATATGGAAGATTAGTTTCTCTTAGTTTTTTTTCGTTTTACGTTTTTGTAACGCGTAACATTTTAGCTTGGCTACGTCCCCTCGCCAACCTGATAAGGAACTTCGTTCCAATAATAATCAAAGGAATATACAGGTTTTTAACAATAAAATGTGTTGTCTCATTAGACCGGCGTACGTTGCGTGGACTGCGGCGCGGCGTGTCACGAGCGTTGCGCAGAATCCTTCGCCCTCCCTTGTACTAAATACAAGGCCCCACCACAGGACTCGACAGCCCGGGACCTGCCGGCCGTCAACAATAGTACGTATTCTGGGTAGTTTTTGATGGCCCCTTTTTTATCACTACATAGTATAAAACAAATCAACTTCTCACTGTCTATCCATATGTATGCTTAGATCTTAAGAACTACGCTACGGATTTTGATGCGGGTTTTTTAAATAGACAGAGTGATCTAAGAAGAAGGTTTAAGTATACAATATAAAACTACCACGAAGTTGTGGGCAACAGCTAGTAAACGATAAATTTCAACATTTAATAGGTAAAAATCCGGTTCGAAGGACCATTTCAAATAAAATAAAAATGGCGTCGAATTTTAAATTATTTTGAAATATAGTACAGTGAATAAGAATAATACCGTTTTTATACAGCATTCTATGCGTTGTCTGTTACCTATATAACAAGGCAAATTATTTAGTTTTGGAAAGTACAATATATTATGTATTTTGTCCAGGTGTAGGTACCCTGCAGTCATCCTCGCAGCAGTACTACGAACAGTTTTCATCGAATGTAGCGGAGGATAGGACCCACGAAGGACATCTGTACAAGCGGGGCGCGTTCCTCAAGGGATGGAAACAAAGGTGACGTAACACTTATTACACTATGTCTTATCCTACTTAAGAAATGAATAAGTTTATGTTTATTTTAGCTTATATCCATATTATTTACTAAATACAAATAACGATATATATTTATTTACGAAAGTTTGTGTGTTTTTATTATTGAATTTTTAAATTGCGATCTACAGCTATCAGAATCTTATCAGAAACTCTGTATGCTGATAGCTAGATATCTTTATTACCAATTAATATACTTTTATTCCATTAATTACCCACCGCACTACCAGTCGACACTACCGGTAGTGTCATTGGGATTTTTTTCCCTTCTACACTACTCGCCAATAGTTAAATTTGAGGTTTGAATTCACGGATATCGTGATCAGATGGAATTGCCACTGATTGTGGCAATTCCATTGTGGCACACAGTGGATACACTTTGTATCCACTGATAACGCACGGGATCGTATACCACGGGGTGTTGCTTGTCTATAGTATTTTATTTCTTTATTTTATTTTTATTACAAAGGAAAACAAACAGTTATAACATACTATAAAAACAACAAAAAATACAACTATAAACCAATTATATGTTTTCACATATTGTGACTATTTACGCTAGTCTGTAGTAACTTATATAATTAAAAAGAGAAAAAAATAAGAAAAACTTAGTTATTTAAGAATGTGCATCAAACCAGTGTCGCGTCAGTGTGTCTCTGAACGCAACCAAAATATATAAAAATGTATTTTCAGATGGTTCGTGTTAGATTCAATAAAGCATCAGCTTAGATACTACGACGCAATGGAGGACTCGCACTGTAAAGGTTTCATTGGTAAATATTTGCTTTCATTTTCTTTCTTTATTTATGTGACTTCTATTTGTCTTAAATTGTGTTTATATCGATAAATTGTACACCCTCAGAGTTAGCAGACGTGATAACAGTGACGCAGGCGCCGCCCGCTCCCGGACCGCCCAAGAAATGTGACGATAGATCCTTCTTTGACGTAAGTGAAATTGCAACACATTTTACATGGCGCCATCTAGCTCCTAGCTAAGCAACTATGCTTGTGTTATAGAGGCCAGTTAAATGATAGATTATTTGTATAAGTACTTTTCTTTTGTAAACATACTTAGAAACCTTAAGAAACATTTTCCCTTGAATATCTGTATAAATAATTAGTACAACCGGAACTGAACCAATATATCTTCACAATATATTTTCACCATCAAAATATTTTCAAAGAAAATGCGTTTCTAAAATTTTGCACCGTACGAGCTAGCGTTGAACTGGCACCCCCCACTTACTGTGCCAGTGCAATTACCACTACGCTACGCGACCAAGAAAAGTCAGACGAAATTAACACATGATATGCATCTTGTTTTTGTTTTTTTGCGGCATCTGTTGCTTCAATAATGTGAAAGTTACTGTCTGAGCAAAAGATTTTGATACTTCACAATGTATAGGTTCAATTTCCCAGCTGTAAAGTGTTTATTTGTCCCCCATAGTTGCGCACGAGTCGGCGCACGTACAACTTCTGCGCGAGCGACGCGACCGCTGCGCAGGAGTGGATCGAGAAGCTACAGGCCTGTCTGCAGTGAAATAGTCGACCGAAGCGACATCTAGCGGAACCATGTCCAAGTTCACATTTATGTTTTAAATGTGGCGGAAGCTTATGCTAAGTTTCTTTGACCGAAATGTCCAGTTTCAAAATCATAGGTCAAATTGATCAATGTGAAAAACTTTGTATTTGTTTTTCTGGAAATTCTCGGTTTTTTTTATTAATTAACTTATGACACCTTGAGATTCTAATATTTTGACTTTTAATTAATTAGAATGAATATAATTATTTTAGTACATTATAATGTGCTTGGATCTCGGAACTTGCGAAACGTATATGTAATCTAATTCTAATAGGTATATAATATAGTTAAATATATACATAGATAAAAATTGTTAATTCTGTTGTAAATAATTTAATTATTGTTATGTAAAGACTTTGGTTACAATGTTTAAATCGCGGACGACGTAAAAACTGAACGTCACCACGCCTTATCAACTTATAAGGCACGGTGACGTGTATCTAAAATATGCCAAATACGTCACTACGCCTGAATCTAGTTCACGATTTGTAAAGCTTGGTTACGTTAAAAAGGCAACAAAAACGTCACCACGCCTTACAAGTATGTGGCGTCTTGACGTCTATGTCTATAGTATGCGATTAGAATAGTTTTAGGACCGGGTTTGTATCATTTTATGACGTCACAGGTAGAAAGCTAACTTCATTCAAGTCTGAATTAGTGCAATACTACCAGACTGTTAAATTATGTAAAAAAAAATGACGATGAGTCAGTCCTATTGCTATTTTAATCCCATCGTGATCGTCTGTGCTGACCCTTATACATATGTTTGTGTATCATTATTTTAGATGATATGTTACAGGATGCAAGAGAAATATAAAAATTAGGTTTTCGTCCAAAATGATTCTTGAAATCGAAATAATTTAGAGATTCTAGAAGAATGAAGCAATTGAAAGTTAATTTCTTGCGTAAACGGTGACGTATCGTTAAAAATCCATTAAAAACGAATAATTCCAAATCTCCACTTTAATTTTTTTTATAAATACAGTAACGTGCATTGAAACTAAATAAACAAATCGAAACTACAATTTTTTACAAACAATTTTATAGAGAAATTGACTCGGATCAAAATATAAAAAATATACTAAAATTCAATTGTAAATAATTTAAATTTAAACAAAATTAAAGCGAAATTTTATTGAATTGCATGTTGCTGTATAGATTTCCAAGTCATGTTGACGCGCGTAAAGGTTGACGATCCTCAGGACATGGTCGATTAAGCTGAGAGGGTGGTATACTTGTACTTGTATACAGGCTGTTTTCCGCCATTGGACCCTTTTTAATTGGGTCCTTTTTGCGTGAGGATGGAGTAGGCTTGCCCAGCACCTACTACCCTCTGAGCTTAGTCGACCATGTCCAGAGGAGAGAACTTGTGAATACTTCTGGAGGCAACTAAGCCTCGGGTTTCATCACGATGTTTTCCTTCACCGTAAGAGCAATGTCAATTAGCGCACGTAAATTTTTCTTAAGAAAAATACATTGGTGCACGGCCGGCCGGTATTCGAACCCACGACCTTCAGAATGAAAGTCGAGGTATCTACCACTAAGCCAACACCGCTCTCCGAGGGTGGTATAACTGCTAGGCAAGCCTACTCCATCTTATATATGCCCCAGGCACTACAGCGCTTTGGATGGCTGGCTTAAAGTTGTTGGTGTTGTTTAAATCATCTAGATTTGATGTAAAAGCCAATACTAATTGTGTAAGAGTCTTTAAACATTAAGGTGAAAGGGTACCGGTGCTCTCTTCATACAAACGTAGTCGGCTGTTTCCTCCCTGGATAATGACACTAGAGCAAATATTTTAGTGCCATTAAACCGACGGGTGTCACAAAAATCAAAACTACATTCTTAAACAGGAATTTAATAAATAAATAAATACAGCAAAACATTACACCCGGCGCCATCTAGCTTCAAACTAAGCAACTAGGCATGTGCTATGGGTCCCAGGTAATGGATAGAATCCTACTAATATTACAAATTTGAAATTTTGTTTGTTAAAATGTGTGTGTTTGTATGTTTGTTCCTCCTTCATGCATAAACTACTGGACCGATTGCGGTGAAACTCAGTATGTAGATAGCTGGAGACCTGGATTAACACATAATTTATTTATTTATTTTATTTTTATTTATTCGGAAAGCAGACAGTGAACTATTCAGAATAAGATATATATAATTAATTCATATATATATTCATTGAATAATAAGCTTCTTTTTATCCCGATATTTCCACGGTATCGGGACTTAAGCGAGTGAAACCGTGGGGCGCAGCTAGTTAGGACATGATTACTAAATATAAAGTGCCAACATGACTTGAAATATATATTAATTATGTTAAAAAAACTGTTACGTCGGTTTGTCTTTGTAATTAATTGTGTTTGTAATTTAAACAAAATGTATTGAATTTTTGGGAATCTCTTCCTTTTGTTACATATTACTCATTTCGTGTAAATATTTTAGTTTATTGTGTATTTAGGACGGTATTTATTATGAAGACTAGAGTGGATTGAAAAAAACGGACGTAAAATTATATAAATTTCCTATCAGTCCTGGATGTATGGTCGAAATTAATAACCTATCTAGCATTTCATAAATTATCAACTACCAAGGGTTAAATTGACATTTTATTGATTGTTTTGCTATAGGCAAGACAGATATCAAATAATCGTTTAAAAATGGCGTCTATCAAAATTTTACAATTTTGATACAAGTGGTTTTCAAAGTGACGCAACTCGACCTGAGTCATTTCAGTAAAGAATCTGAATCAAATCAGGTGAACTATTCGCTCATTAGGTCAATTTCAAATTAAAAAAAAACATACTTTCTATCTTTTAAAAAAAAGTCTAGTTCATATGCCTTGATAGATGTTCATCTTGACATCAAGAAAATAATTTAAAAACTGAAATATATTTATGCTCAGTAAAAATGAAGGGGCTGTATGGGATCACTCAGCAGTCTTTGCTTTCCCTGACCGGCTAAAATAATAAAAAGCATACTCTTGACCGGAAACAATGATGGCTATAAATCCCGCCATCTGTAAAGCAGTTCTGAACTAACTTAAAATAAAAGCCAAAACTTCATAACTCACTATGTATTCTGTAGAACTAGTTGGTTGGTTTAGACTTCTGACCAAATAGTTGGTACGATTGGAATATATCTTTTCACGTTCCATTCTTCACAACCAGTTGATCAGTGTGGAAGTTCTAATTATGAGATTATCTTATTATGCCAAGTACTTTTTTTAAACAACTAGCTGTGCCCCGCGGTTTCACCTGCGTAAGTCCCGATCACGTGGGAATATCGAAAAAAATATCCTATGTCCGTCTTATGATTGTAAGCTACCTCCCCACCAATTTTCAGTCAAATCGGTTTAGCCGTTCCCGAGTTATAAATGGTGTAACTAACACGACTTTCTTTTATATATATAGATTCACTCTTGTCTTCATAAATAAATATTTGTACGTATAGTTTGTTGCTGTAAATATAAATAATAAATTTGTATTCGTTCTTGCATTTAATTTAATCGGCGTATTATATTGTATAGATGTGGAGATATAGCAAAACCACAATGAGGAAGCTCGAATTATAACTAAATGAGTAAAGTTTCTATGATAACAGCTTACATTTACTGGAAAAACAATAATTTTTTTTTTTTTCAAATATTATCATCATTTTTTTGTCTCGTTTTAGTTAAAATTTCCTCCGAGTCCTAAACGTGGTCTTGCGCAGTAAAAGCGCGCGGTTTTGTGCCAAAGAAGCACAGAGTGCACTAAAAGCATTGCTCAGCCTAATTGTCCCTGCATTTTTATATCAAATTGGTAAATTGTATAGTTATTCATTTAAGCTGTGTTTAGAACATTCGGGGCATACATCTAATTATAAAAAAAAGAAAATTATAATATTTTGCAAATCTTGCAATTTCTTCGATGTTTCGACAAGTTACACCGGCCATGGACATGAGTAGACTGGCGTGGCAATCGTCGTTCTTTTTAGGATTCCGTACCTCGATAGTTAAAAATAGGAACTCTTACAAGATCACTTTGTGTCACCCACCACCGACTTCTCAGGAACGATTGGACCTAGTTTTCAAATATCTTTAGTACCGCGAAGCAACACTATCAAAATTCGTTGGGTACCTTTTAAGATTTCCACAGATATTTTTTGAATTCCAGAAACACAGACGACAAAGAGTTCAAAACTAATTTCCAGGATAATTTTCTCGTGTTTCATTCTGTTGCCTCGCGTGATCTGAACACAGCTATTCCACTTTAATATTGTAAAATATCTGCTCAAAACTAATGTAACAAGCTTGGCTTACTTTGTTTGGAGCTTTGCGATTAATACGTAGGACATATAGATCGCTATATATAACTAGGATTTGGCCAAAGAAAATAAATAGACCGGATAATAGTAACAAAGTTTTGTATCAAAAATAGCTCAGTCTATTGTACCTTTCATTTTCTGCGTAGAAAAAAACGATTAAAGTTTTAGTATGAAAATATTATAAAGCCGACTCTATGAATATGTTTAATCTCTTTGGATTTAGCCCATTATAACAAAAACTTAATATACAACCAAGCAACTAGGCTTGTACTATGAGTGCCAGAAATACTCTTAGACCTTTCTTTTGTAAATACATAGTTATAGGCTATATCTATACCTATAGTTCATACAATATGTGTTTCCAAGGCGAGAATCGACCCTGCAACCTTCTAAATCCTAATTATATTACGCGTATAACTTATAGATATTATTTATTGTGAAACTCCATTCGTTCTATTGTGAATATAATAAGCACAACGGGCTGTATCACTAGACCGTGCACTAAATATCAAATAAAGAGATTTTTTAGAAATGTTATTGTATTATTTCTACCTTACTAGCGGCCCGCCCCGACTTCGCAAGGCTAATTTTTTATGCATGTATTATACATATAAACCTTCCTTTTGAATAATTCTATCTATTAAAAATCCGTTGCGTAGTTTGAAAGATCTAAGCATACATACGGACAGACAGCGGGAAGCGACTTTGTTTTATACTATGTAGTGAAGAACAATCGGTTAATTCCTATCGGCCACCCTTGATTAAGCCACCGGAGTGGCAGCTGGCGCTAATTAGTAGCAGCCGCCACCCCGATGAGTGGTCGATTGCACTTATTAGTGCCTTTTGCCATCTGCAATGTGGCAAAACAATTTGATAATAAGTATTAGTTTTCTTTCACAATCACCTATTTCTCTTTTTCTTCAATTTTTCTCCTAAAAACATATGTAATGGCCATTAAGAAACTACAACAAAATATCCTATTGAAAAAAAACTGGAAAAATTCAAATATCTCGAGCATGATTTCACATTAGATATCTGACACTTTTTGTAGGATACCTTCTATTGAGTTCTGATAGCCTGGTACTTACAGACCAATGTCAAATAATTTATACGGTAACGGAAAGAGAAAAATTAAAGAAAGAGAGAGATAGCGATATAAGCGTGATAATACCCTCTACTGAGTTCTGGTAGCCTAGTACATAAAGACCAATATCAAACAATTTACACGGTAACTGAAAGAGAAAAAATGAAGAAAGAGAGAGATAACGATATAAATGTGATTTATACCTTCTATGTCTTCTGATAGCCTGGTACTTACAGACCAATATCAAACAATTTACACGGAAACAGAAAGAGAAAAATTTAAGTAAGAGAGACATAACGATATAAGTGTGCTGACTTCTGATTGCCTAGTACTTTTCCCTCAATCTGTTGAGGGCTCATTTTTGTCCTTGCTATTTAAACTTAACAGGGACATTAGCTAGAAAAAGTAAAAACTTGTCTTTGAATTTTAAATGCTTTGTACCCACATCTATAGATTCTTAACTCTACAGATTTGATTTACATTTTCTCCTTTGCTTTCTTTACTTATGAACTGTTCTGAGTAAAAGTGATTCTTACAAGATTAACGCACAAAAAAAACAAATTCATATGTAACAATTTTATTTTACCAATATTAATAATATATTAACATATGTGGTCCAAAACCACCCTCTTTCTGACAATAATTATATATATTACAAATAATTTTCACAAGAGGTCGTTGAACCTATAACGATGAAAACAAGCTAAAACTAAACACAGAAATATACTCGTCAGAACCACAAGTCAGTTTCAAAGTGGAAAAATACTGAACCTATGAATGAATGACCCTGGGAAGAAGCCTTAAGATTCATCTAGGTTAAATATTGTTACGTATCTGTCACTGTCAGTTGACAGTTGTGAAAGCGTGGGTTCCCGCTCTTTTTAACGCTGACAAACTGCGCCTTAGAATGGTCGAAATAATAACCTATTTATCAATTACCAAGGGTTAAAGCTGTCATTTTTCTGACAGTTTTGTTATAGGAAAACTGTCTTTTTTCTGACAGTTTTGCTAAATAAAGGAAAACTGTCATTTTTCTAATAGTTATGCTATAGAAAAATGCCAGTTAAATCCCTGGTAACTGATAGATTATTTGTATCGACCCTAAGTAAAACATTATTTCGATGTAGATCATCTGCCCCTCGATTATGCGAGTCAGCGAGTGGTTCATCTGCAGTTTTAATGCAAATCTAAGAGTGTATATTGGTTTTATTGCATACATTGAATCAGTTTATTTCCACCTTAAATCAGCCTCCACAAACACAATTCACAATTACATACAAACAAGTCATTTAAACGAGGTATAAAAGAGGATAGACAGAGTGAAACATTTCTCATAATATATTAATAAAATTATTTAACCTAACGACAAACAGATTTCAATTACAGACAAACGTTCTAGAGCCACTTGCAGAAAAATTTATGATTATATATTTTTGACAAAATTCTACTTCTTTAAATATTCCTGCAAGTCGCTGTAAATCTTCCTTCTAATGCTGTAATTGGAAATCCCTTTGTCTAATAACGAAGGTGGCGCCAGTTTTAGGTACTCTTATTTAATAAAGTCGGTATAAATAGCACCTTTTAGACGTAAAGTGGAAGCGAAATATTCGACGGGTGATTTCAGACTAGTCTGGATAGAGATATCAATGGCTCCAGTTTAGTGTAGCATTAGCCTCAGGGCCTAAACTGCTTTACGCGGGCCCCGCGGCGGGTTCATATAAAAATGACCTGTCTCGGGGCCCGCCGTGTGCGACCCGCGACGGGTCCATACAAAATACCACGCAGTACGCAGTAATGCAATTTAGGCCCTTAAGGTACGGCCATGTCGAAGATACATAGTACGTCGCTCATCGCACACGATGTCGCCTCCATATTAAACAAATGTATGGAAATAGAGGCTCACGCAAATGTCTAAAAATGCATCACTGCTATACATCGATGACATATGTGCTCAGGCTCGTGATTGGTCAACGTCTCGCTCGCGCCGCACTGCTTCGTATTTCCTTGTGCGAAGTCGATAAGCAATGCATCTTCGGCATAGCCGTACCGTAAGACCAGAAGGCCAATTCACAAAAATACCCTCAAAATAGCTCTAAATACCCTGAAAGACAGTTTTTGGTATACTCAAGAATAATTTTTGTAATCGGAATGATATTGCAATGTAATTTGAACAATCTAGAATTACTCCGGAAATATCATACACTTAGGAAACTTTTCAGAAATATTATCTCCGGTGGCATTTAAACTCATGCATTACTGTAAGTGTTGTTTTCGACATTTCCAAATCTAGTTCTATAAACGGCCAAACGGATACGATAATTACTTGATCAGTTCCATACAAGTAAATTAAAATCCTCGATCGGAACCAGTTCCATGCAAGTAAATTAAAATTCTCGATCGGAACCAGTTCCATACAAGTAAATTAAAATTCTCGATCGGAACCAGTTCCATACAAGTAAATTAAAATTCTCGATCGGAACCATTCCATACAAGTAAATTAAAATTCTCGATCGGAACCAGTTCCATACAAGTAAATTAAAATTCTCGATCGGAACCAGTTCCATACAAGTAAACTAAAAAGCCTCCTTCGGAACCAGTTCCAAAACCTCGGTTCTATAGACGGCCGAAGCGTGTCTTTACTAAGTAAGCTAGAGAGATAACACCGCACCGAGGAGATTTATTTTGGAAAATATTTTATTTTTTAACCAAAATATTAAAGACGAAAAATCTTTTGTTAATAGTTCATATTTTTCGATATTAATTTGCCTCTTGACTGGCCTCAGTCTAATTTATAATAGAAAGTTTTTCGTGGAATATTACCCGTGCTCTCATATCAAATCGAATTTGGCAAAGCCATTATAGAAAAAATTAGGCCATGTCCAGTCGCCTTAGCTGTACGCCACCTTCGTTATATATTTATACACTAACTTTAGTTCACATTTATAAACGAATTATACATTATATACAATGGGAAAATAAATATATTATACACTACAATAAGGACCTTAATAAACGCGATAAAGATGCCTTAGTTTTTGACTAACTTCAAAATGGAAGCTTCTTCATTTCAACTGTATTTAAAAAATAAATTTAAATATTGCAGGACATTTCACACCTTGCCATCTAGCCCCAAGTTAAGTAACTAGACTTGTGTTATGGGTGCTAGACAACGGATATACTCGTTACTTTTCTTTTGTAAATATATACTTATAATACATAGAAACAACCAGACCACAGACAAATATCTAAGCATAAATACTTGTCTGAGGCGGGAATCGAACCCGCAACCCTGTGTTTGGCAGTCCGGCATGGGGACCATTGTGCCAACTGGGTCGTATAATTTTTAAAAATTTCTTACAAATTTCAAAACAGAAAAATTTAAAGGTAATTATTGAAATCATTAACGCAATACCTACAGAATTAGTTTTTTTTTTCACGCCTTATAGAAAAAACGAAAAATCAGTTAATAAGAAAATCAATTATTTTAAAACAAACATTTAAAAATCATACGATTCTAGACCTATCTTTGAAAACTTTAAACACTTTTACAACACAGTTGAAACGTCTAGGTACAAAAAACAGCCGATTAGGACGACGAAAAATAATTATAACTTATACTTTTTACCTAGTGAAGTATTCAATCACGTATTCTTTATACAATCATTTTGTGAATTCATTCGTAATTTTTTAAAAATATTGAAAAGGTAAATTTTTATTACGTAAAAAGACAAGATATTTTTATTTGCATACGCACTTAAAATAAAATTATTGTTAATTTTTATAGATAGACAAAAAAAATGCTGGACAAAAATAACCCAAATCGAACCTAGTCCAAAATAAAAGTACATTTAATTGCGTCGACGTTTACTAAGGTCCTTGTAACAATGTAATCACGGAAATACGTTCGTGTGTATGTACATGATAGCTACGAGTGCACCGACTAATAAACTCAATCGAGGTAAATGCTAAACTTGGATATTTGCGGTTTTAATGAAATAAATTCGAATTAATTAAATTGAACGCCAAAAAAGTGTTACGATGAAGAAAAATTATCGTGAAACCACGGCTTAGTTGTTTCGAGACGTATTGACAAGTTCTTTCCTCAGAACGTGGTCGACTAAGCTGACAGGGTAGAAGGTGCTACTCCATCCTCGCGCCCCAACCATAGAAGTGTTATAAAAAATACTTGTTATGTTAAAATCAGTTTAAGAAAGGAACTGTAACTGTATTTGCACTGTTTCTACATTTTTGTTTTTTCAACGAATCCGAATCGAATCGACTCCGAGTCCTTAATCTGAATCGACGAATCCTCAAAGAGAAAAAACAAATTAAAGTTATTGATTTTTCTAGAAATGAATCGTAACAAGCAGACGTCAGCAATTTAACTGTACCGCTATTGAACAAAACCGCATTTACAACAAGTGATGCATTTACCCCGATTGACATAATATCACAACAAATAAAGAATCCCATTGCCTAGACTTTTGGTTTGCCGTTATTTTAATATTATGTATATTGGCGCTGTTTTTGGCTTAACTAAGGTCGTTCTAAGTGACATCTCACTATACATCTCATATTCAACTGCCATTTTGATTTGAAAAAAAAAACTACACGTCCAAAATTAATACGTACTAATATAGACCCCCGTCTCTTGCAGAGTTTAGATTTTAAATTAGCTAAAACTTTGATAATCTACTAATAAAAAGTCCAAAGTCTGTTAGAGTCCTAAGGAAAACTTTTACGTTGGCGTTCGAACTTTCATATATACTATTTTTTTTAACAAAATTATTCGATTTCTTACCTAAAAATCATTTAGCAATCGAGAATTGATATATACCTATTACAGAAACGTACAAAAATCTTGTTCAAAATGTATCTGAATATTTTTAGGCTTTTTATTTCGTTCACTTAGGATCGAGCATCCTCGCGAGGCAGCCGCACGAGGCAAATCCTCGGCCGATCAGGACGTACCTCGCCCGCGGCAAACTCTACAGACTAAGGCTGCAAACATTGCGAGGCAAACGTCCAAGGCTGCCTCGCGAGGATGCTCGCTCAGTCTTCGAATCAAACAAATGATAAATTCTAAGAGATGTTTTCACCGATGTACTAAAAATGTACTAAATTGTAGTTAATTCGCGCTAAAAACTAACGTTCACCGAAGATAAGGGTTACAGTAACAGTTTACAAGTGCAAGGTGGCTAAAGTGTTCCCAACACATTAAAAATAATAATATTTGACTTGATTGAGGTGAACTAGACGACTGCACGCGATTTCACTCTCAAAACCAGAAATAAATAACTCAAAACAAGCAGTTACTACAAATAAAACTGAGCAAATTGATTGTTCTTTAAAAAAGTCGGTTGTGTGACTTTAAAATTTAACTATAGTTAAACTTGTACAGGAACGTACTAAGGCCTAAATAAAAGGGGAATGAGATATAAAATCGCGGTCAATCACCCGAGTTGCACCTGAGCAACGTATTTGGTTCGTTTGTGGGGGGCTAATGGCCGACAGGTTCGACGTAGTTGGCGGGGTAAAGTCCCACGCGGCCGTCCTTGCGACCCTTGCACCAACCCTGCTCATCTTCATCTTCTAATTTCTCGAATAGATCGCCTAGAAAGACAGAAAAACAATTTTTAAATTAGAATACTGAAAAAGACAATTAAAGAGAAAAAAAAACTGTACAATAAATAACCAAATTCTAATGTAATGCTTTTATTAAAGACTAGCTGCGCCCTACGGTTTCACCTGTCTTTAATTTTTTAATTTATCTTCAAGAAAGTACTAGTAAATTTTGAAAAAGAAGGATGTAATCGTTAAAACCGTTTTCAAGTTATTCCATAGGGATTTAATTATATATTACTACATCACTGCATAGTTTAAAACAAAGTTGCTTCCCGCTGTCTGTCCCTATGTATACTTAGATCTTTAAAACTACGCAACAGATTCTGATGCGGTTTTTTAAATAGATAGAGTGCTTCAAGCGAAAGGTTTTGGTAAATCAAACAAAACTACCACGTGTACGGTAACAGCTAGTATAAAGATAAGAGACAATTGCCCCCCCAAGCCCCCATCCTTAATACCAACCTTGCCTGAAGCTGAGCTCATCACTCTCCGCTCCAGTGTAATCATACAACGCCCGCACCGGGACCCCCGGCTCCCCCGTATCAGTGAGCGCGCCCCCCGACTCCTCATCCCACTCGTCCTCCTCGAAGGGGTTGTCCTGCGTCTTGCCGCCGGCGCTGTCCTTGCTCGGTGACGGCTTGTTCGATTTGGGAGCTGATGCTGTGCCGTTCCTGGATATTGAGGTTCATTTATTGTTGAAAATAGCAGAGTAAACATTTAACACAACTTATACAGAATTAGTTTCCAATACAAAACCTTCTTTTGGTCTACGAACCTTCAAAACCTAATATATACTATGGCAAAAAAGATTTCAGTGTTTTAGTACTGTCTGGCCATTTTCTATGTCTATGCGGCAAAGAGCGCGCGCGCACGAGCGCCGTCGGCTTGACGCACTGCGCACGGCAATTCTTACAATATTTATAGAATAGAATATTATTTTTGTATGAAAATAAAATTGAATGAATAGACAAAAGTTGCAGAACAATAGTTAATCGTTTTGATGTGGAGAATTACCCTTGCACGGTTTTGGATTGGAAACCAATTACCATATATTATACTTCTGCTATTCTACTACTTCATACTAATATAATAGTAAGTACACAAAACACTAAATTATCCTTTTAGTCTAACAACATATTAATTAATCTGTTTTCCCTGTGGAGGTTTTTTAAAGAATCTGTCTTCTAGCTAAGCAAATATGCTACAACAACAGTCTAAAAACTATGACGCTCCTTACTTGTTCTCGTCGGTTACGGGTATATTTTCTCTCATTTTATTTGTCTATATAGAGCTCTGATATAGTTCTGTGATATGAAGGCTTTGGCCGAATTGGCCAACAGCGATTAAATCCCCGGTCCGCAATCGTGAGCGTACTTAAAAAGCCTATAGCGCTATGCGCATTTATAGAGCCCATTAAATATCAATTTCGGACCGCAACCTAAGTGACAGAAATCATACCAGTAACCGAAGGGAGCAAGTTATGGTAAGTTATTGATTCTGCGCCTTAGAACTCAACCGCCCCTTCTAAAACCAAACTACGAACAACAAAAAACTAACGTATTTAAGACACAATCACTCATATCAGTGATGGTGAATCTCGAGCTGTTAGCGACGTCGGAACGTAGAGCTAGACGCAACAAATGCGCGCCGAGTGCGTCTTCAGTTGCGGGCGCGCATGTCTTCGTACACGCAAATATCTCTAGATGTTCTATGCTACGAATTGAATGGAAAAGGATGGGTTAAAGCCAACAGAATCTAGCAGGCTGAGTAGGTCAAAGCTTAGGAGAAATTTGGAGGATCACATTTATATTTCCAAGGGTTCTTTTTCTTCTTTTCATCCCTTATATTGCAACGAAAATCCAAAAATATTGCGGTTTTGAGCAGTTTTTTTTTAAGATTTTATTTTATTTTAGCTAACAAAAATTGGACGGATGTCTTCTAACGAAACTATTTCTTGTGTTTCAATCCAATTGTTAGATTGTTTGGACTTGACAGTATAGGATGGGAAAAAAAATCCAAGGTTATTTTTGGAACATGTGTTAATGCAACTGTTTTAGTTAAACAGATGGAAAAATATAAACAAAATCCTGACTATCTGTTAATCAACGTACAGATCAAGCCAATGGACGGAACGTCATAAAATTTGGTATACAGATGGCTGTTACAACGTAGACATCCACTAAAAAAGGATATTAGAAAATTCAAACCATACGTGTAAGAAGTCGCGAGTGATAGCTAGATTAAAATATGGAAACTTACGTGACAGCAATAGGTGCGCTAATACTCTTCTTATCTATGGTATTGTTGGCGGACGTGTTGTTGGCAACATTGACAGGCGCGGGCACAGCGGGCGCGGCCTCCGTGTGGTTGGCAACACCCTTCCCGCCTTTATTGTTCGTTATCGGAGGTAACTCCTGTATTATAAACATATAGCTTCAATAAATTAGTATAATAAATTATAGTTTACAACTTGACAATATTAACTTGAGACGTCGTCATTCGGATGATTTAGTGCGTGGTCTCAAGTTAACTTTGTCATTTAAAATAGGAATACGATCAGCTTAGCGCCATGTTGTGACGTCACACTGACTTCTGTCAGGTTTTTATTAAAAGTTCTGGCTTCGCACGACTTGTACATATAGCCAGTAGTAAATAGTTTACAGTTATTTCAAGTAATGGCTCTGCACGATTTGTACATATAGCCAAAGTCGTGATTTATTTTTATTAAGTTTAGCTCGAATGAGCTGAAAATGTGTCTAATGGGTCTATTTTTTATTCGTCAGTCCAGGGTTTAGGTAATGTTCAGACTTGCATTATTTTTCGAATTTAATCTAAAAATGTCAGGGCAACAAGAAAAATCAAAATTGCACCTTGTATTTAACTTTACTTACATTTGTGCACCTTGGCTTAACTAATTCGAAAAATATTCAAAATAACGCGAAAAATTCAGATGTGCACCAAAATCGAGTCAAATGAAGATTTGTAACGTCACAAGATGGCGCTAGTCTGATCCTATTCTTACTTTATTAGCATTTAACAAATGTTATTGTTTTATTCTTCAAATTACATTTTTAAATATGGGATAATTTCATTTACTTAAATATTCTTTATAAATATATAAGGGACTATAAAAATATAGGATCTGAATTAATTAAAAGTTTAAAAAATCATGCCGTATGCTAAATTTTTATAAGCGACATCCATCATGCAACATCGAGTTAAAAATATAGGGAAATAAATTATTATAAAAAGCATCTTAAATAAACTAAAACAGATTGAAATGAGAATGGCCAGACCACCAGTCTAGAGCTAGAGCAAACTATAGTACGTTGTTCCCGGTTTCACATGCTGTCATTCGAAGCCAATACACCAATTACCTCGACGATGCCGGTTCACATTCTCATTTGAATCCTGGAGAGCTTAAAAACATTTTTAATCACAAAAAAAAACAACAAAAAAGAACTAGTCTTATTTTAATTGGGCTCCGACCTGAAAAATAATTAACACTTTTTCCTATAGTAAAAATGTGTTTGAGCTCTGGAATTTTCTTCTTCTTTGTGACGGCACTTTAGGGGCAAATGACTACATCATATACTAAAATATCTCTTTATGTGGTCACACAATACTATACTTACTTTGATTCTCACAACCACTAAAATAGACTTAATTCAAAACATTACACTAATTATTAGTTTTTTAAAACGAATTACTTAAAAACCCGTTTACGCGAGTTTTTTTAAATTCTTTATAACAAAAAAATCAAATAAATACAATTTATTTCATAAATATATAGATACGTAATAAGTTATAATATAGTCAGTGCCATTAACGCCGTCATGTTAAATCTATAGTAAAATTATTGATTCGCTGTAAACTGGGTCATAAATCATTGGGGCATCAGTTGGGGTATGCCGTACGGGCACAAGCTAGTTATCAATACAAACAATTGAGTCACCAACGTTGCACTATTACAACAATAACTATATTGATATTGTTTACCACAAAAAGCCGATATCGTGCTGCTAAAGGTGTTATTACGTAAGCGCAGCACGCGGTAGGAGCAGGCAAATTCCTGCCGTCGGGCGAAGCTATTGATTTCTATGAAATATTTTCGGCAGCTAGCGACAAGTCACCTGGCAGCTTGTATAGAAATATAGAGTCGCGTTTAACAGTGTTGGTCTACTCGTAGATATCTTGACTTTCATTCCGAAGGTCGTGGGTTCGTATCCCGGCCGGCCGTGCACCAATGAATTCTCCTTACGAAAAATTTGCGCTACTTGACATTGCTCTTACGGTGAAGAAAAACATCATGATGAAACCCGCGGCTAAGTCGGCTGCAGAAGTATTGACAAGTTATTTTATGGACCTGGTCGACTAAACTGAGAAAGTAGTATAGGTGCTGGGCAATCAACTTCACGCAAAATGGACCTAACTAAAAGAGATCTAGTTGCGGAAACAGCAAACAAGTACAATTCGCGTTGACAAGTCGCCTGCTTCTGCCGCGTGCACTCGTCTATGGAATAACACATTTACTGAGAAAGAGAGAGGGCAATATCGCTGTACCGTTCTTATAATTAACGACCCAGTTAGCAGCGAGTGAATAACTCAACTATATTCGTTATATAAAACGTACATCTTCGCTGACAGGTCGCTGGTTGAGCAAGGTGATGGGTCCAGTCGGCAGGCTCTCCTTAGACTTTCCCTTCGCGATGTCGCGGAACTCCTCCGTGTATTCCTGGTCGCGGAGACACCGGCAAGCGTTACCAACGATACGGAGGAGGGGTTCAGGACATTGCTCAATATAAACCAGTACTTTATATACATTATTATCACTACATAGTATAAAACAAAGTAGCTTCTCGCTGTCTGTCGGTCATCCTTATGTATGCTCAGATCTTTTAAACTACGCAATGGATCTCAAGAATTCTGTTTTTTTTTTCAGGTAATATACAGAATTCATATTCTTTAGATTACCAGAATATGAATTGATTTTCTTTTGAATTTTCCGTCAAATAATGTTTATTGCATGTATTTAGCATTTTTTGAAAAGTGGGTATTTTTGTATTTCTTTTCTATGAGTATCCATTATAGTTTCGTTAGAATGAATTATTAAATACCGCATTTCTTTTGTGTCTTAAACTTATTTTAATTTTACTTAAATTCTCTATGAACAACATACATAAAAATATATATAGGTGAAGAACTGAAACCCGCAATCTTTTTTTAAGTCGGTTAATGAGCAATGTCCTTTAAAATCACATCCCAACGTCTCGTCGTTTTAAAAATGCAAACTCATTAAAAGTATAAAATTAAATTAATAAAATTAAAACTGTAAACACGTCCATACAAAGCTGGTGAACGTTAAACAAGCATCAGCTAATTGTCTCTAGTCTAGATAAGAAATAGGAGGGATTTCATGCTGTTAAGCATCTAATAGAATAATGCTTTCGATAAAATTACTACAAGGCATAGAGAACACCCTAAACACCTAAATCAAAATATTTCTCTATTTTCATTTACTTTTTTATATTTATTTTTATTTCCACAACCGTCAGTTTATGGTCATTTTTATATCTGTGCGATAGTAGTGAGTGGCAGTGAATCTCATGGATTTATGACCTTAATCACCCACTCATAAGGTGTATAATCGTGTGACACCAAGCCCACAGTGCTTTGATCGGCCCAATCAATAATAAATCGAGTGCTCGCTAAACTGTGCGGTCATTCGTTTCTCGAACTCCAATTTGATATTACTTAATTTTTCTGTAATTGAAACACCGATACCAATATCATTATTGTAATTTAGAGCGGCGCAACTCGAGTGATAAAGCGAGATAGCAGTCCCATTCTTTCTCCTTCGAGAATGAAAGAGAACGAAATAAGTGCTACATCGAGCTATGTCGCCGGAATCACGGTCGACTGTGTGTAAACACCATTGATTTGTTTTAATTGATTTACTGTGCTCGGTTTGCCGCATGCCGGTCTGACCTTTTCATCGGCCCGTTCAATATTGCATAGTGTTGTGCACGATGTGATCATCGTATAACTCGTACCATGAGCGGGTTGGTATAGAAGCGGCTCATCCCGAGGTTGCTCGAGGTGTCCGAGGGCGCGACCTTGGCATCGTCTGCGGCGAGGCAGAAGGCCGGTAGCGCCCGGCGCATGCGCCGCACGGCTCGCGACCACGCGGGCGTGGCGGCCGTGCGCGCGCGCTGCACGTGTGACGTCACGCGCCACACCACCACCGATGCGCGCGCGCCGATGTATTTGTAATGGATCGGCAGAGGCAACTCCGCCGATTCCTCCTTTATTATATCACTTTCATTATGGTAATTTCGTTTATGTTTGGTTGCTCTTCTGTGTTTGTATCATGTTGGTTTCGAATCGGGTGCATGGTTTTATTGTTTGATCATTTTGAATTTGTATTTCGGTTATTTATTTCTTAAAGCAATGTAATGGCGCCGACGTATAATTTGAGATTAAACCTCGTCATCTCATGTTATCTTTTAATCCCTAGTTCTAATAAAATCATATAAAAATATAATGTTGAAACTCAATATTTGTAGAGCGGTAGAGCGAGCGAGCGCGCGCGTCGCGTCTGCTACAATTATCAGCCTAAACATACTCTGTGCAAGCAAATATTGTACTTTACATCATTAGACCTTGAGCTAATATTGTAATGTTACAATGTCATACTGATTTTATTGTATTATCACTTTCATATTTTTTTCTTTACAATATTGTATTTAAAACCTTAAAATGAATAAGTTTGACCCCTTTGTAAATGTAGCTTTGAAAATAATTATTAGTATGAAGTTTATTTTAACTGTCCGACGAATATCTTCACGAGTTTGATGTTAAATATTTCGGTACTGTTTTTTGAATACATTCTTTATTTTTAGGGTTCCGTACAAAAACGTAACAAAAGAAAACGACCCTTTTACTAAGACTCCACTGTATGTCTGGCTGTCACCAGGCTGTATCTCATGAATCGTGATATTTAGACAGTTGAAATTTTCACAGATGATGTATTTCTGTTGCCGCTATAAAAACAAATAGAAACAGAATATAATGGTACAGAACCCTTCGTTCGCAAGTCCGACTCGCACTTGGCCGGTTTTAAATATGTTTGGTGTTTTGTTGGTATATTCTCAAATCTATATTTCTATAAGCTATTAATTTAATTGGCACTTCTATGTTCTACTAAAGTGTTTTATATGTTTCTACGTATGTAATATTTCTATTAAAAATTTCATAGTTTGGTCTAAAAAATAACTAGATTAAAAGAAGGAAAATTTAGTCGAAGTACCATGCAAGTCTATGCTTCCAAGTGATAGATTTTAATAAAGAAATTTCGAAAAATCTAAATTTTTAGTTACTCTAATAGTGCCTAATTTTTGGGACATGCTGGAAAGTATTTTAGTAGTAGGACCTCATCTGCCTTGAATTAATTAAACAATTATAATATGTAGTTGTAAAGAAATAAAGATGGGGTCCTACAATGAAATAATTGCTATCCTACCTACAGTATAAATAAGCATGAAGATTTAACTTTGATTGTGACTCAAGATTTTTCTCTATTAGAATTATTTGCCCAAAAATATAGATTTTAGCAATTTTGAAAGTATGTTACACTCAAACTTATTTTTTTTAAGATTTACCCCGCGACTTTGTAAGCATAGAAGTTGAATGTTTCAAAATTCACAGCGGATGCCTACGTCATAATTACTGTCTGATCCGTGTGTTAATAGATCAGTTAGTTAAGACTTTGAATTTAGTTTTATAGATGGATAGAATATAGGTGTTCATGGGGCTAAGTGATTAGTTAGAGCATCCGCGACGGTGTTACTGGAACTGCAGGTTCAAATCCAATCAGTACGTTTTTTTTTTAAATTCTATGGTCACAATTAAAGTTAAATCTCCGAGTTAATTACGATGCAGACAACATCGCTCGTGTGTAAATGAAACGGCAAATGAAAGCAGCAATGTTGAATGTTACCTCAAACTGCGGCCAGGCCATTGCCATGTTGATGCCGTGGTTATTGGCCCACCACTTGAGGTCCTTCTGGTGATCTGCGTTGTTTATCGTATGGTGGAATTCTTCGTATATTTGTGGTAATCTGGAATTTCAAATAAATACAGATTTATATGAAGTCAACAACATAGGTGCGATGTACGGTCGGAGCCAGAGTTGCAGACCCACCATAGAGATCTAAAATTACTATATTGTAATGTTCTATTCTAATAATATTTATCTAATAATTAATGAGTTTAAAGGCTTCAACCTTGAACTCGAGCAAGACCTTGGAATCTTGCTTGAGTTGAAAACATTCTAATTATAGCAGTTTTAACTCTACGGTGGGTCTGAATTCTGAGTCCAACCGTACGTACAATCAAGCAATGAAAGCGGAGCACTCTCAAACTCAAATATTTATTTATAAAAAATGTGAAAGTTTGTGTGTGTGTGTATGTATGTTTGTGACTCCTTCACGCAAAAACTACTGGACCGATTGCTATGAAACTCGGTATCTAGATAGCTGGATACCTGGATTAACACATAGGCTACTTTTATCCCGATATTCCCACGGGGTCATTTATTCACCTGGGTGTCTGGGAAAACGATTTCTGAGCAAGTGACAGGTCTTTAAAGTAGATGAGACGGAGATTATGCCGTGATCTTTGCTAAGAACAAGCAACTTACGTGGGCTCCTGACTAATATTGAGGCACTTGTGGAAGGAAAAGAGAACATCTTTGAAGAAGGTGAGCCTCTGCGCCTCCATCTGTTGACAGCGCTCGAACACACCCGTCATGTCATCGATATATCGAGGGTTATATGCCGTGATCTCTGCAAGTGCTGCCTGGTACTTCTCCCGGTTCTTCGCAACTTCCTCGCGACATTTCGAGACGCGTTCTGCCATTTTTTTCACCTGGAATAATATATGTTAACGGTTAAAGTTTGGAATGTAGGCTAAGAGCAAAGTTTACGGTGACACTGAAAACTTTTAGTATAAAACCTAGGGTAATGAGTGGTTTGACTTTGAAACTCCTGTGGTAACTTGTAATTTTACTTGTAAATAAATAATAGAAGAAGGTACCTCTACTGGGTGTTTTTTTTAAACGTGTTTTCAGTGCTATATCCTTAACTACAAGAGATAGCTAAAATGATTCAAGCAGTTGGAAAAAAAAACGCAAAAACTAAAAAAGGATCATAAGATTTTTGAAAACCCTGGCCAGGAATCTACCTGTTAATTTATATAAAAAAAACCTGTATACAGCGTACTTAATTCAGAAGATATCCTATGCTACTCACTTCCTACTTTAATATTATAAAAATGGGGTGTTTATTGGTCTGTATGTTTTTTTACTAAACTTAATATGTAGGTAGCTGGAGAAATGAATTAACACATAGACTAGTTTTTATACCGACATTACCACGACATCGAGAAATAAGCGGGTTAAACCCCGGCCGCAGCTATTTTTTGACAATTCGTAAGAAGTCGATATTTGCGCGCGTAAAACTTGCGGAGTTCTGGCTTGTAAGAATACAACAAAGACATCTACAATATTCACGTACTCTGCGTGTATACTCGTAGTACAAACGCAGTATGTCTATTCTCTAGCAATACCCAACTAGGTTACGTTATTGACATAGAGATATGTAGGTATGCTTATAACAAATAGAGAGCACATCAGAAATACTATAATTATCCTTAAATAATGACCTTTACTCAGATTAGCTTTATTTTTTCCACACTAGAATCGCTGGATGGAAGGCTAAGATATAGTATATTGAGGCAAAGTTTTCTTTATTTCGAGTAACTGACTTTCTAAAATATCTTGTCATTTGATGGGGATTACACAGTGATTTTACTAACCCTTTTCATTTTGAAGTATTTTCGGGTAAAGCATGAGAATCGATAACACAACGCATCCGCTAAATAAAAAATACCTATTTCTTTCGATATTTTTTATCTATACTAATATTATAAAGCTGAAGAGTTTGTTTGAACGCGCAAATCTCAGGAACTACTGGTTCGAATTGAAAAAATATTTTTGTGTTGTATGGTCCATTTATCGAGGAAGGCTATAGACTACTTTTTATTTCGATATTCCCACGGGAAAACAAAAAACGCTGATAACTCTCGGAGACGTCTTGGTACACTCGAACGCAAAGTGTTCAAAACGATTATTTTGTTTTGTATTAGTGAATTTCGAAGATAGAAGGCTCGGACAATCTCAGACAGTTTTAAAAGCTTTAGTGGCTCAGGTCTGTGAAACGTTTGTTTGTCTATGTGGCTTTTATACAAATAGATTGGTCCCAGAACGATTAAAGAAAATCAAATTTATAATATACCAGTTTCTATCTAGGCCTACCCTGATGTAATCTCTATTGCAGTATAAGTATTTTACGTCTATTGTTATAAGATGATAATAAAAACGTGTATGTTACGTTACGTATTATTGTCTCAGACAGACGGTGTCTCAGTCCCGAACACATAAACCTACTGGCACGGAACTCTATCAATATTAGACGATGTTACTTTCTTAACTTATTGGCTTAGTTCTAGGGCCCAGTTTTTATTATAATGGGAACAGAATTAGATAACTTTTAGAATGATAAGGATAAGAGTGTTTTAAGTCAATGATAAAAGAAGTTAAGTGATTGACATAATCATTCTTTGTTGTTTTTATGTACTTTGAAATGGATAGATTGATAGAAAATAGAAGAAATTACATAAAAAACTATAATGGTTAAATTAAAATTACTTTAAATAGAGTAATAATAAATAAATTAGCATGACACTGCTCGTACACGGCGATATCTAGTTCCAAGCTTGGCTTATATTATGGTGACCAGAAATATAATAAGTGTGAGTATTACTATATAAAACAGAACCCTTTATTTGAAATACACGAAACAAAGATGGCTGTATGATCTAAAATGCCATGGACTCAATAAATATTTGTTTAGTTAACCTTTCTACTTGAGATTTTTGATGAACTTCCTTCGCTAAGTCAGTAAAGGATGATTCAATTTCAGATTTGTTTATCCCTGAAACCAACGACTAGATAGCGTAACTGTGTAACAGCCATCGCCAGAGGGTCTCGCAAATTGGCACGTTCCGTCTGTTCGTCCGTCCGCGCCGGCGTCGAACTGTCTACGTTTCTATACTGCGTAGTCCATATAATTGTACATTGGTGATATTTAAGGAACAATCAAATAGAAAAAGCGTCCAAAGACCATGTACTTGAACGGACCGTTTCCACAATTAATGTTTAATTGGGTCCTTTTTCGCGCGAGGATGGAGTAGGCTTGCCCAGCACCTACTACCCTCTTAGCTTTGTCAACCATGTCCAGATGAGAGAACTTGGCAATACTTCTGGAGCCAACTAAGCCGTTTCATCACGATGTTTTCCTTCTCCGTATGAGCAATGTCAATTAGCGCACATAAATTTTTCTTAAGAAAAATACATCGGTGCACGGACGGCCGGTTTTCGAACCCACAACCTTCTGAAAGTCGAGGTATCTACAACTAAGCCAACACGCGCCAAAAAATAAAAAAAATAAAAAAATAATAATTCAGGATTTTCTAGCCCAAACGGTCATCTGTTCGACACGGCACATGCTCTGCGAATGGCCACATCAGCTTACTAATCCTTTGGGTTATGTCAGTAACTTTAGTTCGTCTACGAATCTCGTAGCGAATCGGAGCGAGGGCATGCGATTGCTCTGGAAGTCTTTAGGGAAGGCTTATGTTCAGCAGTGGAAGTTCAATGGCTGATATGTTGATGATAGTATATAATCACGGTTGTGTACATCTATACATATAAAATTCTTTGTCCTGAATGACTGCCTGACGGATCAACGCACAGCCTAAACCACTGATCGTAAAGACCTGAAACTTCGAGGTTGTGTTCTTTTTATGACCTAGGCATCCGATAAGAAAGAATTTTCCGAAATTCTACCCCTAAGGGGGTTAAAAAGGGGTAGAAAGTTATTTTGGGGTGGTTGGTTGAAAGTACCATTTTCGGCGTCTACGCGGACGAAGTCGCGGGCAAAAGCTAGTCTTTCTATAACTGGCATACACACAAGACCACAAATAAGTGTAAGGTATGAGCTACAGTCAAGCAAGCATGACTGTGGCCCATAGCTGAAGTCGACCCATTTAGGACAGCACACGGCTTCTCTTTCTTTTCTTATTTTAAATGTTTTTTTCTTTTACGTGCTTGTCCATTTTTGTATCTTTTTCTTCTCTAACTATGGTTCTCGTGTGTTTTTTCTCAAATAAACTATAGAAACACAAATTTAAAAAAAATGATGTTGTCTCTTTGCCATTCCGATATGAATTATCTTTGATTTAACCTCGGAAGTAACTGCGTAGGTACGTATATAAGCAGGCAGTAGGTAACGAACATCCCCTAACAGGGTTAACTCAATCGCGTAAACATATCGATTTTCGTGATATTATGTGTGGTGACGAATTCATAACGTGTTAGTTCAAACGCTTGGACAAAGTTTAAGTTTCAACCATATATTCATATTCAATCATGTACTTGTAAAATTAGTTAAAAAGTAATTGAAATTAGTGGCCAAAATTAGCTGGAGATCGGGACAAATGGGGGAGACCTTTGCCCAGCTGTGGGACACACCAGCAGTGGTAAGGTACCAGCGTGTATAAAGAGCCACAAGCCACCTTAATGAAAAACTAAATATTTCGTGAAAAATAGAAAACTACTTATCATACGATAAATATTTGCTGTATTGTCAATCTGAAAAACATTTCGTTTGTTTATTTTCTTGTTATTTTATCATTAATATCGAGGTTTTGATATAAGATGTTTAATTATAAATGACTAACTGCGCCCCGCGGTTTCACCCGCGTAAGTCCCGATCCCGTGGGAATATCGGGATAAAAAGTAGCCTATGCGTTAATCCAGGTCTCCAGCTATCTACATACCGAGTTTCACCGCAATCGGTTCAGTGGTTTTAGCGTGAAGGGGTAACAAACACACACACACACGCACACACAAACTTTCACATTTATAATATTAGTAGGACTAGCAAAACCCCGCGGTCTTTCTCCTTATAATAACACAAAGTTGAGACGTAAGGGGCTGTAACTGCGTACAAGAGTTATTGCATGAGAATTTATTGTTAAATGTTTTTAGGAAATACATTTTGGTATAATTTCAAAAAGAAAATATCTAAGAATTATGATGTTTATGTACTAAATATTAATTTTCCTCGCATTTGAATATTGTCGTCACCCACCACATCAAAAGAAACGCCTTAATTGAAACGACAGGCTTCTCAGAAAAATAAACAAAACGAATTAATTGGCAACGAAACGAGAACATTTACAATGTATTAGTAAAAAGACGTTACAAAATTATTTGTCAGAAATACTTAAAAAACCTCGACTGATAAGGAAAATTGCATATAATTTTTGAACGGTTGAACCGATTTTGATCAAACAAAGAATACTCCCGACTAATTCACCTTTCAAACAAAAACAAACAAAATCCAAATCGGTTATCCGTTCGGGAGCAACGATGCCACAGACAGACAGACACACACACAGACAGACACGTCAAACGAAAACGATAAAATACATGCTACAATATTGTGAAAGTTTGTGTTACTTCGTTACTTCTTTCACAAAAACTACCGAACCGATTCGACGAAAGTTATTAAAAACGGATAAAAACGCATTTTTTTAAATAGCGTAATCATTCATAAACCGGTTATCACAAATCACAAGTTAACACATGAACTTACCGACATCCCTCGCTGTAGATGCAGCGAAACATAAAGAATAAAAATACAAAATTAATCGATACCTCTAAAAGTTAGAGCGGTGTTGGCTGGCTTAGTGGTAGATACCTCGACTTTCATTCTGAAGGTCGTGTGTTCGAAACCCGGCCGGCCGTGCACCAATGTATTTTTCTTAAGGGTAAATTATGTGCGCTAATTGACATTGCTCTTACGGTGAAGGAAAACATCGTGATGAAACGCGCGGCTTAGTTGGCTCCAGAAGTATTAACAAGTTCTCTCCTCTGGAAATAGTCGACTAAGGTGAGAGGGTAGTAGGTGCTGGGCACGCCTACTCCATCCTCACGCAAAAAAAGACCCAATTAAAAAAGGATCTAATTGCGGAAAACAGTTCGTTCAAGTACAAGATCCACTAAAAGCTATGACTAATGCGTAGTTAGTATTTTGCGAGTAAGGCATTTTGCGTAGTTGGTTTTATGCTTCTAAAGGGTATTATCTATTCTTATTAAATACGTGTAGAAAAATTAATTACAGCATTTCCTGTTGTAATTATTTTGGATTCAATTTGTAATTAATTAACCAGCCTTTGATATCAATAAACATATTTGTATTTGTAAAAGCATACTGGAGATTTTTGATGAAAATCGGTATATTGTAATACCTGAAAAAAAGACTTCTGGTTTTCAAGTGGAACACGATTATGGATAGATAAATTCACTATTGTAAACACCATTTTTAAAATACATTAAATATAAAAAAAAAACAAAGCTTAAGTTTAAGTGTTACAAAGGGTGGCCTTATCGCTTAAAGTGATATCTTCCAGGCAACTTTTATTAGTACATATCTATGGGAGAAACATCCTTCTAATATTATAAATGTGAAAGTTTGTGTGTGTGTGTTTGTTACTCTTTCACGCAAAACTACTGGGCTGATTGCGATGAAATTCGGTGTGTAGATAGCTGGAGACCTGGAATAACACATTGGCTACTTTTTATCTCGATATTCCCACGGGATCGGGACTTACGCGGGTGAAACCGCGGGGCGCAGCTAGTCTTTTCATATTTTCATGATCGATGCGCTTGTTTATTTTATTTCTGCTTTAAAAAACTGCCAAATACACCGGTTATTTCTAAAGCATTCTTTATTTATGTTCCTAGTTCCTACTGGGCAAAGTTAAGTATGTTATGTAGGTATGTATATATATATAATAGACTCCGAAGGCCCCGGGTGAGGTAAGTGCTATCGATCATGCAGTGTGCTGCCTCAGCGGTAATTTATAGGGTTGTCACATTTTATCGTTTACAAACATGTAAGTAACATGACTCAATGTTTAGTGTTACGGGTATGTAGTTATTTCTAAGTGACAATTATTAATTCTTGAATTGTTTTTTTTAAATTATCGCTTCCATTTTTAGGGTTCCGTACCTCTAAAAGGTAAAAAAGGAACCCTTATAAGATTTCTTGTCCGTCTGTCTGTCTGCCTCTATGTTTTTTTTAAATATCAGTTCGGAACTGTTACCGAATAAAACAGTAAAAATATATATTAGAGAGAATTTATCGCATCAATTTTCTTAAAAGAAAGAAGAAAGTGAAATTCGTGACTAAATGGGATATTAAGGCGCATTCATAATTGAAAGTGGGTAACTAGCGGTGCCGACTAACCAGCGCAGTACCACCAGCGCAGATTATACTGGCGACAACCAGTTCCACATTTTTTACAAGAATCCTACTAATATTATAAATGGGAAAGTTTGTGTGTGTGTGTCTGTGTGTGTGTATGTTTGTTACTCCTTAACGCAAAAACTACTGGACCGATCGCGATGAAAATCGGTATCTAGATAGCTGGAGACCTGGATTAACATAGATGCTACCCGATATTCCCACGCGGGTGAAACCGCGGGGCGCTACTAGTGATCAATAAGTATGAGGCAACCCTAAAATTGAAGTGTTTTTCACACAAGGTGACGGATGCGGGTGAGGAATTGGATCATGCAACAAACACCCGATGAAATCTACATGTATTACTTGACCCACCTAGCGCCTTGAAGGGGCAGTCGGGCACTAGGTACCAGGTACTCCTTTGTATTATAAAACCAATTATTATATGTATAACTAGCTGTACCAAAAACCTTCCTCTTGAATCACTCTATCTATAAAAAAACTGCATCAAAATCCGTTGCATAGTTTTGAAGATCTAAGCATACATAGGACAGAAAGCGGGAAGCGACTTTGTTTTATACTACACTAGCTGCGCCCCGCGGTTTCACCCGCGTAAGTTCAGATCCCGTGGGAATATTAGGATAAAAAGGAGCCTATATGTTAATCCAGGCTTCCAGCTATCTACATACCGAATTTAATTGCAATCGGTTAAGTGGTTTTAGCGTGAAGGAGTAACAAACTCACACACACACAAACTTTCACATTTATAATATTAGTAGGATAGGATATGTAGTGATCTATACATTAAAATACTTTGTCCTGAAGTACTGACTGACTGACAAATGGGGATGGTCCGACAGCCCACTATGCGACTGCGGTGAGGAGGTCCAGACAATGGAGCATATTTTGCAGCGCTGCCCTGTCCATGCGTACTCAGGACCTCACTCTGACATAAATGACCTCACACCCAACTTTGTCAATTGGCTTCGCAACCTGAATGTTGAAATATAAGTAATTGTATTTTCCTTTTCAAATAATTTAATTTTATATTGACATTGTTATAATCTAGTTTATTATATTATCGATATTGTGTAAGTATATTTCGCCTATTTCGATTGTCATACGATTAAATAAATACTGACTTACTGACTGAATGACTGACGGATCAACGCACAGCCTAAGCTGATCGTAGAGACCTGAAACTTGGAGGGTGTGTTCTTTGTATGACGTAGGCATCGTAGATGCAAAATAAGGCCCCAGGTCACTACGATCAGCGGTTTAGGCTGTGCGTTGAGCGTCAGTCAGTCATTCAGGACAAAGCATTTTATATGTATAGAAGATACGCCAGTATAATATTAGTTCAATGCCATTCGATTTCACTACTTTTACTAAATATCTATAAGAAATCGACCAAAAAACCCTGACCTGTTTGACCCACACGCCGTCCAATATCTTCCTTTTTTACAAACAAACAATCTGATTTCTTTTCGCAAATCTATCAGAAAGTTACATTCGTAATAGTTTTCAAATTTAAAAAAGCAGAAGGTTCTGAATTCGTGTGATAGGAAAAAAAGTGCAGCGTAAGCGGAATTCCACAAACAAATAGCGACAGTGAAAACGAAATAAAAATATTACAATAAAACGCTACTGTCAGAATTGTCACCGTAAAGTTTGAAGCGGAGTTTTGGAACGAAACAGTTTTGGACAGTCAGTGGAAATTATTTTAAAAAGTTTATGAAGCAGATACTATTTGTACTGAACGGACTGTTTTCCGCAATTAGACTCTTTTTAATTAAGTCCTTTTTTGCGTGAGGATGGAGTAGGCTTGCCCAGCACCTACTACCCTCTCAGCTTAGTCGACCACTTCCAGAGGAGAGAACTTGTCAATCTTCTGAAACCAACTAAGCCGCGGGTTTCATCACGATGTTTTCCTTCACCGTAAGAGCAATGTCAATTAGCGCACATACATTTTTCTTAAGAAAAATCCATCGGTGCACGGCCGACCGGGATTCGAACCCACGACCTTCGGAATGAAAGTCGAGGTATCTACCAATAAGCCAACACCGCTCTCTAGCAGATACTATTATTATATTGTAGTGTAAAACTTTACGTGCTATCAGGAAAAATAATGTATTTTTGCAGCAACTTTAGTCGAAATCGTGCTAAAAAATTCAAAATTCTTTATTAATTTGAAATTATACAATTTGTAATAGATCATATTAAAACGTCTTAAGAGGAAAGGGTACCGGCGCTCCCTCCATACAAACTTAATCGACTGTTTCCTCCCTGGATAATGACGCTAGCACAAATATTTTTGTTGCATAAAACCTATAACTGCCATGACTATATCCCTATGTATTGATTTTTTTAATTTTCTAATTATCATAGAAAGGTAGAGTTAAAAAACAAAATATCTATAAAAAATAAGACATAGGGGCATGGTCATAGCAGTTATAAGTTGTATGCTGCAAAAATACTTGTGCTAGTGTCATTATCCAGGGTGGTAACAATCGACTACGTTTGTATAGAGAGAGCGCCGGTACCCTTTCCTCTTAGCGAATTAACTTAGGAAGTGTGCCTTCGGGACGCGCCCACGAGTAGGTACGTAATAGTCAGTCCTTCAGTAATTTACCGAAAACCTTAATCAATCCTATCAAACAGACCCAAAACTTAACATTCCCGAATAACCCGTATTTACAAAAGAGATTTAACATTACAGCAGCTGTTCGGATAAACAAAACACCTTTGTATACATTTTAATTAAAAAATCAGTGATTGCAACAAATTAAGTTATTAAAATATTATAAGCCCAGAAACAGTCAGTAAAATAACGTTGCAAGTGTGACGACTGACGAAAAATAAATATTGCAGGACATTCGACACATCACCATCTAGCCCCAAGCTAAGTAACTCTTGTGTTATGTGTGCTAGACAACGGATATACTACTTATACATTTTTATTTTGTAAATATATACTTATAATACATAGAACAACCAGACCACAGACAAAATAAATATCTAAACATAAATACTTATCTGAGGCGGGAATCGAACCCTGTGTTTGGAAGTCCGGCATGGTGACCATTGTGCGAACTGGGTCGTCAAATGAAACTAGTTTAACGGATATAATCGCGTTTATTTTGTTTTTTGTTAAAACCTGACTTTCGCGACCTTTTCCGATCCCATATTCACAGGCAGATACTGAGGTGATAAATAAAACAAAAATATGGATTGTTGTTAAACTACCGTATAGATGTAGTATATCCGTTGTCTAGCACCCATAACACAAGTCTAGTTACCTAGCTTGGGGCTAGATGGCGATGTGTGGAAATAATGTCCTGCAATATTTATTTACCACAAGCTGCGCCCCGCGGATTCACCCGCGTAAGTCCAGATCCCGCGGGAACATCGGGATAAAACGTAGCCTATGTGTTAATCCAGATCTCCATCTATCTACATACCGAGTTTCATCGCAATCGGTCCAGTAATTTTTGCGTGAAGGGGTAACAAACACACATACACACACACACAAACTTTCACATTTATAATATTAGTAGTAGGATTCATTATGAGTTCAAGTCGCGAAAGTTTGGCTAAGGTTAAGACGTTTTCTTTATCCTTAAGTATTTGAATATCTTCGTCATTCACTTGATCCCTGTTTCAATTCCTTATTCGATTGAGCTCTTCGACTATATCCCGGTCGTACTTCACGGAGTCCTAGTTTATTTACGACTTGTAATAAACTAACAACATATGGCGGTGCGTTCACATATATTTACTAGAACATGTACGTTTCTATTCGATAGGCGAAGACTAGTTTTTGAAGTGGTAATAATTTTCACGTGTACGTCTCAGTCAAATCGTCTTTCGAGTAACTGACAAATGAATGGAGGGGTCAAAATTTTGCTTAGGAAATCCTTTTTTACAGTAGTAAAAGTTTTTATATCAATGCTACACATTCAATTGCCGCCTTCCATCTATACTAATATTATAAAGCGAAAGAGTTTGTTTGTTTGAACGCGCTAATCTCAGGAACTACTGTTTCGAATTGAAAAATTCTTTTTGTGTTGGATAGTCCATTTATCGAGGCTTATTTTTATTTTGATAGTTTTCGTGGGCATAAACGAAAATTACTAACCCTTGCGTAATAATTGGCATAATCAGTAGGACTATCTATTTGGCATAACATTCTAATATTTGGTAAGTCTATAACTTATTTCGGTGTCGATTTCAACTCAAAATAAACAAAGAAGTTGTGTCGGAACATCTTTAAATATCATAAATATAGATCTACAATTGAATTGAGAACCTCTTCAAAGTAGGTTAGTGACGATGTTGTCTGTGTAGGTATCACAAAAACCTGGCTGATTCGCAAAAGTAGACCCCAGGGGTTCACCAAAATCAGGTTGAGGAACCCTGTCCTAGACTAAGCTATTTTGGCCGTTTGTGATCGTCAGCCATTCACCATTTACGACCACATAAATATCAAAATAATATTACCACTGTTTTTACATAACTAAAAAACATAAGTATCAGAATACATTATGTTTTGAGGGACTGTCTGCGCCGAGCTGGGAACGACAAGCAATTTCCTCTGCGGGGCCGTTTATAGATGCCTAGCTACCTCCACTACAAGCTGTCTTGCCTCACCTCAGGGACTAACAGCAAGGTACGACTAACGAATGGACAGAATTCATTGTTTTAATAGGTCAGGTTATTTATAATAGCGACTAGGCATACTGGACAAGTTTTGTAGATAGAATAAAGGTCTAAGCAGAATGGTGTTGAACTAGTAGTAGATATCTCGACTCTCATTCCGAAGGTTGTGGGTTCAAATCCCGGCCGGCCGTGCACCAATGTTTTTTCTTAAGAAAAAAATGTATGTGCGCTAATTGACATTGCTCTTACTAGTGAAGGAAAACATCGTGATGAAACCCGCAGCTTAGTTGGCTCCAGAAGTATTGACAAGTTGTCTTCTCTGGAAATGGTCGACTAAGATGATAGGGTAGTAGAATTTTATTACCCAGCCCAGGTAATTTAAAGGTGAAACAAAGAATAATGATTAAAATCTTGTGGAATTTAATAACCCAAGTGATTTGCCAGCGGGTGACTTTTGGACACAAAAATGTAGAATTTGGTCACCTAGGTGTTCATAGTAGAAAAAACCTTTTTAAAAAAAAATTATGTGCTCTAATTGAAATTGCTCTTATGGTGAAGGAAAACATCGTGATGAAACCCGCGGTTTAGTTGGCGAGCTTTCCTCGAGACATCGACAAAGCTGAGAGAATAGTATAGATAGATAACTTTATTTTTACAACACATGAAGAAACAGAACACTATATACACAAAGTAAAGTAATAGCTAGAAAGTATAAGTTGCACAAACGGGCGGCCTTTTCGCTAGAAGCGAATAGTAAAGGTGCTGGGCAAGCCTACTCCATGCTCACGCAAAAAGAACACAACTAAAGAAGTCATTTGTACGAAAAACTAAAACAAATAAATTTCCCTTGCATCCGGAGACAAATCACCATAACATCAGGTGGAGTGGTGGTAGTTTCCGTCACTTTATTCACATAAAAATATATATTTTATTGATCGTAAGAAAACACGTCAAGGAATGTCCTAAAAATGTATATTATACCACGGTTATAAAAGGCGCTAATGCGTTATGCGAAAAACGAGAAATACCGATTGCGATATCATATATCAATCGAATATTATAAATGTGGAACTTTGTGTGTTTGTTTGTTACCTCCTCACAATACTGAAAAGATTGCGATGAAACTTAGGTAGAGTCTTGGAACATAGGCATTCTTTTTATCCATTTTATTCAAACACTAGCAGTGCTCCGCGGCTTCGCCCGCGTAACTCCCGATCCCGTGGGAATTTCGGGATAAAAAGTAGCCTATGTTACTCCCAATGGATCAACATATCCTCATACCAAGTTTCATCAAAATCGGTTGAATGTTTTCAGAGCCTATTTTTTAAATACAAATAAAAAAATATATAGATTGTGTAAGGACAGGAAATTATGACGATATTTTAGTGATTAACATAACATTTAAGTTTTTAGCCAATAAGTTGTCACTTTAAAACTATATTACCTATTAATATAGAAGAAAATAAGACGATTTTGATTAGAGCAAATAAAGCGGCCGCAAATTTTAACTTTTCTACAATTAAGTCAATGTTTCTATAGTATAATCCAGGAAAAAGATGGAAACTGAATTATTTCATTTGTTTTTTATGAACATTTGACCGGACAATCGCAACAACAACCGGACAACCTGGTCCAAAACAGTACATTTGGCAACCTCGTCTGTTGCTAGCTACATATCCTAACTTAAGGCGCTCTTCCAGTACCTTAGTGCTGCGTGCTAACTGTTATATTTGATCGATATGCAAAACATTTTAGCATTATTATCCACAAATATAGTTCCTAGAGGTCAAAACCTATCATTTGATTTTTAGAAACAAACGTTAACTGTTTTTTAATAAAACCCGATAAACGATCTAATAATTCTCTGTTTTCTAACATTTTTTTTATCGAACGAAGTTGTTCATATCAACCACAATAAACAAAAATATGGTTATTAATCTACAATATCCATTTATATCCAAATAACAAAAAAAGAGTATTTGATTACTTAGAGTTGCTTAAAACAAAGGTCGATTTTGGTAGCTTTATTAGCACCTGGCCTTAATTCATCCATCCTAACTTAACTTTTATGACGCTTCAAAGTGACATCGTTTATTTGTATGATTCCATATGAATAAAGAATTTTGACATTGACTAAAACCATCCAACATACAGAAAGCAAACGAGAGAATCTGTGTTATCAGTAGATCGTTACATCGAACGACGTATTTACAGCGCGAATGTTAAATTGTTCGGTTTACGATGCCCAATGCAACATTGTCTTCTACGCAATTTATCTTTATGTAGGCACTAGCTGCGCCCAGCGGTTTCACCCGCGTAAGTCCGATCCCGGGATTAAGTCATCCGAATCGGTCCAATCGTTTGACCGTGAAGAGGGAATAAATAAACAAATAAATCAACAAACTTTCGGATTTATAACAAAGTAGGATAGTGATTATCTATATGTACATATAAAATGCTTTGTCCTGAACGACTGACTGACTGACTGACGGATCAACGTACAGCCTAAACCGCTGATCGTAGAGACCTGAAACTTCGAGGTTGTGTTCTTTGTGTGACGTAGGCATCCGATAAGGATTTTCCAAAATTCTACGCCTAAGGGGGTGAAAAAGGGAGGTAACGTTTGTATGGGACGTTATTCCTTGGTCCATTTTCGACTTTTACGCGGACGAAGTCGATGGCAAAAGCTAGTTATTTAGTAAAACCGTAGGACCCAACTAATTGTATTCTATTCGACGTAAAACAACGCCCTTCAGCAAGACAATAAGGGCTGACACTAATTTTGAAAGACTTGTAAATAATGGAAATACATAAAGAGAGTCATTAAAACAATTTATTGCCCCGTTCTGTCCGTAACGTTCGTTATGTTTCTTTTCATTGTAAGTTTTTATATATTTGTTAGGTATTGTTCTTCGAATGGCTTTGTGGAGGCACATAGAGTAATTTATGGACGGTGAAGTTTCAATTAGGAATATTAGTTGGGTACTTACAAGGGCTAATATTGGTTTTTATATCTTATCTGGATGATTTATACAACGTCAGCAGATAGAGTAGGCCACCCGCAACAAGGGGGAGGGGCGAAAGCCTAAGAGGAGGGTCCTCACGGACAAATGCCGTCGGGGCTGCTGATGAATGCGAAAGCGATGCCGGTAGCCCCGACAATAGGCATCGAGATGGAGCACCTTGGGGTTTTAGTCGGTTGGAGCCCGACATAACCACTTCGTTGGCCCCAACAACGGAGTGGTACCCGACCGGGTTACCCCAGGACAAAAAAAAAAAGCTGCCTAGCACCTAAACAACCCCGCTTAGTCGATCGTATCCAGGGGAAATAACTTGACAAAACGTCTAGAGCCAACTACTTGTATTTGTATACGGGCTGTTTTCCGCAATTAGACTTTTTTTGATTGGGCCTTTTTGCGTGAGGATGGAGTAGGCTTGCCCAGCACCTACTAACCTCTCAGCCGACCATGTCCAAAGGAAAGAACTGTTTAATACTTTTGAAGCCAACTAAGCGATGGATTTCATCAGGATGTTTTTCTTCACCGTAAGAGCAAGGTCAATTAGCGCACATAATTTTTTCTTAAGAAAAATTCATCGGTGCACTGCCGGCCGGTATTTGAACCCACGACCTTCAGAATGAAAGTTGAAGTTAGTCGTAACACTAAGCCAACACAGCTCTTTAGAGCCAACTAAGTTTCTTCACGAAGGTAAACTTCTTCACCTTAAAAGAGCCATGTCAATAGGCACACATAATATTTATAAGATAATATCCAGAAGCTATAGAATTTCCTAAAATTCTAAGCGTTCCCTTTAAAAATTTAAGTACAAGCTCTTATTTTTTATGTAGGTAGGTAAGTACCTACTATAGTTTACTTTGCAAAAATCCACATTTGTTATCTGCATCTTATGAATTGATAAGCTTATCTTATCACGATGAAAAGATGACTTTTGTGAGTTTAAAATTTGGACGTTTCCAGTAGTTAAGATAAAATATGAAATACTAGCGACCTGGTACCGATTTGGCAGCAAAATACCCATTACAAAAATGATCCGCCATTTATTGAATTCATTTACAAAAAATGTGATAAATGAAGAACCGCTCGACCGATTTTGTGCAAACTTCACATAAACCATCTACTAAATAGTCCGAACAAAGCTAAAACATTGTTTGGATAGGTGAGCCCGTTCTTTTGAGTTATAAAATTACAACGAAAAGTGACATTGATTTTTATAGATATAGACTAGCTGCCCAAGTTTCGACCGAATCAAAGGCCTTCTCATAGTCCACAAACGCTAAGCATAATGGCAGATTATACTCCTCAGTCTTCTGTATAACCTGCCGCAGCGTATGTATGTGATCTATGGTACTATAGCCTCTTCGAAAACCGGCTTGTTCGAAAGCTGCGCCCCGCGGTTTCACCCGCATAAGTCCCGATCCCGCGGAAATTTCGGGATTGAATATATTTACCGTACCTTTAGATTTTAATAAGGTACTTCGAAGTCATTTCGACAAACAAAGAGTCGTAAATAAGTATACTCCCCTCATAATGCAGTTACTGTATGTCATGGCTGATAAAGCCAAGTTGTCCACAATAAAGGCTATTATTCTTTAACAACTCTATTTGAATAACCAATATAACTTATGAAGTTTCATAGTTCAATGCAAAGAACAATCGAGTTTGTTGATCGTAGAGTTGATTTGAGATATTTGATTTTCAACTGTGCCAGGGTTATGGTGATTTTAATGGTTATGCTTTTAATGAATAAAATACGTTTAATTATAAGTACTTAAGAGGAAAGGGTACCGGGTGCTCTCTCCATACAAACGTAGTCGACTGTTTTCTCCCTGGATAATGACACTAGAGCAAATATATTTGATGCATAAAACTTAAATCTGCCATGACCATACCCCTACGTTTTTCTTTTTTGTTTTTAAAATCTTAATTTCTATGATAATTAGAAAATGAAAAAAAAAACTGGGCACAGTCATGGCAGTTATAGGTTTTATGGCACAACAATATTTGTGCTCGTGTCATTATCCAGGGAGGAAACAGTCGACTACGTTTGTATGGAGAGAGCGCCGGTACCCTTCACCTTAATGTTTAAAGGCTCTTACACAAATAGTATTGGCTTTTACAACAAATCTAGATGATTTAAAAAATACCAACAACGTTAATTCATGATATCCAAAGCGCTGTAGTGCCTGGGGCATATATAAGATGGAGTAGGCTTGCCTAGCAGTTATACCACCCTCTCAGCGTAGTCGACTGTGTCCGATAGTTTCCTTCACCGTAGGAGCAGTGGTTATTAGTGCACAGTAATATTTCGTGATAAAAATCAATTTCTGCATGACCAGCCGCGGGACTCGAACTTACTTCTTTCCGAATGAAAGTTATCTTTAGAGTATTTACTTATAGAGTAAATTGTAGAGTCTAGAAATGTGAAATTTTGCATAATTAACATAACACTCACTCACTCATCATAATAGAATTGTACTGAAAATCAGCGTTGTGGTGTTTTTTGGCATCACAACATTATGCTGAGTATAATCCTTTTTTGGTTACACTACAGGTTTAGAAGTCTGTTTAATTGTTTAGATTTAGATTTCTGTAATTTATTTACTTTTGTATGTGTAGCGTAATTACAAAATAAAGTTATTTCTATTCTATTCTTTCTAATTTCATAAGTTTCGTAGGCATTTTGGTAAGATAATAATCCTCGCTGTAGATTAACAGTTAGTTGTAAATAAAATGGTTTTATAAAATGTTTAAACACGTTTCAGCTATTTCTGAGGGCTTATTTTTATCAGGAGTCGAGCTGATTTCACAAAATTTAAGAGGGTAAGTCTTTGTTTTATAGAGGATTTGAATGTCATCCTCGTAATACAACCCTTACTATCTCTTTTACCCTTACCATGTGGAGAGTTATCAGAATCTGAATTGTAGTATTTTATTCGTTTTTATTAACTTAGCTTAGCATTGTTTAATTTAGGACTAGATGACACTGTGATTTCCAGTAACACGTAAAATAAATAAAAAACCCATTGCATCGTGCGAGCTTCGTACAGTCGTACCATATACATACACGTTAAGCGAACGCTCGGCCGAGCTACATGGTAGACGGAGTGGGGGGCGTTAGGTTTTATTTTCGTGACGGAATTTCTTGATTCGGTCGCCGCGCTCACAGCCCGGGATAAAAGCTATGCAATAGCTTAAAAACGTTAACCCACCCAGTCGGGTAAAAAGGTTGCCTGAAAGAGATCGTTTTTAGCGATACCGCCCATTGTGCCATAAAGTTTAGATAGGTAATATATTTTTTTGCAGATATTTATATTAGAATTAAGTTATAATATGGTACCATAAAGATTTTATCTATTTATTCTGATCAAGTAATTATTCGTTTCGCCTAAAATAGTTTATTTGAAAAAGTAGATTCAAACGAGAAATTAGTTTCGCCTTCATAGGTGAGTGAGTGTGTGAGAGAGAGAGAAATTTGTGAATTTTCTCCAACGTTTTAAGAGGGCATTATTTTGTGTTTGATACTAATCAAAATACACACGTTCATTTCCCAACCTTAATGCCTAATAAATAAAGCCTCTTATCGCTTATCAAACATTCGAAATCTTAGATCAAAAAATTACAGACCAGACTAGATATGAGAGACGCAATTACATTTCAATAAGAAACAGTCTACCGTTTGGTAGCCAAACGTACAATCAGTGAACCAATTATACACAATTTAGAAGTATTTAGAGCAAATCAGTGGAACCGAAATACAAGTAACATGTAGAAATAGAGATAAATGCAAGTTAATTTCATATTTGAAGTGGTTTGTTATTATAATAAATGCATGATAATAAGCGAGAATTGTAGCAGTGTTGATAAAATCAGAACGAGAATTTTTAGACATTAATTTGGCATCATTTCAAAATTTCGAGAAATTATTCCTTGTAATATTTTTAATTTTTGAGCCCCTTTAAGCAACGTGACTTTAAATTGGCGTTATTTCTATAATTTTGAGACTTTATATTGGCAATATTAAAAAAATATGAAGTTTTAGTCACATAGTCATTTAGTAATTTGGTCTCGAAATAATGAAATATTGCTAATACATTATTTCTTTGACTTAGGTGTTTCAATTGGCTTTCTTTCTAAATTTTGAGACTTTAAACTGGCATTACTGCTCGATTTTGAGCTCAATTCGCATGGTAAAGAAGTTTCAGTCGGCATTATCTTGTTGATCCTAGCTCTAACAAAGAGAACTGGATATTAAGTGTAGTGTAAGAATGCATGCAAGCGAAACCATTGGTAAAAGTTATAGACCAAACTATAATGTAAACATAGTAATTTGATATTGCATCGCACCTGCACTGATATGAAGATGTGCCAAGGCCAAGGTTACACAGGAATCAATACTGTATTAGAAAGTCATGTGACGTGATATGTACCTAGTTTAATTAGTATAAAAGCCCCTGCTTTTACTCAATAAACATTCAGTAAACACCATACCTTCAATGTGTTAATATCTCCTCCTATCCCCTCATCACTAAGAAGACGTCTTTAAAATCTTGTGAAATACTTATCTTTCTTTCTTTCTAAAGTTTTTGTCAATGAGAAAAACTTTAAAACACTTAGATTGTCGTCTATAAAAACAATCCGTAGTCATATTTAACTCTCGGTCTCTAGTCTCTAATCAATTTAGTGATTTATTTACAAAACAACTTATAGTTTAGACGCACGCAACCAACGCACTCGAATTGAAGCATCAATTCAGTAAACACGAGTGGGTGGGTAGTCTTAAAGTTACGTGTATTGACGTAATTCAAAACAAACTAATAATATAAATACGAAAGTTTGTTAGTGAACGTAATAGTCCATTGAAAAGTTACATTTGGGGTTGCGTTTTTCAGAGGACGCACTTTTATTTTTTTGATGTGTAGGGGGGGTCAGTGTAAAGCTAAAACCAAGTTTGTGGGGTCGTCACTCTTGGCCCACGGCCGCCATCTTGAAAATAGGGGTTGAAATGGTTTTTACGATGTATCTCTTAAACTATTTATTTGATCAAAAAAAATTGTTAACATTTTTTGTTGCAAATTAAATTCTCTACAACTTTGGTCCAGTAACTTTTTGTCGTAGAACTATAAATAAAAAAGTTATAAGCGAAAATGTTCAGAAATTCGAGAAAAAAAAATATATTTTTCAATATAACTTTTTTTTTATCATTTTACGAAAAAAATATATAATACAATAATATTGCAAAATTTATAATCATAATAGCAGCGTTTTACCTACCAATAAAACGCATATTAATTTACTTACCTTATTCGAAGCTTATTTAATGAGATAGCCGCTATGTTTCCCGCCTTCCTATGACGTAGCGTCCGGTTTACCCTTACTGTCATTTCTCCCCACCACCACGGTAGGTGGCGCCCTGGATCGAGCGCCACTTTTATTTTTCATTGCGTCGAAAAACACCAGGCAGAGTTTAAAGTATAAGCTTCGAATAAGGTAAGTAAATTAATATGCGTTTTATTGGTAGGTAAAACGCTGCTATTAATTTGACTTGACCGTTATTCGAAGCTTATTTAATGAGATGTGTTTGTTATCGCCTGGTGGTGGAAATGACGGGCAGACGCCAATGTGAATAGTTATAATTAAAAAGTTTCAGATACTACATACAAAGGATTGAAAACTTTTATTCGTATTATCTTAAATTACTTAAATGTGTTTTAATAATAAATGTGAACAAAATCAGTAAAAATATTATTTAGTTTCATTTGTGATAAACCTTTCGACATAATTAAATAACATAAAATTGATTTTGATAATATCCTGAGAATAAAAAACGTTTTAGTTTTATTTAAAGTCAACTAATCAACAGGGTTAAATAATCTAGTTATTGAATTGTTAGAAGATGCAGGTAGAACTGCTCGCCTATAAAATTTACAAAAAGTATTTTGTGATCGCCAGTTACCTCTAGACAGAATTTCTTCCATTGCGAAATTATCAACCCAATTCTTTGATGCTACTGCGGATCTGATACTCCCAGGTGTAGCATATATACCAGCATCCTTAAAAATAGTTTTAATCCAACCTGAAATTATTGTTTTTGAGGCAGCTCTTGGTTCACCACGAATTGTTACAAATAAATCACTTATATTAGCATTATTTCTACGATCACTTAGCAAATCAACTGATTTTGAAATCCAATACACTGGATCCAAATTCTTATTCTCGTTATTTACAAATAATCTCCAGCCCGACTGCCTGTGATCTGAGGAATCTGTCTTCGAACCATAGGTAGGCCATAAAGTGACAGAGTCGTTAGATCTATTGTAATGGTCACAGTCAACCCTTAGTAAGGTTAGATCGTGTATCCTTCGACCCGAACATAAAAGTAACAAAACAGCAGTGTGTCTTTGTACTTGAAACAAATTGTCATGATTGATATTATAACTACCTAAGTAAGATGCCAGATTATCTATGTTCCATATAGGTGCTTTTGCTTGAACTGGTTTATGCAAGGATATAGACTTTAAAACTTGTTTAACTAAAATGTGAGAACTAATTTGACCCGCAATATCTGGGTTACAGAGAGTCGAAATAACAGATTTATGCAAAAGTATGGTACTGTAGGATAATTTTTGAACTAAATGTAAATCAGAAAGAAATCTGGCCACTTGTTCCCCATCTGGATTACGAGGGTTAATATGGTGTTGCTCAGACCACGTTAGCCATTTTTTCCAGGCAACGTCGTAAGTTTTACGCGTAGAAGCACGCCATGACTTATTCAACAATTCAATTTGACTATCGTTCCACTCTTTTAGGCTGACAGACCACCCCCACATTTCCATACCTCGAGAGTCATGTCCTGCACTCTCGGTGGTGGGAGGCCTGTCGAGACATCGATCAGTACTCGATCGAGGTGATGGATCGTGAAAGGGGACGCCAGAGCTCGATTCTTCAGATCGGGCCTCCAGTATACTTGGTGCCATCGAGGTACTACAATGAGATAAATGCCTTGAGCGCTGTTCAGATGTCGTAACACCCTGGGTATTAGGTACGGAGGTGGAAATATCCACGCCAGAGGGAAGTCCCACACCTGAGATAGAGCATCGTAAAACAGGGACTGATGATCGTTCTGATCCAGAGAGACGTAATTCGTCACGACATGTGCCCGACTCGACGCGAAGAGATCTATCACTGGTATCCCCCACTTGGAGAAAATCTTGTTCGTGCACTCGGGTAGAAGATGCCATTCTGGATCGCGACGCAATCTCGACAGATGGTCTGCGTGATTGTTGTAAATTCCGGGAATATGTTGAATTTCCACATGAATCTGGTACTCGTCCAATATTTGAAAAACTTGGTATGTCAAATCCATTAATGGGAGTGACCTCGTACCTCCTTCGTGGCGGAGGTAGGCAATCGCGGTTTTGTTGTCGCATTGAATTAGAACCGTGCTGTGGCAAAGGTACTGACAATGAGCGCGTAATACGTTTAGAATGGCTAACATTTCTTTTTGGTTGCAGTGCAGACCCTTTTCTAGGTCTGACCAAAAACCTTGTAGGGATAGGTTGTCCAAACGAGCTCCCCAAGCTACGTCTGAGGCATCTGTCGTCAGATAATGAGACGGGGGCGGCATGTGAATACTGGAAGGATTTTGGCAGTGCTGACGCCACCATTCTAGATCGGCTCTGACCTCGGGAGGAATATAATACCCTCTCTGATCCGATTTTAGCATTTTGTTTAAAAGTCCCACAAGAGCTCGATAGTTTAGACGGCCTCTTGGCACAGTGAAACTGGCAAAATTGAGGTAACCTACAAGACTTTGAAGATCTTTGAGATTCGTTCGCTCTTTGCCAAGCATTTGATGTATTTTGGCCGACAAAATGCGTATTTTTTCTAATGGTAAGCTCTTTTGATTGGACCAAGGGTTCCACTGGATACCTAGATAAACAAGAGATCTCACAGGGGTCAATACGGATTTTTCGTAGTTGATTACCCATCCTAACGATTCTAAAATGTGAACAACACGCTGTACTTGTTTTCTTAGCACCTCTTCCTGCTGATTTGCTAAAAAATAATCGTCTAGATAGCAAAGAATCCGAATTCCTTGATCTCTGAGCATTTGGGCAACCCAATTTGATATTGTTGCGAAAGTTTTGGGAGCAGAGCTTAGGCCGAACGGTAAACATGTCATTTCCCACAATTTTTCCTTGTAAACCAGCCGAAGAAAGCGTCTGTGACTGGGGGAAATATTCACGTGAAAATAAGCTTGTGATAGATCTATTTTGCACAGCCAATCCCTCGGCTGTAGAAAATCTGGTACTCGAAAAACATTCAGGAGTTTGAATTTGTCCGTTATTACATAACGATTTAGGTTTTTTAGATTGAATATTGGACGAGCAGAGCCGTCGCTCTTGGGAACCAGGAACATGGATGACAGAAAACTGGGTGAAGGGTGGGCTCGTACGAGTACACCTTGATCTATCATTTTGTCGAGAACAAGATCCATTTCTGTTGAGGGTGGAACGCTCATGGACGTTTTTAACGTCTCCGAGTACACCAGAGGAGGCTTTTTGCAAAAGGGTATGCGATACCCTGCTATAATTTTTAAAACATGATCTGGAGCATTTAGATTTTTCCACTGGTTCCAAAAATGTACGAGGCGGCCCGCTCGGAATTTGCTGTCAATACTTACATCGCTTGTCATCCCTTTTGTTATCGCTCGGGGAATAGGCACGCTTCTGTTGTCTTCGATATTGTGACCTCGATTGACCTCTTGAGGGCCCTCTTCCTCGAGATGTACCACGAAAGTTCGGTGCGCCCGAATGTGAATAATTATGATTATGCCAATTGGTATGATAATTACCCTGCGGGGGCATACCATTCATTGAACCACTACCATGTGGATTATGTGAGGTACAGCACGAGGTGCTATGTTGAAAACCCTGCGAGGGTTTCTTGCTATGTGCGTGCTCCTGCGAGGAGACGCTAGGTTTTTTAAAGTCAACCTGCGAGGTCGAGATATTTGGCTTTTTTAGAGGCCAGAAACATTTTCGTACTCCACCTGACTTTTCCACTGCAACTGTAAACTGCTCAGCGCCAAACAGGTTTGTAGACGAAGGTGGAATTTTGCGTAGCGTGGTCTTAACCAGAGGGTCCTTCACTTGTTTTAAAACACAGTCCCTTCTCATTTGCAAAATTTCGGCACGATGGCCACAAATAATTTGCAACAAATCTGAAGTTGTTTGCTGAAAATCACCGTCGGAAACGAGCTCTAAAAGTTTTTTATTAATAGCTTCATGTTCAGGTGTCATTTCTTTTACATATTGTCCAAATTCTCGGCATATATTTTGTAATGCATCACGTTGTTTCAAAACACACAATGTTAAAGCGGCGAACGCTTTGTCAGCGTGCACGACATGTCGAGGGGATTGAAAAGCAGCTACTTCCTCGTTCAATTCAAGGCTAGTAAAACCAGGGTTAGTATTATAACATTTTTGTGTGTCGGAATATCTAATATCATTCCAATTACTACTATCAAAGTATTGAATATCATTTAAGAGCTTTAATTGAGCTTCCGAGCTTCGAGGCATAGATGGGTCCTTTAACTTGGTACCGATTTTAAAAGAAATTCCATCAAACTCGCTAACATCTACGACAGATTGGTCATCCTCATATAGATTACGACTAACGTCCGAACACAAGGAAAAACTATCGTTATCTTCGTAGTTATGCATCACTCTAGTACTCACGTCATGCTTTTCGTTCCGACTCGGAATCATCTTTTTAAGATTGCAAACCTCTTTTGATAACTGACGATATTTCCGGTAGGATCGGCCCCGTTTACGTTTGCCGCCCCTCTTTTTCTTGCTGCGCCGACGTCTCGAAGAATGAGCCGACGAACTGTCGCTCTTAGAACTGCTACTGCTGCTTGAGTTACTGCTACTCGAACTAGAACGGCTACGATCTGAGTTTAAACGTTTTCTCGATGCAGCGGTCCCAGATGGACCAGCTACCGCTGGATCTGTATTATTATCACCCATTCTAAAAATAGATACAATTGTAAACACAAAAATCGAACGGAAAACCGTTAAGGAATTGTACTTACGTGACTACCCACAAGTATTGTAAAATTATTTTAAATTTACTTACTTAAGCAGGTAAGATTATTTTAAAATTCTATTACTATATATATCTGGAAAAATAAAGATTAAATAGGTACGTGAGAGCGCTAAGCCAACACGTCCGAACACGGCGGGAAACAAGACGCCAATGAAAAATAAAAGTGGCGCTCGATCCAGGGCGCCACCTACCGTGGTGGTGGGGAGAAATGACAGTAAGGGTAAACCGGACGCTACGTCATAGGAAGGCGGGAAACATAGCGGCTATCTCATTAAATAAGCTTCGAATAACGGTCAAGTCAAATTAATAACAAAACAAATAGAAAAAAATATATAAAAACAAAAAAATTAAAATTAAAATTAAAAAAAACTGTCAACTCATTATTAGTACACACGTATAATATAAGTATAGTTAAGATAACTGTAAAATAGAACTCACTTCGGAGCGCTGTAAAACCTTAGCTATTGACTTAATGAAAAAATGTTGCGAATAAAAGTTGTTCCTCAAAAAACAATCTACAAAAATGGTCAGATATCATTTTTTCGTAAAATGATAATAAAAAAGTTACATCGAAAAATATAATTTTTTTTCTCGAATTTCTGAACATTTTCGCTTATAACTTTTTTATTTATAGTTCTACGACAAAAAGTTACTGGACCAAAGTTGTAGAGAATTTTATTTCCAACAAAAAATGTTAACAAATTTTTTTGATCAAATATATAGTTTAAGAGATACATCGTAAAAACCATTTCAACCCCTATTTTCAAGACGGCGGCCGTGGGCCAAGAGTGGCGACCCCACAAACTTGATTTTAGCTTTACACTGACCCCCCCTACACATCAAAAAAATAAAATTGCGTCCTCTGAAAAACGCAGGGTAAGGCCTAAAAAATGTAACATTTCAATGGACTATAAGTATCACGTTCAAAATTATCTAAGACTAGCAGCGGAGTTTTATTGGGTACGGTCACCGAAAAATAAAATCCCAAGAATTAGTAAGCTGAAGTGGCAATGGCATGTGGCTCGTAGAACTGATGGCCGTTGGGGCCGAAAAGTCTTAGATTGGAGACCACGTACCGGAAAGCGCAGCGCGGGACGGCCTCCGACTAGATGGACGGACGACTTAATAAAGGTCGCGGGAAGTCGTTGGACGCAGAGAGCATGCGACCGATCGCTCTGGAAGTTTTTGGGGGAGGCCTATGTTCAGCAGTGGACGTCCTGTGCCTGATATGATGATGATGATGAGGGTTACCAAAGAGCACACTATAGACGAGCTGCTGAACATCGAAGCTCGTCATCTTCTTCTGCATAGGTAGCCAGGTATAGTCACTGTGGCCGAAATCGGTCAAGGAGACATCATCATCAGGTAGAGTTAAACATAAAAAAACCGACTTTTCCAAAGTTATTTAACCGAAAGAAAATAGTCCGTTGATAAATCAGTCACTACCTACCTACTAGTACAGACACAATCACAAACGTTTTATTTATAAGGTATTTTCAAAACAATCGGCCCTTTCTTAAAAAGAAAATCATTACGCCAACTCGTTTTTTATTTAAAAGCTTAATTGTATCAACGGAAATAGATTTAAATTGAAGTGAATAAGAGAGAGCATCTTAAAGTAATATTTAAATCTCTATTATATGCCTTTCCCGTCCGTTGCTTAGAGCTGTGGGTTGTATACCAGCAATTTGGGGCTTATCAAGTTGGGAATTAACAGGTATCTTCTAGGAAAATGTGCTAGTGCTACATCTTAGACCGCATTGTCACCTACCATCAGGCAGGTGTGATTGTGGTCAAACGCTGACCTATCGTTTGTAGAAAAAAATACTTGATCAAAGGAAACCCGGATAGAACGAAGTTTTTTTCGATTAATTAGTGAAGGAATTGTATTTTTTTTTAAATTATATTTTTTTTTATTATTAACATATAAATATAATGTAATATAAACTTAATCAGTAGGCTCAATTTTAGTAAACTGGCTTGCTTTCTATGAGAGAGAGAGAGAGAGACAGACAGAGAAACACGCGCACGCCGTACGGCTTACAACTATAGCAAAAAGTGTCGTTACAACTTTTGGTCTTAATTTTTCCGTCTAGCCCCCTTTCGCAACGCGCGATAAGGAACTTCGTTCCAAAACTATTAGGACTATTGTGATATCGAAATTTGACAAAAAAGATGTAGACATTGGCAGATTGGCCATCCGCCACACAAAGATAGCGACCGGTGGAAGGAGAGTAGTAAAGCTTTTGCCCTGCAGTGGGATACCATAAGCTCCTCATCTATATTAATATTATAGAGCTGAAGAATTTGTTTGTTTGTTTGAACGCGCTAATCTCAGAAACTACTGGTCCAATTAAAAATTATTTTTGTGTTGGATAGTCCATTTATCAAGAAAGGCTTCTTTTTATTTTGATATTCCCACGGGATCGCGACTTACGCGGGTGAAACCGCAAGGCACAGCTAGTAATAATATAATTGTGATATCAGTCAGTCAGGATTTTGAATTTTATATTTATAGACTAGCTTTTTCCCGCGTAACAGTCGAAAATGGTTCTAATAGAATTGGACCAAGGAATCACGTTGTTCCATACAAACTTTGCCTCCCCCCCTTTTACACCCCCTTAGAAGTGAAATTTCGGAAAATCCTTTCTTATCGGATGCCTACGTCATACAAAGAACACATCCTCCAAGTTTCAGGTCTCTACGATCAGCGGTTTAGGCTGTGCGTTGATCCGTCAGTCAGTCAGTCAGTAGTTCAGAACAAAGCATTTTATATTTATAGATTTCCAAGTACCTTTCAAATACCAATCGCATTTGACAATAAACGAGTTGTTATCAGCGACATGCCATATGTACTTGCATATTGATGGACTGATAGTAGAGAAATATATAACGAACGTATTACATCATCGTTCGTAACATTATAGTTGTTTCAAGGACTTGTATGTGGTATAAGTACTTTAAAGATCTTGTACTTGTATACAGGCTGTTTTCCGCCATTAGACCCTTTTTAATTGGGTCCTTTTTGCGTGAGGATGGAGTAGGCTTGCCCAGCACCTACTACCCTCTCAGCTTAGTCTACCATGTCCAAAGGAAAGAACTTATCAATACTTCCGGAGCCAACTAAGCCACGGGTTTCATCACGTTTTCCTTCACCGTAAGAGCAATGTCAATTAGCGCACTTAAATTTTTCTTAAGATAAATATATTGGTGCACAGCCGGCCGGGATTCGAACCCACGACCTTCAGAATGAAAGTTGAGGAATCTACCACTAAGCCAACACCGCTCTGTACTTTGAAGATATAATTAGCCGACTTCAAAAAAAAGGAGGAGGTATTCAATTCGACGCGTAGTGTGTCAGTGGTATACAGTTTTCCTATTGGGAGGCTTCAGCCGTAGCTTGTTACTTGTTACATCGGCCTAAGTCGTATCGCCAAGCGGACTTGTCCGTGTTCCGATTCGTAGGCCGATGCAGCCACAAACGAAGGACGGGTCGGAAAAGTTTTTTGACTTAAAAACCCTCGCCGTCTTCCTACCTTCCTACTCGTGTTCCTCAAAGGCTCCCGTTTATTGGGGGTCTTCGAGTCACGAGCGTATCTATTAAATACGATGGTAAGAGACGATGCGGTCTAAGATTAAGCGTGCTTTCCTAGAAGATACCTATACGCTCGAACCCTGGAAACCCCCTAAAAATTAAAGAAAACAAATAATCACGCGAGCAAAAATATATGTATATATACAAAAATCTTGTGTCACGATGTATGTTGCCAATAAACTCCAAAACTACTAAACCGATTTCAATCAAATTTCACATGTACCCGTATTTTGGTCTAACTTACTGGATAGGATAGTTATCATCTCAATAATTCGCTTATGTCGTGAATGTAAACGAATAAAATGTATCAATTAATGGTTTCTTAAGCAAGTGTTTATTTACTGTTTAGTTTTATGAAGTTCTCATAGATGGCGGTGTACGTTGAATTATCGATTAAATTCTTCAATATTGTTTGATATCTAGGTTGCAAATACACCCAATAGATGGCGCTGTGTTCGGGACTTACGCGGGTGAAATCGCGGGGCGCAGCTTGTTTTATATAAGTTGCATGTCTTTTCTATATTATAATATTTATAATTCAATGACTGCTTTCCTCTTGAAACTGTTTGTACACTTTTAATTATGTTCCGCTATATTATTTCCTTTCCCTGGAGGTCTGCCGGCAGAAAACTCTTCACAGGGTTAGATTTACCTTAGTAATAAATAAATAAATATTGCAGGACATTCCACACATCGCCATCTAGCCCCAAGGTAAGTAACTAGACTTGTGTTATGGGTGCTAGATAACGGATAATACTACTTAAATACTTTTCTTTTGTAAATATATACTTATAATACATAGAAACAACCAGACCACAGACAAATATCTAAGCATAAATACTTGTCTGAGAAGGGGAATCGAACCCGCAACCCTGTGTTTGGCAGTCCGGTATGGTGACCATTGTGCCAACTGGGTAGTAATAACTTTATAATGTAATCTGTTTTTTGTATGTTTCTTGTGTACTGAATTTATTAAATAAATAACTATTTGTTTTCAAAACGAAGTAACTATTAGCAGGTGTGCCTCACCTAATAACAGCCTTGCTCTAAAAACATTTCAAAGTAAACCAAACAGATCGAAGATAGTTAATAATTGCGATGAATTGACCGCTTGTAACCAGGACATGGGTGGTCAAGGAACCCTGTACTGGCCTGGTTACGGAGAGTCGGCCAATCGATAAAGGTGACAACAATCTTGAAAAGGTGTACAACAGTTCTAGATAGCATAAAAAGTAATTTATTAAGGTGAAAGGGTACCGGTGCTCTCTCCATACAAACGTAGTCGACTGTTTCCTCCCTGGATAATGACACTAGAGCAAATATTTTTATTGCATAAAACCTATAACTGCCATGACTATCTGTGGTCCAGAGCTTTCCTCCGAAGTATAACAACCCGCCAATTTATTTTAGTTGATTTCTTATATTATTTTGTAATTTCATCCGCGTAAAGCCCGATCCCGTGGGAATATAGGGATAAAAAGTATCCTCACACCAAATTTCATCAAAATCGGTTCAGTAGTTTCGGAGCCTATTTCATTCAAACAAACAAACAATCAGATCTTTTCTCTTTATAATTTTAGTGTAAGATATAGATACGCGCAAATCTAACACATACTTTTTCAACTGCGAAATTATTTATTAGGCTTTGTAACTATTTCAAACTAGCTACGCCCCGCGGTTTAACCCGCGTAATAATTTTCTGCGCAACTTTCTTATTTTTTTATTTCATAAGAACCTTCTCCTGATAATAACAAACAGACCAAAAAAAGAATTGGCCAAATTGGTCCAGGCGTTGCGTTGTTGAGTTATGCGCTTACCAACACATTTTGCGATTCATTTTTATATTATAAGATTTAAATGATAGTGTCGTTCATGAATTAACCGTCAATTATATTATTGCTAATTCAACTGTTATTAAAATTTGGTCTAATTTCAAAACCTAATATGAATTGAGTGGTTAGAAAATTATGATAAACATGCGTGGGTTACAAATTTTACATTTTGATTTTTACGTTAGCAAATACGAAAAACTGCATTTTCGAATTTGGCGGTCTCTGAAATCCCTTATTTGTATCAGGAGTTCAAATATCATCCAAACTATGTTCTATCACTACATAGTTTAGAACAAAGTTGCTTCCCGCTGTCTGCCCATATGCATGCTTAGATCTTTAAAACTACGCAACGGATTTTGATGCGGTTTTTTAATAGATAGAGTAATTCAAGAGGAAGGTTTATATGTATAATACATGCATAATACAGCCGTGCAAAGTCGGGTCGCTAGTAGAGCATAAAGAAAGATACAAGTAAAATTAGATGTCGATGATTAACAGATTCCGTTTGGCTACACTAAGATAACGTGATTGGTTGTTCAGCACAATATTAGATAGAAAATACTCAACGAAATGAAGGTATTATCTCTAGAAGGAAGATATTTTCGTAAGCTTTACGTAAACTGGCAATATTGAGTAAATTGCTAGAAATAACTGAGTTTCATCAACACGAATGGGATGAATCACTGTCTGATTCCGATACAGGGAAACAGACGACCCAGTTTCGGATGAGAATTATGTTTGTATCCGATAATGAGTAAGAGACATGATATCATCTTTAAAAAACCGGCTAAGTGCGAGTCGGACTCGTGTACGAAGGGTTCCGTACCATACTGTATAGGAGCTCGACTATTTTTTTTTTTTTTCAGTTTTTATTGTTATAGCGGCAACAGGAATACATAATCTGTGAAAATTTCAACTATCTAGCTATCACGGTTAATGACATACAGCCTGATGACAGACACACAGACAGTGAAATCTTAGTAATAGCATCCCTAGATATGTACTCAGAAAACAACATATATTTTTTGGACGACCCAGTTGGTACAATGGTCACCATGCCGGACTGCCAAACACAGGGTTGCGGGTTCGATTCCCGCCTCAGACAAGTATTTATGCTTAGATATTTGTCTGTGGTCTGGTTGTTTCTATGTATTATAAGTATATATTTACAAAAGAAAAGTATATAAGTAGTATATCCGTTTTCTAGCACCCATAACACAAGTGTAGTTACTTCGCTTGGGGCTAGATGGCGATGTGTGGAATGTCTTGAAATATTTATATTTATTTATTTATTTTGTCGCCAATTCGCAATTCAATAAATATGGAATTTGAATTTCACTTTTATCAGATCACTTTAACTAATTAAAAAGCTAAAAGTACAAGGTGCGTCTAGAATTTGACAACCTAGTTGGCACAATTGACCATACCGGACTGCCAAACACAGGGTTGCGGGTTCGATTCCCGCCTCAGACATGTATTTATGCTTAGATATTTGTGTGTGGTCTGGTTGTTTCTATGTATTATAAGTATTTATTTACAAAAGAAAAGTATACAAGTAGCATATCCGTTGTCTAGCACCTATAACACAAGTCTAGTTACTTAGCTTGGGGTTAGATGGCGATGTGTAGAATGACAAAATTTATTTAATTGTTGCATGAGACGCTTCAGACGAAATGAGAGTTACGCGTACGAAAGAAAGGTGTTTCGTGAGGGAAATATGCACTGACCTCTTAGAGTACTATTGTAATAAAGTATATCAATGGAAAAGAGTCATGCACCATTGCGTAAGTCAAATTTCATCTAAAGTAAATATTTTAAATCCCGGTCCCCAAAAATATCTGGACAAACTAACTTCCTAAGGTTTCAATACATCTTCAAACCAAGTTCCATCAAAATTGGTACAGTAAATTTCAGAGCCTATTCAATACAAACTAAATATTTTCAGATTTTTTTTAGTTTAACGCAATTAGTTTTCAAGTTATAAAATTAAAAATTTAGTTAAATAAAATAAATCTATACTATTTGTTTAATAATATTATGAAGAGGAAAGATTTTTTGTTTGTCACGACAGGCTCCGAAACTACTGGACCGATTTTGATAAAACTTGGTATAAGGATACATTGTATGCTTGGATAGAGGGTACTTTTTATCTCGATATTCCCACGGGACCGGGAGTTACGCGGATGAACCCGTGAAGCGCTGCTAGTTATTACATAAAACAGTACCTATAATCAATTGTTAGCCTAATCAGTACGCTTGATTGCCTCCTCGTATATTAAATTTGACACAGTATTACGTAATTACAATGTTATTTAGCGATATCAATGAAATGCAGGATTTGTTATTCACATATTTATCATTTCTCGGAACATTTTGCATCGAACGCCGCGATAAGTCAATCAAATGATTAGTTCATGATAAGGTAGACACTTCGTTCTTGGAATTTGTAAATATGATGAGATTTCGACATATATCGATTGCTTTAAGAATTGAAGGGTTTCTATGGACCCCGAAAGGCGAGTTTTTAGAACCAACAAATACTAGATGGTTTCTAATTGATTCTTATCCAATCATGGTGTCTTAAATATTAGGGAAGGTTAATAATTGAACTGACCTTTTTCTAACGTGTTTCATTCGTGTCTGCAAATCGCAAATCATAGGTATCGTCTTAGCCAAATTCTCATGAGTCGTAAGCAGAATTTCGAATTGGTTGGTTACTTGGACGTGTTACGTGATTGGTTCTAGCTCGGTCGAAATAACCAATGGGAAACTTATTCAACATCAGGGGACTGATAAGTGCGTCGGCTTCAAGCCAACGTGTCGGCCTGTGTCGACCCGCGCCCCACACTGGGCGGAATTTTGAGCCCGCCTTTCATAGGATTTTTGAAAAATTAAGTTGTTTTATTCACGCAATAAGCGCGGTTGGGCTCCAGGTTAGTGGTCAAACACAAGTCTATGGACTATTCTATGTTATAGAAAACTGACCTGGTCAGGACTTAACGAGCTGTCTCCACTAGCGTTTCTCTCCTGATTCTGCGCCGTCCTTTCTTGTTTACATGCCGTGTGGTACTCTAGCCTGGTGCGTTCCACCTTCTGCAGTAGTTTCGCCCAGGGTTTCTGTGCTTTCTTGAATGCTTCGTCCATTTCCTTTCTTTCTTTTAGCTGGATCATCGACTGAGGACAAAAGAGACAATATTAGAGTTCAAATTGCAAAATAACAGATATCCAGAAATCAAATTAAATGTAATCTTTCAGGTGAAAATAAATTGATTGAATTTAGTAAAAGTGATGATTCAAAAATACCGCTCCAGTTTTCGTTTCTCATTCGACAGACAAGGGCAATAAATCCACCATCTTTGGCAGTCACTGATTGACAGGCAGACGTACAGAGCCTCAGCAGGGAACAGTGAAATATTGTGCAGGGTTGTAAATACTTCGTAAAATTTGGCGAAAATAATTGAACAAAGACTACCTTCATACAGTGGGTCAATTTTTAAACCTCGACACAAAAACGACGGGGTATTAAAAGTTTGATGTGTTTCTTTCTCTGTGTGTGTGTCTGTCTGTGGCATTGTACCTCCCGAACGGATGAACCGATTTTGATTTTGTTTCTTTTGTTTGAAAGAAGGTGAATTAGTAAGGGGTTTATTTCTAAATTAAAGTTTTTTGTTTATGTTCTGTAACTAGGATGTTCATCATGTGTTTCGTCTCGAATTTCTATTAATTCTATTCCTTGCTACATGCTTCGCTGAGTCAAAGCTTTTTTTCAATCTATAGGTAAAATGCAAAACAATTCAGCCTACGTAGCGTTCATTAATTCATAACATTCTAGGAGCAGTTCTAGTACGTGGCATGAGTCGATAACTTTCTACTAATATCATTTACCTGAGCACACTCGCTAAGATGCGGGGACACGTTTGCCGACACCATTTTACATAATGGCACGGCTTTTCGCCCATCTCAACGTAAGGAAAGTAGGGGTTTGTTTATAAATTTGTATTTTCTAATCGTAAACATTCGAGTTTATAGTTAGGTGATGGTGGGCAAAGGTTTTTGCGGTTAAGGACTCAGCTTCATCCGGTGCAGGTAATGAATGTTGGAACGAAGTTCCTTATCGCGCGTTGCGAAAGGGGGCTAGACGGAAAAAATTAAGACCAAAATTTGTAACGACACTTTTTGATTTTATTACAATTCCTCCACTAATTAATCGAAAGAAACTCCGTTCCATCCCGGTGTCCCTTGATACCTCTCAAGTTTTGATTACTGTTTGTACGGTGCTGATTTTTAGGATTCCATACCCAAATGGTAAAAACTGGACCCTTTTACTAAGACTCTACTGTCCGCCTGTCTGTCACCAGGCTATATCTCATGCACAGTGATAGCTAGACAGTCGAAATTTTCACAGATGATGTACCTATTCCTGTATGCGCGAGTTTGCACTTGGCCTGTTTTTATTAAAAGAGGCTTCTATATATATTGTGTGCTCTCCGATTAGGTATTAAAGAAAACTTTAACGTTTGATAAATCCCTCAAAGCAACAGCTATTAGCTCGAAGTTCCACAGAAACAGATTTAAGTTAGGAGTTAGGAGATCTAAATTGATTGACTCGGCTTGACGGCGAAATTAAATTTCCGAAACAAAGGGATTTCCTGTTTCATAAATGATTAGCTGTCGTATTATACGATTGAGATTTTGATCGTTAACTTTACACTTGTTTACATACCCATGTAAAGTCTGTACTTTTAACTACTGCAGCAACTTTAGAAGATATTTCGACATCGTGCTTACATTTCAGACGGTATCAATTACCATTATGATATTAGTCAAACACTTTTTCGCTTTTCAGAGGAAAAGGTTCCGGCTCGACTGTTTCCTTCCTATATCATGCAAATATTTTTGTAACATGAAGTCGGTTTTACCCCTTAAGGTGAAAGGGTACCAGCGCTCTGTCCATACAAACGTAGTCGACTGTTTCCTATCTGGATAATGACATAAGAACAAATATTTTTGTGCTATAAAACCTATAACTGCCATAACTATGTCCCTATGTTTTGGTTTTTTTCATTTTCTAATTATCGTAGAAATTGAGATTTAAAAAACATTCATGGCAGTTATAAGTCTTTTGCTTCCATAATATTTGCTCTAGTGTCATTATCCAAGCAGAAAACAGTCGACTACGTAAGTATGGAGAGAGCCCCCGGCACCCTTTCCTCCTAAGGATTTGAATTACTAAAAATCCTTTCTTCGCCCTAAACGGAACCGTCATGCGAAGTTTAAGACTCTTGCAGTTTCGAGCGTGGAGCCCCATCGTAGTCCATGGTGCACCTACTCCAATGCCCATTGTGCCCCAGCACCTGCACATTGGAGGACCTGGTAGAGGCCGCTGCTGTAAAAATTTGACTAGTCGAACGTAACTGACTCGAAAAGAAGAAGAAGCAGTTTCAGCGATTTAGTGATGTGTATTTTTTTCTTTTTAATTGATTTATCGCGATATTAATATAACAATACAAATAGCATTGAAAGAACAATACTATTGACTGCTTCTCTCGTATGGTTATTGGTTATAATGCATGTCATGTCACGCACGCTTACGTCCCTATAATACGTTTGAAGGTGTTACGTGATCTTTATACTACTTGCAGTTACTATATGTTTAGATTTAAAGGTTCTTAACTTATAATGCTACGCAGTATCATTTATGTAAGTTTCTATCCCGTGGAAATATAAATAAATATTGCAGGACATTACGTCTCCATCTAGCCCCAAGTTGAGTAACTAGACTTGTGTTATGGTTGCTAGACAACGGATATACTACTTATATACTTTACTTTTGTAAATATATACTTATAATACATAGAAACAACCAGACCACAGGCAAATATCTAAGCATAAATACTTGTCTGAGGCGGGAATCGAACCCAGTGTTTGGCAGTCCGGTATGGTGACCATTGTGCCACGACCCAGTCGTCAAATCTTATTTTTCTGCCTGCTTTGTTCTGCTGACATTTTGTATTCAGTATGCGTTTAAAAATCAGAAAAATACGTAAGTAAATGAGAAACAATAAATTCTATTGTAGAAAAGTTATTTAAAAATATTATTTGTGATAAAACGGCGTCGTCATAATGCAATGGAATTCCACAACTGCAAGGTTTGATACGTTTTAGGCACGCATTCATGCATAATATGCAAATTATTCACTTTTACTGTTTGTACAGCATTTTATAAAACATGTTGATTGTTACGATATAATAGGTATTTTACTTGCTTACTTGTTGATAAAAAATGTAATGAATGTTAAATCTATACTAATATTATAAAGCTGAAGAGTTTGTTTGTTTGAACGCGCTAATCTCAGGAACTATTGGTTCGATTTGAAAATTTTTGTGTTGGATAGTCCATTTATCGAGGAAGGCTATATAACATCACGCTGCGACCAATAGGAGCGAAGAATCAGTAGGAAATGTGAAAAAAAAAACGGGGGAAATTATTCATCTTTGAGGGCTTCCGTTGTTTGTCTGAACGCACTGAGCTCAGGAACTGCTAGAACGAATTGAAAAAATATTTTTGTGTTGGATAGTCCATTTGTCTAGAAAGCTATATAACATTACCATACGACCAATAGGAACGAAGTATCAGCGAAAAATGTTGCAGAAACGGGGAAAATTATTCATATTTGAAGGCTTCCGTTGCGTGCGCTGCGTAAATTTGATTGTTTCCATCGAATAGGCCCCGAAACTACTGGACTGATTTCGATGAAACTTAGTATGAGGGTACATTTATTCAATGACAGTAACATGGGCTACTTTTTGTCCCGACATTCTCACGGGATCGGGACGTAGTAACCTATAATTCTCAGAAGATCCATTGGTCAGATCCAGGATGGATTTAGTGAGATATCCACAATTTGTGGATCTAATGAGATTTTTTCTTTTTAGTTGATTCCTTCCCAGATTATGGACCAACATTTTTACTGGTTTATTTTATTTAAATTTATTTTTAGTATTTTTTTTACATTTGATAGCGTTTGACCACTATCACACTTGCCTGATGGTAGGTGACGATGCGGGCTAAGACGTAGCCCGCTTTCCTAGAAGATACCTATTCATTTGCGACTTGAAGACCCTCAAATTGTACACGTCATGAAAGACAGAAGTATGGCAATATTTTCTTAATGATTGAATTATTAAGTTTTAATATCTCGTTTTAAATAAATTCAGTAGTGAAAATAACCATGTCAGTTTTAAATCCAATATTATAATTTATTTTAAATCTCAATGATATAAGCGTATTTTGAAATATAAAATTTCGCAATAGGAACCTTGATTTAAACATATTCAATTAATTTTATATTAACGGCCTCGTTCATTTAAATTTTTAAATTTGTTATAAATAGATTATTATAGTCGATGCGATGGAAAACAGTTAAATTAAGCAATATTAAAAATACCTTTCGTCATGCATTTTAATGCAAACAATACTTGCGAAATTACTAATTAAATTAATTTGGGTATTCAAGCAAAAATAACCCTAAGTGACATACAAGTACTCCAAAATAATCATATAAGAATACAATTTACCAACTTAAACATTTTAGGTTTCCCTTAATTTTGGAGATTTAAACTCATTAGAAAATCCAACGACAATTATTTACGGCCAAGAAATCAGGAGGGGTGTAAAAATACACTTCACTATTCCGAATTTTCTTTGATCATTTAGTTTTTCAACATCAAAAATATTCCATTGTGGCATCTAAAAAACTAACCATAGCCAACTTTTCCGACTACGGAAGGGACTACTAATTTGAAAATTAGTATCATACATTTTTTTTACTTCTAAAATGGTTAATTGTGGCCTCTACCTAAAAAAAATAACCTTGAGTATAAAAGGTATTATTATCCACTAACACTTTTTTTCTCTGGACCATTTAACCTGACGCCCTACTCAGTTCTGGCAAGTTTCCAGACTTTTTCGTGAGAAAGAGTGAAAATAACACCCGGTGACCTTTACCGGTTGAAAGATTCACTTCTGCACTCTCAAACAGTGAATGAGTTGAGGTTTTAGTTTACAACTCTTTAAAATGATGTGAAAAACTAGTTGCGTTTTTAGCCGCGTAAGTTCCGACCCCGTGGGAATGTTGCGATAAAATGTAGCTTACGCCACAGTTTTGTGTTATTCTAGGGTTCTAGCTATCTACTAACACCACAACACTTAGAAGTAGTTAAAGGGCCGATTCCTACGCTCAAGATCTATTTGCTTATCACTCCAAAGGTCCATATCAGACCTTTACTATTTTTTACACTGGCTATATGCACAAATTTTGTGAAGCTAAAACTTTGCCAAACAATTATTGGATTTTACTAATGAAAACGAATCAGTTTTTTTTTTCTGGCACGTTCTTCTAAGGATAATATAAAGTAACTATTCCATTTGTTCCAATATGTCTGTACTGTACATACAACGTTGTGCATCTTTCAATTCCTGCTAAAGTATACTCAAGTCAGCGAATGATGGCCTCTGGCGGAAAGTGGAAGGGGTATGCCCAGAAGTCAATTTTTAGGTCTGTTTGGCGAGGGGACAGGTGCGAAGGGAGAGTCAGTTGCTCACATCATCGCTCTCTGTTCCGCACATATGTCTATAGCCGCGCTCTGACCCGCTCCCGCACGTCGTCTAAGTACTGTCGCGCACATAAAATTTTACTATCACACCGGTTAAAGGAAAAGTTTTTCTGGTCGGGCAAAATAATAAACGGTATGTAAACAAAGTATGACGATTTGGCTGTAATCATTCTCTACGCGATTGTACATGCGCAAACCATCCTCACCAATTTCCGCCGGCGGCCAAGTTTCGCTGGCCGGATAATACCCACGTATCTATCTCAGCACACACTGGGATTAGCTTGTTTCCTATATTATATGTTTCCGCATCGATCTCTTTTTCTCTTTAGATCATCGTATGTGATTCAGAAACCAACTTTTGGCTGTAATTGTGCGTAGTGTAATATTTGTAAAATATAATATCTTGCAAATAGGTATCATGGTTTGCGAGTATTATGAAAGCCCTGTTAAAATTGGTCGTGGCTGTGAGCGCGAGAGGCTAGCCAATCTCTAACAGGCAATTAGAGTACTCTAAAAACGTAGATTTTTGCGCGTAATTAGTGATAACGAAGCGCAAATATGCGGAAAGGCATACACCTTACCAAACACACATTGCTAATCTTGTTTTACATATGACGCGGGTTTTGTAATACTGATTACACATTTATATTTGCATTTAGCTTCTTCAAACATCGTTACTCTTTAGAATATGGATTTGGGTCACTAAGAATGGAAGGGAATAGAATCAGTCTTTCCTGACGTGTACAAATTGGGTCTTCAAGACTCTTCTAGGAAAGCGTGCTACATCTTAGACCGCATCGTCACCTACCATCAGGCATCTGGTGTAATAGTAGTCAAATATTGAACTTTCATAAAATGACACTCGCGACTTGAAACCACCCATATTGTAAGTACAATATGGGTTGTAAGTACAATATGGGTGTTTACAAGTCAACTTTTTGATAAAATTCCTGAAATGTAAGTACATTTTAGAAATTTTTAAAAAATTTGACTTGGAGAGTATTTTACCCGACTACGGTGAAGCCAAAAGGGAGGGTTTTGTTTTTGTTTGTAATCGAAATGCAATCGGAATTTTATGCAATGTAATTTAAACAATTTAATTTACGAGAATTGGCCTTCTGGTCGTATAAACGTCAGGATTTCTATCAATAATAATTTTCAACATATTCTCCCTTCAACCTTCAAAGGATGGTTCCTTCGTACAATTAAATTTAAACCGTCGACCACATTTAACGATGTAGGTACCAAACACCCAACACCTTGTTAACGAGTTGGGTAAACATAACGTATAGGAAATACACGGTAATTGCTTGAATAATATTTCATTTGACGCCAAGGTTGTGTTCAAGTGATTCTATGCCAACGACTCTTCCGTTAGGTTCCTAATGGTTGGTAATTGGTACCTACACTAATGGTTTAAAAGTAAAGGGTACCGGGCGCTCTCTCCATACAAACGTAGTCGACTGTGTCCTCCTGGATAATGACACTAGAGAAAATATTTTTGTTGCATAAAACTTATAACCGCCATCACCATGTTTTGTTTTTTTTTTGTTTTTAAAATCTTAATTTCTATGATAATTAGAAAAAAGCCAAGAAATAGGGGCAGACTCATAGTCTTGGCAGTTATAGGTTTTATGCAACAAAAATATTTGTGCTAGTGCCATTATCCAGGGAGGAAACAGTCGACTGCGTTATGGAGAGAGCGCCGGTACCCTTTCACCGTAACATCTACAGAAATCAATATTTAAAAAAAAAAAACTATAGGTACGGTTCTTGTACACTTGTTGTTTGTTTATTCGTATTTTATTAGACGTTAATTATATTATTATATCCAATTAAATTTTAATGCATTGCTAAACTGACTTAGTCAAACACCCAGTTTTATGCGCAAAATACCACTTTCTCATAAGGCGCTCTTCCAGTACCGTGTGTAGGTATTCACATTACCTTAGCCCCCGCTCTCAAAAACGTAGCGTGCTGCGTGCTAACTGTTATATTTGATCGATATGCAAAACATTTTAGCATTATTATCCACAAATATAGTTCCTAGAGGTCAAAACCTATCATTTAATTCATTTTTAGAAACAAACGTTAACTATTTTTGAATAAAACCCGATAAACGATCTAATAATTCTCTGTTTTCTAACATTTTTTTTATCGAACGAAGTTGTTCATATCATGTTTTCAACCACAATAAACAAAAATATGGTTATTAAACTACAGTATCCATTTATATCCAAATACCAAAAATAGAGTATTTGATTACTTAGAGTTGCTTAAAACAAAGGTCGATTTTGGCAGCTTTATTAGCACCTGCCCTTAACTAAGATATGGTAAAAAAATATATCAAATCCGATTTTACTACAACGGTCGCCTCTAAACCTGCCTGCAGAAACTCCTGTCTCTAAAATTGAAAGCTCCAGCACGCTTGTAAAAGTGTCAAAATATCCAGCTCACAAAATAAAAAGATGGTAGATACGGGCGACATTTCGACATAAGGACATTTTGGCACGAACAATTTGTACATTTCGACACTGAGACTATGATAAATATTGACATCTTGACTTTAAAACATTTAGTTTCCCTTAAGAATATCTTGATTTAAATGACTTTAATAATATCTATTTTATTTTTAAAAAGATTACCAGAGCAAGTTTCTCGTAATTAGATAAGTTACTCGAAAATCCCGAAAAGTTGAAGCTTTTAAGCTATCGTTTTATATTCAAGCTAGGCACTTTCGAGCTAAGCTCTACTTTTCAAACTGCTCTGAAGTTGAGCTGCTAACGGCTTGTGCATGAGCGATTTTAGTTCTTGTTATAAAATCTATTGCATCTGACTTTTTTAAAAGCTCTTAGAGATCTCTGTGGCGCGGCGGAGGAACACCCTGCGAGTATTGCGACGCTAAAGCTTGCGGGTTCGAATTCCGCTATCGGAGAAGTATTTGTGTACAGAGATATTTCAGTAGTCTAGTCACCATAACACAAGTTGACAAACAAAAACAAGAAATTATTCTCTAGCGTCTATAGGGAGAGGATTATTGCTTGCTTAAAAATTACCCTTTTTAGGGATATTTGTCTGTGGTCTGGTTGTTTCTATGTATCATAAGTATATATTTACAAAGGAAAAAGTATAAAAGTAGTATATCCGTTGTCTAGCACGCTTAACACAAGTCTAGTTACTTAGCTTGGGGCTAGATAACGATGTGTGGAATGTCCTGCAATATTTATTTATTTATTTATACATGGTACGAAACCCTTCGAGCGCGAGTCCGACTCGCACTTGGCGGCTTTTCTGTGTATGTTTTTACTAAAAATTTCACTACACCAAATGCAATTCACTGTTTATACACGAAACAGTACGAAAACGTGATTCCGTTATCGTAAGTTTTTTAAAGTATAAAAACCAGTTACATTGTGGAAAATTAACATCATTTTAAAGTCAAATTCGTGACACGAAGCTACATAAGATGATACTTATTAGTTTAAATTAATACTTATTAAATTAATACTGTATTTGACCTTGATGATTATTTAATTTTATTAATATCGGATTCCAACATAATAGCTATTTATGTTTTCTAAGTATAAAGCTAAATAAATATTGCAGGACATTCCACACATCGCTATCTAGCCCCAAGCTAAGTAACTAGACTTGTGTTATGGGTGTTAGACAACGGATATCTACTTATATACTTTTCTTTTATAAATATATACTCATAATACATACTTAGAGACAACCAGACCACAGACAAATATCTAAACATAAATACATGTCTGAGGCGGGAATCCGGCATGGTGACCATTGTGCTAACTAAGGTTTATTAACTTGTACAATAGGAAATTCTATTAAGAAATATAGTTCGACAAATATTCCTTCAGTTTTTTTAATTACTAAATTAGGGTCGCGGGGAGTCTTTGGACGCAGAGAGCATGGGACTGATCGCTCTGAAAGTCTTTCGAGGAGGTCTATGTTCAGCAGTGGACGTCCTGTGGCTGATATGATGATGATGATGATTGTGAACCTATATTGTTCTGGGCGCAGAGAGCATGGGACTGATCGCTCTGAAAGTCTTTCGAGGAGGTATATGTTCAGCAGTGGACTGTCCTGTGGCTGATATGATGATGATGATGATTGTGAACCTAAATTTTCCCACTGCAGGGTAAAGTTTTCATATGTTTCCAAGCGTGTCGGTCCTGGCGCCTAATTCTGCTAACACAATTGTCTTTCAATAGAGTGTCGATGGAATTGTTATAGACATTTAATGTCAAAAATATGACATTACATGTCAAATTGGTATTCCTCTGATGTTAACTATTCTATCGAAACACCACTGATGCACCACTGACTCACTTTGGTATTCTGGTCTAGAATCGTGGCTATAAATTATTTAAAAAATACATTCGAATCACGTGGGTGACTTTCAAATCTTTAGATAATCTTAAATAATCTAGTAAGTAATTTTATTATAACATATCGCATGAATCATTAGATCAAGGATCCGAATCACCAGTAAAGTATATTGACTTATAATAAATCATCAATAAATAAACGCCTTTATTAATCAGCAATTAAAAAGAAAACGATTATAAAATATCAACGCTTTTAGAGAAAAGGGTACAGATGCTCTCTCCATACAAACGTAGTCGACTGGTTCCTCCCTGGATAATGACACTAGAGCCATTTTTTTTTGCATAAAACTTATAACTCCCATGGCCATGCCATTGTGTTTTTTTTTTGTTTTAAAATTTAATATCTATGATAATTCGAAAATGAAAAAAAAAACCAAGACTATGGCATAGTCACGGCAGTTATAATTTTTTTTATCACAGTTGCTCATAAAGTGGATCTTATTCAACGGCTTTTAGGCTCATAATCCAACGTATTATGCACGCGTGCGTTTTAGATTTGTTAACTAGTGCTGTAAAGTTATCCCGAAAAGGTAGGTACCAAAGAGTTTTTTAGCTAGCAAAAATGGTTGTCTCTAAAGTCGGTTTACGAACGAAAATTTTACGTGATAATGACTTAGAAAACGATTAAAAATTTAAATATATTGTTTTTCCGTACCATTGTATTTTGTTCTTAACCCCCGACGCAAAAACAAATAGAAAAACCCTAAAAAATAATGTGTCATACGAGGATGTATAGGTTAAAAGTCTTTAGCCTGGCCTTTCCGGAGCATAATTAACAAAAAAATATTGCCTTAAAAAAATGTAAACATAGAGTTATCACAAATATTTTGTTAATTATTATTTTGTTTTCTTTTCAAGTCTTTTCTTTTATTCGCAACTGTGATAAAAAACGTCGTACGATATACGTGTGGAATTGATATTTGCATCTTGGCTTCTATAACACGCTCGCTGCCGCTCGCGGTCATAAACCGCCTCTATGCAAAGATCAATTTACCACACTTATATCGTAATGTACTATTATGCAACAAAAATATTTGCTTTAATGTCAATATCTAGGTAGGAAACAGTCGACTACTTTTGTATGGAGAAAGCGCCGGTACCCTTTCCTCTTAAGTCTAGACATTTTAATTTCCAAGAGAAAAAATTACAAGTATTAAATAAATCAAGACATTGGACACAGCGCCATCTAGGCCCAAGTTAAGCAACTAGGCTTGTGGTATGGCGACCTGATAAAATACTAAAACAAATACTTGTTCAAGGTTGCGAGAAGCGATCTCTTCCCGGCAACCTTTAAGAAGAACCGCAAAGGAGAAGAATCCTTCCTAACATTTTAATAACATAGTAAACGTTTGTTACTCGTTTGTCTCCTTCTTCTTATGGTGCCTCTCCGACTAACGAAGTATGGCAGTCAATTTAGAATATTCTTCTCTATTTCTAGCGAGGCGAAAGAGTTCGGCTGCACTCGCTATCCCCTTCACTCCCGAATGTTACGCAGCCAAGATTTTTTCCTCCGACCGACACGTCTTTTGCCCGCGACTTTTCTCATCATAATTAGTTGCAGTAACTCGTACCCATCATGTCCTGGGTAGTCAACTCGTTTGTCATAATTGCCAAATTACTTCAAAGTATAACCACCTACAACAATATTCCGATATAGATATTCTATTCTAGTATATTATGTCAACATTGCTAATTTTATAAAAGCTATAAAGTTTGTCTACCCCTTGTTTTTAGTAGCCATAATGTTTTTATAATCTTATTAATTTTAGTGGTTCATGTTTTTAGCTATCCATATGCTTTTGTTTTTATAGGTACTTTAGAAGCTGCGGTCCGCAGATTTTGTCCCGTGATATTTGCAAAGATAAAGCAATTTTAGGGTTCCTTATCAAAGTAAATAATAAAAATAAATAATAATAAATATTGTAACTAGACTTGTGTTATGGGTGCTAGACAACGGATATACTACTTTTATACTTTTCTTTTGTAAATATATACTTATAATACATAGAAACAACCAGACCACAGACAAATATCTAAGCATAAATACTTGTCTGAGGCGGGAATAGAACCCGCAACCCTGTGTTTGGCAGTCCGGCATGGTGAACATTGTGCCAACTGGGTCGTCAAAAGTGTAAAAACGGAACCCTTTTTCTAAGACTCCACTGTCTGTCAATCTGTCTGTCTATCACCAGGCTGTATCTCATGAGCCGTGATGAGTATAAATGCTGCACCTGTTAACATTAACCAGATAAAGTACCCAAATACCCCGCATATAAACAATGAATGTGTCGCTATTTATGTGGTTCCCCCAAGCACGGATCTATTGATCTATATGGGTGGCAACTGTCATAAACACCTTAGCAGATACTATACCTAATACGTAGTTTTGGCTCTAATTAAGCGGTGTGTATTATGTTCTAATATTGTGTGTTATAATAAATAAATAACTAAAACATACTAATACTATAATGAGGATTTTTTTTGGTTTTTCGTTTGTAACGAATAGGAACCGGAACTACTGGACCGATTTTGATGAAATTTGGTATCAAGATACATTGATTCATTAGGAGTGATATAGGTTACTTTTTATCCCGATATTCCCACAGGATCGGGAGTTACACGGGTATAACCGCGGTGCGCTGGTAGTAAAAGTTAAAATTGTAATCATGAATTGATTTGTTCAGTCAGTAAGAAGCAAGGGGCACAATTTATGTCAAGTCTTCTGTAACTGTTTAATAATTAAATACCTTTATTAATATCTGCTAAGTTGATGATTACATATTTCTGTAATAAAACGAGCATTAAATCCTACTAATATTATAAATATGGGGGCGTATTAATAACTCCGTATTGTTTTATTATTCGTCTTTATTTTAATACTTCATTTCCAAATCGTCTGCCGAGCCGTCCTTTTACAATCTTCGTCGTCTAATTCTCTAAATCTTAATCTATCTGCTTTCTCCCTTTCTCCTTACACTGTTTTCCTATCTTGCCTCTCATTCACGCCTTACTAACCATCTTTCTCTTTCACTCATGCTATCGTCATCTCGCTCACACCTTAAGAATCATACGCATTCAAAAACGTTTCAATCGTCCCTTACACTTTCTTTAGCATTCTATCAATCTAATCAAACTCCAATCAAACACTTATCAAACATTCATCTCTGGAACATTACGTCTTACGTTCCCTTTCACTCAGAATCCTACATAAATGTGAAAGTTTCCGTGTGTGTGTATGTTTGTTACTTCTTCACGCTAAAACTACAGCCCCCTTATACAAGATTGCTTTTTATTAGCGATGTCGCCAATCGATAGATTTAATTGTATGAAATTGACATAAAACATTGTATAAAATTAGCTTAAGATGGAACTTATCCACCATATTTTTTTCTCTAACGCAAGTCTACGTGACTTTTCGTTGGGTTGTGTCAATTTCATACAAAAAATAAATAAAAAAAGTCTGTCGATTGGCGATATCGCTAATAGAAAGCAATCTTGTCTAAGGGGGCTGGACCGATCGCGATGAAATTCGGTATGTAGATTGCTGGAGGTCTAGATTAACATATAGGCTACTTTTTATCCCGATATTCCCACGGAATCGGGACTTACGCGGGTGACACCGCAAGGCGCAGCTAGTGATTACATATTTCTGTAATAAAACGAGTATTTAATCCTACTAATATTATAAATGTGAAAGTTTGTGTGTGTGTGTGTTTGTTACGCCTTCACGCTAAAACTACTGAACCAAGTGCAATGAAATTCGGTATGTAGATAGCTGGAGGCCTGGATTAACATATAGGCTACTTTTTATCCCGATATTTCCACGGGATCGGGACTTACGCGGGTGAAACCGCGGGGCGCAGCTAGTTATAAATAAAAAGACGATGTTTTCGTGATGAGACATAATCACGATATCCATGGTTATCAAGCTATGTACCTACTTGAATGTGGTAATCAAGGGGCACTTTGCACGTAAGCAGTGGTAGCCGATTGTTTGACGAACAATAGGTGGCCGTGAATCATCACTTATACTTATATTTATTAGAATTGCAATTTTCTACATCCAATCCTACTAATATTATAAATTTGAAAGTTTGTGTGTATGTATGTTTGTTACTCATTCACGCAAAAACTACTAGACCGATTGTGTTGAAACTCGGTATCTAGATAGCTGGAGACCTGGATTAACACATAGGCTACTTTTTATCCCATTATTTCCACGGGATCGGGACAGCGAGGCGCAGCTAGTATCTTTATAAAATAATAATAATTAGCCGTTTCTGTCCCATTGCTGGGCATAGGTCTCTCCACCCACCCCGGCCAATAGCGATATCTGGCCAATGCTTTGTCCTGAACGACTGACGGATCAACGCACAGCCTAAACCGCTGATCGTAGAGACCTGAAACTTGGAGGGTGTGTTCTTTGTATGACGTAGGCACCGGATAAGAAAGGATTTCCGAAATTCTACCCCTAAGGGGGTGAATAAGGGAGGCAAAGTTTGTATGGAACAACGTGATTCCTTGGTCCATTTTCGGTTTCTACACGGACGAAGTCGCGGGCAAAAGCTAGTCTTTGTCTAGGTTTTTCTAGGGTTCCGTACCCAAACGGTAAAAACGGGACCATTTTACTAAGCCTCCACTGTCTATCTGTAACCAGGACATATCTCACAAACAGTGATTTGAAATTTTCACAGATGATGTATTTCTATTGCCGCTATAACAAATAAAAACAGAATTGTACGGAACCCTTCGTACGCGAGCCCGACTCGCACTTGGCCGGATTTTTTTTTTTTCAAGTAAGTTTAAATAAAAATGTGGAAATAAACGAAGATCTAGCTTGTTTTTTTTTTAAAGACACGAGCAAGATCACCTGCTTGCTATCTGATGTGATTTTACTTATAATAAGAAAAACACCTGGTGATATTTAAACCTGGCACGTAACGGGCGTAGGGCACTGAACGGCCTTGCCAGCGGTCACCACGACCGCTCCCTGCCACCACGGTCGACGACGCCTCGAGGCATCGAGGTTCGATACCAATGTTAATTGATTATTTATGCTAATGTCATATTTTGGAGACCACCTTGTTTGACTAATAACTTTTTTAGTTATTAATGTTCTCGAATCCTACTAATATTGTAAATGTGCAAGTTTGTGTGTGTGTGTGTGTATGTTTGTTTCTCCTTCACGCAAAAACTATTGGACCGATTGTGTACAAACTTGATATGTAGATAGTAATTAATAAATATTGCAGGACATTCAACACATCGCCATCTAGCCCCAAGCTAAGTAACTAAACTTGTGTTTAGGGTGCTAGACAACGGATATACTACTTATATACTTTTTCCTTTGTAAATATATACTTATAATACATAGAAACAACCAGACCACAGACAAATATCTAAGCATAAATACTTGTCTGAGACGTGGAATGTAACCCGCAACCCTGTGTTTGGCAGTCCGGCATAGTGACCATTGTGGCAACTAGGTCGTCAGCTCTTGCAGTTTTAGAGATTTAGTGATGAGTATCTTATATCTTTAAATGAGCAATTTTTGTATATATATAATTGGAATCTCGGAATCGGCTCCAACGATTTTCATGAAATTTGGTATATAGATAGATAGATAAACACTTTATTTGTACAACACACTAAACATTGAAAATAACAAAAAGGATGAGAAAGCTTATAACTACGAAATTGTACAAACAGGCGACCTTATCGCTTAAAGCGATTTCTTCCAGGCAACCTTAGGATGGAGAAGGTCTGTTTAGCTTAACTGGTAGGTCGTGTGGTGTAAGAAACACATATAATAATAAATACATACGTAAAAAAGATATAAACTAAATACTTAAACATAGATATCATAACATACACATAATAATATTTAGCAAAATTATTCATAATGAGAATAAATTAACAAATATGTATATAATACAAAAAATAAAAATAAAGTATAATAAAACTATACAAGCAATTCTAAGAGAAAAATCAAGAATACAAATATAAAAAGAAATAGGAGGCAAGAGTTATGTAACAATAGAGTGAAAGTAATGTTCAGTTACCATACTCTTGAAAATGGGTAGGGTTTTAGCAGAGCGGATAGGTTGGGGTAGAGAATTCCAAAGAATGACAGAACGAAAAGAAAAGGATTTGCTGTAGAAAGTTGAATTGTGAAGGGGGTTTCGGGGGCGATAAATCGATCTAGCTAGGAATCATTTTTAGAAAATGTCATTTTATTCGTGTTTTATCGAAACTTACATTATTTTTATCTGAAAAATATGACTCTTCCTGACATCTATTGGCGAACTACTAATACTATTTTTGTGAGCAATAAAGTTATTCCAGCAGATGGCGTTGTTAAGTAACACGAAGTCAATGAGTGTTTGCTTTGAGGTCAGTCTAAGTAAAAAAAATAAAAAAAAATACCAAGCAAAGCTCGGTCATCCAGGTACTGATTCTTTTAAAAATAATAAACAAAAACAAGCCCAAATCAAACCAACATTTAACTACTTTTACGAAATATCTTGATAAATATGCATAGACGCCAAGAATCCGGTTCCTTAATTGCTTAGCAATATGTATTGTTGATCATTTCGATATTTATTTATGCATCCTTGGCCTAATATTATTGTGATAATGACAAACATATAGGTGTTATAATGAACATGTTGGGTGCAGCTGGTTGGTACAACTTGGAAACTGCACATGGACCTTCTGCGTTGCGTCGTTAATCCTAACAAATATTATAAATCCGAAAGTTTATTTATTAAAAGAAGTATAAATATTAATTTAATTGTTTAAAAATCTCAAAATTAATACAAATACAATTTATTATTATTATTTATTTGTTTGTTCCCACTTCACGATCAAACGACTGGGCCGATTTGGATGAAAATCGGCATAGTGATAGTTTAGGGGTGGAGGAGTACATAGGATACTTTTAATTTGGAAATTCCCGCGGGAGTGGGATTTACGAAGAAACCGCGGGGCGCAGCTGGTACTATTTAAAGAAAAAACTAAATCTCTAAAACTGCAAGAATTGACGACCCAGTTGGCACAATGGTCACCATGCCGGACTGCCAAACACAGGGCTGCGGGTTCGATTTCCGCCTCAGACAAGTATTTATGCTTAGATATTTGTATGTGGTCTGGTTGTTTCTATGTATTATAAGTATAAATTCACAAAAGAAAAGTATAACTGTTGTCTAGTAGTATATCTGTTGTCTAGCACCCATAACACAAGTCTACTATTATGTTTTTGTGTACGTAGGAAATGCGTATTACGTTTTAATAGCGGCTTGTAATAGCGGCGGTAATAGCGGATTATTCTTAAACGGGTATCCTAAATTAAATTCTCTTTCAATAACCACAAGGTAGTTATTATTTAATCGGTTTGACACTTTGACAGTCGGTTAATCCCGTTTAAGGCCCTCTTCCTGTACCGTGTCTAGGTATTTTAACATTACCTCAGCCTCCGCGCACAAAGACGTAGCGTGAAAGTGAGCCGCGCGCAACGACTCGCGTACGCGATCAAGCTACGCCACAGTGTAGGTGTAAACAGTGGGCACGCCACAGTGTAGGTAGGTGTCAACAGTAGGTTTTCGTTATCTAATTGGGCCCGATACGTAAAATAATAAAACTAATGTGTAGCTGTAATAATGTACCTAATATTTTTATTGGAACGAAGTTCCCTATCGCGGGTTGACGCGGGGACCTAGCCGAGAAAAAAATGTTACGCATTACAAAACCGTGAAACAAAAAACCGAAAAGAAACTAATCTTCTACATATTACAAATATACACACACATAGATTAAAAGAAAAATAAAAAAATGGTTGTCTGCAAAGTCGGTTTACGGCATTCATTTAGGATAACACTACGTATAGACAAGTTACGTTCCATTTTATAACGGCGGGAGCCTGCGCGGGTGGGAGCGCGCCATGACCAAGCCATCCGCTACTTCAGAAATGACACTACCTTTTATACCTACAAAATTTCATTAGAGTTAAACACGTAGATGTAGAGGCTTTTTACAATAACAAGTTTATGAACAAGGTATTATAATATACTTATTTATTATAAATACGAAAGTTTGTGTGTGTGTGTGTGTGTCTAGTGTGTTTGTTTGTTACTTCTTTACGTACAAAATTAAACCGATTGTGATGTTTGGCATTGGGGCTAGCTAGTTTAAGGGGTAAAAGTAATTAAACACTGAGTTAAGACTTACCTATTATTTAAGGGTTTTTAGGGTTCTGTAATACCTATAATACCTACTACCTAATATACTGCAAAATAAAGGAACTTTTTTTTACAAATTATAAATATATGTGTACGGAACCCTCGCTCCGTGCGCGAGTTCGCAAAAAAGCGGTCAAGTGCGAACTTGACCGGTTTTTTGCTTGCCACACGTCTATCAGTTATCTAAGGCAAATTCAGTTATATTAAATACTTATCTTTTAATTTGACTTTTATTCATATTTTCTACGGTTGTCGTATGGTGATATTTGTTTGTAATGTTAAATATAATTTAGGTAGTACATAACGTTGTGTTTTTTTAAGTTTTTTAAGTTTGCTTCCGCTGTAAGTAATTTTTTGTAACGTTTCCATATATTTTTATTCAAAATGAGAAGGCCCTTATCCTCTACGAACTAGCAACCGACTATGTCGTCTAGTCTTATTTCAGCTCAGATGGACGGAATGAGGCAATGTACGGCGCTGACCTCTCTTGTAATTTATCTCAATGGTTTACGGACGATAATTTTACGTGATAACATCATAAAAAAACGATAAAAAAATTGAGTTTTTTTCCTATTTTTTTTCTATTAAAATATTTTTTTCATTTATAGTTTGCTTAGACTGACTGGAGCACTCGCTCACTCAATCGCGTCTAGTCACCATAACACAAGCCTAGCTGCTTAGACTGGAGCAACAATACAATATACAAACTTGTTACTAACCTTACCTCTTTATAATATTAGTATCGATGATATGCGCTCACTCAATCGGGTCTAGTCACCATAACACAAGCCTAGCTGCTTAGACTGGAGCAACAATACAATATACAAACTTGTTCCTAACCTTACCTATTTATAATATTAGTATAGATTATTTGCGCTCACTCAATCACGTCTAGTCACCATAACACAAGCCTAGCTGCTTAGACTAGAGCAACAATACAATGTACAAACTTGTTACTAACCTTACCTCTTTATAATATTAGTATAGATTATTTGCGCTCACTCAATCGCGTCTAGTCACCATAACACAAGCCTAGCTGCTTAGACTGGAGCAACAATACAATATACAAACTTGTTACTAACCTTACCTCTTTATAATATTAGTATCGATGATATGCGCTCACTCAATCGGGTCTAGTCACCATAACACAAGCCTAGCTGCTTAGACTGGAGCAACAATACAATATACAAACTTGTTCCTAACCTTACCTATTTATAATATTAGTATAGATTATTTGCGCTCACTCAATCACGTCTAGTCACCATAACACAAGCCTAGCTGCTTAGACTGGAGCAACAATACAATGTACAAACTTGTTACTAACCTTACCTCTTTATAATATTAGTATCGATGATATGCGCTCACTCAATCGGGTCTAGTCACCATAACACAAGCCTAGCTGCTTAGACTGGAGCAACAATACAATATACAAACTTGTTACTAACCTTACCTCTTTATAATATTAGTATAGATTATTTGCGCTCACTCAATCGCGTCTAGTCACCATAACACAAGCCTAGCTGCTTAGACTGGAGCAACAATACAATATACAAACTTGTTACTAACCTTACCTCTTTATAATATTAGTATCGATGATATGCGCTCACTCAATCGGGTCTAGTCACCATAACACAAGCCTAGCTGCTTAGACTGGAGCAACAATACAATATACAAACTTGTTCCTAACCTTACCTCTTTATAATATTAGTATGATTATTTGCGCTCACTCAATCACGTCTAGTCACCATAACACAAGCCTAGCTGCTTAGACTAGAGCAACAATACAATGTACAAACTTGTTACTAACCTTACCTCTTTATAATATTAGTATAGATTATTTGCGCTCACTCAATCGCGTCTAGTCACCATAACACAAGCCTAGCTGCTTAGACTGGAGCAACAATACAATATACAAACTTGTTACTAACCTTACCTCTTTATAATATTAGTATATATTATTTGCGCTCAGTCAATCGCGTCTAGTCACCATAACACAAGCCTAGCTGCTTAGACTGGAGCAACAATACAATATACAAACTTGTTACTAACCTTACCTCTTTATAATATTAGTATAGATTATTTGCGCTCCCTCAATTGCGTCTAGTCACCATAACACAAGCCTAGCTGCTTAGACTGGAGCAACAATACAATATACAAACTTGTTACTAACCTTACCTCTTTATAATATTAGTATAGATTATTTGCGCTCACTCAATCGCGTCTAGTCACCATAACACAAGCCTAGCTGCTTAGACTGGAGCAACAATCATCATCCGAGCGATGTTCCCGGTTGCATCCCTCTCGGGAGCCCGGGGTCCGCTTTCCTGCTTTTACGCCTCCACTTCGCACGATCTTCAGCATCCTGGTTTGTAAGGCCATTTGCACGCATATCACCCTTTACGACGTCAAGCCAGCACTTCTTGGGTCTACCCAGTCTGCCACGACCCGGCGGAGGTGCCATGGCAAGACATTTGTTCCCCACGTAACTAGCCGGTTTTCGCAACACGTGACCGTACCAGCGTAGGCGGCATTCTTGCAATTTATCTGCAATGTCTCGGACATGAAGGCTGCCCCGGATGCGAGAGTTCCTGACGCGATCCTTTCGCGTCACTCCACACATCCAGCGCAACATCTTCATTTCCGTGACACGCAGCTCCTGCTTATGTCGCTCAAGCACCGGCCACGCCTCACTACCATACAAAAGGACAGGTCTAATGATGGTTTTATAGACCTGTCCCTTTAGTTTAACCGGCATTTTGGGGTCACAAATGACACCAGTCACCTCACGCCACTTGGCCCAAGCCGCTGAAATGCGTGACTTGACGTCGCAATCGATGTCGCCGGACGCGTGAAGCACAGATCCCAAGTACTTAAACTGGTCCGTCCGCTCGACCATATGACCGTCTACGCAGACGGGTGTGGGATCTGTGGTATTGCAAGTCAAGTACTCTGTCTTCGCCACATTCAGTTGCAAACCGCCGTTCTCAAGCGACTCCTTCCACGTGTGTACACGTTGGACCAGCCGCCCCTTATCCGAATCCGCCAGCGCAATATCATCAGCGTACATGAGCAGCCACGGAGGCTGCTCATGTGCATCCCTGATGGCAACGGACAGTGCATCCAATATTACGCTGAACAAGAACGGGCTTAGGACGGAACCCTGGTGAACTCCAACGGTAACAGGGAAGGGTTTAGTGTCACCAACAGCAGTTCGCACCACGGAATCAGAATTTCGGTACATGTCTCTGATGATTTCAACATAGGCTTCCGGCACCCCTTTGGACCGCAGCGCCCACCAGATCATCATGCGAGGAACACAGTCAAAGGCCTTCTGCAAATCTAGAAATAGAAAATGCAGAGGCGTATTCTTCGTCCTGTATTTCTCCATAACGATCCTTAGGGCGAAAACAGGGTCCATGGTGCCATGCCCGGGGCGGAAACCATATTGACACCCAGAGACAGTGCACTCCTGTCGGATCCGAGAGTCGACTATCCGTTCGTAGAGCTTCATGGTGTGGGACATGACCTTTATACCTCGATAACTGCCACACTCCTGCACCGATCCCTTGCCCTTGAAAACCGGGGTAATAATACTCAATCTCCATTGGGCAGGGATCTCGCCCTTCTCGAGTATGCGGTTAAAGAGGTTGGTCAGGATGCCCACACCACGAGAACCCATCGCCTTCCACACTTCGATAGGGACTCCATCGGCTCCGACAGATTTCCGATTCTTCATGCGGCGAAGAGCCTTGCGGACTTCTTCAGGCGTAATCGGTGACACAAGTCCTTGATTCGGAGGGAGTTCCGGTGGCTGCACCTCTTTGTGCTGCTTATTCAGCAGCTCGTGGAAATACGAGCGCCATCTCTCCTTCACCGCGAGGTCCTCGCAAAGCAGGTTACCATCGGGGTCTTTTACACAGCGGCACCTGGATATATCCTGCGCCGCTTTTACCCTCGACCGTGCCAACTTATAAATAAGCTTCTGCCCCTCAGACGTTTCCAACTTATCGTACAATGACTGTAAGTGGTTCTGTCTGGCTCTGGCTACTGCTCTTTTTGTGGCACGTTTGGCGGCTTTATACGAGTCGCGATCTTCAGGAGAGTTGGACGCTTGCCACTTTTTAAAGAGGGCTTTCTTCTCCTTAGTCTCCCTTTGGACTGTGTCGTCCCACCACCAAGTTTCCCTGTCACATTTGCGTCCACCTTTAGACATGCCGAGCACTGCCTTCGCCGCACCAGTGATCGATGCCTGAATCTTATCCCAATGGTCCTGGATTGGTTCGTCTCCGGCACCAGCGCACTTGTCACCGATAGCCGAGACAAGCTTCTGGGACTTGGTGTCATCCAGCATCCACCATCTGATTTGGCGACGACATCGCTCAGTGTGTTTGTCTTTGGGTTTCACACAGAGATCCATGACAAGAAGACGGTGTTGAGCAGTGAGACTCTCACCGGGTATGACTTTGCAGTTAGCCACGTTGCCGATGTGATGTCTCCTAGTGATTAGGAAATCGATTTGGGTAGCGTGCCTCCCACTCTTGTAGGTGATCAAGTGGTCGGGTTTCTTTTTGAAGTAAGTGTTCACGAGGGCCAGGTCGGCAGTGGCACACGTACGAAGGATTTCTTCCCCTTCCGCATTCCGACTGCCGTACCCGTAGCCTCCATGAACACGCTCAAATTCCACCCCCATCTCGCCAACATGACCGTTCAGATCACCACCCAAAACGATCCCCTGTGACAACGGGATGGCTCCAAGGACCTCACCGAGTTTGTTCCAAAACAATATCTTATCAGCGTCGCTACAACCGACCTGCGGCGCATAAGCACTTATTAAGTGGGTTACAACCCCCTCAATAAGCACCTTCACGGCCATAAGTCGGTCGCTAAAGCGTTTTACCTCCAAGATACAATCATGAAACCCCTCAGCGAGCACCACAGCCACCCCGTTCTCTCCACCAGGTGCACCCGTGTAGATCAGCTTGTAGCCGTTCCCAATGTGCCGGGATCTGCTGCCTTTCCATCGAGTCTCCTGCAGGAACGCCACGGCCACTTTTCGCCTGGAAAGTACGTCGGCCAGTTCCCTCGCGCGTCCGGTTAGCGTGCCAATGTTCCACGTTGCGAAGCGGAGTTTCTTTTTAACAGTTGGGGCTCGCGTCTTTGGCCGTGCCCGCCCATGACACAGTAGCCCTCGTCCACTTCCCACAGGAGTCGGGCGAGGCTCCTGCGCGCCGTTATGCGGCGGCGCCCTATCTATGGGACAACTTCTTCGTAGACTTTCCATATTTTGATGTGGCTTTATTTTTGACTTTTACGGGGGCGACTGCCGTCTGACCCCCCAATCCCCGAGAGGAAAAAGTCAGCGCCAGAGCCTCGTCCGTTTCTCAGCAGGTGCACCAGCTTGCAGGTGAGGTTGACTTGGGCCCAAAGATCTTAGCGGGCCCCATACACCCTAAACTGGAGCAACAATACAATATACAAACTTGTTACTAACCTTACCTCTTTATAATATTAGTATCGATGATATGCGCTCACTCAATCGGGTCTAGTCACCATAACACAAGCCTAGCTGCTTAGACTGGAGCAACAATACAATATACAAACTTGTTCCTAACCTTACCTATTTATAATATTAGTATAGATTATTTGCGCTCACTCAATCACGTCTAGTCACCATAACACAAGCCTAGCTGCTTAGACTGGAGCAACAATACAATATACAAACTTGTTACTAACCTTACCTCTTTATAATATTAGTATCGATGATATGCGCTCACTCAATCGGGTCTAGTCACCATAACACAAGCCTAGCTGCTTAGACTGGAGCAACAATACAATATACAAACTTGTTCCTAACCTTACCTATTTATAATATTAGTATAGATTATTTGCGCTCACTCAATCACGTCTAGTCACCATAACTCAAGCCTAGCTGCTTAGACTGGAGCAACAATACAATATACAAACTTGTTACTAACCTTACCTCTTTATAATATTAGTACCCATAGATTATTTGCGCTCATTCAATCGCGTCTAGTCACCATTATACAAGCCTAGCTGCTTAGACTGGAGCAACAATACAATGTACAAACTTGTTACTAACCTTACCTCTTTATAATATTAGTATATATTATTTGCGGGCAAGTACGTTTGTAAATTATTATTTGCGGAAAAAAGTTTGTCATCCCTGCAAATGCAAGGTTTCGCGTGGGGTTCGCTCGAACGCAGCGTGCCGGCAAAAGTGGCATAGGTCTTACCTCGACGAGGCCCTGAGGCCGACTGCGAGGAACTGACGCGTGCTAACTATTATATTTGATCGATTTGCAAAACATTTTGTACATTTTAGCATTATTATCCAAAAATATAGTTCCTAGAGGTCAAAACCTATCATTTGATTCAATTTTTAGAAACATACGTTAACTATTTTTGAATAAAAACCGATAAACGATCTAAAAATTCTCTGTTTTCTAACATTTTTTTTATCGAACAAAGTTGTTCATATCATGTTTTCAACCCAAATAAACAAAAATATGGTTTTTAAACTACAATATCTACTTATATCAAAATAACAAAAAAAGAGTATTTGATTACTTAAAGTTGCTTAACACAAAGGTCGATTTGCGAACACATGGTCTTAAGGTCTTAAATCAAATTATTTTTTGTTGTGCAAGCAGGAAGGAGATACTAACGTGGGCAAAACCGCTGGGCAAGGCTAGTATAGGTATAACCATTATGTCTATTTGTACGTAGGTATAGTAAAGATGTTTATGGGTCGTCAAAGACTTGTATAGTGTTTCCGGTCGTAGCTGACAGTCGTAGTCACCGGTAAAGGCAAAGGGACTGTGCGTTTTGTATTATACATGAGTTGTGTACGGAGTACTTTGACTTTGTATTTAGGAAAGTTAAGGATTATATTTAGGACTAGCATTTGCCCGCGACTTCGTCCGCGTAGAAGTCGCAAATGGACCATGAAATCACGTTGTCCCAACAAACTTTGCCTCCCTTTTTCACATCCCTAGGGGTAGAATTTCGGAAAATCCTTTCTTATCGAATGCTTATGTCACACAAAGAACACACTCTCTAAGTTTTAGGACTCTAAGATCAGTGGTTTAGGCTGTGCGTGATCATTCAGGACAAAATATTTTATATGTATAGATTCTTGTGTTAATCGGTAGTGATTATCACGCTGTGGTCTGCCTTTCATGACTGAGGATCGTGGTCATCATTGGGTGTTTTAGATGATCTGTCTCCAACGGCTTTCTTACAATGTTATGGGCCCTGAGGGCTGATAAGACCTTCATCTGATCAGTCCACTTAAGGATCGTCTTTGAGCGCGGTTTTCCATCTGTGTTCCCAACACGAGAATCTTCAGGTTCACATCGTCCTTTCGTAATCCGTGACCAAAATAAGCAGTTATGCGTTGGTGGAAAATTGGACAAGGGTCTTTAATTCGCTCGGGTCTTCCGAAAAAACTATGCAGCAGACAGGAAAGTCCCTCCAGCACTGCTAATAACAATGCCGAACACCTGGCAGCATACTGTAGTGAGCGGACCAGCCCCCTTAGACAAGATTACGTTCCATTAGCGATATCGCCAATCGACAACTTTTTTGTATCAAATTGACATATGATGAAACTTGACTACCATTTTTTTTTACAAAAAAAAAAACGAAAATGTCGTCGTTTGGCGATATCGCTAATAGAAAGCAATCTTGTCTAAGGGGGCTGAGCCGACTAATCATTTCCCTTTTAATTTATGCTAAAAGGGAAATGATCCGAAGAAGAACAAATCCCCATGAGAACCGTTAGTGACTGTGAAGTTAATAATATAGGTACAGTCGGCTGCATAATTGCAGCCCTCAGTAGAGTTCGAAAATTACGATTTTTAAAATGTTTGCATTCTAAAAAAAATTGATTGATTAATTGATGAGTTTTAAACTTCACCTAAAGCAGATGTCTAGAATTTTGCTTGTGTTGAAAACATTCTTATAACAGCAGTTTTGACGGTGGGCCTGCAATAATGCAGCCGACCGTACGTTCCTAGCTTATCTATAATATGAGTAAAGATTACAAAGCAGTGTCTTACGACAACATGCCGACGAGAATAATTATTTTAAACCGAACAAAGCACAAACATCTAAAGATCCGAAACGAGTCACAAATAATAACTTAAGTTCAAAGTTTTATTTTTTTACAGATACGATATTAAAAGATAATAAAACGCTTAGAATCGATTAAAACTATTCAAAATCATTTCTTTTTAACATTCTTTGAGTAGAGATTATATGTAGTCTATTTTATTGTCAGATTTGTTTCAAGGCGCATTTTATTTATAATTTGTTGAGGCTAAGGGTCAAAGTTTGGACATGGTTAAGACAAGCTAGACGTATAACTATGAGAATGTAATGTATGAAGAAACAGAATAGTTCAATATGAAATTGAAAAATAAAGAGATTATAATTTAAATTTGAATAGAGGGAACATCTAAATTAATTAATATACTCGCTTTCAAATCCTACTTATTTTGTAAATTGATAATTTTATATTAAGCTTAAAACTACTGAACCGATTGCAATGAAACTTGGTATGTATATAGCTGGATTGAAATAACACAGACTACTTTTTTTTAGTATATTCCGAAGGTATTGAACTAACGCGTTACAATACAACGATAAAATAAAACAACACCCGACAACAAGGACTTACATAAACTAATTTATGATAATTAAATTAATTCATTTATGATGGGAACACAAAATTGGGGTTCGGATTGCTTGCGTCCGTGGGATTCAGCTTCTAAGAAAGCGTGCTACATCTTAGACCGCAACGTCACTTACCATAAGTGAGATAGTGGTCATACGCTGACCTATATAGGTAGGTACTATAAACAAAATAGGCTACTTTAAAAGTGGGAAAATCGATATAAATCCTTATATTCCCAAGGCGACAGGACCTACGTGGATAAAACTGTCAGAGTCAAATATCTTTATTCATTTTGAAATATGAAATCACATTGAAACCGTCTTAAAAAATAAGTTAGGGTGTGCGCTTCGGAACGCGCCCACCAATGAGAAGAAAGCACAAGAAACGAATGGTTTTTTTAACCTGCTGAAAATATTTATAATCTTGACCAATATTATTGAAGGTATATTTGAAACGGAGTAATTACAATTATGTCCCTGGGTTTCTACCATCAAGTCGAGGCGTTACATTAAGAGTTGAATATGTTCTCTCTATACTATACTATTATAAATTTTGAATCTCTTCACCTCTTACGCAATCGAGTAATAACTAATGTTATTGGATGTCATAAATACAACTTTATTTATAGTTAAGACTTTCATGAAGCAGCGTGAAATGAGTAAGGAAGTTGTTACACGGTAAGCAATGTGTCTGACCACACTCTACTCATAATTTTCACATTTCGTTTTCACTGGGTGTCGTTAAAGTTTATCGTATGTAGGAAGTACTTCATAACTTAATATCTACGTCTTACAAATATGATTAAATGACAACGAACAATATAATATTTTAATCGGAATTTTGAAAAAAAAAAAAAAATACGTTAGATTGGAACTTGGTCTAACGTAGCTCATATACTATGATAATATGGTGAATATGGTGATCCTACTAATTATACTATATATGGGCGCAGGTTCGATACCTGCCATTTGTATTTTTTGAGGCTTTGAAAAAAGGACTAGTTCCAAATGTGTTGACCTTATAAATGTATAAGTTTGTGTGTGTGTGTGTGTGTGTATCTTTGTTAAAACTACTGAACCGATTGCAATGAAATTCAGTATGTAGATAGCTAGAAACCTGGATTAACATATAGGCTTCATTTTTATCCCGATATTCCCACGGGATCGGGACTTACGCAGGTGAAACCGCGGGGCGCAGCTAGTAATACATAAATTGTGTTGTAAAGCGTCGCATAAGAACCGTTTGACATGACTGTAATTGCTCAATTTCACGATACCTGCCATTTGTATTTTTTGAGGCTTTGAAAAAAGGACTAGTTCCAAATGTGTTGACCTTATAAATGTATAAGTTTGTGTGTGTGTGTGTGTGTGTGTGTATCTTTGTTAAAACTACTGAACCGATTGCAATGAAATTCAGTATGTAGATAGCTAGAAACCTGGATTAACATATAGGCTTCATTTTTATCCCGATATTCCCACGGGATCGGGACTTACGCAGGTGAAACCGCGGGGCGCAGCTAGTAATACATAAATTGTGTTGTAAAGCGTCGCATAAGAACCGTTTGACATGACTGTAATTGCTCAATTTCAAATATAATCAGACAGATACACAGACAGTGAAATCTTAGTAATAGGGTCCCATTTTTACCCTTCGTGTACGAAACCCTAAAAAGCACCATTACTATGAAATTGCGAAAACACCACAAACGAGTTTTTTAAAAGTATGTACTTATTTAAATTTCTAATATTTACCAACCCAAAAAAAGGTAATTCTAATTGAAGGTATTTTCTATTCCATTATATTTTATCTTCTTCATGTTTGTTTTGAAAACTTTGTATTCCAAATAAATAACGCAAATAGGTTCTGGCTGGTGTTTACATTATGTACGAAAGTTGACTATGACGTGTACATAGTAATTATTTTAATACATTATGTAAACGTGAAATCTTATGCATATTGTTACGTAAAAGGTAAATAGAGTGTAAGGTAGCAAAGCATTTGCATTTCATTAAATTAGAATAGGAGAATTTCTTGAAAATTATTTAATTTTTATGTTTGTGTGGAAGCCTGCCTGCTGCAATCCGAATTTAACTTTTGATAATATTTTTAGGCAAATAATCTTGCGTATCGATTCCGAATATTCATACTTTTTATTTTTCTTATTTATTAATGGGTTTGTTATTTTTATATTTGGTTTTTTATACATTTATAATTTTGTATTTTTGTTTTTAATTACTACAATTATTTACAAGACAAATCCAGTCCAAAAGGTTGCCACAGCTATGACATTAAAAACACACATATGTAAAGAAAATTGTAGGGCGTGAAATTTAGACTGAAAAATCTCTACCTGTAATGCAATCTGGAACATAGCGGTATACGGCTTATTTTAAAGTTTTTAGAAAAGTACCATAGCTGCGTACAGCAACGTGCGACTTGTGCATGTAGACGGAAAATTAAATATGGATTAGTCATCTTTAGATGCAATGCTCCGTCACCCTGTACAAAATTTCATGTTGTAACTTTTCAGCAGTTTAGGCTAGCCTTACCTACCTTAACTTTGACATTTTTAAAATAGAGCTTTTCTAATGACCAATGTGCCCTAACAACTATACGTTCGGAGGATTCAGAATTGCAGTTCCACCGTAAAGTTCTAAAATTACTATGATTGGAATGTTTTTATTCTAACAACTGTAACTCGAGCAAGAGCTTAAAATCTTGCTAGAGTTGAAAACATTGTAATAATAGCAGTTTTGGAGCTACGGTGGGTCTGCAATTCTGACTCCGACCGTACATTAGACGACTTTAATGCCAGAGCAATGATGCCATCGCTGTTGTAAAATCAGTTGAACCTCTGAAATGATAAGAAGAACTAACCTTATGATATGTGTCCTTTTGCCAGTTTTTGATTTGGGCCATGACGTCGTTGACAAGCCTGTCCCTCACGCTCAGGTGAAGGTCGGATAGCCTTTCAGCTTCTACCATGCCGCCTTTCCAGGCTGCTTCCATTGTGCCATATTCAGGACCTGGACATTTACGGTACAATCAGTAATTGTAAAGTGAAACTGCATAGTGTTGGTGAATACAACGTTATTATTAACGACCCAGTTTTTGACGACCTAGTTGACACAATGGTCACCATACCGGACTGCCAAACACAGGGTTGCGGGTTCGATTCCCGCCTCCGACAAGTATTTATGCTTTGATATTTGTCTGGGGTCTGGTTGTTTCTATGTATTATAAGTAGTTATTTACAAAAGAAAAGTATATAAGTAGTATATTCGTTGTCTAGCACCCATAACACAAGTCTAGTTACTTACCTTGGGGCTAGATGGCGATGTGTGGAATGTCCTACAATATTTATTTATTTTTATTATTATTAAGTAAAGTTCAAGAAATCTGAATAGATAGCACATATGAAATTAACCGATATAATTTGCTGGCAGTAGTCAGGGAACAGCGGAAAGAGAGGAGGTAGGCCTTTGCCCTGCACTGGGACGGAATAGGCTAACAATAAATAAATTTGCTCATAACAATAGCAAATACTTCATGGTCACAACGCATGAACCACTTCAAAATAGAGGAAGCTCTCAATTCGACGATTATATAATCCTGGCTTATGCCCGCGACTTAGTCCGCCTAGAAGTCGAAAATGGTTTTATAGATTTAATTGGTTTTTAACGTAGCTACCATACAAACGATGACCACTTTTTCACCCCCTTAGGGGTAAAATTTCGGAAAATCCTTTCTCATCGGATGCTTACGTCATACTAAGAACACACCCTCGAAGTTTCAGGTCTCTAAAATTAGCGGTTTAGGCTGTGCGTTGATCCGTCAGTCAGTCATTCAGGACAAAGAATTGATATGTGTAGATTTATAACATAAATACACTTGTTAGCACGGTTAACAAAGTAGATCCCTTAATCTACACTAATATTATAAAGAGGAAAACTTTGTTTGTATGTTTGTTTGTTTGTACTGAATAGGTTCAAAAACTACTGGACCGATTTTAAAAATTCTTTCACCATTCGAAAGCTACATTATCCACGAGTAACATAGGCTATATTTTATTTTGGAAAAAAATAGGGTTCCGTAAGATATTTGGGTTTTTCGGACACAAGGTGTAAAAAATCAACCAGAAAAGTTACTTATTTTGCGTACGCTGCCTAAACTATAAAAGATAGAACCATAAAATGTTCTAATTAATTGTAGATCTTATAAATATCTACAAAAAAGTCCGCGACACACTATACCCATCTATGTCGAGTGAGGCACAGCAACCATTTTTTTATTTAAAAATCTTGATTTTTTTTGGACTACATTTAAACGCGTTTATTTTACTCATGCTATTAATCCTTATCAAAATTAATGATTTCATCACTAAGAACAGTTTATGGAGATAATATTTGGTCTTTGAATGATTAAAATTGGACGTTTGGTTTTGAAGTTATGGCGAAATTAAAATATTACGATTTCTGCTGCACGGCCCGTTGCGAAGTGGGCGTCACCATCTTATATATATAAAAGAAAGTCGTGTTTGTTACAACACTTATAACTCGAGAACGGCTGGACCGATTGCGATGAAACTCTGTATCTGGATAGCTGGAGACCTCGATTAACACATAGGCTACTTTTTATCCCAATATGCCCACGGGATCGGGACTTACGCGGGTGAAACCGCGGGGCGCAGCTAGTGTTGTATAAATCATCTTACTTATAGATGTAAAGTCCAATATTGCAAATAGAGGTTTCGTAAACACACAACTAATCAAACATTTTCTAAACGAGTCAGAAAATGAAAGTAACAAACGAAAGTGTAAGGGAATATATATAAACATTTTCTTTAACATTAATTTCTAAGTTATAATCCGTAAAATTAAACCTGTACTTCGAGTAATTACTCTTTTAAAATATTAATCAAGCTGAACACCTGAACACGATGTTTAATTCATACCCGTCACCCATTATTCAGTGGAAACCTGTTGGGTTGAGAGGGCTTTTTATTAATGCTGTGTAGTAAGCGTCTACGCCGATATAACCATTCCAGTTACAGACCGTTATGCACCCACCAGAATCGTTGGCAAGAAAACATTACAGAATCAACGATAATAGAATATTAAAGAATTTCAAGATACGGGGGTTCTGTATGTGGATATCCATCAGGATATCGTGTTCAGATGGAATTACCCACTAATCAGGCCAAGTTGTATCCACTGATAAGGTCTTAATGGATACTACGCACTTCTTCTTCTCGTATATTGGTGTGGCTCACCTATTGTTAGAGCTTTCAGATCGCCTTAAGGCCTCTAACTTGACCTAACGACTGCTACTAGAGGTAGCAATCGGGACCAACGGTTTAACGTGCCTTCCGAAGCATGGAGGGGCTCACGAAAACACATTTTTGCCACACTACTAATTGGCCATCCATCGAAGGAATGACCGCGAAAGGCGTCGCTAAGCAACTAAGCACTGGCGTTTTTACATTCTCTGGTCCTTAAAGGACACTAAAGTGTCGCCTGTATCGCCCAGGTATTTCTTCATGCAGGTCTATTTAATCTACCTCCAGATGGGAAAAGACATACTTTCAGTTGGAAAAGACCTTCTTGTGTCTAACCTTATCCCAATGTATATGGAGTCAGCGCAGTAAATGTCTAATACCCAGTGATATGAAAAATCAGAGGTAGATACGTCTTTGCGAAATAAACTTGACCATACGAAAGGCTATTGATTCATAATACCTCGGGTGTTTTCGCATATTGCATTCATGAAGACACGTCAAATTATTTTGTCTCATTAAATGAATGCAAAGTTCGGAGATAATCATATCTGTTACATCTCACTGCTAGTACCTATTCGAGCTGATGTGCAAAGTGATGCAACGATGATATGGATTGCCGGTAACCTTCCTCACACGGTAGCTCCAAAAGGAGATGGACAGCACAAGGTCCCTAAATCCATAGTCGCAATCTACAAAACCCATAGGGGGGAGATGGGGGTAGCCCTATTTAATGACATATGCAATATACTGTCAGCAAGTTTGCTTCACAAAATATATTTATGGTAGTGTTCCTCCCGTCTCCTTTTTCACATAAAATAATCATTGATAAATATGCTCATGTAAGTAGTGGAATATCGTTGCATGATGATTTTTAATTGAATAGTAAAAGTACTTGAAACTACTCAATCAGTGTTAGAATCATCATCAAACTTAAGACGATAAAAAATAATGTTTTATAAACTAAATACAATGTAACTGTCCAAAATTACACGTTCGAAAGCAATACAATTAACAGGTCCAGTGTGCAAGAGGCAAGAACAGTGCAATAAATAAACCAGTCTCATCAGACAACCAAAGGTTGGGCCAGTTTTCGCAAGTACGTTTCATAACATTACCGAATTAAAACCACTTGTTATCGTGATGTAATACAAACATAGTAGATACACCATTATGATTCTGACTACGCCAATAACGACACTTTCGATTTATAAATCGGCGAATATGTTACGAGAACGTCAAGTGCTTGCGCATGCGCCGATCCCGATCGAATAATTTAGGGCGCGTGATCCGAATATTTGACAGTCGATTAATCGATTCAGATCGGAGTCAAGAATTCCTGATGCACTTTCCATTTCGTTCATTTTTTAATTCAGCTTACATTGCAATTGCATAAGAGTGAAAATTGCATCTTCAGTGATGCGTTCTTCGCGGAATATGTTAACATAATCACCAGCGTAACGTGTGATAAGGAAATTAAACAGTTCTGTAACATGAGTCTGCACAAATTAACATAACTATTTCAGAAAGAAAGTGCGAGACAAGTTAATTCAGAGTGTGTATGTATTCGACACCTCTACATCTAGTTTTTACTATTTTATTATTTGTATTCTTTTAGATAGATTTTTTATTTCCCTTGTCTCAATGTAAAAGATTAAAAGGAAACTCTCTCCATACAAACGTAGTCGACTGTTTCCTCCCTAGATAATGACACTAGCACAAATATTTTTTGTTGCATAAAACCTTTATCTGCCACGACTATGCCCAATGTCTTTTTTTTTTCATTTTCTAATTATCATAGATATTAAGATATAAAAACAAAAAAAAAATGGGCGCATGGTCATGGCAGTTATAAGTTTTATGCAACAAAAATATTTGCTATAGTGTAATTTTCTAGGGAGGAAACAGTCGACTACGTTTGTATGGAGAGAGCGTCGGTACCCTTTCCTCTTAACGATAAATGTAAAATTTCATTTTTTTTTCATTTCTATTTTATTATAAGTATGAGATTAAAATAAAGTAGCATTTCATATAATTTGAACACATGTAACGATAAATGTAATTAGGAATGTAACTGATTTCGCAACCAATTTTAATGATATTATAAACGCCAGCTAGGGCTATTTAAGTGCTATTGCATACTTTAGATTTTCTATCAGCGGATATTTTAGTATCAATATGAAACGGTGACCGATTATTATCTTAAAAAAACAATAGTTGTAAATAAAGAAATATTGCAGGTCATTCTACACATCGCCATCTGGCACCAAGCTAAGTGACTAGACTTGTGTTATGGGTGCTAGACAACGGATATACTACTCATATACCTTTGTTTTGTAAATATTTTTACGACCCAGTTGGCACAATGGTCACCATGCCGGACTGCCAAACACAGGGTTGCGGGTTCGATTCCCGTTTATTTATGCATAGATATTTGTCTGTGGTCTGGTTGTCTCTATGTATTATAAGTATATATTTGGGGCTAGATGGCGATGTGTGGAATGTCCTGCAATATTTATTTATTATATATACTTATAATGCTCTATGCATTATAAGTATGTAACAACGAGACCACAGATAAATATATAAGCAAAAACACTTTTCTGAGGCGGGAATCAAACCCGCAACCGTGTTTGCCAGTCCGGCATGGTGTCCATTGTGCTAACTAGGTCGTCAGTTGCCGAAGTATCGGCCGATACAAAACTCTGTAATCTGTAAAGCTCTCAATAAACGTTAGACAACTCAAAGATAAAAGTCACCGAGTTTGAACACAATATCTGATAAACGAAGGATGTTATCAGTGTTTTCATCGGCATATTATTCAGGTATTGGAGTCATGGTCATGGCCTAGATATACCTACTGTTAAGTGATTATTATGGACAGATTGAAAACATTCTTAATAATAAAAATAAATTTGAATTTTAAGTTGAAAATACGACTTTTAATCGATGTACATATTTGATGAAGGAAGCGTAACATAGCGATTTATTTATTAATAAGGACATATACAATTTCTTACAATTAATTAGTTCAACAAATGCCAGGAAACCTAACTAGGTTTGTCTTGGCATCTAGGTACAATCGACGCTACATCATCTATACTTATATTATAAAGCTGAAGAGTTTGTTTGTTTGTTTGTTTGAACGCGCTAATCTCAGGAACTACTGGTTCGAATTGAAAAATTAGTTTTGTGTTGGATAGTCCATTTATCGAGGAAGGCTATAGGCTACTTTTTATCCTGATATTCCCACGGGATCGGGAGTTACGCGGGTGAAACTGCGGAGCGCTGCTAGTTTTATATAAAAAAAACTCAAGAGTATTCATAAGCGCTCAAAACACACACACTTAGTGTACATCTGGAACCCCAGACGCACAGTCGGCTGCATAATTGCAGCCCCCGGTAGAGTTCTAAAATTACTATTATTGGCATGTTTTCACTGTAATAATTTTTGTTTGATAAATTGATGAGTAAGAAGACTTTAAACTTCAACTAAAGCAGGTATCTAGAATCTTGCTTGTGTTGAAAACATTATTATAACAGCCGTTTTGGAGCTTACGGTGGGTCTGCAATTATGCAGCCGACCGTACATATTTATCAGTTTTTGCTACGAATATGACTGAATAGTCAGAGAATGATATAGGGAAGGACCTTAATTCAGTCAATCGAAGTTAATTAGCCTGTTCCAACTAATAAAATGTCCCAAGCACTACAGCAATCAATATAAACATTTCCCACTTCAACGTGACATTTTAAGTCTCTAGGAACCATTTCATCTTCAAGACCCCGTTCGAAGGCATCATTCTTAGAAACATCAGTGTGAACCAAAGTGTAAACAATAAAACTGGTCGTTTGTCCGTTTGTATATGCTTTCTTCGAATATCTACAAATACCTTCGACGTAGTAAAAGCTTTAGCGTTAGACTGGCCGGTCCAGTTGCGTCACGCGTCTTCGAGATGCACCGAACCCTGGATAGGGTTCACACTTTTAACTTTGAATATATATTGACCCTAATATAAAAAAAATTTGGTTATCAAAGTGCTTTTAAATTATGAAATCCTTCCCTTATACTGGGTGATTGGCAACTATATTAACAAGCGGTTGAGGGCCACTTCTGTGTAAACTAAAAAAACCTAAACAAACAACTTTTGTTCTACGACTTTTGGAAAGTCGAACATTTTTTTGAACATTTCGAGGTTATGTTTACCTGAAAATCAGCTGTTCCTTACACGAACCCTAACCTTAACTCACTAACCTTAAAATTATACTTATTTTTTAAGTTTTATTCACTGTTCTAAGACTGAATAAGCATTGTTTTAAAAAATCAGCTGATTTTCGAATTTACCTCACCACAAAATTTTCACAAAATGTTTGAATTTTCAAAAGTCATAGAACAAAAGTTGTTAGTTTAGGTGCACAGAGTGGCCCTCAGCCGTTCTCTAATATAGTTACTAATAACCCTTTATAACCCTAGCAACTGTTAGTTTAATAACTCTGAAAAAGAATGTTCCAGCTTTAATGGACGACAAATTTTGTAGGGCGTTTCCGTTATCAGACAATGCCATCAGAGTAAGGAGAATTATTATTCTTACTGCCTTCTAAGGCATTGCTTCTGAAACAAGTCAGTAGTAAATACAGCACGGTGTATATGACGATCCTCAGCAATTTGTACTCAGCATTATTTATATACAAAAATATATTAAGGTGAAAGGGTACCAGCGCTTTCTCCATACACACGTAGTCGAATGTTTCCTCCCTAAATAATGACACTAGAGCAAATATTTTTGAGCCATAAAACCTATAACTGCCATGACTATGCCTCTATGTTTTGTTTTTTTTTTTCATTTTCTACTAAAAACATAGGGGCATGGTCATGGCAGTTATAAGTTTTATGCAAAAAAAATATTTGTGCTAGTGTCATTATCCAGGGAGAAAACAGTCGACTACGTTTATATGGACAGAGCCCCCGGTACCCTTTCCTCTTAAACAGCGATATCGTAGCACCTTACCGATTCATTTTAGCCAGATGACAGCCCTATGGAGTCCGGTTAGTGCAAACAAACCTATTCTTACTTCCTAGTATTGAACTGGTATCGACGATGACTTGTTAGTAAAGTATACTTAACGTTTCTACTATTTTAATTCCTATTCGATAACTAAATTTCACATTAGTAATAGTAATAGCATAAATTTCACAAGTGAAAGGGCCTTTTCCTTAGCAAAACTCAAGTTTAATCTCAAGTTTAGGGTATTTCGATTAGGGTTTTTTTTTTAATTAGTTCCGAATAGATTTAAATATATGGCTTTCACTGGTTGGGCCGGCCAAAATTCTTTAAGACCAAGACTGCCAATTTTAGACAACTTTAAAACGAATTCAAATAAGATTGGCCTAAGTTGTCTAGAAGATAAGCTCCTATAGCTTTCTTTCGCTTTCTTCTAAACTATACATTTCTGGAATAGGCTGACGCGCTCAAAAAAATTTTTGATTCATTTTTCCATGGAAAAAATGTCCTATAATATTTATGTATTTGTTCGTTGAGATCCATTCTGGCGAATTTGTCACGTCTAAAACTAGTAAATGTTAAATGTCTTTATTTATACCTAGTGAGTGGATAATTAGAAAATGATAGTGAAACCGAAGTGGTTGAGCCAAGTAAAGATACACAATGGTGATCTGCAGGCGATAGCTTAAATTGACTGTGGGTAGTTTCTAGGGTCAAGTCAAAGGTTGCGACCCAAAATGGTTGGTTGCCTTTCATTAGAGTTGATGGGTACTTTTAATTTTGCTTTTTATATGTCCAGTATATTAATATTTATCAGTGACTAGCTTTTGCCTGCGACTTCATCCGCGTAGTATTAGTAGATTGGACCAAGGAAGCACGTTGTCTCCTACAGACTTTGCTCTCCTCTTTTTAGAATAGAATACCTCCAAGTTTCAGGTCTCTACGATCAGCGGTTTAGGCAGTACGTTGATCCATCAGTCAGTCAGTCATGCATGACAAAGCATTTTATATGTATAGATAGATTAGCAGCATCCCGTGGATTGAATCGCGTAAGTTCCGAACATGGAAAAAACCTAGCCTTATAACTAGCTTAGTCACAAAATGATTATTTAGACTTTGTCCCCCTTATTCCAAAACGAGGTTTAAGGATAGTCCGAGATGTGGATTTAAACCTTATATTTCGACACAGATCTATAGTCTAAACAATATCCCTATAGATTATATAGGGAACTCCGGGGTTCACGAGTAAATCTGTGTCTAAGGTTTAAATCCACATCTCGGACTATAAACTCGTTTTGAATAAGGGGGTGTGAGTTTATTTAGATTAAATAACAATTCCACTAAAAGTATTTTTTAACATAAAACTCAGAAATTCCAAAAAGGTTCATTTTGCAAAAGGAAGATTTTGCATCGGAGCCTAAGCTTACTGAAGAATTGGAGTATAAAATGCAAAAAAAAAACCGACTAATAGTTCCAGAGATTAGCTTGTTCAAAAACAAAAAATCTCTTCAGCTTGATTTCCATAAAAAAACTGAACCAAGTCAGCAGTGTGCTAATTAAGTTGATATCATCAATGGATACCGACAAATATCTACATACTTATCTATATGTGAATTGTTAATTAATTTCCAACATCTATGTTTCAAGAGATATACAATAATTTGCCTCAAAAGTTAACGGTTTAACGGCTATGAAAAGTCCAATAATATTAATTTGTCTATTGATTACCGATTGTATTCTGAATAGATGTTATGTTTTACACTGTTTTGTTTGTCGCGAACTGTTTACTGTTTAGCCTTACGACGTAAATAGTATTTGACCCCTATTTGTGTTGCTTTTCGCTTATAATAGTTACGGAGCTGCCCACATGATTCGAGATACCGTGTTAATACCGTCTGCTTGGAATGAAATATCATTGTTGGTTATAGCAAAATGTAACCTCAAATTGATTAAATTAAAATGATTTGTAATTTAACTGTCAATGGGTATTCTGCAGAGCATAATATTCGACTTGATATTTGACTTTAGAGAATACCGTATTGCGTACATTTTAAGAGTCAATGAAGTTACGATTTAAACATTTTTATGTTGACATTTTAGTTTATGAGAGTATCAAAAGCTAACGTTCATTATTTTCGAGATTTGGCCTTTAGGTCAAAGTTCAAAGGAGGTTTCAAATGGTCAGCTCTCTAACTATAACTGAATAAAACTAAAACTGTTTACTGCACGAAAAAATTGTTGCTATAATAATTAGTTGATTGTGTTTATCGTTTGTAGGTGAAACATTTACCTATATTCTGGTTTAAAGATTGAAACTCCGTCTTTTCTGAGCTTGTTTTAACTTAAGTCAAAAATAACTTTTCGTCTTTTTGTTATCTATAACATGTCAAAGTAATAAGTTATTTTCTAATGATATAATGTTTTTACGTGTTTCATACGCATAGAATGTAATAAGTGAGATGTGTGGGCCTCGTTTCCTGGAACCTTCCTCGAGTAGAATCTCCATTCCCACGCACCATTGTCGCATAATGACAATCATTATATTTATGCATTCGCACTGAATTCCGATATAAAGCGCAAAACGATTGTACGTTTCTAATGAATTTGAAAATGTACGTATCATTTAATTGTATAAGAATGAGTGAATAGAACTGATTAACTCGTTAATACCAGTATTCGTTTGCGTCTATAACTAGATGATTTAAGAAGCGCCGCGGTAGCTATTTTGGTGGCTAATAGTGGCCAAAATGAAGTGTGGTCAATGTGTGCGATCGCGCATGCCCTATGCGCGATCGCACAGATTGACCACACTTCAAGCCGGTGGAATTAGTTGCTGGATGAGTAGCAATAGCATGTGTTTGCTCATTTGTCGGCAAGGAAGGCAAACTAAACCTGATTGAGTTGTCCCCTCGCACACATTTCCTCCACTCGGGTCTCTTTTCAGCGAGTTCTTCCCAGTTGTTATGATCTATATTGATGGAAACTATCCCACTGGATAGTCCTTAAAATGCAGTAAGGGCCTTTCAGCAGTTCTTTTTGCGTGCGATATTACGCGAGCAAGTTACAAAGGCGTTAAATACTCAGGTTTTCATTGTGATCTACCCTTGTAGATAAGGTTTCACTTTAAACTAAGTATGTACGTCTAAAGTAGAAGCATGAATAGAGCAAGAAATAAATGAGGTTTTGCTTTCGACTTAAAACAAGCTCGCGATGTCTGCTTTCAGTAAATTCAGTGTTAGCTTCATTTAGCGTCGTTTCGATTTTGTAAGAATATCTTTTAATTTCTTAGCCTAGGTTTGCTAACTCAGGAAAAGTCTGCTTCGTTTTGTTACCAGTGCTGTTCTGTACATATATGTTCTGTGCCAGTGCCAGGAACCCAATACATAATTGGTACTTCACGTGTAGTAACCAGGCTCCCAGACGGAGTAAGATGTGGCAAAGTACAACGTTAAGAAGTAGTATGTATGCGTCTTACCTTTTTCTATCAAATCGTTCCATTTCTTAGCCCAGCCTCGCAAACTCTTCGCGTATGTCTTCTCAATATCAGCCCGCTCCTGTACTAGCGCCTGTAGTTCGCTACACAGTCTATGCCCTTCGTCAATCCGTCTGGTCGTCCGCTTGTAGTTACCAGGCTCCCAGAACGAGTCGGATGTGACTGAGAGCAAAGCTTGCTCGTCGCTGTGATGCGACATTTTGGCGGTGCGGCACTCACACACCGCCCCTCTGAAACAAGATACAATGAGAGATAAGCAAGGTCAATAGCGGAAAAATTTAGATTTTAGCTAAAATTGATTGGAGACCACGTAAGTACCAGCGCGGGATCGCCGCCTACTAGATGTGCGAGCATGCGATCGATTGCTCTGGAAGTTTTTGGGGGAGGCCTATGTTCAGCAGTGGACGTCCTGTGGCTGATATGATGATGATGAGGTGGGTATATGAGATTTTTACTTCATTGCCTTATGAAACCATTGCTTCACTACTACTAGTAAGTTCTTTATACATACTACGGGGATTGTGGTAAGTTAATAAGATTTTCTATCTAAAAATATCTGGAGGGCAACCTTGTAAAGTCATAGTTCCTCTTCCTCATCAAACTCAGTGTCTTCCTTTCCATAGTCTGTTGACGAAGGGAAGTTAATTAGCCAAACATTAAAAGTGCTTAGTACTATTTTACTAATATAGGTAAAGATGCTGAACACTCTAATAAGTTAGTCTGTCTCATCAAGAAAGCTACGAAACTACAAGAGCTACAGATCTGATATTTCGCATTATAAAAGGAAAGGATTTTTAGAAATTCTACTTCTAAAGGGGTAAAAAAGGCTAATAAAGTTTATAGTCTATACTAATATTCTAATGAGGAATGATTTGATTGTTTGTTTGCATTGAATAGGCTCCGAAACTACTGGACCGATTTTGATAAAACTTGGTATGAGGATACATTGATTCATTGGGAATAAGATAGGCTACTTTTTATTCCGATATTCCCATGGGATCGGGACTTACGCGGGTGAAACTGCGGGGCGCAGCTAGTAAACTATAATATGATAGATGCAGACTAACTTCGAAACCACAAATCAAGTCTGCAAATTAATTGCATATTTAGCAACATTTTTATTCAACACTAATTTATGGATATTAACTATGAAACTTGGAAAGTAGGAAGTTCGTGGTTACTTTAGAACTCGAACAAAGTTTTACTAAAATGTTCTAAGCTTCTACAAACATTTTCATTTTACTTAAATAACAAAGAAACTTGGAAGGCACCTGATACTCTGTTACAGTTTGTTTAAGAAAAACTGTACCATGAGCGTATCTCAGGGGAAATTAGCTAAGGAGATTGAAAAAAAAACGGAATATAACAAAACTAGATAGATAGATAGACCGTCTTTTTTGTACATATATCTACCGGTATTCATAAATATAAAAAGGTGATTTACAAAAACCCTGTAACCACTCTTAGGTCCTTGTAAGTACCTCTAAGACATTTCTAAAAGCATTTAAAAAATCTTAAGACTGTTTATGATTTTTAATTAAAATTAACTCAAAATACCCTCAAAGTCAGCTTTTGGTAGTCTCAAGAATACCTTGAGGATTGTGTTTGTAATCGAAATGCAATCGGAATGATATTGTAATGTAATTTTAAGCATAGAGGACTTAGAATTTTATATTTATAGTTTTTTGGGTAAGATTCAGGGGTTCATCGTCATAACATGTGCCTACATCAGAGGGACGAATATTAATTTAATTATTTTTATATTTATATTTAATTTTTCAAAAAATTAGGTAGAAATCGATGAAATCCCTTTGCTAATTTATCTTGCACATATTATGGTCTAAAACAAAAATTTTCCTTCACTTTCTTATTTTCATTTGTATAACGCTCATTATCATAAAACCAGATCAATAATTGTAGAGGTTACATACCTAAATTATGAGGCACGATTGAACTTCTTAGTGATATGGTCAAGGTTGGTTATTCGATATTTATCTATAATACGCCTTAGTAATATCTTTCGAACAGCTGATTCTAAACCGATAGTGCTATTCTATCGTTATTAGCATCACACGATTTTAATAGGTTATAAATTGATGAAACGAAAGCTATTTGTCATCAACCACAAAAAGACATATACTCTGCCAATGGGCATAAGAATGTCAAAATAATTCCACCAGATCAGACGGACAAACTATAAAAATCGTGTAAGTATAAAGAAAATAATATTTATTGAATTTCATCAAAAATTGTCATTGGTGAATATTTGATACTTTTAAATACAGGGTTATTTGTAATTATATTAGTAAGCGGTTGAGAGCCACTTTTGTGCAACCAAACAAACAACTTTTGTTCTACGACTTTTGGAAATTAGAACATTTTTTTTCATATTTTTAGGTTATGTTTACCTGAAAATCAGCTATTCCTTACACGGAGAGGTCATTGACCTTAAGATTATTACTTATTTTTAAGTTTTATCTACTGTTCTTAGTCTGAATGACATTTGTTTTAAAAAATCAACCGATTTTACATAACCTTAAAATTTTCAATAAAATGCTTGGATTTTTAAAGTCGTAGAATAAAAATACAGTTAAAAACAGTTAAGTTTAGGTGCACAGAAATGGCCCTAAACCGTTTGCAAATATGTATACTCGAAACTTTACAACGCACTGTTGTCACAGTTGTAAACTGTCCTCGTATCTAATCCTATAAACCCAACCGGCTTATATTCAATATTCCTGTTTACAAACCACTGACGGCCTCGTCCCAATGACACAACATCTCGCTAATTATCCACCATACATACACGGCATTGTATCACGTCATCAGATGCCTACAAATTACGTAATCCACGGAATTATATCGTTACTTCATTATGAAAATATGTCATTGATTAGGTATTGAAATCAGATGCACCGATGCGAGAGGAATTTTAATTAGTTATTTGACAAACAAATATAAAAAAACTCAGGTGGACAGGTTATTGCATACAACGTTTAATAGTTCAGATACTGCGTACTTATTAATTCAAAAATACATAGCTTTTTTCTTCCCTTAATATTGTCCGATTTTTTTATTTTAGTTTCTTTTTTTGTGTAATTAATTTATCATAACTAGGCTTACTAGTCAAAAAGTAAGTAAAGAAAAAATACTTTTTATTCTTTACTTAGTTTTTTGAAGAATACGTTACCTACTTCGAAAAGAGTAACACAGAATACCACGTACGTTTACTAATACAATAACTTAACAACGAAAGAATGCTGCCACAAAACACTTAACGCCGAAGCCATGCTCATATAACCAAACCTGAAATAATAAAACATGTCAAGCTACTATTCAAGCGGTTGAAATCATTAACATTTTGCTTGCAATTTAATGGATCACCTTCCAATGGTTCACCTATCGAACACAATAAACAAAATCAAAATCGGTTCATCGGTTCGGGAGCTACGATGTCACACACACACGTCAAACTTATGACACCCCGTCGTTTTTGCTTCGCTCGTGGGTTAAAAACAGGTATGCCCCAGAACAAAAATCCATCAAAAGATGTCAATAGTATATTTATAAGTGATACTCCTGAATCAATTATCGTCCTGTCATACTCGTAGCTATGAACAGTAAAGTAACTTTCAGCTTTCAGATAAAAACATTATACAAATCAATTCGTTTGTTTCAGAAGCAAGTTATAAACAGAAACTTCAGTGCATCCTGATTTCGGATCAACAGAAGCAGTAGGACCTCGGTTTTTAATTCGGGGTCATTGATTATTGAAATGAGATCCTTCGATTCGTAAGGAATTTCAAGAATGTTTTGAAACTGATTTATTTCCGGAATACAAAGGAGCTATTAAGTTTTTTGTGGTCTGAATACTTAATGATGTTAAAATTCTATTATTTTGAAATTAAGTTGTTATCATTTATAAACTGCATACTAAGTTTTCACGGTTATTTTTGTTGAGAGTTTGACCGCTATCTCGATTTATGTTAAGTGATTTATCGATTAGTTCAATAAATTAAATATTATCAACTCAAACATGATATTTGATTAATTTAAGACTAGTCATAGACCATCAATCAACAAAACTATAGCTAAAAGTAATATATAATGTTATAAATGCACCAGAATCCATGAAAGTTTCAAAAATGTTACTCTATTTCTGATAAAAGGTCACACAGAAGAGACCAAAATAAATGTTCTAATTTAATTTTGATTCAAATTAGTGAACACCACAAAGAACTTACTTCAAATACTGGAGCAGATGATGGCATCGGCCTTTGCATCTTCTTCTTCTATACGTCATTTTAAATCCACACTAAATCCTTTAAAATGTTCTATAAATGCGTATCTTTCAGTAAAAACAGGTACACAATGTTTAAGTTTTTACTTAAGTTTTTATGAGTCAAATTTTCCACAATCTTAATGTCCAGCTAGCACCCACGTTTGTACCACAATGTTCGTCTAGTCTAGAGATTTGCCTGACGCGATTTAATTGACTACGTTTAGTAGGTAGGCAGCGAGATAATGCTCCCGTGTTGAGATGATTTAATGTGATAATTCTGATGATAATAAGATGTTTATCATTGGTTGGGTTGTTGTTGCTGTTTATAGGTGTAGGTAGGTTGTTTTTACTGTTTTTGGCTATAGTTTTAATGATTATTTTATGCTTATTTAATAGGGTATGATAGAGTAACAAGTTGGTCCCAACTTGTCGCGTCGTTCCATTCAATGCCACGGGTTAGGTGAGATATGACTTGTTTTATTATTCTGTGGCGTGGTAGCACATGAGGTGGTAGTTTATTTACTAGGTATATTTACTGAAAACATCAATAAGATTTATGATAGAGTTACAAGTTAGCTGTTCCCGACTTGTCGCATCATTCCATACAATGACGCGCGTCAGAACATTAACTCCACCAGGTTTAATGGAACGAAGTTCCTTATCGCGGGTTAGCGAGGGGACCTAGCCGAGAAAAATGCGTTAACGTGTCACGAAAAATCGTAAGAGAAAGATAGAATGAAGGAGACTGATTCAATAACTAATCTCCTGAAAAAAAATGAAAAGGGACTTCGATCCAAACGTGTGTCCCGCGACACGTTCATTTTTATTATTCTGTGACTTGTCTAGACGATGTTATAAGTATCACATAAAGTATAATTTGGGCATCAAATAGGTACAATTTTCTTAGTACTTACACATCAACAATGTCACCACAAACAATAGCCCATTAAGAGTGTTAAAACAAAGTGAAAAATACTTTTAAAATGTCAAGAACAAATAAGTTAATAACTAGCTTTACACCAAGGTTAAGTAACGTGTCATTGATGAAAAGTTAGCTAATGCATGGAATTATTCGTGAGATTGTTTGATTCACCTACTTCCATAATAAATGTGGGTCTGGCTGGAAGATCAGCGCCGCAGTCAAGCATGCTCGACTGTGGCTCATAGCGTGATATCGACCCATTTGAGGCAGCACACAGCTTATCTTTCTTTTCTTGTACGTTTTGATTTCCTTGTCAATTTTTGTATCTTTTTTCTTCTGTAATATGTTTGTCGTGTGTTTCTTATCAAACTATTCTTATATGCACTTTACCATTGGCTAAAAGGACGGTTGTTTACATTATTAAAGTTAATTAAAGGGATTACGTTTCTGTTAGTTATTTATGAATTACCTACGAGCTACACAGCCTGGGGAATATATTCTCCATACATATATTCCCCTATTTCTTCCTGTAAAACGGCTCTAGAGCAATATTTTTTTTATAAAATATAGGGTGCTGTAAACAATACACATTTTCCTCTTTTTTGTTTATTTATGGAAAAATAGAGAAAATATGGTACGTTCCTGCGGATCAAACTTTCTGGTCAAACTACATAGGTATTTTAGTAATGAGTTGTTAGAAAAGATAGATAGATAGATAAATTATTTATTGTACCACAATGACTTAATTCTAACATATGAAGACAGGAAATTGCAATGAGGCAATCAGGAAGGAAATTGGAGAATACATTAATACCCGCGGACCCTTTTAATGAAGAAGGGACAGACGCTAACATTTTCCCTCTAATCTTACATAACAATTACTGTAACTGTCTAGACAAGCCTATACTGCGAGAACATCAATCATTTTGAAACAATCCAAGACACACTAGAGTAAGTGTTACCATTGTATAGATATAATTTGTGCAACAGTTTCATTAAACTCAAACCGTACATAATACAAGTAATCAATCAAGACAATAACGATACGATTACAACATGATCTACGATATTGGTTATACATTTCGGGATTTTTTAGACTATCATTGACTACTCATAAGGAATGCCATTTTTTCTACTGCACGAGAGCTGTTACAACTATGTAGTGAAGAAAAATGCGTACCTTTGTTCGTGAAAAATTACTTGATATACACATTGGTCTTTAAAATCGATTAGAAAAAACCAAATGTGGATTATAACGTCATAAATGTGACGCCATACTTTGTAACGGATATAAGGAAATAGGATGTTAACTTCAACAACAACAATGGTGCATACATACAACCGTCAGAATTCGTAAGTCGACTTGGCGTAAGATGAACGTTCAGACGTTTCACGGTGTCTCGATGACGACTGACAAGTCACAAGGACGTCAGACATCAATTGGTTGCATATTTGTATCTTGTCGTCTCCAGCATGGAATAGAGTTAATCTTCTCTCGTCTCTTGGATGTCGTAGAAGATTGCGAAACAATTTAAGGACCTTGTGCTGATGATGACACCTTGGATCACCAGCGTAGTGGTAGGTAAACCATTCGCAATAACAGACAGAGAGGGTTGTTGTCAATCACTGGGATATAGGATGGAAGGTAGGTAGGAAGAGATTTAAGTAGGTAGGTACTAAATAACCAAAAAATACCGAGATGCAAAACCAAGATCTCAAAACTGTAGTAATCAAATAATAACACAACACTTTTAATTTCAACAACCGTAAACAAGAAACCTGTTCCACCGGCACACAGACACCAAATGGATAACAAAAGTCTAGAATTTTATTTACAGCATAATTTTGATACTACTAAACATATATTCATTCAATTTTCGTACCTAAAAAGCTGGTAATAAGGATTTGTTGGTATGTTTTCGATGGTAAAACACGTGTGTTTATCAATCAAACGGCCTTGTGTGTGTTGATTCATTCAGAGTTAACGTATAAGTTGTGGTATAAAGTATTTCACACGGGTCCCTATTGTATTACCTAATTGCGATTTGCGCTGAGAATTCTATAAGATGACTGATGCTGATGATGACTGCGTGTGTATGACTGTATCGTAACAGGATATATAATTATTTATGTGACCTTATGTAATAGATATTACATATATGCCATACAAGTACGAGCAGGTAATTAAAGGTATCTATAAAATTATAGAAATATTTCAATAGAAAATATGTTGTTATAAGATCATCGTAATATTCATTTTATTGATGGTAAGTATCAATTGATGAGTTCATTAAAGAAAATGAATATAACGATGTTACACCATGAAAATGTTCTATCAAAACATTTATATAATTCCTTGTCGAAGTGTGTTCCAGTTACATAGGCGAAAGAGTTAGTAAAAATTATACTATAAGAATTTGGAGAAAATCATATATCAGTGCCTCTGTAGTATCTTAACACAAACTAAGTTTTTTGGAAGCGTTGCTTCTTTGAGCACAAACCTTAAGCCATAACACCGCGACAGAATGATAAACTAGTTATACTTAGAAACATATTTTCTTGTTATTGTAAGCATAGGAATCTGGTTCAGTAATCCTTTTCAAGCTCTCCATCCAATAAACAACTTACAGACAGAAAGGCTCGTTTGTCTTACAACATCTAACAAGGATTTATTCATGAACAACTCTTGTTTATGATATGACAGACTCCAGTAATGAATCTGGATACTGATCAAAATGTATTGCATTCCCTAACTCTATTTATAACTTTGTTAATAAATTATTCTTTTAAATTAAACTGAGTATTTTATAAAAATGATACTATATACACTATATACTACATCATTTCTACTGCTGCTATGTAACGGTGAATGTTTACACTTCTGTCACAATCAAGAATTCTGTTGGGAAATCTGTCCAAAACGTCTTTCCCATTTGAATATTTTAAAGGACACAAGTCAAAGACATAAAACTCTGTTCGAATTGCCATCAGAACCAGATCGATGATAACGATATTACCTGTCCTAAAAATGTCATTTGGGACTAACGAAATAGGCAATAAACTATAAGATAAAATGTGAATGATAGCCACTGATAAAATACCTGAGGTAAATGTGATAAGGACAGCAAGTAATCCTAACTTATTGTTAAATATTGTCTACATTGAATATTCTCGACATTGTATTGCGAGTACTTTTCGAGCGAAATGAGCTTGTTTACGGAAAAATTTCGCGTAACGTAAAGAATTTAATAACGGACTGAGAATGTTAGCTCAATTTTATGAAGGAAAGGTTTTGGCGAATAATATTTGTTTATTGAGACAACAAACGAAGTTAGGAGTAAATTAGGATTCTGAACCTGATTTTATTTGATGTTGATTCCATATTAATCAAGAGTATATTGTAGAAGAAAGTAGAAAGTCGTTTATTAAATAAATTATTATAAAGGTCTTAATGTATACTGTTGTTTATGAATTGAATAAATGAAATTAAAGAAGTTATAGTTGTATAAAAAGTTTTATTGCTTTAATAGTTTAATTACAGAATTCTAAGTACGAGGTAAGATTCGAAAGTCTACCTACTTAGATAATTTACAGAATTAACTGCATTAAATATTTCCGGAGCACACAAAAGCTATAAATTATCAGTAGATTGGTTCAAGTAAGTAAATCCTTGAACTGTAGTCAGAAGCAAACGTTGCATTGCTAATCAACTGTTAAGCCAGACCAGACATAAATCACGATGAAATCTGTCTGATGCAAATGTTTCTGATTACGAAGGCTGGTGTTAACATAGTGATGTACCAGGTGACTTTTACGATAATATTTTCTAGGTTAGCGTTTGACTATGCATTTGACCAGACCATTATGATAGCACCTATTCACTCGAGACCTAAAAACATTCAAACATCAAATGGAAGCACGGATTCCGTTTTGAGGGATTAATGTAGGTACCCAATTAAAAAAATGGATGTAAAAATGCTATTAATTGTTATCCTTACGTTAATACTCAGTTTATTATGATAACATGTTTCGATTCTATTTCCAAGACCAAACAGGACCCCTCACATCGAGACACGGGAGCGGATCGCAAACACTCAGCTGTGTCCACACAGATAACGTCATATTGATAGATGCGGTGGGACAATTGATTCTCTGTTGTCAGAAATAGATGAAAATAGGCAGTTTATTTATGGACCATTATTATATAGACCCATACAGAAAAAAAAAATTGCCATATGTTTTGGAATGTCGATCCAAGAAAAGTGGCAAGTGGAAAGTGGTTAGTGTGGTCAGAAATAACTGGAGATCGAGACATATACCTAATAGCAAATTCTTTGTGTGCTTTTGTACATCGGATGGAAATAGCGAAACAGGCACGGTAAAAAGCTGATACAGGATCCAACAGGTTTTCTTCAAAGATGATAGGTTTTAGATACACATGAGGCAATTTATTTTTATGTTGTTTTGCTGAGTCCCATAATAAGAGGTTCGAGTTAAAATTACTAATGTTATTTTTGTAGAGACCAATTACCTGCATGCACAGATAAGTAGATAAAAATACCGGTGGAATCTATTACACAAAAGGAGTTCCGCAGACGCAGCATTGTAATTGCGTTGGTGAATCTTTCTACAACCGCATTTTAAATATGATTTTAAGTTTACTAAACGTTCAATAGACAGAATGACGAATTATATTTGTAAATCTATCAAATTAGATCCAGCTACTACCTATCACAGTAAAAGACGAGCCTACGAGAGGCTAGTCTTCTTTAGAAGCAACATTTTTGAAAGATGGTGCCAACCATGTTTTCTAATCTGCGGTGAATATCTCCGTGGTTACGCGTGACCGCCCGCCGCAGCGAGCAGGTTCACGGTTATGCCTTAGGCAAAAATTGAAGTCTTCGAGTCAATTATAATATATAGGAGAGCAATGACATAAATAGAAAGGTGTTGAGAAATATAGGCAGCAGATATTTCATAATAGGTTTGGATTAACTTCGCGCAAAATATCACGTTCACTCACGCATAGGCACGCACGCTACGCAGTCTCAGGCTCGTTGATTACAGAAGAAATCTCAAGCTGAATTCGAAAATTGATATGGATTTGACAACTTCCCATACAAAAGCTGTTAGAAATCTTATTTTATACTAGAGTCTTTCACAAAATAGATAGCCGGAGATAATTAATGAGAAAGGCCGAATACCAACAGCGGATAATATAACCAAAGAAGAGTCCTTAATACAACAAAACAATGTCCAGCAATCAGTCAGTCAGTGTGCCAACTAATTTAGAGTTAGATAACTTCTTGATACGAGTGAACTTAACAAGCCCTTGAGGCTTTGGTAAATATCCAGTTTACAAAAGCACCCAAGTTCAGGGTTCATTAGAGAACGAGAGATCGTAACGGTTACGGTGTAGATCGAGTTAATTTGATTTCCCCTTAGAAAACCAACTGATATTAACCATCTATTAACAGCCAATGAAGATAATGTAAAGTTTAATTAAAATATACCTAGTTTAGATAAGTTTTAATTGTTCGAAATTTAAAACACATTCACTGATATTGATTTATAAACCAATGTGTAAAACAAATGTTTTATTTCCGCTTATCAAAAGAATAATTAAACAAACTAAATTATTTTATTTAACAGACCCATGCCACTAAATATAAATTACGGAAATTGTAGTAACAAAAATTACCCAGAGGATTAACACGGCGTTAATGAGAACAAACAATGTTATTTCGTGGTGATTTCATGAATGAACACTACAAATTAATGAAACGTGTGACGAAAGCTATTTTGTTAATATTTCAACCTACAATACTACGCAGAAAATGTAATATGGTATACTATTCTGCAAAATATGAAAGAAAAAAAGTTGATTTGAGGATGCCGATCTGTACATATCTATCTGCTGATAATGGGTCTACATTACGTCACTCTAGACTTGAAAATGGTAAATCAAATGTGCCTATAATATTATCAGCATCCACAGTGATTGTGTTTCTAGTTGCTAATTATTATTTTATTCTAAAATAGTTGTTTTTTCCACCAAATTCTTAAACTTATTACCTAACTCGACCATCAGATTCTTTACTTCACTTTTTCTTATTATTATTCTTCTTTTATTTCTTTCAATGTTACTTAAACATCTCTTATTCGATTCTTGCTTTTAAAAACAACAAAGTAAAAACAAATCGAATCGATTTCACCGATCGTAGCTTCCCACATTGGTTACCGGTCTTGGTCGTAACATAAACCTGCACTGGTTGGAATGTAGACTGACCTGCCCCAAGGAAGAGTCTCCAAGCCCGAACTGAATTTATAGCCCTGCCGAGAGATGGCACTGGCTTACTGTACTTTATGTGCATTATACAAAGATATTTAACACATATACAACTAACACTCGTTTTAGTGGATAGTATAATTTGTGTATAAATATTTTAATTGAAGGTTGCACTCATCGTTTTGAGTAACAAGTGACTATTGCATGCTATGCCAAAAAAGTAGATAGATAGATAACTTTATTTGTACAACACAGGAAGAAACAGAACACGATGAACACAAAGTAAAGTAATAGCTAGAAAGTTTAAGTTGCACAAATGGGCAAAAGTACAGAGTGTTATTTTTCGGATTTTAGCCAGTTCGAGGGTGTGGAAAGCGTAATTTTTAAAATCATTGATTGCCGATATATTTATATTTACTACAAAGGATTTTTTTCTTTGAGTAAAATTTGCTATCTTTCTCTCCATGCGCGATTCAAAACTTCCAATATATAAATTACCTTTATTATAACAGGTGTGTTTTTCAATTTTTCTCCTTTTCTTATCTAAACCGGTGACTTCCAGAGAAGTGCAACCTCATCGCGCATGAAAAGGCTGAGATGCTCTCCCTATTTCAGTGTCGCATTAATTGTCTTTAAATTGAGACCTGCTCGGTCGTACAGATTCGGTATGAGACAGCGGGACGTCCGGTCAGGTTGGTACATTGTTACGGTATTTGTGAACATTAAAAAAAAAGTAAATAGTGCTAAGGATTTTTTTTAAGGTGAAGTATGCAGCAAGTTTTTATTATTAACGGTTTAGTATTTTAACGCATACAGTTTTTATGGAAGACTAGTTTTTGCCCAGTCGAAAATGGACCAAGGAATCCCCATACTTTGCCTCCTTTTTTCACCCCCTTAGAAATAAAATTTTGATAAATCTTTTCTTATCGGATGCCTACGTCACACAAAGAATACACCCTCCAAGTTTCAGGTCTCTACGATGAGCGGTTTAGGCTGAGCGTTGATCCGTTAGTCAGGCAGGACAAAGAATTTTATATGTATAGATAACCGAGAATATAAGATTTGGCAGAAATTAAAACAATTCTTTAACTAATACGTAATGGGTCTAAATATCAATATGCCAGTCTCTCGTTAGGTCTAGCCATTAAGCAAAATTGGCAGACTACGTTTTAGATACTCAGCGACTAAAGGGTAATTAAATGTGCATAATAGTTCTATATATACATACATTAAAAAAATATACTTTATTTGGCTTAAAAATACATCAGAAGACGTAGAAATAGCAAGCTTTTTTTACCAGGCTTAACCTCTGTGGCAAATACAGTCAGGGAAATTACTAAATATGTAAAAGTAAACACCACACCATACTCACACGACATCCCGAGCTTCAGCCTTACAGGTTTCACACCAAGCATCAATCAATTGATTTAACACAACCATAACTAAGATCACAGAATAAATAACACTAGGTTACAGGTGCAGAGACTATGAAATTCGGCGTAATAGGAGTTACTGTCAAGTCAACACATTACGGTTAATACTCGGCATTGAGTTGAGAGCGCATTGTGGACGCGTGCGCAATGCCTATTGCTGCCGCAAGTGTGTTGTTTACGTTGGTAGTGCGTTGGGAGCAAGGCGTTAGATGTCAGCGAGTTATTAGAGTTGCAAGCTATTTGTTTGAAAATATCTAGTCATATGAACCTCTAGAGACGATGAATAGAAGAAGATCATAGATAGATAGATAGATATATCTTTATTTGGCCAACAACAAAACTAATTAATTAATAATTAAAAATTATAAACTAATATCATCAAGAAATGAAATTATTTTCGTGGACTTTTCGAGTACTGAGGACATGAATAAAGGTTGTGCTAATTCTAAAAGTATCTATTAATGTGATCATTCAGATCGAATCAGAAATAAGGAGATTTGTAGGCTAAATAAAGTTACTGACATAGGGCAAAGGATTAGTAAGCTGAAGTAGCAATGGGCGGGGTATGTGGCTCGTAGAACTGATGGTCGTTAGGACTGAAAAGTCCTAGATTGGAGACCACGTATCGGAAAGTCATTGGACGCAGAGAGCATGCGAGCGATCGCTCTGGAAGTCTTTGGCCTATGTTCAGCAGTGGACATCCTGTGGCTAATAATATGATAAAAAAAAAAAAAATATTACGCAAAAAAAAAATCTTCATTTACAATATAGATAATAAAACCCTGACCCTCAAACTAGGCAAAAAAAACCTGTGACTTGAGGTGTCAGTGTCCTACCGCATTTGCTAATTAAACAATAGTATACGCTTACAAAACTAAACATGATAATGAAGAATGTGATCATGCGAATGAATAAAATACTTTTGACTAGATTGAAGAACGAACGGCGCGCTGGTAAAGAGAGAAAGCCTATACCCAACAGTGGCTAAACCAAGGACAAGAATGATAATAACGATGACTTATCATCAAAAACTCGTAACTCTACTATAAGTTTGTATTCTACACCAAACAAGCTGTTAACTAGGGCCGATGGCGGCAAGTGTGCCGCTAAAAGAATTAACGTCAATCGGTAACAAGATTATGCCTTTCTCCAAGGTTCTTGACTCACACATGGTCTAGTAAACATATCTGAATTGAACTCTTGTTTAAAACTGTGTGCCTTCTTACAGTTAGTTTAAATTACTCAGAACTGCATACATACTATAAGAAATGTATTAGATTCAAGCACTAGACCAGAAGGTTATGGGGCGGAGTGGGTTAGACTATTTTTACTCCACCACGGGAGGGTAATGTTTTTTTATTAAAGACGACTAGCAGCACTGCGCGGTTGCACCCGCGTAACTACCGATTTCGTGGGAATATCGGGATAAAAAGTATATACAAAAACTGACCGTCTAAGAAATTGTAAGTATTTGAAAATATATTGTTTTTATTTTTTGTTTGTTTATTATTGTAAACAAGAAATTAAATAGGCCATTGACGTTGTCTTGGAAACTGAAGAGTATCGCAGGAGACTCGGATTTAGAAGAGATAGACGAGACTACTTTTCACCTAAATCTTCCAGGAAAGCGTGCTACATCTTAGGCCGCATCATCACCTACCATCAGGCAGGTGTTATAGTAGTCAAAAGCTGACCTATCCTATGTAAAAAAAACGTATAAGGGTCGATTTTTTTTGGCAGCTAGTATTGAAAAATGAGTCATTTTTACCCAAGGTCATCTAGTTCATTACACAACTCTCCCAAGTTACATTTTCACTTCCGTATCGTGACTTTAGTTTACCGTAATTTCCATTGAAGACCGCACACATTGACTACGTTAACTTCATCTAAAATTAGCTGCATCAATTGTTATTCAGATGTGAAATTTTACCGGCTATTGTACCACCCTATTGTCAAACGTTATGGGCCATCGGTTCCCCAAGGCTGTGCCTGACCATGGTTCCATTCAATAACGATTTTAATCAACATCTATTTACCTTCGGTCAAGGTAATTGACGGTATCAGATTTTAATTGAATTTAGATTTGTTTTAAAGGCTGGTGTCATAATTGAATTGTGATATTGCATTCACTTCTGAAATCAAATTTCAATTAATCTTATTTTTTATCTTTGTCTTCGCTCGTTGAATGCTGCGACTGTTCTCAATTGTGAAGTACCAAGACTCCAATGTTACGTTAATGCGATTCACGCTACCACGAAGTAATTTGTTACAATTCGCATTTTCAATGACTTATAGCATTGGTATTATTTCGCTGTCATATTTTCGGTTTTCGCGGCCTCTCACATAACGAAATACAGTAGTTTTGCTCCATTTTGGGGATAAAAAGCATACGGTCCTAAAAAGTCTTATTCCACAGGTTAAGCTACTCCTGCGCATATTTAATAGGACAAACAAACAAACAGTTATAAAATAAGTAGGATTTACACACGGAAGTAGTAAATTAATTGTACAAGTCAACGTGACAGCAAGGCGGGTGTTAAACCCATTAGTTCAGGTCAGAATCAGATCAGAACCCACGCCCTCTTGTTGCCACAAATCATCTGATTAACAGTTCCGTCCAATCCTGCGCTGATTGGAATGTATTGGTGTGAGAATTACGACTTGCTGGAATATTTGTTACTAGATTTAGTAGAATTAAAAATCTATTTTAGCTTAAACTAGTAGCGCTAGGCGGTTTCACCCGCGTAGCTCCCAATCCCGTGGGTATATCAAAATAAAAGTAGCCTATAGCCTTACTCGTTAATGGACTATCCAACACAAAAATATTTTTTCAATCCGAACCAGTAGTTCCTGAGCTTAGCGCGTTCAAACAAACAAACTCGGCAGCTTTATAATATTAGTATAGATATAATAACATTTAAGGAAATCTTTACAACAGCCTTTATGGTGAAAGGGTACCGGCGCTCTCTCCATAGAAACGTAGTCGACTGTTTTCTCCCTGGATAATGACACTAAAGCAAATATTTTTGTGCCATAATACCTATAACTGTCATGACTATGCCCCTATGTTTTGGTTTCAAATATTTCCTCTAGTGTCATTATCTATAGAGAAAACAGTCAACTACGTTTGTATGGAGAGAGCCCCCGGTACCCTTTCCTCTTAAGGTGAAGTTGATTTATATTTTTAGGTAGGTACTTGTTTACCGCAGTAAGATCTCTTTAAATGTGTCCTTTTTGCGTAAGGATGGATAGGCTTGTCTAGCACCTATACCAACTGAGAAACTAACACTAGGTGTGCCACTATAAGACAGTTTCTATCTACGATTACGAAAGTATACCTTTTTTTCGTGTCGAAGGCACAACCATAAAGATCAAATCAACTGCAGTATGCTGCCAGATAATTAGCATTGTTATTGGCTGACATTGGGTCAATCAAAAACTGAGTGGGACAGTGTTTAGGTGAAATGTAGCACTGAGTAAATAAACAAAGGCATAACGAACATTGTATGAATTGAATGTTAGGTTTATTGAATAGTCGGTGTTGGCGACGAAGATGGAAAAGGGGAACGGTCTTAGATACCTGCGTTTCGGTCAATAGACCCTATTAGAATGTTCGCGAAAGGCAGACCCTTTTTTGCATGCAGTTCTTTTGAACTCTTAATTGTTTTATGTTTTAGTTTGTTACCTTATATGAGTCGTTTGTTTGTATTTGACCCTAATTAGAATATTCGAGAATCTGTTTTGTCATCTAAACAATAAGTGATTTGTGTGGGTCATTCTTAGTTGAAACATAATAGGGTAGTTGGGTTTTATGACCTTTTTTGTAAGCTCTCGACCCCCGATCTTTCTAGAATCTAGTTGGTTTGGTATAAAAGGGCCGGGGTTCGGGAGCAGAGCAAGTAGTTCCGACTGGACAACGAAACAGTCAAGTAGTAGTTCCGACTGGACAGTGAAAGAGTCAACAAGTAGTTGTAAAAGAGAAGCCAAACGGACAAAGAGTCTTATTGGAAATAAATAAATCACTGCGAATCAGGAGTCTCATTTCGACCACCCTTGAGAGAGAGGTACGTTATAATATCTACTTCAACGACAGTGTGGTATTGCGCATCGCGAAGGCGCACGGGTCGAACGGTTAGTAGCCAGCGCACAAATGTAGGAGAAAATACACTCGTCATCCCCCGTTCGACACATCGGCGACGACCCGGTATTATCTTTAACATCAACGTCGCTGAACTGCCGGTGGACGCGTGGTCTACCTCACCGAGGCACGCACCTCCATCGACTACAACAGTCGGTGAGTCGTCAAAGTTAAAATATAACAAGTGTAAACGTGTTTCGATCTAGTATAGTGAACCCCAGCTACTAGGGCCAGAGTAAATGTTCTTATTTAAATATACACCCCGGGTCCTAGGTATTACAATGGGCACTAAATTAATAACAGAAGCTCTTTTACGACTAACGTTAGATTTCTAATTGGCGATTAAATTTAGGTTGAAAACAGCCTGAAGATTTTCTTATCGGTCTATGTTCGACAATTAGTTTGACAGAACAATTGTTCAGCTGTGTATCCGTAACTAGACTTCTTTAGTTAGGTCCTTTTGGAGTGACGGAGTAGGCTACAAAAAATCTTTCTCTTTTCACTCTGTGATACTCTGGAATTCCCTGCCTCAAATCATCCGATCTGCTAAGTCCCTTCCCAAATCTATGGTAACTGATTAATACTGTACTGTCAGTACTGTCTAATATCCGTATGTATTCCTGTATTATTATGTATGTATGTATATATTTTTTTCTATGTATATAATTATACTAGCTGCGCCCCGCGGTTTCACTCGCGTAAGTCCCGATCCCGTGGGAATATCGGGATAAAAAGTAGCCTATATGTTAATCCAGGCCTCTAGCTATCTACATACCGAATTTCATTGCAATTGGTTCAGTAGTTTTAGCGTGAAGGAGTAACAAACACACACACACAAACTTTCATATTTATAATATTAGTAGGATATTGGTATGTATTGTGTGTATAATTTGATATTATTAAGCCATATTTATGTAAATACTTTATATTATCACCTGTTACAGGTTATGTTTGGTATCCTGCTTGAGTAAATTCACAACCCATTAAAGCTGAATCAGTTCTTTCCATCCAAAGGTTGCCTGGAAGAAATCGCTTTCAGCGATAAGGCCGCCCATTTGTGCAACTAATGCTTTCTAGCTATTACTTTACTTTGTGTATATCGTGTTCTGTTTCTTCCTGTGCTGTACAAATAAAGTTATCTATCTATCTATCTTGCCAAACACCTATACTACCCTCTCAGCTTAGTCGACCATTTCCAAAGGAAAGATGTCAATACGTCTGGAGTTAACTAAGCCGTGGGTGTCATCACGATGTTTTCCTTCACGGTAAAAGCAATAGCAATTAGCGCTCTTGAAAACTATCGATTGTTGGCCGATCGAAAGTCCGTAGACTACTTTCATTCTTAATTGAAGTAATAAAAGAGAAATATAATATTTAGATGTTCAAAGCCACGCTTAACATATGCTCATAATTGATTATAATTGATCTGACTTATATAATTGCATGACTGTTACTTTAAGGTTTAATTCAGATGTAGAGTTGAATTTTGATTTCATTTGTAAATGTATTATCTTGATATATATAATTCTAATGTACGTTTGTATGTCAGTGAACTCCTCCTGACGGGTTGGACCGATTTGAATGATTTTCTTTGTATGCTTTAAAGTGGCGCCCTGGATGGTTTAGATTCACAAATCAGCCCGGTTTTTTTTAAATGGGAAAACAACGTTTGCCAGGACAGCTACTTTTATATAGTAGCAAAAGACAAAAATAGAAACGCAAATGGTTGTCTGTAAAGTCGGTTTAAGGACGATAATTTTACGTGATAACGTCATAAGAACTCTTTTATATCGTTGACATTACCTTTTTGCATACGTTAATACGTTGCTATGCTTACCTCGTCAATAACGGTAACGTGACATGACGTCACACTTTTTTGTGAGTGCAGGTGTTCATAGATTTATTAGACCTTATCACGTTAAAAATCGAAGGCCCAAATACATATACATACTTACATGCTACTAACATTTTCACACGTAGTTCACTTACATTATCAAAGTAAAATACAGCACTGACAAACCAATTTATTAAAGTGAAAGGGTACCGGCGCTCTTTCCATACAAACGTAGTCGACTGTTTCCTCCCTGGATAATGACACTAGCACGCATATTTTTGTGCCATAAAACCTATAACTGCCATGACCCTATGTTTTCGTTTTATTTTTCATTTTCTAACTATCATAGAAATTAAAATTTAAAAACAATACATAAGGGCATGGTCATTGCAGTTATTAAGTTTTATGCAACAAAAATATTTGTGCTAGTGTCATTATCCAGGGAGGAAACAGTCGACTACGTTTGTATGGAGAGAGCCCTCGGTACCCTTTCCTCTTAACGAGTATCTGTAATGCATTCGTATATTGATTGTTAAACACAATGACTGTAGTTTTTTTTTTTGGGCATATGAAAGCGGTCCGATCGATTAACTTGTCGTTTCTTTATTTATTTATTGCTAGAGAAATATTATTTATGGTATTGAATGCATGTATTTGGTAGTTATTTTTAATAGCTTCTTGATGATTTTTTTTAAATCGTTCGTAAACTATTATTTATGTGGGCTATAAAAAGTAAGTTTTATAAAGGCCTAATTAAGCGTTTGGCATTGGCGCCATTAAGCTATTGCATAGCTTTTATCGCGGGCTTTGAGCGCGGCGACCGAATCAAGAAATTCCGTAACGAAAATAAAACCTAACACCCCCTCTCCGCCTACCGTGTAGCTCGGCCGAGCGTTCGCTTAACGTGTATGTATATGGTACGACTGTACGAAGCTCGCACGATGCAATAGCTTTATTTTTTTTAAGCACACCTTTAAACCGCCAAGGAACTTCGATACAACTACTGTTTCAGGGGCATAGTCCTGGCAGTTATAGTTTTTATGGCACAAAAATGTTTGTGCTAGAGTCATTATCCAGGGAGGAAACAGTCGACTACGTTTGTATGGAGAGAGCGCCGGTACCCTTCCTTCTAAGTTTCTTGCATTAAAATGAGAAATGGTTTAAACAAGACGTGGCTGCATACCTAATACAGGGTGTACCTAAGCCTATAACTCCCTAATAAAAAATATAAGGGTACTGACTACTGGGTAATCAGTTTGACCTTTGTTTGTTTGTACGTGGTATGCATCGTAGCTCCAAAAATAATAAACCGATTTGAATGTGGTTATTTTTTCTGAAAACTGAATGTACCTAGGGTAATCTTAGCTAGGTTTCATGTAAATATATTAAGCAGTTTAAAAGTTATGGCATTTTTCATTATGTATCGCTAGACTGCACAATAATTTAGAATTCAAATTACAATATTGTAATACTACTGAATACGAATTAGAAATTAAAACGGTATTCGTTGTAGTTTCAAATATTAAATTCGAAAAAAATCTTGATTTTTAAATAAATGTCAATGTATGAATTAAAACCATCTAAAATTGTTTCACAAGTTAATAGGAATTTATTTAAATTAGAATTAACAGAATAAACATGTAATAAAGATTAAAATAATCACATAACTTATTTCAAATTGTATCGACACGACACCAAAGAACATCTAATAAAAATGCAAAGTAATAAGATATACCTACTCAAAAATGCAATTTCGGATCAGGAAGAGTGCCAAAGACGTTAAATAAAAAAGAAAAAATAGATGTTGTTCGATTCTCAGACCTAACGATTATACACAAAAAATTTCATACAAATCGGTTCAGCTGTTTGGGTTGAGATCGGTAACAACACCGCGACACGAGAATTTTATAAAAGTCGAGCTGTCCCGGGAAACGTTGTTTTGCCAAAAAAAAAACAGTATGACGAATCTAATGTTAAAAATAATATTATTTATTGATACTTCAAACTGCTCCCAACGTATGTTTATTTCAGACCAAAGATCCGTCAGTAAAAACAATAAACCTTAAAAAATAATGATAAAAAATCCATATTTAGTTACCGGATGTACTCCAATGAATACGGTTGTACCGATAAATGTAAAGGCAATCCAGCCTCTCTGAAATCATTTTCAGTATGCTATTTGAGCTGGCCCGGACTCTACGCACCAGGGATGTGCACTTCTTGCGAATTGTAACATAACAACGATCTGCGCGTGCTTCTGCAAACATATCTGATGCGATGCATCGCCGGGGCAGCCCCAACAGCATCCTGAAGGTATTGCACAGGTTAAGTGTGTACTAAATTTTAAAGACCAAGATATACTCGTAAGTGACAAGACTTCTTGTATTACTAACTCAAACAAACAAATTACGTGTAATATGAAAATCGTGTTACTGCTTAACAATCAGGTGAACGCACGACATCGAATGAATGGAACCAATCGCTATATTATTTAATATCACGACGCAAAGCTTGTTAACGAGTTTGTGCTGACGATCACGTTCTCGATACCCTGATAGTGGGAGATGTGGTCAAGGTGTGTTGGTTTCAATTGGTGTACCAGCTTGATGAGCTGGACGAAGACGTGGTGAGGTTGTTTAGATAGGGTAGTCTACTAGTCCCAACGTATCCCCTGCAGGGCAAGCATAGGCTGAAGATAAAAAATTATGTCCACCCGTTATGTCCACTGTCAAGGGACAAAATTATTTTATCCACCTGCCAAAGCACGGCAAAAGGGCAAAGGATAAGTATATCCCCATTTGACATAGCACGTGGACATCTATTCCCCGGACTGACGGAAGATAATAGAGTAAAATTAAGTCAAACAAATGACATTGACAAGAATGACAAGCACAGATGTATAAAAATTTATTAGGTTGATTTGCGTTGACATTCTATCTAATCTTATAATGGCAATAATTAGGGGATAAGCGTTTCCTCCGTTTTGTCTACCGTGGATAGTATATCCACTCTTGCGTCCATGCTCGGGGAGTGGACAAAACTGACAGAGGGAAAGACTACTTTGTCCTTTCCCTGTGGATAAAATGTCTCCGGCTATGCTGGCCAAGCTAGTGGGGAATAAGGGATATTTTTTCCACCTATCTCTACTGGAAGAGATACTTGGAAATCCATTCTGTTTTACATAAATGGAAGTGGAAGTTTACATTTTAAATTACTAAGTATAACAAAATTGAAAAGTATATCAAATGCTACTTATTTGAATCTGATACTTATAATAAAATTGAAATGGAAAAAAAATTGAAATTTTACATTTATCGTTAAGAGGAAAGGGTACCGGGCGCTCTCTCCATACAAACGTAGTCGACTGTTTCCTCCCTGGATAACGACACTAGAGCAAATATTTTTGTTGCATAAAACTTATAACTGCCATGACCATGGTCCTATTTTTTTTTTGTTTTTAAAATCTTAATTTCTATGATAAAAAACCAAGACATAGGGGCATAGTCATGGCAGTTAAAGGTTTTATGCAACAAAATAGTTGTGCTAGTGTCATTATACAGGGCGGATACAGTCGACTACGTTCCTATGGAGAGAGCGCCGGTACTTTTCACCTTAAAAGTAAAGAGGAAGCGCAAAAGATGTTATTTATTCTGCAATGTAACTAAGCAATCTAAGCATGGCTTAGCTTCAATGTTTTACTGCTAATGAAGTTGTTCAACGTATATTAGCAAAGGTAGAGTCACCGTAAGCCAAGAAGTTAACTTATTTTAATAAGTAATATTAAAGTACAGAGAAATTTGCTATAGCAGTTGACTATCTACAAAATAATAATCTAGCTAGCGATCGCCTAGTTAAGGTAAAGAGTATCGGCGCTCTCTCCATACAAACATAGTCGACTGTTTCCTCCCTGGATAATGACACTAGCAGAAATATTTTTGTTGCATAAAACTTACAACTGCCATGACCAATGACCATGCCCCTATGTTATGAATACATAGGTGTATAGACATGGCAGTTATAGGCTTTATAGCACAAAAATATTTGTGCTGTCATTATCCAAGGAGAAAACAGTCGACTACGGTTGTATGGAGAGAGCCCCCGGTACCCTTTCCTCTTAAGTAAAATATATCCCTTTAAATCCGAGGGCCTTTCATCAGAGGGGTGTCGGCAGTATGAGGCTAGAGGTGCCAGAACCGGATTGTTAATGTCCTATGTCTTCGAACAGCTTTAGGACATGTCGATTTCCTCACGATTATTTACCTTCATAACTGTGTTTAAGGTTGCACGTATGTTTTTAATTTAAAGTCGTTTTAACTGCTCCTTAACCAGATAATCATCATCAACATAGCCACCGTTAACATAGGGTTTTCAAAGACTACCAGAGCGATCGGTCGCAAGCCCTCGCTTTAAATCCGTTCTTTAAAATCTATTTCAAATAAGATAGTTATACTCAAATGACACACTAATTAGTATTTTAAAGACCAGATCAAATATAGAATTTCCAACAGAATAATTAACACCATATCTATGTATTTTAAAGAGCAATCTAGCCGATGCGGCGCATCTCAAAGCAAGGGTACGTCATGCAGATAAATCAGATGTCCACGGTAATACTAACATGATGAGATAAACAGAGATATAACCCGTTATAATTGATGATCTCAACTTAATAAATATATGTTTTTACGCTGTTATCTAAGATGGCAATACGCAGAATGTAAATAAGAAATAAAACAACAAATACCGTCTGGTTGATAGTCTGTTGGTTTTTTTTTGCAAATGATTAAAAACTAAGTGACAATGATTTTAAACGGAATTTCATAAAACTCTTTTTTATCACAGTTGCTCATAAAGTGGATCTTATTCAACGGCTTTTAGGCTCATAATCCATCATATTATGCACGCGTGCGTTTTATATTTGTTAACTAGTGCTGTAAAGTTATCCCGAAAAGGTAGGTACCAAAGAGTTTATAACTAGCAAAAATGGTTGTCTCTAAAGTCGGTTTACGAACGAAAATTTTACGTGATAATCACTTAGAAAACGATTAAAAATTGAGTTGTTTATTTTTTGTTTTTTCTTTTATTAAATATATTGTTTTTCCGTACCATTGTATTTTGTTCTTAACCCCCGACGCAAAAACAAATAGAAAAATCCCTAAAAAATAATGTATGTCACACGAGGATGTATAGGTTGAAAGTCTTTAGCCTGGCCTTTCCGGAGCATAATTAACAAAAAAATATTGCCTTAAAAAAATATTTTGTTAATTATTATTTTGTTTTCTTTTCAAGTCTTTTCTTTTATTCGCAACTGTGATAAAAAACGTCGTACGATATACGTGTGGAATTGATATTTGCATCTTGGCTTCTATAACACGCTCGCTGCCGCTCGCGCGTCATAAACCGCCTCTATGCAAAGATCAATTTACCACACTTATATCGTAATGTACTATTACACTGTTTTTATACTTCAGAAAGAACACACCCTCCAAATTTAAAGTTTCCCAGCGGTTTAAGTTGTGCGTTGTATTAGTCATTCAGTTAGGACTTTGAATATTATATTTATTAATACTCATATAATTGTTTGCCTATTAATTTATCAATTAGGGTTAACAGCCCTAATTAAGAATACATTAATCAGAATTATTTATTTGCATTAAATATAGTACATATAGGTGTTACAAAATAGAATATTGTTTCATATTTAGCCATATAAATGGCGTATAAATAGTAGATTATTTGATTAGCTTGGGACTTTTATTTGTGTAAAATAATAATAAGTTTTAAAGACGTTACAATGTGATTTAATATAATTTAAACAAACATCTTTAATTAGAAATAAATTATAGTATATATATAGATTAATCAATGCATAATCAAATTCATATATCGTTATATAAAAAAATGTAAATCTAAAATAGTCTAATATATAAAAATGAATCCCTTATGTTTTGTGTGGAGGGAGGGCTAGCGTGGAGGGCTAGACCGATTTCGCTAATTCTTTTTTTGTTGTGTTTGTTACTGTTAGAAGGTTCTTATCAAAAAAAATCGAACGCAGACGAAACCGCGGGGCGCAGCTAAATATTAAACAAAATTGGAAGGAAAATTCAGACATCCTCAATACAAGGAAGGTAACTAAACCTCTATTACTTAATCCATGAAATACCAATGCTTAGATAATTCCATGTCGTCATCACTATTCTAATAGCACATACAGTTTATATAATAAAGTTCACGATCGCGCCTCGTGAGGATCTGTTCGTGTAGAATCAATATGGACACGCATACTAAGCATCTAAGCAATAGGGACACAATGTGTCATGTTCGTCTTTAACTTCCATAGTGACGCTTATAGATTTGTTTCGTAAAATATTAAAGTATGCAGCCGTAATCGTTATAGAATCATTGCGGGCGCATCATAATAGTACATTACGATATAAGTGTGATAAATTGATCTTTGCATAGAGGCGGTTTATGACGCGCGAGCGGAAAGCGAGCTTGTTCAAAATGTCGAGATGCAATGATCAATATCCACACGCGTTTTTATCACAGTTTAACTGTCAGTGTCAGTATCAACTGTGATAAAAAAACGTCGTACGATACACGTGTGGATTGATCATTGTATCTCGGCTTTTTAATGATCAATTTACCACACTTGTATCGCAATGTACGATTTCGTGAGAGCCTTATTGGTATAATTTAGGAGGAAAATTTTCATTTTACCTAGGTAAAGTTTTGTTGGTGGCAAATATAAGGGATCTTAAAAAAATAAGCATTCGATTAGGACAATTAAGTATCCCACTTTGCTTATTTGTTTCTAAGCCAGTTCCGAATCGCATAGTACATGGCGGGATTTATGAGAATATATATTTTTTAATGTTACCTGATCAAGGGGAAGGCAAATACTGCTGCGTGTTCCCATACCGTCTCGTCTTTAAAAACTTCATCGATTTTTACTGGTTATAGACATGTTTCAGTTTCGATGTATGCTGCTGCCATTGATTGTAACATCTGGAACTAGTCTGATTTCTGAGTAAGTTTTTTCAACAAGATAACAACATCTATGTTTGAAGAGTTCTAACAAAAAACTATATAAAATACGGTTTTTCGTTTCACGTTTTCGTAACGCGTAACATTTTTTAAGGTCTCGCCAGCCCGCGATAAGGAACTTTGTTCCAATAATATAATATTTCCCGCTGCGGCTCGTGGCGCAGAGGTTAGCCATCGCCATTCAGCGTGGCAATGCTTCTAGCATCATGGGAACCTTTACGCCGGGAACGATATGAGGCAGGTTATTTGACTAGCTGGTGACATAATTTATTGTTATGTAATAATAATAAAATTGTACTAGCTTTTGTCCGCAATTTCGTCTGCGTAAAAGTCGAAAATTGACTAAGGAATCACGGTGTCCCATACAAACTGAATAGAATTTCGGAAAATCCTTTCTTATCGAATGCCTACGTCATACAAAGAATACACCCAAGTTTCAGGTTTCTACGATCAGCGGTTGAGGCTCTGCGTTGATCCGTCAGTCAGTCAGGACAAAGGATTTTATATGTATAGATTAATCTCTCCGATAGTATCTAATACTTCTGTCAATGGTCTAAAACTGAATGAAACCACGCGGATGCAGTAATGTAGGATCGTCTCGGATGGATGACTTAAATCCTGCACTACTCGCAGAGTAGATTACAGTACTGAGAGCAACGAACTCGTTTATTAGATGATTGTTGGCATTCGAATGGCAAGACCGTTTTGTCATTTAGGTAATGGAAAACATGTTTTGATTATCAAAAGGCGTGTTTTGCGGGTGAGGTACACAACTAGTAGGTAGAGCTTACCAATTATAAAGGTAAATTTTAATTTATATTTACTCACCATGATTTTTGTTTTTATTTTGTTAAGCTCAATATTTCAGTCCCGTGATATCGAGCTCCATAAAATAAAATACATGGAAATATCCCTTTTTTAATAACTTTAATAACGAAAATAACCATGTTAGTTTAAAATGTTACAACTTTCGAGAGTCATTAGATTTATTTAAGAAGAAAATAACAACAAAATAGACCAGTGTTTTTCAACCTGTGGGTCGCGACCCCCAGGTGGGTCGCAAAGCCTTACTCGTAAGGGGGTCTTTGTAGGTCCTACACTGTAATAAAATACTTACTAATACAAAACTTTTTGAACATAATCGAAGAATCAAAATTATTTTTTTGCAAAGATGTTGACCATGAACGAAGTTTTCCAAGGAATCCTTTCATTTTATGCTTAGTTGTTAGAATATTATTTTCTCTCCCTTGGAAGCTCTTGTGTAATATATTCAGGTGGCTAAAGATATCAGCGAGAAATGCTAATTTTAAAAGCCCAACACGGTCACAAAAACTATTTAAAAAATTAACAGTAAAAAATGTAAGTAGTTATTGAGGCTCTGGGGGTCGTAGTTTTATTTAACTTGTAAAGGGGTCGCGTCTTCAAGAAAGTTGAAAAACACTGAAATAGACAAAGCAGTTAAAGGAAACCACGTAATTTGCCAAACAAAGCTCGAGACAAACAAAAAATAGCAAGATCTAGCCAAAAACTCCACCTAATATTGACCTATAGTTTCCGCAAAAACTAATAGTTGTCTAAAATATACACAGAGTAATTACGTAGGCGAGTCGGCTCCAAACACAATGACAATTTGAAAACATAACGTGACTTTACTCAGGGTCAAGTTCAAAGTCAGTTTAAAACAGCGTCTATCATGGAGATGTATACGTAGTTTTTAGTTTGCTATATCAAGATAAGTAACGTATAGGTAGGTAACATACCTTAAATACCTAAATATTTTCTCTTTTTAATTTTTAATGTAATACTTTTTATAAGTTTATCTGCATAAGTTTTTTTATAAGTTAGTTATCTTAGCTAAGCGTTTCTTTTTAATATGTTTCATACTAGCAGCGCTCCGCAGTTTCACCCGCGTAACTCCCGATCCCGTGGGAATATCAGGATAAAAAGTAGCCTATAGCCTTCCTCGATAAATGGACTATTCAACACAAAAATATTTTTTCAATTCGAACCAGTAGTTCCTGACAACAAACAAACAAACTCTTCAGCTTTATAATATAAGTATAGATTATGAATATATTATGAACTAATAAAGCTATTTTTTTATTCTAACAAGAAAAAAACCGGCCAAGTGTGAGTCGGACTCGAGCATAAATGGTTCCGTACCATTTTATTCTGTTTTTAGTATTTGTCGATATATCGGCAACAGAAATATATTTGTGAAAATTTCAACTGTCTAGCTATCCGGTTCATGAGATACAGACAGACGGACAGTGGAGTCTTAGTAAAAGGGTCTTGTTTTTACCCTTTGGGTGCGGAACCCTAAAAACAATTAGTTAATGACAGCGGTCAGCAGCATTGGATATTATACGAACAGTAAAAACATACTAGGTATATAAAAATAAATTTGATGAAATCATATTTGGAAATTAATGAAATAGATATACCATGAGTCATATTATATGAAATAAACCAAACCAGTTTGAAATATACTTTATATCAATATATATGGAGCTATTTTTTAAACCAACCAACTAAGATGTTTTAGGAACCGAACGATCGATGGCGTGACGATCTCGATGCATTTGATACAGACTGACTAAACTTAGCCCAGAACCGAATTGCTTGGAAAGGTGTTAGGGAGGCCATTGCACAGCCGTGGGACAAAATAGGCTAGCAAAAAAATAAAGAACTGTTTACCAAAAATATCCCCGAATTTTAACTCACCACCTTGTTGTGGTGTTACTCTACCCACTCCACTTTATAGATGACGCCTTTGTTAATACTTACAAGTGATTAAAGCGAGCAGTTTGGAATAGCTCGTCCCAAACTCTGGAACTAGCGTATCATGGATGCAGTTCACTTCTCAAGCTGGTAACTCAACCTGTGAACAATTAGATAAAAGTTAACATTATTGTGATAACTACAATACCGATTCGGAATCTCTAGCAGCGCTCCTCGGTTTCACCCGCGTAATTCCCGATCTTGTGGGAATATTGGGATAAGAAGTAGCCTATGTTACTCCCAATGAATCAATGTATCTTCATACCAAGTTTTATCAAAATCGGTCTAGTAGTTTCGGAGCCTATTCGTTACAAACAGAAAGATATTAGTATAGAAAACACCACACACAAGTCCCCTTTTACTTCAAAGACAAATTAAGATTCTGGTAGCTATGTCTGGTAACAATTGGTAAATCAAGAGTGGTCTTATTGCGACTTATACCAGGCAGACGCCATCCGAAAAGAAGATAAATTGTGAATTAAGACAAAAGTAACTATCTAAGAAACCTATCTAGTACCACATGAGCAAAGAAAGACTACAGTTTTCTTACGTGAAAAAGTTGAAGACACTCATACCTCTAAAAATGTAACCAGCAACATCCAAAAGTCATATTCAATCCATGAATAAAATATCTCCGGAAATTATGCTGTTTAAAAATTAATATTACGCGGGATAGCCTCATTACCGTAACCCTGCAAGATAATGTTTAAATTAAGATTTAATCACAAGCTATTCCACCTTACTACATGCTACGTAAATAATTAAATAATACACGTAAGTATATGTTGCTCTGTCTTGAATATTTGATATTGTTGGAATAAATATTTCCTTCGGAAAAGTTTTTGTTCGAGCAGATGTTTGACCGGAATATTGACCAGAATTATATGTAGTTTATGGTATGATTTTAATATTTTATGGGAATAGTCATTTACTCAATTGAATTATATGGAAAAGCGACTATGGTGATCAAGGCATACTCGAAACTTCTGCGTCAACTAACATGTAATTTTGCTCATGCATAGGTTCCTTAGGTCTCGCAAATGACCATCAAGAACATATACAATTTCTACGAGATGGGTTTATATGCCATCTTGCTATTCCAACGACGAGCGAGTAAACCTGTCCACGAAAGAGTCAGTCTAAACCCTTACAAACAACTAGCTAGATGTATCTCGTAGCCTCGGCCGGATCTCCACAATGGACGTCCTTGGCCAACCCTCAGCACTTCAACCATTCATATCTCCGAATTATGTAACAGAGAGATAACAGACAACTTCGGACTTTAAAACCAGGGAATCCGGTCTAAAATAGCTGGTTACCTAGATGGTATAGGATGTTTCGGTATGAAATAGGTGGTACTAATGATTAGGGGAAACGCAATGGAACAGGTATTATTTGTCGGCAGCATCTGCTGAAATTATTGGTAATGCAACTCATCATCACGAACGAGATCGTGTAAAACTTGATGTTCTGTTGCGGGGATTATGTTTTATAGAATCGTGGGAAAGTACTGAAATTAAAAGTTACAAATGATTGTAGATAAAATAGTTCAAAATGTATGAAACCAGTTCTTTAATTTTGGATCCCAGGAACTGCATGTGATCTGAAGTTCAAAAACAAACAAGACGCAATTACGTTCGTATTTTTTACTAGCGCAAATATTAATCGTAACATTGCTTAGCATAGAATAGAAAAAAGTTTATTTTGAGTATATGTATACTTAATTTACTTAGTGTAGATTGAAGTAAGTATGTTATGTATTACGTTACAAAACTACAAATCCACTAAATTAGCTTCAAAAAGCCTTAATTTTTGCGCGAAAGGGATTTATAGGGACAATTGGTACATCATTTAGAAAGATGAAAAATGAGCTGTAAAAACGTTCAGCTTACTGAGATATGCTGGTTGCCATAAAAGGTCGTCAAACAAAAGCGTTAGGTAGGTAGATTCACTATCAAGGAAATGAGCGGTCCTCGCTAATACCAGCCCGACCGCAATCCTATAAATTGTATTAGCGGTTCGCAATATTGTGTGACGAAATCGTTGCTATGGCATCCACAAGGTATAGGGACAGGCTTCGAGTTTACACTTAGAATATTTGCATTACAAATATTTGCATGTACTTCTAGCTTGGGTTTTACTATACAAATATAATCAATGAAAGTAGGTACGAATGTCTAAAGTTCGATTTAATGAAGACTACTTACTTAGTAAAAGGTAACGAATTTAAAAATTCTATTTTTGTGGCGGTGGTTCAGCTAAATTTAATTTTGTGCGATAGCTTGGTCTGTACCAAGCTATTGGCCTATTGGTCAGACAAAATTAAATCTCTCGTCTCCGTAGACGGGAGCATCATTAATTTTCTTTTATTAAATGTTTGCTAAAAACATTATACTTTACTCCGCCTTTGGTAATTAATTAATATTCTAAAGTATTTTTACTATAGAAAAGAATATAATTTTTTGCAACTAAACGAGTAAAAGTAAGGGTAGGTTAAAGCTAAATAAAAGTAATAATTGGGATAACCCCATTATGCAAAATGCGAAATGCTAGTCTATACCTAAAGTCAACGAAGAAAATGTGCAAAGTTTTTTAAAATCGGCCTAATGAAAGAAAATTAGAAAATTAAAACCTTATACAAAAAGAGTCATAATTGAGTAAGATTCTAGTCATTGTATACCTGGTCGATTACAAAAAAATCCTTGGCGTAAAAAACAGCTATAAACACAGCTCAATAAAATTATCGTAACATTTTTTATGATTCAAGTATCACTGCCACAATGAATGAGATAAAATTATGATGAATTGATAAGACTTTGATGAAATGGAAAATAATACAATGGAACAATAGAGTCTGAAGGCACAGATTCTAAATTCAGATTGATTCACCTTGAAACTTAACAACGGTAATCAAAATTCAAACATTATAATGATTTGAATTGTAAAATTTATTTTGCTTACTTCCTTCCTAAAATACTTAATTACCTGCTATTTTTAAAAACCTAATTCATGTCATATTGAAATTTTTAAGCAAAACAAAAACAACTTCTCATTTTAACTAATTAATTATGAATCGCCGCAGCATGAGTTCTTCCTAAATATAAAAAATAAATCTAAAGCCTTATGATAATAGATTCCACGCGAAGGTACCTTAATTCACTAGCGTTACGTATATGTCCATAACTACGTAATTTATAAACGTATCATATTTAATTTTCTCCAACAAACCCATGGCTTCATTTAAAAGTCAATGTCCGCATACCTCAAAATTAATGACAAATAAGTGAACGGTCCGAATGTGTTAGAGATCGCGTGCCTCAAACGATGGCCCAGACTCGACCAGCTAAGTACTTACATACAATATTTAGATAATAATATAATAAAGAGAACATCAGAAGAATCTTAGAAGCACTTTGATTCTGATTCGAGTGAAACATCTCTGTAGTATATAGCCTTTACTAAAATCCGTTTTTTTAATTAGTTCCGAACCGCTAGATGTGCGGCGATGAGATCTAATTCCAGGGCCAAAGACCATATTTTTCTTCTTTTTTGCTTTTTAGGGAAGGCTAAAGGGTAATTTACACGTAACGTCGATTTTTACTGGCCATACACATCTTTAAAATGTTTTAATGTAGCAAACTGGGTCTGTCTTCTAGCGAATCAACTATACTTTACCTATACCTATACTTTTTATGACTAAGCCTTTTTGAGGTATTTTTGGCATTTTTTTCCCTTTATTTTTTCTGATATTTTGTATTCTATCGCTAGCTTTATTTGTATGCGTGAAATCAAACTAAAATCTGAAAGTCTTTTAACTATTTTTATTATATTTATCTTTAACTTTTTTGGTATATTGTTGTAGTTAGTCTTTCTTACCCGACGTGTACAATTTGGGGATCTTCAAGTCACGAGTGAATAGGTATATTTTAGGTTACGATATACCGTCACATGTAGTCTGATGGTGGTCAAAACCTATCACTTGTATAAAAAAGTTTATCAATACGTTTTAGGTTTGTTCTAGTTATATTGATTTGATAAAAATGAAGTAGTGTTTTGCGTTCGTGGAATTATACGTAGTTAGTATTTTACGTATTTCTACTATTTTGAAAAACCCCACCAAATCTCGAGTTGGTGTCTCGCATATATGGTGTTATGCGTCGAAAGGGTTTTAAAGGGTTGAGATGTTCTCTCTATTCTTATATAATGATAGATATCTTCGACAATCATTACCATACCATGTTACTGCGGAAGTATTTATCGTACTAGGTACCCATAATTTTGAAACATTGTTGCACCGCTTCGTACACACTTAAACCATTTTAAAACATTCGCAGTTTTAAAATAGCTTCCTGCATTTTTCAATTTAGAAAATGGTCGCAAAGTGTAGGAAATTGAAATTTTTTGAGGAACTACGTGATCAGTCAGTGATCAGTCAATCAGTCTCTCCTGTGGAAATAGTCGACTTTATCTTTTTGGAACGAAGTTCCTTATCGCGCGTTGCGAAAGGGGCTAGACGGAAAAAATTAAGACCAAAAGTCGTAACGACACTTTTTGCTATTTATCTTTATTGAATGTCCCAAACATTAAAACTTTTAAAATTTCATGGATTAAAACTAGCTGAAGCCGTATTAAGAATATATTTTTAGACTTTTAAATTTTAGACGCTATCAAACATTTAACATTTTCTCTTAACAGAATTTATAGTAGCAAAAAGCGATAAAGAATTCCTTAATGAATATAAAATGAAGTTGTGCTATCTTTAGCCTTTAAATTTCTAAAGCAGGATTGAGTTAACGAGCTAACTTGAGCTAAGTGAGCAAAGCAAGCATAATTGCAAGCTATCATATAGTGGCATGGAGCTTGTGTAGATTTATGTTATGTAATATGCTGCTAATCTGTAAAGATATTAATCGGAGTGTATTAAAGCTAAGGATAAGTTGTTGACATTTTAATTGAATCTTCTTTAGGTGTCTATATAGAAGCTTTTAGAGTTTAGAGTATGGTTAGCTTTTAGAGTTTTTTTCTTTTCTAATAAATCCTATTCTTCATGATCTTGTATCCCCAAGGAATTGGAAATCAACCGTTTTTCCAGGGCACAATTATCCCTGGAAATTCCCATGTAAATTCGTCGGAAAATTTATTTCCATCAATTGATTCGTTTTTATCGTACGACAATCGAACATTGAGATACTCGTACATATCAGGGTGTGGAGTGCTTTTAAAATGAGGAAAAGAAAAGGAAACGCTTAGATGTTTCGGGGTGATTTCACAAGTTGCCGGAGGCTTTTTCAACTGTTGTCACCCGTTTCATATCGTCTCTTGGTATTTTACATACACGCATCAACCATGTCTAGGAAGATCTGGTCCCTACATTTAAAATAGAAAATAATAAAAATACGAATATGAAAATACAAAGTATAATTTATAGTATGTAATTATTTTCCCGGCTCTTAATTGCATTTTTTTATTTATTTCTCTTGCTTCGACTGTGTTACAATAGTCATGGTCACGAGGAGACACAATAAAAATAAGTTTTTAAAGTATTTTTTGCGAAATGGCCCCCAACTCAGTATTTAGGAAAATGGGCAAATAACTACCAAGAAACAACACGAAAAGAATCGACACAAAAAGAAATATCGACACGAAAAGAAGAAGACCACAATCAGTGATGATGTTATGGAATTTTCTACAATAAAGTAAACGTTAAGTAGAGAAGAAATAAAACGATGACAACATAGCCATCCTTTATCGAATACCAATCTATACACGTACTACATAGTTGACAATTGGATAGCAATCGTGGTGAATGTTCCAAGCAAGAATGCAACTCCAAGTATGTTCCAATGTTACCAACTCGTTTCAACATTCTTACACAGAAATTGGTACAGCTTACAAACAATACAGCAATCAATTTACAAAATTGGGTCATCCCAAAACTTCTAATCAAGAAATTTCCGTTTTCAAATTCAATTTTTCAGTCGATTTCCTCCTTCGTCAAAGTTTCTCGTTTATAATGGACTGTTAAAACTTTTGGACAAACAAGTACGTATCGTCAGTAACACGATATTGCAGTTATCCATCAATTAGTTGGAATCTAATCTGGGTGTTGTATAAAGATTAACGGGTAATCGAATATACGTTCTCGGGTAGCAATTTCTTTGTACTTTTTAGTAAATTAAGGTAAATAATAGATGTAATAATCTGTGAGGGACATAAAAATGTTACGTGCGACTCTGTAATTAGGGAGAGATGAGCAAAATAATAACTTCAGGAAGAATTCAATTTATCTGAAAGAGAAACGGAATATGATTGTTCTGTAATCCAAGTTAATCCAACACATACGTAAAGATTTCACTTCAATATCAAATAGATTTATGAAACGTAATTTATTTTGACTATTCGAAGATTGGAAATGTGTTTCGCATTAGTTACAATCGGCAAGCGTATCGCAGGTAGAGTGTGTCACATTACCGGAGTCTCTCATTACTGCATTTTCAGGCATTTTCATTGCAAATCTGTTTGCAGTAAAGTAGTAATATCAAACAGATAAGATGTCCTTTAAAGTAATGTTGGGTGTAATTTACATGCTTTCTCCGTCTCTCTCACAGTCAGACCGCCGGTAACTCTAAAATAACATGTTATGTGGACTCCGTAGCCGGCCGGTATCATTAAAATACCACAAGCCCACGCAAACCCATGCCGCTAATCTAAAATATATTCTATTTCATAGAATATTGTGTATAATTCAAAATGCAGTTATCTCGAGAGCAGGTTACGCGATTCGATTTAACAGGTATGGATTCGGTATCGATAAAGGAAGAAACTATTTGATGATATAAGACATAAGAACTGTTTTGATTGTATTCAAGGCCTTGAATCATCCTTTTTTATAGACTGTAAAGTATTTGTACAACGGGTTTTTAGAGACGATATTTATTTAGAAGTAAAATACCTAATAACTCACTTACACAACTGATGTATTCTTAGAACTAAATTAGCTCAGCACCAATAAGTTAGCTCAGCAACGCACAAAGTCCGATGTTATAAAAAAAAATTGCAGTCTACGCAATCCACGAAAGTCTGACACGCTCTTTACGCGATTTAACAAAAAATATAAACTAAAAACCTTAATCATATCCTCATATCACTTATGCAAATAGATAATTACTATAATTCCTTAGCAAGGATACGAAACATCCGAAGGCGAAATCGAATCCCGGATAGCTATTTTTGAAAGCGAGGTCTATTGCAAAACCGGTAAGTGTGCAGTGGCACTGACTGACTCAATAATTTATTAGTTTATTGGGTGAATATTTCGAGTATTTCCTGGTGGAAGAGCTGAGGGTTGCAAAAGCGATGGCGGTGAAGCGTGCTTCCACAATCATTAGTTGTTGTTTGGTCAGTTTCCGAGGCAATTATGTTGCACAAGTCTAGCCAAGGTTGGTGATATCCACTAAAATTTACTGAAAAATTCCATCGATGGAACACTTTGCACCTATAAGTACCTATTTTAATTTATTTACACCTTTGTTTGATATGTAAAAAACTACCCGCAGCTTTGCTCCTAATTGATTCAATATCGGAATAATAAACCTGCCGTATAGAGCCCTTATGATCATGAGTAGTTTATAGAACATAAATATATATTGGGAAAAGGCCAAGTGGTGGCTTAAAAGTTTGGAAAAAATAAACCGAGGGTTCAGCCACTTTAGTAATGTGGTTTGGATTCCCAAACACGGGTAAATTCTAATCACGTACCCAGTAGATACTTAATTGAATGGAGAAACTTTATGAAATTCCAGAGTTATAATTAAACGACTAGGTATCTACGTATGTATACGTGTGTCAGATGTATCGAACGAAACCGGAATAACGTAGCTTAGAATAGGGACTCTCCTAATTGAATGGTTGACCACACAAATCGAATTGAATGATTTCATTAATAGCAGCGCGCATTTTACCCGCGTAAATCCTGATCTCGAGGAAATACTGGGATAAAAGTACCCAGTTTAGTTTCATCAATTACAGTCTAGTAGTTTCAATTTAATTTATAAAGAAACAAAATTATAAAAATCCTTATGTCGTTATCTAGTATTTATGAAAGAGAAAGACTTTGTACCAGAACTAGCTGTAGCCCGCTTCTTCGCACGCGTGGTAGTTTTGTTTTTTATATCAAAACCTTCCTCTTGAATCACTCTATCTATTTAAAAAACCGTATCAAAATCCGTTGCTTAGTTTTTAAGATCCAAGCATACATAGGGACAGACAGCGGGAAGCGACTTTGTTTTATACTATATAATGATTTTCAGAAATTACAAGAGTTTGACTTTGACTTAGGATTTTCAGAAGATCGACGTTTAAAGGGGTAAATAGAGCTAATAAAATTTGTAATTTATATTAGTATAGATAGACAGATAGATAGATGATGCTCTCTTTTAAGAGTAATAAAATTTAATCAACTGCCTGAATGACTGAATGACATACGACTGAATGACTAACCTACCTAGCAAATTGAACTAAAACCTTCGCTTTGACATAGAGATACATGACACAAGACACATAATTAATTATTCTAAAGATCAAGTCCAAACTACTAAGGCAAATGTATAGTAAAATAAACAGGTTTTTCATTTCTGCCTATGGTGTAAGTAAAGGCGAGAGATTCTAATGCAAAAATGTTTCTAGTTTTTAATAATTGAGAATATGCGTTTTGTTATAACTGACACAGTAGTTTTTAATAATGATTATTAAAAAAAAAATATTAGCAAAGTTAGCAGTAAAATTGTACTCGCGAAGATTGCTAAATTCCACTATTCTGCTGTGTGGTTTAAATGTTGGTCAAATAAAGGTTTGAAGAATCCTACTAATATTATAAATGTGAAAGTTTGTGTGTGTGTGTTTGTTACTCCTTCACGCAAAAACTACTCGACCGATTGCGATGAAACTCGGTATGTAGATAGCTCTAGACCTGGATTAACACATAGGCCACTTTTTATCTCGATATGCTCACAAGATCGGGACTTACGCGGGTGAAACCGCGGGGTGCAGCTAGTTATTTTATAAAATAATGTTGTTTTACCAACTATATATTAAGATTTTTAGTTTGGTTTTTTTTTGTAAAATTGCAAACTTTAAAATGACTTTGCATTAAATTTTGAACTGAATCATTTCTATAAAAGTCGTTCTATTATTTTAGCTTAGCAAATCTGTATTGTTAATCTATCTGTTCTAAGATTAATTAAAATCGAGATTTTTTATTTAGATTGCCCCTGGAAGATCCAATTGACGACCCAGTTGGCACAATGGTCACCATGCCGAACTACTAAACACAGCATTGCATGTTCGATTCTCGCCTTAGACAAGTATTTATGCTTAGATATTTGTCTATGGTCTGGTTGTTTCTATGTATTATTATTACATTTACGAAAGAAAAGTATATAAGTAGTATATTGGTTGTGTAGCACGTCTAGTTTCTTAGCTTGGGACTAGATGGCAATGTGTGGAATGTCCTGCAAAATTTATTTTATTTATTCAGCTATTGCATAGCTTTTACCGCGGGCTTTGAGCGCAGCGACCGAATCAAGAAATTCCGTAACGAAAATAAAACCTAACACCCCCCACTCTGCCTACCATGTAGCTCGGCCGAGCGTCGCTTAACGTGAGGTACGACTGTATGAAGCTCTCACGATGCAATAGCTTTACCGCTACAGTCACCGAGTGCCCCACGTTTTTATTTTTTAAAGTGTGGTCGTAACAACAACAGATTAAAATTAAGACCATTAAAACAATCTCGTTATGTGTAAGTACTTATAGATAATAGAAACACGGTCTCCAGTGACTGGCGGGCGACAGCAACGGCCTTGCCGCTACAGTTGCCAATTCCCAAATACTCGAAATACCATTAATTCCGACGGAGAAACACTTAATCCGAACGGGTTAATGCACTGGCTATATTCATTGTGTTGTTCCGGTTCACGGACGCTGAATGGGATGCCTTTTGTAGCTGATAGAAATAGATAATGTTTATTTTGTTGGACTTATTGGATGGCTACCTTCTTCTATTGAGTTACGATTTTACGAGGCTTCTGGTTTGATCAGACATTACAGAACATTGATCGAATAGGCTAGAAGGGACTTAGCACTGGCGAATTATCTATACTTATATTATAAAGCTGAAGAGTTTGTTTGTTTGTTTGTTTGAACGCGCTAATCTCAGGAACTACTGGTTCGAATTGAAAAAATATTTTTGTGTTGGATAGTCCATTTATCGAGGAAGGCTATAGGCTACTTTTTATCCTGATATTCCCACGGGATCGGGAGTTACACGGGTGAAACTGCGGAGCGCTGCTAGTGTATTAATAAAGGCTCAGAGGGTCGTTCACCCAAAAATGACCCAAATAAAGAGAGGTCTAGTTGCGGAATACATGTTATAAATTATATAAATAAATGATATACATGTTATAAATGTTGTAAATTATAAATATGTTATAAATAAGTATCTAAAGCGGCATTTAAAAAGCGGCACTATTTGCTAAGCCGTGGTAGGACAAATTTAGTTAAAAATCGTCATTCGCGCGTGTTTTACACATACTAAATATAGCAGCCGAGCATATTGACTCATACATATGCGGAAAGAAAGAATTCCAAAAATGGCTTTATGGATTATCACTAACATAAATAGTATAAAACAAAGTCGCTTCCCGTTGTCTGTCTGTCCCTATGTATGTTTAGATCTTTAAATCTACGCTACGGATTTAGATGCGGTTTTATTTTATAGATAGAACTAGCTTCTGCCCGCGACTTCGTCCGTGTAGAAGTGGAAAATGGACCAAGGAATCACGTTGTTCCATACAAACTTTGCCCCCCTTTTTCACCCCCATAGGAGTAGAATTTCAGAAAATCCTTTCTTATCGGATGCCTACGTCACACAAAGAACACACCCTCCAAGTTTTAGGTATCTACGATCAGCGGTTTAGGCTGTGCGTTGATCCGTCAGTCAGTCAGTCAATGAGGACAAAGCATTTCATATGTATAGAAGATGAAAAAGGAAGGATCATATGTATAATACATGTATAATATAGCAGTGCGAAGCCGGAGCGGGTTGCTAGTTTTTTATAATTCGTTTACCTGGAGGTATTAATATTTACTACACTATTATGCATCAGGGAACCCTGTAATGATAGATGTTGTTTCTATGAAATAACATAGTCAATTAATAAATAAGTTACTAGCTTTTTAAGCTTTAAAGTAACGGATTTGAATATTCAATAGTACATTGTTACCCAAGGTGTGAAAGTCACTCATTGAGTCCCGAGACGGAGTTTGGCTAATAGTTCGAGGGACTTAATGAGTCTTTTACCCGAGGTAAACACTGTGCTTTTCATTACGAATAATACATAAAATTCTTCATAATAACGAGAGTGAATGAGAGACTCCATACTACCTCTGGCAGTATGCATGAGCTGTGTGAAGCCATAATTGTTATTCTTTGGTGAAAACCAAAGCAAGGAGGTTAGGTTTTTGAAGTTTCTAATGCGTAATGATACTGATACTGGCTACAAGCACATTGCACAAGCCGCGCGAAGCCATAATTTGACATGACAGCTGTCAGTGAAAGCGATTTTCCCTAGGGCTGAAAGTTTTTCTTTCTACACGCTCTTCAGGCATCTTTAGACCTACTTTCGGAGTATGAGTAATGAAAAAATCTTTTCTTAGCGGACGTTATCAGTTAAATGCCAAATTTTAGCCTGACTCGTTCATTGGTGTGCTGATATATCACTCAGTCAAAATTTGACCTGATTCAGTTAATTGGGACTTTAAATTTTACATTAATAAAAGAGGTCACCGTTTTACCACTATCTTACCTGATTGACGATGCAGTTCAAGATGTAGCATTGATTACCTAAAAGATCTCTATTCGCGCTTGTAACTAAGTCCCCCAAATTGAATCTGCTTACTTAAAAAAAAATGTTTTACTTTAAAATAAAGACTAGGAAAGATGTTTTAATTTGCCGAATTAGGTACGTTACGTACGTATTTGCGCGGAAAACTCCAAATTGTAATAATGTATTTTTTTAATTCTAACATTCTAATCAGATATGTGTAAATCTAAGAAGATTGAAGGTCTCAAGCAGTTGACACGCGTCATCCACCCGTGGACCACCTGGCGCAACGACTGAACACCGAGGGACGAGGTAATGCGAGCATGGTGTCAGGTGGGTCTAATGAGCTCTAGTCTAACACTTAGTCTACACGGGTTCACTACGCTAGATCGAAACACGTTTCCACTTGTTACATTTTAACTTTGACGACTCACCGACTATTCAATAAACCTAACATTCAATTCATACAATGTTCGTTATGCCTTTGTTTATTTACTCAGTGCTACATTTCACCTAAACACTAAGTTTATTTCATCCAAGCACTATTATACCTATTTTCATTTCATCGAAGCCAATATAATGAACAAGCTTCATTGTTTGTTTGGATTGAATAGGCTCCGAAACTACTGAACTTATTTAGATGAAACTTGGTATGAGGATACATTGATTCATTGAGAGTAACATAGGATACTTTCTATCCCGATATTCCCACGGGATCGAGAGTTACGCGGGTGAAACCGCGCTGCTAGTCATCTAATAATCTTGCTAATACACCTTAAAAAGCAAAAACGTAATTTAAATTCACATTAACAGATTTAACAAGGATATCCTTATACAAATCTGAATTGAATAAAAGATTATAATATTGCAGACTACCAATAGACTTGTTCTGTGTCCAATACTCTTTGATTGATCTCTAACCCCAATACATAACTGGTTTATAAGTAAATAGTCGCAGTAGCGTAGCAAGGGGAAGGGCGGTGGGGCGGACCGCCCCATGCGCGACCATTAGGAGGGCGGCAAATTAGGTAAATATATTTTGTGCGGTCACTTAGACAATTATTTTTCTAAGAAATTAGCTCTTACCCACTTGCACATATTGAATGTCCCTCCGCCTAATACAGTTAGGGTTAGGTACTGTTGTTGCAAATCAGAGTCGCCCCGCATCCTTACCATGGTTTTAAAATAAATATTTTTCGCTCAATTTTTTCATATCGTTACGTTTTTTCTCACAAATACCTTATGTATTATTTTAATGACGTCAAAAGGGTACTTAGCAAATTGTCAACATTATTATTTATGTTATGTTATATTTATGGTCTTACGTGAAAAGGGCGGCAAATTATGACTCCGCCCCGGGCGACAATGACCTACGCTACGCCACTGAATAGTCGTCTCGGGCAAGAGCAGTGAGCTAAGTGAGCTAGTGAGACGTTTAGCCATTATGATTGTAATTTGGCTGTGGAGACTGTGGGTGCTATTGTAAGAAACAGGTGTAATTTTACCGTTCATCGAGGACCGGTCTGATTGAAAGCTAATATTATATGATTGTATGTGTTTGTTAATGAACTTTTTCTACAGGTTTCTCGGCGTACTGTTAATAATAAATAAAAGATAATGTTGGTAGATACATATAAGAATGTTATGTTATATAGGTACAAATCGTCGGTCTGCAAGAGAAAACCACGAGCAAAAAATCGAATGATGCAGTTAAATTTTACTAATTCCACACGCTACTTCTTTCAGCATTTTTCACTAAATATTGCGAAACGAAATTTAGCACCTTTTTTTATCAATTCTCTACCAGACAGTTTCTTTCACCTGTAATCTTTAGTTCTATGCACATACGAGGTTTTCACTGCAGACCGACGATCTACCTACCACAAGCTGTTCCTTCTGTCGAAGGACGTGGTGTTCCGTCGCTTCCGCGGACAAATTCCACAAGAACAGACTAAGACAAAGGGGAGTGTCATGGAAGTGCTACTAACATAGTTCTATCTCTTTAACACATTCAATTATTATTATAAAATATGTATGTTAGTCTATAAAGTATGTATCTATGGGCCTTTGTAGCCTGAAATAAATGATTTATTATTATTATATTATTATTCTGTACCTACCTACGTCCACTTCAGGTAATGTTCCTAGGTGTTACGATTCACAGGGGTGAATCGTGATTTCCCGACGAAGACTAACCTAGTCTTCTTCGTGACAACGAATCAACATTTTTTTCCTACTTTTTGATTTAAAGTAAAAATAGTGGTAGATACGTGACTCGGTTCTCCGTATGGACCTCATTCATTAGGTCCCCGTCACCTAATTAACTCAGTCACAATCAGATGTATATAGTATTTATCTGTCAAAAACTAGATTTTGTGTTTTTCATTGTTTGAGTACCTAATGTATGAACGTCACCTATCTACGCTCTTTTATTTTAATCAAAGTTCCTACTAAGCAATATTACAAACTAGCTGCGCTCCGCAATTTCATCCGCGTAAGCCTCGATCCCGTGAGAATATCAAAATTAAAAGTAGCCTATAGCTTCCTCGATACATGGACTTTCCAACACAAAAATAATTATTCAATATTAGCGCGTTCAAACAAACTCTTCAGCTTTATAATATTAGTATACATAGGCTGCACTAAAAGTATCGGGAATGGAATATTTCCACTGTTTCTGTCATATTTAAATCTTTTTAATTGAAAACTCCTTGGTTTTAAAAATCGAATACCATTTATTTATTTAAAAAAAGAATCTCGGTCTTGTCACAAGGTTTTGTCAAACTTGTTTAGTCGTTGAGAAAATGGAATTGACGCGAGAAAATTCAAGAGCGATGATTTATTATGACTTTCGAAGTGGTTTATCACAAAAACAGTGTGTTGACCGGATGATTTCTGCATTTGGTGATGAAGCCCCATCCAAAACCACAATTTATCGCTGGTTTGCTGAATTTCAACGTGGACGTGTCAAGCTCAGTGATGATCCCCGTCAAGGTCGTCCAAAAACTGCACTCACCCAAGAAAATGTTGATGCTGTGCGTAAGCTGATTGAGGAAGATCGACATGTAACATACCGCGAAATTCAGGCAACTTTAGACATTGGCATGAGTCAAATACAAATAATCTTGCATGAACAATTAGGTGTAAAAAAGTTGTTTTCCCGATGGATACCGCATTCGCTCTGTGAAGAGCAAAAAGTGGCTCGCGTTACTTGGTGCGTCAGAACTCTCGAAAGATTCCACTTAGGATCCTCAAATGCTGTATACAACATCGTATCAGGTGACGAATCCTGGATATACGCGTACGAACCCGAAACAAAAAACCAGTCACGAGTTTGGGTGTTCGAAAATGAGTTAAAGCTAACAAAAATTGTTCGTTCACGGAGTGTTGCAAAAAAAATGGTGGCCACGTTTGTCTCCAAAACCGGCCATGTTGTGACTATTCCTCTTGAAGGACAAAGAACGGTTAATGCCGAATGGTATGCTAGCATTTGTTTGCCACAGGTCGTTTCTGAACTCCGTAAAGAGAACTGCAGCCGCCGCATCATCCTCCATCACGACAATGCGAGTTCTCACACCGCGAACAGAACAAAAGAGTTTTTAGAGCAAGAAAACATAGAATTATTAGACCATCCACCGTACAGCCCCGACCTAAGCCCTAATGATTTCTATACTTTCCCTAAAATAAAGAATAAATTGCGTGGTCAGAGATTTTCATCACCTGAAGAAGCTGTGGACGCCTACAAAACGGCCATTTTGGAGACCCCAACTTCCGAATGGAATGGTTGCTTTAATGATTGGTTCCATCGTATGGAAAAATGTGTCAAATTTCGCGGAGAATACTTCGAAAAGCAATAAATACATTTTTAAATAGTAATGTTGTGTCACTTCCTTGATTCCCGAAATTTTCAGTGCCGCCCTCGTAGATGTGAAAGTTTGTATTTATTACTACTTTAGGCACGCTGCTGGACCGATTGGGATGAAACTCGGTATGTAAGAGCTGGAGACCTGGATATTCTTGGATCGTTACGCGGATGAAATCACGGGGCGCAGCTAATTTTATTACAAGTGAAATACAGCATAATATAATTCTAGTTGTTTCCTTGAGCTACAAACCAAATCATTCTGTTACTATAATTAGATAGGAAATTAGGATATTTCTAATTGAGTGCTACTCTATTGAAAGCAAACTATTGCAATGTTGTGATCACCTACTTGGCTGCATGCCATGATACAGTTTCCTAAAGTTATTTAAAAGCTCTGAGGTGCAAGTTTCACTGGAGTTCATGTGTCAAACAAAAAGTGTGCATTGATCCGACAGGGCGCACAGTGGGCTGAAAATCGGCTTTCATAGACTTAGGAATTTCAATTTTCAAGTGCCGGTTTTTTGCTGGATATTGCTTCTATTAGTTATTACTGTATACAAAAATGACACCCGAGTTAATTCTGCACAAAAACGAAGGAATTATAATTTTTTTACGAAAAATTTGTATGGAACTTGTATGAAAAACCTAATTATCTCTGAAACGTTAAGGCAAACCGTAATATCCTTACAGGTGGTTATAGTACTCATTATTTGTGATATTTTGTTATACTCCAGTTAATGGTTATCGCTGCCGATTTATTTTTAAAAATCATCAAAATATTTTTATTTATTTTTAACTGTGAAACGGTTCCTTTCAGTGTATCAGTTAAAAACATCGTTAGAATTTTTTTTATTTATCTAAATATTAAAAACATAATAATAGATTTAAAAAAAAAACAACATTTATGAATAAAAATCAATAAATAGGTTTTTTTTATAATATGATGATTTAAAAAAAACGTCATTTATAACCGTTAAATAGAGTATGACAAAATATCACAAATAATGAGTACTATAACCACCTGTAAGGATATTACGGTTTTCCTTACAGTTTAAGAGATAATTAGGTTTTTCATACAAGTTCCATACAAATTTTTCGTAAAAAAATTATAATTCCTTCGTTTTTGTGCAGAATTAACTCGGGTGTCATTTTTGTATATAGTAATAACTAATAGAAGCAATATCCAGCAAAAAACCGGCACTTGAAAATTGAAATTCCTAAGTCTATGGAAGCCGATTTTCAGCCCACTGTGGGGCGGGGTGTTCGGGCATGTGTCAAATGTGGTTGGTTTTGCGGTTTATGCACCAAACTTTTTGTTTAACTTGTCACCTCCCGTAAAACACAGAATCTCGGTGTTAAAAAGGGTTGTTTACTATGTTTTCTTGTGTTTCAAATCATCCTGTTCTTGAATTCTTGTTGAAGATTATCGACCAATTTTTTTGTTTAAGTTGTTTTGATTATTTACCTTATTGTTATCCGTTGTCTAGCACCCATAACACAAGTCTAGTTACTTAGCTTGGGGCTAGATGGCGATGTGTGGTAATGTCCTGCAATATTTATTTATATTTATTTATTTATTGTTACCAACGATAAGAAATATTCAAGGAATACACTATTTCTAAGATTTCGTTGTACTATAATGTGAATAAAAAAAGCTCTTGAAAAAAAAAGACACAGACCAAAAAACCCCGACATGACAATTCCAATTTTTTAATGGGAGGATGTTTTAGGACACATATTAACTAGTTTTTTCTCTTGATTTAGCCCAGGTCATTACCTCTGACTAAATACCAGAAAAACCAGTGTCCCATGTCCAATTCTATAGCTATTTCATCAAAATAAGTCGAGCTATTTGACAGTAATGAGCAAATATACACAGATATCCGTATGTATTTAGTTACTGGCATATCAACTATTTACCACAGTACCGTATTAAACATTAGAACCGCATGATATCTGTTTAAATGTCAAGTATTTTATTGATACTGGTGTATAATATGAATATGTAATAACTTATTAGTAGGTTTCTATTTATTTATAGGTAAAGTGTGATGGTATGCAAGTATGCATAAAGATGAGGGATCAAGGTTGCAGACGAACATGATGTTTGTGTATGAGTGTGTGTCCATATTACACTAGCATTGCCTCACGGGTTCACCCAATCTTCTGGGAATTGGTATAAAAAGTAGCTTAACTTCATTAGAAGTGTAATGAATCAATGTATCCTCATAACAACTTTTATTTAATTGGTCCAGTAGTTTCGTAGCCTATATGTTACAACAACAATGACAAAAAAATTCCTTATGCATTAAGGATTTGTTTTGTATAATATTAGTGCAGATAGTCTACACTAGCGAGCTGCCCTGGCTTCACATGGGAAGCAGAACATATACATACTATGTGAACAAAATAATATTTGGAATTATTCACTTAACTTATAAGAATCACTATGTTATGTCTATTGATGAAATCTGTTGGAAGAATTGAGTAATTTGGAAATTATCACATTCCAACAGATTGATGCGACTTTGTTTTATAATGTGTAGTGATAGCAGTAGCAAGTTCATTATTATTCATCGAAAAGTTGAGTCATTATGTTTAAGTGTGAAAAACTACTGAACTGTTTGCAATGACACTTTGGTTGTAGATAGCTGGAGACCTGGAATAATTGGCTAATATTTTTCCTGATATTCCCACGGGATCGGGACTTGCTAGTATGTATATCATGTTAAAATTGTTATTATATTCTCTCTGCACATAATTTAAACTGACATGCAGCTCAATTAACTCGTTTCCTTTGCCTTAATCAGAAATCAGAAATATTTATTGAGTAACTGTGTGTTTTACAGATGTTAGATAATATTGTGAAAATTGGTATTGTGGTAGTCACAACAGCTATGTCTGCATTGATTCTAGTTAGATTTAAAAAAGCTAATTTGAAGTGTAAAACTGTAACAATTAACTAAGTAAGTAAGTAGGAAGTACATTAAGTTTTAAGCAATAAATAATTAATCAAAATCACATAGAAAACAAAATAAGCAAATACAAGGGAATCTATAGGTTAAAGATGCACCATTTACAGTTGCAGTTTTAGAGAGCTGGACTTGAAGAGACAGTTACCAGAACAGTAAATGTAAATTGCATTTCATAAAAGTTTCCAAAGTTCTACACTAAAAAAATCACCTAGGTACCTACCTACCTAATTTAATTTATTGTTTTTTTACTAGATTATCGTGTTTAATAAGGAACTATGTGGAGCGTAACTAAGTGAAGTGCGAACTAAATGAGTTATGGTCACATTTATACCTCTCACTACCATTACTCAATTTATTTGAAACTCTTCAATGGGTAATAGGGCATGACCATTTTATAAGCACTCTCATAACTTCCTACCATGAATTACTAAGTCTAAGTATAAAGAGTCACATTACTTTAGGGTTTATTGTATCTAGAAGACGCTTATAACAGTCGCAAGTGAGAAATCTTATCATAATCTTGCCAATCTGTCTATCTGCCGTTATCTGAGTAGGTACTCTAACTCCGCCGCGTATCACGAGCAAAGCATCCGTGGCACAAGTTACTACACTAAATTACAAAGAAAATTAACTTCTGTATAAATCCCGAAGCAAATATAACTTACCTTTTTTCACAACAAAAACAGCAAGCCGTAATCCAATATTTTTTTACACACAGACCCTAGTTACTGCTAGAACACAACAAACATTCGTCAACCGAAAACACTGAGAATTTAATCACTTATCCACAATATAACCTAAACTGTAATTTTTAATTTTGTATCACATGTAAACACCGAAATATGATAAACTAATTTTATTTCAGCACTAAAAGTCGGCAACCGTCGCTCAGTGCACCCAACTTGAATCATCGGCCATTACTAAATATGTTGCCAGTGCAACAACGTCAAGCTACCGTACTCCCCACTTTAACCATCCACTCACGTGGTTCGTTTCATTGGAATTCATTGCCAATAACAAGTTAAATTCGCCTATCTATCGAGCTATAGCATAAGAATTATGTGCTGGAAAATCTTAAAATATTTGTGGGAGTCCAATGAAGGTTTCAATGGGGGTTGAAACCGCGGGGTGCAGCAAATTAAGACGTACTTATGACGTCACTACCGCCATTTGATTTTTTGCAAGTCTTCCCTTCGTATCGATTTTAAAGTTTTTCATCTAAAAGATTTTTAAATATTGAAAGCTTTTGAAAGAAAAAATCGATTACTATATACAAAAAAATATAATAAAAGTAATTAGATTTACCAAAAAAATATCTATTATTAAAGCTTTACTTTACCACAATTTTGAGAAAAAAGTTAGATTCTGGCAAGATTGCTGTCAATGTATTTATGACTTCGTACGATTCGTTTATGCAGCCAGTGTCAAGTAACTTTTGCATAAAGTTTTGGTTTTCTATAGCTATCATCTTATTATCTTTAATTTGCTAAAGACAATCTTTAACGAAATCTCGCCAAGAAGTTTACCTCAACAATAATGGCCATATCTTGTCATGTTCACTGCTCTTCTGTTTTTCTTTTTTTTTTTTTCTTTTATTATGGCTTCGCACGCTGTTTTTCTTAGATTTCTAACTCCAAAATGGGTGTGAATGGGTGTCATCATAAAATAAATGTCAATGTCATCGACTTTTTTTTTTCAGAAACCTGCCGTCACGCCGGCTGTCACATGCCTGCGTGCGCATGAATTAGTGCAGTGTTGCCGTTTAAGCAACTTTGTGGGAAATTTATCGAATTTTTTTAGGTGTTTCGGGTATATATGAATTTAGCTCCTAAAAAAATCAGACTACGAAGTTCTTTCATCTGCATACTTTTTGTGCCGTCAGTGACAGGCACTGTCGGCACTGTTGTGTGCGGATCGGCCTATAAAATAGTATTGACGGTTGTCTTTTGCGGTCGACTAAGTTAGTAGGGTAGTATTAGGTGCTGGGCAAGCCTTTCTAAAAAATAAGCTAAGAAGCCTACTCACGCAAAACGGACCCAACTAAAGAGGTCTAGTTGCAAAAAAAGCTCGTATACAATTCATTTTTTCCGTTTTTTATATCAGGCTATGGAGGATTTATTTTTTTCTAAGCGGCCACACTGGTTTATGAAATGCTCCAAATTCGAATCAAGTGTATCGTGTGAATTCGTGTGCTAGTTTTTTTCTGGTTTTGGAATATTTGCGATTTGGAGTTTCGAAGTGAATTTCGGAGAAGATTTAGTATCTAGCCGAATGGAATCGGTAATATAATAATATATTTATAAAGTACGAAGGTTTTTCTGGCCGAGTTACCTGCTATTTTTATTGAAGCTGCCTCTAGTGCCTATCAAGGGTTTGATTTCCACGCATTATTACTACTGTTTTCGTAAGGTACAAGAATGACGTTCACTTTAGGATTTATTGGAGGAGGAAACATGTCTACTGCCATTTTTGATGGAATCGTTAAAAATGGTACGCATTGCCCATCACAGACCTTCGTATCGGGTCCATGTGAAGACAAACTAAAGCGTTGGGCAGACAAAGGTGCTAAAATAACTAATAAAAACAGCGTAGTATTCGCCAATTGTGATGTAATATTCCTTGGTGTCAAACCTGGCATTTTAAAAAATGCAGTACAGGAGTGCTTAGAGGATAATGAAGAGATGAAACAGGGACAGGAGAAATTAATAATATCCATGTTAGCTGGGGTTGATATGGCTAGATTAAATGAAGCACTCAAACCACTCCGCTCACTCGCACACCTTAGAGTAATCCGTATAATGCCTAACACCCCAATGGCTGTTGGACATGGCATCTGTCTATACACACTTGGACCAAACGCCACCGATCCAGACAAAACTCTATTAAAAAACTTACTCAAAAACTCATGCATTTCTCATGAGGTAACAGAAAAGATGATGGGAAATCTCGGTGTATTGACTGCATGTGGGCCAGCTTTAATATACATGGTGATAGAAGCCCTAGCAGATGGCGCTGTGAAACAAGGTGTTCCTCGCGATTTAGCTCAGAAGTTTGCAGCCCAAACTGTTATCGGAAGTGGCCATATGGTTTTAGAAACTGGCAAACATCCTGGTCTATTGAAAGATGAGGTGTGCTCCCCTGGTGGGACCACGATCTGTGCAGTCAGTGTGCTTGAGAACGGAAATATGAGAGCCACATTTATGAATGCGATTGAGGCAGCTACAATGAAAAGTCATTGCAAGAAACATTAATAACTTATTCTACAATACAAGGCTATTTATTATCTTGTTTTTATAGATTTTAGCAAAAAGATAAATAAATTAACGCAATTACCCACTGAGGACACTTACCACAAGTTGTATACATACACAATCAAATGTACAATTCTAATATTACTATTATTGAAATGTTTTCATTTTAATAATGTTTGCTAAAGTAATGAGTTAAAAGCCTTTAAACTTTAACTTGAGCAGGACCATAAAGTCTTGCTTGAGGTGCAAACATTCTAATAAAAGCAGTTTAAAATTGGTTCAGCACTTTTGTTGCATGATTGTACCATATTAAATATTTCCAGTGACATTTGAGGACTAGAATCAACAAATAGCGAGCGGCTACTGAGATAGAGAGCTTAAAATAGTATATCTGTTTAGGATTGCCAAATATTATTAGTTGTGTATTAGACGATTCCTAATACTGGCATAGAATGATTTATTGTTTATTGATCATCTTGATGTTTTACAGGAAATATTCAATATGTTTTTTTAATCAACTTGTGGTAAGGCTTCTGCTTACCATTGCTTGATATTATGTACATCTAAGTTACCTCATATAAACATGACAAAAATTTGTTCCTAATTACTTTAGTATTCTGTTTTTTTTCTGGTCGCTTTGACCTCAACAAGTGGTCGCTTTGACCACAACAAGTGATTGTCAATATAAACTGCATTTTTCACCATTTTTGCGCTAAGAGCAGTAGAGGGTGGTGATGGTACTAACTAATACTATTCATGTGTAACATAGACTTTTGATATTAAAAATGTCAAAATAGTTTCTCAGTACTTTCGCCACGGCGGCGTTTTGATTAGACACAAAATATCTCTATGCAAAATATCATTGAATGAAATACCAAATTAAGCGTACTTTGTATTATAGAATATCAATGCCTGGTCATAAATAGTACTTTGCTTAGTTTAGCATTAGATACTAGCGCTGTGTGATATATTCTAAAATATTTATTATACACAACCAAATTGATTAAGTAGCTACTTCCCTATCTATTTTAACTTTATAAGTATGGCTATATTTACTTTTTCTATGATCTGAGACCGATATTATGGGGCTGTGAGCCACCAGTGTTAAGTCTTTTAGGTTGGATTGGAAAGTGATTGGGGTTGAACTCTATATTTATATTATTTCATGACAGTTGAAATTTGATTACTCATTAATCTCTCTCAATCTCATATTAGAATATATATAAGTATCTATTTGGAGAAACAAGATCTGTTTTCAAAATTAGGAATTTTTCAAATGTCTTTTTTGATGTGTAAACATTTTTAAACTAGATCAGAGCGTGAAGTGCGAGTTTTTTCGTGTAATAAACGCTACCCCTACATCAGCGTAAACGAGAAAATAGTAGAGAAAGTTGAAAAGCGCCCCTAGCGGACGTAATGTGAAGCCTTAACTTTCCATACAATTTTATCGTTTACATAAACGTGATAGTAGCGTTTACTATACGAGAAAATTCGCACTCCGCGATGACTACGCGCTCAGAAGTTGCAGATTTGACGGTATAAATAAGTCATGGATGGATGTTGCTAATCCAAACTCTTTTTATTAAGTTAAATGCAAAAGGAACTCTTTGGTATAAACGATTTCACGTCTCTATTGTGGCTGCGACATAAAAAAAGATTAGAAAAAGCCTAATTTTATTCAATTACATAATATAGAAACGAATATTTAGTGTGTATTTAAATTACATAATTAATTAAAGTTAAGCACTTATGCATAAATGGTACTATTTATCCTTAATCTAAGGGAATAATATTGCGAATATAAAAAGTAGTCCGTGTTCATCAAATCAGTAGTTTCAGAGCTTAAAATCCAAAAATAAAAAGATTTATTTTCTTTTAATAATTAGATATTAGTTCATTTTATTCATATTTAGATTTAATAAAGGAGAATGAATTTAGTATTACTCCAGTATTTAAAATAAACCTACAGTATTTGTTGTTATTAATTTTTCTTAAATTCAGTTGTAAGTTGTAAAAGGGGTTGTAACATTCTGGCAAAGTAAATGTCAGCCATTTTTTTAGTTGCGCGGCCATGTCATTTAATAAATCTTGTTAGATTTTGTGTTATGTGGAAGCTACTAAGCCAGAATCAAAACTTGATGTTGCTACTCCTTCAAAAAATATTTATATTTCATTACACTTGACTTGACTTGGTAACAAATAATTTATTTTAGTTAATTATTTAATGTAATAGGCCTTCGATGAACTAACTATGGTAATGCTTTGCTGTACTATGCCAATAACGGCAATATCTTGCAAGTAGAAAAATATAGGGTAGTCAGAAATAAAAACAATAAAACAAAGAATATTTAATTTTTATTTTAACAATTCCTCCGTAAGTAAACAATTTGCAACAACATTTCTATTTATAGTTCGGATTAATTCGACTTCAAAATATATGATTAATTAGATTTTAAGACAGAATAATAACCGCACCTCACCGAGACGCGACATCGCTGGCTACGTATCCAAAGCTACTTCTGGCTACCCTATGTCGCCAAATAGAGTAGCCACCGACTACTGTTTATCACAAAAAAAAACAAATACGTCCCTCCTCTTTGGCGACCCGTTGGACACTGAGTGAGTGAGGCGCAGTTGGGGAAAGTCCTCCAGTACCGGCCGGCATCCAGTACCGGCTAGTTAGAGTTGCCGGAAATCTATAAGAGATGGCGCTGATATTTTATTTGTCAATAAAGTAATACGTTATTACAAGTATATGCCCCGCGCGGTGGCGACACGCTTACTGGCAGTAGATACGCCGATTTGCGTTGCGCGTGGTGAACGCACGATACACAACTAAAGTTCTGTGGGTGAAAACAGCAGTTTATAGAACGAGTTCAAAAGAAGTTGGTACCTGGTATGTATTGGTTATTTAAATAGCTATTATAAAATGTGTTTAATTTCAATATTTATTTGTAAATTATTGTCTAGGGTCGCACATTATATTTTTTTCGTTCCCTACAGTACCGGCCATAAAATTGTCCCCCAGTACCGGCCACTATTTAGGTTTATTTTTGAGTGATTTTTTTCTTCTTATAGGTACACAAAGATGCCAGGCGATAAAAGTGATGATGAGACGAAGAAAAAGAAGGGTGATTGGGATCCCGCCAATATGCATAAAGCCGTGCAAAAGGTGCTGAGTAGCGAAATGAGTGCGCGTCAGGCTGCAGAACTTTATCAGGTACCAAGAACTACATTAAATGACAGAACTCGTGCAATTAAAAATAATAAAGAGGTGTCCATTAAGCCAGTTATGGGTCGTTTTCACAAAACTTTCACATCTGAACACGAACAAATATTGGCAGAACATGTCAAGGACTTGGCAAATAGATTGATGCCTTTAAACAAGCAGGAATTTCTTCGCCTCGCTTTCCAACTAGCTGAAAAGTTAAAATTACCTCACCAATTTAATAAAGAGAAGATGTCAGCGGGAAAGAACTACTATTATTCTTTTATGACACAGTGACTTATCATTGCGGACTGTTGAATCAACGAGTTTAATGAAAGCAGTAGGTTTTAACAGACCTCAGGTAGAGCGCTTCTTTGAAGGCCTTGAGAATTTGATGCAAACATTTAATTTCACCCCCTATAAAATATGGAACTGCGATGAGACTGGCGTCAGCATTGTTCAGAAACATGCTAAAGTTTTAGCTACTAAAAACCAAAGACAAGTCGGAAAACTAACTTCGGCAGAGCGTGGAAAAAACGTGACTGTGCTTTTTGCAATGAGCGCTGGAGGTCAGTTCGTACCACCATTCTTCGTATTCCCACGGTCCCGAATGAATGAAAGACTCATGATTAATGCGCCACATGAAAGTGTAGGTGAAGCTCAGCCAAATGGCTGGATGAATGCAGAACTCTTTTTGAAATGGATGGGTCACTTCACGAAATATTCGAATCCTACCAAAGAAAACCCAGTTCTGTTGATCCTTGATGGACATGCTAGTCATAAAGACTTGGATGTCATTGAATTTGCCAGAAAAAACCATATTCACATGTTAAGCACCCCGCCTCATACAACCCACAAACTACAACCGCTTGACCGAACGTTTATAAAGCCTTTTAAATCTGCTTACAATGATGCATGTGACTTGTGGATGAGATCAAACCCATAAGAATCAGTGAATACGAAGTTGCAGGGTTTGTTGCTTCTGCTTTTAGTCGAGTTTCTCGAATGGATATTGGCGTTAATGGCTTTCGTTGCACTGGCATTCACCCCTTTAATAAAAATATTTTCAGTGATTTAGATTTTATAGCCTCGGATATGACCAATGTTCCAGAAAGTTATCAATCACCGTCAGAATCATCGCTTGCAAATTCTCAACTGTCAGAAACGACAACTTCGGATTTTGAACAGCCAGAACTGACAAATTTACCCTCTTGTCAGCAGCCAGAAATGACACCCCCAGCTCCTCAACAATCTCAGTCTCAAACTATCACTTTTGACTCTGAATCTCAACCTGCCACCTCTCAACAATCCAAGTCTCAAGAAACTACCGATGAAATTGACCTATCGGTTGACAATTTTAAGACAATAGTTGCAGAATTGTCACCGGTTCCTGATGCTTCAAACAGACGAGCTACTGCACGACGTCGCAAAGCTGAAAAAAGTGAAATTTACACAAGTTCTCCATACAAAAAGATGTTGGAACAGAAAAGAGCAAATAAAAGTGTTGAGTCAGCTAAGCGAGGCAAACGTTTGCTTTCAGGACAAGATACCAGCAAGAAAGGCAAGAGCTTGGTTTCAGGAAAAGATGTCAGCAAGAAAGGCAAGAACTTGGTTTTAGGAAAAGATGTCAGCAAGAAATTAAAAGATAAGAAAAAAGAAAACCAGAGTCCTCCCCACAGATCGAACCAGGAAGAGACAATTTGTCCTTTGTGCCTTGAATCTCATGAAGAGGATTGGATTCAATGTGGAAATTGCAAGGTTTGGGTCCATGAGGCTTGTGCAAATATATCAGAGCTAACGAATCAATACATTTGTGATTTTTGCCTGGTATAAATGACCATTTTTATGCTGGCCGGTACTGGAGGCCAGCAATTTTTTTAAGTTGATTTTTTATACTATTCAAATTTTATTAATAAAGTTGATTATTTCTAAATACAATAGTATTTTATTGTTTTTATTTACAGCATTTGAATGCCTTAACACATTTTAGCTGATATTTAACATACAACCTGGGGGATTTTTGTTTTATCCTGCTTAAACCTTAAGGTGACGGTACTGCCGGACTCTCCCCTATATTTTACTGGCTTCTGTGGCCAGTGTTGCCAACTCGGATTTTGAAAAATGCGTAGACCCCATTAGAAAAGTTCGTAGATCTACGTACTTTTTCTGAGTGGGAATAAAATGAGTGTTTTAACACTGCATTTAACCCGCGCGCGGACCATACCTAGTTCTTTCTTATGTTTATTTCCTCAGTTGTGTTCAATTAAATCGTTTGAATCTATCAATCAAAAGAACAAAACAACAATCCGTCGAATAGAAATATTTTTAGGTTAAGTGAAGTTCGTAGGTTTGCAGGAGAAGCCTAAAGTACATAGATCTACGTAAAAAGACGTAGAGTTTGCAACACTGACTGTGGCTACGCACGCCGCCAGAACGCCAGAGTATTCAGTCTCCACAACGAGCATCATCGTTCCGCTTCCAAACTGGTGACATTGCCACACCGTCCCCATAGTTTGTCCATACATTTCAATACGAATTGTTTGATTACGCAGCTAGCAAAGAAATAGCAAATAGCGGCGCCATAACGTCCCGGTGGGGTAGGAGCCTTACTATAAATAATTGTGATTACATTGATTAAAAGTAGGTACAAAAAGACAGCAAATATCACTTTAAGCGATTACATAGTTATTATGATAACGTCACAGTTAGAAACTAATAGTTGACCTCTTATTAAATAAGCACATTTCAGTCGATTTAAAATAAAAAGGCAATTAATGTCATATGCGGATTCTGGTTTGAGATTAAGGCCCGGCACAGACGACGGACTGGACAAACTCGCGTAGGCTATGAAACTGACCAATCGGAAAGCAGCAACGCTGCTATTGGTTAATTCTAGCAGCAGATACCACACTTTCGATGTTAAAATCGATGAATGAATGCTTAGAGATGAAAAAGAAATATTTTGTTTCTAAATCACCAAGCATACATAAATGCACTCTAGCACGTGATTGTTAAAATTAAGGTCTCGCTCGCGCAGCACTGCTTTGTATCTAATTGTTTCGATTGTTTTTTGTTAAGCATCCATCTGCAAATGAACCGACATGGATTGGTGACGTGAGACGTGCGATTTGCAATGCAACTTTGGAATAACCATACCTTTATTCTGTGACATAGATTCCATAAAATAAGGGTGCGTTTCCACGGACGCGATACGGGTGATCGAAATTTTAACACACCGCATCAGTAAGCACTATGATTGGCAAGATCACGGTCCACTCCTCTCAGATCCACTGAGCTCCGCGTCAGTGGAAACGCACCTTAAGAGTGTATGATATATTTCGTCGTCTGCGCACGCGCCGGCTATTTGAAAAAGTTATTTATAAAGACAGGCCAATATTAACAACATAAACACGGACAGGCACATAGTTTTATATTAATACTTAACATAATATGTAAGTTTTTTATTACATACGATACAATTTGATAGATATTCATAGCTACACTCGATACGCTGCGTTTTTTTTAACAATTTCAAATATAAATAATAACAACTGTTTTGTTTAACTCAGATTTAAATAGTTTAGTTTTTACAGCAGCTAGCTTCGAATCTACGTCACTGTTATTAGCAGGTTCGTAGGTCCAAAACCTGTCTTTGTTAATTTCTGGAAACGTAAAGTTAAAAATATCTATAGAAGATTTTGGTTAAATACAATTTGATTTTTGCAGCTTAATTAAAAAGTTGTTTTCTATCTAATATGATCGAACTTTTCTTTAAAACAATAAAATAAATTATCTCACTAAATAAAAGATTAAAAAAAACTTATTTCAACCATTTATAACTATGAAAAAATATTTCATTTTTTATTATTTATAAGTTTATATTTATGTACAACCTTTAAATAAAACTAAATTTCGTAATTTCGGTTGTTTTAAAATATTACATTTTGATATATTGAAATATATTTACATACTTCGAAAGCTGGTCGGCGAAAAATATTGATAATAACCTATGTATTTTAACTAATAAGAACTTTTTTTTAGATTGGTTAAAAAATAAAAATACATAGGTAGGTACATTTTCTTTCGCGACTGTCATATAATTGCAATGTGGTGTAACATTTCAAAAACAACCCTTTAATTTGGCACTAAAAACTTAGTTCCAACTTGATTACTAAGTATTATTATAATGATATATCTTCAGAGGTATAATTTATGTATATTTTATAATTTATTTTGAAAAATTTACATCAAAAGCATTAGATTATAAAATACCTATCTACAATAATTCCAACGTTAAGGGCCTGTACAAACGACGGACTTTTATCCGTTACAAGTTCAATTACAAAAAAAAACGATAAGGTCCAAATGCCCCAATGGAATTAAAATCTGTTAACTGTCCAAACGTCTAAAAAAATTTGATCATAAACAAAGAAGTGAGGATTAGAACATCCCTAATATATCCCAAGCAACGGCTTTCAACATTATAATTACCAAAAGTAGACCGGATAATAGTAATAAAAAACATTGTTCTAGAAATGTTGTACATAGTGGTACAAAATCGCTCAGTCTTGTGTGAAATTTGCGTGGAGAGGTTGCTCAGAAAAAACAAGTATAATAAGTAGTCAATATTTCATTATGTCCACTCTATGAATAGGTTTAATCTCATTGATCCAAGTTGAATTGATAACATCCTCCTTTTTTTGAATAGGTTTAAAATGGCAACACGCCTAAAGCTGCATATTTTAACTGTTGTGTGGCTTATATAGTTGGCGGACAAAAGTCCATCGTCTGGGCATCGAGTAAAGTATGCACGATCAAAATATTGATGATTAATTATAATATCTACAAAAAACTCCGAAATTACAATTTTATGTAAAATTTTAAGTTTATTTGATATCTCACTATTACTAATATTGGTGTTTTTATAGTAAATACTAGGGCATACATCGCTTATACAATTGCGGGCAACAAATGTCCCACCCGTGGTTTTGGTTAAAAGGAGTCTCAAACTGAAACTAACGAACGTCTTGCGGCTATTAAATTAATTACACAAATAATTGGTGAACATACGCTATTTATTTTTGCATGGATAGGTAATAAACGCTGATACTAAAGATACTTCGCAATACTTTGTGACACAATAATTAGAAAGGGGGTCTTCGTGCACCCGAGGGATTAAGGGGGGTCCATACGCCAACGACCACCAAGGTCGTCACAGCCTACTAAATAGTTACTACTGGCACCGGTCGCCTTTTTGGTAAAAATTGTTGATTGTTACGAATGTTTTTCTCAAAAGAGCTGAGATGGAATTGTGGGTGAGATCTTTACCGACATTTTGGTGTGACTTTGAGCCAAAAATTCCCTATAGTTGTGAAGCTATCCTAAAATTAAGAATTAAAACTAGTCTAGCTTCTCAAATTACCCCGGTAAAGATTTCACCTACAATTCCATCTCAGCACGTTTGAGAAAAACAAAACGCATACGTTACAATTAACAATGTTAGTTGTAAGCGACGGGTATTTCCGGCGCGTTGCGTTTGGCAGCGTAAGCAGCCTTAAGAGTCAATTGCCTTAAGTTTGTGTGGTCAAGTTTATTTCGCAAAGACGTATCTACCTCTGGTTGACATATCACTGGGTGGGACGATATTTTAGACGGTATAATATGCGATAGTTACTATGGACAGAATAAACAACCGATTGTTTCACTAGTATCGTATTTTTAAACCCACACTTAAGGTTAGTGCTATGAGTCTTCAGTCCTAAATAAAAAACTTTCCCGTAATTCCCGCGAAACGTGTGCCCCGTATCCCCGTAACTCAGTCGATAGAGCACCGCTACGCGCGCTACGGTAAATCGAAAGTCGTAGATTCAAATCCCATTAGGGAGAATATTTTTGGAAAGTAAGTACCTATATTTTTATTTTCTACACTTTTATCATAGCCATGGGTACAAACTTGTCAATACGTTTAAGATGGGTTTACATCAAATCCCTTCTAATATTATTTATATGCAAAAGTAATTCTGTCTGTCTGTTGCAAAACTGGAGAACCAATTTCGATTAGACAAAGAACATTGACTGGGTGAAACCGGGTCAAGCTGATTCTCGATTTGGATTTGGAAATTACTAGGGTTCCATACTTCAAGAGAAAAGACACAGGACCCTTAATATCTTACTGGGATGTTGTTTACATTTAAAAATAATATAAACCAGGCGTTAGTAAAATGACCTAACTTCACTAGATATTAGTACTGAGATTTCAAAATCTGATATGCTGAAGGAAGACTTCACTATTTACTATATTTTGGTTCCTAAAGACTCACAAATTGGCCATATTTTTGGATTACTATTTCTACAATCGAAGTATGTACTTCTTATTAAATTTTCGTTGAATATTTTTCCTTTTTTTTAGGGCCTAAGCTAAGGTACAAAAGGAACCCTTATAAGATCACTTTCTTGTCCGTCTGTATGTTTTCTTAAGTCATCTTTCGAAGATGATAAAGACCAATAATGATATTTATTTCTGCAATATTAGTATATACTGTGGCAAGGATATTAACGAACGGGGGAGGTCGCTAGCATCCTCACTGATCCTAACTAACCACATAATCCTATAATTACAACCTTTGAACACTATTCAATATAGCAGCATGGAGTGCGCGCCAGAAAAGTCTGCGCGCGGTTAAAATCTGAACTAATAAGTAAGAGACACTAAATTATTGTAGGTGAAACCTTACGGTCATTCTTATTGGTCGCCGCTGTCAACGTTTCCAGTAGTGACAACTGGGATTTCTATGGAAAATCTTTCCGTTTGTCCCCAAATGTAGCATTGCTGTGTTCATTTTACCGTTTGCTGTTTATCTTAGAGACAAATAGTTCGTCCCCATTTGAAGAGCATAAGACGCGCGCGCATTCTTATCTGGCACGCACTCTTGTTCCTTTTTTACAACGTACATCAATACCCTTGCCAGGCTGTAAATGCGTTTGCAAAAGCATCGAAACAAATGTTCATATCTTGTTAAAAAAAACTATCATTGGGTTATTTTGTACAGCAACTTTAAATCCATGCTATTCAGAGCACTGTAGTGCCTGGGACATGTATTGGATGGAGTAGGCTTGTTCAAAACCTATACCACCATCTTAGCTTAGTTGACCGTGTCCAAAAAAGAACTCGCCAAAACGTCTGGAGTCAATAAAGCCCCTATTTTTAAGAGGAAAGGGTACCGGGCGCTCTCTCTAGTCGACTGTTTCCTCCCTGGATAATGACACTAGAGCAAATATTTTTGTTGCATAAAACTTATAACTGCCATGACCATGCCCCTATGTTTTGTTTTTTAAATCTTAATTTCTATGATAATTAGAAAATGAAAAAAACTAAGACATAGGGGCATAGTCATGGCAGTTATAGGTTTTATGCAACAAAAATATTTGCTCTAGTGTCGTTATTTAGGGGGGTAACCGTCGACTACGTTTGTATGGAGAGAGCGCCGGTACCCTTTCACCTTAACCACAGATATTATAGGTGAAATATTGAGATTGTATTTACGCGCACTATATTCATTATGTTTCTTTCATAAATGCATCATTCACACAACATATAAGTACATTCTTGGGACGCTAGTTATTAAAAAAGCTATACGAATAATCACTGATTTAATTGATTTTTTATCTATCTAATCAAATAATGAAGGTGTACTATAAATTCTTACGCTATCAAAACACTAGCCGCCAAAAAATAGAACAAAAAACCGACACCCCTCATAGTTTTGAAAAAAAAAGGAGACTTTGAAACTAACCATTCTCTTCTAGCTCCATGTCTCCCGCAATACTCTCCAGTCTCCAAGGATACATCAATAGCCTATTCAAATTCCAAACAAGAATTTTAAAGAGTTTTTGATTTTTTATTAACAACTACGAAGTTGGTCGATTTTTTGGCGGTCAATATAGTTTCAAAATGGGGCATCTCACTGATAAAGGCTTCGATACTTGGTTACAATTAAAATAGCTTTGAAATCAATTGAAATATTGTTAAAATATTGCATCAATTTCTCAGCCAAGTTGACTTGGCCTACAAAGGGTACATGGACCAGGTTAAGAATGGACAACGCCTGCCATATACTCTGGAATGAAGATGAAGTTCAGTTCATATTATTGACAAAGAATTACCAGAAATAAACGAACACCACCCACACAAAAAAAAGCTTCCGTGTACTTCTATCAAATCTAATTTACAAACTTTTGAAAAAAGATGGCATTGTCATGAAAAAATAGGAGAAATTTAGGACATTGTGACTAATTAGAAGTGATTTTCTCAGTTTAAAATTAATATTGCAATTATGATTTTTTATATGGGCCTTCAGGGATATATCCCAAAATTTAAAAAAAATAAAAATAAATTATGTTTATTTCAGACCAAAATTCCATATGGGAAAAATAGATATGGGAGAGATAGCGAAAAATGCGTGCTCGATATTGACAAAAATTAAAAATGTATCATAAAATTTTTGGAAAAATCATTAAATTAGCCAGGAATATTTGTATTAAAAAAAAAACTTGAGAGGTGTCTAGGGACCCCCGGATGGAACGAAGAAAGACGAAACGAAAATAACTGTCTTGCTTTCTATGAGAGAGAGAGACAGACAGAGAGAGAAACACGCGCACGCCGCACGGCTTACAACTATAGCAAAAAGGGTCGGTACAACTTTTGGTCTTAATTTTTTCCGTATAGCCCCCTTTCGCAACACGCGATAAGGAACTTCGTTCCAATAAAAGAATCCATGTTTTCGTATCAATCGATAGTGTTGGTGATAATCAATTTCTGGAAACGAACATAGTATCACAAATAGCAAATTTTTAGTTTTATGCAATTTATCTTTTCCAACTTTTATGCTATTTTTAACACCCGACGCAAAAACGACGAATTAAAGGTGAATTAATTGGTCATTCTTTGTCAATGTTCTAAATTCATCTTTACTCAAATCAATTTGAATTTCCCGATATAAAGATATAATAACAATACATGTTTAAATAATCTAAAAAGGCAGGGTTACCTACACTAGAAACTGCTACGACTTACCATCTTCAAGATATTCTTAAGTACATCCAGTGATATTAATTACCATAAGGTCAATATGCGTTTTTGTGATCCTTTTGGAACGGACTAAAGTCATGAATGAATGTTATGATTTTTGGGTTCTGTACCCAAAAATACTTAAAATTACAAAGTACTTGTTATTGTAAAGGGCCTCTACGTGTTGGCTTCTGCCCCACGTATGCCTTCCAAAGGTCCGGGACTCCATGGTCCCGTGATATAGGAAATATAACAAACAAATAATAATAATAATAAGACACTCTTTTCATGAAATTTTTTATGACTTTTCCCACAAAGATGTGGCAAAAAGTGCACTCTTACTGAGAAACCCTATATTATGGGGTATAGTTAGGTGCATCCACACTGCAGTTACTATTTGTTGAGCAATATTTCCTGGCAACATTCAACAACATGTTATTGGTTGTTAGGTGTTGCCGTTTTTGTTGACAAACATAAAAAAAAATAACGTGGTGACGGGGGACACGCGTTTGGAACAAAGTCCCTTTACCTTTTTTTTCATATACTAAGTCACTTTCACTGTAGGTATTATATTTTTACCAATATTAAAAAAAGTTGAATAAATTGAGTTTTTTCATATATGTGTGTATGGGAGATATTTGTATATATGTGAGAGATTAGTTTCTCTTACGGTTTTTCGTAACGCGTAACATTTTTTCTCAGCTAGATCCCCTCGCCGACCCGCGATAAGGAACTTCGTTCCAACATGTAAATATTATGTAACTAATACTAGTCATAACGACAATCAACTTTTGATCGATAAAGAAATTAAACTATTTCGCAGTATTCAAATATAACTGACATTTTGTATGGAACACCTAGCGTACTTGTACTGTCACGTAGACATCCTCTATGGTACTTATTTGCTTTATGGTCGTCACAATGGAGCTCTATACTCTGTGGTACACTAGTTTTATCTTGTCTATGATCGTTGGTCGCCGCAGCAGGCGGTGCAGTCGAGGCAGCCCTGCGGCCCCCCGCTTCGGGACCGCTATCTCTTTCCACGACACCCCTATAAATATAGAATGATTTATTTTATACAACCAAACCATAGACAAAAGATACAATATCATAGACGAACACCGCTATTACAACATAGCGTACAGAAATGTATGTAACACCATCCAAATCTAATGTTTTAATTTTGTCTAAAGTGTGATATTTTTACGACTTTTTATTGACATTGTAATTGCTTATAACACTAGGTCTAAGTAAGTTTACTAACAAATGGAATCGTAATTGACACATAAGCTTATTTATCCTGACATACTTAAGGGATCAAGACTAAGTATTGTAAATACGAAAGTAACTCTAGTCTATGACATTGTCACGCCAAAACCGCTGAACCAATTTTGATGTATTTTAGTATAAAGATAAATGGGTCCTTGGAGACGAACATAGGCTCGTTTTTAGGCCAGTGTACAAGACTAACCTGTATTTGTTCCTGTAAGACCCGCATGGTGTCGAGCAACCAATGAACAAATTTTATTGAATTTTGGTATAAAGATAAATGGGACCTTGGAGGGCATAGACTTCTTTTTATCCCAAAATTCTCATGGGACTTCACGTAGATAGCTAGTATTATTCTAAATATTCCCATTGGATTCAGACTTATGCGGCCGAAACCGTGGAGCGCAACCAGTATTATCAATACAAAAGTAACTCAAGTCTGTTACATTTTAACGCTAAAACCGCTGATTCAATTTTGATGTATTTTAGTATAAAGATAAATGGGTCCTTGGAGAAGAACATAGGCTACTTTTTAGGCCCGTGTGCAAGACTCTAACCTGTATTTGTTCCTGTAAGACCCGCATGGTGTCGAGCAACTCCTGCTTGTCGGCTAACAGGCTAGCTGCTTCCTGTTGAGCTGCGTGCACGCATTGTCGCAGTACTGACGCTTCTTCTACTTTACTGTAATATTTCGAGAGATACTCGTGTTAATGGATTAGAATGCCAAATATATAGTTTATGTGACAGATCCAATTAGTGTTTTTAAAAGTTTCGACCCTGGATCCTGCGGGTCTAATAGAATATAGCTATGGTATCCCCTGTTCATGGCTCTGCCCTCTTAGACAAGATTGCTTTCTATTAGCGATATCGCCAATCCACAGACTTTTTTTGTAAAAAAATCGACATAAATCAACGAAAAGTCACGTAGTCTTGCATTAGACAAAAAAATATAGATTAGTTTCATGGTATGCAAATTTTATACAATGCTTCATGTTATTTTCACACAATTAAATTTATCGGTTGGCGATATCGCTAATAGAAAGCAATCTTGTCTAAGGGGGCTGGTCCGCTAAGCGATTAGAGCGAAGGCTGTGATCGTGCGAATGGCTGCGGTATGGGGCAACCGTAGCCAGTCCCCAGTTCGGCACCCTTAGTAGAAACTAGACAATTACCTCGGGATCAACATGGGGCAGGGAGACGGCGGATAGTTCGAACGAGACTGCCCCGGCGTCCAATCTGGATGGTCATCGGAGAGTATTTAGACCGTTTGAATCCAACATGTCGTCAAACACAAGGCGGTATCTTACAAGGATTTTCTCTCCGTTAAAAAGTTTACTTACGCTCGTAACTCCCTATTATCTTCAGCTATCCTCGCTAGGGTGACAAGTCGCTTCTTTAACTCATCGTTCTCTCTCGCGAGCCTCTCTATCGTCGCTCTAGCTTCGTCTAATTCTGGTACCTGAGAATTTATACCATATCACATATATTTGGGCAGTGTATTTTTTTTTAAATTGGCTACTTTTGGATTGATTGGAAAATGGAAAATTCTACAGCCCTAAGCTGAGCATACTATTGGAGTCACGAGTCAGGCAGAAGGTGCTGGCCTTTGATGATCTTCTATCTTACCTGTATCGAAACTGGCGATGCGACTGTAGAAGGGGCGCTAGGAGGCCCAAAGTTGAGCACCCCATTGGAGTCACGAGTCAGGCGGAGTGTGCTGAGCGCTATGTCCAGCGGTTGCGGTGGAGGGGCGCTGATCGAGCGGATAGGACGATCTTCTATTAGGTGAACTTTTACATTTTCTATTAAAACCTAGAAGAGACATTAAGTATTTAATATTTTAATCGTATTATACATAAACCTGGCGTTTACAAACCAATTCTAAGAAAAATTAAAGACATCCAGAATACAATTTTTACTTAGTGTCCTTGTTGTATTTATTTATCTTTTACTCATACTCATACTGAATACAAAATACTGCACTATAAATAAATTGGGGTAAAAGCAGGGGAAGGAGAGAGAGACTGTCCCACTGCAGGGTATCCTCCCTACTTCCTGGCAGTACGTCAAGGGTTCCTTCTCCAAAATGTCAAACTAAAAAATAAATAATGCAGGACATTCCACAAATCTCCATCTAGCTCCAAGCTTAGTAACAAAACTTGTGTTATGGGTGCTAAACAACGGATATTCCACTTATCTTCTACTTTTCTTTTGTAAATAAAGACTTTTAAACACATAGAAACAACCACACCACAGACAAATATCTAAGCATAAATACTTGTCTAGGCGGGTAATAGTTTTTCTTCAATATCAAATTACGTATTTTTCTTTATAAATATCTAACTTACTTCAGCAGGCATGGGTGGAGCAATGACTTCGTCTTCGAACAGCTCAGCGAGCGCCAACGCAGTAGTCATGTTCAGGGCGACGCTTAAGTCGCGTATACGAGCCTCTAAGAGCTCATCGAACGGTGCTAGACCGAATGGAACACCCTGTGAACATTAACTAAGTATTACACGATGCTCAAGGGTCATCACCTCGTGGAAACATCAATAAAAATAATAACAAAACAGTTTGTAAAACTGTTTATAATTAGTTGTGGCCCGCGGTTTCGTACGCTATAATATGAGCTATGTATAAAAATCTTACCTTCTCATCAACCTGTCTCGCCAGTTCCGTCCTGACAAGCCTAGCGGCTACATTCGGCGTCTCCCGTGTCTTGAGCTCATCATCCTCTGTCGCGGGTTCAGTCCACGCGCGCGCACGCATCGCAAACTTGTTCTGCGTATGTGTTACTTGTTTTTAAGAGTCAAGAAGGGGAGGTGAACAAAGGTTTTTTTTGGAAGATTGTCTTGTCTATGTTTTTTTTCGTTTAATGAAGGCAAATGGGTCGCAGTCTAAACATTCTTTCTAGACGAAAATTTTAAACGTAACCAGAAGCAATAGGCATCGATCGGAATAATCTGAATTAATTTATAAGTTCATAATGATTTTTTGGATACTACAGTTAAACGGCACTAAGTGAAAAACCATTATAAAGTTTAACCTTTGCTTAGAGTTTAATTTTAAACTAATTATTATTGGAACGAAGTTTCTTATCGCGCGTTACGAAAGGGGGCTAGATGGAAAAAATTAAGACCAAAAGTTGTAACGACACTTTTTGCTATACTTGTAAACCGTGCGGCGTGCGCGTGTTTCTCTGTCTGTCTCTCTCTCTCATAGAAAGCAAGCCAGTTTACTAAAATTGAGCCTACTGATTAAGTTTATATTACGTTATATTTGTTTATAATAAAAAAAATCCTTTACTAATTCATCGAAAGGAACTTCGTTCCATCCGGGTGTCCCTTGACACCTCTCAAGTTTTTTTTTTACTAACTATAGGTCAACGTTTGACCACAATCACACCTAAAGGTAAGTGACGATGCGGTCTAAAATGTGGCACGCCTTCCTAGAAGATACCTGTTCACTCTTAACTTTTAAATCCCCAAATAAAACACTTGCGACTAAATAATACAATATAAATTCCAAGACAGGACAACTCCAGAAAAAACCTCTGCTATAATGAAATGTAAACAAATATAATATAAAAGAACCACGTTTGTCCTATCGACTATGTACAGTTCACGTCCATACAATTGACGTCACAGTGTGTCTATGTCATGAGATGGATGATGTATGGGGGCATGCCATGCAACAATGGGACTAAGCGAGCTAACTAATTAGGCTTGTTTTTTTTTTTTAAGATTAGGTACCTTTCCAGAAGCGATTTCATTTGAAGGCTTCGGATCGGCAAGTTAAGTAGTAAAATTTAGCGTTACGAAAGTGGATTTAGATTTTTTTAACCAACTTCAAAAAAAAGGAGGAGGTTCTCAATTCGGTTGTATGTATTTTTTTTGGTTGAATTACACATACTCTTTGTTTATACTTATTGGCATAGATGTTGGATTAGCTACATTGTTAAGTAATTAAACTTTTTTTTTAAGATTAGGTACTCGATTAGGAAACTCCCAGTAGGAAATGATGAGTAGTATTTAACAGCGCTACGAAAGAGGTTTTAGCTAATGTAACCTCTTTGTTCTAGCAAAGATGTTGGATTTGACATGCTCGCACGTTTTATCAGTTTAAGCTAAATTGTCCCATTGCAAGGCACATCTCTCTCTCCTTCACATCTTTTCAAGGATCTCCTTTCTGGGATAAACTCAAAGGTGTCCAGATCTACACGCCATCGTTTCCAAGGTCTGCCTCGTCCGTCTTCCAGCACGCATTGCGTGACGATCTTAGGCCAACGGTGAGTGTGAAGTTTATTTTACAAGTGAATTTACTAGAATATAAATTACTGTTTTGTAAAAATAAGTGATTAAAATGTATTTTTCATTTAATGTGATTTCAATCGGTAATTTTTCGTCTTTATATTTATCTTCTATTCTATTTTTTGCTGGGTTTTCTTAACAATTCCGCTGAGAGCATAGGTGCATAATACAAAAGTTATCCCGTTTGTGTACAATATAATTTTATTTACATAGTACCTTATAATATGCAAATAATATTAAAAAAAGCTTTGAAAAACAATTAGCGTGCTAAAATTAAGCTTGTTTTATTGGTTGATTGTCAGTATGCGTATATTGTGAATGAAGCGATATGTTAGCGTAAGCGTACACAGAGGAGTAGCAAAGCAGTTGTAAAAATATTTCATGTCACACTTGTGTCCACATCAACAAATATTAACATTCTTTTAGCCCGCAAAATGCGTGCACGCTTCGACCGTGCAAGTGTGGACTTATACGCATATTACGTACGGAAATAAATCTAATAAGGGACCGATTTCGTATTTATTAGCTTTTACTAGCTGTTGCCCGCGACTTCGTCCGCGTAGAAGTCGAAAATGGTTCTTATAGGATTAGAACAAGGAATCACGTTATCCCATACAAACTTTGCCCCCCTTTTTCATCCCCTTAGGGGTAGAATTTCGGAAAATCCTTTCTTATCGGATGCCTACGTCGTACAAAAAACACACCGTCCAAGTTTCAGGTCTCCACGATCAGCGGTTTAGGCTGTGCGTTGATCCGTCAGTCAGTCAGTCAGTAATTCAGGACAAAGCATTTTATATGTATAGACAATTGATAACAATGGCTATCAAAAATCAAGTCTAAACCCGAAGCGGTACACAGCTAATCATTAGCAACATTTTACTTCAGCGAAAAAGTGACAAAGCTTTAATTAAATATGCTCCGCCGAGTCACAATTCTGAGTACTGTGATACATAGCATTTTTCTTTACTCTTTTATAGCCTGAGTAAAAGAAAATGAATTGATTCTCGGACTGATATATTATGACAGCTCAAAGCAATGAACGGATGGGGCTACAATTGCTTTAACGTAGGTAAGCTACTTAAGGAATGATTTAAGACAGTTGAAAAAGACAAACGTCGCGAGTAAATTCTAGTAAGATATATAAATTCCAAAGTTCAAAGACCGATGCGATTTTTTGAAACTCTATCAAAAACGATTTTTTATGCTCTTATTAACATTACATACCAACGAATTTAGGTTGGCAAATTTAAAATACCGTCCTCAGCCACAATGCTTATAGATTTTTACAAAATCCGGCCCTTTTATGTACAAGTGATGTGACAGAAATATCTTTAGACATTCATTCATTCAAACACACAGACCCCCTTGGCTACGACACAATCTCTACATCTAATCGGCACTCAACATGATACCACTACTTGGTGTAACATAATACGATCAGTAAGGACGACCGTAAAAAATACCTTGATTAATTTCTTTCGTCACGATAGCCGAGCGGGCGGGAAATGCCATAGAGAAAAAAACACATAGACACATAATATATGTAGTTAGAAAAAATGGATGCATATTTTTTGAGCGACTTCGAAAGAGATTCTGTTTTCCTCTGAGTATTTCTCGAAAACAAATAAATCATTTTTTTATTGGAAAGCTCGTATTAAGTGTTAGGTTTGATGTTCGTAATTTCCTTTATCCCGTTGGTAATTTTCAAAAATTTGAATACATTCCAAAATAATTTATTCTGTGGTAATTGAAGCTACGCCTCTCGTTTCTCCGTAGCAGTGCTTTTTACAGTCTACTGGGATAACTTACATTACTTTATTTCAACGGAGGGAATTTTTTGGAAAATAATTTAATTCTAACGAATTAGCCTTATTTTTCTTTGTAATTTAGCTTAACGCGTCTCAAATAGCAAAACAGAAACATTTTCGAAGTCGCTTTTAATTATCAAAGTTATTTAGTAAAGAATCTGTTACAGCAATTTGAACCTTACGGGGTACAAATATACGATGGATTATGGCGTGAACGGGTGGTCATGCACTGAGTTACGATGACTATGGGGGAAATCTGAAGGGGCTTTTATTCAATCGTAAAGGTAGAAAGGAACACGAAGACATAGTTGAATTATATACTCGCGGCAAACTGGGTTATAAATCACTGGAGCATCAGTTTTGATGAGAGGAGTGTGGACGTAAGCTTGTTATCGATAAAAAGAAATTAGTCATCGATTTTCATCATTTAGACATCATTTAACTCTACAGTGTGTAACAAAAACGCTGTAATCCCTAATAGGTACTTGAGGTACTCCGGGTCTAACACAAAACATTTTTTTTAAAGTTTGTGTTAATGGTCTATTCCACTTTAATATCACCTAGGTTCTTACAGGCGACACTTTAGTGTCCTTTGATAACCTGAGAAAATAAGCTCCTAAATCCTTAATTATTAAGCAATGTCCTGGAGGTGTTGACCTAAGAGGTCTACCGGGTTTTTCTCACACATTGAATATTAATAGAATTTATCGACTGCAGTAAAGCACATCCGTGCGTTAACACAAAAGGCCCGTACCTTGCTGCTAAGTGGGAGAGAAATAGCGATATCGCTGTTCCGTTCGTATGATTTATGACCCAGTTCACAGCAAGTGTATAACTCAACTTTAGTATATAAATTCTAAGCCAGTTCAATATGAAATAACTCCTCGAAATGTAGGATTTTAATAGTATATCTTTAAAGTATTCTTTCTACATTTACTTTGAATAAATGTTACAAATAATGTATCAGTTTTGGATTATGTAAGTATTTGATACCTACAGATTTTTTAAATAATAATTAGTAGTGAATGTATGGAATAAGACTGATGATATTTTTAATGCAAAATCAGTATTATATAGGTTAGTATTCAATGTTATGTTAACCTGCCAAGGTATGTAAGATATGTAGGTGTATTATGATAGGATTCCAAATCAATTTATGAATTATTTTATAATGAAATGATAGAAAACAATCACAATGGATAGAAGGTAATCAGTTCAGATTGCCTCAGAATAATTATGTAACTCTAAAATCGTTATTCTGACTTTTTTGTAACTACAAAATCTTTGTTAATTCTGACTCATTGGAACTATAAAATCCGTGTTAACTTGACTTTCTGTAACTACCTAAATATCTTTGTGAATATTGACTTTTGTAACTACAAAATCTCTGCGAATGTCTTTTGTAGTTATAAAATGTCAAAAATTTTATAACTACAAAATTCTTGTTAATGTTCACATTTTGTAATGACCAAATTATTGTTAATGTTAACATTTTGTAATTACAAAATCATTGTCAATTTTGACTTTTTGTAATTATAAATTATTTGTCATTTTGACTTTCCGTAACTACAAATCCTTGTCAATGTTGACTATTTTATAAAAAAATAAGTTACTTTATTCTTTGGTACTTAATTGTAATATCTGTATCGAGTTTAAAATTATAGTAAAATGATCCCTATTCACTGAACAATAGAGTCGTAAGAATACAGAAACTTGTTTGAACCCTGGAGGAATTTGAACCTACTGTCCAATGCGTATTGCAGATGTGTACTTGTCGCATAAAGTTGTAAATTCGAATCCCGTGTAGTGAAAGAGATTGTAACATTTTGACACAGTAAACGTCAGCCAATTTTTTAAGTTGCGCGACCATTTTCAAACTTTTGATAATGTATAGAGGACATTAATACAAACAATAAATGTCATGTTATAAAATCTAGTAAAGTGTGCAATTAAAAAAATATCCGAATTTATTACAACAGTCATTGAGATGTAGATTGATGGTAATGTAAGTAAAAGGTAAAAAAAACGTGTGGCACTCGGGGACTGCCGCGGTAAAGCTATTGCAACGTATGAGCTTCGTAAAGTCGTACCAAATACAAACATACGTTAAGCGAACGCTCGGTCGAGCTACATGGTACGCGGAGTGGGGGGTGTTAGGTTTTATTTTCGTTATGGAATTTCTTGATTCGGTCGCCGCGCTCAAAGCCCGCGATAAAAGCTATACAATAGCTTAAAAGGAAACCTCATAAGATCACTTTCTTGTCCGTCCGTCTGTCCGTGTGTCACCGCCGATTTTCTCAGGAACGGGTGGACCTAGTTTAACATCAAATAACAGGCAAATCTGACACCTTACGAGATTTTGTAACATGGCAATAGTTGTTTGTATTTACGACCGCTTTCCATTCAGAATGATTAGCAAGATAGTCGCTCAAAAAAACTTTGATGCGGATTTGCCAGGCTCCATACCTAAATGTTACTACTCTTTTTTTAAACATGTTTCTGTCTATTCAAAAAAACCTTAGTATGTGTTTAAAATACTAAAATATATTACCTGGAATTCATCCCAAGGAATAGCTGTGCACTCGTCGTTTTTAAGGTCGTCGGCGACTACACGCAAGCAGGATTTACCGTTCGCACTCTGATGTACTAAATGTATGTTGTTTAGACGCCATGTTGATGTTGAAATCTAAAAATGAACAATATTGCTTTGTAAAAAGTATAGTGAGACTTTTGGTCCATATCACAGGGCTATTAAGCCTCAGACCCTTGGAATGCATGCGTAGAGCCGAAGTTAACACGTAGAGGCCCTTTACAATAACAACGTTTAATAGCAAAGTTTGATGTGAGTAAAAGAAAAAAAAATAGAAGTCGTGCGATTCTCAGACCTAACGAATATACACAAAAAATGTAATACAAATCGGTTCAGTCGTTTAGGTGGAGTTTGGCAACTAATGCGGCAAATAAACCGCAACACGAGAATTTTCAAGTGGCACTGGAAAGTGCATTTGCGAAATAACGCAAATATTAGTTGCATTCCAGAGCTGGATTCTAATCCATCATTCTAATCCGTCAAAAGTGATCTATCGCTGGAATGAAGCCTTCGTGAGCAAGGTACAAAGTAGTGAATAGCTACCATATCTCGTCTCCTACAAGAGCTGGTAACTGAATGATCGCTCGGTGACGATGAACGTTCAACAACCTCTGCTGCCACCTCTACGCCACTTGATGTCCGTCCGTATTCGAACTCTCTGTAACATACGTATCAAATAGAATCTGTAGCCTGAGTTTGTCTTTCCTGACGTGTACGTGAACAATTTGGGGGTCTTCAAGTCACGAACAGGTATCTTCTAGACGTGCGTGATACATCTTAGATTGGATTGTTACTTACTATCAGGTGAGATAGCGGTCAAACGGTGACTAACAAAAGGCTTCAGAGATTTGAACATCGTCGCAAGATGGCAAGTTTGACAGTCTTTTATCGAATAGGTTTCGGGAAGTATACAACAGAACTACGCAACCTAATTTATCTCCATTCTTTCGTCATCTATACATATAAAATTCTTTGTCCTGAATCACTGACTGACTGACTGACGGATTAACGCACAGCCTAAACCGCTGATCGTAGAGACCTGAAACTTAGAGGGTGTGTTCTTTGTATGACGTAGGCATCCGATAAGAAAGGATTTTCCGGAATTCTACCCCTAAGAGGGTGAAAAAGGGGGGCAAAGTTTGTATGGGACAAGGTGATTCCTTGGTTCATTTTCGACTTCTACGCGGACGAAGTCGCGGGCAAAAGCTAGTATAAATAAATAAATATTGCAGGACATTCCACATATCGCCATCAAGCCCCAAGGTTAGTAGATTTGTGTTATGGGTGCTAGACAACGGATATAATACATAGAAACAATCAGGCCACAGACAAATATCTAAGTATAACTATTTGTCTGAGGACGAAATCGAACCCGCAACCCTGTGTTTGGCAGTCTCGCATGGTGACCATTGTGCCATCTGGGTCTTCATATAACCAGGCAAACTGAAATGCGACACCGATTTATGGTGGGAATCCCAGACACCCGCACTAAGCGTTTTGCTTCGTCATTCCTTATTCATACAAGGGAATGATATCAGTCGTCTCTTTCCTGACGTGTACAATTTTAGGGTTTTCATGTCGCGAATGAACAGGTTCTAGACGTGCGTGAGTTAAGTGTGACCCACCTACCCGATTCACCCTAGTAAAACAGAATTAATGGATTTTGCGACATAGTGTTAAGTCATCATTATTCTTTTGTTTAATTAAGTTGATATTACTTTTGTCATTCACGCTGTTCATTAAATAAACATAGACTTGCGTCAGCTCTTTAACTCGTGCTACATCTTAGACCGCATCGTTACTTACATCTGTGATAGTGGTCAAACGCTGAGCTGTTACTTTAAAGGTACTAGGTTATAACAAACCTGAAGGCCAAGTCATGTGGGTCAGGTGACTCGGCACAGAGTCCTACGACGACGTATCGTTCACTGTCGGAGCTAGCGGTCGATGCGGCGTCGCTGCGGCCGTCGTCGCGGGTCAACGCGCTGTCTATGGATGTCACTAGCGAGTTGAAACCTCGACGCATTGATGAGAAACCTGAACGATACAAAATTACTGTAGAATTGTAATAACGATCGCATTCAAAGTTTTTGGAACTTCGTTCCTTATCGCGCGTTGCGAAAGGGCTAGACGGAAAAAAATAAGACCAAAAGTTGTAACGACACTTTTTGATATTATTACAATTCCTTCACTAAATAATCGAATAAACTTCGTTCCATCCGGGTGTCCCTTGAGACCTCTCAAGTTTTTTTTAAATCGTAATAACAATCAACGTCAGTTTTTTAACCGTAATAACGATAAAAGTCAAAGTTTTTTAAATCACTTGGAATCACTTGCAGGAAATAGTCTTAAAAGCGGCCAAGTGCAAGTTGGACTCGCGCACGAAGAATTCCTTACCATTATATTTTGCTTTTAGTATTTGTTGTTATAGCGGCAACGGAAATACATCATCTGTGAAAATTTCAACTATCCAGCTATCACGGTTCATGAGCTACAGCCCGGTGACAGACAGACAGTGGAGTCTTAGTAAATGGGACCCGTTTTTACTCTTTGGGTATGGAACCTTAAACTAAGTTAGAATGTGTTCGGAACACGCCCACCAATGAGAAAAGGACACAAGAAACTCAAAGAGTTGATTTTTTTGTGATTATGCACACAAAGGTCAAGATTAAAATTTAGAAGATGTATTTAAGCCTGCATACTACTCCAGAACAGGCTAAAACTCTCAAGCAATATCCCGCATATCAATAAAAGTATATATGAAATGATAGTTTAGAAACCAATAATTAGTAAAGACGAGGATATTTGCTAACAACTGTATTATGTGAAAACACGATTCCTACAAATTTCCTCGATAGAAAAAAATCACAAACTTTCCTCTTTTTACATGTTTTTCTTACTAATAAACCGCATAACTTCAATAATATTTTACCTACGCTTCGAAAATTCGTATAAAAACTCGACTTAGTTCATTGCAGATATACTCTATTATTTGGATTTTAAAATTAAGTCATATTTTTTCTTAAATTCTTAAAATATTTCGAGTGGGGCGACGAGGCTCGTGTTTGCCGTGTAGTTTCAGTCGCGCTACGGCATTCGAGTGAGATACCCGCGTCGCTTGTCAACTCCAATCTGTTCAAAGTTATGACTGCTGTGTTTTTAATATTTGGAACAATAGAAACACGAAAAAGAGGAGCAAAAATTGCAGAAAAGAAAATGGTAAAACTTGCAGAGAATATTAAAGTAAGTACTTACCTAAGTAGTTAAAATGTTTTATCGGTACTAGACGATTTAGTTTGCAAAATTACCCTATGAGTAAAGTGGTCCTAGTTTCGCCCCAAATTCTTTGGTACGGCTTATTATTTACTATTTAACTTAAAACTTAAATTCTATTTATTACTTATATTCTATCATAACTTTGTAAAAATATTTTGTAAACAAACAATTGTCACTTGTCGACTTTGTCGACTTGACAGTGACAATTAACTTACAGCTAGTAGGGTATAAATGGAGTAAGAAAGTACTAACTTATCTAAAAAAAGTACCTAATAAATAAATTAAAAAATGTGTTTAGCTAGCCCAACCTACCTAGGTTGACTAATAGGTAGGGTAGGGTAAGTAGGTAGGGTAACACCCAGCAGTCAGCCTCTTTACCTACTTATACTATACCTACATACATATTTCATTTACAGAAATAATAAAATATCAGTGGATACTGACTACAATAAAGAAAATGTGCCTAATGTGCACCCAAGCCAGTAAGTATCAGCTATCTATGAGTATGTAGATTAAATAATACCTAAATCTTTTCACAAACAGATGGAGTTATATTGCTACAATTGATTTTTATAGATACATACCTACCTAACATCTTTAAATATTAGGGTAGATATGTCAGTAAATTGCCACTTACACAGTAATATAATAGTAGCAGGAATAAATGAAAGGTGAAAGCCTATTTTGTTACAGAATGTAAATACCAATGGAATAAATGCATGCCAGTGGTTCTAAAAATGCAAACTAACATGAGTGTACGACGTCACAAACTGCAGAATTGTGAGTTTATCTATGCAAAAGTATTAAAATATTATATTTTCATTATTTTTTTCACTGAGTCGTACTTATATATTGTATTTTTCAGACTGCACGACTCTGATAGAATTTGTTGTTGGAGAAAAGAGAATTAACTTTTCTCTGTGCCGTGGATATGAGTCAAGATGGAACGCTGCAGTGGTTGCAATTAACACAAAACGCCCTCTTTCAGTTTTACACAGATCAATTTTGGGAAAAAGTCCAAGAGCAGCAGTGAAAATACTTGAAGAGAAACAACGAATGCGTGTTTTTAAGATCATAAGAAAAGGAAGAAAGGTATTTTTAAATAGGCAAGAAAGATCAGCCGATAAAAAATACGGCGAAATTTGACAAAAACCAGATATGACAGCTTCAGAGTAACAGAGTAACAGATGTGAAGAAGATTTTTTACAGTATTCGGACAATGAAAAAAAAACAAATAGAAAACAAGACAATTTTGCAAAAAGATTCAAGCGAATGGTTAGAACATAGACGAAAACTTCTTACTGCATCTAATTTTGGGAAAGTGGTCAATAGGCGACCAACTACAAGCGTAAAGAATTTGGTAAACAATCTTATTTATCCAAAAGATTTGAGACTTGTTTCGTCTTTAAAACATGGAATTGAGAATGAGACCACTGCTCTGCAGCAGTTGGAAACGCGGTTGAATATAAAGATCGAGCCCTGAGGTCTTTTTATTGACAAAAATTTCCAATTTTTAGGCGCAACACCCGATGGCGTTGTGGGTGAAGACACTATTGTTAAAATAAAATGTCCAATAACTGCATTCAAAACGTCTATAGATGACGCCATTGACAGAAAAAAGTAAATTTTTGTAAAAAAATCAAAGAACGGTCTTAATTTAAAAAAAAACTTTCCTGGTTTATTCAAATGCAAGGACAACTTCATATTACTGGCAGGCGTAAATGCATTTTCGGGGTGTGGTCTGGACGTGATAAAATGATAAAAACCGAAATAATTGATAGAGACGACAATTTCTGGAAAACATACATGGAGAAGAAATTGAAAGATTTTTATATGATACACATGCTGCCTGAGCTCTGCGATCCCAGACATATCAGAAACATGCCAATTAGAGATCTCCTCCCTCCCTACCCTCTCCTCTTCCTCTCGTCCTCTCCCTCTAAACTCCAACTAGACTTGGTTAGTTTCAGAAATTAGCTCTCATAAAAATCATACAAAGCAACTTCACCTTTTTTTAATATAAGTATTTTTTGAATACGCTATAATTTTTATGGCATTTAAATAAATTTTATTTAATAAAATGATTGTTTATCATTTTTAGTTCCGTGCATTCTTTTAGGGATTTTCTTCTCTATACACGATAATGATATTATATTACATACATATAAATATTTACTTAACACTAGATGTTTTTTTTAGTATATTTCACTAGATGTTCAATAACTGCGGGTTTACCCTATCTTATTGTGAACTCGTGACTTTTGCCGCGTAATGAACAATTTGAACAAATGACGGAGTAAGATAGCCGCGAGTGCGCGACGCGGCGACTGCACGGCCGAGCCGTGAGGCGGGGGGAAAATTTGGATTCGAGCTAGAGTAGTAAAGGCTCTTAATTTGAGATCCGCGTTTTACCTGCGCGTGAGTCTCATTGCAGTCTGTTTAGTAGTTTTTGCTTGAAGAGGTAACAAACAAACACACAAAGTTTCACATTTATAATATTAGTAGATGTATGTTACCTGAAAAACTACCCATTCCTGGACTAGGTGGATATTCTAATGAAGCTGTGAAGTCAATAGGCGGCGGTACGGGTAGTGGGGGGATCGAAGGGAGGGAGGAAGGAGCTTCCGCTGAAGTGGCTAGGACTCCGCTGTCTCTGTCGCGGTCTAGGAGAGATGGCGCCATTGTTGCGTCCGAACCTTCAAATAAAACATATCATCGTTAGAGTTTTGGCGGGAACGAGTTAACAACATGTCGTTGCGCAGTTTAATTTTCATGAAACTTAGTGTAACCCGAGTTGAAATGTATAATTCTGGTGGAATGTTATTCAATTTAGTTCTGTGAAAATGCACAAGTGTAGTGAAGTAAAAATCAGTGTCAAACATGAAGTTTTCTCGTTGCCTCCAAATCTCGGCCCGATTTATGAAAAATCGGGTCATAATTTGATGCAAAATATAACTAAACAATGGCTAAATGCACAAGCCGTGCGAAGCCATAATTAAGAGAAAAAAATATATGTCATTGTTATGTAGGACGATGGGTGAGGCTTAAACTAATGCTTTTAGGGTTGTGCTTATCCCCCCGCTTACACTGCTGCGCGTCCTCGCACTGCATAGCTGTAGGTGTAGCTTGTAGTTTGAGCCTTCCTTGGAGATCCTTCTGATTTCCGAGGAAGCAAAATGGTCTTAGGGGAGAGTGCTACAGTCATGACGATCCCTAAGGCAAGTCTGAGAGGTTATCCTTCACGTGGTGCCACCTGTTTTTGGTCTGATTCCCTCAGAAACAGACGTAACCAAAACCTCCTGACGCTAAGTCCACCGAACATAAGTGGCTGTGCTCGGTGGCACAACTCACACTAGAATATGTGAGGGTTGGGTATAGGAGGGGTAAATGGGGGGACTTAAAAGGGGGGTTTGGGGGAGGGGAGGCCACCCGCGCAAAACCTGGTCGTCCACAGGGCATATGTGACTGTGCTCTGAGGCGTGACTCACACTAAAATACGTGAGGGTCAGATCAGGATGGGAGGGAAGGGGCGCGGTGGGGGGGGGGAGGTCACCCGCGTGTTTGTGCCGTGCGTGGAGACCCGTAAGGGGGGATGAAGGAGTCCTGGAGTGCTGAGACTGCAGTGGTGCGTCAACACGCCTCTTTGGCCTGGATTTCTTTCGAAACGGGAGGTCCTCACCTAGCCAGTGAGGATCAATCGGCTGTGTTACCCGTAAGAGGGTAACTTTGGCTAGGGTTTCAATTAAGTACGGCGGGCAGGAGGTGGGGCGCGGGTGTCGTAGTTCTTGCAGACTGCGACATCCCTCGTGCCACTGCACTCGCCTTGTTGTCTTTCTTGGACCCTATATCTTCTGTGGTAGCCCTGACGACTGTTGATGCGCTTGGCGTCCAGCGTCCCCTATTGCGGGCTCCATGGTGGGTGGTGGCGCCACGGAAGATGAAAATTAAAATGTTGTCAAGTATGGAATCTAATAATTGCAACCAACCCTCTACTAGTGGCCTTGGACCCTCCGTTTCGGGGGAGAAATCCGAGGCATTTAATGTCGACGCCCTAAAGGACGTCATATCATCAGCGGAACGCGCTGCCCGCCGCGACACTGACTCCTGGAGCCAGGTCGTGAGAAAAGGCAAATCGTCCGCTAAAAAGGCCCGTGACAAAGCTCGCATCAAAGAGCACCATGCAACCACCGGCCGCTCACAGAAGTGGCGCAACAGGGGCAAGGGACACGGAAGGAAGCCCCCCGTCACTGGAGAGCCTAGTGCTCAAAGCGACAGCAACCGTCGTGTGCCGTCTGAAGGCGTAAGCCAGAAGTCGACCACGTCTGGAGGACACACAGTCCAAAGCAGCCGCAGCCGTGACGCGGGAGCAGCCGCCGCCCGGAAACCCGCGCCCACTCACAACTCTCGGAAGGAGTCCGCTGAGAAACCGTCTGCACAGACTGGACCTATCTCGCACTCCTCACCGAAAAAAGCAGAGACGCGGAAAGCATCAAGATGCAATCAGCCCACCTCTAACACCAGGTCCTTCGGAAAAGGGGAACAACAGAGCCGCTCCTCGAAGAGAAGCCGCCCTGATGAAACCATCTCTCCGAAGACGGAATCGAAGAGAGCGAAGGCTAACACCAGCCTCGCCAAGCGCCCATCGTACGCTGAGATTGCTGCCGATGACCTGCGTGTCGCAGTCATGACGGATCCCCCTCACGACCTCACCGAGGTGGAGACGGAGGGCATTCAGCGAGTCATTCGCGCCGGTGTAGAATCGGCCATAACACGCAAGGTGTCGGAAGGCTACGAAGGTGTCATCCCACGCTTCAAGGGTAAACCCCATTATAATGATGGAACCCTGAAGATGTGGTGTGCCGGACAGGCAGACGTCGACTGGCTCCGCACCATCATCGAACCCGTCAGCTCACCGATCCCAGGTACCCGACTTGTCGTCAGGAAACTGTCGGAGATACCGAAAAGGATAAAGGCAGGCCTGTACGTGCCCGAGAAGATACCGATCGGCAAGATCAGGACGCTCCTCGTGCACCAAAACCCCGAGTTCGACATCAGTCAGTGGCAGGTCTACTCAGACAGAGAATGTGACGATGGAGTCTTCCTCATACTCGGTATTCCAGAGTCCGACAAGGAGAGGCTAAATACCCAGGATAGACGCCTCTACTACGCGCTGGGATCCATCTACCTGAAATGGATCGGAACAGAGGACGCCGGAACCGCCCAACCTCAGGAAGACGCCCAGGGCACCCAGAGGAACACGGCAGGACCATCCGGCTCAACACCGTTCGCAGAGAGCAAGCCGCCCACCCCTAACAAGGGGAAAGGGAAAGGAAAAAGTACCACCTCCAAACAGCCACCCATCGAGAAGGGTGAGAGCACCGCCGCAAGGCTGGATACCTCTCTGTCTGGAGGCGAGTTGCTGAGCTGCGACGAACTCACTAAGGAGGAGATGGAGATCATCAGCGATGACCCCCACAGCCCCAGCCCATCTTCCCCCTAACACCAATCGCACTATCAACATAGTGCAAAATAACCTCCAGCACAAAAAACTCGCAACGGCTACCCTACGCAGACATCTGGAGGTTAACACGACGACCATAGCCGTTATCCAGGAGCCGTGGATACGGAACAGCAGGATCTGTGGTCTATCTAACATCGGGGGTAAGCTACTCCTTGATACTTCGGTGAGCGAGCCTCGTACTTGTATTTATATACCTAAAAACGTACCCGCTACACTACTAAATGAATTCTGTTCCAGAGACCTAACGACAGTTAGGCTAAAGAACACTAACGCTATTCACAGCACAACCACCCTGAACAACGACGTCATACTTGCATCCGCCTACCTGCATGGCGACGATGCAATACCCACTGACGAGCTGGTCAGGCTAATACGGCACTGCGAAGATGGAAACCTGGAGGTCATCATCTGCGCAGACTCCAACGCGCACCACCAGATCTGGGGCAGCGCTGACAACAATTCCAGGGGTGAGTTATTTGTAAACTTTCTTCTGTCCACTAAACTTAATATAATAAACGTAGGCTCGGAGCCAACTTTTGTAACCTCTAGAGCCCAAACACTTATTGACATCACCTTAGCCTCTGACTCAGTAGCCAATCACATTATAAACTGGAGACTGTCAGAAGAACCATCATGTTCCGACCATCGAAGAATCGTTTTCGACCTTGGTTGGACAATTACACCGGCGATTGCGAAACGCAATCCACGGCGTACGGATCGCAACAAATACAGAGTCCTAGTCGGCCAACAGCTAGGAAAGGTTTGTTCTTCATCAAGGTACATCAGTACAGCTGAGCTAGAGCAACACGTTTCAGTCGTTACTAATGCTTTATATAACAGCTACGAACAAGCCTGTCCAATAACCGCATCAGAAAACCGACCCCGCTTGGGGCAACAATGGTGGACTAAAGACCTTGACTACCTACGACGTAAGGTAAGGAAACTCTTTAACCGAGCCAAAAACACTAGAACCGAAACTGACTGGGAAGCCTATAAGCAAGCCCAGGCAAATTTCAAAAAACGCATTCGCCTGAGAAAAAAAGAAGCATGGCAGCGTTTTTGCTCGAACATCGAATCCAATAGTCAAGCACTTAGGGTTAAACGCCTCTTGGCACAAGACACGGAAAAGACTATAGGATCTCTAAAAACAGCAGAAAACTCATACACGAAAAACGACACCGAGACGTGTAATGTTCTGCTTAAAACTCACTTCCCAGGATGTCAACTACAGACAGACAAAACCTGGGAGGATGATAACGTCACCATAGTAACTGAGCCCGACTGGCTAACCGCAGAGTCCACAGTGACCGGAAACAAGGTAAGGTGGGCCATAGAAAGCTTCCAGCCATACAAATCACCGGGACTGGATGGAATCTTCCCCGGACTGATGCAATGGTGTATGGAAGAGTTAATCACACACCTGACAAAGATTTTCGCAGGATGTATAGCATATAGGTATGTACCGAAGCCCTGGAGAGAGGTGAAAGTACTGTTCATACCAAAACCAGGTAAGAGCGACTACACTCACCCCAAGTCATTTCGACCAATCAGCCTCACCTCCTTTCTATTAAAGACCTTGGAGAGGTTATGTGAAAGGGAGATAAGAGATAAGTCACTCCGAAGCAAACCATTGCACAAGAAGCAGCATGCATACTGCTCCGGCAAATCAACTGAATCAGCACTGCACGAAGTCGTGTCGTACATAGAAGATTCGCTAACCAGTAAGTCCTCGACCCTAGGTGTCTTCATTGACATCGAAGGAGCCTTCGACAAAACAACATTTGTAAGTATAGAACGAGCCCTCGAAAAACACAAGGTACACCCAACACTCACGAGTTGGATAGTGAACATGTTACGATTCAGGGCCATACAGATCACGGTAAATACAACATCTAGGGGTATCGCAGCCAAGGGATGTCCGCAGGGAGGGGTTCTTTCCCCCCTTCTGTGGAACCTCGTGGTGAACGAGCTCATAGATGAACTCAACAGGGAGAGGTATTTCACTGTAGGATATGCAGACGACCTCACCATCCTGGTTAGTGGTAAGTTCCTAAATACAATAACCAACTTAATGGACAATGCTATGAGGATTGTCGAAAAATGGTGCAACAACCACAACCTGACGGTAAACCCGGAAAAAACAGAGATGGTACTGTTCACAAATAAACGCCGAATAGACAATCTAAGACTTCCGGAACTATTCGGAACCCAACTATCCCTAGCTAATGAAGTCAAATATCTGGGTGTCTTTTTAGACAATAAACTGCTATGGAACAAACATCTAGAATACAAAACAGGTAAGGCCATAATAGCATTCTGGCAATGCAAAAGGATGTTGGGGAAGAAATGGGGCCTCTCCCCCAAAATAGTACATTGGCTTTACACAACCGTCATAAGACCTCAGGTAACGTATGGTGCAACGGTCTGGTGGCCCAGAACCGAACTAACCACAATCATACAAAAACTGGAACAGTTCCAAAGGGCAGCTTGCTGTGCTATCACAGGCTGTATGCGCACTACGCCTACAGCAGCGATGGAGGCAATGCTCTGCCTAACCCCACTGGACCTGTTTGTACAACAAGAAGCGGCCGCCTCGGCGACTAGACTACACGCATCTAAACTATGGACACGAGCTACGGTAGGTCATAGACGCATCTTCGAGGATGCCATTAAACAGGAACCCCTCATAGAGGCGCCTAAGGACCGCATCCCTAAAACTCACATCTTTAACCGTAACTACGAAATTTCACTGGTAGAATCTCCTAAAGATTACTCCGGCATAAACGAGCTCAGAATGTACACAGATGGATCCAAGACAAAACACGGGACAGGATCAGGTACCTACTCTCCTGAGCTAAACATTCACATCTCAATGTCCCTAGGACCTCATGCATCAATCTTCCAATGTGAGTGCATAGGCATAATCAACGGAGTCGAGGCAATCGAATCCAGGAAGGTTGAACAAAGCGAAATCAAAATATTATCAGACAGTGCGGCTGTACTAAAGGCTTTAACTAGCACAACCATGGACTCAGGCTTGATACAGCAATGCCACCTGGGACTACAAAAACTTGCCCTAACACATAAGGTAAGCCTTCAGTGGATTAAAGGGCATAGCGGCTCCAGCGGCAACGATGCTGCGGACGAACTCGCCAGAAGGGGATCAAACTCCGTACCTACGGGACCCCTCCCTATAGTACCACTTCCCTACTCTCAGGTAAGGGCATGGTTACGATCGCGCACTGATGCGCAGCATGACAAAAGATGGGCACAAACCACAAGTTGTCGGCAATCTAGGGAAGCACTACCGCAACCCAGGCCTAAACTTGCGAGGACACTGCTTCGTCTAAAAAAGCGCGACCTACGTACAATGGTAGGCACAATAACCGGACATTGCTCATTGAATAAACACCTTAATGTCTTAGGTATAACCGACAGCCCGCTCTGCAGAGCGTGTCTGTCAGATGAAGAGACCATCGCTCACGCAGTCCTGAAGTGCGAGAGCCTGGCTGCATACAGGGACAACATACTTGGCAACCCTGCAACACTCCAGGAGGCGTGCGAGGACCCCAGGAGAATCCTGCGCTTCTGGGCGGAGCTGGGTTGGCTAGAGTAACAGCCGAAGATCACGCGCAATGGGCAGACCTATGCCTGAGTGCGGAAAATCGGAGCCCCTAACCTAACCTAACCTAACCTATGTAGGACGAACACCAGATGGCGGTAGCAGTTGGAAAACTCACTCCGGGTACTTAATGCCATGTCATAATGTATGGCATGAGTGTCCAAAATGTAAAATCAGGCTACAAAATGGCCGACCCACCGAAGAGCTCTAAAACTGCTTTTATTACAATGTTTTCAAGTCTAGCAAGATTCTAAGGTCTTGCTCGAGTTGAAGTTTAACATCTTTCAACTCATGCATTTATTAAGCAAACGTGATTAGAATGAAAACATTTTCAATAATAGTGATTTTAAAACTCTTCGATAGTTCTGCAATTCTGATTCCGACTGTACAAAATCCTCATGACGAAATGATAATTTGGCAGAATGTTCACATGATCAAATACGCTGAAGGCAAAATGACCTAAATACAAAATGCCAGCCGGCATTTCACCAGCAGATGGCAAGAGTGTCAGTATGTTCACGCTGAAGTCAAAATGACTAATTGCTAGTTGCCACTAACTGGCTTGAGAAGATTCTGATTACGTAGAATTAATTCAATTTATTTAGCACTAGTTGCGCCCCGTTGTTGTACTTATCTCATCTAATGGTAAGTGACGAAGCAATCGCTGTAACAAGCTTACTAAAACTTAAGCTTAATAAAACTCTCTCTCACAACTCTAACTCTACCCACAACAATGTAAAGAGTTTAAAAGTGTCACGAGGCCTTAATCGTAATATTTTTGTACTTAATTTTATATTTTGAATTAAATAAAATTTTGGACCTTGTAAGCTTCAAGCTTAAATTAAAGAAAATACTAGAATAAGTGCCATACCATTCTGAAGTATTTGTTTAAGGGCAGGCGCTAATAAAGCTAACAAAATCGACCTTTGTTTTAAGCAACTCTAAGTAATCAAATACTCTTTTTTTGTTATTTGGATATAAATGGATATTGTAGTTTAATAACCATATTTTTGTTTATTGTGGTTGAAAACATGATATGAACAACTTCGTTCGATAAAAAAAATGTTAGAAAACAGAGAATTATTAGATCGTTTATCGGGTTTTATTCAAAAATAGTTAACGTTAGTTTCTAAAAATGAATCACATGATAGGTTTTGACCTCTAGGAACTATATTTGTGGATAATGATGCTAATATGTTTTGCATATCGATCAAATATAACAGTTAGCACGCAGCATGCTACGTCTTTGAGAGCGGGGGCTAAGGTAATGTGAATACCTACACACGGTACTGGAAGAGCGCCTTAAAATAAAGATTACATCGTACCCATTTTCAAGTCTTGCAAACTGGACGAATCAAGCGGTACACTGTCTAAATCCCTAGATGATTCTTGCCCGGGACATGCTGATGGTAATACGAAAGTTAATTCCACAGCGGGCACTACCAAGCCCACCACTATTGATCTGAAACCAAGAACAATTCATTTAGACAATCGATAATTGTTATTGGCAGGATTAGAACCTGCGACCTCAATTCAAAGTTGAATAAGCCGATTGACTCGAAATTGACCTACTCAGTTTGAGGTTTTTTAAAATGTTTTTTTACCTAACAAATATTTATTTACAGATACTTATTTCTGGTCTGCGTATAATAAGAATTTATTTACGAAAGAAAGGTATAGTATGATTGCCAAACATAGCTTAGTTTTGTGCCAGATGGCGCTGTGTATATTGTCCTGCAATATTTATTTATAGAATTTTTACCCGCACAACTCTCGATCCCGTGGGAATATCGGGATAAAAAGTAACCCAATGAATCAATGTACTCAAGTTCCAAGTTTCATCAAAATTGGTCCAGTACTTTCGGAGTCTATTCGTTACAAACAAAAAAATCTTTCCTGTGAATAATATTTATAATATTAGTATAGACTAGTATAGATTACCCTTCATCAGCCCCTGGTTGCCTAGCAGCATCGTTAGCAAGCCAGGCCGCCATCTCCGATACCCTCTCCATTTGTCTAAGCAGGAATAGAAGTTGGTAGTGGTTGATCTGAAGCCCCGCTAGGCCACAGGTGCGCGCTACAACGAAGATACGGGAGAAACCGCCTTCAAAGCATATCTGGGAATACAGATTTTTCCGGTGACTATAGTCAAACTTTAGTTTAAAACTAGATGGCGCTGTGTTAAATGTCTAATTTTCTTTAGGATCCTCTGACGTTCCGATCTCATAGAAAAGTACAAGTTCATTGCCCCAATTAGTTTTTCCAAGAAACTCTTTTATTGTTTTTTCAAAAAACCTGATTCAACAGAGATTAACAGTTCTGTTACGAATATTTAAAACTAAAATAGCCAAATCGGTTAAGGTGTTCTCAAGAGATGCCTTTACTAACGGAAAAAGTTCCCCCGCCGCGTCTGTCTGAACGCGATGAAATAAAAAACTACAGTGTAAATTGGCCAAAACGTGGAAAGAGAAAATGAGAGAAAATTTTTGGTATAATGGTCTGCTACCCATGCAAAGCCGGGGTGGGTCGCTAGAAGTATATAAGTAAGTTTTAACACAAGCCTAGCTGCTTAGTTCGGGGCTAAATGGCTCTGTGAGCAATGTCCTGCAAATCTCACCCAAGCAGTGACCGGCGTCGCGTCCAACAGCGGCGCCGGTCTGTAGTTAGTAGCTCTCGCGCCGACAAAGTCGCCCCAAAGTGGTTCGACGCGTGCGCACCAAACGGAACGGTTTTCTCGCCACAGCAATTCCGCCGATATACTGCTACCGCGGTCTATGTCGTCTAGATCTGAGGGTAAGAATACAAATTAGCCCTATAGCATAGATCCAGATTTTTTTCGATACGTTCAATTAATCGAAAAAGCGTGCGAATGAGAAAAAAGGAGGGTTATAGTCAAAGCCATAGGGCGTAGGTAGTTTTGGGGGCGTCCATAAATTACGGGAGGTGTTTTTTAAATTTTCTGTCCCTCCTTTCCCCCCTGGTGAGATGTCGTGAGATTTTATTTAACCCCCTCCCCCATCCCCCAATCTCACGTGAGATTTTTCAAAATGTAGGTTTCTTACGTAAACGCGTTGGATTGTTGTAGAAAAAAAATATTTGCTTCGTGCTTTTATTTACGACTAGTTAAGACTAGTAATCAATATTGCTTCGAGTTATAAAAATTTAATAAATAGAATACTTAAATCGTGACTACTGTTGAAAAAAAGAATATCTACTCTAATTCAGTCCATGGAGAATCATGCGCGGTTTCAAGAGAGGCTATTGGAACCAACATGTCCATATGATTTTCAGTAAAATCATCTGCTCCTGCAACTTCGTTCTGATCTAGCCACTCTAAGCCGGAAAATCAAACAGAAAAAAATTGCGTGATATTTGCCGAGACCCCCTCTCTCTCCAACGTAAGATTAGATGAGATTTGACTCGACCCCCTCCCCCCTTAAACATCTCACGTGATTTATGGACGCCCCCTTTCTACAATACTTACTATCAGCATGTAGTATGAACTGTTCGTGTATGGGGTCCTTATCGGTGGCCGTACACGGGAACTGCCCGCGCGGAGGTGCAGTGCGACGCAATGCCGACAATATTGATGCCAGGTCCGCTCGTGTGCCTGCCGTATCTATGGATACAATAATAACTTGAATGAAGCAACTAGACTTGTCTTATGGTGGTAGACAACATAATATATAAAACGTTTTATACTTTTCTTTTGTAAATACAAATAAGTACTTGGTAAAGTATGTTTTAAGGTTTCGTACCCAAAGGGTAAAAACAGGATCCAATTAGTAATACTTCACTGTCTGTCTGTCTGTCTATCACCAGGCTGTATCTCATGATGATGTATTTCTGTTGTCGCTATAACGACAAATAATAATAACAGAATATAATAGAACGGAACCGTTTGTGTTCTGGACCTGCTTCTAGAACTATCTGTATCTCGTGACTTGAACTTACTGGCTCTATTACTTTCTCTAACGTTAGTGATGGTAGCTCGCGCGGTACAGATGTGTAGCTCCTTCGGTCTATCGCGCTGTTGGGGTATGTGTTCTGGACCTGCTTCTAGAACTATCTGTAAACCAAATATACAATACTAGCTATACCTCTCTTTTACCTGCCACTTTGTCCGCGTAGGGGTAAATATTACACAATTATTTCTAATTATGCTATCTCTATGCCAAATTTTATCCGGATCCGTCATTTGGTTTGAGCTGTGCGTTGATCAGTCAGTCAGTCACGCTATTCTCTTATATATTTAGACTAGCTTTTGTCCAAAACTTCGTCCGAGTAGGGTTTGAATTTTTCATAATCCTTTTTTTATCGGATGCTTACATCATACAAAGAACACACCCTCCAAGTTTCAGGTCTCTACGATCAGCTATTTAGGCTGTGCGTTGATCCATCAGTTAATCAGGACAAAGCATTTTAAAAATATACACTTCAAGAACCTAACGTTCTTGTAAACAAGTAATTTTTGTTCAAAGTTTTGCCTTTATTCATTATCCAATCAGTATATTTATTACCTTAGGCATAATGGCCTCCATTCTGACATCCATATAACTGGGCGCTGAATCAGGCTGTTCGGCCACCGCACTTGCCACGTGTGGCAAGAACGCAGACAGCCACACAATACTCGCCACGTCTAGCGAGACACGTACAGGGGACAGTTGGACGTATAGTTTCGGTGGTGGCACTGGAAATTTATAAACTAGTATTTAAAATGGAAAAACCAATAGATATTAAGGTCAACATAATATTGGCCTAGATAATTTATACAGCACCAGCAACTTTAATCCATGCTATTCGCTGTGATGCCAGGGATATACTTAGAATTAGACTAGCTTTGCCCGCAACTTCGCCCGTGTAGAAGTCGAAAATAGTTCTAATAGGATTGGAACAAGGAATCGCGTTATCCCGTACAATTTGCCCCCTTTTTTCACCCCCTAAGGGATAGAATTTCGGAAAATCCTTTCTTATCGGATGCCTTCGTCATTCAAAGAAGTTTCCTACAAGTTTCAGGTCTCTACGATCAGCGGTTTAGGCTGTACGTTGATCCGCCAGTCAGTCATTTAGGATAAATCATTTTAGCTTATTCCAACATATACTACTCTCTCAGCTTAGTCGACCGTGTTAAGAGGAGAGAACTCGTTAATATGTCTGGAGTGAACTAAGCCGTAAGTCGTGGGTTTTATCGCAACGTTTTCCTTCACCGTAAGAGCAATCTTAATAGGGTACCTCTTCTTACGATCCTTCGTAAGAAAAATCCATTGATGCACGGCCGACCACACGACGCCACGAATACAGGCTATAAAAATGTCTTACCAGGGAAGCATACATCTCCAGGATAGTAAAAGAAGGTCAACTCGGCATGTAGTAACCCAGCATCGCCCGGGAGGTGTGCTTTCTCCGCGTGGACGAGGGGGCGTAGAGCGTCACGGGACTTTAAACCTGTCGATACCTATAATCAAACCGAAAACGGGTTTAATGCATACGCCATCATCAAATCGTCTCTTGTTTTGATTTCGAACTTCATTTTTAGGGTTCCGCACCTCAAAAGGTAAAAAGGCCCCCTTATAAGATCACTTTCTTGTCAGTCTGTATGTCTGTCACCACCGCTTTTTTTGTGTTTCGATCATCTAAGTAGACCTCTAAGTAGCTAAAAAAAAGTATTGACTTTTTCAAAAAACTAATACAGTTTTAGTTTTTGTCAAAATCGCTAATTTTTATGGTTAAGGATCCCTAAAGGTCCATGTATAAAATTGAACCTGTATCTTATATCTTTAGATGAGCAATTCTTGTATAAATATATAATTGGAATCTCGGAATCGGCTAAAACGATTTTCATGAAATTTGGTATATAGGGGGTTCCGGGGGCGATAAATCGATCTAGCTAGGAATCATTTTTAGAAAATGTCATTTTATTCGTGTTTTAAGGCGTTTGAGTAGTCCCAATTTAAACTGAAAAATATGACTCTTCCTGACATCTATTGGCGAACTACTAATACTATTTTTTGTGAGCAATAAAGTTATTCCAGCAGATGGCGTTGTTAAGTAACACGAAGTCAATGAGTGTTTGCTTTGAGGTAAGACTAAGAAAATCAATGTTTATTTATATTATTAGTGTCTTCTTAATGCACGTGTTCACTTGCGTAATTGATTGATAAACTGTAAAAAATTAAGTATTTTTTCTAATATAATATCAAACTAATTGATTTTTTTCTTTAAATAACCAGTTCATATTTTTTTATTATTCTGTCGGTAAGATCGAAAAATATTATTCATATTTCATCATTTTATTAGTGTGTAGTTCGTACTTAAATAATATTTCCAAAAAACACAATTTATAAAAAAAAAAATACCGAGCAAAGCTCGGTCATCCAGGTAGTATTACCTTATTGACGGCGAAGTCATCTATCCTAAGTACAAGACAAGTGGTCATCAACTTGCCGAGCTGCTGGAGTATTCTCGTTCGAGTCGGTGACGCTGAAAAATACATAATATACATTTTCATCCCATCTATTTGAAACAGATGGTTCCAATAAGTGCGCCGCTAAGTAACCATTACTGCCCGATCGATAAGTGCGCCACAAAGGTTTGAATTATAACATTCGTTTTTTTTGTCAGAAATTGGAATATATAATTTTAAAGAGGACAAAAAAAAATTAAATAATCAAAAATTTATAGTCTAAAAAGCATTCTCAAAAGACTAAAAAACAGTATTTCGTAATAACGTGTAAGTTTTCAAATGACTTGGGAACTAAATACCTTAGCGCCGTTTAAATATAGCTATGTCCAACTCTATTAGGTCAGATATCGGACGTAAACTTACGTTGTGTTGTTTGTGTGGACGGAGTATTGGAAGCGCTGTCTTGCGAGTGTGAGGGGTGTGTCGCTGTCGGCGCGTGCGCAGCCGAACCGTTCGACACCGGCTCTTCACTCTTACTACTTGTTGAACTCTGAAATAGTAATACATTTAATTTAATTTAAGTAAATACTTATAAGAGTAATCACAGAAATGTATACTACAAAATCAGCTGAGTATCCAGTAAAAAAAAAATGAATTTTCAAAAGTAGCACAAAAAGTGTTTCGTCTAAACGAGAACAACCTCTATTCGTTTTAAAATTCAGTTGGCATTGTATAGGAAGAAAGGACAGTCATGAAAGCCAATTCAATTTTTTTTTTAGAAAAAAAAACAATAAATCAAATATTTCTTAGTTTTTGACGATTTATGTCTGTCTGTTTATTTTTGTAATAAAATCTATTGTGCCTATTATTTGGTTTCACTTTTGGATTGCTATATTTTCTGAAGAGATCGTGGTCTTTATGATAAAATTCAACAAATTAAAACTGAGTAATCAAGGTTAATGCGGTAACTGCCAGATAGATAGATAAACAAGTTAGGACAGTGGCGACTGATAAAAAAAACTCTAGGCACGTATAACTGACCAATCGTAGCGTCGCATTTCGAAAACCCCCACTCTTATCTCCAAAAAGCGTCCCTCTCATTGGTCGATTTGCAATAAGCGACGCTATGATTCGTCAATGGTCTATTCAAGATGGCTAACTTTACCTTAGTATTGGTCGTAGGGACGGGCCTAGGATCTAGACATTCTAATAATGTACCGCAGAACGTAGACAGTGATTGTGATAACCATTGAGTGTGCGGTGTTGCTGCTTCTCTGAAATAAAGTACCGTTAATCTTTTAAAATCCGAAATTAGCCATTTTTTAAACCAAATTACCCCGTAATAAAGGAAGTGTGAATTTAGGGGATAATGGAGGTGAAAGTTGCATCCTTTTTCAACCGATTTAACCCAAAATTAAGCATTTATTACCCTATATAGAGTATTTTATGACCGAATTCACTCATTATAAATTCTTTTCTTAACTAATTTAACTAGTAGTAAAGTATTTTGACCTTTTTAATCAGAAATTCATTTTTGAAAGATGTTAGAGTCTTTGCCCAGCAGAAATACGGTATTTTTAAGTCGATTTTACCCGAAATAAACAAAAGACTTTTTAGCTGACGTAACTAAAAAATGAAAGTATTTTTAACTTAAAAATAAGGAAGAGTGAGTGCAATTTGTGTGTTTTTTTAATATCAATTTGTGCCGCAAAAAGTCCTAGATTAAAGACCACGTTCCGGAAAGCGCAGCGCGGGATGGCCGGACGACTTAATTAAGGTTGCGGGGAGTTGGACGCAGAGAGTATGCGTTCGAACGCTCTGGAAGTCTTTGGAGGAGGCCTATGTTCAGCAGTGGACGTCTTGTGGCGGATATGATGATGATGGTGATTGCGCCCTATATGCCTAAGATATCCTTACCTATAGCCTCTCCAATGTCGCCTGTCGTCAGACGCCTTGTGGTAAGGGAACAGATCCGCCTGCATGTTGGCTAGAGTTAGTTGTAACGCGCCGCCATTGCTTAGAGACGGTTTTTCACTTCTACCCACTGTAATAAGAATAATTGGAAGAAACTATAAAGTTGTTTTTTTTCTACTTTTATCTGCCATCTGGCCTCTAAGTTTATAATCAATCAGCTTGAATGGATGATACACCATTTAATATCAAGCTTATCATGTAATATATTGTTTTTATTAATTAATCACTTACTTGTACTTGTAAACAGGCTGTTTTCCGCTATTAGACCCTTTTTAATTGGGTCCTTTTTGCGTGAGGATGGAGTAGGCTTGCCCAGCACCTACTTTAACTTGTCAATAGTATCAATTAATCACTTATTTCAGGTACTTATGATTTAAGATAAATTTCAGTAAATCTGGCTTCCTCTAAATAATAATAATAAATGCGCCAAGACAGTGTGAAACCACTCGAAACACTAAACTGTATCCCCCGATTTTGTTATTAATCGTTTTTTTCTAATTGCTTCCATAGAGATGCAATTTTATAGACGTTATTACGTCAAAAGGTATAGACTTGGCTTAAAATTCCTGTTACGGTAGCACATTTTTTTAAAGCGACGCTAGTACTTACACCCTGGATCATCACATAGATGCAAGTCTATTCTAGGCGCCAGGAGATGGTAAGAAGTTTCACGGACGTCGTGTTTAGCGAACAAACGCGCTACTATGTCACGGTCGCCGGTCGATGCGCGGGTTTGAATCTGTTCACGGGGCTCTTGAATCTGGGGGAGAAATAGATAGGTATTATTAGAGAGTGCGGTGTTTGTACGTGCATAGCTGAACTGCATAACTGAACTATAAATTTAATTACGGTGAGTCCTTCTAGGGGTAGGTGTAGAGAGAAAAAGTCTTAGTAGGAAGGACCACATTCGAATTACAGTTTTCAAATTATACCGATTTGATGTCGTTTCCATGGTTTTCGGTAGTAACAAAAGAGATAACCCGGTCTGTAGTGTTTGTATCTATACAGTAAACATTGTTCCAAGTATTTAAACATAGTAGAGGTGGCATCCTTCGACCAGTCTTACGTTGGACGCAGTACGGGATCAACCAATACTATATTTTTCCAGTAAGAGCAAAGAAAGAAATAACTTTATTCATGCCAAAAAAATACATAAGTACATCCTATAACCTAAAATACGTAACTATACCTACAACTAAATCCAAAACTTGATGTGCATATGTTTACAATTCTGTCACGAAAAGGCTCGAGCTCTGCTGATTTTCAGCAGGATAAGTGGTCCTCACAAGGGTTATCCATCTCTCTGTGGATAGTGTGGAGTGTTAGATTACCTTTCTAAGCGCTTTAGCCCTGGTATTAGCGGCGGTGGCGCGTCGCACGGGACGAGCGAGCGCAGCTGCGCAGGCGGCGGCTGCACGCAGCTGTCCGTCTGTCAGTGCCCACGCCACGCCCTCGGGGCATATTACCAGTCGCGACGCTATTACACTGCAATCTGGGGATAACACATTAAATTATTTAGCCATAGATTTACTAGCATACTGTAAAAAAATATTTATTTCACCAGAACCGATCAATCTGACTCGATGGTAAGTATTAATGCTGTCTAAGACCTTGCATGCTTACCTAAACGATACCCAGACACACATGACTTGCAGACCCCCAAATTAGGGCCTTCGAGAGAAGAAGGTAGAAAGATAGGAAGACAGTAGTAAAACGAGAACTCTTCAGATCCGTCCTCCTTTTTTTGGCCGCTTGGCGACATAACATGATGGTGGTCAAATCATGCCAAAAAGATTTTATGCCAATAAAATTTTTGCAAAATGAAATTACGCCAAAAGTTATTATCCTAAAGTAGTTTATGTCAAATGTGGTTATGCCTTGTAAGTTTAGGACATTAGAGTTTATGCGACAAGCAGTGTACCCGCCTCTCCTTACCAGGAGATCGTTGGGAACGTCATTATGAAATACTACATAAATAAATCTTCTTCTTGAATCACTCTATCTATTAAAAAAACCGCATCAAAATCCGTTGCGTAGCTTTAAAGATCTAAGCATACATAGGGACAGACAGACAGCGGGAAGCGACTTTGTTTTATACTATGTAGTGATATTTGAAGACATGACCAGCTTACCTGATAGTTTTTTCTTAATAACGATCCGACATTGCGTATTGCCTAGCAGTAACCGTAGAGGGGGAAGGTTCGCCGCGTCTGCGCCGAGCGCCTTTGCTTCTATTCTAGCGGTCTGCCATTCTAGTTCCTATTGTAATAGTAATAAGTCAGAGCGGTGTTGGCTTGGTGGTGGATACCTCGACTTTCATTCTGAAGGTCGTGGGTTCGAATCCCGGCCGGACGTGCAACAATGTGTTTTTCTTAAAAAAAAATTGTGCGCTAATTGACATTGCTCTTAGGGTGAAGGAAAACATCGTGATGAAACCCGCGGCTTAGTAGGCTCCAGAAGTATTGACAAGTTCTCTTTTTTCTAGAAATGGTCGACGAGGCTGAGAGGGTAGTAGGTGCTTGGCAAGCCTACGCCATCCTCACGCAAACAAGACCCAGTTAAAAAGGGTCTAATTGTGGAAAACAGCCCGTTCAAGTACAAGTAGTAATAAGTCTCATTAGTATGTTATTTATTCTATTAACTACGACACAACTATACAAAAACTACGCTATTTGCTGGTACTTTTCTCAGCACTTAACTGTACAAAATAAAAATTAAATGCAGATGTTAAATTATCATTATTATGGTATTAATCATAACCAATATTAGTTTTTACCTTAAAAATAAGCAGTTGTCCAGTGTCGGGCGATTTGATTCTAGTCAGTCTTAAGTCTCCTTTACGACCGTCTGGCGTTCTTGATTCTACTGTTACTCGAGATATCTGAAAATATATACAATACTAATTAATTTAAGATTTCAGGCCAATGTCACTGATTGGTGCAGGTAGAAAAACTATGCACACAAACGGCGGTCGCATCTTTAATATTTTGGTATACATATTAAGTTTAAATAAGTCTGAATAAGTTTTATAGAATTTGTGGGTTAAATTCGGACCTATATAGCAAAAGACTCTTCACGCAATCACTGAAACTACAAGAGGGGTTCCTTTTAGGACGTAGCGAAGGTACTAAAGAAATTATTTTTGGATATTCGACCTCTTAAAGGGGTAAAAACGCTAGTTTATAGTAATTATGTATTCTGTCTTTGTGAATATCAATATCACTTTTAAAGAGACACAAACACTCGAGGCTATGGTATAAGTTACCTGAACACTACTGGTGAAAGCCTCACAGGTGAAGTTTATTTGAACTTGATTCACAGCCACTGAGATTCCATCTATCACCTGAAAAGATAAATACACGAATAGTTTATTTTACATGATTGTCACAGAGTTTCTCCAAAATCATTCCACAATAGAGTCAAAGAATAATGGTAAAACTTTGAACAAATATTACTTGTTTGCAAGGAGGTTAGGTTTTTGAAGTTCCTATATGTGTAATGGCGTCAGATGCTGATGAAGAAAATGAAAAACACGTGAAATACTATCAATTTAATTGTAATCTAGAAAAACGGAGAATTTTATCATATTTTTTCTATTTGCGTATAGATATGCTCAAGTATTGCCTTGCCAGCATTCTTTCATGGTGTTTGTTCTTGGATTTTTTTTTTGTCGCGGTCAGAAGCTAGTTTTCTTATATTCAAACTTATAGCAAAACTACAAGCGATTAATCCGGTAAAAATAGTTATATTAGCTTTTCATGTCAATTTAATCTTATCTCGTTAATAGTCTAAATATAAAGCAGGAAAACGTGACTAACTAATATATAAACGCACAGCTCAAACCAATAGATGGATCAGGATAAATTTGGCATACAAATAGCTTTGATATAGGCTTTTGCAATCAAGGATTTTGGTAAATTCAAGCCTTTAACATTGCTCTTGCGGTGAAGGAAACCATCGTGATTAAACCCACGGCTTGTTGGCTCCAGATGTATTGACAAGATCTTTTCTTTGGACTAAGCTGAGAGGGTGGTATATAGGTTCTGGGAAAGCCTTAAATATATTAAAGTTTTAAATTAAATGTAAATTATATAATACTAGCTGCGCCCCGCGATTTCACCCGCGTAAGTCCAGGATTCCGTGGGCATATTGGGATAAAAAGTATCTTATGTCCGTCTCCTGGCTCTAAGCTACCTCCCTACCAATTTTCACCCAAATCTGTTCTGCCGTTCTTGAGTTATAAGTGGTGTAACTAACACGACTTTCTTTTATATATATAGATTGCTAGCTGCGCCATTTACCATCGTAAAACTTTCTTTTTTTTTCTCTCATAAGATCATTTTTCTGACAATAACAAACACAACAAAAAATAATTAGGGAAATTGGTCCAGCCATTCCCGTGTGATTATTTTTATTTAAGTATGCTAGCGACCTTCTCCGGCTTCGCACGGCTATATTAGGCATGTATTATACATACAAACATTCCACTTGAATAAAAAAACGGTTGCGCTCCAAGAGTGCTGACAGAAGTAAAAACTTATTAAAAAAAATGAATTAAAACAAATATTCAAGCAATAACTGAAGTATTGTACACAAGTGTTAAGTAGCACTCAAAACCACGATAAAAAGTGACTAAAATCGTCTCGGTAACGAGTTCAGAGATTTTATGTCATCTAAAAATATGCGTACCGCGCTACAAAGATGTTTACACTTCAAAAACAGCAGGGACAGACAGCAGGAAGCGACTTTGTTTTATACTATGTAGTGATGATAGTGATAGATTCCCAGATATGTGGATAGACTATTATTAACTCCTAAGCGGAAAAGTAGCGGGTAAAAGCTAATTAGACTAAAATGATATTTACCTTATGAATGTAGCTGTATTTCCCAGGTATAGGCATGGCGCCTCCCGCAGCCGCCTCCGGGTTCACGACGCGGGGCTCCGAGCATACTTCCAGGGATATGTGAACTTCGTCCAGATTCTGTACACATTTACATATTTATTTATCGTATGGCTTAATGGAGTACTGGTATATAAGGTAACTTGAATAAATATTGCAGGACATTCCACACATCGCAATCTAGCCCCAAGCTAAGTAACTAAACTTGTGTTATGGGTGCTAGACAACGGATATACTACATAGACACAACCAGATCACAGACAAATATCTAAGCACTAGCTGCTTTTCATGGTTTCACCCGCGTAAGTCCCGATCCCGTGGGAATATCCAAATGAAAAGTAGCCTATAGCCTTTCCCAAGAAATGGACTATCCAACATAAAAATAATTTTTCAATTCGAACCAGTATATCCTGAGATTAGCGCGTTCAAACAAACAAACTTCAGCTTTATAATAATAATATAGATAAATACTTGTCTGAGGCGGGAATCGAACCCGGAACTCTGTCTTTGGCAGTTCGGCAAGGTGACAATTGTGCCAACTGGGTCGTCTAACATCTTTAATATCACCTATATCTATTGTTAAGATACGCTACAGTATCGCTCGGGAGTAAAAGGTATGCTGTATTTGGTAAGTGGGCACTTAAGCAGCATGTGTCGCACCGATTATTCGGGGCAGTCACAAGAGCACGAGGCAGATTCGCACCTATCTACAGTTATTATAAGATTAAAGGATTAAATGATATGGATAATAATCTTGATGGTAAATGTTTTTCAAAACAAATTATAAATAGTCTAATAATATATTTGTGTTTTCTAGATACCATAAAGATTTTATTTAAAAAATAAATGGCCAAGGGCGAGTCGGACTCGCGCTAGGGTTCCGTACCATGTTCTATGGGAGCAAACCACCAGCAGTCTAAAGTAATTGGAGTTAACTAAATAATTACGAATTTGTGGGAGGCAGAAGATGCCTGCTTCCTGATGAAGATGAAAATCATCATTTTTAGGGTTCTATACCTCAAAAGATAAAAAATTAACCATTATGAGGTCACGCTCTTGTCGGTCTGTCTGTCCGTGTGCCACCACCAATTTTCTCAGGAACTGGTGGACCTAGCAAGTTAAGATTTATAACAGATACTGAGGACTTTAGTCCCTATTAGGTGTATACAAATCAGGGTCCTGAGTCAACATGATAAAAGATATAGGCAAACTAACATTTTCGCAAAAACTTGTAAGTACCAACATTTACCTCAATTTTCTACTTTTTTTTAAACATTTACTTCGTTTTCAGTTTACAATAAAAACTTGTAAAAACATATTTTTAGCAAAGTAGTAGTCTATATCTTGTAATTATTAGTGTCTCACCAGCACAATAGGAACAGTCTTCAGCTTGGTCCACTGTATCCTGAAGGTAGCTCGGTTGCACTTGGCCGAGGTGAGCCGGACCCATCCCGGCAGCTCCAGCAGGTCAGTCAGAAGATCCTCATCGAGGGTCAGGTCTTGAAGCTCGCCAGATCCACGGAGTGCGGATAGAGATATCTGCTCTGGTGATAGGTTTTTTGTAAACCTAGATAGAGTAAAAAAGTGTAAATATTTTCTTTATAAGATTGTGCCTTTGCTTGCCACTGGGCAACCATTGAAATTGGTTAAATACTGGAGTAAGTGACACAGAGTGACCTCTTCACATTAGTATGAATTATGTAAATTATCCGATGTGTTAACTTTGAACAAGATTTTGTTTTATATGAGCAATAAGAATGTCTGGAAGGTTGTTATTGTAGGAATTTAAGCTTTCAAAACGATTCACCATTCGCTTTTTTTGAATGCAGTTATTTGTTTTTATATGAAAGCTAGCTAGCTTATAGCTATAAAACTTTATTTTTATATATTTTAATTAAACATTTTGACAACAATTGGCAAGAAATAGCGCAGGACAAGGAGCAATGGAAGACTCTTGTTTCGGAGCCCAAGACCCACTTTGAATCGCTGAACCAGCAGAGTAAGTAGGTAAGTAATTTAAAAATAATTGTGTTACAATGACTTTGTTCAATTACAGATTAAATTCATGTATGCTTAAAGATTCATTAACAATCTTAGCTTTGACTTTAGAGCATGTAATAATCAATTAACATAACCTTGTATTATAGTCAATTCTTAGGTAATGTTGTACATTAAATTGCTGTGTCGAGTCTCGTAAAAACTTCAAAATACCTTGACCGATTTCGCTGAAACCCACCATCCAGAAATTCTATTCTAACATAGTGGAATTCCTGAAATGCCTGTTGGACCAGCTAGTATACTTATAAATATCAACAGGAAGAAAGAATACGGTTTGTGATGTCTTTATTTTATGTAAGATAAATTATCTATACCAATATTATAAAGAGGAAAGATTTGATTCTTTGTTTGTTTGCATTCAATAGGCTCCAAAATGACTAGACCGATTTTGATGAAACTTGGTATGTGAATACATTGATTTATTGGGAGTAAACAGGCTGCTTTTTATCCCGAAATTCCCACGGGATCGGGACTTACGTGGGTGAAACTCTGAGGTGATGCTAGTGTAAGATATTGGAAAGTGAATTAGCTTTAAAAATGAAACTAACATAGTAATGTAAAAATAGGACTAAAACAAATATAATTAGCATGAATCATTCTGTTATCGTCAAAAATAGCTTTCTCTCTATAGATAAATGTTTATCTTATTATACCTAGAATCAGTGCAATAGATAGTTGAGTAGGTATAGACATTATACATTTTAGGCAGAACAAAGAACGCTGATTTTGTTTTAAATACTAATGAAATAACAGCAAATTAGACAGAAATTGATGAGTCTTATCGCTAATAAACACTTGTTAATGGTAACAAACTAATTAGCCTTAAATTAATTAAGTTAATGAGAATAATCTGCTGAGGGCCAAAGTGGTGCATGTATTGGACCTAATCAATAATATTCATTGGTGAAAATACCTGGAAAGATGTTTCAGCAGTTGGTTCTTTATAATAGTAACCATTGTGTGTCTTCAGTTGTCCTTTATAATGAGTAATTAAATGAGTAAATTAACGAAAATCATTATCGCACGTAGAGTTCTCTTTCCACAAGATTTTACTTTTGTTGGTGGTGCTGCCACTGTAATCGTCCAATAAGAACAAAAAGAAAGCTTATGTTATGCAGTTCCAGTACACGTCAAATTGACTCAAATTTTTCATTAAAAACCGACCGAAAGACGATGAAAGTAAAAATATCTTAGACGAATCTAGTTCATTTAAAAATGGGTATTGGAAAAACAATAAATTCCAATACGTTTTGGTTTTCGAGATTTCAGTATTATTAAAAAACCTTTTAAAAAAACGAATACTTTTGGCTTAGCATGGCAACATTATTTAAAAATGAATGAATGAATGATAAATTGTCTAAAAAGTAAAATAAACTTAGCCCAGCTATGGTACGTTTAGACGATCAGTTTCATCGAAATAGTTTGTTATTATCATCTGTGAAATGGAAACACCCTAGCAACGATTCGATTCGGCGGGATATTTGTTTGCAGGTTGCTACGTTACGTGATTTATTGATTACCGACAACTGATTTTATTGAATTGTTTTTTAGAAAATAATCATTATTGTATAAATTGAGTATAGAAAAACAAAGTTTATTGCTTTGTGACGAAATTTTGAAATCTGTGTACATAGTTTAGGCAGTGCCAGTGAAAATTGTAAGGCTACACAACAAAAGTATTTTTTGTCGCAACTTGCAGTTTAGGTTGTCTAGCACCTTCGTTTGTTCTTTACGTAGTAGATTATGAAATTTCTGTATCTTTTTACATATCTTTTTATACCTTTTATTACTTTTGTCCAAGAAAATGTTTTTTACATAACCACATAGGTAGCTTTACAAAATATGTAGGTTGGTATCGTAATTATAGATTTATTCAATTTTTCTAATTTTTTGTGCAGTTTGTAATTAGTATGTACGAAGTAAAATATGTCTATGTTAGTATGTAAGTATTTTGGCTAAAAAACAATCTATTTGCAATTTTGCTATAAATATTAAATCAGGCGCAAGTAATGGAAGTTACGAATGTTTTAGCCGACACTAGCACGCTTGCACCAACAATGTCACACAGAGGCCACGAATACATCGACACCTTATCCTCAGGCGATTCTAATACCATGCAATCAAAACAAACAGACAAGGTTGGATATTTTTTATTATTATTTTTACACATGCATTGGTTGGTTAGTTTTAGTATCTAATATATATCCTAGGCACTACAGCGTGCAGGCTACATCGTCACCTGCCATCAGGCGGGTGTGATAATGTTCAAACGCTGACCATCTATGTATAAAAAAGCGCCCAGAAATAGCTTAAATTAAAGTGGCTGTTGCTGTATAAAGCAGACTACATATAAACACCAATATTATTAAGTGACATACAAACTAAGACGTATATTTCTACCTACTCAAAACATACCCAATGTAAGCTAAACTTGAAAATATTTTTGAATGCACTCTGTAAAAGCCGTGCGAAGCCATAATTCATAACTTTTCAAATCATAATTTGTTTGAAGTAAGAACCTTAATTTACCTATCTATTGAAATCATATGAAAAACAACAAAAGCCCCACTAATTAAAATCCTTTTATGTATTATGTACTTCGGTAATAAATGCGAAAAATTGTTTTGTTCCCCTTAACATGGTCAAGTGACTTGAGCGATTTTAATGAAAATTCGTACAGGGATCAAGTTCGTAGTGTCGAGAATGATAAAATATGAAGCCACGATGCACAGCTAACTAGTTTTCTAAAATAAGAAATCTTACAGTAACCTTAGTAGATAAAAAGTCAAAAAACCGATGAACTTTTTTCTTTTTAAATAAATAAACTTAAAGATTTATGATTGTTGTTTAATTTAAAGGAGGTAAATAACAACGAAATAGATGAATTATCAAAGGAACTTACTAATATGGGATGTATCGTTGACGCCGTAAAGCGACCCCCTAACATATGCGTCGAAAACTGCGTCTACGAAGAGTCTGAAACAGAAAACTCTCACAACGATGAAGAGGACGGGTACTCTGATGAATTTGAAGAGGATAAAAGTGAGGAAGAAACCGTTGAAGAGAAGGGTAACGAAAGTAAAGAGACGACAAATGAATCTTCATTGAAGTTATCGAAGAGTCACTCTTCTGTGTTTATAAATACTAATACTGCCACTAATAAGCCATGTTCGGTTTCTGGAAGGTCTGGAAGATCTACAGATTGGGGGTGAGTTCATTTGCAAATAACCTCGTCAAACCCTGCGTCCAAAATTTAGAATATAATAAAATACTCATGACAGACCCAATAAAATACTTATGACGGACCAAATAAAATACTCATGGCAGACCTAATAAAATACTCATGACGGACCAAATAAAATACTCATGGCGGACCCAATAAAATACTCATGAGAAGCCCCTTTAAAATACTCAAGACACACCCGATAAAAAACTCATGACAAGCCCCTTTAAAATACTCATGATAGACCCAATAAAATACTTATAACAGATCCAATAAAAAACTCATGACAGATCCAATGAAATACTCATTGCAAAATATAGGTACATTTTATTTAAAATCTATATATATAAAAGAAAGTCGTGTTAGTTACACCATTTATAACTCGGGAACGGCTAAACCGATTTGGCTGAAAATTGGTGGGGAGGTAGCTTACAATCATAAGACGGACATAGGATATTTTTTTCGATATTCCCACGGGATCGGGACTTACGCAGGTGAAACCGCGGGGCACAGCTAGTAATTTATATAAAAGCATTTTTCTTTATTTTACCTACAATTAAACAATGTGATAAAATATTTATTCTACCACTTTTTGTTCCACATTTCGTTTAAAAATTCCAGGTCCTCATCAATACCACCAACACGCCGTGTAAACATGTCCTTCACGAACGAACGTCTTCGAGAAATCGAAAGACACAACAATATCCTTCTGACCAAGATATTGAGCGCGAGGAACAGCAAGAAGTCATCGATACCAAGTCGAGAGGAGCCTCCCCGTCGGCCGGTGCCATCCGCCGCGTTACAGAGGAAGAACCAGCAGAGGAAGATAGACCACGACAACATGGTAAGTAGCACATCACATTGCCAGCTGTACTGTAGAGTCACAGGAACAGCAAGAAGTCATCGATACCAAGTCGAGAGGAGCCTCCCCGTCGGCCGGTGCCATCCGCCGCGCTGCACAGGAAGATAGACCACGACAACATGGTGAGTAGCACATCACATTGCCAGCTGTACTGTAGAGTCACAGGAACAGCAAGAAGTCATCGATACCAAGTCGAGAGGAGCCTCCCCGTCGGCCGGTGCCATCCGCCGCGCTGCACAGGAAGATAGACCACGACAACATGGTGAGTAGCACATCACATTGCCAGCTGTACTGTAGAGTCACAGGAACAGCAAGAAGTCATAGATACCAAGTCGAGAGGAGCCTCCCCGTCGGCCGGTGCCATCCGCCGCGCTGCACAGGAAGATAGACCACGACAACATGGTGAGTAGCACATCACATTGCCAGCTGTACTGTAGAGTTACAGGAACAGCAAGAAGTCATAGATACCAAGTCGAGAGGAGCCTCCCCGTCGGCCGGTGCCATCCGCCGCGCTGCACAGGAAGATAGACCACGACAACATGGTGAGTAGCACATCACATTGCCAGCTGTACTGTAGAGTCACAGGAACAGCAAGAAGTCATCGATACCAAGTCGAGAGGAGCCTCCCCGTCGGCCGGTGCCATCCGCCGCGCTGCACAGGAAGATAGACCACGACAACATGGTGAGTAGCACATCACATTGCCAGCTGTACTGTAGAGTCACAGGAACAGCAAGAAGTCATAGATACCAAGTCGAGAGGAGCCTCCCCGTCGGCCGGTGCCATCCGCCGCGCTGCACAGGAAGATAGACCACGACAACATGGTGAGTAGCACATCACATTGCCAGCTGTACTGTAGAGTCACAGGAACAGCAAGAAGTCATAGATACCAAGTCGAGAGGAGCCTCCCCGTCGGCCGGTGCCATCCGCCGCGCTGCACAGGAAGATAGACCACGACAACATGGTGAGTAGCACATCACATTGCCAGCTGTACTGTAGAGTCACAGGAACAGCAAGAAGTCATCGATACCAAGTCGAGAGGAGCCTCCCCGTCGGCCGGTGCCATCCGCCGCGCTGCACAGGAAGATAGACCACGACAACATGGTGAGTAGCACATCACATTGCCAGCTGTACTGTAGAGTCACAGGAACAGCAAGAAGTCATAGATACCAAGTCGAGAGGAGCCTCCCCGTCGGCCGGTGCCATCCGCCGCGCTGCACAGGAAGATAGACCACGACAACATGGTGAGTAACGCATCACATAGCCTGTCGTTTCATTCCGCTTTTAACTCTTAGAGTGTCGAACGCAGTAAGTACGATTTATTTATATATATATATTTATTTATTAAAATGACATATACAATTTCTTACACTTTTACTTTAAATACAATTCATTAGTTCAACAAATACCAGGAAACCTAACTAGGTTTGTCCTGACATCTACGTACAATCGACGCTACATCATTTTATATAAAAATCTCGAGAGATTCATAAGCGCTCAAAATAACTTTTAATTTAATACATTGAAAATATTAAGATAAGAACAGTGCATACGAATATCATAGTAGAATATATACCCATCCATTAAATAAACAAATCAATAAATAATTATAGATCAGCGTTTGACCACTATCTCACCCGATGGTAAGTGACATTGCTGTCTAAGATGTAGGATGCGCGTCTAGAAGATGCAATATCTACCTTTATTGAGTCTTTGGTTTTTGGAGATTAATTCAGTTTGGAAATATTTGCAACCAGCTGCACCCCGCGGTTTCACCCGCGTAAGTCCCGATCCCGTGGGGAGATCGGGATAAAAAGTAGCCTATATGTTAATCCAGGCCTCCAGCTATCTACATACCGAATTTCATTGCGATCAGTCCAGTAGTTTTTGCGTGAAGGAATTACAAACACACACACACACGCACACACAAACTTTTACATTTATAATATTAGTAGGATTAAATACTCGTTTTATTACAGAAATATGTAATCACTAGCTGCGCCTTGCGGTGTCACCCGCGTAAGTCCCGATTCCGTGGGAATATCGGGATAAAAAGTAGCCTATGTGTTAATCCGGGTATCCAGCTATCCAGATACCGAGTTTCATCGTAATCGGTCCAGGAGTTTTTGCGTGAAGGAGTAACAAACATACACACACAAACTTTCACATTTATAATATTAGTAGGATAGGATTTCATAGCAATCGGTGCATTAGTTTTTGCGTTGAAGGAGTAACAAACATACACAAACACACACACACACACACACACAAACTTTCACATTTATATTATTAGTAGGATATGATTAAATTTAAATGTTTTCAGAAATTCAGTTTCTGTTATGATCAGAAGCACCAGAAGATACTACTGTGTTGAAAACCAAGGAACTATAAAGGCTTTTGCTCTATTTCACCCGGAGAAGCTCCTCCTTCTGCTCAACTGCTCTAAAAAAATCCGCGTAAATGTTGCAGATTCTTCTGAAGAAGATCCAGCGCGCCAAATCGTCGTCATACAGCGTCCGTCGTTGATACACGCTCAGCGTCTCCAATGGGGGACGCTTCTGCCAATTCATACATTACATTATCTTATACTTAGATATATTGTTAAAATATTTATTATTATACGAGTTTTTTTTAATTGCGTTTTGTTTTATTTAAATTTCTTTTTATCACAGTTGCTCATAAAGTGGATCTTATTCAACGGCTTTTAGGCTCATAATCCAACATATTATGCACGCGTGCGTTTTAGATTTGTTAACTAGTGCTGTAAAGTTATCCCGAAAAGGTAGGTACCAAAGAGTTTTTAGCTAGCAAAAATGGTTGTCTCTAAAGTCGGTTTACGAACGAAAATTTTACGTGATAATGACTTAGAAAACGATTAAAAATTGAGTTGTTTATTTTTTGTTTTTTCTTTACTTAAATATATTGTTTTTCCGTACCATTGTATTTTGTTCTTAACCCCCGACGCAAAAACAAATAGAAAAACCCTAAAAAATAATGTATGTCACACGAGGATGTATAGGTTAAAAGTCTTTAGCCTGGCCTTTCCGGAGCATAATTAACAAAAAAATATTGCCTTAAAAAATGTAAACATAGAGTTATCACAAATATTTTGTTAATTATTATTTTGTTTTCTTTTCAAGTCTTTTCTTTTATTCGCAACTGTGATAAAAAACGTCGTACGATATACGTGTGGAATTGATGTTTGCATCTTGGCTTCTATAACACGCTCGCTGCCGCTCGCGCGTCATAAACCGCCTCTATGCAAAGATCAATTTACCACACTTATATCGTAATGTACTATTAAAAAATCACTTAGGTTTACTTTTACAATTCAATTTCTTCTTTATGGCCTTCTGCTGGCGCGATGTGCAATTTCGGCCAATTTCACGTGGAAAAATAAAGTGGTGGAGAACCAGGAAAAGGTACGGTGATAGTTTTGCTCATAAACGAAAGATTGGATTTATTTAAGGTGTCAGCAATGGTTGAATGAGTCGGTTACAAATTAGGAAGTTAGAACACCAAACGATGGAGATTGATAAGAAAAAGAAAAGAAAGAAAAAAAACGAAATCCAGATGATAACCTCCGTACTAGAGCCAATCTACGGACAACACAAACATTTTTGTTAAATACATAGGCTGCACTAAAAATATCGGGAATGGAATATTTCCACTGTTCCTGTCATATTTAAATCTTTTTAATTGAAAACTCCTTGGTTTTAAGAATCGAATACCATTTATTTATTTAAAAAAAGAATCTCGGTCTTGTCACAAGGTTTTGTCAAACTTGTTTAGTCGTTGAGAAAATGACGTAGTATTTTAAATCCTCTTTGAGAAAATGGAATTGACTCGAGAAAATTCAAGAGCGATGATTTATTATGACTTTCGAAGTGGTTTATCACAAAAACAGTGTGTTGACCTGATGATTTCTGCATTTGGTGATGAAGCCCCATCCAAAACCACAATTTATCGCTGGTTTGCTGAATTTCAACGTGGACGTGTCAAGCTCAGTGATGATCCCCGTCAAGGTCGTCCAAAAACTGCACTCGCCCAAGAAAACGTTGATGCTGTGCGTAAGCTGATTGAGGAAGATCGACATGTAACATACCGCGAAATTCAGGCAACTTTAGACATTGGCATGAGTCAAATACAAATAATCTTGCATGAACGAATGAATTAGGTGTAAAAAAGTTGTTTTCCCGATGGATACCGCATTCGCTCTGTGAAGAGGAAAAAGTGGCTCGCGTTACTTGGTGCGTCAGAACTCTCGAAAGATTCCACGCAGGATCCTCAAATGCTGTATACAACATCGTATCAGGTGACGAATCCTGGATATACGCGTACGAACCCGAAACAAAAAACCAGTCACGAGTTTGGGTGTTCGAAAATGAGTTAAAGCCAACAAAAATTGTTCGTTCACGGAGTGTTGCAAAAAAAATGGTGGCCACGTTTGTCTCCAAAACCGGCCATGTTGTGACTATTCCTCTTGAGGGACAAAGAACGGTTAATGCAGAATGGTATGCTAGCATTTGTTTGCCACAGGTCGTTTCTGAACTCCGTAAAGAGAACTGCAGCCGCCGCATCATCCTCCATCACGACAATGCGAGTTCTCACACCGCGAACAAAACAAAAGAGTTTTTAGAGCAAGAAAACATAGAATTAGACCATCCGCCGTACAGCCCCGACCTAAGCCCTAATGATTTCTATACTTTCCCTAAAATAAAGAATAAATTGCGTGGTCAGAGATTTTCATCACCTGAAGAAGCTGTGGACGCCTACAAAACGGCCATTTTGGAGACCCCAACTTCCGAATGGAATGGTTGCTTAGAGTTGTTCGAGGGGCGACAATTTTATAAACACCGAGACTATAAAAGTGGAAATTCTATATGGAAATGCAGTAAATGCAGCAGTTATCACTTAGTGGGTCCACGAGAAATAAGCCTCCCTCGTGGTCCCACAAGTGGGTCAAATTAGTGGGTCCACGAGAAAACAGGGGAATTGTCAAACAACCTTTTGGTTTTAAGATTACCTACACGCTAAATGTATTTATCTGGAATTCGGTTAAATTTGTGGTCCTGCCAAGCCGCAAGCAAGCCGCCTTAAATATTGCAAATTATTAAAAAAACATATAGACCTATCTCGAAAATTTCGAAAATTTTATTTAATTGCAAAATTTTTACTATACCTTTTCATCAGATTTTTTTGTGATGTTAAGGTGGAAGGGGTACCGGCGCTCTCTCCATATACAAACGTAGTCGACTGTTTCCTCCCTGGATAAACATTTTTGTGCCATAAAACCTGTTACTGCCATTACTATGTTTTGGTCTTTTTCATTTTCTAACTATAATAGAAATTTAAAAAACAAAAAAATGAAAATTAAAACAGAACATAGGGGCAAGGTCATGGCAGTTATAAGTTTTATGCAACAAAAATATTTGCTCTAGTGTCATTCATTATCCAGGGAGACGTTTGTATGGAGAGAGCGCCCATTAACCTTTTCTCTTAAAGTGGTGCTGTCATCTGTCGAGAATAAGGAACAATGTTTTTTGGATAAACTCAGAACCTAAAAATGTAATATATAATGCACTTAGTTTATTTTCGGATTTTAGCGATGATTTAATTATTTGGCAACAGTGCACTCCAGACAGAGATTAGCTATCGAATTAAGCAGAGGTTAAAGTTATTGATAAATATCTATTAATAATTTGTTTACTTACTTAAATTAAATTGTAGGTATTCATTAAAGTTGTTTACTTCCATTTACGAGACTATGACCATAGTCGGGGTCTACCGGAGCCAATCTTTAGGTTACTTATTTGCTCTACCAAGTTGCTCTAATCTATACAAATATTACAAAGTTTGTTTGTTTGAACGCGCTAATCTCCGGAATTACTAGTTCGAATTGAAAAAATGTTTTTGTGTTGGATAGTCCATTTATCGAGTAAAGGGACACTGATCAGTAAAACGAGTATTTAACTGTATAACGTTTATTTGAACAATTCACTATATCTTACACGTATATCTATGTCCGCTTTTAAATGTACGAACTGATCTGTTCAACGCTTAGCAAAGGTATATGCCATTGTTTTTAATCTCAAGATGGCGGGAGTGGGGGCGTATCCCACCAATTCCGCCAACTTAAAAACTATAAATCTCAGTTTTACCAACTTAAAATAAATCCGAATTGAGTTGCCATCATTTAAAAACTACGAACACGAACTCAAATGCTTATGCTCATGAATCACAATATTAACGAAAAGTAATTATAACCTAACACGAGGAAGGCTATAAGCTACTTTTTATCCCAATATTCCTACGGGATCGGGAGTTACGCGGGTGAAACCGCGGAGCGCAGCTAGTAGTAAATTAAAAAGTTGTCTGAATTATAAATAGGTGCATAAACTTCACTTTTTCGACTCATTAATAGTGTAAAATTATTCAGTACAATAAGCTTCACTTGGATTCCCCTTTTTTTCTAAACGGCACTATGGTCGAATTCTAGTCAAGGGAATGTGGTCCACAGAACTACAATCTATACAAATATTATAAAGCTGAAGAGTTTCTTTGAACGCACTTATCCCAGGAACTACTGGTTCGAATAGAAAAAATCTTTTTGTGTTGGATAGTTCATTTATCGAGGAAAGATATGGGCAATTTTTTATCCCGATATTCCCACGGGATCGGGAATTACGCAGGTGAAATCGCAGAACGCTGCTGGTTTTTAATAATTTTATTTTTACCTAAATTATAAAATTAACTTTTTTCTTTAGACAGGTTTGTGTTCGTATACTTTCCATTATATTTGCTTTCTTAGTCGATTTTTTGCGGGTCATTTCTTAGTTTTGTTTCCAGAGCTTTAGCCTCATTCAGGTCCTCCAAATAAATCCAAGCTATGCAGATATGGTGGTAAGCCATTCGGAACAAATGAGCAAGCGATTAAAATTAGTAAGTAGAAAAAATAAATAAAAATAATCAAACTACGGTTACCTAAATTTAAAAAAACAGGATAAGTACTTATTGTTTTTGTTAATATTTAATGGAGTATCGAAATATCGAGCCCCAAAAAATAATAACATGGTAAATTAGACTATGATCAAAATCTGAATAAATAAATATCTACTTCATTGTGCCTACTTACTTAATTAGATTGTAGACTGTTTATTGTTCTATTAATAAAATAAAATATTTTTTGGGACGAAGTTTTGAGCGCGCGTAGTGAAAGGGGTTAGACGAAAAAAATTAAGACCAAAAGTTGTAACGACAATTTTTGCTATAGTTATAAGCTGTGCTGCGTGCGCGTTTTTCTGTCTGTCTCTCTAAGCAATAACTAAAATTGAGCCTACTGATTAAGTTTATATTACGTTATATTTGTTAATAATAAAAAAATATTATTATAACTTTAAAAAACATTACAATTCCTTCACTAATTAATCGAAAAGAACTTCGTTCCATCCGGGTGTCCCTTGGCACCTCTCAAGTTTTTTTTAATTATTAAACTATGTCGTTGTAAATAGTCGGTAACTTAATCTAGTCTTAACTAACGCTAACGGTTAAATGCCCAGTTTATTCACTAAGGATGACTAAGCAACAGTAAGTATCTAACACTCATATTTCTAAAAATATACTGCACTAATTGTACTGACAGTCTTTCAGTAGATAAACTTATGAAAATAACATATGGGGATCATTATTAGTCATGAAAATTAATCATAAACGATGTTGTGTAGGTAACTAAGCTATACAGGGGTATTTGATCATATTCAAGCTCAATTTTTTATTCATTCTTCTTCTCGTATAGTGGTGTGGCTCACCTATTATTAGAGTTTTCAGAGGCCTCTAACTTGACCTAACGACTTCTACTACCCAGTTGACGACCCAGTTGGCACAATGGTCACCTTACCGGACTGCCAAACACAGGGTTGCGGGTTCGATTCCCGCCTCAGACAAGTATTTATGCATAGATATTTGTCTGTGGTCTGGTTGTTTCTATGTATTATTAGTATATATTTACAAAAGAAATTATGTAAGTAGTATAACCGTTGTCTAGCACCCATAACACAAGTCTAGTTACTTAACTTGGGGCTAGATGGCGCTGTATAGAATGTCCTTGCAATATTATATTATTAATATTATATTATATTATTATTACTATAGGTAGCAACCGGGACCAACGGCTTAACGTGCCTACCTCATTTGATTTAGATTTTTTTTTGTTTTTTATCATATTTATTTTATTCATTTAGTGAATGTGTTCACTTTGAATAGTCTTAAAAACTAAGTTAAGAAGAAAGGGCACCGGGGGCTCTATACAAACGTAGTCGACTGTTTTCTCCCTGGATAATGACACTAGAGCAAATATTTTAGTTGCATAAAACTTATAACTGCAATGACCATTGACCATGCCCCTGTGTTTCGTTATTTTTGTTTTTTAAATCTTAATTTCTATGATAATTATAAAATGAAAAAAAAAACAACAAAACAACATAGGGGAATAGTCATGACAGTTATAGGTTTTATGGCCCAAAAATATTTGTGCTAGTGTCATTATCCAGGGAGGAAACAGTCGACTACGTTTGTATGGAGAGAGCGCCGTGTACCCTTCCTCTTAACTGGGTGTATGTTAATCTACTAAATTTCACTCAATTTAAAATTTCAATAACCCTGTATAGTAGAGTGTTACTTGATTCAAGTGTTTTGTTGTTTAACACGAGTTAAATAATAGATGATAGATAATATTTATAATAATGTGTTTCTATGTAGGATAATATCTATCACCTATGTAACTCGTGACTTCTGTAAAGGTAGCTTTTATTAGGCTTTCAGCAAAATAAAGAAGTCGATAAAGCAGGTAGTATAACCTATCTAATATTTATTTTTTAAATATTTAGTAAGGATTTACAGTACCTATGCGTCATAAGTCCACTTTCAGTTTGCTACTATTAATTCAATTCAATTTGAATTTAATTCAAGCAAACTTAAATACTTGAATTTAATTCAAACAAACTTAAATATTTGAATTTAATTCAAGCAAACTTAAATACTTGAATTCAATTCAAGCAAACTTAAATACTTGAATTCAATTCAAGTACCTATTTAAGTTTTCTGTTACTCTGTTTACTCTTAGTACTCAGTGTGATTATTATTTTTAACATGTTAGCTATGTATTTAGTTGTGTGAGTGGTATAAGCCGCCACCCGCTACACCAACCGACGACGTGGGTTCGATCCACAGGTTACGTTGTTATAAAGTTCAAATAGTGCTGCACAGGATTGTAAACGTTAGATACGGTGGCGGCGGACTTTTGAATGTTGATTGTACCTACCTACCAACGTAATAAAGTGTCTCTTTTTATAATACTTTACTTTAATACTAAACTTTATAATTTTAAAATTTATTTCAGCTTACTACTAAAACCCGAGGTAGACCCCGCCAAACATGGATAGCCACCATTCATAAAGACATGAAAAATTCCGACATATCGACAAAGACGACCCAGGACCGTGTGCCCTGGTGAAGGCTATCTAGGAAAGCCGACCACAAATAATGGGATAAGGAATCAGAATCAGAATCAGAATATTTTATTTGTCTAGAATGTAGATTACAAAAGTATGATGTTAGTATGATTAGTATGTGCTTACATTCTACCAGTCATCTGGTGTACAAATATTTGGGTATGCAATGTTTAAATAATATAAAGTGACTTGAACAATAGGTAGGGACATTAATCATAAATTATAATGAGATTTACAATATTTGAGCATTACACCCAGGTCCGATTAAATATAATGTCAAAAAAAGAATGGAATCACTATTAAGTATAAATGTCAAAAAAGAAAAATGTTAATGTCAGTTTTAGATTCATTTCTCATTTAAAAATTCATTCACACTGTAAAAACGTTTGTCCAAAAGCCATTTAGTTAGCTTTTTTTTGAAAAGCAGGCAAGGAAGGCTCTTTATCGTGTCTGGTAATTTATTGTACACTTTGATCGCTTGTATATGTACATTTGTTGTATAAATTTGAAGGCGACCGTTGGATCGGTACAGATTGTTAGGTCGTCTAGAAGTGTGATTCCTTTTCACAGTCTTTGTGTGCAGTGGAAAGTACTGTGAATGTTCCCTAACAAACAGACACAACGCTAGGAGAAAGAAGAAGATTTCAGCTTACTACTAGTATATCTAATATCTTTAAATGAGCAATTCTTGTATATAATATATATAATTGGAATCTCGGAATCGGCTCCAACGATTTTCATGAAATTTGGTATATAGGGGGTTTCGGGGGCGATAAATCGATCTAGCTAGGAATCATTTTTAGAAAATGTCATTTTATTCGTGTTTTATCGAAACTTTATTTTTTTTTGTCTGAAAAATATGACTCTTCCTGACATCTATTGGCGAACTACTAATATGTACTATTTTTTGTGAGCAATAAAGTTATTCCAGCAGATGGCGTTGTTAAGTAACACGAAGTCAATGAGTGTTTGCTTTGAGGTTAGACTAAGTAAAAAAAAAAACCATCCAGGTACTGAATACTTATAAATTGATTAGGTTATAGTGCAGGAAAATAATGGGTTAGTATCTATAGGACTACGTCTCGATATGACTAGGTAGCCGATACGACTTAATCGTAGTTTAGACTTGATCTCGATTGGACTTAATTATGATCGGTATTTTTGAGATGCGGTGATAGTAAATGCAATTTTTTTCCCCCATTAATTATGGCTTCGCACGGCTTGTGCATTTAGCCAGTGTCAAGTTATTCTTTGCATCAAGTTATGACCCGATTTTTCATTAATCGGGCCTAAAGTGTTTCAAAACAGTCAAACTCGTCATAGTCCGTCAAGTCAGGGGCTATAGTAAAGCGGTGGCAAGTTTACCATAACCTTAATAGGAGATTTGGAGGCAACGAGAAAACTTCATGTTTGACACTGATTTTTACTTTCACTACACTTCTGCACTTTCACAGAACTAAATTGAATAACATTCCACCAGAATTATACAATTCAACTCGGGTTACAACTAAGTTTCATGAAAATAAAACTGCAGCACGACATGTTGTTAACTCGTTCCCGCCAAAACTCCAGTAAATGCCCTTATCATTTTTAGCTAGATATAAAGTATATAGAATAAAAGTACGTTGACAATCTATTTTTTCGCGGTCAGCGTGGGTATAATTTACCAATCTTTAGTGTTTTTATCATAGCACGGGTCAGACAATTGAAAGCACCAGTAGGTAGGTATAGCAGATAACGAACAACCCAGGGGACATAATATTATTGTACGTACATATTTATCTCTGTAATGAAAAACAACAATGTCATTGCTTTCGCAGTTCATATTTAATAACTCGGTCGGCTTTATTGTGCTGTAAAATATTTCATTTGGGTTAAAGTGGGTATAGCTTACAGCTTACATGACCTAGGCGTGCCTATTGATCAGTTCTTTCCTATAGTGAGGGGACAGTATAGGGTTAGAACCTATTTTTTCCGGAGAAAAAAAAATAATAAAAACATATTGTTGCATTCTAATAATTTTTGTTTGATTAATTGATGACTTTAAACTTCACCTAAAACGCAGGGACCTAGAATCTTGCTTGTGATGAATTATAATAGTCATTTTGGAGCTCTACGTTGGTTCTGCAATTATGCAGCCGACCGTACAGTAGATCTTAAAAATAATAATGTCTTTATATTTTTCTTGTAAACCATACAAAATATTTAATAGCTTTCAATAACTTACAATCCAATTAAGGTAAGTATTTACCTGAAGTTAATATTGGTGGTTTTTCTTTACAAAATAGGCATTTGACTTCATCTCACCTGTTGGGTAGCGACGATAAGGTCGAGGATGTAGAATGCTTGCCTAGAAAGAAAATAGCAGGACAATATGATATAACGTGACGAGTCACTTTTCACCATCACTTTCGTTCAGGGGGTGGTGTTAGAAGCTGCCGGCCAAGGCCTACCACCGCTTGATTGTCTGTTCCTTTAGCGCCACCCGGCGGTCACGTCTAGGACATCAAAGGCTAAATCCTACGGACGCGAGCAAACCTCAACCCTCAAGATGGCGCTGATTGTCTGCTCCTTTAGCGCCATCCGGCGGTCACGTGTAGGACATCATAGGCTACATCCTACGTACGCGAGCAAACCTCAACCCCCAAGATGGCGCTGATTGTCTGCTCCTTTAGCGCCACCTGGCGGTCACGTGTAGGACATCATAGGCTACATCCTACGGACGCGAGCAAACCTCAACCCCCAAGATGGCGCTGATTGTCTGCTCCTTTAGCGCCACCTGGCGGTCACGTGTAGGACATCATAGGCTACATCCTACGTACGCGAGCAAACCTCAACCCCCAAGATGGCGCTGATTGTCTGCTCCTTTAGCGCCACCTGGCGGTCACGTGTAGGACATCATAGGCTACATCCTACGGACGCGAGCAAACCTCAACCCCCAAGATGGCGCTGATTGTCTGCTCCTTTAGCGCCACCTGGCGGTCACGTGTAGGACATCATAGGCTACATCCTACGTACGCGAGCAAACCTCAACCCCCAAGATGGCGCTAAATATAAAAACCTAAATAAATATGTTATTTAACTTAAAAGTGATTGTGACTTAAATCATAGATATTAAATATAAAAATAGCAAATTGACGTCAATAGGTATATAAGGTTTTATTTTAACAATAACAGTAATTTAAAAGTAAAATATGAATTTGTTACAGCCAGTGTTTATCGTTGTTTGCAAATGCCCGTTGTAAGGTATAATTGTAGTCAAGGTTGCAGGGCTTATAGACGTCATTGGACGTTATGGTATTAATACTCTAACAATAGCATGGTAATGAATTTATTTTTAGTTTAAACTTTACATTTGGTTGCGCGTGAGTTCCGTCATTGATTTGGTAAAATCTCTTCCGTCCTTAGATAAGATATATATTGTAATTTTCGTGAAAAATTATCTTCATGATTTAATTTTCTGTTTCTTTTCTATGCTTACTTTCATTGAAATGTGTATATCACTGTGTCTGCCCATTTGCATCACTGCGGCACACTGCTCACCACCTATTCTTTATTTTACATCAGCTTTTTTGTTTAATTAGTTGTTTTTTTTCTTTCCATTTATTTAGTGGCTTTTGTTTTTTTCTAAAGAATTAATTAGTTTTTACGATTGTTATATTTATGTGCCTATGTATGATGCAATAAATGATTTATCTATCTATCTATATTTTATCTACATAAATAAATCTAATAAGAGTGGGGTGAAGTTGTTCTCGTCTGCAGGAACTGCCACCAATATCCCTACGCGATTCCCCTGGGTAGCGCTAAAAGAACAAGAACCTTTGACTGCTGTACTGCCTTATTACATGATCTAACAGCTTCCAGTCAATCAACCTACTCGAAATGTCTCATTGTGCACAAAAACACTCTCCTAAGAGCCAATAAAGCAATTGAACATGAAATTATAATGTTAATGGACTGTATAAAAAATGAATTAAACGTATAGATTTTCGAAACACAAGAGCTTTTTAGATATTACAGTCCTTGGTTTTAATAGTACAAACCTTTACCCCCTTATTCCAAAACGAGGTTTAAGGATAGTCCGAGATATGGAATTAAACCTTAGATTTAGACGCAGATTTACTCGTGAACTATAGCCTAAAGACTATCCCTATATATTATACTAGCTGCGCTCCGCGGTTCCACCCGCGTAAGTCCCGATCCCGTGGGAATATCAAAATTAAAAGTAGCTTATAGCCTTCCTCGATAAATGGACTATCCAACACAAAAATAATTATTCAATTGGAACCAGTAGTTCCTGAGATTAGCGCGTTCAAACAAACAAACTCTCCAGCTTTATAATATTAGTATAGATAGGGAACTATAGTCAAAACACTCATCTATAAAGATTATATAGGGATAGTGTTTATACTATAGTTCACGAGTAAATTTGTTTCTAAATCTAAGATTTAAATCCACATCTCGGACTATCCTTAAACCTCATTTTGGAATAAGGGGGTTACAGTTTCTCCTACGGTGTTTCGTTTCAGTTTTCGCTTAATAACACGAAACATTTTTTGTCGACTAGGTCCCCTCGGCAACCCGCGATAAGAAAAAGAGTCAATTTCATCTAGCATTACTCTGAAATAACAAATCTGAGTACATGAAAGTGAGTGTAGGAGCTAAGAGTGCTTGTAGATGGCTAGCTATTTGGTACATACACGTTACGACATTAACACATGTTCAGCATTGAAACAGGTGCACAATGTAGTTTTCTATAACTTTGAAGTTTAAAAAAAAATACTTACCTATTATCTTTTTATCAATCTATTAACTAAACCATACATTAAATTTCATCCAGACCACATCATCGATTGGTCCGGGATGACGCACGGCACGTGTCACACAATTACGTCATCTACATAAAAACAAACGTATTCGAGAAAGCACGTGAGAACCATTTACGAGTAGAATACTAATGCTGGAGTAGGTAAATTCAATTGAGTTAAGTAAATAATCTACTATGTTAGTTACATACAGATGTCGCTAACGGAACTTAATTTGATAGGATAGATAATAAAACCGAAAAAAACCGGCCAAGTGCGAGTCGAACCCTCTTCTCTTCTTCCGTGCCTTATCTCACTTTAAGTATGGTCGGCTCTCCTTATCTCACGGCGCCAAGACATTCTGTTAAGGGTTGTCGGGTCGGGTAATCGCTCTTTTTCAAGGAGTTTTGTCATACTGGTCCACCATGTCGACGGAGGACGCCCTCTGCCTCTCTTGTTCTCGAGTGCAAGTCGAACTCGACATAGTATAAAACACAGTCACTTTCCACTGTCTGTCCCTATGTATGATCTCTAAAACTACGCAACGGATTTTGATGCGATTTTTTTTAATACATAGAGTGATTCAAGAGGAAGGTTTATATTGTATAATACATGCATAATATAGCCGTGCGAAGCCAGAGCGGGTCGCTAGTACCATTATGTTACGTTTATATAGTACTAGCTGCACCCCGCGGTTTCACCCGCGTCATAATTTTCTGCGCAACTTTCTTAATTTTTTCCTTCATAAGAACCTTCTCCTGTTAATAACACGACAAACAAACACAAGGTAGGGTGGGTTTATCTCTTAGATATTGTAGAACTCTCCTCAGGTGATAGAGATTGAATGTGTTTACCAAATTGCTGAAGCATAGAGCTTCCTGCAGCAAAATCTCGATTTTACTAAACCAAGATTTACCATAAAAAGCTAAATTTAACTTTTAAATTGATTTTAGCTTTTTGTCAATAAGTATAGATTATCTTTTCTATACTAATTTAAAAACAGCTATCTTTACAAATTTGATTGTTTGTTTGCATTGAAAAGGCTCCGAAACTACTGGACCGATTTAGATGAAACTTAGTATGAGGACATATTGAATTATTGAGAGTGTATTAAGCTACTTTTTATCCCGATATTTACACGGGATCGGAAGTGGGGTACAATTTCATTAAATTCGGATTTGACTGCAGTTAGAGTATTAACCCAAGTTAAGACAAATTGGTATGACCAGAAACGTGATAGAGGTGTCTTAGAAACTTTTTTTGGGTATCAACCGCTAAAATCTATAGATGTATATTCCTACTGTCGTAAAAGTGAAGAAATGCTTTCTATTGTCATACACTTCGAAACACGATTAGAGTGATTTGCCACGATAGAAAAAAAACGTGAAAATCCTAAAAAAAATCGCCTTTTAATGACCTTTTTCAATTTGACGGCGATTGTAAAGAAAAAGCAAGTACAAAATTTATATTTTCATAAACTTTACATCAAATCCCATAAGATAGTACAGATGGTTTTTCACAAATAGATGTGAGTCTTTTAATTACGCGGGGAAAGGGATAGAGTCAAAAGGAATAGGGGTTTTCAGGTCATACTTCACCTTAATAAGTCTTTACTTGAGATTATTAACTCAATCAAATGAAGAATAGATACCTAACCTACCGACTTACCCAGTAACCGCGTCAGTGTTTTGTTTTCTGTAATTTTATTCCTATCCTTGGAATGAATTTGTTTTCATTTGGTTACATTAAGGGATGTTGAAATCAATATCTTCCATGCCACTAAAGAAGATAAAGACATGACCTCATTACGTATCTAGATAGTACTTATTACTTAAACGCCGGGGTGTTGTGTGTGTGTCTGACTGTGGCATTGTAGTTCCAGAACGGATGAACCGATTTTGAATTTGTTTAATTTGTTTGGAAGGTGAATTAGTCGGGAGTGCTCTTAGCTATAATCAAAATTGGTTTAGCCGTTCAAAAGTTATGAGGGATAAAGTCGAGATTTTTATGTTTGTTTTGTTGAGTGGTGTTGGGCTAGTGGTAGATACCTCGGCCTTTATTTGATGGTCGTGGGTTTGAATCCCGCCCGGCCGTGCACCGATGGCTTTACCCACGAAAAATTGCGGTGAAAGAAAACATTGTGATGAATCAACGGCTATGTTGTCCCTTGATGTGTATTGACGAGTTCTTTCTACTGGACACGGTCGACTAAGCTGAGAGGCAAAGAAAGGAAAGGTTAGTATGGCACGTGTAAGAACTGGAAGTCTCACCACAGCCTCGCCTAGCTATATAGATATAAAATTCAAAGTTCTGACAAACTGATATATTATTTGGATTTTGAAAAATTTAAAATCTAACTACCTGAAAAAAAAGATAGACAGACGGCTTCTAACGACCTTCAATGATGGCTTCATTGAAGGTCGCTGGAAGCCGTTGGAGGCAGAGTGCATGCGACGGAACGATATTTTCTAATTTAAAATTTCGCATAAAAGGCTTCACGCATCTTACACGTATTTTATGAAATGGAGCAATTAAAGTCACGTGGTTCTTATCATGATGGAAATTTTGAAAAATTTTGATCCTGTGGATTTGTTATATCATAATTGGGAACCAATTAGCCTGTATACTATCATTGAAACCCTATGCGGACGAAGTCGCGGTCAAGAGCTAGTTCCAACATATAAATAGGTACGATGTAGGTAGTTATAAACCGAACCGAATTGATTATGAATTATGATGAATGAAATCGATTATCCACTATCAGGCCATTACAGCATGGCTGTCCACTTCCAGTTCTATCATAGATTAATAATGGTAAATAGATTGTTACTCAGTAAGAAAACATTATGGGACAATCCCTTTAAAATAAATCATCTCAGTCGGTCGGCCGTCGTCGTAGAGCATCGGTCAATATAGGTAGATACTTAATATATTAATTTATACGAGACGAATTGAGAACCTTCTCATATAAACAACCTCTTTTTGCGTGCGAGCGTACATCCATAACTTCTGTCTGCAATTGAAGAAAGAAAATAGTTTATCTTATTTTTAAATATACTTAAATATGTAAAAATAAAATATATTAAAAGTATGTTAATTTGAAATTGAGTAGAAAACGCTTCTAACTAAACAGACAGACAGACAGACGGACAAGATAGTGATCTTATAAGGGTTCCTTTTTTACCTTTTGAGGTACCGAACTCTAAAACTATCTTAAACTTACTCTCATTCTTTATAACAATTGCCATAAATAAGCTAATTGTTTTTTTTTTTCTTTTTATTATGGCTTCGCACGTGTGCATTTAGCCAGTGTCAAGTTATATTTTGCATCAAATTATGACCCGATTTTTCATAAATCGGGCCTAAAGTGTTTCAATACAGTCAAAGTCGTCATAGTCCGTCAAGTCAGGGGTTATAGTAAAGCGGTGGCAAGTTTACCATAACCTTAATAGGAGATTTGGAGGCAACGAGATAACTGCATGTTTGACACTGATTTTTACTTTCACTACACTTGTGCACTTTCACAGAACTAAATTGAATAACATTCCACCAGAATTATACAATTCAACTCGGGTTACATCAAAGTTTCATGAAAATAAAACTGCAGCACGACATGTTGTTAACTCGTTCCCGCCAAAACTAGCTAATTGTTTTACTTTTGTAGGTTTCATAAGATTTATAACCGATGAATATTCAGTTGCACGTACGCTATTTTGTACGGCCGGTGTTTATCTATATACAATAGTTAATCTATGATATGTAAATAAAAATATTAATGGCGTATTTCTTTGACGTAGTTACACAATAGTAGGTAAAGTGCGTCATAGTTAACCATCAGATTTGCGTAACTACGTTATTTTTCTTCATACTAAATCATGAAAGTCAAATGAAAATGACGGAGAACAATAGAAGAATGACGTTGTTTTCATAAGATTGCTAGTTTTATCTGATTTACAGATGGTTTTTCAGATTGTATTTAATTTGTTAATTACATTTGTGGACTTGATGCCCAATTATATTTTTGTGCCTGTTGCTGTAAAGACGTTGGGGTGCTGGGGAGACGACACCAAAAAAAATTGTTAAAGAGTTGGGTGTTAGGATTAGGGGGAATGGGGCAGACTCCCGCTCCGGCTCGTTTCTGGCGCAGAGGTTAGCCATCGCCATTCAGCGTGGCAATGCTTCTAGCATTATGGGAACCTTTACGCCGGGTACGATAAGGGGTGGGTTATTTGACTAACTGGTACTTAATTTTTGTTTTTATAATGTTAAATGTGTAGAAGTAAAATACTTTTTGTTTCATTTGTTAATTTTCAGAATCTGTTTTTACAAGCTTTTATTTAGCTTCACCTGTCTCGATGTCTGTCATGGAATCTTACAACTTAATTTTGATCCACTTCCCGGTTACCGATTGAGCCGAAATTTTGTAAACATGTGCGAATCGCGTGACAATGCAATAAAAGGCAATGCTTTTTTAAAAAGATTAAAAAAATATATTAATTGTTAAGTACAGCTTTATTAGTTATTTGCTTTACCTTCGTTCGAGTAGGATTTGAATTTTTAAAAATACTTTTTTTTTATTTACTTTTTTCTTTTTTTAATTTCTTTTGACGACCCAGTTGGCACAATGGTCACTATGCCGGGCTGCCAAACACAGGGTTGCGGGTTCGATTCCCGCCTCAGACAAGTATTTATGCTTAGATATTTGTCTGTGGTCTGGTTGTTTCTATGTATTATAAGTATATATTTACAAAAGAAAAGTATATAAGTACTATATCCGTTGTCTAGCACCCATAACACAAGTCTATTTACTTAACTTGGGGCTAGATGGCGATGTGTGGAATGTCCTGCAATATTTATTTATTTATTATTATTTATTTATAGCTTAAACCTACATCATCCGTCTATTGGTTTGTGCGGTATGATAGGTTTATCCGCCAGTCAGTCAGGACTTTGAATTTTATATTTATACAATATATGTATCCAAACCAAACAAAATTATATGTATAGATAGGTAGCTGCAACCCACGGTTTCACCAGCGTAATTTTCCATCCTGTTAGAATATCGGGATAAAAAATAGCATATTTTGTTCCCCATTAATCAATGTATCGTCATACCAAATTTCATCATAATGGGTCCAGTAGTTTCAGAGCTATTGCTATAAAACAAAAAAAACTTTCCTCTTTATAATTAACGAGCAGCGCTCCGCGGTTTCACCTGCGCAACTCCCGATTCCGTGGGAATATCAAAATAAAAAGTAGCCAATAGCCTTCCTCGATAAATAAACTATATCCAACACAAAATATTTTTTTAACTCGAACCAGTAGTTCTTGAGATTAGAGCGTTCAAACAAACAACGGAAGCCCTCAAAGATGAATAATTTTCCCCGTTTTCCAGCACAAAAAATAATTTTTCAATTCGTACCAGTAGTTCCTGAGATTAGCGCGTTTAAACAAACAAACAAACTATTCAGCTTTATAATATTAGTATGGAATAATGTAGTTAAATTGTACCGGTTTTTACGTATTATTCATATTTTATTGAATTACGATTAGTGATATGATTCATCGTATGTTTTTGATAATAAATAATAACTATGTCTCTGATAACGCCGACTGATTATCTAGAAGCGTGATAAACAGAGAAAACACAAATATTTGTGTAAAGTAAATAATGAAATATCTACACTGGGTGACATATTATCTACTTACTTTTGTAACCAGTTTTATAAACAACTAGCTGCGTCCCGCGGTTTCACCCGCGTAAGTCCCGATCCCGTGGGCATATTGGGATAAAAAGTATCCTATGTCCGTCTCCTGGCTCTAAGCTACCTCCCTACCAATTTTCACCCAAATCTGTTCTGCCGTTCTTGAGTTATAAGTGGTGTAACTAACACGACTTTCTTTTATATATATAAGATAAAAATATAGTTTTTCAACGTGATAACGTCTAATAAATGGATCAAACACATGTCGCACCTCCGCTCAAATAGTGTCATAACTCAAAAAAAAACTGTCGAGAAAAATGTGTCTAAAGTAGTCTAACTGTTTTTTCGGTGTCTAGTCTTAATTTGAAAACTAATAGAATTAGCGATATGAACATTTCAGTAGATTTGAATGATTTTTTAAACTTTATGAAATAGTGTATTAGGTTTCCTGAAAATATGAAATAAATAATATTGGTTTTGAGTTATGACACTATTTGAGCGGAGGTGCGATGTGCATTTACACAAATGCATTCACAAAAAAGAATCATGTGCCTTCCACGATAAATGGACTATCAAACACAAAAATTCTTTCAATTCGAACCAGGAGTTCCTGAGATTAGAGCGTTCAAACAAACAAACAAACACTTAACTCTTCAGCTTTATAATATTAGTATATATTACTTAGGTTGATTTGATTAAAGTCAAGTACTGTTTTGAATAGAGGACGTCCCGTGGCCTTTAACCTATACAACGACGCAACGTAGCAAGCAACAGCGGAAAAAAACGCAATTCGTATTTAATTTAATTAGTAGGTAGTTAGGTACTAATTATAGCAACGTTACGGGTCTTAGTATCTGGGTATACTGAGATAAATATATGTATGTATGTATACGGGCTTTTTTCCGCAACTAGACTCTTTTTAATTGGGTCCCTTTTGCGTGAGGATGGAGTAGGCTTGCCCAGCACCTACTACCCTCTCAGCTTTGTCGACCGTGTCCAGAAGAGAGAACTTGTCAATACTTCTGAAGCTAACTAAGCCGTGGGTTTCATCACGATGTTTTCCTTCACCGTAAGAGCAATGTCAATTAGCGCACATAATTTTTTCTCCATTGGTACACGGCCGCCTGAGATTCGAACCCACGACCTTCAGAATTAAAGTCGTGAGATAAATATATATTGGGACATTAAAGATAGTGCAATTTAACCCCAAACTAAGCTACTAGGCTTGTATTATGGTGGCCAGACAACGGATAGAATACTTATATACTTTTGGTACATGAGTACAGCTATTCCTTACTCATGTGCTTTTGGTTTGAAAATACATTTTAGACAGAGAAACACTCAGACCAGAAACAAATATTTAAGGTGCGGGTATTAAGGGCCTCTAAAAGTTTAGAAATTCAATAAAGAAAATATTTAGTTTTCAATTAAGTTGGCAGGTGGCCCTTATTACCCACAGGTACGGTCGGCTGCATAAATACAGACCCACCGTAGAGCTCCAAAACGGCTGTTATAAGAATGTTTTCAGCACAAGCAAGATTCTAGGCACCTGCTTTAGGTAAAGTTTAACTTATCAATTAATCAAAGAAAAATTATTAGAATCCAAACATTCCAATGATAGTGATTTTAGAACTCTACCGGGGGCTGCAATTATGCAGCCGACTGTACTTAACATAAATACTTGTTTGAGGCGGGAATCGAACCCGGAACCGTTTCATAGGCAAGTGTTCTGAACGGAGGATGCATTTAGGATGAGAGGGTGCTTGTTTGTGCACTCAAATGTTCTCATTCATCTCCAAAACGGCTGGACCGATTTAGAAACGGTTTTCTGAAAAATAATAATATTTAGAAGACATCTCGGACTTCTGATTTTAAGGTAGGCGGACAAAAATGTAACAAGTTAAAAAATATTCCTAACTTATGAGCATGAATTTTGTTTTTTTTAACTCCAGACGCAAAAACGACGGGGTGTCATAAGTTTGACGTCTGTCTGTGGCATCGTAGCTCCTGAACGGATGAACCGATTTTGATTTAATTTATTTTGTTTGAAATGCGAATTATATTCAAATTTATAATGACAAGACTAAAATAAGTATAACAACTTGTAGATGCGTCACAGGTGGATAGGGATTTACATACTTACGCATTTCTGGACTATTGCCAAATTTTATGTGGGGTTCTACTCTGAAATCAAAAGAAAAACAAAACATCACACTTGTGCCGAAGATATTGCAGGACATTCCACACATCGCCATCTAGCCCCAAGCTAAGTACTAGACTTGTGTTATGGGTGCTAGACAACGGATATACTACTTATATACTTTTCATTTGTTATATATATAAATATATACTTATAATACATAGAAACAACCAGACCACAGACAAATATCTAAGTATAAACACTTGTCTGAGGCGGGAATCGAACCCGCAACCCTGTGTTTGGCAGCCCGGCATGGTGACCATTGTGCCAACTGGGTCGTCATTATGAAAATGAATAAGAACAAATATCGCTGAAGACGTGATGAACATCTTCAGTTTTTTCTTAAAATAAATACCACCAATATGACACCTGATGTAAATGATATTATGAAAAAACTCAAGTATCCCGGTCCTACAGATAAATTTACTTCTCCTTTTTTATTATTTTTGCAGTACCTACCTATCTACAGTTAAAAAACTTAAAGTGTTACCTACCTGCCTATTGAAAAAGTGCCAAATAAATGTAGGTACCTAGCTCACCAAATAAACTTAATAAAAAAATGTACGTGTTTAATTATTTATGTTTAGCCCGCTAACACATCTACAATTTTCGAAATGGCCCTTTGGAAAATCCAGTTTGACACCCCTGGAGTAGACTACCACCCTTCTCAGCTTAGTTGACCACGATAAAAAATATAAGGATACATTGGATTGAATTTTAAGAGGAAAGGGTTTTGTTGCATAAAACTTATAACTGCTATGACCATGCCCCTGTTTCTTTTTTAATAAATCTTAATTTCTATGATAATTAGAAAATGAAAATAATCCAAAAAATAGGGGCATAGAGGCATAGTCATGGCAGTTATAGGTTTTATGGCATAAAAATATTTGTGCTAGTGTCTAGTAGTAGTAGTAATTTTATTTATTTATTTATTATCCAGGGAGGAAACAGTCGACTTTTGCGTGGAGAGAGCGAAGGCACCCTTTCAATCCTTTTTATATATTCCAACGGAAACCGCAGGGCGCTACATTTACGTACACAAGCAAAAACAATATTTTATCCAAAGGTATACGATATTTTCCTTCTTTGAATTTGGTTAAAAGTATTAAGGTTGTTGTCCTAATTACCTACCAAAAAACCGCTAATTCCACCGGCAAAACTGTAACATGTTGAAGACCGGAAGATGGCCGCTATTGTCCCCGAATACACACCTATAACTGAACACTGAAGGTCCATGACCTGTGTCCATGTGACCGACCTTTCATGGAATCAAATACTTGTTCGTTCACTCACTCAATTTTGATACAATTGTAAAGTAGCATATCACTGCTAAAACATACGTATACTCTTATACCTCTAGGTATTCATCTATAGGTTGCCTTGAAGAGATTGATTGGAGCGATAGCGCTCTTCGTAGCACTAAGACTTAAGCTTTGTTTTTATTAACGTTATTTGAAAATGGTGTTTATAATAAAGAATTTATCTATAATTCCAGGGTCTTAAAGCCTAATATGTTTTATTCTTTTTTTAGGGTTCCGTACCCCTTGTTTAAAGTTATTTTACAAGTTTTCCTTGGAATTTAACGAACGAAGCAAATTAATTAACTGGAGACTCATACCAGTAGAATGTAGACGCGAAAATTTATACATATGTAACTTTATCTATAGCCACCTATCGTTTACCTGCATCTGAGTTTCGTGCGTCCAATAAATTGCAGCCTTTGATTTGTTAATCGCATTCTAATTACTTGCATAGACTATATGTAAGCATATTTGTTTGTATCTAACTGAGTACCGCACTTTTACTCTTAACTATAAGATTACTAGGTACGCCCCGCGGTTTCACCCGCGTAAGTCCCGATCCCGTGGGAATATCGGGATAAAAAGTAATAGTTAATCCAGGTTAATCCAGGTATAATAAAGTATGTGTTAATCCAGGTCTCCAGCTATCTAGATACTGAGTTTCATCACAATCGGTCCAGTAGTTTTTGCATGAAGGAGTAACAAACATACACACACACATACACACACAAACTTTCACATTTATAATATTAGTAGGATTGTGTCTTTTCTCTTTTAGAGAAAATAAAAGTCTTAAACAAAAAAAAAATATTAACATGTGAGAATGAAAAGCGTTTTTCACGGTAGCTCTTCAGGGAGCTTTACACAGAATCGTGTTTTCCTTAAAACAAACGTTTTCCAAGTAAATCTGACACGGTTGATTGAAGCTATTTTTTGTACTGCATCTGATTTATATCTTTTTAAAACATTTTGCGAATTGAGATTTTTGGGTGAATGATGTTTATTTAGATGACTACTGAGAAGTTTGTAAAGAGAATTGGATTAAAATTTAGATGGGATTTACCCGTGTTTTGTTATTGACCTTTTGAAAGGTAATTCACGGAAACGAAGCTGTTCTGGGATTGTTTTGAGACGATTGAGGACAGATTGTAAGAATGTAAAGTAGGTGATGGTTGTACATTTTATCTTTTTGTAGATACTAGCCCGCGTAAGTCCCGATCCTGTGGAAATATCGGGATAAAAGGTAGCCTATGTGTTAATCCAGGTTTGCAATTATCTAGATACCAAGTTTAATCGCAATCGGTCCAGTAGTTTTTGCGTGAAGGAGTAACAAACATACACGCACACACACAAACTTTCACTTTTAGAAGATCCCTTTAAGGACGACCTTCATCGATCTGTTTAATGGATGAAAAGTGTTTTATATCAAATTAAATAGGCCAATAAATATATTGCAAATCGGTTGCCTTAATAAATTCAGTCCAGTAAGATAAAGTTATTTTTTTTGTTTTTAGACTTTTCATTGGTTTGATTAATAGACAAATTCCGTATCAATGAATTACATAATCTAATTCATTAACCAGACCAGTGCAAATGACTAATATCGATTAACCTGCCTACCCACGAGTTGTGAGGGGAAAAAAAATAGTCCCCCCCCGAGGGTTCCCGCCTTGTCGTGGCGGGGGGGCTTAGTAATCGTGGCCTTGCCAACCACGGTGAAGCCAAGAGGAACCCAGGGCCAAGCCAGGCTGGAGGAGCTGGCTAGCCCGAGAGGGACCGCTCCACCGACTTCCCCGCAAAGTCCGGTGCGAGTGGTACTAGAGGTAGGTCGCAGTGCTGTATGGGCGGTACTGCGACTGAGGCGGGTTGCGGTGTAGTATGGGCTGCACCGCAACTGAGGAGTAAGGGCCACGGCGGGAGAGGGTTGCCGGTATTGCGGTGAGCCGTTTCCCCTACCTTCCGTGGCCCTGACGGGGCCGCCACCGTTAGATGGCGGACGCGGTGGGGTCGCAGAGGAAGAGGACTGTCGGTGTGTTGTTGCCGCTTTCCCTGTCCTCTGCGACCGGAGTGGCTGGCGATGGGGCTACTTATCTGACCCATCGCAGGGGACCATGGGCGTCCAGGCATGGGGCTGTCTGGCGTCCATCCGCTTGGTCCCCGAGAAGGAGGTTGCGACGTGCCAAGTGCTCTGGTGCGTCGCAACAAGGGGGGAGGGGCGAAAGCCTCGTAAGAGGAGGGTCCTCACGGACAAATGCCGTCGGGGCTGCTGATGAATGCGAAAGCGATGCCGGTAGCCCCGACAATAGGCATCGAGACGGAGCACCCTGGGGTTTTAGTCGGTTGGAGCCCGACATAACCACTTCGTTGGCCCCAACAACGGAGTGGTACCCGACCGGGTTTCCCCAGGCCAAAAAAAAAAAAAAAAAAAAAAAAAAAAAAAAAAAAAAAAAAAAAAAAAAAAAAAGGGGAAAAATAGTCAACCTAACTTTTGAATATTCTATAGGCTTCATACTTTATATTGGAATGGAATTTGTCTCTTAAACAAGCCAGTGAAAGGTTTAATAAACAAAACAAAAATAAAATTGGTAATTAATCTTATTCTGGACTGAATTTTTTTAGGCAACCCATTTGCAATATATTTATTGACCTATTTAATTTGATATATAATACTTTTCATCCATTAAATAGCTCGATGAAAGCCTTTCTTAAAGGGATCTCCGACATGGGTATATATAATTATCTCATCATACATCATGTACGGTCGGCTGCATAATTGGAGACCCACCGTAGAGCTCTAAAACGGGTATTATAAAAATGTTTTCAACACAAGCAAGTTTCTACACACCTGCTTTAGGTGAAGTTTAAAGTCTTCTAACTCATAAATTAATCAAACAAAAATTAATAGAATGCAAACATTCCAATAATAGTAATTTTCGAACTCTACCAAGGGCTGCAATAATGCATCCGACTGTACATACCAACCTGACTGAGTGTTAAATAAACGATCTTTTTTTTTGAAAGAATAATATTTAATCAGTCAGTTGATTTTCAATTTATAGTAATTCAATGAATTGGAATTACAGATTGTTTAGACACGATAACTTCATCCAACAAAATAATATCGAAGATTATACCTACTAGAAAACAACAATAAATTAATTATTTATCGCAATAATTTCGCCTGTAGTTTTCCATCGGTAAATAATCATTATTAAATACCTAAACAACTTATTGATAACAATTACTTCGTATCCGGTAAAACTTGTTATAAACAATTCATTGGTAAACATGTTGTCTCCACTTTAAAGTTAAATAAAAACTGCTATTTTTAACGGTTGTTATCTGAGTGTTTTTTTGCAATGACGTTTGTGTGTTATTATAAAAACATTAATTAAGTTATTATGTATTTAGGTTACTAACCTATCTGTTCTATTTTTGTGGATATATATATTTATGTATTTTATTTATATGTATGCTATTTTTTCTTTTTACGCAAACTAGGCTTGCATTTTTTAAATAAATGGTTGTATGTATAGTCGGTTTACGGACGATAATTTTACGTGATAACGTCATAAGAAAACGATGAAAAATTTAAAACAAAAGTTGTTAAGTATTCCTTTATACTTTTTTTCTTTTTTTATGTTTTTCATTTTAAATAAGTCTTTTATTCGTCACTCGTCACTATAACACAATTCCAGATAAGCGATGTTTTCCTAAGTTACCATGACGCGTTTGGTCATATTACCATGACGCATGACGTCACACTATATTACCGCGACACTTTTTTGTGAATGCAGGTCTTCCACCAATTTACAATACGTTATCACTTGAAAAGCTGACTTTGAGTGTTTTGTTTTTCTAAACGTGTAGACGCGTGTCGTGGTTTATGAATGGTTTCACTAATACTAATTTTTGCTTGTCCTCATTGCATGCCCCTTAAGTGGGCGGGAAGGCGGTGCACATTTTGTGTTTTGGCACTAGGTTCGGAACTAAAAAATTAATACTAATACTTCCATTACAGATATGGAGTTCTGAAAAGGAACGCCGGATTCAATCAACTATTGATATAAAGATCAATGTTAGTTTACCGAGATTTGAGTTGAACCTCGTGACTCAATTGTTTGTTCTAGTCTGTTTCTATCGTCTAGCCTACAAACCCGATTCACTCATTATCAAACCTTATCACTGTCTTTCCGATAATGTTATCATTAAACAACGAAGATTCTTCGATAGTAAGCTATTTTTGGATTTTCAGGAAGAGCTTGGGCTTACATATCGATATTTATATTTTATCTATATTTTGTGGCGCAGAAAAAAAACGTCGCTATAATTCTTTGATAAAGACTAGGTATTATAAAGATATAACTTTAATCAATATTTTGGTAATAAATAAGAATTTAATACGGATACGATATATTTTGGAAAAACCTGAAATATTGATTGTCAGAATGATAATCAAGTTTAAATGATAAAATGATAATCTCTGACATAAAATGATCTTAGAATGTCTCCTTTAATCTATTTCGCAACATTTCAACAAATCTCTCAATAGGATTACAATCGAGATGTTAATTTTGAAAAGTCATAGTGATTAGTTGTTAAGTGAAAAAGTTATAATAGTACATTGCGATACAAGTGTGGTAAATTGATCATTTCATTGAGGCGGTAATTATGACGTGCGAGCGGAACGCGAGTGCGTCTATAGAGCCGAGAATGGAATGATCAACACACGTGTATCGTACGACGTTTTTTATCACAGTTGCGAATATAAGAAAAGACTTGAAAAGAAAAGAAAATAATAAATAACAAAATATTTGTGATAGGTCTATGTTTACAATTTTATAGACAACCTTTATTGCTGGAGTAAAACCTCTTTTTTGGTAAGTACCTACTTTATTTTATCCATCAAAACAGTATAACCCAGATAAATTAAGAATGTTTCATCTACCTAACATGTAATTAGCAGTTAGATACCAATTTAACTTATCGGGATAACATATATATAACACACTAGTGGCGTCAAGGTAATGCATAAAGCACGCGTGCATAATACGTTGGAATATGAGCCTAAAAGCGGTTGAATAAGATCCACTTTATGAGCAACTGTGATAAAAATAATATTTTTTATCACAGTTGCTCATAAAGTGGATCTTATTCAACGGCTTTTAGGCTCATAATCCAACATATTATGCACGCGTGCGTTTTATATTTGTTAACTAGTGCTATAAAGTTATCCCGAAAAGGTAGGTACCAAAGAGTTTTTTAGCTAGCAAAAATGGTTGTCTCTAAAGTCGGTTTACGAACGAAAATTTTACGTGATAATGACTTGGAAAACGATTAAAAATTGAGTTGTTTATTTTTTGTTTTTTCTTTACTTAAATATATTGTTTTTCCGTACCATTGTATTTTGTTCTTAACCCCCGACGCAAAAACAAATAGAAAAACCCTAAAAAATAATGTATGTCACACGAGGATGTATAGGTTAAAAGTCTTTAGCCTGGCCTTTCCTGAGCATAATTAACAAAAAAATATTGCCTTAAAAAAATGTAAACATAGAGTTATCACAAATATTTTGTTTTGAGAGTTTTGGCGGGAACGAGTTAACAACATGTCGTGCTGCAGTTTTATTTTCATGAAACTTAGATGTAACCCGAGTTGAATTGTATAATTCTGGTGGAATGTTATTCAATTTAGTTCTGTGAAAGTGCACAAGTGTAGTGAAAGTAAAAATCAGTGTCAAACATGCAGTTTTCTCGTTGCCTCCAAATCTCCTATTAAGGTTATGGTAAACTTGCCACCGCTTTACTATAACCCCTGACTTGACGGACTATGACGACTTTGACTGTATTGAAACACTTTAGGCCCGATTTATGAAAAATCGGGTCATAATTTGATGCAAAATATAACTTGACACTGGCTAAATGCACACGTGCGAAGCCATAATAAAGAAAAAAAAAATATTTTGTTAATTATTATTTTGTTTTCTTTTCAAGTCTTTTATTTTATTCGCAACTGTGATAAAAAACGTCGTACGATATACGTGTGGAATTGATATTTGCATCTTGGCTTCTATAACACGCTCGCTGCCGCTCGCGCGTCATAAACCGCCTCTATGCAAAGATCAATTTACCACACTTATATCGTAATGTACTATTATAGTATTATGGTGATGTCAAATTAACGGCCTGCTAGTATTTCGATTGTCTTTTGTTTCCATTTTGATCGGTTTCGTACGAAGTTTATTTTTTCTTCTTTAGTAACTGGGTACAAAAGAAGCTGTTAGAGCTGTGTTGGTTTAGTGGTAGATACCTCGACTTTCATTCTGAAGTTCGTGGGTTCGAATCCCGGCCGGCCGTGCACCAATGTATTTTTCCTAAGAAAAATTTATGTGCGCTAATTGACATTGCTCTTACGGTGAAGGAAAACATCGTGATGAAACCCGCGGCTTAGTTGGCTCCAGAAGTATTGACAAGTTCTCTCCTCTGGGACATGGTCGACTAAGCTGAGACGGTAGTAGGTGCTGGGCAAGCCTACTCCATCCCCACGCAAAAGTCTAATTGCAGAAAACATCCTGTAGAGGTAGTTACAAACCTCCGATTCCTAAATTTTTTTTAATTTTTTCGTAAAATGATTTCAAAATGTTTATTTGTTGTTACAAATCGCGATCTGATACAATTTTTTGAAACGCATAATTTTTCAAGAAAACCTTTAAAAGGCTTTGAAAATATTCCTTTAAATAAAACTTTTAAGAATTTACCGCCAATTATTTTAAATTAAGGTACACTGTAATTTTTTATTAAACTTAGTTTAGTATTATCATTTTCTCATATTTTTAAGTTAAGGGTAAATTGTCTAAATTTATTTAGATACTTATCTACTGAAAATTAAAGGCAACTACATTATATTAAATTGACAGTGGGCCCAGGCCTAACACTGGGTAAATAAGGGTAATCTTCCCAAACTCAAAAACATTTTATTCGTTATATTTAACCCCCGACGCCACAACGACGGGGCGTTATAAGTTTGACGTGTCTGTGTGTGTCTCTGTCTATGGCATCGTAGCTCCCGAACGGATGAACCGATTTTAATTTAGTTTTTTTGCTTGAAAGGTGAATTAGTCGAGCGGTCCCCCGACACGACAATATTTAATCAAAACAATTCAGATGTACCTACTTACTTAGGGTCATAATTTGGGGTTTTTTTTTTTTCATAGTTTTTTGCTTGTTTTTGGCTTTTTACGATCATACTATTTTTAATTTATTGTTCAATTTTGAGTTACGTGTCTAAATTAATGATATTTAGTATAATTTACACACCAGGTACGTATAAAGGTTCTGGGTAAAATAGCATAAATTTGCTTAACTCTTAATAAATCTTCACTATTTTTCAATTTTCAATTACGTAATTCAAGAGTATTGGTACTAAGTACAACTTCCAGACCACCTACGTAGGTAAATAATATTGTTTTCGTATAAGTAAAACAGATTAACGTGATTAATCTACTCAGGTACAATACCTGAGTAGATTAATCTTATCGAAAATTGATTAATCACATAATTACAATTGTTATATGTAATTAACAAGATATTTAGTTGTCATGTGTGAGAAATTGCGTCTCTATTCATTGTTTTTGTGATAAATATACGTTAGCTAAGTAAGCTATAGTATAGTGTTCTGTTTCTGCCTGTGTTGTACGAATAAAGTTCTCTATAAAGTATCTATCTATCTATAATAATTAACTGTATCAACGTTATATAACTTTGGAACAAATAGGCTCTAAACTACTTGACCGATTTGGATGAACTTGGTATAAGGAATGATAACATAATACAATGATAATTTGGGAATAATATAGAGTACTTTTTTATCCCGACATTCCCAAGGCATCGGGACTTATGAAGGTGAAACCGCGCTGCTAGTTTTAAATGAATTCGCTTTCACCGCACTTCGAGATTAATTAAAAGTAGGTTCAGAATTGCAGTAAAACATAAAAAAAATATTTATTGCAGGACATTCCACACATCGCCATCTAGCCCCAAGCTAAGTAACTAGAATTGTAATATACATTCAAACTGCTATTTAACTTTATTTATTAAATTCATTTTTTTTTCTGATATTTTTTACAATTTCTCAATAACTTCAAACAGGAATCAAGATGAGTCTTATTGTAAGTAGCTACCTCCTACCTATAGCACGTTTAAAAAAAACAAACAAACATACAAAGGTAGGCGCGAAACACATAACCCTTAAAAATTATAAAGTCATTTTAAATCCTTTGGTTACTGTTACTCGTGTCAGTTTGATTCATTTGATAAGAAAACGTGATATAATATTTCAGTTGACGTTTTAGTATTATTGGTATTATGTTGATTTTAAATTCAGTTCATGATTACTTTTCTTATACCCATGTCACAAGGTAGAGTACATAATTTATGTCCGAATACATAAGTTGCTATACTTACTACGTTATATTGGTATTTTATTAGACGTTATTTCTTGAAACAAGTAAGAGATGTTACGTAATAATAGAGCGGTGTTGGCTTAGTGGTAGATACCTCGACATTCGTTCTGAAGGTCGTAGGTTCGAATTCCAGCCGGCCGTGCACCAATGTAAAATTTATGTGCGCTAATTGACATTGCTCTTACGGTGAAGGAAAACATCGTGATGAAACCCGCGGCTTAGTTGGGTCTAGAAGTATTGACAAGTTATCTCGACTGGACATGGTCGACAAAGCTGACAGGGTAGTAGGTGCTGGGCAAGCCTACTCCATCCTCACGAAAAAAGGACCTAACTAAAAAGGGTCTAATGGCGGAAAACAGCTTGTATACAAGTACAAGTTACGTAATAATTCAATTGTAAATTCCACAACAATATTCAGAAAGAAAGATATACGTGCTAGAATGTTTTCAACTCAAGCAAGATTCTAAGGTCTTTGCTCGAGTTCAAGTTTGAAGTCTTTCAACTTATAAATGTATTAGATAAATATAATAAGAATAAATACATTCTAACCCAAAATAAATTGGAATAACGGCAAGGAATAATATTAATTTTAGATCTCTACGGTGGGTCTGCAATTTTGACTCCGGCTGTACAGTTTATTTTACAGATTGTATATAAAAATAACATTCTTTTTTCTTAATATACATGGGAGACATTTCGATACTGAACATTTCGGTTTTGCTACTAGATCATTTTGATCTTATGTCGTCCCAATAATAGGACATTTTGCTGCTAGGCCATTTAGATCTTGTGTCGTTTTGATGTGCACAAATTTTATTCCATTCATAATTTTTTTTCAAGAATATCCACAAACGAAAAAAAACATGAGAGGTGTCAAGGGACACCCGGATGGAACGAAGTTTCTTTCGATTAATTAGTGAAGAAATTGTAATAAAATCAAAAAGATTCGTTAGAACTTTTGGTCTTAATTTTTCCGTCTAGCCCCCTTTTGCAACGCGCCATAAGGAACTTCGTTCCAACAATCTGACCTAATTTCCATCGAAAAGCCACAAAGTTTCTTCGGTTCCAATTGATTTAGGTAATATTCAACGAATTTACGTAAACATTGTTCGTATAAACATTCTATAAAAAGATATCCCTGATCTTAATACTTGTGACTACAACAAAATAAGGTTTGCTCTTGAATAATGCAATGTTTACATTTCTCCGAGTACCATGCGCGTGCGCAACAAGGCTTCGGAGTTCTGATTTTTAAATACCTAATATTCTAATCAGTTAATAATTTGACTAGAATAACAACGAATTATACGACTTATACTTTCCAACGAATATAAGATTTACTGAAAAAGTCAAGTAAGTTACCTACAAAACTGAATCTTTCAGAAAAGTAAAAGAACTTATCTATTCATGTTAAACTTACTGAAAAAGTCAAGTAAGTTACCTACAAAACTGGATCTTCCAGAAAAGTAAAAGAACTTATCTATTCATGTTAAACTTACAGAAAAAGTCAAGTAAGTTACCTACAAAACTGGATCTTCCAGAAAAGTAAAAGAACTTATCTATTCATGTTAAACTTACTGAAAAAGTCAAGTAAGTTACCTACAAAACTGGATCTTCCAGAAAAGTAAAAGAACTTATCTATTCATGTTAAACTTACAGAAAAAGTCAAGTAAGTTACCTACAAAACTGATTCTTCCAGAAAAGTAAAAGTGCTTATCTATTCATGTTAAACTTACAGAAAAAGTCAAGTAAGTTACCTACAAAACTGAATCTTCCAGAAAAGTAAAAGTGCTTATCTATTCATGTTAAACTTACTGAAAAAGTCAAGTAAGTTACCTACAAAACTGAATCTTCCAGAAAAGTAAAAGAACTTATCTATTCATGTTAAACTTACTGAAAAAGTCAAGTAAGTTACCTACAAAACTGAATCTTCCAGAAAAGTAAAAGTGCTTATCTATTCATGTTAAACTTACTGAAAAAGTCAAGTAAGTTACCTACAAAACTGAATCTTCCAGAAAGTAAAAGAACTTATCTATTCATGTTAAACTTACTGAAAAAGTCAAGTAAGTTACCTACAAGACTGAATCTTCCAGAAAAGTAAAAGTGCTTATCTATTCATGTTAAACTTACTGAAAAAGTCAAGTAAGTTACCTACAAAACTGAATCTTCCAGAAAAGTAAAAGAACTTATCTATTCATGTTAAACTTACTGAATAAGTAATTAATAAGTATCGATTCATTAAATAACTTACTGAAAAATTCAAGTAAGTTACTTACAAAACTGAATCTTTCAGTAAAGTATAAGTACTTAACTACTGTAAAACTTACTGAAAAAGTTAAGTTCTTTTATTAACCCGAAAATTGACTTAAATCTGAATCATACTACTTCAGAATTCAACTCGGTTTAGTTAAAATCAAATATCCTGAAAATATCATGAAATTTTTCTAGGTATACCTAGATTTAACTACCAATCAAAGGGCTATCTAACCTTATTACCTGTGTGTAGTGAGTTATTCCCAGCGAAGGTCTAGAAGCCAACATAATGATATTTATTCAAACTATAGTCAGTTATGAAGCTTCAAGCTAATCGGGTCAAACATTGCAATCCTAATAAGTACTTGGTCAGGTAATGGCATTATGCAGTCATGAATAACGATAAAAAATAAATAAATAAAATAATAAATATTGCAAGACATTCCACACATCGCCATCTAGCCCTAAGCTAAGTAACTACACTTGTGTTATGGGTGCTAGACAACGGATATAGGTACTACATAAATACTTTTCTTTTGTAAATATATACTCTATAATACATAGAAACAACCAGACCACAGACAAATATCTAAGCATAAATACTTGTCTGAGCCGGGAATCGGACCCGCAACCCTGTGTTTGGCAGTCGGCATCGTGACCATTGTGCCAACTGGGTCGTCAAATGAATGAAATATACGAAATACAAAGTTTTGACTAACTGATAGGTATGCGCACAGTTAAACCACTGATCATAAAGAGACATGAAATTTGAAGGGTGTGGTCTTTGTGAAGTAGGCATCGCAAAAGAAAGGGTTTCGAAATTTCATCCGTAAGAAGGTAAAATAGCAGGAAAAATATTAATACTCAAAAGTAATGAGAAGAAACCGCAAGAAACTCATTGGGTTTTTTGTGATAATGTTCACAAACGTCTGGGTTTCGATAAATATTACTGGTATCTACGTAAGTAAGTCTTGTTCGATTTAATCATTAATACTAACCCAATAATTTACTTGTTAGAACTATGGGTTAGAATTAAAAAACAATAGATACGAAGGTTGATTGCTTATTTCAAAAAAAGCAAGGTTGGAAAAGTAGAATAATCATAATGGCCATGATTAAAGTGAAATGTGCGTGACTGTTGTCTTGAGACAATAGAGATTTTCCCACCAATTCACTTTAAAAGTAACAGTTTTCTCCAAAAACCAGGTCGAAAACCTTCAAAATTAGTCGAAATTGTAGCTGTTCTTTGTTAGGGTAAAGTTTTAGTTTACTCTGTTTTATTGTTAATTACTGCGTGCTTATCTAGGAAAAGCAATAATATTATCTACTAGGAATCTCTCGGGAAAAACGTTTATCGCACCTACACAACCGAACGTCGCCGTGACGACCCTATAACGAACACATACACAATTTGTGACGCCAGTCTCGCTGCACACAAACTGAATTATCGCAGTACGTGAGACTATAAATACGAGCAGGAGCGCCGCCTCCCCGCACTCTGCTCGCAGATATCGTAGAGAGCGCACGTACCAAACAATTTAATAGAATCCAATATGGTTGTGAAACTAGAGAACATGTCTACCTTGTACACCGATGTGTATCCGAGCCTGCAGAAGTCTCGTCGCGAGATGGACACCATCGTGAGGGACTGTCCGCGGCGCCAGAAGCAGCGACAGCAGATCTCACTGCCCGCCCTCGTCGAGGATGACTCCGAGGAAGTGTTCGAGACCGAGAAGAGATCGTACTTGCTGCACACCGAGCATCTGAGGAGGCAGAAGTCGATCTCCCCACAGCGAAGGGAGAAGATGCGCCGCCAGCTCGCTCTGCCTTCCCTCTCCGAGGACGAGGAGCCTTGATCGGGTTCCGACACCTGCCAGGAGTGAAGTTGTGATGTGGCCGGCCGTTCGCTTCATCTTCCAGAGTCGTGAAAGTCTCTGCAAGTGTAATAGTGAAGTCCGAACAGTCTGCGGGGGTCCAACCCTGACCCGCGCCCAATGCTGCTATTGGACACAGTGATTAACAATCAATGTAATGCTTATCAAGAATCGTTGAAGCAAGAACAATAGTGATGTGAAACCAAAAAGGATGTAAAGCCAAAGCATTATGCCAATATAGGTGTTAAGTTAATTGTAAGAAAGAAATTGATGTATCTGTCTGTGGAATAAAATGTGTTAAAATTACTTCATTTTTCTTATTTCTATATGGTATGTACCTTTGACCTTACTTTGAATGCTCAAGTAACTACAACATAGCATTGAAAATTGCAAATTAGGTAAAGTCATACGTTTAGCCTTCATTTAGCATTGCATTACACACGAGATACAAGTGTTGAATATAATTCCGTAGGAACAATAGCAGAATCGTGCAAACAATTTCATAATATTTTGTAATTTGAAACAAACATCGTTTACCAGATAGAGGATTTCATAACAATCGTAAATTCCTGGTTATTATGCCGTATCTTGAGTGGTTCCAATTTTTATTACATTTCGAATGCGACTCTAAGGAATACCCTAGCCGTCTCACTCGTAAATAAGGGTTGCAGGCTTAGAGGGGTGAAGGAGAGAGGGATGGAGGCAGGGGTGATCCCTGCTCAGACGACCGGTACTTATACCTTTAGCTAGGTGCACGACCGAAAGCCGGTTTAGCGTTCAATATTTTGGCAACACAACGGTTAGGTCAAAGACTTCTAGGAACACACGTGTAACTTGTGGAATACAGTATGGAATTGATGTTTTTGTACCACGTACCTATCTAAGTAACACACATCTACTATGTTGGTTTTTCATCCACTTTGTTTTTCTGCCATAACATCTTTTTAAGCTGAGAATTTACCTCATCTTTACTTATAAACGAGGTAAACTTAAAAGCTACTGAACGAATTTTCATACAGTTTTTACCAATGCAATGGACGCAGTGATTAATGGGAAGGGAAGGAGGGCGCTCGCTCCATACGAACGTAGTCGACTGTTTTCTCCCTTGATAATAACACTAGAACAATTTTTTTTTTGCATAAAACTTATAACTGCCATCACCTATGTTTTTTTTTGTTTTATAAATCTTAATTTCTATGATACTTAGAAAATGAAAAAACCAAAACATAGGGGCATAGTCATGGCAGTTATAGGTTTTATGGCACAAAAATATTTGTGCTAGTGCCATTATCCAGGGAGGAAACAGTCGACTACGTTTGTATGAAGAGAGTCCCCGGTATCCTTTCACCTTAATTTACTGAAATATGATAAAAAAAATGTAGGCGTTTTTGCTTTACTACCCTTGCGAAGCCAGGGCTGGGCGTTAGTTTACAATAAATTGAAGAGATCTAGAATTAGATTTGTTAGCATATCAATTATCAATGATCCATGATTTTCTATAAATATCGAGATATATTGATAATTCTTTACATTATTAGTTACACGTGGTTGTAGCATGTTTATATAGAGACATGATAAGAATAATTTTATAACTGTACGATTCCATTGCCTTGTAAAAATGCCATAAATAACTAGATAACGCAGTTTTGTTTTACTTTTTGTGTTGGTTGCTCTAGGTAGGAGGTACCTTTTAGGCATAACGAGAATAGGCATTGTCATCCAAAGAGGCAACGTAGCATTGCCTCTTTGGATGGAATATGGATACCAGGCGCTCTCTCCATACAAACGTAGTCGACTGTTTCCTCCCTGGATAATGACACTAGAGCAAATATTTTTGTTGCATAAAACCTAAAATATAAATTTTGTTCTTTTTTTTTTTTAATCTTAATTTCTATGATAATTAGAGAATGAAACAAACCAAGACATATAGGGGCATAGTCAATTAGTCATGGGAGTTATAAGTTATTGGCAAACCTACTAGACTACACTTTCTACTTAATATATATTTTTTGCATTCTTTCAACAATATTCCTTTGAATATTGGAACTGGATGTTGTCATTATTTAATAATTCAAAAATTTCTTGATCAATTTGGTTCACGATTAACGGTCCCCCTGGAGTGGGGGAGCCGATAAGCGCTAATTTAAAATAAGGTTATCCAAGCAACTATAACCTACAGCAATATTTAGAGACTATATTTATATTTCGTAATAATATTAAACTATAACAGATTTGATGATAAACCTGTTTCGTCATTATGATATTCAAATATTACGTATACAAACAAACATGGCTTAGATAATTGAAATACCTATAATGGTATAACCCACTAACAAAGATAAGTAGATATGTAGGTACCAAAGATATGTAGGTACCATTTGTAAAAACCTAAAATTTGCATTACTTTAAGGATATCCCTATCCTATTGCAATAAATAAAAACCACAAGGAAAACGTATTTTTTTTAAATTCCCTGATGTTTTTCATTTTTTGAATCATTTTAAAATCTGCTACTATTGTGTGTTGCATGTGGTATTTGAGGGATTTTGTCGTTTTTTTGACGGTTAATAAATTGGTGGAACACCTACCTTCACACAAAAGAGTCAAGGTAGTATTGTGTGACGTCATTGTCACGTTCCGGTGATGTCATGTCAACAATGACTTCACACAGCACGCAGCAATATAAATTGTTTTTATATTGCTCAATCATATAGCTCATCTGGACTTGTGTTATGGTAACGAGTGACGAATACAAGACTTATTTAAAGGAAAAAAATATAAAGTGGAAAAAAAAGATAAAGGAAAAAAAATACAAAAAAAAACATTATTTCATCGTTTTCAAGACGGTATCCCGTAAAATTATCGTCCGTAAACCGAATTCACAGACAACCATTTTTTTTTCTAAACATTTATTTTTCTTATCTTATTACGATAAAGGAAACCACAAGGAAAACGGAAAAATTAATGGGTAACTTTTGGAAATTCCCTCATGCTTTTAATTTTTGAATTAATTTAAATTGTACGCCCATCGTATGTTGCTTCCGACATTTGAGAGATATCGTCGATTTTCATTTTTCTTTCTAAATTTATGACTTCTGTGTGTTAATTTCGCTAAAGTCACGTACTCGAGAAATTACACGTTGTCGCTGAATACCGGGAATACTTTCTTTGATACTTTTTTAATATGAACGTATTTTTTTCTGTGCAAAGACCTTAGAAACTCCAGTGCTGTGCTTAGCAGCTGAGATCCGTTACCAGAAAACGGTTCTATTAGCCCAGGCTCTTACTCCCTTGTTTATAAATAAGCTGCATCCTGTGGTTTTACAGTTAGTTTCCCTTTAAAAGTGATAGGTATCATTGATTTCCTACAAAATCATATTTGCTATGAACACCTCTTCACCTCTTTTTACCCTTTTACAAATCGAATTTCCATAAATCGTTTTAACAGGAACCCCCTATTTAGATTACATAGCTTTCGGAGTTTCAGAATTTCTTGTTATGTCGTATTCTCTTTAATTGAAATATATGTATGTACCTACCTAAGCGGTAAATATAGAAATCGCATGTCCTGCGGTGAATTAGTTAGTCAACGCTTTGTCTTGTTTTTGTGAATGGCGTTCTACGTCAGTGAAAGCGTGATTAACTATTAAACAACGCACCGGGTTAATTTTTAAATCATCATTAATATGCAGTTTTAAACGAACAAAACTAATGTTGTTCTTACTATATAAGTTACTAGCTTTTGCCCGCGACTTCGTCCGCGTAGAAGTTGAAAATGGACCAAGGAATCACGATGTTCCATACAAATATTTGCCCCCCTTTTTCATCCCCTTAGGAGTAGAATTTCAGAAAATCCTTTCTTATCGGATGCCTACGTCACACAAAGAATACACCCTTCAAGTTTCAGGTTTCTACGACCAGCGGTTTAGGCTGTGCGTTGATCCGTCAGTCAGTCAATCAGTAATTCAGGACAAAGCATTTTATATGTATAGAAAAAAAATATATTAATATTTTACCTTCAAGCATGCAAAGTGGTTTGTTTTTATTACAAACGTGACTTACTTAGACTTAGTCGAAGATGTTGTTTCGAAGTAACAAAACGTGGAATTAGATAGAATAATTCGAGGTCGTATTTTACTGTGGCTTTACTTATAATTTTTACGCGCAAAAATGTCAAATGTATTAGGCGAAAGCAGATAACATACTTTTCGGTCGCCTGACCGTTTAGAAGGCAATTTAAAAATAAGCTGCCTTCAAAGCGAGGGCACATATGAATTTCATACGAAGAATCTTTAAAAAATAATATTTATTTGGAAATCCAACAGCTATTATAAAAATAATTTGAAAACACTACATCAGAAAGCCAATTACAGGATCTCATGAATAAAAATAGAATAAGCTAAGGTGTGGGCGATCTCCTTCAACTATACCTCCTACAAATCATAAAAAAGAAAAAAAAAAGTAATCATACAGAAATTTTGCAAAAAAATAAAATAATAATAAACATCATTCACAAGCAAAGAAATGCTTAGCTAACCGCGTCTCAATTCAAGGGATACTTACCTAGGAACTTACTTACTTATCTACTTAACTTACTTACTTAACTACTTACTTATCTAGGAACTTTTTGAAATGCTATCAACAAAATTTTGTTAGCATTATTAAATCTTTCTCTTTACGTTAAATCAGAAACTTTTTACAAGAGCCTATAGATTTTAATAACCACAATCATATCCGGAGCCTGAGCATTGAGATCTAATTATCTTCGTCTGGATTGTCTGCGTTTGCCCTTTAAAAGTCAAGGTTTCTATCTTTTTTCCAAGTTTATGTACTTACCTATGTTTCTGACATTTAAAATAGGTAAGTCATTTTTCGCAAGACGTGTAACAAATAAAATACAAAAGAGAAAAAATATAGACACCCGCACATTCTAGATCCCAGACTAGTGTATTATTTTAATATTTTTTTCTATTCTCAGATACTTCTAATTTTTTTTAATCGTAAGCCAAATTCGGTTGTTTTTCTAGTGGAATATGTTGGAAATAATAAACAATACAATATTATTTAACATTAAAATAAGTTGCAAATATTTTGAACTAAGGGCGCTTCGCGGTTTCACCCGTGTAACTCCTGATTCCGTAGGAATATCGGGATAAAAATTAGCCTATGTTATTCCCAATGAAGCAATGTATCCTCATACCAAATATCATTAAAAATCGGTTCAATAGTTTCAGAGCCTATTCGTAACAAACAAAAAAGAAAAGGTATAGATGACTATAGATTTGCAAAACTTAATCGAGTGAGCTTTCAGAGATAAACTGAAACGTCAAAGACTATTTTCAAAAACTGTCCAAAAAGAAATTAGTATTGTAAAAAATTGATGGGGAAAATCCACACTAACTAGGAACCTCCTTTTTTAAGTCGGTTAATTATAACAACCACATTAAGTTAGTTATGTACCTACTTGATTACAACAACATTTATTGTTATTCATGCTATTTGTATTGTAGTTCGTTACTTGTTGTTATCGTTCGATGTTTCGTGCGTATTCTCGATGGAAAAATATCACTTGTTTACTTTAAACGATGTTGTTGCATTTTATACCTATTACTAGCTGCGCTCCGCGGTTTCACCCGCATAAGTCCCGATCCCGTGGGAATATCAAAATGAAAAGTAGCCTATAAGCCTTCCTCGATAAATTTCCATCAGAAAAATATTTTTTCAATTCGAACTAGTAGTTCCTGAGTTTAGCGCGTTCAAACAAACAAACTCTTCACCTTTATCTATACTAATATTATAAAGCTGAAGAGTTTGTTTGTTTGTTTGAACGCTCTAATCTCGCAGGAACTACTGGTTCGAATTTAAAAATTCGTTTTGCTATATTACATCACGCTGCGACCAATTGGAGCGAATCAGTGGGAAATGTGGAAAAAACGGGGGAAATTATTCATCTTTGAGAGCTTTCGTTTTTTGTATGAACTCGCTATCTCGGAACTGCTATATCGAATTGAAAAATATAGGCTACTTTTTATCCCGATTGTCGCCTGTAAGCACTTACGTGATATCACCCAGGTTCTTAAAGTGACATAGACCAAACATGTACAATCCAATTCAATTCATTTATTTCAGATAATCAAATTCATACATTACAATAATTTAAAATAAAAAATTGAAAATACAAAAAATTAACAAATTTAAATCAAAACTAATAATAAAAAACGAATCAAAATGTAAAAAGAAAAATGTCAATATTAAATGTCAAATAAAGTTAAAATAAATAGAAGAAATAAAATCAAAATTAAATGTCACAAAAAGTTAAATAATCAAAATTAAGTTTATATTAAGTTTATTTTGCGTTAGGTTGGCGAATACATTCGCCTTAAAGTGGGTTATGTTATGTGGGATATCCGGTGAGAAAATATCATATGGACGAGACAAAAGTATAAAAAAGTAAGAGACATTTCAGGGTCAAGTAATAAAGATTTGTAATTAAAAGGTTTTGATTGAACATGCTTTTTTTGAACAAGTTTTTATATACAAACGAACGAAATGGTAATGACCCGTTGGACGAATGTTGGACGAATGAACGACCTGTGCTTTGCCAAGTCATATTCTCGAATGAAATAATACCTACGTGTCTTTGAAGCGTCTTTTAAAAAATCTTTGTTTGTAGTTTTACCTCCTTATTCCAAAACGAGGTTTGAGAATAGTCCGAGAGGTGGGTTTGAACGTTAGATTTAGATACATATTTACTCGGAAACTATAATCTAAACACTATCTCAATAATCTATAGGAATAGTGTTTAGACTATAGTTCCCTATATAAATAAATAAATATTGTAGGACATTCCACACATCGCCATCTAGTCCCAAGCTAAGTAACTAGACTTATGTTATGGCAGTTAGACAACGGATATACTACATATATACTTTTCTTTTGTAAATATATACTTATAATACACACTAGCATATACACTAGCAGCATTTTTCAATTCGAACCAGTAGTTCCTGAGATTAGAGCGTTCAAACAAACAAACAAACTCTTCAGCTTTTTAAACATAACTCAAGCGAGATTCTAAGGTCTTGCTTGAGTTGAAATCAAATCAAGTTAAGTCTTTTAATTATATTACACTGAAATAATAAGGTACCTGCGTATAATAAGGGCATCTAAATGGTTTTTTAAACAGGTCATTGGGCGTCTCGCACCGCGAGCGGTTCGGACCGCGGTATGAATCCCCCAAGAGCTCGAAATGGGTTCATTCGAACCGCGTGCTTGATTGCACGCGGTTCGAATGAACCCATTTTGATGAATTTGATGCGAATTGCCTACGGTATCTTTTGGAGTGGGTCGATTCAGACCACGGAGCGAAACAACGATATAAGTAACAAAATAACAAGAAATAAAACAAATGATCGTTTTTCAGATTGACAGTAAAACAATTATTTTATCTAATGACCTGTTTTTAAGTATTTTTTCTTATGTTCAGAAATATTTACTTTAATTGAGAGAGGTGGTCCTTATTATACGTAGGTGCCGTAGTAATTTTATATTTATAAGGTGTTTGCAAGAGAGCGGTGTTGGCTTAGTGGTAGATACCTCGACTTTCATTCTGAAGGTCGTGGGTTCGAATCCCGGCCGGCCGTGCACCAATGTATTTTTCTTAAGAAAAAATTATGTGCGTTAATTGACATTGCTCTAGGAAAACATCGTGATGAAACCCGCAGCTTAGTTGGCTCCAGAAGTATTGACAAGTTCTCTCCTCTGGACATGGTCGACTAGGCCGAGAGGGTAGTAGGTGCTGGGCAAGCCTACTCCATCCTCACGCAAAAAGGACCCAATTAAAAAGGATCTAATCGCGGAAAACAGTCCGTTCAAGTACAAGTACAAGGTGTTTGCAATCTTTTTGCCGATTAATATAAGTTTCACGAGAAATGTGACTATCGGCAAAGTCCGATGTGTTTGTGATCAATTGTATCACAGTAATTGATCCGTCTACTCGATGTCTGAAAAAGTCTTTATTACATAAAGATACTCCATTGTGCATTGTTCTTGTCTGTCTGTCTACCTACCTATTCAGGGGCGGATCTAGGGTATTGATTTGAGGGGGCTTGATAAGATTGCTATTGCTTGCACGCGATACAAAGGTGTCACCCAATGGATCCGTCACGGTAGGATTCAATTCAGCAATGCTATTTTGTTTTCATTACTAGCAGGGCCCCACTGTTTCACCCGCGTAAGTCCGGTCGTTTGGGAATATCGTGATAAAATAAGCCCTACGTTACTCCAATTTAATAAATGTAATCCCATACCAAGTTATTTGTAAATCGGAGCCTATTCGCACCAATCAAACAAAAAAATATTATAGCTAATGAGCTACGACTTACAGTAAATGAAACAGTAAAGAAAGCCTTCAAAATCATCTTGATCAACACTATCTAGTTAAATTACCTACTATAGGTATGTCTTGAAAAGTTCGGCTCGATCAAACCTAAAAAAATGTGTGCCTATAATGTCGGTTTACGGACGATAATTTTAAAGGATAACGTTATAAGAACTCTTTTGTTTCGTTGTCTTTACCATTTTGCATATTTCCTACGTTGCTATGGTTACCTTGTCAATAACATGAAGTTGCTATTGAACGGTCCTTGTCAGTAACATGACGTTGCTATGGAACGCGATGACGTCCTTTTTTGTAAATGCAGGTGTTCCATCAATTTATTAGATGTTATCAAATCAAAAATGATCTTATAAGGGTTCCTTTCTTTAACCTTTGAGGTACGATACCCTAATAATATAGTGAATGGGCGCAATGAGGCTTCTGATAATTGTGTGGCTTGAACCCGTAGCCCCTCCGCCTAAGTCCGCCACTGTACACAGCAACTGTCGGATACAATTTCTACATCATAATACCTAACGTAACAAGATATAAGATCCATCTAATGTGGTTAAGGTAAAGCATAAACATATATTATTTAACTTACAGATGAAAATATTTTCGTTTAAATTTTCTTTCCTCAAACATTTGGGACTGAGTCACAAGGTGTAACTGAGTAGAGGAACAAGTTAACATTCAATGGTCTCCCTCCAGCTATCTACATACTGAATTTTATCAAAATCGGTCTAGTATTTTTTGTGTGAAGGAGGAAAAAAAAGATAAACATGAAAATAACCTAAAATTCTTAAAACATACTCAAACAATATTTACTTTTTTCTGTTTTTAGTACTACTTTGTTATAGTGGCAACAGAAATACATCATCTGTGAAAATTTCAACTCTCTAGCTATCATGGTTCATGAGATACAGCCTGGTGACAGACAGACAGACGGACAGCGAAGTCTTAGTAATAACACGTAATAGGGTCCCGTTTTTAATCCTAAAATATACAAACACACACATACTAATACACAAACTTTCACATTTTTACTATTAGTAGGATTAGTTGGGTCTGCTTCTTGCTGTATTTTTTGTTCAGTGAGGTTCAGTTACCAGAGATAAAAATAACAGGTTTGCTATCAATGAAATTCAAATACGTGTTTTCTAAACTGAAATAAGTAGATATTCGTGAATAAATGAAACTTAAGTAATAAATACAACCTCTGAGTATTATTTCAGTGTTGGCCTAGAGGTACCTCGACTTTCATTCCGAAGGTCGTGGTTTCGAATTCCGGCCGACGGCGCACCAATGGATTTTTCTTAAGAATTTATCATTGTTTGCGGTGAAAAAAAAACATCGTGATGAAACCCATTAGTTATCTCATAATGACGAGTTATTTCCTCCGGACGTGGTCGACTAAGCTGAGAAGGGTGGTAGTCTACTCCAGGGGTGTCAAACTGGATTTTCTATAGGGCCATTTCGAAAATTGTAGATGTGTTAGCGGGCTAAACATAAATAATTAAACACGTACATTTTTTTATTAAATTTATTTGGTGAGTTAGGTACCTACATTTATTTGGCACTTTTTCAATAGGCAGGTAGGTAACACTTAAGTTTTTTAACTGTAGATAGGTAGGTACTGCAAAAATAATAAAAAAGGAGAAGTAAATTTATCTGTAGGACCGGGATACTTGACTCTTTTCATAATATCATTTATATTTATTTTAAGAATAAACTGAAGATGTTCATCACGTCTTCAGCGATATTTGTTCTTAATCATTTTCATAATAGAGGTTCCTAAAAACCTTGATAGTGACAAAAAAAAACAAGAAAATAAATTGTTTTTCAGTTTGACAAAGGCCTACTTTGAAATAGTTTAAGTAGCCTACTTTTAAGTAGTTTCTTAAGAGGAAAGGGTACCGGCGCTCTCTCCATACCAACGTAGTCGACTGTTTCCTCCCTGGATAATGACACTAAAGCAAATATTTTTGTTGCATAAAACCTATAACTGCCATGCCTGCCCTATGCCTGCCCTATGTCTTGATTTTTTTCATTTTATAATTATCATAGAAAGTAAGACTTAAAAAAACAAAATATATATCTATACCTATATTATAAAGCTGAAGAGTTTGTTTGTTTGTTTGAACGCGCTAATCTTAGGAACTACTGGTTCGAATTGAAAAATTATTTTTGTGTTGGATAGTCCATTTATCAAGGAAGGCTACTTTTTATCCTGATATTCCCACGGGATCGGGAGTTACGCGGGTGAAACTGCGGAGCGCTGCTAGTAAAAAATAAGACATAGGGTCATGGCATTTATAAGTTTTATGCTGCAAATATATTTGCTCTAGTGTCATTATGCAGGGAGGAAACAGTCGACTACGTTTGTATGGAGAGAGCATCGGTACCCTAGTGTACTCAGTATGGATTAAAGTAGCTGGTGCTGTTTGTCATCTCGGATGTAAATGCGTATTATTTAAACTTATCAACTCCATTTTAAAAGACGGCACGGAAGGCTGGTTATTTATTTTAAGCAACGGAAGTTAATTTATTATTCAATACATTATTTATTGTTATTCTTAAACAGTGTCTCATATCCATAAGCGATTCCTTATGGAGTTGTAATGATTTTAGGTTCAAATACACATGCAGATATTTATAGATAAAACATAATGGGAACATAAACAGATAAAGGTTTCCTGGGAGAGATCGTTTTAAGCGATAAGGCCGCCCTTTGTAACACTTAGACTTAAGCGTTTTTATATCCGGCAAACGTTGTTTTGCCATATACTATATATATAAAAGAAGAAAGGAAAATAAACTAGAATAGGGTTCGATTCTCAGACCTAACGAATGTAAGTACACAAAAAGTTTCATACAAATCGTTTCAGCCGTTTAGATGGAGTTTGGTAACAACACCGCGACACGAGAATTGTAGGTTTACCTTCCTATATTAGCTGCGCCCTGCGGTTTCACCCGCGTTATATTTTTCTGAGCAATTTTCTAAATGTTTTCTTTCATAAGAACCTTCTCCTGACAATAACAAACACAACAAAAAATAATTAGCGAAATCGGTTGAGCTGTTCTCAAGATTTACGCTTAGCAACACATTCAGTGATTCATTTTTATATTTTAGAAAGATGTAGGGGTGTAATTTGAAAGTGGTGTTTACAGTAAATAATTTATCTATCTTCTAGGAAAGCGTGGTAGGTACATTTTAGACAGCATCGTTACCTACCATCAGGCAGGTGACTGTGACCGATTTCTTAATGCAAGCCAATGGAGATGGAAAGTGCGAGACTTATTGTCAGAAATACCTATACGAGTTTAGTACCTACCACGTCTGATACATATTCTGTAACCTTAAGATCAAAAGAAGGAGACAAGTCTCGCATTAACTTCGAGCACGTGTTTCTATTCGACTAAAATGCACAATGGAGTGACGGTTTCTTTGGTTATTCAATATTGAGTTATAGAGTAAGATCCTGCCAACTTTCGTGAATTTGTAAAAGCTGAGAATTTCTCAACGCATGCCCTCAACACAGTTATGAACGATGTGCCATTAGGAAGTTCAGACCATAGTGACTTGAAGAGTTATCAAGTAGCAAAGCCAAGAATCGAACCTGTTAATTTTATTTAAAAAAATCGCCTATATTTTTGTACCAATCGATACTGTTGCTAATAATCAATATTTATAAAATCATGAAAGTTATATAATAATATCGCTCATCTGGGCTTGTGTTATGATGACTAGTAACGAAAAGAAGACAGGAAAAAATAAATGAAAAAACAAACTTAATTTTTCATCGTTTTCTTATGACGTTATCACGTTAAATTATCGTCCGTAAACCAACTTTACATACAATCATTTGTATTTTTTTATTATGCCGAACCGGGTATGTTCAGAAAGAAGCCCTGAAAGTATGTAACATCTAGGTTCTTTATTAACTCACGGGATAAGAATTTGGGTAACTTATAGAACAAGTCTTATTGATTTACTAGCTACGCCCCGCGGTTTCACCCGCGTAAGTCCCGATTCCGTAGGAATATCGGGATAAAAAATAGCCTATGTGTTAATCCAGGTCTCTAGCTATCTGGATAACGTCATAGAGTTTCATCGCAATCGGTCCAGTAGTTTTTGCTTGAAGGAGTAACAAACATACACACACATACACAAACTTTCACATTTATAATATTAGTAGGATAGGATAGTAGGATTAGTAGGATATAAATATAGTAGGATGTCTCAACGTGGCTACCACAATTAAACTAGTAGTTAGAAGAACAAAAAACATAGTTCAACGAACTAGTTCGATATTAACCAACTAGGTATAGGTACCTAAGCTATCGTTAATTGATAACCATTTGCATTTTTTGTCTATAATTAAGACTTTTTGTTCTACTCTAGTGCTAATGGCAGAAATAACGACCTTTTAAATAAAGAATTTTGAGTTTTATAGCCTACGGAATTTAAAAAAAAACTAGGTTCTTAACTAAAATATCGATACTAATATTATAAAGATGAGAGTTTGTTTGTTTGTTTGTTTGAACGCGCTAATCTCAGGAACTACTGGTTTTAATAGAAAAAATCTTTTTGTGTTGGATAGTCCATTTATCGAGGAAGGCTATAGGCCTACTTTTCATTTGATATTCCCACGGGATCGGGACTTACGCGGGTGAAACCGCGGAGCGCAGCTAGTATATTACAAAGCTGAAGAGTTTGTTTGAACGCGCTAATCTCAGGAACTACTGGTTCGAATTGAAAAGTTATTTTTATGTTGGATAGTCCATTTATCGAGGAAGGCTGTAGGCTATTTTTTATTTTAATAAGTACGAGTTTCATCGCGATCGGTTCCGTTGTTTTTGCGTGAAGGAGTAACATACACACACAAACATTCACATTTATAATATTAGTAGGATTCCCACGGGATCGGGACTTACGCGGGTGAAACCGCAAGGAGCAGCTAGTAACAGATATTACTAAACAGGGTTATTGGTACTATACTAGCAAGCAGTTGAGAGCTATTTCTATGCACCTAAACAAACAACTTTTGTCCTAAACTTTTGGAAATTCGAACATTTTTTTGAAAATGTTGAGGTTAGGTTTACCTGAAAATTTTGATGTTATGTAAATTCGAAAAACAACTGATTTATTAAAACAAACAAACATTCATTCAACGTCTAGCTAACACGGTTTATAAGATACAGCCTGGTGACAGACAGATTAACAGTGCAGTGTTAATAAAAAGGTGCCGTTTTTACAATTTGGGTACGGAACCCTAAAAGCTATAAGTAGGTATAGGTACTTAAGTATAGTTGCGCATACACATATGGCACATGTCCTCTATGTTCAGGTCAGTAAGACCATGTAATGAGCAATAATTCATACGTTAAAAGCCTGCCTACTAACTATTATATTAATGTATGGCTTACTTGTTGTTCGTAAGCGACGGTAAGGTCATGAGAACACGCGTTACCTACTAACTATTAGCTAATCTGTGTCACTCGGCGCCGGCGCAGAACATCGAATGTCATTCACATTAAATTTCACTAAAAATTCAACTTTATTATTTGAAGTGAAACACTTTAGCATTTTTATATATTTTAATTAGTTGGTCTAATGATATTGACGCAACTAAGCGTGGTTTTTTTTTTTTGAGAAAATATTTTTATTGGAGTACTTGTCGCAAACATAGTTAATTAGGCAGAGGTAGGCAGGTTTAGTTAGATATCTGAACTTGCTAGGTCTACCCGTTCCTGAGAAAATCGGTGGTGACATACACAGACAAACGGACAGACTGACAAGAGAGTGATCTTAAAAGGGATCATTTCTTACCTTTTGAAGTAGATGCCTACCAAATAGATTAGTAGGTTCGTAAAAATAACGGGCTAAGAATAAGAACATCATTACGAGTACCTTAGCTGTGTACAAAAGGGTCTAAAAATGATTAGAATTCAAAAACTTGGAGGGTGTATTCTTTGTGTGATGTAGGCATCCGATAAGAAAGGATTTATCAAAATTTTACTCCTAAAGGGGTGAAAAAGGGGGGCAATGTTTGTATGGGACAACGTAATTTCTTGGTCCATTTTCGACTTTTACGCGGACGAAGTCGCGAGCAAAAGCTAGTACTCAAATGTAACTCATGTAAGCGATGAGCTAACGAATAACAACTTAGATACCTACTGCGGTCTCGTGGCTTCATCCGGATACTAACATGAAAACGTGACACTATGTAAATTAATCCGGAAAAGCCTACCTAATTGTAAAGACAAAGACAATCATGAATACGCATACTCTACAATCGCCCAAAGTTCCGCCACTGTTGAGAAGAATTAGGTTCCTATTCATCTGACAACCCAGTTGGCACAATGGTCAATATGCCGGCCTGTCAAATACAGGGTTGCGGGTTCGATTCCCGCCTCAGACAAGTATTTATGCTTAGATATTTGTCTGTGGTCTGGTTGTTTCTATGTATTAGAAGTATATATTTACAAAAGAAAAGTATAGAAGTAGTATATCCGTTGTCTACCACCCATAACACAAGTCTAGTTACTTAGCTTGGGGCTAGATGGGCAATGTGTGGAATGTACTGCTGTATTTATTTATATATTTATTATATCTACAGGATTTAGTCGCAATTCATACCAAAGAATTAGATCTAACATAAAAAAAATCTTAATTCATCACAAGTGTTTTTCATTTAGCCCGAAATTGCAAAATTTGTTTTACCTTCTACCTAGACGAATAAATATCTTGCATTAAGTGTTTTGCATCGTCATTCCTTATTCGTACAACAAGAGAAAGGAATCAGTTGCTTGCGTCTGTCTTTCCTGACGTGTACGATTTGAGGGTCTTGAAGTCGCGAGTGCATAGACATCTTCTAGGAAAGCGTGCTACATCTTAGACCGAAGACCAAAGAATTAGATTTAACATAAAAAAATTTAATACATCCCAAGTGTTTTAATTTAGCCCGAAGTCGCAAAATTAGTTTTACCTACCTATAATACGAACAAACAAAAGATATCACCACTGAGCGTTTTGCCTTGTCATTCCTTATTCATACAGTAAGGGAATGGAATCAGTTGCTAGTGTCTGTCTTTCCTGACGTGTATAATTTTGGGATTTTCAATTCGCGAGAGCATAGACGTCTTCAATGAAAGCGTGCTACATCTTAGACCGTATCGTCACCTACCATCGGACTGGTGACGATGACGATGTTATGCAACCAAAAGTAGATGGAAATTTATTGTTAAAAAATGTTAATACAAGTTTGGTACCTACTGATAACTATTCTGTAACCTTAAAATCAATAGAGGCAGACACAGTCTCGCAAACAGAGCACGTGTTTTTATTATTCGAAAATGCACAAAAGATTGACGGTTTCTTTGCTTATTGGTTTATTTTACGAATTTCATTGAAGATAACTCCTGTTCCACAAAGGCGGGTAACGTCCCAGTCCAGGTGCAGATTTTTTTGTTTGCCGTTTGTATAAAAGTTCTCACGATTTTGACGGGTGTTAGTTGCCAGGTGCGCAGTAAGATGAAATACTTTTTACGGATGTTGTACAATCTGTTTTTTTTTAAATTCAGTGATACCATCCTTATTCATGAGTCTGTGTCGGTACTAATCGACTCCTGGCTTTCATATATTACGCTGGACTAGCGATTGTCTACTGAGATTATAAAGAGTTTGCAACAAATAGGCTCCGAAATTACTGGACCGATTTTGATTATCAATAAAATGCTTCCATATGATTTTCTCCATAATGAGGGTTCTTTAAACTAATACTAGCCATTTGCAACAAACGACTTTTGTTAATATATTTTTTTAACTAAAAGCTATGCTATTAGGTAGGTGTGGTTCTACGTTATAAGAGTTCAATGTTTTTAAACTTACTTTATAAAATTCAAATGACTTGTTTTTGCCAGTTCCTAAGTTCAAAAACCTGGAACTACGTTAAATTCGAAATTATTCCGCTTCAGAAGTCAACACGTCACGCGTCGAGACCGAAAATGACGCGATATTTGCAAGATTTAACTTCTGTTTACACGGCGAATTACGTAAGGTAATATTTTGTGATGATCATCATAACAAAATGAAAGCTGAAGGCTTCTGTCAACAAACTGAAGTAAGCTGTCACGGAAATTACGTCCGACCAAGTCTGGGCTGGGAAAATATTGACAATTTCGTGAAAATTGTTTGCTAAACCATTTAGGGAAACGAAATTATTTAAGTAGGTTATTTTTTTAGACAAAGGAAACTGCTGCTCATTTCATTTCAGTATTGTTTATACCAACATTTTTTTAAATATTGGCAATTATCATATAGTATAGAAATATAATTTTTAACATTGATTTATAGTCTAAATCCGCCTATCTTAACAAATAACTATTGCAGGACATTCCACACATCGCCATCTAGCCCCAAGCTAAGTAACTTGACTTGTGTCATGGGTGCTAGGCAACGTATATAGGTACTACATAAATATACTTTTATTTTGTAAATATATACTTATAATACATAGAAACAACCAGACCACAGGCAAATATCTCAGCATAAATACTTGTTTGAGACGTGAATCGAACCCGCAACCCTGTGTTTGGCAGTCCGGCATGGTGACCATTGTGCCAACTGGGTCGTCAATGGGTGGGTGGGTCAATGTGAATTGTCATTTATGCAAGTTCAATTCAGTCTCAAGCTACGTTTGGGGCATGATTTTTAAGTTCAAACATTGATCCATTCGCCCAGTCCTTTTACGAGGAAAACATATAAATGCCTTTAATTTTTAATTAGGTTTCAAGGAACTTTTGTTTAACTACAAAACAATCAGTTAATTAACAAGTTTATTACCCTTATCTACGTATACATCGTGTTGTAAAATCACGAATCACTTTAAATATTAAAATATGAAATCACGATAAGTAAATGTGATATCTACAATCAGACAACCATCTGATGGAATCCATCTTATCACGCCGTGATCACATTTTAAACAATTCATTGATGCGACATCTTTATAAGCCATTCACCATAAGACACACAAAGATAATTATTAAATACAGCGGTATAGAGAAAACGTCTTAGGTGCCTGCTTGGCCACAAGAATCACGACCAATGGTCTAGCAGCCACTTTTTGTAAAAACAGGTGTCAATTCAGCAACACCGCAAAAATCTCGATTAATGGTCGAACAGCCACTATATCAGAAAAATGATTTTAAAATACATTAATCTTCATTTCGAATTAAGTAGTAGGTACCTGCTACCTACGCCTCAGTAGTGTACCAACCATTTGACGTATGGTCTCAATATGTTGGCCCTATGTTTTGTTTTGTTTCATTTTCTATTATCATAGAAATTAAGATTTAAAAAAACCGGCCAAGTGCGAGTCAGACTCGCGCACCGAGGGTTCCGTACAAACCTGTAGGTATATAAGTAAAAGTTATGGTATTTTTATTGCTAAATGAAATCCATAACATAACAATGTGGAAAGCTGACGGTACCTTGTCAATACATATATGAAAACATTATGTATGTTCGGAAAAATCTTCATCTCTTTAAGAAGAGAAGTGATAGACATAATTTTAATACTAGAAATAGGCACAATTTGGATCAATCTCGGTTTAGATTGGCTAAGGTACGAAATTCTTTTATGGGGAATTGTGTAAAATTTTATAATAAAATACCACTGCGGATTCTACAACTGAACGAGACAAAATTTAAAACATGCATAAAACGCACACTATGTAGACAAGCATATTATAAATTAGAGGATTATATCCTTAATAAAAAAGCTTGGCTTAATGCTGGTCCTGCTCCACAGTCACAGCCACTTGGGTCCACTAATTAGTTGTCCTCGTGGAGGCGATCGGCGGCAGCGACCTCTCGTAGGGCCGGGCCCCTGGTTCAGACCATGGTGTGGAGCGAGAGGGAATGGGAAGCAAAATTCTCGTGTCGCGGTGTTTGTTTCCAAACTCCTCCGAAATGGCTGAACCAATTTGCATGAAATTTTGTGTGCATATCGGGTAGGTCTGAGAATCGGCCAAAATCTATTTTTTTATTTTTTTTTGTTAATCGCATAACAACGTTTGCTGGGTCAGCAAGTCTAATATATAAAATTCTCGTGTTGCGGTGTTTGTTTCCAAACTCCTCCGAAACGGCTGAACCGATTTGCATGAAATTTTGTGTGCATATCGGGTAGGTCTGAGAATCGGCCAACATCTGTTTTTTTTTAATCGCTGAACAACGTTTGCTGGGTCAGCTAGTAAGTTTATGATTATTAAAAAAAATATACTATGTGATGTAACTAAAAATTTAAGATTTTCGGAATTTTTCCTATATGTGTACTTTATAACGTTGCTTCATGCCAAATTTCAAGATTCCAGGTCGTCTGGAAGTATCCTTTAGGTTTTGATTCCCTTGCGAGTAGTTGCGAGTTTCAAAATATGCGGCTTTAATTGCTGTATCTTTTGATTGCGTTGACGTAGAAGTTTGATTTTGTTACAGCTTAAAGATATTATAGACTTGAGTATTTGTTAAGAATTTCAATATAATACCACTACGCGTTCATGAGTAAAGGGGTAATAAGTTTAAAATTATTAAAAATATTTTTATTATATGATGTAACTAAAAATTTATGCTTTTCGCAATTTTTCCTTTATCTGTGTTATAAGACGTTGCTTCGTACCAAATTTCAAGATTCTGAGTTCACGGGAAGTACCCTGCTGTAGGTTTTGATTCCCTTGCGAGTAGTGGCGAGTTTCAAAATATGCGGTTTTAATTCCTGTTTCTTTTGATTGCGTTGACATAGAAGTTTGATTTTGTTACTGCTTAAAGGTATTATAGATTTGAGTATTTGATATGAATTTCAATATAATACCACTACGCGTTCATGAGGAAAGGGGTAGTAAGTTTAAAATTATTAAAAATATTTTTATTATATGATATAACTAAAAATGTATACTTTTCGCAATTTTTCCTATATCTCTGCTATAAGACGTTGCTTCATACCAAATTTCAAGATTCTGAGTTCACGGGAAGTACCCTGTAGGTTTTGATTCCCTTGCGAGTGTCGAAAATTTGCGGCATAAACGGGAGTATCTTTTGATCGCGTTGACTTAGAAGTTTGATTTTTTCACAGCTCCAAGAGACCATAGACTTGAGTATTTGATATGAATTTCAGCTTGATACCTCCACGCGTTCCTGAGAAAAAAGGTCTTGACAGACAGACAGACAGACAGACAGACAGACAGACAGACAGACAGACGGACAACAAAGTGATCCTATAAGGGTTCCGTTTTTACCTTTTGAGGTACGGAACCCTAAAAAACAAAAAATATAGGGGCATTGTCATGGCAGTTATAAGTTTTATGCAATAAAAATATTTGCTCTAGTGTCATTATCCAGGGAGAAAACAGTGGACTACGTTTGCATGGAGAGAGCCCCCGGTACCCTTTAACTTTTCTTTGTTTGACGGTCTGCAATCGTTCACTTTTTTTGCTTTACTCCATTCCATCTCCATTCTTTTGTCATACAACCAGGCAAACTGATATGCGGCCCCGATTCATGATGTGGATACCAAGCGTCCGCATTAAGTGTTCCCCGTCACCGTCATGCCTTCGCCTGTCGTTTTTTAAAATTTGGGGGTCTTCAAGTCGCGAGTTATTTGGTATCTTCTAGGAAAGTGTGCTGCATCTTACGGTGTTGGCTTGGTGGTAGATACCTCGACTTTTATTCTGAAGATCGTGGGTTCGAATCCCAGCAGGCCGTGCACGCGGTTTTACTTAAGAAAAAATTATGTGCGCTATTGACATTGCTCTTACGGTGAAGGAAAACATCTTGATGAAACCCGCAGCTTAGTTGGCTCCAGAAGTATTGACAAGTTTTCTACTTTAGACATGGTCGACTAAGCTGAGAGGGTAGTGGGTGCTGGACAAGCCTACTCCATCCGCACGCAAAAAGGACCCAATTAAAAAGGGTCTAATTGCGGAATCAGTCCTTATACAAATACAAGTGCTGCATTTTAGACCGCATCGTCATCTACCATGAGACAGGTGTGAAAAGCAAGCATCCGCCTGTTTAGGCATTTGAAACTCTATCACACTGTAAATTAAATTCATTGGTACACGACACACTCGTGAACATCTTATCATGCCGTGATCATGGTTTGAACAATCACATCCATTGTCGCTATACAGTTTACTGTCCACGTGATTAGAAATAAGAGGTTACTCTTTCATCATTTCAGGCAATTGATTCAAGAAGATTTAGATTCACGGTTCCTAACGTAATGGTAAAACTAAATGAATAAATATTGCAGGATATTCGCACATCGCCATCTAGCCCCAAGCTAAGTAACTAGACTTGTGTTATGGGTGCTAGACAACGGATATACTACTTATATACTTTTCTTTTGTAAATATATACTTATAATACAAAGAAACAACCAGTCTACAGACAAATATTTAACCATAAATACTTGTCTGAGGCGGGGATCGAACCCGCAACCCTGTGTTTGGCTACTGCCAAACACGTCTTTGTTGTTAAATACAATGTTTTGTGTGTTGTACAAATAAAGTGTTTATGTATCTATTTATCTAGCTATCTATCTATTTAGGTAGATATTTAGTAACATCTTACATTACAAAGCATTACATTGAGTTGATTGCGGTCGGTGAACCTTGTATCAGTCCAAGAAGGCGAATTCATCAAATATTTTATTAATGTAATAAAATTGAGATGGTTGGTATGTTTGTTGAGGCGGAGGTAACCGCCAACAGTCTTGGGCCTGTCGGCCATTACTAAAATTGTATCGAAAAAATAATATTCAATTTTCTAGAAATATTTTCTTAGTAAAATGCTTTTCCAAAAATACATCGCGATGAGACTGTTGAAAATGAAAATCGGTTTTTTGGACTACTTATAAGTCATAGGCTTAGAAACGACGACGCGACCTAGAGAACTTCTTATAGAATCGGTAACTAATTGTTAAATATTGGAAACTTTATATATATTAATTTGTAGGTGACATCTTTCCCCTCATCATCATCATCATATCAGCCACAGGACGTGCACTGCTGAACACAGGCCTCCCCCAAAGACTTCCAGAGCGATCGGTCGCATGCTCTCTGCGTCCAACGACTTCCCGCGACCTTAATTAACTCGTCCGTCCATCTAGTCGGAGGCCGTCCCGCGCTGCGCTTTCCGGTACGTGGTCTCCAATCTAAGACTTTTCGGCCCCAACGGCCATCAGTTCTACGAGCCACATGCCCCGTGTGACATGTGACATCCTTCCCCTCACTTTACTATTATTCGCGAAGTCTATCGAAATTTTAGTAAAAAGCATTATATAACAATTTTAGATAGGCCGACTAGGCCAAGACCGTTGGCGGCCACCCCCGCCAATGGAATTCAGTCATGAGTGATTTGCCTTCAATTAATTGTGTAGCTAGTAGGTACCTACTGTACATGTAGGTAGGTACCTAGTACCTACTCATATCTTTATATCTTCCCATTTCTACTTATATCTTTAAGTTTATTAAAGAGAGGCTAACAAGTACCTTATTCACTTACGCTAGCGACCTGAAAAAAGGCGTAGCCTAAAAATGGACTTCTCTGAAATGGAAAATACTAGAATGATCTGTAAATTTTCAGTTAAACATAAATTCTATCGGTTCAGTTTAAGATAGATAGATAGATAACAATTATTGCAACATCAAACAAAACACAAAATTAATTCTAACAAAGTACTTACATAATGAGTGTATTGTTATTTTTACTAACAAGAAATTGAAGAACTTCCCAAGAATTGAAACTACAGTCTTCGCTTGCCCTACTGTCAAGCAAGAAGAGAAAAAAACAATGGTAGGGGTTATTTCATTAAAGGTAAGCCGATAACAATAAAAATGATTTTTAGTGCGTTTGAAGAACCAATTACACTACACCACGCAAAGGTACCAAAATCCGTAAGGGCTTTATGAACTCTCCCTGTTGATAGGTAATCGCTTTATCAGTAAGTACGAATAAATATATTATATCTTCAAAATAGTTATACTTAGGCTATGTGAAAGACCTGTGTTGGCTTAGTAGTAGATACCTCGACTTTCATTCTGAAGATCGTGGGTTCGAAAACTGGCCGGCCGTGCACCAATGTATTTTTATTAAAAAAAAATGTATGTGCGCTAATTGAATTTGCTCTTACGGTGAAGGAAAACGTCGTGATGAAACCCGCGGCTTAGTTGGCACTAGCCTACTCCATCCTCACGCAAAAAGGACCCAATTAAGGCCTAATTGCGGAAACAGCCCGCATACAAGTACAATTAGGCTATGTGTAAATTAGACAAACTTATTTATGAAATTTACCTGAATCGTTACCGTATCGCCTCGCCGTCAACCTAACGTAAGCGCGATACCAAGCAATCAGCAGCTCCGAATCAACGGGAACAGCAACTCGACCACGCACCGTACCGCGGTTCGTGAGCTTGTCCCGAGACGAGGCAATTAAATAAATAAATATTGCAGGACATTCCACACATCTAGCCCCAAGCTAAGTAACTTGTGTTATGGGTGCTAGACTACGGATTTACTACTTATATACTTTTCTTTTCTAAATATATACTTATATTACATAGAAACAACCAGACCCACAGACAAATATCTAAGCATAAATACTTGTCGGAGGCGGGAATCGAACCCGCAACCCTGTGTTTGGCAGTCCGGCATGGTGACCATTGTACCAACTGGGTCGTCACGATTCCGATTAGTGTGCGTTGCAGTATGGAGTTTCATACAAAGAATACTGAACTGCTCAAATTGATACGTTTACGTTCCGTTTACGAGTAGTTGACATGTAAGCTACGACCTTAAAACCCCCCGTAGTCATGTCTAGACTAGCTATAATTTCCGATTTAATTTCTAGCTTCGCGTGTTTATATAACATTATTAAAATCACTTTCTGTTTATCTTTCTAGATTTATCTTAATTTAAATAACAGAATTTGAATAATTGCATCTATAGATATAAAATTCAAAGTCCTAAATAACTGACTGACTGATGACAACGAACAGCTCAAACCAATTAACGAATTTGGCTAAAAAATATGGCATACAGATAGTCAGAAGACCAAATTAATAATTGTTGGTCTTTTAACATCTAATCTAAAACAGCGTCTTTTACTGTTGTGACGTACGCATCATCTAAGAAGGGGTTATGTAAAATTGAACTCGCGAGTAAATTGCTAATTTTGTATTATAAAATGCCCATAAACACGGTCAAGTAGTACAAATGGAGCCTAAACAGTAGATAAAATCATAGCAGTTTTCTACTGGTTTGATCAACATAATAAACTCTATGGACGAAATATTTCAATTCTATTAGTTTGCGTGAAGGTTTTTGAGTCGGTTTTTTCGATTAGTTTTACGACAGAATTCCATTCTTTCCCGTCTATCGTCGTGTGTTATCGTCGTCTCTTTTAAAACACAATAAAATTTTAAGTCGTTATTTGTCGAGAAATTTAGAAAGTGTGAACCTCAGAGACGGGTCGCTCGGAGATCGGGTCGCGGCTCCGTCACTAACCCAAAAAAATAAACCTCAATAATTAGGTCGAAACAGAAAACAAAACACTATCAAAATGGAAACAAAAGACGATCGAAACAATAACAAAAGACGATCAGTTAAAAATTGTTTAAAAAGAAACAAGTACAAAGCGAAAAAAAAGGTGATCTATTATCGTTTGACCACCCAGTTGGCACAATGGTCACCATGCCGGACTGCCAAACACAGGGTTGCGGGTTCGATTCCCGCCTCAGACAAGTATTTATGCTTAGATATTTGTCTGTGGTCTGGTAGTTTCTATGTATTATAAGGATAATTTACAAAAGAAAACTATATAAGTAGTATATCCGTTGTCTAACACCCATAACACAAGTCTAGTTAGGTACTTAATTTGGGGCTAGATGGCGATGTGTGGAATGTCCTGTAATATTTATTATTTAACTTGGGGCTAGATGGCGATGTGTGGAATGTCCTGTAATATTTATTATTTAACTTGGGGCTAGATGGCGCTGTGTGGATTGTCCTGTAATATTTATTATTTAACTTGGGGCTAGATGGCGATGTGTGGAATGTCCTGTAATATTTATTATTTAACTTGGGGCTAGATGGCGCTGTGTGGATTGTCCTGTAATATTTATTATTTAACTTGGGGCTAGATGGCGATGTGTGGAATGTCCTGTAATATTTATTATTTAACTTGGGGCTAGATGGCGATGTGTGGAATGTCCTGTAATATTTATTATTTAACTTGGGGCTAGATGGCGATGTGTGGAATGTCCTGTAATATTTATTATTTATTATTTAACTTGGGGCTAGATGGCGCTGTGTGGATTGTCAAAAAAAAACTAGATTATTATAAAGAGTCAAACTCTAGACAAAATATTATATATAATTATTCTCGAATTTTCTCCTATTTTGCACGTTAAAGGTCCTTCGAGACATTGCCCAAGGACATATCGGCCTATGTTAATAAAACTCAGCAGACATAAACTTTGTTGACTTGCGTTCCCACTGCCTACAATATCGAACCGACAGGGTAATTCCTATTCAAATATGACTAGACTTGGCGTCTAGGAGGCTCTTATACGATTGTTATTTTAATGTTTTGTTTGTACTTGTTACTTGTTTCCTTTGGTTTTTCTTATATGAATCTTGATCTTATGGGAAGGCGGAAATGTGACATTATTTTTGAGCAAAATTAGTTACTAGTAATTATGCTTGTTATATGGGTGACAGATAAAAGATAGAATACATAGATAGGTAGGCATACTTGCCTAACTTTTAACCGACTTTATAAAAAGAGAAGATTCTCAATTCGAAGCGAATAATTTTTATACAATGTGTTTCAGCGAAGGGGTTCTAATACAAAAGGGGTTTGTTCTAGACGTCTAGGCGAACAACTTTTGTTTTACGACTTTTAGAAATTCGAACATTTCGTTCGAAGTATTTGTATAAAACAGCAAGTAAAAATTCCCTCAGAATTATCGAAAAAAAGTTCGCATTTTCAAAAGTCGTAAAACAAAAGTTGTTCGAATATATGTCTAGAACAACCCCCTTTTGTATTAAAACCCCTTCTGAAACACATTTTTGATGTATGTTCACCGATTACTCGAAGAAGGCTCAACCGATTGAGATGATTCTTTTCGTGTTAGAAACCTCTAAACTGGGTGGTTATTATATGTTTTCTATAAAAAAGTTTCGTTTTTGTTTATAACAAATAGGCCTCAAAACTACCAGACCGATATGGATAAAACTTTGTTAAAGGTAACATTGGTTCACTGGTTTCTATCCCGATACTCCCACGGGATCAGGAGTTACACGTGTAAATCTGCAGTGCGCTGCGCTACATATAAAAACTCCAAGACCAATAATAAAATTTCCGTTGATCATACAAATATTGATTCCACGGGTGTGTCTCCTAAATAGATATTTAGAGTCAAACAACTTAACATTTATTATGTTTTATTAGTATGGATATCGTAGAATGGAAGACGCTGGCACGATTCCAAAATTGTAGGAACACTGTCTAAGTAGTTTTGGGCTGTCTTTTGATGTCTTTCAAGCTGTTGATATGTATAAAGTACACCCGAAAAAAACTACATAATTTGACTTATATGTATAGGGTACCTGTGGGATGCCTGCGGGTAGTTTAATAGGACCACTAAAATGTTTTTTAAAAACTTCGATAGTACTGACAAAATAGCAAGAAAATAAACAATAAAAATGTTTTTCAGATTGACAGTAAAGCAATTTTTTTTTATTTTTTTTTTATTAACATTTAAAAAATAAAATACATCAAATTAAATAATAAAGACGCCCCATAAACTCATTAGAGTAATATTAAATCTAATGACCTATTTTTAAGTAGTTATACATATTTTTACGACACAATTAGTATTTTATTAAAGTGGCAGAGAGAGCTTATTACTCGCCGGTACCTTACTATCTCTGATTTACCGACTTTGGATTAAAACTGTAGCATATCGTTTAGCTGTTTTCCTTTCCAACTTCTACTTCGGATAGCAATTAAACTAAACATCGCCATCTAACGAGACAATGCACCCAGTCTTTTGGACACTTCCCTCAAGCTTATAAATATTTTTGAAGTGAAAACTTCTTTAGCGGCGTTGAGCACTTTTTCTGTAATGGGTATAAAATCTTAAACTCGCGTCAGGCGCGGCAAACAGCGTCAGTAAGTTAATTTTTTTATCAATTATTTATTTTATTTATTATTCTAGTCCCCTAGACATTTTTTAATTGGCTTCCAAGGTGGTACAGATGTTTTGTCACCTCTTCCTATAAGTTTTTTATAAATAAATATACTCTTCTGGACTTATAATTTAGTAGATAAGTTATTTAACGTGTTTTATCGTTTTTGTTCGAATGGCTTTAATGTTTAAACCCACACTTTAAACACTCAAGTTTGTATGTCAATGTCTAATGCCATGTTTTTACAGGTGTTCTTTGATGTTTACTTTTTGGTAAAGGTGACTTTAAAATAAGGTGAACGGTCACATTTTTCATCTTCAATGGAAAATATTGAAAACAAAAAAGGTTGTTTATTTATTTTATTTATTATTTGCTAGCTAAGTGTTACAGAGTCATTAAAACTAATTTGGCACTTAATAACTTAGCGCCTTTTCCAGGCATTGCAAAAACTTAGGTAGGTAGGTATTAACAAACTAAATACATGCATGTGTTATTATTATTTATCTTCTAAGAAGTCTTTGACCGAATAGAAACATTTCTCAGTTAAATAAGCTCGAAGTTTCTTGCTGAAAGTACCAAAAATGTTATCATCTGTTATGTATTGCGGTAGCGGACAGCCGGACAACCGAGTGATTCCATACCATTAGGATCCCGTTTTTCCTATTGAAGTCCGGAACCTTAAAAATGATGTAGTCCTATTGAAAATTCCCCAAACTCTGGATAAATTAGGGCAATTTTCCTAAACTTATTTTTTGTAAGGCCTGGAGACACCAATCAACATACAAATGTTCCTATTATAAGAGGAATTACAAAGTTGTCTTTAAACACAGCATAGAAAACTTTAAAACATTGTAATTTATTAAAAATTCTAATTTAAATATTGTCTGCTGGAAAATTTATCGAATAAATAACTTATAATAAATTAGAAATCCCAGACTAAATATTATGGCATTAATTAATTAATTTAATTGCTTAAAAAAAGATCTAGAAGGCTTTTATTCGAAGGTAGGCTAGACATGCCAAGTTAGTTTAAATAACTTTATTTTTTTAAGGTCTTGAATTTAAATCATTGACATTGTTAAGCCCACTTCTTTTAATTTAATATTAATAAGGCCAGAATTTGTATTTGTTTAAATATATTAATTGCGAAAGTTTATCTGTTTGTTGTTTCTGTATGCTAAAAAAATTTGACGAAATATTTATTAGTTATAAAGATGTTAAGAAAAAACGCGTTTCACAAAATATATTTTACGAAAAACAAAAAAAAATTTGCTCTCTTTACTTCGACATCGCCTTAATAATAATATTTTATTTTAATACTATTTTTATAGTTCATCATATTATTGTAAAGGGCCTCTACATGATGGTTTCGGCTCCACGCACGCCTTCCAAAGGCCCGAGGCATCGTAGCCTCGTGATATGAGACATATTATGTGTTAAGTATAAATAAATAAATAAATATTGCAGGACATTCCACACATCGCAATCTAGTCCCAAGCTAAGTAACTAGACTTGTGTTATGGGTGCTAGACAACGGATATACTACTTAAATACTTTTTTTCTTTTGTAAATATATAGGTACTTAGATCCGGCATGATGATATCTATAAATATAGAATTCAAAGTCCTGACGACTGATCAACACACAGCTCAAACCAACGAATCGAGCTGAAAAGCATACATATAGCTGTTACGACGAAGCCGCTAAGAAAGAAAAGATTCAGGTACTACGCGGAAAAACCTATTTTATTATATATATCGGATTAACCATTTTTTTTCATAGGAAACCATAATCCGATTATATGAACAGTATGACGTGATCGATAGCTTACGTCACGCCCCATGAAATCAACGTTAATGTTGGTCCCCTGTTTGTCTACGCTGTGACGTTAGTTTGCACGGTAACATGGCCCGATTTACCTATAGTAATGCTGTAGGCGGATTATGTCGGCCCATGGAGATTTGTATATTAGATAAATAATGGTGTCTTACCTAAACTTAGCCTGGCAACATTAAGGGTGGTTTGCGAGAGATTGGGCTTATTCACCTAAGCTAGCCTGGCAACATGAAGTGTACTTTGCGAGAGATTGGACTTATTCACCTCCTGGCAACATTGAGGGTGGCTTGTAAGAGATTGGGTAATCACCGAAACTAGCCTGGCAACATTGAGATTGGGCTTATTCCCAATAGCTATTGTTCTGATCTATGGTTCTCAAAGCATAATTTTTGTCTTCTTAGTTGATTCCGTCGCCAGATTTATCATGGATCTAATTTCCAAGAACTTTAAAATTTTAAATTAACGTTAGCAAAAAAAAATGTTTTTAATTATTTTGTACATTATTGAGATAAATGCAGATTGATATTATATAATCAGTGAAGGTCTTAAGCGTACCTATTTATTTTTTGTTCAGACCTGTTTAAAGTATTTGTCCCTATTATTACGACATTTTTGGAACGAATCCTTCCTCCTCATCGCGCGTTGCGAAAGGGGGCTAGGCGGAAAAAAGTTGTAACGACACTTTTTGCTATAGTCGTAAGCCGTGCAGCGGGCGCGTGTTTCTCTGTCTTTCTCTCTCTCTCTCTCTCTCTTAGAAAGCAAGATAGTTATTTTTGTTTCTTTCTTCGTTCCATCCGGGTGTCCCTTCACACCTCTCAAGTACACACAATAACAATAAAAAAACAGTAGTCAAACAGAAAACAGAAAAACAGAAGTCAGTATTACCTGGTAACTAATAGATTGATTATTTTCGACCATTAGTGATTGCAAGGTGGTTGCTAAGTAAATCTAATTTATTATCCAGACTTGCCCACGCTCATTCTGACGCGTTCCTTTACGTGCCAATCAGACAACAAAACAATTATTTGTGTTACCAAGTCTTTTCAATTGTTATATTCTCGCTGTACTTGCGTAGTTTATTTGTAATAGCATTATATATTAATTCGCAGCTAAGTAAGTACAAATATATTCGTTTTAAACTAGTTTGTGAGGTGTTAATTGTTATTTGATCAGCATTGTAACTATTGACTACTAGCTACGGTTCGTTTTCAGAACGATTCGAACGACTGCGTCATTGATCATACATTTTGAGCGTGCAAAATGCCATTGCAGACCTTTCAAACAGATTTTGAAACGTAAACTTTTAAACTCAAACGATTTTTATTCGCAGACTAGCTTTTGCCCGCGCCTTCGTCCGGATAGAAATCGAAAATGAACCAAGAAGTCACGTTGTACCATACAAACTTTTCCCCTTTTTCACCCCCTAAGGGGTAGAATTTCGAAAAATCCTTTCTTATCGGATGTCTACGTCACACAAAGAACACACCCTCCAAGTTTCAGGTCTCTACGATCAGCGGTTTAGGCTGTGCGTTGATCCGTCAGTCAGTCTTTTATGACAAAACATTTTATTTGTATGGAAATATTTTCCTGACTCTTAATAATTAATTAAATTTGTTTATGTATTATATTTTGTTTTTTGTGTTCATTTATTGTAATTAAGTTTTAGTGTTGTAATTTTAATAATATATATATATTTGTAATATTGAATTGGAATAAAAACTTTTAGAGATTTATCTAAAAATATCTAAAAATTTAGAGTGAGTACATGCTACCAAAAATGATTATACTCATCATAATGTTGTGGCAGACATCACAATGCTGATTTTTAGTACTTTGAGATAAGTTACTTCTATATTTACCCGTGTAGGTTTAGGACCGAGATAAAAAGTAGCCAGTGCCTTCCTTCAAGGTATCATCTATCTCTAAGCAATAATGTAATAAAGCGGAAGAGTATGTTTGTTAGAACGTGTTAATCTCCGGAACTACCAAATTCGTTTTCGCCATAGAATAGGTAAATGCAACCTCTTTAAGACACTATGTTGTGTTGACGACCCAGTTGGCGCAATGGTCACCATGCCGGACTGCCAAACACAGGGTTGCGTGTTCGATTCTGGCCTCAGACAAGTATTTATGCTTAGATATTTGTCTGTGGTCTGGTTGTTTATATGTATTATATGTATATATTTACAATTAAAAAGAAAAGTATATAAGTAGTATATCCGTTGTCTAGCACCCATAACACAAGTCTAGTTCTTAGCTTGTACGCAGATGATTTGCAAATGTATACTCAGGCACCTCTAGCGCAACTTGATTCTGCCATCAACAAACTAAATGATGATCTCAACAAAATCTGTGACTGGAGTAAATCTTTTGGCCTTACTGTAAATCCTTCAAAATCTCAGGCCATAATCATAGGTAGCTCAAGACTTACTTGTAAAATAAAACAAGCACAACTGCCACCTTTAGTTTTTAATGGCACTTTAGTACCTTTCAGCTCCGAAGTCAAGAACCTTGGTGTCACTATGGATAGCAATCTAACTTGGGACTCGCAGCTCGCTGGGCTGAGGCAGAGGATGTTCGCATCTAATGCTTCGCTCAGAAGGCTGCGGAATTTCCTTCCGACTGCCACCAAAATTATGTTAGCACAAACTCTTTTGCTCCCTATTCTTGATTACGCTGACGAATGTTTTCTTGACTTGACTGAGGCACAACTAAATAGACTTGAGAGGCTGCAGAATCTTGCTATTCGGTTTATTTACGGTCTCCGTAAATACGATCATGTTTCAGAATATCGCAGTAAGCTTAAATGGTTGCCCATTCGTCTGCGTAGAGATTCTCATGTTCTTTCTCTACTTTATAGAATTCTGTTCCTACCAACTTCTCCTTATTATCTAAAATCTCGCTTTCAATTTCGTCATACTCCCTCTAAATCTGTCCGTTCCTCTAAAGTTCTTCTTCTAGCGGTTCCTGATCGCTCTTCTACTTTCTACCACAACTCCTTTACCGCTCGCGGTGTAGAATTGTGGAATGCTCTGCCTGCTTTTATTCGGCAATCCAAATCTTTGGCTGTTTTTAAAGCCAATGTGTACAAGCATTACCTTGCTCTCGCTGAAGCTAGTCAATCGAAAATATAAATGTCCTATTGTTTCATTGTACGTATATATTTATGTGTTGATATGTATTTATTTTTATTGTATGTATGTTTAATTATTTATGTATTTTAATATTTATTATTTTATATTATATATTATTTTAATACGTATTTATTATTATCCACCTTATATTTCTGTCGCGTTATAAACAACCCACCCATCCCCTTCCTTAATTCTTGTCCATCCAAAGGTTGCCTGGAAGAGATCGCTTTTAGCGATAAGGCCGCCCATTGTGCCATATCGTAAGGTACTAAATATCAATTTTCTTTTAGCATATAAGTAGTTATAAGTTAGAATTTATTTTTGTTTTTGTTGTATGTAATCATTTTGCGTTCTGTTTTTATGGTGCAATAAAGTGTTTATCTATCTATCTATCTATCTTGGGGCTAGATGGCGAAGTGTGGAATGACCTGCAATATTTATTTAATTATTATTTATTTTTTATTTATAACCTAAAATCTAATAAGAAAATACGTATCTCTACATCTACGCATTACGTGCTAGCGCCATTAAACTGCGTCTTCCCAACTGAATACCTTTATAACTTGGTTCAAGATTGGTTGCGGAATTGAAATGACGACAATGCGCTCTATTATTCAATTTATCCATTATATATTGTAGGTAAAACATTATAGGGTTGACAAATAACATTCTTCTTTTTCTGCTATTAGTGGTATCTATCTATATGTCATCTGGCTATAAAGTTTTCAGATTTCTAATGGTCGAATTCAATACCCTGGGGAGTGATAAATTACATTTTTCTGATCTTCTGTCTTCTAAAAATGAGTTTATCATTTTTTACGCGATAATGTTTTATTTTTATTTTTTTGAAGTGAAAACTTCTTTAGCGGCGTTGAGCACTTTTTCTGTAATGGGTATAAAATCTTAAACTCGCGTCAGGACACGTGACCTGATCGAAAAAGCGTAAGGCGTCAGGACACGTGACCTGATCGAAAAAGCGTAAGACGTCAGGGTCCTAACAGCTAGTACATTTTTGTCAATGTATGGGAGAAAAATGTCTGTCGTTAGTCAAGAGATGGCGCTTGTTTACTTTTAATTACCATAATAAAAAACAACAAATTTCAAATCTTTAAGATTTATAGAGGATCTAACTCGAAATAATTTATATAAATTTACAGAATACAAAGAAAAAATCAAATCAAAACATTTATTATAGTGCAATTGCAACACCTAATATTACCGACCACAGATGTTGATATTTTTATTTTCCATTTCACGCATATTTTTTGTATTTTTCAAAAAGATATAAAAATAACTTTTACTATCACTTTATATTGCATATCGTCGAAAAACACGTTAAATAAATAATCAACATATATTCAATTTAAACGATTATAAAAGAAAAATGTAAAATTATAAAATTAGTCTCTATGAGGAAACCTTTTATTAGTGTTGGTGAACAGGAACGTTTTTGGTAGCCATTGTCATTCTTTGTGTTTTTCGGACCCTAGATGCGTTACTTTCGATTGATTTTTGGATTTATACGACGACCTGCTTACGTTTCATGGACTTTGGTGATCTATTCTTTTATAATCAACTTCGGCTATCCCTTGGACTTGACAACGACGTTATATCAGTGGACCCCGGCAACTAAACTCGGACTTCGATATTGTGCTTATTTTGGATTTGCAATGTCTGAAAAAAAGTGCTGTGTTCCGAACTGTGGTAAGTCTTCATTTCGGTTATAATTAAATACTCCCCACTTGTATGAGAGTTAAAGTATGCATATTTGTTCATGACTATGTAATATAACCTCAATACCTATTAAGTAAATAAATAACGACCACCCCACGATGTCAGCCGCGTAATCCCGCGTACGTCGCGTTTCTCGAGAACATCGGAAAAATAGCCAATTGTTATTTCCCAAGATTTGTTGTAACATCAAACCAAGATTCATAAAAATCTGGTCTGGAATGATTTAACTGAATTCTATCTTGTGTGTGCACATAGCCAATTCCGATAACAATAAACACTTGATTTACTAATGTAAAACTATATTATAATCTTTTAGGTTTAAAAACCCAAATACTACATAAATTTCCTAATCCTACTAAGTATCCTGAACGTTTCCGAACATGGCTAAATAACATCGGAGGGGAAGTTTTGGACTTGGAATATGACACAGTGTACAACAGACGCCGTGTTTGTCATCTACATTTTGAGCCTCAATATCACACTAGAAGTAAATTTTTGAGTGTTGATGCTGTACCTCGACTGTGCTTACCAGGTAAAATGCTTGTTCATCCATATAAAATACAAATTATTTAAGTATTCTATTTTTCATATTCAAATATATTTACCATGCTAGATAGTAAAGTACATGCTGTTGAGTATGCCATGTCCTTCTGAATCTTGTAAATAGATAAATAAATGTTTATTACGGAACTATAATGTTTCTATGTTCCAATCATTATGAATTGTAACACAAACACATTATAACATATATAACACTGAATAAACCAGTGCCGGTAAACTAAGGTGCCAGATCAGCGAGACCAGTCTATTTATATAAAGTTATATCTACATAGACTACATACTAAAAACAATAAAATAATTACATATATACAGGATCTGCCATAACGAGACCACCTCTTATGGATATGACAAATATTCAAGGAAACAGCAACATTCTGACTGCAAATTTCCCACCTCAAGAACCACCAACTGAGATATCAGCTTCTTATCGCAAAGAAAGTAAGTTATTTTTTCAATAAATGAATATCACACTAGTATTATAAAAATGTGAATAGGTAGTTGCTTATGTCCTTCTCCAAGGTCCAATTATTTATTTATATACCAAAATTCATCAAAATTGGATGTCAATTTAACAAACAAGAGTACCTTTTTCATTTATAATAAATAAATATTACGCAACATTTACACATCGCCATTTAGCCCCAAGCTAAGCAACTAAATGCTTGTGTTATGGGTGCTAGACAACGGATATATATATATATATATAATACATAAAAACGACCAGACCACAAACAAATATCGAAGCATAAATACTTGTCTGAGGCAGGAATCGAACCCGCGACCCTGTGTTCGGGAGTCCGGCATGGTAACCATTGTGCCAATCGGGTCGTCAAATTATACTAGAGACTTGTTACTTTCCAGGTTTTATGAACAATAGGGATGCATCCTCATACCAAGTTTCATCAAAATCGGTCTAGTAGTTTAGAGTCTATTCATTTCAAATTAAAGGAATAAATATTTTCTATTTATAATACTATTGATTTACTTTATATGTTTTCAGAAATTTCAAAAAAAGTACTGAATGTGCAACTTACTAAAGACATAAAAAAAACTGAAAGAGAAGAATAACTCGTATCGGAGGAGATTGAAGAAGGCAGTTAAACTTGGTACAAATACTGCATTTCAAAGTGCATTACAAAAATTTAAGACATTGGCTGCCATTTTTACGGTTATGCAGTTCCGTGAAATAAGCAAACCGAAGATGGGAAGAAGATTTACCAATAATGAAAAAACTATGGCTCTCAGTGTCTATAAAATGGGACCAAAGGCATATAGATGGTTAAGTAAAATATTTGTTTTGCCATCTCCAGTCACACTTAGTAGAATGGTCTCCAGAGCCAATTTGAAACCAGGCATAAATGAAAATATTTTCGAACAATTAAAAAAAAGAATTGTGAAGATGAAGGACGATGATAAGTTATGCTCAGTCCTTTTCGATGAAATGGCTATAACCCCTCATTTTGAGTACAATCAAAGGAAAGATAAAATATCAGGATTCGTAGACAAAGATGGTAATTCATAAAAAAAAATTGCTGACCATGTCCTGGTATTTATGATTAGAGGGCTTATCAGGAATTATAAGCAGCCCATTTACTATTCATTTTGTTCAGGCAGTACGACTAAAGAAAGTTTGGCGGCTAATTTCGAATGAAAATAAATGAAATAAAATGATAATAAATAATCTCCGTTTTTCAGAGAAAGAAAAGAAAAAAAAAATTATGGATGAAAGTTGTTTTTTTGGAGAGATAAACTTTTTAATGTAAAATAATTGTAATAGTTTTAAAGTGTTAAATTTTTAATGTAATATAAATTGTCATGTTTGTGTACGATAGCGCAATAAATGAATATTGTATTCTACCACATAAATGATAGTACTTTTATACTGATAAATCAATTGGTGCAAAATTATTCCCTAACCATTCCAAAATATCAAACATGCTCAACGTTAATAATCAAGTTTTCACTTCTGCCGGCACTCCCGGAGTGCAACCCGTTTTTTTTCCATCTCCCATCACCATGGTCGGTACAACCCAATTGAAAAGTACTGCTTAATATTATCAAGAACTTTTAGGTAAGTACACAAAACAGGAAAATATTATGTAGCGTCTAGAAGAAGGTTTTTTCTTGTTTTAAGAAACTTTTGGTTCACGATTGACCGCCCCCCTGCGGTAAACGGTCAAGATTTAATTCACGAATGACGATCCCCCTGTGTTAACACACTGTGTTAACACAGGGGGTCAATCGTTGAACAGTTTCTGTATTTTTAGAAACAATGATGTAGATGTCCTTATTCCAAGTACCGTATTCTATACTAATTGTACAAAGCTGAAGAGTTTGTTTGTTTGTTTGAACACGCTAATCTCAGGAACTACGAGTTCGATTTGTTTTTTTTTGTGTTGGATAGTCAATTTATCGAGGAAGGCTATAGACTACTTTTCATTTTGATATTCCCACGGGATCGGGACTTACGCGGGTGAAACCGCGGAGCGCAGCTAGCAGATAATAATTTACATAGAAACATTGTAACACAATTTAACCCTGACGAAAATTATACATAGTTATGTGTTTTAAAGATACATCTAAAATGACAATCAAATTTTGGGAGTTCCCACGTTCATTGCGATATGACATTTTTTAGTTCAATCTTTAACTTTTGAGGTTTTGTAATGTACGTTCTAAAACACAAGATGAAAATGAATGACCATGCTTTGTAGAAAAATCTAGACGTATGTAAGTATTCGAAAGTTCATTGTTCATTATACGAATAGAAAACGTTTCTGCCTTTTTGTTTTACAAAGATAACCTAACAAATTCAGTTTTTATTTGAGTTTTTCGTAAAAATGACATTCTGCGATTCTTTTGTTCCTTTGGGCTTCGTAGGCAGTCTAATTTCAATATCTAACATCGATACATTGATTCCCAGGTGCTCCAAACATTTTTGATTTTAAAAATTAAGAATTAAATTCGACTATTTGGTTCGTATTAGCTCCGAAAGAATTTATGTACGGTTAGCAGAATGAGATCAGCAATTGAACAAGTTTTTCTTCTCGATTTAATTTTTTTTTAGTTTTTGTACTGCGTGGCCTGCACTGGGCTATTTAAAAATATTTTGCAGATTGAAAATGCAACTGACGAGACTCGAACTCGCTCCCCCTAAATACCGATTAGATTATGCGCTTACCAATAACGCCACTCAGTCAAGTACCGTCATAGTTGATTTTTTTACTATTTTGATTGATCCGAAATACCCGAAACAGAATCAAGTAATTAAACATGGTATTTATTTTAAACGTTTACTTGACATTTCCGAAATTACTGGGACAGCGTGCTACATCTTAGACCGCATCTTCACCTACCATCAGGCAGGTGTATTAGTGGTCAAACGCTGACCTTTTAAGTGTAAAATGTAAAAATAACTATCGCCGAAAAGCAAACACTTTCGCAATAAACTTTAGCACTCCAACAATTATAGGTATAGCATAGAACTAAGAACGTCATCGAAGTAAGTTGCTAAGAGAAATGTCTTAGCAACAAACAACGGACAGACAAAACGGTGTGATAGTGAGAGCAGTGTTGGCTTAGTGGTAGACCTCGACTTTCATTCTGAAGGCGTGGGTTCGAATCCCGGCCGGCCGTGCACCAATGTGTTTTTCTTAAGAAAAAATTATGTGCGCTAATTGACATTGCTCTTACGGTGAAGGAAAACATCGTGATGAAACACGCGGCTTAGTTGACTCCAGAAGTATTGACAATTTCTCTCCTCTGGACACGGTCGACTAAGCTGAGAGGGTAGTAGGTTCTGGGCAAGCCTACTCCATCCTCACGCAAAAAGGACCCAATTAAAAAGGGTCCAATGGCGGAAAAACAGCCTGTATACAAGTACAAGATACAAGTAACGGTGTGATAGTGTCAATTGACATACATTATGTTAGCAATCATGTGTGTTATTGTGTAACTAACTATAAAACTGAAAGGTGCCGAAAACACGCAATTCTAGTCTATCATTTACCTACCTAAATTTAAAAGTACTACGTAGAAAAAATATTAGATAGATAAGTAGATAAGCACTTTATTTGTACAACACACAAAACATTGGAAATGACAAAAAAGACGAGAAAGCTTATTAACTACGAAATTGTACAAACCTTATTAAGGGGACCTTATCGCTTAAAGCGATTTCTTCCAGGCAACGTCAGGATGGAGAAGGTCTGTTTAGCTTAACTGGTAGGTCTTATAGAAGGTGGTAGGTCTTGGTAGGTCTTTATTAGGTCTTTCATAGGATTTTTAACTAACTACCTTGGCACTACCAAAGTTACCATGTTTTTTGTTTTTATTTTTTCTCGTGAAAATGAAGCTTGGAACAGCATTGAAATATCAACCTCCACACATTTTTTATGGGACCGTAAATATCGAAAGGTTAATATTTTGTTTTAAATAACTTTAAAGAACTTTTTTTTATGTGTGTTGTAGGTAGGTACCAAAACTACAAAAGTTCTCTGCAATTTTATCAAAATCACGAATTCTATTATTCCGAAGGACTCAGCCCTGCTATCATTTATATCCTGAGCTATTCTGGTATCGACAATGACCCAACAATTTACAGCGAGGGAGTGACAATGTTTCTGATTTACGATCATATTTATAGCTACAGGACTAGAATTAACTATCGCAAAATCCATCCTGACTTTGGTCAGGGTCAAAATGCTATGTTTTAGACTACATTTAGTAAAAGATCTATGAAATAAGAAATAACAAATTTTTTAAAGAAAATATATAGAAAATAGATGAAGTTTTTGAACAATTTCCTAATTTAAGGTGCCGCAAGGGTCGATTTTAGGGCCTTTGATATTCCTGATTTATATATAAGATTTTAAATATTTCATACTAATAATATAGGAATAACAACAATGTTGATACTTATATTTTATTTAAGAAATATATAAATATTTTATCCGTCTGGTCAACATAACACAAGCCTAGTCGCGTAGCTTGGAGCTTAATAGCGCTGTGTACAATGTCTTAAACTATGTATTTATTGAAAGAAAGAAAATACATGAATTAAGACAAGCATAACACATACGGAAAGGAAAGAAATTAGAAATAATATATCAACAAAAAAACATAAAACACAAAAGAGAATAGATTTGTAAAGAAAGTAAGCTTATTTAATTATGAAGTGAAAGTTTGTGGAATTGAATATTTTACTAAGTTAAGTACTTGAGCTGGTACTTAACTAAGTACCACTTGAGTATTTTATCGTATTCGACCGCCTTGGTCACTCACTACTTGGATATTATTTAGGTAACTAGGCCATGTACAGTTGGCAACAAAGTACTAATTCTTTATTCATTTGGAATTAGATACACCCCGCGGTTTCACCCGCGTACTATTGTGTATTCTATGACTATGTGTTTGCTGGGACGCGTTCGTGTCGTCACGGGCGAGAGGCCGGGGTTTTCTCGAGCGGCTGTTTTTTTAGTTGATTACTCAGGTTCTACTAATTAGGTTTCGATGTAAGATATACCACGACCTTCCTCTAAAATATAACTATCTAATCTAAAGATCTTTCAATAGATTTAGCCGTTTTAAATTGTATTACATACATAATAACCTACATAAAAACAAACAAACAAACAGACAGACATAAAATTTAAAAATTACTTATATCTATATTTTCTACTATACTTTTTTTAAGTCCCCTAGACTCATTTTTTTATATCTTTTCCAAGTACAGACATTTGTCATCTCTTCCTTTCTTATAAGTATAGATTATTGTACAAATGTCAAGTTAATATAATTACTAAAAATTAAAAACGTATATAAAGTAACAAAGTTCGTAATGTTTATACTCGAACAAAAGGTTAGATGTCTGAAATGTCAGGTGTCGTGTTATTCTATTATTTAACAAGTTATTGCATTTTATTGCGATGGATGTTGTGAGGAAGGTGGTAAACAAGTTATTTGTAAGATAAATACCGAAGTCACCCTGAGTTACGCTTGAATACTGAAAGGCTACTTATTTTGAGTAGCGATTAAATTGAAAGTGTATGCTTCAATAGAATAAAAAAAATACTGCAAGACATTCCACACATCGCCATCTAGCCCCAAGCTAAGTAACTAGACTTGTGCTAATGGGTGCTAGATAACGGATAAACTACTTATATACTTTTCTTTTGTAAATATATACTTATAATACTTAGAAACAACCAGAACACAAACAAATATCTAAGCATAAATACATGTCTGAGGCGGGAATCGAACCCGCAACCCTGTGTTTGGTAGTCCGGCATGAATAGTATAGGAGCGTCTTAAATATGTAGGGGACCCTTAAATACTTGAGATTCGTTTGAGTATTCGGGAATTATGAACACAATTAAGGGTCAGTTTTAAAGAGGGTTAGGTTAGGAATGAAAATAATCATTTTGTTACTATTCATAACCTAATCCAATACCGGGTTACGGTTTTGGGTCAGATTAGGAATAATCCAAAAAAAAACTACTTACTTTGTTTTTGTTCAGTTGTTAGTTCAGATACTGTTTCAACTTAATTGTCCCAGTAGTTCATTTAAGGGAAACAACAAAACTGTAGATACTATTTTGTACTAGTAGTTCGGTTGACCGACATTTTTTTAGTGTTAATAGTTCGGTTGGAACAAAAGCTAAAACAAACAAAAAACGACAGACAATGGTATTTTTTAATTCTTAATGAAAAATAAAACGAATCAGCTGATTCTCATTAATTATCACTCACGCAGCTCATGCTATCATCATCATGAAAAATTCAATTTGTATTTTTATTAACCGACTTAAAAAAAGGAGGTTCTCAATTCGTCACATATAGGTACTTATATTTTTTATGTACGTACGTTCACCAAAAGTTAAGGCCCAATGTAGCGTTCTAAAATAGCTTTTTAAAGCTCAAACTAAAAACAAATAACTGTATTTATATACGTATAAAATGCTTTGTCCTGACTGACTGACGGATCAACGCACAGCCTAAACCGCTGATCGTAGAGACCTGAAATTTGGAGGGTGTGTTCTTTGTATGACCTAGGCATTCGATATCTACATAGATATTTTTTAAGCCGAATGATCGAACCAGCAACCTTCTCCATCGCAAGCGGGAGTTCACCCGTTACGCCTCAGAGGACCGCATACGAAACCGGAGGTTTGTAACCAGTTACCAAAGAAGAAAAAATACTCCAGTTTTTTATCAAGAGGTTTTTTCCCAACACGAAACCGACACCCGCTCGGCCGCATACAAAGCCTGTCGAAGGTTCGAGGCTGTCAAAATAAAAGAATCTATAAAAGGTAACAATAACAACAAACAACGTAGAAATAGGCAGATCTATGTTATTGCGTGAGTCACCATGCAAAGGTTAACTTTACGTAATATTTTAATGAATACAAGAGATTCAACATTACAATAGAGTAGAGATAACATCTGAAGCTAAACCATAAAGAATGGAAATATTTTGCTTTTAATTCTATACACACTTGATTATAATTTCTGTTATGTTATGTACCTATGTCTCTATTATTAGTATTAGTGTGTATTAAGTTGAGATTTTATTCTCATAAGACAATAGTCACTTAAAATGAGATACAAACATAAAAGTAGGTAGTTAAGTATTCACCTTTGACATATTACCAGTTAGGTAGATCTAATACCAGTTAATTGAGCTAAAAAAGTAGGTATTAGGAATAGTTTTCAAGTTTATATTCAATTGAAGTTTTCTTTTAAAAAGTTTACATTATCGGATTACTGATGGTGTCAATAAATGAATGACCTACCTAAAACGCAGTCTGCCAATTTCGCGTTATGCCGAACTATCATTGAAACTAAGCGTTTGGCCTAGGTGTACAGCGACGAGATTTGAACTTGCAATCATTAATACTCTAAATGAAAATCAATTCATAAAATAAACATGGTAGAACATAGCCAGAATTTTGTGGTAAGCAGAAGATCGCGTGGTTAAACTACGTCGCGGTGCAATTTTTCTTAGATTATATTTAAAGGAATTCACCATTATTTGTTGTTAACTTATTTGAAGAATTTAACGAAGACGCACATCTTAACGTAGTTTTTAGAAGATTCAATGTGCTCATGCGAATGAATCTAACTACATAATTGGTAATTTTTAACTTTTGACTGTTGACACTCGAAAAGGGATCAAAGTTTTGCAAACGAAAGAGTTCCATCACGTGTTCTCTCTACTGAATTATAATTTAAATCTCTTTAAAACAACACTTCAATAGTATCTTACAAAATACAACTTTAAATGGCGCTAGTGTCTACGTAACTTGGTATCAAAATTCTAATTCCGAATAAATCCGTACAAAAATTTAAATTTGTAGAGTTTCACCCAAAACAAACGTAAAAAAACAATCAGTAGTGGCGTTAGTATCTTCGTAAGTACTTAGTAAAATTGTAGTTCTGGAAAACTCCGTATGAAAGTTATGTTGGTATTTTAAATTGATGGACAAATCTGTTTGACGAAGAGTTAGTAATGAGGTCATACAGAATTTGTAAGGTTTTTCCTAATTGTTTCTCTATTTGATTCGTCATCGATTCTATTTATAATCGATTGATTGTGTAATAATTACGTAGTCTTAATAACATACCTAGTTTAAACTAGTTAATTGCACAATTTGTCGAATCTGTATTACTTATTTTTATTTGATTAATTTGCGAAAAATCTATTAAGTAATTAAACCACGAAAACCTGATCTTTTAAAATAAAATATGTTTTTCCACATTAAAATAACTATGTATGAAATAATGAGGTATTTCATACATAGTTATTTTAACCATAGGTTTAACCATAGGGTTAAAATTGACAGTTTTTCAAAAACAATTATTTTTGATATAGCTTGACTCCAAGGACCACAGAACGGAAGGACTTTGGCTTGATAGACCAGGATCCCGCATACCGCCAGACCTTCCTGATTTTATAAAAACTGCGAGAATAATGCCTCCAACACAGTTATGAACGATGTGCAATTATGAAGTTCAGACCATAGTTACTTAGAGAGTTATCAGGTTAACAAAACCAAGAAGTTTAAGTTAATTTTGCAAAAAAAAAAACTTGAGAAGTGTCAAGGGACACCCAGATGGAACGAAGTGAAGGAATTGTAATATTTAAATAAATATTTTTTAAGTTATAATAATATTTTTTTTTATTATTAACAAATATAATGTAATATACTTAAACTTAATCAGTAGGCTAAATTTTAGTAATTGCTTTCTATGAGAGAGAGAGAGACAGACAGAGAAAAACGCGCATGCCACACGGCTTACAACTATAGCAAAAAGTGTCGTTACAAATTTTGGACTTAATTTTTCCCGTCTAGCCCCTTTCGCAACGGGCGATAAGGAACTTCGTTCCAAAACTTTGTTCCAAAAAAATTAAAATATTTTTATACTAATCGAAAATGTTGCTAATAGCGTTTACTCAAACCGGTTACAAAGCCGTTACATTTGGTTATAGAACTATAATATAATAAAAAAAAAACAGTCTCAATTTAATATTTATTTCGGGACCGAAATAAATATTAAATTGAGACGGTGGGGTTTGAAGAAACGACTCCCGCTAAAGCGTAAAGGTGCTCAAACCAACTGAGCTACAGCAACAAGATGGCAATCTTACGGCATCCTATATTTCACTACACCGTTACGGTTCAACAGACCAAGAAAAAAAGCCAAACAATATTTGTCGAGAAAATCACTAAAACAAGTCCAAGGCGAGTGCTATCTAAAATATTTTGACAGGAACTTGGCAGATTACCTGTGCCAACATAGCTTTGCAGTTGATAGTTGAATTAATAAGCGTTATGTCAATGGAGTAAGGTCGTTTTCTAGGCATTGTTTTGGTCGGTTAACTGTTTGTTTAACTTTGTATTCTTTTGTTTACAAGTTCGCCATGTGACTGGTGGAGTTTGCTAACTGCGAATGAGGTAGTGATCGGTAATTACTTATTCGCTGTTACAGTTGGGTAGTTTTGCTGAAAACCTTGAATTAAATTAGGTAACGATGTAAATACTACGCAGTGCTTTTTCTTATTAAATTGAAGCTCGCAAAAACTGCGGCAAGGTTTAGTCCGTCACGGTTTAAGCGAAATATACCTAGAGAATTTTAAATAATAAAAGGTCAGTGTTTGACCATTATCTCACAAGATGGCAAGTGACAATACGGTCTAAGATGTAGCACGCTTTCCTAGAAAATACCTATAATCTCGTGACTCAAAGGCCCCAAATAAACGAGGGCCTTCGGGAGAAGCGAGTGAAGGTAGGAAGACGGCAGTGAAACGAAAACTTTTATCTTCACCACTCTTCATGCTCTCAGCGCCAAAATAGTGGTAATGCAAATGGAAACATTTAAGAGGAAAGGGTATCGGGCGCTCTCTCCGTACAAACGTAGTCGACTGTTTCCTCCTTGGATAATGACACTAGAGCAAATATTTCTGTTGCATAAAACTTATAACTGCCTTGACCATGCCAATTTTTTTATTTATTGTTTTTTAAATCTTAATTTCTATGATAATTAGAAAATGAAAGATAACCAAGACATAGAGGCATAGTCATGGCAGTTATAGGTTTTATGGCACAAAAAAATTGCGCTAGTGTCATTATCCAGGGAGGAAACAATCGACTACGTTTGTATGGAGAGAGCGCCCGGTATCGGAAATATTGAAGAAGATAGATAAGTTCTCAATTTCTAACAATTTAGTAATCTTCTTGGTCTGTTTGTTAAACTTTAGTGTAATTATTTCCTGATAAGCTTGCGTCATTAATTAGTTAATTGCATTGAAAAGGAAATGTTTATTTTGTTGACCGTGGTTAGTGCCAGACGACGCGATTTTTTTGGCAAGATATTGGTGAAACACCTGCATTCACACAAAAGTGTCATGGCAATATTGTGTGACGTCATGCGTCATGGTAATATGACCAGACGCGTCATGGTAACTTAGGAAACAGGGTATTTAATAATATCGCTTATCAGGGCTTGTGTAGACTTATTTAATTTAGTTTCAAACGTATTTTTATTTCGCAAAAGTTATTCACAATACCTATCACTAATGAAAAAAATAATATTTAAAACTAAATAAGTTACCATAGGTAGAGGGCCAAGAGGCTGGCTGCATGCCGATGGTCAAAGTAGTAGCAGGGTGGTTTCATTAAATATATCATTTTCGATGTCTACGCGGACGAAGTCGCGGGCAAAAGCTAGTCTATCTATAAAAATAAAAACAACATTGTCGTTACGTATACAAAGCAGTCCCGTGATTTGTAACCGATTCATCAGTATGATATCCACGTCGACGTGTGCCAAGAACGTTCGACGTTTCTTTACATACGTATCAAAGCAATTTAGCATTCGCTCTGAAACAGATAGATCTTCAAGCCAACGCGTCGGCTTCACAATGGGCGGAATTTCGAGCCCGCCTTCCATAGGATTTTTTAAAAATTTAGTTGTTTTATTCGTGTGTTTTAAGTATGCAGGATTGTCGGGGACACCGAAATATTCAAAAATAAGTAATTCTGGTTATGTTATTTTTTAAAACACCACAAAATATGACTATGTTATTTTTTTTTAATATCAACCAGAATCACTTATTTTTTAATGGTTTGATGTCCCCAAAAATCCAATTAAAATAAAATACACGAAAACACAAACTAATTTTTCAATCTTTTTATGAAAGGCAGTCTCGAAATTCCGCCCAGTGTGGGGCGCGGGTTAGGATATCGACGTCGGCTTGAAGCCGACGCAATAAGCGCGGTTGGGCTCCAGAACACTTTCAAACAGTTCCATCAATAATACCAACTCAGTTTACCACCGTGTGACTTTAGAGTCTAGGTACTGAGACGTTACTAGTGCTCTTATCTTGTACTCTTACCACGCGTTGTGACACAGCTCTGGAAAATCAACTGGTCGTTTAATAGCACATGTGCATTCTAGTTTGTTTTAATTTATAATATAAAACACATGTGCTATTAAACGCCCAGTTGATTTTTGAAAATTTTGCACCTGTTTATGGACATGTCATCAACAGGTTCAAAATTTTTGACGTGATAACGTCTAATAAATTGGTGGAACACATGCATTCACACAAAAGTGTCACGGTAACATTTTGTGAAGTCATGCGTCATGGTAATATGACCAGACGCGTCATGGTAACTTAGGAAACAGAGTATTTAACAATATTATCGTTCATCAGGGCTTGTGTAATGGTGTAACGAGGTACTTATAGAAGACTTATATAAAGGCAAAAAAGAAAAAAATAAAATAAAGGAATAACAAAAAAAAAACTCAAATTTTTCATTGTTTTTGTATGACGTTATCACGTAAAATTATCGTCCGAAAATGTTACATGCATGCATGTTTTGACTTTTTCAGCAAACGTAGCGTCTTACAGATATCAAGTCAATCTAATAAAATGGCGGAAGGTACGCATTTTTAATAACAAAAATGACCTGCATTTATTTTCCTCATCTTACCTCTGTGATGTGACATAATTACAACTTGTGGTAGGGGTATTGAAGGAGGGGGGTAGGAGGGGAATTCTGCACTCTTTTCTTTTAACATAATATCTTGATAAAAAATAAAATAACAATTGATATAGTTTTGATATTTTGCAATAATGTTTATCTTGTTTTATCAAATCAAAGCATTATATAATGATAATAAAGTGACATGATGAATTGGAGACGTAACTCGAGTTGAGGAGATGGGAAAACCTGATTATGTCAAAGTATTGTTCTAGTTTGATGTAGGTAGCAACTAGACTATTATATAGTCACTAGCTATTGCCCGCGACTTCGTCCACCTAAAAGTCTGAAATGGACCAAGGAATCACGTTGTCCCGTACAGACTTTGCCCCCCTTTTTCACCCCCTAAGGGGTAGAATTTCAGGAAATCCTTTCTTATCAGATGTCTGCGTCTCACAAAGAACACACCCTCCGAGTTTCAGGTCTCTACGATCAGCGGTTTAGGCTGTGCATTGATCCGTCAGTCAGTCAGGACAAAGCATTTTATATGTATAGAAGATTATAATAGCTACCTACCTATAGGTACATACATACCTACTTATCGTGATAAGCCTTAGTTGGCTGCAGTCGTATTGATTGAGTTCTTTCCTCTGGATAAAAGAGGGTGGGTGAGATGGGGGCTGAGGGTTCCCCAGAACCTATACATAGGCTGCACTAAAAGTATCGGGAATGGTATATTTCCACTGTTCCTGTCATATTTAATTTTTTTTAATTGAAAACTCCTTGGTTTTAAGAATCGAATACCATTTATTTATTTAAAAAAAGAATCTCGGTCTTGTCACAAGGTTTTGTCAAACTTGTTTAGTCGTTGAGAAAATGGAATTGACTCGAGAAAATTCAAGAGCGATGATTTATTATGACTTTCGAAGTGGTTTATCACAAAAACAGTGTGTTGACCTGATGATTTCTGCATTTGGTGATGAAGCCCCATTCAAAACCACAATTTATCGCTGGTTTGCTGAATTTCAACGTGGACGTGTCAAGCTCAGTGATGATCCCCGTCAAGGTCGTCCAAAAACTGCACTCACCCAAGAAAACGTTGATGCTGTGCGTAAGCTGATTGCGGAAGATCGACATGTAACATACCGCGAAATTCAGGCAACTTTAGACATTGGCATGAGTCAAATACAAATAATCTTGCATGAACAATTAGGTGTAAAAAAGTTGTTTTCCCGATGGATACCGCATTCGCTCTGTGAAGAGCAAAAAGTGGCTCGCGTTACTTGGTGCGTCAGAACTCTCGAAAGATTCCACGCAGGATCCTCAAATGCTGTATACAACATCGTATCAGGTGACGAATCCTGGATATACACGTACGAACCCGAAACAAAAAACCAGTCACGAGTTTGGGTGTTCGAAAATGAGTTAAAGCCAACAAAAATTGTTCGTTCACGGAGTGTTGCAAAAAAATGGTGGCCACGTTTGTCTCCAAAACCGGCCATGTTGTGACTATTCCTCTTGAGGGACAAAGAACGGTTAATGCAGAATGGTATGCTAGCATTTGTTTGCTACAGGTCGTTTCTGAACTCCGTAAAGAGAACTGCAGCCGCCGCATCATCCTCCATCACGACAATGCGAGTTCTCACACCGCGAACAGAACAAAAGAGTTTTTAGAGCAAGAAAACATAGAATTATTAGACCATCCACCGTACAGCCCCGACCTAAGCCCTAATGATTTCTATACTTTCCCTAAAATAAAGAGTAAATTGCGTGGTCAGAGATTTTCATCACCTGAAGAAGCTGTGGACGCCAACTTCCGAATGGAATGGTTGCTTTAATGATTGGTTCCATCGTATGGAAAAATGTGTCAAATTTCGCGGAGAATACTTCGAAAAGCAATAAATACATTTTTAAATAGTAATGTTGTGTCACTTCCTTGATTCCCGAAATTTTCAGTGCCGCCCTCGTACCATCTGCATCTGATATATTATGTTCGCTGCACTACTGTACAAACTAAATTAGATATAATTATACTAAACATACTTTTGTGTATATGTGTATGTAAAAAAATTGCAATTAAACTGCCTATTATGAGGAAATAGGGTAACGCTCTCTCCATACAAACGTAGTCGACTGTTTCCTTCCTGGATAATGACACTAGCACAAATCTTTTTGTTGCATAAACCTTTGACTGCCATGACTATGCCCCTATGCCTTGTTTTTTTTTAATTTTCTAATTATTTTAGAAAGAATGAGTAAAAAAACTATTTACAAAAAATAAGACATAGGGGCGCATGGACATGTCAGTTATAAGTTTTATGCAACAAAAATATTTGCTATAGTGTCATTATCCAGGGAGGAAACAGTTGACTACGTTTTTTACGGAGAGAGCGCCGGTACCCTTTCCTCTTAAATATAATTTTACTTCTTTAGCAAAAAAAAATTGTTTCCATAGGTGCCAACCTATTTCTAATTTTTTTAGCCATAACACCTGGGTTTATACAATATTATAAAGAGGAAACTTGGTTTGAGGATACATTTTTTTATTTAAAATTATGGCTTCGCATAGTGTGCATAAAGCCAATGTCGATTTTCATTATATGTTAAGGTCCGATTTTCACAAATCGGGCTCAAAGTGTCTCATAATAGTCGTCGTAGTCCGTCAAGTCGGGGGCTATAGTAAACCATACCAGAGCCTTGAAGCAGGAGAGTTGGGGCAACACGAAATCCATGTTCGAAACTGATTTCCATTATCACTACACTTGAGCACTGTCACGAAATTAAAAAACCGATGGTTCAAAAAGTTTTGTGTAAATAAAAATCAGCGCGCCTTGTGGCTCTCGGCGTTCCCGCCAAAACTCCATGAGGATTGATGGACATTTATTCATTGGGAATGACATAGGTTAATTTTTATCCCGATATTGCCACGGGATCGGGAGTTACGCGGGTGATAACTATAATAATTTTAAATTTGTTTTATCAGTATGCCTTTGTAGACAAAATTAATAAATTGCCGTGGAAACTCAAGGAAAATTTTCAACCGTATTATCTCTTTTTGATTGGCAGAACAGGCTTGCGAAACCAATTATTTTTTTAAACTTATTAAGTTGTTTACCGTCATTATAATTAGAAGCCGCGGTCTATTTTCTCCCACGCGTGACATTTTCCAAAAGATCAACCGTCTAAATTGAACAATCGTTTTATTTATGTTCCTATAAACTAGGACAGTTCAGGGCAAGCTTTGAATTGTCAACTGTTTCTATTTATTCTTGGTTCGCGTAAACCAGTAAACTAAACATAAGATGATCTCTTGGGCTTTGTCGCCATTCTATCCCATCTCTACCCGATTTAGAATTACCTAACTAAAAATCCCAACTTTACCCGATTTCATTCTTGCATATACGGAAAAGTTAACCTGAAAAATTGTTTTAAAAAAATTTTGCTCTATCGAAAAACTGATTCAATCCCGCCTCAAGCAAGTATCTTCATAAAGAGTGATCCTTTGATTCGTCCCACATCGTAGGTATGTGAGACAAGTTTAACGTGAAATAAATATTGTTCCTATTTTCGAACTCGTTCCATTGATAAAATGATTCATCATTACATTACTACTCACTAGTATTGTTGTGCCGAAAGTGTTAGATAAGTTTATAATAATAAACTTGAATAAAAAAAGAAAATATTCCCAACAAAAAACACCTAAAGAGACTGACGGCATTCCCTCTATGGATAGCCAGGCTCACCCTTTGGGTGAAGAAGCCCTTCGGTCGCCCGACGCCGGATTAAGACACCCTGCCAGGTCCTTAAAAATAAATGGGCACTAGGGCCCCAAGCTCCCAAAGTATTAGATAACATACTTTCATTTCATAAAAATTAAAAGTCCAAATGAGGGTCTCTCAGAAGGGTGCCCAACAGGCTGGCTGCATTCTCTCGTTGGATGGCGAAGATTACCCGCTATCCGAGGTAGGAGCCAGGGGAGCATCGCCATCAGTACAATATCGCAATTCGAACAATTCTCAGTTTACACAAACTATCAGTACGTACAATGAGCAATTCGTACAATTCTAAAATCGGTACAATATCTCAATTCGTACAAGTTATCAGTACGTACAATTCTAATATTGGTACAATATCTCATTCCGTACAAATTATCAATACGTGCATGATAGGTAAGAAGTGGTAAGACCAGAAGCGCGATAAAGGTGTATTTGAAACAGTTTTTGGGTATCAACCGCTAAAATTCTTAGAATGATATTCCTACTGTCGTAAAGGTGAAGATATGCTTTGTATATGTATTGTCATACACTTTGAAACATTAGAGTGATTTGACTCGATAGAAAAATATCATGAAAATCGTAAAAAATCGTCATGTTTTCCAGCCCTATAGGTACTCAAAATAATTGTGTTTATAAAAGTGGATGGTTTGAAGACGTTTTAAATTTGATTAAGGTTGTATTTAAAATTTATAATTAACCTGGTTTACATTTTTATCTAATTCCACAACACTTTTTCACACTATCATTGTTTACCACCTAAAAACACAGTTTCCGAAAATAGCTTTCTATATTTAGAGCCGGCAAGAATGTGTCATTATGTTTAAGATAGTGCCAATCACTGTCAGTTTGAAACATCCGACTTTTTGTATCTGGGAAAAAGTTTAGGAAATTAAAACGAAGGGTCCGGTTTTTCACGTCAAAAAGTTACAGGGTTCCGGAATTTCATGTTCTGTAGTCTGTAGATAGTAGAAACTAAACGGATGTATAATATATTTTGACTTTTTTATCCAAATAAATAACTACTTAATACAATATTGTTTTTTTACTATCAAATAAAAAGGTTGTAGATTGGGGGAAAGGGTATGATTTACCTACCTATTATCTACATCTTCTACATTTTTAAGCTATTGCATAGCTTTTATGGCGGGCTTTGAGCGCGGCGACCGAATCAAGAAATTATGTAACGATAATAAAACCTAACACCCCCCACTCCGAATACCATGTAGCTCGGCCAAGCGTTCGCTTAACGTGTATGTATATAGTACGACTGTACGAAGGTCACACGATATTAATAACTTTTTTGTTTGTTTGTAACGAATAGGCTCCAAAACTACTGTACCAATTGTTATTAAACTTGTTATGAAGATACATTGATGCATTGGGAATAGCATAGACTTTTTATCCCAATATACCAACGAGAGTTACGCGAATGAAACTGCGGAGCGCTGCTAGTTTTGTATCGTCGAAGAAGTTAACTTTTGTTTTTTTTTACTTCTATACGGGCTGTTTTCTACAGTAGTACCTCTTTAGTTGAATCCTTTTTGCGTGAGGATGAAGTAGGCTTGCTAGTACCATAAAACTCTTGGTTTTATATTAGACGACCCAATTGGGTTCGATTCCCGCCTCGGACAAGTATTTATGCTTAGATCTGTGGTCTGGTTGTTTCTATGTATTATAAGTATATATTTACAAAAAGAAAAGTTTTAAGTAATATATCCGTTGTCTAGCACCCATAACACAAGTATAGTTACTTAGCTTGGGGCTAGATGGCGATGTGTGGAATGTCCTGCAATATTTTTTTATTATATTATTCTGTTGAATATTTGTATAACTTACCTCGTTTTATAAAGTCAGTTAAAATAACGTAGCAACCGTTTTGCAGGAGGTAAAAATTATATTTTTATCTAAACTTGATAAACGTGTGGAGTTATAATGATGTTGCTATGGCAACTTTAATTAATGGTTAAACTTTTAACCACAAACGATAATTAAATAAGTACTCGGATGTTGCAGTTGTTACAATAATTGCTAAAATAATTAATTTATAATTAAACTTGTTTTTCCTTAGTGTGCCTTTGATTGGAGAGAGTTTTTTTTTAATAAGTAGGCGCTGCGCCGTGTCAATGATTGACACTGAATTTTATGGATTTTAATTGGAACAACCGGCTTTGAAGAAAAAATTAAAGGAGGACGGGTCGGAAAAGTTCTTTTCCACTGCCGTTTTTCTACTTTCAAGTAGATTTAGGGGTCTTGCGGCACGAGCGTCACTTACCATCGCGTAATATAGTGGTCAAACGTTGACCTATCTATAAACATAATATAAATATTGCAGGACATTCCACACATCGCCATCTAGCCCCAAGCTAAGTAACTAGACTTGTGTTATGGGTGCTATACAACGGATATACTACTTATATACTTTTCTTTTGTAAATATATACTTATAATACATAGAAACAATCAGACCACAGACAAATATCTAAGATTAAATACTTGTCTAAGGCAGGAATCAAACCAGCAACCCTGTGTTTAGCAGTCCGGCATGGTGACCATTGTGCCAACTGGGTCGTCTATACCTACTAATATTATCTATAGGTAAGATTTGATTATTTGTTTGCATTGAATAGGCTCCGAAACTACCAGACCGATTTTGATGAAACTTGATAAGAGGATACATTTATTCATTGGAAGTGTTATAGGCTACGTTTCATTCTGATATTCCAACGGGATCTGGAGTTATGCGAGTGAAACCGTGAGGTGCTAGTCTATACTTATATTATAAAGGTGAAGAGTTTGTTTGTTTCATTGTTTGTTTGTTTGAACGCGCTAATCTCAGGAACTACTTCGAATTGAAAAAATATTTTTTTTGTGTTGGATAGTCCATTTATCGAGGAAGGCTATAGGCTACTTTTTATCCCGATATTCCCACGGGATCGGGAGTTACGCGGGTATAACTGCGGAGCGCTGCTAGTCATCATATCTATACTAATATTATAAAGCTAAAGAGTTTGTTTGTTTGAAAGCGCTAATCTCAGGAACTACTGGTTCGAATAGAAAAAATGTTTTTTGTATTGGATAATCTATTGTCTGAGAAGGGGTATAGGCTTTTATATTTCGATATTTTCACGGGATCGGGAGTCAAAAGAAAAATAACACGTCAAAGAAGGCAGTGTGGACTAAAAGATCTCTCTGCTTTCCTCTTCGCGGCCAAGTTGCAAGACACATGACGTGAATTTCATCTACCTGCCTGAGGCGCCGACATTCGTAAGTAAATAGGTAAATAAAATTCAATTAGCAACAGGTTTAATATTACATAACAAATTGGACAGCAAGTGAATCAAACTCAGCAGGTGATCTACAATAAGTAGAATTCAATTTGTGCGATCTCGTATTACTAAAACACGTGTATTTTTGCAATGCTGTTATAATTTATTTGGGGCGTTTATTGAGTTAGTAATTCGTAGTATTTTAAAAACTTATAGAAAAATATTACTTACTACTTTAGGTACCTACTTGAAAACATGATTAATGAAATTTGATTTAAGGAAACTTGATAAATGACCATTCTAATCATTAAATGATTAACAATAGAACACTACGATATAAGTGGTAAATTGATCTTTGCATAGAGGCGGTTTAGACGCGCGAGCGGAACGCTAGCGGGTTAGAAGCCGTTATGCAAAGATTAATTCCACACGTGTATCGTACGACGTTTTTTATCACAGTTGCGAATAAAAGAAAATACTTGTTGATAATAAAAGAAAATTATTTTCGACTTTTACGCGAACGAAGTCGCGGGCAAAAGCTAGTAGATTATACAGTAGAACATTATGTAAGCAATAACATTTTAATAGTAACCACCTAACTGTAGATATTGTGCCATCTCAACACGTTGTCTAACGGGTATTTTACCGCTACCCCCTGAAACTGAATCAGGTCGATGTATTATTTATTTTGTACACAATACAATAACATTCATGTATGTGTGCTATTTGAAATTTTGATCTATTGGATACTCGGTTAGACAAAAAATTATGTTATTTTGGTGTATGTAACGATCGGCTATTCCTTTTTTTAACCGACGTCAAAAAAAGGAGGAGGTCTCAATTCGGTTGTATGTTTTTTATGGATGTTCGCGCATTCTTCTTTGTTTATCAACCGATTTTGATGAATCTTTTTCTGTTGGAAAGGGTCTACCTCAAGGGACTGTGATCCCTTATGCATTAGGACAGCAATCATCTTCGAGGTATACCCAAATTTGTTGTTATAGCGGCAACAGAAATACATCATAGCTGTAGCTGTGATAATTTCAACTGTCTAGCTATCACGGTTCATGAGATACAGCCTGGTGACTGACGGACAGACAGTGACGTCTTAGTAATAGGGTCCCGTTTTTACCCTTTGGGTACGGAACCCTAAAAACGGTGTACGCAATAATCTAGATGCATTCGCCGCATGGTGTTTAGAAAAAACAGTGAAGAGAAACACGTGAAAGACAACACACCTGGCTAATTGAAAAATGAAAATGTATATTTATTTGTAATACTTTTGAAGATTTGCGACTGTTAAAGCACAGCAGGTACGGTCGGCTGCATAATTGCAGCCCCCGCGAGAATTCTAAAATTACTATTATTGGAATGTTTTTAATCTAATAAAAGTTTGATAAATTCATGAGTTAGATTTTAAACTTCAACTAAAGCAGGTGCCTAGAATATAGCTTGTGTTGAAAACATTCTTATAACAGCCGTTTTGGAGCTCTACGGTGAGTTGGTATTATGCACCTACGTACCTACAGGTTAAATTGTGGAACACTAGCTACGTCCCGTAGTTTCATCCGCGTAAGTTCCGGTCCCGTTGCAATATTGGGATAAAAGTATAAAAGTCTATGTTACTCCCAATGAATCAACGTATACTCATACCAAGTTTCATCAAAATCGGTCCAGTAGTTCCGGAGCCTACTCGTTACAAACAAACAAAAAATATTTCCTCTTAATAATATTAAACCTATAGATTGAAATATACCGATATTTCTTTCTATTCAAACGCCCTTTGAATACTTAATCGAAAACAGTATTCGGACCGTTTTGAAACGGTTTTCAAAATATGTGTGATGTTTTCAAAGTAGGGCATTGTAATGCAGAATTTTGAGAACAAAAATAACTTCGTTTAACAGCATGGTTTGTTGAATAACAGTTTTGTCTTCCTAGTTGTTTTTACTCAAAAATTGATCATAATATTTATTGTTTTGATCGTGAACACGTTATTTATGTTTTTAAATCAAAGACAGTATTTGTTTTGATTACAGACTTTGTTTTTACTGAAAGTTGAAACTTGAGTTGACTGCAGAGTAAAATTTCCAGTCAAAATATACCTACGTATCTTAGGATAGAAATATTTTTTAATAACAAACCTATACGATTTAAACATGAAAAAAAATAAGAAGTGCGTGTAACCAAAGACTGTTACTAAATTTTTCGTCAAAATGGTTTAATTATCTTTTTATTCGATTTCTGTAAAAGTACTGAAAATCAAAATACGGAGATACAATTTTATTATTTACAAAAAAGTACCTATTTAGTCGCTTATTAAATATTTAAAAACATTTTCCTTATATTCTTGGAAAATCCTGAAAAACGCTTCAAATCAAATTACTTACTTGGAATTTCACGAAAAACAGGCTATCAATAATTCAGCCACTCCATTATTTTTGGATCTTCCTGGAACGCAGAATGTTATGTGACCTTAAAAACTTATTTTATGTCGAGGATTCGCCGAAATGTCTGCTGTTGTGATGACATAATTTTGTGTTATAAAAATCCGTGAATCAGACAATGTATGAATCACTGTTTGGACATACCCAACATACTTTAAGACTCTATATATGGATAAGTATATTTTTTATTTTAGTAGGTATTCATACGAATCAAGAACGATTTATGCTTCTGACAGTATCAAATATGTTTTAATAGAATGGGACGAGTTAGAGGAAAAGTAATATAATCATTTTTATTTTTGATGTCTCAAAGTCGTCCTATGTGGCCCGTAGATATGTAGGACGAATCCAAGGTTCACTCAAATAGGCACGACTAGTCGCGACCTATTACAGATACATAGATTGACAAATCAAAATCACATCATCAGATTCATGAAATTTATTAAATATCTTGAATTTCATGAATTACAAGTATTTATGTAGAGTATTAAAATTTGCTATCTACATCTACACTAATGTAATAAAGAGAAAAGATTTTTTTTGTTTTTGTTTGTAACGAATAGGCTTAGAAACTACTGAACCGATTTTAATGAAACTTGCTATGAGGGTACATTAATTCATTGGAAATAACATATGTTTTTTAATCCGAAATTCCCACGGGAACGGGAGTTATGCGGGTGATATGTATATTTCGAAAAAAAATTACATAAGTATTCTATTCGTTGTCTACCATAACACATACAAAGTTGCTAAGTTTGAGGCCTTCTAGCCAGAAGGTGCTGTTTGGATTGTCATGCAATATTTATATTATTTATTTCAGGGATGTTGGTTATAGGCTATGTGTGACAAGGCAATATAAAAATAAATAAATCTTATCGATAGTTATCTACATTATAGATAAGCAAATTCAACAATATAACTCCTTGACTCTTCCCTTCACCTAATTTTCCGTACCTGCACCGTTAACGAAACAATTAAAATTTCGTCAATGGACTTAGTTAAAGACAAAATGTGTCCCACGGTTTTAAACGCATAATTGCCGATCCCGTAGCTTATACGTTAGTTTATGATTTAAGTTATCTACAAATGAAGTTTAATCGTAATCGGCTCAGTACTTTTTGTGTGAAAAGGTAACGAACTTCACACACGCAAACTTATACATTTATGATATGGGATAATATATATCGACTCAAGAGCGGTGTTGACTTAGTGGTAGATACCTCGACTTTCATTCTGAAGATCGTGGGTTCGAATCCCGGCCGGCCGTGCACCAATGTATTTTTCTTAAGAAAAATGTATGTGCGCTAACTGACATTGCTCTTACGGTGAAGGAAAATATCGTGATGAAACCCGCGGCTTAGTTGGCTCCAGAAGTATTGACTAGTTCTCTCCTCTGGATATGGTGACTAGGCTGAGAGGGTAGTAGGTGCTGGGCAAGCCTACTCCATCCTCACGCAAAAAGGACCCAATTAAAAAGGGTCTAATCGCGGAAAAACAGTCCGTTCAAGTACAAGTCAAGTACAATATATCGACTCAAGGTATCGTTATTCTGGCTGTTAATAAAGTGTGACACAGAATTTTAAATTAAAATTATCAACCTTAAATTAGGAACAAATTTAACACTTCAACATTTTCTAACAAGTGCTTCCTAAGTCAACAATATAGTTAAACTACACTAAGCAACATTGTCGATTAATGCAAAAATATTGGCGATTTTTTTTACAAAATAACAGGTTAAATTATTGGTTTCCTACCTGATAACTCTCCAAACCCCTACCCCCTTATTCCAAAACGAAGTTTAAGGATAGTCCAAGATTCAGATTTACAGATTTACTCGTGAACTAAAATATAAACACTATCCCTAAATAATGTTTATGGATAGTGTTTAGACTATAGTTCCTTACATAATCTATAGGGATAGTGTTTAGACTATAGTTCACGATTAAATATGTGTCTAAATCTAAGGTTTAAATCCATATCTCGGACTATCCTTAAACCTCGTTTTGGAATAAGGGTGCTATGGTTTGGATTCGCCAGCCTTTATAAAATCACGAAGGTCTAGCCGTAGGCATGATCTTATTCTAGTTATGATACTTAGGTATGTTTATATATAGAAGCACTGTTTATCTGTACATCGAAATAGATAGATAAATTCTAAGTATATTATAAACTGAAGTTATTATTGCAACAGTCGTCAGCATTGAACTCAATCGGGAACACCGACCGATTGATAAATGTCCCCACCTACAGGAATTACCTGCGTCACTGGAAAATGTATGTTTTCGACAATGTCAACATCGACGTCGTCAGTCCTGTGGCTTTGGTTTTTTATATTAGTAATAACTAGCCGTTTCCCGCGACTTCGTACGCGTAGTAGTTTTTTGATTTAAATTGATTTATATACTAAAACCTTCCTCGAATCTAAACAACATTAAAATCGGTGCAGTAGTTTTAAAGCTTTAAGCATACATACATACAGCGGAAAGTGACTTTGTTTAATACTATGTAGTTATACGTATTTTAGAACAGATGAATTCATCGACTTTTTACAATCGAAACAGCCAATCATTCAACTAAACTATGAAACTCAATTTTATTTGAACACTTAAACAATAAACGATAAGTAAATCACCTACTCATTAGCATAATAACTTGGTTTACTCTAAGGCTCATTTTTCCAAAATTAGTTATTTACTCTGAAAGTGTAACTGTAAATAGTTACAAATTGGTTCGAGTTTTGCTTTTGAGGGTTGAGATTTAGCCCCCTTAGGCAAGATTGCTTTCTATTAGCGACATCGCCAACCGACAGTTTTTTATTGTATCGTCAAAATTTTCATAATTCAACGCAAAGTCACGTAGTCTTGCGAAAGACAACAAAATGATAGATAAGTTTCACCTTATGCAAATTTTATACAATGCTTTATGTCAATTTCATACAATTAAATCTATTGATTGGCGATATCGCTGATAGAAAGCAATCTTGTCTAAGGGGGCAGATCTATTTATTTATTCGCTTTAAAGTTAGCCACATTGGGTTTTCTGTACAGTATCTGTCAATAATCAATGACATGTTATTTTTTGAGTTTTAAATGCCTGTCGCCTAGAGCTAGAAATGTTACTTAGCCTATCCAAATTTGAGTCAAAAGACACTGTTAATTTTCAACTATTAGGTTTAGATAACTCAGGTTTGGTTTAGTTTGAACAACAAAGATTTTTTTAAAAATGTAAAAAAAATGTTTCCATGCACTAACTAGTTATAGACGGTAGGCATTTTGCTTTTGGCTTTTTTAAACATCTAACATCCTTTAGTAGAGCTGGATCTAGGAATATCAATCTATTTCCCTATATACAAACAGTCAAACATTCCATTACCGTTATATCGAAAGAAACGTCTTTCTAAAATAAATTGAAAGGTCAGACGGCCGCCGAGCAGTCTCCGCCACGACAATTTTATTTCAATCCGATATTTTCCAAGAAACAGGTTTTAAATCTTCAGTGAGGTGACATAAATTACCCGGATTATGAGCATTACTGTGTGTCGCTACGGTTTTAAAGGTCGTTAGACTAGAAAATGTATTTGAAAATTGGACGTTTATCAAAATACGAGATAAGAGATAAAAGACTTGAGATACTGCAGTAGAAAGTACGTCAAAACCTTTCCAATTAACCATAAATAATTACCTAAGGAAATAATTTGCAATGTAGGTAATTTTAATCCATCAAATTTAACTGAAAACTATTCGCTTGATGACATAATCGAAATACACTGAAAAAAAGAAGTGTTTGTCGATTTTTGAACATAAAGTTTTATTTATTGGATGCAATGGTGTCGTTCTATATAAAATATCAATAAATTCAACATTAAATTGAAATAATACAAAGTGCATTCTTTGCAAAGCAATTGGGTCTCCTTAGAACTGTAGAGTACGTCAAAGACTTAAATGTCGAGTAACTAACGCCTAAATTGGGATCAATATTTCGTGGAAAATGTATTATTTTTGCTGTAATATGACTATTTTATCTCTATACGAGGTATAATGAAAAAAAAGATGTTGGATATTTTTAATAACTAAGTCCTATATTTTTGGTTTCTTGTATGTACTATCGCAATATGAAAAATGATGTCAACATATCAAAAAACTAACGAGCATATAAATTATCTACACAAATCTGTCACCTCCCCCGTATCGATTTAATTTAACGGCTGTAAGCTTCTGGATATCCTACTAATATTATAAATGTGAAAGTTTGTGTGCGTGTGTGTGTGTTTGTTACTCCTTCACGCAAAATCTACTGGACTGATTGCGATGAAACTCGGTATCTAGATAGCTGGAGACATGGATTAACACATAGGCTACTTTTTATCCCGATATTCCCACGGGATCGGAACTTACGCGGGTGAAACCGCGGGGCGCAGCTAGTTATCCTATAATAATGTTTATTTCTATGTTTTTAAAATAATATTACAATTTTCTTAGAATTTTGTTATTTTGTAGGAAAAGCGTCAGTATGTCTGAGCTGTTTTCATAGTTCTAAAATAGGTCATAGTAAGTGGAAAAAATAGGCAACCATTTTTATTCCGCGCTTTTATAAATTCGTCCCATTTCTGCCGTTGGTATTCGGTACGAATCTAAGGTCACTCGCAATTACTCTATTTGATGCTAATTAAGTTTAATAAGGAAAATTCGTTATAAGAAATAAATAATCATGTTTTATTGGATTTAAAATAGGTCATAGTAAGTGGAATTTTTTTTTACAAGCATGTCTTTATTTCAGCGCTATCGTAAATTCGTTCCATTTAGGCCAGAGGTATTTGGGACGAATCTAAGGTCACTCGCAATTACATTTGACGCTTATTAAGTTTTTAAGAAGGAAATTAAAGAAATAATCGTCTCAATTAAGTAGCTATTTACCTACTTATCGTTTTTCGATTTGATAAGATATGAATTGAACATAATATTCTAGGTGTAAAACTGCGTAAGCAATTGAAAAATCTTTTTTCTCAATTCCCGGCGGAGCTGGTTAAATAAATAATTATTAATAATCGCTATAGATTTTTGCGGCTCTTGACTGTTATACTCCCACAAAACCAATAATCGTGCTATTATGTGCAATCAGGAATCCATCCCCACCAGGCTACATAACGCCTTCGGAAATCCTACCTGCTGCCTTCAGCAGGTAAGATTTCCGAAGTTATCAATCTGGAAACTGAAGTTATCAATCTGGAAACTGAAGTTATCAGTCTGGAAATCCCTCAATCGCTTGTGAAACCAGGGTCCCTTAATCGGTTATGAAACCAGGGTCCAATAGGTTGTGAAGTCAGGGTCGCTCAATCGGTTGTAAAACCAGGGTCCCTCAATCGCTTGTGAAACCAGGGTCCCCCAATCGCTTGTGAAACCAGGGTCCCTCAATCGCTTGTGAAACCAGGGTCGCTCAATCGCTTGACGCTACAAAACCCCAAAACGCTACGGACTTTTTTCCTTCATACAGTTATCCCGTATTTGGTACTACTACGGGAAACTATAAATGGAGATAATAGTAATGGAAACATTTTCGAATTTATGGAATTTCCTGTTAATTTCAAATGGTTAGCTACTTTTATTACATTACTTATTTCCTCAACCATGTTGCTTCCTGGTGGAGATAAATAATAACATGATATTCAAACATTTTACTGTTGTGGAACCATAAAATTGTGTGCTAATTATTTTCATTACTTACATAAAAAAATCAAATTTTACTTTGGATTTTTGTTTGGAATGAACAGGCTTTTCTATTTGGTGTCTTTTATTTCTATTTAGAAATATTTGAATTTTTTTCGCTGTGCACTTTGAGACCCATTTGTAACTTAATGTTTTCACACCAAACCTCTAAACTCTGAAGCATCTCGGAAACTGTATATTTGTTGAAACATGGAAAGCTTCACGTTTCTTTGAATATTCCGTTTCCAAATCGCTGTAGAGATTTGGTAAAAAGGCATTATTTGTTGACCGTAATGCCCTCTATCGATAGGTATGGATGTCAAAGTGCAACGTAGCATTTAAAGTTTCTATATATGTAGTGCCCAAAGGCCTTGTTGTGTTCGAATATCAATATTATAGTAAAATTGCAATTATTTAGCATTTACAATAAATACTATTTAAGTAATAAAACTATTAAACTAATATAATACAAAGGAAAAAGATAATTATTATTTATTTAATAGATCTATTTAAAAATACTTAAATAATAAATGAATAAAATAAATAGACATACATATTTAATATTATAAATACAAAAAATGAAGTGACCAGTTAGTCAAATAACCCGCCCCTTATCGTACCCGGCGTAAAGGTTCCCATAATGCTAGAAGCATTGCCACGCTAAATTTCACTTTGTTTTATTTTGAAAACATCAACTGTAAGAAAGATAGACTCTACACTCTGCACAGCTGGCTGTGTCCACACGTGATTCGATCAACGGATTAGTATCTATAGGACTATGTCTCGATACGACTAGGTAGCCGATACGACATAATCGTAGTTTAGACTTGATCTCGATTGGACTAGCTCGTTATTTGACCAGATCTTAGTGTGGCTATTTATCAAATTGACCACATATTTATATGACGTACAATTGTAGAGCGGTGTTGGCTTAGTGGTAGATGCCTCGATTTTCTTTCTGAAGGTCGTGGATTCGAATCCCGGCCGGCTGTGTACCAATGTATTTTTATTATGTGCGTTAATTAACATCGTGATGAAACCCGCGGCTTAGTTGGCTCCAAAAGTATTGACAAGTTCTCTCCTCTGGACATGGTCCACTAAGCTGAGAGGGTAGTAGGTGCTGGGCAAGCCTACTCCATCCTCACGCAAATAGGACCCAATTAAAAAGGGTCCAATGGCGGAAAACAGCCTGTATACAAGTACAACAGACGTACAATTGTATCAAAAAGTATTAACTCGCTGAAGGTGTACCTTTATCGAACAAGAGCACTAGCCACTTCATTTTCAAAACCACTGCATTAGGATATAAGTAAGATCGAGTTGGCACCATTTTATCGCACTTCAGTGACGTGACATCCTACTTAACCCTAATAAACGAGTTAACAAAAACCAGACAAACTAAACTATAATATTTACTGGACGCAAATGTGGAACCGCTTTGATCTTGAATCGTGAAATTAATCTGATACGTCGCCGGTCGGCAGCCGCGTCCAATATTACGATTAGAGACTGCTCTAATACGAAAATTGTTGATAGGTATGTATCTAGGAAATATAAAAGTTTAGATGAAGATAAGTTCATTGACCTTTTTATATTTTATGATTTTTTAAGATATCCGTGTCATTAGTTGCTAAAATCCTAACTTTCTAATTAAAATCTGGAAGTTTGTTATCTGGAAGGTCAAACGACTGGACTGATTATTAATTAGCATTGTGGTAGTTTAGATAGATAGATAAACACTTTATTACACTTTATGTTTTAGGGATGCAAAAGGACATACATATTTTAAATCCTGAAAGTTCCACGGGTAGGAGTAGGTAGGTAATAAATAAATATTAATTTAGGAAGAGGAAATTCGATAACCATAAACTATTAAAACCTAATAGATAACTAAAATATTTTGTACATAGGCTAGGTATGTCTTAAATATTAAGTTTTTTTATTACCTACTGAGAACTCTTAAGGTGAAAGGGTACTGGTGCTATCTCTAGCTAGTGTCATTTATCCAGGAAGGAAACAGTCGACTACGTTTATATGGAGAGAGCGCTCGGTACCCTTTCGTCTTAAGTATTCCAAATTCCAATGGATTTTTTCTTACGAATTTTTAGTGTGGTGATTTAACATCGTACGTATAGACGAGAAACAGCCCTCTAAAACATTAGCTAGATTATAATAATGTAAAGTACTGTGAGTCTGTATACTCATTTATTTGAGATTTTTCTCCTATTTATTAAGTAGGCTAGTACGGTCGGAGTGAGAATTGCAAACCCACCTTATAGTTCTAAAATTACTATTAGGTAGGTAGAAATGTTTATATACTTATTATTTATACGACATTTTGATTTAAAGTTTTTATTCTAAAAATATTTATCTATTAAATTCATCAGTTCGAGCAAGACCTTAGAATCTTGCTTGGTCTGCAATTGTGACTCCGAATGTACCAGGTTCACTACGCTAGATCGAAACACGTTTCCACTTACCACCTAAAGGTCTATGAAATAATAACTGACAGTTACATTTAATTGTTATTCCGAGCTATCAAGAAGGAGCTAACTAACACAATACGGTCCCCAATGACGAAGGCCAGCGGAAGCCACTAATTATAATAAATTACATAGTCAGGGAGCTCCCTATATTCGAGTGACTGTGTCGGTACCACCTGTGTAGCATGAAATATCATTGTTTATAGAGCCCAAAGTCGCATGGTTATAGTTTTTTAATATTTTCAGGTGCAGCGGGATGAGGGGTGTTGAAAAACGGTATGTTTTTGAATGTTCCGGAAATAGTTTTGATTTTTTTAGTGTATCGATAGATATGATGCTGGTCATACCACGAGCAAAGATTGAACTATGCAAGTGGTTAAATCCCTCTGTATGTTGTAACTCTTTACAAAATTATGATTTTTATGAAAGAAAGAATACACAACATGAAATAAGAAAAAAAAGAACAAAATAGGTTTTAACAAAATGGTCTAACTTTGCAGGATGTATTCTTCGGGATACCGATAAAAGAAATCGGTTTCCTATCTATTTTTATCTAACTGTTTAAGCGCCCTAACATTGACCTGAATAAATTAAAAAATCAGACGACTTGGTACACTATTCACAAAAAAAACATGCCAAGTAGACGGTGCCAACACAGGCACTCAAATCATATGATGAGCTCCCTGCCTAAGACTACATTAAATAATTATTCAGTTTATTGGCATTGTATAACGGATCGACGATTCCTCTAGGCGTAACTAAACTAGATAGATAAGTTGCATAAGTACTAGTAAGCAGTTATTTAATAAGATTTATGTAATCTGTGTTAGTTTTAGACGTTTTTTTACACTCTCATCGTCCCCTCTTGACTCTTCAGATTTCTTCAATCTCATCGTATCTGGTTCAAGAAAAACAAAAACAAAAGACGAACGAAAACAAAAATAAAAGACCATCGAAATTGAAACTAAAGACGATCGAAAAAAAACAACAACATAAGACGCTCGAAATGGAAACAATAGACGATCGAAGTGATCCTGTATTACCTTCTTACCTTACCTTACATAATTCATCTACCTATAGGTACTTCATAATATCAGCCACAGGACATCCACTGCTGAACATAGGCCTCCCCCAAAGACTTCCAGAGCGATCGGTCGCATGCTCTCTGCGTCCAACGACTTCCCGCGACCTTAAATAAGGCAAAATATGACCTATAGGTACTTAAAGTCAAAGTCAATTTTTTTTATTCCTTTGGATGCTTATTACATTTGTACAAAGATCACATAGAAGGAAACGTCTTAAAAACGAAGTTAGGATGTGTGCCTTCGGAACGCAAATGAAAAGAAGGCACGAGAAACTCATGGGGTTTTTGTTTCATGTGATCACACTCACAAAGGTCAAAATTACTACAAAATATTTGAAAGTATTATTTGAAATAGAGCAAGTAAAGTCATGTCCATGGGTTGTTATCATTAAGGTAAGACGAAATATCATACGCCTTACTGCACAATTTATGCTTTATAAAATTTTTGAATCTGTTAATGGATATACATCTTTAGGTAATTTATTATAATAGAGCACAAAATTAAATGTAATATTAAACGACCTGTGTATTTTCCGGAGCCTACTACCGGGCACGGTCAGTTCATCCTGTTGAAATTATGAATATTGCTATTTTTACGAAAAATATTAGGGTTTTTGTGAACGTATAGCATGTTTTCGTAGATATATTGTGAATAGAGCGTTAATATCCTACTAATATTATAAATGTGAAAGTTTGTGTGTGTGTGTGTGTATGTTTGGTACTCCTTCACGCAAAAACTACTGGACCGATTGCGATGAAACTCGGTATCTAGATAGCTGGAGACCTGGATTAACACATAGGCTACTTTTTATCCCGATATTCCCACTGGATCGGGACTTATGCGGGTGAAACCGCGGGGCGCAGCTAGTATTAAATAAGTAGATACAAAGCAAAACATTTTAAAAGGTCAAACAACAATGGAATAAGGAAAACTCCTGTCTCCTATTTATTCCGAGAAGGCGTGAAGTGTGTGTTTCTGGATATTGAGTAAATATTATTCTTGGACCAACACAAGACGGAACAACAAAAACAACAAAAATCTCTGAGAATTTTTTGCTTACTCTTTAGAGTTTTCCAAGAATAACAGAATTTAACGACGATAAAGGCGCCGCGCTACAGGTATTGAGATTTGCAAATCGAAGATTTATAACACTCAAATTCATCAATAGTTACTAATTTAATTACGACCATAGCAGGTTCGAATTCCGCTTCGAAACAAGTAGTACAGGACTAGCGGCCCGGTACGTACTTCGCTACGTATACAGATTTGACAGCAAAATCCCCACTAACAAAATAATCCGCCATTTATTGAATTCATTTACAAAAAATGTGATAAATGAAGAACCGCTCGACCGATTTTGTGCAAACTTTACATAAACCATCTACTAAATAGTCCGAACAAAACTAAACATTGGTTTGTATAGATGAGCCCGTTCTTGTGTTATAAAATTACAAGGAAAAGTGGCATTGATTTTTACAGATATGAGATAAAAAATAACTAAACAAAGTCATTGATTAACCACCCAAACAAACAATGTTAGGGTCAAGTTAAATGACGACTAATCCAAATCTGTATTTACTTAGAAAAATACTACAAATAAAAATGTATGCAGGTAATTTTCTCAACATTTCTTCGATGTTTTTTAAAATTGTTTTTGTCCGACTTTTCCTGTTTGATCATCTTGACCCAGAAATGTTTGGGTAGGTATTAATTCCATCAATGACAGATTAAAACAAGAGTTATGTTTGTAAACAAATACAAATACAAAGAACAATCTTAAAAAATATAACGAAATGCAGCTTGCGACTACTGTGGCGCGGTGGGCAAGCACCCGCCTGCGACATAGATGGTTGCGGGTTTGATTCCCGCATCAAACAAATATTTATCTAACAATATTTAACTCTGGTCAAGGTGTTTCTATTTAAAATAGGTAAGTAAGTATATACATATTTACAAAATAAAAATAACTATGTACCTACCTATGTACTTGAACTTGAATGGGCTGTTTTCCGCAATTAGACCCTTTCTAATTGGGTCTTTTTTGCGTGAGGATGGAGTAGGCTTGCCCAGCACCTACTTCCCTCTCAACCTAGTCGACCATTTCGTCTGGCTACCATAACACAAGCCTAGTTGCTTAACTTAGTAGGCTAAATGACACTGTATACATTGTACAATGGCCTTCAGTATTTATTTACAATTTATTTTATTTATGTTTAGTGCATCATCCAATAATGATACTTATTATATCTACTCACTTTGATCATATTGGGCTTGTCCGTAAATAAACAGACTGCCATTTAATGACAGACAGACTCAGCCTTGGTAGTATAGTATAGTAGAGTTTGGACTATAGCCAAGATAAGTCTACTAAACTATCGATGTCTGCTGATTAGCCGCGAAGGTGAACGACTCATTTTACTACTTATTTTATGTATTTTCCCTTGGAAGAATAGCGTAGTAAATATAATAATTATTAAGCATGAAAACTCTAAGTTTAAAGGAATAACAATAGTAAACATGTCGTTTATCCAAGACAAACATGACGTAATCACTTTAATGCAGTTTTTCAGGAGCAGAGCTTTGACGTTTCAAAAAGATTTCAAGCAAAAATTCTAAAACCTAATACGATACAATAACAAAAGGACTATCGCCTCAAAGGTGATAGTCCTGACCTGTCATAAGTAAAAAAGATAAAATTTTTGATTGTAATTAAATTTTATTAGCTAGGAATTTTTAACTTTATCGTTAAAATATCAGGAAAATATTCACCTACCAACAATGTAGAGATACGATTATACGACATACGATTAATTGATACGTCATTTAATAATACAGGAAGAGGTTTGTCAATTAAAACGGTTTTGGAATTTCGGCGGGAACGAGTTAACAACATGTCGTGCTGCAGTTTTATTTTCATGAAACTTAGATGTAACCCGAGTTGAATTGTATAATTCTGGTGGAATGTTATTCAATTTAGTTCTGTGAAAGTGCACAAGTGTAGTGAAAGTAAAAATCAGTGTCAAACATGCAGTTTTCTCGTTGCCTCCAAATCTCCTATTAAGGTTATGGTAAACTTGCCACCGCTTTACTATAGCCCCTGACTTGACGGACTATGACGACTTTGACTGTATTGAAACACTTTAGGCCCGATTTATGAAAAATCGGGTCATGATTTGATGCAAAATATAACTTGATACTGGCTAAATGCACAAGCCGTGCGAAGCAATAATTAATAGAAAAAAAAAAAAAAACAATGTAGAGATACGATTATACAACATACGATTAATTGATACGTCATTTAATAATACAGGAAGAGGTTTGTCAATTAAAACGGTTTTATTACAATAGTTATGTGTCTATGGACCATAAAGTTACAAATTACACACAAATCAAACGTTATAGTCTAAACATAATGAGTTAAACAAGGTCACAGTGTTTTCTGAAGAATACGAACATAAATTTTCATCCAACAACGAAAATAAAGTTTCGTTTCCAATCATTGTTTTTGTTTGTACAAAAAAATTGTGTAGATATGACTTTCAAACAACAAAAACTGGACGCTTAAATACAGTAGAGTTCTAAAATTCTTATTTTATTACTATTTTAGCTATATCGTTTCTGTTTTAAGTTTTTCAACTCAAGAAAAACTTTAAAGCCCTACTTGAATTGAAAACATTCTAATATTTGCAATGTTAAAACTGTACAATGGGCCTCAGCTTTTATTGCCTACTGTAAATTATTGTGATAACATATTTTATTTGAATGGTTAAGAAAAATTGTCAGTTCAGGACGGCTTATAAGAGAGTAATGTTTTTGTTTAGTTTTGGAAATCTCAATAAAAAATAGTATTTTCTGAGGTTTTTTGCGACTTGAACTCACAATTATAATTATTTTTGAACGGTTATATCCGAAACGTCAGGTTTAAAACAAAAATAAAAAACACGAAAACCGTTCAAATATAACTAAATAAAAAAGTTAAGGAAATTTATTTACCTAGCTTTACAAAAAACAACAAATAAACCTACATTTATTAACCTAAACAAAAGACCGATAACACCGATTGCCTGTAGGTACTATAATAAAACGTTTTATCAAATACTGTTACTTATAATAACAGTTCAATAATTAACAACGAATATGTACTACCTACTTGCACGCAGCGTAGTGCGTAGTTCTTTGACACGCAACGGTTTACATGTACTTGCCTATTGTTTTATTTACGCAGTTGACGCTTCAAAGTTCAATTTTACTCTTATGGTAAGAAAATAACGCAAGATTTTTTTTGGATCAAGATGCTGGTTCATGCCAATTTCTAAATTTATTTGAAGTTGGCGGATTTTTGTCGTCTTCTATTCCACAAACAATTTTCGTTTAAAACAGTAATTTGTAATTATGTTATTTGAATGACCTAAATTATGAAGCTAATTGTGGAAACAGCCAAACATGTGTTTGGTTGTTTGTTATTTTTAGGGTTCCGTACCTCAAAAGGTAAAAACGGAAACCCTTATAGGATCACTTTGTTGTCCGTCTGTCTGTCTGTCTGTCTGTCAAGACCTTTTTTCTCAGGAACGCGTGGAGGTATCAAGCTGAAATTCATATCAAATACTCAAGTCTATGGTCTCTTGGAGCTGTGAAAAAATCAAACTTCTAAGTCAACGCGATCAAAAGATACTCCCGTTTATGCCGCAAATTTTCGACACTCGCAAGGGAATCAAAACCTACAGGGTACTTCCCGTGAACTCAGAATCTTGAAATTTGGTATGAAGCAACGTCTTATAGCAGAGATATAGGAAAAATTGCGAAAAGTATACATTTTTAGTTATATCATATAATAAAAATATTTTTAATAATTTTAAACTTACTACCCCTTTCCTCATGAACGCGTAGTGGTATTATATTGAAATTCATATCAAATACTCAAATCTATAATACCTTTAAGCTGTAACAAAATCAAACTTCTATGTCAACGCAATCAAAAGAAACAGGAATTAAAACCGCATATTTTGAAACTCGCCACTACTCGCAAGGGAATCAAAACCTACAGGGTACTTCCCGTGAACTCAGAATCTTGAAATTTGGTACGAAGCAACGTCTTATAACACAGATAAAGGAAAAATTGCGAAAAGCATAAATTTTTAGTTACATCATATAATAAAAATATTTTTAATAATTTTAAACTTATTACCCCTTTACTCATGAACGCGTAGTGGTATTATATTGAAATTCTTAACAAATACTCAAGTCTATAATATCTTTAAGCTGTAACATAATCAAACTTCTAGGTCAACGCAATCAAAAGATACAGCAATTAAAGCCGCATATTTTGAAACTCGCAACTACTCGCAAGGGAATCAAAACCTAAAGGATACTTCCAGACGACCTGGAATCTTGAAATTTGGCATGAAGCAACGTTATAAAGTACACATATAGGAAAAATTCCGAAAATCTTAAATTTTTAGTTACATCACATAGTATATTTTTTTTAATAATCATAAACTTACTAGCTGACCCAGCAAACGTTGTTCAGCGATTAAAAAAAAAATCAGATGTTGGCCGATTCTCAGACCTACCCGATATGCACACAAAATTTCATGCAAATCGGTTCAGCCGTTTCGGAGGAGTTTGGAAACAAACACCGCAACACGAGAATTTTATATATTAGACTTGCTGACCCAGCAAACGTTGTTATGCGATTAACAAAAAAAAATAAAAAAATTGATTTTGGCCGATTCTCAGACCTACCCGATATGCACACAAAATTTCATGCAAATTGGTTCAGCCATTTCGGAGGAGTTTGGAAACAAACACCGCGACACGAGAATTTTGCTTCCCATTCCCTCTCGCTCCACACCATGGTCTGAACCAGGGGCCCGGCCCTACGAGAGGTCGCTGCCGCCGATCGCCTCCACGAGGACACGGCGATGCTCCGCCCAAGCGGGGCAGACCTCCACCGTATGCTCCACCGTGTCCTCTGGGCGATACAAAATAAAGGATTACTGAGAGACCTTTGTCTTACATTTTATGCTCCTCCAGCTCAAACTCAAACTCAAACTCAAAGCATTTATTTCAAATAAACCATTTACAGGCACTTTTGAATTGTCAATAAGTCGGTCAGTCAGAAAAAGGAAGCTAGTTGCACATTCCAAGGAGTAGATCTCGATGGAGAAGAACGTGCAAGAAACTCCATGGACACTCTTTTAAACCATGATTATGTATTACAGAAATTCTGGTTACATGTCTTATTACTTCTAATATATGAGAACAATGCTAATTAAAAATTACATTAACAATAAAATTAAAATAAGCTAGTGGCAGTTGAGAGATGACCAGTCTCAACTGATGGCGCCCGTTCACGAACATGACGCGTGGATCAGCACTACTCAGCTCAACCATATTGAAGGGAACCGAATGACCCAACACACGTGCCACCATCAGCGAGACATTTGAGTGAGCATGACAAACTAAACAAAAACAGTTACATTATATTACACGTGGTACTCATATTTACAAAATAAATAAAAAATGCTTCGAAGTTATACAATACTATAACTTTTCAAAAGTTAAAAATAAAAAGATTAAACATTTACTCCAAAAAAAAAATACGATTTAAAAAAAAAAAAAAAACCATGTTTATAAAAATAAAAGGGAGAGCATCTCTTCCAAATATAAAATAAAAGAAAACTAATTAGTGGACCCAAGTGGCTGTGACTGTGGAGCAGGACCAGCATTAAGCCAAGCTTTTTTATCAAGGATATAATCCTCTAATTTATAATATGCTTGTCTACATAGTGTGCGTTTTATGCATGTTTTAAATTTTGTCTCGTTCAGTTGTAGAATCCGCAGTGGTATTTTATTATAAAATTTTACACAATTCCCCATACAAGAATTTCGTACCTTAGCCAATCTAAACCGAGATTGATCCAAATTGTGCCTATTTCTAGTATTAAAATTATGTCTATCACTTCTCTTCTTAAAGAGATGAAGATTTTTCCGAACATACATAATGTTTTCATATATGTATTGACAAGGTACCGTCAGCTTTCCACATTGTTATGTTATGGATTTCATTTAGCAATAAAAATACCATAACTTTTACTTATATACCTACAGGTTTGTACGGAACCCTCGGTGCTCGGTTTTTTTAAGTATAAAAACCTAATCGTGAAAATACCTATTTAACCTAAAAGTAGAGAAAACATTTTAATGAACTGCTGTGAATTCATGAAAAATTGGTGAGGGACTGATTCAACAATAGCGAAATTAGTTGGAAACTAGGTTTACTAAAGCTGCGTAGGTTAAAACTACCAAGGGAATTTTATAGTCAATTTAGTAATGAATTTTTCCACGCAATTCTCGCGTTATCAACCGATCTAACTAGTCCAAGGGCGGGCGTGTAGACATGTCTACATCGCTACATCACTCTACACTTTTCCAGAATTGTGTTTTCACGGTATCGCTAATTGTTTATTAAGGATGGAAATATACGACAGATATTTGATGAGTATATTTAAATTATTATTTTTACTTATGGCCATGGTTGAGTACCATTTATTTGGTCGTTTTAGTAACAAAGCAATAAAATATTCTTCACAACAATTAAATAATTAAAACCTAAATTAATTAAATAACCTATCTACTGACATTTATTAAATATTAATAACCCAGATGGGCTTTCTAAGAAAAGTGCCCAAATAGCTGGCTGCGTTACCTCGTTGGATAGCGATGCTTATCCGCTGTCCAGAGCTAGAGGCCCTTTGATTAAATTAAATTATTAAGCATTGTGATAATCTGATTTAAGAATTTCACTAAATTGCTAAAGATCCGATATCTACCTACATATTATTTTCCTTATTTTCCTTCTTGTAGAGGATTTTTACAACAAATTTACATTTCGCATTGCACAATCAAGTTGCACAACATGTAGTTGTGACATGATTTATTGTAGATTGCCTTTAAAAAACATAGAGCAAGCGTCATTGTAATATTATCTTTGCGATTTTTAATTTTATCGTTTATTGATAACGTAGAGTCCATTGATACTCGTATCAGATTTTAGAATTATGTTATGGTCTTTTGAAATATGATTAAAAGGAATATCGGAACGGGCGTTTATTGCAAGCCTAACCAGGGTGGAACCGGGCGTGTCGTTCATTCATAGTTAATTCATTCATTCAATATCAAGGTTTACGGAGAATTTGGCGGACAAGCCCTCTTAATTATAAGCTTTCGGGGAATATGACAATTAAGTTGGCCTGTACTTCTGTGGTTAGGGATTTGGAACTTTTTCAATTCAAAGTAGTATTACTAGGAATACCATGATTAAACATAAAAATCACGAGGAATTAAAAACCGACCCCGTTTTAAAAGTGGGTTAAAAGAAAACTTAATGTAACTGATCAATGATCATAATAGTAAAATTAATAGTGATCATAATTATTAATAATTTAATCGAATTTAATAACTTCCCTTTCCAGCGATGTAGATCAATTATTATTATCTATATATATAAAAGAAAGTCGTGTTAGTTACACCACTTATAACTCGGGAACGGCAGAACAGATTTGGGTGAAAATTGGTAGGGAGGTAGCTTAGAGCCAGGAGACGGACATAGGATATTTTTTTCGATATTCCCACGGGATCGGGACTTACGCGGGTGAAACCGCGGGGCGCAGCTAGTTGTTTATATATTGTTGTTTAATTTTCAACCAATATATTAATATATGTACTTGTATAATAATGTAATTAAAGTTTTCTATCCTTGAAAATCAAATTGTTGTAATAATAATGTAAGTGTTAAAATAGATAATTCCAGACCATGCAGAAAATAGACCGTCACATATTTGACAACAGCTATAGCCTTAGAATGCTTTAATGAAAGTCGATATTTTAAGAAACAAACTTCGAAAGTAATTATAACAACGCCGTGTGCCGTTTGTTTTCATTATAACTATTAATATTTGTAAAGATGCCGGAACTTTCACTCAAGTGAACTTTTTAGTGCGTCATTCGTTGTTGGTCCTTAAACCTCTGAATCACAAAAAAGGTATTTGGAAAGCCTGAAATATCAATGTTTTAGACTTTTTGTAAAATTGAAAGCAATTATTTATTGATGATTTTTTACAAAAAAATTTATTGATTGTTTAATGTGATTTCTGTTGAATGACTTAATTTTACTGATTAGAAACTCTGATCCTTCACGACGATTGGTTATAATTTATAACAGTAATTACGTCATCGCAAAAACAACTTTTTAATTAATTAGCTTTGACGGAACTAGATGTGATTAAACTTGGCCGATTTTTTTATCGTCACTGATAAAATCACTGCACGTAAACTCTAATTTTAGTTATTTCCGGTCATATGACAGCTATTGATTTAGAAGGCGGACTAGATAGAAAAAATAGATTTCGTAGTTAGGTCATGTTGTCAACCCGTTGTCGACATGTCATTGGCATGCAGGATGTTTAGGTAGCCTACAATAATTTAAATACAACAACACTTAAAGTACCTAATGGTGGAATATTAGGCATGAATTTCCTCCTCTGTGTACATGGTGATGCATTTCAAACATGCCTAACAGCGACCTTGTTCGGACCTGTCAAATGATTCATAAGAAGTCGTGGAACATCCTTGTAAGGTATTGTTTTGTTATGTTGACCACGTTTTTGCAATGCATCACCAAGATATTGATGCCAAAACAATATTAGAACTTTGTTTGACTTCTGTAGTGTTTACAAAGTGCCATCTAAAAAACAGTTTTTCTGGTGTAGTAAACTATGTAGGTTCGACTAACTGTAACGTCTCACTGGGTTAGTCTTGGAAGATTACTTATTTTCACATTTAGAGCAGGCAGATAAGTATTAAGTACCTATCTATCTGTTTTAAAACAGCAGCTGCTAGAGTCAAACAAAGTTTGAACATTGTTTTGGCATCAATATCTTGTTAAAGCATTGCAAAAACGTTGTCAATCTACCAAGGGAGTACCTGCTTTAAATATGGGTTACGATGGAAAATACTGAACCTACTTGTAATTTCCTAACTGGAAAAAGTCATGGTGCAAAGTGATTCGTCGCATTCCATCATGTGAGATGAGTTCAAATGCAAGGCTATTTTGTGTAAGAAAAAAACAAATGGTTGTGTGAAAAGATAATTTTACGTGATAACGTCATAAGAAAACATTCATGGTAATCGTAGCAACGATAATACGCTTACTCCCCTTCCCGTAACATGACACTTATTAGTGAGTGCAGTACGGTATTATTCGATTTATAAGACGTTATCACGCCAAAAAAGACTTTCGCAGATATTATTCGCACCAAATACAGAAATTGGTCTAATGTTAGGCCCCACTAGCGTTTTTCGCCGTAAGTAGTTACTTTCTCGATCATTTTCTACAGTTGGCAGCTGATCAACGTGCTATGTTCCGGTGCTCGGTAGTAGCGAAAACCTTAATTATCGAATACCACGGTTGACAAACCGCCACGAGTATGGAAAGTCACGTGAGTTTGCAAATAGACACCACGTGCATGCGACTGCCTGCACACTCGATAAACCGTTTATTAATCTCTGATATTTTATGAGGTTCAACGTGATTGGTAGGTAAAGTAAATTTTGGTGATTTATTAGAAAAGTTTGAAACATAGACGCTCGATGTGGAATGAGTTTTCTCATAATCTCTCCCAGTTATGGCTTATTGGAGAAATATCTATAGATACAGAATGTCTTTTTATCTTTACTATAAATTCTAAACTTTTCTGCTTAATGCCGGGCACTAGCAAAATCGACCTTTGTTTTAAGCAATTTATCTTTTTTATTATTTGGATATAAATGGATATTGTAGTTTAATAACCATATTTGTGGATATTGTGGTTGAAAACAGGATATGAACAACTTCGTTCGATAAAAAAAAATGTTAGAAAACAGAGAATTATTAGATAATTTATCGGGTTTTATTCAAAAATAGATAACATATGTTTCCAAAAAAGAATCAAATGATAGGTTTTGACCTCTAGGAACGATATTTCAGGATAGTAATGCTAAAAAGAATAGCAATAAAAACGTACGTTGTAAATCAGATTTTAATTAAATGTGCATAGCCCCATAAGATATAAATTCAAAAGGACCCGAGTCACCTGTATACCATAGTAATTATTTTAATCATCATAAAATAGTGATTGTAGAATACCACTTGGCGAAGCGGTAGAATAATTATTAACAAGAAACTTCAATTGTGATAATAAAATAAAATAAATAAAAAATTTGGTTAAAGACTTTCTTGCTGACGGTATTTTTAATCAAAATCTTTTCTTAGTCGTCATTTGTCGAGAATTTAGAAAGTGTGTACCTCAGTGACGGGTTCCTTCGAGATCGTGACCCTCAGAGACTAGAATGGTTCTTTTTACCCCCATTAAAAAAACTCTTTTTTAATTAGAACATGGCAGTAATAACATAGTAAAGTAATAAGTAGATACTAACATGTTCGTAGTACTTAAAAAGTCCATAAATTAGACCATACCTCGGCTCATTCGTTGCCAAACGACGAAACGTCACCATTCATCAGCAAAATAGTCCTCCATGATTGTCTTTAATTAGAAAGGCAATAAACTGTACAAATATCCAGTTTCTACAAGACACGTCTAGGTGAATCAAGCTGTATGTATTTGCTAAATATAACGCATAAATATACTCTTGAATACGCGATTCATATATGAATGTAAAATTATTTACAGGTAATAAAAGCTGAACAATCCAGAATTAGAATAAAGTTCTCGAAAACCTTCATTAAAATACAAGAGAAGAAAAACACTCCAAAAGTTTAAATAAACAACGCTTCAAAAAGAGCTCGATTTCAGTATTGTATTGTTATCTTAAGAGTCTACGCCTACAGTAGGTATTGTAAAACAAATTAATTTGCATAAAACGTCGACAAAAAAACTTCGCGACGTGCCACTTACAATACTACAAAGTACAGTATGCGTCATAAGTCCACTATCAGTTTGCTACAATAATACTATAAACAAGTATTTGACTTACGACCTTCTTCTAATAGACGTTACACACAAACATGAATTAAAAGTACTCAGTGTGATTATTTTTCAACATGTTAACTAAGTTAAATATGTCTATAATTGGCCGAGTGGTATAAGCCGCCACCCGCTACACCAATTGACGTGGGTTCGATCCACAGGTTACGTTGTTATAATGCTGCACAGGATTGTAAACGTTACGGTGGCTGTGACTTTTGAGCGTCGATTGTACATGATCCCTCAAATATGCTTTGATATTGTGGGCGTCAGTGCTTCTGAACTTTGACCTAAACCGAACCTATTGGGAAGACTTGACGTTGGTGATATATCTCGAGATAATAAATGCTACACCCACGATCTTTAAACGTTATTTATAGAGTTTATATTGTAGTCTATTGTACCTATAGATTAATATTAGAAGTATAATATTGCACTTTAGGAATCCCTCTGTTATTATGATGATACTTTACAGTTGATCCTTATTCAAATTGGCAACTGTATACAGATTGAAGTGACAGTCAGAATGGCCAGATGTTTGCACCAAACTATCATCATCATCATCATATCCGCCCATACACGTCCACTGCTGGATATAGGCTTCCCCCAAACAGCGGTCCTGAGCTGCTTCCATCCACCGACTACCCACGACCGCTACAATGTCGGTCCATCAGGTAGTTGGTCTCCCAACACTCTGTTTCGCGTTGCATCGCGGCCGCCACTCAAGAACCTTTACTCCCCAGCCAGCAGTTGTCGATTCTGCGAGCTATACGACCTGCCCATTGCACCAAACTATTTCCAATATTAAAATGGGCGTGGGCTGGACATGTGTTTCGAAGGGGAGACGAAAGGAGACCGAGAATCGGACAGAGAAGTGTGGACAGAATACCAGCCAGATGGTCCGTTAACATATTGAGCTCATGCTGGGGCAGCGTGGTCCAGAAAGACCGGTGATAGGACGTTGTGGAGAGACGTTGGAGAGGTAGGTATATGCCCTGCAGTGGGCTAATACATGCTGCTAAAGAAGAAGAAGAGATGAAAGATGTCCAATATTTAGTATAATATGACCAATATTTGATTTCGTTTATTCAAACTCAAACTCATTTTTTTATTAATTTAGAATCATGTACAGTGCATGTGTTCATTTTGAATAGTCTTGAAAACTAAGTTAGGCTGTGTGCCTTCGTAGTAGCTCAGTTGTCAGTAGTTCAGTTTCGGTTAACTGAACTTCAGTATGACCACAAAGTATTTAATAGTACAATGTAAGTCGCTGATTTAAGCGGTGAATAAATATGTGACAACTTATTCAATGTTTTTAGGGTTTAAAAGCTTTAAGAGGAAAGGGTACCGGGCGCTCTCTCCATACATACATAGTCGTGGCATGTCATGGCAGTTATAGGTTTTATGGCACAAAAATATTTGTAATAATGTCATTATCCAGGGAGGAAACAATCGACTACGTTTGTATGGAGAAAGCGCCGGTACCCTTTCACCTTAAGATTACGCACTGGCTTTACCTACATTTTTACGCCTGTCTTATCTTCTAACGTCATTCCATCTATTTACTTAATCTCATCCGTAAACAAAAAAAACGAGGTCTCAGTACAAACAAAAGAGTATTAATAAAATAGGTGGTTACACAGCTATAACCCAGTTTTGTGCTAAAATCGAACTAAATCTGGGTTATGGATATTACGGGAACACGTATTGACGTAAGAGATTATCGGAACAACATAAACAGACAGGCAGCACTAACCACACTTTAATTAGTGGTTTTAGGTGATTTAAACGTGGTTTGTGCAATTGCTTTTGAAGATTAAACTGAACTGAATAAGTAACGTACGCGCAATAGGTAATGAGCTTAGAGAATAACACTCATCATAGCCTTGAGCTACTCTGCACACGATTTTAACAAGGCGTCAAATACTGTAAATGTAGAAATTTTGGGTTCAAATGAGTGATTCACTCCTCAAGGAGAAGAAGACATTAAAGCTACCTAGTTAAGGTTATAAATAGTCTAAGGAACTGGCGACAATAAAAAAAAACCCTCAAGCATGAAGCTATGGCTTTTAGCTATGGTCAAACCATTTGGGCAAGGTTCAAACTACCCTATCTGCCGTCAACGTAACCGTAGTTTTAAAACTAGTTACGAAATAAACATAATTCTTCTTATACGAAATTGGTTTCAAAAGAAGTGTATCCCAATGAGCCGTCCTTTTGAATGTTGTAGTTTGAACCTTTTGTATCTTCGATTTTGCGTTTATTTTTGAATTGAATATTGTGTTTGTTTTTATTTTGTTCCCGTCCCATGCTTTTTTTTTTTCTTTTATTATGGCTTCGCACGTATGCATTTAGCCAGTGTCAAGTTATATTTTGCATCAAATTGACCCGATTTTTCATAAATCGGGCCCAAAGTGTTTCAATACAGTCAAAGTCGTCATAGTCCGTCAAGTCAGGGGCTATAATAAAGCGGTGGCAAGTTTACCATAACCTTAATAGGAGATTTGGAGGCAACGAGAAAACTGCATGTTTGACACTGATTTTTACTTTCACTACACTTGTGCACTTTCACAGAACTAAATTGAATAACATTCCACCAGAATTATACAATTCAACTCGGGTTACATCTAAGTTTCATGAAAATAAAACTGCAGCACGACATGTTGTTAACTCGTTCCCGCCAAAACTCCCGTCCCATGCTTATTAGCAAAGAAAGATTTTTTTTTCTATTTTTTTGGTTGATACCTACTAAAAAGTCCGCTAATAAAATTATATCTCTCAAATTATCGAAATTGTGATGGTTAATAACATGGCGATGACGTTAGCTAAAATGGGTTCACTACGCCATATCGAACTAACATATTGTTTAGGTTTTCTATAACTGATGATTTATTTATCAGTTTTTTTGTTTTAGCTACAAAATATAAGTAAACGTTGTTTATTAATAAAGTAAGACCTCATTTTTCCGTGAAGCTCACCTGTGAAATTACCAAGTTCCAAGAAAAAAAAGATAAGTGGTAGTAATCTTTATCGATTACCTTTTAATCGGTTTATTTATTATATTAAATAATGAATCAGAAGTGTTGTTACTAAATATGATAAACAGACATGAATCGAAGTCGTAGAATTAAAAGTATGTTAAAAACAGCTTATTGTTAATACCTACTATACTTTTTGTCAATTTATAGAGAAGAAAAAGATCAGTTTATAAACAACGTAGTTATGCCCGAACTTTCATAATATTAATCTATATACCTAATTTAATTAAGAACCTCCTCTTTCTATTGAAGTCGGTTAAAAATTAAGATCGCATTCAAAACTCAATTTTTTGGCTAAAAAGCATTGACGTCTGTTATGCTCCAAGCTATCGATATGGATAAAATAACCCCGTTTAATATTACTAATTATGAACATTTTATCATTCGATTTGATTCTATGTCCCCTCAACTCATTTCTTTCAAGTTTGCTTCCGAGTAGGTTCAGACTTTTTGTCCTCTCTTCCTTAAAATAATGAATTTATTTGAAGTAGTTAATTGAATTAAATAAATAAGATTCAATTTCGTATTGTATCCCCAACTACACCTTGAGCGTAAACTTATCAATAAATTATAACTAATTACGTAAGTAATAAATAATTCAATTATTACATTATAGGCCAGTAAAGTAGGACATTAGATCGATACATTCAAGGATATAAAGTGACCATGTACCGGACATTTAATTGCGTGTACATTTTAATGAGTTGTTTATTTTCTACATTCTATAAGTATACACGGTGTAACAAGGGGGGTGGATCATCGGTTGCTGGGGGGGTGAGGGAAATTAGTACCTATCGATTTGACGACCCCGTAAGTTCTATGCGATATTGAGTGGTCCAAAATTTATTTAATTTTGGACTTTAAAATTTTAGTCAAAATCAAATTTCAGTTTAGCAATTACAACGAAATTGCGAAGTAAACTACCAGGTCTGCGATTCTGCTTTTTTTAAAACAAGTTCAATAGTGGACCTTTTGTATCCCTTTCCCTACACTAATCAGAGTCTTAGATTTATAAAACTCTAAATCAAACCGTTAAAGTATTTTTTTTTTTCAAAATTCAACATTTTACATTATCTTAGTATGGTTTTAAAAAAATATTTCACATAAGTATTTTTTTTTGCAACCTATCTTAAAATACTGGCTTTCATGAAGTTTCATTCGGCTAGAACTAGGGCATGTTGAAAAATGTCCAAAAAGTGCAAAATGTTTTCAATAGAGGAAGTGTTTTCCTAGCTAAGTCATAGGGGCCAAGTATAAAATATTTTATTCCCAATGAATCAATGTATCATCATACCAAGTTTCATCAAAATCGGTCTAGTAGTTTCTAATCTTTCCTCTTCATAATATTTCTAGCAGCGCTCCGCGGTTTCACCCGCGTAACTCCCGATTCCGTGAGAATATCGAAATATAAAATATAGCCTATAATAAGTCCTCGACAAATGGACTATCCAAAAAAGATTATTTAATTCGAACCAGTAGTTCCTGAGATTAGCGCGTTCAAACAAACAAACTCTTCAGCTTTAAATATTAGTTAGTACCTATAGAAGATTATGTGTAGACTAGCAGCGCTCCGCGGTTTTACCTCCCGTAACTCCCTCCGTGTAACTCCCGATCCCGTGGGAATATCGGGATAAAAAGTCCAACACAAAACGAATTTTTCAATTCGAACCAGAAGTTCCTGAGATTAGCGCGTTCAAACAAACAAACAAACAAACTCTTCAGCTTTATAATATTAGTATAGATTTAAACCACTGTTCTAGTAGGTACCTACCATTATCTTGCGATACCAATTCCTAAAAGCGATTTTAAACCAAATTATTTCCAATAAAAATGACATCATTTGTAAAATAATGACGTGTTCTTAATTTTCAGGACTTCGGTCATGAAAAATGGCGGCTGTGATCTAGTTTCAACCACTTTGACAATTAACAGCAAGTAGAGTATTAGTCAACTTTTTCTAGTGATATTAATGATAGCTTTTGCCCGCGACTTCATCCGTGTAGAAGTCCAAAAAGGTATCACGTTGTCTAATACAAACTTTGCCCCCCCTTTTCACCCTCTTAGGAGTAGAATTTCCGCTCTTGGTAAGTAGGTAAATAAAACATAGAATAAGATTTTCATGATATGTCTATTCTAATCTTTTCTTTTTTTAAGGTTTTCTTTTTGTCCTATCTTGCTTCATTGTTTTTTGTTTCTTATTTTATTGCTGTAGTTTATTAATTATTTTTAATAACATTTTTTAGGCTTTGGAGAAGCAAGTTCCTTAGAGATTATATGCGAAAACGTGCAAATGGTGTTTAGTTGTTAATTTTTTTGTTACTTAGTTATAGATCACTGTATGTTTTCCGAATAAAACAAAATAAAAATAAATAAATAAATAATATTGGTCTTTATATCTAATCTAGATGAATTATACAGCGCCAGTTCCTTAATTCAAGCTATTTAGTGCGCTGTAGTGTCTGGGACATGTTTTAGATGGAGCAGGCTTGCCCAGAACCTAAACCTCTCAGCTAAGTCGTCCTTATCCAGAGGAAAAAACTCGTCAATACAACGGTTCAACTGGTAAATACAATTGGTAATTATACTAGCCGTTGAGGGCTACTTCTGTGCACATAAATAAACAACTTTTGTTTTACGACTTTTGGAAATTCGAACATTTTTTTGAAAATTTTGAGGTTAGGTTAACCAGCTGTTCCATACACAGGGAGGTCATTAACCTTAAAATTTGATTTATGGTTAGTTTTATCTACTGTTCTTATTCTGAATGATCTTTGTTTTAAAAAATGAGGTGTATTTCGAATTTACATAACCTCAAAATTTTCTTTTTTTTTCGAATTTCCAAAAGTTGTATCTAGAACGAAAGTTGTTTGTTAAGGTGTACAGAAGTAGCCCTCAACGGCTTGCTACTATAATTACCAATAACCCTGTATTTATTTTGCTGATCGACAAATTAACAAGTCTTGCTATTATGATGATGTAAGACCGGATTTTTATTCTGTTTCGATTTTCGGACTCAATTAATTCTAGGAGTAAGTTCCTTGCTGGGCTGACGGACACAATCAAATCTAAGTATTAAACAGGGGTTTTGGCGGGAACGAGTTAACAACATGTCGTGCTGCAGTTTTATTTTCATGAAACTTAGTTGTAACCCGAGTTGAATTGTATAATTCTGGTGGAATGTTATTCAATTTAACAAACCAAACAATTTAATTCAATTTAGTCAAACATGAAGTTTTCTCGTTGCCTCCAAATCTCCTATTAAGGTTATGGTAAACTTTCCACCGCTTTACTATAGCCCCTGACTTGACGGACTATGACGACTTTGACTGTTTTGAAACACTTTAGGCCCGATTTATGAAAAATCGGGTCATAATTTGATGCAAAATATAACTTGACACTGGCTAAATGCACAAACCGTGCGAAGCTATAATTAATAGAAAAAAAAAGTATAAACAGACTTGCGCTTGTTATACAACTTTAATAATATATTATAGTAACTCTTAAATATAGATTGGTGTCAATAAAACTTCTAAAAGCGAATATTTATTATGTTTTCAAGAACACTCTTGCTGTTCGACAAATTACAAGTCTTTGATGATGTAAGGCCGGATTTTGTAGGCGTAGATAATGCAATTTTACGATTGTATGATATTTACATATCAAATTAAAATTAGCAAATATCAATTTACAAGTTCATTGCCTTGCTTTGCCATTCTAATGTCATTCATTGTAATCATCGATTGATTACGAAATAAATTTGAAAAAAAAACCTACATTGAAATTTCTTTTTTAGGCCGTTCCCAGTAGTTTTACCGGGTAGTCCCACCAGTTCTAACTATAGTTTTAACCACCCCAATGGACTTACTAGTAAGACAAACGGAACAACAAAAGACGATCGGAAAACAATTTCTAGACGATCGAAAAACAAAAATAAAAATAACTATAAACAATAGACAACGATGATAGACAACCGAAAAAAAAAAATTAAAAGACGATCGACAAGAAGACGATCGAAAAAAAACAACATTTTATGTTTACTAGAAGGTAAACTCCCAGTAGTTCAGCTGATAATACTACCTACTTGGTAAAATTACTGGGTCGACCGGATTTTTTTCCGAAGTTCAGATTAAACCAAATCAATACTAATGTTAGAGCTACCGCATCTTTGTTTGTTTGTAACGAATAGGCTCTCTGAAATTACTGGACCGATTTTGATGAAATTGAGTTTGAGGATACATTGAATCATTGGGTTATCTGGTCTAGGTGGCTTCAAGTTGCTTATACATATGGGAAAGCATCTACTTGCCCAGTACTTACCCATCACCTACTACCCTTAGCTTAGTCGACATGTTCGACTAATCTAAGGGTAGTAGGCAAGCCCACTCCATCCTCACGCAAAAAGGACCCAATTTAAGAGGGTCTTATTGCGGAAAACAGCCCCTAGAAGTACAAGTACAAGTATATATGGAAAAATAACGATATACGATTTTGAAGCAAAAACGAGCTAGAAATACGAAGGACTCACCAAAGCTATGTCCTTCACTCCCGATGTCCGGCCTCCTTGTTCAGGGTGTGGTCAACAAACTACCCCGCGCGCGGGTTAATACGGCACTTCAACAATTGTACTCGACAGCCAATAATCCAGCTGGAGATGGACGCGTTGGGACGATAATTACACGATAATGAAGAGGATTTTCTGCCATATATTCCCGGAGTTATCTCCCACGGGAATCCACGATCGCAGTTAGGTTTGTACACCTCGTGCCAACCAAGCTGTCAACGCATTCACTTAAACGGACCAATAGTAGGACGTTTACGGTTGAGATTAGAACAAATGAATGACAGCGCGGTTTAGATTCGAAATTTGAATAATATAGTTAAATAGTTAACACACGTCCCGAGTTTTGGCGGGAACGAGTTAACAACATGTCGTGCTGCAGTTTTATTTTCATGAAACTTAGATGTAACCCGAGTTTTAACCGAAATTTAGTTCCGTAAATAAAGATTTTTGACTTTGACTTTGACTTTGAGTTGAATTGTATAATTCTGGTGGAATGTTATTCAATTTAGTTCCGTGAAAGTGCACAAGTGTAGTGAAAGTAAAAATCAGTGTCAAACATGAAGTTTTCTCGTTGCCTCCAAATCTCCTATTAAGGTTATGGTAAACTTGCCACCGCTTTACTATAGCCCCTGACTTGACGGACTATGACGACTTTGACTGTTTTGAAACACTTTAGGCCCGATTTATGAAAAATCGGGTCATAATTTGATGCAAAATATAACTTGATACTGGCTAAATTGCGTGCGAAGCCATCATTAATAGGAAAAAAAACCAAGGTGGTGAAACCAAGGGTCAATATTTGTACAGTCGGCTGCATAATTGCAGCCCCCCGGTGAAGTTCGAAAATTACTATTATTTGAATGTTTGTTGTTGCCGTTTTGGAGCTCTACGGTGGGTCTGCAATTTTGCAGCCGACCGTACATCTATACTAATATTATAAAGCTGAAGAGTTTGTTTGAACGCACTAATCTCAGGAACTACTGGTTCGAATTGAAAATTTATTTTAGTGTTGGATAGTCCATTTATCGAGGAAGGCTTTATGCTACTTTTATATTCCCACGAGATCGGGACTTACGCAGGTGAAATCGCGGAACGCTGCTAGTTTATAATAATACGTATAATTTATATTATTATGTAACATTAATAAACATTTTTATATAGTAGTCGCAAATCAATGAAGTTGTTATGGATACTAGAAATTTTCCAATGTAAGTAATAAAAATAAATACTTAAACTAGTTCAATACGTAACAATTTTAAAAATATTACTGTTTTATGTTACCTAGCATTATAAATTATGCCAAGGAACAATAAAATAAACGATTTGATACTAACAGCGATGTTGGTATAGTGGTAGATGCCTTGATGCCTTGACTTGATAGTTGTGAGTTTGAATCCCGACCAATGGAATTTTTGAGGAATTTGTGTGCGCTAATTGACATTGCTTTTACTGTAAAGAAGAAAAACATCGTCATTAAACCCGCGTCTAATTTGGCTTCAGACGTATTAACAAGTTATTTCCTCTGGACACGATCGACTAAGCTGACAGGGTGAGAGGGTGACTAGGCAAGTCCATCCTTACGCTAACGCAAAAAGGGTCCAACTAAAAAGTCAGTACATTCAACTTGTATAGGTACAAGCCCAAGTAACTTTACAAATGCTGGACGTAAGACAAATAATAACCCTTGGACGTGACTTTAATTGCTCCATTTCAAATAACACTTTCAAATATTTGTAATATTGACCTTTGTGAGCGTGATCACATGAAAAAAAAAACCCCATGAGTTTCTTGTGCCTTCTTCTCATTGGTGGGCGCGTTCCGAAGGCACACATCCTAGCTTAGTTTTTAAGACGTGTCGAAGTGATCTTATACCTAGGTATTAAGCATTGAAAGGAATAAAGATTTTTGACTTTGACTTGACTTTGACTTTGCTGCCAATTAAATAAATTTATATTGCAGGACATTCCACACATTGCCATCTAGCCCCAAGCTTAGTAACTAGCTTCGCAGAACATACAAGGGGGTTGAATCGATAGGTACTGAGGTCTCCCACCCCCCAGCAACCGATGATCCACACCCTTGTGACCGTGTTTATTCGTTTGGTTCCTACTTCCACGTACCAACGCATAACAAAGATTCTAAAAGCTCTGATAAGATTATTTCTCGTATGTTTTTCATGACGTCTTCAATACAAATCGAAATCTATTTTATTGTTTATGGACTGATTATGTGTTAGACATGGATCATAGTCTAAAGATCCACGATCAATGTACATAATATGATCTCTTAAAATTTGTTTTGTTTTGACGTGATCACGTTTAATTGATGAACATCTACATTCACAAAAAACATGACGTTATGCGTCATGTTCCCGGAATGCGTCATGTTATTGACAAGGTGACAATAGCAACGTATTATCGTTTCTGGTTACCGTCAATGTTTTCTTATGACGTTATCACGTAAAATTATCGTCCGTAAACCGACTTTACAGACAACCATTTTTTTAATATAATAAATAGGTCAGCGTTTGAACACTATCTCTCACGATAGTAGGTGACGATGCGGTCTAAAATACATACATAATAAATGCGGGTTCGATTCCCGCCTTAGACAAGTATTTATGCTTATATATTTGTCTGTGGTCTGGTTGTTTCTATGTATTCTAAGTATATATTTACAAAAAATAAAGTATATAAGTAGTATATCCGTTGTCTAGCACCCATAACACAAGTCTAGTTACTTAGCTTGGGGCTAGATGGCGATCTGTGGAATGTCCTGCAATATTTATTTATTTATTTATATATGTGAAGATAGTTGACACGAAAGATAGTCATAGATTAGTTAGAACTTTTTCAGATGGCAAGAGACCGGACGGGCTGACCCTGCGGTGTCCTGGAGTAATGGAAGGTGCCTGGTGTGGGACGCTACCTGCGTCAACACTGTTGCTGCCAGCCACTTAACCAGGACTATATGTTCGCCTGGGGCGGCGGCATAAGACGCTGCCAGTAAAAGACGGGCCAAATATGTGGGACTTGATGCCCAATTATATTTTTGTGCCTGTTGCTGTGGAGACGACACCAAAAAATTTGTTAAAGAGTTGGGTGTTAGGATTAAGGGGAATGGGGCAGACTCCCGCTCCGACTCGTTTCTGGCGCAGAGGTTAGCCATCGCCATTCAGCGTGGCAATGCTTCTAGCATTATGGTGGGTGGGTTATTTGACTAACTGGTCACTTCATTGTTTGTTTTTATAATGTTAAATATGTATGTCTTTTTCTGTTAGAATTTCAGTAGCAATGAATGTGTAGCATAACATCCTGGAAGTAAATACCTAAGTACATATTGCTACCATATTTGAGTGCACGTGCACTGCTGAAAGGTGTGGCTGACGATAGTTACAAACACGTGACATATTTCATCTTTCATATCTCAGAGTGACGGATACAATCAGTGAGATGTTATAGAGTGGTTATGTTCGGACTTCGCAGTACTATATGACGTCTTGTGGGCAATCGCAAAAGTGTCGTGAAACATACTGAATCAACGGTGGTCAATTACCTTGCGATCATGTAGCCAAATTTATTTTGCAAAGGCGTACCTACCTTTGGTTGGCATATCACTGGATGCAATGCGATAATTTAAGTTATTTTGCTTATCTTCCTCAATATCTCTGTGGAGCCAAGTATAGCCGAGGGTTTTAACAAGATGCATTCCTAGTATAGGATCCCTTTAAAAACGACCTTCGCCGAGCTGGTTAATGGTAAAAAGTATTTTATTACGCATTAAATATGTCAATAAATATTGCAAATGGGTTGACAAAAAAATTTTAGTCCAGAATATGATTAATTAACATTTTATTTTTATTTATACATTTCACTGGTTTGGTTAATAGATAATAGCTTAGCTGTGAGGAGGCTCACAGTTAAGCGACCCTCGCTGATCGTTTACGGTCGTGCGGGTTAAGCGACGCCTGGCGCGGTCATTACTTCAATGGGTGGCCAATTAGAATAGAATAGAATTTGAGAATTTTCGTGAGCCCCTCCGTGCTTCGGAAGGCACGTTAAGCCGTTGGTCCCGGTTGCTACCCCTAGTAGCAGTCGTTAGATCAAGTTGGAGGCCTTAATGCGATCTGAAAACTCTAACAATAAGAATACGAGAAGAAAAAGCATATACAATTCCATACCAATCGAAAGTGCTTTCATCCATTACTTTTCATCCATTAACCAGCTCGGTGAAGGACGTTCTTAAAGGGATCTCAGACTATCCTATTTCTTACTGCTCTATCTACCTACTCTTTAGAATCTCATACAATACATAACAAATCCATGGTGCGTAAGACTTAATGACATAAAACAGTGTGAAAACTCACACGAGTTCAATGTGTATTTGTGTATGTCGGATGCACAATTTCACGCATCTCTGCAACGTAATTTACAAAACATAGTGTTATGTTATTGCTTTACAAGAAACTGCGTATAGTTATGGCTAGCGACGTCTTACGGTTTCACCCGCATAATTCTAGATCTTGTGTTAATATCGGGATAAAAAGTTACCTATGTGTTATTAATTCAGGTTTTCTTTTATGTACAATCAGCAAAGTCCTGAGGGTAACTGACGCATATTTTAAGGTTTTAATGTTTTAAATAATAATAAGAAATTAATATTTATTTCTTCCTCTTAAAGGTAGAGCTATGTACACTGTAAAAATAATACGTAAGAGGAAGCTGGTGTCTGAAATAAGTATCAAAATGATACCTGTTTCACAGATCACCAGGACCCCGAAATTCTACTTACATGATAAATGGACTATCAGTAGTGATTAATGTGACTTGAATACGAGAAAGTTTAAGCCAGTTTACAAAAAAACAATGACAGTTCAATAATCGAAAGCTGTAGTGATATCAAGCAGAATAATTAACAATTACTGGACCGTTATTTAAAAAATTAAAACTATTAAATATCCACCTGTTACTCTTGGTCCTTTGCTGACTGTATATATCGATTCAAGGTTTTAGAAAAACTTTTATCAACCTTAGTAGTAGATGTAGGTGCAAAATACGTCAGTTGAGAAGTAGATAGTTTTACGACCCAGTTAGCCCAATGGTCACCATGCTGGACTGCCAAACACAGGGTTGCGGGTTCGATTTCCGCCTGAAACAAGTATTTATGCTTAGATATTTGTCTGTAGTCTGGTTGTTTCTATAAGAAAAATATAAAAGTAGTATATCCGTTGTCTAGCACCCATAACACAAGTCTAGTTACTTAGCTTGGGGCTAGATGACGTTGTGTGGAATGTCCTGCATTTTTTTTTAAATGGTGGGGTTAGTATTTTCAGACTGAATAATCTCTACGTAGGTAGATAAACTTATGCAGCTTTTTGAACCTGATACTCTAACAAATTACTTTTAAATAAGTCCAAGTTCCTGTGTGTATTGAATAAATAGATCTAGACTTCTCCAATATCAACAATCGTCAATCAAACATTCATCAATTTAAATAATGTCTACGCAAACATTGTTCTAACTCGTCAAACAACATTTTCTTTGAATTGTAATCGCTTTTCGAGTGTTACTGGAAATCTAAATGCAAACTTTAGGTAATCAATTCGTGTTGTCAGTATTTTGTCAGTTATTAGAAACTGGTTTATATCTATTTGTTGGCAGTATAATGTATTATTAAACAGAATGGAACCGGCAACATCTTGAATGAATTAACAGACTAGACTACAATTTTTGAAAATTATTAATAACATTTCCTTTTAACATTCATTAGTGTAGAATATAATAGTTTATTTGAGACAAACTACACGACAAACATGGTTACAGTATAATCAAAAAATTGCCAAGAACATAAAATAAACATCCCTTAAGTTCATTGAAAAGAAAGAGAAGCCGTGTGGTGTAAAAAATGGGTCGACAGCTATGAGCTACAGTCAAGCATGCTTGACTATGGCGCTGATCTTCCAGCCAGACCCAAGGTCGGTAAAGTACTTACCTACATACTTACTTTTCATAAACTTTTTTTTCTTTCTTGAAGTAATGGCTGTGCAAACCAATTTCCAGTAAGCAATTCATTCGCCTTTCTTTCTTTCATGAAATGTTTAAAGCAAAGACCTTAAAAACTCCTTAATAAAAGTACTCACGGTTGAACTACAGAAACAGGTTGCAAACTTGCAAAATTAAGGTCAACATAATGGCGGTTTTGGAACGAAGTTCCTTGTCGCGCGTTGCGAAAGGGGGCTAGACGGAAAAAATGAAGACCAAAAGTTGTAACGACCCTTTTTGCTATAGTTATAAGCCGTGCGGCGTGCGCGTGTTTCTCTGTCTCTCTCTCTTTCTCTCATAGAAAGCAATTACTAAAATTGAACCTACAGATTAAGTTTATATTACATTAAATTCGTTAATAATAATAAAAAAAATTACAATTCCTCCACTAATTAATTGAAAGGCCTCTCAAGTTTTTAATAATGTTGTGGCCATGTTTTTAATTTGACAGCACAAAAACTTAGAAAACTTAGAATAGAAACCGGCAAGTATCTGGCTTATGATTTTTTATTGAAACGTAAAAAGTAAAATTATATAAACTGAGTCTACTTATGTAGGTAAAGACATCTGCAGTCTGCAGGTAACAATTCAATAGTAATTAAACGTAAGTAGGTAAGTGGTATCTAGCTAGGTAATCTGCTGTAGCATTTTCTAGTATTTTAAACGATGTTTAAAAGCCAAACGGATTCAAATAGAACATTCAAAACCTCTCGTAGTTACGACGTAATTTACCAACAAACTGAGTCTGGAAAGAAATAAAATGAGAGTAAGTAGCCATCTAAAACTTTGATAGCTAGATTTGATATGGTACTCTGGTGTGCTGGCGCCACTCGCATTCAGCAATCCCAATCCCTGCTGGCCATTCTCTTCCGATAACAAAGTAAACATGGTTCGGTTAAACAAGGCCATGTAAATAAAACACTAATCAAAGATATCTAACATTACATTGAAATAGAAAGAACATATTTTCCTCCAACACTTTTCAAATGTTCCCGCCAGTCGGCTCCCCTAACGGATTCCCCACTCCCGACGCAACGGTCTCCCGAGACCCCGTGTCGAGAATTTTTCACGATCGTCGAGCCCCCTGGACTAGAAACAACGACTGAATTTAAATTAGATTCGAGCGCCAAGAGGATCCTCTATGATCCCCAGGGCATTCGTTGGGAGTTATACATGTAATGATTTTTTTTAATCTCATCGGATCCCCTAGTTCAAAGAAAACAAAAACCAAAGTTACGCTGCCAAGTAAAAGCCACCATATCTTTCAAAGCTATTGAAAGATATGGTGGTGTGATTCTAAAAGTGTCAAAATATCACTGACCCGGGAAATTATTTTGATCAATAATCCAAAACGAAAGTTTTTGTTAACATTCGTTTGAAATTTTTTGATTATTTCATTAAATTCCTAAATAAACACCCTTTGATTATTTCATTAAATTCCTAAATAAACACCCTTTGAGTTAGGCAGTCCTGTAAAAAGCGTAGGTAAATCGTACGTAGTACCTATTTACAAATCCGAAATCGAAGTATTTTACTAAGTACTGCTGTTAATCAATCGGCCAGAAGTCGATTTTCAGACGGAGCTGACTTTTTAGGCATATTCATATGGATGAACACTTGATTGGTGTCCCCAAATATTGGCGTCTTGCGAGTCAAACAGAAAGCGCGCTACTAAGTGAACTTGAGACCTAGGTTCAATGCGCTGTTCAGTGAAAGAAGTCTTAAGTTAATTTCTTTACAAAAACACATGTTTTGGAGGTTGGATCAAAGTTTTCCTAAAGAATATGTTTACTATATTACATTGTTATTTAGGTATCTTTGACACGAACCCATTTAATATCCGCGAAACGTTCCAATTCACGCAGTGACGCGGATACGTTCTCAGAACTGGGTGGCGAATTGCGTGGGCGCGTTTCGTTTCACGCTATTTTATAGCCGAATTATGTCCGTTATCATGACAAACTGTCGAATTAACGAGAAACGTTACATTCATTAGGTGTACCTAATAAATATATAAACTATACTATTAAAACAGGTACAAAAGGTAGGTAAATACAGATATTTACATTGTTTTTAAAGCCAAGACAAAACTAGGTAGACCACTCGCTAATGTTTATTATTAGTTAATTATTAATTTTTGCTGAACCGGTAGCAATCCTACTAATATTATAAATGTGAAAGTCTGTGTGTGTATGTATGTTTGTAACTCTTTCACGCAAAAACTACTGGACTGGTTGCGATAAAACTCGGTATCTAGATAGCTGGAGACCTGGATTAACACATAGGCTACTTTTTATTCCGATATTAACACGGGATCGGGACTTACGCGGGTGAAACCGCGGGGCGCAGCTAGTTTATAATAAATACTTACATAACTTTTTATTAACTTACACTTATCACAAATTCTAGCCAGGCCCCTTAGACAAGACTGCTTTCTATTAGCGATATCGCCAATCGATAGACTTTTTTGTAATGTTTTTGTATGTAATTGACACAAGCCAACGAAAAGTCACGCAGTCTTGCGTAGGAGAAAAAAAAATGGTGGATAAGTTTTTATACAATGTTTTGTGTCAATTTCATACAATTAAATCTATCGATTGGCGACATTGGCGATATATAGTAATAGAAAGCAATCTTGTCTAAGGGGGCAGTTTCGCACAATAACGATTGTGATTAATACGATTACATAATAAACCATTTATATTAACAGATACAGGATGAAACACTACATGAATTTCTTTTACAAAAAACCAAAAACTCTTACCATATCGACACTTAAACTTAACTTAATAACAATCATAGTATAAATTAGGAACCAACTTATTTATTTTCTTACATAACTCTTGGGGAACACTGGGACTTTTAAAATATGCGAATTGTTGCAAGTGGGACCAACTAGGGTTTTTCACATATAAAAGTTTTAAAAAAGTCCCAGTTGTCATCACTAGGGACGTCGCCAGCGGTGACAACTGGGACAAACTGTCCATTTGACGACCCAGTTGGCACAATGGTTACCACGCCGGACTGCCAAACACAGGGTTGCGGGTTCGATTCCCGCCTCAGACAAGTATTTGCTTAGATATTTGTCTGTGGTCTGGTTGTTTTTATGTATTATAAGTATATATTTACAAATGAAAAGTATTTATGTAGCATATCCGTTGTCTAACACCCATAACACAATTCTAGTTACTTAGCTTGGGGCTAGATGGCGATGTGTGGAATGTCCTGTTATATTTATTTGTCCGCAAACAAATCGCATTCAGGAGCTACAACCAAGACAGCATAATCGAAGCTACGCAGTTCAAATACGAATTAGATCTTAACTTCTTAATTAATTGTCACTCATGCAGTTAATTTAATTATTGTTTATAGGAATCAATCAATAATATAATATTAATTAATAAATATCTAGCTAACTGCATCGTTTGTGATAAAGGCATAATATAAGCATTGAATCGTGGTCAATGAATCTAGTAAACAAGGGTGTTGTTATGACTATTTTGCTAGAGATATGCATAATAGAGTCGGAGATTACGGCCCTTATTTAAACAAATATTTGTTTGATGTTTTGCTTTAAAAGGAGAATTTCCTTTTATAGCAAAACATCAAACAAAAATTACTTGTTTCCAAGGAGGTTAGACTCTCGAAGTTCCTATATGTGTAATGGCGTCAGATGCTGATGAATAAAATTAAAAAACACGTGATTGTTAATGCTTAAATTTTTTTTTCCATATCCCTTTATAATCTAAAACGCTGAGGATTTTATCTTATTTTTTTTCTACTTGTATAAATCATGTGTAAATATGCTTGAGCCAGAGAAATGCTACGTGAGGTACGAACGTCAAATTTTATGACTTGATCATTACTTGTCTCCAAGGAGGTTAGGTTCTTGCAGTAAGGTTCTTGGCAAGGGAATACTTGAGTATTCCCATGCATTCATTAAATGCAATCAGGAGTTTTGGCGGGAACGAGTTAACAACATGTCGTGCTGCAGTTTTATTTTCATGAAACTTAGTTGTAACCCGAGTTGAATTGTATAATTCTGGTGGAATGTTATTCAATTTTGTTCTGTGAAAGTGCACTTGTGTAGGGAAAGTAAAAATTAGTGTCAAACATGAAGTTTTCTCGTTGCCTCCAAATCTCCTATTAAGGTTATGGTAAACTTGCCACCGCTTTGACTTGACTTGACGGACTATGACGACTTTGACTGTTTTGAAATATTTTAGGCCCGATTTATGAAAAATCGGGTCATAATTTGATGCAAAATATAACTTGACACTGGCTAAATGTACAAGCCGTGCGAAGACATAATGAATAGCAAAAAAAATGCAATCAGTTTCACCTTATGAGTTTCTTGTGCCTTCTACTCAGTGGTGGACGCGTTCCGAAGGCACACTTAAGACGTTTTAATATGTTTAAATCTTACTTATTTATCTAAGTATTAAGTAACGAAACGAAACGTTTAGATAACGAAACATCGTGACAAGTATTGTAAATATAGCTACTTGCTTAGGTAGGTGCACTACCTACATGCCAAGTGGCTCAGTAGGTCAATAGCAAGAAATGAAGGACGGATAAAGCAATTGACATAATAGCGTTTATTTAGACGTAGCTGGGTCCACTCTAGAACTTCTAGAAAGGCTCGGTAGAACTCTAGATTTTTTGAACCTTAGAAAATTCTAGAATTTTAATCATAACTTTGTTATTTATCAAGCGGTAGACTGTAGAGTCTACAGTCTACCGCTAACTGAATAACAAAAAGTTACTGTGAATAACAAAAACTAACTAACTAATCTAATTTATTTAAAGTATTTATATTTTTCTTTTAAAAAGGTTTAGTGGGACTCTAGACTTCTTAAACCTGAGGCAGTTTTGGAATTTTATTGATAACTTTTCTGTTCGGTTAGCAGTAGAGGATCTGGATATCTAGGTCTCTATATTTTTTTCAAAAATTCCCTTCAAATGCTTAAGAGTTGAAAGGGAAACTATGCTTAGCCGGTTGGTAGTAGGTAGTTGAAGTTCTGACAGTTTTGTTATGTAATGACAATGTATTCCTTTAAGACTGTGTAATACATTATTTTATTATAAATAGAAAAAGACATGGGGGAAAGGGCGCAGAGGTTAGCCATCGCCATTCAGCGTGGCAATGCTTCTAACATTATGGGAACCTTTACGCCAGGTACGGTAAGGGGTGGGTTATTTGACTAACTGGTCACTTCATTTATTTGTATTTATAATGTTAAATATGTATGTCATTTTCTTATTCCTTTATTAAGTATATATAGCTGGTTGCCAGCGCTAATCGGCGCCGACAACGTCGACAGGTTCATGAACGCGGCCAATGTTCGCCCTAAGTATTATTTTACAACTTAGAACTTACGAGGATACTCGGGTATTGGTTTCTCCATACAAACGTATCTCCCTATTTCCTTCTTGAATAATTTGAGCTAGAATAACCTTTTATATTTAACTAGCTGCGCCCCGCGGTTTCACCCGCTTAATAATTTTCTACGCAATTTTCTTAATTATTTCTTTCATAAGAACCTTCTCCGGACAATAACAAACACATCAAAAAAAGAATTGGCCAAATTGGTCCAGGCGTTGTTGAGTTATGCGCTTACCAACACATTTTGCGATTCATTTTTATATTATAGATATAACCTAGGTTTACAGTACAGTTACAATTGCAGATAAATTGCAAAAACGCGCGCCTACGCTGGTACGATAACGTCTGGCGAAAACCGGCTAGTCACGTGGGGAACAAATGTCTTACCATGGCGATGGCGCCTCCGCCAGGTCGTGGCAGACTAGGTAGACCCAATAAGTGCTGCCTTGACGTCGTAAAGGGTGAAAGGCCTTACAAACTAGGATGCCAAAGATCGTGCGAAGTGGAGGCGTAAAAGCAGGAAAGCGGACCCCGGGCTCTCGAGAGGGATGCAACCGGGAACATCGCTCGGATGATGATAACTCGTACAGTCATCATCATCCGAGCGATGTTACAGTATACACATCCTCCACTGTTGACATTAGGGCACCTACCTAGAGGCATTATCAGGAATACAATATTAAGGAGAAATACTGTAAAAAAAATACAAAATGACGACTTTACAATGTAATTACAAAAGAACTAGGTCAAATTGTATAACCTACGACAACAGAAGCGTGTCTATTGATCCTCTAACAGGAAACGATACGGTCTATTACCGGTGTGTTCCGATACATACTTATAACATCAATATGAAACAAGGAACAATACACTTTGGACTTTCTACTTTTAATTGTTGATAACATTACTTTGTTGGATTTAAATGAGACGGATAGCGGCATTACAAGATATGGGCCCAAAATGTAAAATAAATTATAAATAAATATTGCAGGACATTCCACACATCGCCATCTAGCCCCAAGCTAAGTAACTAGACTTGTGTTATGGGTGCTAAACAACAGAAATACTACTTCTACTTTTCTTTTGTAAATATAGGTTTTTACTTATAATACATAGAAACAACCAAAGAGAAATATCTAAGCATAAATACTTGTCTGAGGCGGAAACCGAACTTGCAACCTGTGTTTGGCAGTCCGGCATGGTGACCATTGTGCGAACTGGGTTATCAGACAGGCGAAAGTGCCAGAAAGGTATGCCTTTTCAATAAAAAATACTAGCAGTGTTCCGTGTTTTCACCCGTGTAACTCCTGATCCAGTGGGAATATCGGGATAAAAAGTATGTTAGCCTATGTTATTTCTAATGAATCAATGTATCCTTATGCCAAGTTTCATCAAAATCGGTCTAGTAGTTTCGGAGACTATTCATTAAAAAAAAACAAAAAATACTTTCTTCCTTATTATATTAGGGTAGTAGATGTAGAAGAAAACAATAAGGTAATTGAACCAAAGATAATATATTTTGTTTTAAATACAAAGGCAGGTTTACGTTTATATTTACAGTCTAGTAATATTTTACAGTATTATAAATCTATACATTCACTCACTAGGGGCATACGTTACATTATCACAGATTTCTTTTATGTAATCTAATCTTATAATCTACTTATTATAATTAACAACAATCGTGATTTTATCTGTATTAATTAATTTATAAAACATTTATTTTCTAATAACTCGAGTACCGGTGCCCTGATCCCGTGGGAATATTGGGATAAAAGTAGTTACAAAATTTTCAGGATCGAAGTTTCAAAATCGATCTAATGAGTTATGAAAACCGGTTTACTGGTTTCCAACTTTATCTCTTTATAAAGTACAGATGTTTATATAAAGATGTTTATTTATAAATAAATCTTATATAAATTAAATAATCATATAATAGTATGTTTAAATATGGTGGGTAAGTATTATATAAATGTAGAAGTATTACATAATATAAATAGCTCTACTATCTATTATACGAGAGAAAATAGATCGCTTTATTATTCTAGAGCTATAAAAAAGGAACTACAGTTTAAATCAACCCTAAAACACAGTTATTATGTAGCGATATTTGTATTAGTTTGCAAAAGTTTGAAAGTGTTACACATTTTTATAGTCTATACTTTTACAAGCCGTTTACCGAATATAAAACCATAATTATTTGTCTATAAACAAAGATCAAAATCTCTAAGAAAATGTTCATGCTCTTTTACTTTTGACAATCAGTGTAGGCAGCTAAAATGTTAACAATAGTGAATGATGAAATTCAGTAAACATTTTGTGGGTGTGTTCTTTTTTTGTGCTGGCATCGGTCTTATTGCGTATTTTGCCAATTCACAATTGACTATTGTGTATGAATTTCATTGTTAATTCAAGTTTTCATTGATATTTACAAATAGAGTATCAGCTAAAACTTATCTTTTTTCATAATATCGAGTAAATCTTTCAAAATTAGTATTATTTAGGTACTCAATGTGTCACACACTTAAAATCCATCGGTAACTTACTTTATCTTTATATGATAAAGAATTGGATTAAACCGATAGCGACGCAGTGTTAATCGGCTAAAGGGTGAAAAACATTGATAGTAAATGTTATTTTATCGTGACGTGACTAGATTCAATTCAATTATCAATCAATTTGAAAATAATCAAGACACATTTATCAATAACTTGCTCCCTATATCAGCTTTCATAGTTCATACTACGCACTATGTGGGGTACCTAATTAGGTAACATCTTACTATTATTACATCAAAAATGCTTAAAATAAACACACAGCAGTCATTTCCATCTTGATATCGAAACAAGAAACGCACTTCCAAACACTTCTCAGAAGAAAACTCTTAAAAAATAAGAGAACTTCGGAAAATTCATCATCCAAACAGACTGCTTCGAATTCAACATTCGTCGTGTTCAGGCAGGGCTGGTAGTTTGAGACACTGTTTCCTGTACTTTCGTCGTCTTGGCACAGTTTTGTCTGCCTTCTTTAACTCTGTGTTGCTGCATTCTTTATCCTCTGGTAAAGGGGGGAGACATCTCTTCGGTCTCCTTGGTAGGACGCACTCCGTCGCGAAGTTATTAGCTTCTTTAGACCTTAGCATGTCGACGTCAGGGTATTCACTGCCAAGGCAAGGGAACGCGAGTTTCACCAACATTTTAGTAGTAAACAATTGAGACGCGCGTACAGTATGACTACGATCAACTGACTGGCACGACACGAAACTAAGCGGAGTAAACGCGCTTTGCACGCTCTGATATGTTATAATATTTTTGGCTGGCGACCGAGCGAGTGCATGAAAACAACTTATTTGCCGATAGAACGTTGTAAATATTGTGCCAAATATACGATACGTTGTTGCGTATTTGCATCGATCGATATGCGAACATATAACAGCATTAATTTTAAATGTTAATATATTATATTATGCGTTTGTAGCTCGATTATAAAGGCAGGTTTAACGACGAGGATTTGAACCTGTTTTTTATGTATAGACTTTTGGTGAAAGGGTACCGGCGCTCTCTCTATACAAACGTAGTCGAATGTTTCCTCCCTGGATAATGACACTAGAGCAAATATTTTTGTGCCATAAAACCCATAACTGCCTGTCTGACATACAATTTGTTTAGGGTTTTTTTCCATTTGTCGGGGGTTAAAAACAGAATATAATGGTACGGAAAAAACTATCAAACAAAAGACACTAAATTTTTAATCATTTTTTAAGTCTTTATCACGTAAAATTATCGTTCGTAAACCGACTTTATAGACAACCTTTTTGCTGAAGTAAAAAAATCTTTTTTGGTACCTACATTTTTGTATCCATCAAACCAGTATAACTTAGACAAATTAAGAATGTTTCATCTACCTAACATGTAATTAGCAATAAAATACCAATTTAACTTATCCGGATAACTTTTACACACTATTGGCGTCGAGGTAATGAAAAACGCACGCGTGCGTAATACGTTGGATTATGAGCCTAAAAGCGGTTGAATAAGATCCACTTTATGAGCAACTGTGATAAAAAATCTATTAAGTAAAAATATCAAACAACCAGCTGACATTGAAAGTATTATTTTTCCATTCTATTCAAGACGGTTTTGTTTCGATAAAACACGTGATAATACGTCATATCATTTGTTATCAATTACATTCTGTTAACGAAAAATAACGAAGATTATTTTAAAAAAGTTAGCGTTTGGCGCCGTCGCATTTAATTTTGATAAGGAATTTATCAACTTTTGGTGAGATATTGATAAAATAGATTAAATGAACAAAGGAAATCTGTCTGCCTTTCCTGACGTGTAGAATTTGGAGGTTTTTGAGGTAATAGGGTACCGGCACCCTCTCCGTACAAACGTAGTCGACTGTTTCCTCCCTGGATAATGACACTAGCACACATATTTTACATAGGGGCATGGTCATGGCAGTTAAAAGTTTTATGCTGCAAAAATATTTGCTCTAGTGTCATTATCCAGGGAGAAAACCGACGTTTGTACGTTTCTACGTTTGTATGGAGAGCCCCTGGTACCCTTTCCTCTTAAGTCGCGAGTGAACATCTTCTAGGAAAGCGTGCTACATCTTAGACCGCATCGTCACCTACCATCAGCTGTGGCTCAGGATTTTCTGTAAATGAATATTACTGAATTAAAAGTACCTGCATATAACGCTAATGTACTATTTTTATTCACTCATTAATTTATTTGTCTTAAATTTAGATTTTTATAAAAACAAACTGAATACAAAATATATACTTCACTATAAAAACTTATAAAAAAAATCTCATATAAGCACTTACATAAATACCTAAACAAAATTAAATTTACAAGTAATGATAATAACGTGTAAATACTCGTAACGTATAAATGCTTAGAAAATAGTAAATTATTATAAAAACCTAAACCTAGAAGACCTTCAGCAGCGAAGCAAGGCCCAGGCGTAGCCACAGGTTTCTGTAAACCTAAAATATTATTATTATGCATAAAGTATGTTGCCATGTGTCATTTTTAGGGTTCCGTACTTCAAAAAGTAAAAAGCGGAACCCTTATTAGATGATTCTCTTGTCCATCTGTTTATTATATAGTACAAGGTAATATCATGTGAATTCATGTGATAAATGAATGTTATATATGAATCATCAATTGTGACACTAAAATTAGGCATCTACTTTCACATCCAACCATATCTAAACACAGAATGTACAGTATGCGTCATAAGTTTGCTATCATAATACCATAAACAAGTATTGGACTTACGACCTTCTTCTAATAGACATTACACACAAACTTAAATAGGTACTTGAATTAAAAGTACTCAGTGTGATTATTATTTTCACCTTTATTGAAATTGAAATTGTATTAGTATTTAGTATTATTGTATTTAGTTTCCCGAGTGGTATAAGCCGCCACCCGCTACACCAACCGACGTGGGTTCGATCCACAGGTTACGTTGTAATAATGTTCAAATAGTGCTGCACAGGATTGTAAACGTTACGGTGGCGGTGTACTTTTGAACGTTGATTGTACCTACCTACTCTACTCTAAGTGTAAGCTATAAACGACCTATGATTCACATACACACACGTGATCAACATCCGAACAATACATGTTTTGTTCAAATATCCGTCGTTTGCGAGCGATATCAAAACGGAAGCTTTGCTTTCATAAATTCTACAAGGATAAAGTTTTTACGATCATTTTTTAGGGTTCTGCATTCAAATGGTCGAAAAATAGTTTGCAAATGACGGACAACTTACTTACATCTATACTAATATTATAAAGCTGAAGAGTTTGTTTAATAGTTTTTATCACAGTTGCTCATAAAGTGGATCTTATTCAACGGCTTTTAGGCTCATAATCCAACATATTATGCACGCGTGCGTTTTAGATTTGTTAACTAGTGCTGTAAAGTTATCCCGATAAGTTAAATACGTATCTTACTGCTAATTACATGTAAGGTAGGTGAAACATTCTTAATTTATCTGGGTTTTTTTTTTTTTTTTCTTCATTATGGCTTCGCACGTGTGCATTTAGCCAGTGTCAAGTTATATTTTGCATCAAATTATGACCCGATTTTTCATAAATCGGGCCTAAAGTGTTTCAATACAGTCAAAGTCGTCATAGTCCGTCAAGTCAGGGGCTATAGTAAAGCGGTGGCAAGTTTACCATAACCTTAATAGGAGATTTGGAGGCAACGAGAAAACTGTATGTTTGACACTGATTTTTACTTTCACTACACTTGTGCACTTTCACAGAACTAAATTGAATAACATTCCACCAGAATTATACAATTCAACTCGGGTTACATCTAAGTTTCATGAAAATAAAACTGCAGCACGACATGTTGTTAACTCGTTCCCGCCGAAACTCTTTATCTGGGTTATACTGTTTTGATGTATAAAAAAGGTAGATACCAAAGAGTTTTTTAGCTAGCAAAAATGGTTGTCTCTAAAGTCGGTTTACGAACGAAAATTTTACGTGATAATGACTTAGAAAACGATTAAAAATTGAGTTGTTTATTTTTGTTTTTTTCTTTACTTAAATATATTGTTTTTCCAGACCATTGTATTTTGTTTTTAACCCCCGACGCAAAAACAAATAGAAAAAACCCCAAAAAATATTGTATGTCAGACGAGGCTGTATAGGTTAAAAGCCTTTAGCCTGGCCTTTCCGGAGCGTAATTAACAAAAAAATCTGCCTTAAAAAAATGTAAACATAGACTTATCACAAATATTTTGTTAATTATTATTTTGTTTTCTTTTCTAGTCTTTTCTTTTATTCGCAACTGTGATAAAAAACGTCGTACGATATACGTGTGGAATTGATATTTGCATCTTGGATATTTGCAAACCGCCTCTATGCAAAGATCAATTTATCACACTTACTTATATCGTAATGTACTATTAATTGTTAATAGTACATGTGCGCTCTATTATAATAAATTACCCAAAGATGTATATGACATGTCCATTAACAGGTTCAAAACTTTTATACAGCATAAATTGTGCAGTAAGGCGTACTATGATACTTCGTCTTACCTTAATGATAACAACCCATGGAAGTGACTTTAGTTGCTCCATTTCAAATAATACTTTCAAATATTTGTAATATTGACCTTTGTGAGCGTGATCACATAAAAAAACCCCCATGAGTTTCTTGTGCCTTCTTCTCATTGGTGGGCGCGTTCCGAAGGCACACATCCTAACTTAGTTTTTAAGACGTTTTCAAGAGGTCTATGTACAATTGTATTAAGCATCCTAAGAAATAATTTTTTTGACTTTGACTTTGTTTGTTTGAACGCGCTAATCTCAGGAACTACTGATTCGAATTGAAAAAATATTTTTGTGTTGGATAGTCCATTTATCGAGGAAGGCTATAGGCTACTTTTTATCCCGATATTCCCATAGGATCGGGAGCTACGGGGTGAAACCGCGGAACGCTGCTAGTATTACATACGAACAGTGCAAGTTAAATAAAAGCTTGTAAAAATGGGACTCTATTATTTAGACTCCACTGTCTATTCGTCTATCTGTCTGTCTGTTACCAGTTATACTTAATATACCTATTTTTTAGGGTTCCGCACCCAAAGGGTAAAAACGGGACACTATTATTAAGGGATGATTTAAATTATACCGGGCCGTGTCGGGCTGGGTCATGTACTTGGTCTGAACTCGGCCCGGCCTAATGTAAATTATCCCTAAGACTTTACTGTCCGTCCGTCTGTCTGTCACCAGGCTGTATCTCATGAACCATGATAGCTACACAGTTAAAGTTTTCACAGATTATGTATTTCTGTTGCCGCTATAACAACAAATCGCACCTCCGCTCAAATAGTGTCATAACGCAAAAAACAATATTATCCTACTATCCCAATATATATCCCAATATTCCCACGGGACTTACGCGGGTGAAACCGCGGGGCGCAGCTAGTTTATTTTATATTTTTAGGAAACCAAATAAATTATTTATATAAAGCTTAAAAAATCATTCAAATCTACTAAAATGTTCATATCGCTAATTCTATTAGTTTTCAAATTAAGACTTGAAAACCGGAAAAATAGTTAGATTACTTTAGACACCTTTTTCTCGACAGTTTTCTTTTTTGAGAGACACTTTTTGGAGGTGCAAAATACTAAAACGGTACCTACGGAATCCTTTGTGCTGGAGTCCGACTCGCACTTGGCCGGTTTTTATTCATATTTTCAGTGATATGGGAGATGAATCATGTCCTGCCGCAATACAGCATCTGATGATGACTCTTTTGTTTGTTATCAGTGGGTATTATAAATGTGGAAATTTCTTTTGGGTTTGAATTTCTTTTATTCGATGTTTTATGAGAGTTATCTAATACTAGCAGCGCTCCGCGGTTTTACCCGCGTAACTCCCGATTCCGTGGGAATATCGGGATAAAAAGAAGCCTATAGCCTTCCTCGATAAATGGCCTATCCAACACAAAACGAATTTTTCAATTCGAACCAGTAGTTCCTGAGATTAGCGCGTTCAAACAAACAAACAAACTCTTCAGCTTTATAATATTAGTTAGTATGAGATATAAAAATAAGTCGGGTTTTCCTTCCTGACGCTATAACTCCAGAACGCACGAACCGATTTCCACGGTTTTGCATTCGTTGGAAAGGTCTCGGGCTCCGTGAGGTTTATAGCAAAGAAAATTCAGGAAAATCTGGTGGCGAAACGGAGTTCGCCGGGTTTGCTAGTTTATTGTGAAATTAATGGCTTGTATTCCTTTTTTTAAACTTATTAAATTACTTTATAAGGTTATAAGTTAAAATTATGTACACTTAATTTAGAAATATCAACATGTACAATCAGGCAATAACATTGCAGATCCACCGTAGAGCTTAAAAACTGCTATAATTAGAATGTTTTCATCTCAAGCGATAATTCCAAGGTCCTGCTTGAGTTGAAGTTTAAAAAGTTTATCAACTCATGAATTTATTAGATTATCTTTTTTAGATTATTAGAATAAAAACATTCTAATATTAGTAATTTTAGTAGGAATTTTACCTACTCTACACTGAGTCTGCAGTTCTGTGGCAGACTGTTCTTAGATAAGCCTAAAATTAAAACTATTTTTAACCGATTGACATCAATAACATAATATTATGCTACAATTTAAGTTGAAAGTGTACCGGCGCTCTCTCCATACGAACGTAGTCGACTGTTTCCTCCCTGGATAATGAAACTAGCACAAATATTTTTGTGCCATAAAACCTATAACTGCCATGACTATGCCCCTATGTTTTTTCATTTTCTAATTAACATAGAAATAAAGATTTAAAAAACAAAAAAAAAACATATGTGGTTGTTCATGGCAGTTATAAGTTTTATGAAAACAGATGACTACGTTTGTATGGAGAGAGCCCCCGGTACCCTTTCCTCTTAAGGGTGACAACTGCTTTGCCCCTAAACGAAAATTCCATCAAAAAATGTCATTGGTATATGATCCACTTAAGATTATTTTTTGACGATCTCTAGATTCTCACATCAATCAAGATAAAAATATGGTAGATGACTCATATCTTGCCTGAATACAGATGTTTCGTTTCATAATGGGTTTTTCAGCGTTGCTCATTCATAGATTTTCCTATCTGATAATGTAGTTTTACGTTAAGTAATAGCCTTATGTTGTCAATCAGGAGCGGTGGCGTAGCGTGAGCCACTGTCGCCCGGGGCGGAGTCATAATTTGCCGCCCTTTTAACGTCATAAAAAAATGACAAATTGCCCCCCTTTTGGCGGTCTAAAAATAATAATGTTTACAGTTTACCGCCCTTTTGAAGGCAAAAAAACTTATAACACCCCGTCGTTTGTGCGTCGGGGGTTAAAAATAATATTGGCAATTAACCGCCCTTTTGACGTCATAAAAATAATAATTGGTAAGAAAATACGTAACGATATGAAAATAGGAAAAATATTTATTTCAAAACCGTGGAAGGATGCGGGGCGACTCGTGATTTGCAACACCTTTATTGGGCGGGAGAGACATTCAATATGTGGAAGTGGGTAAGGGCTAATTTCCCCCTATTTTGCCGCCCTCCTAATGTGGCGCCCGGGGCAGTCCGCCCCTCCGCCCCTCCCTGAGAGCAGTGTTGGCTTAGTGGTAGATACCTCGACTTTCATTCTGAAGGTCGTGCGTTCGAATCCCGGCCGGCCGTGCACCTATGTATTTTTCTTAAGAAAAAAATATGGGCGCTAATTGACATTGCTCTTACGGTGAAGGAAAACATAGTGATGAAACCCGCGGCTTAGTTGGCTCCAGAAGTATTGACAAGTTCTCTCCTCTGGACATGGTCGACTAAGCTGAGAGGGTAGTAGGTGCTGGGCAAGCCTACTCCATCCTCACGCAAAAGGGACACAATTAAAAAGGGTCCAATGGCGGAAAACAGCCTGTATACAAGTACTCCGCCCCTCCCTATCGCTACGCTACTGATCAGGTGCACCTATATTATAAACTAGCTGCGCTCCGCGGTTTCACCCGCGTAAATCCCGATCCCGTGGGAATATCAAAATGACAAAGTAGCCTATAGCCTTCCTCGATAAATGGACTATCCAACACAAAAATAATTTTTCAATTCGAACCAGTAGTTCCTGAGATTAGCGCGTTCAAACAAACAAACAAACTCTTCAGCTTTATAATATTAAGTATAGATGACGAAGGACATTGGACACAGAGCACCTTCTAGTCTCAAGATAAGCAACTATTCAGGCGATGTAGTGCCTGGGACATCTAGTAAATGGAGTAGCCAGGCCCAGAACGTCAGCTTAGTCGACCGTGTCCAGAGAATTATGCCGCAGGGTTGTATCCATCACCGTAAGTACAATGTTAATTAACGCACAATTTTTGTAAGAAAAATCCATCTGGTCGGATTTCGAACCCACAACCTTTGGAATTAAAGTAAAAGTAGCCAACACCGCTCTACGTCTATGAATATAAGGAATACTAATACTTTTCATCATTTGTCATCTATACATATAAAATTCTGTGTCCTGACTGACTGACGGATCAACGCACAGACTAAACCGCTGATCGTAGAGATCTGATACTTGGACGGTGTGTGACGTAGCCTGCAACCGATAAGAAAGGATTTATTAAGATTTTACCTAATAGCATTTTGGATTGGCCACAATTGGCCGACGGTAGGCATATTGATGGGATATGGTTAGTTAAATTGCCCACAGTAAATTTGTATTAGCCCTACGAAGGTTAACAACGTTATTATGCCGAGCGTATTACCAACAGTGGGCCAACACAACTTTTGCTACCGTTGGCTGAACAACGTTGGTTTAACGGCAGTGAATAAAAGTTGGCCCAACAAAAATAAATGACAACTGGCCAACTGTAGGAACATTGCTAGATTAAGGTTGGTTTTATCACTGACATGTAATTTGCATTGGCCCAACGAAGATCAAACATCGGTTATTATGACAACTGATTACCAACGATACATTTGGCTGGGGTGCGGGGTGTGGGGGGGTGTAACGGTAGCGGGGATTCAACGCCGCTGCCATTTTGTTGTATGCATCGCATCGGATCGGTTCGTTTCGTGGAGTATGTGTTTTGTAAGTGTCGTGTGTCGTTAAACAGTGAAAAATTTGTGTTTTATTTTTATCTCCCTAACAATACATTGTACATTTAATTGTAATGTATAACGTTATTGAATTTGAAGACAGTGCCTTAGGCATATTGAGAGGAAGCTTGGTGACGCCTAGGCCGGATGACAACTTGCAAGTCCAAGTCAACAAAAGAAGCATTGCCACGTGGTGAGGTTATAATTAGTATAATAATTCCGTTTATAGATAGGTACCTACTTAATTTAGTTGTAAAGGTAATAATGACCATTACCGTAGTTGGATAGTTACCGTTTGAATATTTTAAATTACAGAAGTGAATGTGGAACCGCAAAAGGAATGCAGAGCAGCCGCTTCTCCATGGGATATCACTTCACCAAATACACCTGCTACAAATGGTTAGTATACCTACTTAATCACAAATATTATACAGATGGATGAATGTCCTATTTACCTGACTATGGCGAAGCCAAAAAGGGAGGGTTATGTTTTTGACCTGTATGTATTTACTTATATCAAATAGAAAAACAGTTCTTTCACAAAATATAGTATAATATTTTTTTTACTCAGAGGAAATAATAATGTTTATTCTTTTTATTATTTTAGCTGAAAAGCTGTTTGTACTAGGAAGCAGAACTCAATTTAGGACTGATGATTCCAGAAAAGACTCAAATGATTATTCACCAAGTTACATCTCCAAGGCAAGACTTGCGCTTCAAAACTTTAATGTTGGTAAGTTACAATCTGTATTTTAAATTGTTATATGGAGCCTGTCTCAGGTACCAAAAGGTGCAAGTATGAATAGGTATAAGGGAGTATTGCCTAGTAAATCTAAGATATGCAGTATTATGTAGGTACTCAACAACAAAGTTTTATATTGTATGTAAAATTTAAAAATGTAAGAACATGGAAGCTAGAAGAAAACTTTTTCTTCTAAATTAATTTGTAATGATACAATTCTTGTTTTTTTTGTAGATACTCCATTGACACCCGGAAGCCCATGTTCGACTCCTACAGGACCAAAACCGTCAGCATATGATAAAATTAATGCTTCTATGGGTAGGTAATTCGGTTATAAGAAGTTTAATTTGTGGACAGAAACTTGTGCCATTGAATAATGTTATTAATTAGACTCTAAGATGTTAATTTCTTCTCAATTTTAATAAATGTTGATTTTGCGACTTATACTATGTTTTTAATTTCTAATTATAATTCTGTCACTGTATGTACATTTATTATTTCTTAAATTTCTTAATTGCAATATTATAAAATCTATAAAGCATTACTGTTATTAAATGTGATTGTAATTGAATACAGTGAGAGTATTATACAATCATCACAATCCTTCCGGGAAGTACCGAACCACCACCCCAATGACGTTGCTTTAATGTATGATTCCTATACAAAGGCCCTACAGATGTGGCCCTTCGTAGGAGGTTTCACATAGGCCCTAAGTTGTTGGGCCTTCAGCAAAACGTGCGGCCAAATCTAACCGTTGTCCAACCAAAGACATGTATGTGGCCCTACCAAATGCCTACTAAAAATGCTATTAGGGCTCCTAAGGGGGTGAAAAAAGGGAGGCAAAGTTTGTATGGGACAACGTGATTCCTTGGTCCATTTTCGACTTTTACGCGGACGAAGTCGCGGGCAAAAGCTAGTTTAAATTATTATCGGCAGTAGGTAGGTACATACCGACTAATTCACAGGTCAATGATCGAGCTCGCTCTTTGCTAATAAAAAGGTACGTGACCCGAATAAATGCTTCATTTACCTTTTAATGACCTTTTTACGTTGCATATAAACAAGATAGGTCGTCATCGAACCGTGAAAGAACCAGCGCGGTGCTATTGGCCAAAATAACGTTACGTACCTATGTACGACTAATGTCACGTGGCCAAACACCAATAGTCAACTAGTAACTAGATAATAGGAGTTTTGGCGGGAACGAGTTAACAACATGTCGTGCTGCAGTTTTATTTTCATGAAACTTAGTTGTAACCAGAGTTGAATTGTATAATTCTGGTGGAATGTTATTCAATTTAGTTCTGTGAAGGTGCACAAGTGTAGTGAAAGTAAAAATCAGTGTCAAACATGAAGTTTTCTCGTTGCCTCCAAATTTCCTATTAAGGTTATGGTAAACTTGCCACCGCCTTACTTTAGCTCCTGACTTGACTTAACTAAATAACTTAACTAAATAACGATTTTATAGAAAGCCGGCCAAGTGCGAGTTGGACTCGCGCACGAAGGATTCCGTACCATTTCGTATGCCCCACTTAATTTTTAACCTATTGCACAGCTTTTATCGCGGGCTTTGAGCGCGGCGACCGAATCAAGAAATTCCTGAACTAAAATAAAACCTAACACCCCCCACTCCGCCTACCATGTAGCACGGCCGAGCGTTCGCTTAACGTGTATGTATATGGTACGACTGTACGAAGCTCGCACGATGCAATAGCTTTACCGCGGCAGTCCCCGAGTGCCACACGTTTTTTTTGTTGCCGCCTAAATTGACATTGACAGATAGCAGCGCACCACCGACCGAAATCGGTACAAGACTTAGACGCCATCTTGAGTGCGAGCATGGTTACTATTGTTGATTGTTCTGCGATAATATTGCTAAATTAAGTAACCTATGTTATTTCATACAAATAAATTACGTTATATAGATACTCCATGTTTGACATACACGACAATTTTCATTCTGTTTTACGTATTTGTTGTTATAGCGGCAACAGAAATACATAATCTGTGAAAAGTTTAACGGTCTAGCTATCACGGTTCGATACATCTTGGTGACAGACAGACGGATAGTGAAGTCTTAGGAATAGGGTCCCGTTTTTACCCTTTGGGTACTTAACCCTTTAAAGCAAGAGAAAAAACTTGAGAGATGTCAAGACACCCCGAACGATGTTCCCCCCGGATGGAACGAAGTTTCTTTCGATTAATAGTGTAGAAATTGTAATTAAATCAAAAAGTGTCGTTACAATTTTTGGTCTTAATTTTTTCCGTCTAGCCTCCTTTCGCAACGCGCGATCAGGAACTTCTTTCCAATAATCTCCATTTTTTAATTTTAAGTGTAATTTGTAGTGTAATATTCATAAATTAAGAATAATGGTTATTATTCTTAAGACACTGACTATTGACTAAAAATAAGAAACAAGACTTTAGAAATGTGTGGTACCTACGATATATTTTTGTATGTTAAATTTTTCTTATCCTAAAGTAGGAACCTATCACCTATGTAAGTACTTAGCAGTAGTATCATATTCATAACATAGTCTAGACATCTAAGAGAAAGCGAGTAGGTAATTAATTATGATAGGTTGCATCGTTGCATCCACATACCTACCTCTTGACATTTAACAAGCTAATTTTAAATTACGACATACAATTAGACAATCATAATTATAATTATTATCACTGCAAATTGAAAATTTGAACGTATCATTATAGATGCCAACTTTCGCTTTCCTCTGCGTAGAGAGCTCGAAGTCCCTCTGATGCTATGTCGCGTTGTAAAGTTCCTCATAAATACTATATAAATAAAATATTAAGTCAATGAGCATAAAAGAAAATCAAAACGTCGTGCCTAAAAAATGGCTAAAATAATATATTTCTGTTCTATGAAAAAGTTTTAGGAAAAATATATTTTTTTTGCAATTTGTTGCACATTGCATTTGTTGAAGTATAATTGGTATAATGGAGCATCTCATCTTTGTTAGTATTAATTAGTTTAATGGAGCACCTACCCCAACAAACTCATATTCGTTGACCTACCCACACAAAATAAATTTAAAATACGCCATATTTGATTTTCCCTTTTTTTCTTCATTAGACCTCCAAACAAGCAGGCAAAAGGTATTTAGCTTGTATTTAGCCCATACAGGCCCATCCGATATTGACTCTATGACCATCACACTTCCGGCCACATACAAATAAAAAATGAATATTCACAGAATAAAAAGATGGGTTTACACGATGAACCAACCATACGTCTGCTTCATTGCTTGCTTCGATTGACTGGGCCGTCTCAGTCCAATCAAACATTTTTAGATACTCTGTGGCAAACAAGTGAGTGAATGATTAAAAATGGCGTCTCCTTTCTTCGTATGATCTCGATAGTTATTAGTGAAAAATTCTATCGAAAAGGCAAAGAAGCACGCGTCTCTTTAACTTCAGAATTGTATTTCGTGATCCTATTTACATTTTCATTGAATTTCCTGTTCAACAAGTCTGCAAATAAGGTAAATCAACATTTTATGGCACGTCCCTCAGCGTTTTTCGAAACCGGTAAAAAACAGTGTCGACGTCTTCAAAACAATATATTTGCGTTGTAACTGAGTTAAATTAACCCTCTAGCGAATATTATAACTGCTTGAAGTATAATCAAGTTTGTAATTTTAAGTGTAAAATCCAAACAAACTAACCTTTTCACATTCTCTGTGGTAAAATCTTTCAGAAGCCCTGGCGTCCCCAAGCACAATGGCTACTCCAAATAGCTACAAACAGAACACGTCCATGACAATGCCGAGCCCGCAGAACAATCCGCGTTTGTATTCCTTTTAAACCTGCATATTTAGACTATTACCTACCTAGATCCTCAACCAAAATCGATTCTATGTGAACCAAAATATAATTAGATTGACCATCAGCCAAATCTTGAAACTAGGTAGCTACAAGAGTTACCTATGGTTTTAGAATCAATACTCTGACATCTGAATCGAATTTGGTATAAATATACCTACCTAATTAGTTTGTTTGTACGTATGGTTTGTCCAAGTCTGAATATTTCTTCGCTAAATGGTATTTTTAGCCAACTCCAAAGAATGAAGTGGTTTACAATTATTGATTATGTATCTCTGTAAAATACTTCTTGATATATATTTTGAGAACTTTGCAGTTCCCATGGCCATAGGCAGACTGAGATGACAAATTCGTTTTACAAAAATATATAGAAAACTGTCTAATTAGTAATTTTTTTCTTGCCGTTCCTAGAATACTTTCCCAAATATAATGGAGATGATTCAAGACGTGTTAAACTCACACTTAGAAATTGAAATACTGGCAGAAACATTCTCGATAGTAAATTCATAGGTAAATTCATTTACAATAGCAGTGCTTTTAACCTGATGAGGACCACATTCAACAGAATTAATTTATAGTCAACTATATTTACCATTAAGTCTCCTAACGCCGTCTACTGGCTACATTGAAAAGCTATCAAATCAGAAATATACTATTTTTTTTATATATTTCTAAGAAATATTTTGCTAAATGCTAGTAAGTTTGGACGCCAGTGTGTTAAAAGAAATATATAAAAACTATGTTACAGACCCATGATTTTGACTTACAGGAATTACTAGTGTGCAATAGCTATGGATCGCAATCGAGAGGCCTTTGCCCTGCGGAAAGTATAGGCTCTTAATAACAAATAATAATATCTTACAGACTCTTAACCTCTGAGCGGCCAAGAAAAAGTTTAAGAATTGGACAAACCATATACTAATTAAGTACCTAGTATTGTATCCATGTAATGCCCGCTCCAATATATAACTTTGGAATGGAGATAGCACTTAGTTTGGTCATTGTATGCCCTAGAATGTTGTTAGTTACTAACTGAAGCTAACCTGCAAGTATCCAGTTGCCGGCTTAGCATTGCAGGGCTGTCAGTACCAACTGCTGGTATTTAAATTGCCAAATTTGATTTCTAAAATGTTGTAAACAATTTTTTGTTCTATAAATAAGGATTTGTGCCAAAAATTTTCAAGCAACGTCCACTTTGAAAATGTAAGTGGTACTGCAATTTTCCTAAAAACAAAATCTTACAATATGCAACACAATATTACAATATTGTAAAATTATACTGAATAATAATATTTCATACTGAGGAAGGGGTTTGCATTGGTCTTCAAAGGGGTAGTAACATTTATGTATGAACCTTCGTAGTCGCTTCATACGTTTTTAAGCATGACCACCTTACTAGTCTGTGTGAATGTTAAAAAATACACTACTATTAATCTCAAGCCTCAAGTTGCAAGAGATGATAATAATGAGTAGATTGATGTAACAAATATCTGTTACAGGATACGGTTTTTTTTATTCATCACAACAGAAAAACTATATAAGACTCACACTTTGCAAGATCTTATTACTTGACATTTGTTGTTTGTATGTCCTCTATACATTGCTACAGGAAACAGAAAAAATATATTATCTGTGGAAATTTTATCTGTCAAATCACGATTCATGCGATAAAGCCTGGTGACAGATAGACATACAGTGAAGTCTTAGTTATGGGTCCCGTTTTTACCCTTCTGGTACAGAACCCTAAAATAAAAATGACATTTACTATGTCAGTTATAATCAGCCTAATCTGTGGCATCGACACGAAGAAGAACTGCCAGAATGTTACAATCCCTTTAGAGAAATCTCAAGATTTTTTGATGTTTTATTATTAATTGTTTATAACAAATTATAAATCAAAATTGGCACTTTCATTTAACTGCTGTAATCTCAGCATGACTCCAACTCTGCGCTTTCTCATCTAAAGTACCTCGCAATAACATTATTATTTACATTTTGTTTTATTTTTATTTCTTGTGCATATGTTTACTTACATTTACTGTTATGTTGGTTTTGTTTCATGTTATATTATGTTGAAACAGACTACATGATTGCGGGGCCCCCAATGAGTTACGGTATGATGAAAGGTAATGACACTTTTTTTTTTCAAAATTGGTTCTCACTCCACCCAGTTTCGGATTTAGGTACTCTTTGGGGTATTGTAACGTCTAAATTGCACCGATTCCAATTTCTACACACACACCGACACACTTTTGATTTTATTTTCTGTTGTTTTTATTTTTAGTAGTATCTGTATTCTGTCCGCTGAATTAATAAAGCCTACTAAATACTCGCCTGCTAACTTCCTTGCATTAGCGCATATTTGATTTAATTATAGTTGTTTTTTTTATATTTAGTGGCCGAGTCCTGTCCCGTTCCTTTCCCTTATGCTTCGTTTTTTTTCTTTTCATTGTATTGCCGTCGCTGCTTGGCTTGAAGGCGGTATGAATGCACCGCCGGCGCACCATAACCAATACCAACCACCGTACCACCCACAATACCCGGGCCCGGGCGCTGGGTACGGGTGGGGTGCGCACTCTCCCCAGCCACCGCCGCGTTTCGCTGCAGAGGCCGCTCGACGCGCCGCTCCGCCCCCGGTGCAGGGTTCCAACATCAACAAGGATGACAAGACCAGCCCGTTCCTCTCCACCGTACATTCACATCCCGGTTTTCAGCCGCAGAAGATTGGGAAAGGTGCTGGAGCGGTAAGTTTCTATTTCAACGCAGTTAATATATTTTAGCTCTTTCATTCTTTACCAACCTACCTATGGATAGGGTAACCAGCCGAAAACTCAATATGAACAACTAGCAGCGCTCCGCGGTTTCACCCGCGTAACTCCCGATCCCGTGGGAATATCGGGATAAAAAGTAGCCTATAGCCTTCCTCGATAAATTGACTATCCAACACGAAAATAATTTTTCAATTCGAACCAGTAGTTCCTGAGATTAGCGCGTTCAAACAAACAAACTCTTCAGCTTTATAATATTAGTATAGATTGAAACACCAGTAAAACCCCACCCGCGATCATATCCTTGTTTACATATTTTACGCAAAAGAGCCTTGCATTTGACTTCATCTTACATGATAGGAAGCGATGGTAAGGTAGAGAATGAAGCAGCCTTCTGAGACGGTACCTTAGTTCTAGACTTGAAGACTCCAAGGTTTTGAGGGAACAGCGAAGCGGGCAGAGTTCCACTTATCAGTGCTCTTTGTGAAATTGTAACATCTACATAACCTCTGTATTCCAGGGTGCCGGTCTCCCAAAACCCCCGAAGCCTCCAGAGAAGCCCCTGATGCCGTACATGCGTTACTCACGCCGCGTGTGGGACAGCGTGAAGTCAGCTCACCCGGACCTCAAGCTGTGGGAAATAGGACGCATCATAGGCGGCATGTGGAGGGACCTACCGGAGTCTGAAAAGGCGGGGTTCGTCGATGAATACGAAGCTGAAAAGGTAATATTTAGACAGTACTTAGTATGTTTAATGACAACATTATTGATAGAGTAGAGCTACACGCGCCATAGTCATCAATTTTGCTCTCACGCATTTTACGCACTGAACGAACAGCGCAGTTGGAATATTATCCACTTTAGTTACTCAATAAACTTTAATTATCTTACAATTACTTAGTTAGTTACATACAGATCGACCTTATAAAAGCTTGTTAAAAAGGACCCCCTTTTGAGTGAGGTGAGAGAACCGGCCCAGCTTTGCTATAAATTTTGCCACCAGGTGTGGTTCTTACGATTCTGAGCCTAATTTCCGTTAGTATTATGTTATTATGTATTATTGATCCAGTAGTACTGTGCGGCCGTTTCTCCAGGCTGCGTGCACGCTCTGCATAGGGGTCTGTCTGTTATATTCAAGTTGTAGAAAAGTGTTTGTTGAAAGCGCCATGGCCGGTCACTGACCCACTTCTCTATAGATCTATCATTACGTCAAATTCCATGATGCTATCCGCGCGCGCTGATGGAATCTGTGCGGAGACGCTTTGCCTCACCACAGACTGTGGCGAATGAATTCGCGCATACGAAGTTATGTTTCAACAAGGATAAGCCTACTAGGCTACTAATACCTACTAGGTACCTATAACACCTGCCGGTTAAAGTTCTTCCCTTTGAAGCTACATACCACCTTCAAACACCTATAGCATTTCACTGAAGTGCTGGCTCGTTCAGTGCGGATAAGTGCAAGATGTTCCATACAATTTGTATAACTGCGGCGCGTGTAGCGATGTATTTGGATGGAGGACATTTTAGCCATATTTCGAAGAGGTTTGGATAATTTTCCAAACTTTATTAGCTCATTCGAAAGGTGACATTTTATCTACATGACATAATATTTTATGTCTGTCTATATGTTCTGTATTCAAAATTAAAAAATTAGACATATTCCTAATGAACTGTCCGAAACGTTGCCTCCGATGGAACCGCCGGGCACTTGGGGCATGTCGTTTGAACTTATAACTTAAAGACAGATTGTCAATCCGTCGCAGAAGATCGCGAACTATGAAAGGGGAGTAAGACAGGCCTTTGCCCTGCAGTGGGACACTACAGGCTCTTAATAACAATAGTAATGATATTCCAATGAGACTTTTACAATTATTAAGTAAAATCTAAGCAATTTTATTTCTGGGGTCAGGCGCAGTACACAGAAATGTTGAAAGCTTATCAAACGTCGCCCGCGTATATTCAATGGCTCGCACACAAGAGCAGAGGTACTTTGAACCACCCTTTAAACATGGGTCCATCTTGCATCACCTCACTGCTTTTAACACTGGGAAATATAATGTTTTAACATTATTGTGGTACCATACATTGTGATTAATTCAAGTATTGTTTGATACATAAATAGCACTCCTGTAGGTGCTAAATTGTTGTGTTTATACTGTGTTTTGTTATGGACATAAAAATGATTATTTTAATTGTTACTTTAGAAAAAAAAAATATAGTCACCGTTATGTCGGTCTAGGTTAAGGCAAATACTGCTGCATACAGCCACGTCACGACGTTTGTAAACATAAAAACTTCATCGATTGTGACTGGTCATAGACATTTTTATATATTTTTTACCTGCATTGATGTGAAAAAATTAATTCCATGTATATAAGCATCTGAACTAGTACTTTTTTAAGAAAATAAATAATTCAATATCTTTGCAGCAGTAAATTTTACACCTACCTAAATATCTGTTTACTTAATTATTAAAGCTAAACCGGTTTTTTTTTCATCCAAAGGTAGGCCGAAACAAATCGCTTTCACCCATAAGGCCGCCCATTTTGTAACGTTAACTTTCTGGATATTAATCTGCTTTGTGTTCTATGTTCCTTCCTGTGTTGTAGAAATAAAGTTTTTTATCTATTCTTTAGAAAAATAACCATTTAGATAGATAAATTAGTACACACCGTAGCACAAATAACAATGTTTAAAATAAACACAAACTTAAATCTAGGTGACCTTGTCGCCTATGATATCTCTTCCAGGCAACCTTCTAATGGACAAGATGTCAAGAAGTTACCTCTAAAATCTAGAGTCTAGATTACGTTTTACAATTTAACCTTTCGTTGGTCAAAAATGAAACATTTTTATAAGAAACTAGCTTTTGCCTGCGACTTCGTCAGCGTAGAAGTCGAAAACTTGACGTAAAATGGACCAAAAAATCACGTTGTCCCATACAAAGCTTGCCCCCCTTTTTCAACAAAGGGTAGTATTTCGGAAAATCCTTTCTTATCTTATGCCTACGTCATACAAAGAACACACCCTCCAAGTTTAAGGTCTCTACGATCAGCGGTTTAGGCTATGCGTTGATCCGCCTGTCAGTCATTCAGGACAAAGCATTTTATATGTATAGACAAATAGCATTTATTACTTTAATTCATTATCAAAAACAGTAAAGTTAGGGCTATTTATAGTTGCATTAAAACGTTCCCAAGAAGGAAACTTCAAATTTTCGAACTGCATGATCACTAACAGATAGTTGGTGATCAACATGGCCACGCTCTGCAAGTACTGTGCGTCCATTTCGTATAACTTGCATATTGTTATTTTGTTGTATTCGTTTCTCGCTACTCTGCGTATGTTTTTACATATCTTTTTGACGTGATCTGCAAAAGATAAAGAAATTATTTGACTGTTAAAAATTATTCTTGACAGACGCACAACAAAGTTTACCTATAGGGGTGCCTAAGGGAGGGGTGCCTGATGTAGAAAGCGCCCCAGGTAAGCAGCCAGGGCGCTGTGAAAATAAAATGTACCTTTGTAAATGTTGTCGCGGGCGCCATAAATTTTATCTTCACAAGGCACTGGGGCGTTCTATATCAAGTCCCTAAGTGTTCGCCATGTAAAAGATAACTTTAAAAAATAATCATCTTTAGGATTTAAAAACAATTCAATCTGTTAACCTATCTGTAGCCATGTACAGTCAAACACTTACATAAAAAATTTAAAAAAAAGTCTGAGTAAAATCTTTCTGATTGCTCTAGTTTTTCTCCGTACAGTCATCATAGAAGTTGTAGATTCGAATCAAGGCAGAAGGCAAATTCTCGTAAATAAAATTGTTTAAAATACAATGCAATATTGCATTTCGATTCCAAAAAATACCATCTAAGTAGCTCAAAATACCTTAAAAGTCAACTTTTGGTGTTCCTAAGAATATTTTTTGTAATCGAAATGATATTGCAACATAATTTGAACAATTTTATTTACGAGAACTTTGCCTTCTGAGTATTTTTTTAAATGTATTCCGTCGTATTTTACCTGAATCTGTATGATTTAATAGAACATCGCATTCCTTCATTGCATTGTCATGAGCCGCATAGAATCTTTCACATTGGTAGACCAGTAACGCTTCTATTACACAACCGTTTACAGTTTTCGTAATTAGTAATAGTATAAAAACAACCGTCTGAAAAAATAGGTTATAAATATAAAAGTCGAAAGGCAAAATTCTTTATTTCATTAACATGAAATCTCTTGCAACATCTTAAAGTTAAGATAAGTGGCTTCGGAACCCGCCCAACAATGAGAAGGGACTAGAAACTTATGGGTTTTTTTTGTGATTATCCTCACAAAGGTCAAGCTAATATTTTTGAAGGTTTATTTCAAATGGAGCAATTAAAGTCATGTCCAAGGGTTCTTATCATTAAGGTACGACGAAGTAGGTATCAAAGTACGCCTTACTCCTTATAAAATAAAAAGTCCACTAGACCAATAGACCGTTCGGGCTTAAATTTAGCATACATAAAGCTGTTATAATATATAAATGTTATCGTAGGCATCCGCTATGAAAGGGTTTTGGAAAATTAAAAAACTACGCGAATGAATTTCCAGGTAAAAACTACATAAAATCATTGTCATTTTTTAATAAAATATTGTTTAGTATTATTTTGATAAACCCTTTAGTTAATTAGATATTAATATTCAAGAATTATTTGAAAGAAACCAAATTTGAAAATGTATACTTACAAACATTTCAACTGGTATATTGTTATAAGAGAAAATCTCTACAAATATACCCATATACAGCAGTTGGTGAATAATAAAGTCGAAATTGTGAAACAGTATCTGAAAATTTAAACTTTTATGTCCAAAATTTGGAACGCGAGGTCTTAGGGGTTCAAATATAAATAAATAAATATTGTAGGACATTCCACACATCGCCATCTAGCCCCAAGGTAAGTAACTAGACTTGTGTTATGGGTGCTAGACAACGGATATACTACTTATATACTTTTCTTTTGTAAATATATACTTATAATACATAGAAACAACCAGACCCCAGACAAATATCAAAGCATAAATACTTGTCGGAGGCGGGAATCGAACCCGCAACCCTGTGTTTGGCAGTCCGGCATGGTGACCATTGTGCCAACTGGGTTGTCAAACACGTATAACAAACACGTCATTCAATTTTGAACAATACAAATCTTAAGAAATCGACAGCCAATGAAAGCATGTTTAAAGCGCACATTTGAGTAAGTTTGAACAAGCACACCCCGTGTGTGCTCTAGATAAATATACTAGCTGCACCCCGCTGTTCTACCCTGTTTTTAAAAGTGGTATTGATTTTCCACAAACAAACAGATAACTTTTATCACTATAAACTCGAAAGATAAACAGCCATTTTTATCCCTTAAAAAGTCGAATTTCCAAAAAAAACCTTTCTTAGTGCTCGCCTACGCGACGTCCTAAAAAGAACCGCCTTGCAAAGTTCTAGTTTGCGAGATTTCTTGATGAGTTATTTTCTCTTACAACCGCATTCGATTAATTTTATTTATATGATTTTTTTTTTTTTAGATAACTTAAGTTTTTTCTTACCATATTTTGTAATAAATCGTTATAAGTTTTATACAAATCCATAACGCTGACATAATGGTCATAAAGATCAACATCGGCTTCTTTACATTCCTTAATTTTACTCATCCAAGTCTCCATTAATACTTTCAACAATTTCATAATACAAATAGCAAAAATAATATTAAAATCAAACGTGGTCAATAAGAATAAAGAGCAGTAATTCACATATTTCTCTGCATTTTTCATGAAATATTTTTTATTATAAATGTTTGCACGATTCTCACCACCAAAGTAACTTATTAAATAAATTATCATCCCAATAATCGAGTAAAATTTGTATTTATTTTTAACACTCAAAGCTTTGTAGATCTTGTTCAGTTTAATAATAAAACAAGCGCGTTTTTCACGCGAATTGATCACCGTTGCCGCATTAAAAATGTAACCAAATGTATAGAAAAATATATCGAAAAACATTGCAAAATTGGCCACAGATCTATACCAACAAAGTTTGTTTCTAAAACTCAGTACATAGAATTCGTAACCCTTTACGCAGATTAGAATTACTGTACCAAATAAAGTTAAAAATATAGAAATATTATCTTTGGTTGTAATACGTTTTTCAATTATGTGGTGCCACGAATTGAAAGTTAAAAAATTAAATAATTGAAAAGGGGCTAAAACTTTATGTAGATGTTTTTCAATTTTATCATCTTCGCCATCGGAGTAACTTGTTTCAACATTAATTGAGTTCTCGTTTAGATTCATTTTAACTTTTAAGGATTTTTCCCCAAGGATTGTAAAAAAATTGACCTATCCAAGAGCAATGGCAAGACGGAACTGATGGAATTTTAATGAATGTAATATCATTATTAAAATAATGTATGTTTGTGAAAGAATAAAGAGCATTACGTTCAATAAAATCTATTAGTAGATTAATTTGTTAACCAAATATTTATATACTTTGGTATTTTCGGTTCCTATTAGGTTCAAATTATCTATACATATAATAAGAGGAAGAAAGGTCGAATTGTCTGTACTTGCGAATTAAAAAAACGCGTCTACGAGTCTTAAGGTAGGGTTTTGTCGAAGATGCATCGCACATCACACATCGATGTCACCTCCATATAAAACAATATGGAAATAGAGGCGCACGGTACGATCAGGGGACAAAAGTGCTTGACCACCGTCAGTAAATTAAAGTGTGAAAAATTACTTTGAAGAAAGATTTTTTAAATTTTAGTGTTTTTACTATACATTGAAGTAGTGACCTCATTCAACAGAGAAATTATAAACACTTCAAGTTAGTGACGGTGGTCAAGCACTTTTATCCCCTGACTGTAAATGTCGAAAGGTGCATCACTGCGATACATCGATGAAGTTCCTCTATGTGCTCTGGCTCGTGATTGGTCAAATCCAGGTCACCGCGCCCCATCTCGCCTACGCCGCACTGCTACGTATCTACTTGTGCGATGTCGATGTGCAATGCATCTTTGTCATAGCCATGTACCCTTAGAACATTAATTCAATAAGTATACTCTGCGTGATGAATGATGTCCTTTACTGTAAATGAAAGGGGTACTTATGCGCCTGGCTGTATCGGCAAACGTTATGTGGACATATACACAAAAAAATACATATAAATCGGTTCAGCCGTTTGGGTGGATATTGGTAACTAACACCGCGACACGAGAATGTTATTTATATAATAAATATTGCAGGACATTCCTAACATCGGGATCGCCTGGCCCCAAGCTAAGTAACTAGACTTGTGTTATGGGAGCTAGATAACGGATATACTACTTATATACTTTTCTTTTTGTAACTATATATTTATAATACATAGAAACAACCAGACCACAGACAAATATCTAAGCATAAATACTTGTCTGAGGCGGGAATTGAACCCGCAACCCTGTGTTTGGCAGTCTGGTATGGTGACCATTGTGCTAACTGGGTTGTCTTGTGCCAATTGGGTCGTAAATAGATTATAGGGATTGAGTTCTGCGCATACCCCTTCTACATTCCACTAAAGGTAATCATTCGCCCCGCGGACCATACTATTGAACAAAATGAATAAAATGACACAAACTTAACTGGGTAGAATCCACAATAAATATGTTAATTGGACTGTAAACAATAAACTCTTGTCACTTAATTGAAAGCATTTCAAGGTTATGCGGTAGGTTTAATGATAGTATTGATCGCTAGAAACTAAATGAATTCAGATAATTGTTTTGGTTAATAAAAATGTATTTTTAAAACAAATATTTATGTAAAGATATTTGTTTTTGAAGTGTTTCTGTATATTAAGTACTTATACGTTGCCTGGCCATAACAAGCCTATGTACTTGGGTCTAGATGGCGCTCTCTGAAATTTCCTACAGTATTTATTTAATCAATTAATTAGACAAATTTAAATTACAATTCCGAAATCATTTTTATGTCCATAGTAAAGTAACATAACTAAATTCGATTTATAGATAGAAAAAAAATCAAAAAGTCTTGAAATAGAAACAAATTTAAAAAAAATTGAGTCCTAGGACTATATGCAGCAAAATAGTAAAATTTTGATTTTATGAACTCTTCAGGGCCTATGATCTTCATCTGAGGAAAACTTTGCGGTGAAGATGACATTTTTGGGTAGTGTACAGTATGGGAAAGTATGCGTTTTGGATAAGTGTACTTTGGGAACATGCACTTACGGGGAAAGTGCCCTAAATGGGCAAGTATACATTTTGCAGAAAGTGCACATTTCAGGAAAGAGACTTTGATGGGCCTTAGCCACCTTGACTTATCAAAAATGATTAAATGTTTAGCAAACTCCAGATTTTGCAATTATGCTGCAGTGGCCCTCCTAAAAGTGTATATTCTCAACTTTTCACAAAAAAACGTTTACTTCAATTTTTGTAATATATAAGCGGCGGGGTAACGCCGCTTGCATATTGTCCAGCTTTGCACCGGCAACGCTGGGGAGGGGTTTGTTCGAATAGGTTTAGTTTTAATTTTTAAATTTTATTTGATTAAGATAATTATTTGATTTTTTTTCTTTGTACCTATTTGATTTTATTTTAAGTTTGTATTTATGATGTATTAAATTCAAAATTAAATATTTTATATATAAATCGAATTTAGTAAAAGATACAAAATTGTGACTAACCCAACACATTGATACGGTCTGTTTGTCCCCATGCACCCACCACATGTAAATAACGCACGCAATGGGTACCCACATCGTACACTATTGTAGTCGGAATATGAGAAAACATTGAAGACATACCACAATTCGCCCGCTTACCTCGCCTATATCGCAGCAAAGAATAAAGCTGTAGGTAAGGATCCACACCGGTGATTGCATGCTATAAGGGTGTAAAACGTCAGAATGTACCCGTTTATTGAAGTAACAATTTAAGGGATGATTCTCATTAGACCGGGCGTGTCGTGTACGGAGCACGGGTAACGAGTACTTGTTTGTATACAGGCTGTTTTCCGCCATTGGACCCTTTTCAATTGGGTCCCTTTTGCGTGAGGATGGGGTAGGCTTGCCCAGCACCTACTACCCTCTCAGCTTAGTCGACCAGAGGTGAGAACTTGTTAATACTTCTGGAGCCAACTAAGCCGCGGGTTTCATCACGATGTTTTCCTTCACCGTAAGAGCGATGTCAATTAGCGCACATAAATTTTTCTTAAGAAAAATACATTGGTGCACGGCCGGCCGGGATTCGAACCCATGACCTTCAGAATGAAAGTATATTCCACTAAGCCAACACCGCTCTCGGGTAACGAGTATATCCTGCAATATTTATATTTATCAATGGTTTCTAATGATCAGTGTTAAGCTGTTAGATATTGGTTGGGTTAGTTAGTAGTTAGTTAGGTACAGCGGGAACAGAACTGCAGACTCACCGTTGTGACAACAGTTTCGGTGGGTCTGTACGTTTTTTGCCTGATTGTACCTAACACTGACTGTGTCAGACTATACTACCTACCACTAAAAAGTATTAAATAAAAATAAAGTAGTATATAATAATAATAAATCATTTATTTCAGGCTACAAAGGCCCATAGATACATACCTTATAGACTAACATACATATTTTTAATGTGTTAAAGAATAGCTTAGAACTATGTTAGTAACACTTCAAAGGCACTACACTTTATATATGGAAGTCGGACTGGATGATACCATGTAAGGTTTTCTTAATCAATCCCAGTCCGACTTCCAAGTACTTACCTACGTTTTATAAAAGGCTGGTGGTAGTATTTTTTTGATAATCCGTGGTATCCGTGTCCCGTCCGTACCCGAACGACGCCCGCCTACTCCACGGACACGCCCTGTCCCTTCGGCGGCTGATAACCCGGTGTAATGTTAATGGCCAGCACGGACGAGCTCCGCCAGGTTTAATGAGAATCATCCCTTAGTGTTAAAAATTAAATTCGCTCAAAATTTAAGAGGAAAGAGTACCGGGCGCTCTGTCCATATAAACGTAGTCGACTGTTTCCTCCCTGGATAATGACACTAGAACAAATATTTTTGTTGCATAAAACTTAAAACTGCCAATGCCAATGACCATGCTCCTATGTTTTTTTATTTGTTTTTTAAATCTTAATTTCTATGATAATTAGAAAATGAAAAAACATAGTCCGCTTCGGCCGTCTATAGAACCAAAGTTTTCATGGCAGTTATAGTTATAGGCACAAAAATATTTGTGCTAGTGTTATTATCCTGGGAGGAAACAGTCGACTACGTTTGTATGGAGAGAGCGATCGGTACCCTTTCACCTTAAAATGACTGTTAATTTTTAAGTTAAAATGTCATTTATAATAGAAATTAAATTCATACATTCCATATTTGGAGAAATAATATGAATATACTCCTGTAGTGCGTCCGTCTAACTTTTTACACCCAGTATTAGTTACTATAAATATAATGAAATAATTTTACAAAGTTATGTGCTATTTGATATATTATTTAAACAAATCAATGCTTTACGGCTATTTTTAATTCATTATTTCATATCTGATTAAGTTAAATTTCATAAATTAATCGTTATCACATCGTGTTTTGTTTTAAATATAATATTGAAATCAAATGCTTTATTAAATAATTTCAAAAAATCTAAGTAAATGTTCATGGAAAACTCATTCTCATATCTATTATACACAGCTTTATTATAGATATTTCTACTTATGTTAGCACACGCATCTATGTGTGTGTAAGTCTGTAAGCATGCAGCTTTGTCGTCTTCTGTAACAAAAGGGTTCCATCCGTCTTGTACTATAACTAAGTATAATATTCGTAATAAATAAATTAGATCAAATATAAAAAATACATAATCTGTGAAAATTTCAACTGTCTAGCTATCACGGTTCATGAGATACAGCCTGGTGACTGACAGACGGTTGAACGGACAGTAAAGTATTAGTGACAGGGTCCCGTTTTGTACCCTTTGAGTACAGAACCCTAAAAAGGTTGGTAAACCTACCAGGGACCAATTACCTACCAGTAACGTTGGTTTGCAATGCCCTAACTCGACGGTCATTGCATCTGTGCGAGCGTGACGCAATATATTTACGTACGAGCGACAGAGATAAGTAAAAACAGATTAATTCACGATATTCTCTCTGCTCTGCGACCGTATTTTACATATTTACACAAAAAAAAAAAGAAATCCTTAAAGCAATCGCTTTCAGCGAAAGGGCCGCTCATTTTTGCAACTTATACTTCAAGCTATTACTTACTTTTGTGAACGTGTTCTACGTTTCTTCCTGTTATGAACAAATAAAGTTATCTATCTTTACACACTAACGCACACATAGAACTGCACGCCAACATCACTTGAAATATCTTTAAGGCTGATTCACAAACCGTCGTCGGAACGTAACCGAAATGAAAATAAATTTTGCTGCCCTTTCACTCCTTCGACTTTTGACGTGTTCATATCCTTGTTATTTTCAGTTTTATTCGTTTCGGTAGCCTGCCGTTGGTTTGTGAATCAGCCTTTTGTATGTTTGTCTTATACAGGGTTATTGGTAACTACTAGCAAACCGTTGAGGGCTACTTCTGTGCACCTTACCGATCAACTTTTAGTCTACGACTTTTGTAAATTTATTATAAAAAGATTCCATACAAAAATAATAAATTAAATCCATCAGTTCAAATAATACTTATCTCGCTATAGGCCACAGAATCAATCATAGTACGTATGGTAAAGCGCGGGTCGCGCCCACCTGCGCCCATGCGTCCGCGCTCTGCCGCATAGACATAGAAAATGGCGAGACAGTACTAGAAATACTTATTTTTTTATTTTTTTTGGGATAAGTATAAGGTTCTGACAAAAGTCATAGAACAAAAAAACTCCAATTATCGCTGAGATTCACAGAAGTAGCTCTAAATGGTTTGCTAGTATAGCTACCAATAACCCTGTATAGTTTACTCGGTTGAAATAATAATAAAGTTTGTTGTATAAGTAGTAGGTAACCTCGAAGACGAGAGTTCGAGCAAGAAGGGAGGCTCGCAGAAGGAACAGCAACAAGACAGAAGAATTGACATACAACCTGCTGAGGATGAAGAAGGTAAGATACTGACACACATTTCACATTTGAAGACAAATATAAATAACTAGCTTTTGCCCGCGACTTCGTCCGCGTAGAAGTCGAAAATAGACCAAGTAATCACGTTCTCCCAAACAAACTTTGCCCCCCTTTTTCACCCCCTAAGGGGTAGAATTTCGGAAAATCTTTTCTTTTCGGATGTCTACGTCACTCAAAAAACACACCCTCCAAGGTTCAGGTCCCTACGATCAGCGGTTTAGGCTGTGCAAAAAAAAACAATTCTCGTAAATAAAATTGTCAAATTACATTGCAATATCATTCCGATTGCATTTCGATTATTCACACACACAATTCACATTTGAAGACAAATACGAATAATTTTATTCATCAAAACACAATAAGAAAACCAATTCTCATAAATAAAATTGGCAAATTACATTGCAAAAGCATTTCGTAAGTAGTAGTAAGTTAAGTAGCTTGGCTTAAAGGCTTCTTATTATTTTAAGCTACTTGAGGATATTTTTTGTGTTCTGTACCTCAAAAGCTAAAAAAGGAACCCTTATAATATCTCTTTCTTGCAATGCAATTTCAATAACTTTATTTACGAGAATTGGCCTTATGGATTTTTTATTTTTTTATTATGGCTTCGCACGGCTTGTGCATTTAGCCAGTGTCAAGTTATATTTTGCATCAAATTATGACCCGATTTTTCATAAATCGGGCCTAAAGTTTTTCAAAACAGTCAAAGTCGTCATAGTCCGTCAAGTCAGGGGCTATAGTAAAGCGGTGGCAAATTTTACCATAACCTTAATAGGAGATTTGGAGGCAACGAGAAAACTTCATGTTTGACATTGATTTTTACTTTCACTACACTTGTGCACTTTCACAGAACTAAATTGAATAACATTCCACCAGAATTATACAATTCAACTCGGGTTACAACTAAGTTTCATGAAAATAAAACTGCAGCACGACATGTTGTTAACTCGTTCCCGCCAAAACTCCCTTATGGATGTTGCAGTAAAAATGAATTAGTACGGTCGGCTGCATAATTGCAGACCCACCGTAGGGCTCCAAAACGGCTGTTATAAGAATGTTTTCAACACAAGCAAGATTCTAGACACCTGCTTTAGGTGAAGTTTAAAGTCATCAATTCATCAAACAAAAATGATTAGTATCAAAACATGCCAATAATAGTAATTTCAGAACTCTACCAGAGGCTGCAATTATGCAGCCGACTGTACCTACCTAAGTTGCTGCCTTATAATTAAACATATGGTTTGCTAATGATACGCTCACCAAGTATAAATCTTATGTTGTGGTGTGGGTTACCAATAGTTACGATTGCTACAAAGATTTGAATGACCTCTGTTAGCCACACCATCGAAATAAATAAAATTAAATGTAATCTATACATATAAAATGCTTTGTCCTGAAAGACTGACTGACTGACGGATCAACGCACAACCTAAACCGCTAATCGTAGAGACCTGAAACTTGAAGGGTGTGTTCATTGTATGACGCAGGCATCCGATAAGAAAGGATTTTCCGAAACTGTACTCCTTAGGGGGTGAAAAGGGGAGGCAAAGTTTATATGGGACAACGTGATTCTTTGGTCCACTTTCGACTTCTACGCGGACGAAGTCGCGGGCAAAAGCTAGTCATATAAATAAATAATAATTGTTAACTCGTTTGCAGATCAAGACGAGGGTCTGTCCGTGAAGCACGTTGCGTACGCGCGCTACCTCCGCAACCATCGGCTCATCAACGAGATATTCTCGGACACTGTCGTTCCCGATGTACGGTCAGTCGTCACTACTGCCAGGATGCAGGTCAGTCACTTCCAAGGGGAACTATAAACAGTTAAATGAATTCAAAAATAAAATCCATAATTTATTAAAAGTTAATCCATTCTATGATGTCTCTGAATATTTGACTTGTTCATTTTTGATTTGCATGACTAGAACTAACTAAAGTGACATATTTTAATGAGTCGTTATTTGTAAAACTATAAAATATTAGTACTTTTTTAATTGAAATTGTGTAAATTGACATGCCTATATTATGCAATGTAATGTTATGGCGAAATAAATGAATTATGAATTACACTTGACAGATATACGCATATATAGATATTGAGGCATCCAGTCTCGGAATGATGCTAGTTCCAGAACTGGGATTTCTTTAATTTTAGAATTTTCAGGATTTTTTTTCACCCTTCGCCATCTAGCCCCAACTAAGCACTAAACTTGTGTTATGGGTGCTAGACAACTGATATAGGTACTACTTATATGATTTTCTTTTGTAAATATATACCTATAATACATAAAAACAACCAGACCACAGACAAAGCATAAATACTTGTCTAAAGCGGGAATCGAACCCGCAACCCTGTGTTTGGCAGTCTAGCATGGTGACTATTGTGCCAACTGGGTCGTCAAATATGTTACAGGGTTTTTTTTTTAACCTAACTAACTTTTACAATAAACTGATGTATCTTGCCTTTATCAAGATATTGAAGAAACAAGTGCAATCGCTGACGATGCACCAGAAGAAGCTTGAGGATGAGCTGCAGCAGATTGAAGAGAAGTTCGAAGCAAAGAAGAGGAAGTTCATTGAAAGCAGCGAGTCCTTCCAGGAGGAGTTAAAGAAGGTAAGGTTTGATTATGACCCTATTGCAGCGCCACCTATCGGAACCAATTTTGAAGAATATTAAAATTTATACGACGCTAATTTATATTCACATGGGTTTCTAAGCATTCCTTGCGGGTCAAGACCAAGGAAAATACTCACTTTCTAAAGAGATTTTGATATTGACAAAGTCTAAATTTAATTTCAACATTGACACTAAATCTCAAAGGGTTTTGGTTTTCCCAAGTCTTTGACTTCGTCTTTGTTAGTACTTTTTGTTTACGGCAATTTCGTGTTTCTGTTATTGTTATGATTCCTTCGCAAACCTAACAGTCGTAATCGATCTTTAGCAGTCATAATAATATAAAACGTTAAGCTAACGCTCGGCCGAGCTACATGGTAGGCGGAGTGCGGGGTGTTAGGTTTTATTTTCGTTACCAAATACCTTGATTCAGTCGCCGCGCTCAAAGCCCGCTATAAAAGCTATGCAATAGTTTAATAATATACCCTTTATAACACAATGAATGTCTTGCCATGGCGCCTCCGCCAGGTCGTGGCAGACTAGGTAGACCCAAGAAGTGCTGGCTTAACGTCGTAAAGGGTGATATGCGTGCAAATGGCCTTACTAACCAGGATGCCGAAGATCGTGCGAAGTGGAGGCGTAAAAGTAGGAAAGCGGACCCCGGGCTCCCGAGAGGGATGCAACCGGGAACATCGCTCATCATCATCCATGATGAATTTACCCTTTATTATTGTTTTAACTTACTTAATATTACTTCTATTAAAATTTATCAGTATCTACTTATTTATATTTTTTAATCTGATTTATATTTTTAGTACGCTATGCAAATTTCTGGAAACAGTTTGTCTTGCGACATAGGCCTCCTTTAAAGATATTTTATTCTTTAGAGGGTCTCTTTTCCCCTAAGTGACCAGCCGGCTTGGGAAAGTTAATTCAGAGTGTGGTTCGGTTAAAGTTACAGTCGTGTTATCTGTGGAATACTATGGATATATAAAAAATGAGTCCGTTCTGCGGTATTTCGCTATCGTAATGGATGTAATTTGTTTTGTTTCAAGATTTTACCTAAATAAAAACGTGCCGGTGCATAGTTTTTACTTAGTAGTGATAAGAAACACCGTGAATTTTCATATTTGAGGTTTCCGATCGCCTTTTGTACGAATTGACTGCGCAGTTCACCATTTTGGACGAGCACGAAATAACTGCGACACAATCACCAACAATATCGTTTGATATCAAAACGTAGACGATTAGCGGCCGAATGTACTTAGCCTGAGGGGGAAGACCCTGCTTGTTCTCTTCCCCTCTGTAACGTCCTTGGTTTTGTCTGATGATTTAACTTCTCATTTAATTTCGATAAGAACAGTTCCATGCTTTTTCCACATTTTTGGGGAATTTCTTTTGTCATGACAATACTGATGTAATAGGTAGTAGAATTTTCTGTTAATGTTAGTAACACTGTAACTGTCAAAACAATGATTGATTTGTCTCTTGACGTTTGTTGGCTAAGTTGGTTGCACTGTAAAGCGACCACTTTGTATTGTTATTGATCGAACCCCACGCTTTAGATGCCATAACCAAAAATTGAATTGAAAGCTCAGACTTGGGAGAAATTTAGACATTTTATACCTACGAAAAAAACGTGGATACCTAAAGTTAGTCAGAAACAAATATGGCGGCTTGCCGTAGAGCTGCGCACATTACCTACTTGATAATATCGATAGTTATTTGATAAATCTGTTTCTTTACGAAAATGAACTTTTTTTGGAACGAAGTTTCCTTATCGCGCGTTGCGAAACGGAAAAAATTAAGACCCAAAGCTGTAACGACACTTTTTGATTTTATTACAATTCCTTCAATAATTAATCGAAAGAAACTTCGTTCCATCCGGGTGTCCCTTGACACCTCTCAAGTTATTATTTTTATCGGTAGGTTCGTGGCAATACCTGCTATAAAAACGTACACGTAGTGTCTTAACCGACTTCAAAAAAAGAGTAGGTTATCAATTCGTCGGAATCTCTTTTTATTCTTATTGCATGTTTCAATATTACTCGATGACGCCTGAACCGATTTAAACTTATCTTTTTCTGTTTGAAAGGGTATACCTTCTAGGTAGTTCCATTTACATTTTATATAACGGTTTAGTAGGATGAAAGTTGTTTTTATTTTTTAAGATTTTAATTATATTGTGGTAGTAGGGACAACAGGGTTCGTGGATACTGGATAGATGCTCCTGCGATGGGTTATTGGTAACTATATTAGCAAGCGGTTGAGAGCCACTTCCGTGCACCTAAACAAAGAACTTTTGTTCGACGACTTTTAGAAAATCACACATCGTTTTTTTTTAGAAAATTACCAAAGCATATTGAGATTTTTAAGAAAAATTAGAAAATTTGCAGATATTTTAAAACAAAGGTCATTTAGACTTAGAACAGTAGATACAATTTAAAAAATAAGTATTATAATAAGGTTAACGACCTCTCCGTGTAAGGAAGAGCTGATTTTAAGGTACACATAACCTCAACATTATCAAAAAAATGTTCGAATTTCCAAAAGTCGTAAAACAAAAGTTTTTTCTTAAGATGCACAAAAGTTAATTTAAAGGCGATTAAAAGGAAATGAAATTATAAAAAATAACGTGTGGCACTCGGGGACTGCCGTGGTAAAGCTATTGCATCGTGCGAGCTTCGTACAGTCGTACCATATACATAAACGTTAAGTGAACGCTCGGCCGAACTACATGGTAGGCGGAGTGGGGGGTGTCAGGTTTTATTTTCGTTACGGAGTTTCTTGATTCGGTCGCCGCGCTCAAAGCCCGCGATAAAAGCTGTGCAATAATAGACTTTATTCGTTTGTCGATATGTTATCGATATATTTAAAATGCCGAACCGCAACACTATTTACAATGAAACAAACATGGCGACCGGCCGCATTTTGGTGTTTGGGTCAGCGTTGCCAGAAGGTAACTTTTGTAACCTTTTAGGTGATTTTTAAACCTAAAAGTAACCAGACCTTTTAGGTTATACTACTCAAAAGGGTAACTTTGGAGTTTCAATTTTTTTTTACATAAAACTAACGTGAAACAGAAGGCTGTTTAATTTTTTGATAAATGCATTTACAACAATCTCTAGCAAGTATGTATTAAAAAATGTCAATAACATAAAAATATGACAGTTATTGAAAAAAAACGCTAAAATTCATAAAACCGCTTTTCAAAAGTGAATATTTAAATCCACCTAGCCACAATAATCGATCGTAAACGTATGTTGCTACAAAATGCAACTCTTAATGGGAATTAACTATATTTAATTTTGTAAGTTAATACAATTAACATCAAATCAACTTATAATAAATTTCGCTAAAAATATGAAAGGTTACTTTTTTATGTATTTCAGGTAATTTTTGACCCTGCTGGCAACACTGGTTTGGGTACAGTTCGTTACGCCATGTCTATAAAACTTAGTCCTTAGTCTGATTGAAAGCGACTAGAATTGCACTTTCTGAGTTTTAGGTTGAATTGCACTTTCATAACACTAATTTCGGACTAAAATGTAAATGCTATGCACCACTGTCACTGCTCAGTGTTCTCTTTTGTTTTGAAGAATTACGCGTCTTTGCGCTTTATTGTCACACTAATTACGTTGTTATCGATTATTTAAGGAGAACGTTGACGTACGAATAAGGTATGTAAGTATTTACTGTACGAATAAGGTATGTTAAGCCGTGAACATATTATCGGATGCGGCTTACGGACGCGTCCGACAGCCGCGACTTATAGGTATCTGTAAATGTATGTAACTATGCACACTATCGGACGTAATCTTGGTCGCCCTTGAGCGTTCGGACGTCCGCGGACGTTCTAGAGCGATCTGCCCCCTTAGACAAGATTGCTTCCTATTAGCGATATCGCCAATCGACAGACCTTTTATTATATTTTTAGACGAAATTGACACAATCCAAAGAAAAGTCAAGTAAGAAAAGTCATCTTGCGTTAGAGAAAAAAAATGGTGTATAAGTTCCATCTTATGCTAATTTTGTACAATGTTTTATGTCAATTTCATACAATGAAATCTATCGATTGGCGATATCGCTAATAGAAAGCAGTCTTGTCTAAGGGGGCTGGGCCGCTAGATGCCAAACAACCGTGCACACATAACAGTCGCGGTTTTCGGACGTGGCCGCGGACGCGTCTAAGCAATGTGTACCCAGCTTTAGAGTAGATCTTACTCTAAAGCTGGGTACACATTGCATTGGGATGGTTTTTGGAGAAATTCAAAAGGTTTTTTAAAATCTCTCAGATATAAGCTGAAGCTGAGCTTCAGTGAACGTGAAATGAACGGAATATAGAATTAATTGATAACAATAAATTGAAGTTTGATCCTGTATTTTAATTGTTTCTCTACTATCACTCGTTTTTGTTTTATACGTCTTCAAAGTGATACACTGTATTTTAAGCATGATGAGAAGTTCACCTACTTGAGCGAAGAACGGATATCAATTTAAAACCACTTCTTTTGCTCGTAGAATAAGGTCATTTATAGGAGTGTCTCCGGCGTTTCACGTACAGACATACGATAAAAATGTTCTACAAATTCAAGAGCATCTGAGTATTCCAAATTATTTCGTGAAACTTTTTTTTTTAAGTTATTGCGTAGCTTTTATCGCGAGTTTTGAGCGCGGCGACCGAATCAAGTAATTCCGTAACGAAAATAAAATCTATCACCCCCCACTCCGCCTACCAAGTAGCTCGGCCGAGCGTTTTTGTTTTGGCTATCCGTTCTTACAACACATCAACAAGTATTTATGCTTAGTCTGTGGTCTGGTTGTTTATATGTATTATAAGTATATATTTACAAAAGAAAAGTATATAAGTAGTATATCCGTTATCTAGCATCCATAACACAAGTCTAGTTACTTAGCTTGGGGCTAGATGGCGATGTGTAGAATGTTCTGAAATATTTATTTATTTATGCTAAGTCTTACGTAAAAAAAACAGCGCTCCGCAGTTTCACCGACGTAACTCCCGATCCCGTTGTAATATCGTTGTATAGCCTATGTTATTCCCAATGAATCAATGTAGCCTCATACCAAGTTTCATCAAAATCAGTCCAGTAGTTTTTCCTATTCGTTACAAACAAAAAACCGAAAAATATTTCTTCTTATGTGGATAATGTGTATCCCTGTATATTCTAGCATTGCAAGCCTGCTGTAGACGAGGAGACGTTCCAGCGCATGGTGGAGCGAGCTCTCGACCAGATGCGGCGCGGCGTCAACCCCGCTGCCGTCGGTGGTGCACCCGCGGTCGGGGCCACGCCCGCCGCCGCGGTACCCACTGCTGATAAGAAAGAGGTAAACTTATATACAGTTCAGAGGCTTAAATTCGATTCCCAACGTTGGCATTTTTTTTTTTCAAGAATACCGATCGATCCCGATCAAATAACGTATCACCAACAAAATTTATTTGTATAAAATTAAATGTTGTATGGAAGACACTCGGACCAGAGCGCACACATCGAAAAATCTATGTTTACATTTAGTACTGCTCATACCATGTTTCAAAACATACACCCACGTTTCCATCTTCTTTGTCCTCGCCTTATCCCGGTACACGGGGTCGGCTCTCCTTATCATGTGGCGCCATGTAGCTCGCTGACTCGCGTCCACATTTCTGAGCCCGAGGCTTTTCATGTCCCGTTGGACATTTGAACCACGTATGTTTTACTATTTAAGCATTTAACAGTCAAATTATAGCTTTTTAGGGTTCCGTACCCAAATAGTACAAATGGAACCCTTTTACTAAGACTCCACTGTCCGTCAGTCACCAGGTTGTATCTCATAAACCGTGATAGCTAGAGAGTTGGATTTTTCACAGATGATGTATTTCTGTTGCTGTTATAACAACACACAACTTAATTGTACGGAGCCCTTCGTACGCGAGTCAAACTCGCATTTGGCCGGTTTTCTTTTATAGTAACTAACTACTGATTTTCCTGCGGTTAACAAAGCTTTATTTCTCCCAGCCAATGGAAACAGACCAGCCCAAACCGGAGAGCAACGGGCCCAACCCACCGACTCAAGTTGACAAGGTGTCCACGACTGAGGTGAAAAACGAACCCAATTCCAATGCTGAACTTGCTAAGGAACCGGAGAAAGATGAACATAATCATCAGGATGGCGATGGTAACTAAAAATATTAAAATGTTTATTTTTAAATGCCATGTGATCACGCTGTCCTGAGAGGTGATGAAGTTTTCCACAATTGATGATAAAAACTATTTAATTGAAATAAAGTTACAATTTGATGTGTAATCTTTGTCGGCTGCGACGTAATACCGCACACCGGCGGTGGCGCTGCGAGCGACTTCTCTCAACGCTGTTTTTTTCTCTTTAGTTTTCGTCAGGCGTTAACACCATGTGTGTGGACAATATACACTAATACAAAGAAGATTTTTTTCGTTTTTTACTATTAAGTACTGAACCGATTTTGATAAAACTTGGTATAAAAATGATACAAACAGAAATATTGATTCTTTAAGAGATCTTTTAAATGCCTTTTTAGTCTTTCACTACAGCTATTGAAAGACCAAAAAGGCAAAAATGTCAGCACAAAAAAAGAAAATCTTATAAACTTTTTATACTCACGATTTTTTTATGTTACGACGACGGTATTTTTTATAGAAAAATAATTATTATGAAAAAAAACCTTCTCTCTTTATAAAATTAGAAGATATATTTAAAATATGTTTGAAATATCTTGGGATAATAACCATTTTGTTATTCTAGTAAACATAAAAGAAGAGAAACCAGCTGTGAAAGCAGAAAAGGAACCAGCTCCTGTGCCCCACCAGCCCGGCCAGCCGCCTGCCCAACCCGCACCAGCACACGCGGCTCCGGCCCCCACCCAGGGCGCCGCGCCGCCCGCCCAACTCGCCCCGGGCCCAGCGCCGCCCTCACACCCTCCACACATGACCTCACCGCCGCACCATCGTGAGTTTAAACACTATTGTATGTTGACTTCAAACACAAAGTGTTCAACTGTTTTTGGGTTTTTTGCATGTTGAAAAAATCTAAATAATTTCATTTATTTCGGACCATAATATAAAATCAAAATAAAAAAAATGGTAGCGTGTAGTTATGTACGCGCGTGAGAAGTAATACGTCCGTCTGTCTGTCTGTCTGTCTGTCCGTCCGTCTGATATTTATTTTGCGGGCAGCTTGAACCTGTTACTTTAGTGTTACAGTGATGCGCGCGCATCCTAAAATTTCACTCTCGCAGCTTCGACCTGTTTTACTTTTGGGTTACGCAGCTGCAACGTGTGACTTTTGTGCAACAGATGCGCGCGCATCTGAAATTTTCGCTCATCTTTTTTAACCGACTTCAAAAAAAGGAGGAGGTTCTCAATTCGGCTGTATGTATTTTTTTAATGGATAGTACCTGGATGACCGAGCTTTGCTCGGTTTTTTTTTATTTTTGTTTTACTTAGTCTAACCTCAAAGCAAACACTCATTGACTTCGTGTTACTTAACAACGCCATCTGCTGGAATAACTTTATTGCTCACAAAAAATAGTATTAGTAGTTCGCCAATAGATGTCAGGAAGAGTTATATCTATACTAATATTATAAAGCTGAAGAGTTTGTTTGTTTGTTTGTTTGTTTGTTTGAACGCGCTAATCTCTGGAACAACTGGTCCGATTTGAATGATTCTTTCAGTGTTGGGTAATCCATTTATCGAGGAAGGCTATAGGCTATGTTTTTTATTTTTCAAAATTAGTGATCCTTAATAAAATTGCTATTTTGTAACACAAGGTGTAAAATCGAAAACCTATTTTTGCGTGCGCTGCAAAAACTTTTGACAATAGAACAAAATGATGTACTACGGGTTTGTAGATCCCATTCAGACCTACAAAAAAGTCCGCGAGAACATATATCTAGCTATCATGGTTTAATCACAATAACCGATTTTGTGTTCAAAATAATTATTAAATCGTCTGAAGAATAAATCTACGTTAAATATGTATCGTAATATTAAATCTTTATCAAAATTAAGCATTATGTTATCAAGAGTATTTATGTAGAAGTAAAATACTTTTTGTTTCATCTCAATCGGATATTTCGTTTAAAAGTTATCACGTGTGTAAGATGTTAAGAGTTGGTACCTATTAATGAGTTATGGGCCATAGAGTTTTTTATCAACATAAAATCCTGTAATAATCTTTTTCGTAATATATTTGTTGATGGTTGTAAGTATAAGATCATTGAAGAGTATCCTATCCTACTATCCTACTAATATTATAAATGTGAAAGTTTGTGGGTGTGTATGTGTGTGTGTTCGGTATGTAGATAGCTAGAGGCCTGGATTAACATATAGGCTACTTTTTATCCCGATATTCCCACGGGATCGGGACTTACGCGGGTGAGACCGCGGGGCGCAGCTATTTTTCAGATAAAAAAAAAGTAAGTTTCGATAAAACACGAATAAAATGACATTTTCTAAAAATGATTCCTAGCTAGATCGATTTATCGCCCCCGAAACCCCCCATATACCAAATTCCATGAAAATCGTTGGAGCCGATTCCGAGATTCCAATTATATATATATACAAGAATTGCTCATTTAAAGATATAAGATATATCTTCTTTGTTTAGTTTATAATGAGCCTAAAAAAGTATAAGTACGTTTGAGTTTTATGGTGATGATAAACTAAACTTTTGATGGATAATTTCCTGTGTTGTAAAAATAAAGTTATCTAACAACTTGTTCATAGGTGTTGCCAAAATAATTGTCGTCAATCTGTCTCTGAGCTCTCCTCTCATCTAATATAATAATAAATATTTGTTCCAGCAATGATGATGCCACCGAATCCGAACGCGCCCCCAAGCCACGGTCCCCCTGGACCCCCCGGACCTCCGGGACCACCCGGACCACCGGGACCACAGCACGGTGGACCACCACCGCCTCCAGGTAACCATAACAATTAAATATTGTTACAAGTGTCGCAAGAAATCGGTAAAGAACTCGAAAGTTCTTTTCTATTGACTACTTAGTAGTTTAGTAGGGTAACGGTATAAGTTTTTTTATTAACTTTTTTATCTACGTTAAGACTAAAGGTTGCGTGAGATTGTGCTTAAACATATTTACCTATATCCTTCTATATTCTATATTCTATACCTACATATAAAATGCTTTGTCTGGAATGACTGTCGGATCAACGCACAGCCTAAACTGATCATAGAGACCTGAAACTTGGAGGGTGTGTTCTTTGTATGATGTAGGCATCCGATAAGTAAGAATTTTACAAAATTCCACCCCTTTGGGGGTGAAAAAGAGGGGCAAAGTTTGTATAGTTAGGAACCATTTTCGACTTCTATGCGGACGAAGTCTTGGGTTAAAGCTTGTTAATAGCTAAATGCATTTAAAGGGTAATCTAATATTAAATTATATTCTATTCTATTCTTATTTAATCACTTTGACAGTTAGATTCTTATGTTTAAGGTCTTTTAAATATCATGTATTATTTATTGTGCAAGTAAACCAAATTCGAATAGATAAACAAATGAGTATTATATGCTGACTACGTCAGTGCCCGTGACAGAAGTACAGTGCAAAAAGTAAAAACTATAGTACACCTTGTAGCCCAAGATCCATGTTAGCAATGTTCCCAGGCGCATACCCCGGCGGATACGGCGGTCGTTACTATGGGGGCTACGGAGGCGGGTTCCCGGGCTACCCCCCGCACCCTTACTACCCACCCCCGGCGGGCTCCGGGCCCCATCCCGCCCCGCCTGCACCCGCTCCAGGGGGACCGGAACACTACGCGCACCATGGCCCGTCGCATCATGATGTCAAGCGTGAGTATAATGTATTGTATAACAGCCAATTTCATAAGTTGAAACACATTTAACAATTATTTTACCCGATTGTTTGATAAAGTGGTTGGTAACTTCAAATTACTGATCGATTTTATCAAAGAAATATCACAAAAAAACTACTTTCGAGATTGATTATTCGTTTTGTTTATGATGTGGCTAGGGTTACCATTTAGAAGTTTGAAAAGTCCTGACAAAAAGATGGACATTTCGATAAAAGGCCGGACATTTTAGTCTCAAAATGCAAACGTTACCGAATTAGTTACAGTGTTTGATTCGGACCTATACGCGACGGTTGCAACGCAGCAAATGATAGCAGACGCGCTCCTATTGCGAGATATGCAAGAGGGACGTCGTGTAAGAAGTAGGTACCGAAAACTAGCAAGTTCATTTTTCTAAAACTTTTATTTGTTTTGAAGAATATATTTGTTTGTTTGCAATGGTAGGAATTTTTATTGATGTTGTTGTTAATTATTCAAGATGATTTATATTTTGTTTTTAACCGACTTCAAAAAAGGAGGAGGTTCTCAATATGGTTTTTTTATGGATGTTCGGGCATATCTTCTTTGTTTATCGACCGATTTTGATGGATATTTTTCTGTTGGAAAGGGTCTACCTCAAGGGTGGTCCCATAAATTTGGTGAAGATCTGACGAGGATCTTTGGAGTGATTAACAGAATTTCACCTCAAAAGCGTTTCAATTTCTATCTGCCAAAACGTCTTTTAGACGTCTTCCAAAAAAATATGCACTAAAAGGATAAAAATAAAAAATGGGTTTGATTTAAGAAAACCTTACATTTTTAGTTTTTTTCTTAATTTATTTTTGTTGCTTTTTTACTTCATTTTTTAAATTAATGAGAAGTTAATAAAGATTATTGGAACGAAGTTCCTTATCGCAGGTTATTATTTCATAAAAAAATCAGTTAAATCCAATTTGAGCGTTACGAAAAATTAAACGGATAACCCTAAGATAAACTAATCTCTCATATATACAGGGCTATTTTTTTACGTGAGCCTTCAGGGCTATATCCGAAACAATAAGAGATAGCGAAAAGTCATTACCCTAGGTAATGACTTTTCGCTATCTCGCTAGGGTATAAGTTTACCCAAGGTAATGACTTTTTCAAAAATCGAATGATGCAGTTTTAGTTATTGTCAAAATCGGTCACGCAACTCCATTCAGCATTTTTCGCTATCTCTTATAATTTAGGAAATAGCCCTGAAGGCCCACGTAAAAAAATCACCTGTATATATAGATATGTCTGTCTGCCTGCCGGCCTGTCTGCCTGCCTGCCTGTCTGTCTGTCTGTCTGTCTGTCTGCCTGCCTGCCTGTCTTTCTATCTGTCTGTTGTCGACGCCCGCGTGTCCCACGACACGTTTTTTCTTTAATTTATTTGACATTACTTAGATTATTACAGATGGTTTATATTTTAATTTAATTTATGTAGTATTATTACTCATAATATTCCATCTCATCGAAAAATCCGGACAAATTACAAGGCCGGACAAGGAAAAACAATAAGGACATGTCTGGATAAATCCGGACCGATGGTAACCCTGTGGCATCAAGTTTTATATTAGCTTTAGCATTATATTCTAAACTAAACTGATGATTTTAGTAAAAAGTGAAAAATTATTCTGAATTGGTAAATGTCTCATACCTTCAAACCATCCAGAGTTTTTGGGCATGCTGACAATGTTTTCTTTTACCATAAAAGCTTGTCGTAATGAATGGAAAATCAAGTTAAAACAGCAATAAAATAAAATTATCTTTGAATTTTAGCGGAGGAGCCACAAGTGAAGAAAGAAAATGAATGATCGTCACCAAAACGCGTCGTTAAACGACGGCGCAAGTCCGCCTCTAAGGAGGCCCATTGACTTGTTACAAAACTGTGATAGTGTTTGTGAGATAAAGTGACTATTGGACACTACTCCATGACTCTTATACACTATTATTATGTCGGACTTAGGTTTAAGGAAAAATAAATTGTGTGTATTGTTATAAAAAAGTTTTACCGTCGTGATTCCAACTTCCATCTTTCCCTGATTATTCCAGTTACGAGAAACTCCAATTTCCTCTATTCAGGTCAAGTATTCATGAATAATAATATAAATTTTACCTCTCATCGTCTCCTCATTTTTCCAGTTCAGGGGGGAAAAAGACAGTTCTCATTTTTTTACATTTGGGGGCAAGCGTTCAAGATTAATACTGAAACCTTACCTACATCCATTCTCCCTTGATTATTCCAGTCCAGGGGAACAGACAGTTTCCATTTTCTTCCATTCAGGGGCAAGCATTTTATCATTTAAAATATTTCAGGGTAAATCCTATTTACCTTCCATTTTATAAGTTTTTGGGGAATATTTCCATTTTTACTGTTGTCCAAGTTGCCCCCATGTTTTCGAATGTAATGGTGAATTTGACCAATTATTTCGCATTTTTTGGAAATAATAACAGGCTTTTGGTATTTATCTTTCAGTAGCTGCGCCCCGCGGTTTCACCCTCGTAACTCCCGATCCCGTGTGAATATCAAAATAAAAGTAGCCTATAGCCTTCTTCAATAAATAGACTATTCAACACAAAAATACTTTTTCAATTCGAACTAGTAACTCCTGAGGTTAGTGCGTTCAAACAAACAAACTCTTTAGCTTTATAATATTAGTATAGATAATAAAAATACAATAAGTTAGTAGATGAAAATTTATTTTGTCACTCATTAATACACAATGTAAATAAGAACATTCTTAAATTATATTACATGCTATCAAATACTTAGGTGTCAAATCATACTTTAATTAATACTTATAATCTTAATAATGTCGCTTAGCGAATGGAATGACTAGATAATGTATAATTATAATTAGTTTAATTATACTGTCTGCTAAAAAAATGGACCCAACCCTTCGGTTTGATATTCATTGTCATATTCGATGACACAATTTGTTTTTATACGTTTTATGTGTCCTTTATCATGCAGCTTTGAAGCCCCGAATCTTTGAAAGGCGTGCGTGGATTCAAAACCAACACGTAGAGGGCCCTTATCAAGTTTAATAGTAAAGTAATGATGTGGACACCAAACCGGAGATTATTGTCTGCACTTAATGCAGCCAAGGACTTCCTCCTTAAGTTTGTTTATTATTATTGACAAGAATTTGAGATAATCGCAGGGTCACCTACGGAGTGATGAGGCTCCTCCAAATACTACGGGTTGGACGATTTTTTTGGCGGCCAGTATCTAAATTTGTAATTGTTAAGGATCTAAATATATAAAAAAAAACTATATAAGAATTAGAGGTGTGTTAAAATAATCTTTAAATTAATGTTTACCTGCATAGATCTTTCATACTTTTTAATAATATTTTTTAATATAAACTTAAGTACTTATGAATGGTAAGCTTATACTATAAAATTAAAGTTCAGAGAGAATTAAAATACAGTGAAAAAAATCTCTCACAAATCCGCGTACTACTTCGTACTTCAGAAACGACAAGCGATTTGCAAATACCCCTAAGTGCTTGTCAACCTGTATTATAAGAATAAATAAGCAGAATTATTATAAACAGTTTCTGCTTATTTATTGTCTGTAACATTGTTATAATATAACAAGCTATTAACAAGCTAAGAACGCAAATTGTATTTAATAAAAATAAAGTCTTTTATACTTTACTCGGCAGGATGATACCTGTACGTGTATCATACCCTGCCTGGTTGCTTTGTAGAATAGGAGGGAATTCGAGGTTCAGATCTTAGGTTTGGAACTCCAGCTAACAAAACACGAATTCTCTCGACTACGCTCAGTTGTCTACGAATGGTACGCGCCTATGTTTACACCGGCTTTCTCTTAATGGATTTAAGTTGACTAGCACAACAAATAAATATGTTTAACACTCTAAATAAGTAATCTATAAAATTAAATGGTATTTCAATAACCACAAGGTTGACATTATAGGTCTTAATTAAACGTATTAATTCTTTGTCGTGCCCGCAAACATAAAATTCTTACATTAGAAGTTAAGTCAAATAAGTGTTAATTGTACATTTACCTATGATCTATGTTTCTTCCCTTGAAATATGCGACAATCGGCCGGCCCGATACAACAGTGCCGTTTGTCTCCTCCAAGGCTTGTATAGCTGTCGCTTCATCTGGAATAAATTGTATTTGTATCAGATGTCATTGTTTTATTTATAATTATATTGTACTAATTGACTGAGCGAGCGAAACGTTTTCGCTTCAAATCTGGCAAAATTTGCTTTCCTTTGTCAGTATACAGTATGCGTTTATGTGTATGTTTACTAAAATATAAGTTTATTTAACTTACTCTGAAAGTGCACTAAGGCCGAGCACGTCTCTTGACCAGGTTCCAGCTGAACTCCCACCGGCCCACCATTTCCAAGGACAAACTGGTTGAATAGGAGTTTTAACTGGTCCTCTGATACTGATGCTGATATGTTCTTTAATTCTAGGATCTGGCAAATAAATACAGAATTTAAGAGTCCCGATCCGTCGGAGAATATTGACTGATGCAATAGCGGAAATTAGGTATATAGGTTGTAGGATAAAATGTATAATGTCGAAAAAAAGACATAAAAAATAACAATTTTTGCCTTCAGACCATACCGCTAAACAAGAATGGAGGTAACCAAATGGTAAGAAAGGTCATATATTTGGAAACTGTCCCCGGGGATTTAATAAGTGGACCTTTATCGATAGGCTAAATTATGTGCAGGTGAAACTACAGCATGCATCTAGTTAAGTATTTACCCGACTACGGTGAAACCAAAAGGGAGGGTTATATTTTTACCTGACAAGGTATTCCAGGTTCGTAGTCTCTATAACCCTCAATCTTTTTAATATCATCAACGGACATTTTTGTGCCTTCAAGTAATGTGTTGTCTTCCTCAGGAGGTTCGTTTTGTTGGATAGGCAGGATATTTTGAGGTGGGACTCTGACAATTTTGTTGTCTCTAATTGTGTATATTGGTCGATTATTTGCTGATGGGCGATCACTCGGTGATGGATTATTTGCTGACACACTTTGTGATGGATTGTTTGCTGAGAGGCGATCACTTGGGGATGGGTTATTTGCTGACAGGTGATTAATATTCGAAGGCTGACTCAATTCTGCTTTAGGTTTTTCTACTGGCATTTCTTGTAAGTCCCATTTAGAACCTGGCCTTTTTATGGTATCTTTTTCTATGTTTATATCAAAGTGTCGTTTCATAGGATCGTGTGCAAGTATCCGTTCCTTTCGTCGTTCAAATCTTCGTAGTATCTTCCTCCGTTTGTTTAGGGAAGGTATATCATTTTGAAGGTGGCTGAAGAGATTCTGTTCCAGTTCCTTGATACTGTTCATTGGATGACCTTCAGGGTAAGCTGGAAGGTTGGTTGGTTTGAAATTGTCTGATGTTCCAGGTTGATCTTTGGATGAATCTTCTACACTGTAAAAAAATAATAAAATCAACATTGTTCGACATTGTAGGGTCGCCTGCATAATTGCAGATCCACTGTAGAGCTCCAAAGCTCCTAGAGTGAAAACATACCAATAATAATCATTTTGGAACTCTATGGTGGGTCTGCAATCATGCTGCCAACTGTACACACGGCTATCTAGCCTCAAACTTAAGCAACTAGGCTTGTAATGGATACCAGACAATAGATATAATATTTATATATACTTTTCTTTTCTAAATACATATTTATTAGATAGTCACTTCCAATGCATCAATTTATCCTCATACCAAGTTTCATCAAAATCAGTCCAGTAGTTTCATGTAAAAATAATAGTCAACTTACTCATCATTTTGTTCATCTATCATCTTTATCTTGTGATAAATAGCATCCAATTTATCTCTCAATACGTTAGACTCGATCTTCTTCTGATCAAGAGTTCCATTTTCATTTTCTTGGTACAATTTGATCTCCAAATCTGTGAGGCCGGCCCGTTTTAACTTTTCTATGTGTTGAAGATCTGATTCTTCTTTTTTGAACTCTTCCATGCTTGATAGTCCATATCTAGAGAATGGGAGGACTTCGGTGGTTTTTTCGAACTCTTTTGGCATTGATTCCGAGCTGGAAAAATAAGATGTTTTTGTTTTTTGGAACGCTGCTGGTTGTACAAGGAAACTATTTGTAAATAGGAACCTACTTTTGAATGCTTACCACATTTTGAAGCGTTAGTTGGCTATAGATGAAGAAGTAAAATAAATCCAAATTCAAGTAAAAAGCACAAAACCAATGTGAACGTAAATATTTATTTGTTAAATTGAATGTTATCAATTTTCGCCTTCCAACAAACAAAGTTTTTTGATTGAATGAATGAAAAATTAATTCCACAGATAAAAAATTATGGCGGGTCCACACATGGAGGTACCAGGGTCCACAAAATGAAATGACGAAAAGCGAATATATTAAGAATGATCTTCATCGCAAGTGGATTGATCGTTTGAGTTTGCATGAATGTGTTTGATTGAGAGAAAATTAAAAAAACTGTTTTTTGTTTACCTCACTGACGTATTTTGTGGGCAGCCCCTGTCAAGTTTGTAGGGAATATCTAAAATACCTACATGGGCAAAAGTAACATCTTGCCAGTAAACAAAAACTATACCGTTGCGTAAATGTGGTAGAATTTTTATTCTTATAATTTTACTAAGTTATTATAAAAACGATAAAAAATAATGGTTTTCATTAAAATTTATTACTTTTTGTTGATTTAACATTATTTGTGATATATAAACGTTGAAAATTGATCATATTGTAATAATCAGTAGTAGAAATTTGATTTTAACACATACAACATCGATCACAACACAACATGGCATCTTGCATTTTACAATTTTGCCGCAAATTCTTTTCTTTTTGCTGTGCTTCTGTTCCGTGAGAATTAATTAATAGTGCGAATTTGTGATTCTTCCTCTCCTGGACGTTGAGTTGAGCTTATGTTCCTCCGTTGCAGTGATTGAGTGTGTTGTGCGAGTTTATTCCTACTCCTGTGAGATAGTGACTCTTTTCGAGAAAGTGACTCTTGTTTACTCAGCTATGGAAAACAATAGGTGTTTTAAGTGCGGCTGTTCACCTGCTAAAGACAACGTGAAGCTGTTTCGTTTTCCTAAACCTGGAGTAACTAACCTAATTCGGTAGGTACATACAGAACCTATCGGCCTACCGGCTATAACCTATAATAACCTACCGGCTTTACACTAATACTGCGCCAGCAGGCATATTATTACCTATGTTTTGTTCCTATGTTCATCCATCAGAAATAAGAAATGAACTACCTACTACAGTTTTAAAAAAATTCCATTTAAAAAAAAACATTTTGTATACTGAAACCTTAAAGTGCGAGTTCTACTCATAAAGTTCACTTCGGATTGAAAGTCAAGCTATTAAGCGAACACTGCTCTATAAACTCTACTCTACTCAGTTTTTTTAAATTAACCATTAATTAATTTTTTAATTTGTCTCAATTTCAGGTTCAATTCCTGCTGAGGCCACTATAACTGCCAATCTGATTTTGGAGATGGACAGGTTGTTTGACCTAATGAATGCCGATAACTCTGATTTAAGGCGAGGAAAACCTTATGCAACTAATTGGACTTCAACAAGCCCTCACAAAGTTTTTTTTATAAAAATGAAAAAAAAAATTGAATCCCTAAAATTTATTGGTAGCACTCGGAGGCCACCATCACAGGATGGATGGCTAACAACTATCAACGCCTTTTTAAGGTTACGATATACTTTAGAGGCACAAAAAATTTATTCATTGGCCACAAGAAGACTGCAGCAAGACCCACTGGAGAATTTGTTTGGGTGTGTTCGGGCTAATTGTGGGTCCAATACCAATCCTACATGTGGGCAATTTGTAGCAGGTTTGAAAACTGCAGTTTTATCAAATTTAGCTCACATGGGCACATCAGCCAATTGTCAAGCTGACAACAATATTATAATTAATAATTTCCATAACTTTTTAACATGTGAAGTCTCACAGCCCTCAACGCTCATCGAAAGTCATATTGAAATTGAAAGTGTACCTATAATTAATGAAGACGACATAGAGGAAGATAATGCCGAAATGCAAGCATGTGCATTTGTGTGCGGCTTTATTGTAAAAAAATTAAAAAACAAATGTGAGACATGTAATAAAATACTTTTGTGCAATTCTGATCCGGAAGCTGTACATTTATTTACTGAGTTCCGAGAGTACAATGATTTAAAAAGAAGTTTAAATTATGTGACAAAATCTGTGATAGCATGTGTTGAGAGCTGTGCAGCATTAATTAATGTTTTTTTAAAAGATTATGGACATGTAAATAATTTAAAAGTAAAAATTAAGGAAAACATAAAATTAAAACTTAATTTCGATTTTCTAAATGAATGTGTAGAACATAAAGAGTCCAACATTGAACACATATTTAATAGTGTTTTTATCATATGCTCTAAACGTTTTTGCGTCCTCAAAAATAGATCATTTTCTCAGGAAGCCTCAGCAGCTGCACTCAAACGGAAAATGAAAATTATCACCCACAACTAGTTGTCATTTCATTAAAATACAAGTATTTGTAAGTGATAATCGGAAAATGATCTGTTTTTAGGTACGTAATATGTTATAAGAAGTTGAAAAAGCATTTCCTTTCACCATTTTTAAATAATAAATTGACCTTATTTCACCCAGTATTTAATGCAGTCATTGAAAAATTCAATGAGTTGCTATTTTTGATTTTATGTTTTCTGTGTGATATTTATTTAAGTACAGTATGAAAGAATTAATATAAATAATATGCATTGGCTTTCTTATTACTGCTTTCTTATGTCTTATCTGCTGCAGATTATTCTAAAGTACTCTATAAGAAATAAATAAATGTAGGTAATAATGTCAAAATTGTATTAGAGGCAGCCTCGGAGCGGCAGTCTTCGAGCTGCTGCTGAGAAACTATCGGATCATATGATTCTATAATATGGTATATAACATACATTCATTATGTCATTCTCAATACCTTATGCATAGAATGCTGATTTTTATTTATTTTTGTACCTACCTATGTATAATTAAAATATATGTTAATAAATGAACTTTTAATGATTGTTCTGTGTTTTATTTTGTAAAAATGGGGGGCACTTAGAAGGGTCTATTCACACGTACCACAACCATTTGTGTGGTTGTGGTACGTGTGAATAGACTCTAAAAATACAATCTGCCTCTAGTACCTACAAGTGCGTTTTAAATTTTCCCGCCTGAATGCTTTTTTTGGGCTGACACTAGATGACGCTAGTAGCAATTTCCGTTATGTTTTTTTTGTATGAATTTGATTTTCTTCTCCGTTTAGGAGTAATATTGTTCTGTGTTTGTGGGAGTCCAAAATATTTTCTAATTGTATGTTTATGCCTTGAAATTAGTGCGAAATCGTAAAATAAACATAAATCTCCATCATGAATTCGTGGCCAAACGAGCAGTTCATGATGGCCCAAATGATGGGTATTCCAAATCCAATGATGCCTGCCAACCAAATGCCACCGCTGCCAGCAGGACCTAGGACCAATATGCCCAATGACTGGAACCAAATGATGCACGCTCAAAACCCTGGGAACTTTATTGGACCAATCCCCCCGGAACTACCAAAAGAAGGAAATCAGAATGAAAACAAAACTGGTCCTGGTAACAAGAATAGCGTCGATTCTCGAAGAGATAAAGGTACCTATGTTATCATTTTACGGATGAACTTTGCCCACTTGTTTAAGTAATTCTTTCTTGTCACAATTGATGCTCCTGACGGCTTGATCTCTGTGTCCTAATAACTGCTCCATAGGACCTTTAGTGCTGCTCCTTTAGTTGCCGCAGTCTTAGATCAAGTTCTTATATTTACCAACCAACCCAATTAGGTATAAACCATTGATATGTCAAGCGATTAACCACACAAAAGTAAGCCAATTGACTTATAATCCGTCGGGTGTTTTCGCATATTGCATGAAAACACGTCAAATTATTGTCACAATAAAGGAATATGTTCGGAGATAGTCACTACTTGTACTTGTATACGGGCTGTTTTTCGTAATTAGACCCTTTTTAATTGGGTCCGAGGATGGAGTAGGCTTGCCCAGCACCTACTACCCTCTCCTTACTCAATGTCCAGAGGAAAGAACTTGTCAATACTTCTGAAGCCAACTAAACCGCGGGTTTCATCACAATGTTTTCCTTCACTGTAAGAGCAATGTCAATTAGCATAAGAGCTGTGTTGGCTTAGTGGTAGATACCTCGACTTTCATTCTGAAGGTCATGGGTTCGAATCTCGGCCGGCCATGCACCAATGTATTTTTCTTAAGAAAAATTTATGTGCGCTAATTGACATTGCTCTTACAGTGAAGGAAAACATCATGATGAAACCCACGGCTTAGTTGGCTCCAAAAGTATTGACAAATTCTCTACTCTGGACATGGTCGACTAAGCTGAGAGGGTAGTAGGTGCTGGGCAAGCCTACTCCATCCTCATGCAAAAAGGACCCAATTAAAAAGGGTCCAATGGCGGAAAACAGCCTGTATACAAGTACAAGTCAATTAGCATACATATTTTTTTTAAGAAAAATTCATTTGTGCTCATCTGGCTGGGATGTGAACCCACAACCTTCAGAATGAAAGTAGAGGTATCTACCACTAAACTAACCCAGCTCATAATCACTCTATAACTGTTACATCTCAATACTATATACCAATTATATTTACCTTTGCCCTTCCAGAAAGACGTGGCAGATCCCCCGATCGCAGGGACCGTGATCGCGACGACAATAGAAGTCGCAGTGACCGTCGCGATCGCAAATCCAAATGGAGTGACAATCAGCAGAACATGCCTATCAACATGATAAATCATCATCATATGCCTCAAGGTAAGAATACATTACATTTTAAGGATTCCGTACCCAAAGGGTATAAATGGGACCCTAGTACTAAGACTTCACTGTCCGAGCATCACCAGACTGTATCTTATGAACCGTGATAGCTAGACAGTTGAAATTTTAACAGATTATGTATTTCTATTGCTGCAAAATAAAAGTAAAATATTTAAGTGGGCCTCCCATATAACTTAGTGGGTGCATCGCCATCCGTTCAAATTCTGAATTTGTACAATTAGTGATTTGTTAGCAGTTTGTTCAAAATTTTGTAAATTATCAATTCGTAACAAATGTGAAATAAGATGCTTCATCTATCATATTGCAAATCAATTTTTTTTTTTCAAATCTAATTTTTTTATTTCTTTGGATGCTTAATATAATTGTACATAGACCACTTGAAATCGTCTTAAAAACTAAGTTAGGATGTGTGATTGGTTCAATTTACTAATTTGTACAAATTAGCAATTTCTACAATCTCTAGAGTGCTTCGCTATTATGGGTCCCTTCATACACGAGTCCCATTTGCACTTAGCCATTTTTTTTAAATTGATAACCTACTTTAAAAAGGTCCAATGAACCAAACCATGATCGAAGTTCGCTGCGAACCCACCTGCAATGCAGAAGGTTGGGGGTTTAATTAGCACTACGAAACAAGTATTTGTATTGGTACCTATGTAGATATTTGCTTCTGTAAACACATATTTTTGACGTCAGAAAGTCAAGTTTTCATAAATATAACATCGTTTAAATTATAATGCAATATCATTTCGATTTCAATTCCAAAAAATGCAGCTCAAGCTGACTTTGAGGGTATTTTAAGAGATTTAAAGGTATTTTTTGTAATCAAAATGTAAATATATGAATTTTCATTTTGTTTTGTGAGTACTTATAATTATGACATTTGTGTATTAAACTTTATCAAATTTTTTTTTAAGATTTGGCAAAATTCGAGAATTCTGTAAATATAAAAAAAAACTAAAAAAACTATATTATATCTGTTGTCTTACAACCATAACACAAGCCTGGTTGATACAATGTCATGTCTTAAAATATTAAGTACTTCCAATAGGTACCATGATGCCTTATCCAAACAATATGGTGGACATGTCCTTGCACGGGAACAATATGGGTCCCATGCCCATGATGCCGAACATGTCCATGATGCCCAACATGATGGACCCCAACCAGATGATGATGGCCCAAATGCAGATGCAGATGGGTCAACAAAACCAGCCTGTGGGTCAGCAACCTATTTACATCTCTAACGGAGTCCTATTACCGCCTGTTCCTGGGATTTCGACACCGGCTCGTCGGGAAAAACCACCAGGTGAATATTTATTTGCTATATCCAATGACTGCGGGAATCCCGAGCAAATTATACAGCAACTGTTAAGCGCTGAACACACTTTTCCTAAAGAGCATTCATTATTTTAACAAATGAAGTTTTTAATTGGAAACAGATGAGGGAGACCTTTGCCCTGCAGTGGAACAGCGTAGGTATAAAAAAATGATTTATAGGACGAAAACAGTTGTTGATGTCACAGCTTATCTTCGAAGACACACTCCATGAAAGGTTTAATAATGTTTTCCGGTAGAATGTTCTGTAGGTAAACGCTATGACGTCACCGGCGTGGCTGTCGCGTTTCATGTCTTGTAATCAACATACATATCGCGACTTCGTCCGCGTTGAAGTCGAAAGAATGTTTATGCTTTGAAGAAGATTGGATCAAGGAATCACGTTGTCCCATACAAACTTGTTTCATAACCTAAGGAATTGAATTTCGGACAATCCTTTCTTGTCTCATGCCTACGTCATACAAAGAACCCACCCTCCAAGTTTCAGGTCTCTATGATCAACAGTTCAGGCTGTGCTTTAATCAGTCAGTCAGTAAGGACAAAGGTTAATTACCAAACTGTTTTTTTAAAGGTTGCCGTACAATATTCATCGGAGGACTTCCAAGCATTACAAAAGACATTGTAATCGAAATATTCCAAAGATTCGGTGACATAAAAGATGTTAAACTGCACAAACAAGGCGTATGCCACGTTAGATTTCAAAAGCCCGAGATTGTGGAGCAATCGTTCTTCATATCCGGGTATCGGTATAAATTACATGATCAAATGGAAAATGAAGCTACGACGTTGTTCATTGATTATGCTTTGGTAAGTACAAAAAATGAAGGGGCAATAGGCGGGGCATGTGGCTCGTAGAACTGATGGCCGTTGGGGCCAAAAAGTCTTAGTTTAGAGATCACGTTCCGGAAAGCGCAGCGCGGGACGGCATCTGACTAGATGGACGGACGACTTAATTAAGGTCGCGGGAAGTCGTTGGACGCAGAGAGCATGCCACCGATCGCTCTGGAAGTCTTTGGGGGAGGCCTATGTTCAGCAGTGGACGTCCTGTGGCTGATATGATGATGATGATGAAGCACAAAAAATAATTCTTACAGTGTTTTTATGGTAATTGTATAAAAAAATAGCATAGAAGTTTGGTCTTACCCTCCCGATCCCGTGGGAATTTCGGGATAATAAGTAGCCTATGTTATTCCCAATGAATCAATATATCCTCATACCAAGTTTCATCAAAATCGGTCCTGTAGATTTGGAGCCTATTCGTTACTAACAAAAAAATTCTCTTTATAATATTAGTATCTATCTATATTTCATGATCTTCTATTTAAATAAGCAATATTATAAATAAAACCTCTTTTGCTTAAAAGTCATAAGCACAATTAAAAAGGTTTTATTGATTGTTTAATTATACTTAATGATTCTTAAAAACACTTTGAGGTCTATAATAACTTTCAGTTTCCTATAATAAATACCTGGAATCTTATTACCACTTTAAAGTATTTATAAAACATTATATTGCGTACAGAATCGTGAAGATCAAGAGGAATATGAGAGAAACAAGAAGCGACGTGAACCAACCCCTCCGAAGGTAGAACCCTTCACTCCTGCAAACCTCACCGCTATTACAGACAAGATTAAGAGCGATACTGACTTTGTTGAGGCTGCGCCGGTAAGTGCCCACAATCGATAGACTTCCCTGCTTTGTTTTTACTTTTGCTTTTGCTTTTACTGCTTTGCACATAAGTCAAATATAATAAAAACTATTTAATTCGAAAAAAATCCAATTAATCCTAAATTTCGAACAAAAATTACTTGTTAGCTAGGAAGTTAGGTCCTTAAAGTTCTTCTATGTGTAATGGCGTCAGATGCAGATGAAGAAAATGTAAATTTGAAACTTTGAATGCTTATATTTTTTTCCACAACGAAATTCTCTAAAATAATAAATTTCATTGTATTGTAGAAAAACTAAGAATTTTTATATTTATGTAAATGCTTAAGTATTGTCATGCCATCATTCCTTATGTGAAAGTTTCGTGTGTTTGATTGTATACATATATGTTTGTTATTTCTTCACGCAACGCACGATGGATACCGGGATATTCCCATGGGATCGGGATTACCGCGGTTGAAATCGAGGGGCGCAGCTGGTTCTAAAATAAATAGTTCTAATACGAACATTTATTAGCAATACTTATACATCTATACTAATATTATAAAGCTGAAGAGTTTGTTTGTTTGTTTGTTTGAACGCGCTAATCTCTGGAACTACTGGTCCGATTTGAATGATTCTTTCATGTTTTTTTTTTCAAAATTAGGGATCCGTAATAAAATTGCTATGTATTTTGTAACACAAGGTGTAAAATCGAAAACCTATTTTTGCGTGCGCTGCAAAAACTATTGACAATAGAACAAAATGATGCACTACGGGTTTGTAGATTCCATTAAGACCTACAAAAAAGTCCGCGAGAATATATATCTAGCTATCATGGTTTAATCACAATAACCGATTTTGTGTTCAAAATAATTATTAAATCGTCTGAAGAAAAAAACTACGTTAAATATGTATCGTAATATTAAATCTTTATCAAAATTAAGCATTATGTTATCAAGAGTATTTATGTAGAAGTAAAATACTTTTTGTTTCATCTCAATCGGATGTTTCGTTTAAAAGTTATCACGTGTGTAAGATGTTAAGACTTGGTACCTATTAATGAGTTATGGGCCATAGAGTTTTTTATCAACATAAAATCCTGTAATTATCTTTTTCGAAATATATTTGTTGATGATTGTAAGTATAAGATCTTTGAAGAGTATCCTATCCTACTAATATTATAAAGTCTGTCAGTCTTCGCTCGGTCGCGTCTGGCCGTGGGTGTGTACACTGTGCATCGTTTACGTGTTTACGTGTTTTAAATACCTACCCTAATGACGGTTCTGTTTTTCGATATGTGTGTTGTTTAATCAATTTAATCATGGATGACACTGCAAAAACCATAATAATAAATGAACTTTTGACGTTTATACAAAATCGTATAAATGATCTGGACGAAGTAAACATTATACGGATATGTTCTACAACTTATACGGACACTGACATCGATAAGGCGAAAAAGTTAGTATTTGGTTCTATACCTGACACCCCACGATGCATGAACAGAAAAGGCGAAGACAAAAATAAGAAGAACTTACAGGATATCATAAAATTGATGAAAGAATCTGAACCTAACAGTCAGCCGGTTTTCGTTGCGCAAAACTTGCATCGTCTACCCCCCGTTACGTTTGATCACGTAGACGTCACACGATTTCTGCATGATATTACAGAGCTTAAATCCGAGCTATCGAGTTTACGAGCCGATGCAATATCAAAAACCGAATTTGGGAAGTTATGTTCTTTAATAGAAAACTGTGCTCCGTGTCATAAACACGCAAATAATCGTAAAAACAAACGTCGTGTGTCTTCACAAAAACCCAAGCCGGATAATGAATCTTATTCCAGTACACTGTTATCAAGTCAGCTGATTGATAACAATATAACCATAGTGGAACACGCGTCGGCGAGTCCTGTGACGGCGGCGGTGACTGGCAAGAAGCGATCGACTGGTTTGCAGCCGCCCGCGCCGCCCCGCGCCCGCGCCTCCCAGTCCCCACGGCCTTCCTACCGTAACATGCTTATCTCATCGACACCTGAGCAAGCTAAACTCGACCGTAATGTTAATAACAATAGGGAACATAATAATGACGACGGATTTTCCACAGTGATAAATAAGAGACAGCGACGACTTGTAAACAAAAGGAATATGAGAGGTACATTATCTACTAGTTCTCGACTACATGTGGTAGAACCGAAATGCTCCATCTATGTTTCCAGGTTACAGAAACAGATCACGGTGGCCGATATTAAGTCTCATATTGAGGATAAAGGCGAAGAATGTACTAATGTTGAACTATTAAATCAGTTTATAGAGACATCTTTTAATTCATTCAAAATAACGATACCTAGTACAAAAGCCAATGTATTTCTAAATAGTGAGTTCTGGCCAAGTGGCTTAGTATTTCGTAGGTATAGAGAACGTGTCGTTAAGCGTCAAACCGGTAAAAATAATAATCAACATGGATAGTACACCTAAACAAAGAATACGCTTAGTTACGTTTAATTGCAAAAACATTAAACGATCTATACATGATGTTCGTAATATATGTAAGTCTGCGGACATAGTAGCCCTTCAGGAGACTTGGCTCCTGCCGCACGATATCAACTTCTTGAATGAAGTAGATAGTGATTTTGCGTTTACCGCGAAATCATCTGTCGATACGTCGTGTGGCATTCTGCGCGGTAGGCCGTACGGCGGTGTGGCACTGTTGTGGCGTAAATCAAGGTTCTCCAACGTATCAATTTTAGAGTGTCAAAATGACCGAATAACTGCGGTTAAAATAGCTGACCCTTTCTTTACGTGTACTGTCATATGTGTACATATGCCTTGTGACAACCAGGAAAATCTTATTGAGTTCTGTAGCTGTTTAGGTATGATAAACGCTGTAATAGACGAGAGTGAAATACCTACCGCTTTCATACTGGGTGATTTTAACGCGCACCCAACTAAGCTATTTGGCCAAGAACTAATAAGTTTTTGTAATGAAAACATGTACAATTGTGCGGATATTAATACTATAGGTATAAGTTCTGATACCTACACCTTTATTAGTGACGTTCACGGCACAACGAGCTGGTTGGACCACTGTGTCACGACTAAGGCCGCATGGGATACTATTGTATCTGCCCATGTAATGTACGGGACATATTGGTCTGATCACATTCCCCTATGTGTAGATTGTAAAATTTCTAGTCAATCAGATATTCTAGTCAATGATAAAAATAAGGTACACGTTAAAAATAATATTAGTGATATTGTTTGGGGGTCACGCGACTCTGCACAAATAAGTGTTTTTAAAGAATTTTGTAATTTGAATCTAGGCTGTATTAATGATAATTTTAAATGTAATGTATGTGATAAGGGTAGCTGTGAACGTCGTAGGGATCATATTTTATTTATCGACAACTTGTACCAAGGTATTATAGGTACCTTACAGGCGGCCGCTATTGCGTCCACCCGTCGGCGTCTCGTTGCACAGGGGGCTCGTAAGAGGGTGATTGGTTGGAACTTCCATGTGGGAGAGGCTCATCAGGAAGCGCGACGTTCTTTTAGGTGGTGGATGTTAGCAGGCAAACCCTCTGCTGGAGAGGCTTATAATAATATGCGATCCTCGCGTAGTATTTTTAAAAATAAATTAAAATGGTGCCAGGCCAACGAGGACAAAATAAAAATGAATATCCTTACCTTACACAAAAAAGCTAAGGACTTTAAGAAATTTTGGACAGCGACTAAAAAACTTAACTCGAAACCGATTGCTCCGCGGTCAGTAGAGGGATTACATAAATCTATAGAGATAGCGGATATGTTTGCCAACAAGTTCCGCATAGACCCTCGACCAGTGCTGACAACAAGTGTGACTGAAAAGTATACTGAAAAGTATACCGTCAATGAGGCACATGTCACTTTTACGCCTGCTGACGTCGCCAGGGCGATCAAACAGATGACCAGAGGGAAATCAGCGGGGCACGATGGTCTAAGTTTGGAGCATTTGTTGTACGCCGGTGAGAGAATCTGTACTAGATTATGCACACTGTATAACTTGTGCATTAGGTATGGATATCTTCCGGATGCTCTAATGAGGACTGTCGTTGTTCCTATTCCTAAGAACAAAACGGGTGACCTAGGATCTGTGGCCAACTATCGTCCTATATCTTTAGGTACTGTGGTGGGCAAGGTGCTAGAGCGATTGCTGCAGCCAGAAATCGTGAGCAAGCTTAGTATAGATGATGCGCAGTTTGGTTTCCGTACCGGTCTCTCTACCGACTCTGCTATACTTAGCCTTAAGCATGCTGTGAGACACTACGTTGATAGGGACACATCCATCTATGCGTGTTTCCTTGACCTGAGCAAAGCTTTTGACCTTGTAAATTACGAACTTCTCTGGGGAAAACTGCTCAGGTCTAACGTAGCTAAGAGTGTGGTAGACTTGGTGAGATACTGGTATGGAAACCAACTGAACTGTGTACGGTGGGGCGACTCGACTTCTAGCGAGTATAAGCTAGACTGCGGTGTACGCCAGGGTGGGCTGACCTCTCCGGACCTCTTCAGCCTTTATGTAAATGACCTCATTGGGGAGCTGAGGAACACCAAGGTCGGATGTCATATCGGAGGTGTTTGTGTAAACAACCTTAGCTATGCAGACGACATGGTGTTACTCAGCCCTTCAATTAGCGGTCTAAGGAAGTTGCTTTCGATCTGTGAGCATTATGCTAATGCTCATGGTCTAAAGTATAACGTTCTAAAGACAGAGATGATGGTCTTTAGGTCTGGTAGAGGACCGGAGAGGGTACAGCCTGTGTTCCTTGATGGAGCTCAGGTTCGGCTCGTAGAAAGCTTCAGGTACCTTGGCCACATTCTTACACAGAACTTAAGTGACGATGACGACATCGAGCGCGAGAGAAGAGCCCTCTGCGTCCGAGCGAACATGATTGCGCGAAGATTCTACAGGTGTGACGAGGAGGTTAAAAAGACACTTTATCGTGCTTATTGTCAAAACCTGTATACTTGCCACCTGTGGTTCAAATACACGCGGAAAGCTTACAGCACCATGAGAATACAGTATAATGACGCATACCGTATTCTCATGAAAAAGCCTAGATTCTGCAGCGCGTCAGGCATGTTCGCGGAAGCAAGACTCCCTGACTTCTTCGCAGTCATCAGACTCCGGGTCACCTCTTTCTGGTCTAGACTACGCGATACCAAGAACGCTATCCTGAAAGCCATTTACAACGACATGACCAGCCCTATTTTTGCTCACTGGCTCGCTGTGCAGCGGGACGCCAACCGAAAATAGGCAGACACAACAAATGTAATTGTATGTAAATTTATAGTGTAGGTATATGTATTTTATTATAATTTTATAACTTTTTTAGATTACCTATCTGTATTTAATTTAAATATTTTATTTTATTTTATTATTGTACTGTGTTCTGATATGGGTGATCTGCCTGAAATAAATGACTATTATTATTATTATAAATGTGAAAGTTTGTGTGTGTGTATGTGTGTGTGTGTTTGTTACTCCTTCACGCTAAAACTACTGAACCAATTGCAATGAAATTCGGTACGTAGATAGCTAGAGGCCTGGATTAACATATAGGCTACTTTTTATCCCGATATTCCCACGGGATCTGGACTTAAGCGGGTGAAACCGCGGGGCGCAGCTAGTATTTACATAACTTTAGAATTCCGTACCCAAAGGGCAAAAACGGAATCCTATTACCAAGACTTCACTGTTCGTCTGTCTGTCACTAGGCTGTATCTCATGAACCTATGATATGGAATGGTTCCTATGGTATCTAAGCTAGACAATTGAATTTTTCACAGATCATGCATTTCTCTTGCCATTATAACAACAAATATTTACTAAAATAGAAAAAAAAAGGTTCCGTATTATGTTTATGGGGCTTCCCATGCAACATGTCACAGGAACCCTTCGTGCACGAGTGCGAGACGCACTTGGCCTGTTTTTAGAATTATATAGCTGCGCCCCGCGATTTCACCCGCGTGAGTCCCGAACACAGCGGCATCTATTGGGTGTATTTGCAACCTAGATGTCAAACAATATTGAAGAATTTTATCGATGAATCAACCTACACCGCCATCTATTAGAACTTCATAAAACTAAACAGTAAATAAACACTTACTTAAGAAACCATTAATTAAGCGACATAAGCGAATAATTGAGATGATAACTATCCTATCCAGTAAGTTAGACCAAAATACGGGTACATATGAAATATTATTGAAATCGGTTCAGTAGTTTTGGAGTTTATTGGCAACATACATAACAACATACACAAGATTTTTATATACCTACACAGATTATTTTACAGACCTTGTACTTGTACTTGTATACAGGCTGTTTTCCACCATTTGACCCTTTTTAATTGGGTCCTTTTTGCGTGAGGATGGAGTAGGCTTGCCCAGCACCTACTACCCTCTCAGCTTAGTTGACCATTTCCAGAGGAGAGAACTTGTCAATACTTCTGGAGCCAACTAAGCCGCGGGTTTCATCACGATGTTTTCCTTCACCGTAAGAGCGATGTCAATTATCGCACATAATTTTTTTTTAATAAAAATACATTGTTGCACCGCTGGCCGGGATTCGAACCCACGACCTTCAGAATGAAAGTTGAGGTATCTACCACTAAGCCAACACCGCTCTTATCTTCTTTACAGACCTTAGCTGGTTGGTTAGAACGCGGCGAATGTAACAAGAAAAACGCAAATACATTCTACTCTCTCATACAAGCGTCTAACAGTCAAATACGTCGGCTCTACAATGACAAGATGCAAGTTGATGAGGAATACCAGAACTTGAAGACGTCAATGCGGGACAAGTTCGCCTCTGTTATCACACAATGTAAGTTTTAGCCAGTATAAGTTGCATTAATTGTATATTTACTGTAGATTTTCATAAAGATGCTGGATACTGGTGAGTCAGAATCAATTCACGGACTTGTCTGGGATAGAGTTGGTGGTCATAGGTACAGTATGCGTCATAATTCCACTAACAGTGTGCTACTATAATACTGTAAACAAGTATCGGACTTACAACCTTCTTCTAATAGACGTTATACACACAAACATCTATACATATAAAAATGCTTTATCCTAATTGACTGACGGATCACCGCACAGCCTAAACCCTGATCGTAGAGACCTGAAACTTGGAAAGTGCTCTTTGTATGACATAGGCATCCGATAAGAAAGGAAAGGGGGGAAAAGTTTGTATGGGACAACGTGATTTCTTAGTTCATTATCAACTTCTAGCTAGTAAGTACATATAATTATGAGCACTCAGTGTGATTATTATTTTCAACATGTTAGCTATGTCTTTAGTTGGCCAAGGTGCCCATTGCATTGATGCACTGTATGGAGTGCGTCTGTATTTAAAATAGTGCTGCACAGGATTGTAATCGTTACGCTGGTAGTGGACTTTTGAGAGTCCATTGTAGGTATGTACATGCTTCAGTATATTGGGTATACTTTCATCGAGGTGACTGGGAAATGGTGCAATATAGAGCAACAGAATATTGGGGACAATTGGAGAATCCTGGGGACCAGCAGCTGCGTTGCGGTTATCATGGCCAGTCAACTTGTGCAGTTGAAGCAATGAACGATTAAACTATAAGTTTTAATTCAATAGTTGTGTGCTTGCGAAGCAGCATGTCCTATCCCACCATACTGTGAACATTACAGTAATTGTAAGTACCCTTACTTTAGATGTTAGGAATTTCTACACTCCAGTTCCTGAAATCTAAGTGCTACTGATATAAAAAGCGGCAGAAAAAATTGGGGACAAATTAGGAAGTTTTTCTAATTATATAGATTTTGTAGCTGGTGCTAGTGAACCAAAGCCTCCGCTACACTACTCGTGAAGTTTGAAGAACTTTGACGAAGTGCGACGAGGTTGACCGAGGTCCACTCGTGCAACTTCGCGAGAAGCGTTCGCGTTCGTACTCGCGTCAAATACCGACCACCAAGGCGAGGCGATCTTGCCCGAAGTACCCCGAAGTGCATCTCCACACTATCGACTTCGGGTTACTTCGATCAACTTCACAAGTAGGTAGTGCTGGCTCAACATTCGATCGAGTTGGTGTGGTGCAGTGAACTCTACGGGTTGCTCCGACGTGAACTAAAATAGTCTGCAAGGGAAAAACATCATGATTTTATTTGGTAATTATTTAGGTTCCAGAACAGCCATACCAAACTTTACTGTTAGCAATGTCCTGGTCAAGATAGATCCCTGATATCATTGGAAGAAGTTGCTGGTACTGTTGTACTTAGACGACTAATGCCCGGTATCACAAACAGTACTTAAGTTGCTCTTAGATAAGTGAACGCACTGCGGTAAATACGGCCCAATGATTGATCAATTTTGTGCTGCTCTCTTCACTCTAGTATATTATTTAGGGCTTTATGCGTTCGCGCGCACTATGCAATCTCATAGATTGTAAATACAGGTGTTAAACGCATCACCTACTTTAGCTTTAGACTAAATGTTCGTGCAATGGTCGCAGCTTCCTGTTACTGGAGATACTGTTGCAGCTGTCTTGTGGATCGTTTACTGTAATTGAGCTTTAGTAGTGGTTAATGCTGGGAAAATCTTTGCGTAATGGTAACGAAGGTGATTCATAACAGTGAGAGCTGCAAGATGGATTTCCAGAAGGTAGAGTTCCTGCGAGGGTGACAGCTTGAAGAGTTTTGGCTACCTTTTAATAAGATAGCCCTGTGCTGCGTGATTCTATGCTTTTTTATACAGGAATATCCACCCGCGTAACTACCAATCCCGTGGGAATACCAGGATAAAAAGTAACCTATGACACTCCCAACGAATCAATGTATCCTCATACCAAGTTTTATCAAAATCGTTTTAATAGTTTCGGAGCCTATTCAATGCAAACAATCAAATGTTTCCTTTTTACAATATTAGTATAGATAAGTAAAATGGGATCTGGCATCAGAAAATTTCTGTTTCTGGTTCCAGCTGTTCAGACTGAGCGTTTTCTGTCAGTCAACAAAATTATACTCATTGCATAAGGAAAGGTAAGTATTGAGATCGGATTATGAAGACCATGTCTAGCAGTGGTTTTTGCAGCTGCGGTCGTTATATGAGATGTACTTGTATACGGGCTGTTTTCCGAAATCAGACCCTTTTTAATAGGGTCGACCATGTCCAGATGAGAGAACTTGTCAATACTTCTGGAGCCAACTAAGCCGCGGGTTTCATCACGATGTTTTGCTTCATCGTAAGAGCAATGTAAATTAGCGCACATAAATTTCTCTTAAGAAATATCATGCATTGCACAGCCAGCCGGGATTTGAACCCATGACCTTCAGCATGAAAGTCGAGGTATCTACATGAGGTTATATGAGGTAAACTGAGATTTCACCAAGATAGAAGCAGTATTGTCTGCGGTTAATAAGTAGGTACCTAAGCAGCGTTTCTCATGTGATGGCTACAATTAATTAGGTGACTCCGATAATGCTGATACTATACCCACCGTCGTCATGTGGCTTTACAGGCTTGCCCACCTGTTCACTTGCGACTTGAAGACCTTCAAACTGTTAATAATCACGCAATGGCCACATTTTGTCGTTGTCTTCATAATACCATTTTGTCACTAACAGTTGAGCAGGTTGCGAAGATTCTTTCGGTAGCGAAACACCAGCGCGTCTCCGATCATTTTAGCAAGCAGCAGCGGAGGAACATCGAGATGTGGCTTAAGATGACTGAGGTGCGTATTTTGCGACTTGATCCCACCATAACAAGTCCACTGGTTGGGAATTGGGCCATATACACTACATTTTCACGATACTTAGATCGATAGTATGTAGTTTGGGTGGTTTTAATAGCGTGATGGAGACATTCAAGCTGATAATGCAGTGTAGGGGAATTTAAGCAGTTCTACACAGTGAAGATCGGTCCAGCAGAATCCAGGTCATCTCATCCTGTCAAGAATATTTTATTGAACTTAATGTAAGTTATATGTAATCTTCTGGATAGCGGAAATCACTTTCGGTATTGGTAAATGGTAAGTTTGCTAAGAGTCTCCAACGATCAAAGTACGCCCAAGGCTTGAAGAATGGTCTAGCAGAATCCAGGTCATCTCATCCTGTCAACAGTCTTATATTTAACTTAATGTAAGTTAAATGTAATCTTATGGATAGCGGAAATCACCTTCGGTATTGATAAATGGTAAGATTGCCAAGTGTCTCTAACGATCAAAGTACGTCCAAAGCTTGAAGAATGGTCCAGCAGAATCCAGGTCATCTCAGCCTGTCAAGAGTCTTATATTTAGCTTAATGTAAGGTTAATCTTCTTAATTGCGGAAATCACTTTCGGTTTTGGTAAATGGTAAGATTACCAAGTGTCTCCAAAGATCAACGTCAAGTTCCATCAATTGTGGGTTACGGTTCCAAAATCATCAGGGACCCATCTACGAGTGAAGAATTGAGGATGGAAGACAAGGTGTAACCTCGAGGATGTTTGTCTCCTCGTCTCCGTGTGTCAGACAGGTATGGTGAAAGAGCGTGGGGGGAAGCTCATTGGCGCATCTAGTTGTTTGCGCACCCTAGCACACCTACTGTGACGTCATTCACTACAACTTCAGGCCGGTCAACTTAACACATCAGCGTAGAGTCTAATAAAAATTAAAAATACGCGATTAAGACTGCCTGTCTACAAAAGCGGACCGGATCAACGTTTCCACCAATAGCGCCTATTTGCAAAAACTCGCAACTCTTTTATGCAATTCTATTAGTGGAAACCGCTTCGCTCCGCTCCTCTCCTGTGGACAGGCAGTCTAAGACCCAGGAAAATAAACTGAATACAAATCGTGTGAGTTTATTAGCGTAGAGTATGTTTGGAAGGGAATGCCGTCGTGATATAAAGGGAACTCAAACAGTTTTGTTATTTTTAAGATTTAAAAGTATTTCAAAATGGTACAGTCGCATAAAGGAAATTACGACATCAACGCCCTCAAATCCAGCCACGGTTCTCTTTCTGAAACACTATCTTAATTATTAAATTAAATGTCATTTACTTCGGATCAATTACAATTCCATTTGTTAGTGAAACTTAGACCTAGTGTTATTAGCAATTACATATGTCAATTCAATTTAGAATTCATTCAATAGTGTATATTATAAGTTCGTAATTAATTTTAGGACTTGGAAAACATGAGAGAGGAATTCAACACGATGTTCGATGAAGACGATACTGAAGTTGCTGATACTAAGAATATGGTTCCATTAAAGAAGTATGAAGAACTTAGGGTAAATAAGAATCCTGTATCTATAATCTTTTATACATACAAAATGCTTTGTCCTGAACGACTGACTGACTGACTGACTGACGGATCAACGCACAGCCTAAACCGCTGATCGTGGAGACCTGAAACTTGGAGGGTGTGTTCTTTGTATGACGTAGGCATACGATAAGAAAGGATTGTGCAAAAAATTAACTCCTACGTGGACAGCCGGACAGCCGCGGGTAAAATCTAGTCTAAATATATAAAACAAAGTCTTGTTAGTTACAACAAATAAATTAAGTAAACTAATTTTTTTTTTTAAATATTTTGTAAGTACTCTTATTGCATACTCCTAAACTCATAATAAAAAAAATCGATTTAGTTACAACATTTATAACTCTCGGCTCACAGAGAAAAATAAATGTGAAAGTTTGTGTTTTTCTACTCTTTCACACAAACTGTTAAACCGATTGAGATAAAACTTGGTACCTATGAAGATAGCTGAGGACAGTTGCTTTTTACTCGACTACAGCAAAGTCAAAAGGAGGATTGTGTTTTTAACCCGTATTTATGTGTATATGTAATTTTCTGGTCCCGCATAACTTTTTAATCTCAATATTTGACAAATAAATTAGTTATTGTTAGGGTCCTGCCAGCTGCGTATCCAACTAATTCGTATTGGAATACTCGTCACCGTGGTTTCTCGATGAGGTAGGGCTGTTAGAAGCGTCTTGATTGTCCACTGTTTATACTCTAGTCACACGATATACCGCCCCCTATACTGCCGATATTTACTGGAACTTACGCAGGTGAAATCTTCTCGCTTTTTCCATCAAGTTATACGATAAATTTTTGTTTTAGAATGAAAACGAGAACCTGGTCTTTGAATTAGAAGGGTACAGGAATGAGGCTCATTTGGCTAAAGACGAAGCCGAGAGAAAGTTTGAGAAGTTCAAGGCGCAGTATATTGCACAACAAGCATTACAACACAATCCGGCACATGGGCAGGTGAGGAAAATGCACCTTAAGCTTTTAGAAATTGAAATATTTCCGAAATTCCTCATCCCCAGTGGGGCCAGGAAATCTAAGCGTGCTTTAGAGGATTCGCCTGTTATGTAACGTTACAGATTCGTTCCATTAGTCAGGAAGGAGAAACGAGCATTGCAGTGTGCAACTTGGAATGAAACAATCTTTATTTTTATACAACTTGTATATTTAAAATATTACTTAAATTACAAGGTGCTTCTTACAGGCGAATGCTTCCTAGGGAGCAAAAACATTTTTTAATTATCTTTCAAATGTCTAAAAATAGTAATAATTAAATTACTTAGCTTGGGGCTAGATGGCGATGTGTGGAATGTCCTGCAATATTTATTTATATTTAAATGGGATTCGAAAAAAATTTGAGCTATAGTGTATCATACTACATTTTGAGGTTATCATAGCTTTGCATCTGTTAAAATAAGATCAAATGCAAGCTTATTCCATGTTAAAAACATTTCAACAACAGAAGCTTATGTTTCACAGGTGTACCCGCCCCTCCCCCCGCCGCCGATGCCAAACATCCCCCCTCTACCTCAGGAGACAAACAAAAAGCAACAGGACCTCAAACCGTCCATACCACAAATAGAAGCGAAGCTCATCAGCGTACTAACTGCATATTTACTAGCTCAACCACTTGGTTCCACTCTTGATAACCTTGTTGCATATGTCAAAAGTATCATTCCACATGCGACACAAGCGGCTGTACATAATGTTCTAAGAAAGTATGGGGATTTATTTAAAGAACAAGGCGCTCGCGCTGCTTCGAGATGGATGTTTGTCACTTTTGATATTATTAAGAAAGAGAAGTTGTAGTATGTGTTAGTTTTAAGCGTGTTTATTACAATTTAGATTACCGAAATGGATTTAGGTATCAAATAAATGGATCTTTTGTCTGTTCTATGTTTGTTTAATTTGTGTAATGTGTTCCTATTTATATCCTAAATTACAAATAGTAGATAGATAACTTTATTTTTGTACAACACAGGAAGAAACAGAAAGTAAAGTAAGCATAAATTGTACAAATGGGCGGCCTTATCGCTGAAAACGATTACGCGTACCATGGAGGTTGGTGAATAATATTCCTAAATAAAAGTTGAGTTCGAGTTAGAAGATGGTAGAGGTAAAATAAATTTTGATGAAAAAAATTTAACTTGATACTGACTCTATGTATAAACGGGCAAAGCCATTACTGATATAAAAACTTATCTGTCAAAGTCATGCTGACTTCAGTGTTACAACTATATTTTTTGATACCCTAATGTTAGGGAAAAACGTTCGACAAAAGTAGAAGTAGTTTGCTGCAGACATAATATCGCTGCTTATTACTACTTACTATATTTCAAAAAATGAGGTATCGTTATAAGCGTCTCAATGGTCCGCTGGTTATAGGCTAGAAGACGTCATTTTGATTTTGATATTCCCACGGGATCGGGTCTGACGCGAGCGAAACCGCGTAGCACAGCTAATGGGTTATACCCATTCTCACATTGACTGATCCCGTCAATGGGCAGAAACACAGAACAGAAAAAAAATGCCCTTCCTCCGTGGGCAGAAATAAAAAGTTTTAGTTTTTTCGGCAACTTTAACAAAGGATGCTGGCAGCACTACAACAAAGTTTTGAAAAGAATTCGGAGGCGGGAGGACGTGTTGTGTTTTGGATCAAAAAAATAAATCTACTAAATTAAATTAAAAATGCAGAAATGGTGGAATTGGGTACTTGGCGTAGCTCTGTTTTGTTTACTGTTCGTTTTTGTGCCTTTAGCGTTAAACCAGCATCCGACACATGCCGATCTAAAACCCATGTTCGATGATTACTTGAAACAGTTTAATAAAACTTATAAAAGTCCGGCTGAATACGAAACAAGATTGAAACATTTCGTTGTAAGTATAAATATGTTCATCTTCCTTTTGAAAACAGTAATAACACCTCATAGAATGAATGTGCTTTTAAAAAAATACAAATTTGTTTGGTATGTAATGGAAGGTATTTTAATTATTTTTCGTAAACAAGTTTTGTAGCCTACGACTCGGACTTAGGGTCATTTACATTTTCAATATCACCTAATGTTATATAGTTTTTTAATAGTTTTGTTATTATCTAAAATACATACCTAGTTGATTACATATTCTTGTGTATTGAGTTGCTAGTTATTTCAATAAATTTATGTAGATTTCATTATAAAACTAGCTGTCCCGGCAAAATTTGTTTGACATTTACAAAAAAAGGAAAAAAAATAGATGTTCAATTCTCAGACCTAACAAATAAATACAAAATTAAATAAAAGCTTTTAAAATTCCATACAAATCGGTTCAGCCGTTTAGGTGGGCATAGGTAACTAACAGCGACCCGAGAATTTTTTTATATACTTAGATACATTTTAACTAGATTGACCGGTTATATCAAAAAGATATTAAGAAACCTTTTTCCAAATAATGTTTTGTACAATTGCTGTAAGAATTAAAAGTAAAATTGCCTTATTACCTGTACTTAATTATTCCAATGCCAACAAAAGTCTCCTATCATTCCTTTGACTCAAAAAACAATTCTCACTCTTCAGGCTTCAGTGCAAGAAATAGAAACCCTAAATGCAGCCTCGCACGGTCCGGAGGCCTATCGAGCCCAGTACGGCCTCACTCACCTATCAGACATGTCCAAAGCAGAGTTCCGAGACATCCATCTCTCCGATGAAAGGATAAGGAAGCCTCCACGCCTATATGGAAAGAGCTGGAATAAATATAATACAATAGGATTTGATTCAAAGGAAAATCTAGAGGTAAGTTGGTACTTAGGTTGTTTTCCATAACAAGATCTCTTTAGTTGGGAACTTTTGTGGTCGGATGTAGAAGGCTTGCCGACACCTTTACTACCCTCTCAGCTTATTCAACCGTGTCTAGAGGCAAGAACTCGTCAATATGTCTGGAGCTAACTAAGCCGTGGATTTCATAATGTTTTCCTTCACTGCAAGAGCAATGTTCAGGAGACATTTCTACTAGGATCGAGCCCATGACTGTTAGAATCATAATCTAAGTATTTACCAAGAGGAAGGTTTGTACGGAACCAGTTCCCAAATTTCGGTTCTATAGACGGCTGAAGCGAGGCCAACACTGCTATGATATTCCTTTTTTATTACCTACTAGCAGCGCTGCGTGGTTTCACCTGCGTGACTACCGATCTCGTGGGAATATCGAGATAAAAATGCTACTCCCAATAAATCAACATATCCTCATACCAATTTTCATCAAAATCAGTCCAGTAGTTTCAGAGTCTAATCATTACAAACAAAAAATCTTATCTCTATAAAATATAAGTGTCCCATTGCACGGCAAAGGTCTCTTATTTTCATTTCAAACCCCCATGATTCTGTGCCAGATCCTACCAATCATCTCAAAATACCTACTTATATTGTATAGGAACCAACTGATGCTGAAGCTTACGACGTGGACTCACCCCATGCAAGCCACCAGCGGAACAGGTCCTGTGGCAACGAGCCCCATGATAATATCTACATTATTATTAGAAAGAGAAGGGATACTTTACCTATGAAAGTTGATTGGTAAGTATTTGTTTTAACTAATCCAATCTATACTAATATTATAAATTTTGATAACCTCTGTGGCAAACGCATATGGTTGCAGGTTTGATTCCCACCTTGATATTTGAGTGCAGATGTTTGTGGAATTTTGTAATCTATACTAATATTATAAAGCTGAAGAGTTTGTTTGTTTGAACGCTAATCTCAGGAACATTTTCATTTTGATATTCTCGAGGGATCGGGACTTATGCGAGTGAAACCGCGGGGCGCAGCTAGTATTTTTATATTTTTGATAAAAAGTAATTTCCATGGGTTCTTATCACTAAAGTCAGACAAGGTAATTAATTTCTAACAAAAAGGTTCTTAATTTTATATGTTTTTAATTCTGTTCATTATTACTTCTTAAAGTTTGGTGAATCTTTTTTGGTATAGAAATCACCAGGGCCAGATTACACTGGGCAATGTCCTGCAATATTTATTCATGTACAATAGTAGGTATTTAGGTAACTGAGTCATAAAAACATTACTTTCATTGTAACGTCTGATAATGAAGTAATAATTATCACTGAGTCAATGTAGAACTGCATTTCATTGCATTAAAGTTATAACATACAAAATGTATTGGAGCAATCATTCTTTTTTTATAGTATTCTAGCCATCGTCTCACCACCATATCACAAGACTTAGCTTAGCTTAGGGCTAGATGGCGGTGTGTGAAATGTCCCACAATATTTATTTCTTTACTAGCTGTACCGGCAAACGTTTAAAAAAGGAAAAATGTCCTGCAATATTTATTTTTTAATTTCCTTTTTTTAATGTCAATAAAATCCCCTCCTTCCTATCAGTAATAAGGCCGTTTATTGTGCCACTGATTTTAAAAAGCTTTATTTTTGATATAATGTTTTTTATCTTGGGCGTGTACAATAAACCGTTCTATTTCAAATACTCCTAATAATATTAAGATCATTAAAAAAAAAACAAAATCTTATCATAATTCAAATCTCATATGCAAATATCTTATCTAATAAATGCATCTCTATCGTGACATTCAAAGCCGGTAGGCGTCGTCATGTAAATTAATTTATACGTAAACACGATCAACCGACATTGTCTATTTTTATTATGTTTGTCAAATAAAAATTTAAATAGGAGTCAATATGCTATTAAAGCCTTGTGAATATAAACTGGATCATTCCCTCGAGCATTTCAATGTAATATAGCGTTTCTACGGATGGTACAGTCAGTTGCATAATTGCAGTCCTCGGTAGAGTTCGAAAATTACTATTATTGAAATGTTTGCATTATAATAATTTTTGTTTGATTAATTGATGAGTTAGAAGACTTTGAACTTCACTTAAAGCAGGTGTCTAGAATCTTGCTTGTGTTGAAATCATTCTTATAACAGCCGTTTTGGAGCTCTACGGTGAGTCTGCAATTATGCAGCCAACCGTACAATACAGGCAAATGCATGACAAACGTTAAAAGTGTGATTCAAGTAAATATAAAAATACATCATCTGTGAAAATTTCAACTGTCTAGCTATCACGGTTCATGAGATACAGCCTGGTGTGGTGACAAACAGAACGGACAGTGATATTAGTAAAAGGGTCCCGTTTTTACCTTTTGGCTACGGAATCTTAAAAAGAATGCTCGATTTTCTGTTACCAGTAAAAACTCTAGCTTGTCTATACCCATCTTTATCGTACTTGAGACAGAAAACGGCTTCTCTTTCTTTTTTGTAAATTTTAATGTTGTTTCTTATAAGTCTATGTAATTTGTTGTGTCTTTTTCTTCTGTAAATAACTATGTTTGTCGTATAAACCATTCTATTCTTCATTGTACTTCACGGTTATACCCGCGTAGGTCCCGATCCCGTTGGTATATCGGGATAAAAAATAGCATATGTTACTCCCAACAATTCAATGTATTCTCAACCAACAACTACCAAGTTTCATCAAAATCGGTCCAATACTTTCAGTTAAAAAGTCAGAAATAATCAAATAATTTAATCTTTATGTTTAGCAACATTAAATAGGCCTCTAAGTAACCGCAAAATATCTATTTTTACCACCAAAATAGCTTCTATTAAAACTAGTTTTCGTAGTTTGACATTTTGATGTAAAAAATAAAAAGACGGGTCTAATTATTACATTAAAATTAGCTTAAATAACTGGACAAAGTATTTAGCGGTGAGAATGTTAATTAAGTAATGTTGTTTGACTTGTTACATATTCAGCCTATTAAACATTTGATAAAAGTTTGAGATTTTCGTCTACCGGCTGGTGGCTTGCCACTTAGCATGTTTCCTATACATAATTGGATAAAAACAATAAATTAATATCAAAGTAAAGTTCACACAGCGCCATCTGACAGAATAGTTATCGATCCTGCGAGAATTTCAGAATCAAAACTAAAAACAAAAAATGTCTCTTTTCGAAGTGAAAATAACCATAGGCTGTTTAAAATCCTATAAAAGAAGAAAGAAAGAAACAAAACATTTATTTCGACAAGCACTCGACACAAGACAATCAGAAAAAGTAGTAACAAACACAAAAGCACTAACATAAAAGAAAAGTATAAAATAAAAAATAAAACGTAATAATAAATAGGTAAGAGAATACAAAAGAAATAAAAATAAGATCTAAGGAGCCGTGTGCGTCCAAAAAGGTTCTGCCTCAGCAATCATAGCTGCACCAACATTTTGCTGACACAGCCGCTGGTCTTCCGGCAGGACCAACGGAAAACGGAATATTTACCATGTCTACTTATACCTGCCGTTTAATAAATAACTCCACGGCAGGTATTGAACTTGTAACCTGCGTCGCAGGCTAATTATTACATAATTGTGGTCGCACCACAATTATGTAAGAATTAGTCTATAAAATGTTAGAAAATCAAGCATCTCCACGCTTCAAAGTGAACGCTGCATTTGGTCGCTACCTATTTTCGTTTTATAACTGGTTCTTCAAGGTCGCGACGAACATGTAATAGTCCCCTAACTTATTAGTATAGATAGTGATAAGCTATTGAATATTAAGTATACACGAGATGCTTATAAAAAGTTGATCTTATTTAATAAGTTATAAGGATTCATAATAAATACGAAACCCTTAAAAATGATCATAACTTTTAAGCGACTCATGACATTCGACTGACTTTAGACGAAAAAATAGAATAGACAAATTTAGAATAAAAGAAGCACACGGGACGAGAAAAAAGTTAAATAAGATAGGTAGGTGTATAATTACAGAATAAAATGAAAATAAAACAGACAGAATTGGAAACCAATAAAGGACAATGGGCATAGTGTCCCACCTGTTGTATAGAGTCGAGTTATATGTCATTTGAAAGGTCATGACAGTAACTTTATTTTATTGTATGATACCAACCCTGTAACTCGGATAGGGACGGATCTAGGACGCTTTCAGTTTCTGAAAAAAAACTTTCTTTTTAGGTCGAGTTGTACGTCATTCGAAAGCTCTTGACAATAGCATTATTTTATTGTAAGACGCTGGTCCTGAAATAAGAACAGGGATGAATCTAGAACGTTTTTAATATTTAAAAACATTTAAAAGTTGAGATCGAGATGTATGTCATATAAAAAATACTGTTAGTTGTTTCATTGTATTGTGACGCACTAACTCTAAAATCCAAACAGGAACGGATTTAGGAAGTTTTTAATAAAAATATATTGCTGTCTAGATATATAATACAGTTTGAAAGGTTGTAACAGTAGCTTTATTTTGTGACTCATATCTGGAAATATGAACAGGAATAGCGGTGTTGGCTTAGTGGTAGATTAGTGGTCGACTTTAATTCTGAAGGTCGTGGGTTCGAATCCCGGTCGATCGTGCACCAATGTATTTTTCTTAGGAAAAAATATGTGCGCTAATTGACATTGCTCTTACGGTGAAGGAAAACATCGTGATGGAACCCGCGGCTTAATTGGCTCCAGAAGCATTGACAAGTTCTTTCTTCTGGAAATGGTCGATTAAGCTGAGAGGTTAGTAGGTGCTAGGCAAGCCTACTCCATCCTCACATCCTCCATCCCCTCAAAAAAGGACTTTTTAATTAAATAGGGTCTAATTGCGGAAAAACAGTCCGTTCAAGTCAAGTATGAACAGAAACGGATTAAGGACGTTTATAAACAAAAAAACGTGTTGTGACGTTGCTATGTACGTTATCTGAAAGGCTGAGATACATCTCAGCCTTGTTATTTTACGTTAGCCTCTCGGAGCGTAAACAATTATTTTTGATGCTTGGGTCCTTGCCGTGAGCATAAGGTCAAGACGCAAGAACAAGCTTTTTTGACGTGATAAATCTTTCAAATCGGTCTGAACAGTAGGGGTTACTTGTAAAAATCAAATATATCGAACGTTGTAACGTCATAAATGTGCATAGAAAAAGAACGCAGCTAATCTAAACTTCTAACAATGACTATGAATAAGCTATTTCTGTTAAGAATCGTGTTAATTTGACGTAAAATAAAACGTTTTATGAGTTACATTGAGGCTATGTCCCGGACAGAGTCTACCCGTTTTTTTCTTGATTATTTCTGGCGACTGGTCTTGGACGTTGTTAACATCGGATTAACTCTGGATGGTTGAAATGGCGACAGGTCACATCAACCACCTGTGAGACACAGATGCCCCTTAAACTGAAGGGTAAAATCTATAAAACCGTGATAAGACCTGTCGTTAAGACGACAGGTCTTATCGCGGTTTTATAGATTATCATTATCATATCATATGGATATGGATTGATATTATCATATCATATGGATATGGATTGATATTATCATATCATATGGATCTGAATACTGGGCCGTGAAGAAGAAGGATGAGAGAAGATTGCATGTAGCGGAGATGAGAATGTTGAGATGGATGTGTAAAGTAACGAGGATGGATAATAAGGAATGTGTATATTAGAGCAAGCCTAAAAGTAGCATTGGTTACTAATAAAGTAAAAGGGAAGCGTTTGAGTTGGTATGGACATGTGTTGAGAAGAGAAGAGACGCATGTGACTAGAAGAGTGATGAGTATGAATGTAGAGGGGTGGAGGGGAAGAGGACAACCTAAGAAAATACGGATGGACTGCGTGAGACAAGACATGATAAAGATAAATGTGAACGATGAGATGACGTAGAGATAATGGAAATGTAAATGGAAGAATAAGACATACTGCGCCGACCCCAAACAAATTAGGATAAGGGCAGAAAGATGATGATGACTAGTCTTGGGACCATAATTGGCTTGGGCTGATGTTGCGAGAGTCGATTAGAAACAGAACAAGTTATGAAACGAACTACTACAAAACGAAAGCGTCTACAAATATCAGAAATGTTACCTACTTGATCTGACCGATTATCGCTGGAGTTAAACTCGTGTTAGAGATTTCTTATTGCCGATATGGTAGTGCCATCTTCGCGCTACTAGATCAATATTCGTTGTTGGAGGTTTTAGCAGACAATAAAATCTTTGTGCTGATAAAAATGAGTGCTATTACCAAAGTCTTTGCTTTCATTAGGGAACTTGACTGGCAAAAATAATAATAACCAAATTGGCATCAACACATTTCAAAATGGTTATTTTGTCCTAGTAAATAGGAAACCTTCAATTTAGAACGTTCTATGTTTGCTACCAGAATGGGGTTAGAAGGTATTAGTAGATTGCCAAAGGAAAGTAACCTTCATTTTTGAATCTATACTCCCAAGCATAAACCACTAAAGCTTTTTGCCGATGATATAAGTTTCACCTGGCAGGTGAAATCTTTTGAGTGTGTTGAAGAAGGATTTATCAAACGCTTCCAGGATTTTACTAACACAGTGAACTAGCTAAATACTAATTTGACTAAGAATCAACTCTGAGCATTTAACCTACGTAAAAAAAATAAGGGAGAGAAACACCAGCAACTCTAAAATATTAGAACTTTGTGGTAGACAAAAATATGTTTAATTTAAACAGCGCTGTCAGAACAAATAAAATGTGGGATAAGAAAAAACGAACGGTATTACGATTAGAGGATCAACCCACGCATGATGTATACCATAGGTTTGCTGTTGTATGCTATTCCTGCCTGAAAAAATCCTTGCATAGCCATCAAGTCGATGTCACCCTAAATAATTCAGCTGTCGTCATCACAAGTTCAAACAAAACATCGTCTGAAGTCCAGAAAGTTCTCTTTAACTAACATCTCCTGTTCTACAAGAGGATTTAAACTCACTCCAATAATGGAAAAAATGCTCTTTTAAGGAGGCTGATTTTGACAAACCTGCGAGTCCTGTGACCCTATAAAAAACTTTTTAAGTCTCATTTTCTTTCCATGGATTACATTTCTTATACTCCAAATATAACTGGGTTTATATTGCATTAATTCATTTAGTTGCTTTGGCGTCATAGTTATACTAACGGTGAGAACCGAATGGTTAATCAATTAATAACTACAATTTCTTAAGATTTTTCACAAGATACCTATGAGAAATCATAGAAAATAGTAAATCTTATTTCAATCACTATCAACTGAAATAGATATAGAAAGTTTTTTGACCGGATAACGTCTAATAAATTGATGAACACTTGCATTCACAAGAAGAGTGACGTCATGCATCATGGTAAAAATAAGACCATGACGCCGTTATGTTCCGGTAAACGTCAAGCGTCTCGTGTTTGTTTTATATTGTTTAATAATAATATCGCTCATCTGGCTTGTCATATGGTGATGAGTGACGAATAGAAGAATTAAATATAAAAAAAGAAAACAAAAAAAAAGAAAAATTAATATCCTTAAAAGAAAAAAAATACAGCTAAGCAAAAACATCTCAATTTTTTTATGTTTATTATGATGTTATCGCGTAAAATTATCGTCAGTAAACCGATTTTATAGACAACCAATATTTTTTAAATAAATTAATTATGCTCTGGATCCGTCAAAGTTCGTATCTCTGGAATGGTGTCAAACAATAAAGCTATTATTACAACCTTTTAAACTAAATACATCTGGACAGCGCTTTTACTAAAAACGTTCAAGATCCTTCCCTGTTCATATTTCATAAATGGTGTCATACAATAAAGCTATTGACACTGCCTTTTGAACTATACACACCTGGACAGCAATATTGTTTTAAACTAATGCAGCTTAACAATAAAATAAAGCTACTATCAGTATTTTTCGAATGAGAACGTACGTACATAAGTACATCTCGATCTCATTTTATTTTTATTTTCAATAATTAAAACGTTCTAGATCCGTCTCTGTTCTTATTTCAGGATCAGTGCCTTACAATAAAATAATGCTACTGTCAAGAGCTTTCAACTGACGTACATCTCGACCTAAAAATATTTTTTTTTCACAAAATTGAAAACGTCCTAGATCCGTCCCTATTCGAGTTACAGGGATAGTGTCATACAATAAAATAAAGCTACTGTCATGACCTTTCGAATGACATATAACTCGACTCTATACAACAGGTGGGACACCGTCCATACGAAAATGCCCATTGTCCTTTATGGCCACATAATAGGGAAAAGTCCGGGATGCAGTGACTGGGGCTGTGCCGTGCCGGGACTTTCGGTCGAACCATTTCTTGCCATTAAATCTCCGTCCTTGGTCTTGCTCCAAGAGTCACGAGAACATATTTAAAAGCGGTCCAGATACGTGAACTTATAGTCTAATTATATTTTTGTGCCTGTTGCCGTGGAGGCGTAAAAATAATCAAAGATTTTTGCAATAGGATTAGAGGGAGTGGGGGTTACTCCCGCTCAGGGTCGTTTCTTGCACAGAGGCTAGCCATCGCCATTCAGCGTGGTAATGCTTCTAGCGTTATGAGAACGTTTGCGCTGGGAACAATAAGGGGTATTTGATTAGCTAAGGCCTTTTATTTGTATAAGTACTAGCTTTTGCCCGCGACTTCGTCCGCATAAATGTCGAAAATGGACCAAGGAATCACGTTGTCCCATAAAAACTTTGCCCCCCTTTTTCACCCCCAAGGGATAGAATTTCTGAAAATCCTTTATTATTTCGAATGCCTACGGCATACAAAGACCACACTCTCCGAGTTTCAGGTCTCTACGATCAGCGGGTTAGGCTGTACGTTGATCCATCAGTCAGGACAGAGCATTTTATATGATGTATAGATTATAATAATTTTATAGATGCCATTCGCCTGATTATAATCGAGTTTCCATCTTCCATAGGCGAGATAAAGGCGCGGTCGGTCTGATCAGGGACCAGGGTCTGTGCGGAGCATGCTGGGCGTTCAGCACCATCGCCACCATGGAGTCTATGGCTGCTATCAAAACTGGCAAGTTGGATACACTCAGTGTTCAGGTAACTAACCATATACATTGTTTAAAGTCACACTCAATCTATCTATCACGCCAGGGCCACTATTTTTTTAAGGGTTGGCCTTGATTTTTACCAGTAAGAACTACTGAAGTCATCTAGCTATCACTGGTCGTTCGATAAAGAATGATGGCATGGCAATTCTTGAGCATATGCACAAATAGAAAAAATATGATAAAATTCTCCGTTTTTCTGGATTACAATTAAATTGATAGTATTTCGTGAACTAGATGTGGAAAAAAGATATAAGCCTTTAAAGTCACGTGTTTTACATTTTCTTCATCAGGATCAGACGCCATTACACATATAGGAACTTCAAGAACCTAACCTCCTTGCAAACAAGTAATTTTTGTTCGAAGTTTTGCCATTATTCTTTAGGTGACTCTAAAGGTGATCTGATATTTTCTTCCTCAGGAAGTAATCGACTGCGCCGGCCTTGGTAACAGTGGATGCGCAGGCGGCGACATCTGCCTGCTGCTCGACTGGCTGTACCTCACCAACACTGTTGTCGAACAAGAGAAGCAGTACCCATTGAGGAACACAGATGGCGCCTGTAGAGCTACGAAGAATGCTACCGGTGTCAGTGTCAAGAGTTTTACTTGTGATGAGTGAGTATACAAGACTTATTACATCCTTATCATGGTGGGCGCGTTCAGACGGCACACATCCTAACTTAGTTTTTAAGAGGTTTCTATGTAATCTTCGTACAAGCTGTATGATTCCAAATGAATAAAAACAGACAGACAGACGGATAAGAAAGTGATCTTATAAGGGTTCCTTTATTACCTTTTGAGGTTCGGAACCTTAAAAATTGACTTTTCACATACCAGCTAAGTCCCTATCATGTGGGAATTTTGGGATTAAAATTCCTATGCCCTTCCATTCCCTAAACTACCACTATGGCGATTTTCATCCAAATCGCTCCAGTCGTTTGACCGTGAAGAAAGAAGAAACAAAATAAATTGAGAGGTGTCAAGGGACACCCGGATAGAACGAAGTTTCTTTCGATTAATTAGTGAAGGAATTGTAATAAAATGATAAAGTGTCGTTACAACTTTTGGTCTTAATTTTTTCCGTCTAGCTCCCTTTCGCTACGCGCCATAAGGAACTTGGTTCCAATAAACTTTCGGATACTAAGGTACTGGTGACCCGCCCATATACGGCTGCTTTTTTTTTTCAGCCAATTTACACAAAACATCAATAAATTATACACATAAACCTTCCTTATGAATTACTAGCTGCGCCCCGCGGTTTCACCCGCGTAAGGACCGATCCCGTGGGTATATTGGGATAAAAAGTAGCCTATGTGTTAATCCAGGTCTCCAGCTATCTAGATACCGAGTTTCATCGCAATCAATCCAGTAGTTTTTGCGTGAAGGAGTAACAAACATACACATACACACAAACTTTCACATTTATAATATTAGTAGGATTCCTTCCATTGGTGGAAACGGTATGAAAATCCGTTTAGTAGTGTTTGAAATTATCGAGTTTAGATAGATAGATAGAATTGGTGATTTAAACTTTATCATATAGGGGAAAAGACGGACCTATTATTTATTATTTAACCTAACTAGCTTTTGCCTGCGACTTCGTCCACGTAGACGTAGAAAATGGTTCTAATAAGATTGGACCAAGGAATCACGTTGTCCCATACAAACTTTGCCCACCTCTTTCACCCCCTAAGGGATAGTATTTCAAAAAATCCTTTCTTATCGGATGCCTTTGTCATACAAAGAACACACACACACCCTCCAAGTTTCAGGTCTCTACGATCAGCGGTTTAGGCTGTGCGTTGATCCGTCAGTCAATCAGTCAGGACAAAATAATTATGATAATTTAAATTTTTCATTATAATGTTTTCAGTTTTGTTGGTAACGAAGATAAAATACTGGAAGCGATCGCGAATCACGGCCCGGTCGCTGTGGCTGTGAACGCTCTCACTTGGCAGAACTACTTGGGTGGCGTCATACAGTACCATTGCAGGTAAATATACCCAAAACCACAGTAAATTGTCATTTTATAACCCACTAGCAGCGCTCCGCGGTTTTACGCGCGTAACTCCCTTTCCCGTGGTAATATCAGGATACAATAGTACATTGCGATACAAGTGTGGTAAATTGATCATTTCATCGAGGCGGTTTATGACGCGCGAGCGGAACGCGAGTGCGTATATATCGCCGAGATTAAATCGATCAAGCCACACGTATATCGTACGACGTTTTTTTATCACAGTTGTGAATAAAACAAAAGACTTGAAAAGAAAAGAATGTTATAAATAACAAAATATTTGGTGATTAATTATACTCCCCCAAAAGGCCAGGCAAAAGACTTTTAACCTATACAGCCTCGTCTGACATACAATGTTTTTTAGGATTTTTTCAAAGGTTAAAAACAGAATATAATGGTACAGAAAAAACTTTATTTAAGTAAAGAAAAAACATCCCTAAATTTTTAATCATTTTTTAAGACGTTATCACGTGAAATTATCGTTCGTAAACCGACTTTATAGACAACCGTTTTTGCTGGAGTAAAACCTCTTTTTGGTACCTATATTTTTTTATTCATCAAAACAGTATAACCCAGATAAATTAGGAATGTTTCATCTACCTAACATGTGATTAGCAGTAAGATACCAATTTAACTTATCAGACTAACTTTTTACACACTATCCGTTATCTAGCACTCATAACACAAGTCTAGTTACTTAGCTTGGGGCTAGAATGCGATGTGTGGAATGTCCTGAAATATTTATTATTTATCAGCCAACTAAGACAAGCCGGAGATAAGGAACGGTGGTTTCCCCCTAGAACACTAAGCTACTCTCTGTCACTTCGCCTTAAGGTGCCCTATAGGTTTCTCACTACATAGTATAAAACAAAGTTTCTTCCCGCTGTCTGTCCCTATGTATGCTTAGATCTTTAAAACTACGTAACGGATTTTGATGCGGTTTTTTTATAAAATATAATGGTTCAATAGGATGGTTTTATCCTACTAACTACTGGACCGATTACGATGAAACGGTATTTAGATAGCTGGAGACCTGGATTAACACATAGGCTACTTTTTATCCCGAAATTCCCACGGGATCGGGACTTTCGCGGGTGAAACTGCGGGGCGCAGCTAGTAGTATATAAAACAAAACTACCATGCGTATGAAGTCGCGGGCAACAGCTAGTTAATAATATAATAGCTGTACGTTGATTGACCTAATGTCTTTGGCGTTGTTATTATTATTACTACCTAATCAATTTTATTTAATTATTATTATTTAATTTCCAGCGGATCCGTGGTAAACTTAAACCACGCTGTTCAGCTGATAGGCTACGATCTAACAGCAGATGTGCCCTACTACATCGCCAAGCACTCCTGGGGTCCGGAGTTCGGTAACGCCGGGTACCTCAAGTTGGCTATAGGTAACAACGTGTGTGGGGTCGCTAATGAAGTCGCTACTATTGACGTTAATTAAGGTATGTCTGTCTGTCCGTTTGGCTTTACCACGAATATTTCCCATGAAACTTGAAGATAAGATTAAGTTTGCACTCCCTACCCTTTACCTTCATCAACTTCTTGTCCAATCAAAGCTTGCCTGGAAGAGATCGCTTTGAGCGATAACGCAGCCCTTTGTAACTAGCAGCGCTCCGCGGTTTCACCCGCGTAACTCCCGATCTCGTGGGAATATAAAATATAAAAAGTAACCTATAACACTCCCAATTAATCAATGTATCCTCACAGTAACTTTCATCAAAACCAGTCCAGTAATTTCGGAGCCTATTCAATGCAAACAAACAAACAATCAAATATTTCCTCTGTATAATATTGGCATAGATTTAATTTAAAAATGGTGTTTACAATATTTTTTTTCTAAACATAGTAGGTACTGGAATCAGTCAATATGCCGAAATAGATAGCTTAGAACGGTATCTCTGTCCCTCTCGCACCTTACTTACTAGTTTTACTGTACCATTGTACTCGCTTTTGCCCGCGACTTCGTCCGCCTAGGAGTGTAATGTATGATTCTAATAGGATTTTTAATTGCTTTTTTACGAACCATACAAATCTTGCCCCCTTTTTTCGCTCCCTAAGAGGTAGAATTTCAGAAAATCCTTCTTATCGGATGTCTACGTCATACAAAGAACACACCCTCTAAGTTTCAGGTCTCTACGATCAGAGGTTTAGGCTGTGGTGCGTTGATCCGTCAGTCAGTCAGGACAAAGAATTCTATATGTATAGATTAAGCTATCTCAGCTCGCGTGTTGACCGATTCCAGTCTTTAAGTATCATGGGAAATATTCAATACGTTACTTTTCAGAGTGCGTAAACAATTCCTGGTAAAGTCTCTAGTCTATATAATATGTAGTGTGAGTTTTTTCGAATATACCATGTTGTGACGTCACAGATCGTTTTAGGGCTGTCATTTTGTGTTGAGTTGTACAATACTTTGTCGTATTTATGCTGACGTTGATTATAACACGATCGAGATAAAGCCGTTCTTTCTGTTCACTTAGGAACGTTCATTAGTGATTGACAGAGTAAACTTATAATAAGTACAAATAAATAATTCATTTGCGTATCTTGTGCAATCGTAAATGAATAATAATAATTATAACAATGCTTTGTTGATATTATAAGGGAAAAAAAAATCAATAGTTGTAAAACAAAATATGTTTTAGCCAAGAAGTCTAGAACATCCCCCTTTTCGTTGGTATGTATGTAAATTTGCTCATTGATTTGTTCGTAATATTGTTGGTAGCTGTTTTTTTTAATTTATTTAGAAGTTACTTATTTATAAGGTACTTACTGAAAAAATATGTGGTAGCTATAGTAAGAGCCAGAATTCGCGTCACGCAAAGTAACAAAACTGGCGACGAGTACGAAAACCACGCAATATTGCCTCTTGTCTCTACATTTAAAGACGTTTTTAACGCAAGGAAAATGCATTACTGCCATTCCACTGCCCTGGGGTAGCGGTAGGATATGCGCAGGGGCGGATCTACCTAAGGGCTTTGTGGCTACTGTCCAGGGGCCCTACCGCGATAAGTGCGTCGGCTTCAAGCCAACGCGTCGGCTTATGCCGACCCGCGCCCCACACTGAGCAGAATTTTGAACCCGCCTTTCATAGGATTTTTGAAAAATTAAGTTGTTTTATTCGTGTGTTTTAAGTATGCAGGATTGTCGGGGACATCAAAACATTCAAATATAAGTAGTTCTGGTTAAGTTATTTTTTTAAAACACCACAAAATATGACTTTGTTATTTTTTTTTTAAAAACAACCAGAATCACTTATTTTTGAATAGTTTGATGTCCCCAAAAATACTGCACACTTAAAACACACGAAAAAAACAACCCAATTTTTCAAACTTTTTATGAAAGGCTGGCTAAAAATTCCGCCTAGTGTGTGGCGCGGGTTGGGATATCGACGTCGGCTTGAAGCCGACGCAATAAGCGCGGTTGGGCTCCAGGGCCCCGTGGATAAAAAAGGCCCCCAGTCTCCATTGAAAACAATTCGCTATATCATCTATAGCGAAAATATTATTCAGACGGTCGTAAGATTATGGTAGTGTTATAAGTTGCAATTTATTTGAGTAATTATGTAGGCCCCTAAGTAGTATTAGCCTAGGGCTCCACAAATTCCCAATCCACTCTTGGAGTAAATGAATAAGCGGTATTTTAGCTACACGGCATTATGAACGAAGAATACAATAAACAGTAGAAAAGTGACACAAAATCTAAACACACTTAAGAGGAAAGGGTACCGGCGCTCTCTCCATACAAACATAGTCGACTGTTTCCTCCCTGGATAATGACACTAGCACAAATATTTTTGTTGCTTATAACCAATAACTGCCATGACTATGTACCTATGTGTGCTGCTGACTAGGATCTGCTCTCAGTCAGCCAACTTTAGCTGTCATGCAGCTACAGCGCTGGTGCTTCGATGTTTTATTGCTTTGCGTGACGCGAGTCATGGCACTTACTATATTAAAAGGGGCTTGGTACATTTGGTACCATTCGTATATCGTCCCACCCTAAACAAAACACTATTGTATTTGGTCCTATTCGCATTTAGCCCCAATTGAATTAAGTCACACTCATATCGAAAAGTCAGGTTTTAGAAGTATTATTAGGCCGACTTTCAAACCTACCTTTTCGATCTAAGGAATCAATGCGATTCGGACCAAAAACTAATGGGACCTAATGCGAACAGGACCAAATGCAAATAGGACCATTTAAAGAGTGCGACCAAATGCATGGAACTCTATTAAAGTAAGCAATAATATTACAGTCTTAATAAACCGACTTCAAAAACTGGAGGTACTGTTTTACATATATTTTTGTAGACATATTTTAGTCACATTTTAATCAAGAACCTCCCTCTTTTAAAGTCGGTTAAAGAGCCATGACAAACGTATGTAGATATATAAAATATATTTTGTTAGTATTTTAGAATAATGTCCCTAGGTGCCATGTTGAATAATAATAATACTCAGAAACCGAATTTAAAACACTTATGAATATGTAAGAATCAATCTATTTTTACAGAAGTAGTAAACATGTTAAGATTAAAGCTCGAAGCACGGTTAAATATAAGTTTCACCGGTTGAAGTTATTATAGCCAATTTTCAGTCGGCTAAATCTAGGTATAACTCATATTTTGACGCAAGGACAATATAAAGCCTACGGTTAAACTTAGATGTTACTGGTTAAACTTATTTTGACCTACCTTTGTATGGTTATAATAAGCATTCGCTGTGCTTGTGCGTCTTAGATCACAGTTCTTACTTAACGTAACATAGATTTCTGAAAATTACTAATAACCCAGCGAAAGTAGATAATGTTAGGGTAGAAGTTATGATCCAACACGCGCGGGAGAACACCGATATCGACCATACGAAGATGGCTAAACCTAGATTTGATCAAATTCAGTTTGGCCACTTGCAGTAAGGGGTTAGCGCTTGTTAGGCTTGTTCCAGGCTTATTCTAATCTAAATTTAGTAGCATTAAAACTAGATTTAAGTTTAAAACTGTTAAGAGGAAAGGGTACCAGGGGCTCTCTCCATAAAAACGTAGTCGACTGTTTTCTCCCTGGATAATGTCATTATAGCAAATATTTTTGTTGCATAAAACTTATAACTGGCATGACCATGCCCTATGTTTTTTTTTAAATCTATAGGTTTTATGCAACAAAAATATTTGTGCTAGTGTCATTATCTAGGGAGGAAACAGTCGACCACGTTTGTATGGAGAGAGCGCCGGTATCCTTTCACCTTAAAAATGTATGGACTAAATCTAGGTTTACCAATTTAGCTGCAAGTGGTTATTAGGTTTAACTGGTTAAAGTTAAGTATCGTACTTCGGGATTTATCAATAATAATTAACATTCCTCATTAGATTAAGGATAAATAAATAGACTACGTATGTTACTGTTTTAGAACAAAATGTGTGATTTAAATTTGTACTTTTGAAGGATTAAAATATATTTGTAATATTTGACGTTTTTTTTACTTTATGCCTACCAAATGAGTTAGTCTTCTAAAAGACTGTTGCTCTGCACCAATCAATATACAACCATTTTCATGCCATATAATAGTACATTGCGATACAAGTGTGGTAAATTGATCATTGCATACAGGGCGGTTTATGACGCGCGAGCGGAACGTTTTTTTATCACAGTTACGAATAAAAGAAAATACTTGAAATAATAAAAAGTTAACAAAATGTTTGTGTAATATTTTTTTTACCATTGCCACTCTAAAAAGGGCCCTTTATTCATCGATAACAGTGAATAAAACGCACTTGAATAAAAACATTTTGACTTTGCAACAAGCACGAATATACGAATTATGTACAAATTTAAAAAAAAACATGGTCAAAGTAACTAGGCACTGGGTGGATCTGGAGTGGAATGGAATAAAATAAAATTGAATAGAATGGATAAAATGGAATGGAATTAAATCGAATGGAATGGAATAAAATGGATTGGAATGGAATAAATGGAGTAAAAGAGCGTTTTATTCAATGTCATCGATGAATAAAATGCCCTTTTTCGAGTGACAATGGTAAAAAAATATTTTTATTATAGGTACTTATTGGGAAAATATTTGTAACATAAAAGTAGGTATATATTTTTGTTTCCTATTGCTCTCGAACTCTGATTTGACTGATTTTGGTAAAACCTAGTATGAGGATACATTTAAACTTAGGCCTAAACTACATTTAACAAGGGATTTTATTTTAATTTAAGAGATTAGCTTTGAAAAGGCTTCTCGATGTAGTAATTTTTCGCTGACGAAGTCGCGGGTAACAGTTAGTTTATTATATGATTCAACTAGCGACCCGCCCCGGCTTCGCACGGATATAGTATGCATGTATTATACATATAAACCTTCCTCTTGAATCACTCAATTAAAAAAACCGTATCGAAATCCGTTGCGTAGTTTTAAAGATACATACATAGGAACAGACAGCGGGAAGCGACTTTGATTTATACTTTGTAGTGATTCGTCGAAAGTAGTCAGTTATGCCCACGGGATCTATGGGTGAAATCGCCAGGCCATGAATAATATAACCACATATTTACTCATTTGCCATAACTAGGTTAATTACTGTATAAAAATATAGGGAAAAAAGTTAATATTAACAGGAAAATTAAATATAATAATTATATCCTTAAGCCCTAATAAATCATAGACAGTTTGAAATATTTTATAATACGATGCGGTACATATAATATATCAACATAAAACCTTAAGCAGTTGTTTGAAAAACGATGTAAAATATTTGAAAAAAATAATCATTTTTGAAAAAAAAGTTATGGATTCATTTTATTTACATCATATAGTTCTAGTTTTTCTTTTCTTAGGGACCACAGGTATCCTTTGGTTGAATCTATCGAACCTAAATTTTGAGAAAGAATGTACAACAATTGTGAAAATACCGGATAATCAAATTAAATTCAACGCTTATTTAAAAAAGTTTAATAAAAGTTATTTCGGTGACGAGTATTTGAAGAGATTTGGACATTTTAAGGTAAGTACTTTAGTTGATATCTAGCGACCTGCCCCGGGCAGCGCGCGGCTATATTATGCATGTAATACATATAAACCTTCCTCTTGAATCACTCTATCTATTTAAAAAACCCGCATCAAAATCCATTGCTTAGTTTTAAAGTTCTAAACATACTTAGGGTGTGTAGTTGAAGTGATAATTTATTTTAAGACGACCTCGAATGCAAATTGCAAATCGTTTGAAAAGCACAATGTGTAAAATACTTATATAAACAAGAAAAATGTCTAAAATTATTTTAAATAGGTAATATTTTTTAATTTTAGTAAGTACTAGCTCTGCTTTTCGCGGTTTCAGCCGAGCAAAAACCTTCCTCGATAAATGGATTATCCAATACAAAAATATTTTTTCAATTCGAACCAATAGTTCCTGAGATTAGCGCGTTCAAACAAACAAACTCTTCAACAGCAACAGAAGTACACCATCTATGAAAATTTTAACTGTCTAGCTAACGGTTCATGAGATACAGCCTGGTGACATACAGACGGACGGACAGTGGAGAATTAGTAATAGGGTCCCGTTTTAACCTTCGGTTACGAAACCTTAAAAATGACTAATATCTTTTAAAGCCCAGTAGAATACTTCATTTTCTAAAACAGGAAGATATTACAGGTTTATATGTACAGTAGGTAAATTTATATAATTAAATAACCTTTTATCCTGTTTGCTATTTAAATATTAAGTTACATACCGCGTAAAATGCTTTTATCCATCCACACAAAAAGAAATAGCTCTTTTTCTCTCATTAGCATTGTCCGATTTAGGTATAATTTTTAGGGTTCAAAAATCTCTGGCCTTCCATCATGCAGGTGTGATAGTCAAAATAATACCTAGTCAAAATTCTTTATTCCTTTGGATACTTAATACCTAGGTACAAGATCTCATGGACACGTCTTAAAAACTAAATTAGGATGTGTGCCTTCGGAACGCGCCCACCAATGAGAAGGCACAAGAAACTCATGGGGGGTTTTTTTTCAAGTGATCACGCTCACAAAGGTCAATATTACAAATATTTGAAAGTATCATTTGAAATGGAGCAATTAAAGTCACGTCCATGGGTTGTACTGTAGGGACTATAGACCTCAGTAGCTGGTATAACCCAGTTGGCACAATGGTCACTATGCCGGACTGCCAAAGTCAGGGTTGCGGGTTCAATTCCCGCCTCAGACAAGTATTTATGCTTAGATATTTGTCTATGGCCTAATCGTTTCTATGTATTAAAAGTATATATTTACAAAAGAAAAGTATATAAGTAGTATATCCGTTGCCTAGCACCCATAACACAAATCTAGTTACTAAGCTTGGGGCTAGATGGCGATGTGGGAAATGTCCGGCAATATTTATTGTACCTATTGCGGTTTCCAGGAATCTCTTGAAGAAATATCGCGTCTAAATGACTATGAAGAAACTGGAGCCAAGCATGGTTTGACGAAGTATTCTGACTTATCACAAGAAGAATTTACTGAGATGATGCATAACCCAGCATATGAAGGCAGTGGAGGTTACAAATTAACGAAGCCGTGCGACAAACCGCCATATCACATATTTCTAAATACTAGAAGTTACTCTGCTGGTTTATCCTTCTACAAGGAAATGTATTTTGATGATGTGTTTTATCGTAATGATGACGTTGATGATGCATTTGATTGGTGAGTTTTAACAGAGTTTAAAAGGCCTTTAGGGCCATTTTTCAACTTTAAAGCAGTTAAAAATGCTGAACAAAATTACGTGCTCGATTTTGACAAAAACTAAAACTACATTATCATATTTTTGGAAAAGCCAAGGAAGGACAAGGAATCGAACCTTTTATTTTTGCTGAAAAAATATCACTTATGAGACATAGGTGATATTTTATGACATTATATTATCTATACATATAAAATGCTTTGTCCTGAACTACTGACTGACTGACGGATCAACGCACAACCTAAACCGCTGATCGTAGAGACTTGAAACTTGGACTCTTGGAGGGTGCGTTCTTTGTATGACGTAGGCATCGGATAAGAAAGGATTTTCTGAAATTGGACCCCTAAGGGGGTGAAAAAGGGGGGAAAGTTTGTATGCGACAACGCGATTCCTTGATCCATTTCCGACTTCTACGCGGACGAAGTCGAAAATGGACTAAGGAATCACGTTGTCCCATACAAACTTTGTCTCCCTTTTTCACCCCCTTAGGAGTAGAATTTCGGAAAATCCTTTCTTATCTGGTGCCTACGTCACATAAAAAACTCACCTTCCAAGTTTCAGGTCTCTACGATCAGCGGTTTAGGCTGTGCGTTGATCCGTCAGTCAGTCATTCAGGACAAATAATTTTATATGTGTTTTATATGTCTTCTCCTACGCGGACAAAGTCGCGGGTGTATGCTAGTATAAAAATATAAAATTTAAATAAGTATATTTTATTTTTGTCGTTACTCGAAAACTTTCTGAGCCATGACGTGTTAATTAAATGGTCCAAGCAAAACGTTCTATTCTTTACTCATGTGGCAAAACTACGAAGTCTATGGTATGGTAATTCAAGTAGGTATTCTATCCGTTGTATTGCCACCATAACATAAGCCTAGTTAGTTACCTTGTGGCTAGAAGATTATTTGACGACCCAGTTGGCACAATGGTCATCATGCCGGACTACCAAACACAGGGTTGCGGGTTCGATTCCCACCTCGGATAAGTATTTATGCTTAGATATTTGTCTGTGGTCTGGTTGTTTATGTATTATAAGTATATATTTATAAAAGAAAAGTATGTAAGTAGTATATCCGTTGTCTAGCACCCATAACACAAGTCTAGTTCCTTAGCTTAGGATTAGATGGCGATGTGTGGAATGTCCTGCAATATTTATTTTATTATTTATTTATTATTTGTTGTAGGCGTGACCACAACAAAATCGGTCCTGTGTTGCAACAGAAGAAGTGCCTAGCTTGCTGGGCGTTCAGCATCGTTGGCATCATGGAGTCAATGGAGGCTATACAGGGGTTGCGATCATACACAGAGCGTAGTATACAGGTACCTAACTTTCCTTCACAGGCCCCCGTTTCCTTGGGGGTCTTTGTGGTGACTGAATATATTTTTAAAGGAGACATGGGTCTTTAAAAATTGCAACTTAGATGAGACTCGAACTCACAACCCCTGAATACCGTTACGCGCTTCAATCAAGTACTGTCATAGTTGAATCTGTTTATATTTTCATTACATACAAACGAATTTTCATTACATACAAACTTAAATCTTAAACATCTAGTTAACGTATCCGACAAGAAATAGCACTTTTTAGTAATCTCAATGATTTTTATTTTTATAGTGCATGGCCTAGACTGGGCTGTCTAAAGATATTTTAAAGGAAAAATGCGTCTTCAAAAATTGCAACTGAAACGAGACTCGAACGAAAGAAAGAAAAAAACAATCATTGACATAAAGATAGATAGATAAATTCTTTATTGCAAACACCATTATTAAATTACATTAAATATAAACATATGTCTAAGAGTTAGAAAGGGCGGCTGTATCGCTTGAAGCGATCTCTTTCATGCGAATTTAGGTATCTTTTAGGAAAGCGTGCTACACCTAAGACCGCATCATCTCACTCACCATCGTGTGAGATAGTGGTCAAAGGCAACACCATTATTGACAGCGGGGCCTTATTTATAATTTATTAAAAAGGTTAAATACAATTTCTTACAAATAATTAGTTAAACAATGCCAGAAAACCTAACTGGGTTTGCCTTGGCATCTAGATCGTCAAATTACCAATTAGCTGAACCCTACGTGACCCAGAGCTCATTCGCATATCTGTCAAAAATATAGTATTTACCTATTTAGTTATCTTCTTATATTGTACTAGCAGCGTAAGTCCCGATCCCGTGGGAATGTCAAAATGAAAAGTAGCCTATAGCCTTCCTCGATAAATGGACTATCCAACACAAAAATAATTATTCAATTGGAACCAGTAGTTCCTGAGATTAGCGTGTTCAAACAAACAAACAAACAAACAAACAAACTTTCCAGCTTTATAATATGATTAGTAGTATTAGTATAAATTTTATAGTACATTGTCTATAACAACAGAATTAGGTAACATTACATTATTTCATTGGTGGGCAGGGTTCGGGGGAGTCACAGCAGTATGCTGAAGACGGTTGCGAGAGGGTCAACTCTCCATTTATAGTACATTTCAGTTGAGTGGGGGTCAATCAGGGAACGTTTCCTATAAATTGACCATTGCTCTAATAACTTTTGCTCCATACGTCATTTGTAATCCCGTCCCTAATGTCCTTTACTTAATTTTTACCACCCTAATTTTATTTTATTATATTTTTATTTTATGTAAAGGTTTTGATTTAATTGATTTTAATTTTTAATTCTAATTTCAAATTATGGATCTCAGTTATCTGAAATAAATGCATTTTATTTATTACTTCACAACCTTACTGATTTGCGAGTGAGCGTGGTCACGTGGGGTTCAGCTAATTGGTAATGTGACTGTACAATCGACGCTCCACTATTTTATAAAAAAATTCATGAACTTTGTTCTAGGAGTTGATAGATTGTTTGACCGTCTGTCAGGGATGCAATGGTGGGAACATCGTAGCGGCATTACGGTCCATGTGTAATCAGGGTCTGGAAGTAATAACAGAGTATGAGTATCCTTTGAAGTTGAGGAAGGGTACTTGTCAAAGATCTACCATACAGCAATTCAGTTACGACGGTCGCAAGTTGAGCTGGTTTACTATTATGGGGTAAGTTTAGTTCAATATTTTTTTTTGGATGAAGTTCCTTATCGCAGGTTGGCGCGAATCTCCTACATATTTTTACAGGTTCGCTAATGTATGGATAAGCGAGTACCCGGGTAGAATCACTTATTTTTGAATGTTTTGATGTCCCACAATCATGTATACTTAAAACACACGAATAAAACAACTTATTTTTCAAAAATCATATAAAAAATGCAGGCTCAAAATTCCGCCCAGTGTGAGGCGCGGGTCGGCATAAGCCGACGCGTTGGCTTGAAGCCGACGCACTTATCGCGGTAGGGCCCCTGATTTATAATTAGGAGTTAAAAAAAAAGCCGAGATTATATGATCAATCCACACGTGTATCGTACGACGTTTTTTATCACAGTTGTGAATAAAAGAAGACTTGAAAAGAAAATAAAATAATAATTTGTTTATTGTTTACAGCAATATGAACGAAACAGATATGATACGTCAAATATTTCACCACGGTCCTATAATAGCGGTTGTCAACGCTAAACCCTGGCAACACTACACCAGCGGGGTTATACATCGTGCTTGCCAGTAAGTTGTCACTTTTCAGCTGCTCCACGTCCCTACAGCTCGTACCAAATTTCTATAAACCATGGTCACCATGCCAGACTGCCAAACACATTGTTGCGGGTTCGATTCCCGCCTCAGACAAGTATTTATGCTTAGATATTTGTCTGTGGTCTGGTTGTTTCTATGTATTATAAGTATATATTTGCCAAAAGAAAAGTATATATAAGTAGTATATCCGTTGTCTAGCACCCATAACACAAGTCTAGTTACTTAGCTTGGGGCTAGATGGCGATGTGTTCAATGTCCTGCAACTATTTGTCAAGTCTCGAGTCTCAAGTCCCAAGTCTTCAGTCTTAATTATTTCATCAAAGTTTTCTTATGACGTTATTACGTAAAATTATAGTCCGTAAACCGACTTTACAGACAACCATTTGTCAAGTCTCAAGTCCCAAGTCTTCAGTCTCAATTATTTCATCAATGTTCTCTTATGACGTTATTACGTAAAATTATCGTCCGTAAACCGACTTTACAGATAACCATTTGTCAAGTCTCGAGTCCCAAGTCTGCAGTCTCAATTATTTCATCAATGTTCTCTTCTGACGTTATTACCTAAAATTATAGCCCGTAAACCGACTTTACAGACAACCATTGTTTTTTTCAGTCGCAATAAAAATTCCAAGGACAACATCGACCATGTAATTCAAATAGTCGGGTACAATCGTAAAGCTGAAGTGCCATACTTCATTATAAGGAATTCTTGGGGTGATGACTTCGGTGAGGATGGATACGTGAGGGTCGCTATGCATGGGAACGTATGCGGTGTATCCGATGAGATCGCTTATTTAGAAGTTAATTAAATATTAAGATTATTTTATAACTAGCAGCGCTCCGCAGTTTCATCCGCGGAACTCTCGATCCCGTGGGAATATCAGGATAAAAAGTAGCCTATAGCCTTCCTCGATAAATGGACTATCCAACACAAAAAGAATTTTTCAATTCGAACCAGTAGTTCCTGAGATTAGCGTGTTCAAACAAACAAACAAACTCTTCAGCTTTATAATATAAGTATAGATTAATAAAATCTTTATGTATGTATGTGTTATAGAAAAATTAATACTGTACCTGCGGTTAATAAGGGCCACAAAGCCTTTTTTTTAAACCATTTTACAGATTGACAATAAAGCAAATGCTATTTTTTTAACAAAATATTTAGTTTTTAATGGTGGTAGATGGCCCTTGTTACCCGGGAACTTATTATAATTTTACTTAAGTTGAAAGGGTACCGGCGCTCTCTCCATACAAACGTAGTCGACTGTTTCCTCCCTAGATAATGACGCTAGAGCAAATATTTTTATTGCATAAAACTTATAAATGCCATGACCATGAGGAAACAGTCGACTACGTTTGAATGGAGAGCGCCCCCGGTACCCTTTCCTCTTAATAAATTAAATTAAAATAAAATAAAATTAAATTGATTTTTATTTTATTTTATTTTATTTAATAAAGGTAAATAGGTAATCTGTTATTTAAAAGTTGTTAAATGCAACGTCACACCGCCCGCCCCGCGCCCGTCCGATGGTAGGGGGTCGCTTGCGCATGCGCACGTTTGAATCAGGCGAAGCTCACTTTGCGTCGAGCGCTCGTCCGAGAAGGTTGTAAGCTTTTTGATTATAATTTATCTTGTTAGCTTTAAAATTAATTTAAATTAATTACAAATAAGAAAAAAACAATAAACTTTCAATAATTATGATTTGATAGTTTTAAAATTATATAAGTTTTATTGCTGGTTTTGATTTATATTCTTTGCATGCTAAATAAAATATTCCCAGATTATTTTAATAGACCAAGATCCCGCCTACCACTACGAACTTTCGTGATAAAAGCTGAGTATTGGGTACTCAGTGCATGCCTCCAACACAGTTATGAACGATGTGCAATTATGAAGTTCAGACCATAGTAGCTTGGAGAGTTATCAGGTAGCAAAGCCAGGAATCGAACCTATTAATTAAAAACAAAAGAAATCGCCTATATTTTTGTACTAAAAGATTATGTTGCTAATATTATAGCGTTCATAATTTGCGCAAAGAAACTCTCGGCTTTTATAAAATCACGAAAGTTCGGTGGTCTCTCTATTGTTTTATTTAAAGGTTTCTCTCTGTCTCTCTATTGTTTTATTTAAAGGTTTCTCTCTGTCTCTCTATTGTTTTATTTAAAGGTTTCTCTCTGTCTCTATTGTTTTATTTAAGGTTTCTAAATTCGTTTTTTTCGATCCTGGATGAGTCAGGTGACTGAGCCGATAGTACTCATGATACCAACGGTTCTTTTTAAAAACCCCAGAAATGAATTCAAATCTGTTGGTGGATTTCGTGTTTTTTGCGATTCTTTAATTTGAGAAGGTCAGGTGATTTATTGTGCAGATACCATCCTTCTTCCTATCATCGCCTTCCTTGTCTAACATGCACACGATGCAATCGGCTATCTTCGTTCCTACATCGGCGTTGAACGATGCCCACCACCATTTTTTATTGTACTACGAATTAATGTCTAAGCTAAGACGCACGCGCCGTTCTGGTGACAAATTGATTTAAGTGTTACGTGATTTTTCATAAACTTCAGCAATATAACTGTTCCGCTACTTGTGATTACCGGCAAAGGACTTTAAAGGCGACCCGAAGAAGTACCAACTGGTAAGTGTGCATGTTCCCTACCTTCTCCCGTCGAGAAACAACCATTTTCATCGTCCATTTTTTACTGGTATTTTGCAAGTAGATTTACTTCCGTATGTCTCGTTGAAGAATCGCAGAAAATACAGTCCACTTAATAATCTAGCCTAAAGATTTCAAATCTACCTAAAACCAGCACTTTAAAATAATTTCCCGCACCCAAAAAGTGTGGAGTTTATTAGGCGCCTCCATCTTTTTTTTGGTCCTTCGAGCCGGATTTTAAATTTTGATAATTATCCGCACAATCAATAAGCCATTCTGGCCCAAAACTTCATATTTTAATTGTTAAATCACGTATATACGCACTTTCTTTAGTATTTTTCTCGTAACCGCAAGATCAGGCATATAACTATACGGGCGATGTGTTACGTAGATTAAATAGTTTGTCGGTTTGTTTTATATTTAACCGCATCGGCAGCTATTTTCTTTATTTTTCTGTTTATCTCCGCACCGCATCTACGTAGTACAACATATCGTGGTTGTTCCTAATTATTGTGTCGTGTCATTGGATTCTGTACCTATTGAATACGTATTCACATTCCATAACTTGTTCGTTGTTCATTTAACCCGCTAGCTCGATCACAGACGCTGCGTCTTAGCATTCGCTTACCTACCCTCCAATATTTTTTATTAACGCACCGCTAATTTTACTTTGTTAACCGCTAATTTTTACTTCGCAACCCGCAAACTTACCTTAATCGTTTCATAACGCTTTAATTTCCCGCTGAATAATATTTACAATGGGTAAATCTAAGGGAGCGAGAAAAGATAGTGAGCCGTTTGTAGAAGGAACTTATGATGTTCATAAAAATCAACTCACTTTATACATTGTCAAACGCGATGTTATTTTTAAACGCTTGGAAACTATTTTCCACATTGCACAAAACACTGAACAAAACCCGCAAAACTATAAGGTATTTTGTGCAAATGCTTCCAATATCGATAAATTACGTAATGATTATCAGGATGTTTTGGATTCTTACAATATGTTAAATTTACAATTACACCCGAACTCAGATGTCGATTACGATTCATGGGCTTCATTTGAAGAAATGTACTGCTATATAAAACAAGTTTTACTCGATATTGAGAAAGTTAATGATCATAAATGTAACTTTCAATCGCAAACTTCTACTTATTCTAAACCTCGCCTTCCACCCATTGATTTGATGTCATTCAATGGAGACATCAAGAACTGGCCCTTGTTTTACCAACAATTTAAAAGTATGATTCACGATAACGCATCGCTTACTGATAGCGAAAGGGTATTCTACTTGGTAGGTAAATTGAGCGGCCAAGCGTCATGCGTGTGCGCAGGGCTGGCTCCCACCGCTGAAAATTATAATATCATTTGGGACGCACTCGTGCGGAAGTATGACGATCCTCGCTCACTCGCATGCGCTTATCTTAATCAGTTGTTACATTTTAAACCGCTAACAATCACTAGTTCAACCGGTCTAGATTCATTTATTAATAATTTTGATTCTTCTGTCGAAGCGCTAAAGCAATTAAAACTTACCGATTTAACTGATTTCATTTTTTTGCATTTGGCACTCCAAAAGTTAGATGCAGAGTCAATTAAATTATTCGAAATAACATATCGCAAAGAGAAAATACCTACATATCATAATTTAATTGAATTCATTAAAGAACAAAACAAAGTTTTATCTCGCTCTGTGACTAACAATAAAGTTGTTAATAATGTTCCGCAATCGCAAAATAAACACAGCCCTAAAGTTAAACCTTTTACGAAGTCTTTTGTTAATATGGACTTGGGGTCTGGTCCAAGTAATATAAGCGCTAGCGATAAATGTTCTTTGTGTAATAACAAACAACACGAACATTTATATTCGTGTCCTGCCTTTATGAAGTTAACCCCGCATGACCGATATACTTTTATTAAAAATAATAACTTTTGTAACAACTGTTTAGGTATCAGACATAAAACTTTTTCTTGTACCTCAAAACATAATTGTTCTCATTGTTCTATGCGACATCACTCATTATTGCATTTCAATGTTAAATCTAACAACTGTAATATTGGTGCAGTGATGTCCGGCCCCGCTACTATTTCACCCGCTACTATTTCACCCGCTATTATTTCACCCGCTACCGCTCATGACACCGGCCGCAGTGCGCCGAGCAGTCATACTGCTGAGTGTTATACTCGTAATATTATTACCCGCCCCGCTACCGCTAATAGTCTACCGCATTCGTTTGAAAATAATGCATCGGTGTGTACAGTTTCTTACGATCGTGTTTATCGTTCTTCTCAAACAACTACTTTATTAGGAACTGCTAAAATTAAAGTTATTGATTGTTATAATCAGACTCACTATTTGAGATGCCTAGTGGATCCAGGCTCTCAGAGTGATTATATTTCTATTGAATGTTGTAAGCGATTATCGCTTTCCATTCGTAAACAAACCCGCTATACGGAGGTTCAAGGTATAGGAGGAGCTTCGCAAAAAATTATAGGTATTACCGCGCTTAAATTCTCGTCTCGCTTTGATAACAAGTGCGAATATTCTATAACGCCCATGATAGTGGACCGGATTACGTCACAGCTGCCCGACTCGCGCGTCGATGCGTCGGCTATACATTTTACAAATAACATTCCGCTCGCTGATGACGACTTTTCGAATCCTGGACCTATAGACATGCTTTTGGGTGTTAAACTGTATTGTGAAATTTTATTATCTGACAAAATTAAAAGCTCAGTTGATCATATGCCCTCCGCCTTTGAAACGACCTTAGGTTACCTACTTATGGGTGATGCTCCTATTGTTTCCCCGCAAACCGCTACTCGCACGTTGTGTGCTGTTACTTCTGACCCGCTACACCAGATTGTCGAGAAATTTTGGGAGGTTGAGGAATTGCCCTCGCGTAAGTTTTTAAGTCCAGACGACCAATTATGTGAAAACATTTATACTTCTACGACTGTTCGTAACGATGACGGTAGCTATTCCGTCGACCTACCATTTAAAGATGACCCCCAAAGGTTAGGCAATTCTTATTCAACCGCTAAAAAACGCTTTATACTTCTTGAAAAGAAGTTCGCTAAGGATCCAAATCTAAAATTAAAATATGATGAAATTTTTCGTGAATACTTAAATAAAGGTATTCTCTCACGCACCGCGCCTGAGGCTTGTGAGTCTCCAGGTTTTTATCTACCCCACCACCCTGTAGTGCGCGACGATAAATCGACTACTAAAGTTCGTCCCGTTCTAGATGGCAGCGCCAAGACTGACACAGGCCTGTCACTAAACGACATTTTGCACACTGGTTGCAATCTACAGGCTGATATTTTTCATATCCTTTTAAATGTCCGCATCTTTCGCATCGCCTTTTTTGCCGATGTGAAACATATGTATTTGTGTATTTACACTAAATCTCCGCACCGCCAATATCAACGTATTTTATACCGCTTTTGTAATACTGACCCGATCGAAGTTTTTGAGTTTACTCGCGTCACGTTTGGACTCAGATCTTCTCCTTTTCTGGCGCTCCGCACTTTACGTCAACTCGCTAGTGACGAACGGCACAATTGGCCGAACGCGGCCGCAGTTCTAGAAAGAGACATCTATATGGATGACCTGGCTTCTTCTGCTTCTTCTCTGAATGAATCAGTCAAGATAGCTCATGAGTTAATCCAACTTTTCAAATCTGGTGGGTTTGATTTGGTCAAATGGACCTCTAATTCACTCGAACTTCTCGAGCAAATACCTGAGTCACACCGGCAGTCTGAATTTATTTCCTTTGATGACGGAAGTACATTTAAGATTCTAGGTTTGCGCTGGTTACCTGCACAAGACACCTTTGTTTTTGAGATTTCGAGTCCGCCACTAATTTGTACTAAACGCGCTATTTTATCCGCTACCGCACGTCTGTACGATGTTTTAGGACTCGTCGGACCGATTATTCTTTACGCTAAATTAATTATAAAAGAACTTTGGCTTCTCAATCTTGATTGGGACGATGTGCCCCCTTCTCGCATTATTAAATTATGGCAACAATATTTATTTGAATTACCGCAAATTTCCCGCATCGCATTTCCACGCCATGTAGGCATAGAACCCGATTCTAATGTATCTTTAATTGGTTTCTCTGATGCGAGTGAATCAGCATACGGTTGTGCCATATATTTGCATGTCGTAAACGGCAACCAACTTCCTATTGTTTCGCTTCTATGCTCAAAATCTCGGGTAGCTTCCGCTAAACCTAAAATTACTCTCGCTCGTTTGGAACTGAACGGGATTTTATTGCTGTCAAGGCTTATGAAAGAAGTTCATAATACTATATCAACTAGACACAAAATTGGTAATATTTTCGCTTTCTCTGACTCAGAGGTCGCCCTATGTTGGTCGGTTGCATCGCCACATAGATTCGACACTTATGTTGCCAACCGCATTTCTCAAATTCAGGCCAATTTATCACCTGAATATTTGTATCATGTACCCGGTGTACAGAACCCCGCGGACTGTGTGTCCCGCGGACTTACACCTTCGCAACTCATTCAATATGAATTATGGTTGAAAGGACCGTCTTGGCTTTCGTTGCCCATAGACGATTGGCCTATTAAACAATTTGTACCGAATAAGGCATCGCTACCTGAAGAAAAAACTGTTTCTCATGTCTCCAAAAATCCCGCTAATATTGATAATCCGCTATTGAATCTCGCTTCTCGCTGTTCCACATGGAACAAACTTATTCGCACGACTGTTTATGTACTCAGATTTATGAAAAAACTACCGCGAAACAATATTATTACCGCTGACGACTTAAACACGGCCGAGTTGGAAATAATACGAGCTGTGCAGTCTGTGAATTTTTCTGATGATATTAAAATCATTTGTAATGGACAATCTTGTTCCTCTAAATTGCTAAAATTATATCCGTTTTTACATAATGGAATTCTACGCGTCGGAGGTCGCTTATCGAATTCGACACTAGATTACTCATCTAAACACCCGATTTTACTGCCCAAACACCGACGTATTGTTGAACTTTTAATTGATTCTTACCACCGCGATAATTGTCATGCTGGACCGCAACTTTTAATCGCTATTTTAAGGTCTAAATTTTGGATTATCTCCGCTAGGCGCATAGTTAGACAGCGCATACATAAATGTAATACTTGTTTTCGATTAAATCCAAAATCTAACTTCCCGCCAATGGCCGATTTGCCAAAGTGTAGGTTAGAACAATGCAAAGCGTTCTTACACACTGGCGTAGATTACGCAGGCCCGTTGTACATTACTCCTTATCGTAAACGCGGCGTTCGTAGTGTGAAGGCCTATCTATGCCTATTTATCTGTCTTGTGACGAAATCAGTTCATCTTGAACTTGTTTCTAGTTTAACTTCAGCTTCTTTTATAGATGCATTTAAACGTTTTATATCACGGCGAGGCCCATGTACTTTTTTATACAGTGATAATGGCACTAATTTTGTCGCATCTAAAGCTTATTTCAATGAACTTCATGAGTTCTTGCGATCTCACGATTATTATCAAACATTTAGTAATGAACTCGCGAAAAATCGCATTATCTGGCGAATGAATGTTCCTACGGGTAGCCATTTTGGAGGCATCTGGGAGGCGAATATAAAAAGCACTAAATCGCTATTATTTCGCATAATTGGAAAACAAATTCTTACCTTTGAGGAGATGTCGACCGTTCTTACTCAGATCGAAGCAGTATTGAACAGCCGACCTCTTTACCTATTAAGCTCAGACCCGTCGGAGCCGCTCGCGCTTACACCTTCGCATTTTTTGTCTACCACTCCGCTTGAGTATCTTCCTGCGGCTGACTTAACTGAAGAACGAACTAGTTTGTTAACACGCTTCTCTTTGATGGATTTGCTAGTTCAATCATATTGGAAACGTTTCAAATCGGAGTATTTACATAATTTGCAAATGCGTGAAAAATGGAATACACCTACGAATCCAATCAAAGTTGGCACCGTAGTTTTGCTAAATATTGATAACGCTCCACCCTTACAGTGGCCTTTAGGAATAATTACGAATGTTTATCCTGGTAAGGATGGAGTAACGCGTGTTGCGGAGGTAAAAACGAAAACTGGCGTGTATAAACGCCCAGTGGTGCGGCTTTGCCCGCTTCCGACTCAATAGTCATTTTTAGTTACTAACTTTTTTAGGTTTAGTTTCTTTTATTTTATTTTAGAATTTAATTCATATTTACTCGCACGATTTAAGTGCTACGCTCTGTAGTCCTATACTTATGGAGCGATTTCTTTCTCTACTTTGTTTTGAAGGGTTTCTTCAAGGCCGGGGGGATGGTGGATTTCGTGTTTTTTGCGATTCTTTAATTTGAGAAGGTCAGGTGATTTATTGTGCAGATACCATCCTTCTTCCTATCATCGCCTTCCTTGTCTAACATGCACACGATGCAATCGGCTATCTTCGTTCCTACATCGGCGTTGAACGATGCCCACCACCATTTTTTATTGTACTACGAATTAATGTCTAAGCTAAGACGCACGCGCCGTTCTGGTGACAAATTGATTTAAGTGTTACGTGATTTTTCATAAACTTCAGCAATATAACTGTTCCGCTACTTGTGATTACCGGCAAAGGACTTTAAAGGCGACCCGAAGAAGTACCAACTGGTAAGTGTGCATGTTCCCTACCTTCTCCCGTCGAGAAACAACCATTTTCATCGTCCATTTTTTACTGGTATTTTGCAAGTAGATTTACTTCCGTATGTCTCGTTGAAGAATCGCAGAAAATACAGTCCACTTAATAATCTAGCCTAAAGATTTCAAATCTACCTAAAACCAGCACTTTAAAATAATTTCCCTCACCCAAAAAGTGTGGAGTTTATTAGGCGCCTCCATCTGTCATCTATCTATACATATAATAAATCTGTAGACATCAAAAAATCTGTAATTGTAAGATATCCAGAAAAAAAATACACAGGTCGTCTTTAAATCGTTAGCTGAACAAGATTTGTTTGTTTGAACCAGGTAATCTCATAAACTACAAAACAGATTTTAACAAGGTCCACACGAATATGTTCAGAATATATCAGAATAACATTTAGGGTATGTTTTAATTTAACTTTAATACAATAATTAAGATATTGGATAAAAAAACATTTAAAAAATGTGAAATCGAAATATTTTTCCGTGGTAAAACGTAATCGAATGTCAGAAGGGAACAGTACCCTTACCACGGGTTTTTTACGTATTCGATTAAACATACTATATTGACTATTTACTATGAAACTTCCTAAAAATCAACTTACTAGGTCCACCCGTCTCTGAGAATATCGGTAGTGACACACCGACAGACAAACGGATAAGAGAGTGATCGAAAAAGGGATTCTTTATTTCGAGTTCTTCAAAAAGTCATGGTAGGGGTGCAGTACATGCCTCCGCTTAAGATGACAGCTGTCATAAAACCAAATAGTTTGCATTTAATACTACCTACGTGAAACTTAAAATGAGGTTAGTACAAAGAGGTACTACTACATAATATTACCGATCTCCTTTACCGAAGACCTTCGATGTTACACTTCTATCGCGCTTTTCTCCTGCTATAGTTTGAATTATGAGTTCAAGTAGCGTAAAGCTTAGATAGTAAAAACAAAAAAGAATTTTCCATATCGCTCCAAGAGTTTACGAGTAATCAGCGAGCATACATAAAAATATATATATACGTGACGAATTGAGAACCTCCTCCTTTTTTGATGTCGGTTAAAAAATATACAGGTAGTTATTTGTAAAAATCATTGTTTTCCCAAAATTACGCAGCCCTGCCAGCTACCTAATAAAAAAACTGGGTATTTTGGTCAAGAATTCAGAAAATTGGAAAAGGGGTCATTTAGTATGGGAGCGTGGTTATGTTATGTGTTATGTTATGGTTTTTGCGCTGTGATTTTAGACCCGATGAATAAATAATGCCCAACGCTTTATAGGTTTTGTTTCATGGCATTATTTGTTATTTTCGATGGGTATGGGACTCAAAGTGAACCGCACACTTTTGAAAAATTATAGGTTATCATTTTTCTTTAAATATTCCATTTCCAAAACGTCTCGCTTTAGAAGTTGAATGTCCTTTTGTAGTTTGGCATAAAGGTTTTTTTTTCGATGCCCTCTATCGATAGGTATGAGTCTCAAACGGCACCGTGCACTTTTGTGAAATCATAGGACATCACGTTCCTTCAAATACCCCGTTTCCGAGACGCTGTAGATGTTTGGTGTGAAAGCATTTTTTGTTCAACGTAATGCCTGCTATCAATATGTAAGGATCTCAATGTGCATCGCGTTATTTTAAGTATTAGTATTAGTTCTGTCCAATGTCCTTTCTTTTTAATCATTAATATTATTATTTGATAATAAAAACAATGTAAAATATTATTTGCACCAAAATAGATTATTATTTGCATGATGTTGGTGTTATAAATACTATAATAACCTCTTATATTAATCGAGACACAAAGGTAGTTGATAATCATTTTTCTTTAATTTACAAAAACTAAAGATAACTAGGAAGACAAAGTATGTTGAAAGTTTTGTGCGAATAGAAATTGGACTTAGTTTTAGCTTATAATATTTTTGTGTATTATGTTTTATTTGTATAAAATTAACAAAAATAGTACATTGTTATCCAAGGTGTGAAAGTCACTCATTGAGTCCCGAGACGGAGTTTGGCGCCCGAGCATAGCGAGGGCGCTAATAGTTCGAGGGACTAAATGAGTCTTTTACCCGAGGTAAACTCTGTGCTTTTCATTACGAATAAACATAAAATTCTTCCTTATAACGAGAGTGAATGAGAGATTCCATACTACCTGATCCTCTTACAAGGTTGGGACTAAAGAGGTTATACATTATGTAGATTTTTTTGTTTTTGCTATTTGTTTTCAACATGTTTTCAATACTCAAATACGTCGGTACTTACCGAAGAGATTTTTATAAATTAGTTTATCCAACACTGAGTAATGACGCGAAGTCCGTAGATTTAAATTACAGTTTTTGTAACACGGTTTGTCTAGAAAATGTTATTTACACAAAATACACAATCATAAATGAAAAACCAGATTAAACTTAACACAAAAATATAATAAAATAACAAAAGATAATACTAATTAAAATCATTCAAAATGCAAGCATTTCCCGCCACTATTTTTTTACTCAAGGAACGATACTGACCGCACGGTCGCATAAAGCCACATCTGCAACATCTTGACAGGGCGCCGCCAGAGGCGCAGCATGGTCATACGTCGCTTGGCCATTTTCATCTGTACATTTATTTTATTAAATAAGATATCTTGAACTAAATATATCTACATGAATTCGATTACTAAGAAAAAACCTATTATGCACTAAACTCTGGCAGTATGGATGAGCCGTGCGAAGCCATAATTTGACATGACAGCAGTCAGTGAAAGCGATTTTCCCTAGGGCTGAAAGTTTTTCTTTCTACACGCTCTTCAGGCATCTTTAGACCTACTTTCGGAGTATGAGTAAGTAAAGTGCCTTTGCCAAATCAATTAAAAATATAGTTTAAAAACAATGTAACTACCTATTTTGTTTTTATAACTTACACCGAATGATAAATTGTATCTATGCAGAAAAATGCTAGGTATTCTAAATAACCCAAAACCACATCGCGAACGAAGTCGCGGGCAACAGCTAGTATATAAATAAAGTACCTACTTCCTCACTTAAGGTGAAAGGGTACCGGCGCTCTCTCCATACAAACGTAGTCGATTGTTTCCTCCCTGGATAATGACACTAACACAAATATTGTTGTGCCATAAAACCTATAACTGTCACGACTATGCCCCTATGTTTCGTTTTTTTTTGTTTTTAATTCATAATTTCTATGATAATTAGAAAATGAAAAAACCAATACATAGGGGCATGTCATGATAGTTATAGGTTTAATGGCACAAAAAAAATTGTACTAGTGTCATTATCCAGGGAGGAAACAGTCGCCTTGATATTTGCTCTAGTGTCATTATCTAGGGAGAAAACAGTCGACTACGTTTGTATAAACCTATGGAGAGAGCGCCCCTGAGAGCGCCCGGTAGAATTCGAAAATGACTATTATTGGAATGTTTTTATTCTAATAACTAGCTATTGCCCGCGACTTCGTTCGCGTGGTGATTTTGTTTTATTTAAAACGTTTGCGATTGCCTAACTTACTTAATACGCGTGTCCTTATATTATGACAACTACAAAGTTTTCTTGTACACAACATTGTGGGTAACGCCCCGTCTTTGGAACAATATACGAACATGTTAGCTGCGTCACTCACACTCGCCAGAGCCGAATAGGTACAGCTGACTGAGACTGAAGCAGCTTATGATGAGATCGGTGCGCAAGTCTGGCCTTGTTCTAATAATTTTTGTTTGATAAATTGATGAGTTAGAAGACTTTAAACTTCACCTAAAGCAGGTGTCTAGAATCTTGCTTGTGTTGAAAACATTCTTATAAAAGCTGTTTTAGAGCTCTACGGTGGGTCTGCAATTATGCAGCCGATGGTACCTTTTATTTGTTTATTTTCCTACTGATCAATATTTTTGTGGTTGTTGCGGTCAGTGTAGATACTACTATGCTATCTAATCTCAATGGGAACCTTGTAGTTCGTTTTAGGTACAATCAACGTTCAAAACTACACTGGCACCGTAACGTTTACAATCCTGTACAATTTGAACATTATAACAACGTAACCTGTGGAGCGAACCCACGTCGGTTGGAGTAGCGGGTGCCGGCTTATACCACTCACACAACTAAAGACATAGCTAACATGTTGAAAATAATAATCACACTGCACTGAGTACTTGTAATTCAAGTATTTATGTTTGTGTGTAACGTCTATTAGAAGAAGGTTGTAAGTACAATATTTGTTGATTGTATTATGGTAGCAAACTGATAGTGTACTAATGACGCATTCTGTACATACTTGGGAACTTCAACTGATAATATTGTTTTGTTTGAAGGGTTCATTGACATCAACATCAAGGGATTGTACCTTCTTGAAGAGACATTTTACGACTAGGGGATATTTTGCGAAGTGGACGTTTTGCGACTGAGCGGTAAACAGGTTGTTTTTCCACAACTAGTCCTCTTTAGTTGGGTAATTTTTGTGTGAGAACCTACTACCTTTCAGCTTAGTCGACCATGTCTACAGGGAAGAACTTGTCAACACTTCTGGAGGCAACTAAGCCGTGGGTTTTATCACGATGTTTTCCTTTCTCCGTAAGAGCATTGTTAATCATAACAAAATTTTCTTTAGAAAAAACTATTGGTATGGCCGGCTGGGATTCGAACCCACGACATTCAATTTGAAAGTCGAGGTACCTATCTATGTAAAAACTTCCCAATACTTCTTAAAAACAGGTTATTAGATATACAGGGTTGTTGGTAATTATACTAGCAAGCGGTTGAGGGCTATTTCTGTGCACCTAAACAACCAACTTTTGTAGTACGACATTTGGAAATTCGAACATTTTTTTGAAATTTTTGAGGTTAGACTTACCTGAAAATCACCTGTTCCATACACGGAGAGTTAGTTTACTTAAGTACTTTTTTTAAAGTTTTATCTACCGTTTCTTAGTCTGAATGACCTTTGTTTTAAAAATCAACTGTTTTTCGAATTTACATAATCTCAAAATTGTCAGTATTTTTTTTCGATTTTCCAAATGTCGTGGAACAAAAGTTGTTTGTTTAGGTGCACGGAAGTAGCCCTCAACGGCTTGCTAGTATAATTACCAATAACCCTGTATATTTTTATTTATTGTCAATCATCTGAAAAACAATTCATTTGTAAATTTTCTTGTTATCAAGGTTTTAAAAAAACCTTTTTGTGACCCTTATTACCCGCAGGGACCTTATTAGGTTTTAGGTCTAGTTACCGATTATTATTAGGTTTTTAAAAAAATATTTCACTTTTATTGTACGTAAGTTTTTTAAACAAGAGAAATTATCCCTACACATAATTTTGACGACCCAGTTGACACAATGGTTACCATGCCGGCCTGCCAAATACAGGGTTGCGGGTTCGATTCCCGTCTCAGACATGTATTTATGCGCACATATTTGTCTGTGGTCTGGTTGTTTCTATGTATTATAAGTATACACGGTGTAACAAGGGGGGTGGATCAACGGTTGCTGGGGGTGGGAGACCTCAGTACCTATCGATTTAACCCCCCTGTATGTTCCGCAATATTTCGTGGTTCAAAAGTTTATTTATTTTTATTTATTTTATTTAATAAATTCAGTACACAAGGAAAATACAAAAAAGAAAAGATTACATTATAAAATTATTACTAAGGTAAGTCTAACCCTGTGAAGAGTTCTCTGCCGACAGACCTCTAGGGAAAGGAAATAATATAGCGGAAGGTAATTAAAAGTGTACAAACAGTTTCAAAGAGGAAAGCAGTTATTGAATTCTAAATATTATAATATACAGAAGGAATTACGCAACTTATATAAAAGTGAATACATACATAACTATACAAATATAAATACACACACACACATATACATATATAAACCTATACAAAATAAATAAATAACAATATGATACATACATATACTTATACATAAAACATACTTATATATAATATACCTACACTACACACAGGACAGATAATGCTCTTTTACTTTATTTTTAAAAGTGCTGAGAGTCTCACTCGCCCGAATATGGCAAGGAAGGCCGTTCCAGAGCCAAAGTTATTTGGACTTTAGTAAAATTTTAGTCAAAATCAGATTTCACCCTGAACTTTGCAATTACAACCAAACTATGAGGTCTGCGATTTTGCCTTTTTTGTGAATTAAGTTCAATAATGGACCTTTTGTACCCCTACACCAATCAAAGTCTTAGATTTATAAAACTCAAAATAAAAACATTAAAGTATTTTTTTTCATAATCTAACGTTTACATTACCTTTGTATGGTTCTAAAAAAATATTTCACAGATTTTTTTTCTGCAACCTATCTTAAAAACTACTGGCTTTCATGAAGTATAAACCCTGAAAGTTTCATTCGGCTAAAGCTAGGGCATCATGTTGAAAAATGTAATGGACAGTCCAAAAACTAAAATTATCGTTATCTATATATATATAAATGAATTGCTGTTCGTTAGTCTCACTAAAACTCGAGAACGGCTGAACGGATTTATCTTATCTTAGTCTTGAAATGTTCGTGGAGGTCTAGGGAAGGTTTAAAAGGCGAGAAAAATCGAATAACCGATATTCCCTCGGGATCAGGACTTATGCGGGTGAAACCGCGGGGCGCAGCTAGTTATTTCATACAAAAAACTAGGCAAGTCAATTTAAAAAAAAATTATTTCATGTTTGTTTGCCATTGCATATTATTATAAGTGTTATTTTTTTATTTATTTGGGTACTTTCGTGTAATAATCTTGTTTTCTAGTTTAAATGTCGTTTACGCTTAGTATCAAAATTTACCTAAATAATGTCGATTATTGGCACTTTTTAGAATAGAATAGAATAGAATATTATTTATTTGCAACAATATAAGAAATCACAAAGTCTTAAAAACTATTTACTAATAATTGTTGCAAAACGGACCCCAACTCAGCGAAATGCTAGTCATTCCACTAGCGCTGGTCTTCCGTTGAGGCCGTTCCGGTGACGTCTGTAATAGACGGTACACGTACGTCAAACTTAGGCCCGATTTATTAAGAATCAGGTCATAATTTGATGCAAAATATAACTTGACACTGGCTAAATGCACAAACCGTGCGAAGCCATAAATAATAGAAAAAAAAAGTAAATGAGACTATGATAGGTACATATATAAATTAAAAATATAAATAGATAGAGTTTTGGCGGGAACGAGTTAACAACATGTCGTGCTGCAGTTTTATTTTCATGAAACTTAGATGTAACCCGAGTTGAATTGTATAATTCTGGTGGAATATTATTCAATTTAGTTCTGTGAAAGTGCACAAGTGTAGTGAAAGTAAAAATCAGTGTCAAACATGCAGTTTTCACGTTGCCTCCAAATCTCCTATTAAGGTTATGGTAAACTTGCCACCGCTTTACTATAACCCCTGACTTGACGGACTATGACGACTTTGACTGTATTGAAACACTTTAGGCCCGATTTATGAAAAATCGGGTCATAATTTGATGCAAAATATAACTTGACACTGGCTAAATGCACACGTGCGAAGCCATAATAAAAGAAAAAAAAATAGATAGGTACTTACTCTACTTAGATATACGACACAGCATCCAAGAAAAATGAACAAAAATAATAATAATATATGAATAAAAACACAGCAAAGTGAAATAAATAACATAAAAAAATATACAAAGAAATTGCTAAAGCACACTGGTTTCAAGGACTAGCATTTCTTGCGACTTTTGATGACACAAAATATATTTTTTCAAAGCTTGTCTAAAACTATGACAACTACGCAAGTTTCTCAAGGGTTTTCAGACTATCAAGTACATTTTTCAACATGATGCCCTAGTTCTAACCAAGTGAAACTTTCAGGGTTTATTCTTCATGTAAGGCGGTAGTTTTTAAGCTACAGAAAAAAATAATCCGTGAAATATTTTTTAGACCCATACAAAGATAATGTAAACATTAGATTTTGAAAAAAAATATTACTTTAATGGTTTTATTTTGGTTTTATAAATCTAAGACTCTGATTGGTGTAGGGGTACAAAAGGTCCACTATTGAACTTGTTTCACAAAAAACGGCAAAATTGTAGACCAGGAGCCCAACCGCGCTTATTGCGTCGGCTTCAAGCCGACGTCGATATCCCAACCCGCGCTTCACACTGGGCGGAATTTTGAGCCTGCCTTTCACATATAGTTTGAAAAATTAGGTTGTTTTTTCGTGTGTTTTAAGTATGTAGGATTTTTGGGAACATCAAACCATTCAAAAATAAGTGATTCCGGATGTTATTTAAAAAAAATAACAATGTCATATTTTGTGGTGTTTTTAAAAAATAACATAACCAGAATTACTTATTTTTGAATGTTTTGATGTCCCCGACAATCCTGCATACTTTAAACACACGAAAAAACAACTTAATTTTTCAAAAATCCTATGTAAGGCGGGCTCAAAATTCCGCCCAGTGTGGGGCGCGGGTCAGCATAAGCCGACGCGTTGGTTTGAAGTCGACGCACTTATCGCGGTAGGGCCCCTGATAGTTTGGCTGTAATTGCGAAGTTCAGGGTGAAATATGATTTTGACTAAAATTTCAATAAAACTCAAATAACTTTTAAATCGCTAAATATTGCAAAACATACAGGGGGGTTAAATTGATAGGTACTGAGGTCCCCCACCCCCCAGCAACCGATGATCTACCCCCCTTGTTACACCGTGTATATTTACATAAGAAAAGTATGTAAGTAGTATATCCGTTGTCTAGCACCCATAGCAGAAGTTAAGTTACTTAGCTTGAGGCTAGATGGCGATGTGTGGAATGTCTTGAAATATTTATTTATTTATTCTATACATTTTTGACAGAAAGCCAAATATTTTGAAAAATAAAACCATACTTCGGTGTACTTTTTTTATTACCTACCTAAACCAATATGATAACAGTTATCAAACACTTCATACCTAACTTCAGCCCGTTTAAATATAAACAAAACTCGCTGTTAACTTCACGACATTCCGATACCAGCATCGAGCAAAAGAGGACGTCAATGTGAGTACAATAAAGATAAATAGAATAGAATAGAATATAGTTTATTCAAACTAACAAACGACACAATTTAAACACAAATAAAAAGCAATAAGAGATATTTACAGAGAAAGAGAATAGTAAATAAGTACAAAAGACAATTAATAAAAAGTAATCTGAGAAGTCGAATATGAGTCGAATACTGTTTTTATCATTGTTTAACTTTTAAAAATGTATAACCTGTTCGTAGTTTATATTTCTTTGCATATTTATCAAGCATAGCAAATCCGAAAAGTAAAACTGTGTTAAACAATTTCATTTCAATTGTTCTTTGAAGTTGTCTGTTTGATTGTTGTCTGTTAACCGATAGGTATTTCCATTCTATGAAACGTTAAAAATTGTAATTTCAAGCATATTTGAAGTGTTTTCTTAGCATAGGTAAGTTACCTACGTAGACAAAACGGTTTCTTGAAGCAAGAAATAATCTATACTAATATTATAAAGCTGAAGAGTTTGTTTGTACGCGCTAATCTCCGGAACTACTGGTTCGAATTAAGTCCCGATTCCGTGGGGATATCGAAATATAAAAAAGCCTAAACCCTTCCTCGATAAATGGACTATCTAGCACAAAACTATTTTTTTTATCACAGTTGCTCATAAAGTGGATCTTATTCAACGGCTTTTAGGCTCATAATCCAACATATTATGCACGCGTTCGTTTTAGATTTGTTAACTAGTGCTGTAAAGTTATCCCGATAAGTTAAATACGTATCTTACTGCTAATTACATGTTAGGTAGGTGAAACATTCTTTGCTCATAAAGTGGATCTTATTCAACGGCTTTTAGGCTCATAATCCAACATATTATGCACGCGTTCGTTTTAGATTTGTTAACTAGTGCTGTAAAGTTATCCCGATAAGTTAAATACGTATCTTACTGCTAATTACATGTTAGGTAGGTGAAACATTCTTAATTTATCTGGGTTATACTGTTTTGATGTAGGTATAAAAAGGTAGGTACCAAAGAGTTTTTTAGCTAGCAAAAATGGTTGTCTCTAAAGTCGGTTTACGAACGAAAATTTTACGTGATAATGACTTAGAAAACGATTAAAAATTGAGTTGTTTATTTTTTGTTTTTTCTTTACTTAAATATATTGTTTTTCCGTACCATTGTATTTTGTTCTTAACCCCCGACGCAAAACAAATAGAAAAAACTCTAAATAATATTGTATGTCAGACGAGGATGTATAGGTTAAAAGTCTTTAGCCTGGCCTTTCCGGAGCATAATTAACAAAAAAATATTGCCTTAAAAAAATGTAAACATAGACTTATCACAAATATTTTGTTAATTATTATTTTGTTTTCTTTTCAAGTCTTTTCTTTTATTCGCAACTGTGATAAAAAACGTCGTACGATATACGTGTGGAATTGATCTTTGCATCTTGGCGTCTTAACACACTCGCTGCCGCTTGCGCGTCATATACCGCCTCTATGCAAAGATAAATTTACCACACTTATATCGTAATGTACTATTTCAATTCGAACCAGTAGTTCCTGAGATTAGCGCGTTCAAACAAACTTTTCAGCTTTATAATATTAATATAGATTATTTCTTGCTTCAAGAAACCGTTATGTCTATATAGATGACTAGTTGTACCCTGCGGTTTCACCCGCGTAACTCCGGATCCCGTGGGAATATCAAAATAAAAAGTAGCCTATAAGTATAAATGGACTATCCAACACAAAAAATATTTTTTCAATTCGAACCAGTTGTTCCTGAGATTAGCGCGTTCAAACAAACTCTTCAGCTTTATAATATTAGAATAGATTATAATTCTCGGGATTTTTTAAAGGGACATGTCGTTATAAATGTTCTTAAAAATAATAAGCAGTAGGTATTCTTAATTTAAAAAGAATTACTTTTAAATAATGCTGATTTTTATTAGATATTATTTTTTATTTGTATTATTGTCTAATATGTGCTAAAACCAAGAAAATATTCTCTATCGTCTATAGAGAGAGGATATTCCCACTTAAGAGGAAAGGGTACCGGCGGTCTCTCCATACAAACGTAGTCTACTGTTTTCTCCCTGGATAATGACACTAAAGCTAATATTTTTGCATAAAACCTATAACTGCCATAACCAACCATGCCCCTATGTCTAAATTTTTTTTTCAATTTTTTATTATCATAGAAAGTAAGAGTTAAAAAAAACATAGGGGCATGATCAAGGCAATTATAAGTTTTATGCTGCAAAATTATTTGCTCTAGTGTCATTATCCGGGGAGGAAACAGTCGAATACGTTTGTATGGAGAGAGCCCCCGGAACCCTTTCCTTTTAAAGAAACCATTTGTCAGTTATCTTAAGACATGTAAAAAGCTTAAAAATGTTTCAATTTTTCAGTTTCAGTAAACATGGTGAATCTTAAAATCGAAGATTTCGGTACGTATAAAGGAGAAACAGTCAAGAAATACACATGGCAGACAAATAGTGGATTCTCTCTAAGTGCCATATCGTATGGTGCCATCATTCAGGCTATCAAGGTATCTATAGCTAACTTAATTCTAATGTTACTGCGTAGACACGATTTAAAAAAAACCAAAATAATGTTAGATAGATAGATAGATAGATTTATCTTTATTTGGTTAACAACAAAACTAAAACTTAGACATAACTTATTTATAACACAGTAACAGTGACGCAGCCAAAATTTCAAAATGTGGCAACACCATTATTGCGTCCGCTGCCATGCCGTTGCTGCTTATTGCATCGATGACCCAGTTGGCACAGTGGTCACTATACCAGACTGCCAAACACAGGGTTGCGGGTTCGATTCCCGCCTCAGACATGTATTTATGCTTAGATATTTGTCTGTGGTCTGGTTGTTTCTATGTATTATAAGTATATATTTACAAAAGAAAAGTGCTTATACAGGTAGTATATCCGTTGTCTAGCACCCATAACACAAGTCTAGTAACTTAGCTTGGGGCTAGATGGCGATGTGTGGAATGTCCTGAAATATTTATTTATTTATGCTAATAATAGTGTTGCTACATCTTAAATATTAGCCAAACTCTGGTTAAATTAATCTCGGACTATCCTTAAACCTCGTTTTAGAATAAGGGGGGTATGCGTTTCCACATCAAAATTTGTTTCTCACAGGTCCCAGACAAAAATGGCCTAGTTAAAGACATAGTCCTAGGTTTCGACGACTTACAAAGTTATCTAACCCGGAATACTCCGTACCTTGGGGCTGCTGTGGGAAGGTGCGCTAACAGGATAGGAGGCGCCAGCTTCGAGATAGACGGCGTCAAGTATCAAGTTGCCAAGAATATTGGGCAAGACCATTTACATGGCGGTCTTGTTGGATTTGACAAGGTAAGGAAGGCTTTAGCGGAGAAGGGCCGCTTTTGTGCACCTAAACAAACAACTTTTGTTCTATGACTTTCTAATCTTTATCTACTGTTCCAAGTCTGAATGACCTTGGTTTAAAAGACCTGATTTTCGAATTTACATTACCTCAAACATTTTTAGAAAAATGTTCGAATTTTCAAAAGTAGTAGAACAAAAGTTGTTTGTTAAGGTGCACAGAAGTGGCCCACAATCATCATCAGCCAAGCGATGTTCCCGATTACATCCCTCCTGGGAGCCCGGGGTGCGCTTTCCTACTTTTACGCCTCCACTTCACACGATCTTCAGCATCCTGGTTAGTAAGGCCATTTGCACGCATATCACCCTTTATGAGGTAAAGACAGCACTTCTTGTGTCTACCCAGTCTGCCACGACCTGGTGGAGGCGTCATGGCAAGACATTTGTTCCCCACGTAACTTGCCAGTTTTCGCAAGACGTGACCGTCCCGGCGTAGGCGGCATTCTTGCTTCATTCTGCAATGTCTCGGACATGAAGGCTGCCCCGGATGCGAGAGTTCCTGACGCAATCCTTTCGCGTCACTCCACACATCCAGCGCAACATCTTCATCTCCGTGACACGCAGAAGAAGAAGTGGTCCACAATCGCTTGCTAATATAGTTTACAATAACCTTGTATAGGAGTTATCCATTTAGTAATTAATAATGATATTATTAATAATAAAATGTAGGTAAGCACTCTAGTTCTGTTCTTCCACTCCGACCAATTGGTTGCCCGAATAGAAATAATCAAAGAATTTTTACAATCGAACCAATTGATAGATCAGATTAAAACAAAAGACAATCGAAGCGGAAATTCATCATTTGGCCAGCATTATATTTACTAGGAGTTTCAAAATGATTTATAGAGCGTGCCATATATAGAGTGACTCGAGTATTCCCTATACCAAGGAGCATAGTGAACCCCCAAGGAAGTTGGCCATTTGTGCGATTTTTGCCGAAATTCTTTAGCATAGTGTTTTTAAATCAAGAAATGTTAACAATCGAACCAATTGATAGATTAGATTAAAACAAAAGACGATCGAGGCGGAAACTCATCATTTGGCCAGCATTATATTTACCAGGAGTTTCAAAATGCTTTATAGAGCGCGCCATATATGGAGTGACTCAAGTCTATACCAAGGAAGTTGGCCATTTGTGTGATTTTTGCCGAAATTCTTTAACATAGTGTTTTTTAATCAAGAAATTTTTACAATCGAATTCATCATTTGGCCAGCATTATTTTCTAGGAGTTTCAAAATGCTTTATAGAGCGCGCCATATATGGAGTGACTCAAGTCTTCCCTATACCAAGGAAGTTGGCCATTTGTGCGATTTTTGGCGAAATTCTTTAGCATAGTGTTTTTAATCAAGAAATTTTTACAATCGAATTCATCATTTGGCCAGCATTATTTTCTAGGAGTTTCAAAATGCTTTATATTTAAATGCTTTTAGTGCGCGCCATATATGGAGTGACTCAAGTCTTCCCTATACCAAGGAAGTTTGCCATTTGTGCGATTTTTGCCGGAATTCTTTGGTATAGTGTTTTTTAATCAAGAAATTTTTAGAATCAAACCAATCGATCAGATTAAAACAGAAGACGATCGAGGCGGAAACTCATCGTTTGGCCAGCATTATATTTACTAGGAGTTTCAAAATGCTTATAAAGCGCGCCATATATGCCTCGAGTTCCTATACCAAGGAAGTTGGCTATTGTCGCGATTTTTGGCTAAATTGTTTAGAATAGTGTTTTTTATTTGTAGGTGAATTGGAAATCTACAATCGAAGGCACCAAGGTAACCTTTAGCTACCTATCCAAAGACGGCGAAGAGGGTTACCCCGGTGACGTACTGACCAACGTCACGTATGACGTCACTGATGACGGCACACTACTAATGACGTTCATAGCTACCACCAGTAAGAAAACCGTGGTCAATTTAACAAATCATTCGTATTTTAATTTGGCCGGCCATGATGGAGGTGCTGAAGAATTATATGACCATGTGATTATTGTCAATGCTGATAAGTAAGTATTTTGGACTATTCCTAGAGTCCCTATTGTGGGTAGAGTCAGTGGGGACGTTTGGAATTTTAAAAGTGACATTGGGAAATACAGGTCATTGCATTGCTGACGTCATAGCACTCAGACAGGCTAATATGGTTACCTCGGTAATTTACTAACCAAAATTGCATATAATGTCACATTACTAATTTAAAAGGGACGTTGGGAAAACTACAGCGCGTGAATTGCTGTACGTATTCCGTATGGGGTGTGGCAACTTAAACTTATATATTTTACTAGCTGCTCTGCTGCTGCGTAGTTTTAAGAGGAAAAGGTACCGAAGGCTCTCTCCATCCAAACGACTGTTGTCTCCCTGAATAATGACACTAGAGCAAATATTTTTGTTGCATAAAACTTATAACTACCATGTTTTTTATATCTTAATTTCTATGATGATTAGAATTGAAAAAAAAACATAGGTGCATAGGCATGGCAGTCATGGCAGTTATAGGTTTTATGACACAAAAATATTTGTGCTAGTGTCATTATTGAGGGAGAAAACAGTTGAATACGTTTGTATGGAGATTCACCTCAAAAAGTGATGTTAATTTCCTACAAACTCAGAATACATTAAACTACAAACTTTTCAGCCCTATTTATTTTAGCCACGGATAACGTGATAAGATCAGTGAGTAAATATATTTATTTGGAAACTGATCACATCATCAGTGAATACAACTTGGCATGATCAGTGTCAGTGATTAATCACGATATCCGTGGATACAAACCTCTTTTTACTCCTCTAGAGGTTTAATTTTCGAAAAACCAAATGTTCGTCTACGAGCCATAGCCATGCGTAATTTCGAAGATGTCTTAGGGAGTCTTTTTCTCTTTATATATTTTAATATCTTTCAGAATAACAGAAACTTCATCAGCTTCAATACCAACAGGGAAGTTGTTAAAGGTGGGAGGTACTCCGTTCGACCTTCGAACACCGACGAGACTCGGCACTGCCATGGGGAAAGGAGACAAACTATTCGATGATAACTTCTGCGTTAACCAATATGGGAATAAGGTAATACCATTATTAGAAATCTATACTAATATTATAAAGCTGAAGAGTTTGTTTGTTTGAACGCGCTAATCTCAGGAACTACTGGTTCGAATTGAAAAATTCGTTTTGTGTTGGATATTAGGCCATTTATCGAGGAAGGCTATAGGCTACTTTTTATCCGATATTCCCACGGGATCGGGAGTTACGCGGGTAAAACCGCGGAGCGGTGCTAGTTTTATATAAACTTCTTTTTTGTAGGGTTTTTTTTCCATAATATTTTTTTAAGCGGATGCCTATGTATTAATTGCTATTTGAAGGCCATTTCTCGTTAATAACATGTTCAAAGTACCTACATTGCAATATCATTTTGTTTGCATTTCGATTACATGTATCTAACTTAAACTCAACTTTTCGATATCATTTTCTATATTATTCCCATTTGCCCCGCTGTTCCCATTTGCCCCACTGTTCCCATTGTCCCCATTTTCCCTGATATGCTCGCCCCATGTTAAATTAAGGCTTTTCTTCATGTTTTCGTCTAGAGGCGGTATTAGAGAACGTGGTAACAAGAATGTCGATAAGTTGAATAAATCCAAGAATACTTTGTATCGATCGCTAAAACAAAAGAAAAAAAAGATCATGTAGGTTAATACAGGGTTATTGGTAGGTATAAAAGAAAGCGGTTGAGAAAAAAAATATTCAAAAATTTAAGGTTATGTTACCGCTTTTTTGTAAGTCCCGGCAAACGTTGTTGTGCAGTATAGATAAATAATCTAGATACCGACTGCAGCGCCATCTGCCGGGCTGATATGTGAATCTAAACCATCATGGGCGCCACCCAAACGCATACAAAAATTCATTCAAATCGGTCCAGCCGTTAGAAGGAGTTATTTAATTTGATATAAAAACTTTGCATTCATTAAAGAGATCGATGAAGGTCGTCCTTAAAGGGATCTTCGATTACCTTGGAAAAGAGTATTTTTCCTGTCCAGGCTGAAAAAGTACAATTTCCGGCATGCTGAAGGAAGTATCACACAATGGCCAATAATTAACGAATCTGTCGTCTCAATTAATTCAATTACTAAAGTCCAATATAAAGTTATTTTACCTGAGCGTAGATCTAAGGTATTGATATCCGGACGATCCTCCAGTACCAAGTTGTTGTGAACCGATCATACGTTGCACCATTATGACGTGGTTGTAACGCCACTTGGTTATAAGGCTGTCCATATCCATGAGCAGGACCAGCAGTTGATGTGGTTGAGAGAAGCGAGGCTCGTCGCGGTAGAACGTTATCATAATAGCGCCTTGGAGTGCTCGGTGAGATAACCTCCTTTGGAATTGAATAAAACATTTATTTGGATAAGCACACGACAAAAAATGTACGTCCGTCTGTCTGTCTATCCGTCCGTCCGTTTAATATTTATTTTGCTTCAACCTGTTACTTTTAGTGTTACAGTGATGCGCGCGCATCTTAAAATTTCACTCTCATCATTTTTTCATAACGCGCCTAAAGAAGTATAACTTCAATAAATATTTAGAACAATTGAGAGATATTGACAAACAAAAATAAGAACACTGACATGTAAAATAAAAACAAAGGTATACAATAAAAAAACAGAAAATTAGAAGAATACATAGAACACAAAAGTATAAAATAAAAAAATGTGTGCGTGTACTTATGTACGCGCGTGAAAAGTTATACTCGTATATCCGTCTGTCTATCCTTCCGTCCGTCCATCCGTCCATCTGATATTTATTTTGCGGGCATCTTCAACCTGTTACATAAGTGTTACAGTGATGCGCGCGTATCTTAAAATTTCACTCGCGCAGCTTAAATCTTGTACTTTTGGGTAACGCAGCTGCAAAATGTGACTATTGTGTTATAGATGCGCGCGCATCTTCATTCTTTCATAACGCGCCTATCTTAAAAAAAACTACTCTACCTCACCTTTCACCTCTAGACCTCAACGCATCATGGACACTAGGGTCAAAGATCGAGCGGTAGATTTCCCGTCTGTTCTCAGCGTCTTGCAGCCGATGACGACGTATATGCTCTTGCGGTTCCTTCATAGCGTTATCTACGTCTTCTTTAATCATCTTGTCGACTGTAGCCTGGAATTTACCCCAGAAGTTGAACCCGTGAGTGTTGAGACCTGGAGTGCGTTCCAACCATCGCTCGATTAATGCTAAAAGAGCTGGTTCTTGTTCAGATCTGAAAATTTAAATGCACTTTTTATATTATAACTAGCTGCGCCCCGCGGTTTCACCCGCGTAATTCCCGATCCCGTGGGAATATCGGGATAAACTATGTGTTAATCCATGTCTCCAGCTATCTACATACCGAATTTCATCGCAATCGGTCCAGTAGTTTTAGCTTGAAGGAGTAACAAACATACACGCACACACACACACAAACTTTGACATTTATAATATTAGTAGGATTTTGTAATCAGGGCTGACCGTTGCTCAATGGGTGTCTGATAGACGGCAAACGTAGTCGGGGCAGACCCTATAAAATATAGTGTGATATCAGAAGGCCAATTCTCGTAAATAAAGCTTTTTTTTTTCAAATGCTTGAGAGTATTTTGAGCTACTTGAAGGGTATTTTCGCTATCGAAATGCAATCGGAATGATATTGCAATGTAAATCGCAAATTTGAACAATATTATTTACGAGAAATGGCCTTCTCTTGATGCATTCTATGAAGGCTGGCCAAACTAGCCCAGGACCGAGAGATTTAGAAACTGATGAGGAGGATAAAACCTTTGCCGTACAGTGGCACAACATAGGCTCTGAGACTCTCTCTGAGGCTCTGAGACTGAGCATCTTTGAGCATCTTGACGTACATCTAACCCTTTCAAAAGGTACACGTCATTTGTCTATGGTACACCGTAGACAATGACGTCACACAAGCGCGTCACACAAGCGCGTCAGATTAATATACAGGGGGATATCTTGTACCCGGTTAAGTCCCTACACCAAATATGAACCTCATATAGAAGGCCGCCCGTCCAGGATAAAGGATCAGATTAGTAAAAAAAAATTGATCATCAGAAATTCTCGAGCGCGTCAGATTAAGGTAGGGTGAGTTAATTACATGCTAAAAAGTGTATATTCCACTAATCTGACAATTTGAGAGTGACGTAAAGAAAGGGGAGAGCTACAAAGTTGTAAAAAAAAACGTCATCTCGACATTCTCGAGCGTGGCTAAATTTTTATTTATTTTGAAGGATATAATTCAAGGATAACAAAATAGTACATTACGATATAAGTGTGGTAAATTGATCTTTGCATAGAGGCGGTTTATGACGCGCGAGCGGCAGCGAGCGTGTTATAGAAGCCAAGATGCAAATATCAATTCCACACGTATATCGTACGACGTTTTTTATCACAGTTGCGAATAAAAGAAAAGACTTGAAAAGAAAACAAAATATTTGTGATAACTCTATGTTTACATTTTTTTAAGGCAATATTTTTTTGTTATTTATGCTCCGGAAAGGCCAGGCTAAAGACTTTTAACCTATACACCCTCGTGTGACATACATTATTTTTTAGGGTTTTTCTATTTGTTATTGAAAAACAATATATTTAAGTAAAGAAAAAACAAAAAATAAACAACTCAATTTTTAATCGTTTTCTAAGTCATTATCACGTAAAATTTTCGTTCGTAACGTAAGTCATTATCACGTAAACTCTTTGGTACCTACCTTTTCGCGATAACTTTACAGCACTAGTTAACAAATCTAAAACGAACGCGTGCATAATATGTTGGATTATGAGCCTAAAAGCCGTTGAATAAGATCCACTTTATGAGCAACTGTGATAAAAAATATATAATCTGACGATTTCCACAAGCCGAAATAACAAAAATTCGTCGATAAAGTTTAATGCATGCAGCTGCGTTATGCCTATATTCTTCGCTCCGCGTTTCTATTCTTTAAATTATTGTCTTACAAATACAAGTATTCTACTTAAAAAACATACACTTTTTTATTTGCATGCTATTTCCTAAGCTTTTCAATTATTTAAGTTCAATGATTCAAAAAATGTAAAATAATAAATAAAAAAAATTGTCAGATTAGGCGAAATCTTCTAGATAATCGTCAGATTATGAGACAGCACATCTAGGACATAAAGATGAACCATATATAAAATATCTTAATCTGACGCGCTTGAGTATTTCAAAATGGCGATTTTTTTTTCGCATTATAATAATCGTCACGAGTTTGCGTCACATTTAAATCGTCAGATTATTGCATGAGAGCTTTTTTTTAGGTTCACTTAACACCGCCTAAGAAAATCTGACGCGCTCGATAAAATTTTTTTTTTTCATTTTCAACCCTTACGTACGACCACCCCCATCATGCAAACGATCAGATTAACATACGGACATTATTAAAAATACGTAGGACATTGATGCTATCAATATCTGACGCGCTCGAGTATGTCCATGCAACAGTTTTTTTTTACATTTTTGAAAATTTATAGCCGCTTCCCCCACCGATGCAAGATATACATTATATGACATTTTTTTCTTCTTATCATCTAAGCTTTGCAACCCAATAGGTCTCTATGACGCTCGAGTAAATCCCCATTTAGCATCGTGGGCTCCCCTACTATTGCTTTTTTTAAATCCAAAGCAAGGAAATAGAGACAAAAAAAGTTATTTGTTATTCATACTCAATCGAGCGAAAAATACCCTACTTCCTTACTTTTTTCTTTCAATAATGTATTTAATGAAATGTCCTTGGCATTTGTCATTCCTACTTAAAAACTAATTTGCTCATTATTATTATTGTTTCATTCACTTGCCAATCATTGATTTGGCCTTGCTTGCCATTTTGTCTTTTACAAAATCATCATGAGTTTTTCTCATTTAAAATCTTTTTTTTGTTGTGTCGATGACCGACTATAGTTTAGTATGATAATTATATTTTTGTATCACATCTCATACTTTACAGCTAAGACTCGTTTGCACCACTACATTAAATTAATCAATCTATTGATTTAATTATATTGGTAATGGGAAATAAAAAAAAATGGGTAGGTACGTGTACTTACATATGTACGCGCGTAAGAAGTTATATTTTTTTGGCATCATAAAAAACAGTTTATAATTGCATGCAAATAAATTAATTAAAATAAAATATTAAAAGGACTGAAAAAAGGATAGTCAACACAGTCAATAAAGTTCAGTGTTACTTTGGTGTTACAGTGATGTTACAGCATCTTAAAATTTCACTCTTATCATTTTTCCATAACGTGCCGAAATACGGGACTTAGAAAAGTAATCTCTATAATATAAAAATGAATCGCAAAATGTGTTGGTAAGCGCATAACTCAACAACGCCTGGACCAATTTGGCCAATTCTTTTTTTGTTGTCTTTGATATTGTCAAGAGAAGGTTTTATTAAGAAAGTTGCGCAGAAAATGAAAATATTAAGAAAGTTGTGCAGAAAATGATTACGCAGGTGAAACCACGGGGCGCAGCTAGTAACTTAATAAAACAAAGATCAAATTCAAAATCTTGACTGATTATACATCGGTCAAGTACCGATCCATCCATTGGTTTGACCTGGGTTGATATAATCAACCCAGGTCAAACCAATGGATGGATCGGTCTATTTAGCATACAGATAGCTAATGCCTAGTCTTTGGAAAATTCAAACCCTAAGTTGGCAAATGCTAGTACTAATTACACTAAATGTTTACTTATTATTATTTACCTTTGTAAAGCTGCCATTGCCTCCGGGTCATCTCCAAATACAGTTTGATAATTTTGATTGTATTTCACTCGAAGAGCTTGTTTTAAGCCAAGCTGAAAATTTTGTTAAAACAATTTAAATCTCTTTAGCTTATTGTTGGTTCGAATCTTGCTAAAGGCAGTTTTTTTGTAAAAGTCCCTGAGTAAATTTAGTCCTACCTTGTTTTCTAAAAGCCGGAACTGTAAGCTCTGAAAGCCTGAAGCCGGACGCAGGTAGTTCCTGAAGTCCATGAAATCGAGTGGTGTCATCGTTTCTAATATCATCACTTGGTCTACAAGGAGCTGGAAAATGATTACTTTAAAAAAAAAAAAAATTAAAAATATATGCGGTTATTGCATTAATTTATCGCATTCGTGTTCGCGATACTTCGAATTAGACAATCAGAACACAAGGGCTGGCATTCGAAATATTTTCCGAGCAGTATTGTGTAAAGTTTTGAAGTAGGTATTCGAGAAACCAAATGCGTTCCGAATGCGATAATCGCATGCAGGAAATTATCTTTTTCCTTGATTAACCATACTATGTTTGTTTCCAAGAATGTATCTGTATCAGTAACACTATCGATTGGTATAAAAATATAGTATGATTATTTTTTGTAAAATTAATAGGTTCGATTTATTGGCTACCTTATTACTTTTCAAAAACCAAGCAAAAACCTTATGATGAAGTTTTAGTTTTTCTCAAAATCGGGCACGTAACTCCTTTCAGGATTTTTCGCTATCTCTTATACTTTAGGATATAGCCCTGAAGGTCCATGTAAAAAAGGTAAGTAGGTAAGAACATATAAGGGGTTTTGGCGGTAACGAGTTAACAACATGTCGTGCTGCAGTTTTATTTTCATGAAACTTAGATGTAACCCGAGTTGAATTGTATAATTCTGGTGGAATGTTATTCGATTTAGTTCTGTGAAAGTGCACAAGTGTAGTGAAAGTAAAAATCAGTGTCAAACATGCAGTTTTCTCGTTGCCTCCAAATCTCCTATTAAGGTTATGGTAAACTTGCCACCGCTTTACTATAGCCCCTGACTTGACGGACTATGACGACTTTGACTGTATTGAAACACTTTAGGCCCGATTTATGAAAAATCGGGTCAATTTGATGCAAAATATAACTTGACACTGGCTAAATGCATACGTGCGAAGCCATAATAAAAGAAAAAAAAAAAAAGAACATATAAAACAAATCCTTCTTAACCATCTGATGAATTCATCGAAGAGGCCTATATTGTTATAAAAAACCGGTACAAACGAGACTTGTACTCCAATACTTAATCGGTATGTCAAATGTCACGGCCTATTTATCTGGTATTCAACGTCATTTTAATTTATTATGATATTGATAGGAAATACGTAATTTGTTGATTTTGAAGTTAGCCTCAATTTTAAACAATGTGAGAGGCTTTTTATCAATGAATTGAAAACATCGTCGGGTTTGTAACACGCTCAAAAGCGATGGCACTTTGTTGTTTAGAATTTCTGATTTTAATGGGACCTCTATTTTTATTGACTTTATTAGTAAGTAACTTTATTGCATGGCCGTCCACAATAACGTAGAAAAACACTACGAACCCATTTTTGAAGTTATACTTCTTTAGGCGCGATAAGTAAAAATGGTGAGAGCAAAATTTGAAGATGCGCGCGCATCACTGTAACACAAAAGTCACAGGTTGAAGCTGCCCGCAAAATAAATATAAGACGGACGGACGGACGTATAATTCCGTACACGCACCCTTTTTTTTTGGGACCTACTTGGGTTCCGATAAGTTATAACTTCTTTCAGAAAGCGTTAGGTTTTACGAGTTCTATGTTGATAAAATTGGAGCAGAATTCTCAAATATAGCGCAGTATGCTATTAAAATAAAGGTGCACTGGAGTGCATATTTATGGGTGCATCGTAAAATCGAATAACTCGTTAAACAAAAATAACGTAAAACGTTCTCTGAGAGACAACTTTATTAAAATTATGTTTATTTTACCTATCTTTAGTTTATAAATGCTCAACTGGTAGGTTCTAAGAGGGATCAGAATCAGAGGCGGATCCTAAATTTGTGGAGTATTAAAATAGTATATTAGCCACCTATCAAATTACTTAACTAAATTGCGAAAAACAAAATGATTTTCTATATTTTTAAGCCCCGACGCAAAAACGACGGGGTGTTATAAGTTTGGCGTGATTGTGTGTGTGTGTGTGTGTATATGTGCGTGTGTGTGTGTGTGTGTGTATATGTGTGTGTGTGTGTCTATGGCATCGTAGCTCCCGAACGTATGAACCGATTTTGATTTGTTTCTTTTGTTTGAAAGGTGAATTAGTCGGTAGTGTTCTTAGCTTTGATCGTAATCGGTTTAGCCGTATGAAACCTATAGGGATAAAAATAGGGGCTTTTTTTAATTAAAAATTTAATATTTGTTTATATTAAACCTTTGCCATGACACTACACTACGCTAGTCTTACTATGACAGTCTGATTATCACGTACTGTACCTAATAGGCCTTTCTCATTTTTGACGTGATAACGTTTAAATAGATGAACACCGGCATTCACAAAAAAGTGTGACGTCATCGCTCACGTTCCGTAGTATTGATCAGGTAACCGTAGCAACGTATTATCGTTGCTATTTTTTATTGTTTTCAATGGGGGCCGTTTGTATCCACGGGGCCCTGGGCTGTAACCCAAAAAGCCCTAAGGTAACCATAGCAACGTATTATTGTTGCAATTTTTTTATTGTTTTCAATGGGGGCCGTTTGTACCCACGGGGCCCTGGCCTTACCGACATCTTAAGTCTTAAAGGCCGAATCTCGGGACATACGTTGGTTACTTGCGCTGGGCTCTAAGAGGAACAATAGGAATAAAAAAGAAGCTACCTTCAGTATAAGTACGACTCTGTTCAATCGCTTCAATATCTCCATGGTGTGACTCTCGTCTAGGCCCTCGACATCCAACAAAGCCCTTACTGAATCCACCTCGAAGATTATCTGCTTGAACCATAACTCGTATGCTGTAAACAGGGAAATATAGAAGGCAATTAGATAAATACGCGTAACAAAAAACCTCGGTAGTTGTAGGTGGGTAATTACTATATTATCCTACTAATATAATTTTATAAATGTGAAAGTTTGTGTGTGGGCGTGTGTGTGTATGTTTGTTACTCCTTCACGCAAAAACTGCTGGACCGATTGTGATGAAACTCTGTATCTAGATAGCTGGAGACCTGGTTTAACGCATAGGCTACTTTTTATCCCGATATTTCCACGGGATCGGGACTTACGCGGGTGAAACCGCGGGCCGCAGCTAGTAAAAATATAATAATTGTATTTTCGAAAATAAAGTGTTATTTTAATTTAAAGTGTGGGAAAATTACAGTCTGAAAATTTAAGGAATCATGTGGCAAACAGTTTTACCAGCTGGCCCTTAGTTAAATATTTTTTTGACGGGATAACGTCTAATAAATTGATGGAATACCCACTGTAATATTGTGTGACGTCATGCGTCATGGTAATATGACAAGACGAAATGAAAATATATGAAAATAGCTTTTTCCTTTCATATGCCTTACTATGTTTGTTTCCAAGGATTGATCTGTATCAAGATTATCGATTGGTATAAAAATATAGGTTGACTAGCTTTTGCCCGCGACTTCGTCCGCGTAGAAGTCGGAAATGGACCGAGGAATCACGTTGTCCCATCCAAACTTTGCCCCCCCTTTTTCACTCCCTTAGGGGTAGAATTTTGGAAAATTCCAATGCCTACGTTACATAAAAAACACACCCTCCAAGTTTCAGGTCTCTACGATCAGCGGTTTAGGCTGTGCGTTGATCCGTCAGTCAGTCAGTAGTTCAGGACAAAGCATTTTATATGTATAGATGTTTATTTTGCAAAATTAACAGGTTCGATACCTGGCTAGGCTAGACTTTAAAAAAAAACTAATGATGCAGTTTTGCATCTAATAATGCAGTAGTTCTCAAAATCGGGCACGCAACACCTTTCAGCATTTCATCATTGACGATCCAGTTGGCTCAATGGTCACCATGCCGGACTGCCAAACACAGGATTGCGGGTTCGATTCCCGCCTCAGACAAGTATTTATACTTAGATATTTGTCTGTGGTCTGGTTGTTTCTATGTATTATAAGTATATATTTACAAAAGAAAAGTATATAAATAGTATATCCGTGGTCTAGCACCCATAACACAAGTCTAGTAACTTAATTTGGGACTAGATGGCGATGTGTGGAATGTCCTGCAATATTTATTATTTTATTTATTATCAGATATAGCCCTGAAGGCCGACATAAAAAAATCATCCTGTATTACCCTGATGTGTAACAATAAATAGATGTTCATCGTGGACCGGTCGCGGCGACTCCGCGCTCAACATCCGCTGCGCAGTGAGCAGCTTGTCCAGCATCAAGTACTCCCCGTACAGCATGCCGGCCTCGTTGCCGAGCTGCTCGCCATCTTGTGCTTGCGATTCGTCTATTATTGACCTGGCAAAATTTTAGTTTAATTAAATTAGCTACGTTTAACGAAGCACTCGTTTTGTAGTGTAGTTTGACTAAATACACTCATGGCAGGACGAGGTTTTGATATCTAATATATAAAATTCTCGTGTCACAGTTTTCGTTGCCATACTCCTCCGAAACGGCTTGACCGATTCTCATGAAATTTTGTGAGCATATTGAGTAGGTCTGAGAATCGGCAAACATCTATTTTTTTTTTAATGGCAAAACAGCGTTTGCCGGGACAGCTAGTAACGTATATTTTGACGTAATACTCCTTTGTCCAAATGTCCACTTTGACCAACCGCCCCAAACCCAAATTAAGAGGCAAGGGGTTCTCTCCATACAAACGTAGTCGATTGTTTTCTCCCTGGATAATGATACTAGAGCAAATATTATTGTTGCATAAAACTTATAACTGCTATGACCATACCCCTATGGATTTTTTGTTTTTAAACCAAAACATAGGGGCATAGTCATGGCAGTTATAGGTTAGTTTGCTCTAGTGTTATTATCCAGGGAGGAAACAGTCGACTACGTTTTTATGGAGAGAGCGTCGGTACCCTTTCACTTTAATGTCATTTGATAAGGATATACCTACCAAGTTTAATTCTTTTAAGCCAATGGGGAAGTAAAATTCCTATTGTTCCCATCAAAGAAAATGGAGACAATGGTAAAGTCAAACTCCGATTCTCCGATTATCCCCACCAACGAAAAGAGACAATGGGCAGGTTAAATTTCTAATAACCTCGTTAAAATTGAGACCGGGGCATTTTTTACACAAAATAGGTTTGCATTTTGACCTCATTTTACTTGATGGGAAGCGACGATGAAGTTGATGGAAAACAAAATGAAATCAAATTCCCACTATTACCGACGAAAATAGAGACAATGAGAAAGTCAAATTGATATTATCCATATCAATAAAAGCCTAATAAGATTTAACTCATGTGCTAGAACTACGTTTTATTTGTAGAGGTGTATTTAAAATAATCTGGAGCCCTATTTCTACTGATATTCGTTCGACATCGGAAATTCGCTGTTTTTGAATCGCTCGATCGTAGCGAGTGGTCTCCACCACTTGTCGCCAAAAGGCCAGTGGTAGAATAAACGTCAAACAATCATAGTTAAACATTCGGAAACGATCTTTGAAAAATATATAGATCTTTTGGGATTATTTCGGATGTTCGTCGGTAATTACCGGTTTTCAATCTGCGTAAAACGAATAAATAAAAGCTTTTAAAAATATTTTTAAACACAAGCTTTTATTGCATTGTCACTCGATTTACACTGTCAACTCAATCGGTAACCAGGAAGGTGATAAAATTTTATTTGCAAAATTCCATGACAGACATCGGGACAGGTGAAGTTAAATAAAAGCGCCTGCGTATCTGCAGCATATGCTGAGGCTTTACCCATTCGGGCAACACATTTTATTTGTAACTATCTCTTACTGTTTCTTATTTGTATCTATACTTTGTCGTGTTTGTTCGAATAAATGATATTCTATTCTATCCTATTCTTCTAATGACATTTCAAATTTCGAAGAACGATTCAAAAATACAGAAAATTTGTGTCATGCGACTCGGAAGTCGAGCATGACTTGTAGGCGTATACGACGAAGCTATGTCACACGAGCGATTCAATAATAGATCCCCTGACATTTTACCGCTGTCCATAATTAAACCAGTTGGGGAGAATGTTATATTACGTACAGTCGGCAACAAAAGTGGAGGGCCATGCTGTTTCTAAGCCTCCCTCGATATTTGTGTACCTATATAAACTATATCCACTTCTTGTCCATCCAAAGGTTGCCTGGAAGAGATCGCTTTGAGCGATAAGGCCGCCCTTTGTAGCACTTAGACTTAAGCTTTGTTTTTTTTATTATTAATGTTGTTTGAAATTAGTGTTACAATAAAGAATTTATCTATCTATATTTCATTTTTCATTTTTATATTAGACTAGCTGCGCTCCGCGGTTTCAATCCCAATCTCTTTCAGGCAACCTTTGGATGGACAAGAATTATGGAAGGGGATGGGTGGGTTGTTCATAACCGATAGAAACCTAAAGAACTTCTACCCGACTACAACAAAGCGGGTTTTTACTTTACTAAATTATTCGACTAGGGGGTCTAGAAGGAAGTAGACCAGCTGCGGCAACCCTGGTGTCAAGGTTGGTAGGTTAGGACTCTTAAGTCTAGCAGTGTTTCTAGGTAGTCTAGACCGAGGACTAACTCTCTCTATCACCAAAAAATATATAACATAAAGTAATAAATACTAAAATACATAAATAATAAAATATATTATTAATATAACAAACATATAATAAAAAATACATACCAACACATAAATATATACGTACAATGAAACAATAGGACATCTATATGTTTGATTGACGAACTTCAGCGAGAGCAAGGTAATGCTTGTTAACATTGGCTTTAAAAACAGTCAAATATTTGTATTGCCGAACAAACGCAGGCAGAGCATTCGATAATTCTACACCGCGAGCGGCAAAGGAGTTGTGGTAGAAAGTAGAAGAGCGGTCAGGAACTGCTAGAAGAAGAACTTTAGAAGAACGGACAGATTTAGAGGGGGAATGACGAAATTGAAAGCGAGATTTTATATAATAAGCAGAAGTTGGTAGGGACAGAATTCTATAAAGTAGAGAAAGAACATGAGAATCTCTACGAACGGAAAACCATTTGAGTTTACTGCGATATTCTGAAACATGATCGTATTTACGAAGACCGTAAATAAACCGATAAGAAAGATTCTGCAGCCGCTCAAGTCTATTTAATTGTGCCTCAGCCAAGTCGATTTATTTATTGTTGTAAAAATAAACTCATTATTAGATACATAACTAAAATAATATTTTTTACCTGATTGTACCTACATATAATTATCAACCATTCAATAAACTCAGATGTCCATAAAAACTAGAGTTGTAGAATTTATCCTAGTAATTAGAATTCCTTACCCAAAGGTTAAAAAAGGGACCCTATAACAAAGACTCCAGACGTCTGTCTGTCTGTCTGTCACAAGGCTGTATATCATGAACCGTGATAGCTAGACAGTTGCAATTTTCACAGATGATGTATTTCTGTTCCCTCCGGCAACATTGGCAACTGAAATTCACAACCAGTTGCCAAAGACGATAGATTTTTCTTGCCGCTACATCAACAAACACTAAAAACAGAATATAATGGTACAGAACACTTGGTCGGTGTTTCATTATACAAGCTGCGCCCTGCGATTTCTCCCGCGTAAGTCCCGATCCCGTGGGAATATCGGGATAAAAAGTAGCCTATAGCCTTCCTCGATAAAAGGACTATTTTTCAATTCGAACCAGTAGTTCCTGAGATTAGCGCGTTCATAAGAACAAAAAACTTTTCAGCTTTATAATAATACTAGCTGCGCCCCGCGGTTTCACCCGCGTAAGTCCCGATCCCGTGGGAATATCGAAAAAAATATCCTATGTCCGTCTTATGATTGTAAGCTACCTCCCCACCAATTTTCAGCCAAATCGGTTTAGCCGTTTCCTAGTTATAAGTGGTGTAACTAACACGACTTTCTTTTATATATATAGATAATATAGTATAGATTTGTTTTGATAGCATAATTTTGCAGTAGTGGATAAATAAGTGGATAAATAACCTACCTAGCTAGCTACGCACTAAATGTCATAACAATAAATAAATGTTATTTGCGATAATGTTGTTTACTGTTTACTACCTAACTCTAACTTTATTGTAATACTAGCTGCGCCCCGCGGTTTCACCCGCGTAAGTCTCGATCCCGTGGGAATATCGGGATAAAAAGCCTATATGTTAATTCAGGTCTCTAGCTATCTACATACCGAGTTTCATCCCAATCGGTCCAGTGGTTTTAGCGTGAAGGAGTAACAAACACACACACACACGCACACACAAACTTTCACATCTATATATATAAAAGAAAGTCGTGTTAGTTACACCACTTATAACTCAAGAACGGCAGAACAGATTTGAGTGAAAATTGGTAGGGAGGTAGCTTAGAGCCAGGAGACGGACATAGGATACTTTTTATCCCAATATGCCCACGGGATCGGGACTTACGTGGGTGAAACCGCGGGGCACAGCTAGTCTATATATATAAAAGAAAGTCGTGTTAGTTACACCACTTATAACTCAAGAACGGCAGAACAGATTTGGGTGAAAATTGGTAGGGAGGAAGCTTAGAGCCAGGAGACGAACATAGGATACTTTTTATCCCAATATGCCCACGGGATCGGGACTTACGCGGGTGAAACCGCGGGGCGCAGCTAGTTTATAATATTAGTAGGATACTCTTCAAAGATCTTATACTTACAATCATCAACAAATATATTTCGAAAAAGATTATTACAGGATTTTATGTTGATAAAAAACTCTATGGCCCATAACTCATTAAAAGGTACCAACTCTTAACATCTTACACACGTGATAACTTTTAAACGAAACATCCGATTGAGATGAAACAAAAAGTATTTTACTTCTACATAAATACTCTTGATACCATAATGCTTAATTTCGATAAAGATTTAATATTACGATACATATTTAACGTAGTTTTTTTTCTTTAGATGATTTAATAATTATTTTGAACACAAAATCGGTTATTGTGATTAAACCATGATAGCTAGATATATGTTCTCGCGGACTTTTTTGTAGGTCTTAATGGGGTCTACAAACCCGTAGTACATCATTTTGTTCTATTGTCAATAGTTTTTGCAGCGCACGCAAAAATAGGTTTTCGATTTTACACCTTGTGTTACAAAATAGCAATTTTATTACGGATCCCTAATTTTGAAAAAAAAAAACATAGCCTATAGTTTTTGAGAGCGGGGGCTAAGGTAATGTACACACGGTACTGGAAGAGCGCCTTAAGTTTTGCACACCTACATCTATACTAATATTATAAAGCTGAAGAGTTTGTTTGTTTGTTTGTTTGAACGCGCTAATCTCTGGAACTACTGGTCCGATTTGAATGATTCTTTCAGTGTTGGGTAGTCCATTTAACGAGGAAGGCTATAAGCTACCTTTTATTTTGATATTCCCACGGGATCGAGAGTTACGTGGGTGAAACCGCGGAGCGCTGCTAGAATATTATAAAGCTGAAGAGTTTGTTTGTTTGAACGCGCTAATCTCAGGAACTCCTGGTTCGAATTGAAAAATTATTTTTACGGTTTCAAATTCTTTATTTCTCATAAAATTTACAAAATTACTTACTGAGAAATCAAAATATCTTAACATTAAGTTAAGTAAACCAATAATTTATCATAGGTGAGCGTAGGTATTAAACCGAACATTCCAATGTTTTTGCGTAACTTCAATGTGAACACAACAATATTTTTTTAATTAAATTATCCATCATTATCAACCTTTACATATTCAAGACTGTACTTTCACACTAAAAGTAAGTTTTGTTTTGTGTTGGATAGTCCATTTATCGAGGAAAGCTATGGGATAATTTTTCTTTTGATATTCCCACGGGATCGAGACTTATGTTGGTGAAACCGCGGGGTGTACATATATTTGTTTTTGGTCTGGTGTTTTTGTATGTAAGTATTTATACTAACATTATAAAGCTGATGATGAGCTGAATGATGAGCTCTGTGATAAGTGGAAAGGGTATGCGCAGAACTTGATATTTATATGAAAATTGAGTTCTGCGCATACCCCTTCTATTTTCCATCGGAGCTCATCATTCGCTGCGCGGGGGTATTCCTAAATATTCGTTTGAAGTGGGTATCAAACCCACAAGCTTCTGCGTCGCAGGCGTCTATCGAAATACCACATCGAAACTACCGGTAATATTGCACTATACTGATTGTATTACTACGAGCGATGCTATTGGTAGTGTAGCTAAGCCAACACCTATGGATATAGGTCTGGCAACATTAAATTAGGTAAGTATAAGTACTTACCTAATTTAATGTTGCCAGACCTAGGTAAGCCTAGATGCAGCCACGTGTGACTAAAATCTCACAGAACTAAATATTTAACTAATTTTATTTTTATATTCTTCAAAAAATTCATTTCCTATCATTGTAAATTATTTTCTTAATTATTTATTTTCAAAATAATTTTGTTTTGACAATAAATAATTAGGAAAAAAAAACTTGAGAGGTGTCAAGGGATACCCGGAAGGAACGAAGTTTCTTTCGATTAATTAGTGAAGGAATTGTAATAAAAACAAAAAGTGTCCTTAGTCTTAATTTTTTCCGTCTAGCCCCCCGTCATAAGGAACTTCGTTCTAATTATTTAATTAATAATAAAAATCCAATTCTCACCGCATAGGACACGCCATTTTTTAAATTTCACTGTTTTTTTTACAATTCGACACAGTGCTGTTATAACATAGAACCGCACTTCCAATCACGTGTTTATCGGTCAGTGGACACCGCGCTACTGGCTGTAAATTCTCGTGTTCACGTACTTCGAGACTGGCTGAGCGCAGAGAGTGTTGGATTTCGTCACTCTCTCCCCTTGATGTAATTTAATGCCTAATGATAGTTGAGACGTATTGAGTACTTACTTCGTACCTTCCTACATATTTATGTAAAAAAACCGGTCAAGTGCAAATCGAACGGTTCCATGATGGGTTCCGTAATGGTTCCGTACCATGTTTTATGGGAGATACAAAGATACAAAGCTATTTTATTGCATAACTAGCAGCGCTCCGCAGTTTCACCCGCGTAACTTCCGATCCCGTGGGAATATCAGGATAAAAAGTAGCCTATAGCCTTCCTCGATAAATGGACTATCCAACACAAAAAGATTTTTTTAATTCGAACTAGTAGGTCCTGAGATTAGCGCGTTCAAACAAACAAACTCTTCAGCTTTATAATTTAAGTATAGATTGTAGGTTACATAAGTTCTTATAAAAAGTATAATGTAGAGGTCCACTTACAATTTACCTTCTAAGGTGTGGCTAATTACTTGTCAAATCAAAGTTCCAAATAAAACAATTAAAAAAAATTGATTAAAATAACATCATACATCCGTTATATATTATTAAATTTAAATTTTTTTTTCATTCAATGTTTTTATAAAAAACAAATGAAAGGAGCCCCACATAAATAAATAAATATTGCAGGACATTCCACACATCGCCATCTAGCCCCAAGCTAAGTAACTAGACTTGTGTTGTGGGTGCTAGATAAATATTATGATTTTGCTTCTGTTTTTAGTAGGTTCTAGCTGCGCTCCGCGGTTTCACCCGTCTAACTCCCGATCCCGTGGGAATATCGGGATAAAAAGTAGCCTATAGCCTTCTTCGATAAATGGACTATCCAAAACAAAAACAGTTTTTAATTCGATCCATTAGTTCCTGAGATTAGTGCGTTCAAACAAACTCTTCAGCTTTATGATGTTTTTATAGATTTGTTGTTATAGCGGCAACAGAAATACAATCTATGAAAATTTCAAGTCTCTCTCTAGCTATCACGGTTCATGAGATACAGCCTGACAGACAAACGGACGGACGGAGAGGCAGTGAAGTTTTAGAAGTACGGGGCCCTAAAAAACCATAAAATTGCTTGTGAAGTATTAATGTAGTAATATCCGTTGTCTAGCATCCATAACACAAGTCTGTTAAATTAGTTTAGGGCTAGATGGCGATGTTTGAAATGTCTTGCAATATTTATTTATTAATTCGTTTGATGGAAAATAAACTTGTTGCTCGCAACTTCGTTCGCGTGGTTTGAATTCTCCAAAATCTTTTCTTAGCGGATGCCTCGTCAGTCGGAAATTTGAATTTTATAATACAGTTAGATTTGATTATTGTAATACTAGCTGCGCCCCGCGGTTTCACCCGCGTAAGTCCTGATCCTGTGGGAATATCTGGATAAAAAGTAGCCTATATGTTAATCCAGGTCTCCAGCTATCTACATACCGAGTTTCATCCCAATCAGTCCAGTGGTTTTAGCGTGAAGGAGTAACAAACACACACACACACGCACACACAAACTTTCACATTTATAATATTAGTAGGATAGTAGGATTATGCTATTATTTCGGCTATGCAATTAAGTATTGCATGCCCCTACTCTTGACCTGTTGATTCTAAAGGCGTTTTACGTCTAAAATCAAATGTAAATAAAAAATGGATTGCCTCAGCCAGCTTTAAAATGCTGATGTGATTACAAAATTAAAATTCAGGTTTTAATTTCCGTATAATCATACTAGATTTTACCTACGACTTCGTTCGCGAAGGGTTTTTTTCCAAAATCCTTTCTTAAGGGCAGGTGCTAATAGAGCTACCAAAATCGACCTTTGTTTTAAGCAACTCTAAGTAATCAAATACTCTTTTTTTGTTATTTGGATATAAATGTATATTGTAGTTTAACCATATTTTTGTTTATTGTGGTTGAAAACATGATTTGAACAACTTCGTTCGATAAAAAAAATGTTAGAAAACAGAGAATTATTAGATCGTTTATCGGGTTTTATTCAAAAAATAGTTAACGTTTGTTTCTAAAAATTAATCAAATGAAAGGTTTTGACCTCTAGGAACTATATTTGTGGATAATAATGCTAAAATGTTTTGCATATCGATCAAATATAACAGTTAGCACGCAGCACGCTACGTCTTTGAGAGCGCGGGCTAAGGTAATGTGAATACCTACACACGGTACTGGAAGAGCGCCTTAAGAGGAAAGTGTACCGGCGCTTTCTCCATACAAACGTAGTCAACTGTTTCCTCCCTGGGTAATGACACTAGAGCAAATATTTTTGCCTAATAGTGTCATTATCCAGGGAGGAAACAGTCGACTACGTTTGTAGTGAGAGAGCGCCGGGTACCTTTCCTCTTGACGGATGCATAAACTAATAAGGCATGAAATACCAAATAAACGTGTTGCGATTGCAATTCATTCATTTCTTTGAGCTGTGCGTTGATATTATTTTATCATTGAATTTTATATTTTCATAGAATAAGACAACGTAGGTATCTTTAGGAACTTGTGAGTGCGAGAAACGAACTAGTATTCACTAGGGTTCCGTTGGAGTTCCGTGGAACGAATATTCGTTATTTTTTTTCTTTTTGAAGTTTTGGTTTCGCACGATTTTTAAATGTTATAGCCAGTATCAAGTAGGTTAGGTAGTCAATCACGAACATTATGTAAGATATTGCTCAGAGAGCGACAAACGAACAAGAATCCACATAGGTAGGTACCTACTACGTGTTCCGTTGGGGTTCCGAGCCCTAAATATTCGCGTTATTTTTTGTTTTTGGAACGAAGTTCCTTATCGCACGTTGCGATTGCTAGACGGAAAAAAAAAGACCAAAAATTGTAACGACTATTTATTGATTTCATTACAATTCCTTCACTAATTAATCGAAAGAAACTTCGTCTCATCCGGGTTTTTTGTAAAGTTTTGGCTTCGCACAATTATGCTCGAATAGTAAGTCACGATAATATAATCTTATTTATAAGAATCAATCTTTACAGTTTTCTCCTCAAAACATTTTTAAAACTTATCTTCTAACTTTTTAAAAATATTTTTATACCATGCCCAATCTAAAAAGCTTATTTTATTCACTGAAAACTGTGAATAAAAAGGCCTTTTAATCACTGTTTTGGTGTTTGTATGTGGTTATATAACCTCCTTGCGCAATAAATACTGTCTGTCTGTGTCTGTCTGAGTCTGTCTGTATGTGTCTGTGTCTGTCTGTCTGTCTGTCTGTCTTTCTGTCTGTCTGTCTGTTTGTCTGTCGGTTTGTCTGTCTGTTTGTCTGTCTGAGTCTGTCTAAGTCTGTGTGAGTCTGTCTGTCGGTCGGTCCCGCCACACGTTTTGTTTTCTTTTTCTCGTAGTCATGGTATAAAGTATAGTATGCAACTCTTGAATAAAGTACGGATTTACATTGAGGGCCATGAATCACTCGCGTGGCCCAGGATTCTAACACTTAAATCACTCGCTACGCTCGTGATTCATATAAGGCCCTCGCTTTAAATCCGTCCTTTATTCACTAGTTGCATAATATACTATTATCCTTCTTTTTTCTTTCTTTTATTATGGCTTCGCACGGCTTGTGCATTTAGCCAGTATCAAGTTATATTTTGCATCAAATTATGACCCGATTTTTCATAAATCGGGCATAAAGTGTTTCAATACAGTCAAAGTCGTCATAGTCCGTCAAGTCAGGGGCTATAGTAAAGCGGTGGCAAGTTTACCATAACTTTAATAGGAGATTTGGAGGCAACGAGAAAACTGTATGTTTGACACTGATTTTTACTTTCACTACACTTGTGCACTTTCACAGAACTAAATTGAATAACATTCCACCAGAATTATACAATTCAACTCGGGTTACATCTAAGTTTCATGAAAATAAAACTGCAGCACGACATGTTGTTAACTCGTTCCCGCCAAAACTCTTTTATCCTTCTTCTTCTAGATGTGCCTATTACAGAGGTTAGAGGTATAAAAATTTATCTCCTTGGATAATGGGATAGCGACCTATTTGAACTAACCTTCCTTTGGTTATTGAAGTTAAAATGACATGACAGTTTTATTTTATTAAAATTGTGTGTTTCTATCACAATAATTATTTTGAGATTATTTTTATTACTTTCTAAACTCTTCGTTGGTTTATTCTAAACTGGTGTTATACTGTTGGTGTTGTAATATTTGTGAAATAATGTTTACTGGGTCAAAACTTATAAGGTAAGTTAGCAGGCACGGATCCATCATCAAACAGTGAGATGTAGAGAAGTTATCTCGTAACTTCGTATAACTTAATTAGAATGCGTGTCTTCGTGCATGCATATTGCATATTATTCACCTGAGGGATTAATTAAGAGTTAATTTCCTTAAGTTCGTGTGGTCATGTTTATTTCGCAAAGTCGTAGGTATCTGCCTCTGGTTGACATATGTTGTTATTACTCCCTCAAAAAGGGTTGTCACAGCTAGCCGAATTTGTACAGTTTATTGGTTCACGTAGGCATTGGGTCGAACACTAGTAATAATAAACCTGTATAGTGTATAATGTTAATTTGTTTTGCTCACATCTATAAATTTAGTGATCCTTGAACTCGTCCTATATACCTACTGCCCCAATGGGACGAATTTGAGTGATCAACTTCAGCCATCGATCTTAAGCATTATGTGACATTTTATAATTAGCACAAAAAAACTCTACGACAGTATTTCGTTTGGATTTCGTTAGAGATTGTCATCTAATCTTAATCATCGTAAAGTTATCTTGGCACTGGCTATATGTACAAAATGTACGAAGCCAATCTTCAACTTCATAAAAAGTGCAGTGCAATTTGCATTTTTGTCAATGTCATATGTCACATGACACTGACATTGACAGTGACTTATGACAATTGGGTGACATTTGGTTCAGTGTTGCCGAATGCTACAACTTCCAATTTGTTTATAACTTTTGATCTTCTTGTGTACCATGTACTTGAACGGATTTTATTACATTAAAAAAAAACGCTTTATTAATAAATTTAAGAAAAAAAAACAATTGGCTATAAATTTCATACAATCATTCTAAAAAAAAAAATAATGTTCCTTTTAGGGTTCTGTACCCAAAAGATAAAAACGGGACCATATTACTAAGACTTTACTGTCTGTCTGTCTGTATGTCTGTATGGCTGTATTTCATGTACCGTGATAGCTAGACAGTTGAAATTTTCACAGATGTATTTCTGTTGCTGCTATGATAACAAATATTAAAACGGCATATAAAGGTACAGAACCCTTCGTGCGCGAGTCCGAATCGCAGTTTCGTACTCTCGCAACTTTCGACTTTAGCAAAACTTATGAAAAATGACCTATTGATTTAAACGATATGGCAACACTGGAATTGTATGTCTTCTATTTACGCTACGCATTTTCGTAAAATATTGAAATAAATTCCTATTTGTATCTCAATTTGATAAAATAACTTCGTCAACAACAATCTGACATCATCAACCATCAAAGTAGTCGTGAGTAAACAATCTTTGCTTTTATTTCATAGTGTTTTTGTCAATTTTTGTAAACATGTAACGTTCGCTGTCTTATCTTCATGTTTTTGTTGTATTTCTGCTAATAATTTTTCCATTACTGTATTTGTAAAGATTGCGTTGCATCGAACGATGTTGAGTAAACTTAGTATTATATCTAAGGGGTGAGATAAGCGTGCTATTGCGCTGGATGATATTAAAGTGTGACATCGGAATTAGTCATATCTTCTTCTTTTACTTGACGACTTATATTTGGCTACGCTTGGCCAGTAGGTTTATGAGTTTTTGATAATAAACATCCCGCGTGTTGGTAAACTTTAGTAGGTAATCTGGTTTTGTGACCTAAATGTCGTATGATTTTATAGTTTTATCTCAATAAAGCAGCAAACATCTTTAAGTTTTTTTTTAATGCGTTCAATATTCTGGTTTGATCATGCTGGTGTCATTACAGCCACATAGTATTCATCTCTATGTGTCACATAATATTCAATCTTTATATCTGAAAGTGACACAATCTGATCAGTCAAAGTTTTCTCCTGTCTGTGCATCTGATGGACAGCCAGACAGCCGGACAGATAGATGGTCAGATATACATACATATCACTACATAGTATAAAACAAAGTCGCTTTCTCTGTCCCTATGTCCCTTTGTATGCTTAAATCTTTGAAACTACGCAACGGATTTTGATGCGGTTTTTTTTAATAGATAGAGTGATTCAAGAGGAAGGTTTATATGTATAATACATGCATAATATAGCCGTGCGAAGCCGGAGCGGGTCGCTAGTATGCAATAAATTATGATATGAGGAAATTCTCCCGTCTGCTGTGATCGGTTAGGGAATTATGTCAACAGTGGCTATTGACAATACTTTTTATCTGACAATCCTGAAAATCACGGGATTCCAAAACTGTGTTATCTATAGTCCTGACATAAGTAAAACTATAGGCTGCAACTAGTAAAACAAAATCTATCAACTCAAAAACTTCTGAATTCATTTTAAGACAGTTTCCACATAAGGAAAGTAATTCATAAAGCAGGTTGAAATAAGACAGAAAAAGAATTAAGGCATACCAAGCTCTCTCCATGTGGAGCTGGGGTCTCTAGCTAATTGATACTGAAATCTTTCCTTCCAGAGTAATGGGACAGACTCTATCAGAGCCTATTACTGAGAAACAGTCGGCGACATGTCAGGACAGCCGCTACCTGGTGGGCTCCTCGTGCATGCAGGGCTGGCGCGTGTCCATGGACGACTCTCACACCCACATTCTCTCCCTGCCTGATGACCCTGGAACGGCTTTCTTTGCTGTATACGATGGACATGGTGGTATGTTATTTTATTATGTTTTATTATTTTATATGAAAAACATGGCGTGGGATGTATACTTATTTTTTGAAGACGATTTTGTGCGGCAGGAAGTTGCGAGTTAATCTAGACATGTCAAAATTAATTGGTGTAAATAATGTGTTCTTTAAGTGTTTTCGTTGAGGACCTACATTTTAAGCAAATAAAAAATACTTGCTTACTTGACTTGACCATCCTAACAATACTAAGGTGTAACCGTGGCACGTAACTAGTTAAAAGCAACAACTTTAAAAATAATGTTTAAATACTTTATATCACTTAAAACAGAAGACAACAGCTGAGAAATGGGGTCAATGAATCTCTCTATAGAATCTTCTCAGAATATTCTAGTGAAAGCGGACAATTGTTTTCTTCATTGCCATGCCTAAGTTGACAACTGAGGCAATGACCATTAAAGAAAATCAAATATTTTGTGTTTCTAGGGGCAAATATAGCTGAGTATGCAGGGAAGCACCTACATAAGTTCATTATAGCCAGACCTGAGTACCATCTTGGAAACATTGAAGAAGCAATGAAACAGGTAACCTTCAGTTTCGCCGACCTTAGTCAAAAATAATGTTATAATTCAACATTCTGCTAATAATCCATTTTGGTCTTGTCGTTTTGATATGTAGGACATTTTGCTTTTATAAATCCTTCTGATTCTCATAATAATATGTAAAATAGATACAAAGTAAAGTAATAAAAAGTAAGGTCGATTTCTAGAATACCAACACTTTAAATATTAGAAAACTTCCTACTTTTTTGTACATCTTTACTTATATAAACTATAATATTATAAAGCTGAAGAGTTTGTTTGTTTGAACGCCCTAATCTCAGGAAATATGGTTAGAATAGAAAAAATATTTTTGTGTTAGATTAGTTGGATAGTACATTTATCGAGGAAGCCTATAGGCTACTTTTCATTTTGATATTCCCACGGGATCGGGACTTACGCGGGTGAAACCGCGGAGTAATATTATTATAAAGCTGGTGAGTTTGTTTGTTTGTTTGATGCGCTAATCTTAGGAACTACTGGTTCAAACTGAAAAAATATTTTTGTATAGGATAGTCCATCTAACGCTATAGGCTATTTTTTATTTTGATATTCCCACGGGATCGGGACTTACGCGGGTAAAACCGCGGGGCGCAACTAGTCTATTATAGAGTAAGATCTCGCCTACCGCCAGACCTTCGTGATTTTATAAAAATGAGTATTACTCAACCCAACACAGTATGAACGATGTCCGCTTGGAGAGTTATCAGGGGCCTAAGTCTGCTAATACAATTGTGTTTCAATAGAGTGTCGATGGAATCGTAATAGACATTTAATGTCAAAAATATGACTTTTGCATGTCAAATTGGTATTCTCCTAATGTTAACTATTCTATCGAAACACCACTGATGCACCACTGAGTCACTTTGGTATTCTGCTCTAGAATCGTGGCTCAATGGAATCTCGATAGTTGTCAAAACGGTATATCGCTTAGCAACATATACCATGTTGCTAGGCAACACCAGCGACGTATCTATTACCATTCCACTGAGACTCCATTGCGATGTTATTAAAATTTTAGCAGAATACCAAATAAAGTAACAATCTCGATATAATATCAACAGAGTCTCGATATAATGACAATGGTAAATCGATTAATGCAAAATAGCAGAATTAGGCTCCAGGTAGTAAAGCCAAGACCGTGAACGTGCTAATTTTGGAAAAAAAATCGCCTGTATTTTTGTACGAATAAATAATTTTGAAAATGAAAAATAGAAACATAGGGGCATAGTCATGGCAGTTATAGGTTTTATGCAACAAAAATATTTTCTCTAGAGTCATTATCCAGGGACGAAACAGTCGACTACGTTTGTATGGAGAGAGCGCCGGTACCCTTTCACCTTAACATTCAACCCTTACGCGTATAAAGTCGCGGGTTGATTCCAAATATAAGTATTTTATCATATCTTGATCTAAACTACGCGCCTTTTGCGTGACCCTAATATGTATTCTCTAATCTTGAAAGGAAAGTAGTTTTGTTTTATATTTTTCGTAATTATTCAAAAAGGTCAACAACCTTTTTGAATAATTACGGAAAAATCGATAATATATACATACAACATTGCTTTTAGACGACCCAGTTGGCACAATGGTCACCATACCGGACTGCCAAACACAGGGTTGCGGGTTCGATTCCCGCCTCCGACAAGTATTTATGCTTAGATATTTGTCTGGGGTCTGGTTGTTTCTATGTATTATAAGTATATATTTACAAAAGAAAAGTATATAAGTAGTATATCTGTTGTCTAGCACCCATAACACAAGTCTAGTTACTTACCTTGGGGCTAGATGACGATGTGTGTCCTCCAATATTTATTTATTTACTTTAAAATGTTATAATTATTTAAAGAACTCTTTAGTGCGGTTTAAGAACATCCGCATGTGACGCAGAAAGTTGCGGGTTCGATTGTCGCCGCCAAACTTTTTTACCGTATTTGTGTACCGTAATTTAGTGTCTATTTTCCAGGGTTTCCTAGACCTAGATCAGGCTATGCTGGAAGAGGATATGCTTCAAGAGAAAGTGGCCGGGAGTACGGCGGTCGTTGTACTTGTCAAGGAGAACACGCTGTACTGCGCTAATGTTGGTGATTCCAGGGCCATCGCCAGTGTTAGAGGAGCGGTAAGGTTAAATATTTTTTGACAAGAAGCGGTGTTGTCCTAGTGTCCCGGCCAGACGAGCACCAATGGATTTTTCTGAGGAAAAAAATATGGGAACTAATTGGCATTGCTCTAACGGAAACCCGCGACTCCTGACGGATTGACAACTTATTTTCTCTGGACACGGTCGACTAAGCTGAGAGGGTAGTATAGGTGCAAAGTCTACTCCATCCTCACGCAAAAAGGAGTCAACTAAAGAGGTCTAGTTGCAAAAATACACAAATATACAGAGAGCAGTGTTGGCTTAGTGGTAGATACCTCGACTTTCATTCTGAAGGTCGTGGGTTCGAATCCCGGCCGGCCGTGCACTAATGGATTTTTCTTAAGAAAAAATTATGTGCGCTAATTGCCATTGCTCTTACGGTGAAGGAAAACATCGTTATGAAACCCGTGGCTTAGTTGGCTCCAGAAGTATTAACAAGTTCTCTCCTCTGGACATGGTCGACTAAGCTGAGAGGGTAGTAGGTGCTGGGCAAGCCTACTCCATCCTCACGCAAAAAGGACCCAATTAAAAAGGGTCCAATGGCGGAAAACAGCCTGTATACAAGTACAAGTACACAAATATACAAGTACCTTTTTTTAAAGTAACATCGGCTTGCCAGTAAAAGGCTACAGAGCCTTAAACATTGTCAGATAGATAGATAAACACTTTATTGCACCATAAAAACAAAACAAAAGTAGACACAAACTGATTACAATAAAAACATAAAAAACTGAAAACTTAATAAAGAAAAGACCCAAGCGTGGTACAAAGGCATGTGTGATAGTGGTCAAACAATTAATCATTTGTACAACAATTAGTTTTTATGTTGAAGTTATTTTAACTTTTCACTATTTGTTGTGATAAAAAAAAAAAATAAAATTGCAGGACATTCCACACATCGCCATCTAGCCCCAAGCTAAGTAACTAGACTTGTGTTATGGGTGCTAGACAACGGATATACTACTTATACATACTTTTCTTTTGTAAATATATAGTTATAATACATAGAAACAACCAGACCACAGACAAATATCTAAGCATAAATACTTGTCTGAGGCGGGAATCGAACCCGCAACCCTTTGTTTGGCAGTCCGGCATGGTGACCATTGTGCCAACTGGGTCGTCAAATTGTCAATTGATTATAATAGTAATTAATTTCTGCTTGGTATAAAGTTTACTACGACCTCACCAGAACATAGAGCTATCAATAGGTTCAGTAATTTTTCATTTCATAAGAAGTACCCTCCAACAAGAAGGTTGGATTAGCAAAATTTTGCGCACTTAATTTTTTTTTCATCCTGCAACAGGTAGAAGTGCTATCATACGATCACAAGCCGAACAACGAAGAGGAGCTCCGCCGTATAACGGCTGGCGGTGGCTGGGTCCAGCTGAACCGGGTCAACGGTAACCTGGCACTGTCCCGGGCCTTCGGGGACTATGTCTTCAAACGGAACTACAGGCTCACACCGCAACAGCAGATCGTGACGGGTAATTCAACACACTAATCTGTATATTACTAGCTGTCCCGCAAACGTTGTTTTGCCATATACAAAAAAAGGAAAAATAAATTAGATGTTGTTCGATTCTCAGACCTAACGGATTTTGGTACAAACGAGGATTTTGGTAACTAACACCGCGACATGACAATCCTTCCTACTAATATTATAAATGTGAAAGTTTGTGCGCGTGTGTGTGTGTGTTTGTTACTCCTTCACGCAAACACTACTGGACCGATTGCGATGTAACTCGTTATGTAGATAGCTGGAGACCTGGATTAACATATTATACCGATATTCCCACGGGATCGGGACTTACGCGGGTGAAACCGCGGGGCGCAGCTAGTTTTATATACAGGGTTATTGGTTTCCAATCCAAAACCGTGCAGGGGGTAGTTTTCTACATCAAAACGAACAACTTTTGTTCTAGGACTTTTGAATATTCGAACATTTTTTTTTAATTTTTTGAGGTTATTTTTACCCGTAAATTAGCTGTTACTAACACGGAGAGGTCATCAACCTAAAGATTATAATTATTTTTTTGAGCTTTATCGATTGTTTTAACTATGAATGACCTTGAAAAAATCAGCTGATTTTCGAATTAATATAACCTCAAAAAATTCAAAAAAATGTTCGAATTTTCAAAAGTCCTAGAACAAAAGTTGTTCGTTTTGATGTAGAAAACTATCACCTGCACGGTTTTGGATTGGAAACCAATAACCCTGTATATAGAGATTTTAAAGAGGAAACTTTTTTTTGTTTGTAACTAATAGGTTCCGAAACTACTGGACCGATTGAGGAGACACTGATTCATTAAAAGTAACACGCTTTTAATGCCCGATATTCCCACGGGATCGGGAAATACACAGGTGAAACCGCGGAGCGCTGTTAGTCATATAAATAAAAGAGGAAAAGATTCATCCAGAAATTTCTGAAACTACAAGAACTATGTGTCTGAAACTTCGCATGAGAGTTTCTTTTTGGGCGTAGCCGAGCATTATTTAAAGATTATTGAGAATTCGGTCTATAAAGGAGTAAAAAGAACTTAAATTTTGTAGTAAGTAGTTACTATTATGCTCTCTGGTTAGGGTTCGGTCCCCAAAGGGTAAATCAGGACCTTTTTACTAAGACTCCACTGTTTGTCTGTCTGTCACCAGGCTGTATCTCATGAACAGTAATAGCTAGACAGTCAAAATTTTCACAGATAATGTATTTCTGTTGCCACCGTAACAACAAATACAAGCAAACATACAACAAAAATAGGCACGAAAAACATACCCTTTATCTTGCAGTTGGGTGAAAACAGAACATAATGGTACGGAATCATTCGTGTGCCAGTCCGACTCGTACTTGGCCGGTTTTTTTAATGTTTGTTTGTTTATTGTTGTAGCGTTTCCGGATGTCCAAGTGCGACAATTGAACGACGACTGGGAGTTCATTGTGATCGCTTGCGATGGCATTTGGGAGGTGTTATCTAATGAGGTATGCTTTCATAACAATGTCTTGTATATTTACAGTTTTAAGTCTATCAACTCGAACAGGATTTTAAAGTACGTACTACTTGAGTTTTTGGTGTTGTGTAAGTCCAAAGGGAAGATCTTCCACCGGGCAGGTGTTATACCCGGTAGGCCGCGGCCCGACGATGTTTCGTTGGAACTTCTATATGAGCTTATCTTCAGAAAAACTTCGCTTGCGCGATCTAGAATCTATGTCTCAGTGGCGCCATCTGTTGGTGGCGATGTGAAGTGTCGCCACAAGTTGAAAACTTTCTGCTGTCTTCCTAACTTCTCTCGCGTCGTTTTAAGTCATCTCAATTATTCGCTTATGTCGTGAATGTAAACGAATAAAATGTATCAATTTTAGAGAAATAAAATATGGCGGTACGAAGTTCGCCGGGTCAGTTAGTTAACTTATAAAATAATAGCAAATTAGGAAATCTACGATGAGTCTCCATTTTGTTGCCCGACTATTGACACTGTAAAATATTTATTTATCGCTTGATATTTCCAGGAAGTGATATCATTCTGCCGTAGTAGATTACTGAGCGGTTGGGAGCCGGCGGCTGTATGTGAGGCTCTGATGCATCGTTGCCTGGCGCCCAACTGTGCGACGGGTGGGTTAGGGTGCGACAACATGACTGTACTTATCATTTGTCTCGAACCTTTCCCTAGAAACCTGGCTCCGGTAAGTCTTTTACATATTTTGATGCACTAGCGAACTTAAGTTAAAATAAGCAGGGGTCGGCAACCTGCGGATCTTTGGATGTGAAGCCGTAGCTCTTGTGTTCCTTATGCAAATCTATACATATAAAATTATTTGTCCTGAATGACTGACTGACGGATCAACGCACCGCTGATCGTAGAGACCTAGAGGTCGAGGGGTAGAGGATTTTCCGAAATTCTACTCCTAAGGGGGTGAAAAAGAGGGGCAAAGTTTGTTTGGGACAACGTGATTCCTTGGTCCAATCTACTTAAAATTTTGCATAAACATTATTTCGACTTCTACGCGGACGAAGTCGCGGGCAATAGCTAGTATTATATATTTTAAAGAAATACCGCGAGTTGAGGCACTTATATTCGACTCATGTAATAGTCTTCCCGATTGCTACAGTGAGGTGAAGAAGTTGCCATTTGGTGCGCTGAATATCTTCAAAAAACTTAATTTACGCAAGTACTATTTATTGTTGGCAAAAAAGATGTGGTTCTTTGAAAAATTTGAAATTTTGTAAACTCTTCCGACGAAAGGTTGCCGACCTTGGTCTATAGGATTAGTAAGCTGAAGTGGGAATAGGCAGGGCATGTGGCGTGTCGAACTGATGGCCATGGACGCGTGGTCTTAAATCTAGGACTTTCCTGCCCCAACGGCAGGAAAGTCCTAGATTTAAGACCACGCGGGATGGCCTCCGATTAGGTGGACAGGTGACTTAATTAAGGTAGCGGGAAGCCATTGGACGCTGTGTGCATGCGACATATCGCTCTGGAAGTCTTTGGGGGAGGCCTATGTTCAGCAGTGAACGTGACACAAGAGGTTGTTGCTGAAGCAGTCATTGCTCATGATATCGCTTTGAATCAGCGCCTTTATTCACAAAGTTTAAGTCGCCGCGCGTGTTATTAGGGCGAGATTGCCATACAAAAACCGCTCCCCTCCGCCCCAAGTCACGCGCGCTCGACGACTTGAACCTTAGTGAATCCGGGGCTTGGGCGCAGAAACTCACTTTCTAGTCCCACCGTCCCTTTCTCTCGTATGACCTCAACTTATACTGCATGTTGTCAACAGTGTTCGTTCCTCGACATGTCACGTCCGAGCAAGTACTGGACTTTGAGTCCATCTCGTCGGTTCTCTTAATTCGCTTTTCCCGCCAAAATTCCGCACTGTTTCCATATTTAACCTCTAATCTATGTGTGCATTTACTGTGATGTCTTTATATATCTATATATCAAACTTGGTTGTTAAATTTCCAAAACCAATCAGCTTTCAGAATTCGGTTTATATGTTAGAATACTGAACGCTGATTGGTCGATAACAGTTGTTACATCTGATTTATATGCCTTGCATGATCGCATGCCATTTTGCAGCCAATCAGCATATAGCATTCAGTTAATATTTTAGAATTCCAAACGCTGATTGGTAGCTAAAAGCATCTGACTTGTTTGCCTTGCATGATTGCATGTCTTTTTGCAACCAATCAGCATTCAGAATTCTATGATTTCTGAAAGATGATTGGTCGTCCAAAGTTACAACATCTGAATGCTCCTATCTTTCGAAATTCCGCAGCTAAATTGATAGAAATAATACACATTTATTACGAAATGAAGTTTAACAACCAAGTTCTACTTAAAATAAATCTCTGTAATTGTTATAATTTTTATAAGAAATTTACGTTTTACAAATAATTATGGATTTTATACACAGGAATTACTGCAAAGACTGATATGTGCCATTGATCATAAAAAATATATAAAAAAAAACTATGACGTCCATGACGTTGAAAATACGCCATGAATAAAATAAAAAACCTTGTGGTCTTTTAAATACTCAAGGAAAATAAAAGATTGATTTTAAAAGTATGTTTCTTAGGTATAAATTGTCATTCGTAGTCGTTGAACATATCATAGACCATGGTCATTAAAAATGTTGTTCCATGTTAATAACTTTAGTTTATGGCTCTGCGCCATCGTGGCCACAAAATTAGCCAATCAGTGCCCTCGAAATGACTGTTAAAATTGCAGTAATTGGCGCATTTTATGGTCAAAGTACAAATTATCCAATAATGTGCTATCAAGCTATCACCTTAGTAACAGGACGTAAAAATTTTGCTTGCATGATTTGTACAAAGTTATTTTTGGGTAATTGTTGATTGATTATTTGTTTTTGTAAAATTCTGTTCAATTTTTTACCTGTTAAATATGTTACGGTCCCGGTTGCATGCACGTTTTCTTTAACGGAACGTAATACCTTTAAAATAACTTCATTCTGCGTTCAAAGTGATTTTGTACTAGTTCCATCCCCTATAGGCAAGTAGCTTGGGGGTCTTCAAGTCTCGAGTGAACAGGAATCTTCTAGGAAAGCGTTCTAATTATCTTAGACCGCATCGTCCGCTATCATCAGGCAGGGGGATAGTGGTCAGACATTTGTAAAAAACAGAGTCCCACGCAATCGTGAACGAATCGTTTGTTTGTACTACATTGATATTGTTTCTAAACACTTACATCATTATTTGTTTTTTTTTACTTAATTATGTTACGAAAATAATTAAAAAATATACATTTAGGTAAACAAGCATTTTACCCGAAATTGGAAACCATTTGTGTGATTTTGTTTAATACTTAAAAAATTTGGTTGAAGTTTAACTGTCATTAAATGCATGTTTCTTTGTTGCTTTCTATGAATTATTGTCATATTTTACATTGAAATGTTAACAGGCCAATTAATTGTTGTTAAATTCAAAATTTTAATATTTTTGTTAAAGTACTCGTACGTGCTAAAGTTAATAAGTGTTATCCCACTAACTTATTTAAAAATAGCTCATGAAAACAATAGCCTGAGGCAATCAAATCTCTTATTGGCCACTTTTAGAACCAATTTTGGCCAATTTTATTTTTTGGTCTATAATATTGCTTTAACTATTGATTGGTCTGCCAAGTGTATCGCTTACGCATGTCATTTTTTTACATTGACAATCCTTCCAGTGCTTATATAGTTCATGCCAATGCATCCAGTTTATATGCACGGAATAATCCCTTATGTGTGAATCGGCATTGAATTTAAATTTCCTACAAGCATTTGTCGATTTACTAGCATAATAGGTGAAGCTTGCCTCTATAATTAAACTAACATATGAATATTATTTTTATGGTAAAACTAAGAACATAATATGCACTGGAAATGATTTTTTTACATAAAGTTTATAGCTTAAGGCCTGTCGTACAAAACTGTACTTTATAACAACAGGAATATATATCATAATCGCTTGCTAACGTCAATGTCATAAAATTTAACACTCGCTTTGGGTTTGTCTCACTGTTTTGCTTAATAAAAATACTATCAAAAATAATTGTTGTTTTCTTTTATTATGCGGATTATTTTCTTTTGCATGGTTATGTCATTGCATGTGTTTATGTCATGTCTGCTTTCAAGGTAAGCTTGGTTTTGCTTATTATTTTATAAATATATAATATAAATACTATAATAAAATATCCAGGCAAATAATAAGTGTTAAAGCGGCGTCTGTACTAAGCAATGCTTGTATCGCAGGAGACCTACAGATAAATTATGTGACGCCTAGGTATGCGACCGTGGCTAGTCTGTTAGGTTTTAAATATTTTTTTCCTAATGATTAAGTAGCCGTTAGGTGGATAAACTGTGGCTAATGGCCAATAGTGTAGCCTGGCCAATAGTGTAGCCTGGCCAATATTCTATTACAGAATAATATTAGTTTAGATTTGATAATGACACGCAAAACGTTCTGTTACTGTGGTTAGGTTAGGTTTGAAATGAATCGAGCAAAGTGAGCGAATCAAGCGATACTCAGGTTTGAAATGAATTGTTTAAAGTGAGCGAATCAAGCGATAACTTACTCCACGATGCGTATTTTTCAGGACACTCCTCAAGCAGTAGAAGACCAGCTAGACAGCAAGTTTATGACCAAAATGGAGGACCTATTATACGTTGAAGATGAAGAAGAAGATCTCAAGTGAATACTAAACAGAACATTGTAAATGTGTACATAGGATTATTGACCGTATACGGTGGAGTTAAGGTTGAAATTGCGTCCGGGATTAGTTGACAGTTGTGCAATTTTTTGTTCTAGTGTAGTTTAAATTTTATAGGACCAATTATTAAGATGTTATCTTTTGAATTCTGGATAGACGAGATGAGATGGTATCTCGAGGTATCCCGCAAGTGGTCCATTGACCTCTACTACGAAAATATTGGGTGACGATTAAAAGGCATTTTGTTATTTTTTTTAACTTGAAAACTTTTAATATTGGTTTTTATTTTTAATTTTTGACTTTGGCTTGTTATGACTTGCCATTAAATTTGAATGACTAATGAATTAAAAATTCGAAAAAATGTATTATTTCTTTGACTGTAAAAATTATGTGTTTTTTATAAAATCAGTGATATTAATTCGATATTTATTGAGTACATTTCACGTTAATTAATATCTTGAGATATATAAGCATTTATGTTTTTTTTAAATCATTTTATTTCTTAGTTACTTAGGTAGGTGGTTGTGTTATATAGTGTTTTAATTAATATTAATAATTTAATTGTATGTGACGACGCTTTGATATGTGGAATTGAAAGAACAAATCTTATTGGAACTATATTTCCGATAATTCTTCCTAGCAGGACAATGAACCTGCGTCCTTCGCTACGAATTCTGACCACACTAATAATCGAAATATTATTTTCTAAACAATTTTTTTTTTCGAGTTTTTTATGTTGTTACTTAGTAAAGGGGCCGATTCTAGGGCTGTATGAATGACTTGCAGCATCCTATGGTTTTACCTAGTCCCAATTCCGTTTGAATATGGAAATAAAAAGTAGGTGTTATTCTAATACTTCAGCTATCTACATACCAAATTACATTACAATCGGTTAAGTTTTTGCTTGGAGACTTATACAATGAAAATAGCCCATTTAATTAAAAGTGTACATAATAGTCCTACATATTATGAAGGTTGCCCCAATTTAATATTTTTCTTTGTGTATTAAAAATCATGTCAAGAAATGTAATGAAAAATTCGGAAAAGGGGGACCATTGTGGAGCTGCTTTGGACAAAATATGCAAAAATGTAACTTGTTACCATTGACAATAATTACCAGATATAGACGAACATCGCTCATACAAAAAAGCGTACGTGCATTTTAGTAACGCCATCTGTTGCAAATTAAATAAAACGTACAAACTTTTGAAAGTGTACACAGATTCTTGATTGATTTATAAATAAGAGATATTTTTAGCAAATTATAAGCTATTTTTCCTTGTTTAAAATTAATATTTTACCATTATTAATTTCTTAACAAGATTTGAACACCATGGTCACCATGCCGGACTGCCAAACACAGGGTTGCGGGTTCGATTTTCGCTTCAAACAAGTATTTATGCTTAGATATTAGTCTGTGGTTTGGTAGTTTCTATGTATTATAAGTATGTATTTACAAAAGAAAAGAATATAAATAGTATATCTGTTGTCTAGCACCTATAACACAAGTCTAGTCACTTGACTTGGGGCTAGATGGCGATGTCTGGAATGTCCTATAATATTTATTTATTTTACTGGACCGATTTTGATGAATCTTGGTATGAGGATACATCGATTATATATTATACAGGGGTAGCGCTATATAGAAAAAGTGTATTGTTTTTTATGTGACGTTCATAAGTCTGGTAATTATTAATCAATGCTTATTATTTCAAATAACAAATATTGTGCAGTGTGCATACAACCTTAGTTTTCGATGAAAACATAATCTATACATAAAAAATTCTTTGCCCTGAATTACTGACTGACGGATCAACGCACAGCCTAAACCGCTGATCGTAGAGACCTGAAACTTGGAGTGTGTGTTCTTTGTATGACGTAGGTCTCCGATAAGAAAGGATTTTCCGTAATTTTACTCCTAAAGGGGTGAAAAAGGGGGCAAAGGTTGTATGGGACAACGTGATTCCTTGGTCCATTTCCGACTTCTACGCGGACGAAGTCGCGGGCAAAAGCTAGTTGAATATAAATATATAAATGCATATTGTCGGAATTATGTAAATACCATTAATATATTTCGTAGAACAACAAAGAGCAATAAATTATATCCAAATAAGTATTAAGTGCAGGGTGATTTTTTTTAAGTCGTAAGATTCTTGAAAACGAAATATGAGAGATATTGAAAAATAACTTAAAAGAGTCACGGTTGTTGATATACCTAAGTAAAACAGCATTGTTGAGATTTCCGATCATTTTTTAATAGTTTTGATAGATGGCGCTCTAATGTAAGTAATGTGTCAAAGTCATAATCCTTTGGCCATAGGAAAGGGGAATGAACATATTGGCATGCAGACTGGCATAGTATAGCCGCCTTAATCGTTTTTTGGGTTCCGTACCTCAATAGGTAAAAAAGGAATCCTAATAAGATAACTTTTTTAAAAGGAACACTTTTTTGTCTGTCTGTCCGTGTGTCACCACCGATTTCTCAGGAACGGGTTGTTATTATGGTAACAAAATATATTAATAATGTAACTAGCGCTATTTGTATGTATTTTACTCTGTGTCGTTTTGTATATATAAATTCTGTCTGTCAAACACCGTCACTGCGTTTGTTATTATGGGTAGATATAGTTTTTTATTATTACCTATGTATAAAGTACAATTTTTAAGCTATTGCATAGCTTTTATCGCGGGCTTTGAGCGCGGTGACCGAATCAAGAAATTCTGTAACAAAAATAAAACCTAACACCCACCACTCCGCCTACCATGTAGCTTGGCCGAGCGTCCGCTTAACGTGTATGTATATGGTACGACTGTACGAAGCTCGCCCGACGCAATAGCTTTACCGTGGCAGTCCTCGAGTGCCACACGTTTTTTTTGACATCAAATAACAGGAAAACCCATAGATATCCTATAATAGAACCTTATTTTTTCTAGAAGATTTCGTTTTATGGCATTTGTTGTTCGTATTAATATCATCTATCTATACATTGCCAAATGTATAAAAGGTGGCGCAATTAAAACTAAAAATATATTTTTTGACCATATACTATGCTAAAATGTTACTACCCCTTTTGGCCGGCCCTGGCCAGAAATAGTTTTAGATTAAGAGCATCATCTATCGGAACTTATTGAAAAAGAGAGATTGAAAATTTCCCTTTGAGATCAAATCGCCAAACTCGTATCGAATGTGTTGATTTTTCCTAAAAATAAATCACCCTGAATGGCTTATAAATTTTTTAGGGTGTTAGTGTACATTTATAGATATAAAAGTATAGTTTAGTATCATAATCGGAGAAAACATTCTTTAAACGTAGAATTATTTCTTTGATTGTAAACTAATTATTGTAAATTAGTAGTTTTATGCTGTTTGTTTCACCATTTTATAAATACGGATTACTTCATGTTGCATACTGTATCCCTATCACGAGTTGTTTTGTTTATTCACTCCATCAAACGTACCGATAAGTATTTACGCTATCTATCTTTACTAATATTATAGATAGATAGATAACTTTATTTGTACAACACAGAAAGAAACAGAACATGATAAACACAAAGTAAAGTAATAGCTAGAAAGTATAAGTTGCACAAATGGCCAATATTATTATATTAAATGGCAAATATTATAATGATTTTAATGAAACTTTGTATGGGGATACATTATTGATTCATTGTGAGTGACATAGGCTTTTTATCACGATATTCACACCGGATCGGGAGCTACGCAGATGAAACCGTAAAGCCATATTAGTTTAAAAAAAAATGGGTCTCGGGTTTAAAATATTTTTTCTCTCTATTGGCTGTCGTATTGGCCGATTTCAGTTTTGTGCGGAATACTAAATTTTTGTTTGATCCAGTGCGTTAACAACTCATGGTAAGGCCTCAGACTGCAGTTACTTTTTGTTGAGCAATGTTTCCGGGAAACATCCGGCAGTAAAATGTAATTGGTTCTTACTAGATATTGCCGTGTTTATTTTGTTCATTTTTGGAACGAAGCGTTGGGTTGGACTGAAAAAATTAAGACCAAAAGTTGTAACGACACTTTTTGATTTTGTTACAATTCCTTGACTAATTATAGTAGAAGATCCGAACCTAAATCGACCTTCACCGAGCTGATAATGGAATGAAACATATTTTATAATAAATTTAGTATATTAGAAAATATACTAAAAATGGGTTGTCTGAAAAAATCCTGGACAGACAATTTTTAATTATTTTTTAAAATATGATTTTTAATTAAATGTTGCAACATCAAGATAATAAGAAAATTGTATCCTGACTTAAAGTATAAGATGTATAGAATGTGCAGCCATAGGGTTGCCTATTATTTACCTGGACGAACTACTGGGTTGCCAGGTATAAACAGGTATGTCGATGGCAGTTACTTTCACTTGATTTGATAATAGAAAAAATTTTATATCAGCATAAGCGCTGTTTTATTGCGAACACGTCGATATAGGGTTGTCTGCAAAAAAATTCGGTCCTAATAGGGGTTTGCGAATTTTAAAGATTTAAATTTTAACGCGAGTGGGAATGTGTGACAAAGAGATCCGAGGTAAGTATACCGTCTCAGACTACAATAAATAAAGGCAGACACAGCGCGCCGAACAAGTAAGTGAATCAAACAAAAATTTTAAGAACAATATATGTAAATTCTATGTGGCTTAATGCAACTAATTCTATATGTGCGAAGGTAAACCCAGAAAACTACGGCTGGCATTTGGATGAATTTTTAAAACCAACAGGTTTTATCGGAGATCAAACTCCTTTGAAAATTCAAGACATTGTTGAAATGGAAGAAAATGAGACAGAATCCAATGAATCAGATGAATTCGAGAGTAACAATTATATTTCTGATGAATCAAATATTGAATAGAAAATATTTATTAGAATTTCTTTTTCATTAATATTACTTTTGTATTTATGCTGTTTTGTAATAAAATAATTAAACGTAATACAAGATCTTTAGTCTATCTTTTTTTTTTTTTTTTTATTTGAATTTTCGGCTGTCCGCTTTCTTTCTCTTTAATTTTTTCCCGAAAGAGCATAAAAAAATATCACAGTAAGTAATTGATATTTTTATTATTTATGTTATCATAATTTGAGTTACAACAAATTTTCTATTATAGATATCTTATTATAGTTCTAAGTCTATATATATATATATATATATATATATATATATATATATATATATATTATATATTTATTTAGTATTGCACTAGATTATTATGTATTTAATTAATTTTTTTTATTCAACTCAAATGTCAGTTGCTCCAAAATAACGCTCACTGTTTACTAAAGTATCGCTGTCATTCTCTGTCGTATAAATACCGAGCATGTGCACTTTCTTATATTTGAGGTCCCATCACTTGCGACTGCACTGTTGGGTCCTTTATTATTACACGGTATACTTACCTCGGATCTCTTTGTCACACATTCCCACTCGCGTTAAAATTTAAATCTTTAAAATTCGCAAACCCCTATTAGGACCGAATTTTTTGCAGACAACCCTATATCGACGTGTTCGCAATAAAACAGCGCTTATGCTGATATAAAATTTTTTCTATTATCAAATCAAGTGAAAGTAACTGCCATCGACATACCTGTTTATACCTGGCAACCCAGTAGTTCGTCCAGGTAAATAATAGGCAACCCTATGGCTGCACATTCTATACATCTTATACTTAAAGTCAGGATAAAATTTTCTTATTATCTTGATGTTGCAACATTTAATAAAAAATCATATTTTAACAAATAATTAAAAATTGTCTGTCCAGGATTTTTTCAGACAACCCATTTTTAGTATATTTTCTAATATACTAAATTTATTATAAAATATGTTTCATTCCATTATCAGCTCGGTGAAGGTCGATTTAGGTTCGGATCTTAGACTATTAATCGAAAGGAACTTCGTTCCATCCGGGTGTCCCTTGACACCTGTCATGTTTTTTAAGTTCCTGACGGTATGGACGACGTTCTATGGTTTTATTTAAAAGTAATTAAATATGATGCTTTGTTCAAAAAGTTGCAGATGTTATAAAATAATACCATGCTGAAAATGTTGCTCAACGATAAATAACTTAAATTTGCAGTGCATGCCTCGCCAAAACCTCGAAGAGTTAAAATATGTAATTTTCCATTGTGGTAGTACCTACTGTTCTAGTCATTTTTACTATCTGTGAACAAATCGTGCAATTTACTTATGTTTGAATGTTTTTTAAATAGTTAAAAATATCTTGTGCTATTAGAGATAGCGGATCGGCTAAATGCAGCAAATAGAAGGTCCATTCTTGTAATTATAGCAAAATATAACCTTAATTTAACTGTCAATGGGTATTATGCTAAACATACACTCGATATCATTTGTCTCTAGTGAATACCGATTTGCGAACTTTTTAAGAGTCAATTAAGTTACAATTTAATTACAATTAAATTAACATTTCATGATGTGAGAAAACAAAAAAAGCTGACGTTTCGTGTATTTCTTGCAATCGGAATTATATTGCAAAGTAATTTAAACAATTTTATTTAAATACGAGAATTAGCATTCCCTGTACAGCGCTTTGACCCTCCGCTGTCTAAAACTCCGCTGTCTAAAATAGATTACACCGAGGTTAACTGTGGACCTTTGGAATCTATAGTTTATAACCATCCGCCGTCCACGAGTGCATACCTAATTATTTTTAATTATATTTTAAAATGGTGAAACAAACAACACCCTCACCACGAGTTGTGATAGTATCTGTCAAACTTTAACACCTATTTATTCTATAAACACAAAGTTTTTTTTTAAACTTTTTTTTAACGTTATTTTAAACTTTTTTTAAAGTTATTTTAATCTTGAAAAAAAAAAAATGTTTGAAAAGTATGTTAACACCTTTTTTTCGACTAGTTTGGATAAGCTTAGAAACGCCAAGGATATTGTCATCTCTAAATTATAATTATTAAAATGTAACTATGTTTATATTTAATGTAAGATGTACGTTTACAAACGGTACACAACAATAATTTAACAATTTTTGCTTTTAGCTTCTATTTGCGTATAGGTATGAGCCTGTCAGCGACGACGACGTTACCTTAAGCGGGGAGGGTCACTTAAAACAGATTCATACTTTTATTTCACCGTTAACATTTATCGAATACAATGACAACTCGTGGTAGGTGTACAGTAAAGTAATGTGAAACAAGTAAATGTGACGTATTGATGTGACATATCCGGAATTGCACTAGTCAATATTGTATAGTTGGTGTGTACAGGACCTTACCTTGTGTAGTGCATATGTGGTAATAAATATTTTACATTTTTAACATTATTTTTTTACCAGCTACGCCCTTTAAAAAACCCTGCAAAGTCCAGTGACCTACCTATTTTTTTTATTAGTTTTTACCCGACCACGGCAAAGCCAAAAGAGAGTAATGTTTTGACCTGGATGTATGTTCATCTGTTGCCATCTAATTACATAAGCAATTCATAAAATTTTGAATTTACTAACATTTTGGCATTCCGCGAAAGTTTCTGTTAAAACCGCGGAATTAAAAAAAAATAGTCGTCTTTGTTGCACTCCGGGAGTGCCGGCGGAAGTGAAAACTTGATTATTAACGTTGAGCATGTTTGATATTTTGGAATGGTTAGGGAATAATTTTGCACCAATTGCTTTATCAGTATAAAAGTACTACCATTTATGTGGTAGAATACAATATTCATTTATTGCGCTATCGTACACAAACATGACAATTTATATTACATTAAAAATTTAACACTTTAAAACTATAACTGTCTACTCTCCATCCGTCTTACGATTTTTCGATCAGGTCACGTGTCCTGACGCGAGTTTAAGATTTTATACCCATTACAGAAAAAATGCTCAACGCCGCTAAAGAAGTTTTCACTTCAAAAATCTTACATATTTTTCCATGCAATAATGTAATTAATAATTTTAGTCATAGCAAAGAATTGCCAAATTGTATTTTACGATGATTGGACTTCGGAAACAGCTCAAAAAACGTCGAGCAATCTATTAAAACTGCTAACTTTAGGCTCATTTACTCAAACAGTTTTGAATTTGATTTAATTATACGTAACCTCTATGTAAAACAAGATCGATGTTTATTTACTAACGAATCATGCATTACAATAGGCTTCATAGCCTTACTAATCTAGATTAATAAGTCCAGACAATTGTATGAATGTTTAGTTCTAACTAGGTCCCCCCTTATAATTGGATATAGGGGGTGTTAGGGGTGGGTATTTAAGCAAGAGGGGTGGGGTGACGCGCAGGAGTGGCGGCACGCCAGCCTCGGCGAGCGTTTGTGTAAGTTATTTTTTTAAATAATTAATTTAAAAAGTGCGATTCGAATTCGCGCATAAAAATCTAGATGACCATATTATCATTTGATCGCATTGATTTAAAAACTTATTAAGAACTTGAAATTTTGGTTTTTGATATAAATTTCGACTAGCTATCTTCGCGTAGGTACCTAATGGTTTTGACAGACAGACGGACAATCAAGTGATTTTTAAGGGTTGCTTTTTCTCCTCTTAAAGCACGGAACCATAAAAACTGGTAAGTAGAGTATATATTTATTTAAAAAATCAGCCAAGTGCGAGTCGGACTCGCGTCTCGAAGGGTTCCGTACCATGTAGTATGTGAGCCCCCACTTAATTTTTTTGTTTTGTTTTAAGTATTTGTTGTTTTAGCGGCAACAGAAATACATAATCTGTGACAACTGTCTAGCTATCACAGACAGACATACGGACGGACGGCTAGTGTAGGCTTAGTAATAGGGACCCTAAAAATGCTAATATGTAGATGGTGCATAAAATTTTATACCTACTTGTGCCTATTGGTGAGTAAAAACTTTTTTATTTCCTATCTGTTGCTTTAATTTATCATTTTATCATTATTTTTCTTATTTGAAATGGTTTGTTACCGAACTGTTGCAACTTTTTTGTCCCAGTAGCACATGCGTAGACTCATGTGCCAGTAGTTCGGCTAGGGGAGACAACCAAACTGTTGAGACTATTTTTTCCAGTAGTTTTGTTACTGAACTGTTGCAACTTTTTTGTCCCAGTTGTGCCAGTAGTTCGGTTAGGGGAGACAACCAAACTGTTGAGACAATTTTTCTAGTAGTTTTGTTACCGAACTGTTGCAACTTTTTTGTCCCAGTAGCACATGAGTAGACTCATATGCCAGTAGTTCGGTTAGGGGAGACAACCAAACTGTTGAGACAATTTTTCCAGTAGTTTTGTTACCGAACTGTTGCAACTTTTTTGTCCCAGTAGCACATGAGTAGACTCATGTGCCAGTAGTTTGGTTAGGGGAGACAACCAAACTGTTGAGACTATTTTGTCGCAGTGTAGTTTGTTTTTTACTTAAATCTGTCTGAGTTAGTGTTAATTGTTTATAGATATTTTAAATTTTAGGCAATTTGTGTCTTAGGATTTTAGAATTTTAGGCTTAGTTTGATCGCAGTCTTTTTGCTCTAACGCTTACTGCAGTTTTGACGTTGTGCCACTTAACAGTTTGCTTACAATTCGTTTTGTAAGTTAGGAGTTGGAGGGCTAATATCTTTATACAACCATTTTGTCTATAAAACTAAGTTACAAACTTCTGTTGCTAATTGATAAAGGTGAAATATTAATTCGTTTAGAAGTTTGGGAAAGTTAAAACAAGTTTAGAGATTAAAAACTCGAAAGCTTATTTTCTAAAATCTTAACTAATTCTTTCTTTTGCGATTCGGTGACAGTAGCAGAATAATCATATTATAAAAATATTTTTAGTCCATTTAACAGACAAAAACACTTAGACATAAATACATATGATAAAAATGACATAAATATTGGGCAGTTAATCGCCCTTTATTGGCCATTGAAGCCTATTTTAGTTCGCAAAAATCTTATCGATACAATGTAACGTCGCAGTAACAATGAATCGATTTATAAGGCGTCGCAATTTAGAAAAAAAGGTTTTCGAAGAAATAAAATTCGATGATCTTTCGCTGTCAACTAGATACCTAATTCACTAAAGCACTACAGCGCCCTGAATATCATGAATTAAGGTGAAAGGGAACCGGCGCTCTCTCCATACAAACGTAGTCGACTGTTTCCTCCCTTGATAATGACACTAGCATAAATATGTTTGTTGCATAATCCCTGCGGCATGAAGCATAAGAGCGCCTTTTTTAAAAAAAGGATCAATTTTTTTTTGTAAAATAGGTCTCGGCATACAAAAGCCAATTGAATTATTCGCATTGTAAGGTTATGTCAGCATGTAGGTGACGGTCGTAATCAGCATGTCAAAACGGATTAGAGACTGGGACAGTAGTGTTGTGTAAGGCTTCTCACTCGTACTTACCTACTTAGGTATTTATGAACGAGTTGTCAAGCTGTTATGTAGGTCTATTCCACTTGAGGGACCTTTTTTTTTTTCGGAGAGAAAATCCTCACGGATACCCGCCATCCCTGGGGGTGACGACGGGTTATGTCGGAGTCACACTGACTAAAAACTCTCCGGTGACCCTACTCGGTGCAGCTTGGAGGCCCGGGGTCTCATTCGAACTCTCCGGAGCCTCCATGCACCGCGTTCATCTCCAAAGAAAAATTCCCCCCCTTTCAATAAGGGTGGCGCGGGGCCACACCACACGCAATCCCAGATCCGCTTCTTCGAACGATCAAAGCCCCCGCTCTGATCGCTCAACGGACCAGATCTCCTTTTGGTCGCCACTTGAGGGACCTGGGTTAAACTCTCACCCTCTTATTCCTAGATATAGATAGATTTAGACACATATTTACTCGTCAACAATAGTCTAAACACTGTCCCTATAGATTATATAGGAAACTATAGTCTAAACATTATCCCTAAAGATTATATAGGGATAGTGTTTAGACTATGGTTCACGAGTAAATCTTTGTCTAAATCTAAGGTTTAAATCCACATCTCGGACTATCCTTGAACCTCGTTTTGGAATAAGGGGGAATGTTCTTTGAGCACCTGAGAAAAAAGTACCCAGGTCCTTAAGAGGAAAGGGTACCGGCACCGGTCATTATCCAGGGAGGAAACAGCCGACTACGTTTGTGTGCAGCAGGGGGGGGATGAGATTGCTATTTTAAAAGAAACATTGAAATGATTTTGATTTCGAATTGATTTATTGAAAAAAAAAACATTGAAACCAGTCATCGGATCATCGAACATTGAAATGTTTTCATCGTCGCTAAATTCACTGCTCGAACAATCCATTGCTGCTCGAAAGTTACAATTTTCGCGAAACGAACTAAGTCAGCGTTTTTCTTTGATTTCGTCGCTGTCACTTTTTCTACAACAGGAAGGTTCTTGCAGGAGAATCGCTAACCTATCCCCTTCTTGTCATTTGTTTTCTGTGCATTTTCAAGCTTCAAATGACATTTCAAAGGGTTTTGTTTCATTTTTTATACATATGCGAAGGTAGTCGATTCATTTACGCACCGTGCAGAAATAGACAACTTAGGTCCCGGAAAAGCGTGCGTAAAGTGCGGGTTTAGGTCACGCTGTGCTATAAATAAATAAAATGTTCTATTTTAAACATTTCCAGTAATAAAAGCTTTTTTTAGCACTCAGTTGCTTTTAGCTCACATCCTTCATCTTTAAGATCCTTCCTCACCTATCTTTTGTGACAATTAATTCAAGTTTTCGTCAAATTGTAATCTATTTATCAGGCTTAACAAAAGAAGTTCGCGAGCGGGGGCGTGCCCTGCTCCAGTATCGGGGTAAACCATCACCATGGCCGAGAAAAAGGATTTAGAGAGCGTAAGTACAGAACTGTCTATCGAGAAAGTTTTGGAAGGTCATTGGGAAAGTTTTGAACATTATTCAATTACGAACGGCAGAGACCGAGTTTCTTGTAATATATTCTTATAAAATACACAAGAAAAAAGGAGTGAAGAAATAGTGATATTTTAAAGTTGTGTTGTTTTTAGACTGTTAAATATGTGTTTTTTGACCCGATTAACGGAGAATGCAAAAGGGAGGGTTTGGTTTTCCACGCGGAGTAATGTATGTTGGTCTGTTTATCTGTTCGCGCATAGCTTCTGAATTACTTATAATAAAAAATCCATTGATGCACGGCCGGCCGGGATTCCAACTCACGAACTTCGGAAAGACAAGGTATCTTTCACTAGGCCAACACCGCTCTCAACTTCTGGCTTTGTGTAAGTTTAAACTATTAAATTTAATAAATATTTGTAATATTCAAAGGGTGACGCCGAATTAGATTTCGTCCGCAAGCCGATGGAGTTGCCGACGTTACCTAAAGCTCTCACCCTTGAGGAGAAGAAATATCTTCTTGCAGTTGAGAGAGGCGACATGGCGAATGTCAAAAGGTAACAACTATACAAAATATTTTAAATAAATGAACAAGATTCCAACCGAACAAATTACATATGTATTTTCAAAACCTAACAAACACACACTCACACAAAAATGAATGTTTACAAAATAAAATGACTTAAAATGATTAGGAATACTTATTTACTACTGAATTAAATTTTGGGTATTCAATGTTATGTAAAAAAGATATAGGTACCTATTACCTACCTACATTTTGTGCAGTGAATCATTTTAAGATAGATTATGTGGATTTACCATTATATATAACTAAACTGATGTAAAATCTGAGCCTCGTCTGACTGAATAACAGTCTACATAATTACGAACATCCTCGTCGGTTAAAATATGCGGTTACCTTGCAAAATAAAACACAAAAGACAAGCCAACGTAATTATAAAAAATATTATCCAAACTAGATCGCGATTCATGTTAATAACAAGCAGTCTAAATTACTAGAAGTCTCGTTTCCTTGAAAATATGGGAATAAAAAGTAGCCTATTTTATTCCCAGGGATGAACAACATTATGCAATTAAGTCATACCGAGTTTCATCAAAATCAGTTCGGTAGTTTCGTTACAAAATATATACCTATCTTCATTACATAGTATAAAACAAAGTCACTTTCCTCCGTCTGTCCCTATGTATGCTTAGATCTTTAAAACTATGCACGGGATTATGATGCGGTTTTTTTAAATATAATGATTTAAGAGGATGGTTTATATGTATAATTCATACATATTATAGCAGTGCGAAGCCGGGGCGGGTCGCTAGTATTATATAAAATCGACTGAAATGTTTATTTATTATTTTCTACTCATTACGTAGCTTAGATACCTCATAGGCAGAGGTAATTGAATTACGCTTCAAAGCAATAATCGGATTGAGCGACAAATGACTACATTAGTTAGTCTATTCTTTTTGGATTGTTTTTCACCAATCATTTTCGATCATAACTTTTAATTTAATTCTTGTGCTGTCGTAATTAAGTTTTTCTTTTTTATTCTTCACGTTTTACCAAATCATTTCTTGTTGACGTAGATAGGTATATCAATTTACAGTATCCTAATGAAATGATTTCTAATTGGTTTCTTCTTTCGTCTTTAAATTATTTTTACTAAAATGTAGGAAAAGATTTCGTCTACAAACGGTACACACAAAAACACTCTCGCCGACAAACTGCCTTTGCAGTTTTGTGAGGCAAGTGTATTCAAGTTTTTTGTGTAATAAAGCATTTATTTATTTACTTTACAACAATTTTCCATGCAATATTAAATTAACAAAAGGCGAAAGATAGGCGAAAAGCTTTTTTCTTTTGTTTATGTTTGCGCTCTATGAGGAAAGGCTACCGGGGGCTCTCTCCATACAAACGTAGTCGACTGTTTCCCCCCTGGATAATGACACTAGAGCAAATATTTTTGTTGCATAAAACTTATAACTGCCATGACCATGTCCCAATGTTTTGTTTATTTTTTTGTTTTTAAAATCTTAATTTCTATGATAATTAGAAAATTTTATATGGGGAGAGCGCCCGGTACCCTTTCCTCTTAAGAGTTATTTTTAGCCGAAATTGAAATTAGCTAGGAGAGTTCAGATAATTATACTATTTTCCCAGAATCCTCCAAAAAGCTCACCGCCAGAAGCACATAGACATAAACTGCGTCGACTCACTCGGACGCGGTGCTTTGACCCTGTCTATTGATGGAGAGAACCTTGAGATGGTTGAACTGCTGGTCATCATGGGGGTAGACACGAAGGATGCTTTGCTTCAGTCTATTAATGCTGAGTTCGTGGAGGCTGTGGAACTGTTGCTGGAACACGAAGAGATTATTCATAAAGATGGAGAGCCTTATGTGAGTTAAACTTATCATCAACTGTTTCTTGTTGTTTAACTCCTAACGTGAAAGACACGTACCAAAAACATTCAATTCTCCATTGTTGTTGTTTGAATTTCGCCTGATATTGGCAGAATTATTGCTTGGCTCAAGCCAACAGTAGCCATAATTAAAAATTGTATTTCGGTCACGTTCATAATTTAAGGTCTACTCAAAAAGACCTCGATTATGTTAAACTTAGACTTTATCAATTTGGCACAATTAGGAGACACTGAGTTTTTTTAAATGTTTCAAGGTCACAGGTTTGATTCCTACCGAAACCATAAAAAAATGCTTTCTAGATACCTTACTTAAAAGCCCAAGTCAATATTATCTTCGACTAAAACACTAAGAACTATTTATTTGTCTTTACTTTCTTACTAATTAAATTTTGTATATTTGGAACAGAGTTGGCAAAAGGTAGACCCGAACACTGCCATGTTCACTCCGGACGTGACTCCACTGATGTTAGCTGCACATAAGAACAACTATGAAATTATCAAGATATTGCTGGATCGTGGGGCTGCTATACCTAATCCTCATGATGTAAGGTAAGGTCCTCATATCTCCAGTTGGGTCTATTCCACTTTATCCATTGATGGATAATCTTGAATTGTTTGTCCCACTATTAACTCTATTTGTTGAAGAGCACCGCTATGTCGAGGTAGTGATCGAGGAGTTATTTGGAAAAGTCTTTCAATTTCTAAATAAAAGCGATTTGTTAATTTTACCATAGGTAGCCTCGTATTTGTTAATTTTACCATAAGTAACTTTTGATGATTTTTTTTGTCAAAATAGCATTGCAAAATGAGACTATAACTATAGAAACTTAGATCATTGCATAGGTTTCTGGAAATTCATTCCTGAACGTGGTATTGACATTTTAAAGTTTATTTTTACGGTGCATGAATTGCAGAACTAACCATAATCGCCACCTTTAGTTAGATGCAAACTTTTTGTTCGATATGTCACCACCTCTATTGTTTAAAAATATTTTTTACCTCCAGATGCGGTTGTGAGGAATGTATACGTGAATCGTCAGAGGATTCCCTCCGGCACTCCCTCGCCCGTCTCAACGAGTACAGGGCGCTGGCTTCACCCTCCCTCATTGCACTCTCATCTACTGACCCTATACTCACTGCCTTTCAACTCTCTTGGGAACTAAGGAACTTGGCTTTTGCAGAACAGGTAACTCGAACACGAAATGTACAAGTCTTTGATAGGCAGAACCATAGAGTAACAGAGTACTAGAGAGGCACAAATCGCTTCGTTGCGTGCAATCATTGTATGCTCAATTAATTCAATTCTATTCCAAAATGCCAACTTGTGCAGTTATTATCATCGCCCGTATCTTTGGGCACAACTGATGCTTCCCAACATTGCTGCTGTTTTGAGCAAATGCTACAGTTAAATACGGATTTGGATATTTCTATTCGTCTTGGCTCGCGGACCTAATGTAAATGCGTCTGTAAGCAGTTTTGATTTGTCTGGCAGCCATCGTCCCAGCAACACAAATCAAAGCTTCACTTGACACCTCTTTTACCAGGAAAGTAAAGCCGAGTACCTAGAACTGCGTCGTCAAGCCCAGAAGTTCGCAGTAGATCTACTAGACCAGTCACGAAGCTCGCAGGAGCTGGCCATTATCCTTAACCACGACCCTGAGGAGCCTGCCTTCGTTGAGGGAGAGCATATGAAGCTTGCCAGGCTGGAGCTGGCTATAGACTTCAAGCAGAAAAAAGTAAGATTTTAAATATGTCCTGTTCCTACAGTACTTAGGATAAACACCAGACTTTATTAGATCTGCAGAACTGGCAGTGGCCTACCTGAAGATCTCTTAATCCCGTGTATGTATGCACTACCAGCGCTCCGCGGTTTTACCCGCGTAACTCCCGATCCCGTGGGAATATCTGGATAAAAATTAGCCTATAGCCTTTCTCGATAAATGGCCTATCCAACACAAAACGAATTTTTCAATTCGAACCAGTAGTTCCTGAGATTAGCGCGTTCAAACAAACAAACAAACTCTTCAGCTTTATATTATTAGTATAGATTTATTTTAGCGGTATTTTATTTGTGTGTATGTATATTGATTTTGTATTATTATTGTTTTGTGAACCCTATTCTTAAGATTAGGAAAATAAATTAAGAATTTATCAAGCAAAGTTGCAAGGAAACGAAGGTTAAGTGGAGTTACGATGTGAAGGAGCAGCCCAAAATATAACCGCATCTGACAGCCTGCTCTATCTGCCCTGTTAGCTGCTTTTCTGATGACTTTAACATTAGAAGAAGATACGGTTGCCTTCGTTCAGTTTGGGGTCAAGGTTCTGATGTTCTTATGATATGATATGATATAACATTATTTTGACGTCGACATAAAATCTAAAAGCTAATTTCCTTCCAGTTTGTGGCCCACCCGAACATCCAACAACTCCTAGCCTCTATCTGGTACGAAGGCGTCCCAGGGTTCCGCCGGAAGACGGCCATGGAGAAGATCATGATCATCTGCCGAGTGGCGCTACTGTTCCCCTTCTACTGCACCTTGTATATGATAGCTCCCAACTGTGCGACGGGGAAGCTTATGAGGAAGCCGTTTATGAAGTTTTTGATTCACGCATCCAGTTATTTGTTCTTTTTGTGTAAGTATCATATAAGGAAAAAAAATATTGGGTTTTATGGAAAATCGGTAGAGGTATTTATCATTATTGGCCTTTATCGTCTTCGAAGGTTTTTGCCATCTGGCAACAGCTGGTGGCAGCTATCTACACTAATATTATAAAGAGATTTTTTTTGTTTGTACCGATTAAGCTCCGAAACTACTGGACCAATTTTGATGAAACTTGGTATGAGGAAACATTTATTCATTGGGAGTATCCTGATATTCCCATGGGATCGGGAGTTACGCGGGTGAAACCGCAGAGAGCTGCTAGTTATTCATAAAGTAAATAGGGGATCACATTTTTATGAAGAAAGCGCAGTTAACATACATTTTACATGACAGTCCACAAAAAAAATCTATCTCTTTCCAGTGTTCCTTTTTTGATGATTAGGTATTTGATAATTTAGAAATTTATTTAATTGTTGATCTATTTTTTAATCTGGCAACATTTTCCAGTGATTTTAATTCTGGTATCACAAAGAGCGGAAGTCCAAGCGATACAACTTTTCGGTCCAGAATGGATGGTCAAGGAGCTGGAGAAAGAACTGCTAAAACAGAGAGGGAACGGACCTACTTATTTGGAGATAGTAGTCGTTGTTTATGTCATGGGTAAGTCTTAATAGTTTTAAGAGAAAATATCTTATTTTATTTGACTGCGGCGAAGCCAAAAGGAAGGGTTATGTTTTTGACCTGTATGTATATATTATTTTATTAATTATGGCTTCGCACGGCTTGTGCATTTAGCCAGTGTCAAGTTATATTTTGCATCAAATTATGACCCGATTTTTCATAAATCGGGCCTAAAGTGTTTCAAAACAATTAAAGTCGTCAAAGTCCGTCAAGTCAGGGGCTATAGTAAAGCGGTGGCAAGTTTACCATAACCTTAATAGGAGATTTGGAGCAACGAGAAAACATATTTTTACTTTCACTACACTTGTGCACCTTCACAGAACTAAATTGAATAACATTCCACCAGAATTATACAATTCAACTCGGGTTACAACTAAGTTTCATGAAAATAAAACTGCAGCACGACATGTTGTTAACTCGTTCCCGCCAAAACTCCTTTTATGTATATATGTTTATCTGTTCCCACCTAACTTCAAACCTACTTACTATAATTCAACAAATGAGGTTTCATTAAAAGCGTTTTAATGGTCCGCTGGTTGGATTTTAGTTTGCTATGAATAGACCCTAAAACTACTGGATCGATTGTGATGTAACTCGATCAATTGACGACCCAGTTGGCACAATGGTCACCACGCCGGACTGCCAAAACCGGGTTGCGGGTTCGATTCCCGCCTCAGACAAGTATTTATCCTTAGATATTTGCCTGTGGTCTGGTTGTTTCCAAAGAAAAGTATATCAGTAGTATATCCGTTGTCTAGCACCCATAACACAAGTCTAGTTACTTAGCTTGGGGCTAGATGGCGATGTGTGGAATGTCCTGCAATATTTATTATTATTATTATTATAGTATATCCGTTGTCTAGCACCCATATCACAAGTCTAGTTACTTAGCTTGGGGCTAGATGGCGATGTGTGGAATGTCCTGCAATATTTATTTATTAATTAATTACATTTTTGGTAGTAGTTAATATAGGATACTTATTATCCCGATATACGGGATCGGTACTTACAAGATTGAAACCGCCGGGAGCAACTGGTATTTTAAATCTGAAAGTTTATGTGTTAGATACCTTTTACGTAAAAACTGCTAGACAAATTGAAATGAAACTTGTGTACTTATGGCACTTTTTTCTTTTTTCTCATGGCCGGAAATTCTTATGGAATTAAATGAACGATTGAAATGGAATATTTTAAATAGCATCATCTGATTCTAGCCATCCACTCAGCAAATATGTTTATTGGTAAAGGAGCTGTTTAATAAGCAAAACCAGGTTAATGACCTCCAAAAAAAAGAAACAGCTGATTTTCGAGTAAATGTAACCTTAAAACTATACCCGCGCTGTCTCTGAAAAGTTTCTGGTATTGTAAAAATGATGTTTTTTTCTTCCAAAGACCATGTATTTGTTACATTTGACGACCCAGTTGGCACAATGGTCACCATGCCGGACTGCCAAACACAGGGTTACGGGTTCGATTCCCGCCTCAGACATGTATTTATGCTTAGATATTTGTCTGTGGTCTGGTTGTTTCTATGTATTATAAGTATATATTAACAAAAGAAAAGTATATAAGTAGTAAATCCGTTGTCTAGCACCCATAACACAAGTCTAGTTACTTAACTTGGGGCTAGATGGCGCTGTGTGGATTGTCCTGCAATATTTATATTTATTTATTTATTTTATTTATTTGTCCTCAGGTTTCATCTGGGAAGAGACCCAAGAGATCTACATCGAAGGCATCCGCTCCTATCTCCGTAACATGTGGAATTTCATCGACTTCACTCGCAACTTTCTCTACTGCATGGTGACTTTACTGCGGTTCGCCGCGTACTTGCAACAGGCTGCGGAAATACGACGCGATCCGCAGACCAAGTTTATAGCTAGGGAGAACTGGGATGCTTTCGATCCTCAATTAATTGCTGAAGGGTTGTTCGCTGCGGCTAATATATTTAGGTAAGAAAAACTTCTATTATCAAGATAAAGGTTTTTGCATTTTTTATCTCTTAGACTCGTCTTGTTCCGAAAGCTTGAAGAAGGCGTGTCGGGACGTCGAATTTTCGTTGCGGTACATAACTTTTTTCATTCCTTTAAATTGCAACAAAATAATACTATGTCAATCGCTTGAATAGTTTGTATTCTAGACTTAAGTACATGTTTTAATAATTACAGAAGTTATATTTGTAAATTATAACTTTTTAATTATTTAAAAAATAAATAAAATAAAAACAAGCCTTGTTTATAGTAAATTAATTACACAAAAGTCAGAAAAGCCGAAATCGGACATTTATGGAAACTTTTTAACTCACACGATTTGTACTAATATGAGGTACTAATATACTAAAATTTGTGATGTGTATGTGTGTTATTATTTTTTTTTTTTAATTTTTTTATTTGTGAAATTCATAAGAAATGTATGTTAGAATTAAGATTTAAATATGGTACTATAGCAGATGTGATGTTGTTTCTAATTTGAAATAAAGAAAAGTATTTATATGAGATTAAAAATCGTTAAAAATGAGGTGGCCTTGGCGACATTTAAGGTTGTCCTTAACTACATTTGAGGTTGTCCTTGGTGACATTTTAGGTTGTTCTTGGTTACATAATTTATTAGGGAAAATAAGAGATATTTATTTTTGTATGGATAAGTACTTATTGTAAAAGTAAAATTTAAAAATAAATAATTATTACAAAGTTGTAAAAATATAATATAAATACAAAGTTATGCATTTTAAAGTATGTAATTTGTATAAATAAAGTTATTTATTATAAAAACTCAATACATAATCCCTATTTGCCAACAGTTTAAATTACAAAACAAGAAAAAAAAAACAAAATGATCTCCTTTCAATCAAAAAAAGAATTTTCCAAATCGGTCCTGGCGTTTTTGAGTAATCGGCGAACATACATAAAAAATATATATATATATACGCGACGAATTGAGAACCTCCTCCTTTTTTAAAGTCGGTTATACTAAAAAACACACACATATCACACTTAAAAATTTCAATCAAACACCACATGTACAAGGTACAAGCAAGAAAAAATAAATTAGATTTTTATAATTTGTTTATACAGTGCGTTGAAACTGGTGCACCTGTTCTCAATCAACCCACACCTCGGTCCGCTGCAGATATCTCTCGGGCGCATGGTCATTGATATCGTCAAGTTCTTCTTCATTTACAGTTTGGTGCTTTTCGCTTTTGCTTGCGGTAAGTATCTTACATATATATCTTACTAATATTAAGTTATTTAAGTAACTCAATATTTGTATGTCCGGGATGGACAAACTTTTGATATGTATCAACTATATTATGTCATCTTATGTATAGTATGCGTCATAAGTACAGTATCAGTTTGCTACAAACAAGTATTGGATTTACGACCTTCTTCTAATAGTCGTTACACAGAAACATAAATACTGGAATTAAAAGTACTCAGTGTGATTATTATTTTCAACATGTTAGCTATGTCTTTAGTTGGCCGAGTGGTATAAGCCGTCACCCGCTACACCAACCGATGTTTGTTGGATCTACAAGTTACGTTGTTATAATGGTCAAATAGTGCTGCACAGGATTGTAAACGTTACCGTTTTAACAGTTGAGAAAGATTTGCTTTGAATAGGCTCCGAAACTAATGGACTGATTTTGATGAAACTTTGTATGAAGATACATTGATTCATCGGGAGTGGCATGGGCATCACTTTTTATCCCAATATTCCAATATATCGGGATTTACGTGGTTGAAACCGCAAGGTTATTTTATTGTTACCTAGTGAACAATAAAATAAGTAGTAGTTAAAAATAAGGTTGTTCTTGGCGACATTTGAGGTTGTCTTTGGTGACATTTGAAGTTGTCCGCAACTACATATGAGGTTGTCCTTGGTGACAGTCCTGAAGTCAGAAGAAGTTTAACTTCTTAGCTAGCCGATTTGTTACATATACCATAGAGTGTTCTTGAAAATCTAGGTCTAAATCAGCTTCTCTGGTACTTCGCGGATTTGGAGAAGCGTAAGTGTTACGTTTTACCTGGTGGTCTACCTGACTGGGACAACGCAGGGGATTCTTGTATGAAATGGAGGAGTTTTGGGAAGTGAGTGCGATTGGGTCCTTGGCTCATGTCTTGTGTAGTGTAGAAGATGCTAGAGGAAATCAGTAAGGGATCCGGCCATTTAGGGGAGCTTGGCATCCTTAGTGTTTTTTTTGCGCAGTATATTTTGAGACCTATGCCAATCGACAAACAATGCCTTCAAATCAAACCCGATTCCGAGACGCTTTAGCGGTCCGGTGTAAGGGCATTATTTGTTCGCCTGCTTGCCCTCTATCGATAGGGTCTGGAAGAGCACCGTGGCATTTTAAGTTACAATGCCTGTTGTGTCTAATGGCTTTTGAGCGTATTCCCAAAAGTCATTAGACACAACAGGGCTTTTTATGGACTTCTTCCCCCAAACTCATTATGGGAGGAAGAAGGAGGAAAAAGTTTAATATCTCCCCGATGGAGCAATATTGTAAGCCTGAAGTAATTGTAGGCCGTGTAATGCTAGAGTCATGTTTATTATTTCATTCGGTTTTATTTAAGTCTTTTAAGAGAGCAAGTAAAGATTATGTAGCTTTGAACCGGAAGAAACATTTATACCGGAGTTTTATGAAAGTATCGTGCGTGTTGTGTTTGCGTGGTCGATAACAATAAGGAAGATATCAAACCTCATTTTGCACAATGCAAGGACCTTCATGCACGCTACGCCGTTACCATGGCAACTAAAAGTTTTATTAATAAACGCCAGTCAGTTCCTGTCAGCTATCGTAATGTTTAGCCTCAAAACAAATACACTTTAATTATTTTTTAAGTATTTTACTCTAAAATCAAAATGACTGATGAACAGTTTGGAGTGCGTCACGTTATCGGGGCGCCGATTGCTACGACCAGGCTTTCGGAACAGGCTATAGTTTGTATACCACCGAGAGCAGCCAAGTTCACCATCCACGAATGGAAGACCAGCAACGATCAAAGATGCAGGAATACGGAAGATCAGCAGCAGCTTGCAGACCGGGTCCTGGCGGAGAGCCAGCGCATCCGAGACGAGACCAAAGAACGAGCCGAAATCATGAAAGCAACATCCGACAGACGTATAGAAGAACGTATTGGAGACGTCGAGTTCAACAAAAAGGAACTCGAAATCCAAAGAAAAGAAATATGCTTGGAACTAGAAGCTCTGGGAATGTATAAAACTCGATTGCAAGATTGCCTAGCGTCCTTGCAATGTAACGCTTTGAACGTCGTAAGAAAATGTCTCATGTTGAGGGATGGGAGAGTTGGCATAGATCTGGTGGTGGACGGAGTAGAACTAGCTCTCCAAACAGAGATAACAACAATTCTTGGAGGGCAGAGTCTTCTGAAACGAGTCCTGGAACAGCTCCAAGAACAAATGAGACGTTTGCGATCTACGCGATACCTTCTCGATCGAGACTTGCAGTACAAGCAAGGGGCTATAGATTTAGACAAGGGCTCTTTGTCTATGAAGCCGACAGACCTTTGTCTGTCAATTTATGAAGGATATGCCAATCTTGATCCAGCCAATATCTCAGCTGACGAATATAATGCTTATTCAGCTAAAAATATTCAATTAGCTGCTCGAGAAGTAACTAGCGCCAGACCGATTCGAATGTTTGTCGATACTCTTCTGAAGCAAGTTATAAATGATCTTTGGGAGACTTATAATAAGTGCAACCATGAATTCAGCGAGAGAATTAAAGAGACTAAACTTGCGAAGGGGAAGTTGGAAGACATGCATAAAGAGACGACACAGAAAATATTCGACATGCAAGAGAACATCTTGCAGTTGCAGAAGGCTCTGGCTGACAAAGAAGGGAACACGGCTCTGGCTCATACGAGACTTGGAAGGCGAGCGCAGAGAGTTGGAGCTGAGTTAGTTAGAGATGCTCCCGGGCAAGCGTTGTATTACGAGTGTGAAATGCTAAGACACAGCACTGAGCAATTACAGCAGATGCTTCAAGAAGCTTCATCTTCGTTACGATACTTGCTTCAGACTCAAATACAACTGGAAGAAGATATAAACGTTAAAATGAATAGTTTAAAGATCGATGAGGTCGATTGTATGACATTGAGGGCAACTATGGACTACCATGCTTACTAATACACCTCGATTTTAGATGATGAAATTTTCACGTATTATTTTTGTCGTGATTTTTGCTTGCTAAGATCTTTAATTATTTGGGTTTTAAATAAATTAGATTTTGATGAAATCTTCTTTTATTTTTAATCGAATTAATTTTCATCAGTTAAAAGGTTTTTACATAATCATAATAATCGTATTCTTAATTTTCTTGCCACAAATATAAAAAGATACATGAATAAATTGTTAAAAATAAGAATAAAAATACTACATACATAAAAGCACAGCTGTTCGTAAGTATTGATTTTATTTATTATATTAGTGGTATCCATGGTACCTAGAGTCCAGTTCACAAAATGGATCCGGGGCAGTGACACAATCTAATTTCTAGGGTTCTGTACCCAAAGGGTAAAAACGGGACCCTATTACTAAGACCACTGCCTGTCGATCTGTCACCAGGCTGTATCTCATGAACCGTGATAGCTAGACCGTTGTAATGTTCACAGATTATGTATTTCTGTAACCGCTATAACAACGTAGAATAAATAAAAACAATATATAGTAAACGGAACCCTTCGTGCGCGAGTGTGACTCGCACTTGGCCAGTTTTTTTAGATTGCCAGAGCTACATCTACACACCAATGAACGCTATTTAATATCAAGTGACTTATACCTGGTTTTTCTTTGACGTAATACTTTTTATACAGTGTATTCGAAGCCTCTCAATCTCTCTTCTGGGCCTCTTTCGGCATGGTTGGGTTAGAGAACTTCGAGCTGGCCGGCATCAAGAGTTACACACGGTTCTGGGGTCTACTAATGTTCGGGTCCTATTCGGTGATCAACGTTATCGTGCTGTTGAATCTACTCATCGCTATGATGTCGAACTCTTACGCTATGATTGATGTAAGTTCTTTAGTTGATTATTTCAAACTGTCTTTGTAAATAACGTAACTTACTTAAGTACCTTATATTTAAACTAGCAGCGCTCCGCGGTTTCACCCCCGTAACTCCTGATCCCGTGGGAATTTCAGGATAAAAAGTAACCTATAGCCTTCCTCGATAAATGGACTATCCAACACAAAAAGGTTTTTTCAATTCGAACCAGTAGTTCCTGAGATTAGCGCGTTCAAACATACAAACTCTTCAGCTTTATAATATAAGTATAGATTATTATATTAAATCACACGATTTTTATTCAAAGCAATTATTTACGCGGGTTTTAATCGCACAGTTTTCGGACGAAGTTTCTTATCGCGGGTTGGGGACCTAGCCAAGAAAAAATGTTACGGGCAACGAAAACATAAACTGAGAAACCGTAAGAGAAACGAATCTCTGACATACATGAAAAAAAAGGTAAAGAGACTTCGTTCCAAACGCGTGTCCCGCGACATGTTCATTTTTTAAATTATTTTTACCTCATTATTTCGACTGCTACAATTGTCACTGTCGCAAGGAGATGGACAACAAGATTTAATAACTGGTTATTTGTTTGTGGTCTGGTTGTTTCTATGTATTACAAGTAACTATGTATTTACAAAAAAAAGTATTAAAGTAGTATATCCGTTTTCTAGCATTCCTATCACAAGTGTAGTACCTGGGAAATAGATTTAATAACTGGTTATTTGTCTGTGGTCTGGTTGTTTCTATGTATTACAAGTAACTATGTATTTACAAAAAAAAGTATTAAAGTAGTATATCCGTTTTCTAGCATTCCTATCACAAGTGTAGTTACTTAGCTTGGGGCTAGATGGCGATATGTGGAATGTCCTACAATATTAAAACTCCTAAGTGTGAAGGTAGTATGAGCTGTTTATCTCGATGTTCCCATAGTACCTACTCAAAATATCTTTAAAATGGTACCAAAATTATTACCATTTTTAGGGTTCCGTACCCAAAAGGTAAAAACGGAACCCTTTTACTAAGACTCCACTGTCCGTCTATCTGTCACCAGGCTGTATCTTATGAACCGTGATAACTAGACAGTTGAAATTTTCATAGATTATGATGTATTTCTGTAGCTGCTATAACAACAAATAGGTACTAAAAACAGAAAATAGTGGTAAGGAATCCATTGTGCGCGAGGCCGACTCGAACTTGGCTGGTTTTTTTTAAAATTAGTTATGCGTGAAAACGCAACAGACATACATAGTTTAGGTTTTTGATGTTATTTGTATTTGTTGTAGGAACACTCAGACGTGGAATGGAAGTTCGCCCGGACCCGTCTTTGGATGAGCTACTTCGAAGAGAGCGCTACTCTGCCCCCACCCTTTAATATACTACCCACACCTAAACTACTGCTTAAAATGCTGGGACTAAGGAAGAAGGATAAAATTAGAAAGGAAAAGGGAAAGGTTTGTTGAATCGGAAACTGTACTCAAACTCACATATATTTATTTTTATTCAATAGGAGTTATGCAGTGCATTACATCACTTGAAGCGTCTTAAAAATGTAGTTAAAATGTGTGCCTTCAGAACGCGCCCACCAATGAGAAGAAGGCCCAAGATACTCATGATAAATATAGTCATCGAATCATTGATGGATATGTCGAAGAAACATCTCACATCATACATCTACGTCACCGAAACCTTCATCAAACATCATACATCACCGATGAGATAATGTAATTAATCAAAAAGTATTTTTCAAAGTAAACTAAGAACTAAACATACAAGAAAAAAATAAATCACATTTTCTTGAACAAGGAAATTTCTGTGTTTCAGACGAATAAGGGCTTGCTTTAATTTATAAAATTGTTGGAATTACTAATTACCAGAAAAATATTCGTATTGCTTCATAATAACAAGAAACAATATTCATGTAAAATGTGTATGAAAGAAAAATCAAGTTGTTGCTTAATCGAATACAAATGTCAAAAAAAAAATGTTTATTAAATGCGACATGCAAGTACCCGCGTCGTCGTCAGAAAAAAAATTTGTCAAAGTCAATATTGAAGTAAGAAAGACAAAAAGAAATGAAAAGAAAAAGAGGAGAGAAATGTATGGAATCGAATTGTATGGAAATAGAGGCGCATGCCCAGAAAGATGCCTTATTGCGATACGTCGATGCAAGTTGGGAGATCTGTGTGCTCTGGCTCGTGATTGGTCAAATCAAACTCACCGTGCTCCATCTCGCTCACGCCGCATTGCTTTGTTTCTACTTGTGCGATCTCGATGTACAATGCATCTTCGACGTAGTTGTACAGTCGGCTGCATAATTGCAGCCCCCGGTAGAGTTCAAAAATTACTGTTATTGGCATGTTTTCATTCTAATATTTTTGTTTGATAAATTCACGAGTTAGAAGACTTTAAACTTCAACTAAAGCAGGTGTCTAGAATCTTGCTTGTGTTGAAAACACTCTTATAACAGCCGTTTTGGAGCTCTACGGTGGATCTGCAATTATGCAGCCGACCGTACCTTTAGGTTATTAACTTAACTTCCACCTGGCTATCGCCATCTATAACTTGAGACTATAAGTATTTATAAGTAGTCATCTAGTAAGTAGTTGGGGTTGAGTCTATAAGTATTCATATGTTAAAATATATTCAGGCTCACCAAGAACAAAAGGATCGCGACCACGACGTCTGCTACACGGCCGTGATGCGAGCCGTAGTGTGGCGCTACGTGTCCGCCATGCACCGCAAGATGGACGACGAAGCTGTCACGGAAGACGATATTAACGAACTCAAGGGAGATATATCGGCTATGAGATACGAGTTGTTGGAAGTCTTCGAGAAGAACGGCATGGATGTCTCCTTTACTGACCGCAAGGAGAAGAGTAAGTTGATCTTTTTAACTTTTTTTTAACTTAAGGACTGTGATGTGGTGCTACGCGTCTGTAAAACGGCCCGTAATGTTGCGCTACATGTATTAAGTGGTCCGTAATGTGATGGAATGTGTCTGAAAAGCGGCCTGTGACGTAGCTTTACTCATCTTTAAAACGGCCCATAATGTGACGTTGTGACGCTAGGTGTTTGTAAAGGGGCTTGCAATGTGGCGTTACGTGTCTGCAAAGTAACCTACAATTTGTCTGTAAAGCGGCCCGTAATGTGGTGCTATATGTCTGTAAAGCCATCCTTCACTTATAACTGTCCATAATAACGGTATTGTAGTGACTCTTATTTTGCGTCTTAATATGACTATTCTCCTTTGTAATTTTTTTTTCAACTTGTCTTTCTGATCTCCAGCTATTTCTAGTCAATCGCGCCATCTTTTCGTGTCGTCATAAGGGATTCAGTCTCTCTGCCCATTTCTCTGAACGAATTTGGCACTCGTGATCTCTCCCTCAAATTCTTCTTCTAAATTTTTACTTTATTTATTCTTCCTAGTGGTTCTCGGTAAACGAATGAAGGTATGGGAACGTCGGCTGATGAAAGACTTCCACGTGGCTCCCGTGTCACTGGAAGATGAGAAGCCTGTGGATGAGGATGGTCTGGCTCGGTTCAGGAGGATCGCTAAGCTGGCAGCGGCTTCTACTAGTAACGCCAAGTGGGATCAGACGCTGCAGCAGACTGGCATCTCGTGAGTAGAGATAACTTTCCACACATCGCCATCTAGCCCCAAGCTAATTAACTAGACTTGTGTTAAATCTGTGTTGTGATAATGTGTATTTCAGGATGGTAATTTAAAATGGAACCCACACTAGAATTCGGATTGATTTTCAATAATCTTTGCAGTGACTGAGCCTTGTAATTAAAAAAGATAGCTTTATTTTGATTTCCAAGAAGAATGAGTATTTCAGGTCCTAGATGATATGTATTTGCTCAAATTCTTCCAGAAAAGTCATTAAAACTGCTACATTCTAAAACATTTTTAGCTTGTGAAGTTTTTGCGATTAAGGGTTGTTCCTCTTTGAGGTGCATCGAAGTATCAATATAACGCGTAGACTTTGGGGACTCAAACGCCATGCCAAATTTTCAATTTTTTACATATTCAAATATCCCTTGTAATAAAAGGGATATTTGATCTTTGAATGGGTTGTGTCTTTTAGGTCACAAATAGGTCGGTGCCGTAGCCGTGAATCGTTCAAGAACCAGCAGAATCTGCAACGGGCCATGGAAGAGGCCAGGAAACTAGTGCTAAGGTCACCACTACCTGGTAAATATTTTAGGTCTTTATGCCCTGCATCCACTGAAGACCATGGACTACCGACGCCGAATTACTGATGTTTTTAAGATAAAAATAAACCTGTATAAGATCACTCACTTGTCCGTCTATCTGTCCGTGTGTTATCACCGATTTTCTCAGTAACGAGTGGACCTAGCAAGGTGAATTTATACCAGACTAGCTGTTTCCCGCGACTTCCTACGCGTGGTAGTTTTGTTCATCAATCAAGGTCCACAGTCAACACGATAAAAAGATATGTTCAATTTTTTTTATTACTGATGATTATGTTTCGCTATAAGGATCCCGTGTGGCTTCCCCCATCGAGATGCCAGTGAGTCCGGGACATACGCTGCTGAACCTCATCAAGGACATCTCCACTGATGTAGAGAACTCCGTCACGCCGGTACCCAAGTCGCCTTGGAAACCTGGTAGGCTTACACGATTTTTTATGCTTTTTACACAATTAAGATTACATTTCACATTTCGCCTGATGGGAAGCGACGATGAAGTCGAGGATGTAGAATGCTCACCTAGAAAGAGAACGGCATGCCTGGACAACATGACTTGCCATCATGACTTTGTCCAGGGTGGTGTTAGAAACCCCCGGCTAATACCTAACATTCTTTAAATAAATTTTCGTGATGTAATTAGGTGAGCAACCAACGAGCATGTCCACTAGTGGGCTACTGACGGCAGCCACGGCGCGTAGTCGTCCAGCGACGCCTAGCCCAGCTGCTGTTAAGGTAACTTTTTGAAGTTATAATTTAGGCGCGTTATGATAAAATGATAAGAGTGTAATTTTAAAATACACGCGCATCACTGTACCACAAAAGTCACAGGTTGAAGCTGCCCGCAAAATAAATATCAGACGGACGAGCGAAAGGATGGACAGACAGACAGACAGACGAACGTATAATTTCTAGAAGTATAGCTTCTCACGCGCGGAAATAATTACCCGTACCCGTCAGTTTTGCCTGAAATAAAAATCAATTTTTTCATTGATTTTATTTGATAACAAAACCTCACTTTGGAGTTTATTGTGTTCACGAGATAATGGCGAAATACTTTTTTTTTGGTAATGTCCTGGGGTTATTTACAGTAGTAAACCAAAAAACACTGTATATCTTCATTCATCAATTTTATCGTATTTAAGATGCCATCAAGGGGTCCTTCACCGGCTGCATCACGAAGCGCCAGTCCTCTGCCGAAGACACCTTCCAAACCTTCGTCACCAACAGGGAAAGATATGGCTCCACCAGGTTACGAATTCATTAAGTTCCTAACTTATATCGCAAACGTAATTTCAAGTTAAAAGGTCGCATCAAACTCAATATGAAATACAGGGTTATCTATACATATAATAAATCTGTAGACATAAAAAAATCTGTAATTGTAAGATATCCAGAAAAAAAATACACAGGTCGTCTTAAAATCGTTAGCTGAACACGATAGGGTAGTTTTTAGAATTTATGTCTGTTTGTTTGTCTGTTTGTTTGAACCAGGTAATCTTATAAACTACATAACAGATTTTACCAAGCTCCACATGAATATGTTCAGAAAATATCAGATTAACATTTAGGGTATGTTTCAATTTAACTTTATTACAATAATTATGATATTTGATGAAAAAACATTTAAAAAATGTGAAATCGAAATATTTTTCCGTGGTAAAACTTAATCGAACGTCAGAAGGAAACAGTACCCTTACCACGACTTTTTTACGTATTCGATGTAACTTACTATATTGAGTATTTACTATGAAACTTCCTAAAAATCAACTTACTAGGTCCACCCGTCTCTGAGAATATCGGTAGTGACACACTGACAGACAGACGGACAAAAGAGTGATCTTATAAGGGTTTCTATTTTTCGAGTGCTTCAAAAAGTCATAGTAGGGGTACAGTACATGCCTCCGCTCAAGATGACAGCTGTCATGAAACCAAATAGTTTGCATTTAATACTACCTACGTCAAACTGAAAATGAGGTTAGTACAAAGAGGTACTACTACATAATGTTACCGATCTCCTTTACCGAAGACTTCTTCGATGTTACACTTCTATCGCGCTTATTCCCTGCTTATCTCTAATTAAATAGTTTGAATTATGAGTTCAAATCGCGGAAACCTTAGAAAATAAAAACAAAACAAAAGAATTTTCCAAATCGGTCTAAGCGTTTACGAATAATCAGCGAACATACATAATAAAATATATATACCCGACGAATTGAGAACCTCCTCCTTTTTTGAAGTCGGTTAAAAAATAGATAGATATTTGTTAAAATATTTTTTTTATTTTGTTTACCCGAATTACTAATTAAATTACGTAGCCCTTCCAGCTACCATCCATCCAAAGGTTGCCTGGAAGATATCGCTTTGAGCGATAAGGCAGCCCTTTGTAACACTTAGACTTAAGCTTTGATCTTTTTTATTAATGTTATTTGAAATTGGTGTTTACAATAAAGAATTTATCTATCTATCTATATACTTAATAAAAAACTGGGCAATTTGGTCAAGTATTCAGAAAATTGCAAAAGGAATCCGGACATTCAGTATGGCGTGGTATATTATGTGTTATGTTATGTTTTTTGCTATGTGATTTTAGACCCGATGAATAAATAATGCCCTTACGCTTTATAGGTTTTGTTTGAGGGCAGGGATGAGTATGGGACTCAAAGTGAACCGCACACTTTTGAAAAATCATAGGACATTATTTTTCTTTAAATATTCCATTTCCGAGACGCTATAGAAGTTGGATGTCCTTTTGTAGTTTGGCATAAAGGTTTTGGCATAATAACATAATTTTACACAATTCTTTTAGGCATAAAGTCACCGCGCACTTTTGGAAAATCATGTAACATCACGTTTCTTCAAAAACATTGTATCCAAGACGTTTTAGAGGTTTGGTGTTTATTAATATTTGATTTTTGTTTCGATGCCCTCTATCGAGTCTCAAAGGGCACCGTGCACTTTTGTAAAATCATAGGACATCACGTTCCTTCAAATACCCTCTTTCCGAGAAGCTTTAAATGTTTGGTGTGAAAGCGTTTTTTGTTCAACGTAATGCCTGCTACCAATATGTAAGGATCTCAATGTGCATCGCGTTATTTTAAGTATGAGTTTCTGTTCTGTCCAATTGCCATTTTTTAAAATCATTAATACTAATATAGATTATACCAAGTTTCATCGCAATCGGTTCAGTGGTAATTTACAAAAAACACTTATAACTAGGACGACAAAGTATGTTGAAAGTTTTGTGCGAATAGGAATTGGACTTAGTTTTAGCTTATTATATTGTTGTGTATTATGTTTTATTTGTGTGAAATTATTAAAAAATATATATTACTTACACATCCTACTTACTTTACTTTACTTTGCCTTCGCCAAATCAATTAAAAAACATAAAAACAATGTAACTACCTATTTTGATATTATTACTTACACCGAACGATAAATAGTATATTTGCCGAAAACTGCTAGGTATTCTAAATAAACCAAAACCACATCGCGAACGAAGTCGCGGGCAACAGCTAGTTGGTTATATAAAGGGTTATACTAACAAGCCGTTGAGGGCTACTTATTAGCATCTAAACAAACAACTTTTATTCGACGACTTTGGAAATTCGTACATTTTTTTGAAAATTTTGAGATTAGGTTTACCTGAAAATCAGCTGATCCTTACATGGAGAGGTGAACCTTAAAATTTTACTTAATTTTAAGTTATGTTCTTAGTCCGAATGACCTTTTTGTTTTAAAATATCAGCTGTTTTTCGAATTTACATAACCTCAAAATTTTTAATTTTTTTCGAATTTTCAAAAGGCGTCGAAAAAATTTGTTTGCACAGAAGTAGCCCTCAACGGCTTGTTATTATAATTACCAATAACCCTGTATATTTTATAGCTTATAATCATGATCATTTGCATTGTGTGGACCCTCGTTGGTGGATCCTAGTGGAATGAGGCGAAAACTATGCTACTACGTTAGGATGTGTGAATTCGGAATCTCCAAAAGAAAGCAATGGGTTGTAACATGACCTTCTTTGGGTTTAAGAGAAATAAGCCATTTCAGGAGGAGCAATTAAAACCAGGTCCATGAGTTCTTATCGCATCTTATAACTTTATTTATTGGCATTTGGTCTTGTACTTGTACTTGTATACTGTTTGGGGCTGTTTTCCGCCATTAGACCCTTTTTAATTGGATCCTTTTTGCGTGAGGATGGAGTAGGCTTGCCCAGCACCTATTACCTTCTCAGCTTAGTTGACCATGTCCAGAGTAGAGAACTTGTCAATACTTCTGGAGTCAACTAAGCCGCGGGTTTCATCACGATGTTTTCTTTCACCGTAAGAGCAATGTCAATTAGCGCACAAGAAAAATCCATCGGTGCACCGCCGACCGGGATTTGAAACCACCTTCAGAAAGTCGAGGTATCAACCACTAAGCTAACACCGCTCTGGGTCTTGTAAAATAAAATATTGAAATCCTATTCAACACACCAGTGGGACCAAAGTAGTGGGGGTATCGGGCCAACCTTTGTTTAAAACCAAAGTAAGTAAATCAATTAGTACAAGACAGTAAGGAATATAGAACACGATAAACACAAAGCGAAATAATAGCCAGAAAGTATAAGGTACACAATTGGGCGGCCTTATCACTGAAAGCGATTTCTTCCACTCAACCTTTGAATGGAAAATAACTGATTTAGCTTTTATGGCAGGTTCTGAAGTTTTGATACTTATACGAGGTTTGATTATATTTTACTCTATATTTAGAACCGAGTCCATTGAAAGCGAAGCGTGTTCCTGGAGAGTCACCACCGAAGGTCATCAAGAGGAAGCCTCAAGCACCGACACAGACATCAGATGACCAGGTAATGAGAAGCCTTCGAGGCTAAGCTGAGACTTGTCCAAAACTTATGGGTTTATAGGTTTTTGGCAAGCCTTTCTCCATAATGCATGTCTAAGGCATTACAGCACCCTGATTAGCACGAATTGAAAGTTGCTGACGTTAGTTAAATCATTTTAAAGCAATACATTTTTGTTTGCTTTAATTTTCTTATGCTTAGACGAATCAAAACTAGATTTACCCTTTTAGATTTTAGTCTTAAATTAGCTTTTGCCCGCGACTCCGTCCGCGTAGAAGTCGAAAATGGTTCTTACAACTTCAATGCAAATCACCCCGAAATAACTTTCTACCCTTTTTAATCCCGTTGGAGAAGAATTTCAATAAAATACGAAACGCGTCTTTTATCAATTCTGTTAAATGTTTATGCAAAATTTGAAGTAGATTGGACCAAGTAATCACGTTGTGCCATACAAACTTTGTCCCCCTTTTTCACCCCCTTAGCAGTAGAATTTCGGAAAATCCTTTCTAATCGGATGCCTACGTCATACAAAGAAAACACCCTCAGAGTTTCACGTCTCTACGATCAGCGGTTTAGGCTGTGCGTTGATCCGTCAGTCAGTCAGGACAAAGAGTTTTATATGTATAGATAGATATTTGGCCTAAATCTTGGTTTTGTTAAATCACGATAATGTAATTTTACTACGACCCTTGCAGTAAACTCTCGATTTTATTAAAATTATCCACACACAATTGGAAACTCGATTCTAGCTTTCTGTTAAAAATGTATGGAAGAAATAAATAAATATTTCAGGACATTCCACACATCGCTATCTAGCCCCAAGCTAAGTAACTAGACTTGTGCTATGGGTGCTAGACAACGGATATACTACTAATATACTTTTCTTTTGTAAATATATACTTAAAATACATAGAAACAACCTGACCACAGACAAATATCTAAGCATAAATATTTGTCTGAGGCGGGAATCGAACCCGTGTTTGCCAGTCCGGTATGGTGACCATTGTGCCAACTGGGTCGTCATATCTAGGTTTAGTAAAACCGAATTGCTATTTTATTACAAGTACTCTTCCTATTTTTTTTTTTATGTATTTAGACCACTGAAAAGCCAGTTGAGGAATCAAAGCCACCTGAGGACATAGCAGTCGCTCGGCCTGTAGCTCCCGACATCAAGCCGACAGAGGGCGCCATACCACCTCCTCCACCGCCGCCTGCTAAAGCCAAGGTTCAGTTTTAGGGTTCCTCAAGATGTCCTCATTTCTGTCTGTCTAATTGAATATCACAATACATCCAAATAGTTTCTATAGACCACTTGTTGAAAAAAAGTAAATTCTTTTTACACTATGATTTAATTTTAATGACATAAATGAAATTTATATATTACTAGCGGCGCCCCGCGGTTTCACCCGCGTAATAATTATCTGCTTGACTTTCTTCATTTTTTTTCTTTCATAAGAACCTTCTCCTGACAATAACAAACACAACAAAAAAAGAATTGGCCAAATTGGTCCAGGCGTTGTTGAGTTATGCGCTTACCAACACATTTTGCGATTCATTTTTATATTATACTAGCTGCGTCCCGCGGTTTCACCCGCATAAGTCCCGATCCCGTGGGAATTTCGAGATTAAAAGTAGTCTATGTGTTAATCCAGGTCTCCAGCTATCTACATACCGAGTTTCATTGCAATCGGTCCAGCCTTCTCGAGTTATAAGTGTTGTAACAAACACGACTTTCTTTTATATATATAATATAAGATATTATAATTTTAAGATATGCCATATAGACCCAAGCTTAGCAATTAGGCTTGTGTTATGGTAGCCAGATAAAGGATACAATATGTATATACTTACTTTTTCGTAAATAAACACTTAAGCTACATATAGAAACACCCAGACCACAACAAAATACAGAAATAAATGTCTGAAACCAATTCTCGTAAATAACATTGACTCAAATTACATTCCAACTGCATTTCGATTACAAAAAATACCCTCAAAGTAGCTCAAAGTCAGTTTTTGGTATTCTCTAAAATATCAATAGGGTATATTTTGTTATCGAAATGCAATCGGAATAATATTACAATGTAATTTGAACAATTTTATTTACGAGAATTGGCCTTCTGGAATCAAATATTTGTTCGACAGCGGGAATCGAACCAGCACCGAGCCATAGAGTCTCATTTACACTTGTTATTTACGCCCCGCAGGCTCCTCCAGCTCCAGCTCAAGCCCCATCAATGGAAGTAACCCCGAGTACTCCGCCCGCGAAGCCCGCCTCCCCGCCGAAGGCCCCATCTCGCGTTGCCTCACCACAACCCTCTACATCGTCCGCAACCGCTCCGGTAACTATCCGTATGAGTTCTTTGATAGAATTGTAAGAATATTTGTATATAACTTTTGTATGGCTAAACCAATTGACTTCAAAATGCAATTGGCAACAAGTCGTGCCCGATTTCAGTAGAATTGACCCCTAATGGCCTTTAAATACCAAAACATTGCCTTAGTTTTCTGGAAAAAAGTAAAACATATGCACCTAAAGTGAATATGACATTTAATATTTAATGTTAGAATAGAGAAAATTAAAAAGAATAGAACCTGCATTATGCCATCTTGTAATAAAAAAGTACTAATCATGATATTTTCATGTTCCCTTAAAAAACTCGATGGTTCAAACAAATCTATTGAAGGTTAAAAATAAATAACACTGTTTTTTTCATCCCCAGCACCCCATAACCCCCCCAGCGTCTCCAGCGCCCCCATCACCCCCTAAACGTCTCTCGTCTACATCAAGCACGGAACAACTGATCCCTCCTGCTTCGCCAGTACCTCTACGTCCAATACAGAAGATAGAAGAAGTTAAAACCATCAAGAGACAGCAGAAAACCGGCTGGTTGTAAGGCATTAAGTTGATTTATTTCATAAAATAGTTAAAAACCGGCTGGTTGTAAGAAATTAAGTTGATTTATTTCCTAAAAGAGTTAAAAACCGGCTGGTTGTAATAAATTGGGTTGAATTATTTCCGAACAAAGCAAAAAACTGGCTGGTTTTAAGAAAAAGAGTTTATTTATAAGACACAGATTAAAACTTGGTTGTAAGAAATTAGGCTGATTTTACAAGTGTCGGAAAAAAACCGACTGGTAAGAAACAGCAGAGAAAACCGGGTGGTTATAGGAAAAAGATTAATTTATTTCCAAAATAGAAAAGCGGTTGATTGTTGAAGATTCAAGCTTGATTTATTTATAAAAGACAGTATAAAACCGGCTGGTTGTTAGAAAAAGAGGTTTACTTTTATACAACAGAAAATAGGCTGGTTATAAGAAATTTAGTGGAATTTATTCACAAGAGACAGAAGAAACCGGCTGGTTTTAGGATAAAGAGGTATTTTCTGTTCTTTACAATCTATGGTTTCGTACGCATGATGTGTGTCTGCATAACAGTCAAGTTTGTAATGTTTGCATGAAGTTCAGACCGCTTCTAACTCATTTAAATTAATGTTCCCCCCCAGCCCTTAGCTTTATTTAACCTATAATTTAAATGAAACTCGTTTATTTCTCAATTACGTGCTCCAATATTTTTAGCCACGAAAAACTCAATTTTTTATTTAAAAAAGGTAACTTTGCCCAGATGTAAACAAAAAAATAGTAATTTCCTTTTCAGAAATTTAATTTTTAAGACAAATTGGGTCACGTGCCTGTCAAGAAACTTATTTGAGATTACACCGTTATTTTTTTTACGCAAAATTTTATATATCTATATATTCATTTTGAACTTTATTATACTATCAGAAAATTAATAACCACATGTCCCAGGCTTTACAGCGCCCTAAATAGCTTGAATTCAATTTGCCGGCGCTCTATAAATAATCTTGATTAGACGTAGAGGCCAATATTATTATTATTTCTTTGTGAAATTACCAAATAAACTGAACTGGCTAAAGACGAGCGAGTGTGTAGTTACAGAGCGTCAAATTCATGGCTAGTATGAATGTCTGTTAGACCACTGACGTTGTCTATGAAGCCGCGGTCACTTTGGTAACTTCATACTGTACTTTAATTGAATTATTTTATTTATAAATAGAATTATTTTATTCATAAATTGAATTATTTTATTCATAAATTGAATTATTTTATTCATAAATTTTATAATTTTAATAATAAATAGAATTATTTTATTTATAAATCGAATTCATTTATTTATAAATCGAATTCATTTATTTATAAATCGAATTCATTTATTTATAAATTGAATTATTATAATTTATTCATAAATCTTATTAATTTATTGATACATTAAATAAATTTATTGATAAATTGAATTAATTCATTAATTTAACTCATAAATTGACTTATTTCACTTGTAATTAAATATATTTCACCTATAAATTGATTCATTTTACTTGGAAATTAACTAATATCTGTTGGAATCTGACTTATTTCACTTATATACATTTTGTTTCTATAAATTGTTTTAACATTTAATTAATTTATTTTAATTATAAATAGATTTATTTTAATTATACATTGATTTATTTAAATTATAATTGATTCTAACGTAATTTTGGTTCTTATGAAATCACTGTGAATGAATCTTCCCAATGTAAATCTGTTTGTTTAATTTATTTAATGACATAACATTATTTTATAACTTTTAACTTGCGCATTTTAATGTAAGTATAAATAAGTTGGCTTATTTAATTAGCTTATTTTACCTATAATTTGGCTTTTGATTTTTCTTAAATAGATAATTTTGTTTGCAGCTTTTTAATCACGTATAATTTTGCTTACTTTTTCACTTTTTATTGCTGACTAATTGAAAATATCTAAATGCATGTCCTAGTTCTTCCCTAATAAATGCTCATGTGAATGCTCCCTAGTGTTTTAATGAAATCCCATAATGATTAAAATTATATCCATACTAATAAATATTATAAAGCTGAAGAGTTTGTTTGTTTGTTTGAACGCGCTAATCTCAGGAACTACTGGTTCGAATTGAAAAATTATTGTTGTGTTGGATAGTCCATTTATCGAGGAAGGCTATAGGCTACTTTTTATTTTAATATTACCACGGGATCGGGAGTAACGCGGTTGAAACCGCGTCGCTGCTAGTATTGTAATAAATGAATTGTAATTGATTATTATTTTTTGATAATATAAATATTATGTAATTTAAAAATGTGTGTATTTTATTAAAATAGATAAAGACACGCCAGAATTATAACACCGACGTTTTAAAAATACCTTTTATTAGTAATTTTAGAGCATCGAGGCAGCCAACTTCCTACTAATATTATAAATGTGAAAGTTGGTGTGTGTGTGTATGTTTGTTACTGCTTCACGCTAAAACAACTGGACCGATTGCGATGAAACTCTGTATGTAGATAGCTGAAGACCTGGATTAACACATAAATAAATAAATAAATATTGCAGGACATTCCACACATCGCCATCTAGCCCCAAATTAAGTTACAAGACTTGTGTTATGGGTGCTAGACAACGGATATACTACTTATATCGTCGTCACATAGGCTTTATATCCCGATATTCCCACGGGATCGGGACTTACGCGGGTGAAACCGCGGGCCGCAGCTAGTTTAACTATTATTAGTTATATAAACTATAATTTTAGATTTCACATGACACTGGGTATTTCCAGTACCTCCTAAATAGGGAATAAGAATGTGACGTAGCTTCTTCCTCCAAATGGGGGATGATGGGAATTTCAATGGATAGTTTATTGGTGGTTAGGTTATTTTTATATTGAGTTTCTATTAAGAGGAAAGGGTACCGGGCGCTCTCTTCATACAAAAGTAGAATGTTTTCTCCCTGGATAATGACACTAGAGCAAATATTTTTGTTGCATAAAACTTATAACTGCCATGACCATGCCCCTATGTTTTGGTTTTAAAATCTTAATTTCTATGGTATTTAGAAAACGAAAAAAAACCAAGACATAGGGGCATAGTCATGACAGTTATATGTTTTATGCAACAAAAATATTTGTGCTAGTGTCATTATTCAGAGAGGTAATAGTCGACTACGTTTGTATAGAGAGAGCGCCCGTACCCTTTCACCTTAACCTCTTGCTTTGGTTTTACAGTTCTTATAATTTACGAGTGCGCTCGGCCTTTGTTTGTGTGAGTGACCAATCTGTATTATTATGTATCGCTCGCTACGTTAAAATAAATAAAAATATTTTAATGATTTTTTAAAATAAATCGGCAGCGATAACCGTAAAATAGATTATGACAAAATATCACAAATAATGAGTACTATAACCACCTGTAAGGATATTACGGTTTTCCTTACCGTTTCAGAGATAATTAGATTTTTTATACAAGTTCCATACAAATTTTTCCTTCGTTTTTGTGCAGAATTAACTGGGGTGTCATTTTTGTATATAGTAATAACGAATAGAAGCAATATCCAGCAAAAAAACCGGAACTTGAAAATTTAAATTCTAAGTCTATGGAAGCCGATTTTCAGCCCACTGTGCGTCGTCGCTCGAGTACACACACTAACGAACATTGTGTATTTACTGTGTATATACGATTACAACTACAAACAAAGGCTAAGCGCCCTCGTGAATTGAAATTGTACCCTTAAAAAAACGCTTCCAGCTCCTAATAATGGATAGGAGCATGAGGAACATTATGTCCCCGTTCTCCTGCTGATAGACAAGTCGAAGTAGGAGCAACAGGAACCGGCCATATTTACACCTAAATATCCTATAACAATAGAATAAAAATGCAAAAAAATCTATAAATAAATTTATTTCAAAACAAACGTATTTACTCACTACAGTTTTGGCTTAGGCACGTCATATTCTTTTCCCCACATTTATAAAGCTTTCTTAAGGTGAAAGGGTACCGGCGCTCTCTACATACAAACGTAGTCGACTGTTTCCTTCATGGCAGTTATAAGTTTTATACAACAACAAAAAATTGCTCTAGTGTATTATCCAGGGAGGAAACAGTCGACTACGTTTGTATGGTGAGAGCCCTCGGCACCCTTTCCTCTTAAGTTAAAATATGCTTTGCCTTTTTCGCACTTTTACAGATGACAGATGAGCGACTGGCACAGAAAACCTTTTGGAACGAAGTTCCTTATGGCGCGTTGCGAAAGGCTAGACGGAAAAAAATAAGATCAAAAGTTGTAACGACACTTTTTGATTTTATTACAATTCCTTCACTAATCAATCGAAAGAAACTTCGTTCCATCCGGGTGTCCCTTGCCACCTCTCAAGTTTTTTATTATTATTTGAAGCCTTGTTAAATGTTTATGAATAAGGGTTTATCATTCATTATTCTAATGATTTATCTTTATAAATGCATGTAAATTGTAGGTTGTTGTTACTTAATTACTAAAGTTTACTTACAGGAGAAGTTTTTGTAGAGCTCATACATTTTGCACATAAAAATATATTTATTTTTAAAACGAATAAAAATTTACATTTCAAATTTCGAGGACGAACGATTAAAAATACAGAAAATTTGTGTTATGCGATTTGGAAGTCGAGTATAACTTGTAAGCGTATACGAAGAAGCTATGTCACACAAGCGATTCAATCAATCGACGAGTCCAAATCAATAATGATCGTGGCGCATCACGTTAGAACAGTTAACAGGCCTATAACTGCCATGACTATGCCCCTATGTTTTGATTTTTTTCATTTTCTAATTATCATAGAAATTAAGATTTTAAAAACAAAAAACAAAACATAGGGCATGGTCATGGCAGTTATAAGTTTTATTCAACAAAAATATTTACTCTAGTGTCATTATCCAGGGAGGAAACAGTCGACTACGTTTGTATGAAGAGAGCCCCCGGTACCCTTTCCTCTTAATTTTGGCTTACTTAAAACTCTCAGAGCTGTGGCCTGTTAAATGTTCTAACGTGATGCGTCACGATCATTATTGATGTGGACTCGTCGATTGATTGAATCGCTTGTGTGACATAGCTTCTTCGTATACGCCTACAAGTCATACTCGACTTCCAAGTTGCATGACACCAATTTTATTTATTTCCAAGACACCAATTTTATTTATTTCCAAGACATTGGAATATTTATTTTTTATTTATTTTTGAATCGTTCGTCCTCGAAATTTGAAATGTCAATTTTTATTCATTTTAACTACGTAGAAATTTGAAAACCGATTATTACCGACGAACATCCGAAATAATCCCAAACGATATAAATATTTTTCAAAGATCATTTCCAAATGTTTGACTAAGATTGTTTGACGTTTATTACACCACTCGACGAGTGGTGGAGACCACTCGTCACGATCGAGCGATCAAAAATAGTGAATTTCCGATGTCGAACGAATATCAGTAGAAATAGAGCGCTCGACGCGAGCGATTCAAAAATAGGGCTCCAGCGCTTTACTGGTATTGCGCTGCACATTTTCTGAAATTTTGAGATATTTTTCTGATAAAATATTGGGCCAAAAAATGTTTTTTCCAAAATTCACTCCACTGCCAGCAGAAAAATATGTGCAATCTAAAAAAACTCTTCCTGTACTATAATATATATTTGCTTTGGTGCTTATTTGGTGTAAAACATGATGTAAAAATACTTACAAAACTATTATGTTATCTTATTATATTACAAATGTAAAAGTCTATGTGTTAGTTTGTTAACCCTTCACGCAGAAATTACCGAACCGATTGCGATGAGACTTGGTACGTAGATAGCTGGAATCCTGGAATAACACATAATGCTACTTTGTAAACTCATTTTCCCATGGTATCTAGACTTACGCAGGTGAAAGAGCGGGGTACTGATAGTATTATAAATATAAATGACTAGAAAAATATGTAATTTGTGTGAAAGAAAGAAATGCTTTGTTTTCTGCCTCTATGAAGATATTGAGATTCATCATTTTCTGCTGAATTAGTCCCAAGAAAATTGTGTTTGTAGTTTTGCTATTTCGAAAATACTTGTTATACTTAGCTATAATCTTTACGAGATTTTGGAAAAAAAATCTCACTCAGTACTTATTAAGAGGATCACATCCCAATGATGAAATCATTCCGGAGCATACCTGCCATTGCCATGCTTTAATTATTTTGGAGTAGGTAGGTACCAATAGTTTAAGTAGGTACTACTTCTTAAAGATCGATAAAATAGCAGCCCCTTAGACAAGATTGCTTTCTATTAGCGATGTCGCCAATCGATAGATTTAATTGTATGAAATTGATATAAAACATTGGATAAAATTTGCATAAGATAAAATTTATCTATCATTTTTTTTTCTCTAACGCAAGACTACGTGACTTTTCGTTGGCTTATGTAGATTTTTTACAAAATAAAATATAAATAAGTCGGTCGATTGGCGATATCGCTAATAGAAAGCCATCTTGTGTAAAGGGGCTGTTTTGCATCCCTTAAATTGCAACAAAATCTTATGTTAATCTTCTTATTAATATGTTCTCTTCTGTAATCTTATCTTATGTTGATGTCAGTAGCTTGAATAGTTTGTATTCTAGGCACATGTTTTATTATTTCGATTTTTTTTAACTTTAAAGTGATTAAAAAAATTTACGGAAGAATTTCCTCCTCCTTATTTTGACACAAAAAAAATAGGAATTCCGTAATCGGGCAATATTAAGGGGAGAACAGCTGTTTATTTTTGTATGGAAAAGTAACCCTCTTTTACGTACCTTTTTGTATTGAAAAAAAAACATACTTATTTATTGTTTTATTGACTTGAACTTTATGGTGAGTCTTCACTTTGGTTGCGGATTGTACTTATGAAATAAAACCTTAATTACTAGTATATAAATACTAAATGGACGTTTTTTTCAGATAATTAATACACAAGTACGTAAAGTCAAAGCCAAAAGTAAATTACCTCTACATACCTACTTTATTTTTCTTTTTCGCAATTAGACTCTTTTTAATTGGGTCCTTTTTGCGTGAGGATGGAGTAGGCTTGCCCAGCACCTACTACCCTCTCAGCTTAGTCGACCATTTCCAGAGGAGAGAACTTGTCAATACTTCTGGAGCCAACTAAGCCGGGTTTCATCACGATGTTTTCCTTCACCGTAAGAGCAATGTCAATTAGCGCACATAAATTTTTCTTAAGAAAAATACATTGGTGCACGGCCGCCCGGGATTCGAACCCACGACCTTCAGAATGAAAGTCGAGGTATCTACCACTAAGCCAACACCGCTCTTTTACCTACATCTTACATACCTAGTTGAAATTAGTACGTTCTAAAGTGGATTGATGATGCACTTTTGACTCCTGACTGTACGTACATTCACAAAATAATCTATAGAGTACCAAATACTGTTGTTAAAAAAGTGCAATTCTAAACCTAATTATTGCTATTTTCGTTTTCAAAAGATTACCTTTAAAGCCAACCGGAAACAAATTTTCCGGTTACTTTTGACTTGCCTTTGGCAGATGGGGTAGGTGAGGAGGGTGGTTCCCTAGGTTTAGGGGTAGCAAGGGATGATTTGGATGAAGACGGTTTAGGAGATGGTAAAGGAGTCACTGGTTTTGAAGGGGGCTTAGGAGATGAGGGAATTTCTGGCTTAAGAGGCGAAGTTTCTGACTTAAGAGAAGGGGTTTTTGGCTTTAGAGAAGGAGCTTCTGGCTTATGGGACGGTGTAGGAGTTTCTGGTTTAGAAGTTGAAGTTGACGGTTTATAGGTTTCTTGTTTTGATGAAGTAGAAGTCATTTGTTTATACTGAGTTTCTAATGATGCGGCTGATAGAATCTGTTCTTGTGGCGGACTCTCCGAACGAACACTCGGAGTTGGTGTCAGTGGTTTCTGCAATTGTAAATCTTCTTCTTTTGTAATGTAAAGCGTTTTGGTCGGTGTTTCTGGTTCTGGTTCTTCGATCTGCAGGATACAATTCGTTTATTAATTGGTAAACATATTTAGGTGATAAGAGTGGGAGAAACAGCAGAAGATAAGGGTAGAAAAGCACAAGAAGCAGAGGGTAGAAAAAAAGCATAAAGGTGAAAGGTAATGGAAGAAGAGAATAAGTGTAGTAGATAATGGTAGAAGAAGATAGATAGATAGATAACTTTATTTGTACAACACAGAAAGAAACAGAACACGATAAACACAAAGTAAAGTAATAGCTAGAAAGTATAAGTTGCACAAATGGGCGGCAGAAGACCATAAGGGTAGAAGGTAATAGTAGAGGGAGAGCATAAGGGTAGAAGAAGATCATTTATTTGTACAAGAACATGACAAAAGAACACTCGTTAGACAACTAGTACTCGCAGCTACTACTAGTTGGAGTTTCGAAGAAATTTAAAACAAAAGTGGAAGCCCATAGTGCAGAATTGAAAAATCGTTATTTTTAGAATGTTTTCAACTTTCAAATCGGTTGAAAAACAAAGAAGATATGCGCGAACATGCAAAAAAATGCATAAACTGAATTGAAAACCTCCTCTTTTTTTGAAGTCGATTAATAATAGCAATTTAAAAACTTTTTTTATCACAGTTGCTCATAAAGTGGATCTTATTCAACGGCTTTTAGGCTCGTAATCCAACATATTATGCACGCGTGCGTTTTAAATTGCCAACCTAGTGCTGTAAAGTTATCCCGATAGGTTAAATACGTATCTTACTGCTAATTACATACTGTTTTGATGTATAAAAAGGTAGGTACCAAAGAGTTTTTTAGCTAGCAAAAATGGTTGTCTCTAAAGTCGGTTTACGAACGAAAATTTTACGTGATAATAACTTAGAAAACGATTAAAAATTGAGTTGTTTATTTTTTGTTTTTTCTTTACTTAAATATATTGTTTTTCCGTACCATTGTATTTTGTTCTTAACCCCCGACGCAAAAACAAATAGAAAAAACCCAAAACAATATTGTATGTCAGGCGAGGCTGTATAGGTTAAAAGTCTTTAGTCTGGCCTTTCCGGAGCATAATTAACAAAAAAATATTGCCTTAAAAAATGTAAACATAGACATATCACAAATATTTTGTTAATTATTATTTTGTTTTCTTTTCAAGTCTTTTCATTTATTCGCAACTGTGATAAAAAACGTCGTACGATACACGTGTGGAATTGATATTTGCATCTTGGCTTCTTATGACACGCTATGAACCGCCTCTATGCAAAGATCAATTTACCATACATATCGTAATGTACTATTACGGTGCGGTGCGTCTCTAATTTTGTTATCTGAATGTACCTATTTAACAATATTAAAAATATGAAAATATGGAAAAAATATGGAAATAACTAAATTATACTAACTTAGTTATCAATACGGAAGAAAAGTATACATAAAATTAAATAAAATCTTAGGAGCGGTGTGCTTCCAAAAAGGATACAAGACTTACTTGTATTATGTGTTCGGAACGGAATTCCGAAGGTGGTGAAACGCGTCGGCCACTGATAGTCCCAGGAGTGCTTGGTTCTGATGGTTCTTGGGATGACGATTTCAATGGTCGTGTTTGTTCGGAACCGCCTTCAGACCCTGAGGAGAAACGAAGCATATGATAGGTACTGATGGCATGTCTGTATTATAATGTAATAGTACCTGGGTGACCGAGCTTTGCTCGGTTATTTTACGTTATTTTTTATTGGAACGAAGTTTTGTAAGGACGTTTTGGAACGAAGTTCCTTATCGCGCATTGCGCCTTTCGCAACGGTTAGACGGAATAAATTAAGACCAAAAGTTGTAATGACACTTTTTGCTATAGTTGTAAGCCGTGCGCGTGTTTCTCTGTCTCTCTCTCTCTCTCTCATAGAAAGTAATTACTAAAAATTGGGCCTACTGATTAAGTTTATAATACATTATATAGTGCGAAAGGAACTTCGTTCTATCCGGGTGTCCCTTGACACCTCTCAATTTTTTTTTACCTCGCCCCCGAGACATATAACCAGCATACTGAATTTAATGAAAATCGTTGGAGCCCTTTCCGATATCCTGATAACACATAATACAAGAATTTGTCGTTTAAATATATTAGATTATTTATAAGTACGAGTACCTAAGTATTATTACTTACCTTTGTCTTCAATATCTGCTTCGACTTGTATCTCGTTGTCTTTCAACCCTTCATCGTCTGAAGTTTCAGGAATTGGAGTACGAGATCTGAATGATCGAGCTGTAAACGGAAGCTTCATTTATTCAATACGTCTTTGGTCTGTGTCTATTGTTCATTCACCATGCCAGACTGCCAAACACAGAGTTACGGGTTCGATTCCCGCCTCAGACAAGTATTTATGCTTAGATATTTGTCTGGGGTCTGTTGTTTCTATGCATTATAAGTATATAGTACCTGGATGACCGAGCTTTGCTCGGTATATATATATTTTTTTACTTAGTCTAACCTTAAAGCAAACACTCATTGACTTCGTGTTACTTAACAACGCCATCTGCTGGAATAACTTTATTGCTCACAAAAATAGTATTAGTAGTTCAGTAGTTCGCCAATAGATGTCAGGAAGAGTCATATTTTTCAGATAAAAAAAAGTAAGTTTCGATAAAACACGAATAAAATGACATTTTCTAAAAATGATTCCTAGCTAGATCGATTTATCGCCCCCGAAACCCCATATATACCAAATTTCATGAAAATCGTTGGAGCCGATTCCGAGATTCCAATTATATATATATATATATACAAGAATTGCTCATTTAAAGATATAAGAAAAGTATACATGTAGTATATCCGTTATCTAGCACCCATAACAAGTCTAGTTACTAAGCTTGGGGCAAGATGGCGATGTGTGGAATGTCCTGCAATATTTTTTATTTATTGACCATTTCGAATTATCAAAGCCTACTCGATTTTTATTGACCAATCAAATGCGTACTTCAATAGACGGGATAGTTAGAAGACCAATTAAAATGCGATCATTAGTGTCTTTAAATCTAATTTAATCTAAATTACTTACTATTTTTCTTATAAATAATGACACTTTTTATCCACTGCTCATACTGTACGTAAATCCTAGGAATCTAAATACTGTCCTCACAACATTCATACCCGGACGGACGGGACCTACGAGTATTTCTACATTTTTTTCCAAAACAAAAATGTGTTTGTAATCTTCATCGCCTTTTCTTTCGCTTTCAGCGATAAGGCCACCCGTTTGTGCAACTTATACTAGCTATTACTTTGCTTGGTGTACACCGTGTTCTTTAAAAAATTTCACAAAATCTAAACACTTCATAATGGTTTTTTAGAAAAAAACCACAGATCTCATGCAAAAATAGGTTATGAACTTGCTTACAGATGAAGAAAATATAGTGTTGTCTCGCAACACATTATTGATTTCCTATTTCGAAACCGGGTTTCGTGTTAGGAAAAAAAACCTCAAGTTAAGAACAGTGATAGTCAACCAGAGGTAGATACGCCTTTGCGAAATAAACTTGACCACTCGAACTTAAGGCAATTGACTTAAAATCCTTCGGGTGTTTCCGCATATTGCATGAAGACACGTCAAATTATTGTGTCACAATGAAAGAATGCGAAGTTCGGAGGTAACCACTTTTTAACTGTTACATCTCACTGGTTAAGAAACTGTTTTCGTACGAAGAGGATTTTTCTTCTTTGGTAACTGGTTATGAACCTTCGCATACGGTCGAAGGGTCCTTACTGTGTTGTTATAAAGTTATCTATCTATCTATCTTCGAACCTGGTACCTGTAGTGTCCTTACCTGTCGACTGTTTCGTGTCCTGTCGCCTCGGCGTCTCAAAGACCTCATCTTCAAGACTAAACTCGCCGATGGATTGTCTTTTTTTCTCTCTCTCAGCGAAGTCTGACTTGATCTTACTTCGCATGAATTTGGCGTAAGCCACGCGTGTGGTTGGAGTTACTGATGACAGCTTGGGATTGTATTCTGTGGATGTTAAAAAATATGTTGGCTTCAGTTTAATAAACTTGTGCCTACGAGCTCGATAACTTTGCATAAATAATTATTTTCAAGTGAATTTTATAAAATGATGCTGAGGCTAGCACTTTCAATTCTTATTCTGTTTTAGTGAGAGAGAATTGTGCTAGAATACACATCCAGGCTTTATCAAAGATAGCAGCGCTCCGTGGTTTCACCCGCGTAACTCCCGATCACGTGGGAATATCGGGATAAAAAATAGCTTTTCTCGATAAATGGCCTATCCAACACAAAAATATTTTTTTAAGTCGAACCAGTAGTTCCTGACATTATCGCGTTCAAACAGACAAACAAACTCTTCAGCTTTATAATATTAGCATATATGAAAAATATGCAGCACTATCTTTGGAAGAAGAACCTACTTTGGGAAAATAATTTCGTTCAGTTCTTTAGGAAAGGATGTTTTACTTACCTATTAGTGAATTGTGGTTGTTTTCACTTACCCAACAATTTCTGAGGATCGATCGTCCTATCCGATACATTGTCCAGTATGTGTTGTCTAAGCGACTGGCGACTGCGACGCGTTTCGGCTTCGGCCGTCGTTCCTATAGGGTCACGTCGGACAGTGTTCGTGCGCACTAAGGCGTTCCAGTCACGTTTCTTACTGTAAAAGCAATGGATTTTCAAAGAAGTTTACCAAGCAATGAGTCTGGAGAAACTCATCGTGGTTGGAGTTCGATCCCCAACCAGATGGACAGAACAGCCCCCTGATTCACAAACCGTCAGAAGGCAACCGAACCGAAAAAAAAATTTGCTGCTCTTTCACTCTCGCGACTTCGACGTGTTGCTATCCTTGTCTTTTCAATTTTATTCGTTTCGGTAGCCTTTCGATGGTTTGTGAATCAGCCTGCAGATTAAGGACTTATCAGCCGTCAAGTTACACAACATCGTGAGAAATGGTATGGAACTTGAAAAAGTGAATATAGTCCGTCGGAAACAGATCATGCAATCTAAGTGCAGATCACTACCATCATTGGGCCAACTACAGATTTTTCTATTAATTTTATCTCACCCATCAATGCTTCCTTTTCTACCAATGGCTTTTGCAATTTGACTAAACACATCCTTTGGTTGTCTCTCTGTAGAAATTACGTCTTTTATAATCCCTTCAACGATTCCTATTTGGAAGTCTTTGAGAATTCTCCTCTCCATTACTTTCCCTTTTTTTCCAGCCACTAGAACAAACAAATCCTTCATAAATCTTAGCCTATCTTTGAACGTTTGTACCTATTCTTCACTTGATATATATTGTAACACGTGTCTATTTGTAATGCAATCTACAGTTGAAGATGTAGCTAAATCTGACCAAGCGCAACGCCGTGACAAAGTTTCACAATCGATTGGCACCTACAGTAACTTACAATATGAACTTCATTGTACCGAAAGAAGACCTATTTCTATTATGCTGGCTTGTATTCGATTCGCTAGCGAAATCGAAATGTCTTTGTGAATTTTGATCTGTCATTTTAAAATGGTTATTCTTATAATTCGTGATGCGTGTAATTGGTAAATTAAGATTGTTAGTTGCATTGCGGATTGGTTGCATTCAATTGGAAATAACCCTACATTTCAAGAATAGAACATTGACACTGAATATGTGTTCGAATTTCATTTGCTCCTGAACGTCACAATATGCTTTATTAAACTTTATAAATTCCCTTACCTTTCCCTGGTGCTTCTTGCAGGTTAATCCTCGGTGTCTTCATACCATTATTATGTAGTATATCTATAAGTTCGTATCGTAACGTCGATATGTCTTGTCGTATCTCCATGACATCATCTTCTGTAACTCCGACTTCATCTCGAGCTCTCTGTTCGGCAGTGACGTAACGACGGACTAGAACTCTCATTATAGCTTCGTGTTCTTGACGGGCCTTCTCTCGTGATTTATTCTAAGTAATAAGAGATATAAGTACTTATACTACACCACTATTAAGTACTATTTTTTCGCGGGCTCTAATCTCTAGTGAAATGAAAGATGGACTCCTGAACCTTTCGACCTTAGTAACCATACAAACTACGTAGCGAGGCGTGAAATATATTTGAAGTTAAGCCGATGTTATTATTTATTTGATTTAGGACACATCCGTCAGACTCCGCTTTCGCCAGTAAGTGTTTTTTTAAACTATTTTCCTTTAGTTTCGTCACGAATGACTGAAGTGGAAAACTGAACAGACTAGTCACATTTCGCTTTCGCCAGTAAGTTTTTTATTTACTAAGTATTTTGGTTTTGACATTATTATGTTTGTTGACTGAACTCGTAAAGTTAAGTCAGAAATCGGGTTGTATGAACCTTATGCTATTGCCAGCCACCACCAGACTGCCAGTAGTATAGAAGTTGGTATCTTGGTAATCAGTATTTAGATATTTAATAAATAAGTATTTTGTAGTCAACTTACAATAATAGACCCTCTATCATTTTTACTGAAACAATGTTTGATCCATCCAACGAAGTGCTTTGGTGTGGGAATGATGTTGAAAGGAGGTGGGACCGTGTCGCCATCTTCGAAGTACGACATCCAGAGGTTGCTGCGGGCGAATTTCCATTCGGTGTCTGCTCTTTCCTAAGTAAACAGATCCTTGTTTTAATGAGGTTATGAACAAAAAAAATCGTCCAACAGTTCTAGGTACTCCTAATCTGGGATTTAAAAAAATCTTAATATTATCTAAAGACCAATTAATTTGTCTTACCGAAATAATCTGGTAAGAGTTAGACATCATAGCAATAAGCATGTTCAAAAGCACGATGATGTTGATAACGGAGTATGAACCGAAGGTGAGAAGCGCCCAGAACCGAGTGAAACTCTTGATGCCGGTTAGCTCGAAGGTGGTCAGGTCCACAAGCCCAAATGAGGCCCAGAAGAGGGACTGAGAGGTTTCAAATAAGCTGGAAAGAAAATAAGAAATGAGAGTAGGTAATTAATAACAGTTAATAACTTAAGAATTCCTTTAGAGAATTCAATAAAACTATCAAACGTCACCATCAAGCAGAAAGCCAACTTTGAACGAATATCTGCAAATCATACATTTAAAATTCGCCACAGAGATCATAAAAACATTCAAATAGTTCATGTCTCTTTGATTTTAAGCTTGCATTCTGAAACGATTTGGATTGTAGCGGTAGTTCTAAAAGAAATTCGGTTTTTACTTAGCGTATCGTCTCCATATCGTGCAAGCACGTTCTTCCTTATCAAAATCTGGTATTTCCGAACGATGGTAGCATTTATTCTTCTCCAGTTCAGCATAGTACCACATCAGTTGATTTAATCCTGAAAACGGCAAAAACAATGAAACAATATAGTCTGGAAAATGCCAAGAATACTGCTTAAAAGGTGAAAGAAATATTTACCACACCCAAAAGCGAACAGCACCAACATATAGACGAAGAAAAATTTCAATATGTCCAAAATCATTCTTCCCAAAGACACTTGCAAAGGTCCGAGGTAAGGATTGATAGAGAAAACATGCACCAGTTTCAAAAATGAGAATATCATGCCGGCGGCGAATGCACCTTCAGAGAGTAACATGGGGTCATAGGAGTCCCATCGCTCTCTAGGATACCAGGGATCGATTCCGCTTTTGAAGTCACGCTAAAAATATTAAAAGTTAATAAATGTAGAAGGGAAGAAAAGATTTAAGAAAATATTGATTCAACGATACCTATGATAGATAAAAACTCTGATCATAAGCCAAGATTCAATAAGGTAACCCTACCTGAACAATGTACCAAGCAGCTATTCTCAGACTGATCCAGGCGATATAGAACATGTTAGTGATGAAGTCTACGATATTCCACAAGTCGCTGATATAGTCCATCACACCACCGGTCCATAGTGCTCGAATTTCTGCCCAAATTAAACCTGAAATGCAGTAATTTCTATTGGATTACAGAATTTTTTTAGGTTTCAAGATAAAGAAAAAATAAATGTTATTTCAGTCTCAAACGGAAAGTAAAATTTATACAACGTTATTTATTAGATTACAGAACATTATTTATGTATGTATGTGCAATAAATAACAAATTATAATTTTGTACCCGTGCGGAGAACTAAAATTAACAAAAGACAAAGCCAAAAATATTTATAGCTAAAGCTACAAACCATGCCAACAATTTAAAATTTACTTGCTATGTAGACTATAACTCCGAATTCGATGAAGCTTGGCAGCGAACCTCGTTCTCGTTCCTTCCAATATTCAACCAGTTCCTTCAGCCAGGATATGTCTGACCATTCGCAGACCACGTACTCTGCACGTTGTGAAGCCAGGGATAGTAGAGCTGGATGGCACAAAAAATAAGATTGCAAGGCGGTTTTTAAATTTATCCTTTTGGGTAATTTATTAGCATTTTAGAATTGTTATCGTTGCTTTTAGATTCTTGCTTATGGCTTTTTCCCATCTAGATCTTACTTGCCATATGCTGGCTAATGGGTGTTATGCTTCAAGGTTTTAAGATGGATCTGGAGTTCTATAGAAAAGAAAATCACAGTCCTAGAAAATGATTTTTTCAAATTAATCGTGGCACTTTGGAATGTAAGCAGAAGCATAAAATATTTTGATTACATAATCAGATCCAAAAGGTTTCTGCCTCAAACAGATTTTCATCTAACTAACTTAAAACTTACTAAGAAACAGCATATAGGAAGAACTATGGCATATGAACTTGACAAATGGTTTCTTCATAAATCGCCCGTACTCTGAGTTCGGGGCTAGCATGTAGATTGTGCAGTAGACTGGGAACATCACACCTAATTTTGCTACCTGAAAAAATTGGTTTAAGATTTGAAGCGACAAACCAACAAAAAAAATCAGACTAAATGACACTGTGTTCGTATCAAAATGTAATGCCACATCGTTGAGTCTTGTCGCTAGCACCTTTTCTATAGTATCTTTGATATTCTTTACTGGATCAAGCGCCCACAGCAATGGTTACCATTGCTGTGGGCGCTTGATACTGCGTTTCTATCACGCCTTAAAGCTTCAGGCTTAAAGTTTTAGACAAAGGTTGATATAATGTTACCTACTTGAATACATTGTCCAACGATGTTTTTTCTCTTGAACCCTGGCAGACCTTCGTACCAGATGGCCCCTAATAACTGCTGTACGTTTGGATGAGCAACAAACTGTAATCAAATAAATACATTATTGTTTACTGTCATCTTTGCCCTTGCTTTTAATATGAACCAGTTTATAAGATCCCATTAACTGTTAATGACGACCTCAGCCATTCAAGATTGCGGATGTAATTAATTATCTTACAATAAAATTAAAAACTTAAATAATAAATGAATAAAATAAATAGACATTTAACATTATAAATACAAAAAATGAAGTGACCAGTTAGTCAAATAATCCGCCCCTTATACAAAAAATGAAGTGACGAGTTAGTCAAATAATCCGCCCCTTTTTTAATGATCTACATATATTTTGATACTTCTGGTCTTGGTGTTAGATAGATTTATTGCATACATAAAAACATAATGAAAAATCAATGGCGGCCCTACCGGTGTTTATGTGTTTACATTTACCGTTGTCTACAATGGCCTAAAATTTTAGGCCTAATTTGCTTATTTGGAGCTAAATCGCGCTGTGTTTAATATCATTTATAGTACGGGTCCCTCCTAAGGACGACCTTCATCGGGCGGCAACGGATGAAAAGTATTTTATATCAAATTAAATATGCAAATGGGTTGCCTAAATAATTTCAGTCCAGAATATGAATTATCAATAAAAAAAAATACCTTTTACTGGTTTGTATAGGAGACAAATTCCATATCAATCTAAACTATCTTAGGTTATGAATATTTATTTATTTATTTCTCCTTGTATATTTTTGGCATAGTCATCGAAAATGTAATTGGATGTAATAATATTGGAATTTTACGATCTGAATAGTCACATAGCTAACAAATAATATAAACACCCACGCTAAAATAGTAACTATCTAATCTTCTCAATAATACACTTTAGTTCCACTGTTAAAACTTGGCACACAGATCGAAATTATTTATCTTCACAATCGTATGCCCTTTTAGTCTTTCAACGATCATCGAACGGTTCTTAATGCTCATATTTCAATCTTCTTTATACAGAGCAGTAGCGTTGCGAGGGGGGACGGACGGGTGGACCGCCGTAGGCGCCAACATTAGGATCTCGGCAAAATTGGGAAATATTTTGGCGTCTATCAGACAATTATTTTTTCTAGAAAAGATCTCTTACCCACTTGCACATATTGATTGTCCCTCCCGCCCAATACAGTTGTTGCAAATCACTAGTCGCCCCGTATCGTTATATAGTTTTGAAATAAATATTTTTGGCTTATTTCTTCACATCGTTACGTTTTTTCTCAGAAACGCCAACATTATTATGTTTATGGCGTCAAAAGGGCAGCAAATTACCAGCATGATTATTTTTATGACACCAAAAGAGCGGCGAATTTCCAACATTATTATTATTTTTAAGACGTCAAACGGGCGACATATTTGGCTCCGCCCCGGGCGACGGTGACCCACGCTACGCCACTGGATAAGAGGCTATCAATATATTCTAATTGTATCTCAGTAGATAAGTAAACAATAGAATCTAGAACTAACGATATACTTTGATGCAAAACAGTTACTTGACCATATAAAGTGATAGTTTATGTTGTGTGAAAGACGAGTCCAGAATATTCTGAAGCAATTTAGGTAAATATCTTGATGATTTACAACAATTATATTAAAACGAAAAGTGATTGTATGACGTTGAACTGGGTAAGGTATTTTTATCTGAAGGTCAATTCTCGTAATTAACATTATTTTATTTTATTGTCATATCATTCTGATTGCATTTCGATTACAAAAAATAGCTGTCAAAGTCAGCTTTTAGAAGAAGAAAAAAAACAGACAGACGGACAAGAAAGTGATCTTATAAGGGTTCCTTTTTTATCCTTGAGGTACAGAAAACTGACTTTGAGGATAATAGCTACTTTAAGGTGAAAGGGTACCGGCACTCTCTCCACACAAACGTAGTCGACTGTTTCCTTCCTGGATAATGACATTAGAGCTGTAGACAGTTTTCGTTGCATAAACCCTATAACTGCCATGACTATGCCCCTGTCTTGTTTTCTTTTTCATTTATCATAGAAATTATGAAGAAATGATAAATTATCTAAAGTTACCTTACTTATGTTCTTTTTTTTATCTTTTAAAGTGCATGGCCTCTTGTCAGATATGTTAACTACAAGGTTAACATTCGAGTTATATGTAATGAAAATTCATACTAGATGTCGCTAACGAAACTTAATTCGAAAAGGTAATTCGATTCTTAAATTCAACTATGACGGTACTTGACTGAGTGGCGTAATTGGTAAGCGCACTTGAACAGTATTCAAGGGATGCGAGTTCCAGTCTCGTCTCAGTTGAAATTTTTGAAGACGCATTTATCCTTTAACAACATTTTCCTTAAAAAAATATTTTTTATCTTACCATTTTCTGCTTATACTTAATAGCGAGCTTCAGCCTCCCCAACGTCTGCCTCTCTCCCGGCTCCCAGCAGTCCATGTCGAACGGGTTATAGTTAAGCATGATCTCCAACTCCTTGGAGGTTCGAGTGTGGTCCAACAATGAGGTAGCGAACTCTTGACATTGTTGCCTTAGAGCCTGGTTACATTTTAAACCGACTTCAAAAAAGAGATTCTTCATTATTAACTGATTTAGGTGATTCTTCAATGTTGAAAATATTATACCAGAAGGGTGTTCCCATTTTAATGTAATTGCACAACCGTTTTAAAGTCTGTTTTCATAATAATGAAATTACATAGATAGATAACTTGCATTGCATTATAAGTGTTATTGTAGGTGTGGGTAATTTCTGGGTGATCAACGACGCGACGGGCAGAGGTAGCCGTGAAATGTATTTACTGCGACTGAGATGCAAGATAGGTTCGTTGCGGAGATGGATAGGGACAGAGCGACTTTTTTCCCCGTTTTTTTTAGTACTCAACATTCATGTCTGTTATTTATTTGCACATACCTTGGTACATTATGGAATTAATGATTTTTTGTTATGTTATTGTTCGTTTGTCTATTGTATTGTATAATTTTTTAACTATTTTTTGTTTACCTACGACTCACTGGTGCACGGATAAATTCGGAAGAGTTTTTGTTGCACCTTAATTTTGTACTAGATTAAGTTTTTTGTATTGGAATATAAAAAATAAAAAAAAAACTTAATTCGTACAACACAGAAAGAAACAGGACACTATATACACAAAGTAAAGTAATAGCTAGAAAGTATAAGTTGCACAAATTGGAGGCCTTATCGCTAAAAGCGATTTCTTCCAGGCAACCTTTGGATGGAAAAGAACTGATTCAGCTTTAATGATAGGTGGTAGGTGAATTAACTCAAGTAGGATACCAAACATAACCTGTAACAGGTGATAATATAAAGTATTTACATAAATATGGCTTTAAAATATCAAATTATACATACAATACAAAAAAAAATTGTATTGTGTAGAAATTATATTTAGTAAAAAAAGTTAATACAAATAACGGGTGTATTTTTAAAAGCTTTTATGTAACTTGCAATGTATAGATGTTCGGGTGGAATCTTGCAATTTAAATTTGATCGACTTCCCGGTTATTACTTCACAACTAATTTTCAATTATATAATCTAATTTTTACAAAACTTCGCATGGTCCCGTTATAAAGTGTTAATTTGTTGTTTCTCTATGGCCAAACGGCTCGATAGATTTACTTTAAAAAATTGCATAGTCTTAACTATCACACTACCTTTATACACCAGGAATGAAGCGAACACATGAATAATTTATAGTAATCAACAAATCATGGTTATTGTACCTTATACTCGACTCTGAACTCCGTTTCCATCCTGCTAAGCCTGCCCAGTTCCCAAGACAGTTGGAAGGCAGTCAGTAGAGGATCAGCAGACGAGAGAGCTATAAGAGATGGAGAGGAAAGAGCTCGATAGGCGTTTATACGAGCTTGGGAGTGCCTCAAGGAGTCTTCCTGGGATGTCTTCACGCATTCGTCACAACCGCATCTGTGAAGAATGATTATACATCGTAAGAGGTTTGACCTACTATTACTAGTGTGAAAGTGGGGTTTGTATTGCTTACGACCGTTGGATTTAGCCCTAGATGTTCCATACGTGATCCCTGGGGTGCTAAGGGAGCATTCTGCTGGTGGGAGGCTTCAGCCGCGGCTTGTTATCACTTACCGGCCTAAGTCGTACTTAGTAAGACCAAAGACTCATTAGAATGGGTATGTATGTCTTTTTGGTCAACTAAAGAGCTTATTATTTCTTGCCTTCATTAAACTGAAGCTAATGATCCAAACGGCCTGTACCTACTTGACGTCGTGAGGCACCGGAAGCGTTGCCCCTCTATCCAGTAGGATCTTGAGGATCTCGTAGTGGTTTCTGTGTGCGGCCAGGATGAGCGGCGTGATGTCCGGTGTGAAGGTAGCTGCTGATGCATCAACTGACTCCCAACTCTAAGTACAAATGTCTAAATTTAAAGCTTTTTGCAAAAAAAAATGTCCCGTTTCCGAGATGCTTTAGCGGTCCGAAGTGAAGGCATTACTTGTTCGCCGTAATTCCCTCTATCGATTGGCATGGATCTCGAAATGCACCGCGCATTTTAGGAAAATTATAAGACAACACGTTTCGTTAAATATTCCGTTTCCGAGACGCTTTAGCGGTCCGGTCATGGTCCGGTGGAAAGACATTATTTATTCGCTGTCAGGCTCTCTATCGAAAAAAAAACACTAGGTCAAACTCCCATACTAAACCATGACTAAACCCTTTCAAAATCTCCGACAAAAATGTAATTAAATCTAAAGTTGAGTTACTAATTGTGTCAATAATGTATGGACAAGTTAACATTTAATAAAATCGAGATTTCGTCAAGATTTTGCAAGTAGCCCTAATTGTAGGTTTTAATAAACAATTTATAAAAACTGTTTTCAAATTGCGTCAAAATTGACTAATTCTGCGTGTAACAAATTTGGAAACACTCAATTTTGTTTTTGAAAAAATTATGACTGTTGATTACATTTTTTGCGTATAGACAGACAAACAGATGCGGCAGGGACTCTGTTTTATAATAAACTAGCTGTGCCCCGCGGTTTCACCCGCGTATGTCCCTATCCCGAGGGAATATCGAGATCAAAATTACCCTATGTGTTAATCCAGGTCTCCAACTATCTAGATGCCGGGTTTTTCAATCGGTCCAGTAGTTTTTGCGTGAAGGAGTAACAAAAATATATACACACACAAACATTCACATTTATAATATTAGTAGCTGTCCCCGCAAAATTGTTTTGCCATATTAAAAAAAACGAATGGAAACAAAATAAAAAAAATAGATGTTGTTCGATTCTCAGACCTAACGAATATTCACAAAGAATTTCATACAAATCGGTTCAGCCGTTTAGGTATACATAAGTAACTAACACCGCGACACGTGAATTATATATATATAGGAATAAATATCGTCACAGAAACGAAATTGAGGAGCGTCGGAACAAAAACCGATAAATGACATTCATTCGTTTTTTTTATGATGGCAATTGATTAGTCTCGTACATATCTTGGTCTGTGGTTAATGTAACCTGGTCAAAAAGTGATAAATCCACTCTAAATCCGTCCACAAAATACCCGGATCTGAACATAAACCGATAATTCCATCAATCGTACTAAACACAACGATCGGAGCGTACAGCGATCGGAACTTAAACCGATAAATCCCTAACATTAATCATTAGTGTTTGTACAAAAATCGATATATCCATTTTTTTTAAATAACTCGATAGGTACCACAGTTACTAATACCGAATTTAGGATTCCAATCAGTGATTCTAACACCAATAAATTGATAAATTTAGTTTAATTCTAAATTAGAAAACCATGAACTTAGCCATATTTTTACATTTTCTGTCAAAAAATACAAATGTGATTTATCGGTTTTTGTTCCGACGCTCCTCAATTATGAAGCCCTTTAGGAGAAAAACAACGCTTATCATTGGTTCCTATTTCTACGCAATATGTTTGGTACGCACGCGACCATAGCGATGACTAATTCATTTTGCTATTTGTCCAGAAGATTTAGCCCATTAGTGAGAGATAATAATGACTTGTATTTGTATACAAAGGAAAATAAATAGGCACCGGATAGCCGCGAAAATCAATTTGTTTTAGTTTTCCGTAATGTGTCCAAGTCATGTAAATTGTTATTGTCTAGAAATTTTCTAACTACGAAAGTAGGTGCGGCGGTTTTGGAACACCACAAACTTACTAATACCCAAACTTTCGCATTTTAAATATTATTTAAGACTAGCTTTTGCCCGCGACTTCGTCCGCCAATAAATCGAAAATAGTTCTAATTGGAGTTTTAATTGGTTTTAACTCTCATATATTTCTGTGGGTTTTAATATTACCAAAATCGGTAGGTTGGTTTAATATAATATTCTTTTATATTTGTGTTTATTCCGTTTTTTTCTATACCAACTTATAATAAAGTTAGAGAGGACAAAAAGTCTGTATTTGGAAGCAAATTTAAAAAATGGGTCTAGAGGACTTAGAAAAAGTAGTAGAACAAAATTATATGCTTAGTTTTTAAATTTTATGTCTGTGTGTCAGATTGTTTGTTATACCTAAACCAATTATGTCAAACACCTAAACCAATTATTATTGAAATCTGGTTTTCAATATTAGATAGCTCTTTTTTCGAGGAAGGTCGTGTTATACATTACATCGATTTTTTTTTGATACTATGTTCGATACACTCTCATTTCTTTTTCTTACTTTTTCGTACATTCTTTCCAAAAACTCCGAAGACTTTTGGGTAGAAATAGATACCTACAGTAGATATTAACGTTTTGTTTACTTTGTGTACTTACTCGTAAAAAAGTTTATACGTAACTATTATGTTCTATGTTCCTTTCGCGTGTTGTGCAAATAAAGTTATCTATCAACAATAATAGTAAAATGGTTTCGTGCCAGAATGTAAGTACGTATTCTTTAACATGTTAACATTCTTTAACGAAAAACTAATTAGTTTTTCTGTTTTTGTTGTATTTGAACGGTTTATTTATTGTTCGTACCTATCTACATCTCTATAATTTAAAAATGAATCGGTGACGTGTTCCTAAGCGCAAATTAAAAAAAACGTGTTAACCGATTTCGCTAATTCTTTTCTTAGATTATTCCATAAGGTACGGGGATGATTCTTACGGAGAGAAAAAATAAAAAAACTGCCTTTAAAAGTCTAAAAACAACACTTTTCTATATTCTCCCATACACATCTATTATTTTATTATATATATATAAAAGAAAGTCGTGTGATTTAATGATTTAATAACTCGGGAACGGCTAAACCGATTTGGCTGAAAATTGGTAAATTGGGAGGTAGCTTACAATCATAAGACGGACATAGGATATTTTTTTCGATATTCCCACGGGATCGGGACTTACGCGGGTGAAACCGCGGGGCGCAGCTAGTTTTCTATAAAATAAACGTGGTGTTCCTAAGCGTATAACTCGAGAACGGCTGTACCGGACGGTTAAAAAAAAAAACAAAAGTTGCCTGAAAATGTCTAAAAAGGCAAAACAATTGACTTACGTTGGTATCATCTAAATATTGATGTAAATTGTGTCGCTGGGGTTTCAAACTCCACCTAAACGGCTAAACCAATTTGTATGAAATTTTTTGTATATATTCATTATATTTTATATGAAAAAACAACGTTTGCCGGGCAGATAGTTAATAATAATAATATATTCAGGGTGTTGTAGTGTCTGGGACATGTACTATATGGTGTAGGCTTGCTCAGATCAGTCGACCGTGTCCAGAGGAATGAACTCATCAAATACACGTTTGTAGCCAACTAAGCCGCGGGTTTCATCGCCATCTTTTCCTTCACCGTAAGATTAAATAAATAAATAAAATAAACATTGCAGGACATTCCACACATCACCATCTAGCCCCAAGCTTAACTAGACTCGTGTTATAGGTGCTAGACAACGGATATATTACTTATATACTTTTCTTTTGTAAATATATAGTTAGACAACCAGACTACAGACAAATATCTAAGCATAAATACTAGCCTGAGGCGGGAATCGAAGCCACAACCCTGTGTTTGGCAGTCCGGTATGGTGACCATTGTGCCAACTGGGTCGTCAATAGAGCAATGTTAATTCGCCCACACACATTTTTTAGTGCGTCCTATCTGTGATGACATACGAGTCGAGACGTGGACACTCACAGTTAGACAAGTCCACAAATTTAAAGTCGCTCAGCGTGCTATGGTGCACGAGAGCTATGCTCGCGTGTTTCTCTGCGGGATCGATTCCGGAACGAATTAATTCCAGCCAGAGAACTAAAGTGATCGAAATAGCTCAACGGATTAGCAAACTGAAGTGACAGTGGGCTATTCATATCTGCCGCAGGACTGATAATCGTTGGGATAAACTGGTCCTGGAATGGACACGGCGAATTGGCAAACGTAGTGTAGGACGCCCTGTAACCAGGTGGAGGCCATACGCAAAGCGGTGGCCAGTGAATGGAGAAGAAGAGCCGAAGATCGGGCTCAGTGGCGCGTATCTTGGGAGAGACCTACGTCCAGCAGTGGACTGACACCGGCTGATGATGAAGATGATGACAGTTTTTTTTTATTGAATGAATGTAGAAGAAGACTGATTTTTTTATTGAATGAATGAATGGAGAAGAAGACTGAATTTTTACTGAATGAATGGAGAAGAAGAGCCGAAGATCGGGCTCAGTGGCGTATCTTGGGAGAGGCCTACGTCCAGCAGTGAACTGACACCGGCTGATATTGAAGATGATGACAGTTTTTTACAAGAAACGGGTGTTTTCTGTCATTCTATTACTGAAACTGTTTTTCAGCTAAAGGTCATTCCGATAGTGACCCATTAGTACACGGCCAGCCAAGAACCCACGACCTTCGAAGTGCAAGTTGCAGTATTTACCACTATGCCAAAACTGCGTAACTATAGGTAATTAGTAATACATTATCAAGTTACAAACTGTTCCATTAACACACTTTTTTAAAACTATCTATGCTGTATGGCTTCTTAAGAAAGTAAGTAGATTTTTTCACGGATTAGTGCAATGATGTGGAAATAATTCTGACATTGGAATATATTTTTATGGTCGATAAAGTATAATTATAGGCTATTGATAGATACCACGACTTTTACCCCAAAGTTCGTGGGTTCGAATCAAGGCTGGGCCATTCTTAAATGGGACGAGTTCAAGGATAGAAATATTACTATAATTTGTCCTTTTTAGCCCGAGTCTAAGGGACACTCGTATTATTAAAGGTTTACTCACACTTATAAATATCTTGGACAAAAAATTAACCGGCGGGTTTTGAACCCACTTTAAGAAGGCCAATTCAAATAAAATAGTTTCTTCTCGTAAAAAAAATTATATTGCATTATTATTCCGATTGTATTTAGATGAAGTACAAAAAAAATACTCTCAAAGTAGCTCAAAATACCCGCAAAGTCAGATTTTGTTATTTTCAAGAATATTTTTTGTATTTTAATCAAAATGCAATCGGTATGATATTGCAAATTACATTGCAATATCATTCCGATTGAACAATTTTATTTACGAGAAGAATTGTCCTTCAACAGAGCGTTAAAGCATTCAATACCCGCCGGTCAATTTTCTTTCGAAAATATTTCTAAGTGGAAACGAAATGCAATCGAAATGATATTGCAATGTATTTTGTACAATTTTAATTAAATAGAATTTGCTTTCTGGTAGCAATGGCTCTTACCAACTGAGCTACGGGGATAGATAGATAGATAGATAGATAGATAACTTTATTTGTACAACACAGGAAGAAACAGAACACTATATACACAAAGTAAAGTAATAGCTAGAAAGTATAAGTTGCACAAATGAAACTTATCGCTGCAAGCGATTACTTCTAGGCAACCTTTGGATGGAAAAGAACTGATTAAGCTTTAATGGTAGGCTGTGAATTTACTCAAGGATACCAAACATGTGATATGTATTTACGGATATGTATTTCCTTGATTTACTCACATAAGGTTCTCCGGGCACGTAGTGTTCTTCCTCCCATTTTAGCAGCAGTTCCACTGCTTCTACGTATTCTTCTTTGATTGCGTGCAAAAGAGCATCCTGCGGGAATAAAGATATAAGATAATAATTAACTGGCAGCGCTCCGCGGTTTCACCCGCGTAAGGCCCGATCCCGTGGGAATATTAAAATAAAAAGTAGCCTATAACCTTTCTCGATAAATGGACTATCCAACACAAAATGATTTTTTCAACTCGAACCAGTAGTTCCTGAGATTAGCGCGTTGAAACAAACAAACTCTTCAGCTTTATAATATTAGTATAGATAACTTTCAGACGGCTGAACCGGTTTTGATCGAACATAACTAGCTAAGAACACTCACGACTAATTCACCTTTCAAACAAAAGAATCAAAATCGGTTTAGCCGTTTGGGAGCTACGATGCCACAGACACACACACAGACACATTAAACTTAATAAAACTACGTCGTTTTTGCGTAGGGGTTACAAATCAAATTATAATGTTAAAGTTAAATAAATAATGTTAAATTTTTTTCTAACTAGCTACGCCTTGCGGTTTCACTCAAGGAAGTCCTGCTTTTCAACATTTTTTTTCCATATTTTCTTAATATTTAACTTTCCCTGGATTCTCACAAATATTTCAAAACCAAAATTAACCAAATCGGTTCAACCGCTGCTTATCTAACCCTACCTAATCATTTCTTCTTTAATTTGTGTTATTACGATGAAGAAGCCACATCCGTTACCAATTATGACGTTCTTAGGACGTAGGTATTTAAGACGTCACATCCGTCATTTGATATTTGCAAATGGCCGCCGATTGGTTTCATTTTCAAACTTCCAAATTCACCTGCTTAGTTCTGTCTCAAAATAGGTAGTTGATGCAAATAAAATAACCACAAACGTTTCATTTTCATGACGCTTGACTGAAATATATAGCAATAACACATTTTTAAACCGTAAAACTGTCTGTGAAACTCATAAACCGAAGAAAATTAAATTACAGGTATAGAGAAAGAACATTATTTGGAACTTCAACACTAGAATCGGCTAATACTCATACTGAAATAGTAATAAAAAAATAAGTATGACTTAAAATCCAGTGAGGTCTCTCCATCCTTCAGCCACTCACGTTCCTGTTGCCCCCTTGCTGTAATTCACTCGGCTAATTAGGGTGGGCCAGTCTGAGAGTTGGCGAGTCTCCGCCTGCCATTTCCACGCGTTTATTGAACATTGTTACGGCAGGTGCCATAGTATCCATGGTTCCCCAGTATCTAGTCCACTACTATCTGGAAGAAATCGCTTTAAGCGATAAGGTCGCCTGTTTGTACAATTTCGTAGTTAATAAGCTTTCTCGTCTTTTTTGTCATTTTCAATGTTTTGTGTGTTGTACAAATAAAGTGTTTATCTATCTATCTATCTATCTATCCCATCACAATAGCTCAAGTAGTTTTGTCCTGTAGATTATCAATAGTTTTATCCAAAGCAGAGGTTGTCCTTGGTTGCACTATATAGTTTAGACAGGGATAATCGCCGGTTTAGAATCCACCCCATTTTTTGCTATTATACTTGTTATTGTAAAGGGCCTCTACGTGTTGGCTTCCAAAGGTCCGGGGCTCCATAGCTCCGTGAAACATTGATAGATTTGGACGTATAACAGACAAATAAGTATCTCTTTTTAGGGTTTTTAACATATTATTATGATAAGTGAGCGTTTGATCACTATCACACCTGCCTGACGGTAAGTGACGACTCGACCTACAAAATACCTATACGCTCATGACCCAAATAAACGAGGGGCCTTCGAGGAACGTGAGTGAAGGTAGGAAGACAGCAGTGAACCAAAAACTTTTCCGACCCATCCTTCTTTTTGATTTTTTCCTTATGATAGGTCAGCGTTTGACCACTATCACCTGCTTGATGGTAGGTGACGATGCGGTATAAGATGTAGCATGCTTTCCTAGAAGACCTGTTAACCCGCGACTTGAAGGCCCACAAATCCAATTGAATAAAGCCGAACGCAGGTAACTGTATAAGTTCCCTTGCTATCCGAATAAATAACATAAAATATGTCAAAATAATTCCAAAGTCGATTCGATTGAAGGTCGTATTCATTTCAATGTCAGTTTTTAATCAGAAAACCTGTTTATACTCTTTTTATTATAATTTTAAATTTCTTTGTCATAAACCGTACCTATTCATAATGCGTTTTTCTTCTCTTTAAACTATGAGTTATTTGTACGAGTGAAAAAGATTCAGTGGTCAAAGAATAGCTTTGTTTGAATGATGATCCAAAATCTATTTCACGTTTTTGGGGTTTCTCTTCACCGTGGGCGACATGGGCGTAAATAAAGATCACGTAGGTACCCACGAAATAAAGAATTTTGGTAACATTTTTTCCCAGAAGCGAGTAGCAATCATTGTAATCTGATTCTTCTATTACCTACTTATTTACAAGTCGAAGTCAAAAATATTTTATTCAATAGAATTAATTTGCGTTTCATCACTTTGACATATCATAAAATCTAAGTTAGGATTTAAGGAATTCTTGTTGTAAAAGTTTCTTGTTAAGGTGAAATGGGTACCAGCGCTCTCTCCATACAAACATAGTCGGCTGTTTCCTCCCTGGATAATGACACTAGCACAAATATTTTTGTGCCATAAAACGTATAACTGCCATGACTATGCCCCTATGTTTTGATTTTTTTCGTTTTCTAATTAGCATAGAAATGTTGACTTAAAAAAACAAAAAAGTCCAAAAAAATCATGGCAGTTATAAGCTTTATGCAAGAAAAATATTTGCTCTAGTGTCATTATCCAGGGAGAAAACAGTCGACTACGTTTGTATGGAGAGAGCCCTCGGTACCTTTTCCTCTTAAGTTAGGATTTCTCCTCCAATGAGGAGAAACAACAAGAAACTCGTCTTAGATAAAATAAAGTCTGACATGGAATTTGTTAGGGACAAATGTGTTTTTTTTTAGTAAATATCATTAGTTTTTTCTTTCAAATCTAAAGAGTATGCAGACTGCGGACCATCCATCTGTCGATAGCTAAACAAAAAAACAGGCCAAGTACGAGTTGGACTCGCGCGGGAAGGTTTCCATACCGTGTTATATGAAAGCCCCACTTATTTTTTTCTGTTTTTAGTTTTTGTTGTTATAACAGCAACAGTGTAATAATTTCAACGGTCCAGTTATGTGTACCTATCTATATATATAAAAGAAAGTCGTGTTAGTTACACCACTTATAACTCAAGAACGGCAGAACAGATTTGGGTGAAAATTGGTAGGGAGGTAGCTTAGAGCCAGGAGACGGACATAAGATACTTTTTATCCCAATATGCCCACGGGATCGGGACTTACGCGGGTGAAACCGCGGGGCGCAGCTAGTTTGTGATAATTTCAACTGTCTAGTTATCACGGTTCATGAGATAACTAACTCACTTGAGCAAGTCGAGTGTTTTCACCATTTCACTGTATTGTATAGCATATTATTGTTACTACTTCCCACTTCAATTTTATTTTTTATTTTTATTTAGGAATGCAGTCAACAAAAACACTTACTTACCCACATCAGCATGCCAGTAAAACACTGCGATTTTCGGCCTGCATTATATTTTTAAGATTGTTTTTGTTTATAAATAAATAAGAAAAAAAGATACAGCCTGGTGACAGACAGACGGACGGCAAGTGAGGTCTTAGTTCCCGGAACTCTATTAAGTGAATGTTAACTTCAAAATGTCTGCGAGCTATCTGCCGAACGTTTAGACTGAGTCTGCGGTCATCGGTGATTCCTAACCTATTAAAAGTAGGAAAACTGATTTACATTTACAACGTTAAAATCCTGCTGTTGAAAACATTCCAATAAAATCACTTTAAAAACAGTGGGCCTCCCTGTTGTCGACTGTAGTCGATTGTAGACGTTTTGAACGTAACAAATTGTGCAGGTATGTTCTTAAAATCACATTTTCTCTTTGACCATTTTTATATATAAATCTGTATGAAAATCAAATGTTTGTTATGTCATATTGATTGAAATATCAAGATTATGTACATAGAATTAGGTTGCCTGTCCACAGAAGCGAAGTGAGGTAGCGGAGCAGCGTTTCCACATTCCGTTTTTATGTTGCACAAGGTATGTGGAAACGCCGCTCCGCTGCCTCGCTCCGCTTTTTTGGACAGGCAGCATCTGACCTAAAGATATCTATTTGTGATATTTGTTGTAAACAACAGACTGAAATCGAATATGACCCAGTGACCCTAGTACGATTTGGTGTGATTCGGTAAGTCCGAACTGCTTCGGTATATTTGCAAGTAAATGTACATCATCATCATATCAGCCCATACACGTCCACTGCTGGACATAGGCCTCCCCCATACGACGCCACAAACAGCGGTCCTGAGCCGCCTCCATCTACCGACTACCCACGATTGCTACAATGCTTTTCCCGCGATGGCAACCGCATCAAATCTATCTATTTAAAACTAATCTATTACCAATATCAGTTTTACCCTAACCATGGCCCTAGGGAATGAATTTCCAAAAACTTCTAAATGAACTTCGATACGTAAAGATTACTAAAGTAAAGAGTTCCTGTTGGTTTGTTTATATTGACAATTTACTTATGAAAATAGTGTGATCAGCTGACGAGTTTGATTTCCTTTGGGAAAAGAGCTATTCCAAACGAAAACAATAGTAATTTTTCTTTGTCGTGTAGATTTACTGATACAAATTCTATGCGTAGATTTTATCTCTAAAAATCTGTATGATGTGGTAAAATATTTTCTTAGCGAATATAAGACAAAAAATTAGGAAGGGTGGATGTCAGTCAGTCGAAATGTTTTCATTCCATTGCAGTCTTGCTACCTTCATTCGCGTCTTTCGAAAGCCCCCGTTTATTTGAAAATCTTTGAGTTACGAGCGTAAAGGTATCTTCTAGGAAATCATGCTACATTTTGGACCGCATCGTCACTTAATACCACCGTGTGATAAAGTGGTCAAATGCTGACCTACTTATTAAATAAAATTAAAAAATCTGCTAAGTGCGAGTTGGACTTGAGCACAAAGGGTTTCGTACCATTATATTCTTGTTTTAGTACCTATTTGTTGTTATAGCGGCAACAGAAATACATCATCTGTTAAAATTTCAACTGTCTAGCTATCACGGTTCATGAGATACAGCCTGGTAACAGACAGACAGACGGACGGACGGACAGTGGAGTCTCAGTAAAAGGGTTCCGTTTTTATTTTTTTGGTATGGAACTCTAAAAATAGTCCGTAGTTCCAATATCTTACCTTTACTTTAATCCCAGAAGCAAGTAGCAATTTAATAAGTTCAATATTTTCGTTTTCAATGGCAGCTATGAGGGCTGATCTGTTGAGGGGGTCCACGCAGTTGATGTCCAAAACGTCCGGCTTCGATATGTAGTTTTCGATCAATCTAGGAAGAAAATATATTTTCAAATAAGTACTAGTAGGAATTACAATTCTTTAACTTCAGTTCTGGTTGTAGGTTCGATTACCGCAGTAAAACAATATTTAGAGTTATCGAGTCAAAGTGCTTCAATTTTTTCAAAATCGAATCAAGAATCAAGAAGAATTTTACTCTTCAAGTAATGTACACATGAGGTCTCTTAATGTAGTCTGAGACTGAGTGCTTCTTTTGTACAAAATTATTCTTCTTATCGTGCCAGAAGTTCAGCTATAAATTGAATTTTGTCTAACCAATAGTTTACAACCTAGATATCGCTGGATTGACAAAGTCCAACAAGACCTGCAAGCAGCCGACTGGCATCAATTGGCACAGAATAGGGTGTGTTTTGGTGTCGGAGGCCAAGATTCACTGTGGGTCGCTGAGCCAGTGTAAGTAAATAATACAACAGCGGTAAGGCCGCCTATTGTACCACTATTTAATTTTATATAATTTAAATTAATTGTACTTTTCCTGTAACTTGTGTGTGAAATAAAGCGTTCTATCTATCTACTAGCTGCGCCCCGCGGTTTCACCCGCGTAAGTGCCGATCCCATGAGAATATTGGGATAAAAAGTAACCTATGTGTTAATCCAGACCTCCAGCTATCTAGATACCGAGTTTCATCGAAATCGGTCTAGTAGTTTTTGCGTGAAGAAGTAACAAATATACACGCACACACATACACACAAACTTTCACATTTATAATATTAGTAGGATAATATTTTGCAACAGCGATAGCCTCGGAAAGATCGTCCAATGGGGAGGTGTTAGGACACATTAAACATTGGATACATACTTGTATCTATATCCATTTATATCTTTTTTGATACATTTGCAAAAAAAAATCTGGATCCATTAAGAAGTTTGACAGTTTTTTGTTTGGAAAAAAAATTAGAATTTCCTCCGTTTTAAAGTTGTAACTCTTACCCCCTTATTCCAAAACGAGTTTTAAAGATAGTCCGAGATGTGAATTTAAACCCTAGATTTAGATGCAGATTTACTCTTGAACTATAGTCTAAACATTATCACTATATAGTCTTTAGGGATAGTGTTAAGACTATAGTTCCCTATATAATCTATAGGGATAGTGTTTAGACTATAGTTCACGAGTAAATCTGTGTCTAGATCTAAGGTTTAAATCCACATCTCGGGCTATCCTTAAACCTCGTTTTGGAATAAGGGGGTTAGATATCAATTTCTTTATCTTTTCTACCTATTCTAATGAATCTGCCTGCACACAATGATTTCCACGTCTCATTGAAGTAGGCAATAGGCAATTCAATTGCGTATCATACGCGTTCTATTCGAGATGTTCGAACGATTTTCGATTTGCCGATCAGTGAGAGTTATCCTATCATTTGTGAAGTCTTGCATAAATATAAATAACTAGGTATTGATATTCAATTGGAGATGAACTGATCTGAACAGAGATAGCTGGAGGTAGGTATTGGAAAAAGCCCAAAAGTAGTAGTACTTGCTTATAGTATTTGTAGAAATTTTAGACATAGGTACTTATACTTGGTCCTTTTTGCGTGAAGATGGAGTAGGCTTGCCCAGCACTTAGACCATCTCAGCTTACATGACCTTGTCCAAGGGAAAGAGCTTGTCAAAACGTTTAGAACCAATTAAACCGCAGGTTTTATCACGATGTTTTCCTTCACCGTAAGATCAATATTAATTAGCGCACATACTTTTTCGTAAAATCCATTGGCCGGGGTTTGAACTTCCGACATTCGGAATGTAATTCTAAGTATGTACCAATAGGCGAATACCGCTCCTAAGTAAGAAATTTAATATATTTAAAAGCTATTAACGACTATCAAACTATCGACCTCTAACTTTATTTTACTTTACATAAAAAGTTAAATCTGAAACTTTCCGTGCATCGATCATTCAGTACATTAAAAATAGAGTTACTTAGTCACTGCAAATTTTAATTTATATGGCATAAACAAAACGGAAGCTAACAAACAAAAAATAAGATTTATTTTTGTACTAATGCACACATTCGAAGTGAACGCAAAACTTTTCTTAAAGCTGCCAACTTTCAAATTTGCTATACACGATAGATTTTATCTGCCGCATGTCCGATGAGATGTAGGGAAAGACCACCACGGACTGGACTGGACTCAGCTGGCACTAGGCTTTGCAATTGGACTGAAGGAGCTAAAATTAATAAAGTAACCATATATTCAATTGAGGGTATTTATTTGAAGGAATACATCAGTGTTAGCGCACTCCTTTATGGTACAAAAATTAAGGTAAATTTTATGCTTACGAGTTTTCGCAAAAATTTGAATTTGCCCATATCGTGGTGACTCAGGATCTTGATTTTTATACACCTAATAGAGATAATTATAGACTGACAACTGCTGGGGAGTAAAGGTTCTCCAGTGGCGACCGCGATGCAACGCGAAACGGAGTGTTGGGAGCCAGCCGGCCCGGTGCTGGACCGACGACATTGTAGCGGTGGCGGGTAGTCGGTGGATGGACGCGGCTTAGCCCCCCTTAGACAAGATTGCTTTCTATTAGCGATGTCGCCAATCGATATATTTAATTGTTTGAAATTGACATAAAACATTGATTTAACTTATCCACCATTTTTTTCCAACATCAGCCAAGGAAAAGTCACGCAAGAATACGTGACTTTTCATTGGCTTGCGTCAATTTCATACAAAAAAAATAAAAAAAGTTTGTCGATTAGCGATATCGTTAATAGAAAGCAATCTTGTCTAAAGGGGCAGGACCGCTGTTTGTGGCGTAGTGTGGGGGACGCCTATGTCCAGTAGTGGACGTATATGGGCTAATATGATGATGATGAATAGAGATTATAGACCTCAGTATCTAGCAATTTCCACTTGGTCCAACCGTTCTTGAGAAAACAGACGGACAAGAGAGTGATCTTATAAGGGTTCATTTTTTACCTGCGATGAATTTCGTTATGTTTAGTTTATTTCAAAACCTTGATATTAGACTTGGTGATTTGCCGCTTCTTGTCATATTATATGTAGGTATTAGTTTCAGCATCGCATGTGCCGGACGTTCGGTGAACCAGTTCATAATCATCATAATACTGCGGTTACCCATTCGGTACAACGTGTCGACAGATTCAGTTTGTTTCTCTTGGCACCGACCACTCGATATTAAAGTGAATTTAAAGGACAAACTGGATTTCATGTTTTATAATTAGATTGAAATTTATCGAATTCAAACATCTACGACATGTTTTAACTGAATGAAATTATTTTTATGCTATTGCATAGCTTTTATCGCGGGCTTTGAGCGCGGCGACCGAATCAAGAAATTACGTAACCTAAATAAAACCTAACACCCCCACTCCGCCTACCATGAGCTCGGCCGAGCGTTCGCTTAACGTGTATGTATATGGTACGACTGTACGAAGCTTGCACGATGCAATAGCTTTACCGCGGCAGTCCCCGAGTGCCACACGTTTTTTTTCCTTTTGCTTTTTTTACAAAAAGTTTATTTAACATTTTAAGTTCACATCGCAAATAACTTCATTATACAATTTTAACGGATATAAATGCAATATTTAAATGATTATGCCTAAGTTATTATTTTTATCTGACTTTTCGGAGTAAAAGTCGCAAAAACTTAAAAAATATAATTTTAAGTTCTAATTTTGTAGGTTTCCGTCCAGAACATGCATGGCTAAAACATAAATAGAGCCAAATAACCAAGATAAACATCAAGGTTTCAACTGAGGGTATAAATCATAAAACCTTGAGTCTAAGTTTGACTGTGCTGGACCTAGATTTGCCGGGTTAAACCTAGGTTTAACAAGGAAGAAATATGGCAAATGTAAGGTTCGGCCAGACAGACCTTGTTCCACCCTTCAGTTTTCGCCCTTAGCAGACACTTGTTTTGCCCTTCGTAATATAGGTCACAGTGTTGCCAGCACGGTCTTGTCAAAAATTACAATATAAAAAAGTAACCTTTTAGTGTAAAAAGTAACTGTTTTTTTTTTTGTGAAATGTATTCAAAGTTGATTAGATGTTAATTGCACTAACTTACAAAAATATAGTTAATTCAGTTTTTTTCCCATTAAGAGTTTTAGACTTTTTGTAGTAGTGTATTACACACAGTGAGCGTAGTGGGATAACATGAAAAAAAAATGTAAAGAGAATTTCGTTTCACGTTAGTTTTATGTAAAAAAAATATAATAAAAGCCATTGCCACTTTTACTGGGAAGAGTGGCTGCTTTTTAGATTTTGCACGGCCATCAACCAAACCTCATCAATTAGTTGCAGGATAATAAGACAAACAAAAAATGTTCGGGGGTGTCAAATCTAAACTCAGTCGATGTCAAGTTATAACGATTTTAAAAATTAAAAATGTTACTCATTGTGCCAAAATATCAATTTTTAAATCAATATAACTCCCCTCGACTGAGTTTAGATATGATAATTTAGATAACATTTTTGGCTTGTCCTAGTATCATAAAACTTATATTAAATTAGGTTTGGTTAATAGCCGCGCAAAAACAAAAAGGAAGCCAATATTTCCCAAAGCCATTTGAAATTCAGAAAAGTTACTTAAAAGTTATATTTTGAGTAGCGTAACCTAAAAGTACCCAGACAGGCTTAAAAATCACAAAAAAGGTTACGAACGTAACCTTCTGGCAACGCTGTTAGGTCAACTTGTACTTATGGATGTAAGAATTACTTATACTAAGTACAAGTAACATTATTAAGTAATTTAAGTTACTCCACCTACTTATTTGTCAGGGAATCACTACAAGAGCTCTATTTTGTAGTAATCCTATTTATTAACCTAAATCCTATACATTTGTGTGTTTTATTACATTCGGAACTTTGTATTTTTGTGAAAAAAAATTAGTTGTTTTTTTTCAAGTAGGTTTTTTTTAGTTATTTTTATATGTAGGTCTAAACCAAATCAGTGAAATGTCAAAATACATTGCAAGTTACATAAAAGCTTTAAAAAAAGTTAATTATTCATATTTTGTATTGGAGTTTTTTAATCAACCCATTTGCAATGTATTTATTTAATATGATATAAAATACTTTTCATCCATTAACCAGCTTGGTGAAGTTCGTTCTTAAAGAGATCATATACAATGTGTTTCAACGAAGGGGTTCTAATACGAAAGGGGGGTTTTCTAGGCGTCTAGGTGAACAAGTTTTGTCCTACGACTCTTGGAAAAAACAAATTGTAGATATAGGCAAGCGTTTGGATGCGCTATTAGATTTTTCTTATGATTTTTGTGTCAAAACATCGTGATAAACCTGCGGCCTTCAGACGTATTATTCTTATAGGTTGCTTCCTCTGGACATGGTCGACCAAGGTGAGAGGGTTGTGTAGGTTCCGATCAAACTTACTCTATCTAATACATTCCCGAGAACTACAGCATGAAATAATATTGCTGCTTAAATCAGCTTAGATTAGACGTAAAGACCAATATAGGGCAGCTTCTGACAACTATCTAACCTGATGATAATATAGATAGCACCATTGTCTGGAAAGATTCTACCATCACAAATGTGTATGGTAATTATTAAAATTTAACGTAGCAAGATTTTTTTAACATTGACTTGTATTTGACTTCGTCTCTCCTTATGGGAAGCGACGATGAGGCCGAAAATATAGTATGCTTACCTAAAAGGTACAGTCAGCTGCATAATTGCAGCCCCCGGTAGAGTTCTAAAATTACTATGATTGGCATGTTTTCATTCTAATAATTTTTGTTTGATAAATTGTTGGGTTAGAAGACTTTAAACTTCAACTAAAGCAGGCTAGAATCTTGCTAGTGTTGAAAACATTCTTATAATAGCCGTTTTGAAGCTCTACGGTAGGTCTGCAATGATGCAGCCGACGTACCTTCACTCCTCGAAAGACTCCTAGGTTTTAGTTTTGCAGGAACAGCGACGCGGGCAGAGAGCTCTACCATACACAACTGGATGCGTGACGCGTCATCAAACTTACAGCAATTACACATATTATCAAATCTTTTTTACCTCTTAACAGTAACGAAATCTCCTCTATCAGCGTGCAGGAGGAAGGTCTTCTCCTCTTGAGTGAGAGGTCTCTCGAACACATGCCGGATGTCATGCTGGCTGTTCCGCAGAGCCTCCTGCGAGCTGCCCAGGAGCTCCTCCCTGGACCCTCGGTTCATTGCCGTCTGGTGACAAGGAATTTGGTTAAATTTGATCCTAATGTCTTGAGCATTTATTTGTAATTTTCTTTGATGTAGTTATAGTCAAAGTCTAAATTGTTTATTCAATTGCAATAATCATTTGCATTTGCACATTGAAACGTCTTAAAAACTGAGTCAGGATGTCTTTGGTACATGCACACAAATAAGAAGAAGGCCAAGAATGAAATTGGTATCTGGCAACACTGAACACTACCGGCCTTCACTTGGGCTTTTCTTAACTGTAAGGTAAAGAACCTACCATCTGTAATTGCATTGTTTCTACCATGAATATAAAAACCTACATTTAAATATAGATTTTTATGAATGATAAAGACTGGCCGCCTAGCCGTTCCTTTGAAGGTTGTATTCTAACTGAAATAAAGTTTCGGACTGAGGTGGAAGGTAAGCAAACAGATAAAATAAATGATATACAAACAATACTACTCACTTACTTAGCTTTCAATGTACTGTACTTAGATAGAGGGTGTTCTGAATTGGGAGTTTCGAAAAGGCCAAGTAATAACAAAATGGTTGTCTGTAAAGTCGGTTTTCGGACGATGATATTACGTGATAACGCCAAAGATGAAAAATTGAGTTTTTTGTTACTCCTTTATATATTTATATTTTTTCTTTTTATTTTCTTTCTGTTTTGTTTTCCTTTATATAAGTCTTCTATTCGTCACTGGTCACCATAACACAAGCCCAAATGAGCGATATTTTTGTTAAATACTCTCATGTTACCATGACGTCACGCGTCCCGTTCCGGGAACGGGACGCCTGTATTGACTGAACAGTCAATACAGGTGTTCCATCAATTTACTAGACGTTATTACGTCAAAAGCAATGGATAGAAGAAGAAGAATTAGATTAGGTTTTACTTAAATCGATATTAAAACGGCATGCAATCTTTGGATAGATCTTGGGTAGATTTTTAACCACTTTTTCACATGATGATGAGTGATGCATGATGCAGTGTCAGATGTAGCACGGTTTCCTAGAAAATACTTATACGCTCGTGATTCAAAGAAACCTAAATAAACGGGACGCGAGTGAAGGTAGGAAAGTCGGCAGTGGAACAAAATTTTTTACGATCCGTCCTCCTTTTGTGGCCGACGTATCGGAACACGGACAAGTCTTTTTAACCACCGACGCGAGTTTTAGCGGGATCGAGTCAACAACATGTCGTGCTGCAGTTTTATTACCATGAAACTTAGTTGAATTGTATAATTCTTGTGGAATGTTATTCAATTTAGTTCTGTGAAAGTGCACAAGTGTAGTGAAAGAAAAAATCAGTGTCAAACATGAAGTTTTCTCGTTGCCTCCAAATCTCCTATTAAGGTTATGGTAAACTTGCCACCGCTTTACTATAGCCCCCTACTTGACGGACTATGACGACTTTGACTGTTTTGAAACACTTTAGGCCCGATTTATGAAAAATCGGTTCATAATTTGATGCAAAATATAACTTGACACTGGCTAAATGCAGAAGCCGTGCGAAGCCATAATTAATAGAAAAAAAAACCACCGACGCAAAACAGGATGTTATAAGTTTGACGTGTCTGAGTGTGTGTGTCTGTCTGTGGAATCGTAGCTCCTGTACGGATGAACCGATTTAAATTAAGTTTTTTTACAATGTTTAGTTATAAGCTTTTCGTTAACGTTTCTAGTGTTATGTTCATTTTTTTTTTAATATTACAGGACTTTCCACACATCGCTATCTAGCCCCAAGCTAAGTAACTAGACTTGTGTTATGGGTGCAAGACAACGGATATACTACTTATATACTTTTCTTTTGTAAATATATACTTATAATACATACAAACAACCAGACCACAGACAAATATCTAAGCATAAATACTTGTCTGAGGTGGGATTCGAACCCGCAACCCTGTGTTTGGCAGTCCGGCATGGTGACCATTGTGCCAACTGGGTCATCGTTTACGTAAACAAATTAAAGTGTTTTATATCTTTCATTTTTTATAAATTGTACCAAAAGTTTTAGGGCACCCTGTAGAAACGAAAATGGCGTCCGTTAAACGAATCGGTAGTTGGCACCTATATAGCTTGATTTAGGGCGTTTATATTGTACGTACAGCACTATAAATAACATAACTTTTGTCAAAAATGACTTAATAGGGTAATTGATTGTTGAGTAAACTCTCGCCTGAGACTCAGAAGGGTGCGGGTTCGATTCACGGCGTGGAACTTTTATTTGTAGGTATAGTCTTCGTCAGCGTGGGCTCGTGCACTAGTCCAAAGTCAAAGTCAAAAATGTTTATTTCTTTGGATGCTTAATACAATCTATATATATAAAAATGAATTGCTGTTCGTTAGTCTCACTAAAACTCGAGAACGGCTGAACGGATTTATCTTATCTTAGTCTTGAAATGTTCGTGGAGGTCTAGGGAAGGTTTAAAAGGCGAGAAAAAATCGAATAACCGAATTTCCCACGGGATCGGGACTTACGCGGGTGAAACCGCGGGGCGCAGCTAGTCTTATATATAAAAATCAATTGCTGTTCGTTAGTCTCGCTAAAACTCGAGAACGGCTGAACGGATTTATCTTATCTTGGTCTTGAATTATTCGTGGAGGTCTAGGGAAGGTTTAAAAGGTGAGAAAAAAATCGTTCCCACGGGATCGGGACTTACGCGGGTGAAACCGCGGGGCGCAGCTAGTTATAAATAAATATTGCAGGACATTCCACACATCGCCATCTAGCCCCAAGGTAAGTAACTAGACTTGTGTTATGGGTGCTAGATAACGGATATACTACTTAAATACTTTTCTTTTGTAAATATATACTTACTAGCTGCGCCCCGCGGTTTCACCCGCGTAAGTTCCGATCCCGTGGGAATATCGGGATAAAAAGTACCCTATGTGTTAATCCAGGCCCCCAGCTATACCGAAACCGAATTTCATTGCAATCGGTTCAGTAGTTTTAGCGTGAAGGAGTAACACACACAAACTTTCACATTTATAATATTAGTAGGATAATACATAGAAACAACCAGACCACAGACAAATATCTAAGCATAAATACTTGTCTGAGGCGAGAATCGAACCCGCAACCCTGTGTTTGGCAGTCCAGCATGGTGACCATTGTGCCAACTGGGTCGTCGAATTGTACATAGACCACTTGAAAACGTCTTAAAAAAAACCCTACCAACGTATCCCTCCTGGTGGGTTAATGGAATAAAAGTACCACTTTTTTGAACCGATATAACAATAATAAGTACTGTCAGTTACCGTAGGCGTTGTTTTCTCCGAAATCCTTTCTTATTTCGTCGTTATTTTATACGCCTAAGAGGAAAGGGTACCGGCGCTCACTCCATACAAACGTAGTCGGCTGTTTCTTCCCTAGATAATGACACTAGTACTAATATTTTGTTGCATAAAACCCCTATGTCTTCGTTTACGGTCGATAATTTTACGACACTTTTTCGCGAGTGCATTCCATAAGACGTTAATCACGTCAAAATAAAATAAAATATGCAAAGTCTCGATTTTACTAAATTTAGATTTAGTCCATACATTTTTAGGCAGAAAACTATAATACTTAGAGTTTCAAATTGTGTCAAAAATGTATGGAAAAACCTAGATTTAATATAATTGAGATTTATCTGTTTATCAGCCATTGGATTAACAATAAAATGAACAGTGATCAGAAAATTATGAATAGCTTAGAATAGAATAGTAAAAACCTACCACATTTGTAACATTGAACCGGACTCTAACTTTGCTACCCTTTCGTTGCCGCTTCATTTTAACTTTTATCATTTAACCCATCACATATATATTTATATCACATCATTTTATATCACTATCACTTAACATATTATTTAAAAATTATCACTTAACATGTAATAGACAAACGTAAAATTATCACTCTCATGATCTAATAATTTTGAATCGATGTTTATTTTATAATTAATTCGATTGATTAATTTAGTACAAAATACATAGTAAAATTATCACTGGCATAATACTATTTAAAGTAATTTAAATAACAGATTTCGATTAATCGAAATTTCGTTTTAAAATTTTACAGAATTTCTAACTTTTGCTAATTCAAATCGCGGCCCGTTTTCATCGTTCTTTAAGCGTCACTGGCATAAAATCTCTGTTTATGTAAACACAGTAAAATTGACTTTTAAAGACGTAAAGAGCATGTCGTAACGTTGCTAGGAGCATGGTACCGTGAACCGTCGCTTGCGCATCGCACACTGATTTATTTTTAGCAGAACTTAAAGCTCGAGTGTTTATTCGTCTCATTCCTGAATTAAGCTATTCACAGATCTGTCCGAAAAGTATACATCAGAAAAAACAGTCGATCATCGAAAAAACAAACAGTTAAGCTTCTATAAAAACATTTGAGCATCGAAAAAAAAACAGTTAAGGCGCTCTTCCAGTACCGTGTGTAGGTATTCACATTACCTTAGCCCCCGCTCTCAAAGACGTAGCGTGCTGCGTGCTAACTGTTATATTTGATCGATATGCAAAACATTTGAGCATTATTATCCACAAATATAGTTCCTAGAGGTCAAAACCTATCATTTGATTCATTTTTAGAAACAAACGTTAACTATTTTTGAATAAAACCCGATAAACGATCTAATAATTCTCTGTTTTCTAACATTTTTTTTATCGAACGAAGTTGTTCATATCATGTTTTCAACCACAATAAACAAAAATATGGTTATTAAACTACAATATCCATTTATATCCAAATAACAAAAAAAGAGTAGTTGATTACTTAGAGTTGCTTAAAACAAATGTCGATTTTGGTAGCTTTATTAGCACCTGGCCTTAAGCATCAGAAAAACATTTGAGTATTCAAAAAAGTTTAGCATAGAAAGCATTTAAGAAACGAAAAAAAAAATTAAACATCTATAAAAACGCTGTTCATATTGACGCGTTGTGTTGCATAGGTCGCACGATCACTCGTGCGGGTTTGTTCAAAGCATTATTCGTCCATTTTCTTCGGAAAATAAATTTTTAAATCAATGTTTGCTTGAAACGTTAAAAGCAAAGTCTCGTAAATTGATTGAGTTTTACTCAGTCATTGACGTTTTGTTTGTTTGATAGTTTGTTGATTGAATTGATTTAACATTATTCTGATGGTTTTTTGAAATTATGTTTTCGTAGAAGCAATATTTAGCTCTCTCCTTTATTAAAAAATATGAATAAATTGATTGCGTGGTAAAAATAATTCTATGAATTCATATCCAGCATGAATATGAAGTCTAAAAAAACAATAGAAATTATTTTTTACTAGCTGCGCCCCGCGATTAATCTAGATACCGAACACACACACACACACACAATACTTTCACATTTATTTATTTTGTAGGATTGTAATCAAATATTTGTTGTGGTGTGGGTGGTTTTGAGTGGTTAAGTAAATATGTATGCTACACAAAAGTAGTTTTAAGTATTCTATCCGTTCTCTGGTCACCATAACCCAAGCCCAGTTGCTTAGTTTGGAGCTAGATGGCGCTGCTTTCAATGTCCGGTAATATTTATTAAATACAAAATATGTTACATTTCGAATTCTAAATGTTTACGAAACCCACGCGACTTCTTGTCCCTGTTTGAACTGAGCTTAATTCTTTATAGCAATGAGGTCAAATTGTCGCAAAATTCATCAAAAATAAGTTATTTCAAACTTATCTGTATATATAAATCTTGTGTCACGATGTATGTTGCCAATAAACTGCAAAACTACTGAACCGATTTCAATCAAATTTCACATGTACCCGTATTTTGGTCTAACTTACTGGATAGAATAGTTATCGTCTCAATTACTCGCTTATGGCGTGAATGTAAACTAATAAAATGTATCAATTAGTTTATTTACTGTTTAGTTTTATGAAGTTCTCATAGATGGCGGTGTACGTTGATTCATCGATAAAATTCTTCAATATTATTTGACATCTAGGCTGCAAATACACCCAATAGATGGCACTGTGTTCTGGTTTTACGCGGGTGAAATCGCGGGGCGCAGCTAGTATTTACTATGTATTTACCATGTTCAAATAAAATGGCCATGTGTCTCTGTTGATTTATATTTCATTTCATTTATTTGCGCGAAATATGGGTAACATGATCTTATAATAATTAAAATTCAGGTTCTCCATATTCTACCACAAAAGTCTACAAAAATATTTTTCAATCAAATCAAACAATAGTGACAATAACCATGGTAGTTTAAAATACCAATTGGGAGTGACTGGCTCAGGAAAGTCAAAGTCAATTTTTTTTATTCCTTTGAATGCATAATACATTTGTACATAGATCACATAGAAACGTCTTAAAAACGAAGTTGTACCTAATCAAAGTGTGATTCTCCGGGACGGGTCGCTCTGGCACTTACCCGACGAAAAGGCCAGAGAGAGTTAAAAATCCTTCAACAAAAATATTAAATCACTAGCAGCGCTCCGCGGTTTCACCCCCGTAACTCCTGATCCCGTGGGAATTTCGGAATAAAAAGTAGCCTATAGCCTTCCTCGATAAATGGACTATCCAACACAAAAAGATTTTTTCAATTCGAACCATTAGTTCCTGAGATTAGCGCGTTCAAACAAACAAACTCTTCAGCTTTATAATATAAGTATAGATTTTCATGACCCAATATTAGTTTTATGTCTATATATTATAGAGTGCTTGTGGGGTTGTTTCAAATTGCTTTGAACTGTTTACAACTACAATATCATCGTTTTACGTCTTTATTCTACAGAAGATTTTATGGGACCATTTCGGTTGCATAAATGCATATTGTTTTGATGTGCAATAAAATCTACGGTCGGAGGCAGAATTGCAGTCCCACCGTAGAGATCTAAAATTACTATATATAATGTTGGAACGAAGTTGCTTATGGCGCTTTGCGAAAGGGGGCTAGAGGGAAAAACTAAGACTAAAAGTTGTAACGATACTTTTTGATTTTTTTACAATTCTTTCACTAAGTAATCGAAAGAAACTTCGTTCCATCCGGGTGTTTTTATTCTAATAATATCCCTATATTTACAAAATTCTCTTGTCGCAGTGTTAGTTATTAATCTTCACCTAAACGGTTGAACCGATTTGTATGAAATGTTCTGTGTACTTATATTCGTTAGGTCTGAGAATCGAACAACATATTTTTTTCCATTTTTACCTGTATTTTTTCTTTAATTTTATTTGTAAATTGCAAACACGTTTTTCGGGACAGCTAGTTTATCTAATAAATTTATGAGTTGAAATATAATACTTCAAACTTGAACTCGAGCAAGATCTTGCTTGAGTTGAAAACATTCTAATATTAGCAAATTTGGGGTTCTACGGTGGGTTTGCAGTTCTGACTCCCACCGTACATTCTTATTGCGAATCGGTTGGAGCTTTAGGTTCCGAGTTTACCTACTACCGAGTTCATACACAGTTGGAGAGAAAATTTCACTTGTTTATTTAGAAAGTAATCCGGAAAATAATGCGATGATGGTACTTTAAAAAAAATATATATTTGACTAAAGTTTTTTTTACATTTAACATAATAAGGTAGATTTATTTAATAAAATATGGATTTAAAATTTATTTTTTGGGTAAAATCACAACCACTTTGAAGTTTATTTTTCGGCTGCAAATGCAACTGGGGCTTAACGCAACTAACACGATTGATCAATCAACGATTCCGTTTGTCAACGTTGCACTAATAAAATTAAAATATAAAAAGGTAAGCTTTGTTTTAATTAAATAGGTCAGCGTTTGACCACTATCTCACACGATGATAAGTGACGATGCAGTCTATGATGCAAATAGTATGATTTACTAGAAGATCCTAGAAGACCTACATACGCTCGTGAGTCAAAGCCGAGGTTTTCGAGGACATTTAAATTTATTTTAAGTTAATAGTAAATAGTACAAATAGGTGACAAAAACAATCAACGAATTATATTAACATTACCCAAATAACTACGTGTAAGTGATTGGCACTTCTTTGTTAATTTGCTAAAATCCTTACGGACACAATAAAAGAGTAATTACTCTGTTATTGTATCTACTTACTTACCTACATTTCGTTTTACGATGGTTTTAACTAGAGAGAAACTGAAAGTAGAACTAAATTGATTATGTAATGATTAGATAAAAACAAATTAGCACGTATGTACAAAAACATTACAAACTAGCTGCGCCCCGCGGTTTCACCCGCGTAAGTCCCGATCCCGTGGGCATATTGGGATAAAAAGTATCTTATGTCCGTCTCCTGGCTCTAAGCTACCTCCCTATCAATTTTCACCCAAATCTGTTCTGCCGTTCTTGAGTTATAAGTGGTGTAACTAACACGACTTTCTTTTATATATATAGATACTAGCTGTGCCCCGCGGTTTCACCTGCGTAAGTCCCGATCCCGTGGGAATATCGAAAAAAATATCCTATGTCCGTCTTCTGATTGTAAGCTACCTCCCCACCAATTTTCAGCCAAATCGGTTTAGCCGTTCCCGAGTTATAAATGGTGTAACTAACACGACTTTCTTTTATATATATAAGATAATAATTTTAGAATATTCTAATCCCTATTCAAACTGCGCACTAAGATTTTGCTCTATAAACATGGATTAGGGTACATCTCACCCACAGAAAAACTGGTCTGCGGGCAAACGTGCACTTTTAAAATGTGTATGGGTAGATTCGTCCTAACCCGTTTAGATTAGCGGGTCAGATAAAAATAGGGACTATAGACCTCAGTATCTGGTATGAATTTCAACTTGCTAGGTCCACCCGTTCCAGAGAAAATCGGTGGTCACACACGGACAGACAGACAGACGGATAAGTGAAGAAAGTGATCTTATAAGGTTTCCTTTTTTACCTTTTGAGGTAGGAACCCTAATGATAGTGATTTCATACAAACATGGAATACATAATAGTTCTTCTTCTTCTTCTCATAGAGTGGTGCGGCTCACCTATTGTTAGAGTTTTCAGATCGCCCCTAAGGCCTCTAACTTGTCCTAACGACTGCTACTAGAGGTAGCAACCGGGACCAACGACTTAACGTGCCTTCCAAAGCACGGAGGGGCTCACGAAAATAAATTTTTGCCACACTACTAATTGGTCACCTATCGAAGTGATGACCGCGCCAGACTTCGCTTTACCCGCACGACCGTAAACGATGAACAGCAAGCTTCGCATAATGCATAATAGTTAATATGAATACATTTCGAAAAATCCTTTCGGAAATCCTTAGTGCTCGCATACGTTCTAAAAGGAACCTCCATGCGAAGTTTCAGACTACTCTTTGAGTTTCAGACATTTCTTGATACGTATTTTTGTCTTTTATAGATTACTAGCTGCTGCCCGCGACTTGTCTAACTGGTAGTTCTTTTATATATAATTAAAACCTTTCTCTTGAATCACTCTCTCTATTAAAAAAATAATCGCATCAAAATCCGTTGAGTAATTTTAAAGACTTAAGCATACATAGGGACAGACAGCGGGAAGCGATTTTGTTTTATATTTTATTTGTTGTCTTTTATAGATTATTTTTATTAATTAAAACGATTTTTTTTGTTTTTTTTATAATTTTGATTTCTTACTAAGTACAATATTATGTTTTTATAACTGAGTCATTTTTACGAAAGATTGAAATTTAATTTTAACAGGCAAATAGGCAATTCACTTTAATACATTCCCGACATATTTTCATACCATTTTCAAAATGAAACTGTTTAATTTTCTAAAAGATACTTTACTTAAGTACAACGATGATGAATTGAAAACAAAGATACATATATGTGGGTATGTGTAACAAGCTAGTGTGGGTAATAGCTACGTAAAACACTTGCAAATATTTACATTTGTCCCCCACCTTCAAACGCAAACGATATTAACTTTTAAACTCTATCAAAATGAATGAAAAATGTGAAGAGCTAAAGAATAAAGCAAAACTTTGAACAAAAATCACTTGTACTTGAACGGACTTTTTTCCGCCATTAGACCATTTTTAATTGGGTCCTTTTTGCGTGAGGATGGAGTAGGCTTGCCCAGCACCTACTACCCTCTCAGCTTAGTCGACCATGTCCAGAGGAGAGAACTTGTCAATACTTCTGGAGCCAACTAAGCCGCGGGTTTCATCACGATGTTTTCCTTCACCGTAAGAGCAATGTCAATTAGCGCACATAAATTTTTCTTAAGAAAAATACATTGGTGCACGGACAGATTCGGGATTCGAACCCACGACCTTCAGAATGAAAGTCGAGGTATCTACCACTAAGCCAACACCGCTTTCATCACTTCTTTGCAAGGTGGTTAGGTTCTTGAAGTTCCTTTATCAGGCGTCAGATACTGATTTTCATTGTAATCTAGAATAACGGGGAATTTTATGTTTGGTAGGAGACACAGTGGCGATGTTTGTGCAGCGCAGCGAGTAATGGTTGAAATTAATAAGCTATTAGTCGACTACAGGGGGTAAACATTACATTTTTCTTACATTTTTCCAATAGAAAAACTGTCAAAAAATGTCATTTTTACCCTTGCTGTTAGTACCTGTCGCACTTTTGTTCCGCTCTGATTAAAGCTAAACTTTTTTTCTTCTCGTAGAAATATTTGAATCAATATTAGCACAAATTAATTGAAAATAAGTGGGAAGGAGAAGAAAAAAAAGGAAAAAGGCATTCAAAAAACACAAAATATAAAAAAAAATGTAAATCATAACCACAATTTGCAAAAGAGACTAAAAACTTACCATTCATTATTATCATAAATTCACATTTCAGGAACAAATGTCTCAAAATTCCTATACACATTATAAAAACCGGGTGGCGGGTATGTGTATGAGAAATTGTGGACGAATGAATAGTGCCAAAAAAATGCAATTTAGAGCAAAAATTAGCAAAAAAGATGCAATAAAAACACTTACCATTAATTATTGCATATCCAAGTTCCATATAACAGACGTTGTGAAGTATGGTGTGCTGTTTAGTCTGTCCTACGGGACACTACGGTACACCACGTTAATCGAATTTTCAAACAGGGCTCGCGCGAGGCCGGGGTTCATTTTTATCGACATTTACTTATTAAGTTATTACCTTATAATGGGTATCGATATCGATATTTTGATCGTAAATGATGTGTGTAACGGTAATTAAAAAGTAATATATTACCTGTGCGATAATTTTATGTTTTGTGTACCTGTTGATACGATGCGTTAAATTAACTACCAAGTAGTGATGATGGAATAGTACATTGCGACACGAGTGTGGTAAATTGATCATTTCATCGAGGCGGATTTTGACGCGCGAGCGGAACGCGAGTGCGTCTATAGAGCAGAGAATGGAATGATCAACACACGTGTAATGTACGACGTTTTTTATCACAGTTGCGAATAAAAGAAAAGACTTGAAAAGAAAAGAAAATAATAAATAACAAAATATTTGTGATAATTACAAGTCTATGTTTACGTTTTTTTGGCAATATTTTTTGTTAATTATACTCCCGAAAGGCCAGGCAAAAGACTTTTAACCTATACAGCCTCGTCTGACATACAATATTTTTTAGGGTTTTTTCCATTTGTTAAAAACAGAATATTATAAAAACTATATTTAAGTTAGGAAAAAGTAAAAAAAACAACACTAAATTAATCATTTTTTAAGACGTTATCACGTAAAGTTATCGTTCGTAGACCGACTTTATAGACAACCTTTATTGCCTCTTTTTAGGTACCTACTTCATTTTATCCATCAAAAACGGATAACCCAGATAAATTACGAATGTTTCATCTGGCGTCGAGGTAATAACGCACGCGTGCGTAATACGTTGGATTATGAGCCTAAAAGCGGTTGAATAAGATGCACTTTATGAGCAACTGTGATAAAAAGTAATTGATCAGTTGAGGCGTGGAATTTAAAAAGATTAGACAGATATATACACTTACAATACAAAACAATATTAAAAGAATAAGATAAATAAAAAAAGGTATATTAAAGTCAAAGTCATTTTTTTTTCATTTGGATGCTTATAGAACCGGCAAAAACAACTGAATAGACACAACTTAATTCAATAAAATATTGTTCTTCTCGTAAAGTTTATTAAACTATCAGTCGAAACCTTGTTTATCAAAATCATAGGACCGCTGTACCTTCATCTGTTGTACAAAAAAGTCAGTTTATCTATCAATGTCATGTCACTTTTGCTCTTTTATTATTATCAAAATTGTGTTAACTTGAACGAAATGGGTACAATATTTTTACGTTATATAAAATACGAAACTTAAATATAGAAAAAGATGCCAGAGTGACGTTATAGCCTAAGGGAAACTCTTTCAGGCAATTATGAACTCAGTAGGCATTAGTGCTTATGACACACTTGCTAGCACGCACAAGACGTCTCTACACGTACTCTGCGTCTGAGATACGCGATTTTATCGATAGTTAAGTTTTATCGACACATCACATCCCTAGTAAGTTAATGTCATTAATGTAAGTCCATCGTCCGTCGATACGTCGATATGTTTAAGTTATACGAATCACTATTATCGTGGATAAATATTGTATTAAATTGTGCGACCTTCTCTATATTTTCATACATGACATACGCAACCTCTACTTAAAGATATTGCTTTTATTTTTAAAGATATTGTCGTGTTATTTATGTACAAAAATAAAGAATAATGTTTTTAGTATTTGAGAAAGAACTTACTTTGAAGTGGGTACATGCTTTTAAGATACGACAATGGGTAGTTCTACACGTCTAGGCGAACAACTTTTGTTCTACGACTTTTGGCAATTCAAATTTTTTTGCGAACATTTCGAGGTTCTTCTGTTTCTTAGAGTTGTGTCTGCATTTTATTTGTTTGTCGAATTTCTTGCCGTAAACAGCTGATTTTTTAGTGTAAAAACCATGGTTTTGGGCCTTACATAAAACGTAAATATTACGATTAGCATAAGCATAACAAAAATGTAATTAAAATTTTAACAATATAAGAAAAAAGTATTTAATATATGGAAAGAAAAAAACATTATAAAAAAAAGGTCGTGGGTTCGAATCCCGGCCGGCCGTGCAACAATGTATTTTTCTTAAAAAAAAATTATGTGCGCTAACGGTGAAGGAAAACATCGTGATGAAACCCGCGGCTTAGTTGGCTCCAGAAGTAGTGAAATGTTCTCTCCTCTGGACACGGTCGACTGAGCTGAGAGGGTAGTAGGTGCTGGGCAAGCCTACTCCATCCTCACGCAAAAAGGACCCAATTAAAAAGAGCCCGGAAAAAAGCCCGTATAAATACATAGAAGAAAAAAGTATGCTTCAGTATAGTGGACGAAGACGTTAAGGTATATATATTTCAAAATGCTTAATTAGCAAGCAAGGCAAATGAAAACATCATAAACTTGTTATTAACATTGTGTGGTAAGCCAGTTTCCTTCCGGTGCAATAAGAGACGAGGCCAAATTAATTTTCATTAACAACCCAAACAGTGTTATTGCAAATCAATATTCTTGTACTACTAAAATTATACTGAATGGAATAAACCTCTAAACAAAATTTAGATTTAAAAAAATACCCGTGTTTTTATCCCCCATAACTTTTAGACGGCTGACCCAATTTTGATCAAACATAGCTAAGAACACTCCCGACAGATTCACCTTTCAAACAAACTGAATCACAATCTGTTCATCAGTTAGGGAGCTATAATGCCATAGATACCGTTGTTTTTGCGTCAGGGGTTAAATAAATTAAACGAGCTACGAGACTGAAGAGCCACTCTTTCCACTGTTCCCTGTTCAGTGTCAACTGTGTCAACTCGTCTTGCCATATTATCTGTGGTTACCCATGCAGTCTGTGGTGGTTTTTGCTCACACGTGGCCGGACATGCGGCTACGACTTTTAGCCGTGAATACAAACAAAGTAATCCTGACTAGGTTGGACATAGTAAAATAAAAGAAATTAAATATTTCAATCTACTGAAAACTACAAACGTTTCCAAATTACTATTTCCAGCTTCGGGTGACCAAAGCATCGCCACCCAAGGTGGTAACGCAGCCAGACTTTTGGGCACACTTCCTATAGGGACACCCATTTAGACTTTTAATTTTTAATAAATGTTAGTAGATAGTTTATTTAATTAATTATAGTTATTATTATTTTATGTGACGACCCAGTTGGCACATTGGTCGTCATGTCGGACTGTCAAACACAGGGTTGCAGGTTCAATTCCCACCTCAGACAAGTATTTATGCTTAGATATTTGTCTGTGGTCTGGTTGTTTCTATGTATTAAAAATAAATATTCACAAAAGAAAAGTATATAAGTAGTATATCCGTTGTCTAGCACCCATAACACAAGTCCAGTTACTTAGGGGTTAGATGGCGATGTGTAGAATGTCCTGTTTTATTTATTACTAGCTGCGCCCCGCGGTTTCACCTGCGTAAGTCCCGATCCCGTGGGCATATTGGGATAAAAAGTATCTTATGTCCGTCTCCTGGCTCTAAGCTACCTCCCTACCAATTTTCACCCAAATCTGTTCTGCCGTTCTTGAGTTATAAGTGGTGTAACTAACACGACTTTCTTTTATATATATAGATTATTTGTTATTTCAACGATAAATAAAAAAGTTTAGAGCAAATAAAAACAATGTAAAAAAACCTACTTAACTGTATTTATTAACCAACCGGATGTTTGACTCGTCATAGGCTCGGAAATACTATAAGGTAATCCAATAAACAGACAGACATTGTTTGTTATAGTCGCGAGTGCAAGGCTGCTAGGTACATGCTAGGCAGTCTGAGGTTCTAGTTCACTGACATTATACAATTTGTTACAGCAAAGGGATTTTAATACGAAAGCGGGTTGTTCTAGACGTCTAGGCGAACAACATTTGTTCTACGGCTTTTGAAAATTCGAACTTTTTTTTCAATATTTCTGAGGGAATTTTTACTTGAAAATCAGCTGTTTCATACAAAAACTTCGAACGAAATTTTCGAATTTCCATAAGTCGTAGAACAAAAGTTGTAGCAGAAGCACAGAAGTACTCGTATATACTAGGTTATAGGCTCAATCAGACTTATAACATACAAATGTATCATTATACCAAGTCTTATTAAAATCAGTCCAGCAGTTTCGCAGCCTATTTGTTACAAACAAACAAAAAAACAAATAATCTTTCCTCTGTATAATATTAGCAGGTTTAGACTTAAAAAAAAACTGTAAAATACTTTTAATACATTGACACTCTCATTAGATAAAGATTCTAATCCAAATATGGAACCTTTACGCCGGGTACGATAAGGGGCGGGTTATTTGACTAACTGGTAATTAATTTTTGTATTTATAATGTTAAATGTGTATGTCTTTTTATATTATTAAATAAATTTGTTTTAACCAGGTTCATACTAAAAATAAAAATAAAATATATCCAAATATTGGCCTCAGTATTTATTAGTAAATATTAAACTAATATAAAAAAAACGATTATCAAAACGTATAGGTAAGTATAATAGGAAAATAAATCAAGGAAGTTAAAAAAATAATACTTTGATTTAAGTTGGAATTTGTATATGCTTCAAAATGAAAAGTAATTTTCGTCTTAAAATCATACTTAAGAGGAAAGGGTCGACTGTTTACTCTCTGGAAAATGACACTAGAGCAAATATTTTTATTGCATAAAACTTAAAACTGCCATGACCATGCCCCTATGTTTTTTTATTTTTTTATTTTTTTATATCTTAATTTCTATGATAATTAGAAAATGAAAAATCATAACATAGGGACATAGTCATGGCAGTTATAAGTTTTATGCAATAAAAATATTTGGTATAGTTTCATTATCTAGGAAGAAAACAGTCGACTACGTTTGTATGGAGAAAGCGCCGGTACCCTTTCACCTAAACAAAATGTGGGTAAAGATCGCATCAATAAATTGTAAGTACAAATATTTCAAAACCAAAATTAGCCAAATCGATCTAGCCATTCTCAAATTATAGCGTGACTTGTAGATTTTGTGAGCGATCAGTGCAACATAATTATTGAGATTTAATTGAGTTATTGGCACATGTTGCATCAACATTGCAGCCTAGAGGAACGAGACAGTAATCCTATTATACCTTTACCCCTGACTTCCGCTTATGCCGATACTTCCACTCAATACACCTAACCATCTGCCTAATGCATCTACATTTAAAGTGACTTTAGATTTTACCTCATCGTTAAGTACCAATATATTCTAAAATATTTGTTTTATGTACAGTCGGAATACCAATTAGCTGAACCCCACGTGACCCAGAGCTCACTCGCACATCTGTTAAAAATCAGTACAACATATTGAGATTTAATTGAGTTATTGGCACACGTTGTATCAACATTTCAGACTAGAGAAACGAGACAGTAATCCTATTATACCTTAACCCCTGACTTCCGCTTATGCCGATACTTCCACTCAATATACCTAACTATCTGCCTAATGCATCTACATCTAGTTGGTAAGTGACTTTAGATTTTACCTCATCGTTTAAGTACCAATCTGTATATATTAAAATCTTGTGTATGTATGTTGCCAATAAACTCCAAAACTACTAAACCGATTTCAATCAAATTTTACATGTACCCAATTATTCGCTTATGTCGTGAATGTAAAATAAAATATGGCGGTACGAAGTTCGCCGGGTCAGCTAGTATATTCTAAAATATTTGTTTTATGTACAGTCGGAATACCAATTAGCTGAATCACACGTGACCTAGAGCTCACTCGCACATCTGTAAGGTCGTAAAGTAATGTTACCTGATTCTGTTTTTTTTAAACAATATGCTAAACAAATAAAAAAAACAATAAAGATAAATAGTAGATTTTTAACAGATGTGTGAGTGAGCTCTGGGTCACGTGGGGTTCAGCTAATTGGTATTCCGACTGTACCTTACTCTTGAATCTCTCTATCTATTAAAAAACGCACTAAAATCTGTTGCGTAGTTTTAAAGATCTAAGCATACTAGGGGAAGCGTCTTTGTTTTATACTATGTAGTGATGTGATAGTGATGGTTAATACAGTGCCAGAATCTATTATTTTATGCTTTTAAGGGCGCTACGCTGTAGTTCATAGCATTTGTATAAGATGGAGTAGGCTTGCTCACCCTCTTAGCTTAGTCGACCAACGCCCAAAGAAAGTATATTGTCAATACTTCTGGAGCTTCTAATAGTTGTAGGTTTTATCACGATGTTTTCCTTCACCGTAAGAGCAATGTCAATTAGCGCAGATAATTGTTTCTTAATTAAATATCCATTGGTGCACGGTCAGTTAGAATTTGAACCCACGACCTTTGGAATGAAAGTCGATGTTTCTACCATTAGGCCAACACCGCTCTTCTCTCTCTAACTATTAAGAGATTACTAGTTCGGTCCAAAGTAATACCATGCTATTAGGAAAGAAATAGTCTTTCGCGCCCATACTTTTAAAATTTTCTTTTAATCTAAAAACAAGTTAGATAGGTATCTACTTTTCAATTCAAACCTATCTATAAGAATCTAGGTAAATTTTCCGTTACCTCTAGGTAACTAGAAATCATTTTTATCCATTTTTTTCTTTCAATTTTCATAAAATCTAGGTGAATAGGATTTCGCTTTAATTTTCTTTCACATTTGAAGTAAGCCACAGCTAAAAGAATGGGCTGAAGACAATCATAAGACAATAGGTATTATACCTACTTCTTATTCCTATTTGCAGTAAAGGCGCTAATGACGGTATTTTGTGTTTAAAGCATGTTTAGAGAGATATTTATAGCTCAACTAGCTATGGCCCACGTTTGTACTAGTGTAATTCTTGCGGGAGGCTCACAGCTAAGCGACGCTCGCTGATCGTTTACGGTCGTGGGTTAAGCAACGCTGTCATTACTTCGATGGGTGACCAATTAATAGTGTGGCAAAAATGTGTTTTCGTGAGCCCTCCGTGCTTCGTAAGGCACGTTAAGCCGTTGGTCCCGGTTGCTACCTCTAGAAGCAGTCGTTAGATCAAGTTAGAGGCCTTAGGGCGATCTGAAAACTCTAACAATATGTGAGCCACACCACTATACGAGAAGAAGAAGAATTCCCGCGGGAATTTCGGGATTAAAATGGATCCAATGTCCTTCCCCCTAAGATATCAGGATGCCAATTTTCATCCAAATCGATCCAGTCGTTTGACCGTGAAGACAAACAAACAAATATACAAACAAACAAATGAATAAACAAACTTTCGGATTTATAATATTAGTTAGGATTAGGATACATAAATAGAAAACATAACTGACTAACTGACCAATCAACATACAGCTCAAACCAATAACATAAATAAAATAAAAAATAAATATTTTTATTTTTCAAAAAACTTAAATAATATAAATAATAAATACTGCAGGACATTCCACGCATCGCCATCTAGCCCCAAGTTAAGTAACTACACTTGTGTTATGGGTGCTAGATAACGGATATACTTTTCTTTTGTAAATATATACTTATAATACATAGAAACAACCAGACCACAGACAAATATCTAAGCATAAATACTAGACTAATTACTAGAATAACAGAAATGTATTAATGAAGACTACTTTTAAACACATACCTACTTAACTATTTACATGTGCCTGAACAAGGTGATTCTGTGTTTCAGGTAAAAACTGCTGTTATGGTAAATTAGTACTTGCAAATTAAAAACAAAAAACTAAATTAAAATCGGTCCATCCGTTCGGGAGCTACGATGCCACAAACACACACACACACACACAGACTCGTCAAAGTTATAACACCCCGTCGTTTTTGCGTCGGGGGTTATTAAATCTACAATGGACACAGATAGCTTTTATAATGTGTGTAACTAAGAAAGGACTTCAGAAACGACCGCACAAAGTCACGGATAATCATCATCATCATATCAGCCACAGGACCTCCACTGCTGAACATAGGCCTCTCCCAAAGACTTCCAGAGCGATCGGTCGCATGCTCTCTGCGTCCAACGACTTCCCACGACCTTAATTAAGTCGTCCGTCCATCTAGTCGGAGGCCGTCCCGCGCTGCGCTTTGGTCTCCAATCTAAGACCTTTCGGCCCCTACGGCCATCAGTTCTACGAGCGACATGCCCCGCTTATTGCCACTTCAGCTTACTAATTCTAGAAGTTATCACCATGTAAAGTATGTAATTGGTTTCGTGATGCCCTGTCAAGGCACCAACCACAGCTTGGTATTCGAACCCACGACCTTCAGAATGAAAGCCGATGTATCTACCACTAAGCCAACACCACTCTCAACAATTACGATACCTAACAACTTTCAGGCAGTTTCAGGCTTAGTCCGCTAACTTTCGGGACAAATTTAATGAAACTTCGTACAACTGATATCTAACAATGTCCCATATTAACCAAAATTGATATTCCTTCTCCGAAGTAAATCAGATTTCGTAAGTAAATCAAACTCATGTGATTTGATAAAAGATATCTTCAATTCAATAGAATATACTCAGATATTTAGGTACTCTTCATTTATAAGTTTGTGTAATATAAGTTAAAATTCTATTATTCATTTGAAATCATACAATCGTCTTATAGGCTTAGATATTTGTCTGTGGTCTGGTTGTTTCTATGTATTATAAGTATATATTTACAAAATAAAAGTATATAAGTAGTATATCCGTTGTCTAGCACCCATAACACAAGTCTGGTTAGTTAGTATGGGGCTAGATGGCGATGTGTGAAATGTCCTGCAATATTTATTTATAATTCAAAATTCTTTGTTCATTTGGAATCATACAATTTGCATGAAATCAGATTGATTTAAACTTAGAATGTGTGCTTTCGGAACGCGCCCACCAACAAGAAGAAGGCACAAGAAACAGAAGGTATTTCTTTTGTGATCATGCTCAAAAAGGAAAACTACAAATATTTGAAGATGGTGATTTGAAATGGAGAAATTAAAGTCACGTCCATGGGTTCTTATCATTAAGGTACGACGAAGTATCATAGTAAGCTTTACCGTACAATTTATGCTATAATAAGATTTAGAACTTCTTATGAAAACATCTTTAGTTAACTTAATATAATAGATAATATAGGTTCCTAATAAACTTCTCTAAATAACTGGACATACCTCCCATAATGATAATAATATGTTATTGATGTCAGTTGCTTGAATAATTTGTATTCAAGGCTCTACAGTTTTATTATTTCAAAAAAGATAACTAATTTTAAAAATTAAAAAATAAGTTAAAAAATAAATATATTAAAAAAAGTTTAATGAATTAATTACACAAAAAAATAATACTGAAATCTGACAGTACTAAAATTGAAGACAATGGAGAAATAGTCTTCTAATAATCAAATTAAATATGTTTTTGTGTGTTTTTCGCGAATAAATGGTAGGTATTCTATTCTTTCGTTAAACCATTTTTGTTTCCGTCTCGATCGTCTTTGGTTTCTTTTTTCGATCGCCTTTTGTTTACGTTTCGATAGTCCTTTGTCTCTCTTTTGATCGGCTTCAGTTTCCGTTTCGAACGATTAACACTGAAAAAATTTCAGTAGTTCGACCACTCGAACTTCTGGGATACAATAGTCTAAACAGTTCAGTTGCGTCCCCCAACCGAAATACAGGGACAAAGAAGAAAGTTGAATTGCTCATATGGCAACACTATGTTCTTACTTTTTTACCACGAACTTCCCATAAAAACTGAAAACATTATGTTTTCCGGGACGAAATTATTTTTTTATTAAGTTTCCTCGCACACGGTCGGCTTGTGTATTTTACTATATTGGATTTGCATAATATATACCATTTGGGTTAGACCCTGTTCGTTGTTTTGTTTTAGGTAAATGTGAAATGATAATGGAAATACTATGTTTCGTACTGTTTTAATTAATTTATTTATTTATTATTTATGTAACACAAAACAGAATACAGTTATATCAAGTACTTTGACGACCCAGTTGGCACGATGGCCACCATGCCGAACTGCTATACACAGGGTTGCGGGTTCGATTCCCGCCTCAGACAAGTATTTATGCTTAGATATTTGTCTGTGGTCTGGTTGTTTCTATGTATTATATTTACAAAAGAAAAGTATATAAGTTGTATATCCGTTGTCTAGCACCCATAACACAAGTCTAGTTACTTAACTTGGGGTTAGATGGCGATGTGTGGAATGTCCTAAAATATTTAAATATTTATTTTATTTACTTATCTATCTTATATATAAAAATCAATTGCTGTTCGTTAGTCTCGCTAAAACTCGAGAACGGCTGAACGGATTTATCTTATCTTGGTCTTGAATTATTCGTGGAGGTCTAGGGAAGGTTTAAAAGGTGAGAAAAAATTCCCACGGGATCGGGACAAACGCGGGTGAAACCGCGGGGCGCAGCTAGTGATAAATATAAAAAAAAATTTAAGCTAGACTATATCTAAACTACTAGACATAAAATATGTGTACACAGCATGGTTATTTCTTGTTAAGCAGTTAATACCTAATTTAGAGTCTATTCATTTGTTTTTAGTGTGCAGTAAACAGTATACATAAAAAGACAATAGGTATAAGCAATAAGCATTTTTCAAATTTATTAAGTTAATATAAAATATCGACACAACAGTCAAAAGTCAAAGAGGTAGGTATCAATATAATATGCAAATTAAATAAAAAAACCTTTGTTCTACGAATTTTGGAAATTCAAACATTTAAAAAAAAATTGAGGATATCGAGCAAAAAATCAAAAGTCAATATTCTTTATTCATTTGGATTCATACAACTTGCATAAAATCACATTTTCAACACCAAAACTAAGTAAGGGTGTGTGCTTCGGAATGATGAAGGAGATGAGAAGAAGGCATAAGAAACTCATGTGGTTTATTGTCACCTACAGATGCGGTAAGGTAAATTAAGTAGTCACATTTACAAAATCCCTAAACTCTGGGTAAGTAAGAGTAATTTTCCCAAACTTGTGAAAATATATTATAACTTATTTTTCAAATTTTTAATTTTTGTGGGTAAGGTCCGGGAGTAAAAGATATTTTATTACACACTGTTTGTCTGTCAGAGGGAAGTTATCAAACGCCACAAACTTAAAAAATGGCTTATATCAAAAACATTCTACAATCTGAATGAATATTTTAAGTAAGGACTGAATGCAGTCAAGAATTTAATATTTATCTACTTACCTACTCAACTTGTAGTTAACGAACATACATACTTACTTAAATTATTTTATATATTTAAAATTTAACGTATTATTGTACATCCGTAAAGGATAAATTGCTAGGCACTGTATTATGTAAAAACCCCAAACCATATTGTTCCCAGTTCTTCAATAAATATTTTCTGATTCTGGTTCTGATTCTGAATATGTTTTGTGCAATTTACCTAGAATTTCTGTGACCGAGTATTAATTGTTTGTTTACTTCGTACAAAATTACATTCCCTGGAAGAGCGACAATAACAAAAACAAATAAACTGAGGTATGTGTATATATGGAAGGCCTACTACGTAGACTAGACTTGTGTTATGGGTGCTAGACCACGGATGTACTGCTTATATACTTTTCTTTTGTAAATATATACTCATACTAGATACTTATTTATAGTTATACTAGCTATGGTTTTACCAGCGTAAGTGTCCCGACCCCTGGAAATATCGGGATAAAAAGTAGCCAATGTGTTAATCCAGGCCCCCAGCTACCTACATACCGAATTTCATTGCAATCGGTTCAGTAGTTTTAGCGTGAAGAAGTAACAAACAAACACACACATAAACTTTCACATCTTATATATATAAAAGAAAGTCGTGTTAGTTACACCATTTATAACTCGGGAACGGCTAAATCGATTTGGCTGAAAATTGGTGGGGAGGTAGCTTACAATCAGAAGACGACATAGGATATTTTTTTCGATATTCCCACGGGATCGGGACTTACGCGGGTGAAACCGCGGGGCGCAGCTAGTTTATAATATTAGTAGGATAGGATAGGATAAGATGTAAAGGACAAATTTATTTTTCATATACCAAAGCCGGATGTTGTATATTTCCTTAACAAAATCGCCTTCTCCTATCACAGCAAACATTGTTTTCTGTTCTACAAACAGTAACTTTCCCATTCAGTTAGTTTGCATGACGATCCTATATTGCACGATGATTAATGTACCAGTTCACACAATGATGCGGCTTGATTATGATAATGATCTGTCATCAAATCGTAGGTATTGTGTGATTCTAATGACTGTGTGCTGTCTCATTTGTGTTTCGAATTGATATTGTTTGGAGTGGATTGAAATGTTATGCGTTTGTGATGATTTTATTGTGGTTTTAGGTATTTTTTAGTGTTTGAAAAGTATACTTTATCTAATACTGGATGCAGGTAGTACAGTACCCTTATTAAAGTCACTGGCGGTGTATCATTTTGATGAAATATTAAACTTTTAATTAACGATAGATTTTAAAAGAAAAATCTATACTAATACTAGCTGTCCTGCTTATATAAAAAATAAATAAATAAAATCATATTGTACGATTCTCAGACCCAACGAGTATACACAAAAAATTTCATCCAAATCGGTTCAGCCGTTTAGATAGAGTCTGGCAACTAACACCGCGACACGAGAATTTTATACTTATACTAGCAGTCCCGGCAAACGTTGTTTTGCTATTTACAAAGAAAAACCCAACAAAACAAAATAAAAAATAGATAGTAGCTGATTCTCAGACCTACTGAATATGCACATAAAATTTCATAAAAATCGGTCAAGCCTTTTCGGAGGAGTATGGTAACTAACATTGTGACACGAGAACTTTTTTTTATTGGGAAGTAATATAAAGTTTTTAAAAGAGACAAGGGTATGTAGATAAGGAGGTTCTCACTGTTTTTATCTCAAATTATCCACCAATTTCCGCCATCTCAATTGGCCAATATCATTGTTATTTTATGATACCGATCTTGACCGTGAATTCCACCTTTTCACACATAAAAGTGTAGGGTAGCAACTTGATCCTCATTTACGAGGATACACAGATACGTTAAATTTAACGAGTACGAATGGAGACAGATTTAGGTGCCGTAAACTTTATCATTTATTTTCGGGTTTCTAGGTACCGAGGCACTCGTACTTTAGGAACAATCTTTTAAGAGAATTACGCCCGTAAGGGTACCGGGGGCTCTCTCCATACAAACGTAGTCGACTGTTTTCTCCCTGCTTATGGCACAAAAATATTTGTGCTAGTGTCATTATCCAGGGAGGAAACAGTCGACTAAGTTTGTATGGAGAGAGCGCCGGTACTCTTTCACCTTAAGTTGCTCTGAAAAGTGAACGCACTGTGCTAAATTATGCAATCCTATGATTGGTCAATTTTGTGCTGCTCTCTTCACTCTAGCGAATCAGCGTCTTGTATTTCTATGCGTACGCGCGCACTATGCAATCTCTTATGGTTGATTGTGAATTCGGGTCTGAGTGTCTAGATATGTGCCTAGTCAGACAATAAAAAGCTTATCTGTGAGGAGGCCTACAGATAAGCGATGCTCGCTGATCATAAACGGTCGTGCGGGTTAAACGACGCCTGGTGCGGTCATTACTTTGATGGGCGGCCAATTAGTAGTGTGGCAAAAATGTGTTTTCGTGAGCCTCTCCGTGCTTCGGAAGGCACGTTAAGCCGTTGGTCCCGGTTGCTACCTCTAGTAGCAGTCGTTAGATCAAGTTAGAGGCCTAAGATCGGTCTAAAAACTCTAACAATAGGTGAGCCACACCACTATACGAGAAGAAGAAGAAGAAGGCAATAAAAACACATTTCACAATAGAGTTTAAGATTACAATTGGTTTTCAATTGTATAATATAATAATTAAATATGTAAGGAGTATGAATATGAAGACTGGCACAGAAGTTGCGTAATAATTTTTTTGAACGGCCAGCTTATGGTTCCTAGAAGCCATACGTAAAGGGTTCTGCCGGAAGACCAGAGCGGCTGTGTCAGCATAATGTTGGAGCAGCTGTCATTGCTGAGGCAGAACCTTTTTGAAGGCACACGGCTCCTTAGAAATAAAAGCACTAACATAAAAAAAAAGTATTAAATAAAAAATAAAAACGAAAAAACAAATAGGTAAGAGGTAAAGTTTAATTTTTAATATTTAATAATACAAAAGAAATAAAAAAAAGATATGAGAAATTGTTAATTCTACAAAAGAAATAAATAAAGATTTGTTTTGTATTCTCTTACGTTTTTATTTTTTGGAACGAAGTTCCTTATGGCGCGTTGCAAAAGAGGGCTAGACGGAAAAAATTAAGACCAAAAGTTGTAACGACACTTTTTGATTTTATTACAATTCCTTCACTAATTAATAATAAATAAATATTGCAGGACATTCCACACATCGTCATCTAGCCCCAAGCTAAGTAACTAGACTTGTGTTATGGGTGCTAGACAACGGATATACTACTTATATACTTTTCTTTTGTAAATATATACTTATAATACATAGAAACAACCAGACCACAGACAACTATCTAAGCATAAATACTTGTTTGAGGCGGGAATCGAACCCACAACCCTGTGCTTGGCAGGAGGATATATAAAGGGTATATACTGAAGACTGGCACAAAAGTTGCCTAATCATGTTTTTGAACGGCCATCTTAAATACCCTATGGAAATGCATAGAGGACACATAGTAGGATACATATGGACGTAGGCTTTGTGATTTCTTTGACACAACACAAGAAAAAAAAATGTTTTAAATTATTTGTATTAGGTAGTAGAGTCGGCAACAAAATTCACAGTAGACGGTGGAAATGCAATTTTCCTAACTGTACCTACATCTAGAAACTGCATAGTTAACCTACATGCCTACTATTAATGAAGTTGCATTAAATGCTTAACATTCGCAATGACCTTGTGCGTAGAATGGAATGCCTTCGTAGCACTTAAGTTCGAAGCACACTTGTAGCACCTTGTAGCATGTCCGTAGCGTAGCCCGTACGTAGCTAATGACTGGCGATTTGGAAGAAGTTAAAAAAAGTATTTTCCAAATCGGTCTAGGCGTTTTCGAGTAATCGGCAAACGTACATAAAAAGAATATATATACCGCACTAAATATTTTTCCGCCCTCCAAATGTGGCGCCTGGGGCGGTCCGCCCCTCCACCCCCCCTATAACTACGCTACTGTAAACAGAGTTGCGGAAAAGAAGCCCGTACAATTCACTATTATAGTTTAAACTTTGTTTTAACTCGAAGTTTTTATCGCTTATAAAAACAACCCCGTTATAGAACCTCCAATACGTCTTGCATCCTTTTCTATATCCGTTTCCTGTATTCCGCCATAATGGAGGTTTCTTGTTTTGTAATGTTTGTTTGTAGACAATCATTTAAAACTTTGTATTAAGTAATTTTATTATTATTTTGAAGTTTGTTTGAGTGCAAAGTTATTGAAGTCGCTAACTGTATACCTAGTAGAAGGGAACGTCTTAAAATTAAACAAATTATACAAGAAACTAGCTTTTGCCCGCGACTTCGTTCGCGATTAGTCGTAAATAGTTCTAATAGGATTGGACCAAGAAATCACGTTATCCCATACAAACTTTGCCCCCTTTTTATTTTTAGAATTTCGGAAAATCCTTTCTTATCGGATGCCTACGTCACACAAAGAACACACCCTCCAAGTTTCAGGTCTCTACGATCAGCAGTTTAGGCTGTGCGTTGATCCGTCAGTCAGTCATTCAGGACAAAGGATTTTATATGTATAGAAGATAGATATATACTTGTACTTAAAGGGCTATTCAAAGGGCTATTTAGTTTCCTTTTTGCTTGAGGCGAAAGTAGTCTTGCCAGGAAAACGACTCGTAAACAAGTACATGAACTATGGACACAAGTCGGGTGGACCGGAGCCATTTACTTAAAAAAAAAACAGTTAACCAGGAAGCCTAAAATGATTTCAAGACTTTCTTCTTATATATTTTATTTAAAAAAAGAAATACTTAGTTTATTGAATACTTTATAATTTTATTATGCGCTTTGTTACATTTAAATAGTCAAACTAAATATATAATTAAATTTAAAATATTACAGATAAGGGCGAACGGACACTACAAACTTTTCAGATGGTTCCGGGTTTGATTCTCGCCGCGGAATAAATATTTGCTTGACCTGCTTTTGTTTTGGTTCTGGGTGTTTCAGATTATATATAATATGCAAACAAGTGTTCTTTATGTCACCATAACAGAAGCCCAGTTGGTTAGCTGGGAGCTAGATGGTGGTGTGTGTAGTTTCGTTTAATAATTTATTATTTAAAGGCAGACTTTTTGTTGTTTAAAAGGCTTTCAAAAAGTTTGCAGTGTGTGTTCACCTTTATTTTTTTACAATACAAATAGATTATATTTTTGAGAGCATCTTAAACCGAAGTCCCAGCCTTAAAACGCCCTGGACACGATCAAGCGTCACGTTCAAGCCTAAAGTTTGAAAAGGCGGAAGCGCGAAACCACTGTCACTAAGCTTCAGGATTGTCGCAAGTATCTACGTCAAGCCATCAAGCACATCATTCACATCTTTCAAGTCATGTTGACGCATCAAGCTGTAAGTTTACAAACTCACACACACAAACAGCCATGCGTCAACATTGGTTGAAACATCCATACTGTATTCTTAGTAGTCCGTCATCCAACAGCCGATTATCAGACGGACGTAATTTTTCAAGCATACTGTAAATTAATATGAGCACTTGATTGGTGTCTCCAAATATCGGTGTCTGCCGAGCCAAACAGAAAGCGTCTTGGCCGCTTGATACGCAAGCGGTCAACAGCGGTTTGTTACAGTAGTTGTTTCATCCATTCACAATACTCAGTTAACCTTTGTAGTTTGGCTTGATGCTTGGGCTTGATAGCATTTGATCATACCGGGGGCGTTTAAGGTTTAAGTTGCTAAAGTAAAACTTTATTTTACATTCTTCTATTCAGTAAATTGTATTATAAATGATTGATTTTCTATGTACTGAAAAGTCCAATGTGAAATTTAATATGGTAGGTACTAAAGATTTAGAAATCTGGTTTTGAAGTCTACGCCCACTGTATTCATAAATATTTTATATCTCTTTACTTTCTCTTTCCGATCTTTTCCTTGTTGTAGATTTGACAATGTCATACATTCCAATATTAGTATTTCTATTAAAACTTCACATCCTTCATATCATATGATTCAGTGGACGAACACCTTTAGTTATCTAGGAGAATACATTACGTATTATTTTTAAACTTTATTTCAGTAAATGTAACATTCAAAGTTCTGATTGACAGACTTAACATTCAACGCAGTCTTAGAAAACATGTTTGGATTTATTTTAATATTTTTTTCATCCAGACTAGTTGTGTAATATGTAGTCAATTTGTATGTGAAAAAATTTAATTGGTTTTAAGCCACTACTTTAATTTTGTAAGAAGAATATTTATAACTGTTTCATTTCCAAAGAAAATAAATAAAATAATTTCACTAAGCATGGGTTTTTTGAATTTCCAGCCCTAAGAAGGTGAAATGGGAGGTTGCCTTTGTAGCTAATTAATAATAGTTACAGTTACATAATGTAAACATGACCTCTTTCATTCAATTTATATTGTGCCATAGACACGAAGAACATTGTGTTAAAAAGAATAATCAACATAATAAGCGTATAATGCTTTAATTATATTAACATAGTAAATAAGTAAAATACAACTAAAAGCTCAGTCCAAACTAACACGACTTATAAATGAAGGAAGCATGCGCGTATCAACAAAAAAGTCTAAAGAAATATTTGTCCATTGACGGTGGCTTTCTACTTTTAAAATTCAGTTAAGCTGGTACTAAAAATCATCGAAAAGTGACAGTTTACAAGACAACGAAATCTGTGTCAACGTACTTTGGTCGTGAAAGTTTGTCTAGAGCTTTAAATTCAATATTTTTTTTACAATATAACATTCTATAATTTACAGTTTCAACATGAAATGTACCGCTTATTAAGCCATATCGAAAATATATCTATAGCTGTAGAATAACGTTCCAGAATAATCTGATAAATCTTCGCACATTAGAATAAATTCTAGAAACATAATTTTGGCACTCAGTATTGAAGCGAAAAGGCTTTGGTTCTTAAAATAATTTAAATAATTAATTAATTCAGTTTACAATTGGCCGATTTTAGAGACAAGAATGATATTTTTATTTAAATGACCGGTTTGGTCATCTGCCTAAAGTTGTAGGTATAGCAAGTCATGTCACCTTTACAATAAGGTTTGCGTTTTAATATTCAAATAGAGTTTTTAACATGAAAAATTTCATATCGAATATAAACCTGCAGCCTGCAACGGTTATAAAAGTTACGGCATAAACCAATACGTTAAACCTTTTACGGTACGATCTAATGTACGAAGATCATAACATTAATTTTAATAGTTCAATCAAGTTATCTGCAGAGTAATAAACAACTACATAGAGAAATAAGTAGTACCTAATAACTTGCGTAGAAACTATACTGTGCTCCAACACTCGTGGCACGCGAGATTAAGACAGTACCCGATTTTTCAATTGTATATTTCACGTTAGTCGTTGTGACTACAGTGTCTCTAACGGGTTCAAAACGTAGTCGTTAGGTATTATTATAAATTGACTTATATAGGACAAGAAAAACTCCGTGAAATACACAAACCGTGAAAGTAGCAGACTTAACATGTTTTTATCTTGCTATCGCTACACTTGTTATTGAATGGTATAGGCCTCTTAACACGCCATTTTTTTTTGTGGTGTAAAAATAGATACATTTATAATACCATTCGTTGAAAGCTGAGATAGACATGTTAAAAGCCATTAATAGGGATCAGGTGGGAAGATTCCTCTTGAGCCGGATTCGTAACAAGATACGTAAACTACTTATTAAGGATTCCGTATGGATGGTACTGAAAATCAGCGTTGTGGCGTTTTGGGCATCACAACATTATGCTGAGTATAATCCTTTCTTGGTTACACTACAGGTTTAGAAGTCTGTTTAATTGCTTAGATTTAGTATTCTGTTATTTATTTGCTTTTGTACGTGTAGTGTAATTAATAAATAAAGTTATTTCTTTCTTTCTTTTTATTTACTCTTAGGTGGTGCGTTTATGGTGGGTGTTTTACGACTTAGCGTGCCAAGAATGTTGGAGTCAACTCTACCGCCGTCAATAACTGAATGATAACTTGGTCGGACTTGTTTAAGTACCACATTATGACTGACAGTCTTGACAGGTTTCCGCGGACCTTTTCCTTCTCTCTTCTTCCTCAGCAGTATCATTGACTTCCTCGCTATCTCTGCCAAGCCGGATGAAATGGTCACGGGCTCTGCTCTTCCTTTGAGGGAATCCACTGACGAAGAGATCGGATGTTTGTTCGTAACCTGGTTTTTCTTCATCGGGAGATCTTCCGAAGCGGACGAAGCTGGGTGCTCGGCCGAAGCGGACGAAACTGGTCGCTTTTTTTGCTGGCGTTTCGTATTCATCTGTAATCGATATTATTTATAATTCAACTGTGTTGTGTATTTCTCTATAAGATAAAATAGCCGATGAAAAACTGCTTACAACTTTATATCAAAACCAAAACGCATTTTCGAAAAACCATTCTTAAGGCCCAATACAAACTCTTGTCCGCATTATATTTTAAAACTTTGAAAAAGAATGTAGTGTGGGATTCGTAGCAATGCTACGGTCGTAGCCACGTCTCTACGAGTCTAGGAAGTTCATTACAAGTCTTTGCGGGAAATTTAAGCAAAGTCGATCAAACAAGAACTGATGCCACGGGACCAGGTATAGAGGTCAAGATGTCAATAGTTATCATAGGTTCAGTGTCAAAATGTACAAAAGTCTTTAATGAGCAAATTATTTAGTTAATCAGTTCAAAGGACAAAGCATCACTATGACCTAAAGCATCAGGGTTTGATAGTTCCTGTGTCAAAATGCACAAAAGATAAAACATATTGTAACCTCCAATAGGGGGTCAAACATATACCACGCCATTTTTCCAGACTAAATTACCGTCATATGCCTTGAGTAGGGCTACTAAATCATCAGTAGTGAGGGATATAGGTTGTGATCTTCCGAAGCGGAGGAAACTGTTTCCTCGTCTGACTGGAAGAGCGATGGTGTCTCGAAGGTCGGCTGCTGAAGGCTCTGGTGGGTAGGATCTGCCGAGTCTGGGTACAAAAGATTTTTAATTAGAAAAAAAATCAAACTATCCCATATGACAAAAACTTTTTTGCGACACACCTTCTGACGATTGGTGACGACTAACCTTCCATAAATGTTCTTTAAATCACACTTTGTAACAAATGAATGGAAGCGTAGGGCTGGTTCTGCCTATGACAAGCCGAAATTTCCCGCAAAAGGGACTCTACTGAAGACTATGGATATGATAAAAATGTACCTAATTAAATCTTCTTAATTGAGTTGTTGTATGCGCTATTAACATTGCTCTTACGGTGAAGAAAAACTACGTGATGAAACCCGCGGCTAAGATGAATCCGGACGTATTGACGAGTTCGTTCCTTTGGACATGGTGGACTTAACTGAGAAGGTAGGGTAGATTCTGGACAAGATGTGCATACTTCATCTAGCACATGTCCCAGGCGCTATAGCGTTCTGAATAGCTTGGATTAAAGTTGCTGATGCTGTATCCATCAGGGTTTGTATCCACGGATATCGTGATCAGATTTAGATGTAACAGGCCAATTTTTATTTTATTTTAGGTTGTTCCTGAGTTTCAAATGTTGATGCAGAATACAACATTGATCCAAAGTTCGAGTGTGCTCAAAGTTACCTGATCATGCTTCTATCTATAGCACTCCGCCTCCTCGCCTCTAGGTCTGGAGATCTTCTGACAGGAGTGGCAACAGCACCTACCACCAGCACCACTGCCGCCATCACCACCATGCTTCGGGAACAGTTCATGATGACGTGGACCTGGGAGGGAAGACATTAACTTATTTGGTAAGTCGGTAATTAAAAAAATAAAATAAAAACACGGTTATTTACCACCAAATATAAAAAAGAGGTTTAACTTTAAACTTCAACTAAAGCAGGTGCCTAGAATCTTGCTAGTGTTGAAAACATTCATACAACAGCCATTTTGGAGCTTTACGGTGGGTCTGCAATTATGCAGCCGACATACCTATTTCGTTTCTCATGGGAGGAACAGATAAAATTATTATACATATTATTTCAATGTGTTTGCTTGTTATTTCTGATTAGGTGGGAAATTTGATAAAACCCATACATTATTCAAAAGAGACAAAGTGCCTACTGGGTTTTGAAGGATACTGTTAAAGAAATTCTTTCTTAAATATTCTTAGGTTTAGTGTATGTTTCTTTCCTCGTTGTATAATTTGTTACCTTTTTCTTTGTGTGTGTTTAATTTTAAAGTTGTCGTGTGCTTGTACCTAATAAATCTTTTTCTTTCTTTCTTTCTTTTCATTTTATAAATTACCTCGAAAGGAAGCAGAAATAAAATGTACTTAGAATAAGAAATAATTAATATAAATTATTCGAGGCCGGATTTCACATAATTGTTTATTTAAACAATGTTATATGAACCTTGAAGCTGGGAAGATAGGAGAAAAGTAATAGGAGTTTTTAGCGGAAACGAGCAGTACCTAAAGATGACGTAGGTAAATGAAATAAATAAATAAATATTGCAGGACATTCCACACATCGCCATCTAGCCCCAAGCTAAGTAACTACACTTGTGTTATGGGTGCTAGACAACGGATATACTACTTATATACTTTTCTTATGTAAGTAAATACTTATAATAGATAGAAGCAACCAGACCCCAGACAAATATCTAAGCATAAATACATGTCTGAGGCTGGAATCGAACCCGCAACCCAGTATTTGACAGTCCGGCATGATGATTTGTATCAACTGGGTCGATGTACTCTTATCTTGTCTCTAATTACGCTAAATAAGTGTCAAATCGCGTTAAATTGCATTAAAATTTGTGTAAGGGGGTGAACGTCGTTGACGACCCAGTTGGCACAATGGTCACGGTCACCATGCCGGACTGCTAAACACAGGGTTGCGGGTTCGATTCCCGCCTCAAACAAGTATTTATGCTTAGATATTTGTCTGTGGTCTGGTTGTTTCTATGTATGATAAGTATATATTTACAAAATAAAAATATATATAAGTAGTATATCCGTTGTCTAGCACCCATAACACAAGTCTAGTTACTTAGCTTGGGGCTATATAGCGATGTGTGGAATGTCGTGCAATACTTATATTTTATATTTATTTATATTTACGCGGAGGAAGTTGCGGGCAAAAGCTAGTCAATGTATAAACACACGTCTCAATTTTCTTATAGACCAGCGGTGCCCATACTTATGTTGAGGAGATCGACCTAGCAAAAATGTATGATTCGACATTTTAAATTCGTTTAAGCAAATATTTATTAAGAAAAATCCGGCCAAGTGTAAATCGGACTCGCGGAAGAAAGGTTCCGTACGTATGGGACCCAACTTCTTTTTTGATAACCTCAAATAAATTGGGAGAACACCTGCATTCACAAAAAAGTGTCTCCTTAATATTGTGTGACGTCATGCGTCATGGTAATATGACCAGATGCGTCATGGTAACTTAGGAAACAGAGTATTTAATAATAATATCGCTCATCTGGGCTTGTGTTATGTTGTGTCGAGTGACGAATAGAAGACTTATATATATATGAAAAGAAAAAAAAAAATAGGAATATAACAAAAAAATCTTAATTTTTCATCGTTTTCTTAAGACGTTTTCACGTAAAATTATCGTCTGTAAACCAACTTTACAGACAATCATTTGTTTTTTTATTATTTTTTGCCGTTTTTAGTATTTGTTGTTATAGCGGCAACAGAAATACATCTGTGAAAATTACAACTGTCTAGTTATCATGGTTCATGAGAAACAGCCTGGTGACAGACAGATAGACGGACGAACGGACAGTGAAGTCTTAGTAATTACTATGCTACTATGCCAGTCTCTATATTCATATGTTACTTACTTCGCTTTTAATGAAAGTACATTCGTCTTACAAAATAATAATTTTAATAATTTAAGGATTGGTGGTAATATTAATTTGAAACCTCATTAAATATTATTACCCTAATCAAAATGATCATTATTCAAAGTTAATTATCATTCTTAAATATTAAAATGATTTAGTACTTAACTTTGATCTTTTTACCCGACTGCGGGAAATGAGGTAATGTTTACATTTAGAATGATCTTAACTTATAACCTGAGTAGGCAAGTTAAAGAACAGCGATTCCGTACCCAAAGGGTAAATCAAACGTGTGGCACTCGGGGTAAAGCTATTGCATGTCGCGAGCATCGTACAGTCGTACCATATACATACACGTTAAGCGAACACTCGGCCGAGCTATGGTAGGCGGAATGGTAGAGGAACCATCTTGATTTATTTAGGTAAATATTCAAAGATATTGCCACAAAATAAACTATAGTTTTGCCATTTAACTAATTTCATCTTAACAACAACGCCATCTAGCCCCAAACTAACTAACTAGACATGTGTTATGTGTGCTAGACAACGGATATACTACTTATATACTTTTATTTCGTAAATATATACCTACTTATAATACATAAAAACAACCAGACCACAGACAAATATCTAAGCATAAATACTTGTCTGAGAATCGAACCCGCAACCCTGTGTTTTTGACAGTCCGGCATGAGCAGTCAACAATAACTATTCACGAAACAGTATTATTTTAAAGATAGAAACAGTAGGTAAAGTAAGAAACAACGTAAAATATTAATCACAAGAGACAAGGTTAGAGAAGCAGACGAGTTGGCGCCGTTTTGCGTGGACATATCACTTCTATACTGCAGATAAATCGAGGAAAATGAAAAACGTTTTCCAACTTACATTTCAAGGAAGTTTTTAAAGAAATTTAAGTGATTCTAACTACATACTTTATCTTTTTTATTGTTTGAAATGTTTAAAATGAGTTTGTAAGTTTTCCATGTTTAAATTGTCGTGTTAATCCTACTATTCCTACTAATATTTTAAAATATGTAAAAGTTAGTGTGTGTGTATGTATGTTTGTTACTCCTTCACGCTAAAACTACTGGACCGATTGCGATGAAACTCGGTATCTAGATAGCTGGAGACCTGGATTGACACATAGGCTACTTTTTATCCCAATATTCAAATGGGATCAGGACTTACGCGGGTGAAACCGCGGGGCGCAGCTAGTATCTCTAAATAATTATTTGTTTAAAGGCGGAATCCCGCAATCTTCGCCCACCAAGTCACTGTCATTCAAAGTAACCTACTTTTAAAAAACCCTGTTAGTCAAAAACAAATTTTATTTGAAAAGACAATTATGTTACTATCTACACTAATATTATAAAGAGGAAAACTTTGTTTGTATGTTTGTTTGTTTGTACTGAATAGGCTCAAAAACTACTGGACCGATTTTAAAAATTCTTTCACCATTCGAAAGCTACATTATCCACGAGTAACATAGGCTATATTTTATTTTGAAAAAAAATAGGGTTCCGTAAGATATTTGGGTTTTTCGGACACAAGGTGTAAAAAATCAACCAGAAAAGTTACTTATTTTGCGTACGCTGCCTAAACTATAAAAGATAGAACCATAAAATGTTCTAATTAATTGTAGATCTTATAAATATCTACAAAAAAGTCCGCGACACACTATACCCATCTATGTCGAGTGAGGCACAGCAACCATTTTTTTATTTAAAAATCTTGAATTTTTTTTGGACTACATTTAAACGCGTTTATTTTACTCATGCTATTAATCCTTATCAAAATAAATAATTTCATCACTAAGAACAGTTTATGGAGATAATATTTGGTCTTTGATTAAAATTGGACGTTTGGTTTTGAAGTTATGGCGAAATTAAAATATTTAAATATTTTCATCATTAACAACTTAACATACACAGAAAGACAATCTGTGCAGCCTGCGGATAATGACTGCGTCGTCAATGTTACTGTCGGTGTCTGTGAATTGACCTGGGAATCATTTTGCTGACCGTGTCTTTCCTGGGTAGGCTTTTTGCAGCGGTAACCGACATCCACGCGGGCGGAGCCGCGGGCGACCGCTATCTATATATATAAAAGAAAGTCGTGTTAGTTACACCATTTATAACTCGGGAACATAGGATATTTTTTTCGATATTCCCACGGGATCGGGACTTACGCGGGTGAAACCGCGGGACGCAGCTATCTATATATATAAAAATGAATTGCTGTTCGTTAGCCTCACAAAAACTCGAGAACGGCTGAACGGATTTATCTTATCTTAGTCTTGAAATGTTCGTGGAGGTCTAGGGAACTTTTAAAAGGCGAGAAAAAATCGAATAATTTCCGGGAAAACCCTAAAAACAGTCCTTTTCTATTTCCCATACAAACGTTTTCTAGAGTCAATTTCTACGGGATCATGACTTACGCGGGTGAAACCGCGGGGCGCAGCTAGTATTTTAATACAAACAAAGTGACATAAAACTCTCAATCGTCTTTACAGACAACAAGTATGCTTCCATTTATCTCGATGATCCTCAGGCAACGAACCAACGAACTCCAAGAGTCGAGAATTTTAATATTCTTTGATATAATTAAAAATACAAACTTTACTTATCCTTGTATAATACTTATTTATGGTCGAAGTTATTAAGATAGGTTATCAATTTCGACCACAAGTACCTATAAAAGTAAGTTATATTCATAGGTAATTTTTCTATTAGTATAACTTACTTCTTTAAAACCATCATTAGACCCTGTCCTTTTGTATGGTGGTGAGACGGATATGAAGATGTTGCGCTGGATGTGTGGAGTGACGCAAAAGGATCGCGTCAGGAACTCTAGCACCCGGCAGCCTTCATGTCCGAGACATTGCAGATAAATTTTAAGAATGCCGCCTACGCTGGTACGGTCACGTCTTGCGAAAACCGGCTAATTCAGTGGGGAACAAATGTCTTGCTATGGCGCCTCCGCCGCGTCGTGGCAGACTGGGTAGACCCAAGAAGTGCTGGCTTGACGTCGTAAAGGGTGATATGCGTGCAAATGGCTTGACTAACCTGGATGCCGAAGATCGTGCGAAGTGGAGACGTAAAAGTAGGAAAGCGGACCCCGGGCTCCGGGAACATCGCTCGGATTATGATGACTAATAGTTAATTTTTCCGACTTTTTTCCCGCAAAACTGTGACTTTCACCGTTGGTAGCTGATAGATTTAAGTTATTGATTTCGACTATTAGTCACACAAAGTCTAGAATCTAAACTAAGTAAAACGTAACGCAAGTAAGTAAGGAACTCAAAGTTGTAAGTGAGTATCCACTAGCCAATTACTTAAAACTTTGCGTGACTAGTTTTAAAGATAACTTTGTTCAATTTCTTTATTATCTCTACTACTTACTTACATAAGGTTGTAAAACTATAGTAAATGTTGAATAATAGGAACTATAGACCTCAGTATCTATACATATAAAATCCTTTGTCCTGAATGACTGACTGACTGACGGATCAACGCATAGCCTAAACTGCTGATCGTAGAAACCTAAAACTTGGAGGGTGTGTTCTTTGTGTGACGTAGGCATCCGATAAGATTTTCGCGTATAGAGTGATTTTAAAAAGGTTTAAGGTGAAAGGGTGCCGGCGCTCTCTCCATACAAATGTAGTCGACTGTTTCCTCCCTGGATACTAGCACAAATATTTTTGTGCCATAAAACCTAAAACCCCTATCTGTTTTGGTTTAAAAAAAAATAGGACATGGCACTTATAAGTTTAATGCTTCAAAATTATTTGCTCTAGTGTCATTATCCAGGAAGAAAACAGTCGACTACGTTTGTATGGAGAGAGCCCCCGGTACCCTTTCCTCTTAAGTACATAACCCACTACTGTCACTATCATTCAATATATAGCTAAGTATATGTCCACTATTAAAATTATCTAGCAGTAAACACGCAGACTGAAGGAAAGTATGTAGGTTTTTTAGCTTCGTAAAAGCTTATCGGTCTTAGAAATGACTAAATTCATGTGTTCCGGCTCTGATGCAAATTTATTTTAAAGTCAACACTGTCTCTCTAGTTTTCAAGCTAACGCTTTTGTTTTTTCAATTGGAAGTTGTCTTCCGCAAAAAAACATGAAGAATTTGCATTTAGATAGACATTTGCAGATAGAATATTTCGAATGTTTTGTTATGGGAATTGAAATAAATGTCTACAGCTATTATAAATGTCGGTAGCAAACTCTTCACAGGGCTCGTAATAGCATTAAATGTATGACTTTTTTGTTTGTTTCTTGCGTACTGAATATCCTACTAATATTATAAATGTGAAAGTTTGTGTGTGTATGTTTGTTACTCCTTCACGCAAAAACTACTGAACCGATGCGATGAAATTAGGTAAGTAGATAGTATTAAATAAATAAATAAAATTAGTAAAGAAAATTACTAAAAATATAATTTTGATTAGTGTTTTTATTTAATTGGTAAACAATACCAATTATTACGTGGTACGGTTTAACCAAATCAATTAACCCTCCATTGCACGCACATATCTTGTTATTTAATGTTTAATGACTTATGTATTATAATCTATGTATGTGTTGTGTTATGGAAAATGAATGGTTTAAATGGTTTATGGTTTAAATAATTAATAAAAAAATAAATGAAATTAGACTTCAAAAATAAATAAAAAAAACCACATCAAATGGATTTAACTTACGTAAACATTATCACTACTTGACTTAAATCAAGATTCATTACATACTAACAGCGCTCCGCGGTTTCACCCGCGTAACTCCCGAACCCGTGGGAATATCAAAATAAAAATTAGCCTATAGCCTTTCTCAACAAATGGACTATCCAACACAAATTTTTCAATTCGACCCAGTAGTTCCTAAGATTAGCGCGTTTCAAACAAACTCTTTGGTTTTATAATATTAATATAGATTTTCGTTGTAAATTTTTCGCTTAGTTTTCTATGAACCATTATTAAAACAAGCATGAATTATGAACTGTTCCAGTCGGCACAAGCAAAGTGACATTCAACGTTATGCAAGCATTATAATAAGGAATCAGACGGGTATTGTCTGTCTGTCTGTCGATACATGTGCGTGATAGGTTGCAGGATATTAGCTCTCATGAAACTGTGGTGTTATTGTTAATTTAAGTTGTTTACTATAATTGAAGCTACCTTTTTTTAAATAGGTACCTTTTTTTAATGATATGGCTCCACACGCCTGGTGCTTAAAGCCATCGCGTTTTAAACTAAAAATAAATGGTTTACGTCGTTACTTACCGAAGAGATTTTTGTTAATGAGTTAGCGGGCTCCTGATATTGGGAGGGTTAACCCAACACTGGGAAATGACGCGAAGTCCGTTGATTTAAATTACAGTTTTTGTAACAAGGTTTGTCTAGAAAATGTTATTTACACAAAATACACAATCATGGATGAAAAACCAGATTAAACTTAATACAAAAACATAATAAAATAACAAAAGATAATAGTAATTAAAATAATTCAAAATGCAACCATTTCCCGCCAGTTTTTTTTTTAACCCAAGGAACGACACTGACCGCACGGTCGCATAAAGCCACATCAGCAACATCTCGACAGGGCGCGGGCGGCGACCCAACATGGTCATACGTCGATTTGATCATTTTCATCTTTAAATTTATATTATTAAATAAGATATCTAGAACTAAATATATCTACTTGACTTCAATTACTGAGAAAAAACCTACTAAGTACTAAAATCTGTATGCATGAGCCGTGCGAAGCCATAATTGTTATTCTTTGGTGTTACCTAAAGCAAGGAGGTTAGGTTTTTGAAATTCCTAATGCGTACTACTGATACTGGCTACAAGCTTTCACCCCTAGGGTAACAATGTACTATTTTACAACGGCTCAGCTCTGAGATAAAACATTGAACACGCCTTAATATTACATTGCTAAATCTTAGAATTTCCCTACATTCGTGCACCTTTATGACCTAAATTTAAAAGGACCTGTAAAATATTAGACTCACCGCACCTTTGGCAATGTATAGAGAACATTGACAAAAAACATATGCTATGAACAAAATCTTATAAAGCGATTTGTTTTCCCGTTAAAATGTGGCATTCATTTATTTTTTAAACTATACCAAGATAAATAAATAAATATTGCAGGACATTCCACACATCGCCATCTAGCCCCAAGCTAAGTAACTAGACTTGTAAATGTCCACAATGGCCCAAGGAATCCCATTTAACTTCGACCCCTTTTTTCAACCCCTAAGGAGTAGAATTCCGGAGAATTCTTTCTTATCTGATGCCTATGTCATACAATGAACACACCTTCCAAGTTTCAGATCTCTACGATCAGCGGTTAAGGCTGTGCGTTGATCCGTCAGTCAGTCATTCAGGACAAAGAATTTTATATGTATAGATTTACGCATTCCAAGTACGTCATTACGTATGTTTTACTGTTCGCTTATCAGAGACAGCTTGACGCATCGTTACCCCAGTTTTAGAACAAAATATGTCGGATTTAACGTCTTTCATTGGGTCTCTGGTTTTTAAGTCGATAGATAGATAGATAGATAACTTTATTCGTACAACACATGAAGAAACAGAACACGATATACACAAAGGAAAGTAATAACTAGAAAGTATAAGTTGCACAAATGGGCGGCCTTATCGCTGAAAGCAATTTATTCCAGGCAACCTTAGGATGGAAAAGAACTGATTCAGCTTTAATGGTAGGTTGTGACCAAACATAACCTGTAACAGGTGATAATATAAAGTATTTACATAATATGGCTTTAAAATATCAAATCACACACACAATACATACCAATATACAATTATATACATATATACAAAAACAAAAACATACATACATACATAAATAATAGGTACAGGAATACATACGAATATTAAACAGTACTGATGTAGTGATCAGCTACCATAGATTTGAAAGTGGGTAGGGACTTAGCAGATCGGATGGGTTGAGGCAGGGAATTCCAGAGTATCACAGAGTGAAAAAAAAAGGATTTTTTGTAATAAGTGGAGTTGAGGGGAGGAGCTTGAAAGAGTAGGGTAGGATAAATAGATCCTACCCTACTCCTTCTCCTGTAAAAATAATTGAACGCCAATTGAACGCAAACTTTTTCCTCTGTGCACTAGTCTGTGGTCTCTCCCTACGATAAGCTGTGTGAAGTTTGTACAAAATTTTCCATTGCTTTATTTCAACAAGATAGATACAAGTCATGGATAGATAGATAAACACTTTATTGCACCATAAAAACAAAAACAAACAAAATAAAAACAGTCAAAATTACGTAGGTACGTTGGTTATTAATTGAAAACAAAAAATCGTTGATGACACATGGATAGATAGAAAAAGAAACAGGCGGACAAGCAAGTGATCCTATTAGGGTTCCTTTTTTACCTTTTGACAAACCTTTTTATTGGTGTTGCCTAATCTAGAAAATGTCTTAAGTTTTCAGTAATTTAGGGTTATTTGTTCGCCTTTCTAAATTGATATAATTCTTTTATTTTTATGAAAAATTATTCATGAAAAATTATTCAAAAATATTTCATATAAATAAAAGAATTATTCTTTCTTCTTTTTATTGGTAACTACCGCGGTTTCACCCGCGTAATTCCCGATCCTATGGACATATCGGGATAAAAAGTAGCCTATGTTATTCCCAATTAACCAATGTATCCTCTTCATACCAAAATTCATCAAAATCGGTCCAGTAATTTTGCAGCCGATTTGTTACAAAAAAACCGCAAAAAATCTTATAACATTTAGGCAACTATAGATCTCCTAACGTATATACTAAGAGGAATCACAGGGTCTTCACATACTTCATAATTATTAACTAATTGATTATGTTTTAAACGCTATTAAGACGAGAAATACTCTCGGCTATAAATTCTCTTTGTGGTGAGATTCTCTAACAAAATTGAAACGTGAATACATGATGAAAACCGAAACCCGAACGCAATCAAGGTGGTTATCAGCCACCTCAGCCCACTCTCACATAGTAATAGCATGGCGGGCGTCTACTTTATTAAAAAGTAGCTGAGCACAGCGGTATCACTGTTTTTTTAATTTTCTTTTTAAGGCACTAAAAGATTTTTTTAAAAACCTTAATATTAGTGACAAAATAAATAGAAAATAAAATAAATATTGCAGGAAATGTCACACATCGCCATCTAGCCCCAAGCTAAGTAACTAGACTTGTGTTATGGGTGCTAGACAACGGATATACTACTCATATACTTTTGTTTTGTAAATATATACTTATAATACATAGAATCAATCAGACTACAGACAAATATCTAAGCATAAATACATGTCTGAGGCGGGAATCGAACTTGCAACCCTGTGTTTGGCAGTCCGGCATGGTGTCAACTGGGTCGTCAAAATAAACAAATGAATTGTTTTTCAGATTGACAATGAAGCAAATATTATAAAACGGAGTTAAGGAACATAAAATATTGATGTATGGATGTATCTACAGTATTCATTTACCTTCTCTCTAACTTCTCATTGACGTAAAAAAAGGAGAAAACCTATTTTACGTCAAAATTTAGCGCCATATTGTATTTATTATAATTTTATTTAACATTTAATATTGACATTTTTCTTTTTACATTTTGATTCGTTTTTTATTATTAGTTTTGATTTAAGTTTGTTCATTTTTAGTATTTTCGATTATTTATTTTAATTTACTGTAATGTATGGATTTGATTATCTGAAATAAATGAATTTAATTAATGAATGAATGAAAAAGACGCGTGGCTCACATTCAATTAGATCGAACCAACGACCTTCGTAATGAAAATCAAAGTATCTAGCACTAGGCCAACAGCTTTTCAACTATCAACAGATTTTGAATCTGTTAACTGCCTTCTCCCTTTGACAGAATCAAACTTAAATAAGTAGGTACCTAAAAATAATCTAATTCTTACAAAAAATCCAAGTCTTTTAATATCGTAAATAAAAGGATAAGTAATGTTGTTCCATTCGTAAAAGAATATTTCAAAGATACACGAAGATTCTCATTGATATATCCTTCGGGCGATCTGAGGAATAGGTATTTTTACAATAGTACATTGTTACCCTAGGGGTGAAAGTCACTCATTGAGCCCCGAGACGGAGTTTGGCGCCCGAGCGTAGCGAGGGCGCTAATAGTTCGAGGGACTTACTGAGTCTTTTACCCGAGGTAAACACTTGGCTTTTTATTACGAATAATACATAAAATTCTTCCTAATAACGAGAGTGAATGAGAGACTCCATACTACCTGATCCTCTTACAAGACCAAAAAGGCTATAACATTATGTAGTGTTTTGCAAAGCAAGGAGGTTAGGTTTTTGAAGTTCCTAATGCGTAATGATACTGATACTGGCTATCAGCACATTGCACAAGCCGTGCGAAGCCATAATTTGACATGACAGCTGTCAGTGAAAGCGATTCTCCCTAGGGCTGAAAGTTTTTCTTTCTACCCGCTCTTCAGGCACCTTTAGACCTACTTTCGGAGTATGAGTAATGAAAAGATATATTATCATTGACAATCGGTCTTAAAATACTTAGAAATAAAAAAGAGAAAAAATACTATCGGAGAATCTCTGTAACTATAAGAGCTTCTCCGAAGTGTGAAACTTCGCATGTTTGTGATGAGTCTTTCAGTAAGGTACAATCAACGTTCAAAAGTCACCACTGGCCCCGTAACTTTTCCAATCCTGTGCAGCACTATTTGAACATTATATATGTAACAACGTAACCTGTAAGTCAAACCCACGTCGGTTGGTGTAGCGGGTGGATTTGATTCACAGGTTACGTTTGGTTGGAACAATAACCAAAGACATAGATTACATGTTGAAAATAGAAATCACATTGAGTACTTTAATTCAAGTATGTATGTTTGTGTGTTACGTCTATTAGAAGAAGGTCGTAAGTCAAATACTTGTTTATAGTATTATCGTCTCAAACTGATAGTGACTTATGACGCTTACTGGCGTAATCTTAAACGAAATAGGTAGGAATAGGAATAGCGATCCTATTCGGGGTCCAATCTTGATGATGCGTCGTGTATAAACATGTCGAGTTGTTAATGAATGGTGTCACTAACACTAACTATTGCTTGTCTTGTACCTCTTTAAGTGATCGGGAGGGCGGTGCACATTGCATTTTGCTTTTTGGCACTAGTCTCGGACCTAAAACCTAAATATTAATACTTCCATTACAGTTATGGAGATCCCAAAAGTAACGCCTGATTCAATCAATGATCTAAAAATTAAATATATTGCAAAATTGGGGAAACTAAGTAAGTACTTAAAACGGTCATTATCCTATCCGACTAAAATTATAAATGTGAAAGTTTGTGTGTGTGTATGTTTGTTACTCCTTCACGCTAAAACTACTAAACAGATTGCAATGAAATTCGGTATGTAGATAGCTGGAGGCCTGGATTAACATATAGGCTACTTTTTATCCCGATAATCCCTCTAATTACCTTTTCATGGCATTTATTAGCCGCAGGTACCTTACTTAACTTTCACCCCGACTTAGTTACATATGAGAAACCGGGAGCTCTCTCCATACAAACGTAGTCGACTGTTTCCTTCCTGGATAATGACACTAGCACAAATATTTTTGCTGCATAAAACTTATAACTACCATGACCCATTTTTTTAAATCTAATTTCTATGATAATTAGAAAATGGAAAAAAACCAAAACATAGGGGCATAGTCACGGCAGTTATAGGTTTTATGGCACAAAAATATTTGTGCTAGTGTCATTGTCCAGGGAGGACAGTCGACTACGTTTGTATGGAGAGAGCGCCGGTACCCTTTCACCTTAACTACTTAACTATATCTTAGTGGTTTATAGGTTTTATGGCCCAAAAATATTTGTGCTAGTGTCATGATCCAGGGAGGACAGTCGACTACGTTTGTATGGAGAGAGCGCCGGTACCCTTTCACCTTAACTACCTTACTATATCTCAGTGAACAGCCGCTTTTTTACATTGTGGTGAACTGTACATAACTTAAACACTTTCTTAGCGATCCACTAACCAGCATTTATCAACTGTCTTCGTGTTCGAAGCTATTGTTTTATAACAAAAGGTGTTGAGATGCGGAGGTGAGGAGACACTATCGATGTAGAATATACTTCCTGACACCTTCTAATATAGATGAAGTTACAATGAGGTGATGCATTTGTGCACGATAAGAGTCAACGTCCATTATCCTGATGTGATATTACAACATTTTTAAGACATTATTTTTCTACTATTTAAGTTTGTGTGTATGTTTATCCTTCACGCAAAAACTACTTGTTCGATTGCAATGAAAGTCAGTATATAGGTAGCTGGAGACCTTTTTTTAAGCTATTGTATAGCTTTTAACGCGGGCTTTGAGCGCGGCGACCGAATCAAGAAATTCCGTAACGAAAATTATACATAACACCCCCACTCCGCTTGGGGCTAGATGGCGATGTGTGGAATGTGTCCTGCAATTTTTTTATTTATTTATTTAATAGCATTTTAATAAAATCGGTTAGATTACAAGCCCGATTCACAAACAGGACATTCAATACCGCTAAATTAAAGGAAAACCTTCTGATTACTTTCCATCTAAACTCATACCGAAGCAATATCATTTTTATCTATGAAGCAATAATTTTAATCCAATTTGACAGATTTTTTACCTCATCTTATGTTGGGACAATCTTTTAAATAACGTTTTTCCTTTTTAACCGACTTCAAAAAAATGGAGGAGGTTCTCAATTCGGTTGTATGTATCGTTTTCTTTTATTATTTTTTCTGTATTTTAAATTTGGGTAATAATATTAGTTTTTATTATTTATGTCAAATGTTGTTTCTTTCATAACATAGTAATTTGCATGAAAATTATACTTCTCGGATGGACTAGATTGTTTGAAATGTTTTTGATTGCAATCAGGAAGTCTGGTTCCCGGTTGGAAGTAGCAAATTTATCATGTTTTCAGTGTCCCGTTTTATACACAAATACGTATGTTTTACTACCTATATCACAGAATACATAATATTACATGGATTTCTTAACTTTTGTGAGAATTCTCTGCGATTTGACAGACTTTAAAAGCAAGTTTTTAATATATTTTAAGACCACTTTATATTTTAAAAAAATTATAAGACTGATTTTCTCAAACCTAGTACTTACTTGATTTGCTTAACCCTCAGAGAAATACAAAAATCTATGTTCTTAGTAAATTATTACTAATTCCAAGACAAACATTAAACTAAAATATGTTGCCTTTCTAATAAAAAATTCTTAGAATTCCCACAAGTATACAAAATTTTAAATATATAATATATCTAAGCTTGTTTCCAGCGGCAGATTTATTCCCAAAAGACAATTACTAAAGGAAATTATACTAATGCTTGATTTATTAAAAAAATAAGCTTATGTACTAGCTTCAAATTTGTGATTCAAATAATTTTAGTATTGAAAATAACCATGATAATTTCAAATCCAAAGGTGACTTAGTTCGATTGATATTAAAGTCCGATCACGGATTGCTAAAACTTTTTAGTAGTTTCTTTGCTAGTCCGTTTGTTAGTCCGATACTACTGCTTTTTAACCTACTTCAAAAAGGCGGAGGTTCTTAATTCGTCGCGTATTTTTTTATGTATGTTCGCCGATTACTCAAAAATGCCTGAATTGATTTGGAAAATTCTTTTGTTTCAGTGAAGGTAAAAGATACGTACTTTCATCACCTCTTAGTAAATCTTCAGTTAATTTTATTTACAAAGTCATAAAATGAAAGAACTTATTAAGGAAAATATCCGAAAAATTTGGCTATAATAATATTTCAGCTTTATTTAACCAAGGTGGTTTAATAAAGCCGTGGTCGAGATTACCTGATGTTTACTATCTAAATATTGTGTTAATATGGCCGCCAATTTGTGATAAATTTAAAGAAAAAACAACGTTTATGTACAAAGTTAATTGTGAAAAAGGGTCTCGTCTTGTTCTTCTTATTAAAATAGGTGTAGGTATATCTTTTAAGTAATAGGACACTAGGGTATAGAACCTGGAAATCCTGGTACTAAAAATCTCGGGATTTCCCAGTACTTCTGATCAGCAAAAGAATCGGGAATTTAAAACCTAAGAACCGGAATTTTCGGGAACAATATATATCGTGTCATCATCCGAGCGATGTTCTCGGTTGCATCCCTTTCGGGAGCCCGGGAAACAATATATTTCGTGTGATACACAATTAAAAACCCTTAAATAATATATTTTTTTTACTATTGTAAATTTTAACACTTCATTTCTATTATAATTTATTTGATATCAATGATTTATTTTTTATAGTGCATGGCATGCACTGGGCTAATTGAAAATATTTTTTGCGTAAAATTGTGAAATATTCGTCTTTAAAATTGCAACTGAGACTAGACTAGAACTCACATCCCTTGAATACCGTTCAAGTGCGCTTACCAATTACGCCACTCAGTCAAATATACCATCATAGTTAAATTTAAGAATCACATTAATCTCTTTCGAATAAAGTTTCGTTAGCGACATCTGTTAGTATGAATGAATTTTCATTACAATTTCTACTTTAGTAACATTAAATTGTGATTCAATTATAAATTCTAAAATATATTTAAGTTTACGACGTGATGACGTCTTATAAATCGATGAACACCGTACATACTGCACTCACAAAAAAATAAAAATTTGGTCTCATTTAATTCACTGCATCTTATTCTAGGTTTATACGTTTTTTTTGGTAATTCAGTTTAGTCTATTAAAAAACAATTGAAACGCTCGATAACGTTTTTAAGTCAAAAATATATTTATAAAATAATATAAAATATATAGGCAATATTTCTTTAAAATAAAAACGGTTAAACCTAAGATCCATTAGATCTAGAGTATTTTCAAAAATTATCAAAATCGGACTTCGTTTATGGGGGGAAAACGCTACCGCTTTTTGTATGGAAATTTACAGCTTCACAGTGGTCTTAAGTTACAAAACCCTAAAATCAATGCGCACTGCAACATAGAGGTCCATAAATGTAGAAATAAAGGTAACAAACGCCCTGTAACTCGTAACTGGAACCTTATTAGGCGATTCACCTCTACGCCTCTTATTATGATCGGGTTTCTAACTACGGTATCTCACAGGACACAATAATAGACTCGTTTTAGTGTCACAAAAGGTTACTGCCCACGGCAGTATATTGTTACATCGTTTTTTACAATGGATATAGGCAGTGGTGGGGATCGGCAATGCCTAAAGCATGCTTGACTTATATTGACGGACATGACGTCACTAGTCGTTGAAAAACTCGTAAGATTTGTAAGAAAGATAAAATAAATCTATATAAAACAAAAATGAATTGCTGTTCGTTAGTCTCACTAAAACTCGAGAACGGCTGAACGGATTTATCTTATCTTAGTCTTTAAATGTTCGTGGAGGTATAGGGAAGGTTTAAAAGGCGAGAAAAAATCGAATAATTTCCGGGAAAACCCTAAAAACAGGCCTTTTCTATTTCCCATACAAACGTTTTCTAGAGTCAATTCCTACGGGATCGGGAAACCGCGGGGCGCAGCTAGTAATTAAATAAAAAATAGAGTTTTGGCGGGAACGAGTTAACAACATGTCGTGCTGCAGTTTTATTTTCATGAAACTTAGATGTAACCCGAGTTGAATTGTATAATTCTGGTGGAATGTTATTCAATTTAGTTCTGTGAAAGTGCACAAGTGTAGTGAAAGTAAAAATCAGTGTCAAACATGCAGTTTTCTCGTTGCCTCCAAATCTCCTATTAAGGTTATGGTAAACTTGCCACCGCTTTACTATAGCCCCTGACTTGACGGACTATGACGACTTTGAGTGTATTGAAACACTTTAGGCCCGATTTATGAAAAATCGGGTCATAATTTGATGCAAAATATAACTTGACACTGGCTAAATGCACACGTGCGAAGCCATAATAAAAGAAAAAAAAAATATATATATATAATTTTCATGGTTTCTTCTATTGTTTAGTTTTGTTTTACGTTTACTACGTTAATTTAGTTGTTTGTTCACTGTTATGTAGTTGTGTATGAAGTGTACCTATCTACTTAATAATAATTCAAATTGATAAATCTATACTTCTATACTAATATTATAAAGCTGAAGAGTTTGTTTGTTTGAACGCGCTAATCTCAGGAACTATTGGTTCGAATTGAAAAATTATTTTTGTGTTGGATAGTCCATTTATCGAGGAAGGCTATAGGCTACTTTTTATCCTGATACTCCCACGGGATCGGGAGTTACGCGGGTGACACTGCGGAGCGCTGCTAGTTGCTGATATATGTAAGTACTTCGAATAGTTTAGTTTCTCTGTCAAATGAATTGTAAATTCTTTAGAGAAATAAAGATTCTTAAACCGTAGACTATTTTCTCAACTATAGTGTACATTTGGTTACTGCAAACGTGCTGCTGCTTAATGTCGAGGACGAAGCAAGTATAATTACAATAGAACTTCACCCAAGGTAAGTTCGTTTAATTATTAATTATGTTGGACAATGTTATTTAAGAGAATCTTACTGTATGAATCGGTGTCGTAAATACAGGCGGTATCTCAGGTTGTAAAAATATGAAACTTTGCAAATGATAAGAAAGCTCCGAAAAAGGATTTTTGTCAAGTAACCTCCCACGGGAGGTGTTCGACACTCAAATGACATATGTCCAAGACGAAGGATGACAGATTACTTTTCTTGTAACACTATATTCATAATATGTAATATTTTGTATTGACGAGTTCTTTCCACTAAACATGGTCATGTAATCTCCCAGGACTCCCAGGCACCACAGTGCCCTAAATGGATTTAAGTTACTGGCCCTGTATAACATTACTAGCAGCGCTCCGCGGTTTTACCTGCGTTACTCCCGATCACGTGAGAATATCGAAATGAAAACTAGCCACAGTATTCCTCGATAGATAGACTATCCAACACAAAATATTTTTTCAATTCGAACCAGTAGTTCCTGAAATTAGCGCGATCAAACAAATAAACAAACTCTTCAACTTTATAATATGAGGTATAGACCTAGATAATTTGTAAAGGTCAACAATATTATAGAGATTGGTATAAAATAAAATGATTATTAAGTAAAAGATGTTGTTCGATTCTCAGACCTAACGAATATACACAAAAGAAATCATACAAATAGGTTCAGCCGTTTAGCGCGACACGAAAATTGTATATACATATATATATACTAGGTATATTAAAATAATATATTTTAGGGTATAACAATCAAATAGGAGGGTAGGTCTATTAAACTGAGTTTTTTTTTCGTAAATCAGCCCCCTTAGATAAGATTCCTTTCCATTATCGATATTGCCATTCAACTGTTTTTCTTTTGTTAATTGATATAGGCCAACCAAAAGTCACGTGATCTTGCGTACCATAACGCAAGATCACGTGACTTTTGGTTGGACAAGTTTCATTTTATGTCGATTTCATACAAAAATATCTATCGATTGGCGATATCGCTAATGAAAAGTAATCTAAAAGGGCAGGCCACTTTTAGCAGCGAGCTACTTGTACTTGTATACGGACTCGCAATTAGACCCTGTTTAATTGGGTCCATTTTGCGTGAGGATGGAGTAGGCTTGCCCAGCACCTACTATACCCTCTCAGCTTAGTCAACCATGTCCAGAGGAGAGAACTTGTCAATACTTCTGGAACCAACTAAGCCGCGGATTTCATCACGAAGTTTTCCTTCACCGTAAAAGCAATGTCAATTAGCACACATACATTTTTCTTAAGAAAGAAACATCGGTGCACGGCTGGCCTGGTTTCGAACCCACGAACTTCGGAAAGAAAGTCAAGGTATCTACCACTAAGCCAACACCGCTCTTAGCAGTGAGCTAATTTTTGACGACCCAGTTGGCACAATAGTCACCATGCCGGACTGCCAAACACAGGGTTGCGGGTTCGATTTCCGCCTCAGACAAGTATTTATGCTTAGATAATTGTCTGTGGTCTGGTTGTTTCTATGTATTATATGTATATATTTCCAAAAGAAAAGTATATAAGTAATATATCCGTTGTCTAGCACCCATAACACAAGTCTGTACTTAGCTTGGGGCTAGATGGCGATGTGTGGAATGTCCTGGAATATTGATTTATTTATTATTTATAATTGGCGCTGTTTTTGACAGTTTTCCTATGTATGTATGACAACCATAGTGCTTGGCTGGTATCCGAAGGCAATCGGCGCCGATTTATTTATGAATGGCACTAAACATTGTGGGCGCAAACAATAACAACATGTAAATTTAACATACTCGTAGGTGGTAATAGATTTACGAACTAAAGTAACGAGCAAACAATCGACTCAAGTTACCTTTAAGCGCAAAGGAAATACGATTCGATTCAGCTGCATGCTAGAGTTCTAGTTTAAAGCGGGGTAATACGTGACGTGATCTCTTTTCAAATACATTTTTAGGCAATTTTTTGATTTTTTCTCTCCGTAAAAACCATCCTCGTACTTCAAGGAATAGTCTAAAAAAAGAATAAGCGAAATCAGTTCAGCCGTTCTCGAGTTATGCGCTCAGGAACACCAGGTTTATTTTATAGAACACTAGCTGCGCCCCGCGTTTGCACCCGCGTAAGTTCCGATCCCGTGGGAGTATCGGGATAAAAAGTAGCCTATGTGTTAATCCAGGTCTCCAGCTATCTACATACCGAATTTCATTGCAATCGGTTAAGTGGTTTTAGCGTGAAAAAGTAACATACACACACGCACACACAAACTTTCACATTTATAATATTAGTAGGATTTGTATAGGAGATTATACAAAAGTGTTGTTTTTAGACTTTTTCAGACAATTTTGAATTTTTTCTCTTCGTAAGAACCATCCTCCTGCCCTAAGGAATATTTAAAAAAAGAATTTGCGAAATCGGTTCAACCCTTCTCGAGATTTGCGCTTAGGAACTTCAGCTATTCATTTTTATATTATATACTAGCTTCTGCTAGTGACTCCGTTCGCATAAAAATCGTAAATTGATCAAGGAATCACGTTGTCCCATACAAACTTTTTCATCCCCTAAGGGTTAGATTTCGAAAAATCCTTTCTTATCGGATGCCTACGTCATACGAAGAACACACCCTCCAAGTTTCAGGTCTCTACGATCAGCGGTTTAGGCAGTGCGTTGATCCGTCAGTCAGTCAGTCATTAGTTCAGTACAAAGCATTTTATATTTATAGAAGATAGATAAAACGGGAAAGGGTAGCGCTACGTAGGTACCTATTGCCTTCGAATATACAAGCCTTAAAAGATAGTCCTTGGAATGATGCCAAATAGAAGAAAAATAGTCATATAGAATGGTTGTAGGTATAGATATTAGACTTCTAGATAATTCTTGCGTAGGACGATATGAATCAGATTTAAGATATATTTTCGATGTGGTGGGGCCATGACTCAGAAGGTCGGGGGGTGAACTCCTACCTTAGAATAAATAAGGTACCTGCCACCTTAGTTAAAAACAAAATATATCGTAAAATAGGGTAAATTTGCTTTATTGTCAATCTGAAAAACCATTAATTTGTTTATTTTCTTGTTATTTTGTTATTAATTTTAAAGTTTTTTAAATAAATTAGAGGCCCTTATTACACGCTGGTACCTTATTAATCTAATATACAGGGTTATTGGTAATTATACTAGCAAGCCGTTGAGGGCTACCTCTGTGCACCTTAACCAACAACTTTTGTTGTACGACTTTTGGAAATTCGAAAAAAATATGAAAATTTTGAGGTTAAGTAAATTCGAAAAATGCCAGATTAAAAAAAAGTCATTCACACTAAGAACAGTAGATGAAACTTAAAAAATAAATAAATAGACCTCTCCGTGTATGAAACAGCTGATTTTCAGGTAAAATCAAAATTTTCTAAAAAAAATTCGAATATCCAGAGTTGTAGAACAAAAGTTGTTTGCTAAGGTACCCAGAAGTAGCCCTCAACGGCTTGCTAATATCATATAACCAATAACCCTGTATAAAACAACTCGATTTTTAATAAAAATAAAATTAGATACATACCGACTTTAACAAAGACCAATGCCAATAATCTAATCAAATCTATAGGTATTCGTGAAAATGAATAGCATGGGGAGGCATGGTATAGATGGATGTCTAAAAAGTATGTATTTTCAAAAGAAAAGTGTAAAATTATATTATCTTTTCTTTTGTAAAGAAAAATGCAAGACATTCCACACATCACCATCTTGCCCCAAGCTAAGTAACTAGACTTGTGTAAGTGCTAGACAACGGATATACTACTTATTTACTTTTCTTTTGTAAATATATACTTATAAAACATAGAAACAACCAGACCACAGACAAATATCTAAGCATAAATACTTGTCTGAGGCGGGAGCATAAATTCTTGTCTGAGGTGTTTGGCAGTCCGGCATGGTGACCATTGTGCCAACTGGGTCGTCAAAATAGCTTTTAGCTTAAACTTTAAAATAGTGAGCGTTTTGGTGTAGACACTTTTTATATTTTTAATTTCAATTGGTTAGTAATTTTTAATTATTTAAGTAACACAGAAACAAAGGGTACCCAAAGGGTTTATTTGGTTACGGAACCCTGAAAAAAAACTATAGGTACATTTTTATTCTAGTACTGTTTCTAAAACCTCTAGACTCCTTTTTTTGCTTCCAAGTAAATACTTTTTGTTTTCTCTTCCTTTATCATAAGTATAGATAGAAAATTTAATTTTTTAGTTAATCGGATTGAAAAGTCGCTCGTCGCGACCTAAAAAATATAACTTATTTAATTAAATTTCCATATAAAAGTGCTTGGGTATTAAACATTTTATTCTTATGTCGTTTTTACTTACGACTTTTTTCTGGTTAAAACATTTTTGAGTACAAAAAAATATAAAAGCATGTAAGTATCTAGGTAAAGTCGGCTTTAATGGAATGTTTTCATTCTAATAATTTTTGTTTGATAAATTGATGAGTTAGAAGACTTTAAACTTCAACTAAAGCAGGTGTCTAGAATCTTGCTAGTATTGAAAACATTCTTATAACAGCCGTTTTGGAGCCCTACGGTAGGTCTGCAATTATGCAGCCGACCGTACGAGACAAATTGAAAACCTCCTCTTCTGTCTTATTAATACACTGTCTTTAAAATGTAAAAATTAAATTGTTTTATAAAATTACTTTTTTTAATATAATTATATTTTAACTTTAATTTAAAAAAGTATCTACTACTAAAAAAGTATTTACTTAAAATAAAATCTATATTTTTAGTACATACATACCGAACGACGAAAACCTAAAAACTAAAAAAATCTCACTTAAAAAATCACTACATACCGTATCGGTCTAAGTTAGTCGCGGTCCGTAGCGCGTCTACGCCGTAGCCTCGGTTCTACGGTTTTGACCGCCGTAGCGGTCTCGTAGCGGTTATATGGGAACTACCCCGTGACGTCACTTTGGCTATGGATCAAGCTATGGGGCGTGGGTTTGGGAAGTACTGTTAGGGATAAAAGTGAATTGTAAAATAAATATTGAAATAGAAGATTATTAATTAATTATTAATTCAAAATATCTTTGAGTTCCTTATTGATATTTTAACTTAATTTAACAATTTTAAATTCGTAATTTAGTTAACTAATGAAGGCCACCAGCCACCTTAGTTAAAAACTAAATATTTCGTAAAAATAAGGAAATATACTCAAAAACAATTCATTTGTTTATAGTATACTAGCTGCGCCCCGCGGTTTCACCCGCGTAAGTCCCGATCCCGTGGGCATATTGGGATAAGAAGTATCTTATGTCCGTCTTCTGGCTCTAAGCTACCTCCCTACCAATTTTCACCCAAATCTGTTCTGCCGTTCTTGAGTTATAAGTGGTTTAACTAACACGACTTTCTTTTATATATATAGATTGTTAAGTATTTTGTCACTAAAATCGAGGTTTCTAAAAAAATTTTTTAGTGGCTCTAATATCTCACTGGTACGTGTGTGATTTTGGTATTTATTTTAATGCACTGGCTTTTGCACGCGACTTCGTCTGCATCGGGATTCAATTTCCGAAATTCTTTTTAGCGGATGCCTATGTAAGTTATCTGTGTGCAAAATTTTACCCCAATCGGTAAATTCGAATTGGCTGTGCGTTGAAATATGTCAGTCAATCATTCAGCCAGTAGTATCTATACTATCCTCTCAGCTTAGTCGACCGTATCGAGAGAAAATAACTCGTTTGGATCCAACTGAGTTGCGGGTTTCATCAAAATGAGAGCGGTGTTGGCTCAGTGGTAGATTTCTGGACTTTCATTCCAAAGTTTAATGGATTTTTCTTACGAAAAAATTATGTGCGCTAAATTGACATAGCTCTTATGGTGCGGGAAACATCGTGATGAAACCCTCGGCTTAGTTGTCTCCAGACGAGACCGTTTCTTTTGGACATGGTCGACTAAGTTGAGAGGGTGGTATAGGCCCATGAGCAAAGTAGGTATAGGTTCTGGGCAAGCCTTCTCCATCCTCTTTTCCGCAGTTAGGCCAAATAGGTGTAATTGCAGAAAGCCGCCCGTTAATACAATTTTTTTTCTTATTATGTTTCAAAGAAATACATCATCAGAAAATTTCAAATGTCTCTCTGAAATCTGATCCTGTCCAACTTCAGTAAAATATAAACAGTATTTTAGAGGCTGGGGACCTTTGGTATCCACGGATCCCTGGGCTGCGACCCAAAAAGCTCATGTGCAGATCCGATCCAGTAAAAATATCAATAGTATTTTGTGCACTCCTGCCAATAGAGGCTGGGAACCTTTGGTATCCACGGGGCCTAGAATTGCGACCGAAAAAGCCCATGAGCAGATCCGATCCAGTAAAAATAAAAATAGTATTTTGTGCCTACCTGTACATAAGTCTTAACAATCCTGGCATTATGCGTTATGCCCTTGACAATACACAGGTTTTGACGCCGCCCGCCTTACAAAAGACATCAACGAACAACTATTAATAAAAAAAAAGTGCTATCAATTTGGTTTAGTCAGACAGGTCCTGTCAACATAGTAACCTACATAGATAGTTGTAGGTATTTTATTGACTGAGCGAGCGAAGCGTCTCTGCTTCAAGTGAGGCAAGCTTTCCTCTGTATATAAAACTACCTGCGTAATACTTTCAAATATTTGCAACTAGCTGCGCCCCGCGGTTTCACCTGCGTAAGTCCCGATCCCGTGGGCATATTGGGATAAAAAGTATTTTATGTCCGTCTTCTGGCTCTAAGCTACCTCCCTACCAATTTTCACCCAAATCTGTTCTGCCGTTCTTGAGTTATAAGTGGTGTAACTAACACGACTTTCTTTTATATATATAGATAGATATATAGATATTGACCTTTGTGAGTGTGATCTCATGAAAAAAAACACCATGAGTTTCTTGTTCTTCGAAAGCATACATCCTAACTTAGTTTTTAAGACGTGGCCATGTAATCTTGTACCTAGGTATTAAGCATCCAAAGGAATAAAGAATTTTGACTTTGACTTTGCGTTCCGTGGTTCCACCCGCGTAACTCCCGCTCCCGTGGGAATATCGGGATTAAAAGTAGCCTATATGTTAATTCAGGTCTCCAGCTACCTAATATACCGAGTTTTATCCCAATCGGTCCAGTGGTTTTAGCGTGAAGGAGTAACAAACACACACACATACACACACACGCACACAAACTTTCACATTTATAATATTAGTAGGAAGTAGGATGAATCAATGTATCCTCATACCAAGTTTTATTTAAATCGGTCCAGTAGTTTCGGAGCCTATTCATTACAAACAAAAAATCATTCCTCCATAATATTAGTAGATTTAGATAAAATAAATAAATATTGTGGGACATTTCACACAGCGCCACCTAGCACCAAGCTAAGTAACTAGGCTTGTGTTATTGTGGCCAGACAACGGATGGAATACACTTTTATTAATGTATTTACAACAAATTTTAAATATACTTTTTTGTGAATATTACAAAAAAGTTTAAGTAAGTATAATATACTTAGTTTTGTATACATATTATACAAACAGAAACCCATAGCAGTAACAAATATCTACTTAAATATTTGTTTGAGGCGGGAATCCAACCCTTACTTTCTGTTTCAAACCCTAAAAAATATTTGTATGTCAGACGATATTGTATAGATTACACGCTCGCGTTCCACTCGCGCGTCATAAACCGCCTCTGTGCAATAATCAATTTACCACACTTGTATCGTAATTTACTATTACAACATCGCAGTTTTTACGATTTATATCTTAAAACCTGCCACCTTAATTAACAACTAAATATTGTGTTAAAATAGGGAAAATTACTTGAAACAGGTCATTTGATAAATATTTGTTTTATTGTCAATCTGTAAAACACTTACATAATTTGTATATTTTTTGTGACTATATCAAGGTTTAAGAAAACCTTTTATTTGCCCTTAATAATTATGTATTCTACTAGCGACTTCGTCCACGTGAAAGTCGAAAATAGACCAAGTTGTCCCATACAAAATTTTGCCCCCCTTTTTCACTCCCTTAAGAGTAAAATTTCGGAAAATCCTTTCATATCGGATGCCCACGTCACACAAAGAACACACCCTCCAAGTTTCAGGTCTCTACAATCAGCGGTTTAGGCTGTGCGTTGATCCGTCAGTCAGTCAGTCAGTCATTCAGGACAAGTATTTTATATGTATAGATGGTATAGTAAAATACATTTATCTGTGTATAAAACAGGACACTGAAAACTTGATAAATTTTCTACTTCTAAGCAGGTATCTTCGAGTTTTAGAAAATAAAGCCCATCCAAAACTGTAGTCACACCAGACGTTGCTTTACTCACGCGATTGGTGATTACGTACACAAAGGGAACAGTCAGTCGTTTCATGATAATTTTAATTTTCCCATTTAATCTTTTGTTATTGAAACATGGCTGTCTTAAATAAGTACAATACAAATGAAAATTCAATTAAAAAGAAACAATATTGATAGGGAAAAAGTTTATTTGTTAAGTTTGTACTTCTTTCTGAAGGATTCCGCTTTTTTGTGTAGGAAGTGATATTTTTACTTACTTTTTTTATAAAATCTGAAGTTTTACCGAAATAGAATTTAGAAGTAAAAACTTCTTTTAGCGCGGTACGCACGTTTTTAGATGAGATAAAATATCTGAACTCGCGACACCGTTACGAGACGCAGCTACAGTGTGTGCATAATGCACGTACATATATTTTGTGGTTATTTAGTATATAAGTTAAAAAAAAGTTTTTTCTTTAAAATAAGTTTTCACTTCTGTCGGCACTCCCAAAGTGCAACCGTTTTTTACTTTTTTTAAGAAATCAAAATACTTAAGATTTTATTTACTTTTTAATTAAAGATATTGAATTAAACTATCTTAATGAGATCTTAGTACATTTTGCACTGAAATTAAGCCAAACCATTGTCCTTCCTGATCCTTCCTGATTTGTTTATTAAATTCTAGCAGCGCTCCGTGGTTTCACCCGCGTAACTCCCGATCCCCTGGGAATATCGGGATAAAAAGTAGCGTATGACACTCCCAATGTATCCTCATACTAAGTTTCAATCAAAATCGGTGTAGTAGTTCTGGAGCCTATTCAAACAAACAATCAAATCTCTACTCTTTATATAATACTAGCTGCGCCCCGCGGTTTCACCTGCGTAAGTCCCGATCTCGTGGAAATATCGGGATAAAAAGTCTATGTGTTAATCCAGGTCTCCAGCTATCTAAAATACCGAGTTTCATTGCAATCGGTCCAGTAGTTTTAGCGTGAAGGTGTAACAAACATACACACACACAAACTTTTACATTTATAATTTAAGTAGGATAGGATTAGTATAAAAATGGTAACATTTGTTTTGCAATTAAATGTAAACTTCGGCGCCCTCTGGTAAGTAATCAGTATAACAACTATCTTCGAACCATCGCAAATGAATCACAAACATTTTACACAAAACAGTATCGAAATCGGTTTAGCCGTTTTGGAGATAAATGGGGTCATTTGAGTGCACAAACAGGCTCTCACTCTAAATGCATATATTATTATCGTCCTCCGTTCCGTCGCGGGTAAAAACCGTATCTAGATCGGTTCAGTCGTTTTGGAGTAAATGGGAACATTTGATTGCACAAACAAATAAACACCCTCTCACCCTAAATGCTTAAACAGAACGTAGGAGGTTCTGTCGCAGGTAAAAATATTTGATTACATACCAACAATTAAATAAATAAATCCATCGAGTGGTTTAGAAGATATGAGCTAATAAAGAATATTACAAACAAACAAACATTCAAAGATAGGGGCAAAAAACATAACCCTTTCCTCGCAGTCGGGTAAAAACTATACGATTAGTTAATGTTTGTTAACTTATCGTAGAGTAAAGTTTGACGACCCAGTTGGCACAATGGTCACCATGCCGGACTGCCAAACACGGTTGCGGATTCGGTTCCCGCCTCAGATATATTTATGCTTAGATATTTGCCTGTGGTCCAGGTGTCTCTATGTATTATATTAAGTATATATTTACAAAAGAAAGGTATGAAAGTAGTATATCCGTTGTCTAGCACCCATAACACAAGTCTAATTACTTAGCTTGGGGCTAGATGGCAATGTGTGGAATGTCCTGCAATTACTATTTACTTTTTTACTTAATCATAGTTTAAAAGTTAATCCACATCAGTGAAACAGGGCCCTAAGTAAGTTTATCTCAACAAATGACTATAGTTATCCCGCTACCCGAGCTCGGTGTCCATTGCCGACGGTCTGGCACCTATAAGCACTATAACTTATGGTAAATTGTTAGTTTATATGATAGCTTGATCATCTGTTATATTGAATGGTGAAAGTGACCTTATGGAAATTGAGATGACTGGAAAATTATAAAGATTTTGTGAATTATACGTATTTTTATGCAGTACTAGCAGCGGTCTGCGGTGTCACCCGCGTAACTCCCGATCCCGTGGGAATATCGGTATGAAAAGTAGCCTATGTTAGTGTCAATGAATCAATGGGATACCGGATACATTGATACCATGTTTCATCAAAATCGGTCTTTACTCGAGTCGAAACTTTACTTCCGCTTGGTTCATATTTATCCGACTACGGCGAAGCCAAAAGGGAGGGTTATGTGTTTGACCTGTATGTATGTATGTTCATCTGTTCCCACCTACCTTTAAAACTACTTACTATAATTTAACAATTGAGGTATCTTTAGAAGCTTCTCAATGGTTCACTGGTTATAGGCTATATGACTATAAATTAAATATGGCATCCTCTAGAGGACACAGTCATGAATTAAAAAATAAAAATAATTAAAATGTACCGTGTGGGGTATCAAATAAAAGGGCTTAATTAGCACATTTTAAGACGTTGAAGTTTAGAACACCTGAAAAAATGGCGCCCGACGAAATTGAAGTTTAGAACACCTAAAAAAATGGCGCCCTCTAGAAGACATAGAGTCATGAATTAAAAAATAATTAAAATGTTCCTTGTGGTGTATCAAATGGAAAGGCTTAGTTAGGACATTTTAAGACGAATTAGAACACCTGAAAAAAAATAAAGGATTGTGCCGAAATTTCCCTTCAATTTTTTAATAGGAGACATCTGGCCTGTTACTGTAAACTGGTCCGAACGAACCCATACACATTTCAAAAAGTTGACATTTTCTCGCAGACCAGCTTTTTCGTGGGCGAGATGTAACCTTAGGTACCTGCTCGAATGACCTTTTTGGACATAAGATATTTTTTCTAAAAATTTTCCAAATAACCTCGGAGACAGGATAGTGAATAAACTATTTAGCTTATTTTGTTGCAAATGCTAGATAGGTAAAAATCTATAATAGTACGGGATCCCCTTAAGAACGCCCTTCATCGAGCTGTTTAATGGATGAAAAGTATTTTTTTTGTTGGGTTGCCTAAAAATTTTCAGTCCAAAATGATTAAATTATTTTTAATTTGATTTTGTTTTTAGTCCTTTCACTGGTTTGGTCAATAGGCAAATTCCGTACCAACGAAATACATAATCTTCATTTTAACGTAGCTTTAATTAATTAACCAGGCCAGTGCAAATGACTAGTATCGATTTACCTGCCTACCTACCCAAGAGTTTTGACGGGAAAAAATTGCGTTTGAACCAACCTAACGTTCGCATACTCTATAGGCTTTATAGATTCTATTGGTATGGAATTTGTCTCTTAAATAAACCAGTGAAAGGTTTAAAAAACAAAACAAAAAATTAAATTATTAATATATTCTGGACTGCATTTTTTTATTATTTATTTAACTAAAAAAAGTACACAATTTCTTACAAACTAATTTCCCGCAAAACTGCAAAGTGCAGTTTGTTGGCGAACGCGCGCTTATTTGTTTACATTACATGTGCACTATCTTATATACCTACCTACTTACTTAATTTAATTTAAGAGTTTATAGAATAAGAAAAAATCAAATGAATTACCTACCTACTTAACTGTTTTTGATAAATTATCCTTAGGTTTACTTTTCAACATATTTTTTGTCATCCCTGGTTTCTTCTGGTTTTTTAGACAACCCATTTAATTTTGCAATATGTTTATTGACGTTATATCATATGTTTATAGCTCAATGAAGGTCGTTCATAAAGCTCCGACTATAAATATAAAATTGAAAGTATTGACTTATATTATCAACGCACACGCTGGCTATTTGACGTAGAAAAAACTATTATGACGTAGGCACCCATTATGAAAGGATTCTGGATTTTATTGAAAACAGAATTTGCAGGTAAAAGCTAGTCTCATCATAATAATCATATTGCTACTGTAATTCTAATTCAGTTAATCCTTCAACATTTTACCAGTTTAAAATTTCCGACCGCCCATCACACATAATAACCGATCTCAATTTACACCCTTCACAAAGACGAAGGCCTTCTCAACTATAATCCTATAATTATACGCACAGACAATGGTGTTGGATTAACATGTCATCTATTGTTGATGTTTGAGGTCCATTTCAAGATGGATTAGGTGAACAGGGTCCAGGGGTTGGACACTGCTTGGATGTTTTTGAGGCAGTTTGTGTTTTGTTCCATTTACCATGACTTTTAAATTTAAATTAAATGTAATGTCATGTGTTTTCAGATGAATACAAATTTCATTTGATAGTAAACTATGATAAACTATGATTTAAATTCAAATTCATTTATTCCCAGAATGTAATATTAAATACCTTTTTATCACAATTGCTCATATAGTGGATCTTATTCAACCGTTTTTAGGCTCATAATGCAACTTATTACGCACGCGTGCGTTTTACATTACCATGATACAACTAGTGCTATAAAGTTAAATACGTTTCTGACTGCTAATTACTGTTATGTAGATGAAACATCCCTAATTTTGATGTATAAAAAAAGGTTGGTACCAACATAGAGTTTTTAAGCCAGCAAAAATGGTTGTCTGTTAAATCGGACAAACGATAATTTTCCGTGATGACGTCTTAGAAAACGATTAAAAATTGATTTTTGTTTTTTCTTTACTTAAATATTTTTTTTCCATATCAATATTCTGTTTTTACCCCCGACGCAAAAACAAATTGAAAAAAACCCTAAAAAAATATTATGCCAGTCGAGGCTGTATAGGTTAAAAGTCTTTTGCCTGCCCTTTCGAGAGTATCAATATTGCCTAAAAATATTCAACAAACATTTACTTTTTTCTGTTGTTTTGTTAACTTTTTATTATTTGAAAAAGTCTTTTCTTGTGGATTGCATCTCGGCCTTTTGAACACGCTCGCGTTCCGCTCGCGTTCCGCTCGCGCATCATAAATCGCCTCTATGCGATGATCAATTTACCACACTTATATCGTAATGTACTATTATGGTGTTCTCCGTTCCCAAGGCGCGTTAAGAAGGAGCACGCCCGCTCCGACTCCAACCCGCAGGCTGATTCACAAACCGTCGGAAGGTAACCGAAACGAAAAAATGTTTGTTAACAGATATTAGAACAAAGGATTTTTGAAAATTCCACCTCCAATGGGATAAAAGGTATTTAAAGTTTGTAGGAACTATTATTCTGTATTTGTAGTAATTGTCTCACTTTAAAAAGAAACAATAACGTGGGTATAAAACCGCGGGAAGTAGTAAGTTACTAATAAGCGACAAGCTAAAATCATAGACTTTTCGTATTCACGACTGAAGCTTTTAACAAATAGGTACCTAACTTTACGGTATAATGTTTAAGTCAGTTTAGACTTGAATGTAAATAATGATCATATTTCATGTGTATTTAGATTTCTGGAAAATTTTCGGCCATTCATTGAGTGTGTTACTATGATGAGGGTTTTAACCGAGTGCAAAAAAGGAGGAGGTTCTCAATTCGGTTGTTTGTATTTTTTTATGGATTTTCGCGCATATCTTCTTTGTTTATTAACCGATTTTGATGAATCTTTTTAGATAATAGTACATTACGATACAAGTGTGGTAAATTGATCATTGCATAGAGGCGGTTTATGACGAGCGAGCGGAATGCGAGTGCGTTAAGCCGCCGAGATGAAATGATCAAACCACACGGTCGTTTCTATTTTCTTCATTTTATAATTAAAATAAACTAAGTACTTTTAGCAAAATCGGTCTAGGCTAACAATATTGTCTCTTTTTGCAAAAAATAATGAACAAAAAATCAGTAAAATCTCAGACAATAATTCCAATAATGAGCTCGTCGATATCCCAAGAAAGTGCCTTATTTATTCACTTTACCGTAACAATTTGTTCGTTTTATTACAAACAAGCGAAGCAAAAGAGTTACTTTGTTCGCTGATTGATTGATCATCAACTTCCAGATGTTTTGTTCTAGCATCGTCTTTGTTACATACCTACTATGCTAAAATACCTTCTACTTATCAATCAAATCAGAATGCTATATTATTTAGCTGCGACCCGCGGTTTTGCCCGCGTAAGTTTTGGATTGGTATAAAAAGTTATCCAGGTAAGTCCTTTTTCAAGGTCCCAGCTTGATTATTAGAGGTGCGCTCCTCGATTTCACTGGTTTAAAATTTTAGATCGGGATAAAATATGTAGGGTGTTCTTCCTTTCTCTATCATCTTTAGTAAAAATATTGTTAGCAATTCAGACTTGAAAATGTAACAAACAAAATTACCAATGTTCGCATATATTAGGCTGAGTGGATGTTCTACACTCTACAGCTACCAATTTTCCTTATCGGCAAAAAAACTTAAAAAACAAAGGAACTTTTTAGAAACTGGCAGTTAATTTCAACAAGCTAATTTCACAAACTTACTGGCTGATTATAAATTAATAATTGAGTTAAAAAAAAAAAAAAAAACTTGGTGGCCATTCAGTTTTAAAAAAGCAGGTCATGTCAGTTGATGTATTTGTGAATTTTGGTTATATCAAAGTATACCACTTTTCCAATCTTTTAGATGTACCTACCTAATAGACAGCAGGCACCTATAGCACATGAGTAAAATAAAGGAAAATTGCGTCTTCAAAAATTACAACTGAGACGAGACTCGAACTCGCACCCCCTGAATACCGTTCATGTGCGCTTTACCAATCAGATAGCTCAGTGCAGACCACTCTATTTGATTGTTTGTTTGTTTGAATTGAATAGGCTCCAAAACTACTGGATCAATTTTGATGAAAATTGGAATGAGATTACTTTTTATATCGATGTTCCCATGGGACCGGGAATTAGGCGACCTACTATTAAAGCTGAATCAGTTCTTTTCCATCCAAAGGTTGCTTGGAAGAAATCGAAGAGTGATAAGGCCGCCCATTTGTGCAACTTATATTTTCTAGCTATTACTTTACTTTGTGTATATAGTGTTCTGTGTCTTCCTGTATTGTACAAATAAAGTTATCCATCTATCTAGCTATCTACGCGGGTGAAACCGCGGGGTGCAGCTAGTGTAGGTATACAACTTCATTTTATCTTATCATTCAGATACCGTAGTGGTCGCACAATACGACAATAGAGTCTGGATTTACGTCAACTTGCTCGTTTTTCAGGATATTTCAGATTTAGCTGACATGAGCGGTATCATTTTGAGATTTGGGGGTACATAGCTAAGAACTGTAAATATTTATATAGGAATAAAAAAAAAAAAATTTAAACAGACATTGGACCAACACGATGCTAATCTAAGCAATTAGGCTTGTAAAAATAGTAGCCAAAGCCGATGTGTCTCACGTGTGACACGGTCAAATATTTTTATGAATATCTCAGAACAAGAAATAAGTTTAAAAGAAAAGGGCCTGTCGTGTTTTAGTATCTCTCTAATTAAATTCATTGTCTCGTTTCTTACCATTTCTCTGTTTCTTAGTACCAATTTTGATTTTCAATAAAACAATGAACGCGTAATAGTACATTGCGATACAAGTGTGGTAAATCGATCACAGCATAGATGCGGTTGGAGCACGTTTAAAAAAGCCGAGATGTAATGATCATTAGCCACGACGTTTTTATCACAGTTGCGAATAAAAGAAAGACTGGTTAAATAATAAAAAGTTAACAAAATATTTGTGTATTTTTACTATTTTTGTAGGCAATATTTTTTTTTTCATATTTAATCATTTTCTAAGACATTATCATGTAAAATTATTGTTCGTAATCTTCGACCATACAATGTTCATAATACAAACATTTCGTAAACCAACTTAATAGACAATCATTTTTGCTGGACTAAAAACTCTTTGTTGGTACCTACCTTTTTTTATCCATCAAAACAGTTTGACTCCGATAAATTACAAATGGTTTCATCTACAAAACATGTAATTAGCAGTAAAATACGTATTTAAATTATCGGAATAACTTTAAAGCACTAGTTGTATATTAGGTAATGAAAACGCACGCGTGCATAATACGTTGGATTATGAGCCTAAAAGCGGTTTAATAAGATCTACTATATGAGCAACTGTGATAAAAAGGTAATTGAACACCTGCATCTTCAAGGTATTACTAGATATTTTATGTTTTTAAAATATTTTTGCAAGATTCATTTTCAAGGTGTGCGAGCATCCTTATTCCGTAGATACTCTGATGTCTTTACCTCTTGTATAACATCGTGCTTGATTATCAAAAACCGTGATAAGTCCATCAAATTGTTGTCCTGTCACTGTCATTAGTTGTCAATTTTGGAGAGTCATCGTGCGGCTTTTTCGTGTTCATACCGATTTAGTGATTTTTAACTTGTTTTTTGTGTTATTTTACTTCTAAAACACAGCTATAAACATGGTAAGTTACTGTAATATCCATCTTTAATCAAAATATCACACATTTTCATCTATTTTTACTCTAATAATCGTCAAATACGCCTTGTCATTATTAGGTACCCATATCTCGCTTTGCTCTTCCTATTTTAGGTTTTCTTTGGTTGTTTGGTGTGAAATATAAATATCTTAACCGTCTTAAAACCATGACAAGCAGTTCAGTCGGTCACACCTTATCCTAAATATGTTTTTTTTATAATTCTTTTACCTACGAAAAAAAACAGATTGGATCCTAATTACGTACTTTGGCTTGTCTTTTTACAGTTCCGCAACCAATACGACAGTGACGTGACAGTATGGAGCCCCCAAGGCCGCCTGCACCAAGTAGAATATGCCATGGAAGCTGTCAAGCTGGGTTCAGCCACCGTAGCGCTAAAGAACAAGCAGTATGCTGTGCTTATAGCCCTGAAACGAGCTGTTAGCGAGCTGTCGGCTTATCAGAAGAAGATTATACCTATTGATGAGCATATTGGTATCTCTATCTCTGGTTTGACTGCTGACGCAAGGATGTTGAGGTGAGGTTTTTAGGGTATTCCATACCCGAAAGGTTAAAACGGGACCTTATCACTAAGACTTCACTGTCAAGCTGTATATCATAGACCGTGATAGCTAGACAGTTTAAATTTTTACAGATTATGTATTTCTGTTGCCGCTATAACAACAAATACTAAAAATAGAAAAATGGCATCATAGTATTTCCATACTATGATGCCACATGGGAATATCATGATAAAAAGTAGCCTATGTTACTCGAATTCAATGTAGTTTTTATAGTCTATTCATTGGAAAAATGTGAGCCTATCAAGTCAAACTCATGTATGAAGGGGGAACCCTTCGTACATGAGTAACATAGGCTACTTTTTATCATGATATTCCCTTGTGTTTGCAATGTTTTTGTCTATAGTAGTTATGTGAAGATTCTAAAAATGATTTTGCCACACCCCTGTGTCGAAAGTTAGTCTTTAAACCCAGTTTAGGCTCTGCATTGTCTGCCAGTTATATAATTTTCTCTTAGTTTGGCACAAGTAACTTCATGTGGATGCAAAACAGGGGCTCAGATGTCAAGTTGTGGTAACTAACTCTACAACAATTGCAATAGTATTATTTTGTTTGCAGTCGTTTCATGCGTACGGAATGCCTGAACCACCGTTACGCTCATGATGCCCCGATGCCTGTCGGTCGGCTGATTGCGTTGGTTGGTAACAAGATGCAGATCTGTACGCAGCGGTACGACAAAAGACCGCTTGGCGTTGGTCTGCTGGTTGCTGGATATGATGTAAGATTCTACTACAGATATTTTAAAGGGGCATTATTCTATGTGTGTGTAAACATATTGCTTTAATTTGTGAGGTGCCTGAATCACCGTAAGCATTTGTGTACACAAGTAATGCTACTTTTATTTCAAATGTCAATTGTCTGTCGGGAACGTTTTTTTTAAGCTAAACTGCAATTTTTATGAAGGATAACAACTTTAATTAAAGTCAAATATCAACTTCTGTCCTAGACTTTAAGGCTTTCTAAATTCTGTCGTACAATTGAATCAACATTTTAGTTAATTTGATTCATTAATGGATCAAAATTTCTTATGGCTCTATAGCTGGCCGCACCTTTAGCCACCACTAGTTTCTAGATAAAAAAACTGTAAAATCCAGAACTCCTCATTCATAATCTAAACTCCACATTACAGGACCAAGGCCCTCACATCTACCAGACCTGCCCATCAGCCAACTTTTTCGATTGCCGAGCGATGGCAATTGGTGCTCGGTCTCAATCGGCTCGCACATACCTAGAGAAGCATTTGACCACCTTCGCAGACTGCAACCTGCAGGAGCTAGTGGCTCATGGACTTCGGGCTTTGAGGGATACATTGCCCAATGAAGTTGATCTTAATACTAAGGTATGTGATGACAATGGCGTAATCCTGAATATGGAATAACATTCTTTTGAAGTTTTTTACTGACCATTTTACTTACTGGCTTTTATATTTAACTTTGTTTTTGTAAAGTTGTTTTGCCATTTATAAAAATAATGGAAAAAAAAAGTAGATGTTGTTGGATTCTCAGACTTAATGAATGTACACAAAAAATTTCATACTAATTGTATGAAATTTTTTAGCCGTTTAGTAATAGTTCAGCCGTTTAGCTGGTGATTGGTAACCCTGACACGAGAATTTATATACATCCCTATATATATAAAATTCTCATTTCCCGGTGGTATTGGCCCATACACTAATAGGTACCGATGAATGGTGCATCTGAAACCACCTTCTCATCACCAAACTCCTCAATTATGATTAGGTACAGGTTGCAATTTGAAGAAATAATCGCTTTCGCCTCATGGAGTAGAATTTTCAGTGAAATCGGCACTAAACACACCATGTTTCGTATATACCACTCAACATTCAATCTAACCCAGTTCAACATCCAAGTATGTTTAAGTTATCTGCTGTCTTAGTGACCCAAAATGGATTATTTTTACTTGTTAGTTTTTGTTTTCAGGCTTTTTTGTAGTCAGTTTTATATATTTTTTTTATTTAGTTTAAATTACCCAATAATATTTTTGAATTAGATTCTTAATAAGTTATATACTAGCACTTGGCTTCAGCCCGTGATTTTAATCATAGCAACAATATACGTTGCTATGGTTACCTTGTCAATAACGCTCGGCGCTCACGTTCTCGTAACGTGAGCGTGACGTCACACTTTTTTGTGAGTGCAGAACAGTGTTCATCGAATTATAAGACGTTATCACTTAAAAAAAAATAAAGTTTATTTAATTATTGACCCTGACAGTTTATAACCAAATCGATGTTATAACTTACATTTGTGTTATTATTGTACCTTTCAGAACGTATCAATAGCTATAGTCGGTCCAAAGACTCCGCTGCGAGTCAGTGATGAGGATGAGCTGGCTCGGTTCCTCTCGCTGGTGGAAGGTGAGGAGCGACGCGGCGGGACCGGCACGGCTACAGGCGACGCGGCTGACCCGGGGGACGACAGGGAGGGACCGAGGGACCCACAACCAGCGGTATATATATTTATTCTTCTTCTCGTATAGTGGTGTGGCTCACCTATTGTTAGAGTTTTCAGATCGCCATAAGGCCTCCAACTTGACCTAACAACTGCTACTAGAGGTAGCAACCGAGACCAACGGCCTAACGTGCCTTCCGAAGCACGGAGGTTCTCACGAAAACATTTTTGCCACGCTAATTGGCCACCCATCAAAGTAATGACCGCGCCAGGCGTCGTTTAACCCACACGACCAAAAACGATTAGCCTCCTGTGACTCCTCGACTGTGAACCTCCTCAAATATTTATTTATTTATTTGTAAAGAAAGTCTACAGCTAAGTTTAACAAAATAGACAGAAGAAATAAAAACAGTACGTCAATAATCACATACTAAAAACTACTCCTAGTAGCTGTCTCTGCAAACGTTTTGCCATATACATAAAAAAAGGATAAAAATGATGTTCTATTCTCAAACCTAACGAATATTCGTTAGGTTTTTTGTGTATATACACAAAAAATTTCGCACAAAAACGGTTCAGCCTCTTAGGTGGAGATTGGCAACTAACACCGCGACACGAGAATTTCATATACATATGTGTTTCAGCGAAGGGGTTTTAATACGAAAGGGGGTTGTTCTAGACGTCTAGGCGAACAACTTTTGTTCACGACTTTTAGAAATTAGATTTTTTTCGATATTTCTGAAGGAATGTTTACTTAAAAATCAGCTGTTTCATACACAAACTTCGAAATGATCGAATTTCCAAAATTTGTTCGCCTAAACGTCTAGAACAACCCCCTTCCTTATTAAAAACCCTTTGCTAAAACAAATTATATAAGTCTTGCTGTATCGGCAAATGTTGTTTTGCCATAAAAATAATATCAAAAATAGATGTTGTTCGAATCTCAGACCTAACGAATATACACAAAAATTTCATACAAATCGGTTCAGCCGTTTTGGTGGATATGGGCAACTAACACCCCGACACGAGAATCTATACATTTAAAATGCACCAATGTATTTTTCTTAAGAAAAAATTATGTGCGCTAGTTGACATTGCTCTTACGGTGAAGGAAAACATCGTGATGAAACTCGCGGCTTAGTTAGCTCCAGAAGTATACACAAGTTCTCTCCTCTGGACATGGTGGACTAAGCTGAGAGGGTAGTAGGTGCTGGGCAAGCCTACTCCATCCTCACGCAAAAAGGACCCAATTAAAAAGGGTCCAATGGCGGAAAATGCCTGTATACAAGTACATATAAAATGATTTGTCCTGAATGACTACCTGTGACGTAGGCATCTGCTAAATAAAATGTCTAATTAATCACTTCGTTCATAACATATAGATAAAATATAGGTAAATACGATTAATTGCTTTATGTTTGAATGTTTCACATACACTTAAATGTTTGTACATATTTACTGAATGATATCAATTTAAATAATATCATAAATGCTGCTCTTTCACTGTGTTGTGGTATCTCGAAGTACAGGTCAAAGACCATCTTTATTACGAGTGTGGTAAATTGATCATTGCATAGAGGTGGTTTATGACAAGCGAGCGGGTTAAAAAGCCGAGATGCAATGATCAATAATCCACACGCGTATCGTACGATGTTTTTATCACAGTTGTGAGCAAAAGAAAGACAAGAAAATACTTGTTAAAATAATAAAAAGTTAATCATTTTTTTAATGGTTTAAATCCAGTTTATATAATGTCATTTGCTTCAAATCTTTTTAAAATTAGAACTGTTTTTGCTGGTTTAAAAACTCATTGTTGGAACTTACCTTTTTTTATACGTCAAAACAGTATACTTAACACAGTTAAATTAAGAATGTTTCATCTACATAACATGTAATTAGCAGTAAGATACTAATTTAACTATCAGTATAACTTTACAGCACTTGTGCGTTATGGTAAAGTAAAACGCACGCGTGCGTAATACATTGAATTATGAGCCTAAAAGTGATCCACTTTATGAGCAACTGTATAAAATAGTACATTGCGATACAAGTTCGGTAAATTGATCATTGCATAAAGAGATGGAATGATAAAACCACATGTGTATCGTACGACGTTTTTTAACACAGTTGCGAATAAAAGAAAAGACTTGTTAAAATAACAAACAATGAAAGTTAACAAAATATTTGTGTATGTTTACTAAATGCTGCTCCTTCACTGTTGTGGTATCTAGGTACAGGTCAAAGGTCATCTTTATTGATATAACGAGAATACAATAACATTACAGTTCATTGAGTAATTTAGTTGGGAATTGTAGCGCGATGCATCAGTACGGGTTTACGTTGTTTCTGTGCGGTGCACTAGCGTTAAATCTCGAATACTTAGACCCTACAAAACTACAAACTATAACAAGCCCAGATGTCCAACAAAGAACAGCCCAAAATATAATCGGAAAATACTCAAGCCAAGTGAGAGTTAATGTGAATCCATTACTATTCAGTGAAAACAAAGATGTGTTTTCGTTACGGACATCCCAAGGTTTTCTTATCATCAGGGCTAGTTCTGGAGTCGCCGCTCTTTGGGGTTTCCATTATTACTTAAAGAAATATTGTAAAAGTCACATATCGTGGCAAGTGCAGCGGGTTGCTATACCTGCTATACTGCCGGAAGTCGACGAAGTGGTAGTAGCTAACGATAGGTTTAGGTACTATCAAAACGTGTGCACTGCGTCTTATAGTTTCGTATGGTGGAATACAAACCAATGGACGAGTCATGTTGAGTGGATGGCGTTTAATGGTATAAATCTGGTACTCGCACCGATCGCTCAAGAATCCGCTTGGGCCAAAGTGTACCAACAGATCGGTATGACGCAAGACGAGATTGATAACCATTTCACTGGACCAGCTTTCTTATCATGGCTCAGAATGGGTAATGTTCACGGATGGGGTGGACCTCTACTGAAGTCATGGCACGACAAGCAGTTGCTAATCCAAGACAACGTTGTTCAGTTTATGTACAATTTAGGAATGATACCAGTGTTGCCGGCTTTCAACGGCCACGTACCTAAAGCTTTCAGTCGTATTTATCCTAACACAACATTCCATTCAGTAGAAAAATGGAATAAATTCGGCGAGGATTATTGCTGTGGACTTTTTATGGACCCTAGCAGTCCGGATTTCAAAGCTATTGGGAAGGAATTTCTGAGAGTAATGAGTGCTGGTATCGCCCCAGGCCATATCTACACAACTGATCCTTTCAACGAAGTCCAGACACAGCTGTGGTCGACAGGTTTCGTTCAAGAAACTGCGAAAGCAATATATGATACAATTATAGAATTCGACAATAAGGGAGTTTGGTTAGTTCAGAATTGGATGTTTGTCAAGAATCCTATACTTTGGCCTGAAGCAAGAGTGGAGGCATTTTTAACTTCAGTACCTAACGGCAGAATGCTTGTCCTAGATTTACAATCTGAACAGTGGCCTCAGTATGATCTCTATAAGATGTATTACGGTCAGCCATTCATTTGGTGTATGCTCCATAATTTTGGAGGCACTTTGGGTATGTTTGGTAACCTAATCACGATCAGTAAAGACGTATACTACACGAGATCTAAACCGAATAGTACTATGATAGGCATCGGTCTCACTCCAGAAGGAATCAATCAGAATTACGTGGTGTACGACTTGATGCTTGAATCTGCTTGGCGAAAAGAACCAATTGATGATCTGGAGATTTGGGCTGGGGAATACGCAGAAAGACGTTACGGATGCAACGCAACGACAGACGCATGGACATATTTACTTAAAAGCGTGTACAGTTTTAATGGGCTAAACATGATGCGTGGTAAATACGTAATCACGAGACGACCTAGTTTCAAAATTAAACCCTGGGCATGGTACAAAAGCCACGATTTATTCCAAGCTTTAAACAAATTTGCGTTCGTCGAAGATAGACAATGTTTAACAAATAGTTTTTACTATGATCTGGTAGATGTTACAAGACAGGCTCTGCAATACAGAGCTGAACAACTTTATATAAACATTCTCGAGAATAGAATGAATAATGTATGGATTTTTAATGCCACAATATCGCAGTTCCTAGACGCTATGACTGATTTGCAAGATATTCTCGGTACTAATGACTATTTCTCAGCAATGACATGGATAGAGAGTGCTAGATCTTTCTCCTTAGTTCCATCGGAAAGTTACATCTACCAATTAAACTCTAGAAATCAGATAACATTGTGGGGTCCCAACGGTGAGATATCAGACTATGCTTGTAAGCAATGGGCTGAAATGTTTAAGTATTATTACAAACCAAGATGGATGACTTTCCTTAACGCCGCCTTAGATGCTAAAGTTAGGGGTGAACTGTTCGATGAGAAGAGAACACAAAGCATCGTTCGGGCTACTGTCGAAGAGAAGTTCCTATCAGTGGATATTGCTAGATACAACCCTGGAGTGGATCCTTTAGATTTTGCCAGACGGTTGTACGAAAAGTGGGCTTTTGTACCTGATCTTGTAGACTTACCAATGAATATTATTAAAACGAAAAGAACAAGAACTACATTAGCTGATGTAGATTTTAGTGGTGAAGACAATTTCCAACCTTCTGTACAGATGGTTTCTACCGCGCCTACTTTTTAATGGTACCTACTGAATTACTAAGGGAGCAACCCTATGATTTCATGACTGGGCTATTTTAAAACGTCTCCCTCTCTGACTTAAAGAAACTTGAAAAACCATAACCAGGCAATTTGGGGCAATGTAAAATCACCAGTCTTTAAATCACATAGGGAACTCCCTAAATATATATATTACTAACTCCTTGCGGTTTCACCCGCGTAAGTCCCGATCCCGTGGGAATATCAAAATAAAAATGAGCCTTTCTCGATAAATGGACTATCCAACACAAAAAGAATTCTTCAATTCGAACCAGTAGTTCCCTTATTACAAAACGACGTTTAAGGATAGTCCGAGATATGGATTTAAACATTTAGACACAGATTTACTCGTGAACTAAAGTCTAAACACTATCCCTATAGAATATATAGGGAACTATAGTCTAATCACTATCCTTATAGATAGGGATAGTGTTTAAACTATAGTTCACGAGTAAATCTGTCTAAATCTAAGGTTTAAATCCATATCTCGGACTATCCTTAAACCTCGTTTTGGAATAAGGGGGACAATGTTTAACTATTTTTTATTCTCTTTGTTTCCAGGTGGCAATGGACACAGAGTAAACAACCGCATACCTGACGTCACAGATATAATTAAAACTGAAGATTGGAGTTCAAACCGTGCCTCCAGCACTTCGGATCGAAATGTCTGTACGTCATTAACAATATTTGTCTACCTTTTTGTTTTGAAAACTTCTAAAGAAATGCCTTGGCCAGTGTTTGGTTTGATTTGAAGAACTGATGTTTTTATGTGACTAGCTATGGCCTGCAGTTTTACTCATCCTAGTGCTCAAGAATATTTGAGCGCGGCGACCGAATCAAGAAATTCCGTAACGAAAATAAAACCTTACACCCCCCACTCCGCCTACCATGTTGCTCGGCCGAGCGTTCGCTTAACGTGTATGTATATGGTAAGACTGTACAAAGCTTGTACGCTGCAATAGCTTTACCGCGGCAGTCCCCGAGTGCCACACGTTTTGATCTGTAGTTTTGCTACTAGATGACGCCTTGACAAATGTTAGGTAAGCGTTTGACCACTATCACACCTGCCTGATGTTATAGTCGATGCGGTCTCAGATAACTAAGATACCTGTTTATTCACTCGTGACTTGAGGCCCTAGAATTCTACACATCAGCCCCCTTAGACAATATTGCTTTCTATTAGCGATATCGGCAATCGACAGACTTTTTGATGTGAAACATCTATAGCCGCACGTAAAACCGATTTCTGGCGTGGCGACGCATGCCGTGGCGAATCTATATGTGTGTACGGGTTACTTTTAAAAAAGAATGTCGATGTTTCACATCTGCCAGGCGTCCCGTGACGGCTCACATTTTTTTTGTTTGAAATTGACCAAAGCCAACGAAAAGTCACGTGGTCTTGCTTTAGAGAAAAAAGTTAGATACTTTTCATATGCCAATTTTATACAATGCTAATTTCATACAATTAAATCTATCGATAAGCGATATCGCTAATAGAAAGTAGTCTTGTTTAAGGGGACAGGAAAGGCGACGTAGGCAACTGATTTTATCTATACATATAAAATTCTTTGTACTGACTGACGGATGAACGCACAGCCCAAACCGCTGATCGTAGAGACCTGAAACTTGGAGGATGTGTTCTTTGTATGACGCAGGCATCCGATAAGAAAGATTTTCCGAAATTCTACCCCTTAGGGAGTGAAAAGGTTTTTGGACAAAGTTTGTATGGGACAAGGTGATATCGTAGTCCATTTTCGACTTGTACGCGGACGAAGTCGCGGGCAAAAGCTAGTTCTTATAAATATAATCAGCTACTAAATTCAGTCTGAGCACTGGCCAAGGCATACAAAAAAAGAATGAAGGTGTTAACTTCTAAAATTGTATTAATTTGTCATACTATTCAATAAAATTAAATAAAACGATATGTTTTGTATAATTCGTTGTATAATTTTCTTATTTACATAGCTTAGGTATAAGTGTTATATATAGAAGTGCATATTGCGGGACAATTAAACATAGTTTTGCTATTTCATTGTCATGTCTTGCCTTAGAGTCTAATAACGTTTTTTGGGATATTTACTAGGGTAGGTTGAAAAGTTTGCGACCTCATCTGATTACAACACTGGCGCCCCAGACGCAGATGGTTAAATAGATAAATTATTTATTGTAAACATCATTTACATTGAATATAAAAACAAAGCTTTAGTCCAAGTGTTCCGAAAAGCGGTTCAACCTTCTGATGGACAAGGGTATTTGTATGTATTTAAGTACAGATATTTATTTCTGTAAGAAAAGTGTGTAAACAAATCCCCTATGATCTCGCTTAAAAAATATAATTTTTAAAAAGAATGAATTGCATTAAAAAGAATTATTATAGGAATATTACTCTAATTTACTGAAAATCTGAGGAACTTCAAGATATATGTAGAGAAGAAAGTATTCTGTCAATTATCCGGCCACCATAACACAAAACGTGTGCGATATATTGCGATATTCATTATTTTTATGGAATATAACTGTTAAGCTATCCTTACTAGTAGATCCAGTTATTCTATTTTTTGTAAACTTTTAACTAATTTAAAAAAAAGTGTGTATGAGGCCATGAACTTTTTGAACTACCCTCGTATAATTAATATTATTTTATAGAATATACAATATTTATAGATTTATATTTCCTTTATTGAATCTAGCCGACTAACCCCCGAATACTGAAAGGCTACTTAACTTTAAGTGGCGTTTAAATTGACGTTAAGTGTATGCTTTCTATTAAAGCTTACACTTAAATTTCAATTTAAACGCCACTTAAAATTAAGTAGCCTTTCAGTATTCGGGCGTTAGACGGAAAACTTACTTGATCTGATTTGATGCAATTATGTTCAATATATCTAGCCTTAACTAAATAATCTTAAAATATACACTGCAATTGGTGGTTTTAAACTCATTTTTGGTATTGAATATAAGATTTTTATTTATTGTTATCATGGACTTTAACAGGTATTTAGGTAAAAAAGTAGGTATTTTAGGTAGGTAATAAAAGTGACAAACAGACATACTGACAGTATAGTTTTCTTCTACCCCTATTTCCTCTTGAGGTACGAAACCAAAAGCTTTTAAACAAGCTTTTGATTGATAACAATTGAAGGTAAAGTCCATAATAACATGAAAAAAATGGTGTTTTTTAAATTTATTTAAAACTAAGTAGCTACTTACAAATCTTTTGGTTTAACAGCAGTTTTATTTTCAAACAAAATACTGGTTTTGAAGGACCTCTAAAAATAAAAAAAATTGTCCCTTAAAATACCAAGTTCTAAACTATAATTAGTATTCAGCAAAATCTTAGCACCGAATATTGCCATATTTAATGATACAAATATAAACTTATAAATATGGATATTAATTATTATTATATTTCAACTTAATGGTAATTTTAATGCATCTTTGGGTGTCGGGGAGAAATTTTAAATTTAATATTTATGAACACAAGTCGTGATCGTTTGAACTGCATTACAAAGTTATACGGCTCATTAGTTTTATGGTGCTTACTTGAAACGAACGGCACCAATAACTTTGTTTTTACCGAATATCGATTATTTCAGTATTAAGAATATTTCATTGAAATGCTTCAATAACATGGACCATAGTTATTGCGGGAAAATGGAATGACGTCACGACCCGTGTTCAGAAATAATAAATGTGTGTGATTAAGTATTTTAACCGTATGTCATACGAGGGTATCCAACACATAACTTGGGCTTTCATACGCGATATTTCCTTCGTCAAGTACCGGAACGTATGTGTCTTGTAGTAAAATTGGTTGTCGACTCGAAGCTTCGTTTAATTGTCTTTCTAATACAGCATTTTGGTACTCTTCTTCTTCTAATTCTAAGGTTAATTCGTCGATAAGTTTCATTCTTTCTTGGATTTCTTGTTCCGTTTTCGATAGTTCGACTGCATTGTCTTGCATCTCTTTTGTTGAACCTGCTAACTCCTCATCAATCTTGTCAATTAGCATTGTTACTTGTGATACATTTTCGCAGCTATTCGCTTTATTTTCGTCAATGTATCGCTTCACTTTAGCTGTGAGGCGGACGACTAATTCCTCTTCTCGATGTAATCTCTTGTTAATAATTGCCAGTTTTTCTAGAAGTTCGATTTCGTCTCGTATCCTTGTTAGTTCATCTGTAGAACCTTCGGAGTCGGTATCGTTATGTGTTTGAATCAGTCTTTCAGAGTTGACCTGACATATGTCTGTGAGTTCTTTTGTGAAGTAGTGTTCTCGCATAAGATGTCTTTCTCTTCTGGATTTGTGTTTGGTATGTCTTCTGGGAGGTGTTCCACTGCCAACACCGACACCACTGTCGCTGTTCCCAGCTTGGCTGTCGTTGTTTACTTCGCTGCAACGTCCCAGGTCTCGAAGGTAGGATTCTAGAAGATAGTTGGTACCGTGCTTCTCCATTCTACTCTTGTGTGTTTGGTCTTCTAATTGGTCGATTAGTTTCTCTTGTTCTCTGGAAATTAAAGGAAAATGACAATGAGTTTCGTTAACGATCAACAGCGCAAATAGAATTATGATGATCGTTTTATGGGACATCTGACCAGTATCTCAAACCTAGCACCTGGTGTTTTGGACTATTATCCTCGTTTATAGTTGAACAATAGAATGTTAGCTGTCTACACAGTCACTGCTACTGGATTGACCTGATTATCCTGTTACTCGCCTATTGCCATGTTATTGCATGATTCTGTTTCCAGGGATTCCTTACCTCAGTTTATCCAACTGCTGATGAATAGTTCTGGTCTGATGCTGTATAACAGACACTAATCTCGCAGCCGGATCTTCGGTTTTTTCCCTCTCTTTTGGTGGAGGAGTTACAGGTCTGGTGCCTTTCTTCCTTCTCCTTCTAGCAGCACGGCTACCGCCATCGCTGTCTCGACCAGAATCTTCTTCACCACCACTTGATAATCTTCGGAGTGATAGGCGAACCTGGTGAAACACAAGATAATAATATAGGACGTAGGTTGCAGTTGCTGTAGACCTAAAAATGTCGTTTCTGCTAAATAGGTTTCAATGATATCTCAAGAATGAAAAAAAAATAGGTTAAAGAAGATCGTCTTGTCGTCGTCCTGGCGAAAAAATATCAGGGTTGTTTGAATTTTACCTCGTGTCTCGCATCACCCCATGCAGCCAGGACGTGGAGCACAGGAACGTCTGGAGGTAAAGGTCGTTCTACACCACGCCATCGTTCTGCTAGCACCCATTCTTCTGGATCTGTTAATCCTCCAGCTGCAAAAAGTAAAAATGTCTTTTTATCACAGTTGCTCATAAAGTGGATCTTATTCAACGGCTTTTAGGCTCATAATCCATCATATTATGCACGCGTGCGTTTTATATTTGTTAACTAGTGCTGTAAAGTTATCCCGAAAAGGTAGGTACCAAAGAGTTTATAACTAGCAAAAATGGTTGTCTCTAAAGTCGGTTTACGAACGAAAATTTTACGTGATAATCACTTAGAAAACGATTAAAAATTGAGTTGTTTATTTTTTGTTTTTTCTTTTATTAAATATATTGTTTTTCCGTACCATTGTATTTTGTTCTTAACCCCCGACGCAAAAACAAATAGAAAAATCCCTAAAAAATAATGTATGTCACACGAGGATGTATAGGTTGAAAGTCTTTAGCCTGGCCTTTCCGGAGCATAATTAACAAAAAAATATTGCCTTAAAAGAATGTAAACATAGAGTTAACACAAATATTTTGTTAATTATTATTTTGTTTTCTTTTCAAGTCTTTTCTTTTATTCGCAACTGTGATAAAAAACGTCGTACGATATACGTGTGGAATTGATGTTTGCATCTTGGCTTCATTAACACGCTCGCTGCCGCTCGCGCGTCATAAACCGCCTCTATGCAAAGATCAATTTACCACACTTATATCGTAATGTACTATTAAAAGGCTATGAAATGAAAATGATAATTACTCCTTCTAAAGAGTTCCTGGGACGTCGTCAACTCACCTAAAAAATAAGACCAATGAGGGCAAGCAAAGATAAGAATCGTTCCTTGACATTTTTCCTTGAATTTTAAATTAAAATAATGCGATTATTTCAAATGAAATTAAGTGCAAAGGATTATAGATTTGTCCACTAAGTCATGGGGTAGCCTAAATTCTGGAGCATCCTGATGTGTGTGAGCCTGGATTCTTCCCAACCACTGCCCTAGGGATATAAACCTACCTTTCGTCCCTATAAGTCCATGATGGCAAGTATACCCAGTAGTACCTACCTTCCGGAGCGTCCTGCAGAGCCCGCACGATGTCCGCACAAGTGGTATGAGCTCGGACGCCACGCACCCACAGCCGCTGCCCCCGGGCAATCACGCCTACCTCCTCGTCGCTGTAGTCTGATGATGAAGCTTCCATCGCCTACTGGAACAATGGGTGAGGTTTTATAATTGAATACTTCTAGTAGTGGTATTTAGTGTTACCTCGAACTATAGATTATACAAAGACCCGTGCGGCCACAAAAGAAGGACGCGTCGGAAAAGTTTTCATTCCACTGCTGTATTCCTAGTGAATAGGTATAGTATTATAGTTCATAAAAAAGTAACAGGATAAGTTAACTTATTATAATTTAATTAACGTTGCCTGAAATAAATCGCTTCAAGCGATAAAGTCGCGTATTTATAGATACAATATTTTAGTTAATAAGCTTTTCGTTTTATTTTTCTTTAAACACCGACGCAAAAACGATGGGGTGTTATAAGTTTGACACGTCTGTGTGTGTGCGTCTGTGGCATCGTAGCTCCCGACCGGATGAACCGATTTAGATTTCGTTTTTTTTAACACGCTTTTATTAGTTTCACCTGTATGTTTGCTTGCTTGTATGTAACCTACTCTTTTGGGCTCAAATTTTTAATGTATCTTTTGTGTTGTAACAAATGAGGTCTTTCTATCTATTTATCTATTTAAAATCTCGTATCTCATAAGTCAAGACTAATAAAAAGTCCTCTAATTTTTTTAAAGCACGCTGAAATATGTAAATTATTTAATTCAAACCAAACCGCATGTTAAACATTAAAGTGATCTCATATACTCCGTCCACAAAAGCATCAAAAACCAATTTAAGTTTTTATATTCTACCGTATCTTTATACCTTATTCTTAAACGGTTCAACTCCGAGACATAAAAAGATGAATCCCATTTAACATAAAATAAACTAAAAACTAACTTGTCTTAAGGCTAAATTATCTTAAACTCAGGTAGCTTGATCGAAACTGATTATACGGGTTGCAGTTTTTGATTAAAACCTTAAATTAAAAGTTAATGATTTCATATTGTTGAGTCTCTGTTGGATAAAGTTTATATTTTGAGTTTTGGTGGGAACGAGTAAACAACATGTCGTGCTGCAGTTTTATTTTCATGAAACTTAGTTGTAACCCGAGTTGAATTGTAGAATTCTGGTGGAATGTTATTCCATTTAGTTCTGTGAAAACACAAGTGTAGTGAAAGTAAAAATCATTGTCAAACATGAGGTTTTCTCGTTGCCTCCAAATCTCCTATTAAGGTTATGGTAAACTTGCCACCGCTTTACTATAGCCTCTGACTTGACGGACTATGACGACTTTGACTGTGAAACACTTTAGGCCCGATTTATGAAAAATCGGGTCATCATTTGATGCAAAATATAACTTGACACTGGCTAAATGCACAAGCCGTGCGAAGCCATAATTAATAGCAAAAAAAAAAGTTTATATTACAGCTTTCACTAACAGTACCCCATGGTTTCACTCGTTAAAGACAAAAAGTAGCCTATGTTATATTCATACAAAGCTTCATTAGAATCGGTGCAATATTTTTGGAGCCTATTCGTAACAAACACAATTATTACTTCCTCTCTAATATTATTTATGTAGACCACTAACAATGGTAATAGTTAATAACACTGACTTAGAAGGTATTTAGTTTAATAATGGTAAAAACTCAAAAGTAGGCTTTAATAATTCAGGTTTGCCTAAGTTAAATAAAATATGTACTATTTATAGCATGACTAGCTGTTTTATCGACAAACGTTGTATTACCATATTTAAAAAAATGATGTTTTTCGATTCTCAGACCTAACGAATATACACAAAAAATTTCATACAAATCGGTTCAGCCGTTTAGGTCAACTCCGTTATTTCATCAACTGGCACACAGATGGCGCCATAATGAAAATGTATGAGTCAACCTTTTCTGCCAGTTGAGAGGTTATATAAATATATATTTTTCGTACTTCAAGGAATATTCTAAAAAATATATATATATATATATACGCGACGACGAAACGAAGACCTTCTCCATTCTAAGGTTGCCTGGATAAAATCGCTTTAATAAGGTCGCCTGTTTGTACAATTTCGTAGTTGATAAGCTTTCTTATGCTATGTGATGTATGCTTATGTTTCTTATGCTTAGATATTTGTCTGTGGTCTGGTTGTTTCTATGTATTATAAGTATATATTTACAAAAGAAAGTATTTAAGTAGTATATACGTTATCTAGCACCCATAACACAAGTCTAGTTACTTAGGTTGGGGCTAGATAGCGATGTATGAAATGTCCTACAATATTTAGATTTATTTATTTCTTGTCCTTTTCGTTATTTTCAATGTTCTGTGTTGTACAAATAAAGTGTTTATCTATCTATCAATCTAAACCAACACACTTAAATTATATTTTTAAAACAAACACAATAAAAACATCCCTATAACTATCCATATTCTCGAACTAAAACCATTTCCATAAAATGTTAACAAAGTTTCACCGTCGATTTTCCTTAGGCATTGCATAAGTTTGCACATTTCGGGGCTAGGCAATGCCTGGTACGGCCTACGGACCGGTTTTATCCAGAAAATACGGGGTTTAACTGGAAAATACCGGCTGCAAATTTTAATACCTAGGGGAGTGCATTTGCACGAAGTCCGTTGGTAAATTGTGTAATGATTTTTACGACTATAGGTAATAATATGTTATGAGACCGTGCTATACTTTTTTAGACATTAAAAAATCTGTGATAATTTACCGACAGACAGACGGACGAGAGAGTTATCTTATAAGGGTTCCTTTTTACGTTTTGGGGTACGGAACCCTAAGAATTAAAGTAGGTAAAGTTGTGTATAGTACCTACCTATTATTGATGTTTTTGTATTATTTTAGTACTAGTTGCGGCTCGCGGTTTCACCCGCATAAGTGCCGATCCCGTGGGAATATCGGGATATAAAGTAGCCTATGTGTTCATCCAGGTCTCTAGCTATCTACATACAGAATTTTAACGTAATCGGTCCAGTAGTTTTAGCGTGAAGGAGTAACAAATATACACACACACAAACGTTTACATCACTACATAGTATAAAACAAAGTCGCTTTCTCTGTCCCTATGTCCCTATGTCCCTTTGTATGCTTAAATCTTTGAAACTACGCAACGGATTTTGAAAATGTGTTGGTAAGCGCATAACTCAACAACGTCTGGACCAATTTGGCCAATTATTTTTTTGTTGTGTTTGTTATTGTCCGGAGAAGGTTCTTATGAAATAAATAATTAAGAAAATTGCGTGAAAATAATTAGAGGGTGAAACCGCGGGGCGCAGCTAGTTTATAATATTATTAGAAAATAGGATAGAATTAGTGTGCATTACTATTGGTTTACCTAATAAATAAATAGATAAACGTTATTTTGTCATTATTGGTAGGTATTTTGGGATAATTCTGTAACTGGTACTACGAGCAAATGGCCGGGACCAGTCGCACAATAACAATATTAAAAAAATATTTACAATCGATAGGAACTCGTCCCACATCATTATCGGAACACGTTTTTCTTCCTACATAAAACCTCCTTTTTTTGAAGACCGTTAAAAATAACCCTTAAAATCAACTGTAATTTTCATTTGTGCAATTGTGCACATAATGGAGTTTGATAATGGGGGAAACTAACATAGGGGTGCCTTTAACCCTAGGCATTAAGTAAAATCATAGGGTTGTGTACTTAGTGAGCAAGTTGGTACCTGGGTTACGACACGCAATTTTAACACGGGGGGGGGGGTTTAAATAAATCTTTATAAAGCTGAAGAGTTTGTTTGTTTATTTGAACGCGCTAATCTCAGGAACGACTGGTTCGAATTGAAAAATTCTTTGTGTGTTGGATAGTCTATATAACGTGGCAGGCTATAGGCTAGTTTATATTTCGATATCGGGAGTTGCTAGTACATAAATATTGCAGGACATTCCACACATCGCCATCTAGCCAAGCTAAGTAGCTAGACTTGTGTTATGGGTGCTAGACAACGAATATTACTACTTATATGTATACTTTTCTTTAAATATTTATCTGATATTATATATAGCCTTCCTCGATAAATGGACTATCCAACACAAAAATAAATATTCAATTGGAACCAGTAGTTCCTGAGATTAGCGTGTTCAAACAAACAAACTCTCCAGCTTTATAATATAAGTATAGATAAGTAACCTAAAATTACTTTTACATTTACATGCATATAAATAAAATAATATTACAAGACATTCCACACATCGCCATCTAGCCCCAAGCTAAGTAACTAGACTTGTGTTATGGGTGCTAGACAACTGATATACTACTTATATACTTTTCTTTTGTAAAAATATACTTATAATACATAGAAACAACCAGACCACAAACAAATATCTAAGCATAAATACTTGTATGAGACGGTAATCGAACCTGCAACCCTGTTTTTGGCAGTCCGGCATGATGACAATTGTGCCAACTGGGTCGTCAAATAAATAAAATATATTTCTAATCGTCGAAAGATTTTGTGTGAAAATTGTTAAGATATTATTGCTCAGTTAATAATAATAAGTAACTATACACCTATATTAAACCTACCCAATACAACTTTATTTGTCAACATACGCCATAAACATAAAGAAAATTGATTGCCCCGAAAGAAAGTAAAAAACGAGACCATACAAAAAGGTGGCACTTAAGTAAAGCCATTTGCTTATCAGCGACTATATTTCATAACTTATTCATGGCTCGTTATAAAAAATAAATACAAACTCCATTATTCCAGCTAAATCACGGATAGCGTGTTATTCTACCGATTTAAATCTATATAAATCTCTGGAAAAATCCATACGAACTTTCCATGGGTGTAATTTGAATGTTCGTGACTGTATGCCATTATAGCAACCCGCACCCTATTGCAACCCAAGGGGGGACACCCTACTACACCTCATTTCACCTTTTAACCCCCGGGTTTTTACACCCTTTCCCCCTAGCATTTAGGGTGAGACCGCACCTCGAATAGTTTAGTGTTACGTGGATAAATATTTTTGTTAGAGCTAAATTTTAATGGCTTAGGCAGGTTAACAGCAGGTACCAACATAACTACCTTCTTTAAGGTGAAAGGGTACCGGCGCTCTCTCCATAAAGACTGTTTCGTCCCTGGATAATGACACTAGCACAAAAAAAATTGTGCCATCCTAACTTCTAATTATCATAGAAATTAAGATTTTAAAAACAAAAACCAAACCTAGGGGCATGGTCATGGCAGTCATAAGTTTTATACAACAAAAATATTTGCACTAGTGTCATTATCCAACAGTCGACTACGTTTGTATGGAGAGACCACAGAAAAATATCTAAGCATAAATATTATACTTGTCTGAGGAGGGAATCGAACCCAGATTGATTGTCAGTCCGGCATGGTGACCATTGTGCCAACTGGGTAATTAAATTGTGTAAATAAAGACCTATATAACTATTCTATCCGTGGTCTGGTCACCATAACACAAGCCTTGTTGCTTAGCTTGGAGCTAGATCGCGACGTGTATGTGATTTTTATTTCAATTTTAAGTCCTTCAACTCAAGTAGGACTTTAAAAGCTTTAAAACTCCGGCTTCAGTTGAAAACATTCTAATAACTCCTACAACTCCTACATGACTTTAAAAAAGTTTTAAAAGTCCGGTTTAAGTTCTAATAATAGCAATTTTAGTTGTGAGCCTCCACTTTTGTTGCAGTACCTACATTGCTACTGTAATTACACAGTGGCAATGTAACCAGGTGTCTGAAAGATAGTGTATTCGTGTAGTAGCTATAGTGTGGCTAGTGATTGAAATGTTCGATAAAATACTATCGATACTTAGTCCTTTTTACGTCTCTGATATTTGTGCGGATTATCACGATTTTAAAAATAAATAAATAAATATTGCAGGACATTCCACACATCGCCATCTAACCCCAAACTAAGTAACTAGACTTGTGTTATGGGTGCAAGACAACGGATATACTACTTATATACTTTTCTTTTTTTTGTAAATATATACTTATTATACATAGAAACAACCAGACCACAGACAAATATCTAAGCATAAATAATTATCTGAGGCGGGAATCGAACCCGCAACCCTGTGTTTGGCAGTCCGGCATGGTGACCATTGTGCCAACTGGGTCGTCATTTTGATGTATGGTTAATTATTATGTAGAGAAAATAGGGCAACCTACTTATAAACCGTTCAATATATCAATATTGGCTTTATTGTCATTTGAAAAACAATTCATTTGTGTATTGAGGCCGGAAGACCAGCGCTGCAGATGCGCCTGCGTATTTGCAGCATATGCTGAGGCTTTCACCCATTCGGGCAACACACTTCTCAGATGATTTTTATTTTTATTGTCTGTTTTTTTTGTAATTTCTTTTATTTGTAACTATCTCTCGCTGTTTCTTATTTGTATCTATTCTATACTATGTCGTGTGTTTGTTCGAATAAATTCTATTCTATTCTATTCTATTTTCTTGTTATTTTTTAACTAACAAAAAGTTTTTAAAAATACTTGTAGTGGCTCTAAGTACCCGCAGGTATCTAATTATTAGCTGCGCCACACGGTTTCATCCGCGTAAGTCCCGATCCCGTGGGAATATCGAGGTAAAGAGTAGTCTGTGTTATTCCAATTATCAAAATACCAAGTTTCATCGCATTCGGTTCAGCTGATTTTGCATGAAGTAAATATAAACAGACAAAGTTCACATTTTTATAATAATTTAGATGTTAGTTTTAACTGAATTAAACAGCAGCCTACTTCTTTAATTTTTTTTAGATCTGAAACTGAAATATGGGTCTAAAAAAAAGAAAATTGAAAGAAAGAAATAAAATTATATTTTCTGAACACATAAAAAAATAGACTTATAGCACACTAAAAAAGTATTACAGCGTCCTCAGCACGATTCTAGAGCTAGAAGCCCCAGCGCTGATTTTCAGGACGAGCCTTATTGAGATGCTTAACTAATTATAAAGTTGGACTGAAAGACTTCTTGTATACAGGCTGTTTTCCGCCATTGGACCCTTTTTAATTGGGTCCTTTTTGCGTGAGGATGGAGTAGGCTTGCCCAGCACCTAATACCCTCTCAGCTTGGTCGACCATGTCCAGAAGAGAGAACTTGTCAATACTTCTGGAGCCAACTAAGCCGCGGGTTTCATCACGATGTTTTCCTTCACCGTAAGAGCAATGTCAATTAGCGCACATAATTTTTTCTTAAGAAAAACTGAAAGACTATTTCTTGTACCCTAAATGTCTCTGGAATCAAGATATATTCAACAAAATCAGCGGTGCGCAGCTGGTTTTATCTAATTGTCGATAAAGAATGATTATTGTAAAACACTAGGCAAATTATCGGTAGTCCTCGCCCGAGAGCACATAATAATAGACGCGGTGCTGGCAGCCGACAGCCGGCGCGGGCGCACGCAAGGACGAAATTATCTACTTTATACACACAGACGGCGGATTTGGACAATTATAAATTCGGATGCGCGCGTAAGTCCCGATCCCGTGAGAATTTCGAGATAAATAGTAATAAACAAACTTTCACCCCCATTTCCCCTCCTTAAAATAGGAAAATTAAAATCCTATTCCACGTCATCATTTATTTACGATAAGAAGATATAATTCTAATTTTCAAGTTTCTACCTTTAAAAAAAGTCAAACCTTCATACAAACTTCCATACCCCCATTTGCCCCCCTTAGGGGTTGAATTTCGCAAAATCCCGTCTTAGTGAGCACCTACGTCATAAAAGGAACCCCCATGCAAAGTTTCAGACTCCTAGCACTTGTAGTTTCTGAGATTTCGTGATGAGTGAGTGAGTCAGTGATTTTCCCTTTTTATATATATATGTAGAAGATATTATATACTAAATGTAGGCCTACAGCTTACATTGTATTTGGGGAAATTGCGGTTTTTCATTGCTGATTATGCAAAAACCTAAAGAATTGGCTTGCTCTTTGGCTAATTATTATGTTCTTTATCATTGTAATAGAGCTGTGTTGCCAAAGTGGTAGTGAAGACGACTCGCTTTATATTGTTTCCTTTTTCATATTTAAATTTATATTCTATTTTATTTTATCACTTTTGTTCGCCAAACATCTCGCCCGTAAATATCCAGCAGAAAAATAAATAAAGACTTGTAAAACAAAGTTATACAGTATTATAATCTCCTCGAATAACCTACTGCGGAGGTATCGGACTCAACATCCGTTCATTTGCTTTAATTATGAAGGTACTTCAGATGCAGGAAAACCTTAACTGCATCGTATTAATCTTTTCTATAGATATTTTTTTTTATTTTGTTTACAATTGTTTTAGGAAAAAATTGTTTATATTTTACTAGCATCGCTCCGCGGTTTCATCGAAATCATTCTAGTAATTTCGAAGCCCATCGTTACAAAAAAAAACTTGAGAGGTGTCACCCGGATGGAACGAAGTGCTTTTCGATTAATTAGTGAAGGAATTGTATAATTTTTTTTAAGTTATATTTTTTTTTATTTTTAACAAATTTAATGTAATATAAACTTAATCAGTCATAGTAATCAGTAGGCTCAATTTTTAGTAATTACTTTCTATGAGAGAGAGAGAGAGAGAGAGAGAGACAGAGAGAGAGACAGAGAAACACGCGCACGCCGCACGCCTTACAACTATAGCAAAAAGTGTCGTTACAACTTTTGGTCTTAATTTTTTCCGTCTAGCCTTCTTTCGCAACGCGCCATAAGGAACTTCGTTCTAAAACTGAAATTCTTTCCTCTTTATAATATTAAGTAGGTATAGATACCTATTGATGGTACTTAGTTACGTTTTTTTAACAAAAAATTGTGGCCTAATTTAGGTCTAGATGATGCTATGTGCATTATCCTGTAATATTTATTTAGGTATTATTTAATCGATAAAATAGAGTTAGGAATTCGGAACGAATTTTGCTTCTGACAGTACAAAATGGTGTTCATATTATATGGGACGGGTTCAAGGATAAAAATAATATCTAAACTCTGAAACACGATCGCAAAGTACGCAGTATTAACCCTCCAAAGTTAGCTCCCGATCGTAATACAGAATTCTCAAAAGTAACTTAACAAAATTGCATAATTTAGGTTGGCACGAGCCAAATTACCTTAAGCTATTAACTTATTCTACGAAACCAATCGATTTGGTACTTAACGACTTTGGAAATTGTTCGGTTTTTGTTTTGTATTTTAGAGCTTTCGCAGAATAGGTACCTACCTACAAACGTTTCGTCGGCCGATATCTTTGTCAGTACTGCGGGAGTAATTGTATTAGACGTATATAAAAAAAGAATCATTAAAATCGGTTTATTCATAGCTAAGCGATATCCTAACAACTATATTTTTTTATTTGAAAAACCATATCTAGTGGCAAAATGGGGAGGAGCTAGGCTGGTTCTCCCATGACAAGTGAAATCTCAAGCAAATGGTACCCAACTAAAAAGGGTCTAGTTGCGGAAAGCAGCCGATATAAAAGTAGGTACAAGTTGTATTAGAAGTATATAAAAACATCATTAAAATCGGTTTAATAACAACAAAGTTATGCCCTAACTATGAAAAAATATTATACAATCGGATTGAGAATCTCCTTCTTTTTTTTGGGAAAATGAGATGATTATGGGATAAAACGACTCTTTTTTTTGATGCCTCAAACTTCTCTCACTTGGGCCTCAGATATGTTGGACAATCCAAGGTTTGTTCAAATTACGAAAATCATCTCATGCACGAATCGTTCTAAGTAAAACAATCATAAAAAAATAGCTATCGGCTGACAGAAAGTCTCCACGCTGCGTTATCTGAATCGTTAAACTTTTAATTTTCCGTTTAAATCATTCACAAAAATTACAACTGATATTTTGACTTCTTTTTTACGTGTTCGAACACGTTGTAAATTTGTGTAAATGGGGCGTAAAATTTACAGTTTTTGTTAGGTACTTACACTTTTTAGAGTTTGTGTTTAAAATTATTTTTATGTTTTTTTTAGTTTTTGTAAACCGTTCGAGATATTTGGTCCACGAAAATTTAAATAAATAGCATACTTGGCGGTGTTCAGAATAATGAGGTGAACCACAGTCTGTAAACCACTAGGTTGGTAGGTATAGGAAGAAGAAAAAAGATTCTTCTTTCTGCTCCAATCTATTTAGGTTCGGCACAGTACGTCTTCTTTCATTTTCTATTATTATCTCGAATATCTCATCGTTCACATTTTTCTCATATCCTCTTACAATTTAGCCATCTTTTCTTGGTCTCGCGGTTTCACCCGTGTAACTCCAGACCCCGTGGGAATATCCGGATAAAAAGTAGCCTATACTATTGCTTATGAATCAATGTATCCTCATATCAAGTTTTATCTAAATCGGTTAAGTAGTTTCGGAGCCTATTCAATGCAGACAAACAATGAAATCTTTCCCCTTTATAATATTAGTATAAATATTAACTAACAGCGCTCCGCGGTTTCACCCGCGTAAGTGACGATCCCGTGGGAATATCGGGATATAAAGTATATGCTACTGTAATTGAATCAATGTATCCTCATACCAAGTTTCATCAAAATCGGTTCTGTAGTTTCGGATCCTAATCGTTACCAAGAAAAAAAAACGTGTGGCACTCGGGGACTGCCGCGGTAAAGCTATTGCATCGTGCGAGCTTCGTACAATCGTACCATATACATACACGTTAAGCGAACGCTCGGCTGAGCTACATAAATAAATAAATAAATAAATATTACAGGACATTCCACACATCGCCATCTAGCCCCAAGTTAAGTAACTAGACTTGTGTTATGGGTGCTAGACAACGGATATACTACATAAATACTTTTCTTTTGTAAATATATACTTATAATACATAGACACAACCAGACCACAGACAAATATCTAAGCATAAATACTTGTCTGAGGCGGGAATCGAACCCGCAACCCTGTGTTTGGCAGTCCGGCGTGGTAACCATTGTGCCAACTGGGTCGTCATGGTAGGCGGAGTGTTAGGTTTTATTTTCTTTACGGAATTTCTTGATTAGGTCGCCGCGCTCAAAGCACGCGATAAAAGCTGTGCGATAGCTTAAAAACAAAAAAATCTTTATTATATTAGTATAGATTAACATTGTAGCAAAACCAACAATGTCGATGATATCAGTTGAGATATTCCCAAGAAGCAACAGTTATCTGCATTGTATGATTTACTGTATATAATCAATGGTTATGCTCATAATCCATATGTAATAGATCACGCGCATGCTCTTGCGCAGCTCGTAACGGGACTTTATTGTTTGGCTTTTTTAACAACGGAAGTGTTTGGTTAATCTGTTTTTAATTTGTGAGTATCTTAGATAGCAGTTGATTTGAAGCATTTTGGAGTTTTGTTAGTAGCTTTACTCCTGACTTCGTATGCGTAGGAGTTGAATTTTCCAAAATATTTCTTACTTCGTCAAAATAGACTGTTTGCTAAACATTTTACCCGATCTGTCTATTGGTTTGAATTGTGCATTGATATAAGAAAAGTATATAAGTAGTATACCCGTTGTCTAGCACCCATAACACAAGTATAGTTACTTAGCTTGGGGCTAGATGGCGATGTGTGGAATGGCCTGCAATATTTATTTATATAACAGCCAGTCCGGAAATCAGGATTTTTAATTTTGTATTTTTAGAACTAGCATTTCTTACACGTTCAAAAACGTAATTTGACGGAGCCTGTGGCACGGTAAGACTGCCTCAAACTAAATGAAATAAAAAGTCGCAGTAAGAAGTAACGGCAAATGTAAGGATAGAATATTAATGTACTTTTTTGGAATTATTACCTATATGGGAGGCCCACAGCTAAGCGACGCTCGCTGATTGTTTACGGTCGTGCGGGTTAAGCGACGCCCGGCGCGGTCATTACTTCGTTGGGTGGCCAATTAGTAATGTGGCAAAAATGTATTTTCGTAAGCCCCTCCGTGCTTCGGAAGGCACGTTAAGCCGTTGGTCCCGGTTGTTACCTCTAGTAGCGGTCGTTAGGTCAAGTTAGAGGCCTCAAGGCGATCTGAAAACTCTAACAATAAGTGAGCCACACCACTATACGAGAGGAAGAAGACCTATATACAGAAACACCGAGACCACAACAAATACTAATTGCTTACATAAACCACTTCTAAACAAACATTGGTTCTTACCAATGTCCCACAAACATTGGTAAGAACCAATGTTGGGACTTCTGGGACTTCTGCGTCCCAGGAGGTAGTAAGCGATAACAGGAAGGGTTTCGCACCATTATATTCTATTTTTAGTATTTGTTGTTATAGCGGCAACAGAAATACATCATCTGTGAAAATTTCAACTGTCTTGCCATCACGGTACATGAGATACAGCCTGGTGACAGACAGATAGGGAGTCTTAGTAAAAGGGTTCCGTTTTTACCCTTTGGGTACGGAAAACTAGTGATGTGACAAGGAAGTAAGTAATATGTATCGACGCGATACAAGAGGTCATGTTTTTACGTCTCGGAGACGCATGAGAGTGATGGGAGACAATCGTGTGATTTCCTCTATCATTATCTACTTTATTAGGAGAGATAACATGTAATTACATGGTTTATGTTTTGATTGCACTATTATATCGTCGTGTTGTTACTTACTTAGTTGTTAAACTTGTCTGTTCTAAAATAAGAGAGAATTTTCGAATTGTGTGCTAATAGACCGAGATCCCACCTACCACTGAACTTTCGTGGTTTTATAAAAGCTGAGAATTTCTCAGCGCATGCCCCCAACAGAGTTATGAACGATGAGACCATAGTGACTTGGAGAGTTATCAGGTAGCAAAGCCAAGAGTCGAACCTTGTTATTTTGCAAAAAAAAATCGCCTATATGTTTGTACCAATCGATAATTGTGCTAATAGTAGTTCTCTCTCAGTATAATATTTGTTAGTTTATCTAGGTATACTTAATATTATAGTTTGTTTGTATATATGCGCTAATCTCAGGAACTACTGGTTTAAATTGAAAAAATATTTTTGTGTTGGATAGTCCATTTGTCGAGGAAGGCCTGGGCTACTTTTTATTTTCATATTCCCACGTGATCGGGACTTACGCAAGTGAAACCGCAGGGCGCAGCTATTAGTTATAATTAAAGTATTCTATTTAAAAAAAAAATTGTTGAGCTTTATCACTGTGTTTTCTTAAGAAAATAAATAAATAAAATGTGCCAAAATTTAATAGGTACTATCTTCTTATTCAAAGATTTTACTAGGCTTTAACTTGTCTATAACTTTCAGTTATAGAGTAAATTAAAGGTACTTGGTAAGTGCAAGAACGGTGCCAATTATGTTGACAACAATGCTTATAGATGTTATCTTTATTAGGATTATAATTAGCTTTTTTCAACGAGACTCGTCACGCAAATCTTGTACGGATAATTAATTATAAAATTCTATGCACTGAAAATTTCTTGTGTTTTTCAGAATTAAAAAATACCTACTGTACCCACAAATTTACACGAAAATATAAATTGAAAACAAGTTAAAACAGTTCCATGAAAGAAATCGCTTTTAGTGATAAAGTAGCTCATTTGTGTAACTTTTAATACCAGCTTTTTGTATTTTTACTTATGTATTTTTTTATACAAATGATAGGTCAATGTTTGACCTCTATCACATCAGCCGGGCAAGCATGGGCCGAGGATAAAAATTATGTCTTTAAGTTGTATAGCATATTGTTTTAAAAAAATTAAATCAGGTAAAATTATTTTGCAACCTTACAGATATGCGAGTGAGTTCTAGGTCACCTGGGGTTCAGCTAATTGATATTCCGACTGTGCATATCCGCTATTTTCAGAAACAAGTCAAAGTCTACTCTTCATCTTCATTTGTAGAAACAACATTTTTATTTGTAGAAACGACATCTTCATTTATAGAAACGACATCGTCACTTGTAGAAATACTATCTTCATTGTAGAAACGACATCGTTACTTGTAGAAATATTATCTTCATTTGTAGAAACGACATCTTCATTTGTAGAAATACTATCTTCATTTGTAGAAACGACATCGTCATTTGTGGAAACGGCAGCTTCATTTGCAGAAACGACATCTTCATTTGTAGTAGTTAACAACATCTTCATTTGTAGTAACAACATCTTCACTTGTAGTAACAACATCTTCATTTGTAGTAACAACATCTTCATTTGTAGTAACAACATCACTAAGCTGAGGCATCAGGACATTCACGGGTATACATTCGAACTCCTGTGAATTCTCCCAGTGCCAAGGCTCAGCGATGTTTACAATCTTCCTTCTTCTTTCTTCTTTCTTCTACGACATCTAGGCTTAAACTAAGCAATGCTTGTACTATTGGAAATTGGTTCTATAATAAAATTAGCTTAATGATACTTATACCTGTATTTTATAAAACAAAATTCATAAAAACGTAGTCGACAGTGTTACCTCCCTGGATAATGACACTAGAGCAAATATTTTTGTTGCATAAAACTTTGACTGCCATGACCATGCCTCTATGTTTTGTTTTTTTTTTGTTTTTTAAATCTTAATTTCTATTAGGGGGAATAGGGGTGACTCACTCCGGCTCGTTTCTGGCGCAGAGGTTAGCCTTCATCGTTTAATGTTTTTAATTTGCTTTAAATAAAAAAAATGATTATATAATTTCTATGATAATTCAAAAATGAAAAAAAAAAACCAAGACATATGGGCACAGTCATAGGTTTTATGCAACAAAAATATTTGCTCTAGTGCCATTATCTAGAGAAGAAACAGTCGACTACGTTTGTATGGAGAGAGCACCGGTACCCTTTCACCTTAAATATTAACTAAATCATTAAAAATAAAATCACGCAAAAACGGTCAACCGTTTCTCTAGATCTGTTAACTTTAACAACAAATTTACATTTTTTTTACAAATTGTAGTAATTCTTCAAGTTCTATATTGTATTTTAAAACCGTTGACTTGCCGTGTCATTATTTAGTCACGCAAATTAATAAAGGTATTTTTTTGTAAAGTTCTAAGACATTTTTCAAAAAATTTTAAGAGGAGAGGAGGTTTTGGAGAGTTTGAGAGGTCCATTAAAAATCACGAAATATCACAAGGGCGTAGTAATATATCACGTGTATTTAATTTTTCGGCAAACCAACCGAAAAGCAAAAAGCGGCGAAAAATGTTCTATAATATAATTAGCTTAACAAAACTTATACCTGTATTTTATAAAATTATTATTTAAAAAATTAAGTTTCTTTATAGGTACTAAAAATACACGTGATAATATAAGGGGAGCGGGGGTAATCTTAAACCTCACCATGTATCACCAAGGGGGACCGGGGATTAAAAATTGCCATAAATTCTAACAAAACAAGGTTTTTTAAAACTAAAACTTTTTATTATTAGAAAATATTAGGTATTAGAAAAATATTTTTTCATTACTCATACTCCGAAAGTAGGTGTAAAGGTGCCTGAAGAGCGTGTAGAAAGAAAAACTTTCAGCCCTAGGGAGAATCGCTTTCACTGACAGCTGTCATGTCAAATTATGGCTTCGCACGACATGTGCAATGTGCTTGTAGCCAGTATCAGTATCATTACGCATTAGGAACTTCAAAAACCTAACCTCCTTGCTTTGCAAAACACTACAAGGTTGAGACCAAAGAGGTTATACATTATATAACCTCTTTGGTCTCAACCTTGTAAGAGGATCAGGTAGTATGGAGTCTCTCATTCACTCTCGTTATTAGGAAGAATTTTATGTATTATTCGTAATGAAAAGCACAGTGTTTACCTCGGGTGAAAGACTCATTAAGTCCCTAGAACTATTAGCGCCCTCGCTACGCTCGGGCGCCAAACTCCGTCTCGGGGCTCAATGAGTGACTTTCACACCTAGGGTAACAATGTACTATTACGAATTTGGCTGGAGTTTGGTACGCAATTTAAGGACATTAATTCATCAACTGTATTGACTATTAACTCACCTCATGCGTGATTTTCCATTTAGATCTGAAACAAACAAGAACTGTTTTTAATTTCATGTAAGGTAAGAAAAAATATAAGTTTTTTGTAAACCTCAATATTATCAAGAAAAATGTTCGAAATTCCAAAAGTCGTAGAACAAAAATTGTCTGTTTAGGTGCACAGAAATAGCGCTCAACTGCTTGCTAATGTGATTACAATGACCTTGTAAAGGTACCAATTTCTTTATTCAAAATCATATATAAACATCTATTATTTAATATTTTCAATAGGTATTCTAAGTTGGTAACAAAACCCATTGTAATATTACAATTCGATCGATATTTCGACGTTAATTCAGTCAAATGGATAGACAGACAGGAACACGTCATTGCTTTTATATTAATGAGTTGTTTGGAATGAAAACAGTACCTAGGCACCTATTGTTGTCAGTTGTTACACATCAAATTTGGATATATAGGTACGGTCGGCTGCATAATTGCAGACCCACCGTAGAGCTCCAAAACAGCTGTTATAAGAATGTCTTCAACACTAGTAAGATTCTAGATACCTGCTTGAGTTGAAGTTTTAAGTCTTCTATCATCAATTTATCAAAAAAAAAATGAATGAAAACATGCCAATAATAGTAGTTTTAGAACTCTACCGGGGGCTGCAATCATACAGCCGACTACAATCAACGTCCAAAAGTACACCGGCACCGTAACGTTTACAATCCTGTGCAGCACTATTTGAACATTATAACAGCGTAATATGTGGATCGAACCCACGTCGGTTGGTGTAGCGGGTGGCGGTTTATACCACTCGGCCAACTAAAGACAGATAACATGTCGAAATAATAATCACACTGAGTACATTTCATTCCAGTTTATGAGTAACGTGTATTAGAAGAAGGTCGTAAATCTAATACTTGTTGATAGTATTATAAATAATAAATAAATCATTTATTTCAGACTACAAAGGTCCATAGATTCATACCTTATAGACTAACATACATATTTTATAATAATATTTGAATGTGTTAATGAGATAGCTTACATGTTAGTACCACTTCCATGACACTACACTATTATGGTAGCAAACTGATAATGTACATATGACGCATACTGTACCTAAACCTAATCTATTTCTGTGAGTTTCCCTTTATTGTACCATAAAATAAAACATAAATAAGAACACTCCCCACTGATAATAATTCACATTTCAAACAAAACAATCAAAATCGGTTCATCCTTTCGAGAGTTAGGATGCCACAGTGATAAGGGTTTTTGAAGTTTATTTTCATTAGTAGTACTTAGTGAATTTTTATTAATTAATTAATTCTTCTTCTTCTCGTATAGTGGTGTGGCTCACCTATTGTTAGAGTTTTCAGATCGCCTTAAGGCATCTAATTTGACCTAATGACTGCTACTAGAGGTAGCAACCGGGACCAACGGCATAACGTGCCTTCCGAAGCACGGAGGGGCTGACGAAAATACATTTTTGCCACACCACTAATTGGTCGCCCATAGATGTAATGACCGCTCTAGGCGTCGCTCAACCCGCACGACAGTAAATGATCAGCGAGCGTCGCTTAGCGTATTAATTTAATTAATTAATACGATTATTATATTCATTAAATTCATTAACTTCCCTAGAAAATAAAGATAGCGTCGGGGGTTAAAACGTCACATAATTGGAGCAGACCCACCGTAGAATCTAATCTGAATATAAATAAAATAAAATAAAAATAAATAAATATTACAGGACATTCCACACATCGCCATCTAGCCCCAAGTTAAGTAACTACACTTGTGTTATGGGTGCTAGACAACGGATATACTACATAAATACTTTTCGTTTGTAAATATATACTTATAATACATAGAAACAACCTGACCACAGACAAATATCTAAGCATAAATATTTGTCTTAGGCGGGAATCGAACCCGCAACCCTGTGTTTGGCAGTCCGGCATGGTGACCATTGTGCCAACTGGGTCGTCAAATACTCTGGTATAGGTAGTTGGTGGAAAGTAATTTGGTCTTCAGAAGTGTTTTATTTGTTGGTTCCGTTCCCTAAGCTTCAAAATAGTTAAACCAACCCCAAACTTATACCTCATTCGTGCTAGCCGAATTTACCCCTATACAGGGTAATTAATAATTATATATGAAAACGCTTGAAAATAGCCCATTTTTTGATTAATGAACTTTTGTTTTACGATGTATGGAAATTCGAAACTTTTTTAGAAAATTTGTTTTTATTAGAAGTTTAACGCAATAAAAATAAAATCAAACAACCTTTGAGGTTATATTTACCCGAAAATCAGCTGTTAGGTGGGTACTTACACGTAAAGGAAAAGGTACCTACGATCTCTTCATACAATCGTAGTCTACTGTTTTTTATAGGGGCATAGTCATGGCAGTTATAGGTTTTATGCAACAAAACTATTTATCCTAGTGTCATTATCCAGGGAGGAAACAGTCGACTTTCACCTTAACCTTAACATTATACTTAGGTACTTATTTTTTAAGTTTTATAGACTGTTCCAAGTCTGAAAGACTTATATTTTAAAAATCTGCTGATATTTGACAACATAACCACAACTAAAAGTCTAAATTTCTAAAAGTCTTAGAACAAAAAACTTGATTGTTAAAATGAACTGAAATACCACCACTTTCTTATATATTACCAATAACCCCGTATACGTAAACTGCTTCATTTATTATTTCTTTAATCATTTCATACCTAAGTTCCTTCCGTTGTTATCGCATAATAATGACCTATTAACATAATAAATTATTATAAAAACCTCTCTAACTCAACTGGATAAGGTAGAAAGTTACGTAACACCGTTTGTTGTTATCCAGGTTGCTATGACAACGAATACCTTTGAAAAATAGAAGGCATTAGTAATCACAAAAGCTTTGAAATGTTTATGTTTTGTTATTGAAGGAAATACATAAGCTATAGGTAAGTCTGTGATTTTAAGTGGTAATAAGTATTTTAAGAGGCTTAGAAAAAGATTGGTTAAAGGTTTGAGCCTACTGTCCTACACTCAGTCAAAAAAGTATTAGGAATGGATGATTTGTATATGGTTCCAAATTTTTTGACGTGACAACGTCTAATGAACACCTGCAGACACAAAAAAGATGAAGTCATGCGTCATGTTCCGGGGAACACGTCATGTTATGGACAAGGAATAGCAACGTATTTATTGTTGCTGTTGTTGTATGATTAAGCAAGGACCAGATTGTAAGCTTTCTTATAACGCTCTGTGATAAGTTCCTACACTACTACAAGCTGCGCGTGTGTGCGTGACTAGGCTTATGTTATGGCGACGAGTGACAAACAGAATAATTACTATAAATGAAAAAAATATAAAAAAAAATATTTAGAGGAAAAAAATATAAAGGAAAAACAAAAAAAGCTCAATCATCCGTAAACTGACTTTACAGACAATCTTTATTTTTTTGTTCAAGTTTTTGTTGTTGATTGGCTGTTTTAGAGCAGAGTTTAAGTTGCAAATTTTATTTCGATTATACAGTTCTGTTTTAGTTAAATCATTATAATGTGTATTGCGGAATTTCATAATGCACAAAACCATGGAACAAAAAATTTGTCTTTTTTGCATCGCCAATGAAATTTCGTGTTAGGAGTCACTGAAAATGAAATCAAAACGTGCTTATAAGTGGTACATATTTTCAAAGTAGATATATCACGGGGCTATGGAGCCCCGGACCTTTGAAAAGTGTGTGTGGATACATATGTATAGAAGCTACGCAAAAACCTTAGGCCGGATTCGATATCAAAATCTATCAAGAAACTTTAATTAAATAAAATAGGTTAAAATAAAACAGATTAGTATCAAGTAAACTTCCAGTTAACTGAGATATCCTGTGTAAATAATCAACTTATTTAAGGTGAAACGGTACCGGCGCTCTCTCCAAACAAACGTAGTCGACTGTTTCCTCCCTGGATAATGACACTAGCACAAATATTTTTGTGCCATAAAACCAATAACTGCCAAAACTATGCCCCTATCTTTTTTCTTTCTTATTATCATAGAAATTAAGATTTAAAAAACAAAACATAGAGGCATGGTCATAGCAGTTATAAGTTTTATGCTGCAAAAATATTTGCTCTAGTGTCATTATCCAAGAAGGAAACAGTCGACAACGTTTGTATGAAGAGAGTGCCGGTACCCTTTCCTCTTAACTTTAAACCGTTAATGGTACTTCCTTTAGTTACTTGAGATTATTTAGCGGATGTCGTTCGCAATTATTTTAAGTTGTCCTTATTGGTAATAATCCAGGCAATCTATACTAATATTATAAAGCTGAAGAGTTTGTTTGTTTGTTTGAACGCGCTAATCTCAGGAACTACTGGTTCGAATTGAAAAAATCTTTTTGTGTTGGATAGTCCATTTATCGAGGAAGGCTATAGGCTTTTTATCCCGAAATTCCCACCGGATCAGGAGTTACGCGGGTGAAACCGCGGAGCGCTGCTAGTTTAGATATAAAAATAGTGGTATAAACGTAGGGTTGACATTCACTAAGGATCAATAGAGGGCCGTTTACGTGTGACATAGTAAAATATTTTCATATAAAAAACCCGCCAAGTGCGAGTCTGACTCGTACTTGAAGGGTTCCGTATCATTATGTTTTTAGTATTTATTGTTTTATAGCGGCAATTGAAATACATCATCTGTGAAAATTTCAACTGTCCAGCTATCACGGTTCATGAGATACAGCCTGTTGACAGACAGTCAGTCGGACACTTGAGTCTTAGTAGTTAAAATGAGTATGCAATTTAACTTGTATTAAAATTAACACTAATTATTTTAAAGACAATACATATCTACGCCATGTTTTTTTTACAATCTTGGCCAAAAATATTCTCTTTTATAGTAGAGTTGGATAAAAAGGGACTCCAATATAAGATTAGGTGACGTAATATTAGTGACTAACCCAATTTCCAAAACTATGTAGGTTAAATGTCTAAAAGGGTCGGGTCATTTTATGGGCTTGACCCGGGGTTACCTCTTTTATTTCGTTTTCTAAAAGAAGGTAAGTATTTGGGGTTTGATTTGGACGCCCATGAGGCAGCACTTATCCTTGTTTGAAGAGCCAAAAGTTAAATGCCTTTTGCCTATAAGTAACAAAAATTTTCGATATTAAATACCTACATTAATTTGTTAAGTGTTGTTGTGTTAAAAAAAACATGACTAGCAGTGCTCCGCGGTTTCAACCGCATAACTTCCGATGCCGCCGTGAGAATATCAGGATAAAAAGTACTATGCTATTCCTTATAAATCAATGTATCCTCATATCAAGTTTCATCAAAATCGGTTCAGTAATTTCGGAGCCTATTCGTTACAAACAAAAAACAAATCTTTCCTTTTTATTTTATAAGTGTAGTTTTTTTGAAACAATGCCAAAATTTTACAACTTCTTGACTGTCATTTCTAAGATTATACAAACTTAAATCAAAAAGGGTTTTGACTTGACTATAGGATTATTTCCCAATACTATATGTCAAAGTGGACGTACAAATTAAATTATTTTATTCCTTAAGAGGAAAGGGTACCGAACACTCTCTCCATACAAATGTAGTCGACTGTTTCCTCCCTGGATAATGACATTAGAGCAAATATTTTTGCTGCACATAACTTATAACTGCTATGAACATGCCCCTATGTTTTTTGTTTTTTAAATCTTAATTTCTTGTAAAATTAATATTAGAAAATGAAAAAACTAAGACATAGGAGCATAGTCATGGTAGTTATAAGTTTTATGCAACAAAAGTATTTGCTCTAGTGTCATTATCCAGGGAGGAAACAGTCTTTTGTATGGAGAGAGCGCCGGTACCCTTTCCTCTTAATATACTAATTGATTCAATTTCATTAAATACCCTTAAAGAATTCGAAACTTGCATTAATTATGTTTACGGACAACATCATCTGTCGTGTTTAACATTTAGTAAAACTGTTTTCTTATAATAATTGGAATGGAAGGTCACATTTTGATGCGACTCATGCGCAGGTGTCAACTGAATGATGGAGTTAACTGGGTCGACGTGGTATGGTTATTACAAAGTTGTTTTACATTTACGATTAATTAAATCAATATTACAAGTCATTATACACAGCGCCATCTAGTTGCAAGTAAAGCTAGCTGTCACTACGTCAGATGGGGGATAAAAAACCTAAGAAATTTGTAATGTCAAAGGTGCGGGATAAACAACTTTAGAAATTTGGGATGTCAAACTCAGGGGCGTAGCTACCGCCGTATTTGCCGTATCAATTATACGGGGCCCCCGGGCCACGGGGGCCCCCAAAGTGTGTAAGGAAAAAGAATAAAAACTTTCTAATTTATTTTATTTCACAAATGACAAAATTCTATAAAGCAATTCCTTTTTTTCCCGCCTTAAGCGTGCGTTCAAAAGTTGACCCTTCCAGTTACAACCGCAATGGCAGAAAGAAGTTTTTCAAAATTAAAACTAATAAAAAATTACTTAAGAACTTCGATGGGACAAGAACGGCTGTCAGACATCTCACTATTGTCCATAGAGGCAGAAACTTTAGAAAAACTAAAATCATCATCAGCCATAAATGATTTAATAAATCAGTTTGCCGATAAAAAGGCAAGGAGAGTGAATATTTAAAATTCGATTTTTATTTGTAAAATGGGTAAATTATGTGATAAATAAATATTACTTCTCACAATATTTTTTTTCTTTTGTGAAAAATCTTAACCTCCATATAAGGGCCTCCAAAAAAATTTTTAAACGGGGCCCCGACAAGGCACGCTACGCCACTGGTCAAACTTAAAATTCTTTATTGAAATACCAATGAGAAGAAGGCACAAGAAACCCGTGAGGTTTTTTTGCGATCGTGCTCACAAAGCCTATGATTACAAATTTTGTTGATTGTATTTTTGGAATGGATTAATTATAGTCATATCCACAGGGTCTCGTTCGTCATGTCATGGGTAAATTCGTTTTAAATGGTATGAATTAAGAAAATGGGATGTATTTTAGGGTTTAGAACTAAATCCTACAGAAAATTTTGGTAGGCCAATTTGAAGGCGAACAATCATTCTTTTTTAAAAGCTTTTATTTAACTTGCAATGTATGTAAGTACTTGCTGCGCCCCGCGGTTTCACGTAAGTCCCGATCCCGTGGGAATATTGGGATATAAAGTAACCTATGTGTCAATCCAGGTCTCCAGCTACCTACATACAGAGTTTTATCGCAATCGGTCCAGTAGTTTTTGCGTGAAGGAGTGACAAACACACACACACGCACACAAACTTTCACATTTATAATATTAGTAGGATGTATGTTTGTTCCTGGTTATTACTTTCAAACACAAATCATTTTATTTCCACATAAATATTCGTATGATTATAAATAGTACTATGCCCCCTACACAAGGCAGAAAGCCCGTCCTATAGGGGGTGCATATCTGAAAGACATCACTTAGAAAATGGAGGTAAAGTTTTCGAACAAGGTGGGGTGAGGGTAAGTGGGGTGGGGGGGGGGGAGTGTTCTAAGAATAGAACGATCAATTTCGGGCAAATCGGTGCGACTAGTCATGCAGGTAGGGTGGCCCCCGTCGACATGGTGGGCCAGGATGACTCGTGTACTGAAAAAGTAAGACTTATCAGACCCCGATAACCCAGGATAACGAGTTTTCTTAACTGCTGAACGACCTTTAAAAAGCATAGCCTATAAATTTCGGCTCGCGCTTATCTAAAAAGGTTTTTCAGTTATATTTCATTCTTCTGATAGGCAACTATAAGCATATTATAGTACTTGTAGTTGTTGAATGCACTTTTTTAAAGATCTCTTTTAGAAAAATCATTCGTTAATTAATATCTATACATGAACAAGCTATTGCTCTAAGGAGTCCTTGAGGGTGTTAAATGAAACACTGCCATAGGGTTCAATATTGGTTGATTTATTAAAAGTTAAGTTTGCACCTCATAGTTCGGTGCGGAATGTTGCTTGCGCGATCTAACTTTACTGGTGGCGCCATCTGTTGGCGAGTAGTGGTAGTTTTGCATTGGACATACCGCCCACCAAGAACTAGGTTATGCCTTGTTCTTCAAATTACATTTTGTTACATATCTTTGCTTAAGTTTAGAAATAATACAATTTAGATAAATATAACTATGCTACCCTTACATTTAAATTTATTCGGCTACAGGTAATATGCACAACTTTTGAGTTGGCCGTTTTATAACACCACCTTTAGTTTTTAAATCTACTACTCGGACTATGTTATCTACACCTGGATAGGTGGCGATTACTCTGCCAAAGAGCCAACGCGATGGAGGTAAGCCGTCCTCCTTGACTACTACAACGTCATCCAATTTTGGTTGAGGATTGTGCTTGTTCCATTTGTATCTCAGCAGGAACTTGTTTAGATACTCGTTTGACCATTGCTGCCAAAATGATTGAAGCATGCGTTGAGTGTATTGCCACCTCCTCAAAGAACTCACGTTCAAAGACCCAACATCATGGTCTGGTGCAGTTATTAGTGGTTCACCAATGAGAAAGTGTCCGGGAGTTAAGATATTGCCAATCTCTGATTGGCTCACAATTACCGATAGGGGGCGAGAATTGAGGCAAGCCTCTATCTGACTGAGAACTGTTGCCATTTCTTCGAACGTCAAAGTTGAATTTCCGATTGTCCTCTTAAGGTGATATTTCACTGACTTGACTCCGGCCTCCCACAATCCGCCGAAGTTAGGCGAATGGGCTGGTATGAAATGCCATTCGCAATCATTTGTAGCCAGAGATGCAGCGATTTCGGCGAGCATCTGTTTGCGCTCTGAGATAGCACATTTCTGAAGTTCTCCTGATGCTCCAATGAAGTTGGTGCCGTTGTCACTCCACAGGTGTGAACAACTACCTCGTCTGGCCACAAAACGTTTAAAAGCTTGTAAGAAACCTTCCGTAGTCAAGTCGCTTACGACCTCTAAGTGTATGGCTCTAGTGGCCATACAGACAAATAAAGCGATGTATCCTTTGTAGGACTTGTGACCTCGACCTTTGGTTGTTCTCAGTTGGATTGGTTCCGCGTAATCAACACCGCTGTGTTTGAATGCGCGTGTAGGGGTTGTTCTGACAGTAGGTACTTGTCCTTTCTGACTGCTGCGTTCTTTACACAAGTCACACATTTGCGGTAATGTGATTTCACTAACTGTTTCGCTCCGAGAATCCAATACTTAGTTTGTATATAGTTTAGTGTAAGTTGCGGTCCACCATGAAGTGTTTGGTTGTGGGCCTCAACTATGATAAGTTGAGTTAAATGAGACTGCTTCGGCATTATAATTGGATGCTTTCTATTATAACCGAGGTCTGAAAGACCCAATCTGCCTCCTACTCTCAAGATATTATCGCGATCAATGAACGGATTTAATGAGCGAAGGCTATTGCCTTTAGGTAAGTCCTTTTTCTGTGATATTAGTTTAAGTTCTTCTGCAAAATAATTTATTTGATCTTTTATTATACAAAAATTAAGTGCTTCTTTTAACTCTTTAGCTGTGATATATTTTTCGTTATTTTTATTTTTGTTTTTACAATTATTTATAAATCTTTTACAGTATGCAATTATTCTAGTCATTTTAGTAAGCGATGAATATTTATCCCATATGTCTGTTTTAGGTTCTACTACAGCACAGTTTGTTTTGATTTTTAATGCTTCTAAATCTGTTACTGTAGTTTTAGGTTTATCGTACGTGATATTTTCTTGATGGAGAAATTCCGGTCCACTGAACCAAAGTTTGGCGTTAAGTAGTTCAGATGGATGTAATCCTCGCGACGCACAGTCTGCGGGGTTTTGCTTAGATGTAACGTGCGACCAGTTTTGTGGATCGAGGTTTGTATGAATTTCTGAAACACGGTTGGCTACAAACACACTCCATTTACTTGGGTGGTTGTTCAACCATGCAAGGACTACAGTTGAGTCAGTCCATGCGTGTATATTGCGCTTTTCGATATTAAAAACCGTTGCTACTTCTATTAATAATTTGCTCAACAGTACAGCTCCGCATAACTCCAACCTCGGAATTGAGACTTGTTTCACTGGAGCTACCTTCGTCTTTGCGGTGATTAAAGACACATTTATGTTTCTTACAGAGTTAATTACTCTTACATAAACAACTGCGGCGTATGCTGACTTCGATGCATCGCAGAAGCCGTGAATTTCAACTTCGTGATCATCTGTGTGAGTACCGATCCATCTTGGTATGCGGATTTCACGTAACCTTAATTGTTCTTCGCGGTAAGTTAACCACTCATTCAAAAGATTATCTGGAACGATTTCGTCCCAGTTTAATCCTGCTAACCACAGCTTTTGGATCATAATTTTTGCTGTTATTAAACTAGGTCCTACCCATCCTGATGGGTCGTAGAGACGAGATATATCCGAAATAATCATCCTTTTAGTTACAGGTTGCTGCAACGTCGGGAGATTAATTGAATAGCGAAAAGTGTCGTCGCGTCGGTTCCAGGTGAGTCCCATTATTTTTATTAATTCGTCTTCCTTGATTCTTAATCCTTCCTCAATTTCTAATCCTTTTCCTATTTCCTTATCCTTCTCTTTCCCTTTCATTATTTCTAAGAGTTCGTTGTTATTGCTATTCCACTTCTGAAGTTTGAATCCTGCCTTTCCTAGTAGTTCATTCATTTGTGTAAATATTTCATATCCTTGTTTGACATTTTCACAGCCACTCATGAAGTCATCAACGTAAAAATCTTTCAGTGTTCTTTCAGCTGCCATTGGATAATTAGCACCATCATCGTGAGCTACCTGTTGCAATGCCTTGACTGCGAGATATGGAGCAGAAGCTGTCCCAAAAGTAACACGTGTAAGTTTATAATGGTTTATTTCTAATTTAGGATCTTCTCTCCACACAATTCTTTGGAAATCATTGTCACGATTGGCGGTCTTCACCTGACGGTACATTTTAACGATGTCGGCTGACATGCAAATTGAGGCCGACCTCCAACGCATTATGATGTGCCGTAGTTCCGGCTGTAAGGTAGGTCCTATTGCTAATTGATCATTTAATGAAATATTGTTTTTTCCTTTGCAGGACGCATCGTAGACTACTCTTACCTTAGTGGTTTCTTTGTCATTACGAACCACAGCGTGGTGAGGTAAGTATATGGCTTTAGGATTATTTATTTCTTCTGTAGATATAAGTTCCATATGATTTAACTTTAGGTACTCATCAATTACTTCTTGATATTTTACTCTTAGTGTTTTATCCTTGTCTAACTTACGTTCAAGTGATTTCAGACGACTTACTGCGATATCTCGAGAAGAAGTGACTTGAGGAACTTCAACTTTAAGGGGAAGGCGAACAATATATCTACCGTCGCTGTCTCTACGGGTATTAGTTTCAAAGTGTTGTTCACAGAATTTCTCTTCATCTGTGAATAGTTTTTCTTTGGGTAGTTGAATATCTGATTCAAGCTCCCAGAATCTTTTTAAATCGGTTGTGCAACGACAATGCATTACATTTATGTTATTAGCGGGCTTGGTATTTGATTCAATTGCTCCAGAGAGAATCCAACCTAGACTTGTTGATTGAGCCAGTGGTGTACCAAGCGGTCCTCGTTTTATTCCTGCACGAAGTATTTTTGTATATACTTCGGCTCCCAAGAGAATGTCGATTCGGTTGGGTGTGTGATATTCGGGATCTGCTAGCGATAATTGTTTTAGTTCTAGCCACTCCATTGGTTCGACTTTCTCAGCCGGTAATGGAGACGTTATGCATTTGATAACGTGTGCGCTCACTGAAACTGTTACAGTGGGATCATACATTGATTTTATCGTTAAATCGACTGCGGCCTTTGATACTACATCCTATCCTCCACCTAATCCTGCAATGAGATTAGTGGTAGGTTTTTTCTTTAAACCTAGATATTGGACTGCCGACTCCGTTACGAAAGACGACTGCGAGCCCTGATCTATCAACGCTCTTAGTTTGCAATCTTCCCCATTTCTCGATGTGACCTTGACTACCGCAGTGGCTAGCAAGACCTGCTGAAATATTTTACCTGTCGAGAAGCAGGAGACCAATGATGCTGAATTGTTTGAAGTAGTAGGATCATTTGAAGAGGCGACAACACTCCTGTTTGGCATGTTGTTTCTATCATTATTTGCAGTGTTATTACCCCCAGGATGAAGAAGTGAATGGTGTTTTTGTTTACAAATGCGACACCGTGAATTGCTATGACACTCTTTGGCAGAATGATTACCACCCATGCAGTTGAAACAGATATTTTTATCGTAAACAAACTTACGACGATCGTCCACTTTAGATTTATGAAACTGTTTACAATTATATAATTTGTGATCATCAGAACATAATGGACAAGATACATTAGAATTAGTTACATGTAGTGCTTTTATCTTGCTACTATTAGATTGGGTTTTCATTGATTTTGGATCAAGACACTCTACAGCGCGGAAAGTTTCAGATAAAAAATCAGTAAATTGTTTGTAACTGGGAAGTTCTTCAGAAGAGATCGTTTTGGTTACATGGAACTCCCACTGACGTCTAGTTTCTGGATCCAATTTCAAGGTGAGGATGTGAATCAACAATACATCCCACGACTTTGTATCGATTCCCAAACTTTGAAGTGTAGCTAAACATGTATTGGTAGTATCGACGAGGTCTCTCAAACCATCGGCCGATTCCACTTGAAGGTTTTTCTGACTTAAAAGTCTCTTTAACGTTTGATGACAGATGTATTTTTTATTATTATAACGTTCTTGTAATAGTTGCCAAGAACGAGTAAAATTACCATTATCTATGGGAACGTGTCTAAGTAATTGTTCAGCATCGCCTACAAGATAACTTTTTAAATAATGTAGTTTTTGTATATCATCAAAGGAAGAATTATTTATTATTAATGATGTGAACATTTGCTTGAACGTTGTCCATTCAGAATAATTCCCAGAGAAATTAGGAATATTGATTTTAGGGTACTTTACATTACTCATAGGTTTCTCACAATGAGAGTTAACATTAGAAGCGCTTTCGTTAAAATTATTTAATGCTAATTTTAATTCAGTTTTGTATGAGATATAAATTTCTTCGGTCTTATCGTAAACATCATTCGAAATGTAACTAGAACTATTTAACTCTTTAGGACTGGAGCTACGCATAAGTTCTTTATGTCCAGATAAAAATTCAAACCATAGTTGGTCCAATGAATCAATTCGATTTTCGACATACTCCTTAATAATGCGCTCTTTAGGCGACTTTTTATAATTAGTTCTGGCTTTATTAATGCGTGAAGTTATATCTCCTTGAAAATTAATCAAAGATTCCATTATAGTAAGTTAAAGTGAACAAATGAATAAATAGAAAATGACAAATATGACAGAATATAAAAATTTACAAGTAATTTTTTGTGTAAAAAACAAGTGACAAAACAGCAAAAAATTTACAAGTTATTTATTGAGCGAAAATTTTCTAAGTGTTTTAACATTCTTTAAAAAAGGTAAAATTGGGCATAGGTTCCCCGTACCTTCGTTTTTATTGAAATTATTCTAAGTCTTAACTAACATGCACTTAAATTTTCTAAGTCCCAAATCGTTCAAATTTCTTCTATGTGTTAAAACTGTTTAAATCTTAAGGTTGAAAATTGTTTAAAAGTACTCACTGATAAATAATTCACTCACTGCACTGTAGGTGGTGCCACTGTTCTGACTCCTCAAGCACTGCTGATGATGAACTGCTTCCTTGGGCGGTTCCGCCCACCGTGATTCCTGAATGCACCTTCCACCGAAGGTACCTTCTGAAGCTGGTCGATGCTTTCCCGCGTCGATCTGCTCCTGTACTTGCGTTTGCAACGGCGAACCACCGTCCGCAAGTTATGACGTCAAAAATCGGACGAACAATCGTGTCCGGCTAGAAGGACCATGAACAAGCTATTGCTCTAAGGAGTCCTTGAGGGTGTTAAATGAAACACTGCCATAGGGTTCAATATTGGTTGATTTATTAAAAGTTAAGTTTGCACCTCATAGTTCGGTGCGGAATGTTGCTTGCGCGATCTAACTTTACTGGTGGCGCCATCTGTTGGCGAGTAGTGGTAGTTTTGCATTGGACAATACATATAAAATGCCTTGTCCTGAATGACTGGCACAGCCTAAACCGCTGATCGTAGATACCTGAAACTTGGAGGGTGTGTTCTCTGTGTGACATAGGCATCCGATAAGAAAGGATTTTCCGAAATTCTACCCCTAAGGGGGTGAAAAAAGAGGGCAAAGTTTGTATGGGACGACGTGTTTCTTCGGTTCAATCTACTTCAAATTTTACATAAACATTCTTTAACAGAATTGATAGAAGACGTGCTCTATAATTCATCCCTTAAAAGGGTTAAAAAGGGGTAGAAAGTTATTTTGGGGGTGGTTCGCTTAAAAGTACGCGGACGAAGTCGCAGGCAAAAGCTAGTCTTAATTAAAATTGAACAGTTTACGTGTGAGTTCTAAATAGATTTTTAACTTGCCAGTATTTTAGATCGAACTGCAGATTAGGGAGTTTCTTGCTAAAACCAAATAATGGATGTGACGCAATAAATACATCATTTGTAAAAAATTGCAATACCAAATTATTCAGGTTATTAGGTAAAGTGTTAGGTTTACTTTACGTCACACAATGCTTCTTTTTTTGTTTCATTACTAAATTTTCTACTGTGCGTTTTGTTTATTGTGTGCCCTTTATCTATGGTTTATGGTTTAAGACATTTATTTTTCCGAAAAAAGAAATTACAATTCACTTACATTGAGAAATAATCTAATAAACTATGCACAATAAAAATATCACTACTTGTGGATATATTGTAAAAAAGTGGATTGTCGATCGAACTATGACTTACAAGGATACGCAAGTGCGACTTGATGTGACTTTAGCTTTATAGCTACGCGTATTTTTTAACTATTTTTTATAAGTGAATACAGATTTTGATTATTTTATGTCTTTAGGTAATTTATTATATAAATTTACACCCTCGTATAGTATTGATTTATGAATAAATCTTTACCTCGATCTATGAATCTACATGATCAGTATAACAGACCTGTTCAACACACTTATATTGTAAAATAGCCGTTGGCCTGTGATTTCACGTTTAATTCCTGAACCATAGAGAATCGTAGATTGATACCCTAAATCTCTACTAAAACGGTATCATAAATGAAAAAGTATGTTTATTTCGCTTTTTACGATTAAACGGACTGACAGATTTCATAATTTTTATAACATAGTATGGCGAAGAACAGGAATATACCTAGGTTAATTTTGAAAGCAAACACAATGGTCACCATACCGCACTGCCAACCACAGGGTTGCGGGTTCAACCCTGTGTTAACAAACAAACAAACGTAGTAGACTGTTTCCTCCCGGGATAATGACACTAGCACAAATATTTTTGTGCCATAAAACCTATAACTGTCATAACTATGCTCCTATGTTATGTGTTTTTTTTTAATTTTCTAATTATCATAGAGAGTAAGATTTAAAAAACAAAATAAAGAAAAAAGAAACATAAGGCATGGTCATGGCAGTTAAAGTTTTATGCAACAAAAATATTTGCTCTAGTGTCATTATCCAGGGAGAAAACAGTCAACTAAGTTTGTATGGAGAGAGCCCTCGATACCCTTTCCTCTTAAGGATTGTTATATGAGCTTGATCATTTGATTTTAACCTAATCATCTCTTTCAACAAAAAAATATTTTTCTCAATCGGTTAAGCCGTCTTTGGATTATCGGCACATAAAAATAAAGTACTAGTTACGTGGGTACAAATGTCTTGCCATGGCGCCTCCGCCAAGTCGTGGCAGACTAGGTAGACCCAAGAAGTGCTGGCTTGACGTCGTAAAGGATGGCATGCGTGCAAATGGCCTTATTAACCAGGATACCGAAGATCGTGCGAAGTGGAGGCGTAAAAGTAGGAAAGCGGATCCCGGACTCCCGAGAGGTACCTATAACAAACTTATTTATCTATTATCGATAGACGCGTGCGGCGCGGGTGCTTGAGGCGAACGTCTGCGATTCATCGATAAAGCTATCGACAATTCGAGTTCCCATCCCTAGAGCTAAATAAGTAATATTAATATCAAGATTTTATAGTACATTACGATATAAGTGTGGTAAATTAATCTTTGCATAGAGGCGGTTTATGACGCGCGAGCGGCAGCGAGCGTGTTATAGAAGCCAAGATGCAAATATCAATTCCACACGTATATCGTACGACATTTTTTATCACAGTTGCGAATAAAAGAAAAGACTTGAAAAGAAAACAAAATAATAATTAACAAAATATTTGTGATAACTCTATGTTTACATTTTTTTAAGGCAATATTTTTTTGTTAATTATGCTCCGGAAAGGCCAGGCTAAAGACTTTTAACCTATACATCCTCGTGTGACATACATTATTTTTTAGGGTTTTTCTATTTGTTTTTGCGTCGGGGGTTAAGTACAAAATACAATGGTACGGAAAAACAATATATTTAAGTAAAGAAAAAACAAAAAATAAACAACTCAATTTTTAATCGTTTTCTAAGTCATTAATCACGTAAAATTTTCGTTCGTAAACCGACATTAGAGACAACCATTTTTGCTAGCTAAAAAACTCTTTGGTACCTACCTTTTCGGGATAACTTTACAGCACTAGTTAACAAATCTAAAACGCACGCGTGCATAATATGTTGGATTATGAGCCTAAAAGCCGTTGAATAAGATCCACTTTATGAGCAACTGTGATAAAAATTATATTATACAATAACCGTTATGTACAGATTACTAGCTTATTAATAACGGATAGAGGAAATCACTTCCTATGGTTTAAAGCGGCGCTGTAGGTTAATTTTGATACTTAGTAATTATATTCTAAGATCAATAAATATATGAAAAAGGTCAATAAATATATTGCAAATGGTTTGACTAAAAAATTTCAGTCCATAATATGATTAATTATTGAAAATTAAAATTAAAAATTGTTTAAATATTCCACTGGTTTTGTTAAAGACAAATTCCATACCAATCGAAATTAAATACTTTTTATAAATTAACCAGATCGGTGAAGGTCGTCCTTAAGAGGAAAGGGTACCGGGGGCTCTCTCCATACAAACGTAGTCGACTGTTTTCTCCCTGAATAGACTAGAGCAAATATTTTTGTTGCATAAAACTTATAACTGCCATGACCATGCCCCTATATTTATTTTTTTAAGTTTTTTAAATCTTAATTTCTATGATAATTAGAAAATGAAAAAACCCAAGACATAGGGGCATAGTCATGGCACACAAATAATTTTGTTACATAAAACCTATAACTGCCATGACTATGCCTTTGCTTTGTTTTTTTCATTATCTAATTAACTAAGAAATTAGGATTTATAAAACAAAAAAAAAACAAAGATATATATAACAAAGGGGCATGGTCATGGCAGTTATAAGTTTTATGCAACAAAAATATTTGCTCTAGTGTCATTATCCAGGGAGAAAACAGTCGTCTACGTTTGTATGGAAGATTTTGCATTATGAAGCCAAAACTCACTCGAAAAATATTCATTGTAAAATCTACATTGTAACAATCTCGACAAAAAACCTTTACCTATATTTAGGTAAGTACGTTTTAACATTTAATTAAAAAATCTTAATAAGTAACTTCTTTCATACTTGTTATTTTATTTCCTCTAAAGATTGTTAAATTTTACGCCCAATATGGAATTTAACGAACCTGGCAGTATTAGTTTGGCAAGTATTTTAACACCTTTTTAATATAATTTTGCTAATTAGGATAGTATTTGTGAATATTAAAAATGTTCTGTACCTGTAGTGCGAGTTTTTTGGTGAAGCAAACGGTATTATAAGGTTTGTGTAAACACGGAAATTATACCTATAGAAACTAGAACATTAAGTCCACTAGAGTTTTTTAATTTTCATCAAATTCTCCGTGTTCTTAGTGTGTCTTAGTGCTAAAAACTCGCACCACGGGTTTTGGACTGTGATATAAAATCTGAGTGACCCATTAGACTAAAAAATCGGCAAAGTGCGCGTCGGACTCGTGCACAAAGGGTTTCGTACCATTACTCTTACTCTCGTTTTTAGTATTTGTTGCTATAGCGGCAACAGAAATACGTACATCTGTGAAATTTTTAACTGTCTAACTATCACGGTTTATGAGATACTGCATGCTGACAGACGGACACTGGAGTCTGCAATTTAACTTGTATTCAAATTAACAGACAATACAATGTATTATCTTGTTATGTGATAACTACGCCATGTTTTTTTACAATCCTGGCCAAAAATGTTCTCTTTTATGGACAGCAATCATTAAGTGGGTTAAGCAACGCCGTACGTGATCGTTCCTTTGATGGGTGACTCAACCCTATTCCAAGCACCCGTTGATGTCTTTTCTTAGCAAAATAATAAGATTGACTTGATGACATTTTAATTGGTTTCGACGGAGTGATGGTATAAATAAGTAATAAAATATTTTTGACGATATTACACAAAGCATCCTCTAGCTCCATACTAAGCAATTAGGCTTGTAATATGGGTACCAGATAATAACATTTTATTGCAAAAGATGAAAACAAGTAAGTATGCTGTGGAATGGAGATACCTTTAAAAAATAAATATCGCAAGACATTCCACATATCGCCATCTAGCCCCAAGCTAAGTAACTAGACTTGTGTTAAGGGTTGACTAGCGCAACGGATATACTACTTATATTTTATTTTGTTAATATATAATTATAATACATAGAAACAACCAGACCACAGACAAATATCTGAGCATAAATACTTGTCTGAGGCGGCAATTGAACCCGCAACCCTGTGCATTGCGGCATGGTGATCATTGTGATCCAACTGGATCGTCAACTTAAAAAAATGTCATTGGTAATCGCGGCTACATGAAGCTAGCAAAGATCGGCGACAGTAAAACAAAAAAGCTTTAAAGCGGTGTCTAAGTATCCTGCGAGCTTCTTCTATACTCTCATACTCTATTAATTACTTATATTTAATTCTGTATCTATTTACTGCGACATCAATTAAACGTTTTTTACTATAAACAGAGGTATTGGACCGCACAACTACTGCAACTCGTATAATGATTCACTAATTAGTACCATAAGTACGCGCGGTAATTTTATTTAATTGCTTTCATTGATACATAGTTAGGTAGGTCTCTGGCGAGTTTAAATTTTCGTATACACTTGAGTTCAATTAATTAGAGTCCTTCGTGCGGTAGTCATGATGAACACTTGATGAACGAACGAAAATATTATTTACCGATGGGGTGTTACAGAGCGTGAGTTATTTTTACGTGGTAATATTTTTATGTTACGCTCAGCTTGTCAAAAAAGAAATGATATAGGTAATATATTAAGGCTTGTCAAAAAAAAAACGTATAAAGCGAGGGCGCTTTATAGGATGTTTTATTTTAATTTTTAAATTTGATCGTTTACCTCTGCAAAAGATCAAACTTCACGTTTTCATCAAACAACAGCTTAAACGATCCAACAAAATATCAAATAATTTTGTTTATTTGCTCGTAGATTTGGTAGTGACGACAGAAATTTTGTTTGATAAACCCATGGACAATCCTGCAAACACATCCACCCAATTTCAAAGTTATTTATCAAACAGCCCATCAATCAACATTTCCATGAAACACTCAAACATGTAGACTGTTTGACAAACGCTTCAAACAAAGCTGTATAGGTATTACCATCAAATAATTTGACAAACACGTAAAATTTGACAAACCATTTGATCGTTTACAGGGCGCTTAATATTTAAGCGTATCTTTACGTAGGACACAAATCCATTGCTCTTAATCGCACAAGAAGTAGTAGGGAAAACCATGAATGTAAGATCAAAGGTTTGTATGAATGGTCTTCTAGCGGTTGTACTAAATTCTTATAAGAAAACCGATTTTCATTGAATTTATTTACATAAATATAAATGAAGAGGAATATAATAAGTGATTACAGATAGGCAAGTATTAAGTTAGTTTTAAATGTCTCAAAAAACTGATTTTAGATTTTGACAAATATGTTTTTACGTCATCTGACTTGTCACGAACATTTGGCCTTAAGTCCAAAAAGAGTCATAAAATTGACATTAAGAAAAGTGATTTCAATTTATCCAAAAATTCAGATCAAAAATATCGCTACCTGGGCCTTAATTTGAATAAATTGACGCAAAATGAGTTCATTTTTTACAATGTTTGGTCAAAGACAAGCAGATCGGGTTGAATGCCCATGTATGAGATCATAACTAATAAGATCTTTGCAACATTTTGTAAATTACACTTGTGGATAAATAAATTAGATCACAAAATCACACTAAAACGGAAAGGGTCTTGGTCTAGCTGAGCTGGCTGATCGTTTGGAACGCCTGTCATGGTCATTACTTCAATCATCACTCATTTCGTAAACTTCTTCTTCTCATAAAGTAGTGTGGCTCACCGCGATCTGTCCGTAAAGATTCACCTACAATTCCATCTCAGCACTTTTAAGAAAAACAAAACACATTCGTAAAAATATTAATTTTCACCAACGAAGGCGACCGGTGCCGGGAGTAACTATTTAGTAACCTGTGTAGCAAAATCGTTAGCGTATGGACCCACCTTAAATTCTTAAGCGGGGAAATATCTATGAATAACAAAACACATCTTTTACATACTTTTTACTTTATCTTTTTGAAGTTATACTTCTTTAGGCGCGTTATGAAAAAATTATGGGATTGAAATTTTGAAATGTAACATAAAAGTCACAGGTTGAACCTGCGTAACCCAAAAGTAAAACAGGTCTCAGCTGCGAGAGTGAAATATAAAGATGCGTGCGCATCACTGCAACACAGTAACAGTAACACTGTAACAGTAACACTGTAACAGTAACACTGTAACAGTAACACTGTAACAGTAGCACTGTAACAGTAGCACTGTAACAGTAGCACTGTAACAGTAGCACTGTAACAGTAGCACTGTAACAGTAGCACTGTAACAGTAGCACTGTAACAGTAGCACTGTAACAGTAGCACTGTAACAGTAACACTGTAACAGTAACACTGTAACAGTAACACTGTAACAGTAACACTGTAACAGTAACACTGTAACAGTAACACTGTAACAGTAACACTGTAACAGTAACACTGTAACAGTAACACTGTAACAGTAACACTGTAACAGTAACACTGTAACAGTAACACTGTAACAGTAACACTGTAACAGTAACACTGTAACAGTAACACTGTAACAGTAACACTGTAACAGTAACACTGTAACAGTAACACTGTAACAGTAACACTGTAACAGTAACATTGTAACAGGTTGAAGCTGCCCGCTAAATAAATATCAGACGGACGGACAGACAGACAGAGGTATAACTTCTAGATGTATAACTTCTCACGCGCGTACATAAGTACACGCGCCCATTTTTTCATTATCAAGTTTTTACTTACTGACCCCAATTCAGTGAATGTAGGTGTAAGAACTTTATTATTTGAAATGTTGTGTTATGTTCTCTTTATTTACAAGACGTTTGCTTTGATCATATAAGTACCTACTTTAGTTATTTTGAAGCTTTATGGAAGTTATGGGAAATAAACTGATTTTTTTTCAGATCCTTTTCACATTAAATTATTCATTACTTAAATAATAATTTGACATCCAACGGTTGTGACTCTAGTTATTTTTTTTAAATATATATTATTAATTAAATTAGAATATTCAATTAATTATTTGATGACCACTGAACGTTACAGGTTCAATTTTAAAAAAAAATAATAATTTTAAATTGCCTAAATTAAAATATGTATGTATGCATACGGGCTTTTTTCCGCAACTAGACTCCTTTTAATTGGGTCCTTTTTGCGTGAGGATGGAGTAGGCTTGCCCGGCACCTACTACCCTAAATTAAAATATTAAAAAATTGTTGAAATAGCAATTTGGTGACCTCTGAAAGTTGCAGGTTCGATTCCCGCGTTGAGATATTTGTATAATCTATGGATATCTGCGTCTGATCTGGATTATCTGTATGTTGGTACCTACCTATAATTTAAAAAGGTGATTTTATTATGAAGTAGGTACTTTTTTACGATTTGACTTACCTTTTCAATGCTGCCTTAATGTTTCAGCCATATTTTCTGTAGTAATTATCTGAGGACAAGAATAATTATTTATTAACAAATCTGAGGTTATATTTATCAAGTGTTAAGAAATTATAGAAAAAAATTCCAGAGGCTTAGTTGGCTCCAGAAGTATTGACAAGTTCTCTCCTCTGGACATGGTCGACTAAGCTGAGAGGGTAGTAGGTGCTGGGAAAGCCTACTCCATCCTCACGCAAAATGGACCCAATTAAAAAGAGTCTAATTGCGGAAAACAGCCCGTATACAAGTACAAGTACTAGCTGTGAATGAGTATTGACGCAATATCCTCGAAGCGTCGCGTGTCGTGCGCAAGCGTTACCCTACTCTAGGTAAGGGCATAACCTACATAACAGCGCCTTATTGATTACTGTAACGACAGAAAAAAAACAGACGAAGAAAAGTGATCTTATAAGGGTTCATTTTTTTACCCGACTGTTATCTATGTATCTGTATGTATGTATATGTATATTATGTTATCTATGTATGTTTGTAATATTCTTTATTCCCTCATATCTTCCAAACCACTCAATGGATTTCTTTAATTAAGCTATCGTTAGATTTGTCTCATTAGTCCAAGTGTTCATAAAAAAAATATTACCTTTTAAAGTACGGAACCCTAAAAACGGGTAGGGCTGTATTAGAGACGCATTTATTCGTGAACCGTTTTAACTATCCTTTACAGCAAGTCAACGTAATTCTGACGGATGTAGCTAATCCAAACCTCGTTGTTAGTTGACTTTGTACAATGTGTAAAGATAACCATTGGATCCTTCTTAGGTACATGGAGGTACGTAAATAATGCTTTTTCTTACTATTTGAATGCATTTTTTACGTTTGGGAATACAACCCTATTTTACACAGAGTTTGAGGATGTATTTAATTTTCAGATAATTAGATTTATTTTTCAAAAATTTAATATTAAATATATTTTTACCATAATGCAAAAATATTTCTATGATCAATCAATAAATCTATATCTATACTAATATAGCTATTGCTCGCGACTTCGTCCGCGTAGAAATAGTAGATTTTGCGACTATAATTTGAGATTTAAACTATCCTATCTCTCAAGTTGGATCGAACTGCACATGGTGTGCGAATTTTATTATAATCGGTTAAGTGGTTTAGGAGTCCATTGAGGACAAACATTGTGACACGAGATTTATATATATTAAGATTATGAAGAAGAAAGATTTGATTGTTCGTTTGCATTGAACAAGAAACTATTGGACCGATTTTACTGAAATTTGGTATGAGAATACATTGATTCATCAAGAGTGTGATAAGCTATTTTTTATTACGATATTCCCTCGGGAGTTACGCAAGTAAAATCGCGAGGTGAAGCTATAATATGAAATAAAATAGGTTAATATTTAACATAGGTAACAATATCATCTTCTATATTATGATATTATCATCTTTTTATTATTTTTCAATCATTTTTTTATGCTACCATTACATTATGATCGCGAATCCGTCGAGCCATCTAGAGCAATCAAGATTACAGCAATATTAAAGTTAAATGTAAGTATAAGTACATTTTCTTCTCGATACTTTTAATTAATATCGATTAAGAAACAAATTCGATATCTCGATTTACCGCGCGATAAATCGACAAGTGTTTTGCGTCATCGAGATAATGAAACACTAATTTAAAAAAAGTTTGATTTTCAAGATGTGGCAATACCATTATTGGCAGTGGACATTTTGAATATTTCCCAATATTCGGGGAGAATTACCCTAACTTCAAATATTTTTTTCCTATAGTTTTTTAATATGGTTTTGGGTAATCCGTGAGATCTACATGAACTTAATAGGGGTTTCTATACACGCTGATACTTTTTATAACTATTTTTACTGTATCAATCGCTTTTTTATAAACTTAAGTTTCGAAAGCTTTACAGAGAAATTGCTTGTAACCATAGCCATTAATGAATTTATCACGAGTTCAAATCCCGAAAACCTAAAAAAAGACAACCGATCTAAGTTCGCAATCTGCGTTTGCGACTATTCTTACAAGTGTGTGCAAAGCTTTATTCATAATCAATAAGACCTATAAACCTGTACCTAAATTATTTTGTTTACAAAGTTTTCACAGTGCACGTCAAAAACTATTTTGGGTTTTTATACCTTGAGTTACAATTTAGCAATTCTCTTACGGATACCTAATTTTTTTAAAAATATATTATAGCCTATGTTTTTCTCTGATAATGTAGCTTTCTATTGATGAAAGAATTTGTTAAATCGATCCAGTAGTTTTGGAGCCTATTCGTTACAAACAAACATACAAAAAAAAACCGTTCTCTTTATAATATTATATAGTGTAGATTAAATTATAGTTACTTACAAAATACATAAATCAATGTCAGCAATATTTTGTCACCTCTATTATAGAACAGCAAGATCTTTAATCTTTGACCTAAATATGTCAAAATAATTCAAAATGTCCACTCTGTTTAGACCTATTATTGCATACTCTATATTTTTAAAGGGATGTCTATTAAAATTGGTCGATTACAAGATCGCATAATGTTTTGATACTTGATTGTATTTAGTATAATTATAAGGGTTTGCGCCTATATGATTGACTGGATAGTACGCGTAAAATATAGTTTAAATAAAAAAAAGTTTAATTAAAAAAAAAACCAAAAAGTTTTTACCGTAAAAAAACGGCGTGTCTTTGTCGTGTTTTTATTAAATTCAGTACTAAAATATTATTTATTTATAATTTAATTTAATTAACACTCAAAAACTGTACGGCGCTAATGGAGTAGGCTCTGAAAAAATTGAGTGACTTAAAATTATACAGGCAAATTAACCCGTAGCTCCAATTGCTTCATTAATAAAATTAATTATTTTTCTTCAGCCTATTGGAGCTACACAAAATACTTGAGAGGTGTCAAGGGACAGACGGAACGAGGTTCCATTGTAATAAAAATATCAAAAAGTCTTAATTTTTTCCGTCTAGCCCCCTTTCGCAACGCGCGATAAGGAACTTCGTTCCAAAATTTTAACTTGTTTTAATGTTAAAATAAATTAATAGAAAAATAAAATAATAGAAACAAGGTTAAAATTTATTTTTTATCACAGTTGCTCATAAAGTGGATCTTATTCAACGGCTTTTAGGCTCATAATCCAACATATTATGCACGCGTGCGTTTTAGATTTGTTAACTAGTGCTGTAAAGTTATCCCGAAAAGGTAGGTACCAAAGAGTTTTTTAACTAGCAAAAATGGTTGTCTCTAAAGTCGGTTTACGAACGAAAATTTTACGTGATAATGACTTAGAAAACGATTAAAAATTGAGTTGTTTTTTTGTTTTTTCTTTACTTAAATATATTGTTTTTCCGTACCATTGTATTTTGTTCTTAACCCCCGACGCAAAAACAAATAGAAAAACCCTAAAAAATAATGTATGTCACACGAGGATGTATAGGTTAAAAGTCTTTAGCCTGGCCTTTCCGAAGCATAATTAACAAAAAAATATTGCCTTAAAAAAATGTAAACAGAGTTATCACAAATATTTTGTTAATTATTATTTTGTTTTCTTTTCAAGTCTTTTCTTTTATTCGCAACTGTGATAAAAAACGTCGTACGATATACGTGTGGAATTGATATTTGCATCTTGGCTTCTATAACACGCTCGCTGCCGCTCGCGCGTCATAAACCGTCTCTATGCAAAGATCAATTTACCACACTTATATCGTAATGTACTATTAACATTGTTTCTATTAGGTACAATTTGCAGAAAAAGCATTGATAAATATAATAATAATTTCAAAAATATGAAACGAAAAGATGGAACAAAAAAGTTGAAGTCAAAGCTCAAAAAAATACAACGTCAAGGAAAAATTGACATTGAAGAGCCAGGCGTTACATTGGGCTAAGACTTTAAGTAAGTACTTAGAGAATGTAAAATAATAGAAAGTAAGTCCTATGTCGTAACGTTACTTCATCAGATCTTTAGTGATTGATTGGTTGACTTAAGTTGTTAATTAAAATCTGTTGAACAAGCTATTGCTCTAAGGAGTCCTTGAGGGTGTTAAATGAAACACTGCCATAGGGTTCAATATTGGTTGATTTATTAAAAGTTAAGTTTGCACCTCATAGTTCGGTGCGGAATGTTGCTTGCGCGATCTAACTTTACTGGTGGCGCCATCTGTTGGCGAGTAGTGGTAGTTTTGCATTGGACATACCGCCCACCAAGAACTAGGTTATGCCTTGTTCTTCAAATTACATTTTGTTACATATCTTTGCTTAAGTTTAGAAATAATACAATTTAGATAAATATAACTATGCTACCCTTACATTTAAATTTATTCGGCTACAGGTAATATGCACAACTTTTGAGTTGGCCGTTTTATAACACCACCTTTAGTTTTTAAATCTACTACTCGGACTATGTTATCTACACCTGGATAGGTGGCGATTACTCTGCCAAAGAGCCAACGCGATGGAGGTAAGCCGTCCTCCTTGACTACTACAACGTCATCCAATTTTGGTTGAGGATTGTGCTTGTTCCATTTGTATCTCAGCAGGAACTTGTTTAGATACTCGTTTGACCATTGCTGCCAAAATGATTGAAGCATGCGTTGAGTGTATTGCCACCTCCTCAAAGAACTCACGTTCAAAGACCCAACATCATGGTCTGGTGCAGTTATTAGTGGTTCACCAATGAGAAAGTGTCCGGGAGTTAAGATATTGCCAATCTCTGATTGGCTCACAATTACCGATAGGGGGCGAGAATTGAGGCAAGCCTCTATCTGACTGAGAACTGTTGTCATTTCTTCGAACGTCAAAGTTGAATTTCCGATTGTCCTCTTAAGGTGATATTTCACTGACTTGACTCCGGCCTCCCACAATCCGCCGAAGTTAGGCGAATGGGCTGGTATGAAATGCCATTCGCAATCATTTGTAGCCAGAGATGCAGCGACCTCGGCGAGCATCTGTTTGCGCTCTGAGATAGCACATTTCTGAAGTTCTCCTGATGCTCCAATGAAGTTGGTGCCGTTGTCACTCCACAGGTGTGAACAACTACCTCGTCTGGCCACAAAACGTTTAAAAGCTTGTAAGAAACCTTCCGTAGTCAAGTCGCTTACGACCTCTAAGTGTATGGCTCTAGTGGCCATACAGACAAATAAAGCGATGTATCCTTTGTAGGACTTGTGACCTCGACCTTTGGTTGTTCTCAGTTGGATTGGTCCCGCGTAATCAACACCGCTGTGTTTGAATGCGCGTGTAGGGGTTGTTCTGACAGTAGGTACTTGTCCCATGAAAGGAGCTTTTGTGACTGCTGCGTTCTTTACACAAGTTACACATTTGCGGTAATGTGATTTGACTAACTGTTTCGCTCCGAGAATCCAATACTTAGTTTGTATATAGTTTAGTGTAAGTTGCGGTCCACCATGAAGTGTTTGGTTGTGGGCCTTAACTATGATAAGTTGAGTTAAATGAGACTGCTTCGGCATTATAATTGGATGCTTTCTATTATAACCGAGGTCTGAAAGACCCAATCTGCCTCCTACTCTCAAGATATTATCGCGATCAATGAACGGATTTAATGAGCGAAGGCTATTGCCTTTAGGTAAGTCTTTTTTCTGTGATATTAGTTTAAGTTCTTCTGCAAAATAATTTATTTGATCTTTTATTATACAAAAATTAAGTGCTTCTTTTAACTCTTTAGCTGTGATATATTTTTCATTATTTTTATTTTTGTTTTTACAATTATTTATAAATCTTTTACAGTATGCAATTATTCTAGTCATTTTAGTAAGCGATGAATATTTATCCCATATGTCTGTTTTAGGTTCTACTACAGCACAGTTTGTTTTGATTTTTAATGCTTCTAAATCTGTTACTGTAGTTTTAGGTTTATCGTACGTGATATTTTCTTGATGGAGAAATTCCGGTCCACTGAACCAAAGTTTGGCGTTAAGTAGTTCAGATGGATGTAATCCTCGCGACGCACAGTCTGCGGGGTTTTGCTTAGATGTAACGTGCGACCAGTTTTGTGGATCGAGGTTTGTATGAATTTCTGAAACACGGTTGGCTACAAACACACTCCATTTACTTGGGTGGTTGTTCAACCATGCAAGGACTACAGTTGAGTCAGTCCATGCGTGTATATTGCGCTTTTCGATATTAAAAACCGTTGCTACTTCTATTAATAATTTGCTCAACAGTACAGCTCCGCATAACTCCAACCTCGGAATTGAGACTTGTTTCACTGGAGCTACCTTCGTCTTTGCGGTGATTAAAGACACATTTATGTTTCTTACAGAGTTAATTACTCTTACATAAACAACTGCGGCGTATGCTGACTTCGATGCATCACAGAAGCCGTGAATTTCAACTTCGTGATCATCTGTGTGAGTACCGATCCATCTTGGTATGCGGATTTCACGTAACCTTAATTGTTCTTCGCGGTAAGTTAACCACTCATTCAAAAGATTATCTGGAACGATTTCGTCCCAATTTAATCCTGCTAACCACAGCTTTTGGATCATAATTTTTGCTGTTATTAAACTAGGTCCTACCCATCCTGATGGGTCGTAGAGACGAGATATATCCGAAATAATCATCCTTTTAGTTACAGGTTGCTGCAACGTCGGGAGATTAATTGAATAGCGAAAAGTGTCGTCGCGTCGGTTCCAGATGAGTCCCATTATTTTTATTAATTCGTCTTCCTTGATTCTTAATCCTTCCTCAATTTCTAATCCTTTTCCTATTTCCTTATCCTTCTCTTTCCCTTTCATTATTTCTAAGAGTTCGTTGTTATTGCTATTCCACTTCTGAAGTTTGAATCCTGCCTTTCCTAGTAGTTCATTCATTTGTGTAAATATTTCATATCCTTGTTTGACATTTTCACAGCCACTCATGAAGTCATCAACGTAAAAATCTTTCAGTGTTCTTTCAGCTGCCATTGGATAATTAGCACCATCATCGTGAGCTACCTGTTGCAATGCCTTGACTGCGAGATATGGAGCAGAAGCTGTCCCAAAAGTAACACGTGTAAGTTTATAATGGTTTATTTCTAATTTAGGATCTTCTCTCCACACAATTCTTTGGAAATCATTGTCACGATTGGCGGTCTTCACCTGACGGTACATTTTAACGATGTCGGCTGACATGCAAATTGAGGCCGACCTCCAACGCATTATGATGTGCCGTAGTTCCGGCTGTAAGGTAGGTCCTATTGCTAATTGATCATTTAATGAAATATTGTTTTTTCCTTTGCAGGACGCATCGTAGACTACTCTTACCTTAGTGGTTTCTTTGTCATTACGAACCACAGCGTGGTGAGGTAAGTATATGGCTTTAGGATTATTTATTTCTTCTGTAGATATAAGTTCCATATGATTTAACTTTAGGTACTCATCAATTACTTCTTGATATTTTACTCTTAGTGTTTTATCCTTGTCTAACTTACGTTCAAGTGATTTCAGACGACTTACTGCGATATCTCGAGAAGAAGTGACTTGAGGAACTTCAACTTTAAGGGGAAGGCGAACAATATATCTACCGTCGCTGTCTCTACGGGTATTAGTTTCAAAGTGTTGTTCACAGAATTTCTCTTCATCTGTGAATAGTTTTTCTTTGGGTAGTTGAATATCTGATTCAAGCTCCCAGAATCTTTTTAAATCGGTTGTGCAACGACAATGCATTACATTTATGTTATTAGCGGGCTTGGTATTTGATTCAATTGCTCCAGAGAGAATCCAACCTAGACTTGTTGATTGAGCCAGTGGTGTACCAAGCGGTCCTCGTTTTATTCCTGCACGAAGTATTTTTGTATATACTTCGGCTCCCAAGAGAATGTCGATTCGGTTGGGTGTGTGATATTCGGGATCTGCTAGCGATAATTGTTTTAGTTCTAGCCACTCCATTGGTTCGACTTTCTCAGCCGGTAATGGAGACGTTATGCATTTGATAACGTGTGCGCTCACTGAAACTGTTACAGTGGGATCATACATTGATTTTATCGTTAAATCGACTGCGGCCTTTGATACTACATCCTTTCCTCCACCTAATCCTGCAATGAGATTAGTGGTAGGTTTTTTCTTTAAACCTAGATATTGGACTGCCGACTCCGTTACGAAAGACGACTGCGAGCCCTGATCTATCAACGCTCTTAGTTTGCAATCTTCCCCATTTCTCGATGTGACCTTGACTACCGCAGTGGCTAGCAAGACCTGCTGAAATATTTTACCTGTCGAGAAGCAGGAGACCAATGATGCTGAATTGTTTGAAGTAGTAGGATCATTTGAAGAGGCGACAACACTCCTGTTTGGCATGTTGTTTCTATCATTATTTGCAGTGTTATTACCCCCAGGATGAAGAAGTGAATGGTGTTTTTGTTTACAAATGCGACACCGTGAATTGCTATGACACTCTTTGGCAGAATGATTACCACCCATGCAGTTGAAACAGATATTTTTATCGTAAACAAACTTACGACGATCGTCCACTTTAGATTTATGAAACTGTTTACAATTATATAATTTGTGATCATCAGAACATAATGGACAAGATACATTAGAATTAGTTACATGTAGTGCTTTTATCTTGCTACTATTAGATTGGGTTTTCATTGATTTTGGATCAAGACACTCTACAGCGCGGAAAGTTTCAGATAAAAAATCAGTAAATTGTTTGTAACTGGGAAGTTCTTCAGAAGAGATCGTTTTGGTTACATGGAACTCCCACTGACGTCTAGTTTCTGGATCCAATTTCAAGGTGAGGATGTGAATCAACAATACATCCCACGACTTTGTATCGATTCCCAAACTTTGAAGTGTAGCTAAACATGTATTGGTAGTATCGACGAGGTCTCTCAAACCATCGGCCGATTCCACTTGAAGGTTTTTCTGACTTAAAAGTCTCTTTAACGTTTGATGACAGATGTATTTTTTATTATTATAACGTTCTTGTAATAGTTGCCAAGAACGAGTAAAATTACCATTATCTATGGGAACGTGTCTAAGTAATTGTTCAGCATCGCCTACAAGATAACTTTTTAAATAATGTAGTTTTTGTATATCATCAAAGGAAGAATTATTTATTATTAATGATGTGAACATTTGCTTGAACGTTGTCCATTCAGAATAATTCCCAGAGAAATTAGGAATATTGATTTTAGGGTACTTTACATTACTCATAGGTTTCTCACAATGAGAGTTAACATTAGGAGCGCTTTCGTTAAAATTATTTAATGCTAATTTTAATTCAGTTTTGTATGAGATATAAATTTCTTCGGTCTTATCGTAAACATCATTCGAAATGTAACTAGAACTATTTAACTCTTTAGGACTGGAGCTACGCATAAGTTCTTTATGTCCAGATAAAAATTCAAACCATAGTTGGTCCAATGACTCAATTCGATTTTCGACATACTCCTTAATAATGCGCTCTTTAGGCGACTTTTTATAATTAGTTCTGGCTTTATTAATGCGTGAAGTTATATCTCCTTGAAAATTAATCAAAGATTCCATTATAGTAAGTTAAAGTGAACAAATGAATAAATAGAAAATGACAAAAATTTACAAGTAATTTTTTGTGTAAAAAACAAGTGACAAAACAGAAAAAATTTACAAGTTATTTTTTGAGCGAAAATTTTCTAAGTGTTTTAACATTCTTTAAAAAAAGGTAAAATTGGGCATAGGTTCCCCGTACCTTCGTTTTTATTGAAATTATTCTAAGTCTTAACTAACATGCACTTAAATTTTCTAAGTCCCAAATCGTTCAAATTTCTTCTATGTGTTAAAACTGTTTAAATTTTTCTAAGTCCAAATTTTTCAACTGATGATTTTACACTTTAACTTTTATATTGATGACCTTAAGGTTGAAAATTGTTTAAAAGTACTCACTGATAAATAATTCACTCACTGCACTGTAGGTGGTGCCACTGTTCTGACTCCTCAAGCACTGCTGATGATGAACTGCTTCCTTGGGCGGTTCCGCCCACCGTGATTCCTGAATGCACCTTCCACCGAAGGTACCTTCTGAAGCTGGTCGATGCTTTCCCGCGTCGATCCGCTCCTGTACTTGCGTTTGCAACGGCGAACCACCGTCCGCAAGTTATGACGTCAAAAATCGGACGAACAATCGTGTCCGGCTAGAAGGACCATGAACAAGCTATTGCTCTAAGGAGTCCTTGAGGGTGTTAAATGAAACACTGCCATAGGGTTCAATATTGGTTGATTTATTAAAAGTTAAGTTTGCACCTCATAGTTCGGTGCGGAATGTTGCTTGCGCGATCTAACTTTACTGGTGGCGCCATCTGTTGGCGAGTAGTGGTAGTTTTGCATTGGACATCTGTAATCTATTTACTTATCTTTAACTTAATTATTAATAAATTATTACTTGCATACTTAAGTTTGTACATAATTGGTATCAACTTCTTAACTTAAGTCTATACTAATATTATAAAGAGGCAAGATTTGAAATAAGCTCCGAAACTACTGGACCGATTGATTTTTTTTGAGTAACATAGGCTACCTTTTATCCCGATATTCCCACGGGATCGGGACTTACGCAGGTGAACGAGGCGATGCTAGATAATCATAAAAAGAAAAGACGAAAGTCTCAGGCAAGATGAAGAAATAAGCCTTAACCTGCCCTTTCTAAAAACAATTCTTGCCCATATTTTTATCTTTACCTACCTTGTACTTGTATATAGGCTGTTGTCCGCCATTGGACCCTTTTTAATTGGGTCCTTTTTGCGTGAGAATGGAGTAGGCTTGCCCAGCACCTACTACCCTCTCAGCTTAGTCAACCATATCCAGAGGAGAGAACTTGTCAATACTTCTGAAGCCAACTAAGCCGCGGGTTTCATCACGATGTTTTCCTTCACCGTAAGAGCAATGTCAATTAGCGCACATAAGTTTTTCTTAAGAAAAATGCATTGGTGCACGGCCGGCCAGGAATCGAACCCACGACCTTCAGAATGAAAGTCGAGGTATCTACCACTAAGCCAACACCGCTCTTTACCTACCTTACTAAAAACATTATTACGCAAACAAAGCTGCCAACTTACAAAAAGCCATTAAAATTAAGATTTTCTTTACAACCTACAAAATATTCTAACCATCATAAATCAATGCGGCTATAAAAGCAGCACGCGAGTCCCGTATATAACGCGGCCTTTTGTCCACGATACCTTTTCACATTTCGGTATATCTGCGCCTATCGGTATGTATCGGTATGTATCTATGTATACCGATGGAGGACATTGTTCGAAGTGACAAGTGCGTGGTATGCAATAAATGACAAATTGCGTTTCTATTTTTACGATATCGATCAACTTGGGAACTTTAACGTCTATAATTGTACACTAATAAAACAGAAAAAAGGTTTTTTGTTTTTCATGGATTGGCTTCGAAACTACTGGAGCGATTTTGATGAAATTTAATAAAAAGATGCATTAAGTCTTTGAGAGTAACATAAGTAACCGACTTAAAAAAAGAAAGACGTACTCAATTCGTAGCGCATATTTTTTATTTTTTATGAATATTCACCGATTACTTGAAGAGGATCGAGGACCGTTGCTAGTTTATTATAAAAAAGTAAAGTATAATTATAAGTTTGAAAGAGGTAATCTTCAGAAATACTGGACCGATTTTGTTTATTATTTAGCAGATAGAAAACTTCATTGTCGTTTAGATATCGAATACTATTTATCCCGATGTTTTTACAGAATCGGAACTTATGAAAGTGTAACTAAGGAATTTATTTTCTTTGTAAAATCCTATCATCTTTTGGCGCCGGAACTTCCTACCTTGCCGGTTTTTTATACCGTAAAAAAAGTGAACAAGAGCCCTAAGAACTAAATAATAAATTATTTGTCAATATTTATGTTTTTTGTCAAATTGAAAGCGTTACCAAAGTGACCAATAAAATGAACTGTTAGCTTGTTATTACGAAATGGGAAACGCTATTTAATAAAATATAATAAAAGATTAACTCTTAACGTAGGCAAAAGACTTTTACTCGCACCGTGCAGTTTGGAGCAAACAACTACAAAACCCAATCCCTCTTATCCCAAAACGAGGTTTAAGGATAGTCCGAGATGTGGATTTAAACCTTATATTTAGACACAGATTTACTTGTGAACTATAGTCTAAACACTATGCCTATAGATTATATAGGGAACTAAAGTCTAAATACTATGCCTATAGATTATATAGGGAACTATAGTCTAAACACTATGCCTATAGATTATATAGGGAACTATAGTCTAAATACTATGCCTATAGATTATATAGGTAACTATAGTCTAAACATTATGCCTATAGATTATATAGGGAACTAAAGTCTAAATACTATGCCTATAGATTATATAGGGAACTATAGTCTAAGCACTATCCATAGAGATTATATAGGGATAGTGTTTACACTTTAGTTCATGAGTAAATCTGTGTCTAAATCTAAGGTTTAAATCCACATCTCGGACTATTCTTAAACCTCGTTTTGGAATAAGGGGGAATATGACTATAGTTCTCAAAATAATAAAAAAAATGAACGTGTCGCTGGACACGCGTGGGCGATATTATATATGCACAATGGGAGATTAGTTTCTCTTTTTTTCGTTTCACGTTTTCATAACGCGAAACATTTTTCTCGGCTAGGTCCCCTCTCCAACCCGGGATAAGGAACTTCGGAACAACAAGCAAGTATGTGAGTAATAAGCCTTAGAAAAGGCTTCAAATAAAAATAAATTAAAAAGTTGGTTAACCACTTTCTTGCTGATGGTACTTTTATTCAAAATTTACTCTAAATTGTCATTTCGAAATCGGGAGTCTCAGGGAGGGGGCCTCGAAAATCGGGGTCCTCTGGTATAAACCGGTTTGGATCAGGCAAGCGGAACAGAGTTTTTTAGCCATGAAGGAAGAAAAAAAAATCCTCGTTTCCTTCCTTCATGCTGTTAGCTGTACAGCAAACCTACCCATTTTTAGCATCTCGCCCGCCTGCTTTAAACTTTCCAAAGGAAAATAAAGTGGTAAGAAACACCGCAGTAAAGTCGTCTCATCTACGAATCTGACGGATGTAGCTAATCCAACCTCTTTAATAGAAAGTATGCAAGAAGCAAAGTGAAACGGAGCTCCTTGCTTAAGTTATCTTCATCCTTTTATCCTTAAAATTCGTTACAATAACTATGACTCATTTTTTCAAAACATAACCCTTCCGCAGGCTGCTTTTCAATAAAGTTGTCGTCACAAGAAGCTATCTCACGATAGAATGGTTTATAGTCTGCGTTTACTTAAATATTTTTATGTGAGAATTTATAATTTAACTGCTATTTTTTAATATCATAAAGTTAAGTGTAAATAGTGTAATCCCCGGCGTAGAAGAGGGCTATCCCATTTTCTCACAAAGTGGTAGAACGTGATTAGTGAATTTGGACACTTTGTGCTGATACAACGATATTTTATTGCATAATTGTAGGTTACAAAAGTTCATATAAATTTAAGTAAAATGTACCTATAGGTCCACTTATAATTTACCTCCTAAGGTGTGCAATCTAATTACCCTTACCGGGCAGAGGCTATCATAGAACTATTTTCAGTTTGATAATCACCAAGAAGTCTTGTTATCTTGTTCTATAGAACAATTTGAGAAAAATAGGTACTAAATGTTCTATGGAACAATTGAGAATGTTTTTTTCTTTTATTGTCCCATTGACGTCAGTTCTATAGAACAAATGGGAACTACTCAAAAATTCGACAAATTACGCTTTGGAGTCACAAAAAAATTCGAGTAGTTCCCACTAGATTTTTTTTTGTAAATTGGCAGTTTCGGTGATGGGTGCCTCGGGGATCGGGGTCCTCCAGTACCAACCCTTTGCATAGTTCTATTTGTACCCGACCATATGAGGGTATTGATTTAACACATTTGTTTAATAAGATGGAAAAGGGCCCCGCTAATGTCAATCGTATAACCTTTTATTAAAAGTAAAACAACAGAGGGTAAGAGTATTAAAAGGGGTGCCGACATTATATACACCCACTTATAGTTTTCGTATTTTATACAGGGTGTTTCGTAATGAATGGATAAACGAGTTTCACGAGATTAAGCAAAATAAAAGTCATTTTAAACTAAATTAAAATGACATATTAAAATATTAGTGATAAAATAATATTTTAGCACTAATATCAAGATTTAAAAAAAACCTTTAAGTGAAACCTTTAAACCTCATTATCCGCAGGTACTTAATCATTTTCATAATTTATGTTATGTAATTTTAGACTATGGATAACCGTAAAAAAAATCGCTTCTACTATAAATTCTATTTCACATCTAAATAATATCTGGGAATATTACCTAAATGAGTATTTAAATACATTTATTTTATAGATTTTATATTACCTTTTAAATTCATTTAGTGATTTAGCTAAATATTTAAGCATAATCTCACTCAAGGCTAAGGTTCTGAAATAAAGGGTCACTAAAACGTTGAAACGTCGATGAAATAGAAAAAAACAAATGAATTGTTTTCCCGATTAATATTATATTTATATAATAAAAAACCTTCCTCTTGAATCACTCTATCTATTTAAAAAAACCGCATCAAAATCCGTTGCGTAGTTTTAAAGATCTAAGCATACATAGGGACAGACAGCGGAAAGTGACTTTATTTTATACTATGTAATGATTACCTTTTTAAAGATATTTTACATTTATAATATATTGAGTATGTCTTTTTATTTTATTTATTTAAGTATTTTTAATTGGATGTATTTAATTTCCTTATAGATTAAATTTGAGTATCTTTTTTAAAGTAGTTTTTCCTATTTTTACAAAATATTTAATTTTTAATTAAGATGGCAAGTATTCCTTATTACCCGCAGGTTTATTTATAAGGATTTTTTTATCCTCTTATACGGGTGAAGTCACTGGGTGCAGCTAGTGTGGTATAATATTGGATCGAAAGCCGAGCGTGGTGGCGCCTTGTTCCGCCTCGATCGATAAACCCACGCCAACACAATATTACGCAATTACATCGAAAACAACCCCCGTGTATTAAAATAAACTGTACGAAAACACTAATCATTGTGTAAAACACTTAAAAAACTTTAATTTATTGAAATCTTTAAAAAAAAGAAAAGAAAATCCGAACATTTGTTCAGAAATCGATTTTTTAAAATCAAATTCAATTATTTTATTTTTTATTATTTTGTACTGAGCGTTTAATAAGAATGATTTAAATAGGTTATTATTCTGATAGGATTTTTCTCCGTTTTTTTTTCAATATACTTATTTAACGTTCGAAATTTAAAAAATAACGATCCCCATGACGTCATCGATTACCCAAATGTACTTACATGTTTGCTGATAAGATGCCCCAGGAAGCAAGCACCACCAGTCCGCCATCTTTGAAAGGTGTGGTCGGAACCGCTCGCTGAACAAGAATGACTTCAGTGGTAGTACCACGAGCTACGGTTCCCATGGGGCTGGGGCATCACCACCAAACAGAGGGCACCACGCATGCGTTAGGGTGGGGCAGAAAAATATTGATTGTAGTACCACTGATGGCCTGATAAGGGCACTATTCACGGTAGGTCACAGATATCGGAACAAGTAGATCGGTCATAATTTTTTGACGGAAAAGTGCTTTTATAGCCTTAAAGAGTATTTACCGATGTATAGAATGTGTTAATGACATTTTATGTAATAATTTTTAATTTTATTATTTGACATTTCACTACTAATTTAGACTAATTCACATACCTCAAATGAGGTTAAATAGCCAAGTACTTTATTATTATTATTATCATTTTCAGCTTTATCGAAACAAGCAATACGGACACCACAGACTATTTAACCTTTGCTCTGGCAAATTTTCGCCCTAGACTTTGCCACTGGCACAAAAAAATAAAAAATTGCCGACTAAAGGGCAGGCACTTTAATTCCATACATCTTAACTTTGGTTTAACTAATTCATAACATTGATACCTTTCTAAATTTTTATGAAAGTTCCTATTTAGGTAATATAATTTAAATATTAGTACCTAAACAAATAATGTGAGTAATTACAGAGTGAATTCTTTCCTATGACAAAAATGTCAAAAAAATTACAGTCTAACCGTAAGGTAGCTGATGGTTATTGATTTCACCCATAAGAGAACAATAGAGACATTATACAATGTTGGTCTATTCAGATGTAAAAACCAACATCTAGAGGATTTATACAACGCCGACAGAATAATTCATTCTGTGTAGATCCTAGGGCATGTAGTTTTTGCGTAAAGGAGTAACAAACATACTACGACACAAATCTCCACATTTGTAATATTTATGCACCCCGCGGTTTTACCCGCGTAATTCCCGATCCTGTGGGAATATCGGGATAAAAAGTAGCCTATGTGTTAATCCAGGCCTCCAGCAATCTACAATAAACTACACACCGAGTTTCATCACAAAAGTTTTTGCGTGAAGGAGCAATAAACATACACACAAATTTTCACATTTATAATATTACCTAAAGTAGGATTTAAAAATATTTATTCGGTATAAATAAATAAATAAATATTGCAGGACAATCCACACAGCGCCACCTAGACCCAAGTTAAGTAACTAGACTTGTGTTATGGGTGCTAGACAACGGATATACTACTTATATACTTTTCTTTTGTAAATATATACTTATAATACATAGAAACAACCAGACCACAGACAAACATCTAAGCATAAATACATGTCTGAGGAGGGAATCGAACCCGCAACCCTGTGTTTGGCAGTCCGGCATGGTGACCATTGTGCCAACTCGTCAGACAACATAATGGACTGTCCCCTCTCCAATATTCCATAATCTGTTCAACAGACAAATTACGGCAAGGGTGGTGATTCTACCTAAGGTATTAATTATTTAGCTGTAGAATGATTGATTGGGATTGTCCCGATCGAACCTTGCTTGGTACCGGAATGACTTTTATAAGTTGAAAGCAGCCTATTGTCAAATGGAAACCTTTATTTCGTGTTAATGGCATGGGTATGACTTGGTTTTTAACCGACATAGAAAAAAGAGGTTCAATTCGTTGATACACGAAAAAAAAGGTGGTTTTGATTCAAGAAATAATCTCCCTACAGACGATAGAACCTTGTTTTTAGGGTTTCGTAACCAAAGGGTAAAAACAGGACCCTTTTACTAAAACTGCACTGTCTGTCTGTCTGTCACCAGGCTGTATCTCATGAACCGTGATAGCTGACACAGTTGATTATGTATTTTCACAATTTTCACAGATTATGTATTTCTGCCGCTATATATACAAAAAAACCTTAAAAACAGAATATAATGGTACGGAAGCCTTAAGAGGAAAGGGTACCGGGGGCTCTCTCCATACAAACGTAGTCGACTGTTTCTCCCTGGATAATGACACTAGAAAATATTTTTGTTGCATAAAACTTATAACTATCATGACCATGTGTTTATTTGTATCTCTATGTTTTTTTAAATCTTAATTTCTATGATAATTGAAAAATAAATAAAACATAGGGGCATAGTCATGGCAGTTACAGGTTTTATGGCACAAAAATATTTGTGCTAGTACCATTATCCAGGGAGGTAACAGTCGACTACGTTTGTATGAAGAGAGCGCCGGTACCCTTTCATCTTTGCGCAAGTCCGACTCACACTTTGCCGAGTTTTAAGTAGGTAAATATTTTTGAGAAAAATAATTATTAGCAGTATTTACTATTAATTCACTCCTCGCTACTGGTTCATACACTTTCATTTCTGCCTACATTAATAACCCTAGTAATTACTATCTATTCTGTGGCAACACTCGTAACTCATTTCTCTTAGTTTTCAAAGTACAATAGGTATAGTCTTGTACATAAATCATAATTAAAAATATGACTTGTAATTTATACCAATTAGAAATTATCGGTTTGCGTGTTTTCTTTAAGAGGAAAGGGTACCGGTGCTCTCTCCATTCAAACGTAGTCGACTGTTGTCTCCCTGGATAATGACACTAGAGCAAATATTTTTGTTGCATAAAACTTATGACTGCCATAACCATTTCAAATGTCTAGCTGTCACGCTTCATGAGATACAGCCTGGTGACAGACAGACAGACGGTCAGTAGAGTCTTAGTAAGAGGGTCCCGTTTTTACCCTTTGAGTGTGGAACCCTAAAACCAAGGTTCTATCGTCTGTAGCGAGAGGATTATTTCTTGAATCAAGAAAGCCTTATTTTTCAGTCAGACAGACAGACAAGTTTTAGTACCTACTTAATAGGATCCCGTTTTTATCCTTTGGCTACGGAAACGTAGAAACGACGTTATGGCGTAAGCTTCATATTCTGACGGGATCGGGACTTACGCGGGTAAAACTGCGGGGTGCAGCTAGTCCTACTAATACTATAAATGTGAAAGTTTGTGTGTGTGTGTGTGTGTGTATGTATGTTACTCTACTACATAACTACTGGACCGATTGCAATGAATCTCTGTATCTAGATAGCTGGAGACCTAGATTAACACATAGGCTACTTTTTATCCCGATATTCCCACGGGATCGGGACTTATACGGGTAAAACTGCGGGGCGCAGCTAGTACAAAATAAACTGTAAACTGTAAATTGCATGATTTCGATAATATCCGATTCGGGTAAGCCATTTCGTGACACATTTCCATGTAAAATCAAACAATGTCGTGTCAAAAAGCGCAATGCGGCAACACGATCACAATTACAGGAACATTTTCAGATTTATATACATATATGTTTAATAGCTCCTACCCGCGACTTCGCGTGGAAGTCAAAGAAGTAGATTGGACCAAGGAATCACGCTGTCCCATACAACCTTTGCCCCCCCCCCTTTCACCCCCTTAGGGGTAGAATTTCGGAAAATCCTTTCTTATCGGATGCCTACGTCATAAAAAAAACACACTCCAAGTTTCAGGTCTCTACGATCAGCGGTTTAGGCTGTGCGTTGATCCGTCAGTTAGTCATGACAAAGAATTTTATATGTATAGAAATACCTTCCATTTTTGAAAGTTGGTACCTACCAGTTAAGCTAAAAACAGACCTTCTCCATCTTAAGGTTGCCTGGAAGAAATCGCTATAAGCAATAAGGTCGCCTACAATTGAATTCATTGATGGATTATTTTCCTTTTTTTAACTGAAAAGTAATAAACAAATTTTTAGAGTTCCCTTCCTCAAAGGTAAAAAAGGAAGATAACTTTTTTGTCCGTCTGTCTGTCTGTCCTTGTTAGTAAAGCTTTTCGTTTTTTGTCGGACCAAGAAGATTTTCTAAATGACCTACCTACTTAGTTCTGAATATCTCTACAGATGGCGCTGCTCAAGGTGAAAGGGTACCGGCGCTCTCTCCATACAAACTGTTTCCTCCCTGGATATTGACACTAGCACAAACATTTATGTTGCATAATACCTATATCTGCCATGACCCCCTATGTCTTGGTTTTTCCATTTTCTAATTATTATAGAAATAAATATTTAAAAAACAAAAAAAATAACAAAACATAGGGACATGGTGATTTTAGTTTCTAGTTATATCCAGGTAGGAAACAGTCGACTACGTTTGTATGAAGCGAGCGCCCTCTGGTACCTTTTCCTCTAAAATTGAGAATTTGACAGCCTCTATGGTGCGATGGGTGAACTTCCGCCTGCTACACAGAAAGTTGCAGATTCGATTTCCGCCTCAAACAAACATTTATGAACTTTCTGGTCTGAATTTTAATATGTATTTAGAAAATAAATGCGTAAATATTATATTCGTTCTATGGTACCCATGACACAATCCTATAGTTACTTAGCTTGGAGCTAGATGGCGCTGTGTTAAATGTCCTGCAATATCTATTTATTCATTATATAAAAATCAATAAAGCTTATGCCATTACGTCTTTTCTAGGGTTCCGTAGTGATAAAAACGGGATTAAGTAATTACTAAATCTTCTCTGTCTGTCTGTCTATCACCAAGCTGTATCTCATGAAAGCTGGACAGTTGAAATTTTCAAAGATTATGTATTTCTTTCCGCTATAATAAAAAATACTAAAAACAGAATATAATGGTACGGAACCCTTCGTTCGTGATCGAATAAAGAAATTCCGTAATGAAAATAAAACCTAACACCCCCCACTCCGCCTACCATGTAGCTTGGCCGAGAGTTCGCTTAACATGTATGTATATGGTACGACTGTACGAAGCTCGCACGATGCAATAACTTTACCGCGGCAGTCCCCGAGTGCCACATGTTTTTTTTTTGTTTATTCTGCCGGCAACTTTGATGTATCCAGTCTTTGATAAAAACTTGCACTATGAAGCAGTTCCAAACTGCTTTGTTAAATACGTACCTTATTTAATTTACTTACAAATTAGTTGCAATTAAATGTAAAGGTTTTTCAATAAATTCCATTTATAATTAATGTGTTGCATTAATTAATTAAAAAAATTCAGGACATTCCACACATCGCCATCTAGCCCCAAGCTAAGTAACTAGAATTGTGTTATGGGTGCTAGACAACGAATATACTACTTATATACTTTTCTTTTGTAAATATATTATTATACTTATCATACATAGAAACAACCAGACCATAGACAAATACTTATTCATAAATACTTGTCCGAGGCGGGAATCGAACCCGCAACCCTGTGTTTGGCAGTCCGACATGGTGACCATTCTGCCAACTAGGTCGTGAAATAAATGACAAAGTAAGTAAATTATTTTCATATAGTCGGAGATCCCTTTAACGACGACCTTCATCAATCTGTTTAATGGATGAAAAGTATTTTATATCAAATTAAATAGGACCATAAATATATTGCAAATGGGTTGCCTAAAAATTTCAGTCCAGAATATGATTTATATTTTTTATTGATATTGGACATTTCACTGGTTTGGTTAATAGACAGATTCCGTACCAATAAAATACATAAGCTTTATTTTAACTTCACTTTAAGGCGCTCTTCCAGTACCGTGTGTAGGTATTCACATTACCTTAGCCCGCGCACTCAAAGACGTAGCGTGCTGCGTGCTAACTGTTATATTTGATCGATATGCAAAACATTTTAGCATTATTATCCACAAATATAGTTCCTAGAGGTCAAAACCTATTATTTGATTCATATTTAGAAACAAACGTTAACTATTTTTGAATAAAACCCGATAAACGATCTAATAATTCTCTGGTTTAAGATGTTCATATCATGTTTTCAACCACAATAAACAAAAATATGGTTATTAAACTACAATATCCATTTATATCCAAATAACAAAAAAAGAGTATTTGATTACTCAGAGTTGCTTAAAACAAAGGTCGATTTTGGTTGCTTTATTAGCACCTGCCCTTAATTAATTAACCAGACCAGTGCAAATGACTAGTATCGATTTACCTGCCTACCCAAGAGTTGTGTCGGAAAAAAATAGGCAACCTAACGTTTGCATTTTCTTTAAAGCCAGGCCAGTAAAAGGTTTAAAAAAACCTCCTTTCGTCATTTTTACTATTTATTAATTTACTGTCTGTCTATCTATCCCACGACACATTGTTTTATTTTCTCGTAGCCATGGTAAAAAGTATAGTATGCAACTCTTGATTATTTAATCCGTACTTTATGGTACGGATTTACATTGAGGGCCATGAATCACTAGCGTCGCTCAGGATTCATCTATTCACTATTAGCATAATATATTATTTAGTGCGTGGGAAGAACCCACCTTAATCCATAAGCGTATACCGTTTTACGGGATTTGAGTTGTATGGACCCTTCGCTACAGACAGATGGAACCCCGCTTTAACACACTTCCAAAGTGATCAGGTTTTGTGCGAGTAAAACCGCGAAACGCAACCAGTAAACAGATACAAAATGAAACGTTTTAACACCAGCCACCATCAACCACTTACGAAATATGACACGAAATAGCCTACTATCATTTTGTATACTTGAGAGCAATCAATCTAGCTCGGAGAAAATTAAACAAAATTGCGAATATAACACAATTAAATAAATATACTCTAAAAACGAATTTAGCAACTAATCCGTTTGAGTACTTCCTAAACTACAGAAGTAGGTTTTTTAACCTTTTTATATTCAATATGATACTACATATGATACATCCTAACCGAGGATTTTCCGAAACTCTACACCCAAGGGGTGGCAAAGTTTGTATGGGAAAACGTGACTCCTTGGTCTAAACTAGTTACTTTAAATTTTGCAGAAACATTCTGTGGACTTATACGCGGGCGAAGTCATGGGCAAAAGCTAGTTTAATTCCTATAAATTTAAATTCAGAATTTTGACTGACTGACTGACTAGTATTTTATTATCAAAGCACAACTTAAATCAATGGAGGGACCAGGCTATTTGGCATACAAATGTTATAAAATAACCATTTTCCAAGCAAGCACTTTGGAAAATTTAAACCCTCAGACTCTGAGTTTAAACCCTAATACGTGGACAAAGCATAAACAAAACCTAGTTATGATTTAGGTGAAAAATATCCAAATAATCATTACATGTACACAGATTCATTTTAATTTTTAAATCCCTATAAATTGTACCAATATGATATGTTAAGCATTTTATCTCACATTTATTACCTGCGAATTAATAATAATATACAAAATTTAGAACGAACTAACAAATCACTAAAGGTGGACGCAGATTGATCAGAACCGAAAGAATCGAATTTTTGCTGTCCACGGGAAAAGGTACCTTATAGTAATAGAGATAAGGTACATTTATATTTCACAGTCGGCCACCTCTGACGATGCGGTCGACTCTGATGACGTCATCGGAACTATAAATGCAGGTACCTTATCTCTATTACTATAAGGTACATTTTCCCGTGGACGGCAAAAATTTGATTTGTTCGGCTCTGATCAATCTGCGTCCAACTTTACTTATTTGCTAGCAGTTCGTTCAAAATTCAAAACAAAGAATCCAATTTTTGCCGTCCACGGGAAAAGGTACCCTATAGTAATAGACATAAGGTACCTACATTTATATTTCCGATGTCGTCATCAGAGTCGACCGCATCGTCAGAGGCGGTCGACTGTGAAATATAAATGTACCTTATCTATATTAATATAAGGTCCCTTTTCCCGTGAACGGCAAAAAATCGATTCGTTTGGCTCTGATCAATCTGCGTCCACCTTGATTGTACAAATTCAGAATTTGGACAGATGCTCCTTCTATGTACTTACCTAGTTTAGATAGAATACCAAGAAAAATTTGTCCATAAATAACTATTATTTTTAACTTATTTCTCTCACAATTTCATTGCTCTTTAGTGTAAATATCTCGTTTAAACACGATCCGAGTCCATACACAGCGCTAACTGTTTTGATATGAAAATTTTATCACTTTGTCTAATTAATTCATACTTCAGTTGGTATTAATTAAGATAAATTGATATAACGTTTGTAGGTAGAAGAGTAGGTATCGAGTAGGTATGTAACTATTGCAGATTTGATATAATGTTAATTAATTTACTTGAATTGCGTCGTTTATAAAGGTACCTACAAAGGTGCGTACAAAGTTTGACTGTTTTCTGCATTTCAGTAAGTGATACGATTATTTGTCTATACTTATCTATTATTCAAAACTAGCTGCGCTTTGTGTTTTCACCCGCGTAAGTCCCGATCCCGTAAGAATATCAAAATGAAAAGTAGCCTATAGCCTCGATAAATGGACTATCCAACACAAAAATATTTTTTCAATTCGAAAAAAAAGTTCCTGAGATTTGCGCGTTCAAACAAACAAACAAACTCTTCAGCTTTATAATATTATTACTAGCTGCGACCCGCGGTTTCACCCGCATAAGTCTCGATCCCGTGGGAATATCGGAACAAAAAGTACCCTATATGTTAATCCAGGCCTCCAGCTATCTACATACTGAATTTTATTGCAATCGGTTTAGTAGTTTTAGCGTGAAGAAGTAACAAACATACATACCCAAAATTTCGGATTTATAATTTTTGTGGGATATAATTCCAATAACAGTAATTTTAGAACTCTACGGTGGGTCTGCAATTCTGACTCAGACTGTACATATATTAATAGACATAGCAGCAAAATACTTAAAACTCCTTTAGTTTTCTTCGAAACCCAACCCAACATCGCAACAAGTTCCATACTAAACAACTGACCCAGAATAGCTGATCTAATGAATATCAATATCTGACAAACAGTCAACATTCATGATCTAATGAGAAATACTGAACATATTCATTACTTGTCTAAGCTAAGCAGTTAAGCAGTAACGTAATCATTGTCAGTATAAATCAATCTATTGAAATGTATTCAATACGTAAGGGACCTAATAAATAGGGTTACTAGCGACCCACCCCGGCTTCGCATGGGTGCTAGAAATAAATAAATAAATATTGCAGGACATTCCACACATCGCCATCTAGCCCCAAGCTAAGTAACTAGACTTGTGTTATGGCTGCTAGGCAACGGATACACTACTTAAAATACTTTTCTTTTGTAAATATATACTTATCCTACTAATATTATAAATGTGAAAGTTTGTGTGTGTGTGTGTTTGTTACTCCTTCACGCTAAAACTAGTTGATCGATTGAGATGAAATTCGGTATGTAGATTGCTGGAGGTCTAGATTAACATATAGGCTACTTTTTATCCCGATATTCCTACGGGATCGGGACTTACGTGGGTGAAACCGCGGGGCGCAGCTAGTAATACATAGAAACAACCAGACCACAGATCTTAGCATAAATACTTGTCTGAGGCGGGAATCGAACCCGCAACCCTGTGTTTGGCAGTCCGGCATGGTGACCATTGTGCCAACTGGGTCGTCAATACTAAACGATACTAAATATACTATGACATCACATTCTTCTTCTTATGATGCCTCTCCGACTAAAGAAGGTTGGCAGTCAATTTAGAATATTCTTCTCGTTCTTATATCAAGGTGAAAGAGTTCGGCTGCACTCGCTATCCCCTTCACTCCCGGATGTTACGCAGCCCAATTTTTCCTCCGACTGACACGTCTTTTGCCCGCGACTTTTCCCATCATAATTAGTTGCAGTAACTCGTACCTATTATGTCTCAATACATGTCCTAGGTATGCAAATTTTCTTTGTTTAACGGTTTTCTTTGTTTTTCTTTTCTTTGTTTGACATCGCATTAGAAACCTCTAAAGTTATCAGTGTTTTTTTACTATATCGAAGCACGTCCAAAATTAAATGACCGCATGAATAACATAATAACATGCTTGGACTGTCAACACTGAAATAAGTTTCAATTTGACAGCAAAATCCCCATTAACAAAATGATCCGCCATTTATTGAAATTATTTGTTACAAAAAATGTGATAAATGAAGAACCGCTGGACCGATTTTGTGCAAACTTCACATAAACCATCTACTAAATAGTCCGAACAAAGCTTTTGAACATTTTGTTTGGATAGGTGAGCCCGTTCTTGAGTTTTAAATTACAACGAAAAGTGGCATTGATTTTTATAAATTTAGATTGGTAATTAATTATACTAGCAAGCGGTTGAGGGCCACTTCTGTGCATCTAAACCAACAATTTTTGGAACGAAGTTCCTTATCGCGCGTTGCGCAAGGGGGCTAGACGGAAAAAATTAAGACCAAAAGTTGTAACGACACTTTTTGATTTTATTACAATTCCTTCACAAATTAATCGAAAGAAACTTCGTTCCATCCGGGAGTCCTTTGACACCACTCAAGTTTTTTGTTCTAAAACTTTTGGAAATTTTAACTATTTTTTTTAGAAAATTTTGATGTTATGTTTACCTGAAAATCAGCTGTTCCTTACAGGGAGAGGTCATAACATTAAGATTTAACTAATTTGTAAAGTTTTATCTTCTGTTCCAAGTCTGAATGGTGAAAACAACCTATTTTAAAAAATCTGCTGATTTTCGAATTTATGTAATCTCAAAGTTATAAAAATGTTTGAGTTTCAAATTCTTAATTTAAGAATATATTGATTTTTGTTTAAGAATACTGCGTTTCTTTTTTTTTTAATAAAACCAAAAAAATATCTTCTAGCGTCTACTATAGGGATAGAATATGTGCTGCTTCAAAAAAATTCCGTGTTCTTGTTATTTTTACCTATTTTTTTAAATTTCAATTAAAAAAAATCTTTAGTAAAAATACGCCGGGTTTGTAAAAAAATATATTACAAACGGAAGCGTTCATATTGATAAATATTTTATCTAAGTTTTGAATCTACATTCATAATTAGCTATTCAGTTTCAACCTGCCTCTGTATTTCCAATTTGATTCGAAATGTAATTCGATTAATATAAATGTCTTTAGGTATTTGTATAAACAACTCAATTAACGCCATGTTTTGATAGGTGGTACCGTATTTCAATAAATAATTAATCGATTAATTTTATTAGTTTACCAAAAGCTAGATAATTTAGTTGGTGTGATTTTTTTGTTGCTATCAGGTGTTAATCACACGTACCTACGTGTGCTCTACCTAGGTAGGTTGAAAATGTTGAAAAGTTACATCTTTCTCTCTCTTTCTCTCTCTCTCTAGTCGATCCTTCATGACGAAGATCGCGACCACCAATCTTCTACACCCAGCGGTTTGTAAAGGTCCTCCAGCTCGTCCAGCTCCTGTTTTAGCTGATCTGACCGTCTCATCGGGGATCTACAAGTTACATAGGTACCCATAAAAAGTTTAATAACTTGATAATATATTTCGTATATAAAATTTGACAGAAATACGATAAAGTGAACGGAGTGTAGGCTGACCTCGCGGGGACCCGCTAGAGCCTACAGTTTTTGCCCTCCTGCCTCCTAAGATAGCTCAAATTGTAGCTTATTTCAATAACAAGATCCGTTTTTTCCGTTTCTCGATCCAAGTCAGACAAATTTAGACAAATCTCGAAAAGTTACCGACCGATTTTAGAAATTCAAATTGCACTTTGAAGACCTTCGGATAAACACACATTTTGACATTAACCCATCTGTGTACCTCTCATATCAAAACTAATGCAAAACTACTCGCCAAACGTCACTATTTCATTAACCCCCGACGCAAAAACGACGGGGTGTTATAAGTTTGACGTGTCTGTGTGTGTGCGTGAACCGATTTTAATTTAGTTTTTTTTTACTTGTAAATCTAGACAATATACTCGATCACGAAAACATAAACAATTTCAATGTTTATCAAGTCAATGTTATACGGGCTGTTTTTCCGCAACTAATGTGACTAAACTATATTAGTTGGGTCCTTTTTGCGTAACGTCCATCCGCTTAGTCCCCGAGAAGCCCGTGCGTCGCAACAAGGGAGGAGGGGCGAAAGCCTCGTAAGAGAATCACGGACAAATGCAGTCGGGGCTGCTGTTGAATGCGAAAGCTATCCTCATAGCCCCGACAATAGGCATCGAGATGGAGCACCCTGGGGTTTTAGTCGGTTGGAGCCCGACATAACCACTTCGTTAGCCCCAACAACGGAGTGGTACCCGACCGGGTTTCCCCAGGGAAAAAAAAAGAGGCTTGATCAGCACCTACTGCCTAATACTACTCGTAACAGATACTGCCAGACTGACCCAACAGTACCGAAGTAGGAGCCAGCCCTTTGATCCACCCGTAGCTTAGGAAGTGTGCCCGAAAGGCTGGTTACCTCGTTGGATGGCAATGCTTATCCGCTGTCCGAGTACTAACCTAACCCAACTACTGTCGTTACGTAAGACAACTATGACTTAAGACGTGTGGGCTTGGCCTGCTCCAGTGCTTGCCCACGTTATTACCAGAAAAAGAAATGACAACAAAAATCTTGCTTTTTTATTATTTTTAGAACTGCGCCTAATAGACTTTTATAACGAAGGTCGTGGGTTCAAACCCGGCTAGCCGTGCACCAATAGAATCTTAGGAAAAAATAAAAACGGTTGTCTGTAAAGTCGATTTAAGGACTATAACTTTACGTGATTACGTCATCAGAAAACATTGATGGCATTGTTACCTTGTCAATAACTCACGTTCCCGGAACGTAAGTGAAGTTGCAATGGTCACCTTGTCAATAACGGAACGTGATCGATGACGTCACACTTTTTTGTGAGGTTGTTCATCGATTTATAAGACGTCTTAACGTCAAAATATATATGCGCAATAATCAATCAATTGCATTTCAATTATGACATTGCTCTAACTGTGAAGGAATACATCGTGATAAAACCCGCGACTTATTTGTCTGCAGACGTATTGTCAAGTTCTCTCCTCTAGACATGGTCGAATAAGCTGAGATGGTAGTAGGTGCTGGGCAAGCCTACTCCATCCTCACGCAAAAAGGACACATCTAAAGACGTCTTATTGCAGATAAAGGCCCGTATCAAGTACAAGTTACCATATTAGTTTGAAATCAACTGTTGTTATTTAAAACTTCGTTAGGTATTTTCTTTCTACATATCGTTACAATACCTACCTATGTATATTGAGACATACCGGCATGGTCTAAATACGTTCCACCATTGTCTTCAACGTAATAGGATTGTGAAAGAAGCCTGGCTCTTAAACAATGACTATTTTGTTCTCTAGGTTTAATAACATCTTATGAGGTAGGTTACTTAGGGCTGAAGTGTTTTTATTTATTTAAACTGTAGTGAAAGTGTTTAGACGCTGGCTTGTCCAGAGTTGGAAAACCTTACAAGTATCGTCTTTTGTTTTGGTTTCGATCGTCTTTTGTTTTAGTTCCGATCGTCGTTTGTTTTGGTTCCAATCGTCTTTTTGTTTGGTTTCGATCGTCTTTTGTTTTGGTTTCGATTGTCTTTTGTTTTAGTTTCGATCCTCTTTTGTTTTGGTTGACATCGTCTTTTGTTTTGGCTTCGATCGTTTTTGTTGTGGTTTCGATCGTCTTTTGCTTCTGCTTCGGTTCGGCATCTTTGGTCTCCTACCGGTGAACCAATGGCAACTATTACATAGGGGTCGAATCTACAACTTTTATTTTAGAGAACGTGAAAGGCGGGAGTCGATGATAAGATTTAAAAAATAAGTCAGGGAGAATCAGAAATGATTAACAAAAATAATAAATCGGAGCAACGGAAAAAATATTCCCATCAATGGGAAGTTCAATCGAAGGATATGATTTATCCATATTATGATGGTCGACACGGAACGGACGAACATTTCTTAAAATTTCAAGTGAAACTAAAGCACTTAAGCCAAAGTTTAGCAAAACAGTAAGTATAACCTAACAGGAAACTCTCGTTATCGCCAGCGATGTAAGTAAGGGCTCTCGCTCACTAAACACTTTCGATCAGGCGATAGTTGCCCGATATTTGCAGGAAATCGCCGTCATTTGTATGGCCGATTACACTAAAATGTTTCTTAAACACTAAAGTGGAATAAACGATTCGACTGTTAATAGACTTGAAATTGTTAAAAAATAATTGATATCCAGGTCAGTATGATTTTTCCATCCACCATTTTAAAACAACATAACTAGACTATCATTTTAGTTGTACCAATTCAATTCATTTATGCAAAAATACGAGTACAGTCACGATACCCATTTATCCCGATATTCCCACGAGATCGGGACTAACGCGGGTGAAACCGCGGGGCGCAGCTAGTATACAATATAAAAAAAATAACAAAATAGGTTAATACTATATTTTTTTACAAATTTGCGAGTGAGCTCTAGGTCATATGGGGTTCAGCTAATTGGTAATGTGACTGTACACATATCATTTTTATATAAGATAAGATATTCTACTTAAGACTCGACTTTTCTTCTTCTACTTTTTTCTGTATTGATTCCACTTTTTTTACTTCTTTTTTCTGCTTTCTATGAGGTGAGATAATTTTACTTAAGACTCTACTTTTCTTCTTCTACTTTTTTCTGTATTGATACTTCTTTTTTCTGCTTTCTATGAGGTGAGATACTTTTACTTTTTATTATTTCCATGCGTCACCCGAGGCAAACTCTACAGATGCTCGCTCAATCAGGACCCATCTAGCAAATGTGATGAACCGGTGATGACAGAGCTAAAATTAGCGGAGATCTTTATTCTTAAGTCTGCATTTGTCCTTATCGGCCGGCAAAATAGTATTTAATCTGACAGAGCCCGTAGGAGGGAAACATTTAAAACTGGGTTTACTACCGACACGTTTCAAAGAACAACTCATTTACAAATCCGTGTAAGTAACTTGGCTTGAAGCAGTTAACATTTTTTAACGGGTTTGTTACCATTGCAAAGCGAAGTACCTACAACTGAACATGGGTCTTAGTTATAAGGTTCTGGCTTGCTTTCACTCGGCCAGATTGAAGTCTTCTATTCTGAGGGCACCCATCCGTCCAAGGAGCTCAGCTCAAGTTTTAAATGTCGAAGGTAAGTCGTCCCATTGACGACCCAGTTGGCACAATGGTCACCATACCGGAATAACAATTTTCGGTTCCCGCCTCAGACATGTATTTATGTCTGTGGTTAGATATTAGTCTGTGATCTGGTTGTTCACCCGCGTGATAATTTTTTACGTAACTTTCTTATTTTTTTCTTTCATAAGAACCTTCTTCTCACCATAACAAAGACAACAAAAAGAATTTGCGAAATCGGTTCAGCTGTTCTTGAGATTTGAGCTTAGCAACACATACAGCTATTCATTTTCATAAAGAATTAGTTTATATTAGCAAAAGTAGTACATAAGTAGTATACGAAAAGTCTAGTTACTTGGCTTGGGGATAGATGGCGATGTCTGGAATGGCCTGCACTATTTAAGTGATGAGCTAGCCTGCTAACCCGGATAATTTCGAATCCAGTGATGACTATTCCATCCTTCAGCCACAACTTTAAAATAAAAATAAAAACTCTCTCTAGATCCATTAAGGATCTGGTCAATGGTGTTTTTGAGAATTATCGTCCCTGTTGCCCCCTTGCGCTGTTGCCAATCTAAAAGGTGGCCCAGTTTGTGAGAGGTGAGTGAGAGAGGTCCGTCTGCCATTTTAGTTTTTTTAACATTGTTACTGAAAGCGCACATTTGCTACCATAGAATATCCAGGATTAAAATATGAAAATCTTTTTCTCAGCTTTTTTTTTTCTTTTTTATGGCTTCGCACGTGTGCATTTAACCAGTGTCAAGTTATATTTTGGATCAAATTATGACCCGATTTTTCATAAATCGGGCCTAAAGTGTTTCAATACAGTCAAAGTCGTCATAGTCCGTCAAGTCAGGGGTTATAGTAAAGCGGTGGCAAGTTTACCATAACCTTAATAGGAGATTTGGAGGCAACGTGAAAACTGCATGTTTGACACTGATTTTTACTTTCACTACACTTGTGCACTTTCACAGAACTAAATTGAATAACATTCCACCAGAATTATACAATTCAACTCGGGTTACATCTAAGTTTCATGAAAATAAAACTGCAGCACGACATGTTGTTAACTCGTTTCCGCCAAAACTCCCACTTTCAGCTTTTGTCCGGTCATTTATTTTTTCCGCATTTGACAGATATAATTATCGAACCTACTTTATTTATCTGCTCAAACATGATTTGTTTATTTGACTTCTTAAATACTAAAAAAATAAGCGCAGACTTAAAGATAAACTCCTTATTCTAAAACGAGCTTTAAGGATAGTCCGAGATGTGGATTGAAACCTTAGATTTAGACATAGATTTACTCGTGAACTATAGTCTAAACACTATCCCTATAGATTATATACTGAACTATAGTCTAAACACTATCCCTATAGATTATAGACTGAACTATAGTCTAACACTATCCATAAAGATTATATAGGTATAGTGTTTAGACTATACTAGTTCACGAGTAAATTTGTTTGTAAATCTAAGGTTTAAATCCATATCACGGACTATCCTTACACCTCGTTTTGGAATAAGGAGGATAAAGTTTAAAATACGTCTCTCACATACTCACAGACACACCTTAAGTAACCTTATCCGTATGTATTCATATATTTATATATTGGTATGTATTGTATGTATAATTTGATATTTTAAAGCCATATTTATGTAAATACTTTATATTATCACCTGTTACAGGTTATGTTTGGTATCCTGCTTGAGTAAATTCACAACCTACCATTAAAGCTGAATCAGTTCTTCTCCATCCAAAGGTTGCCTGAAAGAAATCGCTTTCAGCGATAAGGCCGCCCATTTGTGCAACTTATACTTACTAGCTATTACTTTACTTTGTGCATATAGTGTTCTGTTTCTTACTGTGTTGTACGAATAAAGTTATCTATCTATCTATCTATCTTAAGGCGTACCTAATAACTATCTAGTACTACTATTTGTAAGCCCAATTATTTATAGTGGTTTTTACTTACGAAGTTTTCAACGTTAATATTGTACCAAACAAGGCGTGTAATGTAGGTAGAAGAAAATAAATCACTTCTGATTGCCGAGTTGAAATATTCATGTGTGTTTACAAAGGTTACTGTGCCTACCACGTATTGATCGAACGTTGGATTTGATAACTAAGACTTATATTCACCTATCTATCTATACATATTGACGACCCAGTTGGCTGCCGGACTGCCAAACACAGGGTTCGATTCCCGCCTCAGACAAGTATTTATGCTTAGATCGAAGGCTTAGATATTTATCTTTGGTCTGGTTGTTTCTATCTATAGGTATCTATAAAAATCAATGCCACTTTTCGTTGTAATTTTATAACTCAAGAACGGGCTCACCTATCCAAACCAAATGTTTAAGCTTTGTTCGGACTATTTAGTAGATGGTTTATGTGAAGTTTGCACAAAATCGGTCGAGCGGTTCTTCATTTATCACATTTTTTGTAACAAATGAATTCAATAAATGGCGGATCATTTTGTTAATGGGCACGGTGTAACAAGGGGGGTGGGTCATCGGTTGCTGGGGGATGAGGGACCTCAGTACCTATCGATTTAACCCCCCTGTGTGTTCTGCAATATTTAGCAGTTCAAAAGTTATTTGAGTTTTAGTGAAATTTTAGTCAGAATCAGATTTCACCCTGAACTTCGCAATTACAGCCAAACTATCAGGTCTGCGATTCTGCCGTTTTTTGTGAAATAAGTTCAACAGTGGACCTTTTGTACCCCTACACCAATCGGAGTCTTAGATTTATAAAACTCAAAATAAAATCATTAAAGAATTTTTTTTTTTTCAAAATCTATTATTTACATTATCTTTGTATGGTTCTAAAAAAAAATTTCACATATTATTTTTTTCTGCAACCTATCTCAAAAACTACCGGCTTTCATGGAGAATAAACCCTGAAAGTTTCATTCCTTTAGAGCTAGGGCATCATATTGAAAAATGTAATTGATAGTCCAAAAAGTGAAAATAATCTCATTGCAGAAAACATCCCGTATACAAATACAAGTCCATAAAATAAAACCCAAAACCCCATCGAGCCTAGTTATACACTTCGTTTTATTGATCATTGACAATTTATTTTTTAAATCCTGTAGTAAACTGGGTCGGCCTGAATCTATCCAGGCACAATAGAACGATTTTTTTTATAAGACTTTCATAAAATTACAAGCAAAACTATAAGCAAAACATACAACGAAAACTAAGGTTTCTAAAGCTAAGATTTTTAATCCTGTAGCAAACTAGGCCTGCCATCTATTAAGGCATCAAGGCATAATGGAACTAATCTAAATTGCCTAACACTTTTTGAAAAAAAAAAAAAACTCTCTTAAACATACCTCCAAAAACTAAGGTTTTTATAAAACTAACATTTTTAATTATATAGCAAACTGGGCCTGCCATCTATCGAGGTATCGAAGCATTATGAATCTATTTTTTCTTCTTTTTTTTATAGTCTTACTAACTGCGCCCCGCGGTTTCACCCGCGTAAATCCCGATCCCGTGAGAATATCGGAGTAAAATGTAGCCTATGTGTTAATCCAGGTCTCCAACTATTAACATACTGAGTTTCATCACAATCGGTCCAGTAGTTTTTGCGTGAAGGAGTAACAAACATACACACACACACAAACTTTCACACTTATAATATTAGTAGGATTCACAAAAAAAAATTGCAATCACATACCGCCAAAGCCCAGGTTTCGTCCCAAGATACAATCATAATAAAATTTACATAAAGCTAATATAAAAAACACACTTTTTATTCTAAACAAGTAGGTTTGCCACCGAAATAAGTGCAATAATTCTTGGAAGTTGGACAATTGACGTATGTATGGGAAAGATAGGTAATTTAAATATTGTAGTCTCATACGTAATGGTATGTGTGAGATCATCGCACTTTGATTTGTATGGGAAAAGAGAGTAGGTATGGATTGATATTCATACTAGCTGCGCCCCGCGTAACTCCTGATATATAGGCGCTCTTCCAGTACCGTGTGTTCACATTACCTTAGCGCCCGCTCTCAAAGACGTAGCGTGCTGCGTGCTAACTGTTATATTTGATCGATATGCAAAACATTTTAGCATTATTATCCACAAATATAGTTCCTAGAGGTCAAAACCTATCATTTCATTCATTTTTAGAAACAAACGTTAACTATTTTTGAATAAAACCCGATAAACGATCTAATAATTCTCTGTTTTCTAACATTTTTTTTATCGAACGAAGTTGTTCATGTCATGTTTTCAACCACAATAAACAAAAATATGGTTATTAAACTACAATATCCATTTATATCCAAATAACAAAAAAAGAGTATTTGATTACTTAGAGTTGCTTAAAACAAAAGTCGATTTTGGTAGCTTTATTAGCACGTGGTCTTAAGGCAAATGTCCGAAGGCACCTCAGATGAAGGCACACATCCTAACTTAGTTTTTAAGACCTTTCTATGTGATCTTCGTACAAACTGTATCCTATTAATATTATAAATGTGAAAGTTTGTGAGTGCGTGTGTGTATGTATGTTTGTTACTCCTCCACGCAAAAACTATTGGACCGATTGCGATGAAACTCGGTATCTAGATAGCTGGAGACCTGGATTAAGGTGAAAGGGTCCCGGCGCTCTCTCCATACAAACGTAGTCGACTGTTTCCGCCCTGGATAATGACACTACCACAAATATTTTTGTGCCATAAAACCTATAACTGCCATGACTATGCCCTTATGTTTTGGTTTTTTTCATTTTCTAATTATCATAGAAATAGGCTACTTTTTATCCCGATATTCCCACGGGATCGGGACTTACGCGGGTGTAACCGCGAGGCGCAGCTAGTCTATCTATACATCCCAATGAATAAAAAAAATGACTAAGACAAAAAGCCTTTTTATCCGACATCAAAAAAGGAGGAGGTTCTCAATTCGTCAGGTATATTTTCAATATACCTATTTTCAACAAATTTTGAGTGTTCGTATAAGAGACAATGCTATCACTTTTTTATTATTAGTGAAAGCCTAACGATGTCAATTTGAAAAAAAAAATACAAAGTATTTTAAAAATGAACCAGTGTTATCAGCAGTTTTCATTACTTTACGTCTAGGTGCAATAAGCAATCATTTTAATTGTGAATTCGCACGCAATACCTCAATACCAAACCAGGTAACCTAACCCTAATAAACATAGCTTCGTGATAGAGTAAAATGTAGTTTTTGATTTATAATTAAAGTACTTTATACTTATAAAGGGAATGCTGCCTAGGTACGCGCGGAATTCAAAACTTTTTACTTCTTGTCCATCCAAAGGTGGTAGTGAAAAAATACAAATAGGACTAAATTAAAATCAGTGGTGACACACGGACAGACGGATAAGAAAGTGATCTTATAAGAGTTCCTTATTTACCTTATGAGGTACGGAACCCTAAAAATGAATCGATATTACGTACGGTCACCTGCATAATTACAGACCCACAATAGAGTTTTAAAATTACTATTTTTAAAATGGCTTCATTCTAATAATTTTTGTTTGATAAATTCATGAGTCTAATAAATTCATGAGTATAAATAAAAGACTTTGAACTTCAACTAAAGCAGGTGCCTAGAATATTGCTTGTGCTGAAAACAATCTTATAACAGTCCTTTTGGAGCTCTATAGTTGGTCTGCAATTTTGCAGTCGATCGTACCTACGTACCTAATTTCGATATTTTCAATATTTTAAGTAAAATTATTAGTGGTACAGTCGGCTGCATAATTGCAGTCCTCGGCAGAGTTCGAAAATAACTTTTATTGGAATGTTTGCATTCTAATAATTTTTGTTTGATTAATTGATGAGTTAGAAGACTTTAAACTTCACCTAAAGCAGATATCTAGAATCTTGCTTGTGTTGAAAACATTCTTATAACAGCTGTTTTGAAGCTCTACGGTTTGTCTGCAATTATGCAGCTGACCGTACATTCTACAAAGTTGATAATAAATAAAAACCTCCGGTCAAGATATTTTGAGATCTCACTACGTTGGCGGACCATAGGCTACTGCAAGCTACGAAAAAATAAAAAAAATTAAATTCGCGCGCATCCGGGTTGCATTCGTCATAATGCAGTTATCGTGAAATATCGGGATTCAATTTCACTTTCACTGACTTTAGGCGTTTAATCTTATAGTTTTAATCATCTTATACACATAAGCATGTTATACAAAAACAGACGGACAAGAGAGTGATCTTATAAGGGTTAATTTTTTACCTTTTGCGGGACGGAACCCTAAAAAGAACTAATTTCACTATACCTTGATAGATAGCACAACTACTATTTCACCACTATCTACTGAATAAGAAACCTTAAGAGGAAAGGATACCGGGGGCTCTCTCCATACAAACGTAGTCGACTGTTTTCTCCCTGGATATAATTATCCAGGGAGAAAACAGTCGACTACGCAAATATTTTGTTGCATAAAACTTTTTGTTTTTTTTTATCATTTAAATCTTAATTTCTATGATAATTAGAAAATGAAAGTCGTGGCAGTTATACCGTCGCTCTCTCCATACAAACGTAGTCAACTGTTTCCTCCCTGGATAATGACACTTATCCGGGGATGAAACAGTTGACTACGTTTGTATGGAGAGAGCCCCCGGTACCTTTACACCTTAAAGATTAAATCTATATATATAAAAGAAAGTCGTGTTAGTTACACCATTAATAACTCGGGAACGGCTAAACCGATTTGGCTGAAAATTGGTGGGGAGGTAGCTTACAATCAGAAGACGGACATAGGATATTTTTTTCGATATTCCCACGGGATCGGGACTTACGCAGGTGAAACCGCGGGGCGCTGCTAGTGATCAATAAAAAAATGTTGTCTTCTTATTGTGGATGCGACTGCACATAAGTTTATGCCGCGCATCTTGCCATTGTCGAGAATTTTGTTTCGCTTTGCATTTGCCTCTATTGTATACCATTCGTAGAACGTTATAACGTAGTCTATATCTACACACCTTCAAAGCACGCCATCTATCGAGCACAAAAAAGCTTATCTGGTCAGGGCTATTGTATAAGAATAGTCATAATTATGGTTTTCGTTGAAATGAATAATTTTAATATGAATCGTTGTCATTTTCAACCCTTTTTCCTTGAAGTGCCTTAACGAGTTGGGAAAAACCATAGGAAATTCCATAGACAATCAATTATGTATTTACTGATAATTGTATAACGCATTGTTTTCGATATAGATATAGATTATTGAACATAGTTAAACACTTTATTTTTTTTTAGGAGAATAAAATAAAAACAAATCTAAGTGTATTTAAAAAAATAACCCAATTTTTATGCCGACAATTATTTAAGTGATGATTCGATGAAAAATTGTGTTAGAGACAAGAGTGTAGGTAATATGTAAGCTGTATACAAGGTATAATGAGCAAGCGAATCAAAACTAAGAACAGTAAAAAATATAAAGAAAAATTTTCACTCATAAAAGTGATCCAAAACTGTCAATGGTGAAATGGTTATTTTTAGATTAAACTACAAAACGCATGGTCTGAATAAATTATATTTTTACAAAATAAGGGAATGGAATCAGTTGCCTGCGTCTGTCTTTCCTGACGTGTATAACTTGGGGGTCTTCAAATCGCAAGAACAGGTTACTTCTAGGAAAGCGTACTACATCCTGCCATCAGGCGGGTGTGACAGTGGTCAAACGCTGACCTATCTTCTAGACGTATAAAATTCTTTGTCCTGACTGACTGACGGATCAACGCACAGCCTAAACCGCTGATCGCAGAGACCTAAAACTTGGAGGGTGTGTTCTTTGTGTGACCTAGGCATCCGATAAAAAAGGATTTATCAAAACTTTACTCCTAAGGGGTTGAAAAAGGAGGGCAAAATTTGTATGGGACAACGTGATTCCTTGGTTGGATTTTTACCCGGACGAAGTCGCGGGCAAAAGCTTATATTATTATAAAATTCTCGTGTCACAATGTTAGTTACCATACCCCTCTATAACTGCTTGACCGATTTTTATGAAATTTTATATGCATATTCAGTAGGTCTGAGAATCGGCTACTATGTACTTATAATTTTGTTTCCTTTAGTTTTTTTTTTGTAAATGGGAAAACAACGTTTACCGGGATAGCTAGTAATTTGTAAAAAAACGGTCGCTAAGAAGGAAAACTTAAAACAAAAGTAACCCATTGAAGTTTGTCAATATTTTGTAAAGTTTTCGCGAATTGAACTCATAACAACACTCACAATCTTAGTTTGGAGAAACAAATATGGTTCACTATTAGATTACCTTTTGCGTTATCTCCCCTTGTACCTTACACCTTGTAAGCACAAAATAGCAATATTAGATTAAAATGGCTTTATAAAATCAATTCTATTGAAATGTCACTCATGTACAGTAAAGCAATTAATAAAATGGTTGTTTAATAAAAGTGAAAACTTGTGTGAATCATTGTTCTCACAAACGGAATATCATTCATAATGAATGAAAAATGAATGCCGTCATTGAATTTTATTAGCAGTTAATTTGAATTTAGTGAACTTATAAATTTAAATGTATTCAGACTTTAATATTTCAGAAAACATTAAGGTGGTAAAGTTTGGATGGATGGTTGAGACTGTGGTAATCTTCGAAACTACTAAACCGATTTGAAATTTATTTCCAGATAGATAGCTAAATTTTTCAGAAGTGACATGGATTTTACTTATATTATTTCAACTTAGTCTAAACCAAACCTGGTTTTCATTCGGGGTTAATTTATCTATCTATATCGATATATATAAAAGAAAGTCGTGTTTGTTACAACACTTATAACTCGAGAACGGCTGGACCGATTGCGATGAAACTCTGTATCTGGATAGCTGGAGACCTCGATTAACACATAGGCTTCTTTTTATCCCAATATGCCCACGGGATCGGGACTTACGCGGGTGAAACCGCGGGGCGCAGCTAGTTTTATATATTTTCCTTAATAGAAATAAACTGCGGATATCATTACGATGTTTTTCTTATACTTTCAGAGATTTCGTGATGAGTCTTTTTCTATTTTATAATATAGGTACTAGCAGAGCTCCGTTGTATCACCCGCGTAACTCCCGATCCCTAGGAAATATCGGGATAAAAAGCAGCCTATGTTACGCCAAATAAATCTGTGGCGACGCTTCACATCGCCACCAACAGATGGCGCCACTAAGCCGATCGTAGATCCTAGATCGCGCAAGCGAAGTTTTTCTAATGATAAGCTCATATACAAGTTCCAACGAACATCGTCGGGCCGCGGCCTACCGGGTACAATACCTGCCCGGTGGAAGATCTTCCCTTTGGAGGTAATACCACCTAGTACCTCCAAAAATCAATATATCCTCATACCTTAGTACCTGCCAACCTCTTTATAATATTAGTATAGAAGTATAGATAGACTAAGTTTTTAAGTTGATTAGCTGGTATTTGATAGAAAAAAGGTAGACTCAGGTATAATAATTGCTGGACTATCTGGGCGAAGTCGGGGCCATTCGCTACTTCAACATAAAACAAACCTAATCACTTTTGAAGTCAGTTCTAAATTACAGACAATCGAGCTACTTTTTAATTAAAACACAATCAACCAAAACATATCGTTCTCTAGTCACGAGTGTTGCTACTACAAACTACCAACACCAGTGATGCCAACTCACAGTTTTTGGTACTAAATTTGCCACATTTTATACCTGTTGGTACTTTTATTTCTAGCACTTTTTTGAAGTTCCGATCGCCTGGAAAAAGTGTTAACAACGCAATGATTTTAAACATTAAACGAACAATTTCTGCATAAAATATTCATTAGCAGTTTTTGTAAAGAAGTTACTTATGGCGCGTTGCGAAAGGGTAGCCCCCTTTCGCAACGCGCCATAATGCGCACGACGGAAAAATTAAGACCAAAAGTTGTAACGACACTTTTTGATTTTATTACCATTCCTTCACTAATTAAGTAATCGAAAGAAACTTCGTTCCATCCGGGTGTCCCTTGACACCTCTCATGTTTTTTTTTTCATTTTATTCTACTCAGTCGTGAATAATCATGAATACACCTACCATAAAAACGCAAAGCAAAATTACTTTACACACTTTATTTATTTTTATTTTATTTTATGATCTTAGGAACACCCACAGCTAATACTACAAACTAGAAACAAAAATATAAATCAGATAGCCAATAACGGGTATCCACAACTAGAACTAAATTAAAGTAAAGAAGCAGTTATTACACGATATCAGAAGCAGAATAAAGATCTACATATTAGGTACAGAGAATCACATCTGTTCGAATGCAAATCCCAACATTGTATAAGTATCAAAGCTAAGGAGCAGCATCGATACATAACAAAATGAAAGTAACTTAATTATCACCAGTGAAAAATTGTTTGCTCAAAAACGCTCTTGCCGATCTGACACTACTGTAAAAGAGATCAAGTTCACTATCAGGATGTTTAGTAAGTACATTGTATTTATCACTCGCTCGACACAAGTATGCATTGTGGCTATATTTGGTTCGCGAAATTGGTGGCCGCAATATAGAACTAAATCTGAGAGGTTTGGTAGTAGATAACCGGACTTTGGAAACTAAATCAGGGCAATCAATATGGCCATTTGCCAACTTAATTAGATATAAAACGTCAGCCATATCACGCCTCGTCTCAAGTGGTAATAGGTGGTGCTTTCTACATAGTGACAAGTAGTTAGAAGAATCATACCACTGTTTACAACGAAAACTAAGATGGCGGACGAACCTCTTCTGAATCCGTTCCAATCGATCGATGTAAACCTGGTACATAGGGTTCCAGACCTGGGACGCATACTCCAAATTACTTCGCACGAGAGCACAATATAGAATTTTTAAAGTTTTAATATTCCTAAAGTCTTTAGTAATTCGTAGCAAAAACCCAAGTGCTTTGGAAGCCTTACTAGCAATGTGCGCAATGTGACTATCAAATAGCAATTTGGAATCATGATAAACGCCCAAGTCACGAACCATGCGTTCTTTACTAAGAGCCTGACCTTTTAGGTTGTACGGAAATTCAATCTCACTTCGCTTCCTACTAAATGTGACGACACAGCACTTCCCAGGATTCAGGTCGAGGTGGTTAGCCGAGCAATATTCCTCTAAACGTGCTAGATCTGATTGGAGAGCTAAAGCATCAGATTCGGAGGAGATAGACTTATAGATCTTCATGTCATCGGCGAAACACAAAAGATTAGAGTTACGGAAACATTTATCAATATTGTTTACAAAAATAACAAATAATAACGGGCCCAAAAGGGAACCTTGAGGAACACCGCTTGGGATGGGAACCCAGCCAGATATGAAATTACTCACCACAACAGCCTGTGATCTATTCTCAATGTAAGAGGAGAACCATCGAAGCAAATCTCCACTGATACCAATACTAAGAAGCTTTATTAAGAGTATTTTATGATTAATCCGGTCGAACGCTTTACTGTAGTCCGTATATATAACATCTACCTGGATTCTCCTCTCCATACTTCTAGTTAGAAAATCGTTCAGTAAAATAAGATTAGACACAGTAGATCGATTCTTTAGGAAGCCGTGCTGGAAGGAACTGAAGGAGTGTTTTATCGCAGCATAAACTTGTTGGTAGATTATCTTCTCAAAGACTTTAGAAATCAGACACAATTTGGATATAGGCCTGTAGTTTGTGACGTCCGTTTTAGAGCCCTTCTTATGTACTGGGGTAATGTAGGCCTGTTTCCAAATTTGTGGTACGGTTCCTTCCATTAGTGACCTACGAAATAGTATGGTAATAGGGATTGCAATCGTTTTTGCACACTTAACAAGAAAACGAGCCGGTATTTGGTCCGGACCGGCCGACTTGGAGAGATCTAGTTTTTCAAGTAAACGATGAACAGTATCTGTGTCTACGCTTACAGAAGAAATCCCAAAAGTTGCTGCATCACTGGCTAAGTGATCTGAAACCGTAGCTGGAGAAGTAGTTTGATGAGGGTCCACGAAGGTAGATAAAAAATAAGAAGAGAACAATTCGCAGATCGAGTCGCCATTGCCAGCAGTATTATCACAATATGTCATAGAAGCAGGCAACCCATGAGACTTGGTTTTGTTTTTGACGAACGACCAAAAGTACTTTGGATTATCAGCAATTGAGCTTTCAATAGATTGCACATATCGAGCATAACACTCTGATTCTAGTACTTTAACCCGATCACGGAGAACATTGAAAGAAAGTTTATCGGAGGTGTTGCTGTAATTCTTAAATTTACTTTATGTAGAAAAGAATTAGAAAGAAATAACAAAAATTTCATTTGGCATGTTTTTTTTTGTTTTTATCAATATACTAGAGCATGACCAGTTACATAATAAAAAACGATTGATGAAAAGTTAACCAGCGAATTCAACGAAAATATTGCACTTTTGGCACTTTTTCTTAAATTTAGATATTTTTAGCGTTTTTGAGCACTTATACTTAATATTAAAAAAAAAGCGTTTTTTTGGTACTAATTTAGCACCTTTTATGTAATTACAGCTGGCAACACTGGCCAACATCCAACGGCTACCTATTGGTAACTTATACATATTCATGGTGGCCATCAATAAACCATTGTCTACCATGACTAATGGGCTCTGATTCCCACTGTCTATTCTCTGACTTGATAATGCGTAATTTGTCTACCTTGTAGGCTTGACTCAGTTTCACACTTTGTTAAGCTATTTTTTTAGGATTTTGTTTGGTACAAATACAAAAACATTTATTGCATAAAAAACCTGTGTTTATTTTTTAGTTTTTGTAATAAAGTTCCTTATCGCGCGGCTTGGGACCTAGCCGAGTAAAAATTTTACGCGTTACGAAAACGTGAAACGAAAAACCTTAAGAGAAAGAGAGAATGAAAGAGACCGATACCTAAACACACAAAGTTATAAGAGAAAAAAATGTATAATTTTTTTTATAAATTATCACAAAATTTTAAGAGAAAAAAAATATATGTACAATTTTTTTTTCTTATAACTTTGTGTTACCTAGCCGAGAAAAAATGTGACGCGTTACGAAAACGTGAAACGAAAAACCGTAAGAGAAAGAGTGAATGAAGGAGACCGATAACTAATATCCCACACATCAAAGGTAAGTATAAGAAAAAAAAATGTACATTTTTTTTTTCTCTTAAGAGAATGAAAGAGACCGATACCTAAACACACAAAGTTATAAGAGAAAAAAAATGTATAATTTTTTTTATAAATTATCACAAAATTTTAAGAGAAAAAAAATATTGGTACAAATTTTTTTTCTTATAACTTTGTGTTACCTAGCCGAGAAAAAATGTGACGCGTTACGAAAACGTGAAACGAAAAACCGTAAGAGAAAGAGTGAATGAAGGAGACCGATAACTAATATCCCACACATCAAAGGTAAGTATAAGAAAAAAAAATGTACATTTTTTTTTTCATAACAATTGCGAATATTTAATTTTTTTCAAATAAATTTTGCTGTTATTATTGGGCCTCTGCTTTCGTCACTTGTAAGAAAAACAATCACTTTAAATCCCCTTACGATTTACACCTTGTACAAGTCCCACAAACACACATTACACCCTGTAAGGGATATAGCTAGTTTTTTTACTAAGTCTATTTTTACTCTTTATAATTTAGAACTTGGTCAACTAGTCTGTAAATACACCTGTTTGGTGAGAAAGGGATAAACGGACGGACAATTGTGTTGTTTTTTACATAATTAGCTACTACACTAACAAAAACGTTTGCCTTTGGTCTATTTTTGAATAATTACACCTACCAGGTTATTAATGAGTTTTAAATAAAGCTTTGTCTTCGAATTTAGAAAGCGTTTCCGAAGCCTTAAATTGAAAGAAAAAGTTTTTCGAATTTCAAACGAAATAAAAGAAAATAAGTTATTTAAATTTTCGAATTTAGAACACGAACGTCTACATAGAAAAAAGTTTTCTGTGAAAATAAAACCTTTAAGAAAACCTTAAACAGTTTTATCACAAGAGGTTTACATACCTTTTATGTAGTAAATTAATCTTTGATCTAGATACTTATGATAAAAAGAAAATATCTAGCTAATCTAACCTCTTCGTTAGATGATTAAAGCAAGAAGCGTACTTGTGTTGGATTAGCTACATCGTTCAGAATTGTGTCGATTATACTTGATTTATTTTATAAATTAGTAAGCTATGAAACTATTGGCCCAATTTACAGATCTTTTATGAAACTGATAGTATGAGGATACATTGAGTCTTCGGTCCTTAGGCGTCCTTTGACATGCGCTACTTTTTATTCCGGCATATTTACTGGACAAAGTCTTACGCGGATGAACCCTCGGGTCGTAGCCTTATTTTGATTTTAACCAATAAAAACATATATGAAAAATCTAAAAAAAAAAAAACATTGCAGGACACGCGTTTGGAACGAAATATCTTTCCTTATTTTTTTCCATTTGTTTATTATAATATAGGTAGGTATAATATGTCTGTTACGTCATGTAGGAGATTAGTTTCTCTTACGGTTTCTGTTTCACGTTTTCGTAACGCGTAACATTTTTTCTCGGCTAGGTCCCCAACCAGCGATATAATTTCCAAAAATTAAGGCTCCATGTCTGAGAAATAGAGATTCCATATTCAATATAGTTCATTGTATTTCTAGATTTCTGGTAATTTGAAAGGCTTTGCTCTAAATATAGTGACGTACTTAAGAGTAAGTTAAAAGACATACTAAACTCAACTTCAACTTGACAAACGAGCTTATGATTCTGGTTACTACAATCAGCAAAAAAAACAGCTACTGTTGTTACTAGAGCCAGTATTAATTCAAACATGTTCGTGTACTAAAACGTGTGATGGAATACTAACGGGTCGGGCAGTGGCTCTGCAGACTGGAGACTTTGTGTTGCCAGATTATCCATGTAGTACTTACAAAATTTAATTTCGCAACCCTCTAAGACAACTAAACTAAAGTGCCTTACCATGGGTTTACGTTAACTACACTCATTAACGCCTTTAGTAAACAAAATTTATAAAAACTCGAACAGCGCCTCTACCGGATAGTAGCGGTACTAGCCTTTCTAGTATGAGTTGCTAACGTAAACTTATAAACTTTAAAAAACTTAGTAATTATTTTCCCGGGTCTTAATCGCGTATTTTTATTTCTCTTACCTCGACGTTTCGTATGTTACAATAGTAATGGTCGCGAGGAGACTGACATAAACTTGACTTTACGTGTTAGGAGACTGACATAAACTTGACGTTACGACTTAACTTCGACTGTTAGAGTATAGTGAGATCTTCAATTTCATACAAACGTACCATGAGTCACTAATTTGACATAAGCTATATAGTCCATTGAAAAGTTACATTTAGGGTTGCGTTTTTCAGAGGACGCAATTTTATTTTTTGGATGTGCAGGGATGTGCAAACTTGGTTTTAGCTTTACACTTACCCCAGTGTAAAGCTAAAACCAAGTTTGTGGGGTCGCCACTCTTGGCCCACGGCCGCCATCTTGAAAATAGGGGTTGAAATGGTTTTTACGATATATCTCTTAAACTATTTATTTGATAAAAAAATTGTTATCATTTTTTGTTGCAAATTAAATTTTTTACAACTTTGGTCCAGTAACTTTTTATCGTAGAATAAAATTTTTTCATTATAACTTTTTTTTACATTTTACTAAAAAAATATATCTGACCATTTTTGTAGATCGGTTTTTGAGGAACAACTTTTATTCGCAACATTTTTTCATTAGCGTATTTCTGGTGCCGCTATAACAAAAAAAATAACTTACTAAAGCATAAAACCCATAATTTAAAATAATGAATAAGATAGTTTGTGACTTTTTTTTAAACTTTATTAGAATAATTTATGAAAATATTACCTTATCACGTTACATTAGCAAGGCTCTGTGTGTCTCTATCAATCGCACAACAATCTGCAGTCTGCGAAGCAATAAGTCTCACTAGATAGATGTAATTGGACTTTTTCTTGCAAAGCTTTGTTTCTAGTTACGAGCTTTTATTTAAGGCGATTCTGTGTGGCCTTGTAAAAAAAAGAATATACTATATCAAGGAGGCTGTCTATATTTGTGAAACGTCCCGACACTTATCTAACGTAGAATCTGACAGATGAATCTCACTCGATAAACATAGCTCTTACGGTGAAGGAAAACATCGTGATGAGACCTCCGGCTTAGTTGGCTCCAGACGTATTGCGGGTTCTTTACTCTGGACATGGTGGACTAAGCTGAGAGGATGTATAGGTGGAGGAGGTATAGGTGCTGGGCAAGCCTTCTCCATCTAATGATTCCTAGGCACTACAGCGCCTTGGATTAAGGTTACTGACGCTATTATAAATAAAATAAAATAAAATAAAAAATATTGCAGGACATTCTACACATCGCCAGCGCCAAGCTAAGTAACTAGACTTGTGTTATGGGTGCTAGACAACGGATATACTACTTAAATACTTTTCTTTTGTAAATATATACTTATACATAGAAGCAACCAGACCACAGACAAATATCTAAGCATAATACTTGTCTGAGGCGGGAATCGAACCCGCAACACTGTGTCCGGCATGGTGATCATTGTGCCAACTGGGTCGTCATCTTGATAAATCATCTTGATTATAACACCCCGTCGTTTTTGCGTCGGGGGTTAAAAAAGGAAATTATTGAACCTTTAGATTTTACTACTCTTACTCTAGTCAGCACTGTAAGCGCTGCTAATCCAATTTCGACCGTATCGTTTTGCCGTGGAAATGACAGAAAAATATATCCGCGAATAACGTGAGCAAGTTTACGTAAAAAACAGACAGACGGACGAACAAGAAATAAGTGATCTTCTAAGAATTCCTTTTTTACCTTTTGAGGGATGGAACCCTAAAAAAAAAAAAAAAATTCTAAGGTCTTCGCGACTTGAACTCATATTTAAACGGATATATTGACGTTTGACCATAGGATCTGCAAAGTTTCCGAAACGTCAGCTTTAAAACAAAAATATATAAAACGAATATATCCGTTCAAATCTTAATTATTACGTATAGTATCAATGGTTCGGAAATAGTTAAAAAATAGTTTTAATTTCCAAGCAAAATTTAAAATTTCTGCTCATAAATTTCTAAAAAGATAACTGATAAGATGAAATCTCATACAATTTTTCTACATTGTGTGTTTTATCATCTAATTACGTGTGTTAATGACCTCTAATTCATTTATAACCGTTTTTAATTGTTCATACGTACAAAACCTTTTTGCAATGAATGAAGTTTTCAACAAAATTCTCACATTAATAATTTCAATGTGCGGTTTATGACGAATACAATGTTTTTATCAAAGTTTGAAGTAAGGTTAGTGAATAGGAATGTGGTAAGACAATGGGTTTTTGTTATTATATTAACAAAGGGACAGTAAAACACTTGAAGGAGACTTTGACTTTTGCAAGCCTGTTGCCTTCCACTAGGCAAAAGCCTACCCCATTTCCCTCCATACTTCCAGATCTCCAGCTATACATCGAATGGAGTTAGTATCGAATCGTCGCAAACTCTGGTCGTTTATGGTACTTGTACTTGAACGGGCTGGTTTCCGGAATGAGACCCGTTTTAATTGGGTATTTTTTTTGCGTGAGGATGGAGTAGGTTTGCCCAGCACCTACTACCCTCTTAGCCTAGTCGACCATTTCCAGAGGAGAGAACTTGTCAATACTTCTGGAGCCAACTAAGCCGCGGGTTTCATCACGATGTTTTCCTTCACCGTAAAAGCAATGTCAGTTAGCTAACACCGCTCTTGTCGTTTATGGTAGCAACTCGTCTAAAACTCATCTGGAAGCTCGTCATAAAAGCATTTCGTCTAACTCTCAGGTAGTCTATAGTAGCAACTAGTCTTAAACGTAACTGGGAACTCGTTAAATAGTGGGTCAGCACACGACTTCTCATGTTGTTTTTTCTTTTAGTCACTTTTTTTGTTTTTAATATAATTAATTTTCATTGTCATGTTCATTTCTTCCTTCCTGTGTTTATTGTATGTTTGTACTCAATAAATGATTTCTTTTGAGTATTTCTTTCTATAGTTGTACCATCATTTATTTGGCCTACCTGACCTTCGTTTGCCGTCTTGTTTTTGGGTGAAATTGTTTAAATATATACTAAAATATAAAATATAAAAATGTCTTTTCTTTTAGCATATAAGTAGTTATGAGTTAGAATTTATTTTTGTTTTTGTTGTATGTAATCATTTTGCGTTCTGTTTTTATGGTGCAATAAAGTGTTTATCTATCTATCTATCTATCTATCTAAAATAGGAATTTTAACTCTGCTTAAGGTGAAAGCGTACCTGCGCTTTTGCCATACAAACGTAGTCGACTATTTCCTACCTGGATGACACTAAAGCAAATATGTTTGTGGCATAAAACCTATAACTGCCATGACTATGTCCCTATGTCTTTGTTTTTTCATTTTATAATCATTATAGAAATTAAGATTTATAAAACCAAAAAAAATCAAATATATGGGCTTGGTCATGGCAGTTATATGTTTTATGCAACAAAAATAATTGCTCTAGTGTCATTATCAAGGGAGGAAACAGTCGACTACGTTTGTATGGACAGAGCGCCCGGTACCCTTTCCTCATAAAATACGAAAGAAAGAAAATAAGGGATGCTTTTGGTTTAAGAAAATCACCGTTCCATGAATTGCAAAAAAGCTATTTTTACGCCCCACAGCTCATGGCTATGGGTGTGGACTAGGACCCACAAACCATGGGTCCTATTCCACGGCTCTATTAACAGATCGTTAGCAAGAAGGTGAACGAACTCACGATTTAGAATGCGCGGGCGCTACTCTATGAGTCATAAAAATCATAAACACACTCATATTGGAGTAAAGTTCATCCTCGAAGGTTATGTTACTCACTTTTAAATGTTAAATGATAAGATTATGCTCTTCACAAACCGATCAATAATAAAAGAAGTATTTTTATTTTTGTAACCAAAGAGATTTTCTAACTAATTAGTTTTAGAAAGTTGAAGAAAACCGGGACGTTTTGTATGAAAATCGGCGTTTCACCCGTGTTAGTCCCGATGCCGCGGGAAATTCGGGATCCTCTAAATTGTGGCACAGGTTAAATGGAGAAGGGTACTTTTGATCCCGAATTCCCGCGGGATCGCGACTTAGACGGGTGAAATATTAAAATGACTCCACCTGTGTTATCCTCAATAATTTACCTAGAGTTTGAGAAATTTTCAAAACATGTGACCATATAATTAATTACCGGAAATTCAAATCATAATAATTCCTTACCTTTTATTAATGTACTAGCAGCTCTTCGTGGCTTCAGCCGCGTAACTCCCGATCCCTTAAGAATGTCGGGATGAAAATTATTTTACTCCCAATGACTCAATTTATCCTCATCCCAAGTTTCATCAAAATCGGTTCAGTAGTTTAGGCGTCTATTGATTACAAACAGATAAACAAAAACGTATAGAAAAACCTATGTCATAATCATAACAAAAGTGCGGCCAAAAAATGGGCGTATTCCCTCAGCTCGGCGACCGAATCAAGAAATTCCGTAACGAAATTAAAACCTAATACCCCCCCCCCCACTCCGTCTACCATGTAGCTCGGCCGAGCTCGGGGTTCGCTTAACGTGTATATGTATGGTACGACTGTACGAAGCTCGCACGATGCAAGAGCTTTACCGCGGCAGTCCCCGAGTGCCACACGTTTTTTATTTCGCCAGTCATGAAAGAAGGTCATTAAATAAAATAGATACTTAAAATACAGGGGGAGCGGTCAATTTCAATTCTCACAAATCAAACCCAGAATCGAATTAAAACGAAAATTATACATTCGATTAAATTTTGTAAGTCTATACAATTCTAACTGATAATAAAATGTACGAAGCAGCTGCAAAACAAAGTTGGGTAAATCTATAAATAATAATAAAAATAAATATTGCAGGACATTCCACACATCGCCATCTAGCCCCAAGCTAAGTAACTAGACTCGTGTTCTGGGTGCTAGACAACGGATATATAACTTATATACTTTTCTTTTGTAAATATTATACTTATAATACATAGAAAAAACCAAACCACAGAAATATCTACGCATGAATGCTTGTCTGACGCGGGAATCGAACCCGCAAACCAAATAGGTATTAAATTTACTTTATTTTTTAGTTTTTTTTATTAAAATTAATCTATATAAAATTTATTTCACAGGCCAAGAACATTCTCAGTATCTCCTTAAGTATACAAAACCCAACGAATTGTAACAGATATTATTTTAATACCGTTCCTCGATTTTAAACATTACAAAAACTGAATATCTCTCATCTCCACGGTCAGTGAGCACAATGATTGTCAACGAACAATATGGACCATCAGCTACCTCACCACAGATACGGTAAAATAAACCTTAATCCATTGATATAAGGACTAGGTACAGGTATAAATAGGTTGACCATGAAATTTTCGCATGAGAAATGTTAGCCGCTAGCTTCTTCCGTTCTTTTGTGGCTTCCAATTTGTGGGTTTCCTTTATTGCTTTTGACATTACTTACAGTTTTTTTTCAATTTTGTTTAGCTCTCTGTCAATTAGGCGTAATTAGTCGTGCGACCAAAGCATCGCCGTTACCAAATCTAAAGTTGTTGAATCTAATAAATTTCGACTAACTTTTATAACATCAATAATTATTTTTTTGGTATATTAGAGGAAGAAACGACAAAATCTGTGCTTAGAAGGATATTAAAAAAAGGTTTTGTGGACTTAGGAAAAGTAGTATAAAAATAAAATCAGAATTACCTATATACGATGGATGATTATTACAAGGGGTGATTATTATTTGATTATTTAGACAGTAAATATATTTTTCATGACGACTGGACTGATTTGGATGAAGTTTAGAGGATGGAAAGGACATGTGATACTTTTGGTCCCGAAATTGAGGATCAAAACTAACACGGGTGAAACCTACTATAACCTACTCTACGCCTACAGGCAAAAGCCAATATTTCCTAAAAACAAGACTTTTACCACAGGAAAACAAGACTTTTATTGCGAAGTTATGCACAATTATACACAGGGATCTTAATTGAGACCCTAATCAGTTATTTTCCATCTAACGGTTGCCTGAAAGAAATCGCCTTTAGCGATAACACCGCCTATTTGTGCAACTTAAACTTCCTAGCTACTAATTTAATTTGTTTAAATCGTGTTCTTTGTTCCTTAGTGAGTTATCTATCGAATACTTACGTTAAATTAACTATTTTTATGTCAAATTCAAGCCCGATTCGTCTATTATTTTGAGCTCAGCGTTAATACAGTCAGTCAGTCAATACTATAGCCACTATACTATATAAGTTTTGAAAAGGTTGTCGTTATAGTACACAATGATAAGTAAAGGTCCGAGCATATAGCCTTGAGGTACACCCAGGATTCTTTGGGTGAAATAATCAACCACGGACTTGTTAAAGAGTTATCTATATATGTATCTATCTATTTTAATTTAGTGAAAATAACTTGTTCATTACAAATTTGCAATAGTATTTGTTATGCCTTCTAAAAATCTTGAAATATCTCTTAAAAATGTTCATAAAATTATAACAATGTGCCTTTTACGGGTAAATACGACCAATTTAATTTGATTTGGACACCGTTAGCTATAAAAAATATGAACGTGATGTTATTAATTGTGCAATTCGATGTCTATGTTGATGTTATTAAAATATTTAGGTGCCTACCGTTACCAAATAGCTAGTTATGATGTTATGTTACAATAATATGTGGGTTTATTTTACCTAGTATAAACATATAAAATGCTTTGTCCTGAACTACTGACTGACTGACTGACGGATCAACTCACAGCCTAAACCGCTGATCGTAGAGACCTGAAACTTGGAAGGTGTATTCTTTGTATGACGTAGGCATCGGATAAGAAAGGATTTTCCGAAATTCTACCCCTAAGGGGGTAAAAAGGGGGGGAAAGTTTGTATGGGACACCGTGATTCCTTGGTCCAACCTTCATCAAATTTTGCATAAACATTCTTTAACAGAATTGATTAAAGACGTATTTCGTATTTTTTTTTAATTCATCCCTTAACGGGGTTAAAAATGGGTAGAAATTTATTTTTGGGGGTGGTTTGTTTAAAGTTCCATTTCGACGTCTACGCGGACGAAGTCGCGGGCAAAAGCTAGTAAATAATAAAAATATGATTCTGTATTTGTTTTCATAGTTTCACTGGGGTGGTTATGCCTTCATCATGAGGTCCAATGGCCTCATTCCTCAGCCATTGTCTCCTGTTTAAATGAGTTTCAGTCTTAGGTATTTACTCCGATGGCTTAGCGAACCAAAGTGAATCTTGACCACCGAAACTAGAGTCTTCCATCGCTCCATATCCTGCGGTATTTCTATTTTTTAATAGCGCCGGTATTTTTAGTTTAACTTAACAATAGATATCATTTTAAAATTACAAAAATATTATTAAAATTTAAATATATACAGCCGAATTGAGATCGACTGTATAACATAATCACAATTGTTTCATATTTTCTAACCTTAGTAAATGAAGATATAAGATGTTTCATGTACGTGCTGCAAAATATAGCAGCTAAGGAAGGCATCTAACCTTAATTACCTTCAACATTATATTCCTCAACATTACGTACAAAGGCTCGTCTTGCAATGGTTCAATCAACAATCAACAATAGAGTTGGCAATCAAATTGGTTTTCACTCCAGTGACCACTTGGAACATGTTTTCTGAATAATAGAATACATATAGAAATCATTAAGATTTTTTTAAAGAAAATTCTTCGTTTAATAAAGCCGATTTTACATCACGAAATGAGCGGCAAGTATATTTCATGGTAGAAATCCCGCGGCTGTTCAGAAATAATATAAAATATTCACCAGAGCTGCATATAACAAAAGATGACTAAAACTATAATAAAAGTGAAGATAAATAGATTCGGTAAGCATTTCGGATTAGGGCTCTTCATGATTCTCGTACAAAATAGAGCTGTAGAGCCTTTAAATCCAGCTGTCATTTCCAAGACAGATAGAAACATCGGAAATAATTCAGGAAATTTCCAAAAGCGAAACGGTTGTGAATCAAAACAATTGTCTTACATAAATGTCTTCATTAACCTCGTAATAAATATGAATGCCACATTGAACTATCACGCAATAACTGTCAATAGATACTTATACTTTTGTTATAGCAAGAGTTATAGTCGGTCTAATAAAAACTATATTAAAACATCCGAGGCCAAAACAGCGTTTTCAGCATCAGTGTTTTATTCTTAAAATGATGAAGTCACAACAACACATTTTACAGCATATCCACCAAAAATCACAAAGACTTTCCGCCGTTTTATTGCAATTTCAACGTTGGCAAGTAGAACCCTTGCCAGCATAATTGAAAAAAGGTTCGTTTTCCGGTACAATGAAGTTCAAATTGCATACATCTTCAACTGCAGTTCGTATGCAGAAGTAGGCAAGGATTACACAATATACTTTCTCAGACGAATGGGCAATTGGAATCAAATTCCTCAGTCAATGAGCAACTGCCATGTGAATTGCTCACCCAATGAGCAATTGGATTATTGCTAAACTCGCATACTTACTCGTAGTTTTTAAATTTAGAATCAGATTCGCCGAACCCGACAACCTCAGTGACGACACCCATCTTAAAATAATAATACCATTTGATATCATTGCCCTTGATTCACACAGCCCCCGCAACTTTAGTGAATGCTATTCAGGGCGTTGTAGTGCCTGATACACGTATTAGATGAAGTAGGCTTTCCCAGAACCTATAACACTCTTTCAGCTTAGTCGACCGTGTTCAGAGGAAAAACATTTGATATAAAATGTCAAATGTCATCTGAAACCCCTGAAAATATTGGAAAAGACATCCATCATTGAAGGCTAATCGAAAAGTAAAGAACCTAACAGATCTACATTCCCTTCCATTTTTTATGGAATAAAAACCTTGGAAATTATGAGTCTAAAAATGTTCAAAACATGCATAGTTTTTCAATGAAAATCGATAGTTCACGGCACATTTTTATAATTACAATATTAACGATTCGTTTCTATTTGAAACGGTGGTGTGAGGTATAGCGGGATCAATTCACGCATTGATCAAATTAAAGAGGAATTTTAGGTTTTTGTAACAGATTATTCATTTTAAAAGTCACTTCCTACTCTACGTACTACTTAACCTATCCTCTTTTGTTTCCATTTCGATCGTCTTTTGTTTCCACTTTGACTTGTACTTGAACGGGCTGTTTTCCGCAATTTGAGCCTGTTTAATTGGGTCCTTTTTGCGTGAGGAGGGAGTAGACTTGCCCCGCACCTACTACCCTCTCAGCTTAGTCGACCAGAGGAGAGAACTTGTCAATACTTCTGGAGCCAACTAATGTTGCTGATGTTTTCCTTCACCGTAAGAGCAATGTCAATTAGCGCACATAAATTTTTCTTAAGAAAAATCCATTGGTCCTCTTTGACTTAGGAACCCCATTTCGTGTCAGATTAAAAATAGATTATATTCATTTTTTTTATGTTCCTAACCTAATTCGCCTTATGGTAACGTTTTAAGGTCAGGTCTATTCAGTCACTCCTCTCGTGGCGTTCTCTTTCTCTTCATAATTTAATGTTGGTTCTTCTAAGTCAATCTTTTTCTTCTTTAACTTGTTTCTCGCGTGTTACGTCTCAAATAAACTATTCTATTCTTTTTATGTCTATTTCGCACCAAGTTTTGCCTTAATCTGTGACATTTTCATACCCATTATGCTTGGATTCAGCAAGTAATAGGGATATGAGAACAAAACGTTCATAAATCTTCATTATTAAGCAGCATTTTCAATGGGGAATAACTCTGTTTTTGCATATGTGCGGCGCATTGCTAGAACAGGCAGCCCCTCAAAAGCTAAATTCTAAGCTTTCTCACGGCAAGTATTTTTACAAAAATATTATAAAAACATTCCATAACCACTATAATTAGTATGCAATGTAAACCTGATGGTGACGAATGTCCATAATGGCGGACGGAAGTAGCGCGGCCGGATGTGACGTCACGCGTCAGCTCGCTCGCCCGTGAAGCCCCCAGTCTGCCAACCTGATGGCGTTTTATCAGTTTATCATTTAACGGTTTATTTTAAGGATTGTGTGGGTTTTATTGCATAATATTTTGCATAATATTGTTATGGGATAACTGTGAATATGTCTAGACTGGGTTTTGTATTCAAATTGTTTATTATTTTTCGTCAATAGGCAAGACAGGTAAGATTTTAAATATATCCTTAAAAAATGGTGATGAATTTAATTTCTTTTGACAAATGACATTTTCAAGACTACCTAATTTAAATAGAGTTTTCATTGTCATCATTTCTTCTATTAATTATGGCTTCGCACGGCTTGTGCATTTAGCCAGTGTCAAGTAATATTTTGCATCAAATTTTTCATGTCGGGCTTAAAGTGTTTCAAAAAAGTCGTCATAGTCCGTCAAGTCAGGGGCTATAGTAAAGCGGTGGCAAGTTTACCATAACCTTAATAGGAGATTTGGAGGCAATGAGAAAACTTCATGTTTGACACTGATTTTTACTTTCAATACACTTGTGCACTTTCACAGAACTAAATTGAAAAACATTCCACCAGAATTATACAATTCAACTCGGGTTACAACTAAGTTTCATAAAAATAAAACTGCAGCACGACATGTTGTTAACTCGTTCCCGCCAAAAACTCCATTTTGTAATCATTTAGAAATTTCACAAAACCCGGCCAAGTGCGAGTCGGACTCGCTGACGAAGGGTTCAGCACCACTATATTCTGTTTCTTGTTATCGTTATAGCGGAAACAGAAATACATCATCTGTGAATATTTCAACTGTTTAGCTATCACAGTTAATGAGATATAGTCTGGTGACAGACAGACAGACGGATAATGGAGTCTTAGTTCAAGGGTCTTTGGGTCCAGAACCCTAAAAATGACACAAATAATATTTTTTTTCCCAAGCAGAAGAATTTTACAGAAAAACTTGAGAGGTGTCAACCGGATGGAACGAGGTTCCTTTTGCCTAATTAGTGAAGGAAATGTAATAAAATTAAAAAGTGTCGTTACAACTTTTGGTCTTATTTTTTTCCGTCTAGCCCCCTTTCACAACGCGCGATAAGGAACTTCCTTCCAAAATATAGTCTGTCGATTTATAATAAACGCAACAGAAACGTTTTAACAACTTTTATGTCTTTACAAACCGCAACAAACTATTTTTTCACGAAATAATGCGCAACAAATTTTACGACTAGACTTTTTTATAATATATCTATTCATCATATAAATTCCAACTACTGTTTCGTATTTAAAAAACGCGTAACTAACGTAAGTACTGTAGATACAGGCTCACTTAGCACTAACCTTTTAACGTGATAACGTCTAATATATTTATGAATACCTGCATTCACGAAAAAACATGACTTCATGCGTCATGTTCCGGGGCGTCATGTCATTGACAAGGTAACCATAGCAAAGTATTATGAGTATCAAATTATCGTCCATAAACCGACTTTACAGACAAAAAATTTTTAGGATGTATTTTGACACTGTCGCTTTTACAAAATTCTGTCAAAAATTAAATAACTGAATTTCGAAAAGTGCGAAAGTGACAAAACGTTCGAAATACTAAAATGTTAAGGGGAATAAATCTATACATATAAAATGCTTTGTCCTGAATAACTGACTGACTGACGGATCAACGCATAGCCTAAACCGCTGATCGTAGAGACCTGAGACTTGGGTGTATTCTTTGTGTAACGTAGGCATCCGATAAGAAAGAATTTTCCAAAAGTCTACCCCTAAGGGGGTGACAAAGGGGAGCAAAGTTTGTATGGGATAACGTGATTCCGTTCCTTTTGTTTGAAAGGTGAATAAGTCGGGAGTGTTCTTAGCTATGTTTGATCGAAATCTGATCAGCCATCTGAAAGTTATGGGGGACTAGCTGAGCACCGCGGTTTCACTCGCGTAAGTCCCGATCCCGTGGGAATATCGAGGTAAAAAGTAGCCTATGTGTTAATCCAGGTCTCCAGCTATGTACATACCGAGTTTCACCGCAATCGGTCCAGTGGTTTTAGCGTGAAGGAGTAACAAACCTTCACACACACACACACACACGCACACACAAACTTTCTCATTTATAATATTAGTAGGATAAGAGTCGGGGGTTTTTGAAATTCTAATATACTATGTAGTGATAATCATTGATGTCGTGTGAGTTTTACAAAGTAAAGTGTTATGTCATCTGATATAAACAATAGACAAGCCTCTAGAAAGTCAATAGACATAAAACATACCTAAGTTAACTAGCTACTTAACCGCGAACAATTACATGCCCAGTTACAACTCTATAGGCAGGTACATGGTAAAACGTTTTTTGTGTCAATAAAAAATGATGTGACTTAAACTTTTTTGTGATGTTGTACCAAAGTGGCTTAGCTACCATCGAATCGACCTTCATTTTTATTATTAGAACAAAGAACATTGTTATGAGGAATCAATACCGGTAGCCGAAGAAATTCAATTTATTTTTATAAATCTTTTACTTATTAAGTTTTCTTTTTCAGCTTTTATTTAAGTGCTCTAAAACAAATAAATAAAATCTTGTTTTATAAAAAAAAAATTTTACTTATATTTTTTTTCTGTTTATATGCTCCAGTTTAAATCTAACCATATTTTGTAATTTGCTACTAACAATTTACCTAATAATAAAAATTTTGACGAAGACTAGGTTTTTGCTTTGATTTAAAAATTAAAACACTAATCCGTGAAATAGCGAGAAAATCTATACATTTTAACAACTGTACTATAATTTTTACACCTTTATGTCCCATAATATAATATTTACTATTTACAACTACCCTCAACTTCACAACGTGCACAGTTAAAGCTCTAGACTGTAAACTTTTGGTCGATTTTTTGGTACCGGTATGAAGCGGTTTACTAAAAAAGTTGAAAATTAAGGCACGGTCGACTGCATAATTGCAGACCCACCGTAGAGCTCCAAAATGGCTATTATAAGAATGTTTTTAATACAAGCAAGATTCTAGACACTTGCTTTAGTTGAAGTTTTAAGTCTTTCAACTCGTGAATTTATCAAACAAAAAATGTTAAAATTGAAACATGCCAATAATAGTAATTTTAAACTCTACCGGGGACTACAATTATGCAGCCGAGTACATTTAATATAAATTTGCCCAAATCTTTTTAACGAGTTGACTCAGGGCCTTGATTTTTATACCTACCATCTCCTTATGGACTATAGACCTCGTTATCTAGTATGAATTATTAGATTTAGGCTTCAAATTTTCGTCTCAAAATTATGCCAAAATGTTTCTAAAGATCTTAGGAATAGTAAAGAAAGTTTAGATAACAAAAAATTGTCATGTTTAGGTTTAGGTTTAAAGATATTTATTCTCATAAGACAATAGTCAATTAAAATTTGATACAAACATAAAAGAAGTTAAGTAGGTAGTTCTAATAACAAGTTAATTGAGAAGAAAGAAAAAATAGTTATTATTCTAGCTTGGCAATATGCAATTGAGGTTTTCTTTTAAAAATATTTACACTATTCGATTATTTAATATCATCAGGCAGATCGTTGTATAGCCTCACTCCTTTAGATACTAAAGTTCTCTTGCCATATGTAGTTTATCATGTTTTATTATGTTTGTATTTTATAGTTGACACAATGATCACCATGCCGGTTCGATTCCCGCCTCAGACATGTATTTATGCTTAGATATTTGTCTCTGGTCTGGTTGTTTCTATGTATTATAAGTATATATTTACAAAAGAAAAGTCTATTATAAATAGTATATCCGTTGTCTAGCACCCATAACACAAGTCTAGTTACTTAGCTTGGGGCTAGATGTTGCGATGTGTGGAATGTCCTGCAATATTTATTATTTATTTATTTTTTGACGACTTTCATCCGCCTTCAATTATCGGCCCATCTTTAATCTGCAGTCAACAGAAATCTTGTTGTAAAATAATACCGCTACAAGCCTAGGTACTACTGACCTAGTGATGTGTTACAATGTTACACTGATGCAATAAAAATAAAATAACTTTGTAATGTAGTTGTAATTTTACGTTATGGTTGTAAAAATAAAGCTTCCATACACCAGTGCGGATAACGTAGTATTTATTCTATAAACACGGGTCGCAATCGCATTATAACTAAGTAGATACTTAATAGGAAAGGTACTCGGCTCTATCTCCATACAAACGTAATCGACTGTTTCCTCCCTGGATAATGCCACTAGTACAAATATTTCTGTTAAAACCTATACCTGCCATGACTTGACTAGGCCCCTATGTCTTGTTTTTTTTCATATTTCAATTATCACAGAAATTAAGAGGAAAAAAAAATATTTATAAAAAATAAGGCATAGGGGCATGGTTATGGCAGTTATAAGTTTTATGCTACGAAAATATTTGACCTAGTGTCATTATCCAGGGAGAAAACCGTCGACTACGTTTGTATGCAGAGAGATAGGGTACCTTACCCTCTAAATATAAAAATTATCCGTTTCGATCGAGTTCTACCACTGATGGTCGCGGGAATATTAAATAAATAACTATGGTTATAATGTGAACCATGTTAATAGAGGCAGGAGGAAAAAGGCACAACTGTTATAGTTCCGAAACTCAAGTCGCACTTTGTAAATTTTCATATAATCTCAAATCTATGACATTTTAGTTTATAGTTTGACATTAGATATAAATATACCTATAAACACTTAATTAAACTTAAATAAAATAAAAATAAAAATCCTAAAACACGAATACTTAAACATGGAAAAAGATCCTAGGGAGTTACAAAGGGCGGCCTTATCGCATAGCAATATAGATGTTCTAAATAACAGATTACAAAATAATACTCTAACCACCTATTTCCTATTTTGTAACTTGGCACAAAAAAAACTTTTTTTTTGTATATTTTTCGGCGCCCGGTATGATATCATTCTATCGTATCTAAAGTCCTAAACCTATAGTATTTCCAAAACAAATTGAAACCAAACTTTAGAATCCTACATTTCCATTTCCAACGGTTTTCCCCGTCATCTTAATGCAAACTTAACTTGGAGATGCTTCTTAAACCGCCGAATGCATTGACAACAGCCATAACATCATGCTATTTACAGATTTCTTATTGAAAATTTATATGAAGATGGGAGATTTGCCCAGTCGTGTATTCTTATCGATATTTTATGCTAAATGTCGAAGCAGGATTATTTTACTTACAAAAGTAGGACAGTAGTCATAATGTAAGTACCTAGATCTTAACTTGTTTCAAGATAGGTGGTCTGTAAAACTGGAATAATAAGGTAAAAGCCCCATGTAGTAGATTTTTATATCCGGAGAATGGCAATGATTGACGACCCAGTTGGCACACTGGTCACCATGCCGGACTACCAAACACAGGGTTTCGGGCTCGATTCCAGCCTCAGACAAGAATTTATGCTTAGATATTTGTCTGTGGTCTGGTTGTTTCTATATATTATAAGTATATATTTACAAAAGAAAAGCATATAAGTATCTGTTGTCTGGCTATCATAACTCAAGTCTAGTTACTAAGCTTGGGGTGGCTTGGAGCTAGATGGCGATGTGTGAAATGTTCTGCAATATTTGTTTTATTTATTTATTAACTAGCTGCGCCCCGCGGTTTCACCCGCGTAAGTTCCGATCCCGTGGGAATATCGGGATAAAAAGTAGCCTATGTGTTAATCCATGTCTCCAGCTATCTAGATACCGAGTTTCATCGCAATCGGTCCAGTAGATTTGGCGTGAAGGAGTAACAAACACATACACACACACACACAAACTTTCACATTTATAATATTAGTAGGATAATTGATAATTACGCCCTTAATCAAATGCTTCATCATAGCTAGAGAGAAGTTCACAATATCACTGGTTCATAGTATCCACATCCTCTCTGCGCGTACGCATATCTCATTAGTCGTGCTAATGAGATATTATGCGTACGCGCAGAGAATGAATGCGCACACCCATGCGTCAAAAATGAAGTGAAATTTCTTCAACTAATATACTTCAAATTAAGTTAGGTAATACAAACTTGTATCCTTAGAGACAATGACTTTATAAACTTTTACGATGTATAGCTATATTTTTGTGTATAATTATAAGCTAAAAATACATAACCTAAATATAGCCATTTTAGGATTCAGTGTTGATGAAAGCCAAATAAATTTTTATTATGTTCGGGCAATTCGCAAGCTCTCAATATCGTCGAACAAAATCTTAACAACTTCATTATTTATAATACAAGTGAATGTTTCTAAATAATAAATAACGTTGTAAAAGGATATTGCAAGTTTTTCTCACGTTATTGGTGTTTTATATAATGATTATTGCAAGTTTAACACACCTTGTTGTGTTATATTGCATAAATATCTATTAAAAGCTGTTCCGGCAAACGTTGGTTTGCCATGTATAAAAAAACATACAAATCGGTTCAGCCGTTTAGGTGGAGTTTGGCAACTAATAACACCGCGACACGATTGATATCAACATTTATACGATAAAGCTAATGTCACTAAATTGTTTTGCCTTCCCGGAACCTCTCCACTAAAACATAAACTTTATGCTATGGTATTAATGTTCAAATTGACTTTTTAAGTATCATTACGAATCGTTTGGATGGTAATTGGGAGTTTAGAAAAGTGAAGTTTTTAAACTTTTTCAGGCATTTTTTTAATTTTTCTCTGTTAGAACTATCCTCATGCCTTATAGAATATTCTAAAAAGAATTAGCGAAATCGGTTCAGCCGTTCTCGAGATTTGCGCTTAGGAACACTTCAGCGATTCATTCTTATATTATAGATAGATAGATATATTTTATACTTATTCGACTGGTATGGTACAAAGATTTTTAGAATATCAGTGTCATTTTGATTGATCTCTTCTTCTTTTTCGTTACACTCTTGACAGAGCGGTCGTGATCATCATGTAGTAGAGGGGGTAGATGTTGCGCGCTTCACGACTGCTCGCCATCTCTCCCTGCTGCTCTTTGATTGATAGTTGTTCTTATTAATCTTCTTCGTTTTCCTGCTCTTAACCCAATTTATTGGGGGTCGACGCAATCTGTCTTCTTCTTTCATTTATTTCCACTATAATCGTTATCTCATCGTTCACATTCATCTCTCTCATGTCTTGTCTCACGCAGTCTTATTAAGTAAAAAAGCCTAATTTGGTTGGGGCTAGAAGACGTTGAAAATGGAGTTTCCGTTTTCGTTCCTGTTTTCATCCCTGAAATTGCAACTTAATGTTATTTTATTGATAGACTAGCTGTTGCCCGTGACTTCGTTCGCGATGTGGTTTTGGTTTATTTAGAATGCCTAATTTTCCCGCATAAATACTATTTATCGTTCGGTGTAAGTTATAATAACAAAAATTAAAAACCTGAAAATAAAAACCAAAAAGTGAAAAATAATCCATTTCGGGTCACTAAGACAGCAGAAACCTACTTGGAAGTCGGACTGGGTTGGATTGAATGTTGAGAGGTATATAGAAAACATAGTTCACATGGTTCAGGTTTTTTTTAAGATTTTGTTTTTAGGTTTTTTTTTTAAAACAAAAGTTTTCAAATTTTTTTGAAGTCGGTTTTTAAAATTTTAGTGCTGCTGTCACTGAAAATTCTACACCATGAGGCGAAAGTGACTATTTATTCAAATTACAACCTTGTACCTAATAGTAACCCATTGAGGTTTGGTGATGAGAAGGTGGTTTCAGATATTCCATTTATCGGTAACTATTAGTTTATGGGTCAATTCTACTGGTGGAAATCAAAAATGAGCAATTTGCTGCACTCTCGAGGTACAATTCTGTTCATCACTTCGAAGATCCTCATCGGATCTTATTTAAGATATGGTTCTCTATCAACATTCATACAAACCTAGTCTGGCGACTAAATTCTTCAAATTGTAAAATGTAATCGTAACCGATTGAAGAGTTTTCTGATGAGAAGGTGGTTTCAGATGTTCCATTTATCCGTAATTATTCGTTTATGGCCCAATTCTATCAGTGGAAATCGAAAACCGAGCAATTTGCTGCACTCTTGAGGTGCAATTCTGTTCCTCACTCCGATCGTCATCAGATCTTCATCCAATTTTTATGGGACCACCTGTGAGTTATCCCCTTTCAATCAAAAAAAGAGTTTTCCAAATCGGTCCAGGCATCTTTAAGTAATCAGCGAACATACATAAAAAAATATATATGTGCGACGAATTGAGAAACTCCTCCTTTTTCTGAAGTCGGTAAAAATAGGTAGTTACATTGTTTTTAAACTATATTTTTTTAAATGTTTAGCGAAGGCACTTATGTAGGTAGTATTTTTTTTTATTTCAGTCCAATTCCTATTCGACACTATAACCTCTTCTATACTTCTATACTATAACACCAAAATCCTGCAAATAATAATCTATTTTGGTGCAAATAATATTTTATATTATTCTTATTTTCAAATATTAATATTAATGAGTAAAAAGAAAGGCCATTGGACAGAACAAATACTTTTACATAAAATAACGCGATGCACATTGAGATCCTTACATATTGACAGCAGGTATTACGTTAAACAAAAATGCTTTCACATAAAACACTAAAGTGTCTCGGAAGCGGGGTATTTGAAGGAACGTCATTTGAGAGTGAGACGGCGCCCTTTGAGAGTCATACCTATTGATAGAGGGCATCAAAAAAAAAAAACAAATAATAAATAACACCAAACCTCTAAAGCGTCTTGGATACAGGGTATTGAAGAAACGTGATGTTCCATGATTTATCAAAAGTGCCCGGTTCACTTTGAGTACCATGCCCATCGAAAAGAACAAATAATGCCCTCATACAAAACCTATAAAGCGTAAGGGCATTATTTATTCATCGGGTCTAAAATCACAGCGCCAAAACATAACATAACACATAACATACCACGCAATTTTCTGAATTCTTGACCAAATTGTCCATTTTTTTTATTAGGTAGCTGGCAAGTATACGTAATTTTGGAAAAAACAAAATGATAAATCGATTTTTACAAATACCTATCTATTTTTTAACGAACTTCAAAGGAGGAGGTTCTCAATTCGCGTATATATATTTTTTATGTATGTTCGCTGATTACTCGAAAACGCTTGGACCGATTTGGAAAATTATTTTTTTTGTTTTCTATTTTCTAAGGTATCCGCGACTTGAACTCATAATTCAAACTATTTAATTAGAGATAAGCGCGATAGAAGTGTAAGGAGATCGGTAATATTATGTAGTAGTACCTCTTTGTACTAACCTTATTTTCAGTTTCATGTAGGTAGTATTAAATGCAAACTATTTGGTAGCCAAATATTTGGTCGAAGACCGAATGAAAAAAAAAAATGGGTTTTATGTCAGCTGTCATCTTGAACGGAGGCATGTACTGCACGCCTACCATGACTTTTTGAAGAACTCGAAAAAAAGAAACCCTTTTTCATCACTCTTTTGTCCGTTTGTCTGTCGGTGTGTCACTACCGATATTCTCAGAGATGGGTGGACCTAGTAAGTTGATTTTTAGGAAGTTTCATAGTGAATACTCAATATAGTATGTTTAATCGAATACGTAAAAAACCCGTGGTAAGGATACTGTTCCCTTCTGACGTTCGATTACGTTTTACCACGGAAAAATATTTCGATTTCACATTTTTTAAATGTTTTTTTTAACAAATATCTTAATTATTGTATTAAAGTTAAATTAAAACATACCCTAAATGTTAATCTGATATTTCCTGAACATATTTGTGTGGACCTTGTCGAAATCTGTTCTGTAGTTTATGAGATTACCTGGTTCAAACAAACAAACAGACAGACAAACAGACAAACAGACAAACAGACAAACAGACAAAAATTCTAAAAACTACCCTATCGTGTTCAGCTAACGATTTAAAGACGACCTGTGTATTTTTTTTCTGGATATCTTACAATTACAGATTTTTTGATGTCTACAGATTTATTATATGTATAGAAGAGACGCATGTGACTCGTAGAGGGATAGAGAGGAGGAGGACAACCTTAGAAAAGATGGATGGACTGCGTGAGATAAGACATGATACAGATACGTCTTTGCGAAATAAACTTGACCGCACTCATAATCCCTCGGGTGTTATCGCATATTGCATGAAGACGCGTCAAATTATTGTGCCACAATAAAGGAATGCAAAGTTCGGAGAGAACCACTCTTTAACTGTTACATCTCACTACTAGTATGTTATCCTCTTAAAACATTAACCGAACACTTACGCAACTGACATACCATTGCACTGAGCTAGCTTATAGTCAACAACCATATAAAGTGTAACTTGTCACTTGAATGCAACAAAGTAAGGTAAGCTAGTGACAAAAACGACTCCAGTGCGCTATCTACCAGCAAACATAGCTGTACTTGAAATTGATACGTCCCAATGTTTGTTTACCGTGGAGTTAGCATGTTTCACAGATTTACTTTGGTATGGGAAGTACAGAGATGTATTTAGATTGAAGATTGAGGAGGCTCACAGCTAAGCGACGCTCGCTGATCGTTTACGGTCGTGCGGGTTAAGAGATACCTGGCGCGGTCATTACTTTGATGGGTGGCCAATTAGTAGTGTGGCAAAAATGTGTTTTCGTGAGCCCCTCCGTGATTCGGAAGGCACGTTAAGCCGTTGGTCCCGGTGGCTAACTCTAGTAGCAGTCGTTAGGCCAAGTTAGAGGCCTTAAGGCGATCTGAAAACTATAACAATAGGTGAGCCACACCACTATACGAGAAGAAGAAGATTGAAGATTAAACAAGTTATTTGGCTAGAAAATGGCCTTCAGTACGACCACAAAATGAAATCCATACGATTCATCGAGGGCAGACTTTTTAGTTCCTCCAATTCGTATTTAAGTTAAATGAATATCCTTATTTCGACATAAACTGGAGGTGCATTTTTCCTTTAGGAACAGCCTATGGTAGCTAACCCACTATAATTTAATAAAATCAAATGGAAATTTTCAGTCCTTTTCAGGGCCATCACAAACAAGACTGTGAAACAGGTATTTTAAGAATTATTCATTAAATGTCAGATTTATATTCAGTACCTTAATTAAATTTATTTTTGTTTCTAAAAGTTAGGTATATTTCAATTTCAGAGCATTTGGTTAGGGTACAGCGTGTCATTTTCACCCGACTGCAAGGAAACGGTTATGTTTTTAACACCCATCTTTGTATGTTTGTAATATTCTTTATTAATATTTTAAATAAAATTTTAATGCTTACTAAATCCTAATGTTTTGAAAACTAATTATGCTAGCTCCACTTTAACAATTACAACCCCATTATTTTTGTCGATTTATTATTGGAAAATCATATCTAAATATATTAATTATTAATTATAAATTATTTATTTTAACAGTATTTTATTAATATCAGTTAAAATTATAAATAAATATTGCAGAATATTCCACACATCGCCATCTAGCCCCAAGCTAAGTAACTAGACTTGTGTTAATGGTGCTAGACAACTTATATACTTTTCTTTTAATAATCGATATGACTTTCGTGTTTAATAAATAGATAAATTTTAATCTACATAAATATGTCTTCATAAATACTTAGAGCGAAGATTTTTTATAGACAGATAGACAATCAACACGAAGGATTCTTTAGTAAACTGATGTTCTATCCACATGTCAAGTCACAATAATTTATTATGATTTAAATATTTTCTAAAAATACTTGTGTTAAACATCTACTTCCATTAGTCATGGGTTATAAATCTAAGTATACTACTTAGTGCTTATGTTTTTCTTGTACGATATCTGTGGAATTTTACAAACGTTAATTTTACCTGTAAAGGTAAAACCATACCTCTTTAAGTAATATCAATTTTTACCTATGTTTTGCAAATAAAGTTATTGGATTTGATTTTAATCTCCATACAAACGTAGTCAACTGTTTCCTCCCTAGATAATGACACTAGAGCAAATATTTTTGTGGCTAAAACCTATAACTGCCGTGACTATGCCCCTATGTCTTGGTTTTTTCATTTTCTAATTACCATAGAAATTAGGATTTTAAAAACAAAAAAAAACAAAACATATGGGCATGGTCATGGCAGTTATAAGTTTTATGCAACAAAAATATTTGCTCTAGTGTCATTATCCAGGGAGGAAACAGTCGACTACGTTTGTAAGGAGAGAGCGCCCGGTACCCTTTCCTCTTAAACTTAAAAATAGAAACACTAAGGGTATACTACTAAGGTACACTAAGGATTTTTAGAAAACGTGATATTAGTGACAAAATAACAAGAAAATTAACAAATCAAACTTCTTTTGTCCTGTTGAAATTCGAACTCTTTTCAAAAAATTTGAGGTTATGTTTACTAAAACATCAGATGTTTCTTAGAGTTAGAGGTCATTTAACTTTAGGAGTGATTCGTTTATTGAGTTTCGACTACTATTTAAAATTGATTGTAGAAAACTGATTTTCCAGATGCCTTCTGGAAAATCTCAATATATTAAAAAAAAGCTCGAACTGAAAAAGTTCGTATTATTATTATTGTTTGTCTAGACATCTAGAGAACAACATTTTTTCGCATTTAAAACCCTTCGTGGTAACCCATTATAAACTCTGAATCCATCTCTGAGTTATTAAATTCAAACAATCATAAATTATAAAAAATCAAACAGTTTAACACTAATAAAAATGCGATCTGTAATACGATCTGATTGTAAAAATATTAAGACAAATATATCAGATTACACTCAAAAAATATTGTTATTCAATAACTATTTTAGTATTAACTAAATATAATCCACTTAAATATAGATAAAAATAAATAAAAACTTGTTCTCAGCGATCCAGATGTCGTATTTTAATGGATTACTTGAGTAATTAATACTGAAGCATCAATTTTAAATCTTTTTTAGATTAATTAATTTAACTACTAAAATTAATTTTGTCTAATCGGCTAATAAAAATATATTAATGTCACTTATCTGTATATCAATTAACAAAAAAATAAAATACCTGACTGACTGAAATATCAAAGTACAGCTCAAACCTCTTTTGTATCGTTGATATTACCATTTTGTATACTTCAATACGTTGCTATGGTTACTTGTCAATAATTATAACGTTTCTATGTAACGCATGACGTCACTCTTTTTGTTAATGCAGCTGTATAATTCGATTTTTAAGACATCATCACGTCAAAAAAAATATAAAAAATAGGTACGCAACGAATTATTAAGAATCTCGTCTTTTTGAAGTCGGTTAATCACACACTAAATCAAAATCTAATTCGTATCACGTTTCCTTTACGATTCGTCTTCGAAAATAACTATTTTTAAACCAGCAGAATTCACAGATAGCTATTATAAACGTATTCATACAATTAGAAAGGATTTTGAAAAATGAAACTCTTACGGGGACAAATTTACGGTAAAAAAAACAAGCTCTTAATAAAAAGGAAAATTCCTAAATGAAAATTAAGGTACATTTCGGTACAAGTTTTCGCGAAAAATATAAATTGGCCCATATATTTTTATCCTGTTGATTTAGGATCTTGATATTTATACACCTAATAGGGACTATAGAACTCTGTATCTGGTATGAATTTCAACTTGCTAGGTCCACCCGTTTCTGAGAAAATCGGTGGTGACACACGGACAGACAGACAGACAGACAAGAAAGTGATTATATAAGGTTTCTTTTTTACCTTACCTACGGAACCCTAAAAAGATAAAAAATATAATAATGTCACAGTAGTCACAAAACTACATCAATAAAGACATTCCATAACAACAAATGCAAAAATCTCTGCAATTTGTCGATTTAAAATAAAATAAAAAAACTGCAAAAGTTACGACTCCCACGCAGTCAGTCATTTTAATATTGTTGTAAAATTAATTTATTTTTATTAAACATCATTAAAAACTTGCTCTGAATACTTACCTTGAATTGTAATAAATTAAATATTTGCATTCAGAATCTTGTTATCTTTGGTTTTATACGTCTGTTCTATAAATGCCGAAGACACGATCAAAAAGATCATCAAGCGTCAAGTATGAAACTGTACACGGTTTGAGATGTTTTTTGGTGCAGTTAAGTGCTTATCTATCTATAATAGTAAAATTTAAATGAATGTTTGTTTGAAGATGATCTTAGAAAACCTGAATAAAGTTCTCCTTATCCAGATTCTATATCAAATCCCGATAATGTAGCTTTCAAATGTAAAAGAACAATCAAATTCGGTCAAATAGTTTCTAAGATTCCCTTCTACAAGCAAATTTCAAAATCAAAATTTACTATTTAAAATATATAAGCACTTATTTGAACCTTATAAACAAAACCAAACAAAATGATTGCATTATAAAATACTAAAAAAGGACTTCTTTATATAATATAGAATCGATAGATTTAAAAGTATAATTTCTTGTTAGGTTGTTAGATGAGGTATATATTTGCAAGCAATTATGTTTACAAGGTTGTTCGCATCAAGCGGCTGATACAATTTGATTCAAGCGTCCGAGCTTGAAATAAGTTTGTTAGTGCCGGGTGCCTCTTAAAATTTTTAAAGAAATGTAACAGTGATTTGATTTTTTACAAAACTAAATCAGGTTAAAAACTCTGTCATTTTATTATTTACAATGTAATTTCTATAGAGCAAAAGGTGATTGACTCATTGCCGATCAACGACTTCGATAAACTTCTAGACATATTGGTCTAGATGACTAGAAATAATATTTGATTCTTTATTTGTTTATATTTTATTTTGTTTATTTACGAAGTATACAATAAAACAAACATAATATTTTTTTTAATCATAATATTTTAATGTTTTAACTATTTTATGTAATTAGAAGACTAACATCTAGTGAAAAACCATCTGTACTACCTTATGGGATTTGATTAAGGTGTATGAAAATATAAATTTTATTCTTATTTTTTCTTTACAATCGCCGTACAATTATTTTTGTTGAATTTGGAAGTAATTAACTAGTGGTTGCCGTGTTTGCAGTACAATTATATTGTTAGTTTTTACAAAAATAAGGAAAGGTCTTCTAATAACTTTTTCTAATAGCTACATCGGGTCTAGCCCGCTGAAAGTTATTAGACTTGTCCTTACTAACCCACTCAAATTAACCACCCTATATAATTGTTGTTATTAAGGGCAGGTGCTAATAAAGCTACCAAAATCGACCTTTGTTTTAAGCAACTCTAAGTAATCAAATACTCTTTTTTTGTTATTTGGATATAAATGGATATTGTAGTTTAATAACCATATTTTTGTTTATTGTGGTTGAAAACATGACATGAACAACTTCGTTCGATAAAAAAAATGTTAGAAAACAGATAATTATTAGATCGTTTATCGGGTTTTATTAAAAAAAGTTGACGTTTGTTTCAAATGATAGGTTTTGACCTCTAGGAACTATATTTGTGGATAATAATGCTAAAATGTTTTGCATATCGATCAAATATAACAGTTAGCATGAAGCACGCTATGTTTTTGAGAACGGGGGCTAAGGTAATGTGAATACACACGGTACTGGAAGAGCGCCTTAAATCAACAGTAACTCAAACAGAGCTTTAAAGTAAATAGGGTAAATCCAGGGTAGCCTTGCATATTGGCTGCAGTTTATAGCTGAGGTTGGGTTAGCAGGGTTAGTGGCGGAGCTTCCCGATATCCGAGCAACCCGTCGGCCGCTGAGCCACCCACTTTCTAAATTCTCGACTAATGAAAATGTAGATGAATGGACTTTTTCTATGTATGCCAAAATGTGCCTATTACAAACAACATAATAAGTTAAACCCTTATGTTATATCAGACATATGATCCACGAACAAAGTGAATGTTACTTGCTCAAACATTATTTTTCGCGTAAAGTCCGTACCTACTCTTAGTACCGGTCATGATTCGAAGCGAACTAAATTATCATGAACACCATCTGTAAGTCTACCGTAGGGCCATCTCCCCCGGAATTATCCTAATTCATTTTACTTTGTAGAATGTTTAACTATTTTTTTGTTTGTTTTTTTTCTGTTTTGTCCCTGTGCTTCTAATAATAATAAAATAAACATTAATCTATTCTATACTAGATTATTTTTCCCTAAGTGAAACTGTGACAAGTTTGAAAAGGTTAGGAACTACTGCACTATATAGTCTCTTCTACTTAGATGATTCATCTTGACTACTTAAAGGTCACCGACTAGAGGTCAATGTAATTAAAAGGCGCGTGCGCATATTAATAGAGATTATTATATAATAGGTTTCACCCGCGTTTGGTATCCGATTTTTCGTAGATCTTGTGGACATTTTACAGCATTATCATACATTTTGACGACCCAGTTGGCACAATGGTCACCATGCCGGACTGCCAAACACAGGGTTGCGGGTTCGATTCCCGCCTCAGACAAGTATTTATGCTTATATATTTGTCTGTGGTCTGGTTGTTTCTATGTATTATAAGTATATATTTACAAAAAAAAGTTTATAAGTAGTAAGCTTGGGGCTAGATGGCGATGTGTGGAATATTCTGAAATATTTACTTATTTATTATTTTATTTATTACTAGCTGCGTCCAACGGTTTCACCCGCGTAAGTCCCGATCCCCTGGGAATATCAAAATGAAAAGTAGCCTATAGCCTTCCTCGATAGATGGACTATCCTACACACAAATAATTTTTCTATTTGAACCAGTAGTTCCTGAGATTAGCGCGTTCAAACAAACAAACAAACTCTTCAGCTTCATAATATACTAGCAGCGCTCCGCGGTTTCACCTCCGTAACTCCTGATCCCGTGGGAATTTCGGGATAAAAAGTAGCCTATAGCCTTCCTCGATAAATGGACTATCAAACACAAAAGATTTTTTCAATTCGAACCAGTAGTTCCTGAGATTAGCGCGTTCAAACAAACAAACAACCAAACTCTTCAGCTTTATAATATTAGTATAGATATAAAAGTATAGATAAATTTAACGTGTCTTGTGTCTGTCTGTCTGTGGCATCGTAGCTCCCGAACGGCTGAACCGATTTTTACCCGACTACAGCAAAGCCGAAAGGGTGGGTTATGTGTTTGAGCTGTATGTATGTATGTATGTTCATCTGTTCCCACCTAATGTTATTTTTTTTTAAATATAGGTCATCTTTTAGCCCCTACAAACAATGAGACATCAGAATGGTTGACCATTTCATTTCTTAATTAGGTATTGTTGGTTTGACGGAGGCAGCAAATTAAAGTAGCAAATGATAGCAAATAGGTACATAGTACTTTACCTGTTCACTGATGACTAAGAGACCTCACAAATTGTAGAAGTCAGGAAAGACAGACGCGAATTATTCCAAGTTTCATTTAATTAAACATCTGTTTATGGTTTCCGAAGGATATTTGTATTCATTTATAGAAAACCGTGAAGCGAACGAGATATCAAAGTTGTAGTGGTACAAATTGCCGGGTATAAATAATTACGAGTCGTAATTTTTAATGCTAGTACATAATTGCTATTTAAATAAGGAATTGGAAGTAAAGTTTGTATTCTTGATATAGGTGTTTCGCTGCTGTACGAGACTGTAGCTACGTACGTTTTTATTGTAGGTATTTTTAGTGGACCACGGGACCTACCGCGATAAGTGCGCCGGCTTCAAAACTACGCGTCGGCTTATGCTGACCCGCGCCCCACACTGGGCGGAATTTTGAACCCGCCTCACATAGAATTTTTGAAAAATTAAGTTGTTTTATTCGTGTGTTTTAAGTATGCAGGATTGTCGGGGACATCAAAACATTCAAAAATATGTAATTCTGGTTATGTTATTTTTTAAAAACACCATAAAATAAGACTTTATTATTTTTTTGAAGTAACTACCGGAATCACTTATTTTTGAATTGTTTGATGTTTCCAAAAATCCTGCATACTTAAAACACACGAAAAGACAACCAAATTTTTGAAACTTTTAATGAAAGGCAGGCTCAAAATTCCGCCCAGTGTGAAGCGCGGGTTGAGATATCGACGTCGGCTTGAAGCCGATGCAATAAGCGCGGTTGGGCTCCAGGTATAGAGGCCAAAATACCTAATCGGCAAAGTACAGTCGGCTGCATAATTCAAATAATATTTTTCTTTCATTCTTTCATATAACAGCCGTTTTGGAGCTCTAGGTAGGTGCTCCAAAACGGCTGTTATAAGAAAGAAAGAAAGAAAAATATTATTTGGATAAGCACACGACACAAGACAATCAAAACAGTAGTAAAGCACTGACTTAAAACAAAAGTATAAAATAAAATAAAGAAAAATATTAACAAGAGAAACAAAAAATATTAGAATGAAAACATTCAATAATAGTTAAAAATTCACTCCTCGCTACTGGTTCCTATTTTCATTCACTTTCATTTTAGTCTTTTACCCTTTCGGTATGGAACTCTAAAAAAATGCAATAGATTGAGATCTATATGGGGCAAGCATGGCCGCAGACATTTTATCCACAGGGAAAGGACAAAATAGTCTTTCCCTCTGTCAGTTTTGTCCAATATACTATCCACGGTAGACGAAACGGGGGAAACGCTTATCCCCGTAATTATTGCCATTATAAAAAAACCACAGAGTACATATAATTTCGTCGCAAATCAACCTAATAAATTCGTTTTTTATACATCTGTGCTTGTTATTCTTGTCAATGTCATTTGTTTGACATAGTTTTACTCTATTGCCTTTCTGTCCCCATGCTATAGGCGGGGGAATAGATGTCCGTGTTATGTTAAATGGGGATATAATTATCCTTTCCCCTTTTACCGTGCTTTGTGGACAAAATAATTTTCTCCCTTGACAGAGGACATAACGGGTGGACATAATTGTTATCCTCGGCCCATGCTTGCCCTGGATCAGAACCTATGTGGGTGGGAAAACATATCGGTTCAAACAAACGAGCGATACAACCACGTGCTCAATAATTTAGATCAAAATTATAAGCCGGCTTTAAATTAACATATTGAAAGTTTCCTTCCTAAGTTCGTTGGGATCCCCACACGAGATCCCAAGTTGAGATATTGTGCACGAAATCACGATAACGGCTGGGCAGCGTTCCTTCGAGCCGCCGCGCGCCGGCCTACTGACCTCGGTTACAAAGATTATGTTACTTTATGTAGAAAGGACACTCCGAATATTATGCCTTTTTTTTTCAATATAAAAAACTTAATTAAGTGCAAAATTAAAGGTGCAACAAAATCTCTTTCGAATTTAACTGTGCACCAGAAATAATATTGGGTTTCTCAACAAATCCCCATTGAAAATGCGAGAATTTATAAAACTTTTTCCGAGCATAATGGCGATTTGTGCACAAAAAATTCCCATTTGCCCACAGGTTTAAAAAAATATTTTAAAATTAAATTGAGATTTAAAAAAATCATAAAAATTAAAAACTAAGTTAATTAAGAATTATTTGATAAATTATAAGGTATTTGTAATAAAAAATAAAACCATGAAACGCTGCTAGTTACGTACATTTTTATAGCTTGGAAAAGTACTCTGTGCTCTGCCTAAAGTCCAGTTTTTTTTAAGTCTGAAAAAATTTGGTTCACGATTTTGACCGTCCCTCTGAACTAGGGGACCGATAAGCGTTGACTTCAAATAAATTTTGAAGGTCTGACAGAACGCCATATGCTCCCCAGGGGAATTAAGCGCCGAACTGATCTATAAAATTGGTAAAAAAAAGAAAAAGGGAGGAGCTACATTCTTGGGTAAGCTTTTCCCAACCTAAAAAGGGGTCTTTCATTCTGAAGGTCGTGGGTTCGAATCCCGGCCGGCCGTGCACCAATGTATTTTTCTTAAGAAAAATTTATGTGCGCAAATTGACATTGCTCTTACGGTGAAGGAAAACATCGTGATGAAACCCGCGGCTTAGTTGGCTCCAGAAGTATTGACAAGTTCTCTCCTCTGGACATGGTCGACTAAGCTGAGAGGGTAGTAGGTGCTGGGCAAGCCTACTCCATCCTCACGCAAAAAGGACCCAATTAAAGAGGGTCCAATGGCGGAAAACAGCCTGTATACAAGTACAAGGGGTCTTATGGATTAAGTACGGGCCTCGGGCAGTATAGTTACACCTTTATTAGTTACCTAATTTTCTTGCCATAAATAAAAAAAACGGAACTTCTGCCTTGTCCATTATAAATTCACACATTCCTATACCAATATTGACAGTGTGGACGCAACTTTAAGTTGCTAATTATTTTTAGAATATCAGTGTAGGTAGTGAGAATTGTTTGACAAAACAATTCATATGTGTAGGCATATTTTATGAGCCAAATTTAATTTAACGCTGCCACCTTACTTGGGACTTTAGGTCGGGGGACGCCTTGGAGGACGGGGTTTTTTGTTTTTGATGTTTACGTTTTTTCAAGTTTTTCTTGTTTGTGCCTGTGTTTTTTTTTGACCGAATTGCCTGACATTTTATTTAGAAAGTTTGACATTTTTTTAATTTTTCTTTTGTTTATTGTAATTAATTAATGATTTTTTCTATAATCATTAATTACATCAAATACGCATCTAGGTAAGTAGTTTATTTCATTAGGTAATTTAGGTTTTCAATATTTCATTGTTAATTGTTGTTAAAATAAAAATCAAAAAAATAAGTGCCACTTCTGGTATAAAACTCTGCTTGATCACGTAGAAACGCATTAAACCGCCCCGGTCACCCCAGTTCCGCCCCCAACAAAATTTTTAGAAATATATTTATAGTCATCGCTCAGTTCATTATATAGAAAGAAAGCTGCAAAGCCTGGAGGAAAGATTTCTCGATATACGAAATTGTTTTACGAAATCAAATTGCTATTGTCGAGTTCCGAGAAGGGAAATTGAAGTAGAAAGGTAGGTAAGGTAACGAATAGGCAAGTACACGACACAAGACAACAGAAAAGTAGTAACAAACGCATTGACATAAAAACACAAATACTTATATTAAAAAAAAACAAAGTTCTAGAATTACTAATAATAGTAATTCTAGAACTCTACGGTTGGTCTGCAATTCTGACTTCGACCGTAAGTACATAGTGTTTGGCACTTATTAAATCTGAAAGAATTAAACAACTAAATATTGAAAGAACTAAAGTGAAATAATTAAACGACTAAATATTGAAAGAATTAACGTGAAAGAATTAAACAGCTAAATATTAAAAGAATAAAAGTGAAATAATTAAACAACCAAATATTGAAAGAATAAAAGTGAAAGAATTAAACAACTAAATATTGAAAGAATAAAAGTGAAAGAATTAAACAACTAAATATTGAAAGAATAAAAGAAAAAGAATTAAACAACTAAATATTGAAAGAATAAAAGTGAAAGAATTAAACAACAAAATATTGAAATAATAAAAATGAAAGATTTAAACAACTAAATATTGAAAGAATAAAAGTGAAAGAATTAAACAACTAAATATTGAAAGAATAAAAGTGAAAGAATTAAACAACTAAATATTGAAAGAACTAAAGTGAAAGAATATAAATAACTAAATATTGAAAGAATTAAGGTGAAAGAATTAAACGACCAAATATTGAAAGAATAAAAGTGAAAGATTATAAATAACTAAATATTGAAAGAATTAAACAACCAAATATTGAAAGAATAAAAGTGAAAGAATTAAACAACTAAATATGGCGTCTGTTATTATACTTCTATTTCCATGGGTTCTAATCACACCACTTAAACCTTCACATCACACGTAAAAACAATCATAAATCACAATGTAATCATTTATTATTGTAACATCACGATTATTATGTGGCTCTAAGGCTGGAGTATGATTATAAACTAGGTAGCGATACATTTAACCTTACTTTGATACATTGACCAAGGCTGACTCCGTAACACTGATCTGATTTATCTATTTTTATATCTAAGGGTGAATGTAGACTGCACATCGAAGTTATTTGGGAGTCAATTATTATCGGGACTAAGTTCCCTATCGCGTGTTTGCAACGGGACCTATTTCATAAAAAAACAGTTTAAGCGTTACTAAAAAAAAATGTGAAAAAATTAACTATTATAACGAATAACTATAGATAACTAAAGATAACTATAGACATCTATAGATAACTATAGATAACTATAGATAACTATAGATAACTATAGATAACTATAGATAACTATAGATAACTATAGATAACTATAGATAACTATAGATAACTATAGATAACTATAGATAACTATAGATAACTATAGATAACTATAGATAACTATAGATAACTATAGATAACTATAGATAACTATAGATAACTATAGATAACTATAGATAACTATAGATAACTTTATATTATGACCCTGCATACGAAAGGAACTTCGATCCGAAAGCGTGTCCCGCGACACGTTTTGTTTCTTTTCTATTTATTCCACATCACGGGGCCCCGGACCTTTGGAAGGCGTGCGTGAACCCAAGCCAACATGTAGAGGCTCTTTTCGATTAACAAGTTAGCAAAGTATGATGTGGACACCAAACTGGCGATTATTTCTGTCTGTACCATAAAACGCAGCCAAGGACAACCTCCAACTTAGATAGAACTATTGATAAACTACAAGAAAACTACTTAAGCTATTGTGATGGGGTGATAGTGGACTGGATACTGTAAAACTATGGATACTATGGCGCCTGTTGTAACAATGTCTAACAAACACGTAAAAATGGCAGGCGGAGACTCGCCAACTCTCAGACTGGGCCACCCTAATTAGCTGAATTATTAATCATATTTATTTCAGTACAGACATAATAAAATACTCAACTTACCGACTACCATATCGAGCATATTATTATTCAAAGAAATTTAAAAATTTAATTTGGTTCAACCGAAGCAAGCAAGTTAAATTAATCGACATCACTTAAATTATGCAACTTTTCCCATAGCCCATTTGTACTTTTAAATACATTTATTTTCAATCCTTAATACGTTAAATAATATGTCAATTTGATTAAAGTAAAGTCATATCTACCTAAATAGGTAATTATTTAAGTAACTAGCTGCGCCCCGCGGTTTCACCCGCGTAAGTCTCGATTCCGTGGTAATATCGGGATAAAATGTAGCTTATATTTTTCAATTCGATCTAGCAGTTCCTGAGATCAGTGCGTTCAAACAAAAAACAGAAGCCCTCAAAGATGAATAATTTTCCCCGTTTTTTTCCCACATTTCTCACTGATTCTTCGCTACTATTGGTCGCAGCATGATGTTATATAGCCTAAAGCCTACCGCGATAAATGGAAAAAAATTACAATTCGAAAAAGTAGTTCCTGAGATTAGCGCATTCAAACAAACAAACTCTTCAGTTTGTTAGATTTTTAAGACTTCAGAGAGACCCTGAATGTTTTTTTGACACAGAACCGTTACGGATGGAGTAGGTTAGGTTTCTCCCCCCCTTTCCTGCACACCCACTTTCCTCCCCTCCCTCTTTCCTGCGCCCCCCCTTCCCCCTCCCCATTTCTTACTCTCTCCGTTTTCATCCACTTCCTATTTTCTCCCGCCTCCCCCTTCTTCCCCTCCCTATTACCTCCCCTCCCCCTCTCCCTACACCCTTTCCGCCTCCCCCCTCATTGCAACCTTTCAAAATACATCTTTAGTCCTGATCCCGTGGAAATATCGGGATAAAAAGTAGCCTATGTGTTTATTCAAGTCTCCAGCTATCTACTTACATAGTTTCATCACAATCGGTCCGGTAGTTTTTGCGTAAAGGAGTAATCCCGTAAGTCCCGATGCCGTGGGAATATAGTAGCCTATACGTTAATCTAGGTATCCAACTATCTACATACCGAGTTTCAACGCAATCGGTCCAGTAGTTTTTGCGTGAAGGAGTAACAAACATACACACACACACACACACACAAACTTTCACATTTATAATATTAGTAGGAATTAAAATAGGAAAATTGAAAATCCCTGAAACACGTCATCATTAACTTACGATAAGAAGATATAATTCTAATTTTCAAGTTTCTACCTTTAAAAAAAATCAAACCTTCATACAAACTTCCACCGCCCATTTCCCCTCCTTAAAATAGGAAAATTGAAAATCCCTGAAACACGTCATCATTTATTTACTATAAGAAGATATAATTCAAATTTTCAAGTTTCTACCTTTAAAAAATCAAACCTTCATACAAACTTTCACCCCCCATTTCCCCTCCCTTAAATAGGAAAATTGATAATCCCTGAAACACGTCATCATTTATTTACGATAAGAAGATATAATACTAATTTTCAAGTTTCTACCTTTAAAAAAATCAAACCTTCATACAAACTTCCGACCCCCATTTGCCCCCCTTAGGGGTTGAATTTCGCAAAATCCCGTCTTAGTGAGCACCTACGTCATAAAAGGAACTCCCATGCAAAATTTGAGACTCCTAGCACTTGTAGTTTCTGAGATTTCGTGATGAGTGAGTGAGTGAGTCAGTGATTTTCCCTTTTATATATATAGATTTACAGATTCGCTTGAAAATATTACGAAAAGGAATGTTTTAATTCAACAAACTTCTCAACAAAAGACAAAAACCCATAAAAATAGTTAAGTTGACAATAGTACCTATAATTAACATTCATTGCGAGTACATGATATAGGCACCTACCTACCTAGACAGCTGGAAAACATAGCAATTGAGTCAATTAAAAAGTTATGCGTATGCGCAGGAAAGAATTATAATGTTTAATTTACAATGTTTTTAAAAATACAGCGTGAATTTTTATATGGGTCTTTACGGCTATTTACTAAAGTATGAGACCAGCGAAAAATGCAAAAAGGAGTTGCTTGCCCGATTTAGATAAAAACTAAATAAAACTGCATTATTTGATTTTTGGAAAAGTCATTATTCTCTATCCATTATTCAAATTCAAAATCATTTATTTCAGACAATTATTTCAGTCCATATGTTGTTAGTACAAAAACTTACGAAAACTATGTTAGTAGGCAATAGAATTATAAATATTAAAAACCAGAAAAATATAAATTAAAATTTCACGTACCGTGTAGACAAATTAATCAAGCGAGGACCGCCCGAGTGGTTTTCCACGGCGGCCATCGCTCGATCAAAATGCCTAAACACACGTCCGTGCGGATCATCTGCCACCACTCTTAGGATGCTGTTGCCTTATCCATTATGTCAGGAATCGCACTGTTTTTTTGTATGAATCAATAGTGTTACTGATAGAGATAAATTTGAAACACAAAGTATGGCTAACTAAAGGCTAAGTCTCATTTTTGTGATCTTCTGTCATTTTCACACCACTATGAAGAAAAAAATGGTTATCTGTAAAGTCGGTTTACGGACGATAATTTTACGTGATAAAACTTAGGAAACTGATGTTTTTTCTTAATTTTTTTATTGTTCATATTTTTTCCTTAATATTTTTTTCTTTTATATAAGTCTTCTATTCGTCACTCTTCACCATAACACAAGCCCAGATGAGCGAAATCATATTATTAAATACTCTGTTTCCTAAGTTACCATGACGCATGACGTCACACAATGTTACCGTGACACTTCTTTGTGAATGCAGGTGTTCCATCAATTTACTAGACGTTATCACGTCACGATTTACAAATGTTATGTAAATAAGAGAATTTACAACATATTTTAAAACGTTTTGAAAACTATCACTACCCCTATATGTCTCATTCACTATTGTTATGCCAAAGACAGAAAGGTGAAAATTGCAGAAAACTACAAAAATGAGCTATCCTTTGATTTGTTTCCTATGTTTGTTTCGAGAATTTGATCTCATTAGAAACACTATCGATTGATACAAAAAATATTTATATTATTTTAGGCATTCGTTAAAAAAGTATTTTAAAATCAACTCGGACGAAGCCGCACAAAACCTAATAAGTAATAAACCCTAACCTGCCATAAGGTTAAAACAAACCACAACAAAGAGTCTTTGAACTGCAGAACAATAACACGACGAACAAGGCTGCGTGGGCGCAATGAGTCAGATGTTACCTCCTCATGGTGTTGAGATGGTGAAAGTTAATTCTTAGACATACGTTACCGATGTATGTAACTTTTGTGGGCTTCATTTAATGATACTTGCTACTAACTGTTGCACGCGACTTCGTTCGGCATTCTGTCCGTTCTTCTTCTTCTCATATAGTGGTGTGGATCACCTATTGTTTTTCAGATCGCCCTAAGGCCTCTAACTTGACCTAACGACTGCTACTAGAGGTAGCAACCGGAACCAAAGGGTTAACGTGCCTTCCGAAGCACGGAGGGGCTTACGAAAACACATTTTTGCCACACTACTAATTGGTCACCCATCAAAGTAATGACCGCGCCAGGCGTCGCTTAACCCACATGACCGTAAACGATCAGCGAGCTTCGCTTAGTTGTGAGCCTCCTCCTCATTCTTTCCGTAACATCATTACATAGTATAAAACAAAGTCACTTTCCGCTGTCTGTCCGTATGTGTGCATCTTTAAAACTACGCAACGGATTTTGATGCGGTGTCTTTTATTAGATAGAGTGATTCAAGAGGAAGGTTTATGTGTATAATACATGCATAATATAGCCGTGCGAAGCCGGGGTAGGTCGCTAGTCCTCATATATATATAACTTTATTTGTTAGTACCCGTTGTCTAGCACCCATAACACAAGTCTAGTTACTTAGCTTGGGGCTAGATGACAATGTGTGGAATGTCCTGCAATATTTTTATTTGTACAACACAGGAAGTAACAAAATATGATGTACACTAAGCAATAGCTAGAAAGAATAAGTTGCACAAATAAGCGGCCTTATCGCTGAAAGCGATTTCTTTCAGGCAACCTTTGGATGGAAAAGAACTGATTCAGTTTAATCTTAATCATCTAAATCGTAAGTAATATAATAAACCAGTAAGTTTGTCTATTGTTGGTTTGTTCCATCTTCACGGTCAAAGGGCTGGACTGATTTAGATGAAAATCGGTATAGAGATAGGCAATGGAGAAGGACATTGGTTAATTGATCTCAAAATTCCCGCGAGATCGGAACTTACGCGGGTTAGATCGCGGGGCACCGCTTGTGATAATAAGTACGTATATTATATTGATATATTATTTTGTTAAAAAAAAATTATAGAAATAACTTTTGCCCGCGACTTCGTCCGCATAAAAGTCTAAAATGGACCGAGGAATCACGTTGTCCCATACAAACTTTGCCCCCTTTTTTTTCACCCCCTTTGGAGTAAAATTTTGATAAATCCTTTCTTATCCGATGCCTACGTCACACAAAGAACACACCCTCCAAGTTACAGGTCTCTACGATCAGCGGTTTAGGCTGTGCGTTGATCCGTTAGTCAGTCAAGACAAAGAATTTTATATGTATTGATTACTTTGCTTTATCAAGACTTAGGTTAGGTAAAACGTAGACAAAAAAACATAACATAATAAAAAAATATATTCTTAGACACAAGGATATGCCTGTCAGAATGAAAAAGTAGGTACCTTAATCTAATGTTATTAAAGTAAACTACGCTCTACCCACTCACAATAATAATTTTAATAAGACCTTGTCACAAACAATTCAAACAACGTAAAGCTCATTATTTTAAACAGCAGACGTTTTCTCAGTAAATTCAAGTTAAAAAAATACTTTAACTATCTCAAATTATGGTGACTTGCCCGAACTGGCTTTACGTACCACCTACTCTTCGTTAGAGATGCCACGAATTTTCGGTTACTATTCGGTATTCGGCCTGTTCGGCTACTTTTTCACTATTCGGCCGAATTTAATTGCTCCAATTTAAATAATACCTTAAAATAAGCATTTTTAATATTGATCTTAGTGAGCATGATCATAAAAAACCCCATTAGATTATTGTGTGTGAAGGCACACATCCTAACTTTGTTTTTAAGACTGTTAATGTGATTTAATGAAAGGCAAAGTCAACATTTTCTATTCCTTTAGATGCTTAATACAATTGTAAATCGACCACATGGAAACGTCTTAAAATCTAAGTTAGGATGTGTGCCTTTGGAACGCGCCCACCAATGAGAAGAAGGCACAAGAAACTCAGGAGGTTTTTTTATGTGATCACGCTCACAAAGATCAATATTACAAATATTTGAAAGTATTATTTGAAATAGAGCAACTAAAGTCACGTCCATAGGTTGTTATCATTTAAGTAAGACAAAGTATCATAGTACGCCTTACTGCACAATTTATGCTTTATAAAAGTTTTGAACCTGGTAATGGACATGTCATATACATCTTTGGCAAATTGTACGATTCCAAATGAATAAATATTTTTTTTTCTTTATTTTTTTTATATTTTTTTTTATTTATTCGGAAAGCAGACAGTGAACGATTCAGAATAAGATACATAAAATTAATTCTACACACCATTTATGAGCTTTCGCGTACTATTATATTATATTATCGCGTACTATTTGATTGAATGAAAAACAAGATTCCACCCGAACATACATACATACAGAGATACATACATACATACACTGCAAGTTAAATAAAAGCTTTTAAAATACAAAAAACTCAAAAAATATGTTATACCAATAAATCAGTATTTTAATACTTAATGTAATAAATTTATTCCTGATTCTGAAAATAACCGCTTACTATATGTATAGTACTCTGCTACCGGGAAATGATAAATACATCTGAGCAAATTCGGCTAGTTTTGGATACTGTTTTGCATAAGTTGACCACCATCTCAAAGGATCACCCACGGAACTAAGTATCACTGAATATTCGGCGCTTCGGCTAAGAGCCTAGCCGATTCGGTATTCCATATTCGGTAAAATCACTATTCGTAACATCCCTAGTTTCGTAGTACATTTTTTTGTATGAAAAAAATCCTACGTCATTTCTACTAGTAATCTATGAACCTAACCTATCAGTTACCAGCAAAGTTTTAAGGGCAAATACCAATAGTCACTTAAAACAAACGCTCGTATTTGTATTTGAGTACAGTCACCGACAGTACACAATACTGAACAATAAAATCGCCTCGTAATATTCGACACGGCAATGATACGATGTAGAATTTTGAGTAGGAGACGAAAATATTTGTCCAAGTAGTTTCTGAGTACTTTTGTCGGTGAGTGTACCTAAATAGCTATGGTACGGTAACAGCGCATGCGCGTTGAATGGCGAGACATTAGCATTCTACTCAGGCGCTTATGGACGGCGTTTACTGCCCCCACCTTCCTCTTTAGCTTTGAATCTAAACCCGGTTGCAGATCGAGAGCTAAGCTAACTTTGTTTGGATCATTATGGTTAAACATTTAAGTGATTACTAACACTAGTTTTAAGTTGTATTACTAACAAAATAATAACTTTTATGTAGTTGCTCGAAAATCTATACATATAATAAATCTGTAGACATCAAAAAATCTGTAATTGTAAGATATCCAAAAAAAAAATACACAGGTCGCCTTAAAATCGTTAGCTGAACACGATAGGGCAGTTTTTAGAATTTTTGTCTGTTTGTCTGTCTGTTTGTCTGTTTTTTTGTTTGAACCAGGTAATCTCATAAACTACAGAACAGATTTTAACAAGGTCCACACGAATATGTTCAGAATATATCAGAATAACATTTAGGGTATGTTTTAATTTAACTTTAATACAATAATTAAGATATTTGATAAAAAAAACATTTAAAAAATGTGAAATCGAAATATTTTTCCGTGGTAAAACGTAATCGAACGTCAGAAGGCAGTACCCTTACCACGGGTTTTTTACGTATTCGATTAAACATACTATATTGAGTATTTACTATGAAACTTCCAAAAAATCAACTTACTTAAGTCCACCCGTCTCTGAGAATATCGGTAGTGACACACCGACAGACAAACGGACAAGAGAGTTTTCGAAAAAGGGTTTCTTTTTCTCGAGTTCTTCAAAAAGTCATGGTAGGGGTGCAGTACATGCCTCCGCTCAAGATGACAGCTGTCATAAAACCAAATAGTTTGCATTTAATACTACCTACGTGAAACTGAAAATGAGGTTAGTACAAAGAGGTACTACTACATAATATTACCGATCTCCTATACCGAAGGCCTCCGATGTTACACTTCTATCGCGCTTTTCTCCTGCTATAGTTTGAATTATGAGTTCAAGTAGCGGAAACCTTAGATAGTAAAAACAAAAAAGAATTATCCAAATCGCTCCAAGACTTTACGAGGAATCAGCGAACATACATAAAAAAATATATATATAGTGACAAATTGAGAAACCCACCTTTTTTGATGTCGGTTAAAAAATATACAGGTAATAGTCATGTAAAAATCATTTTTTTTTCCAAAATTACGTAGCCCTGCCAGCTACCTAATAAAAAAAACTGGGTATTTTGGTCAAGAATTCAGAAAATTGGATTCAAAGGACATCACGTTCCTTCAAATACCCCGTTTCCGAGACGCTTTAGATGTTTGGTGTGAAAGCATTTTTTGTTCAGCGTAATGCCTGCTATCAATATGTAAGGATCTCAATGTGCATCGCGTTATTTTAAGTATTAGTATTTGTTCTGTCCAATTGCCTTTCTTTTTAATCATTAATATTATTATTTGATAATAAAAACAAAGTAAAATATTATTTACACCAAAATAGATTATTATTTGCATGATGTTGGTGTTATAAATACTATAATAACCTCTTATATTATTAATTGAAGAATATGAATCGAGACACAAAGGTAGTTTCTAATTATTTTTTCTTTAATTTACAAAAATCTAAAGATAACTAGGAAGACAAAGAACGTTGAAAGTTTTGTGCGAATAGAAATTGGACTTAGTTTTAGCTTATCATATTGTTGTGTATTATGTTTTATTTGTGAAAAATTAACAAAAATAGTACATTGTTACCCAAGGTGTGAAAGTCACTCATTGAGTCCCGAGACGGAGTTTGGCGCCCGAGCGTAGCGAGGGCGCTAATACTTCGAGGGACTAAATGAGTGACTTTCACACCTTGGGTAAACAAAACAAACCCGAGGTAAACGCTGTGCTTTTCATTACGAATAAACATAAAATTCTTCCTAATAACGAGAGTGAATGAGAGACTCCATACTACCTGATCCTCTTACAAGGTTGGGACCAAAGAGGTTATACATTATGTTGATTTTTTGCTTTTGCTATTTGTTTTCAACATGTTTTCAATACTCAAATACGTCGGTACTAACTGAAGAGATTTTTATAAATTAGTTTATCCAACACTGAGTGATGACGCGAAGTCCGTAGATTTAAATTACAGTTTTTGTAACACGGTTTGTCTAGAAAATGTTATTTACACAAAATACACAATCATAAATGAAAAACCAGATTAAACTTAACACAAAAACATAATAAAATAACAAAAGATAATACTAATTAAAATCATTCAAAATGCAAGCATTTCCCGCCAGTATTTTTTACTCAAGAAACGACACTGACCGCACGGTCACATAAAGCCACATCTGCAACATCTTGACAGGGCGCCGGTAGAGGCGCAGCATGGTCATACGTCACTTTGACCATTTTCATCTTTACATTTATTTTATTTAATAAGATATCTTGAACTAAATATATCTACCTGAATTCGATTACTAAGAAAAAACCTATCATGTACTAAACTCTGGCAGTATGGATGAGCCGTGCGAAGCCATAATTGTTATTCTTTGGTGTTACCTAAATCAAGAAGGTTAGGTTTTTGAAGTCCCTAATGCGTAATGATAGTGATACTGGCTACAAACACATTGCACAAGCCGCGCGAAGCCATAATTTAACATGACAGCTGTCAGTGAGAGCGATTTTCCCTAGGGCCGAAAGTTTTTCTTTCTGCACGCTCTTCAGGCATCTTTAGACCTACTTTCGGAGTATGAGTAAGCCTAGAATAAGAATTGCCTTTGCCAAATCAATTAAAAATGTAGTTTAAAAACAATGTAACTACCTATTTTGTTTTTATAACTTACACCGAATGATAAATTGTATCTATGCAGAAAAATGCTAGGTATTCTAAATAACCCAAAACCACATCGCGAACGAAGTCGCGGGCAACAGCTAGTAAATTAATAATTATATGTTATCATAACTTTGTGTCAGTCTTAAATTATGTTTCCACAGTCCTTTATCTTGGTTTCACATTCACATTTTTGTTCATGATACGATTTTTAAGACGCTTCAAAGTGATGTAATGCACTGCATAACTCCTATTGAATGAAAAAAGTTGAATTTGATAGTATGTGGCGCCACTGTCACTTCGCAAACCCTGCTCTACAGTCTTGCGTCATTGTAAAATTAATACCCAAACTGTATAGCAGCTAAGATTTTAAAAAGCAAATCACGTTCACTCTGTCCCAGTGGCTTCGTGATATTTGACCCGATTAGTTGTCTCCAAATTTTTTGTGAATAGTACTAGTTCATGAATAGAAAGTTACCTATAGTGCAGTAAAAACATTGATGCAGTTGCTATTATCTATGAGACTTGCCGATAGTAAGTGCTTTATTTAACTTGAACTCATTTTAGCTAGAGATAAAGTAAAATAATGTATGAGCGATTGAGCATGTCTCGGGACACGAGTTTGGAACGAAGCCTTTTTACTTTTCACTATTCTTAATTTTTTTTTCGTAATAAAATGTTCTATATTCATATTCATATTCATATTCATTTATTGTCCATAAACATAGGTAATTACAGTGGTGGTGGTTAACTTAAAATATAGTACAGCTATGTTTCGCCTGTCGGCATATGGTCGTTTTTGATAATTTAATTTATACATTGCAATAAAATTGGTCAAATAATTAGTTAATATTCATAGAGATGTCAAAAAGAAGTTAATAAAGTAAAAATAGATGTCAGACTTAAGATAAATGAAATTGATACCGATATATTAATAATGAATGTAAAAATGTGCTATTTATAAATTATGTCAATTGATATTACTAACATATAATATTATTTTAGTGAATGTCAACACTAAAATTGAAATACAGAATATCATTTCAATTTATCATTCAAAAAATCATTAATATCATAGTACGCTTTTTCAGCAAGAAAACCATTGAGTGCAGATTTAAATCCAGGGTTGTTTAAGTTGCGTATTATAGTAGGGATTTTATTGTAAATAAGAGGCGCCATATTGTCCACGCTCATTCTTTTAATGAGACTTTTGCAATTTCGATTAGTTCTCAGTTTGCCTACATGACGATTTCCAGTGGGATATGCGTCAAAGTATTGTGGGTTGTCCTTAACAAATTTTGCAATCTCACTGATGTATATAGATGGCAGTGTGAGAATGTTATGCTCACGAAAGTATGGTATACATGAAACATCTTGTTTAAGACCAAACATGGACCTGATGCATTTTTTTTGGGCTTTAAATGCAGCGAGCTTGTCGGTGGTAATACCCCAGAACATAATGCCATATCTAAGCGTAGATGCAACGTATCCATGATACGCTGTCAGTACCGCCTTTATATTGGATACTTTCCGCAACATGGACAATGCGTAGGAAAATTGGTTCAGACGTTTGACTATATTGTCTATGTGAGGTTTCCATGTTAGCCTATTGTCTATCGTTAATCCTAAGAATTTTGTGGAATCTATCTCTTTTATCGATTTGCCCAAATGGTTTATGTCAAAGTTTAAAGGAGAGTTATTTCTTTGTTTAAAGTTTATTAAATATGTTTTTGTTAAATTAATTGTCAAATTGTTTAATGTCAGCCAGTTTATTAAGGAGTGTAATGTATTATTTATGTCATTTTGAATGTTAGTGGGATTATCATATTTGAATAAAATTGTACTATCATCAGCAAATATAGTCATGTAGTGGTTAGTAATTGTAGGCAGGTCATTTATATAGATTATAAAGAGAAGGGGTCCAAGTACGCTACCCTGTGGAACGCCACTGCAAACTACTCTTTCCCTAGACGCATGACAAGCATTAATACCTGTTTCGGAGTTAGTCCTTGTTATATGAGTAATTTGCCTTCTATTCGTTAGGTATGACTCAATCAGTTTATTTGCATTGCCTCTTACGCCATAACTTTCTAGCTTCTTAAGGAGAAATTTATGATGGACATTATCAAATGCCTTAGTCATATCCATGAACAAAGCTATAGTAGGCTTTCGTTTATTTACGTTACTTACTACTTTTTCAAAAAAATCGTGTAATGCCATATTTATTGATCTGTTCTTCCTAAACCCGTATTGTTTTTCCGTAAAAATATTGTTAATTTCAAGAAAACTGTTTAGTTTTCCGTAAATAACATGTTCAATGATCTTTGAAAATATAGATCTTACGGTTTTTTGTTTCTCGTTTACGTAACGCGTAACTTTGTTTAACTTTAGTCTAAATTATAACTTAAGATATCTTCTCTACAGCTGGTTAACAACCTTAAACCTAGATAACTCAAAATAAATTTTCGTCTGACGAATAACAACGGAATTCCCGAAACAGTGGTGCGATATGGTCTTCGTTCGTGTAACTATGTAAGTAACTTTAATTTAGCGGTTAAATATTACGGTGAAAGGGTACCGGCGCTCTCTCCATACAAACGTAGTCTACTGTTTCCTCCCTGGATAATGACACTAGCACAAATTTTTTTTATAATTGCCATGAATATGCCGCTATGTTTTTTTTAATTTTCTAATTAGAAATTAAGATTTAAAAAACATAAAAAAGCAAAACATGGGCATGGTCATGGCAGTTAAAAGTTTTATGCAACAAAAACATTTGCTCTAGTGTCATTTTCCAGGGAGAAAACAGTCGACTACGATTGTGTGGAGAGAGCCCCTGGTACCCTTTCCTCTTAAGGGCCTATATGACCTGAAAATATCCTTTTCAAATGAAAAATTAAGTAACTTCCGCTACAACAACAACGCAAATTTTTATTTAGAATGTATCTTCAGATTTTTGAGCAGTTTTTCACAGTATGAAAATACAGGGTTATTGGTAAATACCATAGCAATCCGTTGAGAGCTACTCCTGTGCACCGTAAGAAACAACTTAATACTTGTCTTAAACTTAAACTTAACAACAGCATAAATACTTGTGTGAGGCGGGAATCGAACCCGCAACCCTGTATTTGGCAGTCCGGCATGGTGACCATTGTGCCAACTGGGTCGTCAACTGAGCCTGCCTGATGGTAGGTGACAATGCGGTCAAAGATATAGCACGCTTTCCTAAAAGACGAATTGAACCAATAACCAATCAACAAATATTTCGTAATAAGAAATGACGTAAGCAACAAAAGACATCAACGCGTACTTAATTATACGTTTCTTGTTTGATTATTTTGTTTGTTTAACAAATACTTACCTACACTACACCACAGCTCGATAAACCTATCGGTAAAACTCAGAATTGCTTGTTTTATTTGTTTTTAAGGACATTAAAGATTACGGTCTCTATGGCTACGTATATAGTTATTTTTAATTAATCTTGGCTATGCACGGGTTGTGTACTATAATAAAAATCGCATAGGAGCAACACAAGCGCAACTCTATCAAAACCGACCATTATTAAGGGCTAATAGTTTGAAATATTCGCTTGCTTTTCTGTAGGGATAACAACAGGTCCTCATTCCGTGAAAAAGTAAGATTTTTTTAATTTTTGGTCTTTAAAATGAGCTTTTGACAATGTTGCGCAAGTCTTGCTCCCAATTTTTTTATCAAAAACTAAAGAGAGGGAGTAGAAAGAAAGGGAGTAGAACACGAAAACCAAATTAGGTAGAAAACGTAAAAACCTGTCGGGGTTGAAACCTGGATGCCAAAGAATTAAGCGCAAGAGATGCCATTATTTAAAAAATTACATCTAATCTATGTCTAATCTAGATGTTTTATACAATACCGGTATTTAAATAAATAAATAATGCAGGACATTCCACACATCGCCATCTAGCCCCAAGCTAAGTAACTATACTTGTGTGCTAGACAACGGATATACTACTTATATACTTTTCTTTTGTAAATACACACATAGAGACAACCAGACCATAGACAAATATCTAAGCATAAGTACTTGCCTGAGGCGGGAATCGAACCCTCAGTGTTTGGTTCAGTGTTTCAGTGTTTGGCAGACCAGCATGGTGACCATTGTGCGAACTGGATCGTCAAACAACAACATACAAGCTTTACTGTAACAAACTTTCAACCGATTTGGCATACCTATCAACATTCTTCGCTAAAAAAAAAAAATTCAGTCCGGCATGGTGACCATTGTGCCAACTGGATCGTCGAAATATGTCGATATATGGGAGATTAGTTATCGTTCTCCTTCATCTTTTTCTTTTTCTTACGGTTTTTCGTAACGTGTTAGATTTTTCTTGGCCCCTCGCCAACCCGCGGGAACTTCGTTTGTAAATGTTAGAGAGACCCCTCCATGTATGATGAAAACCTCATTGTACACGATAGATTTATGAAGCTTTATGTCGAAAGTTCTAATTGCCATACCAACTATAATTCGTAAACAATAAGACGCTTTACATAAATGATGCAAGCAGTTCGGTTCACTTGTTTTGTAATTATCCGTCCATAATAACAATGGAGAAAGGTTTGATTGAGTTTATTTTCGTAACAAACTCATTTATGATTTAGTATTCCAATTCTCAAGGACAAAAATAGCCCGCACCAAAGACCAACGAAATGAAGACTAGACTTCGGAATATGTAGGGCCCTGCTGAAAAACAATTGAAGATTCTGCCTAAACCTTGTCTTAATATTTGATGTACTAGTCACTTATAGGTACTTTTCGGAAGGTAGTAATTACTATCGAACGTAATACTTTAGTCGCAATCGAATTAGATAAAGGGCCCTACTAGGTGTACAGACATGTTATAATACTCTTCAAGAAGGCTTGCTGCTTGATCTCAATAAACTCCTTAAGAAGGCTTACTGCCTCATCTCAATAAACTCTTCAAGAAGGCTTACTGCCTCCTCTCAATAAACTCCTTAAGAAGGCTTACTGCCTCCTCTCAATAAACTCCTTAAGAAGGCTTACTGCCTCCTCTCAATAAACTCTTCGAGAAGGCTTGCTGCCTCCTCTCAATAAAATCTTCAAGAAGGCTTACTGCCTCCTCTCAATAAACTCCATAAGAAGGCTTACTGCCTCCTCTCAATAAATTCTTCGAGAAGGCTTGCTGCCTCCTCTCAATAAACTCTTCAAGAAGGCTTACTGCCTCCTCTCAATAAACTCTTCGAGAAGGCTTACTGCCTCCTTTCAATAAACTCTTCAAGAAGGCTTACTGCCTCCTCTCAATAAACTCTTCAAGAAGGCTTACTGCCTCCTCTCAATAAACTCTTCAAGAAGGCTTACTGCCTCCTCTCAATAAACTCCTTAAGAAGGCTTACTGCCTCCTCTCAATAAACTCTTCGAGAAGGCTTACTGCCTCCTTTCAATAAACTCTTCAAGAAGGCTTACTGCCTCCTCTCAATAAACTCTTCAAGAAGGCTTACTGCCTCCTCTCAATAAACTCTTCAAGAAGGCTTACTGCCTCCTCTCAATAAACTCATCGAGAAGGCTTACTGCCTCCTCTCAATAAACTCATCGAGAAGGCTTACTGCCTCCTCTCAATAAAAATAGTAGTTCTGCGAACAGTACACCTTCCGAGCACACATTGAGGAGATTTGTGTGAGAAGGTGCCTCCAAAAATCGTAAAATATGTATACCAATTTCATTAAGTTCGGTTGTAAATACGAGCTGTAGGTAACAACAAACATGACAGAGAAGCAAATTTTGGCAGACTTAAAGCAGAGACGCTTTGCTCGCTTGGTCTTACAGTAACACCTGTTGATTGGTAATTATAAAAAAATCAGGACACTTGCAATGAACTGCCAGAGGCGTTACAAATTACTGCAATGCCGTCACAGACTGAGGTCAACTAATTGTTTTAATAACTCCATTATTGCTGTTGGCATGGTTGATGCAATTAATATACCTAGCTGGTGCTACTGGCCAAGTAGTGACAATGACGTAGTAAGAGGGGGGGGGGCGGTATTGTCCTAAACAATACCTATTATATTCCACAATACCTATAGCATAAATTAATCATTTTATGAATAGTATAAAAAAAATTAGCCACTGGTATTCGTTAAACTCGTCAAGTTAAACTATTCGTTAAGAGGAAAGGGTACCGGGGGCTCTCTCCATACTCACGTAGTCGACTGTTTTCTCCCTGGATAATGTGGTTAGAGCAAATATTTTTGTTGCATAAAACTTATAACTGCCATCTGTTTTTTTTTCTGTTTTTTTAATCTTAATTCCTATGATAATTAGAAAATGGCAAAGGGTTGAAAAAGGGGGGCAAAGTTTGTACGGGACGACGTGATTCCTTGGTTCAATCAATCCTATTAGAACCATTTTCGACGCGGACAAAGTCGCGGGCAACAGCTAGTTATTATTGATTATTCCTTTGTCTCTTTAAACGTATTAATGACTAACAGGGCTCGGTTTCTCCCGCGCAACTCCCGATCCCGTGGTAATATCGGGATAAAAAGAAGTCTATGTTATTTCCAAATAATCAATGTATAATCATACCAAGTTTTATCAAAATCGGTCCAGTAGTTTTGGAGCCTATTCGTTACAAACAAATAATATTTCAACTTTATTAGTGTAGATGTTTTAATAGTACATTACGATATACCTAAGTGTGGTAAATTGATTTTTGCATAGAGGCGGATTATGACGCGCGAGCGGAAGCGAGCGTGTTAAGAAGCCAAGGTGCAAATATCAATTTCACACGTGTATCGTACGAGGTTTTTTTATCACAGTTGCGAATAAAAGAAAAGACTTGAAAAGAAAATATTAAATAACAAAATATTTGGTGATAAGTCTATGTTTACAATTTTTTTTAGGAATAAAGCCTTAATTACTGAATTCGTTACATATTTTCTTAGTAGTAGGTATAATTTCAAATAAAATCTCTTAGTTTAATGTGCCTATTGGCAAAGGCCTCCTCCAGCTCCCCCCAATGCTGCCTGTCTGGGACAACTCTCCTCCATAATGGACCCGCTGTGAGTACCAGTTCATCCTCCCATCTCACATTAGGTCTTCCCTTTCTCCTTTTCCCATCCATAGGATACCAATTTGTCACTGTTTTGCTCCATTTTTCATTATGTTTGCGTAACATGTGTCCCGTCCATATCTCCACTTCTGGTCTATTTATACCAAGTACTTAGTTATGATTTTATAAATATTTTCACGGTGAATGAACATGAATTTTTACTATATCTCGTGTTCAGAACAGATAACTAACGAAGTTATTCAATTAGTTTTGGTTTTCAATGATCTCCAACTGAATTTATTCAAAATGGTTGTCTAACTGTTGCTATTGCTATGTCTAAAGACTATAAATAAGGTTGGAATTTACTCGTTTAGTTTAATTATAATTATTTTAAAAATGAAACCTAAGTAAGTACTTAAAGGGAATTCTACCGGCACTCTCTCCATACAAACGTAGTCGACTGTTTCTTTCCTGGATAATGACACTAGCACAAATATTCTTGGCCATAAAACCTATGCCATGCCTATGCCCCTATGTCTTTTTGTTTTTTTTTTCTAATTATTATAGAAATTAAGATTTTAGAAACAATAAAATAAAAAAACAAAACATAGGGGCATGGACATGGCAGTTATAAGTTTTATGCAACAAAAATATTTGCTCTAGTGTCTAGTGTCTCTAATGTGTTTGTATGGAAAGAGCCCCCGTTACCCAAAGCTGCCCAAAATGCTAGAAGCGTTTTAATGTAAGTAAATGTAGAATATATTTAAGTAAGTATATTAATGTTTAAATGCACGCTTTTTCACGTGCTCACTAACCACGTGCTGGCACGCGGTAAATCGTAAGATATCTCACTTGGAACTCAGCTGTAATTTAACCGGGTTATAGAAAACTAAAGAGGTTGTTACATTTTGGCATAGTAAACGGTTGGCCTTTTTTTAGTTGCCTATCAAACCTATGGCAATATATAGAGGACATATAATATATACAAACAATAAATGCTATGTCACAAAATCATGTTTAACTATTATTTTGATAAACTTTTCAAACTCCTTGATTTGTATTCATAGTAATTATTTTCCCGAGTGTTAATCTCGTATTTTTTTTTATTTCTCTTACCTCGACGTTCCGACTATGTTACAATAGTCATGGTTGCGAGGTGAAAAAAAATAAAAAAAACACGGTTAAGACCCGGAAAAATAAAACTACCTACTTTTATTTAGATGTTAAAAAAAATATTTTATTTTTCACATAACTTGAAAATCAGAATCTAAACGAGTTTGTATTAACATTGCATTTATTTGTTTGTATTATTAACCATAATATTGGCAATTAGGCATAGGTTTAAAAGAAAAACAAAATAAGGTAGAGACGACTACAATGTCATTGTCCGTTTAATTACTACCCCTAATATTACCACGAAAATCATTAAATAAATTAAATAATCAATAAAATAACAAAAGGTTTTTTTTGTTTGTAACGAATAGGCTCCGAACTGAAACGATTTTGATGAAACTCGGTATGAGGATACATTGATTTATTGGGAGTAACGTAGGCTACTTTTTATCCCGATATTCCCACGGGATTGGTAGCGCGTAGAAATTGCTCAGTTCAGCAGTAGCAGTAATACTGGGTTATTGGTAATTATACTAGCAAGCCGTTGAGGGCTACTTCTGTGCGCAGTAACAAACAAATTTAGTTCTACGACATTTTGAAATTCGAAAAAAAAAAAAGAAAAATTTTTGGTTATTTAAATTCGAAAAACAGCTGATTTATTAAAACAAAGGTCATCCAAACAAATAGTAAGTACATAAAACTTTAAAAAAAATAACATTTTAAGGTTAAAGACCTCTCCGTGTAAGGAACAGCTGATTTTGAGGTAAACTTAACCTCAAAATTTAAAAAAATGTTTGAATTTCCAAAAGTCGTAGAGCAAAAGCTGTTTGTTTAGGTGCACAGAAGTAGCTTGCTAGTATAATTTACCAATAACCCTGTATTGCTGCTACTGCTGGACTGAGTAATGTTTACGCGATACCGATCCCGTGAGAATATCGGGATAAAAAGTAGCCTATGTACTTCCAATGAATCAATGTATCCTCATACCAAGTTTTATCAAAATCGTTCCAGTTGGGAGCCTATTCGTTACAAACAAAAAATAACCCTGTATAATCTGTATAATTTATTAAAAAAAATATTTCGAAGTCAAATCGAAGTCAATCTAGAATAATGTCAATGTCAAGTTTAAACAACAAAAATGTGACTTTTGCATAGAGAAGGTTAACATTGTCTTTAGAGGTTAGATTCATTTAATTTTAGTGGATTTCCTCTGAATTTATATTTAATGATTTTAATTAGATATACCTATTATACAATACAATGGAATGTTCTATTGTTATTAACTAGAAGAAATAATAGTGAGTACAAACTTCGTTTTTACGTACCTCAAAGAGTACAATAAGGAATCCTTATAAGATCACTTTCTTGTCCGTCTGTCTGTCTGTTTTATTTTTTACTAGTAGCGCTCCTCAGTTTCACCCCCATTACTCGCGGTCCCGTAGGAATATTGGGATAAAAAGTAGTCTATTTCACTCCTAATGAATCAATTTATCCTTATACCAAGTTTCATCAAAATCGGTCTAGTAATTTCGGAGCCTATTCAATGCAAACCAATATTAGTATAGATTTAGTAAACGCTTAAGAGTGTCATATATCATGGACATTTTTTGATGTAATTTTCTCTCCGAAGGCATATTTTTTTATATCCCTTAAGTTGCAAATATAATGTTAGAGTGTAATTGATGTCAATCACTTAAATTTGTTTTTTTAGGATTACATTTTTTACTAAGTATATTAAAAAATATTACCGTAACTTATAACAAGTGATTTACAAAAAGAAAAAATGCCTAGTTTATAACGGATTTAATACACAAAAATTACCAAATTCGAACAATATTATAAAAGAAGAAAACAGCTAGTTTTGTTTTGTAGGAATGGATAAGTACGTAGTATGTGAATCTTTTAAATAAGGCTTTCGACAAACAAGCGTCTAGGACAAACACGACATGAAATGCGTCAAATATAAAAAGTCACTTTAATCCTTGCGTATTTTAATGGTCGAAATTAATGGCTATTTAGTATACTCGTCCTATGAGCACTTACCCCATGGGGTGAGATTACAGTGCCGAATTTTATTCGTTAACTCACCATAACCAATCAATCAACTACCAAATATTAAACTGACATTTTTGACAGTTTTGCCATGGGAAAGATGACATTAAACCTTGATTTTAGAAAGATTGGTTATTGAATTCGACCGTAAATGTCCCAGACACTACAACGTCACATAAAGGGTTATTTATTCTAATACATATTAGTGCCAAACATTTGAACTAGTAAAAAAAGTACTTACCGAAAATTTAATCCAAGAAACAAAACAGAAAATCCAACGCAATCACTAAATATACCATAAAATCACTGCTATCCAATATCCACAAACACTTAAAATTTTCAATCTCTAATTAAGATACACTACTTTAAAATAACTAATAAACATTACTTTAAGATAGGTAAAATAAGTTATAACAAGTAATTAAAAACAATAATAAACACGATAAATCCAGTCAAAAATAGTTTTATTATGTTATTAAATTATTTTGAATTTCGAAGTATAAAATGCGCGCGAATGGAAAACGTTAGCGCGGTCGACTCCGGCGCAGCTTAGATCGTGACTGACGCATGCGTGGTGCTCGACGGACCGTGCGCCCGCGCACCTGTCTTCCTAAAAAACAATAGCAAACAATATAGCTTCATAGTACACGTTTATGGTACTTGTTAGCCTTTTAGGAGCAAAGTACACTTATAAGTTTTACATATCGTGTACTTTTTCATACAAAAATAAATAATTATTGCAGGATTTTTTACAAAACGGCATCAGATTAAAATTAAGCTTCTAGGCTTGTGTTATGGCGATCAGACAACGCATAGAATACATAAATAATATAGATACATACAGACACCCTTACCCGAAACAAATATCGCTACATAAATATTTGTTTGAGGCGGGAATTGAACCCGCAACCTCCTGTTTCACAGGCGGGTGTTTGAACGCTTCGCCACAGAGGTCGCCAAATGGCTCTTATCTTTATTGTCCGTTTTCGGTTTTTTTTTGTGTTCTAAATTTATTCATTAGGTTTGTATTTCTTACACACAAAGTTTGATCAAAATCGGCCCAGTAGTTTTAAAACTAACACATACCAAAAAAAATTATATAAATATATGTTTATAATTTTAGTATGATATCATAAACATATACCTATGTAGCCATATGGTCGAAGGTTCCTATACGCGACGATAAGAATCTCCCCCTTTTTCTGAAGTCGGTTAAAACTAATGTCTTATGGAACCTCGTAAAACTTTTGACCTTGCTCTTTATTAGATGGTTTTATTTTTACTTAAACTTAAGCGAGGTTACTTTAAATAATAAAGCTCTGAACACATAGTTGAAACTAATAGTACGCGAGCAATGAACAAAACACTACACCGTGGGATCACATGGGTATAAGGAAAGGAATTACTCATATGTTGGGACCTTAAGTTTGCTCGCGTCCGTGGGGGTCCAAGTTTATTCATAGGATTTAGCCCTCTATGACGTCACCCCCGGGTAGCGCTAAAGAAGAAGACAATCAAGCGGTGGTACGCCTTGGGCGGTGGCTTCTAACACCACCTGGATAAAGTCATGATGCCAAGTGACTCGTCACGTTCCATCACGCTACCTCAGCATGCTACCCCATCTTAGCTTGCCATCAGATGAGATGAGGTCAAATGCAAGTCTATATTCCCAAAAATAAAGGTCAAGCACGAGTCGGAGTCGCGGTCGAAGGATTCCGTACCATTACCCCATTTTTTTTGTTTTTGTATTTATTGGTATCTGTAAAAATTTCATCTGTAAAAATTTCAACTGTCTAGCTAATACGGTTCATGAGATACAGCCTGGTGGCAGACACACAGTGAAGTCTTAGTAATAGGATTCAGTTTTACCCTTTGGGTACGGATCCCTAAAAAGAAAAAATAACTAAAGTTAAAGAATCAGATGCAGACTTATCTTTACTTTTTATTTCTTTTATAACTCAAATGCATAAACAGCTTTTCATTGTGTTGGATCTTTTTCTTTTGATAAGAATGATGTCAGTTTACCTACCTAGATTTTTTTTTCAAAAATAATATTTGTGTAGCGACCCGAGATGTCATCATTTTTTAAGATAAAAATTCTTAAAATATGTAAGATATTTTTACTTATGTAAATTTTACTTCAATAATAAGACTGTTTATTTTACTTTATTTTATAATAAAGTAAAATCTCGTTTATACGAGATGTGAAAAATAAAGGGTTTAAAATCTCGCGCAAACAGAAATGCAGAATACGAAAGGGAAGAGTTGATTTTTATTCGAATTTGAGGTCGAATTAATAATAATAATAAATATTGCAAGACATTCCATACATCGCCATCTAGCCTCAAGCTAAGTAACTAGACTTGTGATATGGGTGCTAGACAACGGATATACTACTTATATATACTTTTCTTTTGTAAATATATACTTAAAATACATAGAAACAACCAGACCACAAGCAAATATCTAAGCATAAACTTGTCTGAAGCGGGAATCGAACCCGCAACCCTGTGTTTGGCAGTCCGGCATGGTGACCATTGTGCCAACTGGGTCGAATTATGTAGGTGCTTCAAATTATTATTACCTATTCACTTCAGCAGGGCAAGCATGGCCGGAGACATTTTTTCCACAGGGAAAGGAGAAAATAGTCTTTCCCTCTGTCAGTTTTGTCCATCCCCCGAGCATGGCCGTAAGGGTGGATATACTATGATTCTAATTGTAATTAATTTAATTTTGAGATTGTTTCAAGGCCTAATTATGAATTAATTAAAGGAAAACGTTGGTCTAAATGCGCGATTTAAACATAAAAATTAGTTATAACTTAGTTATTAAAAAAAAAACTGAAAAAAAAATTGAGCCTTTACTTTGACATCACTATAAGTGTATTAAATCACAAATCGAAAAGTTTTTTCTCAAGTTTTGACTTCGCACGATTTATTCCACGCAGTATTGTGTGCTATTGTAGTGCCTCTTGCGCATGTCACACTTGACAACGATGCTAGGCAACAGAATTTGAATGTGGTCGATCGTGCGTGAAAGAACGCGGTTGTCATTCATTTAAGAACGATTTAAGTATTTATTTTCACACTTTCGTTTACCTACGTTTTATTTTAAGTACCTGCTTTAGAATTTTAATATATTACTAGCTTTTACTGGTGACTTCGTCCGCGTAGGAAACGAATTTTCCAACATCCTATCTTAGCGGAATACTGACGTCATAATATCTGTATGCCAATTAGGCCGCACGTACGTCTATTACTTTGAGCTGTGCGTATTATTTATAAACTTTACGTTACGTAAATCACTATTATTTCATCACCATCATATCAGCTACAACACGACCACCGCTGAACATAGGCCTCCCCCAAAGATCAGAGCGATCGGTTGGTGTGGTCAAGTTTATTTCGCAAAGACGTATTACCTCTGGTTGACATACACTTTCAACAGAATCCCTTCTCCTTCAAGCTCCTCTCCTCAACTCTACTTTCTACAACAAATCTTTCTCTTTTCACTCTGTGATACTCTGGAATTCCCTGCCTCAACCCATCCTGCTAAGTCCCTACCCATTTTCAAAGCTATGGTAACTGATCACTACCTCAGAACTGTCTAATATCCGTATATATTCCTGTATTATTTATGTATGTATGTATGCAACATTTCCTAGTACAATCTCCATTGGGATGCCGTGATGCCGGTGCCGAGGCTGGGGACGGAATGCGGGGAGATGAACCAGTAACACGCTTTACGGCAAAACAAATAGGTGACGTTATCAAAAAGATGACAAAAGGTAAGTCTCCCGGTCATGACGGTCTCAGTGTCGAGCACCTGAAGTATGCCGGGGTTCACCTGCCGAGGGTCCTGTCCTTGTTCTTTTCCATGTGCATCAGTCACTCTTACCTGCCACCAGAATTAATAAAGACCATAGTGGTGCCCATTGTGAAGAACAGGACAGGTGACATTTCTGACAAAGGCAACTATCGGCCTATTTCGCTTGCAACCACCGTTGCTAAGGTGTTGGACAGTATGCTTGATTCATTTCTAGACAAGTACCTTAACTTACACGATGGGCAGTTCGGCTTTCGTCCTGGGCTGTCAACCGAGAGTGCGATATTGAGTGTCAAGCATGCGGTCCAATACTACACGGGCCGCAAAACGCCGGTGTACGCCTGCTTCCTCGATCTCTCCAAGGCCTTCGACCTCGTGTCGTATGAAGTGCTCTGGGGGAAGTTGAGGGACAGGGGCCTACCGCCGGAGGTGCTCCGAACCTTCCAGTACTGGTATGCCAACCAGGTGAACTATGTGAGATGGTCCAATTCTCTCTCTGAACCATACAGGTTGCAGTGCGGTGTGAGGCAGGGCGGTTTGACGTCTCCCAAGCTCTTCAACCTGTATGTGAATGATCTCATAGTCGGGCTGAGCAGCATGCATGTAGGTTGTAGCGTTGATGAAATTCGGATCAATAATATAAGCTACGCTGACGACATGGTGCTGCTCGGGCCGACTGCGGGATCAATCAGGGAGATGCTTAAAGTATGCGAGGCGTATGCTGCCACCCATGGCCTTATTTATAATGTAAGCAAGACCGAGTACATGGTCTTTAAGGTCGCTGGTAAGTGTCCTGTCGAGCAGACTATATGCCTTTATGGGCAAAACATAAAAAGAGTGTCGTCCTTTAAATACCTCGGACACTATATTGCCGACGACCTTAAGGACAATGTAGATATTGAGAGGGAGCGCAGGGCGTTGGCGGTCCGTGGTAACATGCTGATTCGTAGGTTTGCTCGTTGTAGTAATGAAGTCAAAATTACATTATTCAAGGCATATTGCCAGGTCTTCTACACGAGCAGTCTATGGGTCAAGCACACCAAGAGATCGCTGGATGCCCTGCGTGTCCTCTACAATAATATCTTTAGGAGACTGTTGGGTCTTCCCCGCTACTGTAGCGCCTCTGAAATGTTTGCGCGGACACATACTGATGGCTTCCATGCCATCATGCGTAAAAAACTAATTTCTTTGGTGGGCAGGGTGCGGGGGAGTCACAGCAGTATCTTGAAGACAGTGGCGGAGAGGTTCAACTCCCCATTTATGGTGCATTTCAGGGGAGTGGCGGTCAATCAGGGAAGTTTTCCTATAAATTGACCGTTGCTCCAATGATTTTTGCGCCATAAATCTTAAACCCGTCCCTAATTTTATTTTATTTTATTCTAAGTGTATTTTATTTTATTTTGTTTTGATTTTAATTTTATTGATATGGATCCAGGTTATCTGAAATAAATGAATTTTAATTTTTTTTTTTTTTTATTATTTGTATGTATCTATGAATATAATTATTTGGTATGTATTATTAATTTAATATTTAAAATCATAATTATGTAAATAGTGTATTTTGTAAGTTAAATTATTTACAACCAACCATTAAAGCTCTTTTCTTTCAGTTCTTTTCCATCCAAAGGTTGCCTGGAAGAAATCACTTTCAGCGATAAGGCCGCCCATTTGTGCAACTTATACTTTCTAGCTATTACTTTGTGTTTATCGTGTTCTGTTTCTTTTTGTGTAATACAAATAAAGTTATCTATCTATCACTGTAAATTATATCAATATTTAACTGACAAATCTTAATAGGAGAGCTAAACTCGGTCGAGCTATGAACGACATAACAATAGCAAAACAGTCAACTTACTACTCAAAATTATTATAATTCAACCTAAGTATTTGATGCTGTGAATTGCTAAATTATCTAGTTTAAGGTGAAAGGGTACCGGCGTTCTCTCCATACAAACGTAGTCGACTGTTTCCTCCCTGGATAATGACACTAGCACAAATATTTTTGTTGCATAAAACCTATAACTGACATGATTATGCCCCTATGTTTTTTTTAATTATAATTATAGAAATTAAGACCAAAAGAAAAACTAATCGGTTCACCCGTTCGGGAGCTACGTGCCACAGACAGACACACACACAGACACATCAAACTTATAACACCCCGTTTATGCGTGGGGGGTTAAAAAAATGGGACCATGCCCCTATGTTTTGGTTTTTTTTTGTATATAACTTGTAAATAACATAATATAAAACAAAAATATTTGGAGAAAACAGTCGACTACGTTTGTATGGAGAGAGCCCCCGGTACCCTTTCCTCTTGAGGGTCTGGACATACCGACATGTATTTATAGACACACGATCCAGGGGACGTGACTTGCGCTAAGTAACATAATAGTATCGGCTTGAATAGATAAGTGGTAATAATTGACTTCTTGACAGTTACTACTGAAACTACTGAACCGATTGCAATGAAATTTGGTATGTAGATAGCTAGAAGCCTGGATTAACATATAGGCTACTTTTTATCCCGATATTCCCACGGAATCGGGATATACGCGGATGAAACCGCGGGGCGCAGCTAGTATTAAATAAAATAAATATTGCAGGACATTCCACACATCGCCATCTAGCCCCAAGCTAAATAACTAGACTTGTGTTATGGGTGCTAGACAACGGGTATACTACTTATATACATTTACTACATATATATCGATTTAGGTACAATTTAGTACATAATATGAACTTACATAAAAATTACATAATATTAATACACAATAATTGTAAAATTAAATTTTTAACTTATATATTAAAAGTCGAAAATGTTTACTACAAACCTTTTACATTTTTTTCCCGGAAAAGCGTTAATTAATGAAATTAATTTTAATTGTTGCTTGAAACTCGCCAATGACGTCACTAGCTTGTCTTTAAAACCTCAGCTCATGAAGGTTGTGTATTTTTTTCTGTTAAAATGTGCTGCAGGTAGACGCTGTGTGACGTCACAGTCGTGGCCACAGATAAGGAACATAATCGTTTAATTAAAAGAAACGGAAACAAATAATAAGGACTCTAGAAAGATATTCTTCTACACAAATAAAATTCTTTGTCCAGAATGACTGACTGACGGATCAACGCACAGCCTAAACCGCTGATCGTAAAAACCTAAAACTTGAAGAGTGTATTCTTTGTGCGACGAAGGCATCCGATAAGAAAGGTTTTCTGAAATTCCACCCCTTAGGAGGTGAAAAGGGGGGGCGAAGTTTGTTTGGGAGAACGTGATGTTTTGGTCTAATCTACTTCAAGTTTTCGACTTCTACCTATAAATATAAAATTCTAGTGTCGCGGTGTTAGTTACCAAACTCCAATTAAACAGTTGAACCGATTTGTATAATTTTTTTGTAAGTATATTCGTTAGGTCTGAGAATCGTACTTTTTTTTGTAAATATCAAAATAACGTTTGCCGGGACAACTAGTATTATAGGAAATTCAAAAACGATCTCAATTATCTTTACAGGAAGGCAAGCGAATAAATATTTCCGAGTTCATTATTAACAAATATTAATAAACTTAACCAACAATAACTAACGCTGTTTATTGTTTTCTTATTCAAATTGATTGCAATTCAAAACGCGTTGGTTCGATTCATAGATTTGCATTTTAATGTTAATAAATGAATAAAATAAAACACTAATTTGGATGATAGGCGCCGCGCGACTATGCGTAGGATGATACAATTTATTAAGATGCTTAGATTTGCGCATTGAGATAAAGTGCTAATGATACGAAGGTAAAGTGAATTGCTCACTGCTACAGCTCATTTAAAAAAATGACTAGCTTTTGCCTGCGACTTCGTCCGCGTAGACGTCGAAAATGGTACTTTTAACCAACCCCCAAAATAACTTTCTACCCCTTTTTAACCCCGTTAATATTATTGATATAATAAATTTCAATAAAATACGAAACACATCTTCCATCCATTTAAAGAATGTTTTTGCAAAATTTGAAGTAGATTGGATCAGGGAATTACGTTGTCCCATACAAACTTTGCCTCCCTTTTTTACCCCCTTAGGGGTAGAATTTCGGAAAATCTTTTCTTATCGGATGCCTAGGTCATACAAAGAACACAACCTCCAAGTTTCAGGTCTCTACGATCAGCGGTTTAGGCTGTGCGTTAATCCGTCAGTCATTCAGGACAAAGCATGTTATTTGTATAGACGACAACGGTACATAGCTAATTGTTCAAAAATAACTATTACCTACTAACATTTTTTTAAGCTATTGCATAGCTTCTATCGCGGGCCTTGAGCGCGGGGACCGAATCCAGAAATTCCGTAACGTAAAAACCTCACGCTCCCTTTGTTGAAGTTTCGCGCCATCAATTGTCAGATAAAACTGACGGCGCGAAACATGGAAATCAGAGGACATTATGGTACAGAATCAAATGACAAGTTGTATGAAACAGAAAATGTGTTTGCGAATCTAAGCTTTATAGCTAGTAGATTAGGGCACACAATTATTTTATTAAAATATGTAGGTTTAGGTATCGGAAGAAATATAAAACGTCCAGGGAGTGTGGCCTGTGACGACATCGACTTTTTTTAGATCTCTTCTGATCTTATTTTTAACCCCCGACGCAAACACGACGGGGTGTTATAAGTTTGACGTGTCTGTGTATGTGTCTGTCTGTAGCATCGTAGCTCCCGAACGGATGAACCGATTTTAATTTAGTTTTTTTGTTTGACAGGTGAGTTAGTCGAGAGTGTTCTATGTTTGATCGAAATCGGTTTAATCGATTTTTTTATAGGTAAAGAACGGTCCCCGGACGCGACAATATTTAATCAAAAAAAAAATCAGATGTACCTACTTACGTAGGGTCACAATTTCGGGGTTATTTTTTTTCTTTTTGTAGGGTTTTTTATAGTTTATTTTGCTTGTTTAAGGCATTTTACGTTCATACTATTTTTACTTTTTTGTGTCGGGGTTTTTTTTAATTTTAAATTTAATTATTGTAGGTAGATGTTCTCTTAATTTTTTGTTTTTATATTTTTGGTAAGTACCTACCTACTTCTTTTTTATTTGTATCTTATTTTCTTCAGTTCTTATACACTGTATGTAAAACTGAAAATTGTGTATCTACACGTCAGTTTTATTATGTTTGTTTGTCTCTCTACTTGATTAAAATGTCGTTTTTCTTTCTTTTAGTGCGACAATTAATATGAATGTTAAAAATATATATGAAAACGTAACGATATATACGTTTTCTTTTTGTTATTTAGATAGATAGATAGATAAACACTTTATTTGTACAACACACAAAACATTGAAAATGACAAAAAAGACAAGAAAGTTTATTAACTACGAAATTGAACAAACAGGCGACTTTATCGCTTAAAGCGACTTATTTAATTTTTTTGCATTTCTATTTTAAGTATAATTTAATTTTAGTTCCTAATGTAATAAGTATTTTTGTCCATATTTCAATTACTATTGCTTTGTATTAATATTTTGTAATTCTGTTGAATTAATAAACTTCTTTTATTTACAAAAACTTTTAACATTTTGTTAGTACCTATATTGGATATTCTTATTTGTCCTTCCTTGTTTGACCTTATTTCATCGACACTTGTAATGGGTAGGTATTATGTATCGATTCGAAGAATGTATTTGCGACATAGTTTATGTCAATAAGGCCATCGATACGTGTGGTCTTAGGGCGAACGCAGGCACATAATTTTTTAATCGGTCGATACCAAAAAAGCACTAGTCACAAAAGATTACGGACTAATTTCCCGCTTACAACAAATATTAATCTACAGATATTTGTTTCCGGTCTGGATGTTTTTGTAAAAAGAAAAATATATAAATATTTATAGCACCTATAACACAAGCCTAGTTACTTCGCTTGGGGCTAGATGGCGCTGTGTAAAGTGTCCTACAATATTTATTTATTATAATCTTTGTAACTATATATATTATATTTCATTGTAGATGACACGAAAAGCATTCGACATATCAACATATTCCCGCCATTTTGACGGCAATATGGCGGAAGTAACTAAATATTGGTCTAACCTATAAACTTGGTATGTTCTTGTACTTGTATACGGACTGTTTTCCGCAACTGGACCTCTCTAGTTGGGTTCTTTTTGTGTGAGGATAGAGTAGGCTTGGCCTGCACCACCCTCTCAGCTTAGTCGCCTGCTTTCCGAGGAAAGAACTAGTCAATAAGTAGAGTTACGTAAGCTGCAGATTTTATCGCGACGTTTTCCTTCATCGTAAGATATTGTTCTTACTGATTTGAGGGTTCCGTACCCAAAGATTAAAAACGGGACCCTATTACTAAGACTCATCCTTTCTCTGCTAAGACTCCATCTGTCTGTCTTCAGGCTGTATGTCATGAACCGTGATAGCTAGACAGTTGAAATTTTCACAGATGATGTATTTCTGTTGCCGCTATAACAACAACAAAAACAGAATATCCGATGCGAATCCAACTTACACTTGGCCAGTTTTTTTTATATTCTTCAAATATGTCGGTCGACGAGTTGTCGGGCGATCATTTAGTCTGTATGTAGTCTGCTGCCACCCTTACATTAAGCAAGATCATTGAGCATGTTGCAATATAAATGATAATCATCGTTTACATACATCTACCTAATAAACTAATTAATTAATAAACACCAAAAAATTAGTTAAAGAGTTGGGTGTTAGGATTAGGGGGAAAGGGGCAGACTCCCGCTCCGGCTCGTTTCTGGCGCAGAGGTTAGCCATCGCCATTCAGCGTGGCAATGCTTCTAGCATTATGGGAACCTTCACGCCGGGTACGATAAGGGGCGGGTTATTTGACTAACTGGTAATTAATTTTTGTATTTATAATGTTAAATGTGTATGTCTTTTTATATTATTAAATAATTAATACATTAATTAATAATTATGAAATTAAAGATTAAAACCTTGTCACTGAATTTAGTAAAATTAAAGGACCATAGGCTCTTAAGGTGAAAGGGTACCGGCGCTCTCTCCATACAAACGTAGTCGACTGTTTCCTCCCTGGATAATGACACTAGCACAAATATTTTTGTTGCATAAACCCTATAACTGCCATGACTATGCCCCCATGTCTTGGTTTTATTCATTTTCTAATTATCATAGAAAGATTTAAAAAACAAAGAAAAAAAAATCATAACATAGGGACATGGTCATGGCAGTCATAAGTTTTATCCAAAAAAAAATTGCCATAGTGTCACTATCCAAGGAGAAAACAGTCGACTACGTTTGTATTTTAAATAATAATAAATCTCTTGCTTTAATCTTGCTCAGCTAATTTGTGTGGTCCAATCTGAAAGTTGGCGAGTGTCCGCCTGTAATTTTTACGTGTCTATTGGACATTGTTGTGGCAGCCATAGTACCCATAGTTCTTCAGTATCCAGACCCTTTCTAACAGAAAAAGATTCATTCAAATCGGTTGATAAACAAAGATATGCGCGAACATCCAATAAAAAATACAAACAACCAAATTGAGAACCTCCTCCTTTTTTTGAAGTCGGTTAAAAAATAAAAAATACAGGTTAATTATTATTAGTTTCCGATTTATAGAAGTAAACGTGTGACGGGGACTCGTACCGTTATAAATTGACGTCACATGCGGTCACCTAAATCCCCTGTAAAATCAAAACTAATAGGTATTACTACACTACTACTACGACTACATCAAAAACTAGTGTATACATAAACAAATAAATAAGTAAATATTGCAAGACATTCCACACATCGCCATCTAGCCCCAAGGTAAGTAACTAGACTTGTGTTATGGGTGCCAGACAACGGATATACTACTTTTCTTTTGTAAATATATACTTATACATAGAAACAACCAGACCACAGACAAATATCTGAGCATAAATACTTGTCTGAGGCGGGAATCGACCCCGAAACCATGTGTTTGGCAGTCCGGCATGGTGACCATTGTGCCAACTGGGTCTTCAAACAACAACACACAAGCTTTACTGTAACAAACTTTCAACCGTTTTGACATACTTATTTACATTCATCGTTAAAAAAATATTTATACATATATATATACGCGACGAATTTTTCTGAAATCGGTCAATAATTAGCGCACAACCATTGGTGCACGGGTCAGGATTCGAACCCACAACCTTTGGAATGAAAGGTAGTCATTATAATATTTGACGACCCAGTTGGCACAATGGTCTCCATACCGGACTGCCAAACATTGGGTTGCGGGTTCGATTTCCGCATCAGACAAGTATTTATGCTTAGATATTTGTCTGTGGTCTGGTTGTTTCTATGTATTATAAGTATATATTTACAAAAGAAAATTATATAAGTAGTATATCCGTTGTCTAGCACCCATGACACAAGTTTAGTTACTTACCTTGGGGCTAGATGGCGATGTGTGGAATGTCCTGAAAGTATTTATTTATTTATTTATGATTGGTGCACGGGCGGTCAGGATTCGAACCCACAACCTTTGGAATGAAAGGTAGTCATATAAAACAACACAGTCCCTCGCCTATAGTTACCAACAAACTATAAACAGATACAAACATAATTCAGGTACACAAAGCAAGATATAAAGTTGATTAATGTTTGTTTAATTGCAGTCATTCCATGGGGAGAATCGATAATAACACAAAGTGTTCATTTATCGCAAATTGTCATCGATGGAAAGTAGATTTACTAGTTGTGTTAAGGCGCTCTTCCAGTACCGTGTGTAGGCCCATACATTACCTTAGCCCGCGCTCTCAAAGACGTAGCGTGCTGCGTGCTAACTGTTATATTTGATCGATATGCAAAACATTTTAGCATTATTATCCACAAATATAGTTCCTAGAGGTCAAAACCTATAATTTGATTCATTTTTAGAAACAAACGTTAACTATTTTTGAATAAAACCCGATAAACGATCTAATAATTCTCTGTTTTCTTACATTTTTTTTATCAAACGAAGTTGTTCATATCATGTTTTCAACCACAATAAACAAAAATATGGTTATTAACTACAATATCCATTTATATCCAAATAACAAAAAAAGAGTATTTGATTACTTAGAGTTGCTTAAAACAAAAGTCGATTTTGGTAGCTTTATTAGCACCTGCCCTTAAGGTGAAATACCGGCGCTCTCTCCATACAAACGTAGTCGACTGTTTCCTCCCTGGATAATGACACTAGCACAAATATTGCTACAAAACCTATAACTGTCAGGCCCCTATAACTGATATGCCCATATGTTTTGTTTCTTTTTTCATCTTTTTATTTTTATATATAAAAACTAGCTTTTGCCCGCGACTTCGTCCGCGTAGAAGTCGAAAATGGACCAAGGAATGACGTTGTCCCATACAAATTCTACCCCTAAGGGGGTAAAAAAGGGGGGCACCCTTTTTCACCCCCTTAGGGGTAGAATTTCGGAAAATCCTTTCTTATCAAAGAACACACCCTCCAAGTTTCAGGTCTCTACGATCGGCGGTTTAGGCTGTGCGTTGATCCGTCAGTCAGTCAGTATTTCAGGACAAAGCATTATATATATATGTATAGAAGATTAATCCCAACTGTCTTTGGTCACGACATCACTCGTGAACGGCTGGACCGATTTCGCAAATTCTTTTTTTATTATGTTTTTTATTGCCAGGAGAAGGTTCTTATGAAAGAAAAAAATAAGAAAGTTGCACAGAAAATCATTACACGGGTGAAACCGCGGGGCGCAGCTAGTTTTTTAAATAAACATAACAAACTTAATAATGGTCATGGCAGTTATAAGTTTTTTGCAATAAAAATATATGCGCTAGTGTCATTATCCAGGGGGGAAACAGTGGACTACGTTTGTATGGAGAGAGCTCCCGGTACCCTTTCCTCTTAATCGAATGACCTTTATTTGTTACCAACTGTTTTTTACCCGACTTCAAGAAAGGAATATGTTTTTCGCGCCTATGGTATTTACTCAATGTAAATCCGTACATTATTTAAGAGTTGCATACTTTATACCATGACTACGAGAAAATGAAAAAAACAAAACGTATCGCGGGACAGACAGACTCAGACAGACAGTATTTTTTGCGCAAGAAAGTTGTATAACCATTGAGATGGATGTCGAATATACAAACATTTGCCCCCCTTAGGGATTGAATTTCGCAAAATCCCGTCTTAGTGAGCACCTACGTCATAAAAGGAACCCCCATGCAAAATTTGAGACTCCTAGCACTTGTAGTTTCTGAGATTTCGTGATGAGTGAGTGAGTGAGTGAGTCAGTGATATATATAGATTATTAAAAAATACAAAAAGCGATTTATTCACTGTTTTCAGTGAATAAAATGCGCTTTTTAGACTGGGAATGGTATAAAATACACATCTGTTTTATCTAATGCCATTGCAAAACGATTTCCATCGTTTTTCGCACTAGAATTGCACCACAGTGAACGTAATGCACCATAGTAGATACATTTAATACATACAAACATTGTAAAGGGATGCCATTCACCATCGAAGTAAGTACATAGCCTACCTATAGGTATAGCTGGACCACGTGCAGTTGGACATGAATCCATTTTTGGCGTGATATTCTCTATATATAAAAATCTTGTGTCACGATGTATGTTGCCAATAAACTCCAAAACTACTGAACCGATTTCAATCTTTCACATATACCCGTATTTTGGTCTAACTTACTGGATAGGATAGTTATCATCTCAATTATTCGCTTATGTCGTGAATGTAAACGAATAAAATGTATCAATTAATGGTTTTTTAAGCAAGTGTTTATATACTGTTTAGTTTTATGAAGTTCTCATAGATGGCGGTGTACGTTGATTCATCGATAAAATTCTTCAATATTGTTTGACATCTAGGTTGCAAATACACCCAATAGATGGCGCTGTGTTCGGGACTTACGCGGGTGAAATCGCGGGGCGCAGCTAGTCATCTAATAAATAGGTGGAACACCTGCATTCACAAAAAAGTGTCACGGTAATATTATGTGACGTCATGCGTAATGGTAATATGAGCAGACGCGTCATGGTAACTTAGGAAACTGAGTATTTAATAATAATATCGCTCATCTGGGCTTGTGTTATGGTGTGACGAGTGACGAATAGAAGAATTATATAAAGGAAAAAATAGAAAAAATATAAATAAAGGAAAAACAAAACAACTCAATTTTTCATCGGTTTTTTATGACGTTTTCACGTAAAATTATCGTCCGTAAACCGACTTTACAGACAACTATTTTTTTATTATTGAACTTCTGAAACGAGTAGGTAACCCTGATAAATATGGAAAGAACATGACCCTATTCCTAAGACTTCACTGTCCGTCTTTCTGACTGTCACCAGGCTGTATCACATGAACCGTGATAGATAAACAGTTGAAATCACAGATTATGTATTCCTGTTATAAAGGGCGGAGTCATAATTTGCCGCCTTTTCGACGTCATAAAAATAATTTTGTTGGTGTTGGTGAGTAAAAAACGTAAAGATTAAAAAGAATTAAACGAAGAATATTCATTTCAAAACCATGTAAGGATGCGGGGCGACGTAGGGCGCGGGCGTCCATGGCTCTGCCCCCTCGCAACGCCACTGAATCACATGCGTCTCCTCTCTCCTCATCACATATCCATACTAACTCAAATGGTATCCATATGTGCACCATATCAACGTGATCTTCGTATAGTAGGTATAAGGTAGGTATGTAGTAGGTATTGGCCAACATCCGTGGCGTTATGGTCTGGTACAGTCAGACAGACGGACGGAGCGTGTAATCACTTCCATAGTACCTATAGGATAAGCTACGCTGAACTTTGTTTTGTAATCGTTTTAGATTTAGGGAAAAGTACCACAATTTTAAGGGTCTAATAACAAAACGCAGCGTTCGACAACCTTTGACTAGGTGGACAGACGTTGGACGCACAGGTTATGAGACTAATCGGTCTGGAAGATTATGGCTTACTAGCAGCGCTCCGCGATTTCACCCGCGTAACTCCCGATCCCGTGGGAAAAAGTAGCCTATAGCCTTCCTCGATAAATGGACTATCCAACACAAAAATATTTTTTCAATTCGAACCAGTAGTTCCTGAGATTAGCGCGTTCAAACAAACAAACAAAAAAAAACAAACAAACAAACTCTTCAGCTTTATATTATTATTAGTATAGATTGGATTAGGTTCAGCAGTGGAAGTCCTGTGGCTGATATGATGATGAAAGACATTCCGTTTCGCACTAAGACTTTCAGCCATGGTATTCATCACGATGTTTTCGTTTACCGTAAGACCAAAATGTACTTATAAATATTCTCCGACATTTCACGCACCGCCATCTAGCCTCACACAAAGCAACTAGACTTGTAATATGAGTACCAACCAGAAAACTAATTGAATACTTATTAGTTATCTACTTTTATATGACTTTTATTTTTCTTTTGCATTGTAAATAGCTACCGATGCATCTGTGTTACATACTTACCTATTTTAATCATCAAATACGAAAACACCCCGAACAAAAACAAATAGGTATAGATCAAACATAGATAGATTCGAACCCGCAACCTGATACCCACCGCGCCACAGAGGACGTCAAATTATCACTACATAAAAATTTTCTAATGTTATTTTCTTCTAGGATAGAACAAAGTCGCTTCCCGCTGTCTGTCCCTATGTATGCTCAGATCTTTAAAACTACGCAACGGATATTTATACGTTTTTAAAAATGTATGGAATGATTCAAGAGGAAGGTTTATACATGCATAATATACCCGTGCGAAGCCGGGGCGGGTCGCTAGTACTGAATATAACAGAAGGGGCAGCAATGAGGGGCAGGTGTAAAAAGACAAGTCATCGTTTCATTTACAACAAAATTTCGGGTAACAACGGTGTCAGGTAGCACCGAAGTAATAACTTTCTATTAAAACCTTATTTTGTAATGAAATTCTAATCAAAAAAAACACAATAATATTAGCGTTTTCATCTATTCATCTAATGTAGATGATTCAGAAACCTTGGTTTAAAGAATAAAAAGTTTTTTTCATAAAGCCAAGGTTTGCTGCAAGTATGATAATGTGATTGAAGTACTCGTTTTTTTAGGGTTTTGGAGTATCGTTTATTTCTTTTTATCACATTTGCTCATAAAATGGATCTTATTCAACCGCATTTAGGCTCATAATCCAACGTTTTACGCACGCGTGCGTTATTACCTGGACGCCACTAGTGTGTAAGTTATCCTGATAAGTCCAAATGGTATCAACTGCTAATTACATGTTAGGTAGATGAAACATTCTTTTTATCACAGTTGCTCATAAAGTGGATCTTATTCAACGGCTTTTAGGCTCATAATAAGCTCATAATCCAACATATTATGCACGCGTGCGTTTTAGATTTGTTAACTAGTGCTGTAAAGTTATCTCGATAAGCTAAATACGTATCTTACTGCTAATTACATGTTAGGTAGGTGAAACATTCTTAATTTATCTGGGTTAAACTGTTTTGATGTATAAAAAAGGTAGATACCAAAGAGTTTTTTAGCTAGCAAAAATGGTTGTCTCTAAAGTCGGTTTACGAACGAAAATTTTACGTGACAATTACTTAGAAAACGATTAAAAATTGAGTTGTTTTTTTTTTCTTTACTTAAATATATTGTTTTTCCGTACCATTGTATTTTGTTCTTAACCTCCGACGCAAAACAAATAGAAAAAAACCCTAAAAAATATTGTATGTCAGACAAGGATGTATAGGTTAAAAGTCTTTAGCCTGCCTTTCCGGAGCATAATTAAAAAAAAATCTGCCTTAAAAAAATGTAAACATAGACTTATCACAAATATTTTGTTAATTATTATTTTGTTTTCTTTTCTAGTCTTTTCTTTTATTCGCAACTGTGATAAAAAACGTCGTACGATATACGTGTGGAATTGATCTTTGCATCTTGGCTTCTAATGACACGCTCGCTACCGCTCGCGCGTCATAAACCGCCTCTATGCAAAGATCAATTTACCACACTTATATCGTAATGTACTATAATTTATCTGGGTTATACTGTTTTGATGGATAAGTAGGTACCAAAAAAGAGGTTTTACTCCAGCAATAAAGGTTGTCTATAAAGTCGCTTTACGAACGACAATTTTAAGTGATAACGTCTTAAAACTATTTAAAAATTAAGTGTTGTTTTTTGTTTTTTTTTTTACTTAAACGGTTATACGCTTATACGGTTTTTACGTAACAAATGGAAAAAACCCTAAAAAATATTGTATGTCAGACGAAGCTGTAAAGGTTAAAAGTCTTTTGCCTGGCCTTTCGGGAGTATAATGAACAAAAATTATTGCCAAAAAAATTGTAAACATAGACTTATCACAAATATTTTGTTATTTATTATTTTCTTTTCTTTTCAAGTCTTTTCTTTGATTCGCAACTGTGATAAAAAACGTCGTACGATACACGTGTGTTGATCATTCCATTCTCGGCTCTATAGACGCACTCGCGTTCCGCTCACGCGTCATAAACCGCCTCGATGAAATGATCAATTTACCACACTTGTATCGCAATGTACTATTTTGTAGTAAATTGTTAGAGAAAAGGAATGCAAAACTCGATTTTATAAAAAAAAGTTGAAAGTTGAGGGGAATTTTGGTACCTACTTAAAACTTTTGTCCATATATTTATATTGTGCTGACTCAGGGCCTTGATTTTTATACACCTAATAGGGATTCTCAACCTCAGTATCTGGTATGAATTTTAACTTGCTGGGTCCACCTGTTCCTGAGAAAATCGGTGATGACATACGGATAGACAGACAATAAGGGTTCCTTTTTTTACCTTTTGAAGTATGAAATCCTAAAAAATGTATAGCTCTATAGCCACGAATTCTAACCTGCCCCTTTAGACAAGATGGCTTTCTATTAGCGATATCGCCAATCGACAGACTTTTATCTTTATTTTTTTGTATGAAATTGAGACAAGCCAACAAAAAGTCACGTAGTCTTGCGTTACAGAAAAAAAATAGTGGATAAGTTCCAACTTTTGCTAATTTTATACAATGGTTTATGTCAATTTCATACAATTAAATTTATCGATTGGCGATATCGCTAATAGAAAGCAATTTTGTCTAAGGGGGCTGGTTGTATTAACCACCTAATACTTGTCGATCTTTTGTCCTAATTCCTCTAAGAATAGCCTCGTAACGTCGGTACCAACTGCACAACAAGTGCCGTAGCAACAGCTGCGCTCGCGCACCTGTCATGCGAGCTACTCTAGCGTAAATCCACGGGGGTGGCACGGTTGAAAACGCGAGAAACAAGGTTTCGTAAAAGAGTGTATGAATGAATGAAAAAAATTGAAATAAAATTGAGTTGGTCAAGGACGCACTGGAGTCCGTAAAATGTTATTTCAACTTGTCAAAATTCCGATGGATGTAACTAATCCAACCTCTTGGTCAGATTAGAAATAAAATAAATAAATAATCGTTTATTGACATTAAATTACATTTTTAATACAAAAAATAAACTAATTAGTAGGTATGGCAAAAGGAGCAGGTTCAGTATATGGTGTGAGACGTAGCTGCACAACGCTGGTTTTCACCCTGACCCTTTCTTTCTGTTCCTTGTACATAATCAACTAGCTGTATCCTAGTCCCGCGGGCAATTTCAGGACCAACAGTATCAACAGTAATCGTATGTCTTTCTCTTCTCCATTCCCTAAACTACTACCAAACCCATTTTCATTTAAATCGGTCCAGTCGTTTGACCGTGAATAACAAAGTTATAAACAATTATTTTTTTAATTTGGTTTAAGATCCACCATTTTGCCCAAAACAAGAAGTATTTTTTATATTGTTTTTTTTTTATATTGCAGGACAATCCACACAGCGCCATCTAGCCCCAAGTTAAGTAACTAGACTTGTGTTATGGGTGCTAGACAACGGATATACTACTTATATACTTTTCTTTTTTAAATATATACTTATAATACATAGAAACAACCAGACCACAGACAAATATCTAAGCATAAATACTTGTCTGAGGCGGGAATCGAACCCGCAACCCTATGCAGTCCGGCATGGTGACCATTGTGCTAACTGGGTCGTCAGAAGTGATTAAATTTTGTCTCTTTTACCAGCCACCTAGCCAGACGAATCATGTAGGTAAGTAAAAATAAAGCATATAAATGTCCACAAATGAACGGATATCCACTACTCCAACAATAAGTCACTGTCACACAATGGCCGATAGTGTCATTTGCGCACGATGTTGGAATGGTGATCACATCGGCGTATACGCATTGCGCACGCGCATGGTAATGTTGGCGTTATTTGTTATTGTTTCATGTAAAAATGATGTTTTTGTAAATGTCTACCTATTCAATAGCATCGTTACTCAAAGTTTTTTAACCGATTATGGTGAAGATAAAAGAGAAGGTCATGTATTTGACCCTTATGAACAATCAAGTCTCAAAAGTACACCGCCACCGTAACGTTTACAATCCTGTGCAGAACTATTTGAACATTATAATAACGTAACCTGTCGTAAGTCCAATACTTATTTATAGTATTATTCTAGCAAACTGATAGTGTACTTATGACGCATACTGTATGTACTACTACTAGCTACGTCCGTGGTTTCACCCGAATAAGTCCTGATCCCGCGGGAATTTCGGGATCTAAAGTATCTTATGTTCATTGCATTTTCTAAACTAACATTACGCTTTGTCCAGTCATTTGACCGTACTTGTACTTGTACTTGTATACAGGCTGTTTTCCGCCATTGGACCTTTTTAATTGGGTCCTTTTTGCGTGAGGATGGAGTAGGCTTGCCCAGCACCTACTACCCTCTCAGCTTAGTCGACCATGTCCAGAGTAGAGAACTTGTCAATTTCTGGGGCCAACTAAGCCGCGGGTTTCATCACGATGTTTTCCTTCACCGTAAGAGCAATGTCAATTAGCGCACATAAATTTTTCTTAAGAAAAATACATTGGTGCACGGCCGGCCGGGATTCGATCCCACGACCTTCAGAATGAAAGTCGAGGTATCTACCACTAAGCCAACACCGCTCTTATCTGTGAAATGAATTATTAGGTCTTACAAAACTTAAAAAGGTTTTTAATTTGGCTAAAAGAGGGAACTGTACTGCCATGAGTCTGCTTGTTAACATAACATAACATGTTAACACAAAATAAATACTTTTCTTTATCTGCTTCAACTGTGGTAGTTTTAAAGATATATATATGCACCTCACTGCACTTGTGGCGTCTAATCCTCCTCCTCTCACCTCAGAAAAGTATTTCTGCTTATATATTTGTCTGTGGTCTGGTTGTTTCTGTGTGTCACCGTCGACTTTCTCAGGAACGAATGGACCTAGCAAGCTGATTTTTTCTTTTAGATAATCTATTGAGTCAGTTAAAAGAAGATGCCTAGAAGCTTTCAAGAATCTAAATAGTAACATGATTTGTTTAACAAATATTTCAAGTTAGCCTACATAAAGGTTAGTCTGTCTGTCTATTACATTGAAATGCATTACGTCTCTCAACTGATTGTCGATAAAGGACACATCGCCGTCTGCTTCATTACGAATCGTGTGAAGTTATACCTGAGCAAATAATTTTAAAAAGAAAATCTATACTTATATTATGAAGCTTAAGAGTTTGTTTGTTTGAACGCGCTAATCTCAAGAACTAATGATCCGAATTAAAATATTATTTTTGTATTGGATAATCCATTTATCGAAGAAGGCTATAGGCTACTTTTCCGTACGCACGCATTTTAGGTACGTTAAGCCGTTGGTCTCGGTTGCTACCTCTAGTAGCAGTCGTCAGGTCAAGTTAGAGGCCTTAAGGCGATCTGAAAAATCATACAATAGGTGAGCCACACCACTATACGAAAAGAAGAAGAAGGACTTCAAATTTCAAATTTATAAATTAGCATATTACGCTCCCCTTTGAAGTCTTGAGTCAAAACAAAACCTCCTTCCTTAACCCCGATTAATAATAGCTAAAAATAAAAGTTAAGTAGTACGTACACATTTCCATAAACAGTGCGTGTTTCTCAAGAAAATTGACCACAATTCTTTCTATCGGTCAATCTAGAAGTCATTATAGGTGCCGTAAACCACAACTCGGGGACTTATTCACTATTATATATTGAATAATTGAAAAAAATAAGGAATTAATGAAGAGAATTCAATGTAAATGATAGTGTTTGCCATAAAAAATAAAAATAAACGTGTAGCATTCGGGGACTGCCGCGGTAAAGCTATTGCATCGTACGAGTTTCGGAGAGTCGTACCATATAAATTCACGTTAAGGGAACGCTCGGCCGAGCAACATGGTAGGCGGAGTGGGGGGTGTTAGGTTTTATTTTCGTTACGGAATTTCTTAAAAAGGAAAAAAAAATAGATGTTGTTCGATTCTCAGACCTAACGAATATACAAAAAAATTCATACAAATCGGTTCATACTAGAATTGAATATGTATAGATTTTAGAGATTCAGATATAATTTCGTTTCGTGTATGAAACAATGATGAAATTTTAAGTGAAATAGCACACAGAATAGTAGAACTGTTGCAGTCGGTAGAATTAACTTAATTCCACTCTATTCCCCTTCCACTGGCTGGTCCCTTGGACCGGGTTTCCGGGATAATTCGTGCGTGAATGGTCGGTCACGCACTTGACTGTAAATTGCTGGATTACGACTCACAAGGTGTTGTAAAGGGGTCATAATAAGGACGTATTTTTTGTTTTGGAAGAATTTGAGTTTTTAAAGGTGCAATAGCTATACACAGAAAAAAACGTGTGGCACTCGGGGACTGCTGCGGTAAAGCTATTGCATCGTGCGAGCTTCGTACAGTCGTACCATATACATGCACGTTAAGCGAACGCTCGGCCGAGCTACTTGGTAGGCGGTCAAAGCCCGCGATAAAAGATATGCAATAGCTTAAAACTTTCTTGAAGCAAGAATTAATCTTGTCCTTAGAGACGTTAGAGAATAATTTATTGGTTTAAGTAAAAAATCCTATTAGGATAGCTTAATTTAATTAAAATACTTACTGCTTAATATTTTAAGACCCTTTACATCCTTAGGTTGCCTGGAACAAATCGCTTTGATCAATAACGTCGCCTATAACATTTTTTTTTCCTTGTTTTACTTGTATTTCTTGTGTGTTGAACAACTGAGCTGACTATAATAAAAATGTTTTGATACTATTTTGCGGTCAACCACCTGCGGACCCTCTTTTATTCAAAGTTATTCTAGTTATTTATGCCTTTTATGAAAATAGTAATTCACTCCCTTTCAAAATCCTCCTCACAAAATATACATAAATAAATAAATAAATAAATAAATATTGCAGGACATTCCACACATCGCCATCTAGCCCCAAGCTAAGTAACTAGACTTGTGTTATGGGTGCTTGACAACGGATATACTACTTATATACTTTTCTTTTGTAAATATATACTTATAATACATAGAAACAACCAGACCACAGACAAATATCTAAGCATAAATACTTGTCTGAGGCGGGAATCGAACCCGCAACCCTGTGTTTGGCAGTCCGGCATGGTGACCATTGTGCCAACTGGGTCGTCAAAAGAGAAAAAGATTCATTAAAAAATCTCTAAAACTACAAGACCTACGAGTCTGAAACTTCGAATGGGGGTTCCTGTAGGGATCACTAGGACAGAATAGTTGAAATATTGACTTCTAAAGGTAAAGCCGTATTATATGTTATGTATTCCCTATTTATCCCGATATCCACAAAATCGACACTTACACGGGTAAAACTGAGGGTCACAGCTAATATAAGTAAAATTTACATTTAAATAAATAAATAAATATTGCAAGACATTCCACACATCGCCATCTAGCCCTAAGCTAAGTAACTAGACTCGTGTTATGGGTGCTAGACATCGTATAAACTACTTATATACTTTTCTTTTTTAAATATATACTTATAATACATAGAAACAACCAGACCACAGACAAATATCTAAGCATAAATACTTGTCTGAGGTGGGAATCGAACCCGCAACCCTGTGTTTGGTAGTCGGCATGGTGACCATTGTGGGGTCGAATTATGTAGGTGTTTCAAAATTATTAGTACCTATTCGCTTCAGCAGGACAAGCATACATTTTATTTACAGGGAAAGACAAAATCACTTGACGCCATCAAATACTCCATAGAATCGAGGGCAAGTAATATCTACCTGCCTTTAATGTCAGACAGAACGTAAAGTTAAGGCTAGGTGCTAATAAAGCTACCAAAATCGACCTTTGTTTTAAGCAACTCTAAGTAATCAAATACTCTTGTTCGCGCCGTTCCGTTTCTCCTTCATTTCATACTTACTATTCTATGTCGTACGTAACGTCATAGAGAGTGACACATTCTTGTCAACCATCTTGTAACTATACATCAACTAATACGCAATGTAAAACTTAATAATTAAATAATATAACACAGTTCCCTAAACCGTCTTTGACTATTCGCCCAAACACTCTTTTTTTGTTATTTGGATATAAATGGATATTGTAGTTTAATAACCATATTTTTGTTTATTGTGGTTGAAAACATGATATGAACAACTTCGTTCGATAAAAAAAATGTTAGAAAACAGAGAATTATTAGATCGTTTATCGGGTTTTATTCAAAAATAGTTAACGTTTGTTTCTAAAAATGAATCAAATGATAGGTTTTGACCTCTACGAACTATATTTGTGGATAATAATGCTAAAATGTTTTGCATATCGATCAAATATAACAGTTAGCACGCAGCACGCTACGTCTTTGAGAGCCGGGGCTAAGGTAATGTGAATACCTACACACGGTACTGGAAGAGCGCCTTAACGAATAAATCGATTATTTTGAATCAACTAGAACCACTTCACAACCTTGTTCTATTTGTAGTTCGTGAGAAATCGTTGGAATTCTAGTTGATAATCGGTTCCGCACGGTTTTTGGGTCTTTTTCTTCGTCATTTTAATTACTTTCTCTTGTTTAATCTATAGTCTATCAATAATAAGAAAATAATTAGTTTATTTTTAAAAGATTTGGTTTGATTTTTTAGATTTTTTTCTATTCTAGATAAATACGTCAGGGTTTGACAACAAACTCACATTTTTATTTGTAACTAGCAGCGCTCCGCGGTTTCACCCGCGTAACTCCCGATCCCGTGGAAAAATCGGGATTTCTTTCGATTAATTATTAGTGAAGGAATTGTAATAAAATCAAAAAGTGTCGTTACAACTTTTCGTCATAATTTTTCCGTCTAGCCCCTTTCGCAACGCGCCATAAGGAACTACGTTCCAAAAGTAACCTATCTAATTCACTATGAGTCAATGGATCACCATACTAAGTTGCATCAAAATCGGTCTAGTAGTTTCGGAGCCTATTCGTTAAAAACAAACAAAAAATCTTTCCTCTAATATTAGTGTAGATAAGAACTGGACCTTTTCATGAAACTTGATTGGTAATTTTTTTTGCTGCTCTCTTTCCTCTAGTATATAATTTGCGGCTCTATGCGTTCGCACGCACTATGCAATCTCATAGGGTTGATTGTGTTACGCCCGAATACTGAAAGGCTACTTAATCTTAAGTAGCGTTTAAATTTAAGTTAAGTGTATGCTTGCTATTGAAGCCTACGCTTACATATCAATTTAAACGCCGCTTAAGATTAAGTAGCCTTTTAGTATTTGAGCGTTAGTCGATTAGGTTAGCAAGTAATTTACTCCATTCTATTTTTATTGGGAGAGTAGCACCTCCGACCACAGGTCCATGCCTAGTAGGTTTAGGATGTTGTTGGAGCTACCACGTACCCGTTCAAGCAGAGAGGCTGGGGCCTAAGTCTGCTAATACAATGTTTCAATAGAGTGTCGATAGAATCGTAATAGACATTTAATGTGTTTGACGACCCAGTTGGCACAATGGTCACCATGCCGGCACAGGGTTGCGGGTTCGATTCCCGCCTCAGACAAGTATTTATGCATAGATATTTGTCTGTGGTCTGGTTGTTTCTGTGTATTATAAGTATATATTTACAAAAGAAAAGTATATAAGTAGTATATCCGTTGTCTAGCACCCATAACACAAGTCTAGTTATTTAACTTGGGGCTAGAAGGCGCTGTGAGGATTGTCCTGCAATATTTATTTATTTATTTAATGTCAAAAATATGACATTTCATGTCAAATTGGTATTCTTCTAATGTTAACTATTCTATTGAAGCACCACTGACTCACTTTGGTATTCTGCTCTAGATTCGTGGCTCAATGGAATCTTGATAGTTGTCAAAACGGTATATCGCTTAGCAACATATACCATGATGCTAGGCAACACCAGCGACGTATCTATTACCATTCCATTGAGACTCCATAGCGATTCCATTGCGATGTTATTAAAACTTTAGCAGAATACCAAATAGAGTAACAATCTCGATATAATATCAATAGAGTAACAATCTCGATATAATATCAATAGAGTAACAATCTCGATATAATATCAATAGAGTAACAATCTCGATATAATATCAATAGAGTATCGATATAATGACAATGGTAAATCCATCGCTTCGGTTTTTTATCCGGTTGCTAGTGAGTGCGATCTATCGAGGACTATGGAACTATGCAAATTAGCAGAATAAGGCCCCTGTTCTGTCCTATGGCTGAGATAAACCGACATGGGATCTGTCTATATGCAAAACCGTCTTTAGCCTATTGGATACCTTGGGCATATTAGGATAATGAAACATATAAATCTATGTCTGAATCCGAAAAGGTCTGTAGGAAAAGCCGACACGAATCTGTTTAGGTTGTCTTTTTTTTTTAGAATAAAATAAACAGTGGCTAACAGTCTAAACCAAAACGCACACTATTTTAAGTAACTACTAAGGTACAATCTAAGATTCTGTATAACTAGGTATAATTTATCGTAAAATATGTGGACGTCTTGAAAATCTTGCAAAAATGCATTGAACAGAGTAAGTGCTCTAACAGTCGGTGTATTATTTGCGTGGCGGGTACGCTGCGCCCGATTAGCGAACAACTGGTGGCATCTCTTGTCTGTGTATAAAGCTGAAGAGTTTGTTTGTTTGCTTGAACGTGCTAATCTCAGGAACTACTGGTTTGAATAGAAAAAATATTTTTGTGTTGGATAGTCCATTTATCAAGGAAGGCTATTTTTCATTTTACGCGGGTGAAACCGTACTATAATTAATTTTATACCAACCCAAGTGTTGCTATGTTCCGTATCATGGAGGGAACAATAAACCAAGCAAAACGCAACTTATATTTTTTTTTAACTGCCACCCTAAATATCCATTGAAACAGTCATAACATTTTATTTTAGTCGCTAGTTATAAGTAATTCTTATTACATGTAGCTGTAATAAAGATTAATAATCGGGTACTTAATGGGTCCAGTTACACGCAAACTTCTAATAGGTAGGTAGCTACTTGTACATCTGATTGTAGGTTGAGGTTCACGTAGTTGTTAGCAAATATAAGAAGAAGAACTAGATAGAGATAAATTCCTTATTAAAACACAATTTTAAGGGTTCTGAGCGCGGAGTGCGAGTTTTTTCGTATAGTAAACGCTACTATCAGCTATACCTTTTCCAATCGTTTATTTAACTTTTGACAGATCACGCACATAAAGTTTCGTAATAATTTTTGATACAATGTACTACAGGTGTACTTCATGGATGGGCTCCGCCCACTTATATAGGGTTATATACACTTATACATTTACCCATCTAACAACCCAAATGAATTCCGTGCATGAAAATGACAGGATGGATGTCATTCTGTGCTTCTTGTATATAGGTACTAAAGTATTCTGTCCGTTGCCTATCGCCATAGCACAGCTTAGTTGCTTGGTTTAAGGCTATATGCGCTGTATGTAAGATTTTGAAAAAAAAAAACAATATCAATAAGGGCCAATAAAAATGGGTTGTTCTCAGACTGCGACTATTTGATTGCCAAGTCTGCGATTAAATTAATTAATAATCTATACTTTAATATTGATTTATTTATTTAATAGGTGGGTAAATATTCTATTATGATATTCGTATGCACTGTTCTTCTCTAAATATTTTAATGTATTCAATTGAAAGTTATTTTGAGCGCTTATGAATACTCTTGAGATTTTTTTTATGTAAAATGATGTAGCGTCGATTGTACCTAGATGACAAGACAAACCTAGTTAGGTGTCCTGGCATTTGTTTAACTAATTAATTGTAAGAAATTACATATGTCCTTTTTAATAAATAAGTAAATAAACATCTTAAAGAGGAAAGATTTGATTGGTTGTTTGAATTGAAAAGGCTCCGAAACTACTGGACCGATTTTGGTAAAACTTGGTATGAGGATACATTGAATCATTGGGAGTGACATAGGCTATAAATTATAAATCTCATTACCACTGTAACGTAGACAGGGAAAGTCAACAAAAACACGATTTTTCTAATATCGAAATGATCAACATAGCATCACGTCCGCTTAAACGTGTCAAAACTCCAGAACAGTTTTCAAAACGGCTATCTTAAAGTGATAAGAGATTTCTTTACAGACCGCAAAATGACCGCGGCCATCATCCTAAGTGGATAGATTATTGTAAACTGTTAGAATTACATCGTACTGTAAATGTTACCGCAGATTGTGGATATTTAACACGTTATTTAGCACTAGGAAGTGGGAGAATTGAAACAGTTGGAAAAAAATATCGAAGTTAAGAAAATATTATACTTACCTAAAAAATTAACGTGTCGCGGGACACGCGTTTAGAAAGAAGTCGTTTTACCTTTTTTTTTCATATTTTATATGTGTAGCAGACATTTTTAATCACAAGTGCCCACAACGGTGTACCAATTCTCTCGTAGGCTTCTGGTAGGAGAATGCAAAATGTCAGATAAGTTTCAAATTTTGGTAAATAGATGGCGCCACAGGTAAAGGACTTTTTAAATACAAGACCTTTTTGGAAAATGCAGTCCTTGATTTTAATATCTAGTAAGTATTTACCCGCATTTTCGTCTCACGGGATCGGGAGTTACGCGGGTGAAACCGCGGACCGCTGCTAGTTAAATTATATTTCAATATACAAGGTTGATATTATTTAATCAGTTTGACAGTCCCGATCCCGTGGGAATATCGGGATAAAAAGTAGGCTATGTTAATCTCAAGTATTCAATGTTTCCTCATTCCAAATTTTATCAAAATCGGTTCTACTGAACCGATTTTGACAGAGAAAAAGTCCGTTACAATCATACAGGTATTTCGGGTAATAAATGAGCTGCCTCGCGGTTTCATATCGGCTCAAGGATTCTATGTATAAGGGTCACATTAAGCGCAGTGCATTCACATAACCAAGAGCAACTTAAGTACTGTTCCTTTTTTTTTATCGATCTTTAGTGTCACTAAATTACTCACTAGACTATGCTTAATGAAAACTAGGTTTTATGGTTTATAGGGGATCTAAATGTGTATTCAAACAAAAAGACATATATAATTTATGTAATTTTTATTTTCAATTTGTATTTACGTCAGGTCGGATATTTTTTACAAAATAATAATAATTAAAATCCCTTTCTTTAATGGAAGAATAAAACAGTACTTATATACTAATTTGGCAAATCCAAATTCAAATAAATCTTTTAAATGAAATTTTTTAATAATTAATAAAAAATATACATTTTTACAATAATAATAATAAAATTAAATAATTACGTAGTAAATAAGAAATAGTAAAACTACTCGACTAACATTTTTTCTTGTTATAAAAACACTTATTTTCAACTAAAAATAGAAATTACAATTTAATTATAAAAATTAATTACAAGATATGCAAATTCTTTTGAAATAAAATGTAAATTTTAAACTATTTACAATCTAACCTAAGAAAATAAAATAAGAGATATTTATACAAAATTTACAATAAGCAAAAAGGGTTACGTTCATTATTTTTTTATATATAGAAAATTTCTTGTATAAAAATACAACAGTTATATAAAAAGATACAAGAATCGAACGAGAAACACAGTATTTTCTCGTTTATTAGTTTACTCTGATGTATTTTTATCTATACCTGTCCCTTACTAACAATTTGAATTCCAAATTGGTTAGAAAAGAAGGCTTTATTTTACGTACAAAATTGAGTAGATTACCGCCAAGTATCAGATCTTAAGGAAAGACTTGATTGTTTTTTTTTTCTAATACTAAAGATCAAATATTGCACGTTCAAAACGTTAGCCCGGAATGGATACATATTGCAGATAAAGAATACATAGGATCAAATGCGAAAAGGACTGTTATAATGAGACCATCTGCTAATAAGGCCGTTTGCTAAGGGGTCCAAATGCTAATAAGATCATCTGCTAATGAGGTCAAATGACCTTACGCAGAATAAGTAGATGCTAATGGGACCAAATGTGAATGAAACCGTAATTAGAGCATAATGAGTCCATCTGCTAATGGGTCCAAATGCTCATAGGGTCACCTACTAATGAGGTCAAATGGCCTTATGCAGAATTAGAGCATAATGAGTCCATCTGCTAACTAGACCAACTGCTAATGAGGTCAAATAGACTGGTGCAGAATTAGTAGATGGGATCAAATGCGAACGGGGTCGTCTGCTAATGTATTCAAATGCTAATAGAATCATCTGCTAATCGAACATATGGGAATGGGGCCAAATATTCTGGTAGTAATCCAATTAATATACTTAAAAAAATGCGCCAGATTTAAAATAAACGCGCAGTTTTTCTCAAACGCTATCCGAAGTTACATAATACTCCACAAAATATTATTCTATTGACGTTTAAGAAATATATCTGTGAGTTTATATTGCGGAAAGATGTGTATTTAATTTCCATCGAATAAAAATAATCTTTCTATTAGACATAAACTTTTACAGACAGAAATTATAGGTGATCAAATAAAATTCTAGATTAAAGTTCGATCATTAAAAAAGCGACTCAAATAATAGTGATCGAACTTTACTCGAGAAGTTCATTTGATCACCTATTGCGTCCCTTTATCCGAAGAAATATGACAATTTATATATATCTTCAAATGAAGTGACTAATATAATAAAAAATATTTAAATTGAAATTATCTGAAACGTCAAAGAAAACGCTTTGAAGCCTTTATTTACAAAAGAAAACATTATTTTTTGGCCATTTCATTCCGTCCTACATATTCGGTGGAGACAACTCAGAAATCACTCGGTGGGCTCACCCTAGTACGTATATACAAAATTTTACCCACACATACATTTCTAATTCAAAGATATTTAAATTACAACAAAATAGAGAATAAATAAACCTTTTCATTGCAAATACTTTGATTTTTCAAGTCTTAGTAACAGTGTTCTAAACATCTTTAGTACCTATTTCAAATGAGAAACATTTTTTTGATAAAAGTTTTTTAGAGTTCCATACCGAAATGGCAAAAACGGGGACCCTATTATAAATACTTTACTGTCCGTCCGTCTGTCACCAGGCTGTATCACAAGAACCGTGATAGCTAAACAGTTGAAATTCACAGATCATGTATTCTGTTGCCACTAATACAACAATTACTAAAAACAGCTCCCATAATACATGGTACGAAACCCTTTGTACGCGAGTCTGACCCGCACTTGGCCGGTTTTTTATATACTTAAATATTCTCTATACATTGCCATATACTTCAAAAGTAACTACTTCGCTGAAGATTAATAAGTTTTCTATCAACTGAAAAGATTCAAATATTATCTTTTTCAATGTAATTTAAAATATCTTTTTTCTAATTACATTAAAATGTTTGGCATATATTTTGTGACTCTTTACACTATTTGTACCTTCGATATATCGTACCCTTATGGCACGTTGTATTTAGGCACCATTTTTACTAAGGCACTTTTTTGTACAACCAATATATAAAAATTTATATAAACTTTGTATGGAAGAAATTTTCTTGATGTTTTTAAGGCAACATTGCAATAATTAAAAATAATGTGAATATTATAAAATGAATTTAAAAGTGAATAATTTGTGATACTTAAGACTGAAGGTTTTTAATTTAATAAAATATGTATAAAATATACTAGATTCGTATAATATATTGATCTCGTATGGCACTTTGCACAAACGTTTAAATAATATTTAGGGCAATTATCACCGTATTTCAGTTAGTATTATTTGACGAAAATAAACCAACATTTCGTTAACTAAGATTAATATGAGTTATTATTTCACAGTAAAATGAATCTACTCAAAAATTATGTATTGGAATGATAAAAAGCTCTTTTTGAGCAAGAATTCTGGTTTTATCTAAAACGTTGTTTTTAACATTTTTAAGCCCTGAATAAAAAATATTTTTATTCTTCAATGTAAGGACCAATATTATGTACCTAGTAAAGGTATTAAAAACAGGAAAATATCCTTTTTTATTTTGATTTTGTGTTATTTTATTTTATTATTGTATTGAATTTAAAACATTAATATAAAATTAAATATTATGTAACTCAGAGTCCTATTTAACTTTAGGTCTTATTCGTCAATTATATTAACTGAAAAATGGTGAAAACGGGCTTAGTTTATGTTTTATAATAAAATACGTACGAATAATTATAGTTTTTTTTTTCATTTTCAGTCTTAAATCCAGAAAATCTCAATAGGCAAACAGTAATCACAGATTAATTATTTTTGCAGATACAATCTATGGTGCCATATTTGTGCCATAGGCATAAAACGATCCAATCTTTTATTTAATACCAGATTAACAAAAATATGCTGATAAAACATTTAAAAAATATCTGTGTCTTCAGTAAGAATATTTAATTATAAAAAGGACAGCAAATAAAACAGTTTAATAACATTTTAATGACGTCAAAAGACTGCTTTGGTGAAAACGGGCACAAATCTCTGTTAATCTGGCAAATGGGACCACTTGCAGAAAAAAATATAGTAAAACTAAACTTAGTCCACCAAATGTTGACAGGTTTAAACTAAAAATCTAGTTTTAAATACATTCAAGTATTCCTGCAAGTAGCCTTTAAATAAAAGAAGAAAAACCCACTCAAACCTGGACACCCAGCACTCTATCAACAACAAAATCATACACATCTTCAGTCTTATTATTTACCTCATCATTACTAACCTTTACCGAACTCGGATCGTTATTCACTAAACAAGACTCATTTTTCACTAAACATGAATCCTTGTTCACTAAACATGAATCGCTGTTCACTAAACATGAGTCATTGTTCACTAAACATGACTCACTGTTCACCAAACACGACTCTTTATTTAATAAACAAGAGTCAGTGTTCATCAATCTGTTGGCGTTCGCTAAACATGACTCATTTTTCGCTAAAGATGACTCATTGTTCACTAAACATGACTCATTGTTCGCTAAAGATGAGTCTTTGTTTACTAAACACGACTCGCTGTTCACTAAACACGACTCCTTGTTCACTAAACACGGATTCTTGCATTCAACGACGATTTCTTGCAGTATCTTCGAAGTTTGTCCGTCTGGAGTCCTTCGTTCTAGTTCAGGGTCTGCTTCCCAATCGTCTTCCGATAGTGGATCGGTGTCTGCTAGAACTGGTATTGAGGGTTTCGTTCGAGTGAAAAACGCCATTTTTTCTCTGTAAAAGGAAAAAAATGAGGTTACTTTTATTACTAAGCAATGCAGATTAAAAACTTTCGGGAGAATCTGACAAAATATTGACCAGTTCTGGTTGGTTCATATTTGCAGACGGCACCTTATCGATAATTGGTCAGAGCGGACGCCTCATGCGCACATCTCTGTAAGCTTATCGATAACAATATCAATAAGAGCGCTGTACAGAACATCACTACCCGTTGCAATAGAAGCTGTAAGTGCAAGGGAGCGCGCGATATACTCCGCTCTACTCTCACGTTTATTTTGCTGAAGTTGCAGCGAGATATTGTCCATGGTATAATAGACAGTTTTATAAAAATAACTGACCAAGTGCGAGTCGGACTCGCGAAGGGTTCCGTAATAAATAAAAACAAAATAAAATAAAGTAGGTACCATGTTTTATGGGAGCCCTGAATACTGTTTTTTATTTATTTTTGTAACAGATATATATATAATCTGTAAAAATTTCGGCTGTCTAGCTATCACGGTTCATGAGATACAGCCTTGTGACTGACAGACAGACGGACAGTAAAGTCTTTGTAATAGGGTCCCGAACAATTTGGAAACTAAGGAAACCAGAGCTTCCTTGTCCATGTAAAATCATTTGATGTTCAACATAATACTAACTTGAGTGTAACAAGATCGGGTTTCCTGCCGCCCTGCCTCGACCGCCTGAGTCTGTATATCTCCTTGCAGGTCCTGTGTAGAAGCTTGGTAGTTCGGTCCTTGGTGTTGTCGTTGCTGGAGAGCAATCGTTTGAGGGTCTCATCTTCTGACACCCACGCGGCTACTGCTGGATCGCCGCGTGCGCACGCTTCTTCTAACCTTTATTGGAGAATGAAGTTGGGAAATTAGACATTGCAGGTGGACAAAGAGCTGGCCTGACCTTGGATAACTGATCGATACTGTTATCCAAAAAGGCAATGCAGCTAGATGTTTGGGCTTCCAACTTATCGAGGGATACTTATTTAGATTTCGAACATTAAAAAAAATGGTTGAATGGACCAAATACTGAAACAGGTTTTGCAATGTTGAGTAAAACCATAGAAGGAATAATAATAAGTAAGTACCTACAGCAAAAATATACAAAAAAATTATAACAAGTCCAACAAAAATGGTCCTTCGAGTCGGATCAAAACATTAAGGAATCCAAATTCTGATAATTTTGACCAGTATTTTTTGTTAAAAATTGTCAGTCTCTTAATAATAAGCAGTATTTTTTAGCCATATCGATATAATTTGCATTAAGCTATTAAAATTATGAAACTTACCGTTTCTTCAAGTGCGTCAAGTTGGCAATATCAGTTTTAAGATCTGCCAACTTAGTGTGATGCGCACTTAAATCCAGAGTCAATTCGAGCGACGTACGCGAGCGAGCCGTGGTGCGGGTACGACGCATCGCCACGCTGCCGACGCGACCCCATCTGTGGAGAACAAAATACAGGTTAAGTTGGAGACCACTGAGGCTATCACCAGAACTATACGCCATACAAAATAATGGTCCACCATCACGGAGAGGATTTTCTCTCCTTAAAAATATATCTTTTATCCTGTTAAAGCAGGACCTTGACTTTTATACACCTAATAACTATATAGGCCTCAGTATCTGGTATAAATTACAAATTGCTAGGTCCACCCGCTCCTGAAAAAATCGGTGGTGACACACGGACAGACAGACGGATACGAAAGTGACCTTATAAGGGTCCTTTTTTACCATTTGAGTTAGGGTAACACCGTGGCAAATTGATCTGCTATCGCTGTTGCAAGTTATTGGTCAGACCAATATAGCTGAACCTATAACACGAAAAGAATAAGAACATTACCTGAGTGACCTTCGTTCCCTGAGGCTCCGGTCGAAAGGTATCCCAGTTGGTGGCGGTTGGAGTGTGACACGACGAGCGTACTGAGCCATTGATGAGTCTGATTCGGAACGGTTTAACCTGCAAATAAATAAACATTTGTATTTAGAGACTAGATTTTTTCCACGTAGAAGTCGAAAATGGTTCTGATAAGATTGGACCAAAGAATCAAGTTGTCCCATACAAACTTTGCCCCCTCTTTGCATTTCAGGATTTCGGAAAATCTTTTCTTATCGAATGCCTGCGTCATACAGAGAACACTCACACCCTCCAAGTTTCAGGTCTCTACGATCAGCGGTTTAGGCTGTGTGTTGATCAGTCAGTTAGGACAAAGCATTTTTTATGTATAGATTTATTGTGGGGGCAATTGGGTTCGCCAGGATGATTGGGCACCATTTTAACACAACTTGTACATGTAGACAGCTAGTATCAAGTATTCATAGTACAATACAAATGAGCTGATAATGTGTTAATTTGGTCTATTGTCTGTTTGGTTTGGGTAATGTCGCGTAATTACATTATCAGTAAAGGGTGGTAACAATTTGGAGGTAACAAGGAAAATCAAGACCTTCACTGACTTAAATTAAACCTATTAGACAAAGTGCAATACTTTGTCTAAGTTTTGTACAATTAAATTTATTGGACCGATTCTATCATCTTTGAAGTTGTGTAAATTACTTATTCAGGTACAAACCTGCAAATATATTGTCCTTTGGCGATGCTCTGAGGTTGCGGCGAAAAAGTTTGTGATCTCTTTATTGTTGCTAGAGGCTCTTCGGGATTAGAGTTTACTTGTTGACTTTTCCTGAAAATAAAAAAACCTTTATTTGATAGAGCAACAAAATCTATTGACTTTGTAATAGAGTGGGTGCGAGATAAGCCTGCGCGCAATTATTGGCGCATTCATCGCGTATGACTTTTAATTAGTAGCTTTTGGGAAAAAAAACACCGAACACCTCACACGCAATAATTATTAACACCTCAAGTAGGTAAACGTCACAAGTAGGAGCACCATGGATTAGTTCCAATTTTGACTAACGCGTAAACTTGTCTGGCCCGCATTGCAATAATGTAGTGCCATCAGTCTAATAAAAAATTTATACCTACTTAAAATGTCCTGCGTAGATTTTAGGTTAACTGTTAAAGCGCCGTGTACACAAGAGCGTTTCATTGGCGGGATTTTTTATAATGTTAGAGATTTTAAGCACAATGCCACTTAGACACCGGCCGGCCTAAGTGTGGTCAACACTTGAGAATAGGTTTTTCACAGCAAAATTGAATAATCTTGATTTTATTTAACCTAGACTTACTGGCAAAATCTATTTCTGTTAACACCTCACCCGGGTTTAATATCCGTCATATTAGATTACTTTTGTATATGGTGGTGAAATACGTACTGACAGATAGACGGACAAGAGAGTTATCTTATCAGGGTTCCTTTTTTTACCTTTTGAGGTACCTATAGGAACCCTTAAAATGACACCCGAGTGAGGTGTTAACAGGTAAATGCCAGTTAATTCATATATATTTGATACAATCTTTTTTTCGAAAAAATCCAGATTTCCAATTTTCCAGAAAAGTAATAAGAATAAAAAAAAACACAAAAAAAGGCATATTAGAGTGTGTATAGCTAGATACATTTACTTTGTGCCGAACTTACATGCCTTCATGCAATAAATTATATTAAAATAACCATTGATATAAGAAAAACCATGCAAGAAAGAGTGATATTGTCATTGTATAGCTACTTTTGGTACTAAAACAGACGGACAAGAAAGTGATCTTATAAGGGTTCCTTTTTTACCCTATTACGGAACCCTAAAAACACCCAAATTCAGGAAATCTTGTATTATGGGAACTAGATTATGGATAAGACATTTTACCATTGCGTTTCAACTATCAATCCTATGAGAGATCGACTTAATTAAATGTCTTAATAATAGTTCTTTACAAGCTTTTATTAAGCTTCACCTGTTTTTTTTATTATTAAGCTATTGCATAGCTTTTATCGCGAGCTTTGAGTGCAGCGACCGAATCAAGAAATTCCGTAACGAAAATAAAACCTAACACCGCCCACTCCGCCTACCATGTAGCTCGGCCGAGCCTTCGTGTATGTATATGGTACGACTGTACGAAGCTCGCACGATGGAATAGCTTTACCGGGGCAGTCCCAGTGTTTGTTTGTTTTATAAGTCTTCTTTAAGTGTCAATGTATTGTACCTAGATAAGTGCTTAAAATATTGTAGACTTTTGCATGCAGTCACTTTTCGTACTTACTCGCACACCAGACAAATCTTAGTGATTTTTGGTGTTTAGAATGTTTTTTAAGTTTTTTATATTGGTTTAAATAAAATTAAAAAAAAAAGTGTTTTTTTATAAACGTTATAAAAAGACAAATAAATAAATAATAACTAAGCTCAAGAAAACATAACAATACTAGACAGCGAGCTTTAGTTGATTTAATTTCCAGAGATAACTTAAATTGTTTTAAATTATAACGCACAGATCGTACATAAAAACACACCAAAAACACAGCGACCCGAAACAAAATATGTATAAATAAATAAATATCCCCGAAAAAACAAACATACGAGTTAAAAAACACCCTTATTCTGTTCTGTTAAAAAGCAATAGAAAAACGACAATATCACGCTTTAAAAAAAAAACCACAACAAAGCATTCACCGGCGACAATGTAAACATACCTACGTATATACAATTATATACAATATACGGACGGTATGTATGTATTTATTTCTCTATCGGAGTGTCTTCGGTCGGCCGACCATCGGCCTCCAAACGCCTTAGACATTGCATGTACCTACAAATTGTACTTTTATTAGCCCCTTCACCGGTTAGTATAGTACATCTAATTTAAACTAACATTGTTATTTTTCATACTAAAGTTATGAAAACAAAATACATCCCAACTAACATTATGACGATCAGAATACCAATTCTCGTAACTATTTTTTAAAGTTATTTAAGAGGAAAGGGTATCGGGGTCTCTCTCCAGACAAACGTAGTCGACTGTTTCCTACCTGGATAATGACACTAGCACAAATATTTTTGTTGCATAAAACTTATAACTGCCATGACCATGTTTTGTTTTTTAAATCTTAATTTCTATGATAATATTGAATAAACCGAGACATAGGGGCATAGTCATGACAGTTATAGGTTTTATGCAACAAAAATATTTGCTTTACTGTCATTATCCAGGAAACAGTCTACTACGTTTGTATGGAGGGAGCACCGGTACTCTTTCACCTTAACGTTCAATTTGTTAAAGTTACATTGCAATGTAATTTCGATTGCATTTCTTTTACAAAATATACCCTCAAAGTACCTCAAAATGCTCACAAAGTCAGCTTTTTTATTATAATTTTACTTTGTGTATATCGTGTTCTATGTTCCTTACTGTGTTGTACAAATGAAGTTATCTATCTATCTTTTGGTATTCTCAAGAATATTTTTTGTAATTGAAATGCAATCGAAATGGTATTGCAATGTAATTTAATCAATTTTATTTACGAGAATTGGCCTTCTAGGCTAATGTTTTAGCGCTCCCAAAAATAACATTTCTGATGTGCATTGTTATGTCAGTCAGTAAGTCAGTCAACAAAAAATCTGCGTTTTAGAATGCTCAGATTTCACGAATTTAAATTAAAGCAGACTTCTTTGGATTCACCAATGGATAACTCTATTTTCTGTGAGGCTTGTGGTATATTTTACATTAAAATCCATCAAGTAAAAACCGAATTGTCAATGAAAAACTGCAGGCGCCTTTCGAAAATGGACTCTGCTCTACTTGTCCCGATTATGACTCAGAACCGTTGCACTAGGTGCAGTTTGGCGCCACTATGCCGCGTGGAACGGCCCTAACGCAGATAAAAGAGCGCTAAAGCCTTAGTTGCCCATAGCGCCAAAGTGTTAGTTGAAATGGTAAATATCTCGTTCAAATGACTTTAGTAACTAAAACTTATAATATTATTCATTACCCCAATAACCAACTAAAATCGATAAATTCCCAAGTATACTTGAAATCGAATGCCTAGTTCGAAACAAGGTTAGGTTAGGAAAAAAAAATAAAGGTATAAAGATATTTTAAGTAACGCGGTTCTTTGTATGTATTTGGTAGTTTATAAAAATGCTTTATTACCTTCTGTGCAGTTGTCTCGCTCCCTCCGGATAGAAATTACACTCGGTGTTAGTTTCCTTCTCGGCTGTGGTTGGATGGAGGAATTCTTCAGACAACGCTAAGTCCTCCTCAGGAATGTAATCTTCGAATGAATCCTCTTCCACTATCTGTTGATTGATGAACAAAAATGTGTTATTTGACACTCTTCATATGGGTCAAAAAGTGTTTGACTACCTCCACATCAAGTAAGTGTTATTTGACTACGTCCATATGGGTCAAAAAAGTGTTGTTTGACTGTCTCCATAAGAGGCAAGTAAGTGCTATTTGACACCCTTCATAATACGCATATTGTGCGTCCAAGAAAGGTACTTGAAAAAATGGGTTATATGACAGTCTTCATATAGGTCAAATAAGTGTTACTTGATACCATTTAAATGGGTTAAAAAGTGTTAATTGACACCTTTATATGGGTGAAAGAAGTGTTACTTGACACCCTTTATATGGGTCAAATAAGTGTTAATTGACACCTTTATATGGGTGAAAGAAGTGTTACTTGACACCCTTTATATGGGTCAAATAAGTGTTAATTGACACCTTTATATGGGTGAAAGAAGTGTTACTTGACACCCTTTATATGGGTCAAATAAGTGTTAATTGACACCTTTATATGGGTGAAAGAAGTGTTACTTGACACCCTTTATATGGGTCAAATAAGTGTTAATTGACACCTTTATATGGGTGAAAGAAGTGTTACTTGACACCCTTTATATGGGTCAAATAAGTGTTAATTGACACCTTTATATGGGTGAAAGAAGTGTTACTTGACACCCTTTATATGGGTCAAATAAGTGTTAATTGACACCTTTATATGGGTGAAAGAAGTGTTACTTGACACCCTTTATATGGGTCAAATAAGTGTTAATTGACACCTTTATATGGGTGAAAGAAGTGTTACTTGACACCCTTTATATGGGTCAAATAAGTGTTAATTGACACCTTTATATGGGTGAAAGAAGTGTTACTTGACACCCTTTATATGGGTCAAATAAGTGTTAATTGACACCTTTATATGGATGAAACAAGTATGATCTGACTCCCTTCATTTAAGTCAAATAACACTCCTATGTTTTAATTGGGATGGGTACAGTAGTTACCTGATTAAGTGGTTCTCGAGATTCGTCATCGTCATCATCTGAGTTGTCTCCACAATCTACATTACATTCGGCACTGTTCATACTTTCCGGACCTGAAAATAAATAAAAATAAAATTTCTATCGGTAATTTCTAAAACAATCGAGCACTACTCATCTACGATAACTATAAAAAGAAAATATTTGTATATAAAAGGATTTGAAACCACTGAACCGAAACTTTTAAAAATGAAAAGTCAAGGATGGCAACACGTCAAAAGTCGCGGGAGTGAAAGAGCAGCAAAAATTTATTCGTTTCGGTTGCCTTCAAGCTCCATAGGTCCATACTAGCTTTTGCCCGCGACTTCGTCCGCATAGAAGTTGAAAATGGACCAAGTAATCACGTTGTCCCATACAAACTTTGCCCCCCTTGTTCACCCCCTTAGGGGTAGAATTTCGGAAAATCCTTTCTTATCCGATGCCTACGTCACACAAAAACACACCCTCCAAGTTTCTACGATCAGCGGTTTAGGCTGTGCGTTGATCCGTCAGTCAGTCAGTCAGTAGTTCAGGACAAAGTACGTGATATCAACTTACCTCTATTTCTAGTAAGAGTAGAAGTTTGAGACGAAATAACCGTAGATTCATCCGAACTCTCATCTCGCCTCATACATCGGAAGCTGAGCACGTTGTACCACTTCTGTGACACCGTGTCCGGTTCGAAATCGGCTAAACTCACTTGAGCACAACCCTGGAAAAGGTCACCTTATTATTAAAAGGATAACGTCGAAATTTGTGTGGGAATATGTTGGGTTATTCAGTTAGTAATCGCTTTCTGTTAGGTTTTGTTATCATGACACTCTAGACTTACGTCGAATGCTCTAATTTGGCTATATATCATCATTTTGACAATACTTCGGAAATAGGGGGGGGGGGTTCTAGGTAAGTGTTGCAATGGCATAAAACATGATCCCAGTGAAAACTATACGACCAAAAGTGTTTTGGATAAGTGTTGCTGGAGCAACACAGGCTTACCATCATTGAAGTGGACAACAAATCGGTGCATGAGTGTTGCCATGGCAACTAGCTACTAATTTAGGAAACACATTACCAGTGGCAACGTTATTCTGCAGCGTGTTTTCAGTTTAAAGCATGAGATACACTGCAGATCTGCAACCACTGTTTACATTGCAGAACAACCAAAGTCACCTTGATATATTGGATATTTTTCTCAGCAGTGTGGTTACCGCTTAAGTGAATGTTGCTGTAGCAACCAGTAAAAACTATATGACCAAAAGTGTTTTGGATAAGTGTTGCTGCAGCAACACAGGCTTACCGTCATTGACGTCGACGACAGAACTGTGGATGAGTGTTGCCATGGCAATCAGCATCTAATTTACCACACACATATTCACAGTGACAACATTGATCTGCAGAGTGTTAGCAACATCAATCCAAGTAAGTGTTGCTATTGCAACCGGCTTGACGTCGACAACAGAACTATGAAGTGTACCCATGGCAACCAGCTTCTAATTTACCAAACATTTATTCCCAACAGCAACTTTGATATGCAGCATGTTATGAACAGTAAGTGTTGCTATATCAACCAGCTTCAGTTCCAACTCACCAGACACTCGTTCCCAGTAGCGAGGTTGATCTGCAGCGTGGCCGCGTGTGGTTGTGGCAACACCGCTCTATGTGAGTGTCGCCATGACAACGAACCGCCGCGCCACGCCGCGCCGCCCGCGCTCCACGCCACCCCACAGCCACCGCCTACTACTAAAGCGCATCGGACACAACTGGAACAAACAAATATTTAAGATAAGTCAATGTATTAAGCCACGCTGAGAATACTATTGAAATTCCTGACTGACTGAGTAACTGATACATCAACGCACAGCTCAAGCCAATAGATAGATCAGGCTTAAATGTGGCACACATGTAGCTTCTTGTTTTGGATTTTCCAAAATTCTCTATCTCATCATCGATTTTGGATTTCCCAAAGTTCTTACTTAGCAGCATAGTTCAGCAGCAAGCATTAAACATGCCCCATCTTCCTAGGTTCCTTAGTCTATTAGGTGACTACCCCACTGTCCATGGCAAGTATTTAGGCCTTTATGGCAAAGGCAGATTCTCGGGACGAACGTTGGTCATGACTTGCCACGGAAAGTCTCCATGGCAAGTCATGACCAAAGGGAAGAGTGTCTGCAGGGTCCTGGAAATACGATGGTGGAGTACTTATTTTAGATGTCGATAAGGCCATGGGAGGTAGGTGTGTAGTGTCCATGGTAAGTCATGACCAAATTGAAGAGTATCTGCAGGGTCCAGGAAAAAGTAGCATACCACTTCTTATGGCAGTTAAAAATACTTACACTTCAGTTCCAACGTCAATGAAGAGCGCGTGCAGATTTCTCGCTCGTAGTATACCGATTTCTAAACAACTGTCATCTTGACAGTAACGCAATTTGATCTCAATTTGCGCACTGTTCACTGTAAAATAGAAAAATAAAACATACTTATTAAAATGCAACTTTGACTGACTGATGACAACGCACAGCCTAAAGCCGCGAAGAGATTCCGCAATTTGTAGTTCAAATGGTGGAACTCGCGCTTTTAAATAGGTGTATCAAATCTATCATTCCCAAATATACTTTTAGTATGTTCCTATTTGTGATTGGCTTTCCTCTGTCTATTTTGTTAAATTAAGCTGTAGACTTTCCTAACAAATAAAATAAATAAATAGACCTGCACCCTTTTAAAAAATTAATCAATGTTGGAAAGTATTTACTGGGTATACATTGCAAAAAGCGAAAATTTATACGAAAAATCTCGCATTAAAAATAAAAATATGTATTAATATATTCGTTAATTACATTGTTATAATACGTAATAATATTCTATTTGATTATAAACTTTTATAGGCGCTGTCAGCCTGATAAAGTAAAGTTGATGCTATGTTCACAACAAGCTTTAGTTTATTAAGTATTGTTTGTAATAATTGTATATTTTATTGTTAATAAAGAAATTTTAAAATTAAAATTAATTACTGGGTATATCGAATCACTTTTCAAAAATTCGGTAGAGAAAAATTCACCTAGTGGGTATTTTTTTTAAATAGGTCAGTTTTGTGACGATGCAGTCTAAGATGTAGCACGCTTTCCTAGAAGGTTCTATACGCTCGTGTCTCAAAGACCCCCAAATAAAAGGGACAATTCACGCGAGTGAAGGTAGGACGACTGCAGGGGAAAAATAAGTTTTCCAACCCCTAAGATATAAAAAATCTTGAGAGGTGTCAAGGGACACCCGGATGGAACGAAGAAAGACGAAAAAAATCTGGCTTGCTTTCTATGAGAGAGAGAGAGACAGACAGAGAAACACGCGCACGCCGCACGGCTTACAACTATAGCAAAAGTGTCGTTACAACTTTTGGTCTTATTTTTTTCCGTCCAGCCTTTCGCAACGCGTGATAAGGAACTTCGTTCCAATATAAGATATTTACCTGCATTAGTCGGATCATTTCCAGCTTGTGCAGCTTCAAAGACACCAGAATCACCGGCCACTGACTCGTCACTGACTGCCGCCGATACTGATCTAGTATTTGTACCTATAACACACGAGTATACATTAATTCCGGTACGTGGTCTCCAATCTAAAACTTTTCGGCCCCAACGGCCATCAGTTCTACGAGCCACATGTCCCGCCCATTGCCACTTCAGCTTACTAATTCTTTGGGCTATGTCGGTAACTTTAGTTCGCCTACGAATCTCCTCATTTCTGATTCGATCTCGTAGTGAAACACTGAGAAGTGTAGAAGAACTGTGGAAGTCTTTGGGAGAGGCCTATGTTCAACAGTGCAGATACATTAATTATTTAATATTATCTATGGATTGATTTGGAATTTAGTTGTAGTATTGAATTTTAGTAAATGTTTTATATTTTACTAGCTGCGCCCCGCGGTTTCACCCGCGTAAGTTCCGATCCCGTGGTAATATCGTGATAAAAAGTATGCCTATGTGTTAATCCAGGTCTTCAGCTATCTAGCCACGGGATCGTGACTTACGCGGGAGAAACCGCGGGGCGCAGCTAGTATTTTATAAAACTTACCACTAGATGAGGGAGTTCTCGGCGAGAGTGGTGGTGGTGGTGTCTCCGATATAGGTGATAACGGTTCACTCGGCCGCCCGGGACCTTGCAGTTGAACTGGTACTATAACAACAAATAAAATAAAACTTGAGAGGTCTCAAGGGATATCCGGAAAGAACGAAGTTCCTTTCGATTAATTAGTAAAAATTGTAATAAAATCAAAAAGTGTCGTTACAATTTTTGGTCTTAATTTTTTCCGTCTAGCCCCCTTTCGCAACGCGCGATAAGGAACTTCGTTCCAAAAATTAATAAGATTCAATGCCATTTTTGATCTGGGTTTCAATTTATTTTTGACATAACTTTGATGACATTTACTTAAGAAATTTTTTTATCGTCTTTTATTTTTAGATTTTGAAATAAATGAATTAAATTTTCGACAAAAAATGTAATGCCAGAATATAGGTAAGTACACAAAAACCTACTTTTTGAAATCGGTTTGAAAGTAGATTAAGGCGGGTTCAAGTTCGGTTCAAAACAGAAAGCTCCAAGTTCGATTCTCGCGAATAAATGTTTGTATGATCATTATTTCTGAGTTTTTGTAAGTATGTTTAATATGTATGCTAAAAAAAAACATAAAAGTATTTCATCCCTTGTCTGGCTTCTGTATTATAAGTCTTGTTGCTTAGTTTGAAGCTAGACGGCATGTATGCGAATCGAACAATATATTAAAAAAACTCACTCGTCGCAAGTCCAGTAACCTCGTTCAGTCCAGTGGCGACACCTATTCTCATTTCTGCTAATTTCTCTTCTAACTCACGCTGTTGCCTTCTTTGTCTTTCCACCTAGAAAGATAACATGGTTTTAAAACAATTGCACATTGTACTTGACGGGTGGAAAGTAATATATACTCGTAGTTTACCCGTATAACACAATTATTTTTCGTCATATTTCCGAGAACATAAAATTTATTGAAAAAGGTCTTAAACAAATTAGAAAAAAGTTCTAATTGGTCAGTAAGACATAAAATATATTTTTTGCCCCTAGTTTTTTTTTAACATTGAATTGAAAACTGGGCAGCATTCATAAACTCCACGATAAATGGTCTTAGACAAATAAAAATAAACCATAATCCTAATTGGTAAAGAATTAACACATGGTATCTTCTACCACCAACTTTCTTTTAGTAGCTATAAAAGAATACACAACCTCCAAAAGTAGTATCAAATATCTTCCATAGACAATACTAGGCAATACTAGAGCATAGCTGTATATATATATTTAAACGAACAAAAAAACCCTATGACACCTCTCATGATCTAATTTCCACTCATAAATCATAATTATCAAACAATAACAGTTTAATTCTCTCTATCTTATCTTTCTATCTATTTTTTGACCTTTAGTAGGGAAAGTGACGCGAGGTCAAAAGTTCGCGTTAAATGTGTCAGAAATGTCACTGTCAGATTCCAATCTGACGTTTGAGTCGAGAATAAATTGTCAATCATTATTTTCTAAGTTTACTGTCAATCATTATTTTAACCCAGCTTCTAGGTTGTGGATTTTCGGTTTTGATAAGAGTAAGGGCCGGTTGTAGCAAAATGAGAATTCTGGACTATATTAAATCTAGACTTGTCAAAAATATGTGGACTATTAGGTTAGTAAAGTCAAAATTTTGCAATTTTGAAGATTCAGAAAAAGATTCAAATTATATAATAAGTAATACAAATAATATAGGAAGTTAAGTGAGTTATTCCAAATAACAAATGAGTAAATGTTTCAAAGTATTTGGCTTTAATTTCCAACGTTCTATGTATTAACCTAAGGAGTTTCTCAAGGTACCATCCTAGGTCCTATACTTTTCTAATAATGTGTGAAAGAGTTGCCCAAAACTTCATCCCAGGCCCATTCCCTTACCTGATTGTACGAAGGCGGAGGTGGGGGTGGACTAGCCGAAGACAGACTACTTCTTGGTGACAATGAAGGTTGAGACGGTGAACTGCTAGCTCCAGGTGTTACGCTGTCCGCGTTGTAACTACTGCCACGTAGTAACCTAGAAAAGAAACTCTATTAGTAGGAACCACAGTTGGTTTTTCAGTGGCAATTGATTAGCAAAATTAAAACACTTCTAATCAAAAATATTTTAAATCAGATATGGACAGAAATACTACAAAAATATACAAAGTTAAGAATGTATTGTGGATGATATACCTTTCAACTCTTCTATGCAGGTCAACCATATCAATAGGTTTATCCGCTTGAAACGACGCTATTTGTGGTCCTCCATAAATATCCGTAAAACTGATCCCCGAACTCAAAGATCCTTTACTACTAGCTGTTGAAAGAGATCCTAAACTTGAACTACTTGATACAGACAATGTACTAGCAGATAGCGTCTTTAATTGACCCTCTAACGCTGTCATAGACGTCAACGCATCTTTTAGTTGTTGAAGCAACAACTGCTTCTCTTCATGTAGCCTTAGTCTATCTGCTATACATTTGTTAGACATTTCAAAAGCATTCTTCAAATCTTGCTCTAACTTTTTGCACTCCGTCTGTATTTCACACATTTCTTGTTTAGACCGTGTTCTTGGCGTTATACTTCTAAGTTCTCTTAGTAACTGTTCCTTCTCTTGAAACAGTAATAGTCTATCTTTATCTGACTCTGCTTGACCAGGCTGAACTTTATCTTCTAAATCAGCTAATTGCTGTTGTATTTGCTGTATCCGTTTTCTAGCTTCGTCGTATTGCAGTCTAACTCTCGCCATTTCTGCTAGCCTTGTACCTATAGGTACTAAGTCAGCACATAGGTCTGTTTGTGACGCTGTGCTTAGTTTTTCTTGAGGAAGACTTAGTGTTGATAGGTCTGGGGAAGCATCACCTAATTGTAGTCGTGTTAGATCATCTTTAAGTTTGGCTAGTGACTGCATTAGGTCCGCTCGTTCTTTCTCCCCTGATGTAAGAGATTTCTGAATGTTTTTCAGTTCAGTCATTATGGCTTGGGCTTCGGTGATGTTGTAGCAGCCCTGTTGGGAGTTAAGTTTTTGTTCTACCCTGAAAAGTGGAAAGATTTCATGAGTTAATTAGACCATAAATTTATTCTTCCGTCACAACCTAATTGTTCTAAAATACTTACTCAGCTAAAGTATCGACGCCTCGCCTAGCACTAGCAACTTCAGCTCGAGCTTGTCGTAACTCCTTTCTGAGCTGAGCGACCCGCCCTCTCGCCTGAGTTACCTCTGACCTCAGCAACTCAGGATCGTGTCGCGATGTCGTTGACGTTGTTGTCATAGAAGTTGTTGACGAACATACTGTAGACAAAAAAATAATGCTTGATGCCTTGATCTAAAATTATATATTAACCAGCGACGCGTAAAGCCTATTTTTTTTCTATCACAGGCAATTCACACAAAACCTTAATTAATTATACACCTAGAATTTCTGCATAAAATTCTGTCTTAGCTGTTGCATACGTCATAATACCTATGTTATAATATGTCAACATTTAGCCAGATCCATTCATTGGCTTGAGCTATGATTTGATATAACAGTCAGTCAGGCAAATTATTTTTATATTTATTAATTAAGGTCAACAAAGTTGCATATTTTCAATAACAAGCACCTACTCAATTTAACAATAAAACTTTTGTTAAAATACGTAGGTAATTTATAACGTAAGCATCCAATTAAAATATTTCCTACTTCATCGGTCTTAAATATTAAAAAAATAAAGAAAAAACTATATAAGTAATAGAAACTATAACGCGAATCGTATGCTAATGTTTGTTCAATATGTTTACTTGGATACCGGTTCCAAGCAATGCACAAGTTCAATTGAATTTTTATGTTAAAAATATACATCGCAATCAACTGCGCATTGCCAACATCGAACTTCGATTTATTTAATGAAAAGCTACGGTTTAATAAAATAAAATGTACTGTTAATCTATAAGATGATATATTTTATATTAGTACATATATTTTTTTACTAAAACTATCCTACTAATATTATAAATGTGAAAGTTTGTGTGTGCGTGTGTGTGTATATTTGTTACGTCTTCACGCTAAAACTACTGAACCGATTGCAATGAAATTCGGCATTTAGATAGCTAGAGGCCTGGATTAACATATAGGCAACTATATCCCGATATTACAGGATCGAAAAGTACGCGCGTGAAACCGCGGGGCACAGCCAGTACACTATAAAATTCAAAAAAGGATTTAACAACGCAAATCTAAATTTAATGGACGCAATAGGCTAAAATTTGGCACACAGATGACGTAGGCAATCCAAGGATTTTGGAAAATCTGTTTTTGGAAAAGGGAAAGCTAATAAAATGAAACCCGACATATCACTGCTGGGTTTAGAAACATGAAATTTTGTATAGGGGATTTTTATGCGGATTTTTGGGTAGGTTTCCTCTAGTATAAATTGTAGATAGGATAGTACAGGAAAACCTATTGGTATATAACTACGCATGCATGAGATCATTTTATTTCTAAGGATTCGTTTTAATTAAGTATAATTTTTAAAAACACAATATTTTTTGTATTTTTTAATTTTTTTACCCGAATACAAATAAAGATGTCTTATTCTCATTTCGCCACGTATTTTTTTAATTATTTTAAATCGTAATATAGAACCATCAGTGATAAAAGTATTTGCAAGCAATATACCTATGAGTTCTTGATAAATGTGAAATCTGAGATCGAATCCAAAAAGGAATGGTCTAGCTATCTTATTCTAATTTTATCTGCTGTAGATTGATCGAGATTGGTCCGAAACAATTCTGTTATGAAATAATGAATCAATGCAAGTGATTGACTGAACTATATTTGTCTCAAATAAAACCTTTTAAATACATACTAGCTGTACTGGGAAACGTTGTTTTGCCATTAAAAAAACCGGGTTGATTCGTGTATCTAAACCATTCAGGGCGCCACCCAAACGCATAAAAAAACATTCAAATCGGTCCAGACGTTTAGAAGGATTTTAGTGACATACACACGTACAGAAGAATTATATTTATGTAGAAGAAGATAAAGGGTAATCCAAATTGAGTTTTCTCTGTTAGCAACACTGAAAAAAAAAGTTATTGATAATGGCGCGTATTTGAAACGTCAAATGCTAGTTTAAAACATAACATTTAAGAAATGAATCGATTAACTACGGCTCAGCGTGAATTGTTCAGTTATTCTACAGAAATAACAATTCATCAAGAACAGTGCGGGAAGACTATGGTCAAAACAATCGTCAAGCATAATATGTAACTGACAATGAATCAATAATTTATCCTCATACCAAGTTTCATTAAAATCGGTCCATTAGTTTCTAAGCCTATTCAATTAAAACAAACAATCAAATCTTTCTTCTTTATAATATAACTATTAAATATATAATAGGAAAATAACAATAAATATTATATATCTATAGTCACTCAAAAGATAATAAAAAACTATAAATATTTAATGGTAAAAATCTTGTTACTTACGGCTAGTCCTAGAAGCTGCCAGCGTCGATAAAGCATTATTCAAATGCTTGTATTCATCTTGAGCTAAACAATAACGCTGTTTCTTCACATCGTACATCTCCTTTTTTGCCTGTGGACAAGAGAAAAGCAGCGTTAACTTAAACGTTATCAAGAGAAACAATAGTAATACACACTTAATAATTAATAAACAGTTTTTTAATTATATAGTGAGCAGAGCCACTATATAATTAAAAAACTGTCTTAGAAATAAATATTTTAAATCACATCTCTAATTTAATTAAGTAACTATTAGGACAACTCTTGCTGAGTAGGCACAAGAAGAGATTGAGATTCAAAATTAAGAAATAATTATATTGAATTCTAAAAGGACCTTGGGACTAAAAGAAGAAATAACCAAAGACACAGTAGACTTCACAAATATAAGTGAAAAAAATAAAGTAACGGAGAAGACTTTAGTAAAACTATAAAGTCGTAAAGCATTATCGATAACTTGTTGATATTGATGCCCTTCCTACCTGCAATGTTCTAGCTTTGCAAGATAAAATTCCTCATCCTAAGGCAGCAATAAAACAAGGTGCTACATCTGCCACTTAATTTCATACGTCTCTATCAATATTTACACATTATCGTTCAAATATAGAAACCGACAGATCACTTAAAAGGTTATAGCTTTAACTGAAATTACGATTTTTATCTAAAGTGTTTCTAAAAGCATCAACTTCAGGCGTTTAAAATATCGTTCGATGAATATCTTATAAAACATGGCCGGTGTTAAAAATTAAATCAAGTTTCGTCGATCATAAACTAAATTACAGTCAATCAACCGGGTCACCGTATTTCACATCCCACTAAGAAATTCATCAAGTCTCAAACAAAATTAACGAATCATTAGAGCAAAATTCCACAGTATATTTTTTGCGATGACTATTAAAACACAGTATTATGTTGGGCAATGACTTTTTGCTTCGGAATTCGTGTAAAAACTGTCTATATACTGTATCGGCTTATACGCGTATATCCTGTTGTCTGAAATTATAATTTATTATCGCATTGTATTCGTAGCGCTTTGGTAGCAAGAATTGTTTTAATATAAATAGAACATTACAGAGAACACCCTGAGGGATCCGGTGAGTGTGCAGGCGTGCTGCAGGCGGCTCCAGGAGTGCGGCGGACACTGGGGAAACGTCCCGTTCCGGCTCAGCACCTGCGTCGCCACGTAACCTTGCCTTTCGTAAAACGCCACTTCAGACACCGGCACTAATCTCACTTCCGCGGAACGAATCTGACGCACTGACAGTATGTTTTCATAGATCGCCTCGTCCTCTAAGTTCTGACCTTCGGGACAGAGACGGTAACCGAACTCGCGACTTATCTCGTCGAGGTTCGCGTACTCGGGACGTTTCCGCAGCTCCTCCAGGTTCTGGTACTGGGGCTCGTCGCGGACCTGCAGGCCGGTCGGCGTACCAGAGGTAGTAGTAACGGCCACACCATACTCCGGCTCGCGCACCATCCGCGCCAGCCTCCGGCCCGCACTCCACGAGTGCGCGCGGAAGCGAGGTTCCGACTCGGGCCCCGGGGGCGGCGGCTGGGACCACATCGTGAGCGCCCGTCGCAACGGACACATCTTAACCCCCAAAAGGGCGCGCGTCGACTGGCGCGGGCGCGCGGAGCTCGGATGGCGCGCGGCGGAATGTGCCCGCGCCGCCGAAAGAATGCAATCTCGGGCGCTTTTCGGAGGTCGATCTCTCCGAAGGGCCGCGGCCGGGTCCGCGGGCGCTCCCGCCTCCCGGCCACCGGCCATCTGTCGTAATAACTTCGTCGAATACGCCGCGCGGCCCGCCGATCTGTCGCCGGCCAGTGTCGCCGTTACGGGCCCATTTCACCTCATCCCGTCTTCACGCACGCGAAATCATTCAACTAATTTTTATTTTAGTTTATGATTAGAATTCGGGTAATGAGTGTGTTCCGGTATCATAACCATACGCCAACAATGCAACAATGCGTCCATTGTGGCTGTCCTGTTTGTTTGTAGAGACTCGTGGTGCAGGCGACTATAAACAATCGTCGTAATCACCGTCATCGGAATGAAGAAACCAGGCGACAGGGCGACCGGCGGCAGCGGCGAAGAATGCAAAAACCTTGTAATTTCACATGTGGCGGATAACACGCGGTCACGCACCTCGGCTATTTAACGCGTCATTTTCTCAGATTTTCCAAGTAATCAATTTACGAAATTGAATGGTGGAATGCGGAGGGATGGGCAAGGAGCGCATCTGGCGAGAGCGCGCTCCCGCAGGTAGACGCACATTTTTGTACCGAAATTCCTTTATTTGCAATCCTGTCCCGGACCAGCCCCGCAACACTGCACAATGTGCAATTGCAAACTCCAAAAAAAGAATTTTATTTTAAACGTAAGAAATACTCGGTCATTATTATACCCAAGTACAAGCATCTGACGATTGCATTTATAAACGCTAATAATTACTAAACAAAATCTAACAATAACAAAATATATTACAGGGCATTCCACACATCGCCATCTAGCCCCAAGCTAAGTAACTAGACTTGTGTTATGGGTACTAGACAACGGTATACTACTTATATACTTTTCTTTTGTAAATATATACTTATAATACATAGAAACAACCAGACCACAGACAAATATCTAATAATAAATACTTGCCTGAGGCGGGAATCGAACCCGCAACCCTGTGTTTGGCAGTCCGGCATGGTAACCATTGTGCCAACTGGGTCGTCGATATTCTTTCTTGATTTGACATTTTACAAACAATTACCAGGCAGCCGAAAGACACCAAAGAATCTTATTATTTACTTCATAAAAACATTAGGAAGGTAAGTACGGTACAGGTAATTTGGCACATAGCCCAAATTCCACATCAGGTATGCGTCTAATAGCACCGCATATTTTTTGCTAACATATACACAACACATTCCTGTGAAATTAAAATAATAACTGAAATAACAGAGAACTGACCGCAACTGGTAGGTATAATTTTACTCACAAAAGTTATTAAAAATAAATCTTATTCTATTAATAATCTATAAATAAATCTATAAATAAATAAATCTTATTCTATAAATAAGAATGTCATTATGGAAATTATTTTAATGGTGTGATTTAGAAGTATATTTTTATAGTTGATGGAACTTTACAACAAAATACAGTAGATAGACATAACGATTGTTAGGTCCTAGTAATATTATTTCGTGGAAAGAACAGCTTAAAATATTTTTAATAAACATTTTCTTATTGTTGGAATCTCAAAGATTGCCGTGGGGGTTTCTCGAGAGCATCTGCCTCCCCGACCGGTTAACTACCATCCCTTTCACTCATCACAATCACGTATTCACGTGTCTCTCTCGCACTAGCAGCCTACGGAACTAATTTTACGTCTTTTTCTTCACATTGACTATCTGTAAACGACCGAAGTCTTTCTTTAAAAAATCGTATAGTTTTTTAAAAATTTATGTCCTAATAAATTACGTAAGACTAGTGTAGCTTTACGAGACTCGTAATAAATATCTTTGTAACACGAAGCAAAGATTTTTATATTCGAATTTGTCACTTCTGAGCAATATCTGGATAATGTCCAATGCAGATGGAATTTTTAAAACTGGTATTATAAAGTAAATTAAAATACCTACCTTCCAATCCATTGTTAAAGTTTGAATAGGCAAAACTGGGTTAGACCTAATGATACCTAGCCGACCCCGATACCGTTTGTAATAATAAATCATGTTTAACATTCATACCTACTTGCATAAATATGTTTTACTACGCCTACATAACTGTACAAATCTCTATTTTTACACACAAGACTATAACTTTACATTTTAGTCCTACTAATCTTTCATAAACATCAAAAACAATATAGGTCTAAAAATAATCCCCCTGAGCAACCCCTTAAAATTTACATACAAAAACCTTCAAAACCCAATCGAAAGCCTTAGCGAATACGAAACTCCAAAACAATAAAGTTAAATTTACTTCTGTACTCTTACTAGATAACGTTTCCGATCCAAAATTCAACCGGAGCCTGTCCATTTTACATTTTGTTTTTATTCGTTTCGAGACTGGAGGCTTGGATGCGATTAACATTCCTGAGATGCCTCTCGCTTGCCGACCCTAAGGCACCGAGAACAACCATAGAGCGAACAAACGTATCGAACATTATTATACAGGCAAGTATATATTCTTTTTTATATACTTACTTAAATAAATATAGAAAATACTTTCGTGTCCGACTACCTGATAACAGGAAGTAATCGTAAAAAATCGTATAATTTATATTTTTTTGGTATTTTATTTATTTATCTCTCAGTTAGCCTTATTTAATCAATTAATTACAAAGTCGTTAAAATTAATATAACAAAAATAATATAGGTCCTAAAATGATCCCATTGCGATTCCAATCTACAACACTTCTTATTTTTAAGTTACAACTATTTTTCGATAATTGTTACTAGATATTTTTAAATTTACTAAAATAATTTTTAATTTGTAGTTTTTATAATAATTTTATTTTTATTTGTGTAACATTAAATATAATAATGTGTCGTTTGTGTATTTTTAAACATCATTTCGTAAAATTTGTGTTATAATATTATAATATTTCACAAAATGTCATTTCTATCCATCAGTATGAGGGATCGATCACGTCACGGGCCGAGCGGGTACCTCATAGAAGCCAAGCCTTCGTTCCGTATTACCATATTACAAAAATGATTACCATTACAACATAATTCGACGCCACGATGCTGCACTACGATATCAATTATCTTATACCCTTTCTACGAATACATTCACTTTACGATGTAAATAAAAACATAAAATAAAATTAAAAATTAAATTAAGTCCTGACTGACTGACGGAGCGGGTTCAAATGCATACAGAAAGCTGTTATGACGCAGAAAAGGATCTTGGTAAAATCGAACTATACGCGGACGAAGTTGCGGGCAAAAGCTAGTTTGTTTAATTAAAATAAAAACGAAGTACACGAAAGAGTTTTTGGCGGGAACGAGTTAACAACATGTCGTGCTGCAGTTTTATTTTCATGAAACTTAGATGTAACCCGAGTTGAATTGTATAATTCTGGTGGAATGTTATTCAATTTAGTTCTGTGAAAGTGCACAAGTGTAGTGAAAGTAAAAATCAGTGTCAAACATGCCGTTTTCACGTTGCCTCCAAATCTCCTGTTAAGGTTATGGTAAACTTGCCACCGCTTTACTATAACCCCTGACTTGACGGACTATGACGACTTTGACTGTATTGAAACACTTTAGGCCCGATTTATGAAAAATCGGGTCATAATTTGATGCAAAATATAACTTGACACTGGCTAAATGCACACGTGCGAAGCCATAATAAAAAATAAAAAAAAAAAGTACACGAAATTTTCGAAAAAAAAAATATGTTGTATGTAAAAAGATTTTTTTGTCAAAATTTTGTTTAACAAAAAGAAAGAAAATTGTTATTTCATTTCATTTAAGTAGGTAAGAATGTATAGGTAATGTTATTTTTATTGTTATTTTAACGATAATTACATTCATATGCAGGTAACTATTAAAACATTAGAAATAAAATATAATTATTATTTAAAAAGTATTATTTAAATAAGAAATATGAATACAAAACTCAAATTAAAATGTTGCCATGTAAAACCAAAGTAATTAAAAAAAATGTCCGTTTGTACCCCACAAAGACCATCTCGATACAGAGAAGGTCTGGAATGAGGGTACAAACATCAATATCGCATGACCTTAGAAGCCAGTGACTATAAAGTACACGTGCTGTGGAATCATGCGCAGGATTCGAACCAGGTAGCTCTCGATTGGAGGCCGAGGTTACAAACCGTTGAACCAATTGATAACTAACGAACTAGTTGAAATTATTCATATAATAAGAAGATACGCATAGATCGGAAAAACTAATAAAAACAATCAAATTAAGGCTCGTTTTTAGGTATGACAACGAAAAAAATCAAAATTAAAAAAGATGGCTGACAAAATAAATAAGCTACTTCAAGCCGTAAATAAAACACGTGGCACTTACTGACACTTATAGTCAAAACATCAAAAAAAAAACAGAACAGCGAGAGAGTTTATGGTAAAGCATCACCCAAAAAAAATATCCTACAAAATCACCAAAATCCAAAAAACCCTTTCAAAAAAGTATTTTTAATAAACTCCAATGCTAGCGTTACAAGCGATTATCCCCAGAGAGAAAAGATAAAAAATTAAAAAAAAAACAGGCTATAAAAAAGGCTATAAATATATGACAGTGGAAGGCATGGCGGGCGCGGGCGCACGAAACGTTCAGGGACAACGTGGACTGTAGACTTCTCGATCGGCCGATAGTTCATCGACTATTCAATTTAAAGGCTAACTTAAAACATCATGAACGTCTGATCAAGAAAGTCTAAAATCAAGTTGGCATCCCGCATCTGAACGTTGCGATTTTGTTCTACACCAGCTGTGGGCTACAGCTGGTGCTTAACCAGCTTAAGTCTGGACTTACATAGGGATAAAAAGTACCCTGTGTTCAGGACTCTTAACTACATACCTACCTACTTAGCTTCAGCCAGAATCAGGGTTCAGTAGTATTTAACTTGAGGAGTAACAAACACACATAAAAACTTTTAAATTAATTTATTTAATACGTATTAGCCAGGACTGGCTTTTGAAAAAAGTTCCGTAAAGTCTGTCGTCTGTGTCAGCCCTCAGTTTGACGTACTCGTTTTTTTAACTCTCATATTCTTATTATTGGGCCTTGGAGGAACGCTCCTGGTGTTACGAGCGTGGAATGCGACCACAGATATTGAAATCTTGCACAGAACTGGCACCTTTGTTTATTCAAAAATATTTTTTAAGGAATTCTTTTTCGTCCTCTTATTTTTTTACCTTTTTGTCACATTATTTTTGTTCGTGTTTTAAATGTTCTCAAAAATTGCATTAATTTTGTCTCTGCTCCGTTTTTAACTAGGTTATAATTTCGAAAACACCATAAAAGCTGGTGCAAAATTACCATATTGCTGGGACCTAAAATTTCTTCTCTAATATTTCATATTAATATATATTTTACCCTTGCTTCAAAAAATAAACAATTACGTACGATTTTGTTCAAGCCATATTACATTGTAATACGTAACCCACCGGCTCAAAGTTCAATGTCCCATACAAAAAAATCACACAATAATAATCAATTCTATAAATATTTTTGTACTTAGCAATCAACCTATCACTTAGGAACGATAATCGTTGTAATTTACCGGATAAACGCTAGTTCTAAACATTTGAAACGACAACTAACGCCGCGCCAGCAGGCGCAATCAAAATTGTTTCAAACATTTACTTTTTTATTAAATACTGTAAATAAAATAAAACTTATTGCGTCACTCAATGTAGTAGTCGTAAGTGACTGTTTTTTTACAGCATTTAAAGGTAGAATCGTTATTATATGAGTGATTTTTTTTATTCTAGAGTAAATACATAAATAGAGTATCCCACCGGAGAAATGATTTTTTGGAAAAGATTATTTACAAAAATAGAATACCTTCAATTCAACTACGTCTTAGTATTTTGTAATATAAACTTATTGAATGGGTATAAATCAAACAATTGTCTGCATAATCCATTGATCTAAGAACAAAATATCTATGATACAATCTTTTAAACTCAAATGATCAATATTATCCGCCACGACAATATCGCAACAAAATATAGAGTTTCTTCATTTATTTATCATCAATATTATGATGATATTATCTCGACAACTACTAGAATAATAGTCTAATTTACATGAAGCTTTATTTATTTTTACCGATTATCTGATGTCGAAAGGCATAATTCAACCAGTTTTAATTTGTAAAACGAATAAAGCGAAAGCAGTTATTACAGTTTAATTTTTACATACGAACGAGAGATGGGTGTGCTCTGTGAATTTTCAATTAATCCGAGCAACATTGTAAGATAAAATCGAATTGCAGGATACATAAAAATGTCGAGCGCATTCGACGCGATCATTTGCGAGAATCGATATAAGCGTCTGCAATGCAAACTCGACGACAGATGGTACAAATGTAATATTAAAAAAAAAAACACAAAATACAATTTGCATCACAATAGACAATAGTAGGAATAAAGAAAGGTTCTTCGTAACGTAAATATTTAAGGAATGTGGAAAATAAATAGACGAGCGTAAACCCTCGTGAGAGATGTGGTGGTAAAAAAATATAAAGGGATCCTTTTGTAGTCGATGGGAATCGTGGGTTCCTAGAATTCGCGTGCCATGCATACAATCGTTGAAACTTTCGAGTTGGTTTCGTGGAATAGAAAAAATCAGGAAAGTGTTCAAATTGATGGAGCTTCCTCCATCAAACTTGTTGATGGTCCAGACAACAAATAAGCTAGACATTAATAGCTTTATAAATGTAGATTTTAGATGGGATCATGAAAATTGTACAACCCGTACAATTTCTGTGGAATTTAATTCAATAAAGATTCACAAATGTAGTATAGGAATTACATAATAAATTATTGTCCCAAAGTTCTTTGATACTGATTTGGTAAAGTAGTTAAGTACTAGACTATCTGACCAGACTTTTCAATATTTTGTTAGAATAGTTTAATACAAAATGAAATCAGTAAATATATCCAATATTTTCATAATATTCATTGGCTTCTTATCCAAATCTATGGATCAGTCTTCAGTTTTATCTACTTAAGTCTGGTTAATGTCCTTACCTTTAGGGCTTACACATTAGTCGTGCATTGCTCAACATCTACTCTCCGATGATTTACTGTTTCTTGCTAGAGGCGCAATCTGTTATGTCTACAGTTACTAGAAAATGGGTAAATTAATGATAACTTTAATGACTTTAAGACGGTTGAACTAAATGGGGATTACAGACTTGAAAGATTTAGTTGGTTTCCGGTTGCAAAAGATGTATTTATCAAAAATTATAAAATTGTAAGTACCAAAACGGCGCCGGAAATGGGCTACCTATCATGCCTCGTGGAAAGGTCAGAAGTGAAAAATTAGATAAAATATTAAAATATATAACCATAATTGAAACCTGTTTTCTGGCTACTTGAGCTTTAGACAAACTTGAAACATATCAAGTAATAAATACTAATTTTGCATGCCGTTAGCTTAAATATCTAAAGAATGTCGAACCCACTCCCATTCATTACCAAAAGTGGTTATATGAAAATTACCAGCATTTGCCCTAATGTAAAACATAGCACCTGTTTTGTTAATTACGAATAAATTCTAAAATTTAAAGACCCTGTATCGGTGGACGTGACCAATAAATCGAATGCCAAAGAATGACTGTTTATAGCCACCAGGATACGATACCACAAAAAGATTTTAAAAACTCTTCGGAATTTTCCAATCTACACGCGAAATCTAAAGCAAATTCCATTACTCAACATGAACACCCCTTAAAGCTGTCTTGCGCCAAAAAATCCCAAAGATTTAACTGCCCACGCACACCTCCATACAACGGATACAACACACAGCCGTGGTTAAAAGCTTGAGCACAAAATAATTGCGGGTCAGGCAAGGTCCATGGAGGTCGTATGGAGCACGCGTCCCTTCGCAAAACAATATCAGGTTACTTGAACCAGAGGCACCAGAGAGAGAAGAATCTTTGAACACGCACGCACACATAAATGACGAAAAAAAGTTGCGCTCAACTTGACGCATTTGATGAACGTCAAGCTCACATGCAAACATTAAAAGTTGTTTGTGTTTAGCTCGTGTGGACAGAGAACGGAATTTTGCAGACACGACCTGTCCATATTGCGATCGGATGATTGATCGAGTTAACGCAAAAAGTTATCGCGTCAAAATTCTTGGGTGACCGACATTTTGTTGCGTTCTCCTGAATAGGGGCCAAGTGTCATTTAAGTTTCAATTTAAATATTAAATTGAACACTATATTTCGCGGCTCATCGATGGTGCAGTAAAAATATTAAACAGCTTCATTCGAACCATACGAACGAACTCATTTTACAGCGATAATAAATTTGTAATCTGCAACATTGTTTGCAAGTCTTAAAATTCGGTGTGTCGTATCCTGAAAGGCGAGCTCGAGCGAGGCGCGGCGAGTCTCGGGTTTACGAGGGCCCATGTAACATTAGCTGGTGTTGGTACCAGGCGCACGCGCGGGGTCGCTACTCGGGTCGAGGACACAGCCTTCCACGTCCTTCAGACTGTTGCTACGCTCAACGCTGTTTTAAAACTCGATACGTGTTTTGAAATCGTTGAAAGTTATAGCTCTGAGAGCACGTTCGATGCAATGAAAACACATTTTCAATTAAAATTGATCCCAACTGAGACTAGAGATATTCGAAAACACACATCGATTGTAGACGTGATTCTACCACAAATCAAAAGAAAGTTACTAGTATTCTCGTAAAAATGATAACAAATCGACAAAGAAATGCTGTCCTATCAAAGGAAATTTTAAAATCACGCTTTCAAATACCAAAAGAAATTCATACTCTCTTCCTCACAGTACCATCATTCGAACATTCCAAAAGTCGTATCTCATCGAGCATATTAACGATTGTAACCCGATCCATTCTGAAACGTCCCACAAAAAATGCATCTCGGATAAAAATGTGACAAAGCCCCCCGTCCAGTCCGTCATCCGCTTATGATTAAAGCAAGGAAAGTAGCATTCCATTCTCCAATATACAGACATGTATAGTATAATGAAGTGAAGAATCTCGGTATACAAAACTTGTTTTATTTTCATATAAGATATTTACAGGACCGGCTACCGAGTTACACTCCCAAGATTAGATAATGGTAAATTATTATTTGTGTCAATTAAAGATTCCTAATACTTCGTTACTGAATTAATAACTTTTATAATAAACGTTTAATGAATATGATTGCTACTGTAGATTTAGTAGCGTCACCAATTTATTTATTGTTTTTAATTACTTTTGTATCCATCATCGAAGTAATTTTCACAACACATAACTTCAAACTTAATTATTTTCTATAAATTGTATCCTGACTTTACGATCTATTCATGCCAATGAAAGATCATCCCAGACCCAAAAAAAACTTAAAACAGTATTAATAAAAACTACACATGACCTTTAAAGGCTTACACATTTGACATATAGCATCATTAACTGCGTTCTTGATGCATACATAAAGAAAAAAATTCAAGAGAAAAAAAATTGAACTCGTTTCTTTCTGAATAATTATAATGGTCCGTGAACGTGGGTCAAAAGAGTGTGGTAATGTCAATGCTTCAAAATGAGAATGTTTATCATAAGGAATTCCGATGTTTACGGCCTTGCCCGGTTATTTTAATGGCTTGTTCGAATGGGGCGAGGATGTGTGTAGATGTATTTTAAGTATCTCTGGGAGACATACAGTTACAAAGATTTTTTGTAAACTGTCTACATATCTACTGATAATTATTATAAGGTGGTAAATTTTCTAAGTTTAGGTGTCTGTGAGGAATAAATTCCGGAACCAATTTTGATAATCATTCTATTGAATATTCGAAATACGTGATAAGCAGCAGTATCCCAAAGATACTGCTGCTTATCACATGAAGACTGCAAAGCCAGAGGTAACAACCCAACAAAAACTACTTTGTTTGGTTGTTCTCTCTTCACGATCAAACTAATGGACTGATTTGAATAAAAATAGGCATAGTGGTAGTTTAGAGGATGAAACAGGATATAGAATACTTTTGATTCCGAAATGCCCACGGGACCGAGACTTACCTACGTGGGTAAATCCGCAGGGCGCAGCCTAGTAGTACATAATCAAGTACGTAAAGATACAACAATTTTTCAAACCAGTACGTATACGCTGATTAAATTCATTACCATAACATCGAGATAAATCATGTATCGCTATACATTTGTCATACACGAATACGACACGTACATATTTCAATCTAAAAACGCATAATTTAATACCAAATCGAGTATAATTTAAATATTTGATTGTAAAGCCTGTATGTAATCCTATTTTATGATGTAGTAGGTTATCTATTCATTTCGTTTGTGTTGTAATTGTGTCGCTTTTCGTTATTTTAATTGATTGATTGTATTTTTAATTATAATCCTATATTTTACTTTTTTTTAATCTGAAAAATATGACTCTTCCTGACATCTATTGGCGAACTACTAATACTATTTTTTGTGAGCAATAAAGTTATTCCAGCAAATGGCGTTGTTAAGTAACACGAAGTCAATGAGTGTTTGTTTGAGGTTAGACTAAGAAAAAAAAAATACCGAGCAAAGCTCGGTCATCCAGGTACTATATAATAATATGCGCTGTACATTCGTGTACATGTTGTGTACATTCTAATAACTATTTATTATCCGACTTCCAAATTTTATTTTTTCTTCTATCTTTGAATTGACTTTACATAGTAAATAGTTTTCTAGAAAACATCTTATAATTATCATTAAGAAAAGTATTATTCATTTGAGGAAATAAAATTCATTTTCCTTCATTAATTTACGAAAACTGTTGACGACGTCAGTAGCTTATTTTAAGGTTCACTTCATGAAGGTTTTGTATTTTTTTGTTTGTAAAAGCATAAAGGGTAAATTTTTTAACAGGTTGTACCTGTGACGTCGCAGTCTTGGGCGTAGCGTTTCATGTATTTTAACCAACAGACAAATAATCACTTTTTTAATGTTTAACTCGTATCGTTACCGCTGAAAATTTCAGAATTGTTCCTGCTTTTTCTTTATTTTATTCATGTGAAAAAAAAGAGAATCATATTTTGTTTTTAAAACATTCAACAACAATCACACGTACATTTCTGTTTGCATCCTTTAATAGGGACATAAAAACACGTGCATGACCAAGTCATAAGTTTGGAATGTGTGAAATTAAGATCACAAACTTCAGAGTTATTTACAGGCAAAGAAAATACATCTATTAATGAATACATTAATATTGTACACATTCTCACACAGCGCCATCTAGCCCTAAACTAAGCGACTAGGCTTGTAATATGGTGATTAGACGGAAAAAACTTTTAATATATATTTTGTAAATTTTGTTTTTGTTATCAATGTTAGGTCCAAGGCAGGATGAGGATATAGAAATTTAACAAAACTATTGTAAAAAAAATTAGGTATATTAGTAGGCTTGATAATTTTTTTCCAATCCTACTAATGTTATAAATGGAAAGTTTGTGTGTGTTTGTATGTTTGTTACTTCTTCACGCAAAAACTACTGGACCGATGGCGATGAAACTCGGTATCTAGATAGCTGGAGACTTGGATTAACACATAGGCAAATTTAATCCCGATATTCCCGCGGGATCGGGACTCACGCGGGCGAAACCGCGTGAGTCCCGATCCCGACTTACCTTTCAGACGGCTGAACCGATTTCGATCAAACATAGCTAAGAACACTCCCGACTTCAAGCAAAAAAAAAACTAAATTAAAATCGGTTCATCCGTTCGGGAGCTACGATGCCACAGACAGACACACACACAGACACGTCAAACTTATAACACCCCGTCGTTTTTGCGTCGGGGGTTAAAAAAATGTTTAAAAAAAAACTGAATTTACAATTATATACCTATGAAAGCACTTTTTAAGCACAAAAAATATAGGCTAACAAAAACTAAGTGGTCCGGAGAAGTCACAGAGCCACAGAGGCATGTAAAAAAAACTATCGCCCGATAAAAAGTCTGGTGTCTACGCAAACCCTAACGGTCTCTACATTAACGATATCAATGGCATTTCAAAACTACGATACAATCACGATTATATTCATTCGGTAGCGTTTTTTAAATTCATTTTCTAAGGGCAAGCGCATATTTTTGTATCAAAAGAGAAGAGAGAGTTAATGGTTTGGGGTTACCATACTATTTGTGTTTGTTGATCGAGCAATATTTCAACAGTGATGAGAAATAGTAAACTCTTGATTTGTACAATAGAATTTATTTATAAGTTTGAAATTTTTACATTTAGTATTGGACTTGAAATAATTATTAAGTAAGTACATAGTTTACTATTTATTTGTTTTTTTGTTTGTAAGGTTTAACAATTAAGATTTTAATTAATTATTTATTTTATATTAATAATATTTAGCTTAAATTATTTACCTCCTAAGTAGGTACCTAATAATGGCCTTTGATTTTTAACAAAAAGTTTTCGACGATTTTCATCTAAAGTATACCGTAGTAGATTTTCATCTAAAGTATAAGTAGTAAAGTAGTAAAGTGTACCTACTTATTATCATTTTTTTTTAGTTTTTATTCGATGTAAAATGTTAAAGATTTACATCGAATTTTAAAATAATAATAATCCAACCAACATATTTTGTGAACTATACAAAATCATACAGATTGTAGTAGTAGTAGGTATATCGCTTATAAAAAATGCCATAATATATAAATTAAAAATAAACTTTACATTATGGAAACCCTATCCATAGACAGTGTTACCAGATACAACTAAGATAAATGAAAAAAAAAAAACAACTTAAAACGCCGTATTAATTTTACGATGTGATCATATAAATGGTCAATATCGATAAAAGTGTAGATTTTTATCACATTCCGATTACTTTATTTAGATTAATCCTATAGAGATATTCAGTTTTTTAGGGTTCCGTACCCAAAAACTGTACATACACTAGAGCACGAAAAACTGTTCTAAATATGTACTGGTGGACCAATGTTGCAGGTTGCCAGAGACGTAAAAAGGCTCTCGATATCTGTCTAAAGACAACCCAGGATCAAAGGACCTGGCTTAAACGTTCAAGAAGGTCCGACCCCAACTGAATTGGGAAAAGAGCAGGACAAAGAAGAGAGTTTCGTACCTAAAGGGTAAAAACGGGACTCTATTACTAAGACTTCACAGTCCGTCCGTCTGTCACCAGGCTGTATCTCATGAACTGCGATAACTAGACAGTTAAATTTTTTACAGAAGATGTATTTATTAATAAAGTATTTTTACTATTAAATAAAGTCAAAGAGTTTAGACTAAGTGTGGCCTGCATGACATTGTGCTTAAACAAATTTAGCTAAATCTATACATATAAAATGCTTTGTCCTGAATGACTGACGGATCAACGCACAGCCTAAACCGCTGATCGTAGACACCTAAAACTTGGAGGATGTATTCTTTGTGTGACGTAGGCATTCAATAAGAAAGGATTTTCCGTAATTTTACTCCTAAGGGGGTGAAAAAGGGGGGCAAAGTTGGTATGGGACAACGTGATTCCTCGTTCCATTTCGACTTCTAAGCGGACGAAGTCGCGGGCAAAAGCTAGTGTATTTAAATAAAATCAAAACGATTATGTATTATGGGGTAAAAGTCGACATAACTCCAGCATGATTCATTCAAAACCATTTCCAATTAAGTAGGTACTTATCTAGATATAAACAAAGACCTTAAAGTATGATCGATTAAAGATGACACCATACCCTTGGCACGACATAAAAGGCAATATCAAATTACTTAAAAACAAAGATAAAAAATAAAAAAAAGAAAGTTACTAATAACGATTGGAATACCAAACCTTTGACGTCACAAGAGAATAGTATAATACAATTAAAGATATTTAAATTGCAACGGTATAGAGGAAACATAATCCCCTTTATTCCAAAACGAGGTTTAAGAGTAATCCGAGATGTGGAGTTTAACCTTAGACTGAAATACAGATTTACTCGTGAACTATAGTCTAAACAATAGTGTTTAGACTCTTTTTGGATAATTCTTAATATTACCTTATTGTGTAGGTTATTCAAGTATATTTATCCTTGATTAGCCTTTTACATCTAATTTAAGTGATTCATACAACAACAGCAATTTAGAATTTAAAAAAAACCCGACTTCTATCCGCCATATCTTATAGACGGGAACCGATTTCGATTAAACATAGCTAAGTACACACCCGACTAATTCAATTTTTCTTAAGACAAATTTATGTACAATATTTTGAGCATTATCATCGGTTCATGTAAACAGTATGACGATAAATGAATTCTATTCTATTCCACTATAATGTTTAATATCTTTACGTACGTAAAAATATAGAGGGTCATCGAGTTCACATTCCATTGTTTATAGGTACATAATTATCTACTGTAATAAATAGTATAACAATACAATCATAGTGCAATTATTTATCAGTGAATACGTTCCGTTCTTCTGACTGAGCATTAATGGGTAAAACTATTGTAAATTAGAAACGTTATAACCTTTCGTTAATATGTTAACATGTACTTTTCCCAAAATATATGAAAAATTGAAAAATAAGGAAAAAAAAAGACTTGGGAAAATTGCTCTAATTTATCCAGAATTTGGAAAAAGTCAAAATATAACCCCATTATATACGAGTGTTGTCAGGTCTTGAAAATATTTGACGTGATAACGTCTTATAAATCGATAAACACCGTCGCTCACGTTCCCGTCGTGCGTCATGTTATTGACATAGCAATTATTTTAGTAAATTAGGGTAAATTTAAAACCAAAATTTGTAATGTCCTACTAGTACCTAAGAGGAATTACAGATCAAGAGGTTTTTGAGGTATTTAATAGGCTACTTTTATCCTGATATTCCCACAGAATCCAGACTGATGCAGGTAACACCGCACAGATTTAAAATAATTTAAATAATTATAACGTACGTAGAGGGACTGACACCGCTACTGTATTGAAATTACAGGTTTTGCAATGTTATGTATGACTGATTGTGGTGTAGTGGCGAAGAAATTGTTTCAGTAATTACTGCTTTGGACGCTCGGGACAGAAACGCTAATGATTATAATGAAGTGACCAAAAAGAACACTTCCAATGGACAATATTTAAGGGATAATTTTAAATTTTAAGTAGTTGTTGAACCCAAAAAGAAAAAAAATCCGTGTCGCGCCTTAAAACATCGGCAAAATAACCTTTAATGCTAACATACATAGATACTTAGACTGCCAAAATGATTACCCACCCGCAGTCGAGTAATAACTAAAATCAGTAAAACTGACATTGAAAATATTCTAAACAATAAAATAAGAAATAATCTCCAATCAAAATAAAACCACAGAAACTCAAAACAACAAAACCAAGTATAAAATTCCAAAAGCACAGAATCCAGTTTCAAACGATTCAACTCATTATTACAGTAGACATGAAATAAACCATACAAATAATAGTTTTGATCTCTGAGTTGCTACCGAATTACGCCACAGCAAAAAAGTGGAAATAATGTTACCGGACCGCATGCTGGTTAAGTTTTAAAAATAAAACTGAGTGCATGTAGCGTTTGTGAATCAGGTAATGTTTAGAGATGACGAAAATTAGTTTGTAAAAAATACATCTTAACAGGTCGGTGATCAAAATAATATTTTTTGTTCAGTGAAGACGATTGTGTTTCAAAGCAGATAATGAGGCAATGGTATTGTGATCATTTTGAAATTACAGGCACATAATACATTTCAACATCAGGTCTCAACGAGCGTAATACGATGTAACTAAAGTAATGTTGCTATCGTTTAAGCCAAAACAAGATTAAAGATTATAGAATAGCTTCAAGTCAATGGCAAGAAACAGCTCATGATGGAAGACTTTCGTGTCAGTGTCCAAGATCCACGGAGTAAGTAAGTATAGAATAACAAAACAGTACAGTAAATGTCAAAAATGAAAAATCCAAAAACTCGAATCAAAACAGACCTTCAAAATATTCGAGAAGCATAGCCTCAAGGCTCCCATAATCTAACTTATAAAAAATGTTATTTGGAAGCTGCGCTCCTCCCCTTCATCTGCTGCCTAAGGCTCGACCTTCCCCGAATATCCTGGGTCAGTTATAATGGCCACTGGTAACCGACAATTACCTACCATCACAATAAAAATAATACAAATTATACTGTAGATATATATCCTTTTTGGGATCCGTGTAGATCCCAAAAAGAGCAAACTTTGAGCATGGGTTAGATTTTTTTTTATTGGAATACTTGTCTACTAAACTTAGCAACGAAAAAGCTTACGGAAACCTGAAAATTAACACCGGATAAGAATCACGTAATACGAAAGAAAATAAATCGAAGAATCTAATCTTAATTTACCAACTAATTACTAAAACAGTACTTACTACTAGTTCATAAGAATATACTTCATAATGAGTAAATCATCAACATAATTCAATAACACAAACACGTCATTAAAAACCACTAAAACACATCTTTAATCACGCAAAAATTACTTTTCAATCATTCATACAGCAAAATTACTACACAAACTGCATATTGTTCAAAGTGTATACTCAATTAAATATGTATTAGCATTTGTTATATGTAAGATCATTTGAATAAATGCAATGCTAAACTCGATTAACATACGACATGCAAAATGCAGTTTTCAATGACAAGACACTGTTGTTAAATGATAAATGATTTATCTCGGTATATCAAACAGGTACATTAACACGCTGTAGGGGAAATGTAACACATGTTTATTAGTAGAAATCACTATATGTAATCATGTCATATTGTACATATGCATATTCAAATGTAGCAACTCAGCGAGTTAGTAGCAAGCAAAATTTAATTTAGCTAAACCTCTGACACGATAAGAAGAAGCAAGTAAATTATAGAAATTGTTAAAGTGGTACAAGCAAAAGTTTAATCGACGAATCGTTTATCAGAAAAAAAACTGTAGACAAGGAACTTTTAATGGGGTGAATAGTTTTTTTTCGAAACAAAGCTAAGAATACTCTTAAAACACTAAATATTCAGATGACTGTATTTGTTTTTACGAATAATTTTATCGAATCATGTTAGCACGAAAGCCTAAAACTTCCAAAGAACAGAACTGCGATGTGTGTTATAACAATTGGAAATGCAAAATAACAAATTGTAAAGCACGTAACCGCGAAAACCCAAAACATTGAAAGAAAAGATAGCGATGTACGATGACACATACACAGAAAAACAGACAGCGAAAGAAGTTCGAGGGCCAAAAACATGCTGTTACAATAAGAAATACAAAAGCAATAGCCATCTTGATAGATAACATTAAAGAATTTAATATTAATATTACACATGGAATCACACGTGTCGAAAAAAACAAATAAACAAAGCAAAAAGAATTACAAATCGGATGCAGATGTGAATACAACACAAGTTTCTAAAACAACAACACGACTGATATAGTTAGGGTTAACCCAGACGACAGACTTTCTATGAGTCGGGCGTTCATAATTGAAGACAAATAAAAAATACAAGCGGACGAATGAATTCAAATAGAATATAATCAATGTCAGACAATAATATAAGTACTGGTGTTAATAATAGAGCCTATAAAACTATGTTTATAGGAATTAGCATAGTAAAACAAGACGAAGCCGTCGGTGACATCCTACCGAGGCATTATCCCCAGGATGCTGACAGCATTCCTTCGCTGAATTGCGAGACTGCCTTATGGGACAAGAAGCTCTATGGTCACCGGGTGATGAAGTATAGCAGTTGTGGACTCACACAACTCGGTTAAAAAAAATTTTTATTATTTATCGGACGATACAAAGTCCGTTGTTTGTTTTAGTTAATCTGAGACACGCTGCGTACGCGCACGGTTCGTAGAAAACGACGTTAACCCTTAGGGACCTTCTGCGAAACATTTTTAACTCACTACCTATTAGGTAGCCGAGCTACACGAACAAGGAAAAGAGATTAAATAACATAATGTTTTTTATATATGTTTAAATCATTATTTTCTTCGATAATCAGTTTCTAATTTTAAGATAAGTGACCAAACACTATCTTATAAAAATAACGGAAGATTTTATAGTAAACCTGTTTTGGAATTAAGAACAGTAACAATAATAAACCCATAAGTTGATATTAAACAACACATAAGCGATAAAAAAAACTTTCAGCTATTCCACCAAATTTATATAAACGATAGACTAAAAATTATAAAACATTACCTACTTTCTATAAAATTTCGAAGCGAGTCACGAAAATTATCCAAAATCATGACAATACAACAGTATCTGGTCTATAAAAATGAGAAGATATTTCAAAAATCGTGTTCAGATCTTAATCCAAGCCTATTCTAAGTCCTGACACGTATGATAGTACAGTAGCGTGATCTGGATACAAATTTCTAAATCCTAGAACATATTATTAGCCCAAATTTTTAGTCTATTTTTTGCGCGTCTGAGCCGCATTCCATAATACTCCTCCGTGACTGGTTTCCGAGAAAAGCCACTAGAAATGTATTCTACGAAGGATATTTTAATTTCTAACTTTATAGTTTTGAAATTGAGCCGTAATTACGTAGAATTTGGGTTCTTGTCCAGTATGAGTGTTTTTGTGGTTAGGCGCGGCTTTATTTTGTAAATCATGTTTCATTTTACGTTTTATATATTTCCATTGTTTTATTATTATTTTACCTAGTATATCTATCTACCTAACATTCATATTTAAGTTTAGTTTAAAAACAGGATATTTATTAAAGCAATGTTTTTCACTATTATAATTTTGGCTAGATAATTCGACGCTGTTAATGACTGTCAAATATTCTACGAATAAAAGTTAAATAACTATTTGTCCATCTGCCTATAGATAAGTTTTTACCCGACTGCAAGGAAAGAGTTGTTTTTCGCGCTTATCTTTGTAAGTTTGTTTGTTTTTCATATTCTTAATTCCCTCCTATCATTCAAACCACCCGATGGATTTTTTATATTAAAGATATCGTCTCATTCTTTCAATAATTTACTACAGTCACTTCTAATATAATATTAAAATAGATGCACATTAATTCCGAATGAGTCCTACCCTCAAACCAGATAGCAACACAACTCCAAATAGTTTCCGAGAATACTGTAATGAATCCCTAATTCAAAAAGATAAAGTCATTACGAAACATATAAATTAAAACGGACCAAGTCATTTCGCACTGACCAACGAAGCACGTCGCTTTGAGGACACTCGTAACATATGACCAATAAACAAACATCTATTGAATAACCTCCACGTCCTTGTTACTAAAGCAATAACAGCTATTATTGCTTGACAAATTGATTTTACAGCTGCAAATGTAGTTAGGATGGTGCATGCTTGCACGTAGAAATCCTAGTGTCAACCGACCTCTTTGCTATAGTGTATATTTTATTTACAAAGCTAATAGTGAACATATCTACTTATACATTTTGTAGAGTTTAAATGTCAGTGTAAAATTTAAATTAATGTTTTATCTATACTAATAGTATAATGAAGCTGAAGAGTTTGATAGTTTGGTTGATCAAGCTAATTAATTATTTCAGGAACTACTGGATTGAATTGAAAACTTTTTGTTGGATAGTTCTTTTTTAACCCCCGACGCAAAAACGACGGGGTGTTATAAATTTGACGTGTCTGTGTGTGTGTGTGTCTGTCTGTGGCATCGTAGCTCCCGAACGGGTCAACCGATTTTAATTTAGTTTTTTTGTTTGAAAGGTGAATTAGTCGAGCTATGTTTGATCCCCGTGCACCCCCTTTTAACTTGTGTTCTGGTCTTAATTATTTAACTATTAATGATAAATACATGCAACATTGTTGCTATAAGTTTAGTGACCACAGATAACCTCTTTATTGTAGAAATGATAAAGCACAATTTGAGCCTTGTCCTGTCTTGAATGAGAAATTATACAGTTTGACTTAAATTGTTGCTTGAGAGGAGATTAAATTCTCGATTTATGCTAACAGTTTGCTATTGACAAAGTAACCTTTACTAAAACAAGAGAGTGATCATATCGCACCTCCGCTCAAATAGTGTCATAACTCAAAAACAATATTATTTATTACATACTAGCTGCGCCCCGCGGTTTCACCCGCGTAAGTCCCGATCCCGTGGGAATATCGGTAGCCTATATGTTAATCCAGGTCTCCAGCTATCTGCATACCGAGTTTCATCGCAATCGGTCCAGTAGATTTTGCGTGAAGGAGTAACAAACACACACACACGCACACACAAACTTTCACATTTATAATATTAGTAGGATTTTCAGAAATCCTAATACACCATTTTATCTAGCATAAAAAAATCATTCAAATCTACTGAAATGTTCATATAGCTAATTCTATTAGTTTACAAATTAAGACTAGAAAACCGGAAAAACAGACTATTACTTTAGACACCTTTTTCTCGACAGTTTTCTTTTTTGAGATATGACACTATTTGAGCGGAGGTGCGATATAAGGATTCATTTTATTTTCCTTTTAAGTTACGGAAACCTAAAAAATTATTAATAAAAACTTAAATTAGACTACCATCTTTATTTTTACAATAAATCTCGAGCTCCACAAAATAAAAACGTCATGGTAAAATTTCAGTAAGTATTAAATAACTTTAGTAGTTAATACAAAACAGGCCAAGTGCATGTCGGTTTTGCGGACAAGGGCCATATTGTAAACCCTACTAAAATATTTTTTTACTATTAATTTACTGTTTCATGTTTTTATTATTTTATTGTTTTTAGTATTTATTGTTATAGCGGTAACAGAAATACATAATTTGTGAAATTTTCAACTGTCTAACTATCACGGTTCATGAGATACAGCCCCCTTAGACAAGATTGCTTTCTATTAGCGATATCGCCACTCGAGACTTTAAAAAAAATATTGTATGAAATTGACACAAACCAACGAAAAGTCACGTAGCATTAGGAAAAAAAAAAGAGGATAAGTTCCATCTTAAGCTATTTTTTTACAATGTTTTATGTCAATTTCATACAATTAAATCTATCGATTGGCGACATCGCTAATAGAAAGCCATCTTGTCTAAGGGGGCTGGTCAGAGACAGACGGACGGACAGACAGAAGGACAGAAACTAAAAAGTAAACCAAACCAAAATAGATAAAACCATCTAAAATTCAGGTATCTGTACATTTTAACGCCTCGGTTTAACACCTATTGTATTCTAATCATAAACAAACAGACAACTATCAATGGACAAAACAAATACATTGAATCATATTAACAAAGAAACAATACCAAGATAACCTGTTGTGATAATGGTTAGACAATAAGCAATGCCTCTATGGTTTTAAACGATATCTTTTTGTTAACTAATACAGTTATTTTTGAACACTTTACTAGAAATTACGCAAATAATTTTCCGAAAGTAGGTCTAAAGATGCTTGAAGAGCGTGTAGAAAGAAAAACTTTCAGCCCTAGGGAAAATCGCTTTAACTGACAGCTGTCATGTCAAATTATGACTTTGTGCGGCTTGTGCAATGTGCTTGTAGCCAATATGCATTAGGAACTTCAAAAACCTAACCTCCTTGCTTTAGGTAAAACCAAAGAATAACAATTATGGCTTCACACGGCTCATGTATACTGCCAGAGGTAGTATGAGGTATGGAGTCTCTCATTCACTCTCGTTATTATGAAGAATTTTATGTATTATTCGTAATGAAAAGCACAGTGTTTACCTCGGGTAAAAGACGTATTAAGTCCCTGGAACTATATGAACTCGTCTCGGGACTCAATGAGTGACTTTCACACCTAGGGTAACAATGTACTATTTTTACAAACGATGGGTCAGTGTTTGCCCGTTATCACACCCGCCTGGTAGGTGACGATGCGGCCTAAAATGTAGCAGGCTTTCCTAGAAGGTTTACTAGCGACTCCAAATCCCCAAGATTTAAAATAATCAAGGAATTATACGCTTTAGGATTGATGAGCCTTTTTCTCTTTTATTTAAGAAGACTAGCTGTCCCGGCAACAAATAATATGTTCGATTCTCAGTCCTTACGAATATACACAACAAAATTCATACATATCGGCTCAGCCGTTTAGTGAATTGATTTGATTTGAAGTAAATAGGACGAAAACTGATGTCGTTTCTGTACATCAACAGTTCAACAAAAAAATTATTCAACAAACTAAAGTTAAACAAAACATTATTTACTATCGTAAGACCGGAAAAGCAACGCATACCGACATAATGATATTTCGTAGCAAGAGTTAATACCCAACATACTGTGAATCATTCCTGTACATAGATTAACTCGTCGACGTTGCTTGGCCAGGAAATTGGTGAACAAGGATTTACGATGACATGCGACACCAATTTACGTACAGAATTTAACGTATATGAATTTCAATAAAGTTGTCTAAAGATGTTATAGGTCGCGTTTATACTTTATACCATCTAGGTTTTTCCCGCGACTTCGTCAGCGTAGAATTAGAAGGATTGGACCAAGGAATCACGATGCCCCATACAAACTTCGCCCCCCCCCCTCCCTTTTCACCCCCTAAGGGGATTTCAAAAAATCCTTTCTGATCGGATGCCTACGTCAAGTAAAGAACACATCCTCCAAGCTTCAGGTCTCAACGATCAGCGGTTTAGGCTGTGTGTTGGCCTAACTTAATTTATAAGACGCTTTTAGTGATCTAATGCATTACATGAATCCTAAATTAAATTTTTTGACTTTGACTTGATTCTTCAGTCAGTCAGGATAAAGCATTTTATATGTATGGATTCTAGGAATGTGGATGTGACTTTACATGCTCCATTTCAAATAATACCTTCAAATTTGTAATCTTGGCCTTTGTGAGCATGATCACAAAAAAAACCCATGAGCTTCTTGTGTCTTCGTTCCATTGGTGGGCGCATCCCGAAGGCACACATCCTAACTTAGTTTTTAAGACGCTTCTAAATGATTTCATGCAAATTGTATGATTCCAAATAAATAAAGACCATTGCTTTTAAATGCCTTTTGACCTAACGACTACTTCTTCCTCACTGTCCGGTCTAAAACGCCTTTCAATGCACTAAAGAGAATTCAATTTTCAAATAGAAGATTCCATTGATCTCTCCGACTTTCAGATTGAAAGTCATGACACCCACCAGGCCAATACTGCTCTTAATAAAAACTCGACTTGTCATAAAAGAAGTCAATAATTAACTATGATTTGAGACAGTAAACATTTACGCTAAGAGATTAAAATCTTTATCATAAGCTACTCTTCCATCTAATAGACCAGTAGGTTATTTAGGAGTTGTTTAAAGATTCCAAATAGATGGCTACTGGCTACAGATTTTTCATCATCCGATAGCTTTATGATACCAGACTATAAGCCTAAAAGTAAGTCCGTAATGTGGAAGGGCTAAGCGTTCATAACACACTAACAATAAAACCTTTAAGAATTAATTAAGTGTCGTAAAGTCTATAGTCATTTGATGAAATGCCCGTGGTTATAATATTTTATGGCTGCTACCACAGCTACTGTGCATTGAAGTAATGATTAGTTTCCTTACTGTCTCTAGTAATTTCCTAAAGGAATGACTACTTACAACCTACTATTTCTATGCCTGGTCGTAAAGTTTGATGCCTCACGAAGGAATTCTATTACACGAGTCTTATTTTTTAGTTAAAGACGAAACGGCTTCTGAGTCGAGTTACTCGTAACTGAAGTTTTCTCCTCATTGATTTCGAAGCGAATAACGTTTGGATAAATATTTCCAAAGGGTTGGTAACTTAGTTAAATAGTGTGGATTAAGGACACAAGATACATCATACAACAAAATATTTAACAGCTTGATAAGTATTATCCCACTGTCTCTGGTAGCACTTTTTACAGTAAAAGGTCTTAGCGAACATTGAGAGTTGTATCACTGCACAAGAAGCAGAATTCGCTTTAAAAAGCGTACAAAACAATATCATCTGTTCCAATACAGTACCTACATTTATTTAGATTGCATTCCAAAGCGTGAGTCAATCGATAGATTCGATTCTTGGTAGTTGTTCCTTGAATAAACATCTGCATTGAGACACGACTTAATTTATATGTCGAAACGTGCCGCTAATAGTCCTTTGTAGACGAATTGACTCCAGCTGATAAACCTATAGGGGGTTATTCCAAAACGAGGTTTAACGATAGTCCGAAATGTGGATTTAAACACAGATTTACTCGTGAACTATAGTTTAAACACTATCCCTATAAATAATATAGGGAACTATAGTCTAAGCACTATCCCTTTAGATTATAGGGGGATGGTGTTTAGACTATATTTCAAGAGTAAATATGTGTCTAAATCTAAGGTTTCCACATCTCGGACTATCCTTAAACCTCGTTTTGGAATAAGGGGGATAGAGTCGTGTTGTTTGAAACTTTGAGCATTCGAAATCTCTCCGTCCAGAAAAAACTCCAATAATTGATATACGGGTTATTAGGACATAAATAGACGAAAAGATTTAAATATATATATCTTTAGATTTAAGAATTGGACCAGCAAGCTTAAAATTAAAATTAATCAATTATGTACTAGTTTAAATTGACAGGAAAACATTTTATGAGTAGGTAAATTTAATTATTATCACTTTATGAACTCATCATTCAATCAATTCACATTCCTATTAGTTGATTTCATAATATTGGAATTTTAAACGGAAACTTTAATTGGTTACGGAAATAGTAGGTAAGTGATGTAATATTGTTCTCGATTTGATTAAATCATACCAGTTTCGGAAATTTTAAATTGAAAAAGTAAAAGATTTAATTTCTTTTATTTTGGTCACGCAAGTTATCCATTGAACTTTTCTGATAATGTTGTGGTAGTTGGAAGCAGAATCAAATCCTGCAGTATTTTGCATGACTTTTTGTATGGTGTCTTTAGCAGGAACTTTAAGCATATAATTCTCAATGACTTTCAAATAAAAGCTTATCAATAAAAGCATGCACGTAAAGAATAATCAGATAGAAACGATTTCCGCAATCGAATTAAGTAAGTGTTTATACTATTACGAATTTTTATTGACCAGTAATCGATTTAAATGAGATTTCCGCTGTTGACTTTCACGGAGACCGTCTATGATGAGCCAAGAAGTATCAGGTTGGTGCTTTGATTAATTCATTACGTGACGATTTTGACAATGTAAATAAAATATCTTTTTGGTATCAATAGCAGTGCAATGCTGACGTGGTAGGTGATGCTACTATTAATCGTGAGTTCCAATCCCTGAAACTAATGGATTATCCTATTCCAAACAAATAAGTGCATACTAATGCAACGAAGAACTATCTTCGATAGTGTTAGACCCAGACAGCTATTCCAGTGGCAGTTTATTAGGTTAATCAAGACGTTAAAGACAAGGGAGTCCGTTCTACACAGTGAAACAGTTTTAGGATAAAGGGAGCTGTTCTGAGTCTACCTCTAAGGGGCGATGGAGTAATCGGTTGAAACAATGCCAGTGGTAAGGCACAAGCGCCTGTTCGGTCCCGAGTGGCCAGTCCAAAGGTCCCCTAGCTCCGGGGGGGGGGAGGGCTTCAAGTGTAAGACAAAGTTAAAGAAGACGTAGAGCAAATGTCTAAAACAAAGTGAGCCAATGCACAAGAAGTAGATAATGTTCTAATAGAATTCTAACCTGAAATGGATTGTGATACAAATAACTTTCTATTATTACTTAATTACCAATGACACGCAAAAAGAAGAATTTCTACAAAGGAATGATTGACCAAGGTTATCATTCAAATCAGTTCGTAGGTCAACGATGATGATCAATCTAATGTATCTTTTTGTTTACACGTTTAACTTATCGATCAATTGACGTCAATTGGTAATCGGGAAGGTTATCTTTGATGAACTTTTGTAAGTTTAAGTTTAATTACGTCTATAGGTTAGTGCGGTTGGAGACGTTGATATCTCAAATGTGATTGTTTTGACATCATAAGTTTTATTTTATTTTTTTATTATTTATTTATTAGAAGGTCATTTTACAATTTCATTACATTGGTTTTACTAAAAAGATGCCAGGAAACCTAAATGGGTTTGAAATGGCATCAACAATCGAAGCTACTTGTAAAGTTTAGAGACGAAATTATTAAATGTTCAAACGAAATAAGTAACTTAACACCTTAGGCCCGTAACAAAAAACTACAATAGGTACTCACAAAAACAACCAATTAAGTTTAGTAAGTAGTGCATACGAATATAATAAATGGTTTCGTCGGTCAATAAAGGCTACACAAATGCGAAAAGTAGGTACCTAACGCGTACGGTAACAAGTAGGTATGTTAAGCAGATCGATCGCAATCGGCGAGAGTCAAGTAGGTACATCACACACACAGCTCGCCCCTCTCTAACCACGCGAACTGCGCGTGCACCGACCGACACCGACCGACGACGACCGAGCGCCCGCGCCCGCCGTCCGACGACGGTAAACTCGTTTAGGTGCATGCACGTACAAGATGATGTTTTTCGAAATTAGTATAAGTGATTTAAATGAAGTATCTCATCGCAGTATAATTCAGTGTTAAGTACATGAGTTCAAAGAGTTAGCATTTATTATTATTAAGTACAAACGTATAATAAATATACAACTATAATAATAGTATGAAGTGAAATAAATTATTACAATAAAATAAATAGATGTATAAATATGTAAGTACGTGTGAGTGTGTGTGTGGATGTGTATGTGAATGTGTGTGTGCGCATGTATAATATTTACATAATGTTATACATTAACTTACTTTTTAATAGCTTGTAAATAATATTGTTGTAATTTGTGTTTTATGTTTTTTTCGTTTAGTGTTTCTCTCAGATTAACAGGTAGTTTGTTGTATAGTCTTGGCATAAGATATTTACGTGTCCTTCTGCCGTAACAATTAGCAGTTTTAGGTATTGTTAGCGTAGCCATATCATTTCTCTTGACTTGCCTTGTATAAAAATTATGACTAATTGGGCACAAGAACTGATGTTGCTGGGAACGAGAAAACTGCTCTACTAATAACGCGTATTCAACTTTTTTATGGACAGGTAGAATCTCACAATAATCGAATAATGCATGATAATTATCTCTAAATCTGGCTTTTATCTTTTTTGGTACTATTGATTTTAACAACCTTATTTGTAGGTCATAAATTTTATCGAGGTAGGTTTTGTAGGTACGGCCGTAGCTAGTAATGCCGTATGAGATGACAGACTCCGCCAAGGCAATATAGAGGTTACGAAGTATTTTAAACGGAACTTTGCGTTTAAGTTGATACATTTTCGCTAATAAAGCTCGTAACTTATCGCACACCATGTCTACATGCGGTGCCCAGTTAAATCTGTCATCAACAATTAACCCAAGGTATTTGGCTTTTCTAACCTGTTCAATGTACCTACAACCACCGATACACTGGTTGCCTTTATACCTATGTAGGCAATCATGATCGTGGGCTACTAAATTTACATTACAAGAGTCTCGAGTGTTATGAGCAGATCTAGCATGAATAATTTGAGTTTTCTCGGCATTTAGGACAAGGCCAGCATCGTGTGACCACATGCTCAGTGTTGTAAAATCTACTTGCAATTTTTGCAACGCCACTTCTAAATTTCTATCAGCAGAGATTAGGCACGTGTCGTCCGCAAATTGATAAATTTGACAGTGCTTTATGACATTCTTGGCGTCGTTCACGTACGCTAGGTAGTGCAACGGGCCGAGAACTGATCCTTGGGCCGTACCCAACCTCACATCAACGACATCACTTGTTGCATCACCGACTCTGACCCTGTATCCTCTATCCATAAGGTAATCTTTGCACCATTCCAGCAAAGGCCCTCGTATTCCTGTTGCTTCGAGTCTTTCAATGAGCTGGTCATGTCTGAGCGTATCGAAGGCCTTACTGTAATCAATGAAGAGAAGTAGAACGTGGTATCTATTATCAAGATGTGAATTAATCAAATCAGTGAAATCAGTAAGAAGCAAAGAAGTACTCTTCTTTGCCTGAAAACCGAATTGCGTCTTAGTTAAAATTTCATTTTTTTCATAATACTGATGAATTTCGGCTGCTATGTATTTTTCTACGATCTTGTCTATGATTGGGAGAAGGGTGATAGGACGATAATTTGAGTACTGATCCTTTTTACCTTTTTTATATACCGGTCTCACCACTCCACTTTTGAGATCTGCAGGGTATTTACCTACCATCACACTTACGTTAATCAAATTTGTTATTGAGTTAGTGATCTTCTTACCCAATGACTGAATGTCTTTAACTCTTATTTTATCCAACCCAGGTGCTTTTTTAGGATTAAGTGATTTTATTATTTTGGAGATGTCCTTGTCTTTGGCTTTTCTATAGAACATTGTTCTGTCAGCGACAGGTAGATAATCTTTTTTATTTAACATAGGTTTATTACATTGGGGGACAATTTTAGTGACAGAATTCTCAAACTCAGCAGCGAAATTCTTGACTATCATCTTATTATCGTTATCTGTGTATTTACTGAAGGCTTTTAATATTGTATCTTCTATGGTTTTGGTAATCTTCCCCATGAGATTGTTCAATATTAGCCACGACTTCCTGGGATCATTCTTACTTAATAATAGCTTATCTGCAATATATTTGTTTCGCGAGTTCTGAACTAACTTGTGTGATTTATTTCGTAATCTATTATATTCAAGTCTTAGTATCCTGTTTGTTGGATCTTTTAGGCACTTAATAAAGCATTCATCAGTTAGGGCACACTTTCTTCTTATTTTGCCATTTATCCATTCTTCTTTGTTACGCCTCGAGGTCTGAGTAATTTTTTTCGTGTAGGTTGAATTTTCATAAGCTGTGTTAAATTCATTTTTAATATAATTGTATATCTGATAAGGGCAATTCATCGATTTGGTTTTTTCCCAATCTACTTCATTTAATTTTTTATGTATAACTTTATTATCCATGCAAGTTACAAATTTTGGAGCATGCTGTATATGTCGTACACCGGACAGTGTGGCTACGATCATTCGATGATCCGCCAATACTGTACCGAGCGCCGCCGAGTAAAGTTCTTCCGTGCTACTGCGAATAAAAATATGGTCAATACATGTTTTGGTCACTTTACCTTTGACCATTTCTATTCTTGTGTAATCAGAAATAGTGCACTGAAGTCCTTTCTCGGATAAAAGGTTTATGTAGCGCTCTGAGATGATATTTTTGTCTTTTAGGTCAAGATTAAAGTCACCCATTAAAATGAAGTTTTCTTCGGAACAGTGTTTGTTAAGTATGTGAGGAAGTTCGGTTTTTAAGAATAAATGTTTACTAGTGGCGGGAGGCCTGTACAATGCACAGATTATAGCAGTGAATTTGTGTGATGTCGTTATCTTACCTATAAGGCATTCACTATGTAAAATGTGGTGTGTGAATGTAGAAAATGAGTGATTATGCCGAATATATAAAACAATACCTCCACCCTTACGATTTTTCCTTAGCTTAGTGTGCATCGTGTAGCCCTTTAAAGTGTACATAGAACTGAGGTTTTCTGAGATGTTAACCTCAGTCAGGGCAATAACATCGATTTGATTTTGATGTTTCTCGATATGATAAACTAGCTGAGGGTAATTTTTAATTAAAGATCTTATATTAGTATGCAGTACGGTAAAATTATTATTTTTTGGTATAGATGAAAAGTAGGTATCTAAATTAGGGCAGTTAAGTATTTCTGAAATATCTGGTAAGGTAGCCATTTTAATTATAAAAAAGAACAAATTGGGGTCGTGCTAGGTGATAAGTACCTTAAGATAAGAGGTTTTTTATGTCATCCTGGAACCGTATTGCCTTGATTTTGCTGACGTCATCTTTACGTACTAGGATTTTTCCCTCTGCACTGGTCCAAATGTACTTGTATTTATCCGCCAGCTGCTGCTTTGCCTCGTATAACAGGGTCTTATTGTAGGTAGTTAGCGCATGGCGAACGATTACAAAGTTTTTCGATGTACTGTCATTGGTAGATCTGGGCATCAAGTCTGATAATTTAATCTTCGCAGTTTTCGACGCTTTTACCCACGCAGAAGGATCACTGTTGTTCTTTAATTCCAGCAGAATAATTCCGTCATTTCTACCTTTAGCTCGTTTCATTGTTTTTAGCTCATCTACGTTTCGGTCTAGTTTGGATGCTATCTTCTTGGTTAAGATTGAGATGTCTTCTTTATCGTCATACGGGACTCCAGCGATTTCTAAGTGTTGAGCTAGGTTTTTTTGCTGATCTTCATTTAGTTTTTGTTCTATAGCCATTATTTTGAGCTCTAGGTGTTTTTTAGAATTTTCTAAGCTCTCATTTTTCTTTTCTAGCATTTTTACCTTTGTTTTGAACGCTGTCATTTCTTCTCCGTATTCATCGACTTTATTACTGCAGTATTCAATAGCGTTTTCTATTTCACTTAGCTGTTTTTTGATGGCTTTCTCTATATCCCTTGTGATGTTTTGTGTCATTTTTCGTACATCAATATTTAACGTTTTCGACTTGGTGTGAGGTTGATCATCACTATCATCGTCTTCTTGTTCGTCATCTTCAGGGACAATCAAAGATGACCGCCTCGGTGATCTGCTATGGCAATCGTCACACATCCATTCGAGTTTCCCCGAAGCTTTGATGGCAGCAAGTTGCTTGTTAGTCAGATTCGCGCATTCAGCGTTAGCGTGAACCAACATCCCGCATTTGTTGCATTCCACTCCAGGGGCCCTCTTGGTGATGGACTTACTACATTGGTCACATTTAGGCAGTTTAGATGGCGCCATTTTCAAGTGGGACACATTTTATTGCATTGTCATCTTTTTAATTGGCAACCTTTTTAGGATTATTAAACTACTTTTTTTAAATCATATTTAAGACTTTAAACATGATTGATAAACCAATTGTCAAAGTTTAAAATTTGATTACATAAACCTTGTGATTATTTAAATAGAATATAATTTTAAATTACGCGTTAAATGCATTTAGTTAAATTTGTTTCGTCTTAACTAGAGGTATGACTAAAAACATTGCGGAAGGGTTCATCAATCAATATACAGGGTAATTATACTAGCAAGCCGTTTAGGGCTACTTCTGTGCACCGTAACAAACAACTTTTGTTCTACGACTTTAGGAAGTTCGAAAAAATAAAATGAAAATTTTGAGGTTATGTAAATTCGAAAAGTAGGTAGCTGATTTTTTAAAACAATGGTCATTCAGACTAAGAACAGTAGTAAACACTTAAAAAAATAAAAGTAAAATTTTAAGGTCAATCACCTCTCCGTGTAAGGAACAGCTGATTTTCAGGCAAACCTAAACTAAAAAAATTCAAAAGTCGTAGAACAAAAGTTGTTTGTTTATGTGCACAGAAGTAGCCCTCAACGGCTTGCTAGTATAATTTTAATTACAAAATCCCTGTATACGAGTAGTTATAAGGAATTTTCTAAGCGAACCCGCATAACGGCAAATTAAAAATTTTAAACAAACTCAAGTATTATTTATGTATTCTTGACAATTTTAATTGCCCTGCCTACCTTAACAGTTAAAAAATGACTACCGAAAATATGTCAATGCAATGACCCAATAACGTAAACAAATCGTACTTAATTAAATCCTTATCCGGCCGTGCACCAATGTATTTTTCTTAAGAAAATTTAAGTGCGCCAATTGACATTGCTCTTACGGTGAATGAAAACATCGTGATGAAACCCGCGGCTTAGTTGACTCCAGAAGTATTGACAAGTTCTCTCCTCTGGACATGGTCGACTAAGCTGAGAGTGTAGTAGGTGCTGGGCAAGCCTACTCCATCCTCACGCAAAAAGGACACAATTAATAGGGTCTAATTGCGGAAAATAGGAATACAAGTACAAGTAAATCCTTAACTTACAATATTTATCATATACACAGGAAAACGTCGTGGACACAATGTAACCTTTCCGAATACCAAGGTTGACAAATTTCCGTTTTGTCACTAAAGCGGAAACTATTATTGTTTTAATCACATTCTTGCACATATTTGTGACACGGACTGACTATAGATAATGCTGTAGACAAACAAACACGACTATGTGACATTTATTAATTTTGTTGAGTGGCTAGACTGTCTAGAAGGCCGATTCTCGTAAATAACATCGTTCAAATTACATTGCAATATCATTATGATTGCATTTCGATTACAAAAAATACCATCAAAGTCAGATTTTTTTCCAAAAAGCTGACCTTATATTGAGGCTACATATGGGATTTTTTTTTATCGGATTGATATTGAAATGAAATTCAAACGATGTTCAAATTCTTGTCCATCCAAAGGTTGCCTGGAAGAGATCGCTTTGAGTGATAAGGCCGCCCTTTGTGGCACTAAGACTTAAGCTTTGTTATTATTTAATGTTATTTGAAAATGGTGTTTACAATAAAGAATCTATCTATCTGTTTATGAGAATTCGTTTTCAGAGCTTGGCCAGAAAACCACGGAACATTTAATAAATCCAGGAAGAGTACCCGAAATTTTTCCGGGAAAAATGGTAAATATCCCGTTTTCAATATATATAATGACCATGGTATAGTTTAAAATCGTATATAATACACCCAGGAACTTAAAACTATTCCAACTTAAGGCGCTCTTCCAGTACCGTATGTAGGTATTCACATTACCTTAGCCTGCGCTCTCAAAGACGTAGCGTGCTGCGTGCTAACTTTTATATTTGATTGATATGCAAAACATTTTAGCATTATTATCCACAAAAATAGTTCCTAGAGGTCAAAACCTATCATTTGATTTATTTTTAGAAACAAACGTTAACTATTTTTGAATAAAACCCGATAAACGATCTAATAATTGTCTGTTTTCTAACATTTTTTTTATCGAACGAAGTTGTTCATATCATGTTTTCAACCACAATAAACAAAAATATGGTTATTAAACTACAATATCCATCTATATCCAAATAACAAAAAAAGAGTATTTGATTACTTAGAGTTGCTTAAAACAAAGGTCGATTTTGGTAGCTTTATTAGCACAGGGCCTTAAGCATAACTTTAAGTTGAATAGAGATGATTTGTAGATTAAGGAGTGAACTTTGCTCTACCAGCCTCATTGTCTTATTACGTGCCCAATTCAAAACAATACCAGTCTTACGAGTCTTATCTTTTATCAGCGACCATCGCATTCCTCACTTATCTTCAGGACGGCCACTTAATGTATTTTTTACTACATTAATGTTGATAGCGTGTATTTTTATCGTATTCTAATTGCTAAGTTGATGGAAAATTACTTTTGATTTTTATATTCTCGCCTCTGGACCGGAATTCAAGTGAATTTTAATAGATCTGATATCTAGAGATGTATCACCGGATATACACTTTAAAATCACACGGTTTATAATATCTATTCATCAGCTATTTTATTGGCATTAATTTTGATTGCATTTTGGATATAATAGCTTTTGCCCGCGACTTCGTCCGCGTAGAAGTCGAAAATAGACCAAGAAATCACGTTGTCCCATACAAACTTTGTCCCCCTTTTTCACACCCTTAAGGATAGAATTTTGGAAAATTCTTTCTTATCGGATGCCTACGTCACACAAACAACACACCCTCCAAGTTTTAGGTTTCTACGATCAGCGGTTTAGGCTGTGCGTTGATCCGTCAGTCAGTCATTCAGGACAAAGGATTTTATTTGTATAGATTATTTTCAAACGGACGATTAAGATTTCGGAAAGCCGTTGGACGCAGAGCCATCACTCTGAAAGTCTTTGGGACAGTTCAGCAAAGGACGTCCTGATGATGATGATGACGAAAAAAGTACTAAGTAAGAGAAATCAGGGGCCCTACCGCGATAAGTGCGTCGGCTTCAAACCAATGCGTCGACTTGTCCCGGATTTTTGAAAAATTAAGTTGTTTTATTCGTGTGTTTTAAGTATGCAGGATTGTCGGGGACATCAAAACATTCAAAAATAAGTAATTCTGGTTATGTTATTTTTTAAAAACACCACAAAATCTGACTTTGTTATTTTTTTTAAATAACAACCGGAATCACTTATTTTTTAATGGTTTGATGTTCCCAAAAACCCTGCATACTTAAAACACACGAAAAAAACAACCTAATTTTTCAAACTTTTTATGAAAGGCAGGCTCAAAATTCCGCCCAGTGTGAAGCGTGGTTTGGGATATCGACGTCGGCTTGAAGCCGACGCAATAACCGCGGTTGGGCTCCAGACCTTTCTTCAGGCTAATGTAAACTTTTATCAAATCAAACTCAATCAATTTTTATCTTTAATTATTTTTTTATTGTAATCAATTTTTTGGTGTATTCAGAATGACAGATGCAATGCGTCAGACCTAAGTAATACTGAATAACATAAAATGCAATTATTACAGGTAAATATACTGGATATACTGGATCCATCACACTTTTCGCGCAAAAATATTTCAGAACGGAAAATATTAAAGGCCCAAAACAAGACTCGCTTTCAACTAAAAAGAATCCTAGTTGTTTACTTGTCAATATAAAACCGGAGTCATGTGAGATCGATAAAGTCTGTTAATTATCGGAAATCCGGTGACGATAGGAGTTACGATTAGAAAGGTGTTCAATCTATAACATTATTACGTAATAATGCTTAGAACAAAAAGTAAATCAAGAAAGTAACTGAAATTCAACGCCAAATTAAATGAGTCAGAATAATTCTTATGAATATTAGGTTTCGATTATACAAAACATGATAGATAATTCATTATCTCATTTTTGCACACGTTTATAATTGTATTTACTAGTGAAATGATTGTAGAGTGAAATAAAGTGACATATGAAATTTAATTATAATCAAATAAGCACCGAAAAGGCTGTAAGATATATTATTTATTCAAAAGAAATCAAACCTAAATTCGCAATTAATGATATACCTAATTATTATAGTTTTATATATGCCTCTTTTATACTTTTCCATCTATACATATAAAATTCTTTGTCCTGACTGACTGATGGATTAACGCACAGCCTAAACCGCTGATCGTAGAGACCTGAAACTTAGAGGGTGTGTTCTTTGTGTTACGTAGGCATCCGATAAGAAAGGATTTATCAAAATTTTACTCCTAAGAGGGTGAAAAAGGGGGCAAACTTTGTATGGGACAACGTGATTCCTTGGTCTATTTTCGACTTTTACGCGGACGAAGTCGCGGGTAAAAGCTAGCCTCTCACTAAAGCGTATGATATAGCTTAGAACAATAGTTAATATACTGTATATTATATCATTAATCAGCCCCCTTTACATAATCTATATTATTTCGGAAGCTAATCTATGTTTTGTGTAGGCTAAAGTACTTTTAATAAGTACTTATTGCATGCCCGCAATGGGTTAATTTTTGTAACTTGATTTTAAAACTACCTACCATCCATTGTACACAATTTATGCAAAAAACATTCTTATTCCTATACCTATACAAGCTTTAGCCCGCGACTTCGTCTAGAAGTCAAGAATGAACCAAGGAATCACGTTGTCCCATATAATCTTTGCCCCTCATTTTCACCCCCTAAGGAGTAGAATTTCGGAAACCTTCCAAGTTTCAGGTCTCTACGATCAGCGGTTTAGGCTGTGCGTTGATCCGTCAGTCAGTCAGGACAAAGCATTTTATATGTATAGATATGTATGCACATACTAATCTACCGCTTTAGCCCTATTAGCTTTACGCTAGCTTAATGACAACTAATAACAATGCCAAAGATCTGACAGCATACTCAATCTAACCTACTAAGTTCAATTGTTCCAGCGATACAACGATAAAGACTGAATCCAGCTTAATCTAAGTTTTGTAATACCTAAGTTAAACATTTTCTTGCACCTTGTTTGCTGACATAGATCTTTTTTTTAGTTAGTACAACTTACCTCGAGAGCCTCCTGAGCGGTATGGAGGTAGTCTCTCAGCATTGCCTCCTGAATGCTCAGCCATTCTAACCTCGGATCTTCCAACTGCGTCATCTCTGAAAATTACAAAAATAAAACTTTAAATTATGATGCTTGACGAAGACCCGAAGACATCAGGGCAGGTAAGTACATCGTAGAGTACTTGGGGTCAAGCAAGATCAGAAGGTCAATTCTCGTAAGTAAAATTGTTTCGTTGTTGTAAATATCGATTACAAAAATACCCTCAAAGTAAACTTCTTTTAATTTTTTCATTAAACGTGACTTCGAGGTTATTTTGAGCTTAGGATATTTTTTTGTAATCGAAATGCAATCGGAATGATATTGTAATTTAATTTGACCAATGTTATATACGAGAATTGGCCTTCTGACGTAAAAAGAATGCTTAGTTAAAAATCTTACCATCCTTTAAAACCCTATACTCGAAGTCATATTTAAATAAATAATACTCTACGAGTGAATAATACCATACCTAGCGAAAATACCTACTTCAAAAAGAAGCTTGGAAAAGTTATCATCCTCTAAAGGCGATGGTTTATTTTGAGTACCTTAGGTACTCAAAATCATATTTGATCAAATTGTACTCTAACAAACAACGCGAAAATAAACATATTTAATGATTATATATATGAATGAATGAATGAAACTACGCCATAATTATGTCATATCGTAGATTTAGTTAAACATTCCAAGAATCGACGAAGGATCATAACAAAAACAAACCAAAAAATGTTAACATCAAAGCTATAAAAATACATCAAAAATCACGTTACAAACTACTCCAAGATGTTTACGAAATATGACACTTGAGAAAATTTGATCAAAACATTCACAAAACGAATTCGTCATAAGAATAGCACGCAATAAATCCACACCTACCCGATTATCTGGTAATTATGGGCAATAAATCGTTCGTCAGTCACCGATTTCGATAAAAAAAACCGGCCAAGTGCGACTCGGACTACACACGAAGCGTTCCGTCAATGTTGTATAGGAACCCCACATAAATATCTTTTTCTATTTAGTATTTGTTGTTATAACGGCAACAGAAATACATAATCTGTGAAAATTTCAAATGTCTAGCTATCACGGTTCATGACACACAGTCTGGTGACAGACGGACGGACGGACAGCGAAGTCTTAGGGTATCGTTTTTAGTCTTTGCGTACGGAACCCTAAAGAGTAATCGACCGATAGTCAATCGATAATTTTCCCGCACTATGAATTTTATCGGGCGCGGAATCCGGTACGTAATTCAGTAGTATAACGATTTAACACAAAAATGTACTTACGAGTACATTCATATTTTTGAAGACATGCACTAATTTCAATGATAATACTTATCTACTTTTCACGTTGCACCCGTCACCAATAGCTATTGTTTTAGTAGAACATCGCTTTTATATATAATTAATTTTAATACCAGATAGAAAACAACAAGACTGAACCAGGTAAAATTACACAGAAAACTAAGGAAATCTATTAGACACCCTTCACCTTCCTTAACTTCTTGTGCATCAAAAGGTTGCTTAGAAGAGATCACTTTGAGCGATAAGGCCGCCCTTGTAACTTAGATTAGACTTAAAAGAAAGAACTTAGACTTAAAAATGGTGTTTGCAATACAAAATGTATCAATCTATCTTAGAAGGGTTCATCTAAAACCAATTTTGAGTCCAATTCCGTAAGAAATAGTCAGATCAAATGACATTTCGAACTGTCAAAAAGTTTTGTTCCAAAACAGTAATACACGAATGGTATAATTCATAGTTATCCTAAAATCCCTTGACAACACAGCTGCATATTTACCATAGCACTCACCATCCGCGTGATGTGCCGACTAGCGACTCTTTCAATTACGGCACTCAATTCAACTAGCAAGGACACAGCTATTGCAGGCCACTTGTCTCTAGTTTGGGCTATCTAGATATACTACTGGATATTGATTCTGTCGTTTTCATTGGTGAATCAAGATGAACAAACAAACCGCCTCTTTTTATGAATTTAGTTTAAAATGTCACAGAGTCATCTCTTATGGATTAACAAAAAAAAACAATTAGAAGACAAAGTCGATGACGCTTGCGGCTATACCAGGCGTCATTTACTCTGGAAGCAGTCATTAGGCCAAAGTAGTAGTAGTCATTAGTTAAATTGTTAGGTCAACCTAAGAACGAACTGAAAGATCTAACATTAAATAAGAAACTTCACTAGACGAAAAGAAAGAAGGAACTAAAAATATTATTCGTATATGGAATCAGTGGCCTATTTGTCTTACCTGACGTCTCTAATTTGGAGGTTTTCAAGTCGCAAGTGATCAGGTATGTAACTTTACCTACCATCAGGCAGGTGTGATAGTGGTCAAACGCTAAAAAAACCTACCACAAAAAGAATTTTTAAACCTTTTCGATGAAAATTGAAACTTACAACACAATTTAATAAATTTTCCAAAACTAAGACCCCATTTCAATCCACTATAGCAGCAAGTAACCACGACAAAAGAATAATCAATATACCTACCAACTAAAAAAACTAATAAACAATGCTGAAAGACTTGACTACGACAACGGTGTAAGACATAAAACATGCGCTTCCTTTGATATGGTCATGACCACACGCGGGACTCTTCGTGACCACGTTGTGCTTTATATTTATATTCAATTGACATAGGAATGATATAAAATTGATTTTAAATATGTTAGGTATCACGCAGTGAGTTAATTTGACTAGGACGCCTAGTTAAAAACAAAGAGGGGACAAATAAATCAAAAGCCACCAGCATCTATAAGAAAATCTCTGAAACTATAAGCTACGAATCCGAAACTTAATATGACCCTTGTAATAAGTTTCAGATTTCTTTAAGGAACATGGTGGATAACTAAGACTTTTTTTTGAAAATTTAATCTCTTAAGGGGTAAAAAGGGTAACTATTATGCATTTTGTGTTTGTAGGAAATCAATTATCACTTTTAGAGACACTTACGCGGATGAAACGGCGGAACACTGCTAGTGATCTTACAAAGTTATATATATTAAATAAGATGAAAGCAGGAATATTTTTCCCAAGAATCCAGTTTCAATTCAAGCAGATAATAAATACGATAAGAAGATGCAGAAAATAGTTATAAAAGAGATCACATACCTTGATAATGGAAGCTATAGTAAAATATGTAAAATGGAAACGATGTTCCACACATTTAACTCGAGTTTGAACCTACAATAATGGCTTTTACATAAGTATTTACCTAGAAAAATAACATTTGGTCTTTGATATAGATTTAAAACAAGACAGGCCCTACGAACCCCAAGTAACGCTTTTTGTACTGTCAACAAATTATCGTTTATTCAAATTTTGATAAAGGATATTGCTAGGTAATAAATGTCTGTTGGCATAGTACGATCTAAATTTTTAATATCTTTTCGCTTTATGGATATAATTTACATGTACTTACACACAAAAAAGATTAAAGGATTTTACAAAAGTCTACACCAAAAAAATACATTTGGTCTTTCATATATATTTAAAAGAAAACAGGCCCTACGAACCTGCCCCAAGTAACGGTTTTTGTACTACAGCTGTTGACTTAGTATAGTTACTAAAATCTTAATTTTTTTATCACTTCTTCGTATGGTATGTTATATTTGAATAGAAGATATTTAGACACACAAAACATATTATGTCAGTAAAAAAAATACTAATTTCTGTCTATATTTCGATATAAATAAACAAAATATGTATCTAGCATTCAAACAACGTAATACTAAAGACGAGATAAAATTTATTGAATTCAAAACAAGGTATTACGTCAATCCCAGGTAATTAATTATATTTTAGTAATCTGGTTTATCATTGGGGTTTTGCCCCTAAGGAAATTTATTAATTTATTTCAAATCCTTTCGAAACAAAAACATATTAATTAACAAATATTTGACTTATTGCCTCTTATTTTTTAGTCCAATCGAGATCAAATCTAAACTACGATCAAGTCATATCGGCTACCTACTATAGATACTAACCCATATTTTTAAAGTTTTCTTAAAGTAAGAACAATTACAACAGATGTAGCTAATCCAACCTTTGTGTAAGAATTTAAACTAAACGAACCTCTTTCTTGTATTCTCGAGGTTATATTAGCTAAATCCCCTTTCGTATCGCTTTTTGTTAACGCTAAATTTTACTACCTCATACTCATACTTATGCTTAAATGAAAATGATTCTCAAGGAGTAAACTCAAAAAGTAAAATGGTAAGAAAGAAAGTATAAGTTATTAAAGAAAGTATATAAAGACGTAATAAAAAAGAATAAGGAAGTAGGAGAGAGGAAAAAAGGAAATTAAGTAAATATTTGCTTTATTTCTAACCCAAAAGTTATTCTACAAATAAAAGATGCTATATTAAACCCATTTAAAGCACAACTGCATTACGTAATTATTTAAAAATATGTATAGATATGTAGGTGCATAAGTACATACTATAATTATGTATATTTTATGAACAGTTTAGCTATGCCGCACTACATAATCTTTAGCTAAAATGCATAAAAAAAATGCATAAATGGACTGGCAGTTTTTTAATTCTCGGCTAGACTTCGAAATTATAAATAATATGGTCAATTTAGCTACATCATAAAACTTAATCTATAATATTTAAAAGTACATAATTACGACTCAGCCAAGACTTTAAAAGAGCATAGTCAATATAAACACGCCTAGAAATTAACGTCTTCAAATTGTTCAGAAGATAATGTATAAAATACGTATATAATTAAAAGACTGAGACCTTAACACAAATTGTTTACGCATTCGATCAAATATGCTGTATTAAGTATTTGCCACGAATTTTTAAAACTGGAATCGGCCAATACGCGAGCCGAGATAGATAGCATAAAACAGTATATCTGTTTAGAGTGACCAAATAGTATTGTGTAGATAAATAATATATTTATTTTCAAAAACATTCAAAAGTAGTTTGTTTTCAACTGTGTACTCTTTGTTATGTCTGTGTTATGTCTGTGCTATAGGTATCAAAGACAAAGCTAGCTGAAAGAAGGTGTCGGATAGCTTAAATAGACTGCGCAACATTTACAGAAGAGATACTGTTTTAGCTATGTATCTTACGGCTCGCGAATTGGCCGAGTCTAGTCTCGAAGTTTTATGGTAAATACTAAATACAGTATATTTAGAAGTAGTTCGTTTACAGCTGTGATCACTCATTAGAAAGTTGAAAGAAGAAAAGACGGTGTGAGATAGCTGAAATAGACGGTGCAACGGAGAAAAGATACTGTTTTAAGCTATTTATCTAGCGGTTTGCGTCTTGGCCAATTCTAGTTTCGAAGCTTCATGATAAATACTCAATACGGTAACAACTCGTGGTAAGGATACTGTAGTGATGTTATCCCAACTGATTAATATACGTGCTATCTGAGTGTAAGGTATTGTAAATGAAACCCATTTACTTACATTACTTATATGCATGTTTTCATTCTGTTACGCTAATGAGAATATACTTTATATGTTAGAACATTCATAAAGCGTTAATTACATGCGAATAACTTATAGACAATTTACATTAATGAATGGAATATATTTAATTTTAAGTTAGACCATTAATATGTCCAAGTACATCCTTCTTGTGACCTTAATATAACCCATAATGTTTGTTATAGATATGAGCTCGAAAAAGTTTAATAATCATTAGTCTATGACCGATATGGAATGTGAAGAAAATGTCATTGTTCATTACAAAATGTCATCCTCAAAAGTAACCTTTGAAAAACGTTAAGAAACAGTTAAGTTTAAAGAAAGACAAAAAGAATAGATCATAATGAATGTAAAACAAACAACAGTTATCTATAATAACAACACTTACAAACAACAAGAGTTGAAAACCGATGACAACTAAAATTACAATGTTGGAAATGAAACTTTAACCATCCTTGTAAGGTGTAAGGTATTAATTTAAATGCAACACGTTAAACTAAATGAAGCCTTTATTTACGCCCGTTGTCGGTCGCGTCCACCGGTATTCCCATAACTTCGGGGTTTACATGAGTTTGCGCGGGCGCATGTCACATTTGCTATTCGCTCCACTACAGTAGGGTTGCTATTCCCCTCATATATGGCCAACGAGTTTATGCTGTCGCAAAATTATGGCTCGAATTTACATTCGGTTACCGGACAAAAGCCTCTTTACGGATGCTATGCTATTTCTAAGCCTTTTACGGTAAAATTTTATTACTTAAAACCCTTTATAAATCCTTCCATCAGTTCGACATCAAAAACGGTCTTTGAATATAAAGAGAATGGCATTCAAGTCGGATAGAATCGGTCCACGTTTTTTATATAGTGTCATTAAAATGAAGGGAAATTGAAAACTACTAAGTACCTAAAGAAGTCAACGAGTGATTCCAGCAAATTACCAATGAGAATGTATAAAGTAGTAAAGATATTTTCCAATACTTTATATATAATATATGCAAATGTTGTGAACGCTTATGGGCACTGAGCAGGCCTGTACTGTTTTAAACATGTAGATGATGCGATAGCTTTTGCAAGAATAACATTATTACTTGGTAAAATATAGGCTTCGTTAATGAATAGTTTGATGTTAAGGCATGCATTTAATTCTCCATTGGCTGGAAATTATACGGGGATTATAAAGCATATTATAGTGAAAAATTTCAAGTAGTTCTTCTGAACGTTTAATATTGTTTTTTAACGACCCTAAGTACCTTAGAACCATAGAAGTCATCGTTTATGGTTTGACTAGACATAAAGAATCCTGGAGTCCAAGCACTAACAGATATTGGAATACGACAATGTCGTGAGACAAACCGAAGTAAATCGTCTCGAATTTACACTATAAAAACATAAAAACTAACAAGCCGACTGTATCGTTCTGTTATGTATGATTCTTGCCATGGGTGGTCTCGCATTTAATTCTTAAAAAGCAAGAAAATGGCGGAAAAGCACTAGCTCTTATAAATAATTCAAGTGAATTCTTGTGCGTGTCATGTCGTGCGAAAATGAACGCCCCGTGCGTTTGCACACCGTTACGAGCTTGATAAGGATCATATTGAACGTGGCCGAAACAGGAGCATTTCATCATGCTGAATAAGGTTTGAATTAGATAGTCGAATTAGTGAAGAAACTAGCGCCCTCGCTTGCGTTCTTTCAAATCCTTGTCTCTGTGTACCGGATCTTGGATTGGTTATTTTAATCGAGTGCTACTGGTTGCTTTGCGTGATGTTCACTAATTGCAATGTTAATAGCACTTGCACTGTATCAATATTAAAACTAGATATACATACATACATACTTTCGTTAGCGTTAAGTTATTATTGTACATAATTGTTGATGCTACTAGCTCAATGTACTCTACTACTATAATCAGGACAATGGCCTAAACATACTGGCAGCCAAAGAAATCGATAAATTCCTTGCAATTTGTTTTAAAGATATTGAACAGGGATTTGAGTAGGCCTTTGACGTTGTCTTTGAGACGGGAGAGTTCGCTGAAGATTTGGAAGAGGATGGTTACTTTCGGAGTGAGGCTACGGTTCACCAAAACCGTGTATATGTTTTTTTGACAATCAGTGTTATATTCATGTAATTGATAATATACAAAAAAGGTATTTCGTATAAACAGATATTTCTAAAGTAACACAAACCATACCTATTCTTGATGGGATTTACCATTGGCAACATCCCAAATACATACAGATATGTACTTAAACTTTCATATCGTATATACATACTTCAGAGAACAAACCAACTACCCTTAGTTCGCACTTATAACACATTTTTCAAAGACATATTAAAATAGTAAAAACTAAGTAATGATCATAGACAATTCACCTTGATTGCAATTGATAGTCATTGCGATTCAATAAACCTAATAAAAATACTTTTCAGATAGCATCACTTCTAAATAGGAGACGATGTAATAGTAAGTAGTTATACTGAGAACTGCTTAGATATGGATAATTTACGCAAAATTTATCGCATCTCGCATAGAATTTCGAATTGATTAGACGCAGCATAGATACGAATCATTGCTACTGTATATTACTAAAGTTTAAATCAATATTTACATAAAATATGATTATTGTTTCCTTTACTATTTTGATTATAGAGAAAATTACCGGCAAACGTCATCAAAATTCGATAGTTAACCTCATGAAAATCAATTAGGAACATAAATATATGTTTATTTCGATTGTTGATGTTGAATTTTTATTATATTGGTTTTTATTTAATTTATTTATGTAAGTATTTATTAAAATTTATTTGTATTTAGACTTCCGTCAGCGACTTTCTCAGATTCTACGATTAGATACTCACTAATAGCTACATCAAATTATGAGAAAAATAATTAAATATATAAGCATACTTATTTTAAGTATACAATGATATTTTCTAAGCCAGACAGCATAGAAATGAGCGAGATACAAAATGGTGCGCAAATAGCTTTGTTTAAGAAAATAAATTTTAGATTATATTGGTATTCATAGTAATTTCAAATAATACAATAGTACTTCGGTAGTATATGGTAATTCTATCAAAAATCTAGAATTATTGTATGTTTCTGAACACGGTTTTAATAATAAGATTTTTCAGAGGTTTTTTTTTTCAATTGAATACCAAAATAGTGTTTTGAGCACAGTATTCGTAAAGAATATTGGTGGAGGTGCTATAAGTTTGACGTGTCTGTGTGTGTAGGTCTGTCTCTGGCATCGTAGCTCCTGAACGGATGAACTGATTTTAATTTTGTCACCGAAGTAAATCATACACTACGCGTTTAGGTCCACTCTGGACCTTAACATTCTTTAGAATATAGTCTGTTCCAAGTTTATAGCTTCGATAGTGGAAAGCGAAACGACAGTAATCGTAGTAACTATCAAGTTGCGAACGGTAGCACGACTATTATGGTAGCTTGCAATTTGCGATACTTGTACGATCACTGAAGTTATCTAAAGGGCTACCGTCATGATATACACCGTTTTGATTGCGTTCAGCTTTTGAAAGCATCGATAATTTATTTCGAGAAACGTTCGCATGTTGCTCTCTATCGGGACTTTATCGAGTCTCTTCTCCTTTGCCTTAATTTGTAATAATTGCTTTTGCCTGTATTGTGTCATCTATTAAATTAATTATATTACACTTAAATAATATCGATCTTTTTGCTTTTAACTTCGAAATTTAGCCATTATTTTTTATTTCTGTTTCGGAAATTGAGCGTAGGTTATGTCATAAGGGGACTTACTTTTGGCCCATCTTAAAATAATAGTAATTACATACCTTTCAGAATATTATACATACTTTTAACTAATCTACACTTTATATTCTATAAGTATTTAAATAAAAAGACATACACATTTAACATTATAAATACAAAAATGAAGTGACCAGTTATTCAAATAACCCGCCCTTTATCGTAATAGAATCGAAATAGAATCTCTCTTCTAAGAGCTTTGTCTTATTTGTGTAAATTGCCTATATAAGGCCTTAGGCAAATAAGTTGTTGATCTATAAAACTAGTTATATTATCAATGATATCGATTTTTTGCATTTAACGTCAAAAAAGCTTCTCCGCATCTCAGTCTTGATGAAAATGAAAAGAACAGTAGCCATCGCAATACAAGTGAATAGAATTAACCATACGCTCTTAGAAATAAAACAATCCACATTAAATTCAAAATGGTGGCTGCTCGTATAGGCTAGACATGAATCAAAGTGTTCAATAATTCATATGGAATAACTATACCAGAGTAGTTTGTAAGCCCCCCGCGTAGGGCATTTTTCAACGAACTGAATAAGAATCCAGTTCATAAATAAGAGTTAGACCCGCAAACAATTCTTTGTGCTAAAATGAATTATTGCAAGCTGAATAGCTGATTCGCTACTGCTTGATTAAACGTGAACGTTGCAAGTTGCAACAACAAATTATATGACAAGAATAATGCATGTGGATAGTAAAACTATTTGTCATGTACTTTAACATTAGTTCCCTGGTTGCGTTTATCTAATTCGAAAATGAGTTATGGCTCACTTGATTGTTAAAAGCATTTCTGACTTAAGATATATTACAATGACAGTATTTTATTTCGGATTGCAAAACGATGTTTAAAACTTAAAAAGAAAAAGATAAACGTGTATAGACTTTTTGAGACATACATGAATGAACAGAGGCTGACAAATGACACATTTGAGAACAAGGAGGAAGAAGACATGATGCGACGTCTTCAAAACAAATTGAGATACGAGCATAGAAGAAGAAAAGATGTATCAACAAATAAGTATTTAAGAAATAGAAATACTTACGATTGACATGGTTGATGTAATATCTCCCGATCTGTGGATCGTATGCTTCCTCCCATCCCAAAGGCAGTTCATTGCCAATACAATCCGCGAATGTCTGTGGTTTTGTATATCTGTAACAAATAACAATATAATTTTAGCAATCTGAAACAGGCACTCGTGGCGTCTTACTGTCTACATCCTGAGGAGGCCCTTGCTCTGTAGTGAAACATAATGCACTTTACATTACTTTAATTCAAGAATACAAAATAAAATATACATTCGTCATTCACTGTTGTGGCTATTTATAATAGTACTGATAAATATAGCATTGAATATACATATACTCATACATCTAAAAAAGTAAGCAAACACGTTCTAAGGTCCACTTAAAATCACCATAACAGGCAATGTTAAAAATAATTTCCTTAATTCGATGTTAAAACTATATGTTCCCACGAATGAGAGGCAGCCTATTAACCGCTCCCATAGCCATCATTAAGGGCAAAATAAAAATAACATGCACCCAGTTATTATTTTCAAGTTTTCGAAAGAATAATTTTACTAGTTATTCAAACGTCCAGCGTACAAAGTTGTTAAGTTCAGGAACGAATCGCCGGAACGATTATAACGCTATTAGGATTTTGTTTTCATGTAGCAATCATCAATATTAGGTAGTTAAGTATCTCCATTATATAAATCTACAAAAATTCTTAGAAAGTATCAAACAATACCATTATGGAAACATTTGAATAATTCGAACCTATATTGGGTTGTATTGCAAATCAACGCGGATAACAGGTTTCGAGAAACACCTGTTCACAATCATAATGCTGCCTAAATCAGGAACGATGCTGTGGCTTTTAACTCAACAACATTTTCTCATAGCTTTGAAGATAAATTTCAAAAAGCAATAATTTATATCGAAGCAACAAATAAGAGAGAATAGACAGTCGCCACCGTGTAAAAAGCAGGTGCAATTTCCGAGCTATGTTGATAATATATTGTTGTGGCATAAGAATAATTAATGATTGGCGATGGACGCCTGGAGCATTTGTTGAAGGGCGTGGTGAGGTGGCGCCAGCTCGCTCCCAATCAATACCAGTTCCATGATTCACCAGTAGGTACCGGACACAAAAAGCGGACCAGTACGCATTTCCGATAGTGACGAAACGGCATACGCATCTCACTTAACGGTTTTCGTGAGTTTTTAATATGGTATTTATACGGTAGTCGGTTATTAAATAAGATTCTTCGGTTAATTGGCCACGTTTATGTCCAGTTTGGCGTACGTGCTTTTGGAATCGATATTTTCGATATTTGCGTGTTTCGAGTTCACCGTTCTCCAGTTGGTGTACAGTAAGCAATGAGGTGATATCGATTTAATGACTGCTGTCTTTTGTCGAAAAAACATTAAGTGAATTGAAAAACTTTCTTCCAATTCAGTTCTTTACCAAGTATCTTCTTGGTCACATAAAAATGTAATTGAAATAATAATAATAACATTAAAAAAACAATCCTACTAATAAAAATAACAATACAAAAGGCTTTTAATTCCAATATTGAGGAAGATTGAATCTTCAATGAATTAGTATCTCCGCAAACGGCTACCGAAAGCGGCGTTTATTTCAAAAACATCACTCTTATCGAGGCAATGGGATAGAGGGCGCGTGCATATGCGCATCTAGACGAGCGAGACGGTGCAACGTACGTCTCTTGATGTATAAAAGGGACACAAGTAGATACAAAGTTGCTGCTCAGCGGAACCAGTCCTGTCAGCGGGACGTCAAGACGAGTCGAGTTCTTGGAAACGGTGACCCGTGTCATGGAATCCCTAAACGCACACATACAGTTTCACACGCACACGCCCACGATCGAAAGTATTTGACGAATACACACAACACTCATATGATTTTTTAATGTTACTACTATAGTAATTAATCAACTGTAAACTATTCTTGATGGTTCTTCTTGACAATATTTATAGTAACAGCAGCTAAGTAGGTAACACCAATTTGTTTAAAGTATGTTACATTGAAGCATGGGACACGGTTGACCTTCTTTCCAGTATATGGAAAAAATACAGCAAGTCAAAGAACAATGAAGAAATGATAAAAGTGTATACGAAATACGGAAGTATTAAGCATCTTCCATTATGATTATGACATTGAAAGATTGCATTCCATTTACAGATGATGACACTGTATTATTATTTCCAATAATACTAGTTTATCTTAGATATCAACTACAGTGATAATAGGTAAGTGAATCAGTTTTCACTAGTTGCCGACTGCTTCTCGAGATATTCTTAGGATTCGATAAGATACTAACACGTGGAAACTAATGGAAAATCCACAATCACAGATATAATCATCGTTTCTTGTTCTAATGTAAACATTGTGTAGTTCATCAATATTTTATTTCAACGCCATCTATTGGTTTTCTTCTGAATTTGGAAGCTACGCGCGAGCTTTATTGACCACGTTCATGTTCTTCATCCAAATAATAAATCGCGCACCGCAGCATCTCGAAATTAAAGAAATATTTTATTCGGTAGGTACGTAATTGCATCATACATACCAAAGATGTTTATAAAATATTTGGTCAATAAAATTTTGCAACAGCTATTAGCAATTCTAATGGACGGTAGGCAGGCAGTAACATTTTTATGAGTTAACTTTAACCAAACTTTATTGCGACACCAATAAAATTTTCCAGTAACCTGGAATTAGGCGGATATTTGACAAGGCTTAGGATCGATATATAAATCTTAATGCAGTCTGTCGTGCGATATGCCAGTGCATCTCGGTCTCATTGGAAAATAGCACGGCAGAAGGCCAATGTACCGTCAGTTGCCATCCGCAAATAGAAACGCGAAGGTTGCTGCCCGCTTTGGACTATTTCGTTACATGCTCCTGCAAATTTCTCGCTGCATCTCGTTTCACGAACCTCTGATCTCTGAATAGAGTATGCTAGTAACCTTGATCAAGTTCTAGTTAGTTGTAGCGAACATTCTACAACTCGAACGTGAAGGGAAACTCGACAGAGAGCATTCATTTACTCCGAACGACGGCAGCCGGTAGCGCTACGCTAAATTAAGAACGTTGCCAAATTTCACGAGAATTTAAAAGTCCAACAACCAAATCCTGGATTACGACAAACTTGGGGCACGTCTGGTTGGAGGCGGTGCCACGCTGTCTCACACACATCGACCTACCGACAGACGGACACGCACTCCTACTAATGCTCTATAAATACCACCAGGGAAATATTTAAATCCCGATGGCACGTTTAATGCACATTCCATGGGCTTCGGAACAGTCTCGACTTTTTTTACTATGTCAGGGCGTTACCTTACTTCGATTTTCAAGCGTAAGATAATATGTCACCTGAAACTGTGTCAGTAGACACGGTTAAGGATAGAAATATGTTAGGTTAACAACCTGTTCCATACACACAAAGTACGAAATAGGTACAGCATTTTTATCTTATGACATCACCTCTTGTGCTTAAAGTTTATTCGACTGTACTATCTGTGAGCAGACATGGGCAGGAAGATTTCAACTTTCCGAGACGTCCGAAAAAGGTGCGATGTTAGGGGTCAACGTGATTTCCTCTCGCATTCCAAATGGTTGACACAAGACATGCTTTAACTTCGATATAATCTGATCGAACAATTTGCAATTGATTCAACGAAAAGCTGAAGATCGAATGACCACTTGAGTATTCAATTATGGATATTTTGTACTACATTCTAACACATTCTCAGCGGGTCATATCATATTTATTAATATCATCACAGTATTTATTCCAAAAATGACACAGCTATTTGCCGAAATTATAATATGAAATGGTAGACTAGACGCAGAAGTTTGTGTCGTTATGACGTCACTTTATTCGATCATTGACAAACGACATTCCAACGACAAGTGTGAACTGTGTTGTTTAGAAGCTCGTCACGTCACTTCACCAAGGTCTCAGGCTCGTATTCATATTAAAATACACAGGTTATGAGCTCAAAGCGGAATATTTTTTTCTATCTCCATTTTCATCCACTAAATTATCAACGTTCACAAAGGTTACTTTATTTTAATTGAACAAAAGGTTTACGCTGTGAGAATCATCTCATATCTATTCAAATAATCTGGTAACTTTCAAAGTAATCGAGTTTGTACAATCGAATGTCTGTAAAGTGACGGACAGACGGACAGCGAGTTGCATAAACATTGAATATATAGGGTTTCCGTTTGAATCACGTCGCATACCAGGCGCCTTCGTCACGCTTGCGCCCCAGTCGGCGCGTGCGACATAATATCACGACTCCGCCAACAAACATTCGATCAACGGTAGGTAGGTAGCCAGTCTAAATACTGTCTATACAAAATACCGATTACCTATTTCGTCTACGACTTGTTCTCACTTTATATTCACTCAGGTATTTCTAATTGTTATTGCATTATAGTCACTCCCATTCTGATAGTAGTCGTAACTCGTTCGAGTTATAATTATGTGCTTACAATGCAATGCGATGGATAACGTACGTCTATACATAAATTGGATAGTTATACCGACACATTGTCATTGTAAATCAGTTCAGGGCGTTCTCTAATGTGAGGAGAACAAAACAATATTATGGGCGTAAATTACTACAGACTGGTATGACTTTGTAGGTGAGGTACCAGTTTGTATGTTTGTTCCAATACTCAGCAATAAACATAAGGGTTGCTAATGTCACTATGCGAAGCTAGCACAACTGGTTAACAGGAGAATTCTCTCAAATCAAAGATTACCTAATTGGCAATAAACTAAGTTGCAAACTTCAATTATTAATGTTGATTGCATCTGATGCCAAAGGTGAACATTGGAAGCTTTAAAGCTCGGGAAGCAACGCCGTCTACCGATGGCAACTTGTTGCAGTTCGACGTCCAAGTACGGCAGAAATGTTGCTAATGGTTTGTAACGATGTTTGCCGGCAACTTGACTGCACAAATTATACTTTCTCAACGGTAGAAAGTCAAACATTAGGAAAGGCACCAATGCGGTTCCATTCACATGGCGTTGTTATTAGAGCGATGTGGGGACCGGAAAGGAAGGTTAAACATTGGCCAAACAAGTGCGTATCAATGCAGCGGAATGCACTGCGATTGAATGGGAGGCGCCGCCGGTCTGCTGTGAATCTTGGTTCAGGAACAAAATTCCGAGCTCCATTGTTTCGCGAACGGTAGTCTGTGCGATTGCAAAAAGTGCAATTTTAACGTACAGTGAACCATTAAATGCACAGCAAATGCTGCATTTATATTTCAAACTAACATCGAACAAAATGTTTTCATTAATAAACTTATAATTTACACAATAATTTTGAGAAACGATTGGCCTAGTTGCTATTTCGATGTTATTTAATTCGTGTGTCTTTAAATTGTTATTGTTATGAGATGGGTGAAGATAAAGAGCTTAAGGTACGATATTGGAATGAGAAATTCGTTTCTACAAACTATGTTGTCACATATCACCCACGCCAAAGCCTCAGTTCGTCGAAGATTTATTCAAAATCAAGGATTTGTGCCCATTCTCTCAATATCTACCTAACTAATTTATATCGAAGTGTTTAAAGCATAAAATATTTTCTATAGACACTTAATAGCCAAGTGAATATTTTATACAACGCCCAGAAATATAGTGGTAATCTTGTCTCTCATGTAATAATATTGTGTTGAAATACACATCATTAAGTTTTTAGTATCCATTAAGATAAAACTAAAATGTATTAATATTTTTCCTCGGTCTAAAAAGTGAAAAGTGATCTCAGAGAGAAATAAAAGACACAATTTACTGAGAACTTAGAAGTTCCATACGGAAGGTTCTAGTATTTACTTAGAGTGGCTGCAACGATGCCAAAGGGTCAAGTTATCCATTGAAACTTAAGTGATTCCTCTGTAGTGTGAATATATTAAAATTAATTAAAGCCATTTCTCAGATCTACGAGAACAATCTTCTCATAATTCGTGGCATTGTTGGGTTAAAAAGTATTCGGCCATATTTGTCTATCCCATAGTCACCTACCTAATTTAAACAAACTATTAGCATACGCCTACGCAAATATTAGCAATGTTCACCTTTTGTGCCTCGTTAATTACTTTCTCATCAAAAATAACTTTTTAATGAATACGCCTGTAAATAGTGTTATTAATTTTTTATTTGACGTTTTTAAGTCAAATAGCGGTAAAAATAGCTTCGCTTCATCATTCGAAATGTTTAAATAAAAGAGCGCATTCTACGGGGGACATCGTCACAAAGTTTAGAGAGGAAACATAAACTAGCCAGCATTCTTTAGACGTCTGAGGATCTTCGTATGTTTAATCACACAGTTTTATTCAAATCAGGCAAATAGCAATAGGTACCATTAGGTACTATTTTATGACTGTCGGCCGCAGAAGATTTATCTACACACAAGTCAGTGAGTTCAAATGCAAAGGAAATGCAACGAAGCGAAGTATATTACATAGCATAATATACTATGTCGATGCGTTATTCATCGCCGATCAAAAATAACTGATGACTATGATTAATTAATTGCAGAAACCACTAAACAATCTAAAACAGTGAATATCAAGATCCAGTTAAACCATATACAAAAAAAAACATATGTAAAAAGAAAATTTAACAAAAAAATACTTAAAATAGATGATCATAACAATGAAAAAGTCGTTACAGTGAGTAAACAACTGCTTTATGAGGGCATATACACATATAGATAACAGAGGAATGCCAATTTGATTACAAATGAGAACAGTACTAGTTTTATCGCATACTTAAATAGATAATTTTAAATATTCGTGATTTTATACACATTTTTCATTAAACTGTGATACTGTGATTTCCTTGTGTCGTCCAAACAGTACTGAACACGTATTATAACGTTTATTTCTTATAAAAATAAAAGAAATCAATACGGTATCCGATAACAATAATATTGTTTGTGGATACTTTTAAAATTTCAGCAACTTCTGTTTATTATGAAACAATTTTGATTCCACGATTGATTTCTAAACGGCCATTGGTATGACGTTTAGTTTTTTAATGACCGAAGTCTTATTAGTATTAGAATCAAAATAAATCCGTATATTGTAGCCGGTCAACGCGGAGCCGATACACGTCTGGCTGTATAAAATCGCCAAGGACATATTTATCTGAACGGAATGCGTAAAATAAACAATGTTGTACGCTATTTCGTGTTCAGTCGCAACTACGCCACACCCTGCTGCAAATGTTTCAATAAAACGTCTCAGAAATTATCCCTTACGAAGCAAAATATATACATTACAGTCTCTAAGTGTCACCGTCTCCCAACGAGTGAATTACTTTCTAAAGTCTATAGAATAGTCAGAGGTATAAAATCACAAAAGTTATTTAGCACCCACTCGATTAGAGTCAAGAAATGCAGTAAACTGCCCAGCCCCTTTAACGTTACGCTTCAAGGAGCACGGACTTGCGCGTGGGAAGCACATACTTGGGTTACACAATCTTGTGAAGATAGCTTCGTTATAGACCACTATATTCCAATAATATTCTGCGAGAATACGGAAAATTAATGCAGATGATATGTAAAGCTAAGATAAAGCATATCTTGCAATCCAAGAGAAGTAAGAAATATTTGAAAAGTAAGGAGACATACAAATCGCAAAGTCTTGCAAATGGATGAGACGTTTTGCTTCTGTATATATATATATATAATACATTTAGCAGTATTTCAAATGCATAGAAATGATTCAGGAAATGCAACACCGAGGACCATTCTCTATCACGTCTGCCGACATTGGCTGTTGTATGCATTATCTATAGCCACTTGACGTAGGTTTCACTCGCAACATAGAATTATGCATTAACAACCGCAACGCAACACACCGGTATGCGAGAATACCGACAATGCAGTGAAACGGCATTCAACCGATACAATTAAAGTTAATAAACACCGACAAGGTATAAGTTCTCATTCGCTTGTTAATCGACACTATCATTGTCTTGTAGTTTCCTTAGCTGTCGAACTCACGACACAATGAAAAGTTTTTTCTCCCATCCACCAACAAGTTGCCATCGGCTCTTTAAACTAGTTGTGTGGTATTTAATTTTTTTATCTTGGACCTCTAGTTACGCATCGGATTTTTCTTTAGGATCTGCGAAAACCGCAGAATGCTTATTCACACGGAACAATGTCTCGCAAGAGATCATTTTATAACTCGATAAAAGCTTGCATGACATGTTCATCATCACACCCATTACAGAATGCGGTTTAATTTTCGTTCGTCATCACTATTATTTTTAAGTTTGTCGACAAGAAACATGGAATAAATAATTGCATTCTAGGAACACGCAAGCAACTAACTGACTGACGTGAGGGCAACATTTTTCATAGCAGAATATTTAGGTTCCACGTACATATAAGGTTAATAGCATATGCGCCCGAGACGTGTCCTGGTTATTTTTAGCAATAATAAATTGGCTTAGTGGCTCAGTTTATTGTGTGAGTGTTTCGCACAAGTTGATGTCCGCTATACATCGAATTACGGTTCCAGTCCCTTGAACAATGACGATTATTTAATTCTTCACTTGTTAAAAGGGAACCAAATATCTTTGACCATACGGTCATATGGATCTATCTAAATTTTTCTTATTGAATAGTAGGTCAGATGCTTCTAGAATCCAGTACTTATTTTAATGCATCTGAATTCTTGTAACCTTACTTTCAGTTACTTACTAAGTCTCATATGGATCTATATACATTTTCAGTCGTTATGAGATTGTTTGAATTGAATTGTAAGTCAGATGCTTATAGAATCCAGTATTTTAATGCATCTGAATTCTTGTACCCTTACTATAATGTTCAGTTACTTACTAAGTGTCATATGGATCCCTAAACATTTTCAGTCGATAAGATTGTCTGTCGTCTTATTGAATTGTAGTTCAGATGCTACTAAAATCCAGTATTTGAATTCATCTGAATTCTTACCCTCACATTCATTTACTTACTAAGTCTCAGATATCATGAAACGCTATGTATGGAATGCAGTTTGCCAAAAGGTTCAATAAAAATACCACTTTATGCTTCCTGTGTCAGCGGTGAATTTTATAGTAGTGTGAATGTACCGGTACAAGATTCTCAAGCGCCTTCTTAACTTGAACCAATTTAATCCACATTCGCATTTTAAGCAACATTTGTTCAATATGTAAATTGTCCATTAAGTTTCCATGGCAATTTCTTGAATACGGTTTCGAATCTCCATTAGTGTAGTAAATGTTTGTCGAAGAATTCAATGTAGTGGGTACCTATCTACCTAAACTTTATTTCTATTAATAATGGTAATTCTGCGTGTCTTGCTTGTCTATTAACGATACATTTGCAATTAAAGCTACTTGTTGTTATTGAATTGATGAGTTGTTTTAATATAATGGCTTCCAGTGTCCTGTCTGTTTGCATATACATATATGGACAGTTATTTATGGCATATTTAACGATTGAAGACAATCAAGTGACATAGAAAGCATTATGGAATGGTTCCCAGTGATCGAAATATGTGAAAGAGTTGTAAACGCTAATTGTTACGTTGTTTAGTATCACATCACCAATGTGATAATTGATCATTTTAACTGTAACTGCAGGTGTTAAACGTTTAAGGTCAAGTTTTTAAGACAATGCAGGTGTCGCTTGAACTATGGTAAATAGATGCGGCTAGAGACATGATCGGTATTTAATAGGGATGTGTTGCTCAGCACCTGTAGATCAGTGAGGGGATGTGGGGAGCGGCGGTGAGGTGAGCGGCGCGGGAGGCGAGGTGCGCCGCTTTAGAAAGGCGCGACCATCGCCGCAGGCCTGGGCCGCATTCTACGGCCTGTCATTCACACCGCGCAACTTGCCTATGCATTGCATTCCATCTCCCGCCGCGTTCACCACGCATCGACTTCATACGTATACGTAGAGCATCGAGCGAGCCTTACGAAACCACCGAACGACGACGACGCGGACGATCGCACCATCATCCCGACAAGACAACATGCCACCTTAATGCTTAACACATAAACGCTTCGTCGAATTATTTCTACGCCGTGTTCAGTACCTAACATTACTGTGAACCAGTTCCGTGCCCTCATTAGTCGCGTTCTCACTCCGCTGCGCCACTCACCGAATACGCAGACGATGTTCCAAAACAACACCACAATGCGCATTCCATTGGATAAACAAATGATAACCATAATAATTTTTGTTTAGTCCATTTGTTGTCACTAAATTGTGGAATGTCGTGTGAAATCGAGGTTACTGAACATTCTTTCCGCTAGAGCGCAGTAGTGTCGCGACGAACGAACAGTTTGTTTTTCATGATTTATTCTATTTTAGAATGACGTTGAGCAGTTGTAAGCGCTTCATTATGATCTGCATTGTGTTCACTTTCATTGGAATTATCCACAACACTTTTATTTACCGAGAACATGTCACGAATTGCATTGGAATGTAAAGTTTTGACATGGGGCTCTTACGGGTTAACACTTCTCTTTAGAAAACTTACCTGTCTCGCGGGTCGATCCACGTCGTTTTCCTAGTGTTGTGATCGATGAAATACAATTTTCCGTCAAAGTCCCTCGCATAATCCCATCCGTCGGGCAAGGGTATCTCACCGTTTCGTCTCCTTGGCATATTTCACTGATTAAATCCATTCAAACGAATAACGAAGCACACTCGCGAACTAGCTACACGGCCATGTTGAATACCTCATTACGAGGTGTGACGTCACGCGGGATCGGCCAATGGCGGAGAAGGGCCCCCACGATGGAATGCGGCGCGTACGCGAGCGCGAACTCTCGGGCCAGTTACGTTCGTCACTCGAGCGACAGACACAGGCGACCGCACCACGCGACTCCGCGTCGCTGACTGAACCGCGCGCGCTCACCGCCACGTTATCACCGCTCATGATAATATTCACAACCTACTGTCTAACTAAATGCATTCCACGACCTAATGTTTACATTACTTGCTCCACTAACTACCTTCTCACTACCTTATATTACCCTACCGATCCACACTTCAACCACGCCGAAACGAACTGTTAAACTCAGCGACAATACGTACAAAACGAGCATAGGTATAAATCCATTGAATCTATTTAAGATTCCGCACAGCATAAATACATAGGTAACGCTATAATTTATAGTAACCATAGACGTACGTAAGTATATATCTACACCGCATTCCACAGCGTATGCATATCACGGTTTTATCTACTAACCAAAAGCGTAAAATCGCAGCAGTTGTGCGACGCGTTGTTCATGCGTACCTTCGGTCGGACCTATGCCGTTTTTCGTCGAGTTGTCTGTTTGTTTGCTTTTACTTAAATTCTATGATATCATCGGGGGAAAATAACTTTGATGATGAAATTTTTAACGTTCTAGATGACACGACGAAGATCCTTTTCCTGTTTATGTATGTATAAAATTATATCAAACTTGTCGTAGGTACTAGGTTTTACCTTTGTAAAACTTTGTGGTCCATTACAAATTTTTGGCTTTTAAGGTGAAAGAGGACCCGCGCTCTCTCCATACAAACGTAGTCGACTGTTTCCTCCCTGGATACTGACACTAGCACAAATATTTTGTGCCAGAAAACCTATAACTGCCATGACCCGCCGTTTTGGTTTTTTTCATTTTCTAATTATCATAGAAATAAGGATTTAAAAAACAAAACATAGGGGCATGGTCATGGCAGTTATAAGTTTTATGCTCCAAAAATACAGGGAGAAAACAGTCGACTACGTTAGTATGGAGAGAGCCCCCGTACCCTTTCCTCCTAAGTTATGGAAGTAGCATTTCCAATGATCGCCTATTATAAAAAAATGATTTATTAGGTCTTCGTTTAGTATTTTTGTCGCGTCAAATATCACTTTCAAAGTAATTTATATGTTTAAATAACTTCTTATTCTAGTCTTTGAATTCCAAAAGTCTATCTGGCGTCTAGTCTAAGTGTTATTTGATTCAAATTACCTTGTGACCTGGCCGGTCAGATCTTTTATCAGTCTAGGTCAAACTTTGCATTGCTTTCCGGATACGTGTATATTTTTGGGAGCGTTATTTTACAAGTTGAGACCACTTCAATTTTTATTGAATCGGAGACATCTCCCAACTAAGGTTGACCTTATCAGAAAGGCAAATATTTGTAAGATTAATTTTGTTTGAAAAAAAAATTTACATCTATTCACAGCTTTCGGACAAAGAGACTGACTGCATGAATTGATGCATAGTCAAATCAAATTGGATTTTACATCTAAATCATTTATACAGTTATTAAATTTAATCCAATATTAAGAGCTTTGAAGTGCCTGAGACATGGAATAGGCATGCCCAGAACCTTAACCCAGACCCTCAGCTTCGTCGACCTTGTAAAGAGGAAAAAACTCGTCAATACTGGAGACAAGTAAGCCGCGGGTTTCATAACAATGTCTTCCTTCATCGTAAGAGCAATGTTAATAGCGCACGGTGCATATATTGGTGCATGGCCGGCCAGGATTTAAACTCACAACATTCGAAATGAAAAGTGAAGTAGTACTTATATAATAGTACAATATTGACAACAGTATAATATTGGGCATAGTCAAAACAGTGTTCAAAATTTCGGAACTGAGGTAGATAAAATTTGAGCAAATGGAGGTATATTACACCGACTGAGGAGTGTGTGGAGCTCCGTCGCAGTCCATGGTGCACCAACTCCAATACCCAATGCCCTAATGCTCGTAGAAGCCAACGCTGCTGCATCTGCAGTGGCTAACTATGGGCAGGAAATATTTGACTGCTCGAGCGTCACTGACTCTAAAAAAATGTTTCGTAAGGGAGCGCTATAAAAGATTTTTCGGATATTCCCACAAGACCGCGATCTACACTGGCGAAATCAAAATGCGCAGAGATAGATCGAAATTTAATTGAACACCCGAGGCGACTATATCATACCAAACGAAATCATTTCGTCACCACCATGCACGCACGCCTACCAAATTACTCAACTCCGGCGCAACATCAATTCTTGGAGTATTGGTCATCAAGCTCTGGCTGGTTAGGTAGGTAGGTACTGTGATATTTTTCGTCGTCCGCAATTTAGGAGGCGTCTTTAGATCTTAAAATATTCGAATGGAATCCTCTTTTGTTCGGAATTTCGCATTCAAATTAGTGATGTATTTTTCATCCTTATGGTGAAAGGGTGCCGGCGCTATCTCCATACAAACGTATTCGACTGTTTCCTCCCTGGATAATGACACTAGCACAGAAATTTTTGTGTCATAAAATCTATAACTGCCATGACTATGCCCCTATGCTTTCGTTTTTTTCATTTTCGAATTATCATAAAAATTAAGGTTTAAAAAACAAAAAAAACATAGGGGCATTGTCATGGCAGTTATGAGTTTTATGCAATAAAAATATTGGCTCTAGTGACATTATCCATGGAGAAAACAGTCAACTGATTTTGTATGGAGTGAGCCCCTAGTACCCTTTCCTCTTAATGGTTTCGTATACGATAACAAACTGAATTTCTTGGAAATTTTAAACAAACTATAATAATATTGTAGTGCGTAGGTACCTATGAACCGCGTACCTAGTATCTACATGCTACGTCATTCGTAATATACCGAGCGGGCGCGGGGCAGGTTGCTGCGGCGATTTTAACTTTTAATCGACTTCAAAAATGGGTGGAGATTGTGACTCTCTAGCACGGTGGGAGTTCAGTGAGATAGTGGGAGGTGTATGAGTGTTCATTCAAGTAGTAGAGCAGGCACATGTAAGTAGGTACTTACCATAATAACCACCTCACTAAGTACCTACCTACTTAGTGAGGCACTTGTGACCTACCTGGACTACCTAGTCTAGGTAGGTCCTAGACTAGGTAGATATTGGTCTTACAGCGCCAGTGACTTAAATCCATGCTATTCAGGGCGCTATAGTCCCTGGGATATGTTTATTAGATAGAGTAGGCTTGCCCAGCACCTATACCACCCTCTCAGCTTAGTCGACCATATTCCGAGGAAAGAACTGCAAACTAAGCCTGGTAAGCCTGGTATGGCTGGTATACTTGACATATCGATACAATATTGTGGCATTTCAAGCAAAAAGGTACCACTAGATAGTTGTTAATCACAAGTGTTCCACTGCTGGGTACTCCAGTGGTGGTGTTCTGGGCCACCTCCGGACAAACTGGCTCGAGGTGGTTGAGGTTATTCCTTTTCATCTGTGTATCCATCTGCCGATCCATTTTTCTGCCTGTCAGCCTGTCTATCCTTCTGTTTGCCTGTAAGATTGACCTACTTACCTTTTTTTTTTACTTTGCATCATACCGCCGCTCCCCGGGGGAGAACAGCGAGGGTATGTGGGCCTGAAGGTGGTAGGCAGCCAGAGGTTTACCCACTAGAACTCCACCGGTTCCTCTCTCACCATGATGTTGGGGCTGCGGGAACGTGGTGCGATTCTACCGCAGCACCTGACGGCTGGTTTTTTTAGATTGCCCAGTGGTCGAGGAACATTAAATTTTGCACAGGGCTTCCAGAGGTCTCAGGTATTTTAAAAATAGTGACGGCATCTCACCAATTCTAGCGCACGACCATCTATCGATCACTATGATCGATCACTGGTTCAAGTATAGGTACCTACCTACCTAGTTTCTTATGTCCCTGTTTACCTACCCACATCATCCATGGCTTTCTTCTCTTCTATTCTTGTAGTTAACTGTTTCACTTTTTTACAAACCATAGTAAGACTAAAACAACCTTACAATTTGCAGAAATGATTTTCAAACCGAAATATCGTAAACGAAAATTGAAAGAAAACGCCGTTTTTATTGACATTGACGTACGTCCTTACGTTTTTTCGACTTTTGACTTTGAACAGTCAAATGTCGAAAAAACATCTATGTCAAAATAAAATTATTATGACACTGACATTTTATACAGTGTTACCAACAGCGCACTTTTTGTACATTTTCACTTTTTTTTTATCTTTTATACCACCTCTTTTGGTATTTCCTTTCATATCCAAATAGATTCTCAAGCTGCACTTTTTCATCCAAAAATATTATTGGTTATTCTAATTAATGATTTCCGTACAGAGGAAGATGTTTCATGAAAAAAAGCAGGCTCTGTTGTGAATAATCCAAACTAAAAATAGACATTCTAGTAACTTTTCACTCGAACACTGTGGCAACAGTGTGTTGAAAATTCTACAACACAAAAACACGTCACGTACAAAAATCGAAATCTTTTCGTAAATACTAATCTTTGTTTTATAATCTAAGACCCATTGAGTACCAAAACGGTTTAAATAACTAATTTCCTATTATTACTTACTAGATCATTAAAATGCCGTCAAGCGACAGCGAAGACTTCGAAAGCGCGGACGAGGGCCACACCACCCAAGTAAAGAAGGAACGAAAGAAACGCCTCTCATCATCAAATTACAGCGATAATCTGGAATCTGACCAGGAGTTCAAGACTCCGAAAAAGGAACCTGGTCCGCTTAAATCTGTTGAGGCGGTAAGAAATTAAATTATAAGACAAACTTAGCAAATTATCATACTCAAATGCGTCAAGTCAATAATTACTCCTTACGTTTTTTTACGAAAATTTTCAGAAACAAACAGATGGTTGGGACGATTTTGAAATAGACGAGAATGAAACAATAACTGCTACAGAACTACCTAAAACCAAACAAGATGAACCAGCCAGTAAAAGCAGTAAACCAGTTGAGAAGGAGGTTAAATCGAAAGATACTGGCTGGGATGATTTTGGGGATTGGGGTGATGATGTCTCCAGTAAGATTACAAAGGTAAACTATGTCTTGCTGATGGTTGTAGGTTTGAATCACGACTGTACCAATGATTTTTTATTGCTGAAGTAGTGGCTTAGCGCGGGTTACTGTCTCTCAGGGCAGATACGAATTCAAATCTTTCTTTTTTATACTATGAGTGTAGAAAAGCAAAACAAGTGCCTACTTATAGATAAGTCCTGTTACCCCCTTTATGCCAGCTTTGCTTATATTAAAATTTAGGGTAGATAGGCTGAATAAAATGGCTTAGTCGCAGAATGTCTACTTCGCAAAATGTCTCCTATGCCTAAAAATAAACCTATTGGGGTGTTAAACACCTGAATAGTTTGTTTCTGATAATATTGTTCTTTTTTTTAAATCGAAATATTGTACCAAAATTTATATTTTTCTGCCTTGTTTCAATGTTCATTATGTTGTTTGGTATAAAATTTTTGATACTTATTATTTTTTTGGGTTAAACTAAGGTAAATTTAAGTACCAAAATTATGACATTTATGATTGGTTTACTTTATAACTTTAATAAATGATTTTTGTGTAAAAATCTAAATTTAATTCTAAGTCCCTGTCGCGACATTTCGCGAAAGAGACATTGTGCGAAAGCGACTTTTTGCGAAAGATGCATTCTGAGAAAGCGACATTTTGCGACTAGGAGACATTTTGCGAAGTAGACATTCTGCGACTAAGCCAATAAAATATCTCACACAATTAATCCAAAAATTTCTAGGAACAGCCCAAACCTCGATCGCCACCAAATCCGGATGCTAATATCAAAGAAGTCACTGACAGGATGGCTGCAGCATCTACAGGCAGTGGTTGGGGATGGGGTTGGAGTGTAGACTCCTTACTGAGCACAGCTACTGCCGGGATTTCAAATATCACAAGTCAGGTTTCACAGGTAAAGTTTGAATATATTCACAGCTTTCGGAGAAAACACAGTCCACAGTATGTTTGCTTACTGTACGGTTTCACAGTACAGTAAGCAAAGGACTGAGGGTACCAGGTATTTTTTTGTATTGAATATCTGAAAAATAAACATACCAAATGATCTAAAACTAGAATCTTAGGAGACAACGGATGACAGACAGAAATCTAACCATTTACATATCTTTTTATTGGGTTAAAAAATATTCAGAGGTGTTCAAATGCTCCTGATTTTTTTTAATGCGTCCATTACTGGGCAATTTTTTTTTACTCTTGGTAATAATAATATCAATTCGTAAAATGACATTGAATTAAATTACTTCAATTTTTTAAAAACAGTTCTATCATGTTTGGTTATTCTGTATGAAATAACTAACACTTTGGAAGCTTTATGATATCAAGCAGAATAATTAACATTTACTGAACTGTTATTAAAAAAATTCATACTTTAAAATATGCTCCTCGTATCTTCCGTCCTTTTCTTACTGTACTAGCAACTGAAGATAGGGTTGGAGTGGTCTCCCGACACTACAATAATATTTAAAAAAAAACACATGTATTTACGTAGTAATTTCGGGTTATTTTTTTTTCTTTTTATAGGGTTTCACGTTTATACTTTTGACCCAGTTGGCACAATGGTCACCATGCCGGACTGCCAAACACAGGGTTGCGGGTTCGATTCCCGCCTCAGGCAAGTATTTATGCTAGATATTTGTCTGTGGTCTGGTTGTTTCTATGTATTATAAGTATATATTTACAAAAGAAAAGTATATAAGTAGTATATCCGTTGTCTAGCACCCATAACACAAGTATAGTTACTTAGCTTGGGGCTAGATGGCGATGTGTGAAATATCCTGCAATATTTATTTATTATACTTTTTTTGTTATATTTGTGGCTTTTTTTTCATAGCCTTTTTGCTTGTTTTAGGATTTTTACGTGTATACTATTTTTATTTTTTTGTGTCAGAGGTTTTTTATTTGAGCATATCTACTTACATTCGGTTTTTAATCCTGACTTTTATCCCCCATAACTTTCAGATGGCTAAACCTATTTCGATCAAACATAGCAATAGTGACTAATTCACCTTTCTAAAAAAAAACTAAATCAAAATCGGTTCATCCGTTCGGGACCTACGATGCCACAGACAGACACACACACACAGACACGTCAAACTAATAACACCCCGTCGTTTTTGCGTCGGGGGTTAATAAAAACAAAGTACTTTAACATTCCAGGGTATATCAACAGTCCTAGAATCCGGTATAGGAGCTCCAGACCCAGAGGAACTCGCCAGAAAGACGTCCAAAGATGTGGACGCCAAACTGAAGACCCCGGTTGATGAGACGAAGCTGGAACCTTCCCTGGCAGAGTCAAAGGCTGGCGGTGATGCATTCCAGTTTGGTAACCTACTTTCTGGCGTTACGAAGTTCGTTGAGAGTACTGGTAAGTACTTAGGTATAGGTCGAACAATGTATCATGGCCCCCAGCGGAAATTGGTGAGGATGGTTTGCGCATGTACAGTCGGCTGCATAATTGCAGCCCCCTGTTTGATAAATTGATGAGTTAGAAGACTTTAAACTTCAACTAAAGCAGGTGTCTAGAATCTTGCTTGTGTTAAAAACATTCTTAAAACAGCCGTTTTGGAGCTCTACGGTGGGTCTGCAATTATGCAGCCGACCGTACTATCGCGGACAGAATTACTACAGCCAAATCGTCATACTTTACCCCCGTTCACTATTTTGCCTAACCTGTAAAACATTCGTTTAAATTCGAAAATTAGGCAATGTATTGCACCGGAACTAAAATGACATTGAATTTTAATGCATTAGGTTATCCAATTTTTCAATTTAGACTTAGGCAAAGTTAGGTGTGTGTGGATTTTATGTGCGCAACAGTAGTTTGACGACTAAAGACGTGCGGGAGCGAGACAGAGCGCAGCTAGAGATGTGTGTGCGAGACAGAGAGCGATGATGTGAGCAACTGACCATTCACCCTTCACTCCTGTCCGCCCGCCAAACGGACCTAAAAATTTAGTTCTGCGCATAACCCTTCCACTTCCCGCTGGGGGCCATGATTCATTGTTCAACCTCTATTCGGAAGAATTAAATCAAAACTAAAGGGATTGTAAGCGCCTTTTCCCTCTTATTTTGGTTCGGGTTTTCAATCCCTGTTTCAATACAAGAAATCACTACTAACCTTTTATATTTATACATAAGCAGGGAAGTAGGGAGACTTCCCTGCTTATCTATAAATATAAATGACTGACTGACTCATCAACAATTTAAAAAAATAAGTTTAAAAACTAAAACCTGACTACGGAAAAATTACGCTCTAGAAATAAATAAAAAAACCCGATTGCAAAAAAACGTTTAAATCTTATAAATAAATATACTAAAACGAAAATTAAATAAAAACTGAAAAGAAAAAAAAACAAGTGCAGGATTCGAACCTACTATTGAATAACTGATACTATTTTAATAATGTCGTGATTGATAAACAAATAAAACGAATAATCGAAAATTCAAAAGCATAAATTAAAAAGACTTGAGTAGTCAGAACCCATTACCATATAGACTGGCTTAAATCGTCACAATAATGGGATCTCGCACTTATGCCGATGAAACCGCGGGGCCCAGCTAATCTTCAGATAATTCAGACTACCAACGAAGACTGGTCAAATTCAGGACTGATATAATTGGAAGAGTATAAAGGTACTTTTGCCCAAAAATATTCCAGGTACAAAAGTCTTAACCGGCGGTCTAGACACCCTAGAAACAATAGGCAAAAAGACAATGGAAGTCCTTCAAGACGGTGACCCTGGTCTAGCCAAGAAACGCGCCATGCTCGGCCTAGATCCTGGAGACAAACCAATCCTGTCCCAAGTGTTGAGGGAAGCAAAACAGAAGGCCGATGAAGAGGATAAGATAAGAGAGGAGAAGAAAGAAGCTAAACAAGTACATTATGAGACTTTGTTTGATGATTTCGAAGGTAAGGCAAACACACCGAATATATTCAGTATTATTTATGTTACTTGTTCTTGTTTAAAGGCTGTTTTCCGCAACTAAAACTCTTTAGTTGGGTCCTTTTTGCGTAAGGATGGGGTAGGCTTGCCCAGCACCTATACTGACGACCCAATTGGCAAAATGGTCAACATGCCGGACTGCCAAACACAGGGTTTCGGGTTCGGTTCCCGCCTCAGACAAGTATTTATGCTTAGATAGTCTTTGGTCTGGTTGTTTCTATGTATTATAAGGATATATTTACAAATAAAAAGAAAAGTATACTTAACTTGGGGGCTAGATGGCGATGTTTGAAATGTCCTGCAATATTTCTTTATTATTTCTACTACCTTTTCAGCCTAATCGACCGTGTCCAGACGAGAGAACTTGTCAATACGTCTTCGAGAATTGACCTTCAACGTTTTGGTTGAATATAGTGTCTTTAAAATCAATCTAAACCTTATTTTGCTAATAAATTCCAGGTCTAGTACACTTAGAAGCTCTGGAAATGCTATCGAGACAGGTCGGCATGAGGATAGACGAACGGCTGAAGGCTGCAGACCCTGAGAAACGACAGGATATAAAGGAAACATTACAACAGGTGTCTGGTTAGTTGTCATTTATTTGTTCAAAATTATTGACGTAATAACGTCTTATAAATCGATGAACAACGTACTGTACTCACAAAAAAAGTGTCACGTTATTGACAAGGTAACCATAGCATCGTATTTTCATCAATGTTTTCTTATGACGTAATTACGTAAAAAATTTCAATTTATTTATGTTGTAAATATTAGTAGCACTCCGCGGTTAACTAACCCATGTAACTCACGATCCCGTGGGAATATTGAGATAAAAAGTTTTTTAATATTGAGAAATCGAGTTTCATCAAAATCGGTCGGGTAGTTCGGAGCCTATTCCTTACAAACAACAAAACAAGAAAATCTTTCCTCTTTATAATATTAATATAGATAGGTATGTAAACTTTTTAAACTTACACGCTTTTTATTCATATTAATTATTTTACCGGGTCCTAATCGCGTATTTTTAATTTATTTCTCCTCGCGACCATGACTATTGTAACAAAGTCGAAACGTCGAGGTAAGAGTTGCTATAGATAGTAGATATTAGTATTTAATCATATTGCTTAACACATATTAAGTCTGAACTGGGCTAAAGTTGCTGCAAAACCTTTACTTAAGACCGGCGCAAGTGCCTAGAAGTGCCGGCTAAGTTGGAGCTTAGTTTTGTGAAAATTAAACTTTCTGATGCAAAACTTCACAATTGTATGTAGTGTAGTCATCATATTAGCCAAAGGACGTCCACTGCTGAACATAGGCCTACCCCCAAAGACTTCCAGAGCGATCGGTCGCATGTCTCTGCATCCAACGACTGAAGAATAGTAATTCTAAATATGCAGGCACACATTATAACCTAGAACAAGAACATATATAATATTGACGTCAAATACCACAATTTCCAGAGCTATGTGAAATGCCTGAAGATGAAGAAGATGACGAGGAACCTTCACAACATTCGAACAAGGCTGAAGCGTTCCACGAGAGACTCCAGACAGCCACACAGGACCTGGGCCTTAAACTGCAGTTTCTGCCTTTAATTAAGTAAGTAGATTGAACGCGCGCCTAAAAGATACCAGAAGGCCAATTCCAGGCCAGTTAATAAAATGAAATTTATTTATTTATCTATAATATAAAAATGAATCGCAAAATGTGTTGGTAAGCGCATAACTCAACAACGCCTGGACCAATTTGGCCAATTCTTTTTTTGGTCTGTTTGTTATTATCAGGAGAAGGTTCTTATGAAATAAAATATTAAGAAAGTTGCGCAGAAAATGATTACGCAGGTGAAACCGCGGGGTGCAGCTAGTTGGATATAAAATCTATCATGAAACCAGAAGTAAAAACTGTAATAGATTACATGTAATCATGTAATTTTCATCTTAAAACATATTTATAAATTCAAAAATATTAAATTAAAAAAACGCTCAAATTGTTAAAATTACATTGCAATATGATTCCGATTGCATTTCAATTACAAAAAATATTCCTGAGAATACCAAAAGCTGACTTTGAAGGTATTTTGACCTACTTTGAGGTTATTTTTTGTAATCGAAATGCAATTGGAATGATATTCCAATGTAATTTGAACTATGTTTTTTACGAGAATTGACCTTCTGTTCACTTACATCTAATCTAGATAATTTTTACAGCGACAGCAACTTTTAACATGTTTTATGGCACTGTAATGCTTCGAACATGTATTAGATGAAGTAGGCTTGCTTAGCATCCACACCACCTTCTTAGCTTAATCGACGTCTAAAAAATAATGGTATAACTTCAAACAAAACGAACCCACAAACTTCTGAATAAAAGTCGTAGTATCCACCAGTGATCATCGCTCACCGCTTGATCTATATTTCAGACAATACACTGAAGTCCTCGAATGGCTGGAGACTACCACAGGACCAGAATTGACAGAAAAATTGATGTACAAACGTTGCGTCTCAGCCCTAGCGCAGTCGACAGCACTGTCAGTACAGGCATATCATAAAGCTGGGGAACTGTTGCTGACGAAGCAGAGGCGGTCGACGGCTGACGAAGCAGACGCTTTAACACAGTGAGTGGAAACCAATATTCGGTCTGGACGACCTCTCTGATTTGCAAAGATATCTATCAGTTTTAGCGGGAACGAGTAAACAACATGTCGTGCTGCAGTTTTATTTTCATGAAACTTAGTTGTAACCCGAGTTGAATTGTATAATTCTGGTGGAATGTTATTCAATTTAGTTCTGTGAAAGTGCACAAGTGTACTGAAAGTAAAAATCAGTGTCAAACATGAAGTTTTCTCGTTGCCTCCAAATCTCCTATTAAGGTTATGGTAAACTTGCCACCGCTTTACTATAGCCCCTGACTTGACGGACTATGACGACTTTGACTGTTTTGAAACACTTTAGGCCCGATTTATAAAAATCGGGTCATAATTTGTTGCAAAATATAACTTGACACTGCAAATTTTGTGATTCAAAATTTACAAAGAATTTTGATTTTGACTCTCTGTATCTACCAACTACCTGCGCCCCGCGGTTTTATCCGTGTAAGTCCCGACCCGTGAAAATATCGAGATAAAAAGTTATATGCAATCGGTTTGACGACCCATTTGGCACAATGGTCACCATGCCGGACTGCCAAACACAGGTTTGCGGGTTCGATTCCCGCCTCAGACAAGTATTTATGCTTAGATATTTGTCTGTGGTCTGATTGTTTCTATGTATTTTAAGTATATATTTACAAAAGAAAAGTATATAAGTAGTATATCCGTTATCTAGCACCCATAACACAAGTCTAGATACTTAGCTTGGGGCTAGATGGCAATGTGTGGAATGTCCTGCAATATTTATTTATTTGTTTTGTGTGAAGAAGTAACAAACATACACACAAACTAACACATTAATAATATTAGTAGGATATTATTTTTATACCTGCTCTAAAAATTCATTTTTCTCAAATTTCAGAATGACGGTAGTTCTAACAAAACATATCAGCGAGTTGGCGACTCTGTTCACGGATAAATTGAACTCTATAGAATCCGACAATAAGGATCAAATTAACAACTACATTACCAATATATTTTTGGAAGTAAGTACCTACAATATCTTTGCGTTTTAGGGTTCTGTACCGGAAGGGTAAATACGGGACTCTATTAGTAAGATTCCACTGTCTGTCTGTCACCAGGCTGTATCTCAAGAACCGTGATAGCTAGACAGTTGAAATTTTCACAGATGATGCATTTCTGTTGCCGCTATAACAACAAATACTAAAAACAGAACATAATGGTACGGAACCTTTTGTCCGTGAGTCCGACTCGCACCTAACCATGTTTTTTTTAAATTAATAAACTCACGTAATTTAGTAATTATTATCCCGCCTCAATTCATTTGTAATTTAGTAATTACTAGTTGCGCCCCGCGGTTTCACCCGCGTAAATCCCGATCCCGTGGGCATATTGAGATAAAAAGTATCTTATGTCCGTCTCCTGGCTCTAAGCTACCTCCCTACCAATTTTCACCCAAATCTGTTCTGCCATTCTTGAGTTATAAGTGGTGTAACTAACACGACTTTCTTTTATATATATAGATTATCCCTAGTCTTTATCACTTTTTATTTTGATTGGCTTGACGTTTCGACAAAGTTACAATAGTCGTGGTCACAAAGAGGCTGGAGCAATGGCGAGCGTTATCATCCCATGCTGATAGTTGAAGGTTGTAAAGGAGACTGGGACCTATGGGCTAGATTGTAGGAAGTTGAGAAATAGCTTCAAAAATTGCTAATTTTTTTCTATATTATTACTTTAAAAATCAGTCTAATTCACAATCTAGAAACTGAAAACTTGAAAAAACTGCACTCGAAAAAGAAACATTGGCTGTATACACAAATCGTACGAAGCCATAACTACTGTCATACTGAGCACTAGCTCAGTGTTGTCAACTGAGTTCAATTTGCACATTATTTGTAACTTTGACTCTTCCATTGTCGTGTGCCCTCCACAAAAACTTTATTATTATATATTATTTTATTTGACATTTTTTACCTACCTAACCTCGACTACATAGTTATATTTAACAGGTTATTGTATATTTAGTGTTTCCCTACTGTTAAATCTTTTTTTAAACAATGTCGCAACTCCATTTTTTTTCTTTTTCTACATAAAAAAGATCCTTTTGAATTTTAACTTGTAGCAACACTGAACTCATTCGTTTGTTTCCGATCGAGCGATAAGTGTTTTGAGTTTTGTTTTCGTTTTATTTATTGACCACCTGCACCTGCACCTGGACTTCTGAACCTGAAAACCCTGACTCACCATAGCTACCACAGCGGAAACCGATATTCTTGCCTTCACGACTGACCTGGACTCGTCATTTTGGATTTTACCGCTGAAAAATCATAAAAATAGGTAGCTCATAACTTTACTCTCTGATTGCCAAATCCCGTAAAATTTTCAGGGTTAGTTTAATAATGTATTAGGTATTATTTGGCACCAGTTTCATCCTTCTACATCCAGGCCCCAGATCCTAAGAAACGATCCCCGTCTCCTTTATTTATTTATAAATGTTTTTCTTTTTTTCAGGCTGGCAACAGTCAAACTTACATACAGAATGCTTTTCAACTGGCATTACCCATACTACAAATTGGGGCTGTGTAAAAAAATATAGTTCAAATAATTATCACGTATCCAACCACTTATTTGTTGCAAATATAATATTATACAGGGTCAATATTTTTACAGGGTCATTGGTAATTATGCAATTTGTTTCAGCGAAGGGGTTTTAATACGAAAGGAGGTTCTAGACGTCTAGGCGAACAACTTTTGTTCTACGACTTTTGGAAATTTTAACATTTCGTTCGAAGTTTTTGTATGATATAGCTGATTTTCAAGTAAAATTTCCCTCAGAATTATCGAAAAAAGTTCGAATTTCCAAAAGTCGTAGAAAGTTGTTCGCCTAGACGTCTAGAACAAACCCCTTTCGTATTAAAACCCCTTCGCTGAAACGCAATGTACAAGAAAGCGATCGAAGGCTACTTCTTGGAACCTTAACAATCAACTTTCGTGCTACGACTTTTGGTAATACGAACATTTTTGTAAATATTTGAGGTTATGTTAATTTGAATATCAGTTTTTTTTTATAAATGTCATTCAGACTTAGAACAGTCGATGAAACTTTTAAAAAGTATAATCGTTTGACCTCTCCGTGTAATTAATAGCTGCTAAAAAAATTCGACTTTTCAAAAGTCGTAGAACAAACGTTGATTGTAAAGGTGCACAGAATGAGCCCATGACTGCTTCCTTGTATAATTGTATTACCAATAACCCTGTATAAATATATATATTCAAAACTCAGTTTACATACTACAGAGTGTTTGGTGGAGAGTTAGACAAAGATGAACAAAAAAAAAGTGAACAATTAAGGTCTTCTACTACAACTTGTATATTACAAATAGGTCCACCTACACACCCACCAAGTTTGTCTAACCCTCCACCAAACACCCTGTAAAGCAAAAAAACAAACAACACATATGCCTGAACTAAGAAATCCTGTGTTTCGGAAGAAAAAATGACTTACAATCAATACTAATATTATAAAAATAGGAAAGATTTGATTGTTTATTTGCTTTGAATAGGCTCCAAACTACTAGACCGATTTGGATGAAACTTGGTATGAGGATACATTGATTCATTGGAAGGTCATTGGCTACTTTTTATCCCGATATTCCCACGGGATCGGGAGTTACGCGGGTGAAACCGCGAAGCCCTGCTAATATCTTGTAAAATAAATAACATTCTTTAAATAAAAATAAATTAAAGCATGCACACATGACCCATTACAAAAAGAAAATTAATAACTAGATACAATAATTATATAAAACTAATATTAGATAGGTAAAAGTATATAAACTTTTCAATTTAAAACAATTAATAGATTTGTCTGTATATTCTTAATATCGCACCTCCGCTCAAATAGTGCCATATCTTAAAAAAAGAAAACTGTCGAGAAAAAGGTGTCTAAAGTTATAATCTGTTTTTTTCTGGTTTTCTAGTCTTAATTTGAAAACTAATAGAATTAGCGATATGAACATTTCAGTAGATTTTAATGTTTTTTAAGCTTTATAAAATGGTGTATTAGGTTTCCTGAAAATATGAAATAAATAACAGTATTATTGAGTTATGACACTATTTGAGCGGAGGTGCGATATCTTGAAGTATTCTTGGGCTGCGGTCCGAATATAGATGACAGCGCTGTTAACGATCAAATCTCGGTCCGATATTGTGAACTCGAAATGCTTACTGTGCTATCACCACGTTCATGATTTCGGACCGGGTTTTAGCGTTTCATTCTTTAACAAGCTATTGCCCGCGACTTCGTACGCGTAGAAATAACATAATCGTACCATTAATTGGTGAAAACAGCATGAAAATCGGTGCAGTAGTTTTTAGTTTATAGAAGCGCGCTTATGGCATTTGAGAACGCATTTGTGCGGCCTGACAGCGCTCAAAGTCCATTTCGGACCGCAGACTTGCAGAATTTTCCTTGTTATAGTAATGGCTGAAAATAATTGCTTAATATTACCTCTGACTTAAAATAATTAACTCTTTTAATAACTATTAATTAAAAAAAATTAACTATTAAAAACTATTGTATTTCAAGAGCAATACATCCTACTAATATTATAAATGTCAAAGTTTGTGTGCGTGTGTGCGTGTGTGTATGTGTGTGTTTGTTACTCCTTCACGCAAAAACGACTAAACCGATTGCAATGAAATTCGGTATGTAGATAGCTGGAGGCCTGGATTAACATATAGGCTACTTTTTATCCCAATAATCCCACGGGATCGGAACTTACGCGGGTGAAACCGTGGGGCGCAGCTAGTCTTCTATAAACAGGGTTATTGGTAATTAAGATTGTCCGAATTTCCTTACCTATGGTTTTTATATTATTTTCCGTAAGTAAATATAATTTAAAATACTAATTTGATTTTTTTTAAATATTTCTAAGCTTTTAAACGTGTTGACGTCACTAATAGCGAAATATCAATGTCTTGCTATGACTTAAATGTATAGAGAAAAAGTGTCCCCATATTTATTAGTTGGCTGTCATTTGATTTTTTATTTATTAAGGCACATGTCGATTTCGGCATAACGCCGATGGTGACGTCATCAGAGTACAAGTGAAGGTCAAACATATTAATAAATATGCTACATCAACATTTATTTTTTATTAAATGTTTATCTATAATGTAGAAGAAGTCTATTTATGGTTTTTGTAATTTCAATAAAAGAATTAACAATCCCAATTGTTATTGGTAAGTGCACAAAAGTAGCTCTCAAACGCTTTCATAATTACCAATCATCCTGTAGGTATAAAAAAGACTCATAGTAATTATTTTCCCGGGTCTTACGCGTATTTTTTATTTTATTTCTCTTACCTCGACGGTTCGACTATGTTACAATAGTCATGGTCGCGAGGAGACTACTATGAATACAAATCGTGTGAGTTTAAAATGTTTATAAAAAAACTTATCAAGAAATCTCTGAAACTACAAAAACTACAAGTCTGAAACTTCGCGTGGTGGTTCCTTTCAGACAGTAGGGGAGCACGAAGAAAAGATTTTTGGAAATTCTACCTTTAAAGGAGTAAATTTTTTAAAGTTTGTGTTTGTAGGAAATGAGTTAACATTTTTTAAGATACACGAACACGGGTTAAAACGCGTGGCGAAGCTAGTATTCATATAAAAATAACGAAAATAAAGGATAAAAATTCATGTACTAAAAATGTTAATAAATGATTTGTTAAATTGTCTATATGTATGTATAATGTTAAAATATGTAAAAAAATCTCATGGACAATAAATATATTTTTTATTAAAAAAATGTCTTTAATTTTGAAAAATTGAGTTATTCAATAATCGACAGAACTTAGGGATGCAGCTAATCCAACCCCTGTCTTTGTCGTAATGGCATAAACGTGTTTTTTGCAAAGTTGACGATCTGTGGGATACATTCGACATTAACTTAAAAGTAGGCATTGGCGATCTAAAGTACGCGAGTTAGTAATGTTATCTTAAATAAATAAATATTACAGTACATTCCACACATCGCCATCTAGCCCCAAGCTAAGTAACTACACTTGTGTTATGGGTGCTAGACAACGGATATACTACTTAAACACTTTTCTTTTGTAAATATATACATTTATAATACATAGAAACAAGCAGACCACAGACAAATATCTAAGCATAAATAATAGTCTGAGGCGGAAATCGAACCCTAGTGTTTCGCAGTCTGACATGGTTACCATTATGCCAACACTGGGTCACCTTATTTAGTAAAAAACTTCACCTTTTTTCGCAGCAGAGTTCGAATCCCAACTCGCATAGTGTGCTAATTGCAGGCTTGCTTTACAACCACCATGCCATTTAAGGTGAAAGGGTACCGGCGCTCTTTCCACACAAACGTAGTCGACTGTTTCCTCCTTGGATAATGACATTAGCACAAATATTTTTGTGCCATAAAACCTATAACTGTTACGACTATGCCCCTATGTTTTGATTATTTCATTTTCTAATTATCATAGAAATTAAGATTTAAAAAAAAATCATAGGGTCATGGTCATGGCAGTTATAAGTTTTATGCAACAAAAATATTTGCTTTAGTGTCATTATCCAGGAAACTGAGGAAACAGTCGACTACGTTTGTATAAAGAGAGTTTCGGTTTCGGTTTCTTCATAATCTAATCAAATTGATAGACTACAATAAAACTATCCATTGAAGCTATTATTAAGAATCTCAACAAAGAATAATGACGTCAATGATTGGCGAAAATAAGCTATTGTGTTACCACCTGCTATTTTAAATATAGGACATAATAATATGGACATTCCTTATTTTTCCTTATTCTCGTTATGGATGAAAGCTTCTGGCCGAAGGACGTGGTGTTTCGTCGCTTCCGCGGACAAATTCCACAAGATCAGACAGACGAAAGTGTAGTGTCATGGGAGTTGGGAGTGCTACTAACATAGTTCTAAGCTATCTCTTTAACACATTATTATTATAATAGTACATTACGATATAAGTGTGGTAAATTGATCTTTGCATAGAGGCGGTTTGTGACGCGCGAGCGGCAGCGAGCGTGTTAAAGAAGCCAAGATGCAAAGATCGATTCCACACGTATATCGTACGACGTTTTTTATCACAGTTGTGAATAAAAGAAAAGACTTGAAAAGAAAACAAAATAATAATTAACAAAATATTTGTGATAAGTTTATGTGTACATTTTTTAAGGCAACATTTTTTTGTTAATTATGCTCCGGAAAGGCCAGGCTAAAGACTTTTAACCTATACAGCCTCGTCTGACATACAATATGTTTTAGGGTTTTTTCTATTTGTTTTTGCGTCGGAGGTTAAGAACAAAATAAAATGGTACGGAAAAACAATATATTTAAGTAAAGAAAAAACGAAAATGTTTATTTTTCGTTCACTAAATTTTTAATCGTTTTCTAAGTCATTATCACGTAAAATTTTCGTTCCATGGTTCAAACCATTTTTGCTAGCTAAAAAACTCTTTGGTACCTACCTTTTTTATACATCAAAACAGTATAACCCAGATAAATTAAGAATGTTTCACCTACCTAACATGTAATTAGCAGTAAGATACGTATTTAACTTATCGGGATAACTTTATAGCACTAGGTTGGCAATGTAAAACGCACGCGTGCTTAATATGTTGGATTATGAGCCTTATAAGCCGTTGAATAAGATCCACTTTATGAGCAACTGTGATAAAAAATATGTATGTTAGTCTATAAGGTATGTACCTATGGGCCTTTGTAGCCTGAAATAAATGATTTATTATTTTTTACCCGAAAATTAAGAGGTTCTCAATTCGTCGCGTATAATTTTTTTATGTATACCACTATTTGTATATGTATACATACCACTATTTATGGACGAATCGAGATTTTAAAACCAAAGATTTTTTTTCTAATAAATTATAAAGAATAGGTTTCAAACTTCTGGACCAATGTCGATGAAACTGGTATGAAGATACATAACGAACGAAGTTGTTCATATCATGTTTGAAACCACAATAAACAAAAATATGGTTATTAAACTACAATATCCATATAGATCCAAATAACAAAAAAAGAGTATTTGATTACTTAGAGTTGCTTAAAACAAAGGTCGATTTTGGTAGCTTTTTTAGCACCTGGCCTTAGGGGGGGTCCATACGCCAACTACCTTAGTACACAGCTTACTAAATATCTACTACCGGCACCGGTCACCTTCGTTGGTGAATATTGTTGATTGTTATGAATGTGTTTTCTTTTTCTTAAAATAGCTGAGATTGAATTGTAGGTGAGATTTTTACCGACATTTTGGTGTGACATTGAGCCAAAAAATTCCTATAGTTTAGAAGCCATCCCAAAATTAAAAATTAAAACAAAAATTCTTTAATACCAAAAAATAATTAAAACAGTATTTTTGTTTATATCCTCTTCGTAATAGCTGCGCTGCGCCTCTCGGTTTTACTTATAATCACGATCTCATGGGAATATCAGAGTGGTCAGTTTCCTCAGTCGCCAATTTGAAGAAATAACTACATCTTGCACTACAGTCTTTAGTATGATTGTATCTAATCGCCAGGTCCTCCATATAAATCTAACACTGAATAAAACCACAATGACCGACAAAATTCGATTCATTTTGCACATCTGACATCTGTTTTTATTACTTTGTTAGAAAAGGGTTAGATATACATAAAATATACAAAACCACATTAATATAAAATACATAATAATAATACAAAATGAATCCCTTTATCCCATGGTCACGCCATAACTTTAGAACACGAACGGCTTGAACGATTTGGCTAATTTTGGTTTTGAAATCTCTATAATTATACTAGCATTTGCCCGCGACTTCGTCCGCGTAGAAGTCGAAAATGGACCAAGGAATCACATGTCCCATACAAACTTTGCCGCCCTTTTTCACCCCCTTATTTCGTAGAATTTTAGAAAATCCTTTCTTATCGGATGCCTACGTCACACAAAGAACTCACTCTCCAAGTTTCAGGTCTCTACGATCGGCGGTTTAGGCTGGGCGTTGATCCGTCAGTCAGTCAGTCATTCAGAACAAAGCATTTTATATATATAGATAGATACAAAAATGGTTCACCTAGACGCCTAGAACAACCCCCTTTGTTATTAGAAACCCTTCGTCCAAACACATAATAATATTGGCCTTTAAATCTAAATAAGATGAGTAAAAATCCATGCTATTCAATAATGGCTGGGACGTTTATTAGATGCTGAAGGCTTGTCCAGAGGCTATACGATCTTCTCAACTTAGTCGACCGTGTCCAGATGAAATAACTCGTCAATAAGTCTGGAGGTAACTAAGCCGCTGGTTTCATCACGATGTTTTCCTTCACCGTAAGAGCTATGTTAATAAATAGCGAACATAAATATTTCTTAAAACATCCACATACCTACTAATACTTTCTTTTATATCTTATATCTTTAAATGAGCAATTCTTGTATATATATATATATTAATATATTATTTAATTGGAATCTCGGAATCGGCTCCAATGATTTTCATGAAATTTGGTATATGGGGGTTTCGGGGGCGATAAATCGATCTAGCTAGGAATCATTTTTAGGAAATGTCATTTTATTCGTGTTTTATCGAAACTTACTTTTTTTTATCTGAAAAATATGACTCTTCCTGACATCTATTGGCGAACTACTAATACTATTTTTTGTGAGCAATAAAGTTATTCCAGCAGATGGCGTTGTTAAGTAACACGAAGTCAATGAGTGTTTGCTTTGAGGTTAGACTACATAAAAAAAAAAAAATACCGAGCAAAGCTCGGTCATCCAGGTACTAAGAACTAAATACAAAACAATATATTGAGCTGCCATATTAAGCTCATGTATCTAGTAGGTATCTAGTAAAATATAAAATAAAACTAATGAATTGACTATAAAATTTAAATAATATAACGGGAAACTTAGCAATCCTATTACTAATTGGACACATGTGAACTAAACATCCAAATCAAAATATTCTTTAATACTATAGAAAGCTTTAGAGATCAACCATTCTCGAAAAATATTTCCATTTAATATTTTTATTTCTAGAGGTAAATAAACTATTAAATATTCAAATAGCGGAGACAAAAGTACCTTTTTTATACATAACATTATTAATTTGATGATAGCAAATATTGTACTTATGTTTATTACGCAAGTTATCCAATCGAAACGATTGTTTTTGAAAAAAAAGACACCTCATTGTTTTTTTTTAAATATTACTATCTCCTATCACCACGAAAGCCACGCTACAATAAAAGGTAATTATTCAATCCTGTCCAAGTGTACCATATTTGGCAACTGAACAGGATATCGAAGTAAACATTAGAATTACAATTAGTTATTGACCAAATATAGAGTGGGGCCGACACTATCATTTGTATGACCGCACTTCCTGTTCGTGAGTTTTTATATTAATTTCTATTGTTTTCATATTAGTATCTACCTATAGAATTAGAAAGATATATAGTTATTCAGAAATAGACATATTATACTCGAGGAAATATACTAGCTGTTTCACCAGCGAGAACGCGCGCTATATTAAGTCAAAGTCAAAAAAAATATTCCTTTGGATGCTTAATACGTTTGTACTAGGACCACATGAAAACGTCTTAAAAACTAAGTTAGGATGTGTGCCTTCGGAACACGCCCACCAATGAGAAGAAGGCACAAGAAACTCATGGGGTTTTTTTTCATGTGATCACACTCACAAAGGTCAATATAAATAATTAAATAAATATTGCAGGACATTTCACACATCGCCATCTAGCCCCAAGCTAAGTAGCTAGACTTGTGTTATGGGTGCTAGACAACGGATATACTACTTATATACTTTTCTTTTGTAAATATATACTTATAATACATAGAAACAAGCAGACCACCGACAAATATCTAAGCATAAATACACGTCTGAGGCGGGAATCGAACCCGCAACCCTGTGTTTGGCAGTCCGGCATGGTGACCATTGTGCCAACTGGGTCGTGGTGGTGTTAGTCCAGGTTTCTCTCTAGCTCGCTCAAGAGGATGAGGTCGCGTGGCAACCTCTGGGAGAGGGGTCCGAGAGGACTGGTCGTCGTTGTGTGGTTCAATACTAACGCAGGTATCACACACTGACAAAATGGCAATTGGAGGAACTCCGTCTGGTTTTAGTATGAAGGAAGGAACTAGAACTCCTTCCTTCATGGGTTTAAGTCGGTGCGAGCCCGACATAACCCGACAACCTCCCCGGTTTGGCGAGCATGCGGAAAGTATACATTTCCAGACGTTAAAAAAGGTTTCTATCTAGCTACCTACATACCGAGTTTCATCGCAATCGGTCCAGTAGTTTTTTCGTGAAGGAGTAACAAACATACACAAAAACACAGTAAGTAGGTAAAAGGAAAGCCCTGCTCAAATCATCCCAGCACATATTGAATTGTATTTCATTTTATTTGACGTATTGGCGATTGATTGCCGCGTGTAAAGACACCTTTAGTCAAATATAAAATGCTCTAAAGGTGTTCTAAGACATCTGCGAATAATCCCTTTCTTTGAAGGACCCGCATGTCTGATGTTTGGGATTTTGTGTGATCTTTTTTCTAACTTAAACGTTCGTGGACCCTAAAATTAATGATATTTTAAGCATTTTTGTTGGAGACTAACAACGCCCTGTGGTTTCACCAGCGTAAGTCCCGATTCCGAAAGGCCATGTAAGTCCCAAGAACTTTATGTACTTATCTTCATACCAAGTTTCATTAAATCGATCCAATAGCTTCTAAATGTATTCGTAACAATCAAACAAATTAATTATCTTTAAAAAAAAGTTATATTTTATTAATTTTGCTCTTACGGTGAAGGAAAAGATCGTAATGAAATCCGCGGCTTAGCTCACTCCAGACGTATTGACGAGTTCTATTCTTCGGACACGGTCGATTAAGCTGAGAGGGTGTTATAGGTGCTGGACAAGTCTACTCCATCATTCCAAAGATACTACAGCGCTCAAAATAGCATTAATTTAAGTTACTGTTTCTGCATAAATCATCTACTTAAATAAGGTGTAATATACCAATATTATTTTTATATAAATAATTATTACTAAGAAATAACTAATATCTGATGTTGCTTCTTATCCAAAATAATTAAGCTATTATCATAGAACTAAAATCAACAAATCTGGTAGGTATTTAACTCAATTACTTACCCACTTAAATGTTGTTGATGCATCTTGGACCATGTGCCAGGATGTATTTCCTTTACAACAGGTTCGAGGTAGACCGTTTAAAGTTAATTATTTAATAGATCATTGGAACGAAAACAGCTGGGCTGATTCTGCTTATTATGTACCATGAAGCTGATAGAGTTATCTACCCCGGTCGTTTTGATTAACTCTTGTTCTTCTAGTATAATGGTGTGGCTCAGCTATTGTTAGAGTTTTCAGATCGCCCTAAGGCCTCTAACTTGACCTAATGACTGCTACTAGAGCAATCGGGACCAACGGCTTCACGTGCCTTCTGAAGCACGGAGGAGCTCACGAAAATATAGTTTTGTCACACTACTAATTGGTCACCCATCGAAGTAATGACCGCGCCAGGCGTCGCTTAACCCGCACGACCGTAAACGATCAGCGAGCTTCACTAAGCTGTGAGCCTCCTGTGATTAACTCTAAGGCGGTCTTTCCCAAACGTGCAAATTTTAAGTAGACCCTGAAACTGAAATTTATTTATTTAGAAATCCAACAGCTATATGACTTAGAAATTACAACATCTCACGAATAAAAATAGAATAATTTATTACTTATGATAAGGAAATATATTTAATTTTGCCAAAATATTATGAGTAAATAATGACGTGAGAAAGGGGAGGCTTTTGCAGTGGGACTGAATCGGCTTAACTTAAATTAAAAAAAAGTGTACAGTAGAGCATGTGCTCATATTCAATCGAATATCGGTGTGAAATAAAAATAATCGACTTTATACAGAATTCAAATTATTTAAAACCGATTTTATACGTAATCATTAAAAAATATATTAATAAAATCCATGTAAATAATGTATTGTAAAATGTCAGATTTTTTAATTAAAAAATTGGCCCACGCGTTTGGTTTCTAGTTTGGGCCATATAGGTTCAAATATACATACATAGACTGATGAACACATTATCCACCACTCCTTTGCGTCGCGTAGTCGGATAAAAATAAGTCCTAATTCGATTTGAAAATAATTAGAAATAAAAATTAAATTGATTAGAACAATGTCAAATTTATCGTCTAAAAATTCTTTACAAAATAATATTATAAAAATATCCTACTAGTCATCATCCGAGCGATGTTCCCTGCTTTTACACCTCCACTTCGCACGATCTTCGACCTATCCTACTAGTAGTCTATTACCTTCCAATTACTTAGATTCTTTAGTATTTTTTAATACATTAGCGGTAGGTACTTATTGGATTTTAAAACTCCACATTATATATCTTATTTGGACCCATCTTCCTCCTTTCACACTTAACCTACAACATCAAAATACCGCCAAAATCTCAACTTCCAACCCTCCATTCTAAATTCCTCAAAGAACCGTTGACAGGTGGACACAGTAATGTCTACCGGACACGGGGGTTGAGGGTTGCAAGACGGGGGAGGCGTGAGACAATACCGGGCACTTCCGAGTCGAGAACACAGCGCGGCGCGGGCGCAGCGCACAGGTAAAGGACAGTCGTCAACAGAATTTATAGCAGTATTTTTAAATCTCGATCGAAAAAGAGGGGTGTTTTAAGTTTGACTGTGTCTGTCTGTGGCATCGTAACTCGCGAACGGAAAAACCGATTTTGTTTTATTTTATTTGAAAGGTGTGAAAGTTTTGTTTGATCAAATCAGTTTAGATGCAATTTGCCTTATTTGTGAATGTTTTTTGTTCAGCACATGTAGGTTGCTCTCTTCGGTAGACTCACCATACGAGAACAAATTCTACGAAGTAAGCTATTATGAGCAGAAATTTTAAATCCGTACTCACCCACGGCCACCATCTATGCCACGGCTATCCTTTGGAAATTTTATTAATTTTATATTTTTAACCCCCACGCAAAAATGACGGGGTGTTATAAGTTTGACGTGTCTCTGTTTGTGTGTGTCTGTAGCTTCGTAGCCCCCGAACGGCTGAACCGATTTTGATTTTGTTTTAATTTTTCCGTACACTTCTCGTATCCGTCTCAGGATACTTCCTAAGACGGCGCAGCAGAACGAGAGCCTTTCTGACCCATCCTCCTTTTATAGCTCCACCGGCCGAGCCATGCGTATCGGATCGCGGACAAATCCAGCTTCAGTTTAAAATTAAGTTTATTTAAAAAACATTGTCTAAGTTTTTTATAATAAATAAATAAATATAAATATTACAGGACATTCCACACATCGCCATGTAGCCCCAAGTTAAGTAACTAGACTTGTGTTATGGATGCTAGACAACGGGTATACTACATAAATACTTTCTTTTGTAAATATATACTTATAATACATAGAAACAACCAGACCACAGACAAATATCTAAGCATAAATACTTGTCTGTGACGGGAATCGAACCCACAACCCTGTGTTTGGCAGTCCGGTGTGATAACCATTGTGCCAACTGGGTCGTCAAAATAATGAAGTTGTGATCTTTTTCAGAAAATCTTTTGAAATTTAACTTTAAAAATTATAATTCTGAAACACTTCTCTCGTTACCAGTACCGGAAATACGCTCGATGTAAGTACTCATTGTATCCATATCCGTTCTCACTCAAGAACCTTATTTTACGATTCGCACTTAATACGAAAATGTTGCAAAATAACAAGAAAAAAAAATGTGGGTTAAAGATATTTATGGAGGCTTTTGTGGTATTCTAGTAATGAGTCCAAAGTGGCAAAAAGGTGTACTTATTTTGTACAATAGAGGTAACATCTGTTTAAGTTTTTCTTAATTTATTGCTCTGTTGATGTGTTTCCTTATATTTTGGGTTTTAAGAAGCTGGGCAGTTAGTTACCTACTTTCCCAGCTACTTGCATTATGCTTAGTTTGACGACCCAGTTAGCACAATGGTCACCATGCCGGACTGCCAAACACAGGGTTGCGGGTTCGATTCCTGCCTCAGACATGTATTTATGCTAAGATATTTGTCTGTCGTTTGGTTGTTTCTATGTATTTTATGTATATATTTACAATAGAAAAGTATATCCTTTATCTAGCACCCATAACAAAAGTCTAGTTACTTAGCTTGGGGCTAGATGGCGATGTGTGGAATGTCCTGCAATATTTACAGAGTCTATAAACTGATTTATAGTTCTAAAAGTCTTTTAGTTGCGTTTATTACCCGCAGGTATTGTATTTTGGAAAATAACAGGCATGTTCATGGTTTCATGGATAGAAGCCACCAACGTCTTTTATTGGTACGAAAATCTTACGTAGGATAGTCCGTTCAAAGACAGCTATCTTCCGCCAACTTTTGCCTTCTTAAATAGAGAATATTGACCTGAAAGTTTATCGTTTACAATAGGCTGGTTTTAGTCTCACGCTCACCGTCAGCGATCAAAGATCAGAGCATAGTTCTTAGCGCTGAGCCTCAGCGTGCATCGTTTCAGAATCGTACTGACCACCTTACTGTACAGACGAAGACCATAATGCGCAGTAGAATTGAATATAGAATAAAATAAAATATAATTTATTGTTCTATCTGTATACATAAAGATCTTACAAATAATATGGTCCCAACAGCTTACTCATTTCGAGCATGTTTCGAGCATACAATTTTAAAAACATAGATGCATAAAACTTAAAATAGGAATTATACTAAATTGGTATATTTACATTTGGAGTGTATTCGTTGTTGCTGCTTTGAGCTACTACCTATCCCAAAAATTAAAAACCAACGACGACGAAGACTCCATGTTCATCCATTGATTGAGCAGAGAGACGTTGCAGGAGACTTTGTTCTATGGCACTTTGAGGACTTTAACTCGAGCGCCCACCTGACACCAAAACAATTTTGAACCATAAGTTAAAAAAAAGCCAATATGCTACAACCATTACAATAATAACTACAAACTAATGATTATTAGTACAAAATAAACCCACTACGCAAAATTAACGGAAATCAACATAATAACCACAACAATAAAGCACGTGCTACCTATAATAACAGTTATTATTATTTTTACCCCAAACAATCGCCCTATCGGAAATGATTATAGCAAATAATTGATTGAAATAAACCAATGTTTCATTAAAATCATTACCAAACTGTGTTTTTACCGTGAAATTACCATTGTCATAATGTTACGGCACGCTTGTGCTGTTAAAAATGAAAAATGATATTGAATAATTAACGATTAACTCTATCCGGCTGTGAATGACATTTGTTTACTTATGTGAAGACCCAGTTGGCACAATGGTCACCATGCCGGACTGCCAAACACAGGGTTGCGGGTTAGGGTCAGACAAGTATTTATGCTTAGATATTTGTCTGTGGTCTGGTTGTTTCTATGTATTTTCAGTATTTATTTACAAAAGAAAAGTATATCCGTTATCTAGCACCCATAACACAAGTCTAGTTACTTAGCTTGGGGCTAGATGTCGATGTGTGGAATGTATTGCATATTTATTTATCTTAGGGGTGGAATTCCGAAAAATCCTATCATAGAGGATAGTGTGGATACCTCTACACTTTACAAAGAACACACCCTCCAAATTTCATGTACTTAAGCGTTGATTTATAATTTCACTCAGTTGTCAAGAATTTGAATATTATATAATATAATATTATATAAATACATAGGTTTAGGTTTAAAGAATTTATTTACTCATAAAAGACATAAGTCCACTTACAATGAGTATTAGTAAGTACTTATCATTAGGTTAGTTGTACACAGGTTTATAAGCAAATAAATGTTTTTGTATTTTTGTATTTGTCAGAACTTTCGGAGATCGTTTATAAATAAATAAATATTGCAGGACATTCCACACATCGCCATCTAGCCCCAAGCTAAGTAACTAGACTTGTGTTATGGGTGCTTGACAACGGATATACTACTTATATACTCTTTTCTTTTGTAAATATATACTTATAATACATAGAAACAACCAGACCACAGACAAATATCTAAGCATAAATACTTGTCTGAGGCGGGAATCGAACCCGCAACCCTGTGTTTGGCAGTCCGGCATGGTGACCATTGTGCCAACTGGGTCGTCAAGTTTATCAAAATATCTTATCTATAATATATTCTCTAAGTTTGTTTTTATATTTATTTTCTGTTTTACACTGTTTTATCTCTTTAGGTAAGTCATTATACATCTGTGCACCTTCAAACATTATATTTTTCTGACCATATGTTTTTGTTCTAAAGTTATGTAATTTTATTTTATCGGTATTCTAAGATTGTGCTTAAATTTACTTACATACCAATTACTTTTCCTAAAGTTATAAGACCGTGCATTTCTTATTTGCGCTCACGTGAGTCTAGTTTTTAAATTGGCTAAATTTGTAATCGTCGTGAAGGTCAGAGTAGCATCTCGATACCTACACTTGTTTTATACCTACGAACTATTTTTAGCTTATTTACCTACATCTAGACGTTTAACTTCTACAAGTCATTCTAGACAGGAAACAAAACCGTTACACGGTTTCTCAGGGCTTAAAGATAGGGGTACTTTACCTTTTACTTTTTTATATTTATTTGGTCATCATGTAAGCTCGCTTATCGTTTACGATCGAGCGGGTTAAGCGACGCCTGGCGCGGTCATTACTTCGATGGGTGACCAATTAGTAGTGTGGCAAAAATGTGTTTTCGTGAGCCACTCCATGCTTCGGAGAGCACGTTAAGCCGTTAGTCCCGGTTGCTACCTCTAGTAGCAGTCGTTAGGTCAAGTTAGAGGCCTTAGGGCGATCTGAAAACTCTAACAATAGGTGAGCTACACCACTATACGAGAAGAAGATTAAAAATTCGTTGAGTAGTTATAAGATCTAAGCATAAATAGGGACAGACAGATAAAAGTGACTTTGTTTTATACTATGTAATGATTATAAGTTAATAGATGGCACCGTTTTGGTACCGAATAAAATACCTAAAAGTTGGATGTGATAAGTAAAAATGAAGACTGAAAAATGAACGACGCAGAAGGCTTTAGACAAACAAAGACAAATAATCGCGCAACAAATCGCAGAGTTCGTGCGGTTTGTTCAGTCTTTGTTTTAAAAGTTTTTGAGTTAGGGACAAAGTACCTAGTCGTTTTTGTTTGCTCAAAGCTTAAGAGGATTACATATATAAATCGCATACTAAGAGCGTTCATCCGTTAGAAGTTAAAATCAATGATCACCGACGGACAATAAAACAATAATGTGTTCAATTTGTAGTTTGTATTGACTTCATATAATTGAGAATTTCATAATCTAGTGTATGGTTTAAAAAATAATATTGTCCAATTTCAGTGTTCCGTGTTTGTGAAATTAATTCATTAATAATAAAAAATCAAACGAACTTCCAAGTGAAGTTCGATCGTTATTATATGAGTCATTTCATTCGAAAGATACAATCATTTACTAGGTAGTTCCGTTCCCTCGCGCTTGCAACACCGTAATAATTTGTATTTTTACATCTTTTTAGTTGATAAATCACTTAAAAGTACTATAAGTTACTCTTTAAACTAATAAAACATGTAAGCCTAGAATACAAACACACATCAATAACATAAAATTTTGTTGCAATTTAAGGCATGAAAAAGATATAGTTACTACAAAACAAAAAATACAGAAATAAATAAATGAAAAAAAAAAATCTGAACTGTACGTACTTACGTACAGTGTACCTACATATAGAAATAATCACATTACAAAAAACAAGATGACCTATAAAGAAAAAAGAAGTACAGCGCCTAGTTAAAACGTTCATCCTCACCACGATGCTAGAACAAGAAGTCACAGCACTGATTTTCAGTACTAACCTTACTGAGACGGGGGGTATGACGCACGGGGTATGTGATCCTCTTAAGTGTGAATGATTGCGTCCATTTCCAGTGCCACTCAATGAACAAACAATGTAAACTCAAAGAATAGCAACCATATTATTCAATGGTGTCTTAATGGCGAATAACTTAAAGATTTTATTACACCTCTCATAATTTAAGTTTCCCAGAGCAACATTGTTCAAATCCATTTACATAATAGTTACTAAAATGAGCAAGAAATTGTTTTCATTTAGCACCCTTTGTTCTCTATTTACTTCAAGTGATGCAAAAACCATTTTAAATCACCGCCAATCACAGGTTGCAAGTAACACAGGTAGTGGTTTTCTGTTTTACTATCTCTTGCCTGGCAGCTTACGGTCAGTCGACGTTTTATTTATTAGCTTAGTAAGCACAGGCCGTAATTTTCTCTGAGTTATGACAAGTTTTAATAATATCGGAAGTTTTTTATGCTCTTGCTATCGGGAACAACGACTCCTAATCGAATATTGAATATCACGACATTGAAAAATAACGAGCAATTTATTTAACTGACCACTTATCACCTCGAGCTAAAGATAACGATACGTCATCGTCGAAAAATAACTTCCCGCCAATTCAAGTAATAGCAAATAGCTAAGGCGGTGTATTCGTGGTTCATGTCTCCCCTTTCTTCGAGACGCCCGAGACACCTGTAGCGTTTAAAAAAAGCGTCCTTGGTTCCATTATTCCATTGTTGAGAAGTTTGCGCGCCAAGTGTCAGCCAAAATCGAGGCACGAGGGCCGTGCGCGGGAAAACACAGAGCGTCAGTCGCGGTCGGAAGGAGCGCGCGCGCAGACGCAACCACGCTGCTCTTTTAGGTTAGGATTGGCGCGACGAGCCGCCAGGTGTTTCATAGTCTCCCCCGCTCGCACGCGTTACTCCCCCATATTACTCCCTCTCGCACGGTTACCTGCACACAACAGCTGTTTTCTCTCGTGAGATTAGTCAGATGTTTCTCGCGAACCAGTCGAAGCTCACCTGACGCTCGGAACACTTGGACATGGCCGCTGAAGGACGCACACCTAAGCAGAGGAGATTTGAGATGTCAGCCGGGATGGCCACACTAAGAAACGTTGTCAATACGCCGAGGAGACGACGAGGAAGTTGCAAGTGCCTATTCGGTGCTCCAGACCGGGACGAAACAAGAAAGCTGATAGCGGAACAGTATGCCAGAGAACGGAAAAGATTCATCAGAAGATTTAACTTTGATATAGAGACAGAATGCCCTTATAAAGCATCGAAATTAGATTCACCAGTCAAGTTCATGGAAGAAGACAAGGAGAATTCTAATAGTCCTAGATCAGCGACGGAGGCGTTGGCTTGTGTTGGGAATACAGACCTTAGAGTTCTAGGATCACCATCGAGAAGGACAGGCAGTAACAGTAGTTCACCACGAACGCCGAGGACACCGCGCACCCCGCGAGCCGCCCGCACCCCTCGCACACCGCGCACCCCCGCCTCTAGAAGACAGCTGCAAATGACAGGTTAGTTCCCAATTCCTATAATTACTTCCTAGAAGCTTACTTAGCTCCTTAAGTTACCATTTATATTAGCCAGATAATCAGTCTACCTGAACCGAAGCCCACGCATCGCTACTTAATATTCTTCCAACGTCTTTTACTGCCTCAGCCCTCAGGCGTATATTGATCCAGGCATTGTTAATTCCATTTTAAGGAGGTCACGCACTGGTATCCCTTGTTGTTGTTTGCATAAATTCATATTGTTTTAAGGCATTCCGATTTATCGAAGTTATTCAAATATCTACAAATGCAAATATCACTATCAGTATCAACGCTAATATAACTCGTATTATTCCGACCGTATGAATACAAAAAATGTGCCAAGTGCGAGTCGGGCGCGCACGAAGGATTCCGTAACCATTAAATCTATACTAATATTATAAAGCTGAAGAGTTTGTTTGTTTGAACGCGCTAATCTCAGGAACTACTGGTTCGAATTGAAAAATTATTATTGTGTTGAATTGTCCATTTATCGAGGAAGGCTATAGGTTACTTTTTATCCCGATATTCCCACGGGATCGGGAGTTACGCGGGTGAAACCGCGGAGCGCTGCTAGTAAATAAATAAATATTGCAGGACATTCCACACATCGCCATCTAGCCCCAAGCTAAGTAACTACACTTGTGTTATGGGTGCTAGACAACGGATATACTACTTAGGTATATACTTTTTTTTAAATATATACTTATAATACATAGAAATAACCAGACCACAGACAAATATCTAAGCATATATACTTGTCTGAGGCGGGAATCGAACCCGCAACCCCATTGTGCCAACTGGCATTATATTGTGTTTTTAGTATTTGTTGTTATAGCGGCAACCGAAATAGAATAGAATAGCATTTATTAGAAAAGCACACGGACAAACAAATAAAAAATAGGTAGACATAATTACAAAACAAAAATAAATCTATAATATAAAAATGAATCGCAAAATGTGTTGGTAAGCGCATAACTCAACAACGCCTGGACCAATTTGGCTAATTCTTTTTTTGTTGTGTTTGTTATTGTCCGGAGAAGATTCTTATGGAAGAAATAATTAAGAAAATTGCCTAGAAATAATTAAGAAAATTATTAAGCGGGTGAAACCGCGGGGCGCAGCTAGTAAAAAATAAAAATGAAAATTGAACAGACAGAATTAGAAAACAATCTATAGACTTAGATAATAGGCACATAATAATGAAAAATCCGGGATGCTGTGTGCTATCCCATTTGGACCATCTCCATAAATACTAATGGAAATAGATAGATAGATAACTTTATTCGTACAACACAGGAAGAAACGGAACACTATATACACAAAGTAAATAAATAGCTAGAAAGTATAAGTTGCACAAATGGGCGGCCTTATCGCTGAAAGCGATTTCTTCCAGGCAACCTTGGGATGGGAAAAGAACTGAATTTACTCAAGTAGGATACCAAACATAACCTGTTACAGGTGATAATATAAAGTATTTACATAAATATGGCTTTAAAATATTAAATTATACATACCAATATATAATTATATACATAGATACAAAAAAATAGAAAATACATACACACACAAATAATACAGGAATACATACAGATAAATACATCATCTGTGAAATAAAGCATTAATAAAAAAGTGCGAGTTGGACACGAATGTTTTCGTACCATGTTGTATGGGAGTCTCACTTTAATATATTTTTCTCTATTTTTATTATTTGTTGTTATAGCGGCAACAAAAATACATAATCTGTGAAAATTACAACTCTCTAGCTATCACGGTGCATGAGATACAGCCTGGTGACAGACAGATAGACAGTAAAGTCTTAGTAAAGAGATTGCGTTTTTACCCCTTGGTTACGAAACCCTGAAAAAATCTACGGACTTCATAATACAGGGTGTCCGGTGGCAGATTTATGTTTTTGAAAGGGTAAATTTAAAAAAGTTATAAACGGTGCGGGGGGAGGGCGGTGTCATTCGACGCTCCGAGAGTGCGGATTCGTTAGTCACAATGCCGCAGTGGTCGGGGCAGCACCGTGCGTACGCTATTGAGGCGTTTTTTAAGAGTAGTGATTCCTACGTGACTGCGCGCCGACAGTTTTGTTCCCACTTCAATATTCGGCGATTGAGCGACGGACCAAGTGTTAATTTGATTAGATCGTGGGTGGAAAGGTTTCGTCAGACATCTTCTGCTTTAAACACCCCTCAGCCGGGACCCAGCAGGACATCAAGAACCAAAGAAAACATTCAAGAGGTTGAAAGAAGCCTACGTGAAAATCCTCGACTGTCAGTGCGGAAGAGAGCAGCCGCTTTGGGACTCCCTAAAACGATTGTTCACGAAATTTTAAAGAAAGACTTAAAGTTTCATCCTTTTAAGATTCAATTAGTCCAAGAACTTAAAGAAAACGACTTCATTTTACGAAAAACCTTCTGTGAACGGATGTTAGAGAGATTTCGCACGGTAAATTGCATTTTTTGGAGCGATGAGGCCCATTTTCATTTGAACGGGCATGTCAACAAACAAAACTGTCGCTACTGGGCCCCAAAAACACGTAATCCGCGACTGAAACATCAACGGCCCCTGCATTGCCCAAAAGTTACAGTTTGGTGCGCCTTATCGACGAACGGAATCATCGGTCCCTTTTTTTTTGAAAATTCACGAGGCCAAGCTGTAAATGTCAACAGTGAAAACTATGGACGCATGATCACTGAATATTTCTTACCAAACTTGCGAGCACATCCATCCTACTCAACGCACACATGGTTTCAGCAAGATGGGGCGACTCCACATACAGCCAGGACATCTATGGATTTGCTTCGACAAAATTTTCCGCATAAATTGATAAGCCGCTTTGGAGATATCCCGTGGCCACCGAGGTCACCAGATTTAACTCCCATGGACTTTTTTTTATGGGGGTATCTCAAAAGTAAGGTTTACATTAATAATCCTCGGTCTGTTGTGCAGTTGAAGGAAAATATCCGCAATGAAATTCAGCAAATCCAGCCGAGCCTGTTGCAACGTGTAGCACGAAATACGGTTGATCGTTTTCAACAGTGTGTGCGTCTAAATGGACAACATTTGGATGAAATCATTTTTAAAAAGTAAAATCCGCATTATCCCTGTATTGATTCAATTCGTTAATAAAACCATAAGAAAATAAACTTTTCTTTTATTACCTTTCCAAAACATAAATCCGCCACCGGACACCCTGTATATATATACCTATAAACATTGAACCTTATTTAGATAACATCAGAATTTTAATTAGTTATTATTTATTTGGAGAAAAGAGTTTTAATGCTATGATAATAATATGATATGATTATGTATGTAAATTAACTGATAAAACGTCAATTTAAAGTCTATAAACCTGCACGTAAATTCGCTGGCTTAGTAACGCGACATGCTCAAATTAAAAAACTAGCCATTTAAGAGGAAAGGGTGCCGACGCTCTCTTCATACAAACGTAGTCGACTGTTTCCTCCCTGGATAATTACACTAGAGCAAGTATTTTTGTTGCATAAAACTGATAACTGCCATGACCATGCCCCTATGTTTTGTTGCAAAACCAAGACATAGGGGCAAGACATAGTCATGGCATGGATAGTGTTTAGATTAGACTATAGTTCACGAGTAAATCTGTGTCTAAATCTAAGGTTTAAATTTACATCTTGGACTATCCATAAACCTCGTTTTGGAATAAGGGGCGAAATGTTAATAACCTGAGGCATTGAGGCATTTTTATTCCGATATTCCCACGGGATCGGGAGTTACGCGGGTGAAACCGAGGAGCATTGCTAGTATTTCTACATTTTATTTTAAAAGCTTTTATTCAACTTGCATCTAAGTATGTATGTTTGTACAAGTCAAATCTTGCAACTTAATTTTGAACCACTTCCCGGTTATTTAGTTTAAAATTAAATATAAAATGAATGTTTAATTAATTTGCTAAGTCCCGTGACATATTCAGATTCCAGATCAATTCCCCAATCCACAATCAAAAGATTTCAAATCCTATAACTTTATAAAAAGCTTACATCACGTTCCAACCATCTTCCATTACATCACTCCCAAAAATAGTCCATGAAAGTTCTATGACCCTTTCACAAAAACTATCTCTTATAATATGATCGATTGAAGGTACTTAGACTAAGCTATACCCATAGAAGTTCATTGTCCTTCACTGTGACGTCATCTACGGGTCCACCATTACATTTGGGTTCCGTAGCCATGGGGTAAAAACGGACCTCGTTTACTAAGACTTCACTGTCCGTCTATCTGTCACCAGTCACCATATCTGTATCTCATGAACCGTAACTCTAGACAATTGAAATTTTCACAGATTAAGTATTTCAAGGGACACCCGGATGGAACGAAGTCCCTTTCGATTAATTAGTGAAGGAATTGTATTTTTTTTAAGTTTTATATTTTTTTTTATTGTTAACAAATATAATGTAATATAAACTTAATCAGTAGGCTCAATTTTAGTAATTGCTTTCTATGAGAGAGAGAGAGACAGACAGAGAAACACGGGCACGCCGCACGGCTTACAACCATAGCAAAAAGTGTCGTTACAACTTTTGGTCTTAATTGTTCCGTCTAGCCTTTCGCAACGCGCGATAAGGAAATTCGTTCCAATAATATAAACAGAATATAATGGTACGGAACCATTCATTACGCGGGTCCGACTCGCACTTAGATGTTTTTTTTATTTTAAATCCTCTCCACTACTGAAGATCCGAGCTTAAATTAACATTCGAAGTTACTCCATCAACCTTAGCTTCTATGTCATAAGGATCATTATTTATTACAAAAAGTGCAATAATAAGTTTGTTTTTGTCCAATACGGATAAAAATATAGGTGTGTTGAGTTGGATGAATCATAGTAATTAAATGTTCAGATCAAATCGATGGTTATGGTATGTATAAATCTTGGGGTAGTTTTTTGTTTGTAACTCGGTAGCTTGTTGTTGGGGGTCAATTGACTTTGTTATTAATTACACTGTACGAATCCTATAGAAATCTATAAAATAATATGAATAATATACTAATATTCTGAAGAGGAAAGATTTGATTGTCTGTTTGTTTGAATTGAATAGGCTCAGAAACTACTGGACTGATTTTGACGTAGGGGCATGGTCATTGGTCATGGCACTTATAAGTTTTATGCAACAAAATTATTTGCGCTAGTGTCATTATCCAACGAGAAAACAGTCGACTACGTTTGTATGGACAGATCTCCCGGTACCTTTTCCTCTTAACAATGGAAAAGGACAAATAAACACATAAAAATACCAATGATTTCTAGGCTCCTAAAAGTCTGACAGCCTTATCAAAATTGACCCAAAAATGTCCCGATAAAAAAGATTGAAAACTTACTTGTAAACTGCAGAATTTCGTATAAATATTTATTTTGATAAAAAAAATACTAGGTTAAATCAATCCGTGTAAATATTTGGAATATTTGACTTTTAGGAGTGTCTGTATGCTCGTATGTTGTAGCTGATAAGTTTATTTTTATTTATTTTATTTGTTTTGGTGCGGTTTTTTATTGCTGAACCCATTTTGATTTCACCGATAAATACTGAAAATAAACCTAAATGAGGTAAAAATGAAAATATAACTAATATGTAGTACTTAATAGTATAATGCGTTACAAGTGTGGTAAATTGATCATTTCATCGAGGCGGTTTATGACGAAGCGAGCGGAACGCGAGTGCGTCTACTGAGCGCCGAGATTAAATTATCAATCCACACGTGTATCGTACGACGTTTTTTTATCACAGTTATGAGTAAAAGAAAAGACTTGAAAAGAAAATAATAAATAACAAAATATTTGGTGATAAGTCTATTATATAAATGTGAAAGTTTATATATATATATATATTTACAATTTTTTTAATATTTTAAGAAAATATCATTACAAATGGATTTGTTTTAAATGGACATTTTTTAGTTTGTTTTATCCATTAGTTAGAAATATTTAAGAGCTGCCTCAATAATCAAGGCAAGGTGATTATTATCTTAACCCTTTCCCAAAAAAATTAAGTACTAAAAAGTACTTAATTTTTTTTGGGAAAGAGTTCACTGTCCTAAGACTCCACTGTCCGTCTGTCTGTATGTTACCAGGCTGTATCGCAAGAACCGTGATAGCTAGACAGAGTTGAAATTTTCACAGATGATATATTTCATTTGCCGGTATAACAATAAATACTAAAACAATATAATTGTACAGGACCCTTCGTACGCGAGACCGACTCGTACTTGGCCGGTTTTTTTAGTAACATATTTATTAAAACACACCTTTTCTTACGTGACTCATTGTAGGTAGAAATACTTAACCGTGGTCATACATTAGGTCATCCTTTAATGATTTATTTTTGTTAGCCAATGGCCACTTATTTATACACTAGCAGCGCTCCGCGGTTTTACCCGCGTAACTCCCGATCCCGTGGGAATATCGGGATAAAAAGTAGCCTATAGCCTTCCTCGATAAATGGCCTATCCAACACAAAACGAATTTTTCAATTCGAACCAGTAGTTCCTGAGATTAGCGTGTTCAAACAAACAAACAAACAAACTCTTCAGCTTTATAATATAAGTATAGATTTATACATTGTTCATGGCCCAATAAATGTGAAGGTACGTTTCAAAAATTTAGAGAATTCTTAAAGAGTTGTTCGCTTATTTTCAAAATTTTTGAATTTTGAAAATAAGCGAACAACTCTTAGATAATTTAGGTCATTTCGATCATTTTGCATTTACGTACCCCTATAATTATAGAAAATATAGCATAGTCACACTTTTCTCTAATTTATCTATGAATTGATAAAAAAAATAATGTTAAAAGCTCATACCAAAATGAATCACAGTTAAAGCTCGCCAGTTTCCATTACCTACTAAAAAGCAACAACTTTCACATGGTCCGAATTAAGTGTGCCGTGACCGAGAGCTTACATTGAAGGCTAAAAAGCTTTTGATTAACTTTTAGATTATTATTTTACTAGCAGCGCTCCGCGGTTTCACTTGCGTAACTGCAATCCCGGGGGAATATGGGGATAATAAGTAGCTTATGTTATTCCCAATTAATCAATGTATTCTCCATACCAAGTTTGATCAAAATCGGTACAGTAAAACAAACAAAAAACAAAAAATCTTCCTTTTTATAATATTACTAGCTTTTGCCCGCGACTTTGTCCGCGTAGAAGTCGAAAATGGACTAAGGAATTACGTTGTTATATACAACCCTTTTTCACGCCCTTAGGAGTAAAATTTCGGAAAATCCTTTCTTATCGGATGCCTACGTCACACAAAGAACACACCCTCCAAGTTTCAGGTCTCTACGATCAGCGGTTTAGGCTGTGCGTTGATCCGTCAGTCAGTCAGTCATTTAGGACAAAGATTTTTATATGTATAGACTAGCTGAGCCCCGCGGTTTCACCCGCGTAAGTCCCGATCCCGTAGTAATTGACTCTAGAAAACGTTTGTATGGGAAAAAGAAAAGGGCTGTTTTTAGGGTTTTCCCGGAAATTATTCGATTTTTTCTCGCCTTTTAAACCTTCCCTAGACCTCCACGAACATTTCAAGACTAAGATAAGATAAATCCGTTCAGCCGTTCTCGAGTTTTAGTGAGACTAACGAACAGCAATTGATTTTTATATATATAGATAAGATATAAGATAAGATTTGCTGTCCCGGCAAACGTTGTTTTGCCGCATACAAAAAGATATATCTATACCCCATTAACAAATGATCCGCCATTTATTGAATTCATTTGTTACAAAAAATGTGATAAATGAAGAACCGCCGCCGATTTTGTGCAAACTTCACATAAACCATATACTAAATAGTCCGAACAAAGCTTAAACATTTGGTTTGGATAAGTAGGTTGCGACTACTACGCGGACGAAGTCGCGGGCTAGTCTTCTATAAATTTAAAATTCAAAAATATCAACGCACAATCCAATAGACGGCTTGGGACAAAAATTGACACAGATAGCTTTTGACGTTAGCATCCGCTAAGAATAGATTTTGGAAAATTAAAACTAGGGCATAGTAGCGGTACAAAATGTATGTAGACCGCCAAACCGAGTGATTTAATAGTACATTGTTACCCTAGGTGTGAAAGTCACTCATTGAGTCCCGAGACGGAGTTTGGTAATAGTTCGAGGGACTTAATGAGTCTTTTACCCGAGGTAAACACTGTGCTTTTCATTGCGAATAATACATTAAATTCTTCATAATAACGAGAGTGAATGAGAGACTCCATACTACCTCTGGCAGTATGCATGAGCCGTGTGAAGCCATAATTGTTATTTTGGTGTTACCTAAAGCAAGGAGGTTAGGTTTTTGAAGTTCCTAATGCGTAATGATACTGACACTGGCTACAAGCACATTGCACAAGTCGCGCAAAGCCATAATTTGACATGACAGCTGTCAGTGAAAGCGATTTTCCCTAGGGCTTAAAGTTTTTCTTTCTACACGCTCTTCAGGTATCTTTAGACCTACTTTCGGAGTATGAGTAATGAAAAAGTATTTTTTAAACTATACACGTACTTGGCAGGTGCGATTCCATGAGCTATACGGTATGATGAGCTTAAACCTTTTTTTTCAAATTCAAACCAAAAAATCCGTTAGAATTCAAACCTCATAGCAACAGTAGATCACTTGTAATAAAAATAGTGTGCCACAGCCCGGAACTGAACCCACTACCGTGACGAGAACGAGCCCTTTGAAGTTATCTACCGTGCCCTGTACTGTGGGAGAAATAGTTGAAAGTTATTTTTAAAACCGGTTAAGTGCGAGTCGGACCGCACAAGGGTTCCGTACCATTATTTTCTGTTCTTAGTATTTGTTGATATAGCGGTAACAGAAATATAAAAAATCACGGCTCATGACGACCCAGTTGGCACACACACGGGTTCGATTTCCGCCTCAGACATGCATTTATGCGTTGCCTAGCACCCATAACACAAGTCTAGTTACTTGACTTGGGGCGATGTGTGTTATGTGTTCTAGGCAACGGATATACTACATAAATACTTTTCTTTTGTAAATATATACTTATAATACATAGAAACAACCAGACCACAGACAAATATCTAAGCATAAATACTTGTCTGAGGCAGGAATCGAACCCGCAACCCTGTGTTTGCCAGTCCGACGTGGTAACCATTGTGCCAACTGGGTCGTCATTTATTTATTTTATTTTTATGAGAAACAGCCTGCTGCTCAACAGACAGACGGACAGTGTAGTACTTATTAGTAACAGAGTCCCGTTTTTACCCTTCTTGTACGGAACCCTAAAACAGAGTTATTTATGTATTTTCTTGACTCATTCTTTGGAGTATTTTATCGCCTCGATTTTTTTTCCAAAAATGGCATTTCGTCTTCGTGTTTAGTTTTGTTTAACTAAAGTAATAAACTTTTTAAACTCACACGATTTTTAATCATTGTAATATTTTCCCGGGTCTCGCGACTATGACTATTGTTATATAGTCGAAACTTCGAGATAGGTAAGAGAGAAAAAACGCGATTAGGACCAACGGCAAAATAATAAGTAAAGTTTATATTCCCATACGAAGGGTACTTGCAGCAAATTTTAAAAATGCGAGGGCCACAGTATGAACCCCAACAACAATACATAGTTTTCAAAATTCATATATGTCTGTCCGTTTGTCTATCACATCTGTAAATCGATTTTTACCATTGGATAGCTCTATTTTCTAGAAAAAATGTGGTTTACTTTACAGCAAAATTCATCCAGTAGAAATCGAATTATTAAAGAGAAACTGAAGCCGTCAAACGAAAAGTCGCTCTGCCCTCATATCATGCCTATTATCGATTTGACAAATGGACAGACATTTAATTTTTTTTTTTTTTTTTTTTTTTTATTATGGCTTCGCACGTGTGCATTTAGCCAGTGTCAAGTTATATTTTGCATCAAATTATGACCCGATTTTTCATAAATCGGGCCTAAAGTGTTTCAATACAGTCAAAGTCGTCATAGTCCGTCAAGTCAGGGGTTATAGTAAAGCGGTGGCAAGTTTACCATAACCTTAATAGGAGATTTGAAGGCAACGAGAAAACTGCATGTTTGACACTGATTTTTACTTTCACTACACTTGTGCACTTTCACAGAACTAAATTGAATAACATTCCACCAGAATTATACAATTCAACTCGGGTTACATCTAAGTTTCATGAAAATAAAACTGCAGCACGACATGTTGTTTAACTCGTTCCCGCCAAAACTCTTTTATTTTATTAACTTATATTAAAATTACATAACCCAACGTAAAGTCATGTGCGAAAGTCAAGTCGCGTTAGGGAAAAAAATAGTAGATAAGTTTCATCTTATGCCAATTTCATAATAGTACATTACGATATAAGTGTGGTAAATTGATCTTTGCATAGAGGCGGTTTATGACGCGCGAGCGGCAGCGAGCGTGTCATAAGAAGCCAAGATGCAAAGATCATTTCCACACGTATATCGTACGACGTTTTTTATCACAGTTGCGAATAAAAAAAAAGACTAGAAAAGAAAACAAAATAATATTTAACAAAATATTTGTGATCGTAAGAAGCCAAGATGCAAAGATCATTTCCACACGTATGTCGTACGACGTTTTTTATCACAGTTGCGAATAAAAGAAAAGACTAGAAAAGAAAACAAAATAATATTTAACAAAATATTTGTGATCGGATCGCGAAATCTATGTTTACATTTTTTTAAGGCAGATTTTTTTGTTAATTATGCGCCGGAAAGGCAGGCTAAAGACTTTTAACCTATACATCCTCGTCTGACATACAATAATTTTAGGGTTTTTTTCTATTTGTTTTTGCGTCGGGGGTTAAAAACAAAATACAATGGTACGGAAAAACAATATATTTAAGTAAAGAAAAAACAAAAAATAAACAACTCAATTTTTAATCGTTTTCTAAGTCATTATCACGTAAAATTTTCGTTCGTAAACCGACTTTAGAGACAACCATTTTTGCTAGCTAAAAAACTCTTTGGTATCTACCTTTTTATACATCAAAACAGTATAACCCAGATAAATTAAGAATGTTTCACCTACCTAACATGTAATTAGCAGTAAGATACGTATTTAACTTATCGGGATAACTTTACAGCACTAGTTAACAAATCTAAAACGCACGCGTGCATAATATGTTGGATTATGAGCCTAAAAGCCGTTGAATAAGATCCACTTTATGAGCAACTGTGATAAAAAATGCTTTATGTCAATTTCATACAAAAAAATAGTCGATTGGCAAAATCGCCAATAGAACGTCATCTTGTCTAAGGGGGCTGCGGCTATTATTTATCGGGATAAATTCCGATTTTACCACAGATTCGGGACTAACGCGAGTAAAAACAGTGGAAATATCGTCATAAAAGTAGTCTTTGTTATTTCCAATGAATTTATGTATCCTCATACCAAGTTTCATCAAAATCGGTCTAGTAGTTTCGGAGCCTATTACAGCCTGTAACAAACAAAAAAAGCAAAAAATCTTTCCTTATTTGAAAGTTTTTTTTAATAAATCAATACACAGCTTTGGCTAAAATTTGACACACAGAAAGCTTTCGTAAGCATCCGCTATAAAAAGATTTTGGAAAAACAACTCCCATGCGAACAAAGTTGTGAGTAGGATCAATATACGTATAAATACATAACATACTATTGTAGTATTACGTGTTATTACTATACAGGAAAGCTAGCGTAAAGCATGGCGTGTCCCGTACACTAGGTACTGGTAATTCCTTAAGCCAGATTTACACTTCAATAAGTACAGTAGCGAGTTAAGTAATAAGTGGCAAGCTAGCAAGTAGCAGATAAACGTAGGCGAGGTTTCGCCTGTCTACATGTGACTAGGCGCACTGGACTAGCTTCGCTACTTCGCACTGGACTGGAAATAGATCGCAATAGAATTGCAATTTTTCTATTGATTTAGGTATTTCTATAATGTATAGTGTATATTTAAAAAAGAAAAGTATTTGAGTATCCGTTGTCTAGCTACCACAACACAAGTCTATATGCTTAACTTGGGGTAAGATGCCGCTGTGTGAATTGTCCTGCAATATTTCTTTATTTAAGGCAACTTATAGTAATTATTTTCCCGGGTCTCAAACGCGTATTTTTTTTATTTCAAGGAAACTAATTTATATGAATACAAATCGTTCGAATTAAAAAAGTCTACTAACGTAACTTAATTAACAACTCACTACTTAAGAGGAAAGGGTACCATACAAACGTAGTCGACTGTTTTCTCCCCGGATAATGATACTAGAACAATTTTTTTTGCATAAAACTTATAACTGCCATGACCATGTTTTGTTTTTTTGTTTTTTAAATCTTAATTTCTATGATAGTTAGAAAATGAAACAATCCAAAACATAGGGGCATAGTCATGGCAGTTATAAGTTTTATGGCACAAAAATATTTGTGCTAGTGTCATTATCCAGGGAGGAAACAGTCGACTACGTTTGTATGGAGAGAGCGCCGGTACCCCTCTTTTACCGTTCAAACGACAATAACAACTTAACTCGCTCGATGAGCAAGTTAACTGGATACTTTATAGTGTAAATCGTACTTTAGCGATAAGAGCTTGAAACAAGGAAGCATGGTTATCAAAGCTTAGGGCGAACGAACTTTGATGCATCGGTTGTAAGTTGTAACTGGCTGTAACTTAAGGTCGTTGTTATACTTTACTTTAACTTACCCAGTGGCGTAACTACAGGGTGGCAGGTCGGCAAAATGCCACGGGCCCCAAGCCGGAAGGGGCCCCCGGTCAAAGGAAAATCCCAACATTTATTATTACACATTTCGTAAAGAAAATAGTTTTTTCAGCCGAGCGATCTTTTTCAAAACTTAAAGTGATAAAAACTTGGCTATCCATCGAAATTCTAAGGCCCGAAATTTAAACTTTGATGAGGCATCAACACTTTTGCTGAACAGAAAGTCCGGAAAAAGAAAAGAAACGAATTTTAATATATTAAAAAAAATTGTGTACCTACTTATACGACAATTGTGATTTCAGTTCAATATGAACTTTAATTTAAAGTGAATTATTAGAAATTCAAGTATAAATTCTTTATATTTTGGGGCATTCAATGAATTTGTCACGGGCTTCGAACGACATAGTTAAGCCACTGCTCACTTATAGTAAATACACACACAACCAGAAGTTTATTCTTCGTTCTGGGGTTTTAGGTACTTGTACTTATATACGAGCTGTTCCGCAACTAAACATCTTATGTTGAGTCCTTTTTGAATGAGGATGAAGTAGATCCACCGTGTCCAGAGGAAAGAACTTGTGAATAATGAAAGTTTCTTCACGATGTTTTCTCTCATGGACGCAATCTATACATATAAAATGCTTTGTCCTGAACGACTGACTGACTGACTGAAGGATCAACGCACAGCCTAAACCGCTGATCGTAGAGACCTAGAACTTGGAGAACTGAGTGTATTCTTTGTATGACGTAGGCATCGGATAAGAAAGGATTTTCCGAAATTCCGCCCCTAAAGGGGTGAAAAAGGGGGGGAAAGTTGGTATGGGACAACGTGATTCCTTTGTAAATCTACTAATTCTACACGGACAAAGGCCTCCCTTTCGTCCCTCCACAGACCCGGTCAATAGCGATATCTTAAAGAAGATCGCTTTCTATTAGCGATATCGCCAATCGATAGATTTAATTGTACGAAATTGATATAAAACATTAGCTTAAGATGGAACTTATCCACCAATTTTTTTCTTCAACGCAAGACCACGTGACTTTTCGTTGACTTGAGTCAATTTCATACAAAAAATACTCTGTAGATTGGCGATATCGCTAATAGAAAGCAATCTTGTCCAAGGGGGCTGGCCAGTCTTTTGAATAGGCGTCTTTCCATCTTTGTCGGGTCGTTTACGCGTTTTGTGGGACCCACATACTTAGGGATTTTCGCCCACTTATCCTATCGTAGCATGAAGGTTGCTAGCAGTGTATATAAATCTAGATTAGATGTGAGAACCAGATTATAGTTGCCTACAGAGGACTGACTGATAAACAGCTCATACATTCCAACCATAACGAATTCCACTTCATGTAAGTTTTCTTCTCTTTTCGTCTTTAAAATTTAATCTGTAAGTACTTATCTTTAACTCTTAATCGATGTTTTTAACTGTAACTAATTGTATTAAATCGTAACGTATAAAGAATGTTGTTAAATGAATGAAATCGGAACGAAATTCTCACACAAAGAATTTCAAAGTACCGTGTTTTATAGAAAACCTTGTTCCTTCTTCAGAATCAGAATCAGAATCAGAATCAGAAAATATTTATTGAAGAACTGGGTACAATATGGTGTTGGGGTTTTTACATTACAGTGCCTAGCAGTTTATCCTTTACGGATGTACAATAATGCGTTAAATTATAAATATAGCAAAGGCTAATCTAAAAGTTAAGTAAGTATGTATGTTTGTTAGCTACAAGTTTTGTAGGTAAGTAGATAAATATTAAATTCTTGACTGCATTCAGTCCTTACCTAAGATTCAAAATATTCATTCAGATTGATTCAGATTGATCATTCAGATTCATTCTTCGGTAACCGGACCTAATAAAATAATGCTTATTTTATTAGGTAAATTCTTAATAAAATAAATAAACTACTATGAGAATAAAGAACTAATTTTCGACACGTCTATATAGGCTAAGTGCTTACTGGTTTAATATTTCATAAAAATATCTTTAACTTATAAGTTTTAAGTGGTAAAAGTTTTTTAGAGAAGTAATACAAAGATGGTTTATAGTTAAAATAAGGTACCTGCGAGTAATAAGAGCCACTTTCCACCTTAAGAGGAAAGGTTACCGACGCTCTCTCCGTACACACGTAATCCGCTGTTTTCTCCCTGGATAATGACACTAGAGCAAATATTTTTGTTGCATAAAACTTTTAACTACCATTGTATGGAGGGAGCGTCGGTACCCTTTCACCTTAATTAAAAACGAAATATTTCGAAAATATAAGGAAAATTATTTAAAAACAGATAATCAGATAAATATTTGCTATAATGCCAATCTGAAAATCAATTTTAATTATTTTAATTTTATTTTTAGTTATTTTGATCCAAATTAAAGGTTATTTTTTCTTGGTGACCCTTATTACCCGCAGTATCTGACTAGTTACACAAAAAAAGATCAACATACACAAAAATTAAAGATTCTTTGCGTCTAGAAAATACGCGTAAGTAAACAATCGCAATCAAATTTACAAAATTGCAATCCTTTGATTTCGAAGAATCCCAATCTTTCTTTGTTTACTAATATCTACATATATTACGTATTAAAGTTGTATGGGTGTTTGTCCCGTTATACACGACTATAGGTGAACAACCGCATGCGCGTATAATCTTGAATAAGTACGGTTTGCAAAACAAACTTAGACTAATAATTATGATCTGAGATTTAATGTCGGAGGAAATTTGATTATTTCGTATTTTACAAGTAATTTAAAGTTTAACAATATTAACATGGCCTTTGTATTAGACATTGCGCACAAAAATATATTTACTTAAGTATGAATTGAAAAAAAAAAACGAAAATGTCATCGTTCATAACATATTACAATCAAATAACCAAAAGCCTCAGTCAAAAACCTTCATATAGCTATTTAGGAACTTATTTTTTTTTAAATCACCGGGCACACCTTTATTTTTTTCAGTGTATGTGGGAGATTAGTTATCTGCCTCCTTCATTCTCTCTTTCTCCTACGATTTTTCGTTTACGTTTTCGTAACGCGTAACATTTTTTTCTCGGCTAGGACCTCGCCAACATCCCAAAAAGAGTTCGTCGTTATTTTACGAATACTATTAATTAAGTCGATAATTTAAAATGCAAGTCTAGTCTTTTTTCCCGATTTTGACAAAAATGTAAAAGCCCAGCATCCTAAGATACAAAGATTGTCCATAATACGGAGAAATTTAGTATTGCTTTGAATGGTTACTTTTTACGCGAGTAAAACCGTGGGGTGCTAGTGTAATGCATTCCACTGACGGAAGGTTGTACATAAATTATAAATTACATTCAAAATTCTGAGAAGGATTGGCACATTGATTGTAAAATTATTTGCATTGTAGCTTCAGTTACGAGCAAAAAGATTTATTATCGAGAACTTTTATAAGCACCTATCAAATTAAATATTTTTATTTTTAACCCCCAACGCAAAAACGACGTTGTGTTATAAGTTCGATGTGTCTGTGTGTGTGTCTGTCTGTGGCATCGTAGCTCCCGAACGGATGAACCGATTTTGATTTTGTTTCTTTTATTTGAAAGGTTAATTATGTAGTCAGGAGTGTTCTTAGCTATGTTTGATCGAAATCCGTCTATAAGTTATGGGGGTAAAAGTCAGGGGTTTAAAAAAATATTTTATTAGCCTTTTCCGTTTCAATGCAGGGCAAAGAACTCCCCCCCCCTTTCCACTGTTCCCTGTCTAGTGCTAGGTTCAGTCCCTACGAAGCGAGTTCAACTCATCCCGCTATCTTCTGGGCCCAAAAGGAATAGGTGGTGGTTTTTGCCCAAAAGGAATAGGTTTGAACTTATAGGATGTCTACCTTCAATTTAACAGCAATATGCCAAATTTTCTTTTTTTTACAAATGATGTGTTAGCGTTTGACCAATATCACACCTGCCTGATAGTAGGTGACGATTAAGTCTAAGATGTAGCACCCAAAAAACAGTTAGAACTGCTGTCACGTATGCCAATTTTTAGCCCAATCTGTTTATTTTAATATTATACTAGCTGCGCCCCGCGGTTTCACCCGCGTAAGTCCCGATCCCGTGGGAATATCGAAAAAAATATCCTATGTCCGTCTCTTGGCTCTAAGCTACCTCCCTACCAATTTTCACCCAAATCTGTTCTGCCGTTCCCGAGTTATAAGTGGTGTAACTAACACGACTTTCTTTTATATATATAGATATAGATTTATAGATTAAAATCATACTTATCTATCAAAAACTGGAGGTCGAAAAACAGATAAATATGCAGTCTAGGTTATAGCCAAATGGTAGCACATTTGATTTCTAAGAACGCTATTAAATTAATTATTAAACACGACCAAGAGAGTATGTTTTTTAAATAGATAACTAGATTTTTTTTATAATCACTAGATTATAAAAAAATCTAGTTTAACAGGAAGTCAATAGACTGTCTAGAATACTAGACAGTCTATTGACTTCCTGTTCAATCACTCATAGCAACCTGAACAAACATCCGTTTGTTTAACCTGAGAGTTCTAATTTCAAATTCAAATAAAATATTGATCTTAAAATCATGTTTCATTGAAAAAAAAAAGAATGTACCTATAAACCCGCATTCACACTTTAGCATTAAAAAACTAAAAATAACCGTAAATTCTCTGAAGTAATTTTACGGTTTATTTTTGGCAGATTTACTGTCGGAGTTATAAAAATGTTAAGTCATTGCTTTAAAGCAAATTCAAAGGGCCTTTAAAACAGAGGTAAACCACATCGTACCATTGTTGTGTTGTATCTTGCATGAAACAAAGAGGGTTGCACACTTTGCACAGTAGCGATGTGGTTGGTTTTTTTTTGTTTCCTTGTCGTACAATTTGGGAGAGTTTAAGATTTTGATACTTAACAATAGGTAGACAAAAATCTGATTCAATTTAAATAAAACCATTTGTCGGTTTACGAACGTCACAAGAAAACATTGATGAAAATACGTTGCTATGGTTACCTAACATGTCAACAGAACGTGACACTTTTTTGTGAGTGCATACGGTGCTCATCAATTTATAAGACGTTATCAGTTAACTTCACCAAACTAAGCAGTTTTTTGGCTAGGAAAAAGCTCTCATTTTTATGAAGTTTGTAAAGTTTTAATTAAATATTTTTTTAAATTTTATGAAAAATAGTATGAACTCACCCATATTTCTTACACTACACATAACTTTTTATTTTGTAATTATCAAAGAATTTATTTTCCCAAAATTGTATGAATGTTTGACCATGAAAAGGGAATAAACAAAGAAAATTAATAATAGTTTGAATAAAAAAAATCTTTACTACAAGTAGCAAAAACTTAAGTCTCTAGTTTGTCGATTATCTCTGCTCCAAGTAATGTTTCTTATATCTCTAATCTGTTTGTTTACAACAATACAACAATAAACATCTTATTTGTTTGAAAGACAATAATTTGTTTGCAAGACAATAATTTGTGACAAAACAAATGTCTTAACCATTATGTACTCGACTTTATCCTACAATGTTCGAGCGTAACTCAGGTAGCCCGACTTACCTCAATAAATACTTTTTATACTTCTTTTTTTCCTCCGTGTCAAATACACTTTGGGACCGGTTCGTTCCTTGATTTTTCGATACGAGTGTACCAAATAGGGTTGCCAACCGTACTATATTTCATTTACCTAGTAACTATATGATACTATATAAATTATAGTAGCAACTATATGATGCTAAATAAATTATGGTATCATATAGTTCGAGAGTCAAGTACTTTGGTAAAAATATAGTATTATATTGTGCTGTATTTCAGACACTAGGTCTGAAAAGTCCTTTCCTTTGTTTCCTAAAAGATATATATTTTTTAAATTATTCAAATGTTTTTAAGTGTAGAAAAACATGACCATCTTTTTGGGTATGAGGTAGTCGGGTAAATATAAAAAGATAAACCGGGTAAATATAAAATATTTACCGACTATATTTTTACTTTTTTTTTCATTTATAACTATTCTTTTCTATATTTTTTACTGTTCAGTGTGTGAAAACCTACGTATTACAGGGAATACACTGTATTCTGGCAAAAAAATGCTGGCAGCCCTAACCAACCAATATCTTTTAAGTGTTTTTTTATTGTTTTTAATTATATTAAGATTGTTGTCGAGATTCATTTGATGATATTACCTTACCTACTTATGTATAAAAAATATTGTTGCTATGTTACTTTTCATTTGACTTTTTTGTGGATATTTATTTTTAAAGCAACATTAAACTAATTAAGTTTTTTACGAGGTTGGTGTTTATTTGGTGCACTCCTATAGATAAAACGTAGTAGAAATTTTTTAAACCAGTACAAGCTTTCGACACATTTAAAAAGACCTCTTTATAAAAAACTAGCTGCGCCCCGCAATTTCACCCGCGAAAGTCTCGATTCCGTAAGACGAATATAGGGATAAAAGTAGCCTATATGTTAATTCAGGTCTCCAGCTATCTAGGTACCGAGTTTCATCGCAATCGGTCCAGTAGTTTTTGCGTGAAGGAGTAACAAACATACACACACACAAACTATTACATTTATAATATTAGTAGGATGGCTGTCTGTAAAGTCGGTTTACGGACGATAATTTTACATGAAAATGTCATAAGAAAACAATGATTTTTTTGTTTTTGTAATTTTGTTATATTTTTTTTCTTTCTTTTATTGCTTTTTTTTCCTTTTACAAGTCTTCTATTTGTCACTCGTCACCATAATACAAGCCCAGATGAGCGATATTATTATTAAATACTCTGTTTCCTAATGGGAACGGACGCAATATTTCGTCAGACACTCGTCAGACACTTTTTTGTGAATGTCAATTTATTAGACGTTGTCACGTCAAAAATGTGTGTGGGTTGTGGATTAGGTATCTAGTAATCCACCAATATCGGCTTAAGCTTGAATTTTTAAGTAGCTTTAGCTCACGTATTCATTCGATTTGGATTTGATTTTTCCAAAATCCTTTTATAATGCCTACGTTAAAAAATCTATATGTATGCCAAATTTTAGATCTGTTCATTGATTTGAGTTATGCGTTGATATATCAACCAGTCAGTCAGTCAGGACTTTAAAGTTTTTATCTGCACTGATATAATAAAGAGGAAAGATTTTTTTAGTTTGCAACGAATAGGCTCCGAAACTACTGGACCGATTTTGATGAAACTTGGGATGAGGATACATTGATTCATTAGAAGTGACATAGGCTACTTTTTATCTCGATATTCCTACGAGAGTTACGTGTAAAGCTGCTAGTAACCACTAGCAGCGTTATTTTTTAACAATGAGAGATGTAATTTATAACTAGACTAGCTTTTGCCCGCGACTTCGTCCGCGTAAAAGTCGAAACTAGACTAAGGACTAAGGAATTGTGTGTGTGTGTGTGTGTATGTTTGTTACTCCTTCACGCAAAAACCACTGAACCGATTGCGATGAAACTCGGTATGTAGATAGATAGAGACCTGGAATAACACATAGGCTACTTTTTATCCCGATTTTCCCACGGGATCGGCACTTGCGAGGGTGAAACCGCGGGGCGCAGCTAGTAAAACATAATCCTTTCCTTGCAGTCGGGTAAAAATGGCTTATAGCTGTACTAAGTGATAATCACAAATAGCTATCATCCATCAAAAGTACCGACACATAGGTGTATTAAATTTCAAAGATGGCACCCGTGGGAATGCAGACATGCGTTTACTTCAACTCAAGAAAATTATATCGAATCAAATAGATCAAATTACAATAATTTAATTATTTATACGCACACAATGCGAAGTCGAACCCTGCTATTGTTATAAATATGAAAGTTTGTCTGTTTAGTATGTTTGTATTTTAAGAATTCAATATTGTTAGAATTTTATCCTACTAATATTATAAATGTGAAAGTTTGTGTTTGTGCGCGCGCGCGTGCGCGTGTGTGTGTGTGTGTTTGTTACTCCTTCACGCTAAAACTACTGAACCGATTGCAATGAAATTCGGTATGTAGATAGCTGGAGGCCTGGATTAACATATAGGCTACTTTTTATCCCGATATTCCCACGAGCTCGGGACTTATGCGGGTGAAACCGCGGGGCGCAGCTAGTATAACATAAATAAAACGTTTCACGAAGCAAAAAATAAAACTCTCCTTATAAAATTTAGAGAATATTTTCTTGTTTTAGTTTAGAGAGGGGGTAGTGGTGTCTGATATCTGTCCTTAGCCAAACCTTATTTATTTTTCGAGATATTTGTAGATTTTTTGAACTGGCGATGCGTTGATTCGGTTTTAATTGACTTCAAAAAAGATAGTATTTTTATATATTTTTTTTCTACTAGTTATTAACTTGTGTTTTTGTTAATTTCAGATTATTGGACGTTAAGAAAGCATTCGGAGGCAGCCTCGAGTGACAAAGAAAACTGAAAAAACATCTATAGTTATTTAGTAAAAAATCATAATTTAATTTATTTGTAAACATTTTTTCTAAATGTAAGTAAAAAAGTTATTATTTTTGTAAGGGTACTTGTAATACGAAAGTAAAATACTTTTCTTTAGGCTTGAAAAGAAATCGTATTGCAAGCACCCTTGAAGATAAAAATGTTTATGAATATGCCCTGTTTAGAACAGCGCGTGATTGCTGGGCAGTTGTAACTAAAATAGAAGAACATGCCAGCAATTAATGCACCATAGAATTAGATTTAAAAGAAAATTGTATTTGTTTTATAACTTATTTAGATTTTTCTATAATGTAAATAAAGAGTTCGGCCACAGTTGAAATGTGTCACCAAAGTTCTGTCAATTCAGAAAGTGGTATCGCATTTGTCAAAAACGCTTAAACCAAGCACTCTCATAAGTTTCGTCAAGTCTGTTGGAAATGCTGTCTTATTTATCGGAAACGCTTGAACTATGGTCCAAATGGACCATCTACATAAATACTAATGGAAATAGATAGATAGATAGATAACTTTATTCGTACAACACAGTAAGAAACAGAACACTATATACACAAAGTAAAGTAATAGCTAGATTATGTTGCACAAATGGGCGGCCTTATCGCTGAAAGTGATTTCTTCCAGGCAACCTTTTTTAAGCATATTTGCCTGTTTGATGGCAAATGATAGGTAATTGGTTCAAGCGTTTTATTATATTTTTCTATGAAATGTCTGTCGATTTAAATATTTTACTTGTGGCCGAACCACTTTGTATAAAATTAAATAATATCTCTTGTTCCTATAATTTTCGGCAAATCTATAATATAGTTTTAGAAGCTATTTGACATTTTTTGATTCCAAAGGAATAGAAAAGTTCAAACGTAATTCTTTCAATAACTTATAATTTGTACTTTATCTTTGTTGGCATAAACAATCATGCCTTAGTAGGTTTTCGTTCAAAATTTCATTTTTAGTTTTTTAGTTTCAACTATATTTTTTTAATATTTTGGACTGGCGCCAAAGCGCACTTTTATCTGCTATTAAAACGTCATCATGATGAATCTTTTTTACCGGTTCCATGGCTCGATGTTGCTTAGTTGAGTGACTAAATAGTGAAGCAACTGAGAGATGTCTTCGACTTTATGACCAAATAATCAGTTTTTTTACTATTGAAGTATACAATGTGTTTCAGCGAAGGGGTTTTTTAATACGAGAGCGGTTGTTCTAGACGTCTAGGCGAACAAATTTTTTCCACGACTTTTGGAAATTCGAACATTTCATTCGAAGTTTTTGTATGAAACAGCTGATTTTGACGACCCAGTTGGCACAATGGTCACCACGCCGGACTGCCAAACACAGGGTTGCGGGTTCGATTCCCGTCTCAGACAAGTATTTATGCTTAGATATTTGTCTGTGGGTTGTTTCTATGTATTATATTTACAAAAGAAAAGTATTTATGTAGTATATCCGTTGTCTAACACCCATAACACAAGTCTAGTTACTTAACTTGGGGCTAGATGGCGATGTGTGGAATGTCCTGTAATATTTATTTATTTATTTTCAAGTAAAAATTCTCTCAGAATTATCGAAAAAAAAGTTCGAATTTCCAAAAGTCGTAGAACAAAAGTTGTTTGTCTAGACGTCTAAAACAACCCCCTTTCGTATTAAAACCTCTTCGCTGAAACACATTGTATAGGTACTTCGCCATGGTAACATTCAAAGGCTGGATTTGAATGTTCATTTAAAAAAGATATTTGGTGAGGCTGTATGTAATGAGACGTTTTTTCTGTTGTAAATATTAGACGAAACCAATGTCTTGTAGAATCTAGTCTATGATCTCTGCAATAATATTACTAAAACACTCGATTGTGAGTGAATACGCTTCCTAATTATTCTGTCCTTTAGTATTTAAGCACCGTCCACACATGATACCTCTACTTTAATTTGAAGTGTAAATGGCTCAAAAGCCCGTATAGACTTTTAGACTTTTAGTCCTAAGAGGAAATAGTACCGATTGCTTTCTCCATACAAACGTAGTCGACCGTTTCCTCCCTGGATAATGACACTAGAGCAAATATTTTTGTTGCATAGGACTTATACTGCCATGACCATGCCCCTATGTTTTGTTTTTTGTTTTTAAAATCTTAATTTCTATGATAATTAGAAAATGAAAAAAACCAAGACAAAGGGGCATAGTCATGGCAGTTATAGGTTGTATGTAAAAAATATTTGTGCTAGTGTCATTATCCAGGGAGGAATCAGTCGAATACGTTTGTATGAAGAGAGCGCCGGTACCCTTTCACCCTAAGAGTTTATCTTTTGAGTGATTTTAAAACACGTTGCCAAAAATCAAAAGCAGATGTAACGTCACTAATACGTCATATTTTATAGGATTCTTAACTAAGCCGGTTATTTTTACGACTAAAGTTGTTTAAAATAGGATGATTTTTTTTAATTTGTAGAGCTCGATATTTTAATGCTGTAAAACAAGCATCATTTTCTCGAGATCAAAAAAACATGAAAAATATTACTTTTCAAAAAACTTTAGTACGTCATAATAAACAACAGATATTGCTAATCCTTTGTTAAAAATTGCATTAAAATTGAAACTCTTTAGTTTAACCAAGATCATTTTATGTATCTACTGCGGCTGTGTGCATTTAGTATGTTTGATTTTTGGTTATTGGCTTAAAAGGTAATACTGAACCTATTTTGATAAAACTCAGTATGATATGAAAAGTTTTAGAATATAACATTTTTATTGTGTGTGGACAGTGCCTTAGCGTATTTTTTTAGTATGTATTTGCTACCAAATAGCAGATTTTATTGTAGGAAAATATTTTAACTAATTTTAATGTTTTATAATTAACTAAGGGCGTTACACACGGTGCATTAATTTTCGGCAATATTTCTCAATTTACGGATATGACTGCTTAGCAATTTATGCACCGTCTGAAAGTGCCCTTAGTTAAAATAATTTGTAGCGGGCATATCTTTTTTTATTCTTTTTAAATTTACCTTTTTTTTTACCTTTTTGGTTAGTAGTGACACGGAAGTTTTTTTTGCCCATGTCACTACTGGCGATACGACTGGTAACGACACGGGCAATTAACTAAAATATCAAATTTTTTATTTTGTGAAAAATAATATAACCATTACACTTTTATAAAAATTGATCAATTAGGCCAAATATATTTTGGTATTTACAAAGAATTTGGTTTTATGGAAAAATAATACATATTAGTAGGTAGATATAACAAATAAAAAAAATGTATTTGAATGTTTATATGTACTTATAAAATACAAATTAATTTTTGATACATAACTGTTTTTCTTAGATTTACCTTACCAATAGATCCTACTAATATTATGAACTAGCAGCCTATAGCCTTCTTCGATAAATGGGACTATCCAACACACAAAGAATTTTTCAATTCGAACCAGTAGTTCCTGAGATTAGCGCGTTCAAACAAACAAACAAACCAACAAACAAACAAACTCTTCAGCTTTATAATATAAGTATAGATGTGAAAGTTTGTGTGTATGTGAGTTTGTTACTCCTTCACGCAAAAACTACTGGAGTGATTGCGACGAAATTCGGTATTTAGATAGATGGAGTCCTGGAATAACACATAGGCTACTTTTTATCCCGATATTCCCACGGGATCGGGACTTACGCGGGTGAAACGATAGATAAATTCTTTATTGTAAACACCAATTTAAAATAACATTAAATAAAAACAAGGCTTAAGTCTAAGTTTTACAAAGGGCGGCCTTATCGCTCACAGCGATCTCTTCCAGGCAACCTATTAGTTTAGTTAGGGCATACGCAGATTGCGAACTTTGCGATCGTTCGATTGTTTATCGACGGCTAGATAAGGGGCATTTCATCTTTCCACACAAATTATCGCATTTACACAAATCCTATAACCTTACAAATAAGTTACGGTCGGCTGCATAATTGCAGACCCACCGTAGAGCTCCAAAACGGCTGTTAAAAGAATGTTTTCAACACAAGCAAGATTTAAGGCACCTGCTTTTGTTGAAGTTTAAAGTCGTCTAACTCGTGAATTTATCAAACAAAAATATTAGAATGAAAACATGCCAATAATAGTAATTTTTGAACTCTACCGGGTGCTGCAATTATGCAGCCGACTGTACCTGCGAGTAACAAAAGTCACCTTAATTAAAAATTAAATATTTTGTAAAAATAGGGAATTCGATAAATATTTGCTTATTCTCAATCTGAAAAACAATTCATTTGTTTTTGTTATTTTTAACCCTCGACGCAAAAACGACGGGGTGTTTTAAGTTTGACATGTCTGTGTGTGTGTCTGTTTGTGGCATCTTAGCTCCCGAACGGATGAACCGATTTTGATTTAGTTTTTTTGTGTCACTAATATCAAGGTTTTCTTCTTCTTATCGTATAGTGGTGTGGCTCACCTATTGTTAGAGTTTTCAGATCGCCCTAAGGCCTCTGAATTGACCTAACGACTGCTACTAGAGGTAGCAATCGGGACCAACGGCTTAACGTGCCTTCCGAAGCACGGAGGGGCTCACGAAAACACATTTTTGCCACATTACTAATTGGCCACCCATCGAAGTAATGACTGCGCCAGGCGTCGCTTAACCCGCACGATCGTAAACGATCAGCGAGCTTCGCTTAGCTGTGAGCCTTAGGTTTTAAAAAACAGACCGCATAATTATGGAAAACAATCCTAATAAACCTACTAATCCTACTAATATTATAAATGTGAAAGTTTGTGTGTGTGTGTGTGTGTGTATGTTTGTTACTCCTTCACGCTAAAACTACTAAACCGATTGCAATAAAATTCGGTTCGGCTTACGCGGGTGAAACCGCGGGGCGCAGCTAGTGATAGATAATTTCTTAGTCATTTTCTATATATTATCTACAATCGGTTAAGTAGTTTTTGCGTGAAGGAGTAATAAACATACACACACACACACACAAACTTTCACATTTATAATATTAGTAGGACTAGCTGCGCCCGCGGTTTCACCCGCGTCCCGATCACATGAGAATATCGGAATAAAAAATAGTCTATGTGTTAATCCAGGTGTCCAGCTATCTAGATACCGAGTTTTATCGCAATCGGTCCAGTAGTTTTCGCGTGAAGGAGTAACTAACACACAAACTTTCAGATTTATAATATTAGTAGGATATATTATCCTCACCCTACAAACACAACATTGTGTTGTTTCCTGAAATCATGATTACATAATTTGACTGTCTTTCACTCTGACGGCTGAGTCATGGAAGGGAATGTTCTCAGGCATGAGTCATGATGCATGCCGTGACTTGACCCTCCATCGAACGATGCTGAAGGCATCTCAGTTATTTCAAAAATTAAATAAACGTCTGAGGCCTACTATGAGTTTACATTCGAACAAACATACTGTATTGAGTATCCTAGATTAAGACGAGGTGGTATGACAACCGATAGAGGTGTCTTAGAAACAGTTTTAGGGTATCAACCACTAAAATCCATAGAATGATATTACTACTATCGTAATGGTGAAGAAATGCTTTGTATTGTCATACACTTCGAAACACAATTACAGTGATTTGCCTCGATAGAAAAAAATCATGATAATCCTAAAAAAATCGTCATTTTTATGAGATTTTTAATTTTACGGCGATTATAAAGAAAAAACAAGTACAAAATTTATATTTTCATAAACTTTACATCAAATCCCATAAGGTAGTACAGGTGGTTTTTCACTAAAATAGATGTGAGTCTTTTAATTACATAAAACAGTTAAAACGGCCATCGCGGCGCGCGGGGGTAAGGGATAGAGTCGTCGTGCGGCCCGCGCGTGGGAAAGGGATAGAGGTTGTCAGGTCCTACTTCACCTTAATATCTTGATAACTTAATCCTAAAGTTTGTTTGTTTGTTCACTCTTCACGGTAAAACGACTGGACCGATTTCGATGAAAATTGACATAGTGGTAGTTAAGGGTATGTGGAAGGATATAGGATTTTGATCCCGCAATTGAACATGATGTTTGTAACTCGAATCGAAATATAAAACTCCAGAAAATAACAACCATAATTATCCAGTTTTCAATAACTTAGACCTTTAAAGCAAATGAACTGCATTGAAATTGATCAAGCTGTCATATGTCATGCTGTCATATTTTCAAGTTTTTAGCAACCTACTTACAATGAAAGCTTTATTTACAAACTCGTGCGAGAATCCAGTTTAAATAAAAAAATAATGGCCCCTTCATTCATAAAATGGCTAACAATTGTTGTGAAGCAAATTCAAATGACGATATATATTTTTAAAATATAATTTGGTATTCAAAGAAAATAAGCCAAAGATTTAAATATTTATTCGACGACCCAGTTGGCAGGGTTGCCATGCCGGATTGCCAAACACAGGGTTGCGGGTTCGATTCCCGACTCAGACAAGTATTTATGTTTAGATTTTTGTCTGTGGTCTGGTTGTTTCTATGTATTTTAAGTATATATTTACAAAAGAAAAGTATATAAGTAGTATATCCGTTCTCTAGCAGCCATAACACAAGTCTAGTTACTTAGCTTGGGGCTAGATGGCGATGTGTGGAATGTCTTGTATTATTTATTTATTGCATTTTACTTCGTAGATAAATAGAAAGTATAAATGTAAGAAAAGAAAATTATTCTTTATGATCTGAGTCATAACAAAAAATAGGTGATTTACTGCTTAGGTAATTTGTTGTGAAGACAATCATTTTATGCATTTTACTTCGTAGATAAATAGAAAGTGCGACAAGTGTAAGAAAAGAAAATTACTCTAAAAGATCTGAGTCATAAAAAGTAATTTTCATTTTTAACCGACTTCAAAAAAGGAGGAGGTTCTCAATTCGGCGTTTATTTTTTTATGTATGTTAGCCGATTACTCGAATACGCGACCGATTTGGAAAATTCGTTTTTTTACAAACAGAATAACCAGCCAATATTTTACGGTTTACGGTTTAAAATTCTTTATTTCTCATAAAATTTACAAAATTACTTACTGAGAAATCAAAATATCTTAACATTAAGTTAAGTAAAACAATAATTTATCATAGGTGAGCGTAGGTAAAATGTTTATACTAAACAAGGTTTTATTCGCAACTTCGCCCGCGTAGAGATTGAATTTTCCAAAATCCTGAGGTCATTTTTATGGCTGGTAAATTTTATCTTGTGTCATTAAATGGCTGGTCATTTTTAGAGTTGTACAATTTTATTATTAGACATTTTTTTCTTGGACTTTTCGTTTTGGACATTCGTCTTGCGAAGGGATGAAATGTCCATTTTTATTCGTTTCTAAGTACTTTCTTATTGCTCGATCGTTAAACCAACATGACTGTCACACATTTTCACGATTTATCGTGTAAATACCATAAATCGAAAATATAATAAATCAATGGATCAGACACTGATATTATATGTATGGTACGTATGTTACCATGCGTACCAAAAATAAAAATCCCTGTGTGTTTCGGACAATTAATATAAAAAAACGTGTGTTTTCTCGTATTTCGTTAAATATCTTATTTTAAGGGAGGTCCATACGCCAACGACCTTGGTCCACAGCCTACTAAATAGTTACTACTGGCACCGGTCGCCTTAGTTGGTGATAATTGTTGATGGTTGCGAATGTGTTTTGTTTTTCTCAAAAGTACTGAGATGGAATTGTAGTTGACATCTTTACCGATATTTTGGCGTGAGATTGAGCTAAAATTTCCCTATAGTTTTAAATCTATCTTAAAATTAAAATTTTAAACTCTAGCTTTGAAATGACAAGGAATTTTTGTCTCAAATTACCCCAAAATATCTGTTAAGATTTCACCTACAATTCCATCTCAGTACTTTTGAGAAAAACAAAACGCATTCGTTACAATCAACAATGTTAGTTGTAAGCGACGGGTATTTCTGGCGCGTTGCGTTTGGCAGCATAAGCAGCCTTAAAGAAGATCCTTAATCCTAGTAGAGGCGAGATAATTCGTAGGCCACTAAAATGAAAGGGTTTGCGATGGAGCCGGAGTTGCCTCATGTAGCCTTCCATCCCTTATTGCAATTTATTAACACTAGTCCTATAAGTCATTATAATAAATAAATAAATATTGCAGGAAATTCCACACATCTAGCCCCAAGCTAAGTAACTAGACTTGTGTTATGGATGCTAAACAACGGATATATCTACTTCTTATATACTTTTTTTGTAAATATATAATTATAATACATAGAAACAACCAGACCACAGACAAATATTTAAGCATAAATACATGTCTGAGGCGGGAATCGAACCCGCAACCCTGTGTTTGGCAGTCCGGTGATCATTGTGCCAACTGGGTCGTCATTGGATTACTAACATGGCCATGCAGCATAAATGATTTTTTTTGTAAGCATACCTTAATTACCTACAAATTATCTAAAAACCCTACACTAGTACAGTGAGCGGAAGGATTCAATGCATTTGGTCTTCCCGAAGTTGCATCTCGGTACAGGCACCGTATTCGTCTTTGTCGATTTTCATTTCGTCGATTCGAGTTTATTGCACGGACTACCTAGGCTACAACGGAGACCCTTGAAGTTGTGCTCACAGCCACAGGTGTTAAATGCAAGCTGCATCACAAACAATAGGCAATCAAGTCCTGCGCGTGCGCATGCTCCATGTGCTATCATCACTCATTCACGAATAAACATACCCTTCTACAGGGTTATTGGTAACTCTAACTATACTAGCAAGCCGTTGAGGGCTACTTCTGTGCACCTTAACGATCAACTTTTGCTCTACAACTTTTGTCAGAACCTAATATATATTTTCCAAAAATATATTTAAGTGTTTCTAGTACTGTCCGGCCATTTTCTATATCTATGAGGCACAGAAAACGCGCGGCGCGGGCGCGGATGGGCGCGATATCTCACCCACGCTTTACCATACGTACTATGATTGATTCTGTGGCCTATGGCGAGTTAAGTATTATTTGAACTGATGGATTTATGTTTTTGTTTTTGTATGATTTTTTTTATAATGAATTTCCAAAAGTCGTAGAACAAAAGTTGTTTGTTACGGTTCACAGAAGTAGCCCTCAACGGCCTGCTAATATAGTTACTAATAACCCTGTATAACTATATGCTAAGATTTAACAATACGGTTAATAGGATCACAAAGTGTGTATTATTTGTTCGTAGAAAGAAAGGGTGGTTAGTATAAGTAAAGTACCTACCTACTTATTTGAATAAGAGTTGTGATATCATTAATTCAGCACAATAAAAAACTCGCAGTATGCTACTTCAAAATTTGCTCCCATTCAGGACATCTGACACAAGAGGCCAAGAGTTGTTAGTGATGTTTTATACTTAAGTTATAAACATGAAAAATATACACCTACTAATAATAATAAATAAATAATAAATGAATCTTTATTTTTTTTATATACAATGACTTGGGTAATAGCAAAAAAAAAACAAACAAATCAATACAGCTTTTGTCATGTGTGATACTATATTATTATAAATAACATTAGTAGGATCTGAAAGTTTGTGTGTGTGGTTTGTTAGATGTAGGTAGCTGGAGACCTGGATTAACATATAGGCAACTTTTTATCCCAATATTCACACGGAATCGGGACTTACGCGGGTGAAACCGCGGAAAGTAGCTAGTGTTCTATATAGTGCCAGTGATATCTTATATCTTTAAATGAGCAATTCTTGTATCTATATAATTGGAATCTCGGAATCGGCTCCAACGATTTTCATGAAATTTGGTATATAGGGGGTTTCGGGGGCGACAAATCGATCTAGCTAGGAATCATTTTTAGAAAATGTCATTTTATTCGTGTTTTATCGAAACTTACTTTTTTTATCTGAAAAATATGACTCTTCCTGACATCTATTGGCGAACTACCTAATACTATTTTTTGTGAGCAATAAAGTTATTCCAGCAGATGGCGTTGTTAAGTAACACAAAGTCAATGAGTGTTTGGTTAGACAAAGTGAAAAAAAAAAATACCGAGCAAAGCTCGGTCATCCAGGTACTTAGGTTCTAAAAAGATGACAATGATTAAATAAAAGTGATTGATCCCTGATAAAGCACTGAACTATGGCTTATTCGGACTGCTTCAGCACACTTATTTTTACATGGATTTATTGCCATTTTTTGTTATATGCATGTTTGCTTTTTTATTCGATTGGTAGACTTCTTATTTCGAGACGAAATTAGTGGTACTTAGGCTTTTTTCTGCAACTAGGCTATACATTATTTCTAAACTAGCCCCTTAGTTTCTTTTGCGTAACCTTGTTAATTTAGGTAAGAAAGAAAGAAAGAAAGAAAGAAAGAAAAACATTTATTCGGTGCAGGCACACGACAACTTTAAAATTAAACATAATAGGTACTTACCCCTTTGCACTTTGACCTGTGACGGGTTCTGTTTAAACATCAAAAACTCCTAAAAAAACTCCTGGTTTTTGTTTTTATTTTGTGGAACTCGATATTTCGTTGCTTTATTAAAAAGTAACCATAATCTTATATCAAAAACTCCACCCACGCCATCTACATAATCCAAAGAAAATGTATTAAATTGTCTTCTCTAATCTCAATTTCTCAACACTCCTTGAACTTCCTTCCAACGTTTTGAGTACTTAATGATGTGGTTTTCACACAGATGGCGCTACTTGTATTGTAGCGGGTGTATCGGCGCGCGCGCAGAAAGAACGAACGTCAAGTGGCTCGCTCCAGGAAGTGCACCCTAGAATCAAGAATATTTATTGAAAAACTGTGTACATAAGATGACAAATTATAGTAGGTAGGCATCAACAGTTTGTCCATCCCGGACATACAATAATGAGTTACATAAGTAACTTAATTTATACTAAATACAAAACAAAATATTGAGCTGCCATATCAAGCTCATGTATCTAGTTAAATCTATATATATAAAAGAAAGTCGTGTTAGTTACACCACTTATAACTCAAGAACGGCAGAACAGATTTGGGTGAAAATTGGTAGGGAGGTAGCTTAGAGCCAGGAGACGGACATAAGATACTTTTTATCCCAATATGCCCACGGGATCGGGACTTACGCGGGTGAAACCGCGGGGCACAGCTAGTATATAATAAAACTAATGACTAAAATTTGAATAATATAACGAGAAACTTAACACTCTTATTAATAATTGGAAACCTATGTGAAGTAAACATCCAAATGTAATATTCTTTAATACTATAGAAACCTTTAGAGATCAACCATTTTCTTAACCTATTACGAAAAATATTTCCATTTAGTATTTTTATTTCTAGAGGTAAATGATTAAATATTCGAATAGCGGAAATAAATGTACCTTTTTCATACATTACATTATAGATGACACTACTAAATAAAAACCGGCCAAGTGCGTGTTAGAATCGCGAACTAAAGGTTCTGTACCATTGTTTCTGTTGTCTGTCATATTGTTTTTAGTATTTGTAGTAATAACGGCATCAGAAATACATTATCTTTGAAAATTTTACTGTCTAGCTATCACGGTTCATGAGATACAGCCTGGTGACAGACAGACAGACAGACGTACAGTGCAGTAGTAAAATGGTCTCGTTTTTACGATTTGAGTACGGAACCCTAAAACGGTGAGCAATTGAATACTGAAAGCACCTAACAATATCCTAGTTGAGGAGGCTATGCGCTTTTGCTCCAAAGTTATTATTCTCAAAAATATATTTTACAAAAATAATACCCAAAGCGCTCCAAAGGATTTTTGGAACGAAGTTCCTTATGGCGCGTTGCGAAAGCGGGCTAGACGGAAAAAATTAAGACCAAAAGTTGTAACGACACTTTTTGATTTTATTACAATTCCTTCACTAATTAATCGAAAGAAACTTCGTTCCATCAACCGGGTGTACCTTGAAAGCTCTCAAGTTTTTTTTATATAAAACTTTTGATGACAAAAAAAGATGTTGAGTTTAGGTACCTATTTAACTACTAATTCTAGACCTTTTTACTTATTTAAAACATTGCCTCATCCTTAAATTAAAGTTTTGTAAGGTTTTTTATCGCTAAGAAAGGATTTTTGGGAAAACCAAAAAATTTAGTCGCAGGCAAAATACAGTAACTACCTATATCTATACCTAATATTATAAAGCTGAAGAGTTTGTTTGTTTGATAGCGCGTTCAAGGTTCAATCTCAGGAAGTACTGGTTCGAATTGAAAAAATATTTTTGTGTTGGATAGTCCATTTATCGAAGAAGGCCTTCTTTTTATTTTGATATACCCACGGGATCGGGACTTACACGAGTGAAACTGCGGGGCGCAGCTAGTCAGTAAATATAAACAAACAATTGCCCCTTAAAACCAAATTATTTCATTTATAATGTGTCAAACTTAAAAACCGCATAATAAAATGATGCGCGCACGCACCCTCATCGCAATGCGTGTAATTTATACAAGAAAGACTCGCAATTTGAGGCTTTTGTACACTTTAGTTCCGGTCATGTCTTGTAGTTAGCATAATAAAAAAGCCTTGCATATTAAATGCATTAGGGAACGGTGATGGCACGTAATACAAAAAGATGGGTTCGAACGAGGTAGCCATAATCGAGAACTACCTACGTTTTTTTAAATAGTTACTAAGTCTAGGTTTCAGTAGTTGTTAAATTGTATTCTAAAGCAAAATCATCAAAATTATTTATTCACAGGATTTAATACACATATTATAGTAGGTACAGGTAGTGCTCTGTTTATTTGAAAACATAAAATACATAAAGGTTGCCTGGAAGAGATCGCTTTCAACGATGAGCCGTCCTTTGTAACACTTAGACGTAAGCTTTATTTTTTATATTGAATGAAATTAAAAAAAAAGTGCTTCCAATAAAGAATTTATCTATCTATCATAAAAACACTTAATTTTCCACTGCTTTCTATTTCTTAGCGAAAATTGTGAACAAAATAAAACAGAAAAAAACGTGTGGCACTCGGGGACTGCCGCGGTAAAGATGCGGTAAAGCTATTGCATCGTGCGAACTGCGAGCTTCGTACAGTCGTATTCGTACATGTTAGCGAACGCTCGGCCGAGCTACATGGTAGGCGGAGTGGGAGGTGTTAGGTTTTATTTTCGTAACGGAATTTCTTGATTCGGTCGCCGCGCTCAAAGCCCGCGATAAAAGCTATGCAATAGCTTAAAAGTTATTCTCTGAAATCAAGTTAATTCCCGTTAAGTTTGGTATGAAATTAGCTTAGAAAAGTAATAAAATAAACCAAGACTAATAAAACATTTTACGGTATATACCCTACCCTATAATTGGGCCTATCATTGATCTAAGACTTGGGTCTGGTGGCCCACTGACTACCACCAGGTGTAAACATTGTTCCTTACACATCTGTTTGGTGAACTATGAAGGGTATAGACAGGGCGTTTAAGAAGCAGCGAATGAAATTGAAGACTAGTGTGAGATTATCAAAGAAACGAATGCAATACGGTGTGGTTTTGACCTCAGAATCTGAACGCGCTAATATCAGGAACTACTGGTTCGAATTAAAAAAATATTTTTGCGTTGGATAGTCCATTTGTCGAAGATTTTTATTTCGATATTCCTACGGGATCGGGAGTTACGCGGCTGAAACCGCGGAGCGCTGCTAGTATAAAGCTTGGGCCATTTCAGCACCGGTATTTATATGAGAATAAACGATAAGGTAGATATAAGGAATAAATGGATTTGATTTGATAAGGTAGAGTGACGTTCATAGTATGCATATGTATTGTTATTTTATAAGATACGATCTACATCAAGGTCGAAATATTTCGAAGTCTTTCATCCTGTCGAGATTTTGGCAAAAGCGATAAAAGAAAATATCACTATCACTACTCATGGTAATTTTCAAAAATTATTAGAAACGAGATATAAACCATAATGAAGTTATTTTAGCGGATATAATCGTATTTTTATAGCAAACCTTTTTTTTATTATTTACCATTTTCTAACTATTATTATTTTTAAGCCCGCTGTTGGCAATCGAGCTTTACATAAAAAATCCTATCTAAAAGATTGTAAAGTCTACAATTAGGGGCGCGTCTTCATTAAGCTTCTTCAAGACCATGATAGCGAGGGGCTGACCCCTTAATTGGCTTTTTTCCAATTTGACGTCCACCTGGACGGTGGTTTACTCCAAGCTGTGGAGGAAGAGGTTCGTTACTGGTTATTTATGACCAAAACAGATGGGTTTATTTTTTTTAAAGTGATAGTTTAATTTTTTACTTGATGTGTAGAACTCTTAAAGTACTTACCTTTGCACTAAGTATCATTCATTACCCAGTTGACGACCCAGTTGGCACAATGGTTACCACGCCGGACTGCCAAACACAAGGATGCGGGTTCGATTCCCGCCACAGACAAGTATTTGTGCTTAGATATTTGTCTGTGGTCTGGTTGTTTCTATGTATTATAAGTATATATTTACAAAAGAAAAGTATTTATGTAGTATATCCGTTGTCTAGCACCCATAACACAAGTCTAGTTACTTAACTTGGGGCTAGATGGCGATGTGTGGAATGTCCTGTAATATTTATTTACTCCGATTCCGAAGAGTACTAATAAGTCACTTGTAGAGGAATATAGACCAATTGCCATAATGTCGGCTCCAGCTAAGGTGTTTGAAAGCATCCTACATAAATACATCTATGTACAAGTCAATAAATATCTTTGTAGTGAACAGCACGGCTTCAGAAGCAAGCGATCTGTTAATACAAATTTGTTGACCCTCGTGCATTACATTTCCTCTCAGCTCGATAGAGGGACGCAAGTTGATGTCCTATACTTTGATTTTCGGAAAGCGTTCGATAGGGTGGACAACGATATATTGCTGAAAAAGCTGGTTGGTATAGGATTTACACCAAAAATGGTTCATTTACTAGCAGACTACCTCCGCGATCGCCAGCAATATGTCAGGCTTGGCTTATATGAATCCCAGTCCTACCACACGCGATCCGGTGTGAGTCAAGGTTCAATACTTGGACCTCTTCTCTTTCTCATTATGGTTAACGATCTTCCTACCGCCGTCGATGCCGCCAAATGTCTTCTCTACGCAGACGACCTGAAGTTGTTCTCCAACATAAGGTCTAAGTCTGACTGTGAGGCACTGCAAAGAGACATCAATGCGGTTTTCGAATGGAGTATTGTTAACAACATGGAGTTTAATGTGACTAAATGCTGTGTGATGACTTTCGGTAGAATGCAGCTTCCAATAATATTTGACTACCAACTTAACAACATAAGCATTACTAGAAGGAATGATGTCAGAGATTTAGGAGTCACTTTCGACTCTAAACTTACTTTTAATCCTCATATAACTGCGTTGGCGAAGGAGTCATACAGGCGTTTGGGTTTCGTTCTTAGGAATGCTCGCGACTTTAGCGATATAAGTGTGATTAAACTTTTATTTAGCGCACTAGTTCGGAGTAAACTAGAGACAGCGGCTTGTATTTGGAACCCACATGAATCTTCTTACGCTCTTTCTCTTGAGAAAGTTCAAAAAGCCTTCCTCCGGTACCTATACAAGCGAGCGCATGGGTACTATCCATATATGTACCCGACTCAATTTCTCTTAGGTAGTCTCGGTTATAATTCCTTAGAGGTTCGCCGCGCCTTTGATCAGATCGTAACGTGCTTGAAGATCCTTCGCGATATCGTTGATTCTCCTGATCTGAACGCGGTAATTTGCAGACTGTTCTGCCCGAATAAATATGTCCGAGGCCGGAAACATCACCTTCTGGCGGTGCCGACATCTCACACGGTCTCCCATTCTAAGTCTCCCGTTCTCCGCAGCATCAACGCAATTAACGCTCTCCTGGATGCAAGTGCTGAAACTGATCTGTTTGCGGACGAATGGAGATTGATATTGTCAGTGTGTTTGGATTTTTGCGAGAGAAATGTATGAATGATTTGTCCTAATTAGTCTAATTTGTCCTAGTCAATTGCTGTAATTGGTTTTTATAATCGTATTAATTGACTATAAATAAATAAATAAATAAATAAATAAATAAATAAATAAATTTATTAATTATTTATTACATAGTATAAAACAAAGTCACTTTCCGCTGTATGTCCCTATCTCTAAAACTACGTAACGGATTTTGATGCGGTTTTTTTTCAATAGATAGAGTGATTCAAGAGGCTGGTTTATATGTATAATACATGCTTAATATAGCCGTACGAAGCCGGAACGGGTCGCTAGAAATAAATACAAAAATAATCTTTATTCAGTTAACCATGGACCTACTGATAAAAATACATTTTAAAATAAAAATAAAAAGGAATAAATAAGTAATGTAAAGAAATTCGTGAAAAATTCTATGTTTTAAAATTCAGTAATTTTCAGGTAATTGAAATTCTACGTCTCTGCCTATATGCGTTAGATATTTTTCAGTCTTGACCACACCCATGTCTCAATTAAGTGCTCTAATCTTATTATCGAGAATCTTATTCTCTTTTTAAAAAATAAAATTATTATAATAAAAAGGTTTCTTGTGTTTTCTTCTCATTGTAGGGGGCGTTCAGAAGACATGTATCTTAACTTAGTTCATAAGACGATTCAATGTGATCTGCAAATAATTCCAACCAAATATAATAAAGAAATTTTCACTGTGACTTATAACAAAATACCTATCTAATCTTTTATACTACTTGCCTATAAAAATAACAAAAAATGTTATTTTTTAAACTGATCCCTGATAATCATCACATAAAAATGCTGCGGTGGTGTCCAAGTTGTCCACCTATCAACATGTAAATTGTATGTCCCATCTGCCACACCACCTGGTGGACGATCACTGAATTAATTACGAATTTGTGGCACGCGCCATGCGCCCGCGCAGCCCGACAATTTTGACTGGACCTCTAATTATGTGACATTTTGGAAAATTGTTTTTGTTGTCAATTACAGGCTTGAGTTGATGATGGTGGTATTAATTTTGGCGAGAATGATGAATTGATTGTAATGATTGGTTTTGTAGCATGAATAAGTTGGTATATTTTATTTCAAGTTAGGTATCTATAGCAGCATACCTACATACATAATAATATCTATACTTAAATTATAAAGCTGAAGAGTTTGTTTGTTTGAACGCGCTAATCTCAGGAACTACTGGTTCGAATTGAAAAAATCTTTTTGTGTTGGATAGTCCATTTATCGAGGAAGGCTATAGGCTACTTTTTATCCCGAAATTCCCACGGGATCAGTAGTTACGGGGGTGAAACCGCGGAGCGCTGCTAGTCTTCTATAATATAAAAAATGAATCGCTGAATGTGTTGCTAAACGCATATCTCGAGAACAGCTGAATCGATTTCGTTAATATTTTTTATTGTGTCAGGAGAAGGTAATAATAAGAAAGAAAAAACTAAGAAAACTGCGTAGAAAATTATTACGCGAGGGGCAGCTAGCCTTATGAATAAACAGGACCACCACAAACTATACTCACCTAAAGTTTTAAAGGCGTTTTCTAACGTCTTAGAAATCGGTCAGAAGAGGGCCCACTTGCTTCTGCAAGTTTTTACTTAATGTGGATGTTACGTCATAAATACGTCACAATTTGTAACGTATATAAGGACAAAGGATGTAGCCAATCTAAAGTTAGAAGATAGGTACGTCAGAAGCAAAGCGAAGCTCCATACATTTCCTACATTCTTCAAACATAAGATGAGGCGTTTTAAGAACATACTACGGCTACAACCCTGATTCAGCCTTCCCGATTTATTTTTTCTATTTGCTTTCAAATCAAACAAACACGATCGATTAAAAACTTTGTAAAGTCTGTCAAAAAAGACATCTAAATTCTCCACTAATCCAAAAATCTGAATATAAAGTCTGTCAAAAAAGACATCTAAATTCTCCACTAATCCGAAAATCTGAATATAAAGTCTGTCAAAAAAGACATCTAAATTCTCCACTAATCCAAAAATCTGAATATAAAGTCTGTCAAAAAAGACGTCTAAATTCTCCACTAATCCAAAAATCTGAATATCTTCCAAATATCCGCCGGCGGCGCTCAGAAGCAGATTCAAACAGTTGAAAAAATATTTATCAATATTAACAAAATAAGAACAATTTTAATCCAACATTATTTTCCTAAAATGAAGTCATTAAATAAAAAACTACAATTAAAACACCCCTAAGGGCCTATAGACAGTGGTCATTAAAACTACGTTATGTTAATTAGCATGACATTGCACCAAAAATGATGCCATTAGATAGAAGTAGGTTACCCATTTGTTAGATACAGACCCCTTTCTTTGGTGAATTACTGTATAATTATTATAATGGTAAAGAATTTTAGTAATTTTTAACAACATGAAACTGGCGCCAAGCACCGCAGGAAAAAAAACTGCATGTGTTTCTTGTAGCTTCTTGGGCGCGTTCTGAAGCCACACACATGAGTTTACCATATCTAAAGATTTGTCCTGGATTTTTATTTCTCTGGATGTCGCCTGGATTTGGGAAATTTCAGGATTTTTTGAATTTTTAATAAAATGGAGTAGATTTTTAAATCTTTTTCTTACATTAACGTAGATACCTACGTTATAATCTATATCTAAGCCAAATAGCGCGATCCGTCTATTGGTTTAAACTGTGATTTATCCCATAAGTATGATAAAGTTATATAGAAACATGGACAATACAAACTATTTAATTGCCATCACATAAGATTTAGTTGCAATTAAAGGGACCTAAACTAAACAGGTAGGTATGCCTCTAAAATAAATTACTTTAAAAAAAATGTCATTTCTCTATGGGATCCTCTTATATTTACCACCAACATATTTCTTAACTTTATCACATAAATAAATCTTAAATGAAAGCAAACAATCAAAATTCCAAGAACAAAAGCGATTCCTTTGAAACAAACTAATTCTCTAAGTGTTAATGAAGAAAGGTGCTATCAAGAATCAAAACTATAATTCAACCACTTTAACAATTCACCTGAAAATGGCGGTACTGAGCCCTTTTCAATAGACAATTGTTCTGTAATTTAAAGTTCAGTATTTAACCACCCGCAAAACGGCTTTGTCTTCAAGAATGTTACGCATTGTTACTACGTGGTTACGTGAATACGTTTGATCTATTAAATCGTGTGCATTGTATGTTAATTTTACGTACTTTACTTGCATAGAAAATGGTAATTCACCGGAATGGTTATTTTACGAACAATTTTGTTGTTTATAATGTGGTGTTGAAGGGCTTCTGTCTAAAATTATTATTTATGATGTTGTTTGTATGGCGGAACTGTTTTGTAAGATACGGCTGTTGAGTTGGAAATGACGGGTAAGATGATTGCTCAAGAATCCCCGCTTCATTATTATCACCTGCGTAAAAAGCGTATATGTTAGGTCTAATCCACTTTAAGGCCCTGAGTGACCCAGGTCTTTAAGGTAGAACAATAAGATCCTGGGTTTGGGATTCGGAGGGACTCCGGGAAACATCTTTATACTAAATCTTTATACTATATGCGTACGGGGTGAAGTGCTTTTAAAAAAGCCGTTCTTTAGTCCAATATGATGTGTCAAATTTAACTTAATGACCGGTTTACATTATTCCAGTCCAGTAATCCAGTAGCGCTGGACTGGAAAGAACTGGACTGGAGATTTCGTCTTAATGATTCCAGTCGTTTAAAAGCTGTCGAATCGTGTTTCATGTAATTCTATTTAATTTATTTAATTAAGTTACTTAGTATTTAGAAAGTAATATAAACTTTTCTTAAATTGCATGCTCGCACTGGGCAACCTGTGGATGCTATACCTAATTCTAAGAACACTATGTACACAGGTTTATAAGCAAATAAATGTTTTTGTATTTGTATTGTTAGCACTAGAATGGCATTGGATTGGCTGTCTACATTATTCCAGTTACTGGAGTGGATTCCTCAATAGATCCAGTGCATTCCAGTGTGGGTTTACATTATTCCAGTAACAATTCAGCTCTAGACTGGAATAAACTGGACTGGAGGTATGGTCTACATGATTCCAGTCATTGTCATGTCGAATCGTGTTTCATGTAAAAATGTTCTGTTAGCACTAGAATGGCATTGTATTGGCTGTCTTCATTATTCCAGTTATTGGAGTGGATTGCTCAATGGATGCAGTGCATTCCAGTGTGGGTTTACATTATTTCAGTAGCAATCCAGCGCTGGACTGGAATAATGTAAACCGGCTATAAGATTTCGCTCATATGATGTTAGTTCGTACTCAGGTCTCCAATTTACTTTGGTAGTTTAGATTAGAAAGTTACCATAAAACGGAATGCAGTACAACTTCAATAAATAGATTTGATAGAATGACACAACAACATTAAAATTAACTGTAATTTCCTTATCTGTACTAATTTGAATAGAACAATATGGGGGAAGGCAGATGCGCCCTTATGTCATTCGTGTTGATATCATCTATGGATATCGCTGCGCACGCGCCGGTGACGCTCGCTGTCAACATTTTGTAAAGGGCAGGTATCTTAATAGCATGAATGTAGAAATATCCGAACATCATTGTAACGTTAATTCTAATGATTTTGGTAAAAGTATCCGAATTAACCTTGAATGAGTAAGTTGTTCCACCAATAGGAGAGTAAGTATTAACAAGTGAAAGATGTTACAGAGGAACTAAGATTAATTAGAATATAGAGAAAATGGCAAACGAAGTGCCGGTCACGTTTTCCTTAAAAAAAAAAAAATGAAGTGCTTCAATGAACATACCTAATCCGTATTTTTACTGGGTCCCCTACATGAATATATAATTACTAGCAGCTTTTCTCAGTTTTACCCGTGTAGGTCCCGATTCCTTAATAATAATAAATAGATATTTCAGGACATTCCACACATCGCCATCCAGCCCCAAGCTAAGTAACTAGACTTGTGTTATGGGTGCTAGATAACGGATATACTACTTATATACTTTTTTTTCGTAAATATATACTTATAATACATAGAAACAACCAGACCACAGACAAATATCTAAGCATAAATACTTGTCTGAGGCGGGAATCGAACCCGCAACCCTGTGTTAGGCAGTCCGGCATGGTGACTATTGTGCCAACTGGGTCGTCAATATCGGGATAAAACCTTTTTACTCCCAATTATATACTTTTACAAGTCTAGCTATCACGGTTCATGAGATACAGTGGTGACTAACAGACAAACGGACAGTAGAATCTTAGTAAAAGGGTTCCGTTTTTACCCTACAGGTAAGAAACCCTAAGTCCGATTTTTACTAAAGCCATAACATAACACACCGTCACTCATAATAAAAATTCGATTTATAATAATCACCATCGCTCTCTCGCACGCAATTATTATTTTTTAGAAGAACAAAAAACCCTGCATCTGTCGATTTATATTGATATAGAAACCATTATTATCGCGTCAAAACAATTGGAAACACATGGCCCTTATTAGGGCTCTTGTTCAGTTAGGTTAAACCGGGTCCTTCAAGTCTAAAAAAATGTATTTTGGAATATAATTATTTATTACTAGCAGCGCTCCATGATTTCATCCGCGTATCTCCCGATCCCGTGGGAATATCGGTAAAAAAAGTAGCCTATGTTATTCCCAATGAATCAATGTATCTTTAAACCAAGTTACATCAAAATCCGTCTAGTAGTTTTGGAGCCTATTCGTTACTAACATAAAAACAAATAAAAAAAATACAAAAAATATTTCTTTTTCATAATAGTCTGTAGATAGATTTATTTTTGGAAAAAAGGAGTGTTTCAGAGCTTGGGGAATTTCCAAAATTACCACCCGCACTCGAGAAAACTTGACTGAGCTATGACTAGGTGGAATATGAATTTGCCAAAACTATTCACCTATCTTTCTAAAAATATTTATGTTTCCTATGATGAAACTTGTCTCATCGCAAATAATTAAAAAAAGAACTTCAGGTACTGATGCTTAGCTTTAAAACGTGAATTTACGGATGACACGTTTTTGCGAAGATCTAGGGTTGCCAAACGTACGAGAAATCTCGTACATATACGAAATTCAGCATTCCTGTAGACACTAATCAAGAAAAATAAAAAGAATTACGATATTTTTACAATGTTGACAGCTTGCGCTATGTTCAAAAAAACAACTTGCTTGGTCCACCCGTTCCTGAGAAAATCGGTGGTGACACATGAACAGATAGACGGACAAGAGTGTGATCATAAGGGTTCTTTTTCTTATCTTTTGAGGTACGGAACCCTAATTTACTCCTTGCCACTAATAATCGATACAGCATATCACTGGATTTCCTACCCTATAACTAAAAACGTAACATATTATCGTAACTTAAATTATTATTATTGAATAGGATTTTTTTGAGTAATGTATAAATGTGTATGTGATTTTGTATCAAAGTTACTCGTACTATTATATCGTCATCATCATCCGAGCGATGTTCCCGGTTGCATCCCTCTCGGGAGCCCGGGGCCCGCTTTCCTACTCTTACGCCTCCACTTCGCACGATCTTCGGCATCCTGGTACTATTATATATTCTGTGCTAAAGTACGAAATTTTGGTCACGTTGGTACGATAAAAATTTATCATCATCTGGCAACACTGCGAGGATAATACGCAGAGATAAACTGCATATAAAACATTGAACCGTGGAAGTGAATAACGGGCTTCAATAAAATAGGTAATTAAAACATTGTTTTGGTTATTGTCAGATTAAATTTTATGTCTTGTTAAAGTTTATGATCGAGTTAAGTACGGTTTGAATGAAGTTTATGGTTGCTACTTGAGTTTAAATGCGCTTAAGATGAAGATTTAGAAAATACTAGCTGTTGCCCGCGACTTCGTTCGCGTGGTGGTTTTGTTTTATTTAGAACGTTTGCGATTGCCTACCTTACTTAAAATGCGTGTCCTTATATATTGACAGCTACAAAGTTTTCTTGTACACAACATTGTGGGTAACGCCCCGTCTTTAGAACAATATACGAACATGTTAGCTGCGTCACTCACACTCGACAGAGCCGAATAGGTACAGCTGACTGTGACTGAAGCAGCTTATGGTGAGATCTAAGCCTGCGGTGCGCAAGTCTTTCCTTGCACCTTGTTGATTGCCATTTGCGTAGCATAGGCTCACTGGCAATTGAATGAGCTTGAAGTAACTAGCTGCGCCCCGCGATTTCACCTGCGTAAGTCCCGAACACAGCGCCATCTATTGGGTGTATTTGCAACCTAGATGTCAAACAATATTGAAGAATTTTATCGATGAATCAACATACACCGCCATCTATGAGAACTTCATAAAACTAAACAGTAAATAAACACATGCTTTAGAAACCATTAATTGATACATTTTATTCGTTTACATTCACGACATAAGCGAATAATTGAGATGATAACTATCCTATCCAGTAAGTTAGACCAAAATAAGGGTACATGTGAAATTTTATTGAAATCGGTTCAGTAGTTTTGGAGTTTATTGGCAACATACATCGTGACACAAGATTCTTATATATACAGATAATAAATATTGTAGGACATTCCACACATCGCTATCTTACTTAAATAGGTACAGTCGGCAAAGGACTGAGAGGGTAGCAGGTGCATATTTTAAAGTTTTGTGTTTTTATTTTTATACTATTTTATTTTTTACTTGATATTTTGACATTTTAATTAACTATTCACTCTTTTAATTTGAAATTATTTTTATAACTGTCATTCACATGTCATTAGGCGAAACAAAGCTGTTCCATAGTTTCATTATTTCCAGAGGAGAGAACCAATGTAATTACCTATGTTTATGAACGAATAAACGAATATGAATAAGTTTTAATTTTTTTAATGACGGTTCAATAATTCTGCGCGAAATAACTAACACTCCGAAAGCTTTAGTGATATCAAGATAGATAGATAAATTCTTTATTGTACCACATTAAACCTTAATTCTAACAAAAACTCCAAGCAGAATAATGAACAATTAATGAACAGTTATTTAAAAAATTAAACTTTAAAATATGCACCTGCTACCCTCAGTCCTTTGCTGAATGTACCTACTTATTTATTTTTGTTTTAAAAAATTCAGGGCCTATTTTATGTTGCAAAGAATATTTTTTTTAGATAATTAATTTTATAAACGTAATTGATAGTTTTTCAATAACTGAAGAACCTATTTTATTTATCCGATTGCGAATAATGATATTTTTTTATTTAGGTAATTTATATTCTAAATGTGATTGTAATAGTTTAGTAGTATATATTTTCAAAAATAATAAAGTATTTGATTTACTCGATTGTGAATAACGGTTATTTTATTTACACAAGAGTGTAATGTTTTTAACACCCTATGTTGGTTATATAATCGTACCTACAAATTCATCTCTGAATTTTAACTTTCGAAAAATACAATTCTAACAAATAATTTTCTTTGCCCATCATTTATCTATGTAATAAAATGTTGATATCAAGTGTTCGTACCCCCATCACTTGACACATCATGAATAAACCCCTATACAATTGACATAGAGGGCGCTACTGTGCCATTCTTTAACACAGATTTTTAAATTAATTGTTAAAAAAGCAACGCGGGCGCATGGGGGCATGAATTGATTGAACATTATTTCTAATTAATTGAATTAAAGAGAGATGATAAAAATGTCCCTACTTACTCGCCAAATTCGTTTTTAGGGTTCCTTAGCCAAAGGGTAAAAACGGGACCCTTTTACTAAGACTCCACTGTCTGTCACCAGACTGTAGGTATCTCATGAACCGTGATAGCTAGATAGTTGAAATTTTCTCAGATGATGTATTTCTGTTGTCGCTATAACAAGAAATAAGTATTAAAACGTACAATATAATGGTACGGAATTTTTATGCACGAGTCCAATTCGAGCTTGGCCGTTTTTCATTTGGTTCCATCATTTTTGTTGCGATTTCGTTCGACGCAACCATAAATCACTTGAAAACTTATGCTTACCTGTTTTGCATGAGATTTTAAATAAAAACTGTCACAAAAACTCCGCCTGATGCCACAGTGTCAAGTTACGAACTTAACCATCTGGCTATTGGTTTTTTGAGGCAACCTCTGGTTTGGATTATCTGAGGTTTACCATAATGATTTGAACCAACTGTGGCTTTTTAGACAGTTTTGGCAAAAATCATTAGCAAAAGGAATATGGAGCATCTGCTGTTAAACCCAAGCCAAGTATGTAGGTAAATAAAAAATATTGCAGGACATTCCACACATCGCCATCTAGCCCCAAGCTAAGTAACAGGACTTGTGTTATGTGTGCTAGACATCGGATATACTACTTATATGTATACTTAAGGTATATAGATGGTAAATACGTAAACCCAGGTATCGTTGGAAGAACATAGTGGAAACTGACTTGCGCCAACTTCAAGTCAACAGTTGGCAGGAAATAGTGCAGAACAGGAAGCGAAGAAAGACTCTCGTTTCTTAGGCCAAGATTGACTTTGGGTCGCTGAGCCAGCGGAGTAAATAAGTATGTAGGTAGGTAGAGAGCAATGTTGGCTTAGTGGTAGATACCTCGACTTTCATTCTGACGGTCGTGGGTGCGAATCCCGGTCGGCCGTGCACCTGAGGTGTAGAGCTTACGCAGCATAATCTATTAATTCAATTATTGTATCTTAGTTATAGTCAGTCAGTAATAAATGAGATGTAGTCAAGAGCTCTCGCCATTGCCATTGGTTACCATTTTGGTGTTACAGTTTCAATAATACTGTTCATACTGAGACAAAATACACACCATTCGAACTTGTATTTGGCAGACCTAGTATAATACCTAGTAGAGTAAGTCAATATATTGAACCACTGTATAATACAGAAAACTATCCTTTAGAACTTAAGTATAGGTTACAAGTAGCACATAAAGATGCTCGTAATAATTTACTACTTAGTAAAGAAAAACGTAAAGTTAACTACGACAAAAATGTAAACGATGTGACGTATCAAAACGGACAATTATTGTTAGTTAAAAATGAAACAGGCGGAAAGCTTGACGTAAAATGGGAAGGCCCATTCGTAGTTGAAGAAGATTTAGGAGGTAAAGTTAATGTTAATGTGTCTGAGTAGGCTTGCCTAGAATCTTTACTATCCTCTTCATACTAGTTTATTTGACCGTGTCCAGAGGAAAGAATCTGTCATTCTATCTTATACTTTTTGTACCTTGTATCCGTGTGCTTGTCCAAATTCATGTTTTTCTATTCTATTCTATTCTAAATACTTCTGAACCTACTAAGCCGCGGGTTTTACGTTTTCCTTCACCGTTTGAGCAATGTCAATTAGCGTGCATTTACCATAGTCCTAAGTCTCATTTAACACAGCACAATTCAAGAGTATACGACATACGTGGCCATTTCTTCAGCTTCCTTCAGCTGCACAGGGGACGGTCCCTACCCAAGTTGTAGAAATGTCAAAGTAGTCGGCTGCATAATTGCAGACCCACCGTAGAGCACCAAAACAGATTCTATAAGAATGTTTTCAATACGAGCAAGATTGTAGACACCTGCTTTGGTTGAAGTTTAAAGTCTTCTAACTCATCAATTTATCAAACAAAAATTATTAGAATGTAAACATTTCAATAATAGTAATTTTAGTATTCTACCGGGGGCTGCAATTATGCAGCCGACTGTGTAGGGCTCTCGAGGCCCGATTAAAATCGAGTAGGTGATAGCTGAACCCTATATTATTGGCCTGAGGATCTCTCAAGGGCTTCCCTGCGATAAACTAGACGCTGTGCATCAATTGAATTAGACTAAATTTGCCCGAGGGGATCCCTGTCCAATATAAAAAGCATTAACTTTTATTTTATTGCACATTTCACTTTCTTTTACGATCGTTTCATATTAAAATGTTGTTACAATTGTCACGGGAAATTGGTTAACCAGGAAATTATATTTTAAGTAATAGTACATTACGATATAAGTGTGGTAAATTGATCTTTGCATAGAGGCGATTTATGACGCGCGAGTGGCAGCGAGCGTGTTAAAGAAGCCAAGATGCAAATATCAATTCCACACGTATATCGTACGACATTTTTTATCACAGTTGCGAATAAAAGAAAAGGCTTGAAAAGAAAACAAAATAATAATTAACAAAATATTTGTGATAAGTCTATGTTTACATTTTTTTAAGACAATATTTTTTTGTTAATTATGCTCCGGAAAGGCCAGGCTAAAGACTTTTAACCTATATAGCCTCATCTGACATACCTACAACATTTTTTAGGGTTTTTTCTGTTTGTTTTTGCGTCGGGGGTTAAGAACAAAATACAATGGTACGGAAAAACAATATATTTAAGTAAAGAAAAAACAAAAAATAAACTACTCAATTTTTAATCGTTTTCTAAGTCATTATCACGTTAAATTTTCGCTCGTAAACCGACTTTAGAGACAACCATTTTTGCTAGCTAAAAATTCTTTGGTACCTACCTTTTTTATACATCAAAAAAGTATGTAATTAGCAGTAAGATACGTATTTTACTAATCGGGATAACTTTACAGCACTAGGTTGGCAATGTAAAACGCACGCGTGCATAATATGTTGGATTATGAGCCTAAAAGCCGTTGAATAAGATCCACTTTATGAGCAACTGTGATAAAAATAAGTTTAGAAAATAATTGTTAAAGTTATTTAAAACGAGAAAAATAAATATTGCAGGACATTCCACACATCGCCATCTAACCCCAAGCTACGAGTAAGTAACTAGACTTATGTTATGGTACATATGTTATGGTATTAAAAGTATATAAGTACTATATCCGTTGTCTAGCAGACAACGGATATAGTACTTATATACTTTTCTTTTGTAAATAAATACTTATAATACATAGAAACAACCAGACCACAGACAAATATCTAAGCATAAATACTTGTCTGAGGCGGGAATCGAACCCGCAACCCTGTGTTTGGCAGTCCGGCATGGTGACCATTGTACCAACTGGGTCGTCGATAGATATTAACTATGTTTATTGTTTTTCAGGGTTTCGTACCCAAAAGGTAAAAGAGGAACCCTTATAGGGGTTCCTCACTTTCTTGTCTGTCTGTCTGTCTGTCTGTTTTGTAGAGCACGATACAAACGCACGCGAAATGATCTAGTTCGATATGGTTATCAAGATTCACCCGCAAACTCCTTGTTGAAAACTGATGCTTGTAAAAACATCGAAATATCGAGTACTACAAAATAAAAACATTAAACATTGTAAATTTATAGCGTTTCAATAACTTTGATAGTAAAATAACCATAGTTCAAAAAATCATATATAAAAACCCGGCCAAGTGCGAGTTAGACTCGCGTACGAAGGGTTTCGTTCCATGTTGTATGGAATGTATGTATGTACCTATGTTGTCCCACTTCAATATATATATTTTTTTGTATTTTTTGTTGTAGGGGCAACAGAAATACACAGGTAATCTGTCAAAATTACAATTCTCTAAACGTCTTATAAATCGATGAACACCTGCACTCACAAAAAAGTGTGACGTCATGCGTCATGTTATTGACAAGTAACCATAGCAACGTATTATCGTATCGTTACTATGGTCAATGTTTTCTTATGACATTATCACGTAAAATTATCCATTGGCTACGGAATCCTAAAAAAAATTGTATTAAAACAACGCATCGTAGAATGCTGGACAAAATACAGCTCCGCTTTCTTCAAAACCAAAAAATTACCACCCCTTCTAAAAATAAACTAATAAAATCATCAATAGAACACCAGCATCATTCAAAGACCACAATCAATCAAGATACACAAATTTCTTGAACCAAATCGAATCAATTCGAACAAATATTGTTACAGTTTACCCCATGGCCTACAAAGAACGGGGTTGCCTTAATTAACTGAAGCATAGCATTCAAACAAGTTATCTGTTCAGTTAAGTGTTGGCGCTAGTGTCTATACAATGCTATAACTTTTCAAGTCGATTTTTAGTTCCGATTATGTCCGTTTTTATTGATTAAGTTGGCGGTGGTGTTAAGAGAAGAAATATTGACCCTCCGTATCGGATTACCACCATCATTGATAATAAAGATCGATTGTGACTTTGAAATTTGAAAAAAAATATTAAAAGAAAATCACAAAGTTACGTTAGTGTTTTTGTTTGCTTTTATTGGGTACCTAACCGTGGTACCTCCTACCTACCTACGTGAGAATTTTTTGACTATCTATCTATCTATCTCAGCCTTTGTTTGTCCAATCCAGGACGTAGGCCTCCTCCATCCTCTTCCACTCCTGACGGTCTAGAGCCGTTGTCGTCCAATCATGACCTGCGTGTCGTTTGATATCGTCTTCTCATCTCATTGGTGGTCTACTGAGCGGTCTAGTATGTGCTCGCGGGTGCCACTCCAGCAGTCTTCGAGTCCACCTTTCATTGCTCATTCGTGCAATATGTCCCGCCCATCTCCACTTACGCTCAGCAATCACCGTAACGACGTCCCTAACCTTGGTCTTTTGTCTTTGATCTAATAAAAATTCGAAAATATCAATGGTTAGACCTAAAATGTTTGAAAAAATAAAATAGAAGCGTCAGCGTCCTTAACAGGCTATCGGTCTACATTTTGTGTTTTGAAGGCAAGAGACAATTAACCTAGGTAAATTAAATATTGAATAAATAATATTATTTTTCTGAGGAGGCATGAGATCGAGCCAAATAGTTACCTACTTTCGGAGACGAATCGTAACCGAATCGCAATAGGGACTTGATTTTATTTTATCTCGTCAAGAAGAGCTCGAGTCTGAAACTTCGTATAGGGGTTCCTTTTGGACGTAGGCGAACTCCGACCTCCAAAGGGGTAAAAAGGGCTGTTAGTTTGTGGTAAGTATCTATTAGACCTGTCTAATAGATAGTGACTAGTGACGTCAATAATTTTTTTAGATTTTTCACACATGGGTGTGTCCGAAAATACCCCATGTATGTTCCACGATTTTTTGTAGTTATCCAGTTACGAAATTTTTTGTGGATTTTTTTATATGTAAATCAAAATGCAAAAAATAAAAAGTAAATCACTTTAATATTTTTATTTTTGTATAGAAGGCATTTTTAGAGGATTTTGTTTTTGATTCTCAATCGTTATGAACTGTAAATTAATTTAAAAAAATATTAGGCACGGAAAGTAATTTTTTTCTATCTAAAGTGACAAAATAGCGTTCAAGTGAATCAAACTTGAATATTCGACTATGAATTAATAATCTAAAAATCACTTGTTTCTGACTAAAAACTGCGCTAAACTGTAAGCTTTCAAAAATATAAAAAAGAAATATTAAGAACGTCATAATTTTGAAACGTTGACTGTTCCCGGTTTTTTTGTTTTCTGGATTAAGTTAATAAAACACACCGTCATAAAATAATACAAAAAAACAGGAATAATTCAAAGTTTTAAAATTGTTTTACTTGTTTTTGAAGTGAAAACTTCTTTAGCGGCGTTGAGCACTTTTTCTGTAATGGGTATAAAATCTTAAACTCGCGTCAGGACACGTGACCTGATCGAAAAAGCGTAAGACGGATGGAAAGTAGACAGCTATAGTTTTAAAGTGTTAAATTTTTAATGTAATATAAATTGTCATGTTTTTTTTTCAAACCCAGGTGTGAGGAATATAAAAAAAAAATATTGACGTCACTAGTTGGACCATCCTGTATATTCGTAGTGTTTGAAGGATATGCATATCACTTGAGACACTAACGAGGGTAAAACCACGGGGCGTGGTTATTACGCGAATTCATCACTACATAGTATAAAACAAAGTCGCTTTCTCTGTCCCTATGTCCCTATGTCCCTTTGTATGCTTAAAACTTTGAAACTACGCAACGGATTTTGATGCGGTTTTTTTTAATAGATAGAGTGATTCAAGAAGAAGGTTTATATGTATAATAACATCCATTAAATAGTGAAGAAGTACTGTTATTTTTGAGGTTTCTAATGAGATGTCGTAAATAATTACATTTATTCCGCTTACATTGCAAACGCAGGCTGAACCCTACGAGTTTTATCAAAATAATGTACTAAGTATTGTACACATTGAAAAGGTCTACAGAAAAGTCCGCGATGGTATATGTCTATCTCTTATGGATAACCCACAATAACTTTTTTTTGTCATTTACTTTTTACGACAAATAATGGCTAATTTTCGAAGCGATTTTAACCAATACAGCATTAATCCTTAACCAATTAAATACCTTGAATACATTGTTCATTTAATATAGATCTATATGGCCCTTTACACCGTATGATTTAGGTGAATATTTTCGAAGATATTACAGATTTAAAAATTGCGGGACGTAGCGTTTGCGGCGGTACCGGCCGGCCGCCTGGTGCGGCAAAAAAATGTAAAAAGTAAATAAGTAAAAATGTAGTGTATGAATTTAGATATTCCAAAGATAGCAGGAAATCTTCATGGTATAGGGAAAGGGGGATTGTTTTACTCCAAATTTAACGCGTGCGGGCCACGGGCAGTAATGAATAAATCAAAACTACTGAATCGATTTTAATCACATAGTCTATATATTTTATACCCGTGCGAAGCCGGAGCGGGCCGCTATGTTTTTATATACAACGTTCACAGTTTTTCTGTAGTGTATTTAGTATCAGCATTGCACCCGTGCGAAGCCGGGGCGGGTCGCTAGTCTTCTATACATATAAAATGCTTTGTCCATCAGTCAGTCAGTCAGTCATTCATGACTGACTGACAACGTACAGCCTAAACCGCTGATCGTAGAGACCTGAAACTTGGAGGGCGTGTTCTTTGTGTGACGTAGGCATTCGATAAGAAAGAATTTTCTGAAATTTGACTCCTAAAGGGGTGAAAGGGGGGCGGGGCAAAGTTTGTATGGGACAACGTGATTCCTTAGTCCAATCTACTAATTCTACGCGGACGAATTCACGGGCAAAAGCTAGTTTTAATAAAAACCCACACATCGATTTTAGCATTTTGGACCTTCTTATACAAATGCTATGTCCATTTACAATAAAGTAAGTAAAACAAACTTACTTAACCATCTTTATTCTAAAAACTTTCTTTAAAAAGGAACTTCCGTTAAAAGTATCGAATGTCGGAGACAGGAATCGAATCTGACACCATGGAAGCGGATACTAAATTGTACGACGTCAACGTTGTAGGGATTCTCAATCATCTGTCTTAACTTATTAATTAGATAAGTGAAATTATTCGTTCAGCAATACGGCTTCAGGATATACATATTTTTAACCATCTTCAAAAAAGGAGGTACTCAATTCGTCACGTATTTTTTCTAACAGATGCTAATCATATTTAAAATAAAGATACAAATCCTACTAATATTATAAATGTGAAAGTTTGTGTGTGTGTATATTTGGTACTCCTTCACGCTAAAACTACTGAACCGATTGCAATGAAATTCGGTATGTAGATAGCTGGAGGCCTAGATTAACATATAGGCTACTTTTTATCCCGATATTCCCACGAGATCGGGACTTATGCGGGTGAAACCGCGGGGCGCAGCTATGAACAATAAATTGAACGATAAATCGTTTCTAAACATATATACTTATATTATAAAGCTGAAGAGTTTGTTTGTTTGTTTGAACTCAGGAACTTCTGGTTCGAATAGAAAAAATATTTTTTTGTTGGATAAGAACTTCATTCCAAATTATTGATAGAATCGTAATATATGAAAAAAAAAACTAAACAAATCCAGAATAACCTCACAACTTTAGAAATTTTAATATAATATTAAATGCCTTTGAACTTCTGAGCTTATAAACGAAAAAAATTAAACTGTATTAAAACTTCCCTATTGTCTCTCACTTCCTATTCAAATAAATCACCTATTTCCCAGTCGTTGTCGAAAGTGAGAACACATTTTTCACCCATGTTCGTCCATATCTCATGCATACCAATGGAGGATATCCTGTGATTGCTCCGACTACCGACTCCGACGCGGCCTACTGACCGAGAACCCCTGTATTTTTAAATAAGAGATTATATTGTATCATCTTTTTTATGGTTTATTTCTATGGCATCCCAATTCGGGTGCAAAATAATTAATACTATCTGCGCTCCGCGGTTTCACTCGCGTAATAATCGTCTACGCAAATTTTTATTTCATAAGAACCTTCTCCGGACAATAACAAATAAAACAAAAAAGAATTAGCGAAATCGGTTCAGCTGTTCTCGAGATTTACGCTTAGCAATCATTTTTTATTTTTAAGAGATTAGCAACGTTCCGCGGTCTCACCCGCATAGCTCCTGATCCCATGGGAATATCGCGATAAAAAGTACCCTAAATACTTCCAAGGAATCAATGTCTCCTCAAACCAAGTTTCATCAAAATCGGTGAGGTAGTTTCGGAGCCTTTTCAATGCTAACAAACAAACAATCAAATTTATCTTCTCTAAAATATTACTAGCAACGCTACGTGGTTTCACCCCCATAACTCCTGATCCTAAGTAACTTATACTACCTGAAAGTAGTATAAGTTACTGTAAATGAATCAATGTATCTTCAGACTATGTTTCATCAAAATCGGTCCAGTAGTTTTGGAGCCTATTAAATGCAAACAAACAATCCCTCCAATCAATTTGATGACCCAGTTGGCACAATGGTCACCATGCCGGAGTGCCAAACACAGGGTTGCGGGTTCGATCCCCGCCTCAGACATGTATTTTTGCTTAGATTTGTCTGTGGTCTAGTTGTTTCTATGTATTATAAGTATAAATTTACTAAAGAAAAGTATATAAGTAGTATATCCCTTTTCGAGCACCCACAACACAAGTCTAGTTACTTACCTTGCGACTAGATGGCGACGTGTGGAATGTCCTGCAATATTTATTTTAATCAAATCTTTTCTCATCATAACATTAATAACTACTGGCAGAGAAAAAAACTCGGCTAAGTTTATAAAAACGTATGTGTTTGTGCCATGTTTGTGCGTATGTGATTAATTTCAACGAAAGTCCTAATTCGAAGAGGTATTATAAATTACTCAGACAACTCCCTACTAATAAATTACAAAGGTCATGAGAAAACATCTAGTTACAAAGAAAACAGCAACAGCGAAACTTAATGAAAAACTCAGCCCATATTTTACTTTGACTGACCACGACTTTTTCTTTTTCTGATTTAAGGCCCTCTTCCAGTACCGTGTGTAGGTATTCACATTACCTTGGCCCCCGCTCTCAAAAACGTAGCGTGTTGCGTGCTAACTGTTATATTTGATCGATATGCAAAACATTTTAGAATTATTATCCACAAATATAGTTCCTAGAGGTCCGAAACCTATCATTTGATTCATTTTTAGAAACAAACGTTAACTATTTTTGAATAAAACCCATAAACGATCTAATAATTCTCTGTTTTCTAACATTTTTTTTTATCGAACGAAGTTGTTCATATCATGTTTTCAACCACAATAAACAAAAATATGGTTATTAAACTACAATATCCATTTATATCCAAATAACAAAAAAAGAGTATTTGATTACTTAGAGTTGCTTAAAACAGGTCGATTTTGGTAGCTTTATTAGCACCTGCCCTTAAATCCTTGCCAGGATATAAAAAAGGATTCTTGCCCTTTCCGTGGGATAGAAATCGGGCATGCGATCCGATTCCGTCACGGTGTGTTGACGCGCATTTATTTATGTTATAAATAGTAGATATATTTTTTAACCGACTTCAAGAAAAGAGGAAGGTTCTTATTTCGTTGTCTGTGGTCTGGTTGTTTCTATGTATTATAAGTATATATTTACAAAATAAAAGTATTTAAGTATTATATTCGTTGCCTAGCACCCATAACACAAGTCTAGTTACTTAACTTGGGGCTAGATGGCGATGTGTGGAATGTCCTGTAATATTTATTTATTCCAGTTGTACTTGTTTTTATTGCAATGCTAAAAATAAAATTTAATAAAGAAACCAAATGAAAAAAGGTTAATAATTGCTCCATCAGTATTTGAAGTCGGGCAACTAGGTATACTAAAAACTGTGTAACTTAGGCTTAGTGTATGTTTCTTTCTTCGTTGTATAATTGTTACCTTTTTCTTTGCGTGTGTTTAATTTAAAAGTTGTCGTGTGCCTGTACCAAATAAATGTTTTTCTTTCTTTCTTTCTTTCTTTCTTCTAACTAGTGCGTAAAACTGCCCGATTTCGTTGTGAAGGTGTGAATATTTTTCCCTTTTTTTAAGAAAATATCTAAAAGTACTATTTACTAGCTGGGCTCCGCGGTTCCACCCGCCTAAGTCATGGTCCCGTGGGAATATAAAATGAAAAGTAGCCTATAACTTTCCTTGATAAATGGACTATCCATCAAAAAAAGATTTTTTTCAATTCAAACTAGTAGTTCCTGAGATTAGCGCGTTCAAACAAACAAACCAACTTTTCAGCTTTATAATACTAGTATAGATTGTAACTTATGATTTTGTAACATCCTCGTTTACTCATTTTGTAACATTATCTACATTATTACTCGTAGACTAGTAGTACTCTACGGATTTACCCGCGTAAGTTCAGATCCTGTGGACATATCGGGATAAAAAGTAGCCTAGGAGAATCCCAATGAATCAATTTATCTTTATAGGTACCAAGTTTCACGTTCCAAGTTTTGACGACCCAGTTGGCATAATGGTCACCATGCCGGACTGCCAAACACAGGGTTGCGGGTTCGATTCCCGCCTCGGACAAGTATTTATGCTTAGATATTTGTCTGTGGTCTGGTTGTTCCTATGTATTATAAGTATATATTTACAAAAGAAAAGTATATAAATAGTATATCCGTTGTCTAGCACCCATAACACAAGTCTAGTTACTTAGCTTGGGGCAAGATGGCGATGTGTGGAATGTCCTGCAATATTTATTTATTTATTCAATGAAATAGATCCAGTAGTTTTGGAACCTAAAACAAACAAAGAAAATATTTCCTCTTTAAAATATTAGCAGCTTCTCGCAAATTAACCCTCGTAAGTCCCGATCCCGTGGGAATATCGGAATAAAAATTAACCTATGAAACTTCTAATGAATCAATGCATCCTTATACCAAGTTTGAATAAAATCGGTCCTGTAGTTTTGGAGCATATCGTTACAAACAAACACAAAAAAAACTAAAAATCTTTTATAATATTAGTGTTGATTCCATGCCAAGATGGGTAGGAAATGATACAGATGTATTATTTAACTGACTTCCAGGAGGCAGGATGTGAGGGTGCATGTTTTATGAACTCGAGCTTCGTAACAACTGTGACGTCATGCGTTGCGTTAGTAGAGTAGGGTAATAGTAGGGTAGAAGGTATAATACATACTTAGTTAAAAATATTATAGTAATCGTCACTGAATTTGAATTGGCTATTTTTTTGCGAATTGATACGTTTAATTATCTAAGTCTTTCTAATTGTTCTATTTTCATTTTATTTTATCTTATTTTTTATTTATATATATTATTGTTTTGTAATTATGTCTACCTATTTTGTATTTGTTTGTCCGTGTGCTTTTCTAATAAGTGCTAATCTATTCTATAATATGGAGCTATACCAGCTATTATCCTAGTCAGGAATTGAACTAGTTAATTATCCAAAAAATAATCATAATATTTTTGTACCATACAATAGTGTAGCCAATAGCTCAGAGATAAATTCCTGAAAACAAAACATATTATCGCAAATCAATGGAATAGTCTGTATACATCTTCAGTATCTAGTCAAAGGGGCGAGCACTAAAATGTATCAAAGTCCAAATGTAAATGAGTGGTCATAGTCTCAGTGTCAAAATGTCCTGATGTCCGAAAGTTGCTATGATATATGATAGAATATGATTAACTTAATGTCCATATGATATAAGTCACAAATGGCTGGTAATTGTCCTTGACTGCATTTTATAGTGCAGACAGGGATAATCCACATCATACTTTACGATTAAACTTTTTATTGTAAAGAGCCTATACATAGACTTTTCAAAGCTCGTAAATAGGCGACCTAGTTGGCACAATGGTCACCATGCGGGACTGCCAAACACAGCGTTGCGGGTTCGATTCCTGCCTCAGACAAGTATTTATGCTATGATGTTTGTCAGTGGTCTGGTTGTTTCTATGTTTTATAAAAGAAAAATAAATTCGTTGTCTAGCACCCATAACACAAATCTAGTTCCTTAGCTTGGGGCTAGATGGCGATGTGTGGAATGTTCTGCAATATTTATTTACTTATTTTATTTAAATTGATTTGTTAAAATAAGCCAAAATATTAATATTAATTTACAGCGTCTGAGGCGGCGTTTATCGCGGGTGGAAAAAAGCTCGAAGATAATGCATTATTTACCGACTATAATTTATGTCTATTTTGATTGTTTTTAACATTTTGCAGGAGCATTCCTGCCATGGTTATTTACATTATTAAAATCTTTATTAGTTTTATTTTATGAATGTTTCCCTAGTTACAGGAGTTATGTAGGTACCTAAAACCACCTCAGCGGTATCAAAGACAGTTGCACCCAGTCGTGTGGAACTGAGGGTATGGATATCATGAACAAGGAACTGATTAGATTACTTAGACTGGTACCTAACTATTATCACCTAGTTTACCGTTTGTTCGCGTGCCTTCTTATTTATGACTTAGTTACTTATGGCACATGATTAAAGAAGGACCAGATTGTAAAGTTTCATACAACGCTCTGTGAGTACACTACCCTAAGGTACACTAAGCGTCATAAGTACACTATCAGTTTAGTCTTCTATCTATATCTATCTATACATATAAAATGCTTTGTCCAGAATGACTGACTGACTGACGGATCAACGCACAGCCTAAACCGCTGATCGTAGAGACCTGAAACTTGGAAGGTGTGTTCTTCGTGTGACGTAGGCATCCGATAAGAAAGAATTTTCCGAAATTCTACCCCTAGGGGGGTAAAAGTGGGGCAAAGTTTGTATGGGATGAGATTTTTTGACCCATTTTCTACTCGCGGGCAAAAGCTAGTAATACTATAAAGAATAGATGTTACACACAAAGACCTTCTTCTAATAGATGTTACACACAAACATTGAAACTTGACTTAAAAGTACTCAGTGTGATTATTATTTTCAACATGTTAGCTATGTCTTTATTGTATGAGTGGTATAAGCCGCCACCCGCTACACCAGCCGACGTGGGTTCGATCCAAAGGTTACGTTGTTATAATGTTCAAATAGTGCTGCACAGGATTGTAAACGGTGGCTGTGTACTTTTGAGCGTCGGGTTTACCTTCTTGAGACTGGTGCTGCCTAGTGGTAGTTACCACGTCTTTCAATCCGAAGGTCGTGGATTCAAAACCCTTACGTCCACTATGCACCAATGAATTTTTCTTTGAAAAAAATATGTGCGTAAATTGACACTGCTCTTACGGTAAAGACATCGTGATGGAACCCGGGACTTTTGTCTCTAGACATTTGATGATTTTTAGGGTTCCGTAATTAAAGGGTAATTTAAAAAGAAACCTTATGACTAAGACTTCACTCTCCGTCTGCGTCTGTCTGTCAGCAGACTGTATCTCATGAACCGTGATAGCTGGACAGTCGAAATTTTCACAGATTAAGAGGAAAGGGTACCGGGGGCTCTCTCTATACAAACGTAGTCGACTGTTTTCTCCCTGGATAATGACACTAGAGCAAATATGTTTGTTGTATTAAACTTATAACTGCTATGACCATGCCCCAATGTTTTATTTTTTTTGTTTTTGAAATCATAATTTCTAAGATAATTAGAAAATGAAAAAACCAATACATAGTCATGGCAGTTATAGGTTTTATGGTACAAAAATATTTGTGCTAGAGTCATAATCCAGGGAGGAAACAGTCGACTACGTTTGTATGGTGAGAGCGCCGGTACCTTTTCATTTTAATGTATTTCTGTTGCCGCTACAACAACAAAAAAAACAGAAAAATAAATATTCAAGTGGAGGCTCCCATAATATAACATGGTACATAACCCATCGTCGCGTGTCCAACTCGCACTTGACCGGTTTTTTTACTTTATATACTTAACACTTACCTTCACTTCTAACTTCTTCTTTTTTTAAGACGTTTCTATGTGGTCTATTACATATGTATTAAGCATTCAAAGGAATAAAAAAAATATGACTTTGACTAACCTATTTAAATAAGTACTAGGGCAAAGGAAACAAATGAATAAAACTACTTTTTAGACAAGTTTATTTAAATGTATGTACTATCTAATAAATAAATTATAGGCCAATCATAATAAATAGGTACTTAAGAAATTATAACGTTACAAAATATGATTTATAATTAAATTTTAATAAGTACAAATTAATTAAATACGATTAAAGCACTGTACAAACCGCCACGCGCGACCCAAGCAACGACGACGTGACGTGACTTGCGCGAATAAATAAAGGAAATTACACAGGGTGAAAAATTTCGTTCGGTGAATTGGTATTTGGAATAATTCGGTAAAAAAAAAACATTTTTAGTTATTCTGGAGATATTTTACATCTCTTGCATCATTTATAACTGATAAAAAAATAGCCCAGACCAGTGCAGGCCACGCACAATAAAAATCTTCGATAAAAATTAATTGAGTTTTTACAAATGACATTTTTTCTTGTTTTAGAAACTATCTACAGATAAAACCACCAAAAACAATCAGAGAAAACAAATTTACACCCTATATGATTGCACACAGAGCCGTAAAGCACAATTAAGCAATGAAGTTTATGCTATGGTGGCTAAACACCGAATAGAAAACTTTTTTGCATACATTTATTTTGTAAATACATCTTATCAGTTATCATACATACAGAGACACTCAGACCAGAAACAAATATCTGTAGATAATACTAATATTTGTATCTCGGCGGGAATCGAACCCGCAACCTTCTGACCAGACAAGTATTCGCCCAACTCACGCTACAGAGATGGCTGCAGGGATGGCTACAGAGGGCATCGAATAGTTATAAAACGACGCGTCGCTTGAGTCGTGCCCGTGGCTTATGATTTGTTCAGACTGGAGCAATCACATTGTGACCGATTCAGATCCGATTCACACAAGGCTTTATTTCTAAGGTTTACGTGGACTTTGGAATATAGCTGTTTATTGCTTTCTTGATTTACTACTGTCTCGTTTTATTCTAGTTATTTTTAGTGTTACGCCTTTTAAACATACAACGTAAAAGTGTCTTTGTGTTATGTAGAAGAAAATACGAACCACAACTACTTAATTACGAACTAACTCTCACTATATTTAAAAAAAATCACTAAAATCTACTAAAAATTTTAAGGGATACACCGACTCGGCTAATCGTGCAACGCGACCGAGGTGACGCTATTTGCGCTAGTTAACTAGTCGCGCGATCAGTCGTATCGGTTTGTCCTTAGCCACAAAAATAACCTAAACTCGGTGATCGTATTCGTCCATTTAACTAACCTTTTTTGAAGACCTAAGAAATATTTTTGAAGAGATCAAGAAAGATTTATAATACATTGTTGATTTTAATTAAAATGTGATGTGATTAGTGGAATTAATTCTTTAAAATATTTACAAACACTGTTTAAAAACGAAAATTCTGGACAATTAGATGGATCATAACAAATCTCTTTGAATTTGTCAATTGTCTTGTCCAGAGTCTAAAAACAACATGGACACAACTTTGAGAGAACAGTCATAATTCTAAATAAATAAATAGATCGGAAAGAAATTATCTATCATTAAGAATATGCCTAAAATATTCGCTAAAGTTATAAAATCATTAATTTAAAATAACGTGGCACATTATCAAGCGCTTTGTAAACAAAAATCACACTTAGAACTAGAATAATTAAGATGTTTAAATAATGATAATCCAATTAAGGATATTCCATCACAATTACTTTAATATCATTAATTAAAAAAATAGGCTTCTACTATGGAGTCTGTCTGTCTGTTGCCTGGCTGAATTGGCTGTCTGAGAATGAAAACAGGACGGCCTTTACATTTTAATCTTTTTACTTTTAAATTTTTGATCATGTCAACAGTTTATGCCAGTAGAATTTGAACATTTAAAACATTACTATGATAATAAAATTATGATTTTAATAAAATATACCCAAAGACTATTTCAATATAAAAATTGCACGTTTAATCAAAACTGATTTTCCTTTTAGCCCCCTTATCGCTCAGACTTATTTCTCTCCTCCTCTTTCTAACTAATGGCAATCTATCGTTTATATTAATGTTAGGCGTTGTTTCATTATGTATAATCGGAATAAACTCATCTTCAGGAATGTCAGAATCTGAAATTTCCGAATTAGTTTCAGCTCCTGCTTCAGGTTTTATACCTATCCAACTATCACCATTCTTTTTAAACCATTCATAGTCTCCTTCTAAGGGTTGATCATTAACGAAGTCAAAATTCCATTTTTTTGACTTAACTTCAATGTCTCGTTTTGTAGTTTCTTGTAGAATATTTGCAAAATTATCTATACTAGCTTGATCTTGGATGTCGTCTGCGAACAGTTTCCTTCTGACTCTGGAATGTTCTGGCAGCTTACGCATGGTGCCTCTTTGGTCCGCTGAGGTAGTCTGTGAAAGAAGAAAAAAGATTGTCAATTAACTTGTTAGTTAGCACTTTAAAAGTCAGTAATAGATGGTTTCGGGTTTGATTTATGTAAATATATTTTTTGTATGTATAATATTTACAAAAGAAAAGTATTCGTTGTCATGTCACCATAACACAAGCCTAGTTGCTTAGCTTGGGACTAGATGGCGCTGTGTAAAAATGAGAATGTCACATCAAAGGCATACTTACAACCAATTACAAATATTTTTAAGAATAAGAATTTTAATTGCATTTTTTTTCATTCATGTTTTAAAGCCCTCTTATAACCCTAGCTGAAAAATCATTTTTCTATCATCGTTTTTACACATTTACTATTTATCAGGGGTTTTCAGCTCATGTTTACATCGCTGGGTTGCGTCCGTCATCGTTGCCGGTCATTATGCATATTCGCTGGTCAAATTTGTAAACATTTTCAAGTGACGATGGTTGTTTTGTAAACATCCTACGTTCCGTTGTTATGATATTGTGCTCCGCAGTTCTTAGGGAGAATTTATCGATGAATTCTTCATAATCAATTATTAGGTTTAATACTTTGGTGAAATTAAATTAAAATAAATTTTATTTCAGAAATAATACCATAAGTACAGATAAGAATAATACAAATTAAATTAAAACAAAATTAATAAAATAAAATAAGTATTCAAATTTATAAAAGTCATATATGATTAATGTCATTTTTTTTTAATGTGTGTGAAAGAATCGAAGCTTTTCGAAAATTATAACAAGATTCTACAAAGATTAATCTACTTTAATAGATAGGTATCTCAAATGAACTATACCGAAGTCTTTTGGTTAATGTCATGTTAGTAGATAATAAATTAATGTAAAACGTAGTTTGAGCACAGTTTGAGCTTTTATACAAATGATTTTCAAGTAAACAGCAGCATCTTAACCAACTATTCCATTATATTTAATACAAATATATGTTACACCATCTTGTTGAAAGGCTCTACAGGTTCACAAAGAGCAGTTCTTGCGTAAATAGTGGAGTTAACATCCAACTAATTAACATATAGAGATAACGGTTCAGAATTAGCACTTGCAACTTGCATGAGTGCGGTTCTGTTGAATGCGTTAATCTTTAGAATTAACGTATATGGGTACGATTTGAAACGGTTATGTTTTAGTATTCTAACAGAAGTACCTTGTAAAACTTCACATAAAGATACGGCATCGAACCTACCATGATTGATTGAATTGCAGCCGTTGTGTCGATTTCCTTTGTCTTTACCGTCATCTTTGTCTCGTGATTAATAACTTTTACTACTGGGTTCGAACAAGAAATATAAAGTTGATACGACACCTTTACACAGTGGAGGAGTAAGGAGGTTTACAGCTAAGCGATGCTCGCTGATCGTTAACGGTCGTGTGGGTTAAGTAACGCCTGGCGCGGTCATTACTTCGATGTGTTGCCAATTAGTAGTGTGGCAAAAATATGTTTACGTGAGCCCCTCTGTGCTTCGGAAGGCACGTTAAGCCGTTAGTCCCGGTTGATACCTCTAGTAGCAGTCGTTAGGTCAAGTTAGAGGTCATAAGGTGATCTGAAAACTCTAACAATAGGTGAGCCACACCACTATACGAGAAGAAGAAGATACAGAACAAAAAGAACTCGCACACAAATCGTGAATAAAGTCGTGAGTAAACGCGCTAGAACACCTGCTTAATAGTACTTTTAAGTACTCTCTGGTTCGATAATTTTCAAATTTGTCACGCTAAAATGGCGATTATTTCTAATCTCAACGAAATTCTTGGAAAATTATGAAACTGAACCAAACTAACAATTATAAGTAAACACAATTCGTTCCACCAGTTTCAAGCTAATAATTAAATGCATGTCGCTAAGTCGTTTTGTATCGGAAATAGAATAACTGAAACTAGGTCGTTGCTATTGGCACTAAAACACTTTAGTCATTCTTCAATTAGTGCGGGCTATTTTTGGTAAATTGTTCAGTTGCACTTGCAATTTTGTTAATTTAGAATGTCAAAGAACTTAGAACTGACTCAAAGTTATTAAAACCATGAAAACAATGGATCCCGCAGCAGAAAAGACAAGCAAGGCTTTTCTTGTCTTTTCTGCTTGTTTTTTGCTTGGTTAGCCCTGGAAAACCCAGGAAAAGGTGGATAAATTGGTTTGAGAAAGATCCAAGAAGACTCGACCAGAAAACATCTTACAGAAAAAATACATACAACCGAATTGAGAACCTCCTCCTTTTTTTTAAGTCGGTTATAAAGGCCAAAAGCAAAGCGAAATTGATGAACATTGTTACGGGGACTTAGCAAACCTACAAAGTAAGGATTAGATAGTTCACGTAATAAATAAATAAAAAATAAATATTACAAGACATTCCACACATCGCTATCTAGCCCCAAGCTAAGTAACCAGACTTGTGTTATGGAGGCTAGACGACGGATATACTACTTAATATACTTTTTCTTTTTGTAAATATGTATTTGTAATACATAGAAACAACCAGACCACAGACAAATATCTAAGCATAAATACTTGTCTGAGATGGGAATCGAATACTCAACCCTGTGTTAAGCAGTTCGGTATGGTGACCATTGTGCCAACTTTGTCGTCGAATCGTAATAATAACAATATCCTCAGTTCATCCGTTTAGAAATATTACTCAGATTATTAAAAAACCCAAAAAAGTAAGAGAACATTAAACCATTAAAAACCATAATTTACTATTCAATTATTCAAACAAATTACAATTTTAAAATAACAACAAACAATAAATTAAATTCACAGCCAACTTTCATAGTTAAATTTTTTGTTACTCAATCCAAACTACTAAAAGATAGTTATCAAATCACTTTGTAAATCTTGGAGTAGTTTTAAAACATGCTTTCTAATTATTTTTACAAATTAGATAAAAGGCTCATTAGAATAACATTAACAATGAATTAGAGACACTTGGTTTGAATTCTTGTATGAAACAAGGAATTTCCATTACTAATATTTATACCTAACTAGCTTTCTTTTTTAGACGACCCAGTTGGCACAATGGTCACCATGCCGGACTGCCAACCACAGGGTTGCGGGTTCGATTCCCGCCTCAGACAAGTATTTGTGCTTAGATAATTGTCTGGGATCTGGTTGTTTCCATGTATTATAATTATATATTTACAAAATAAAAAGTATTTATGTAGTATATCCATTGTCTAGCACCCATAACACAAGTCAAGTTACTTAGCTTGGGGCTTGATGGCGATGTGTGGAATGTCCTGTAATATTTATTATTTATTTTACCTCGGACGGATGTAAAAATATATTAAATCTTTTCTTAATGCCTATAACTTTTAGCCCGACCCGTCCATTAGTTTGAGCTGTGCATTGAAAATCAGTAATTCAGTTAGAACTTAAAATTTTATATTTATAAATCATTAATATTTATTGTACTCAAATTATTTGTAGCGTTCCAAGCAAAAAGGTGCCTATTGGATGGAATTGATTAATTCAGAACACTTCAAAAAATAACTTTCTTTTTAAATCTTTTTTACTAAAAAAATTTGGACTCTAATACCGATCTCTTTGTTTGAAACCTCACATTTTTAAATATGGGCTATGGATAATAATACACACAAATATTATAATTGTGCTTTCACAAAAATAGTTAACTATTTCATAATGTCGGTTCGCGCATGTCACGCCGCGCAAATAGTTCTGCCGGTTTGGACAAAGCTTAAAGCCAGATTGATTTTGAAAAGAACCGATATGTCATCGCATAATCGAATCTCATAGTATCGATTGATTTATTGATGACTCGATTCGATAAACATACGATTGATATTTTATCGATTATCAAGCAATCGTCACTTTACTCGATTTATAGCAATTTAAGTTTTAAGTAGGCTTCGAAACTACTGGACCGATTTTGATGAAACTTGGTATGAGGATAGGTACATTGATTAATTGGGAGTATCATAGGCTACTTTTTATCCCGATATTTCTACGGGATCGGGTGTGATGCGGGTGAAACCGCGAGGTGATGCTTGTATCTCTATATTTTTAGCAGGTAGTCGGCGCCGACCTGCGCTGGTAATCGGCGCAGGAGGCTTGTACTGCGCCGTTATACGCCGGTAAGTCGGCACCGGTTTTAAGCTTCCCACTAGGCCTATTATGGCTAAGATTTTACTATATTTTCAGTTTTATCTACTGTGTATCGACCAAAAAAAACGATGATTTTGGAATAACGGACTATCCAGTAAGTCCACGGGCAAAGAATTTTGAAAGAAAGGCGTACTTTATAAGATTGTAAAAACATAACCAGAAAATAAAAAACAAGACATCGTATAAAAGTTAAAATCAAAAAACGCTTAGGATTCGCTTTTTAAAGCATTTCATAACTGGCAATATGCACAAACCGCGGGAAGCCATTACGAAATGAGATCATCTTTTCAACAAAAAAAAATATTATCTCAATCGGTTGAGCCGTCTTGCAGTAATCAGTGAACATACGGTCAGCTGCATAATTGCAGACCCACCGTAGAGCTCCAAAACGGCTGTTATAAGAATGTTTTCAACACTAGCTAGATTCTAGACACCTGTTTAAGTTGAAGTTTAAAGTCTTCTAACTCATCAATTTATCAAACAAAATTAATTAGAATGAAAACATGCCAATAATAGTAATTTTAGAACTCTACCGGGGGCTGCAATTATGCAGCCGACTGTACCTACTTACTTTATGTAAGTAGGTACAGTCGGCTGCATAATTGCAGCCGGACACGGACAGACAGACGGACAAGGGAGTGATCTTATAATTCCTTTTTTTACCCTATAGGGTACGGAATAAAAAAAAAATATTCTTACTAGCTGCGCCCCGCGGTTTCACCCGCGTAAGTCTCGATCCCTTGGGAATATCAGGATAAAAAGTAGCCTATGTGTTAATCCAGATCTCCAGCTATCTAGTTACCGAGTTTTATCGCAATCGGTCCAGTAGTTCTTGCGTAAAGGAGTAACAAACATACACACACACACACACACAAGCTTTCACATTCATAATATTAGCACATTTTAGTGGGATAACGACGAATCATTGAAGAACCTCTAGCATTTTTGAAGTCGGTTAAATTGCGGTCTCCTAAAAGGGTCTTAAACCATCAATATTCATGAAGGTACTAAGGGCCAGTCTATGTCTCTATCTAAGAATCTTTACGCACAGACAAGCCTTCCTTCTAATTATACAATGAAGGGATTTAATTAGTTTTGCATGCGGTTTTTTTAAACAATAAATTATGACATTATCTTTACGGAGAAAGGGTTTCGGACTTTTTAAATAGAGTCTAAACTAAGTTATTTGAATTATTAAAAAATCTTTAGAGAATAATAATTATTGTAAAAAATCGATATAATTTTGTTACGAAATTTTTTTGTGCGCTATCTGACATCGTGATAAACCCCGCGACTTAGTTGGCTCCAGACGTGTTGACAAGTTCTTTCCTCTGGACACGGTCGACTAAGCTAAGAGTGAAGGTGCTGGGCACGCAAAAGGGACTTAACTTTACTAATTAACTAGTTGTAGAAAAACAGCCTCTATCAACAGTCCAATAGCTCAAAAAGTGTTGCAAAAGTTTAAATTAAAATGCCTTGTGTCATTATATCTCAGACTAGCTTTTGCCCGCGACTTCATCCGCATAGAAGTCGAAATGTTTATGCAAAATTTGAAGTAGATTGGACCAAGGAATCACGTTGTCCCATACAAACTTTGCGCCCCCTTTTCACTCCCTTATTCTAGAATTTCGGAAAATCCTTTCTTATCGGATGCCTACGTTATACGAAGGATACACTCTCCAAGTTTCAGGTTTCTACGATCAGCGGTTTAGGCTGTGCGTTGATCCGTCAGTCAGTCAGTCAGTCATTCAGGACAAAGCATTTTATATGTATAAACTAGCTTTTGCCCGCGACTTCATTCGCGTAGAAGTCGGAAATGGACCGAGAAATCACGTTGTCCCATACAAACTTTGAACCCCCTTTTCACCCCTTAGGGGTAGAATTTCGAAAAATCCTTATCAGATGTCTACGTCACACAAAGAACACACTCTCCAAGTTTCAGGTTTCTACGATCAGCGGTTTAGGCTGTGCGTTGATCCGTCAGTCAGTCAGTCGTTCAGGACAAAGAATTTTATGTGTATAGATAGATTACTCTAACAGACAAATATTTTATGTACTTTGAAAATTAATTCGACGCCTAGCTGGCTATCAATTTCCGTCCGTATAACCAACACTCGAAGCAGTTAAAATCGTCACAGTGAATAAGAAAGGAAATAACGAATTCAATCGTTGGATCAATGGTTTAAACCATAACGGCCAAGTCGCCTCCCACTTTAAACTTTCGATACTAAGTAAGTATCAATATTTTGATGTCTATAAATATAAAATTCAAAGTCCCAACTGACTGATCAACGCACAGCTAGGTATTAAGAGGAAACAGTACCGGCACTCTCTCCATACAAACGTAGTAGACTGTTTTCTCCCTGAATAATGACATTAGATTAAATATTTTTGTTGCATACAACTTATAACTGCCATGACCAAGCCTCTATGTTTTTTATTTCTTTCGTTTTCTTTTTTAAATCTTAATTTATATGATAGTTAGAAAATGAAAAAAACCAAAACATAGGGGCATAGTCACGGCAGTTATAGGTTTTATGGCACAAAAATATTTGTGCTAGTGTCATTATCCAGGGAGGAAACAGTCGACTACGTTTGTATGGAGAGAGCGTCGGTACCCTTACACCTTAAGACGTAGGTAATAAAGGATTTTGAAAAAGTCAAGCTCTACACAGAAAAAGTCGCTAGAATAACCTAGCTATCAATTTTCTTTCTTTTTCAATAAATTATCAAAAACCTCTCAACAGGGTTAACATAATAATGAATTGCAAATCATCTTTTAAATTTCGCATAAAATACTTCTTGCAGTAAAATACAAAAACTCGATTTTACTAAACATAGATCAAGTGCATACATTTTTAACAAAAAGATAAAACAGAATTTCAAATTGTGTTGCAAATGTGTGGAAAAGTCTAGATTTAATATGATCGAGATATTACAATGTTTCTTCAAGTTGCTCTTAGGAAGCTGAACCGAAATATATTGTCCACATTATGTTCAACGTATACTTACAAAGTTAAAAATATCACTCAAACAACTAGCTTTCTCGAAACCTATAAAACTTCTCTACATGGCAGTGAACTGAATAGTTCCTGAAAACAATATTTATGTTACCAACTTCCTGTAGTGTTGCTGAACGTTTACAATCTGTCAACTGGCAAGCGGGAAGCGACGATCGGCTATATTTAACATGGGGTGCGCCTGCGCAAGGACTCTGTGCTCACTGGGGTGACCAAGTGTTAGTGTTTTTAGAGAAAGTGTTGGTACTGGCTGCTAATTGCTGATTGTACTAGGAATACTTCCTGATGCAACTGAAATAGTTTAATTATGAGTTCAAATAAAACCTTACAAAATACTAAAAGTTAGCTTTCTTTCCTTTCCTGAAAGAAATGCCGTGATGGTATATTTTCGAAGATTGACTAAACTTAAGAACAGTAGACATCCCTGGGCAAAACCTATTGCATGACAGAAATACTTGGAAGATCGTCGTCGTTGCAATTTCCGTTCCAAAGAAGCTAACATGTTAACGGTTGTATTTTATTTTTTAAGATACTTCTGAACGGCTGTTATTTTATTTTATTTTTTTCTATTAATTATGGCTTCGCACGGCTTGTGCATTTAGCCAGTGTCAAGTTATATTTTGCAACAAATTATGACCCGATTTTTCATAAATCGGGCCTAAAGTGTTTCAAAACAGTCAAAGTCGTCATAGTCCGTCAAGTCAGGGGCTACAGTAAAGCGGTGGCAAGTTTACCATAACCTTAATAGGACATTTAGAGGCAACGAGAAAACTTCATGTTTGACACTGATTTTTACTTTCACTACACTTGTGCACTTTCACAGAACTAAATTGAATAACATTCCACCAGAATTATACAATTCAACTCGGGTTACAACTAAGTTTCATGAAAATAAAACTGCAGCACGACATGTTGTTAACTCGTTCTCGCCAAAAAGACTCTGTTATTTTATTACATACTTGCTTTCATAGGGATTCAATTTTCCAAAATTATTTCTAAGCGGATGTCTACGTTACAGCTATCTGTGTGCCAAAATTTAATTCAATCGGTCCATTGGTTGAAGCTTTGGATTGAATTAGTCAGTCAGGACTTAGAATTTAATATTTATAGGACTGCACCAGATTTGAAGTGCTAAATCATGTCAGCTACTTTTGCTGCAGACAGTATTAACTTATCTTTAAACTCACTAAAATCATAGTCACAACACATAATTGCGTTGCGCACGCGCTGGTAAGTCACACCGAACCGCGACCGCGCGGATGCAACAGCCTAGGCTCAACGCTCAACTGACCGCTTCCGTCCTTTGAGCCCTGACAAGTGCAGAATAACTGACAGCTGACAGCTGACTGGCACATCCTTCTTATGAGAGGTCATTTTATATTCTAAGGGGTTGAAGGTGTCGTCAAACCTTTGGTTAACCTAAAAACTATTCACAACACACTCTATCAAATCTATCGAAATAAAATCACCACCACCCAAACGACCCAGTTGGCACAATAGTCACCATCCCGGACTGCCAAACACAGGGTTGCGGGTTCGATTCCCCGCTTCGGGCAAGTATTTATGCTTAAATATTTGTCTGGGGTCTGGTTGTTTCTATGTATTATAGGTATATATTTACAAAAGAAAAAGTATATAAGTAGTATATCCGTTGTCTAGCACCAATAACACAAGTCTAGTTACTTAGCTTGGGGCTAGATGGCGATGTATGGAATGTCCTGAAATATTTATTTAATTTATTTATATTCGTCAACAACCCTTACTATTCGATATTTCCTCACTCTAGCAATATTTAAAAACCCGATTTTGTGGCACTGCACTGCTGGGAACTTGATTTTCAAGTATTTTCTATACCCTTGTACTTGTGGCGAAAAACATAACCCTCCTTAAGCTTTCCCGTAGTCGGATAAAAATAACTTACCCAACACACAAAATGTTAACCCAACAAAGTCCTTACACTTATCACATTAGGTAGGTACGGTCGGATTCAGAATTGCAGACCCAACGTAGAGCTACAAACTGATATTTTAAGAATGTTTTCAAATCAAGCAAGATTCTAAGGTCTTGTTCGAGTTTAAGTTTAAAGTCATGAATTTATTAGAGAAATGTTATTACAATAAAAACATTATATTCAGGTGACCAAAGAGCTGGCTGCTACTTTGGCCAACGGCCGATCCGTAGGTATTGCTTTGGCCAACGGATCGGCCTAAAGTAGTTCTTGTCTGTCATTCAAGCGTACTTTTACTTGAACGGACTGTTTTCCGCGATTAGACCCTTTTTAATAGGGTCCTTTTTGCGTGAGGATGGAGAAGGCTTGCCCAGCACCTACTTACCCTCTCAGCCTAGTCGACCATGTCCAAAGGAGATAACTTGTCAATACTTCTGGAGCCAACTAAGCCGCGGGTTTCATCACGATGTTTTCCTTCACCGTAAGAGCAATATCAATTAGCGCACATAAATTTTTCTTAAGAAAAATACATTGGTGCACGGCCGGCCGGGATTCGAACCCACGACCTTCAGCATGAAAGTCGAGATATCTACCACTAAGCCAACACCGCTCTCGGCCTAAAGTGTCACTGCATTGCCATCCAAAGAGGCAATGCAGTGAGCCTGCACCCTACCTAGGGAAACTTATTTAGATATTTAATTTTTTTTTTCTTCGAGTAATCCTACTAATATTATAAACTAGTTGCGCCCCGCGGTTTCACCCGCGTAAATCCCGATCCCGTGGGCATATTGGGATAAAAAGTATCTTATGTCCGTCTCCTGGCTCTAAGCTACCTCCCTACCAATTTTCACCCAAATCTGTTCTGCCATTCTTGAGTTATAAGTGGTGTAACTAACACGACTTTCTTTTATATATATAGATGTGAAAGTTTGTGTGTGTGTGTTTGTTTGTTACTCCTCCACGCAAAAACTACTGGACCGATTGCGATGAAACTCGGTATTTATATAGCTGGAGACCTGGATCCTACTAATATTATAAATGTGAAAGTTTTTGTGAGTGTGTAAGTTAGTTACTCCTTCACGCAAAACCTACTGGACCGATTGCGATGAAACTCGGTATTTAGATAGCTGGAGACCTGGATTAACACATAGCCTACTTTTTATCTCGATTCTCCCACGGTATCGGGACTAACGCGAGTGAAACCGCGGGGTGCAGCTAGTAACTAATAATAAAGTAATACTTTTTAACTAAAAAAATTTGCAATAATAGTAATTTTAGAACTCTACGCTGTGTCTGTAATTTTGACTCCGACCGTACCAACCACTATAAAATTTATACTAGTCGAGTGTTAAATCTATCAAGCCATATGTTCAGTTATCCATTATTGAAAATAATGGTGTCTGTCTGTTTAGATGTTGTGGCCATCTTTATTACGTTCTCGCCCTTGGTTCTTGATTGGAACAAATTAAAAATTTAAGTTCAAGTTCAATACTTCTACTTCATTTTTTAAGTTTTTTGTTTGTAGGTTCTGAAACTACTGGATTGATTTTTATGAAACTTGGCATGATTAATTGAGAAGAAAGGGTACCGGAGCTCTCTCTATACAAACGTAGTCGACTGTTTTCTCCCTGGATAATGATACTAGAGCAAATATTTTTGTTGCATAAAACTTATAACTGCCATGACCATGCCCTTATGTTTTTTAAATCTTAATTTCTATGATGATTAGAAAATGAAAAAAAACCAAAACATAGGGGCGTAGTCATGACAGTTAGGTATAGGTTTTATGGCACAAAAACATTTGTGCTGGTGTCATTATCCAGGGAGGAAACAGTCGACTACGTTTGTATGGAGAGAGCGCCGGTAACCTTTCACATGTTCTATATTAAGAAAATGGATGACTAGACGGTTTTTGTTATGCGTTTTGTTTAAATAAACTCGAAGAACACATCTTTCTCAAAACAATTAATCTTCAGTTCACCTTGAACTTAAAGTTCAGGACATTTTCAGAAATACACAGACTGAAAACAAGACAAAAACAGTTTTAAATTTAGGACAAACACAGTTAAAAGCAAAGCTCAGTGGGGGGAATGGCGTAAATAGAAGTTCAGCGTAATCGCGGGAGACTTGCGCTGGCGCACCGCAAAGGATGGAAACAGTCTTTGAAATGGTGCAACGTCATTAAAACGCATCTCAGATTTACCACCGGCGTTTTACTATTTTTAAATGAATGGACCAAGTGTTTGTTGAAATACTTGACTAGCATGGTGCTGTGGTTTTACCCGTGTAAGTCCTGATGCTGTGGGAATATCGGGACAAATATTAGACCGTTGGATAGATGTTTGCTATTCGCAAAATAATTATAAAAATCGGTTAAGTAGTTTCGAAGATTACAGAATTAATTCCATTAGGTATATAAGGATAAATATTTTGTTATACCCATTCATATAAATTTTGCTTTTAAAAGTACTAAATATCTCTTTATTTTGATTTGAACAAGTGACGAGTTTAGGGATGGATTGTTTTTTATCTGATCCCTCCAATTCCTATGCCCCAAATGATATGAATTCGCCCACAAGCCCACAACCTATTTCAAACATCAATCCGAAATTTACTCTTTATAATTATTTTATTTATTAGACCTATGTAAAAAATTTAGATTTGTAAGTTTTTTTACTGTAGGTATTTGTTTTTACCTGAGTAGTGAAGCCAAAAGGGGATGGTTTTATGGCAGTGGCTATAAGGTTTTAGGAAAACACTGATATAAGTTACAAAATAATAAGAAAATAAACATTTGAATCGTTTTTCAGACTGAAAATAAAGCAAATAATTATTTAATGACTTTTTTAAATTGTTTTTGCTATTTTAACGAAATATTTAATTTTTAATTAAGGTTGCAGGTGACCCTAATTACCCGCAGATACCTTATGAAGTAAGTATACTGCGACAGTACTTTAAAGATCTATGATTAAAAAAAAAATTAAAAAAAACGCCCGACACAAAATTATAAAATATTATGAACGTAAAAAGCCTAAAATAAGCAAAAAAAACCCTACAAAAAGACAAAAATAACCCCGAAATTATGACCCTACGTAAGTACATCTGATTTTTTTTTATTAAATATTGTCGGGGGTTAAAAACAAAGAATGGTAATTCTGTTTTGTTTTACCCATCGCAACATACCTCCGGATGCCAAACCCTACTTAAAGTTTTATGTAAATTAATGACATATTACTAACAATTTGTCGAAGAGGGATGTCTGTCACAGACAGTCAGACATGCGGGCTTACTAATTCTCAGCTCAAATATATAAAGTTCGATTAAGTAATGGCCTCAAATTGGACATCAATTTATCTGTTAACAATTATCAAGAACATTGTTCTCAGGATTTTTTTTTTTGATGATTGTAAGGGCATTGCATTGATAGGTGAGTAATGATGATGATTGTATGGTTTAAGTCGAAATTATGATTGATGGGAATGCAGTTAAAGCTTTGTTAATGCCGCCAAGGTGTGTACCTATTACCGATTATAGACAATTGATGTAGTTCGCGCCGCGTGAGTTGTGTTACGTATCTTGACGGTTTATCTACAATTAGCTTATGTTTTTTTTAGCTTTTATGCTTGACTTCGTCCGCGTAAAAGTCGAAAATGGACCATGAAATCTTGTTGTCCCATACAAACTTTGCCCCCCTTTTTCACCCTAAGGAATAGAATTTCGGAAAATTCTAGGCATCCTATAAAAGGATTTTAGGAAATTCTGCCCTTTTGAGGGTGAAAAAGGGGGGGCAAAATGTGTATGGTACAACGTGTTTCCTTGGCCCAACCCTGTTACAACCATTTTCGACTGCTAACGCGGACGAAGTCGCGGGCAAAAGCTAGTCTATATATATAAAAGGGAAAATCACTGACTCACTCACTCACTCATCACGAAATCTCAGAAACTACAAATGCTAGGAGTCTCAAATTTTGCATGGGGGTTCCTTTTATGACGTAGGTGCTCACTAAGACGGGATTTTGCGAAATAATAATATAAAGCAGTAAAGTTTGTGGTTGTAGGGGGTAATCTCCGAAACCAGTGGACTGATTTGGATGAAATTCTGCATATAAATTGTTTGGGAGTAGCTGAGTGTTATGTATTTTTGATCCCGGAATTCGGGGAATTCGGGAGATCGGGGCTTACGCAGATAAAATAGCGAGACTCACCTAGTATATCACAGGGATCAATCCCTGCACTATTCTTTAAAACAATATCCTTCTTCAATATTTATACATATAAAATGTTTTGTCCTGAATGACTGATTGACGGATCAACGCACAGCCTAAACCGCTGATTGTAGAGACCTGAAACTTCGAGGGTGTGTTCTTTTTATGACGTAGGAACCGATATCCGATAAGAAAGGATTTTCCGAAATTCTACCCCTAAGGGGGTAAAAAAGGGGGGGGCAAAGTTTGTATGGGACAATGTGATTTCTTGGTTCATTTTCCTCTTCTATACGCAGATGAAATCGCGGGTAAAAGCTAGTTATAAAGACATATATATATATATATATATACATATAACGTTTTTTTCCATAAGGGTCCTCCTTATCCTACGATATATCAAATATCTTGAGTATAAAGTTTCTCACGAAGATTTCTCTAGCCACATCCTCATGTTGGCTTTTATCTAGGGGCGATTTAAAACATCTATTAATAGAGCTCTCTTTATTCTAGAGAGAGCACTTAGATTGTGATAATGAGTAAGCTATTTAATAGAAAGTTATTTTTATTTTTGTTTGTGGTTGGCTTTGGTTTTCATGGGTGCTACATATTGATTTTATTTTTTAGATAAACATGCTTAATTTTCGGATAATATACTAACAAACGAATAAATTAATAAACTTTCGGATTTATAACAGACAATGTTTCGGATATATATATTTAGATATATATATGTTTGTTCACTTCTTGCTCTAAAACGGTGGATTGAAGAGGAAAAAAATATCCATAGTCGGTGGATCCTATTGGAATGAGGTATATGAGTTAGGATTTTTTTTTCAGATTTACTTACCTAAAAATAATACCGTGAGAAACAGTAGTTTTGTTATAAGATTCAAAAAATTACTATTTTCACTACCATAGTTACTAAAACCGGTAATATTAACTAGGTTTTTTGTTTTTATTTATTTCGATGCTGTTACAAGTACCGTTTTCACGATACATGGTAAATATCCCGTTTTCCATAACTTTAGTAAAAGCTTGTAAAAATTTAAGTAGCACCTAGTAGAGGTTTTACAAATTTAACCTCACTGATTTCTAATGTAACCTTAATATTCGTCAAAAAGCCCCAGTTCGAGATACATGTTAAAAGCTTACTCAAAAGAAATGTTTTTTTTGTTTTATTTTACTTTAACACAAAACAGAATACAGTCATAATAATATGAAGTACTTAAAATAAAAATGACAAATAATTTTAAGCTAGAGTATATCCTAAAATATGTGTTCACAGCACGGTTATTTCACAGTATGGATTGATTTTGTACAAAAAACTCCTATGACCTAATGAGTGGATTAGCAAGTTCAACTTGGAAATCCTAAGTGTAGGACATTTTCAAAACTCAAAAATAGGCTTGCATTTGACCTCATCTCACCTGATGGGAAGCTAAGATGAGGTCGAGGATGTAGTCTGCTATAAGGTCCCTTCTAGACTTGAAGACCCCAAGGTTGTACTTGTACTTGAACGGGCTGTTTTCCGCAATGAGACCCTTTTTAATTGGGTCCTTTTTGCGTGAGGATAGAGTAGGCTTGCCCAGCACCTACTACCCTCTCAGCTTAGTCGACCATTTCCAGAGGAGAGAACTTGTCAATACTTCTGGAGCCAACTAAGCCGCGGGTTTCATCACGATGTTTTCCTTCACCGTAAGAGCAATGTCAATTAGCGCACATAATTTTTTCTTTAGAAAAATACATTGGTGCACGGCCGGCCGGGATTCGAACCTACGACCTTCAGAATGAAAGTCGAGGTATCTACCACTAAGCCAACACCGCTCTCCTTGGGGTCGTAACACTCAAATTTTGGAGAAACAGCGACGCGCGCAGAGAGTTCTACTTCTTAGCGCAAGAGAAAGCCAGTGGATGCGTGACGCTTTGTACGCGTAAATTCTTGACCCCTTTTAAGAAGTCATTCAGTTATTGTTTATTAACTGACTGACTTCTTACATCATTTATTAGTTTCAAAAGACGAAAGGTAAGGTATTTAAGCCATTTCCTACAATTAAATCAACGTATAGAAGTCTAAAAACTTGAATTCTAAGTATCCCTTGAACTAAGTTAGACTTTATAATGATCAAAGGCCATAAAATGTTCCCATAGAAGCATAGAAGCAACGAGTTGTTGTCTCACATCCAATCATGTCTACTTGATTTGTTTTTATGAAGTTTGTTGTCACTTGTTTGACTGGGGGACAATTTTTAAGATTAAGCGTTTTTTTATCTCTGATTTTCAGCTCTGACGCTCATTGTTTAAATAACATAGCGGTGTGGCGACACTTCACATCGCCACCAACAGATGGCGCCACTAAGCCGATCGGACATCCTAGATCGCGCAAGCGAAGTTTTTCTGAAGATAAGCTCATATACAAGTTCCAACGAAACATCGTTGGGCCACGGCTTACCGGGTATAACATCTGCCCGGTGGAAGATCTTCCCTTTGGAGGTACACACCACCTCGTACCTCCAAACTGGTGACCCCGATGTGATACTCCAAACTGGTTCACCCCTCCAAAGCGGTATCATTCCAATTGCATTTGATTACAAAAAATACTAAGTAATAATAAGTTTTTTTTTTGCAATCGGAATGAAATTGAAATGTGTTTTGAACAATGTTAGTTTTTAAGCTATTGCATAGCTTTTATCGCGGTGTTTAACCTATTACGGGAGAGTATGTAGCGATGACATACGGATCCGAGACGTGGTCGCTGACTATAGGCCTCGTTCAAAAGCTCAGAGTCGCTCAGCGGGCTTTGGAGAGAGCTATGCTCGGAGTTTCTCTACGTGATAGAATCCGAAATACGGAAATCCGTAGAAGAACCAAAGTCACCGACATAGCCCTCAGGATTAGTAAGCTGAAGTGGCAATGGGCAGGTCATATAGCTCGCAGAACTGACAACCGCTGGGGAGTAAAGGTTCTCGAGTGGCGGCCGCGATGCAACGCGAAACGGAGTGTTGGGAGACCAGCTGCCCGGTTGACCGACGACATTGTAGCGGTCGTGGGTAGTCGGTGGATGGAGGCGGCTCAGGACCGCAGTTTGTGGCGTCGTATGGGGGAGGCCTATGTCCAGCAGTGGACGTGCATGGGCTGACATGATGATGATGATGATGTATGTCAAAAATAGTTTGTGCGTGTTTAGTCATGGCATTATTACCACAAAATTTTATTATTTTTAAAATACTTATATAAACTGATGACGACCCAGTTGGCACAATGGTCACCATGCCGGACTGCCAAACACAGGGTTGCGGGTTCGATTCCCGCCTCCGACAAGTATTTATGCTTAGATAATTGTCTGTGGTCTGGTTGTTTCTATGTATTATAAGTATATATTTACAAATAAAAGAAAAGAATATAAGTAGTATATCCGTTGTCTAGCACCCATAACACAAGTCTAGTTACTTAGCTTGGGGCTAGATGGCGATGTGTGGAATGTCCTGAAATATTTATTTATTTATTATTATTTTTTTTTGCAATCGGAATGATATTGAAATGTGATTTGAACAATGTTATTTTTTAAGCTATTGCATAGCTTTTATCGCGGAGTTTAACCTATTACGGGAGAGTATGTATGTCAAAAATAGATCGTGAGTGTAAAAAAATTATATGGATCTCCGGCAAACCCAGATAAAGATGGAGAAACGAACTAATTGCAATCGATCAGGGTGTGGGTCAAGAAACAAAAAGTATACCTTTGCCCTGCAGTGGGACAAAAATTTGCTAAATAAATAATAAAAAAACGGGCAAGGATCAGAATAGAGTGACCATATACATTTGAAAAAAATCCCTCATAACTTGGGCCAACTTCGGTGTGAAGTTACGGAAGTCCATCAGGCGACGTGTGGTCGCCATGCGCGCGCGCATGGTACCGACAATTCCGCGCTGTGCCCAAGCGCAAAGGTTATTGCCGTTTGCAATGCCATTCAATGACTATACCTAGTCATTAGGGCGATCTAATAGCACAGTAGATACAGCTACTTACTTATAAAGTGAGGTTATGGTCTGTGATTTTAAAAATTGTCATACAATTGCAGAGATTGCAAAGAAATGGTAACAGGAACATGTAATACACATACCTATAGGCAATATTTTTTCTCATAGGTTCAGTTCATATAAATTGCAGGACAGGGTAACAATCATTTGACTATTTTTGATTGAAAAATGGTACAAATTTTTATTTCTATAGGTTCTCGATCAGGGTTCTCGACCTTAGTCACAATAATACAAGAAAAGTCTAGAAATAAGGAAAAAGGAAATTGTAAGGTTTTAAGTAAGTACTCTAAAAACAACCTTAGTTTCTCCTAATAGTAATAAAAATGACTTCTTTGTTTTATTTCATTAGAATTCAATCAAAAAGCAATCGAAGTAGAAAGTCAATTTCCTGTAACAAATTACTTTAACCCATCACACAACATTGGAAGACAAATGGATCTCAAGATTGCATCATAGTGTGTGGAAATAATAGTAGACTTATGGTATATGTGTGATAAAATATGGTAGAAATAATGCATCTGATACGCATTCCAATATCACCGAGGGACGACAAAGAAACACTAAAGTATTAAAGTTCTCAAAGATAGATACGTAAGCGAAGTCAATTTAATAGAAATAACAAGTTAAGTTGACGCGTGGCCAAACAAACACCTTTGCGGAGATGGATAGGGACGAGCGACTTTTTTTTCGTTTTATATGCTAACTAGCTTTTGCCCGCGATTTCGTCCGCGTTAAAGTCGTAATTGGACCAAGGAATCACGTTGTCCCATACAAACTTGCCCCCCAGCCCTTCTTCAAAATCCTTTCTTATCAGATGCCTACGTCATACAAAGAACACATCTTTCAAGTTTCAGGTCTCTACGATCAACGGTTTAGGCTCGATCCGTCAGTCAGTCAGTGGTTCAGGACAAAGAATTTTATATGTATAGAAGATATTCATGTATGTCATTTATTTACACATACCTTGGTACACATAGACTAATTGATTTTTTTGTTAAGTTATTGTTCTTTTTTATTTTTGGTACTGTATAATTTTTTAACTATTTTTTTACCTACGACTCACTGGTGCATGGACAAACTCGCAAGAGTTTTTGTTGCACCTTTAATTTTGTACTAGATTTTTTTTATATTGGATAAAAAAAATAAAAAACCTGAATAAGTTTTCGAACGTATTCAGAGCGAGTGAATAAGTATTTTCAATGAAAGCATGCTACATCTTAGTCCGCATCGTCACCTGACATTAGGCGGGGGTGATAGTGGTCAAACGCTGACTTATCATAGTAAGTATGTATAAAAAAAACTGGTTCTACTTTAGCATTCAAGAATGACCTAAACAAACATACAAACATTTTATAAGAGCTTGTAATGAAGTCACAGAACCTTAACAATTTATAGTGTACTTATGTACACGCGTTAGAAGTTATACTTCTTTGGCGTATGGAAAAAAAATACTAGAATATACAACTTGAACATAGTTATCAATTTTCATACCACCTAGAACTAACTTCATGCTGTTAAATTTAGGTGTCGGTGTGCGCGCGCATCGTAAAAATTCACTCTCATCATTTTTCTCCATCGCGCCAAAAGAAGTATAACTTCAAAAAAAATAGAAAAGCACCACCCCAATAAACCAGGACAAGTGAAAGAAAAATAAATACTCATTCCAAATAAACCAGAACGTTCAGATTTTAGGATTACATAAAAATCTACAAACTCATGAAAACATATAAAACCGAGCATCATATCAAACTGGTCGTACTATACCTAACATAATGATGCGCGTGCGCCGCCGGTATGTAATGCAATACGCAATTTGAGGTGACGATGATACCTTCCGATTGGAGTTAGCTACGGGCATCTGAACCCGATACGGAATGCTGGAATGTATTTAAATTGGGTATCATAAAAGACGAACAGCCATAGCTTTGAAATATCTGTTTGATTGCATGCATGATTCTCAGGGCCTGTGGTAGAATTTTGTTGCATTGCGTGACGCAATTAGATAGTTGATAGGTGTTCAAATTGTGCTCAAAATGTATCAAATAAATGATGCGGCTGTTTTAAGAATGTTTTCAACACAAGCAAGATTCTAGACAACTGCTTTAGGTAAAGTTTGAAGTCTTCTAACTCATCAAATAACCAAACAAAAATTATTAGAATGCAAACATTCCAATAAAAGTAATTTTCGAACTCTACCGAGGGCTGCAATTATGCAGCCGACTGTACAATTTCGTAGTTAATAAGCTATCTCGTCCTTTTTGTTATTTTCTATGTTTTGTGTGTTGTACAAATAAAGTGTTTATCTATCTATCTATTTTGAGCTACTTTGAGGGTATTTTTAGCTACATTGATTATTTATTATTACGTGTGAAGGTAAAATGTATGTCAGTGGAAGTTTTCTCATTTCATACATGATTCACAGACCTATTGTCCCACTGTCCTGTTTGCGGTCTCTAACCAATTGACAACTATCGGATGTGGTCGAGAATCGATATAACTCCAAGGTTTGGTATCGGTTTGCTTTGTCCGATGTATCGAACGTACCTAATCGATATAAAAGAACAAAGGATGCGCTTTTTTTAAGATATATGACAAAACTAGCTGCACCCCGCGGTTTCACCCGCGTATGTCCTGATCCCGTGAGAATAACGGAATAAAAAGTAGCCTATGTGTTAATCCAGGTCTCCAGCTATCTACATACCGAGTTTCATCGCAATCGGTCCAGTGGTTTTAGCTGGAAGGAGTAACAAACATACACACACACACAAACTTTCACATTTATAATATAAGTAGGATATCCTTTCAAAATACATTTAGAAATCGTCAAAAAACTTTGAGGACCAGTGGCGTAACGTGGGTCACTGTCGCCCGGGGCGGAGTCATAATTTGCCGCCCTTGTGACGTAATAAAAATAATAATAATCGCTTTAAGCGATAAGGTTGCCTGGAAGAAATCGCTTTAAGCGATAAGGTCGTCTGTACAATTTCGAAGTTAAAAAGCTTTCTCGTCTATTTTATTATTTTCAATGTTTTGTGTGTTGTACAAATAAAGTGTTTATCTATCTATAATGTTGGTTTTTGTGAGAAAAAAACGTAACGATATGAAAGAATTGAGCGAAAAATATTTTTTTCAAATTCATGTAAGGATGCGGGGCTGATTTGCAACACCTGGATTTAACGGAAGGGACAATTCATTATTTGCAACTGGGTGAGAGCTAAATTCTTGAAAAATAATTGTCTGACTGACCGCCAATGACCGTACAAAATACTTTTTCCCAATTTTGCCGCCTTCCTAATGGTGGCGCTCAGGGCAGGCTGCCCCCCTCCCCTCGCTACGCCACTGTTGAGGACTGCTAAAGCGTAACGGTTTCTTTGCGATATTCTACTTCACCGACATTAATAAGGTACGATAGGTTACACGACGAGATACCGAATCGATTCACTGTAATCGAATGTCATTGATTCCGATCATTGTTCTCGAACTGTTGACCGGCACATCCTGTATCGATTGTCGGTGTCAACTCGTGTGGATCGAGGATGTGCGGAATCATGTGCGGTGAACCGGTGAGGGATGCCTCAAGTTGCCTGAGATATTTTTGTACTGTACCATCAAGAGTTTAAACATCCCTATATACAACATAAATGATTTATTTTATTTTATTTCCGTTCAAAAAAAATGAAAAAAAAAAAACAAATTAAAAAAAAAATGACGTAGGTAAATACTAAGTTAACTTAATTATTAAAACAAAAAAATATAAAAAAATAAATGTAACATAAATGATGATTATGATTATTAACAATTTTCGATATGAAACAATAGAAATGCAAAAAGAAGTACGGGTCGGGAAATTTTTGTTCCACTGCCGTCTTCCTACCTTCACTGGCGTCATCTTGTAAAGATGGCGATCGTCTCGCCTTCTTCAACGGCGTTTTTGGATACCTTATACCACTTTTTAAAGCTTCTCGCAGACGTTCTGAACATTTAAAGGCACAAAAACCGAATTCAAAGATTCCCTTCAAAAGTCCATGAGTTTAGGTCAATTGATATTTATTAAACACACTTAAAACTGCATTTTGTTTGTACTACCGTAGAAATATAAATCTCCACGTTTGAAATACAACGAGGCAATTAAAAATTACAAATTGCTAGAGAAAGCTATAAATCATTAAAATAACATAGCCATTGTTTTAATAACACAGTCGGCTAATTACTACCTCCAGACCTTGAACTTGTTTGACACACTTCATACTATCTGATCAGCATTTTCACAACCGTATAACCGTGGCGTTAGACTCTTTGCATCGATACAGTCGCGATGCGGTCGCTAGCTGGCCCACGCACAACACGTTTCAGTCGCGATGCAAACGCGATACTGTCGCGCTTTTGTCGCGATACTAACGCGATTCAGTAACGGCACAAAAATGCCTGCGATCGCTACAGTTGCAAAATGGACTTCGTTGAGGCAACACTAGTCACGTTGTCTTTGGTGCTGCTTTTACGTAAGCAACCGAGGCATGGACAACGAAAGAAGCGTCAATATTGGGTGCACCCATTTAATAAAGAGATATTACATAATGGACCAATGTAATGACGTTGAAAATACATTGATACAGTCGCGATACTGACGCGCGTTAGTAACACGTTGGCATTGCTTCTGTAGCAAATGCGACTAGTAATAGTGGCGATGAATAGTGGCGTAGAAATATATACTTATAATACATAGAAACAACCAGACCACAGACAAATATCTAAGCATAAATACTTGTCTGAGGCGGGAATCGAGCCCGCAACCCTATGTTTAGTAGTCCGGCATGGTAACCATTGTGCCAACTGGGTCGTCACCTAGGACAGCCATATATTGTAAACCAGTTGTTGCCCGCGATTTCTTACGCGTGGTAATTTTATTTTATATACTAAAACCTTCCTCTTGAATCACTCTATCTATTAAAAAAACGTATCAAAATCCGTTGCGTAGTTTCATACATAGGGACAGATAGACAGCGAGAAGCGACTTTGTTTCAATGCATTTGTGGTGCGAGTACCGAACAGCTATCTGCCTCGCGTTATGGATGAAAGCTTCTGACTGAAGGACGTGGTGTTCCGTCGCTTCCGCGGACAAATTCCACAAGAACAGACTAAGACGAAAGTGTAGTGTCATGGAAGTGCTACTAACATAGTTCTAAGCTATCTCTTTAACACATTCAATCTATTATCTATATAAATAAAAATGAATTGTTGTTCGTTAGTCTGATTAAAACTCGAGAACGGCTGAACGGATTTATCTTATCTTAGTCTTGAAATGTTCGTGGAGTTCTAGGGAAGGTTTAAAAGGCGAGAAAAAATCGAATAACCGAAATTCCCACGGGATCGGGACTTACGCGGGTGAAACCGCGGGGCGCAGCTAGTTATTATTATAAAATATGTATGTGAGTGTATAAGGTCGAAATAAACGAAATATAAATATTGCAGGACATTCCACACATCGCCATCTAGCCCCAAGCTAAGTGACTAGACTTGTGTTATGGGTGCTAGACAACGGATATACTACTTATATACTTTTCTTTTGTAAATAAATACTTATAATACATAGAAACAACCAGACCACAGACAAATATCTAAGCATAAATACTTGTCTGAGGCGGGAATCGAACCCGCAACCCTGTGTTTGGCAGTCCGGCATGGTGACCATTGTGCCAACTGGGTCGTCCTATGTAGGTATGTATCTATGGGTCTTTGTAGCCTGAAATAAATGATTAATTTATTTATTTGTTTTATACTATGTAATGTAGTGATGCCCCAGTTACAATGTAAAGCACCTACAATTTGTGCACGGAGGTATGTAACCTGACCGTGGTCCCATCCCGGCGGATACACTCGATTGGTTTGTATCCTGCTTGCTTCCTCTCACACCCGCACCGACAAATCACATCAACTGTTTTGCACTTGTCACCGCTTCACCAAGGGTGACTTTAACTGATTGTAGTTTTTACCGACGACCCAAAGGAAATAACCAACATACCATTGAGACGCTTCTAACGATACCTGCCCCCATAGACAAGATTGCTTTCTATGAACTTATACAACAGTTTTTTTTTCTCCAACGCAAGACTACGTGACTTTTCGTTGGCTTGTATCAATTTTATACAAAAAAAATAAAAAAAAACGTCTGTCGATTGGCGATATCGCTAATAGAAAGCAATCTAATCTAAGGGGGCTGAATTGTTAAATTATAGTAAGTAGTTTTGAAGTTAGGTGGGAACAGATGAACATACATACATACGGGTCAAACACATAACCGTCCCTTTTGGCTTCGTCGATGTCGGGTAAAAACAGGACCCTATTACTAAGACTTAACTGTCTAGTGTCTATCTGTCTGTCACCATGCTGTATCTCATGAACCGTGATAGCTAGACAGTTGAAAATTTCACAGATTATGTATTTCTGTTGCCGTTACAACAACAAATTCTAAAAAGATAAAAAATACGGACGGACAAGAAAGTGATCTTATTGGGGTTCCTTTTTGTACCTTATCACGTCGGGGTCACCAGTTTGGAGGTACGAGGTGGTGTGTACCTCCAAAGAGAAGATCTTCCACCGGGCAGGTGTTATACCCGGTAGGCCGCTATAACTTGTATAATATGAGCTTATCTTCAGAAAAACTTCGCTTGCGCGATCTAGGATCTCCGATCGGCTTATACGGAACCCTTCGTGCGCGAGTCCGACTCGCACTTGGCCGGTTTTTATATATTTTATTTTGTTTAGAATCGATTTCACTTAAAGTCTCCGCAGTATAAAAAAATTTGATGGGATGTAACAAATCTAACCTCAAATATAATTTTATTTTTTATTTCGCTATTTCTATAACGTTAACAAAAAGCGTTACGAAAGAGGATAGATGGACTTCATAGCTAATCTAACCTCTTTAATAAACTAAACTGATTTTCGGATAAACATAACTTCAGAATTTTCAAACGTCGTAGAACAAAAGTTGATTGTTATGGAGCACACAAATATCCCTCAACCGCTTTCTTATATAATTACCAATAATCCTGTATACATCTATTATATTTTAAAGAGGTTGGATTAGCTACATCTGTTAGAATTGTTTCGATTTGACAGCGATGTTCGCAACAGTTCGCATATAAAGAGTGAACTCCAACCGCAACTGTCGGAGCTTTTTTGTTTTTAATTTAAATAAAGGGGTAATCTATCTATCTCATTATATATGACGATTATTATAGTACCTAATTCGGATAATAAGTTAGTAACAGATAAGATTGTTTAAGTAGGTAACGACGAAATAATAAATCCTCGATAAGATCTAGAAAGTACTGATAAAAAAAACAAAGAAAACTATCCATTTTTTCATATCGTCCTTGAATTGTTTGACGGTCACGATAATTTGACGTAAATTGACCTTCATACAATGTCAAAAATAATCTAGAGTTCAAAAAACAAATCTGCCAAGCAACACGAGCCAAGCTAAGTGCAAAAATGACGGCGAACCTTTTCTCGAAGCGCTTTGTCGTTTTTTGAACCCATAACTTGGGTTTGGATTATGTTTACATTTTCGCAAACCTCATAACTAAACTACACAACCACTGGTAGCTTTAGGAATCAGTGATTGATTTACCAACAGACTGAGAAGGTTTGAACTTAGGATGGAAGATTTCAAAGGTGGCAATTTTTTTACACTTTTTTAAAACCAATCAGCCCCCTTAGACAAGATTGCTTTCTATTAGCGATTTCGCCACTCAAAACACTTTTATTTTTATTTTTTTGTATTAAATTGACATAAACCAACGAAAAGTCACGTAGAGAAAAAATATATTTGGATAAGTTTCATCTTATGCAAATTTTATACAACAATTTATGTCAATTTCATACGATTAAATCTATCGATTGGCGATATCGCTAATAGAAAGCAATCTTGTCTAAGGGGGCAGAAGTGGATGTATAACGTTATAAATACGTCATAATCTGTAACGAATGTTAAAAATTCATCCTCTTTGGGTTATTAAGTTTATTGTAAAAATTTCTCCTTTCTTTGAAGTCGGTTATAAAAGGAAAACTCTTCGGTTTAAACAAAATGTTTTAACATTTCATACAACTGATTCTTTCGCATTGCTTTCAAGTTAATGCCAACGCAAAAGAAAAGTGTGTAAAAAACAGACTTGTTCAAAATATCAGATGCTCAGTGATTATATTTTAAGCTGACCTCTTGTTTCCCACTGCTGGGCAAATGCCTCCCCAAATTCAATTCATGTGTTCCGATCGGAGAATCTAGCCAGTCTCCGTAGAATGCATTAGAGATTGTCATCGTTTTTTGGCTTTGGGAATACAAAACAAAAAGTTGCTTTGAAAAACGACATTCATTGTAACATCCAAAAAATGTTAATTAACAACCAAAACAAAACTAATTGTTTGCTGTAATTGAATCCACAGTGACAGAGCGGTGAAGACAATGCCACGAACTGTGGTGTATTGTTTGACACATCCTGTCAAAGGCGAGGGTATTGTTTACGACACGGTCTCGTGGGTTGGGGATATATAACCGACTTTCTAAGAGAGGAGTTATGTTGATTGAATCCGGCGTCACTTTTCGGAACTCCATATCTGTAATGGAAGTATTAATATTTAGTTTTTTATTCCGAGCCTAGTGCCAAAATGCAAAGTGCCACTTGAAGAGGCATGCAATGAGGACAAGCAAAAATTACTATTAGTGACACCATTCATAAACCAAGACACGGGTTTCGCGTCTACACGACGCATCATCAGGATTGGACCCTGACCGCGCTATTTGGGCGACAAACGTTAGATACATCGTCGCTCTCCGAGATGTTGCCTCGCTGAACACTTCTCTTGTTCCAGCGTTCAGCGAGGCAATATCTCGGAGATACTTCCATTAGAGGAGTTATGAATTTTACTGCTAGGGTTCAACGTGTGCTATCCTAGATGGTACCTATGTGACGTTGCGGTCTAAAATGTAGCACGCTTTTCTAGAAGATACTTACACGCTCGTGACTCCAAAGACCCCAAAAAAAGAAACGCCTTCAAGAGACGCGAGTGAAGGTAGGAAGACGGCAGTGGAACCAAAACTATTGCGACCCATCCTCCTTTAGTCCTCCTTCCGTAGTATGGCTGCACCAGCCTACGTATAGAAACAAAGACAAATCCACTTGGCGAAACGACTTAGACCAGGATATTGCAGTGGTGTTCTTATTGAAAGTCCTATCGAAAACTCCACTAGGTCCCCGACTCATTTCTAATGCCTAATATATTATGTGGAAATATCAGGGCTCCAGCTAAGCAAAGTATATCCGTTGTCTAACACCCATGCCACCAGTCTAGTTACTTAGCTTGGGGCTAGATGGCGATGTGTGGAATGTCCTGCAATATTTTGATTTATTTATTTAATGCCGTTGAAGATGGTTTACTGCTGCCACAGCACGAAAAACCCAAGATGCGATAACTGTCTAGTTAGTAAATTTTTTTCTTGAATTTCCTAGTAAACAAGCGTATTTTTTAAAACCATATTAGTAACTAAGGGACTATCGTACTGTTTATATACCTTCCCTACATATTATAAAACAAAGTCCTCTGCCATGTCTGTCTGGCTGTATATTCGATTACCGCACCGTTCGTCATGTTTTTTTCACCAATGGATAAAGTGGTTATCGGGGAAGGTTTTAGTATAAAAATCGAAACAACTATTGAGAAATAAAATAAATTAATTACTATGCTCCACCTCTTGACCTGCCCCTCCAGCCCTAATAGCTGTACATTAGCTGACCTGCCCCCTTAGATAAGATTGCTTTCTATTAGTGATATCGCCAATCGAGACTTTTTTTTAATTTTTTTGTAAAAAAAACTCAACATAAACCTACGAAAAGTCACGTAGTCTTGCGTTAGAGAAAACAAATGATAGATAAGTTTCATCTTATGCAAATTGTATACAATGCTTTATGTCAATTTCACACATTTAAATCTATCGATTGGCGATATCGCTAATAGAAAGCAATCTTGTCTAAGGGGGCTGATGTCAGCAAATAACAACGCCAAAGACCTGGCAGCTCACTGGAGTTGGCGGATCTGACCCTACCTCAACAATTTCCCCGTTTATTTGTGCTATCGACACGAAGAAGAAGAAGAAGCATAAGATTCTTTGGAGATGGGGTAGCCCTATTTCATGCACGCTGTGGTTTGCGGAATATAAGATAAGCAGACCTACCTCCATTATGCAACTATATTGATTAAATTCCTAATAGAGACCATGTTCCACCCACTTACTAACATAACTGCATAATAAACTGTAATAATCGCTTTTGCAATGAAATAATAAATATTACACCTACACAAATATTTAATTTGTCGTATATTTAAAGAAATTAATACCTACAGAATGTTAAAATACGATTTATTTCGATAAATTTATGGTTGCTTTGATTTTTAACAAGTACCTGACTATTGATACTAAATATTCCAAATCTAAACTAATTTTACGGGCAATCATAAACACTAGGTTTTTTTTTAAATATGATAGATTAGCGTTTGACCACACCCGCCTTAACTCGCTTTCGACCAAAAACTCAATAGAACTAAGTCTCACTAGGTCTATCTCGCTTTTGACCTAAAACTCAATAAACATATTGACGACCCATTTGGCACAATTGTCACCATGCCGGACTGCCAAACACAGGGTTGCGGATTCGATTCCCGCCTCAGACAAGTATTTATGCTTAGATATTTTTCTGTGGTCTAGTATTTAAAGTAATTTTACAAAAGAAAGGTATACAGGGTTATTGGTTTCCAATCCAAAACCGTGCAGGGGGTAGTTTTCTACATCAAAACGAACAACTTTTGTTCTAGGACTTTTGAAAATTCGATCATTTTTTTGAATTTTTTGGGGTTATTTTTACCCGTAAATTAGCTGTTACTAACACGGAGAGGTCATCAACCTAAAGATTATAATTATTTTTTGAGCTTTATCGATTGTTTTAACTATGAATGACCTTTATTTTAAAAAATCAGCTGATTTTCGAATTAATATAACCTCAAAAAATTCAAAAAAATGTTCGAATTTTCAAAAGTCCTAGAACAAAAGTTGTTCGTTTTGATGTAGAAAACTATCACCTGCACGGTTTTGGATTGGAAACCAATAACCCTGTATAACAAGTATATCCGTTGTCTAGCACCCATAACACAAGTCTAGTTACTTAGCTTGGGGCTAGATAGTGATGTTTGGAATGTCCTGCAATATTTATATTTATATGTCTCACTAGATCTTTCTCACTTTTGAACTAAAACTCAATAGACCTAAATCTCAATACGCCTACCTTTCATTTGGTTTAAGCATAACGTAATTTAGGCACAACGCGTTTTAGGTATACAAATTCTAAATGGTTTGGACTTTTTATATCCATTAATAGGAATTTTATAACCATAATATAATAACGATAAAACATAACGTTTTACACGTAAACTCATTACATTACCATCAAAACCTCACACGTAATACTAATTTACATAAAACAACAAACCGACAAATTCTATATTAAAATCACGTTTACAAAATTTATGTAAAATTTTAAGTAACCAACGGAAACGCTGATTCGTGATCGAAACAACATCCCTTCAAACCAACCCTGTTTATAAATAGCTACCCTTGGACCCAAAGAGCGGTGTTGGCTTAGTGGCAGATACCTCGACTTTCATTCTGAAGGTCGTGGGTTCGAATACCGGCCGGCTTAGCACCAATTGATATTTCTTAAGAAAATTTTAAGTGCGCTATTGACATTGCTCTTACGGTGAAGGAAGACATTGAAACCCGCAGCTTAGTTGGCTCCAGATGTATTGACAAGTTCTCTCCTCTGGAAATGGTCGACTAAGCTGAGATGGTAGTAGGTGCTGGCAAGCCTACTCCATCCTCACGCAAAAAGGACCCAATTTAAAAGGATCTAATCGCGGCAAATAGCCCGAATACAAGTACAAGTAGCCTTGAACCCTCAATACAATATCCTAGCCAAGCAGAGCTTTCTCCATATACATTTTATATAGAGAAACGTTAAATCTAAATTAACTTTTAGAGAGGAGGTGAATGAAGGAGGAGTACAGCCAAGCAGCATATTTCTGTGATTCAGGAGGTTACTGGGTCGCAACGATTGCGCGATACAAAATGCTTAGTGCTGTCATCTATTGTTGAATTTAGGAAACTATTATTTTAATATCTATTTTGGCATTCCACACATCGCCCTCTAGTCCCAAGCTATCCCAAGATATATATATATAAGTTAGAAAAAAGGAAAACAGAGGGGCATATGTAAAGAAAACCTTGATTAAATGAACAAAAAATATTGCTCTAGACTAGAGTCTACACAAAGTTTCGGGTTGTAAAATTCGTACAAGAGTACCAACATTCATACTGACAGACGAAAGCTTTAACAGATTTGAAGCATAGCCGCTTCGCTCGCTCGATCAAAAAGATTACGAGGGATTTCACGTGTCGATGCAAAACCGGTAATGGATAGAAATTTGAAAATAGAACAGATGGTCCGGAGGGGTGTATATCGATTGAAAACGACGCGTGCGCACGTATTGATTTATTTGGGGTTAGGGGAGAGATTTCTGTTTACATTTCACTGTTGAATTTTAGCGATAACGATTTTGATCGTGTGAAATACGATGACAAGTTTATTGTTTGTAGTTTCATGTTACAGGGGATGCTGTTTTTGTTTATTGAGAAATTAAAATCGAATTGTCGAAAGTGTTAGGTTAGATTTACTGCGTTTGTTACCTCGTTGGGCATAAGCTACGGAACTTTATTGGGATGTCGTATGATAAATCGTGATTTGAATTTAGAACGTAACTTCAGAAGCGATTCCTGAATCTGAATTTAGCTTGCTAAATTTTAGATCGTCACTTGAGTGACAATCTACGGTCAAGTAGAGATCGTATCTTGACTAACGTAAATATGGTCATTAGCTGACTGGAGTCCAAGATTCTTACAAATTTTTTACTTTATTGTATTTTTCGCTTCGAAAGATTCACAAGAAAATCTCATAAATGTTTTGACAAATTTTAAATAATAAGTGAAATGTTAGAGATAAAATCTGCACTTGAGACGAGTTTTAAATGAGCAGAACTTGAGTTGAGATTAGTTCTACAATAAGATGAGTTCTTGAGATACAATTTAAACTTGAAACTAGATTCATGTGAAACGTGACTTGCACAGGTGACTTGAGTGCGACTTGAGACTTGATTTGAATTTGATGATTTGACCTTTTATTTCGAAGGGACTTACGCAGGAAAACCGATGAACGCGAGTACTGAATTAAAAAGGTTTTACCAAAAAAATCTCAAGTTACTGCCCCTAAATTTTCCACTGCATGATTTTCACAATGCGTCTGACAACGGTTCTGTTCCATTTCAAGTCTTATTTGTGAGAAAATAAGAACTGAAGTCGATTGTCAAGTTTAGGATACGTTTAGCTGATGATATCTCCGAAATAATTGGACCGTGAAGGAGGGACAGGACTTCACTCTCGATTGTTTCCTTCACTGTTACTTTTGTTTGATGGTAACAGAGTTTTTAAATCTCATCGGAAAGATTTAGACTATTCTCTCAGGTTCGGGTTCTGTACCACTAAAGGTAAGTAAAAAATAATAAAAGTTTTTCTTAAAGGCAATAGACCCACAAACATTATAAGAGACTAGCAGCGCCTTCGATTTCGCATGCGATTTTACCCGCCTAAGTCCCGAACACAGCGCCATCTATTGGGTGCAACCTAGATGTCAAACAATATTGAAGAATTTTATCGATGAATCAACGTACACCGCCATCTATGAGAACTTCATAAAACTAAATAGTAAATAAAAACCAGGAATATAAATGTCTATGGGAAGAAAAGATGATTTGCAATACGGTGCGACTTTTTGGCCATAAAAATCCATGATCTAAGACTACATAGAACTACATAGAAGATCTGTTGAGATTTTTTGGCTTTCGTATTAAACCAAGCCGGTAAAGATCTCACCTAAATATTGTATAGGAAAAACAATTTTTCACGCAACAAATTACCTATCTTGGTTAAAGGCAAGTAAATCTTAAAGTTATTGCATCAAAAGCTATTGCATAGCTTTTATCGCGGGCTTTCAGCGCGGCGACCGAATCAAGAAATTCCGTAACGAAAATAAAACCTAACACCCCCCACTCCGCCTACCATGTAGCTCGGCCGAGCGTTCGCTTAACGTGTATGTATATTTATCTCATCTCAGGCACATAATAGATAATGGTCCTCAGGTTCAAGCATTGACCTCTAATCGTACATTGACCCTGACAGTTTTTAGCTAACCTTATCTAATATCTAAAGCTTAGGCACGTGAGTACACATTGTCTAAGCTTTTGTTTAGTTTCTTACAACATTCGGATGTTGGGCTTTAAAGCTTTTTACCCGACTGTGGAAGAAGATTATTAGTATTTATTAAGTTTTAATTTTTAACCAACGTGAATCGAATAGTAAAGTTTAAAACTACTACTTTTGAATAACATTGACTAAAATTCCACGACATAGTATAAATAATAATATTCATCGTACTATCTTGACATGAAAAATTTACACTAAATATGTTAGACATGGCTGTTTAGAATCAGTTTGGAATGGAATCTTTTTGCCTTTCCTATCGGAAAAAAAAGTTGCGAGCTTTGGAAATATAAGTAAATATGGATGAAAATGAGCGAAAGTAGAAAAGTACCTATTTTTTGTATATTATTTGTATTTTAAAAAACTTTACCGACTGTAAGTTCTATAAGTATATTGAAAGTTTTTGTCGAACTACTCAGAAGAAAATTTTGAAGGGCAATTCAAAAAAATGCCGAAAACACACTTTATACAATTTTTACATCAAAACCACGCAAAATAACCATTCCACACTCACTCACCATTATAAACAAATCCAAAATGCACTGATTTATCCAAAAAATAATAGAAAATTCTTGTAAATTTCCACAAATAAACACGAAAGCAATGTCTGTATGACAGCAGACATTGGCAACTATGCAACTCAAATCAAAACACGAAGAGAGATCGATATTTTAACTAAGGGTGGTAGAAAGAGATAGAAAGAAAATAGGGGATGATACGTTTTTAGCGCATGCGTGGTAGAGACATAACTTTGTGGTGCGTGACGTAGTGGTGAATTTTAATTCAGTAAAGTAGTCGGTTCGATACCCGCTACGATATACTGGTGTTTAAAGACTATTTGGATTTTTGCTTGGTCGAATGAATTAGAGTTTTTAACCAACTTCAAATTTTGAATTCGGCGCTGTTTTATTATGTATGTTCACTGTTAACTCGAAGACGGCTTAACCGATTAAGATGTTTTTTTTGTGTGTTTGAATATTCGAGATTGAAGCCATGCACAGCGTCAAGTGCCTGCATTCGTTGTATTAGTTAACTTGCGGATTCGAATTTAAGTAACGCACTCAAGAATTAATGCAAACTTCCCTTATTATCTCCACATTTATTTCGTCCAACATTTAGAAATCCAATAATCATTCCAACAATAGCTGTTTGTAATTTAGTATAAACTAAACGCTAGTATTGTTTACGTAAGAGACGAGGCCACGCGTGCCGTATCGCTGGAGAATGAAGGTCGATGCAAGTGCATGGCCAAACACAATCGCGATCCTTTGCAATGATTAAGTGGAAAATCTTTTATGCTCAGTAGATGGTGGTTTTCAAAAGTTAAGCTCATATTTAGGGAAGACAGAAAGGGGTAGTAACATATGAGTTTGGAGACTGGCGTACGTGCATCAATGCTTTATATAAAAACTTCCTTTTTTTGGCAGGTGTGTGAAAGCTACCCTAAAGATAGATAGATAAATTCTTTATTATAAGAACACAATTTTTAAATTACCTATTTGCTGTGCTAGACTTCTAATTACTTTACGTAATTGAAACAATCGTAAACGAAACTATATATCGCTGAATATATATTCAAGTCAAGTCCTGTCGACGAAACAGCCAAATACAAATAATTCTGTTGGCAAAACGTCGGGTGAATGGATCTGACGGCGAATCTCTCAAAAATGAAACGTCATATCCGCGATCAGTTCAAAGGCGAAACGATTTGGAGAGCTCTTTGACTTTCGCATTAGGATAGTCGGTGTGGGTAAATAAATAGTCCAGTTATATACACGAAAGCTATGTACAAGCAATGTACCGAATGTACTTAAAGGCGCAATGTGCTAATTCAGAGCCAAAGCTATGTAAAAAACAAAGTAGTCACCTCAAAAAAAAATTCGCAGGGCCGCCTTTGAACCTTATTACAATTTATTGAACACATTGCTATAAACAGCAAATGCATGTAATAATTTTTTATTAACCTACCACATAACAGGATCAGGTTATCCTATACTTTACAAGATTTTGTTAAATGGCATAAAATTTACTGTTTTTACATTGCTAAAAGTTTGAAAGGTGGCATCACAACTAAAACAAATATGGCTGACCGTTCACTATGCCAGAATGTTACAACCCCCCAAAAAGGCCAAAATGAAATCTTAAAAGTTCACTATAAACTTAATTCTTTATTCGAAAATCCCTTAAAAAATCCAGGTACTAAAGCAAAAACGGAAACAAGGCAAGTTAGTATGCTGCTTACAAATCTGGCGACAAAAATCCTCTCATTTTCAATAAGGCCCACAAAAACTAATGTTCACCAAAAGTCACAAAAACATGGGTTTAATATTTTTTACACTAAAGTTAAAACCGAAAGTGTTTCACGCGATAACCGATTTGAAAGGAATTCTGTGGTCCACTTAAAAACTACTTCAATTCAGATTAGATGGTCTCGTCTAACTTAAGTTACACTTAGAAGAGTGGAACAGAATTTTAAGTGAAATAAGTAACGACCTACTTACAAATACTTGAAAATTATGTATTTTGGCATGTTAATTTTAATTCGTTCTTCTACACTGAGGTTGACTTACTTACTTACTTACTTGTATACAGGCTGTTTTCCGCCATTGGACCCTTTTTAATTGGGTCCTTTTTGCATGAGGATGGAGTAGGCTTGCCCAGCACCAACTACACTCTCAGCTTAGTCGACCATGTAGAGGAGAGAACTTGTCAATACTTCTGGAGCTAACTAAGCCGCGGGATCCATCACTATGTTTTCCTTCACCGTAAGAGCAATGTCAATTAGCGTACATAAATTTTTCTTAAGAAAAAATCATTGGTGTAGGGCCGGCCGCGGTTCGAACCCACGACCTTCAGAATGAAAGTCGAGGTATCTGCCACTAAGCCAACACCGCTCTGAGGTTGACTTCCACAAAGGCTTTTAAAATGATTAAATCCAACTGCCAAAGAGTCAAACTGATTTAAATAATATCAACTCTTTAAATGTTTAGAACTAAATTTCTTTAAGCCCGATCATGCAACCACTCTAAATATTATAAAGAGGAAATAATTAGTTTATTTGTAACGAATAGGCTCTGAAACTATTGACCCGATTTTGATGAAACATGTTATTAAGATACAATGATTTATGTGAAGTAAAATAGGTTACTTTTTATTCTAATATTCCCACAGAATCGGGACTACCGGAGGTTGCCTCCATACAAACGTAGTCGACTGTTTTCTCCCTGGATTATGACACTAGAGCAAATATTTTTGTTGCATAAAACTTATAATGCCATGACCATGCCCCTATGTGAAAAAACCCAAAACATAGGGGCATAGTCATGGCAGTTATAAGTTTTATGGGGTGCGCGGCTACATTACTATCATATGAAAACTAACATCGGTATTCAAAACAATGATGTACCTAAAGAAGAATTAAAAAACTACAGGGCACACTGACGACTATGGGTACCTTTCATAGAAAAAAAGGTACCCGCTTAACGGATCCACTACTCTCAATGGAACCCTGTCAAGAACTATCTAACGATTATCGTCTCCTCTGGACTGGGGAGATAATAAGTCCTAATATAAAAATAGATCGGAAGGTTTCTAGCAAGGACTTAGGACCACAACACTCGGACACAAACCAAAACTTACCTGTATGTAGAAAAAGTATGTAAAAAACCCTTTTGGGTAGCCCCAGACAATACCCAAAAAAAGTATCAATTAAATGGATTATTTCTTAATTTACCCAGTTGTTAAATAAATTTTCAAATGTGGTGACACCATTACACCTAAAGACCCGTTGCCATAATGATGGCGTTGTTACATCTTAAAATTTTCTTTCAGTAAATTAGGGTATTTTTCCGAAATGCATTTTGAAAAAACTGTTTATCATTTACAATTCTTAGCCGTTTTCCATTTCAGACGATCTACATTATAGACAATGTGCTTCATAGGCATGATATTTTGCAAGTTAGTCGTTCTGTCAAGAGAAATTCAGTGTTGGTAAAATTGTGGTTTAGTTTATTTCATTTCAATTTCGTTGGTAAAATTCAAGATGTAATTCTCTATGTAAGTGCCCTATTGCATGTTTTTGAGGAAACCCGTTTGATATCAATGCGCCGGCGCATTTTTGTAAGAAGGTTGTTGAACTGTTCCTAGCTTAGAACCGGGAACATTATTTGAATTTCTTTTATACTTGAATTTTGACAGAATAAACTCTCTTCTTTTAATTCAAAACCGAAGACTTCCAGAGGGATCGGTCGCATGCTCTCTGCGTCCAACGACTTACTTAGAACGGATATACGAAATAAAGTACAATATTATAATTTGCAGTTAGCTTCGCAAATTGTTGGAAAACCTAACAGTGACACAATCATTATACACTGGACAGGAACTGATCCAACAATCTCAAGTTTATACCACAGAGACAATGGGACATCGGGTTTATGATCATAAACATTGAATATCGATAGCAATTACATCAATAATTCATTGCTAAAGGTATTTATTATGAACCTGCCCCCTTATCTTATCTTATACACGGCGTAACAAGGGGGGTGATCACTAATTTTTAAATTAGTTTTTAACGAATAGTCTCCGAAACTACTGGACCGATTTTAAAGAAACTTGATATAAGGATACATTTGATTCATCAGGAATAACATAAGCTACTTTTTATCCCGATATTTCCACGGGATCGGGAGATATGCGAGTGAAATATCTATTTTCTCTATTACTTATTCAAGTGGTGGTGGTGCTGCTTGTGACGTCCCAGTCAGTCAACCTCGCGTTTAATCGACAAGCAAGCGTAAATTCATTTTAGAAAAATAAAACATATGCGACACATTTTAATTCAATGAATATTGTATAGTTATTGTTAATCTGTTACAAATACAATTCCTATTTTAATACATTAGAATTTCATGAACATTATCACGAATCATGCCCTACAATAATTAAAATAACAAAAACCTACTAAAATTGATAACGACTAGGCGACTAGGAGTGTGTAAAAATATTAACTACGTCCTACGTCATTGCAATAATATGTAAAACGCAAAAGCAAATGGCTACCGATGTAATGGAATTGCATTTTATAGATAAAGTAAATGCACGAAGGACATTCAAAAAGAAAAGAATATAAATAATTACCTGGTAGGCCTTAAATTTATTGTTCAAACCAAATAACACCTCGGTATATTATTGATAATTAAAAATATAAAGTAATCAATTAATAGTTCAGAAAAACTCACCTGTATAAACAAGAAACTGTCTCCTTCGAAACTGGAACAAAACGTAATTTTCTTAGCTGCAAAACTCCTTACTGCAATTTTCTTGTAATTCTTTATATATCGAATCGTATACGCTACGAAAAGGCGGGAAAATCAGTGCACTCCTACGCCCATGGAGTGCGCGCAGCGTTCGCGCCAATACTGACAGATGTGCGCACGCGCAGCTGATCCTGTGTACGTACAAGATCGATTGAAACAATGGAAATGAGTACGTGATAATGTCGGATTTTAATGCAGTGATAAAATAAAGTGCAGCTGATTTGAAAGGTATATTTTGACATCTATCTCTATCTTCTATTTAAATAAAAATGAATCACCAAAATGTATGTAAGTACACCAAAATGTAAACGATAATTATTTTTCTTTTGTGTTCGTTATTTATTTATTTATTTTATTTGTAAGGAAAGCCTACAAATCAAATCAAATCAAAATTCTTTATTCCCTTGGATGCTAAAACCTAGGTACAAGGATCACATGGACACGTCTAAAAAACTAAATTAGGATGTGTGCCTTCGGAACGCGCCTACCAATGAGAAGAAGGCACAAGACCAGACAGAAGAAATAGAAACAGAAAGCCAATTATAGACAATCACAACTAGAAACATACTAAAAATATAAAAGAAATCGTGTATTATAGTATTGTCATAAAGGTCTGTTTAGAAGACAATTTTCATTAGAAGGTGACGTGGTACAAGGTGACGTTACAGAATAAGTCCGCACAAATTTTTTTTGTTTCAATTTACAACAAGAATCTGTGATTAGTGGAATTCAAGTAAGTAATTGTACTTTAAAAAAAAGACAATTTTGACTTTTTCAATTTTTTTTCAGGTACTTACATACATTTTAGGTTATAATACTAGTAATACCACTTAATTAGGGTTAGAATTTTAGATTGGCACGTAATAACAGTTATCTGTATGTGAAATTTTAGCAAATCTTTGATTTGGGCTATGCATTGGATACATTAGTCAGACTTTGAATTTTATATTTATTGATAGACAATGAAACTATTGGACCGATTTTTAACCCCCGACGCAAAAATAACGGGGTGTTATAAGTTTGAAGTGGGGTTTTTTTCATAGTTTTTACTTGTTTAATGCTTTTTACGTTCATACTATTTTTATTTTGTGTCGGGGGTTTTTTAAATTTTTAATTTTAATTAAACTTGTTATGTAACAGCGTAAAACATTAGGGATTTGCTAATAAACTTTTTAAACTCACACGTTTTGTATTCATAGTAATTATTTTCCCGGGTCTTAATCTCGTATTTCTTCTATTTTTATGTATCTTATAAAGTGTAAAGAGATGCGAAAATGCGAATAAAACGCAGGAAAATAATTATTAGGATTTTGGATTGGGTGATTAGGGTTCTATAATTAATTCATGCTTATTCCATATAATACATGTCCCAGACACTAGAAATGTTAAATATCCAATATATATTTTATGACTAACTGAGCGCTCGCGTAACTAATTCACACGCGTAACTCCTGATAAAAAGTATACTACATTGGGATAAAAAGTATCCTATGTTACTTCTAATGAATCAATGTATCCTTATACCGTTTATCATCAAAATCGGTCCAGTAAATTCTGAGTTTTTCGAACAAAACAAAAACAAAAAACCTTCCTCTATATATTAGCATAGATAGTGTAAATATAGATTAACTCACTTGAAATACGAAATGTTAAATGTCCAATTTTATTACAAACACACCTACATATTTATCACGATTGTAGTGTATTCTCTAAGGCAATGAAAAGGGTCCTCTAGGACGATGCCCTATCCTCTCTATTATATTTTTAGAGAGGCATGACAGCCCTCTAATGGAAGATTGTGATGAAGAATGTGTGGGAATACGATTCGATACAACTGTGACGGTTGTTTTTGATTTAGGGAGAGAGGGGCCCGGAAGGATGTTTTGTATAGCTTTGGTCTGTAGTGAAAACTAATAGTTTACAATATGAAAAAAAACCGTACAAAAAGAAAAAAAATAACCCAGAAATTATGTTATTTAGAGTTTTTTTTTCTTTTTGTACGGTTTTTTTTTTCATATTTTTTTATTTGTTTTAGGCTTTTTACGTTCATACTATTTTTATAATTTTGTGTCGGAGGTTTTATCCCCCATAACTTTCAGACAGCTAAACCGATTTCGATCAAACATAGCTAAGAACACTCCCGACTAATTCACCTTTCAAGCAATAAAAAATAAATTAAAATCGGTTCACCCGTTCGGGAGCTACGATGCCACAGACAGACACACACACAGAGAGAGACACGTCAAAGTTATAACACCCCGTCGTTTTTGCGTCGGGGCTTAAGAACAGTCTGGTGCAAAAATGCTGATTTTTGGAGAAAAAAACAGGATTTTTGCTTTACGAGGTTTCACTGCAGACCGACGATAGTAAGGTTTATCAATTAGCTGGCCACTGATTTGGAACTAAACATATCTAACACATACGCTAATTGCTTTCGAAAAGTCAAAAATATAAATACTTGTATTAAACAGCTGATTTTCAAGTAAAAATTCCCTCAGAATTATCGAAAAAAAGTTCGAATTTCCAAAAGTCGTAGAACAAAAGTTGTTCGCCTAGACGTCTAGAACAACCTTTTCGTATTAAAACCCCTTCGCTGAAACACATTATACAGAGGATTATTTTTTGCTTTATAAACCTTTTTCGCTGCTGCCCCCTAAGACAAGGGCACATTTTCTCCACCTTAAAAAAAGGTGACCGCCACTAATATAAGAAGTTTCAATTTCAAACCCAACTTAGTTCCCCCTTAAGTACGAGTGAATCATCAGTATCGATGATGATAACGCGTCGTATTATGACGCGCCTACTCGGTGGTCGGAGGATGGGAACAATCAAGTGGATTGATGCATTCCACCGGTGGTACTACGGACGAGGGGTTTGTTAAATATGTGGGAATTTATTACCAGAAATACGACAGCATAAGCTGTAAAAAAATTAAAGTTAAGTATTACAAACGGTTAAAATGGTAAATATCGCCATGTTTATTATTTTTATTTTGTGAGGTTGATGTTTCGATGTTGTTGCAGAATGCAGTTTCGTTGAAAATAATGTTTGATCATTTTCAACGAAACTGCATTTTGCAACATCCAAAAATCTAATGAAGCAAATTACTCCATTCAGCATTTTTCACTTATTAAATTAATTACTCTATACATTTTTGCACCAGACAGATTTTTTCCCCTCCTATAAACTTTAGTTCTACGCTATTTTTTGTTATTTTGTAACATTTTTTGATTTGGAATTTGTTAATTTTAAGTATTTTGGATTATTTATTTTATTTTATTCTAATGTATGGATTTATTTTGTGAAATAAATGAATTGAATTGAATTGAATATCCACACAGGTTTTTACTACAGACAAGTTTTCACTGCATTTTACGGGTGAATCTTGAAGGCCGCCGTATCGGTCTAAATCTTCTGAGACAATTATACTAAAATGTTCATAATTTTTAATAGTGTGACTCAATTTTCATAAAACATAACTTACCTTAAACTCGTCCTTAATAACTAATCACATTGGTTTTTGTTGAATATTTTATAGGTGGCGCTGCAGTACCTGTGAGCATGTAGTTCCCGACTTATACAAGAAATTTTGACGTCAATTATGTGAGAATATTGCTAGAAATATAAAACACAACTGCGCCAGACTTCTCGCGACCATGACTATTGTAACATAATCGAAACGTCGAGGTGAAAAATTATTAATAAAAATTAAAAATAATTAAGTTTTTATTGTTTGTTTGCATTGGATGGACTTCGAAATTACTTAACCAATTTTGATTAAACTTGGTATATGTTGATTAAATAACATAGGCTACTTTTTATCCCGATATTCCCACGGGATCGGAAGTTACGCGGGTGAAACCACAGCGCAGCAAGTTTAACATAAATGAAATATTCAGTCTAGCCATAGATTGAATATTTCATTTATGTAAAATGCAATAACTGCAGATATTCTAAACTATGACCTGTCTCCATCTATTTATAACGAGAGAGAGCGTTGCACTCAACCTTATCTATAATGCAACACAATGCATTTTACTTATTGACGACCCAGTTGGCACAATGGTCACCATGCCGGACTGCCAAACACAGGGTTGCGGGTTCGATTCCCGCCTCAGACAAGTATTTATGCTTAGATATTTGTTTGTGGTCTGGTTGTTTCTATGTATTATAAGTATATATTTACAAAAGAAAAGTATATAAGTAGTATATCCGTTGTCTAGCACCCATAACACAAGTCTAGTTACTTAACTTGGGGCTAGATGGCGATGTGTGGAATGTCCTGTAATATTTATTTATTATTAAATATCTACTCCCTGCTAGAGATGTGCGCCGATGGTTTTGAGATCGGCGCAGACGTATAATTTATCGGCGGCGGCTGCGGCGTAATCGGCGCGATAGGCGAAAATGAAAGTTACATGAAATGCTTTTTTGGTTTTTCTTTTTATATGTAACTAGCTGGGCCTCGCGGTTTCATCCGCGTAAGTCCCGATCCCGTGAGAATATTGGGATAAAAATTGGGTAGCCTATGTGTTAATCCAGGTCTCCAGCTATCTACATACCAAGTTTGAACGCAATCGGTCCAGTAGTTTTTGTGTGAAGGAGTAACAAACATACACACACACACGCACACACAAACTGTCACATTTATAATATTAGTAGGAGTAGGATTGACAATGTTGTCTACCGTTAGAGAAAAAAAATGGTAGAATAACTGTCAGACTGAGGAATAACTTCATCTTACGCCAATTTCATACAATGATTAATGTCAATTTCATACAAAAAAAAACTGTTGATTGAAAATATCGCTAATGGAAAGTAATCTTGTCCTTCGTTAATTTCTTTATCCATTTAACATTGGCGGAATTGCAACGCAATGTGGGCAGAATCGCCATTCCATCGAATTGAATTGAAAGTAATCTTTTCAGGGGGCTGTATGGAGTTCGCCCATATTGTCGGCAAAGCGCGCCATTTTGAAACTTGAACGCAAGATTATTTTTTTAAACCTCGCGCCGATTACGCCGATACAAATGCTGGCGGCGGCGGCGTGCCTAAAATAACCGCGTCGATTGGCGCACATATCTACTCTCTACTAATACTTACCTATCTTGTTTACAAATTATTGTTACAAGTAATGAATAGTTTTTAATTGACATTATTATGTGTGGCTAGCGAACGTAACGAATAGAAAAATAGTATTCCGATACATAATAACCAGAATAATATTAACCGATTTTTGTAGTTTTAATTTATGTAATTAATTAATTTTCGTATAGTTTAAAATGAAATATTTGCATGTAATATCTCTTCTTTTTTATTTTTTAAATTAATCAAAAGTTAATACTTATCATACTTTTTTGAACTAATAAAACATTTATACGAACTATTCAAGCGATTGACATGAATAGCATACAATTTTGTTACAATTTAAGAGGAAAGGGTACCGGCGCTCTCTCCATACAAACGTAGTCGACTGTTTCCTCCCTGGATAATGACACTAGCAAAAAATATTTTTATTGCATAAAACCTATAATTGCCATAACCAATATGACCATGCCCCTATGTTTTGCATTTTTTGTTCTTTAAGTCTTAATTTCTATAATAATTAAAAAAGGTAATGAAAAATACCAAGACATAGTAGCACCAGTTACTGAAAAAGTAAAAGGGAATCGTTTGACTTGGTATGGACATGTGATGAGAAGAGAAGAGACGCATTAACTAGAAGAGTCATGAGTATGAATGTAGAGGGATGGAGAGGAAGTGGACGACCTAAGAAAAGATGGATGGACTGCGTGAGACAAGACATGAGAGAAATGAATGTTAACGATGAGATGACGACTAATAGGAGTGAATGGAAGAAGAAGACATATTGTGCCGACCCCAAATAAATTGGGATAAGGGCAGGAAGATGATGATGATGAGGAGCATAATCATGGCAGTTATAGGTTGTACTTGTACTTGTACTTGTATACAGGCTGTTTTCCGCCATTGGACCCTTTTTAATTGGGTCCTTTTTGCGTGAGGATGGAGTAGGCTTGCCCAACACCTACTTACCCTCTCAGCTTTATAGTCGAAAATATCCAGAGGAGAGAACTTGTCAATACTTCTGGAGCCAACTAAGCCGCGGGTTTCATCACGATGTTTTCCTTCAACGTAAGAGCAATGTCAATTAGCGCACATAAATTTTTCTTAAGAAAAATACATTGGTGCACGGCCGGCCGGGATTCGAACCCACGACCTTCAGAATGAAAGTCGAGGTATCTACCACTAAGCCGCTCGCAGCTATAGGTTTTATGCAACAAAAATATTTGCTCTAGTGTCATTATCCAGGGAGGAAACAGTCGACTACGTTTGTATGGAGAGAGTAGCGGTATCCTTTCACCTTAAGGTGGTTTAAGGGGGATATATCCATCAAAAATGTCATTGGCTACGTTATCCTCTTAACGACCTATAGGTACCTATTTATTTTTCGAAGTTAAAAGTCCTAAATTGACACAATCACAGTCTCCTGTAGGAATAAGAAATGAGGCCGGTCACGGTGCGTGAGCGACAACAATGCCATGTCCTGCGCAGGAGTGGCTTCGATGGGTAACATTCGTGCGTGTCAGGATCGCTTGATTGTGATCTTTTTACGTGAAAAAGTAGGCTGACGGGCTTTCAAATTTGAACCGGCAATTTATCTTTGAAAATCAGTGGAAAAAACATAGATAATGAAAAGATCACATGACATTGACTCCATAAATTAGATTTTTTTAAGCTATTGCATAGCTTTTATTTGGCTTTGAGCGCAGCGACCGAATCAAGAAATTACGTAACGAAAATAAAACCTAACAACCCCCACTCCGCCCACCATGTAGCTCGGCCGAGCATTCTGGAGCCTACCAATCCCACCGCGATGGATGGGCCGTCGGCTAATCAGTTTTCCCCCAACAATGATCAAGGCCTTTATTTAAAAAAAAATTAAATAAATAAAAATCTTATTATCTACTAGCCTTTGCCCGCGACTTCGTCCGCGTAAAAGACGAAAATTAATTAAGGAATCACGTTGTCCCATACAAACTTTGCCCCACTTTTTTATCCCCTTAAGAGTAAATTTTCGGAAAATCCTTTCTTATCGGATGCCTACGTCACACAAAGAACACACTCTTCAAGTTTTACCTCTACGATCAGCGGTTTAGGATGTGCGTTGATCCGTCAGTCTGTCAGTAGTTCAGGACAAAGAATTTTATATGTATAGATAATTATCCTATCCATCTTGCATGAACCATGCACTATGAGTCGTTGAACCACCTACAAAGCCCTATTCAAGCCGCAAGCGCAGTCATATGATATCAACTAGACTGGATCTAACCACATGTTGTAAGTTAATAAGTTACTAAGCAGTGTTGCCAACTCTAATGATTTTTCAATTAAATTACTTTAATTTATTTTATATCCAGCTGTTGCCCTAGACTTCGTACGCGTGGTAACTATTTTTATTACCTTCCTCTTGAATCACTCTATCTATTAAAAAAACCGCATCAAAATCCGTTGCGTAGTTTTAAAGGCAATACATAGGGAGAGACAGCGGAAAGCGACTTTGTTTTATACTATGTAGTGAAGTGATAAACCAGCAGCGCTCCGGTTTCACCCGCATAACTCCCGATCCCGTGGGAATAATGGGATAAAAAGTAATCTATGTTATTCACAATGAATAAATGTATCCTCCATATCAAGTTTCATCAAAATCGGTTCAGTACTTCCGGAGCCTATTCGTTACAAAAACACTAAAAAATCTAAAAAATCTTTATAATCTTAGTGTAAAATATTATTTTGTTTGTATAGTGTATAGTATATATAGATGTAGATCAGAGTTTGACCAGTATCTCTTACGATGGTAAGTGACGATTTGGTTAAAAAATGTAGCACACTTTCCTAGAAGATATACCAACGCTCCTTACCCAAAGACCCCCAAATAAAAGAGGGCCTTTGATTCAAATTAAATTAAGCTAAATACTACAGACTTTAAGAAAATCAAAATCAATTATTAGATAGTGAATCAGGTAGTAATTTTTTATGTTCTATGATTTTAGATTGTTCATAATATAATTAAATGAATAAATATTGCAGGACATTTCACACATCGCCATCTAGCCCCAAGCTAAGTAACTAGACTTGTGTTATGGGTGCTAGACAACGGATATACTACTTATATGCTTTCCTTTTGTAAATATATACTTATAATACATAGAAACAACCAGACCACAGACAAATATCTAGGCATAAATACTTGTCTGAGGCGGGAATCGAACCCGCAACCCGGGTTTGGCAGTCCGGCAGGGTGACCATTGTGCCAACTGGGTCGTCAAATAATTAGTTACTTAGTGATTTTTCAGGTTCTTCTTCTATGATTTTCGATGGTTCTTTTTTACATTAAGTAGGTATAACGATTTGATTTTTAATTTCTTGATCCTCCCCGAGAAAGAAAAGTGTATTACCAAGGATTGCGACTATTGCGAGCGAAAAGGTATCTTCTAGGTAACATTGTGGTCGCATCATGTTTTAGGTCCAACATTGTGGTCACATCATGTTTTGGTCCATTTATCAACCCCAATTCCAACAGATAATTCAAAAATTTCAACTATTGACCATTCATCGAATTTCCGGTAAAATGCAGCTGCATCAAAACAAAGACCATCCAAATTCTCAATTTAAAACAAAATCAATGAACAAGAATTCCGAGGAAATTATTCATAAGATCAAATGAACCATCAAACAAAGGAATAAGTGAAATAACACTAGTAAATACTAAGGCATATTGTTTTAGGAGGTCGTTGACCGAAGCCCACGTGTGGACAAACACGTGTGAAGGGGGCTTTGTCGAAAATTATTGTCCGATCACTCCTTTCTAAGATTCTAAACTTGATTTTGTGAGGAGGGACGTCTTTCAATGGACAGAGAAAGGAGTAGAGCTGATACGAACGAACGAACTTTACTTACTTATATATTTTTTTCCTTTTTTTTCCTATTCATATATATTTTCTGTGTTCTATTCAGTGTTCTATTCGTCACTTGTCACCATAACACAAGCCCAGATGAGCGATATTATTATTAAACAATATAAAATAAACTTTCGTCTTGAGGCACTGAGGTATTTTAAACGAGAAGATATCGCGCAGTTTTCCGAACGCTGCCCAGCCGAGCTGGATTCGTCGATTGACCTCCCTCTCGAAGTTGGACCTACCTAATCGGACAGCTTGTCCTAGGTATATGTACTCTTCTACAACTTTCATTTCATCCCGCAGTGGACGTCCTGTGGCTGATATGATGATAAAAGAAACACGATTTTTATGTGTCTGTAGTTAGTTTTTGACGTGATAAATCGAATTATATACCGGTACTCACAAAAAAGTGTAACGTAATGCGTCATGTTCCCGGAACATGACACTTTTCTGTGAATGCAGGTTTTATTTATCAATTTATTAGACGTTATCACGTCAAAAACATAACAAGTATTAAAAATAATAGAATATAATGACGTTTATTAGAAGAGCACACGAACAAGAAGATGAATAAAAAAAGCTAAATCAAAATCGGTTCATCCGTTCGGGAGCTACGATGCCACAGACACACAACACACACACACACAAAGAGAGAGAGAGAGACACATCAAACTTATACCACACCGTCGTTTTTGCGTCGGGTGTAAAAAATGAAATGAAATAGGGACATATTACAAAAACATTAAGAAAAGCCTTGTATGAAATGGGTTCCTCAGCAATGAGCTACAGCAAAAGTACAAAATAAAATACCTAAAATCAGCCGCTCCACAACACTCCTGTCACAAACCCCATCGTACCCCAAAACCGGCACTTGTTCCACACAATGTAGCCCTCTTTGCTCAAACCATTCATCTGTGACATCGGAACTCCGCTCCTACCCTCGAGGAAACTTAATGACCCATTCATGGGAAGAAATGAGGATATTGTTACTAAATTACATAATTTTTTGAAACTCGATTTTAACGTTATAGAAATTACGAACAAGTTATTTTTGTGAGGTAAAAAAACCTACTGAAGAAAAACTTGAGAGGTGTCAAGGGACACCCGGATGGAACGAAGTTTTTTTCAATTAACTAGCTGCGCCCCGCGGTTTCACCCGCGTAAGTCCCGATTCCGTAGGAATTGACTCTAGTAAACGTTTGTATGGGAAATAGAGAAGGGCTGTTTTTAGGGTTTTCCCGGAAATTATTCGATTTTTTCTCGCCTTTTAAACCTTCCCTAGACCTCCACGAACATTTCAAGACTAAGATAAGATAAATCCGTTCAGCCGTTCTCGAGTTTTAGTGAGACTAACGAACAGCAATTCATTTTTATATATATAGAAGATAGATTAGTGAAGGAGTTGTAATAAAATCAAAAAGTGTCGTTACAACATTTGGTCCTAATTTTTTCCGTCTAGCCCCTTTTCGCAACGCGCCATAAGGAACTTCGTTCCAAAAAAATCCTTCATAACTTTCAGACACCTGAACCGATTTCGATCAAACATATTAGGCTTTTAAACAAAAGAAACAAAATCAAAATCGTTTCATCTATTCGGGAGCTACGGTGCCACAGACAGACAAACGTATAACACCCCGTCGTTTTTGCGTCGGGAGTTAAGAGGAAAGAGTACCGGCGCTCTCCCCATACAAACGTAGTTGACTGTTTCCTCCCTGGATAATGACACTAGCACAAATATTTTTGTGCCATAAAATCTATAACTGCCATGACTATGCCCCTATGTTTTGTTTTTTTTAAATGGAAAACATTCGACTACGTTTGTATGGAGAGAGCGCCGGTACCTTAAAAAGCGCAGAACTTAACAATTGAACCATATATAAATGTAAGACACGCTAAGAGAAAACTCGCTCTTGGACGATTTTTAACCCGGTTTCAAACAGTAGTTTTTAATGTTAATGTCTCATTTTTACTATAAAAATATACCTAAAATTAAATTGCCTTTCTTTACGCGAACAACGCTCAAAAACGGAAGTTAATTCAATAATGACATGAAAATTGTTCGAGCTTTTCGAGCTTTTATTATAGTGACGTCAAATTACTGTGCATTATCAAATTAGAAAGGTAATTGAATGCACGAGCTGGTGATTTTCATATTATAGATTTGATTTTAAGCTTAAATTGTGTGGTCCCATAAAAATCTTCGAAGTGATGGACAGAATTGCACCTCAAGCGTGCAACAAATTACTCAGTTTGAAAGATTTAGTACTTAGTTAAATACTGTATTTTTAAATAGATGCGTTGAAGTCTAGTTCAAAAATATTGGTTGTTTAGGTGAGTTTGTGCGTCTCGAAGTCGCTTGGAAGTTTTGTCGCGTGCGTGTGCCAATTTTTTGGTGCATATTGCCAGTGTCAATTAGTCTATTTTTTTTTAAAAAGGAAATAGTTTCTAACGGCATTCTTCCGAGTATTTCATCAACTTCTTTCCCTGAAACGATCTTTATGACATCAAAAAACTTCTTTAAATTCCCCTTTAACATAAAAATCATTGACCATTTCCAACGGTTTTCATTTCAATCAAAATCTTCAATGTACATTGCGTACTTTCATCAAATTTCAAGAAACAAATTCAAAAGGGTAAACGGCAATGGTTATAGTCAAAGGATAATAGCAGGAATTCTTCGTCCTAATGGGTTGCATCCTGTAAATCACTGCAGGACTCAGGAGTTTGTGAGGCGTGAACCAGATCGTGGTGCACACTGGGTGATTTTGTATGTTTTTATTTTATTTTTGTGCATGACTACCCTAAATAATACAAGAAACAGAGAGAAAGGGTCAGGCTGAAAACCAGCGCTGTGCAGCTGCGTCTCACAGCATAATTAAGCTGAGCCTGCTCCTTTTACCATATCTACTTATTAGTTTATTTCCTGTATAAAATTGAAATTTTATGGCAATAAACGATTTTTATTTATTTTTTTATATTTAAAAAAAAACAGTGCTATTTTTTAACCGACTTCAAAAAAAGGAAGAGGTTCTCAATTCGGTTGTATGTTTTTTATGGATGTTCGCGCATATCTTCTTTGTTTATCAACCCATTAATTTGAAGGCAAATTAAAAAATAAATCGGGAAGGCTGCATCAGGATTATAGCCGCTTATGTTCGTAAAACATCTCATCTTATATCGTCAAGTTTGAAGAATGTATGGGTCAATAAAATAGCACAAATATTTGTGTCAATTATCATGGCGATTCTGTTCAGATTATAGGATGGAGCGCTTCTTTTTCAAACACACCTTGTGGTAATAGTTAAAGAAGTGCTAATCAAATTTAAAAGTAAAGCCCTTACTCAATAAACACATAAACACACTCGGTAAAAAATTTCGTCCAGTGTAAACGCTACAATGCGTGCGCGGACGCACGTACAAGATTGGCACCTGTCAACCTTCGACACGCGTAGTGGCCACGATTGCCTCGTTGCAATAAAATAATATTACTCTGCTATTTCTAGCAATAAAACAATTTTCGATCATCGTGCACTTTAAGCTCTGCACAAAGAGGTACCTATATGTCGTGCGACCTATGAAAACACAACGACATCGGCGATTTCGCCCTGGGCTATTTTGAAATATAGACCAAATATAAAATTGGCCTTTACATCTAAATGTTAGGTTTAATTATCTATAATATAAAAATGAATCGTAAAATGTGTTGGTAAGCGCATAACTCAACAACGCCTGGACCAATTTGGCCAATTCTTTTTTTGGTCTGTTTGTTATTATCAGGAGAAGGTTCTTATGAAATAAAAAATTAAGAAAGTTGCGCAGAAAATTATTACGCGGGTGAAACCGCGGGGCGTAGCTAGTATATAAATAAAAAAAAGGCTGGATAGAAAGGATATTTTTGCCTGGGCGGCTGGCGTGGGAGAAAAGAAAAAGTTAGTGAGACAGTTTTTGCTTGGAAAATGGTGGGAGGAGAGAAAAAGTAAAACGTAGCGATTATATCCTCTTTGAGAAAAAGAAAGAGTGGAAAATTGTATGGTGATAGGTTTGAATTGATGTTATAGATGATGATAATTGTTTGGGAGCTATAAGGCAGGCTTATTGAGATTCGGCAGCCGATAAATATATTGTAAGTAAACTTTGAAAGTTGTTTCTTTTTTTCCAAGCTTAAGTTCCTGGGAGCAGAATATGTTTCTGAGACTGAATTTTATCTAAATTAGATACTAGAGCTTACATAATCTTATACGGAGCCAAAAACTTTAATCCATGGAATTCTGGGCGCTATAGCGCCTGGGACATGTATTAGATGCTTGCCCAGGATCACCTTCTCTGTTTAGTCGACCGAGTCCAGAGGCAAGAAGAGGTCAACTCTTTTGGAGTTAACTAAGCCGTGGGTTCCATCCCGTTTTTCATCACCGTAAGAGTTAGCAAGTCAATTAGCGCACATACATTTTTCGTAAGAAAAATCCACTGGTGCACGGCCGGTTGGGATTCAAATCCATGACCTTCGGAATTAAAGTCTTGTGGTCTAGGTATCTTCCAATAGACCAACATCTACTATAATATTATAAAGTATCCTACTAATATAATAAATGTGAAAGTTTATGTTTTAGTATGTGAATTTGTGTGTATGTTTGTTACTCTTTACGCAAAAACTACTAGATCGATTGTAATGAAACTCGTTAAGGAAATAGCTGGTGACCTGGATTAACACATAGGCTACTTTTTATCCTAATATTTTCACGGGATCGGGACTTACGCGGGTGAAAACAACGAACTACGAACATCGAATGTCTTGCATTCCGTACGGAGCCGGCGCGGGCGCAAGCTCAATACTAGTGAAAGTTGGTCCAGAGCTTTATTCTGGAGTTTTTTCTGTTATTATTGTAAAGAATGATAGTAAAATTGGTCTGTTACGTTTACAAGGCATGACATTCGTTATAATATAATTGAACTTCTCATCAAATAAATAAAAAATAGAGTAGGTATTTACTTGGAAGTAAGTAACTGGATATTTTTGTTTTCAGAAATCGAGCTCAAAAATGTTTCTTGTTGCTCTCCATCATTAGGCTTGATTCTAAATCTAATTGTAATCTATATTGTTGGTTCAGATATGCCTTTGGATTTTTAACCCCCCGAAAATGAGAATTATGAGGGTCTTACCTATCCGTCTGTCTGTCTGTCTGTTTCCGCGCTATCACTGATTTGAAATAAATGAACCTACTTGAATACAGTTTTTGTTAAAGAAACTTGAATTTTTCGTTATGTTTCACGAAAATCGTAACATGTCTCATTGAAATTGGTCGGTCGTATACATCAATCTACACAACTTAAAGCTTAGTTTATGATGAACCAGATGTATCCAACACCTGCGCACTCGCAGCTCGGCCTTCGACATGGACAGTGGAGTCCTTCAATCAATCCTTTTCCGTAGAAATTGATCGAAGCGTGAACATCCAGATATCCTTTTGGACAGTCGAGCACAAAATGTTAATATTATTCTAGCTTTATGATAATAATAAATAGGTAGTATATAAGTACTAATCCGTTGACTAGCATCCATAACACAAGTCTAGTTACTTAGCTTGGGGCTAGATGGCGATGTGTGGAATGGTTGGTCAATGGACTATATTGTTGGTCAATGGACTGTTTGGTTGGTCAATGGACTATATGGTTGGTCAATGGACTATATGGTTGGTCAATGGACTATATGGTTGGTCAATGGACTATAAGGTTGGTCAATGGACTATATAACCATATAGTCCATTGACCAACCATGGAATGGACTATATGACAATGGACTATATGGTTGGTCAATGGACTTTGGTCAATGGACTATATGGTTGGTCAATGGACTATAAGGTTGGTCAATGGACTATAAGGTTGGTCAATGGACTATATGGTTGGTCAATGGACCAACCATATAGTCAGTTTAAAATTTGGATAATTTTATTGAATCCTGACATGACAAAAACAGAAATTTAAATTTACCAAATTGCCTTTACCTTTGCCAAATTTAAGCCCGATTAAATCCCACAGACACGAGCAGAACAAAACAATTTAATAGAAGTAAAGTAGCAAAATACCTATTTATTTATCGTCAATCACTGCTACTTACTGTGATTTTAATATGAATAATTAAATATCTCCCGTTTCCAAGACTAACTAGGTCACACTGAGTTCAATGGCATTTGATAAGTGCATTAAATTGATAACAAATGTTTAATTTAATTAAATGCAGTTGACCTTTTTTATTTTATTTTATGCCCGTATTTGTAAACGATCCGACAATGAACTGGAAAGTCATGCAATTGAAAAAAAATAATAGTTTGTATGAAAACATGATGGAACTGTCTTTAAAAGAAGTTATGTTAAGGTATGTTTGAAAAAAAAACAAAAAAGACAGTTTAACTTAATTAAACATTTTTAATGTAAAAAACACCTTAAAAAACCTCTACACAAACAATAATTGTTGATTGTTTTTTTTGTGACCCAATATATAATTTTTATTATAAAGCTGAAGAGTTAGTTAATTTGTTTGTTTTTACGCGCTAATCTCAGGAACAACTGGTTCGAATTGAAAAATTATCGACGAAGGCTACTTTTTATTTTGATATTTCCACGGGATCGGGACTTACGCAAGTGAAACCGCGGAGCGCAGCTAGTCTGAAATAATCGTACAGAAAAATAAAGCACAACAATGGTTTGAGGCGTGAATCGAACGCGCTACCTTCATCCATCGCACCACAGAGTTTGTGATATAAAAGAATAATTTAAATTAACACTTTTCTACTCACCGATACCTGTATTTCGTGACGTAATTACACGGTCATTTTTGTGGCCACGCGAACATGATAGAAATTCCTAAAGGATATAGAGAAAATCGATTCAGTTCAATAGTTACGGGGTAATTTGTTTTTTGTTACTGGCAACTTCAACATTTGTAGGATACGGTAGAAAAAAAGTTGGTTGACGAATTGGGTCAATTTCGAGATTTAGTTAGGTAACACGTTTGTTGCCTCCTGGGGTTGAAGGTTGTCAAAAGTGGGGTTGTTTAAAAACTTACTATTTTGTAAATAACTCTTTTTACATTATTAAATTCATTTATTAAGGCAAAACCAAATTTTTAATAGGTTTAGATACCTATAACCAAAAAAATAGGTTATGTTTTTGAAATTTTGAAAACTTTTTATAATGTAAACAAGGCATTTTTATTTAAAAAATTACGTCGTATTAGCATTTACCCGGGACTGCATTTGCTTAGGACTTAAATAAAACCTGGTCGTGACAGTAACGAACACAAAAAAAGAATGATCTAATTTGGTGCAGTCGTTTGAAAGTTATGCGCGCACATGCATTTCGATTCGATTCTATTTTATTTACCTACATATATTTTACTAGGTGTCTTGGCAAACGTGAATATACAATGTGTTGCAGCGAAGGGGTTTTAATACGAAAGGGGGTTGTTCTAGGCGTCTAGGCGAACAACTTTTTTTCGATAATTCTGAGGGAAACAAAGACTTCGGATTTCCAAAAGTCGTAGAATAAAAGTTGTTCGCCTATACGTATATAGCCTTCCTCGATTAATGGACATCCAACACTAAAATATTTTTTCAATTTGAAAAAGTAGTTCCTGAAATTAGCGCGTTCAAACAAACAAACTCTTCAGCTTTATAATATCAGTATAGATAAATCCAGTTTTCTTTTTATATAAAAAACATCCTACTAATCCTATCCTACTAATATTATAAATGTGAAAGAGTGTGTGTGTGTATGTATGTATGTTTGTTACTCCTTCTCGATAAAACCACTCAACCGATTGCAATGAAATTCGGTATTTAGATAGCTAAAGACCTGGATTAACATATAGGCTACTTTTTATCCCGATATTTCCACGGGATCGGGACTTACGCGGGTGAAACCGTGAGGCGCCGTTAGTAAAATATAATTTAAAAAGCCATATGTTACTAAAACTATTTCAAATCGGAAATGTGGTAACCAGGTGTCCTTGAAAGATGCGTATGCGCCTCGAAATGTGTTTCGCATCAATCAATGAGAGTTAGGGTGGCCATGATGAGAATTTTTAAAATTTAAAAACCTCCAGATTTATTCCGAACGTCGCTCGTGGGTTCGAATCTCAGCCGACCGTGCACCAAGAAAGAAAGAAAGAAAGCATTTTTTGACAAGCACATGACACAAGACAATCAGAAAGTAGTAACAAGATAGATAGATAGAAAAATTCTTTATTGTAAACACCATTTTCAAATAACATTAAAAATAATCAAAGCTGGATCAATGTTTTTTTTCTTAGGAAATTATGTGCGCTAATTGGCATCACGGTGAAGGAAAATATCGTGATGAAACCCGCGGATTAGTTGGCTCCAAGCGTATATATGCATACGGGCTTTTTTCCGCAACTAGACTCTTTTTTTTAATTGGGTCCTTTTTGCGTGAGGATGGAGTAGGCTTGCCCTACTACTACCCTCTCAGCTTAGTCGACCATGTCCAGAGGAGAGAACTTGTCAATACTTCCGGAGCCAACTAAGCCGCGGGTATCACGATGTTTTCCTTCACCGTAAGAGCAATGTCAATTAGCGCACATACATTTTTCTTAAGAAAAATACATTGGTGCACGGCCGGCTGGGATTCGAACCCACGACCTTCAGAATGAAAGTCGGGGTATCTACCACTAAGCCAACACCGCTCTATTTCAAAAGACATGTCAATACGCTTGGCTCCAAGCGTATTGACATGTCCTTCCTTTTGACACGGTCGGTTAAGCTGAGAGGGCGGTATAAGTGCTTTCATTCATTATTGCGTGAGAAAAGACTGTTAACAGTCTTTTTTTTTTTCAGTGAAACTGTATTTATAAGTCTACCTACAATATGCGGGGTGGTGGTCCAATTACTCTAACCAACTAATTGGACCACGAGATTTCCAAAAAAAGCCCCGCGGTCCAACTAAAAAACAAATGGGAATCACGACCTCTTGTTGAAGGCCTGTAATCAAATTATCTTAAAGATACAAAAAAGACCCGCGATCAAACAAAAGACGATCTAAACTAGTTAATACAAAAGACGATCGAAACTGAAACAAAACAAGCTGAAAAAAAAAACTAAACCTTAAAGAAATAAAGTTCGCTATCAAACAAAAGACGATCTAAACTAATTCAAAAGACGATAGAAACTGAAACAAAAGGATGCTGAACTAAAAAAAAGCTAAACTTTAAAGAAATAAAGTTCACGCTCAAACAAAAGACGATCTAAACTAATTCAAAAGACGATCGAAACTGAAACAAAAGGATGCTGAATTAAAACAAAACTAAACTTTAAAGAAATAAAGTTCACGCTCAAACAAAAGACGATCTAAACTAATTCAAAAGACGATCGAAACTGAAACAAAAGGATGCTGAATTAAAACAAAACTAAACTTTAAAGAAATAAAGTTCACGCTCAAACAAAAGACGATCTAAACTAATTCAAAAGACGATCGAAACTGAAACAAAAGGATGCTGAATTAAAACAAAACTAAACTTTAAAGAAATAAAGTTCACGCTCAAACAAAAGACGATCTAAACTAATTCAAAAGACGATCGAAACTGAAACAAAAGGATGCTGAATTAAAACAAAACTAAACTTTAAAGAAATAAAGTTCACGCTCAAACAAAAGACGATCTAAACTAATTCAATTGACGATCGAAACTGAAACAAAAGGATGCTGAATTAAAACAAAACTAAACTTTAAAGAAATAAAGTTCACGCTCAAACAAAAGACGATCTAAACTAATTCAAAAGACGATCGAAACTGAAACAAAAGGATGCTGAATTAAAACAAAACTAAACTTTAAAGAAATAAAGTTCACGCTCAAACAAAAGACGATCTAAACTAATTCAAAAGACGATCGAAACTGAAACAAAAGATGAAAACTAGAAACTGAAAAAACGTGTGGCACTCGGGGACTGCCGCGGTAAAGCTATTGCATCGTGCGAGCTTCGTACAGTCGTACCATATACATACACGTTAAGCGAACGCTCGGCCGAGCTACATGGTATGCGGAGTGGAGGTGTTAGGTTTTATTTTCATTACGGAATTTCTTAATTCGGTCGCCGCGTTCAAAGCCCGCGATAAAAGCTACGCAATAGCTTAAAAATACAACACAGGAACAAAAGACGATAATCAGAAAAGTTATCCTTCAAAGTCAAAAACGAAGGGACACACTATCCAAAAGGTTTCCGAAGTTGACATTTACCAAAATAACGTAATAATGAACACCACAAATGGTACCGTTCAAACGTATCCTGTTTGTGTTTAACTTTACAGACTAACTTCCTTGCTTTATGTTTATTTTATTTAGTTAGTAGGTCGAGTCGCGGGTAGATGGTAAAAACTTTGAAAAAAAAGTACCTAGGTGCCTTGCATCTGGTAAGGAAACCTTATTTTTTAACTTGCATGCTGTGTACACAATTTAACATATTTTAGGAAAGTCAAAGTTAAAATTCTTTATTCCTTTGAATGCTTAATACCTAGTACAAGGATCACATGGACTAGCTGCGCTCCGCAGTTTCACCCGCGTAAGTCCCGATCCCGTTGGAATATAAAAATAAAAAGTAGCCTAAAGCTTTCCTCGATAAATGGACTAAAAACAACACAAAAATATTTTTTCAATTCGAACCAGTAGTTCCTGAAATTAGCACGTTCAAACAAACTCTTCAGCTTTATAATATTAGTATAGAAATAGTCTTGCTTAAAATTATTTGTTATATTTATCATAAGTACCTTATATTGACTGTATTCTGTTATGTGTTCCAATTATGTAAAAATAAAATACCGGGCGCCTTATATATGAAAACCGATTCTTAAGGAGTAAACTCCAAAAACTTGCCTCACTTATTTGGATTTTTAACATTATTGGAATGAAGTCGCGCGTTGCGAAAGGTGGCTAGACGGAAAAAAATAAGACCAAAAGTTGTAACGACACTTTTTGATTTTATTACAATTCCTTCACTAATTCGAAAAGAACTTCGGTCCGGGTGTCCCTTGACACCTCTCAAGATTTTTATTTAAATGCTTTTATTTATCTATTTAAATAATGTTTTAATTAAAAGTTACACATTCCTTTATTATCATCTGCCTATCTATATATCTAGTTAGAATATTAGAATACTACATAGGCTACTTTTTACCTCGATATTATCACAAAATTGAGACAAACACAGTTAAAACCGGGAAGCGCACCTATAGTTATGTGTCTCAAAAAATCATACCTATTTGTAAAACCATTTCAGTAGAGAAAAATTCAATTCAATTCAATTCATTTATTTCAGATAATCAAATCCATACATTACAATAAATAATCGAAAATACAAAAAAGTTCACAAATTTAAATCAAAACTAATAATAAAAAATAAAAAACGAATCAAAATGTAAAAAAAAAATGTCAATATTAAATGTCAAATAAAATAATAATAAATAGAAGAAATAAAAATCAAAATTAAATGTCACAAAAAAGTTAAATAATCAAAATTAGGTTTAAAATATTATAAACTAGCAGCGCTCCGCAGTTTTACCCGCGTAACTCCCGATCCCGTGGGAATATCAGGATAAAAAGTAGCCTATAGCCTTCCTCGATAAATGGACTATCCAACACAAAAATATTTTTTCAATTCGAACCAGTAGTTCCTGAGATTAGCGCGTTCAAACAAACAAACAAACAAACAAACAAACTCTACAGCTTTATAATATAAGTATAGATAAATTAAATAAAAGAAGGACCGCTGTAAAATGTAAGATATTTTTTTCTAAAACATCTGTTAAAATTTAAAGTCGATATTGTGAACGGAAATAAGTTTTTGCGGATAAAAAATTAATACCGCGGATTTCCGTTAGAAATATGTCAACGTGTTATTTTAGTTTGACACACTATTTTATTTTAACATCCATTCATAAATACTCAGTTCAAAGTATGACTAATGAACCCATACATCTACATACTTACATAACCTACCTACTTTTTGTGAATATATTATTAAAAAATAATTTTAAACTGATTTTCTTTGGAGTTTCCAATGTAATCTAACAATTTTCAATGCATGTTGGTACTAAAAAATGAAATAAGTAATCAAATTTTATCATACAGTAGGTAATCAACTCAATAAATCTGTTGTAAACTAATCGGTAGCTTTACAAATACTTATATCGTAATATTTCTAAACGCGCATACCAATAAAATTATCGTCAAACGCAATCATTTCGCGGGGAACGTGAATTTTCCGTAACAAAAACTCTACCGAACCGGAAAGCCACATTTCTTTCCCGCCATCCACCTCCTCGACCAACCGAAAATTGGCGCCTAAATTTCAATCAGCCAATGAGACAATTGACCGCCATTTTCGACCAATCAGCGGCGATCCCGCGCTCTCGCATCGCGTCATTGTCATATCTCGGAATTTAGTACGGCCGCGGCGAAGTCAATGAATACCGCCCGCAAACCTTTTGAATTTTCCTCGGTATATTCAAATATTTTCATTGGGGTGAGTTTTACTACCATATTTTTATAATTTAACCCATTTTTTGTTGAATTTAACCCCTTTTTATCGGTATATTTTTGGCACTTTATCGATTATTTTGCAATTTTGTTGTCCATTAACTCGACGGGAAAGTAAGAAACGCTTAATAAATTAACGCATTCAATGTCTCTAGTAAATGTTTAAAAAATCTAAGTAATTTTGATAACGTTGTCGCGGTAAATAATTCGAACAAACTAAGCTATCCGTCAAAAATGTACTAAGCAAGTTTGTACTAAATATCGCCTCTTGAGTTTGGGCAAAATGGCGGCGCGATGCTCATATTGCTGTATAGTCTATCTCTTTTACGCAGGGGTCATTGGTCCGTGTCTGATAGAGATAGCGAATCAGAATGACGTTCTTGTCACGAGTTGGCTTACACTCTGACCAAGTTACGTATTTTGTTGATTGTGGCGCTAGTGTCTACGTTGCTACCTTCTTTGTTTTTAGTATCTCAGAAATCCGTCCACACAGATAACTTTGCTTCAGTGTAGTTAAATGCGGCGCACGTAATCTCGACACGTCTTCTTTCCTTGTAAACAAGTTGGCGGTGTTGCCTTATCGAAATAGTTCTTTTTACCCGATTTTTCAGTAGATATTTTCCCAAGTTATTTCAATGTTTCATTAAAATAATAACGAATATTAAAATATTTATTTATAATATAATTACGCATTTTTCAGAAATCAATTTGTGATAACGAATTAATTATATTATAGTATTAACGAATTTTAATTATAATCAGTATAATTACACTGATAAAATATATTTTTATTCTAATAGAAATGTGATTAATTAATTATTAAAGTCTAATTCGAAATGTATTTAACTTCCTGTTTCCTTTTTCCTTTTTATATTTTCACATTCCGATTTAAATTTTATTTGGATAAAATTGGAGTTGTTGAAATAATACTGTAACACCGAGCTTTTAATACAAGTAGTGACATCTAGTGTCGGATGGCAAGAGCGAAATGTGTTGTCGTTGCCCTCGTCTCCCACTTCCCAGGCATAGCGCTAGCTTCGCTTGAAGTAAAGTCCGACTAAATTACTGTGTAGTTGGTGATGGCGCTACCGTCAACGCAACGTATGCAAGTCGCCTTAAGGATGCATAGTTCCGAATAATCCCGCTTGCACAGCTAGCTCGGTGGTAGGGTAACTACCTAGTAACTATAATGTATTCTGTGGCTTGGGGACGCGACGCGGCCCGACGCCACGCTCGCTTGCTCGCTCGCTCCCGCTGACGCAGTCGCCGAGCGATCATCGGTCGTGCGGACGTCATTAGCGTCACTGTGACATATATTTGTTTACATCAAACACTACGTGATGCTGATGAAACAAACTAATTCTTTGTTTTTTGTTATAAATTGTGCAATAACAGCGTAAAAACTTTGTTGTTAGGTGAACAACGGATGCTTTAGTGGAAGATAAGCTAAGTGTTGTGAATACCTACCATTGGACAGTACATCGAGATGTCTACGTTGAGTGTTAGAGCCCCAGGGCTGCAAGCTACCATGCTAGATACGAGGTCTTTGCGAGTCCGAGGTGTGACCACCTTAGACGGAGTGAGAAGAAACCTCTTTGGTTGCACAGATCGGGAAGAAAACAGACGATTTGTCGAACGAGAGTTGTCAAGGCAATTGGAACTAGACAGTCAACGATGGGGCTTCGATTTCGCGAATGAGATGCCTCTGCCTGGAGAACACAGATTCGCATGGCAACGAGTCCCAGCTTCTTCCATCCCTGCTGCGTTGAGACGGTCGCCTATCACCATACCTTCACCGAAACCAGTGGCCCCAGCACAAGAAGCTAAAGTATCAAGTCCTGAGAGCAGTAAAACACAAAAGAGAATAACAGGTTAGTTATTTTTGTTATAATTCATGCTGTGTGTATATTTCGTTACTATGCCCAGCATTGGTCGTAATTGAACCTCACAAAGTGAGTTTTATGTGTAAATTGAAATAACAATGCTCTAAACGGAATCCAATAAGAGTTAAATGTAAAAACAACATACATTTTGTCAATCCATTGTTTTGTAAGTATTTTTAGGTTAGGTTATTCTGTCATTCAAACTTCAGACAATTTCAATCTGTCAGTGTTTGACAATTATGCTGCAGTCAGTTTATTTAATATAGGCATTATTCGAAGTTACTAGGAATAAAAGTTTTTTGGCTTGGATTTTCCTTCCTGTCTGATTTAGCACAAAATGCTTGTAATGTTCATATTTAGCACCACAAATATTGTGTGTTTTTAAAGTGCGTGCTAAAAAAAACTCGACGCTCAAGCTTAATGCCGGTAAACTTATTAACTGTGTAGATAGAAACAATAAATTCATTTAATATTCAATTGCATAGCAACAAGAAAAGTAGGCAAATATTTATAAGTATTATCGAATGACCGTTCGTCCATACTTACAACGTAATTTAACACCCGTCAATTAGGTAGGTACCTATACTTAATTAGGTATAATAAAAATAACATGTAAACTCGTTATCAATGCAATCATGCGCAATGAGATGCAAGCCTGAAATTTATTTACGAGCCGAGATAACAAAGAAACACGGGGTCACATTGGTTGGACACGTCTATTTTTAGGTGCGTTGCACTCGCAAAGTGCCCGTGCAAGCAAAAAATTCAGTCGTCATTCAGACATCTGTCAATATTGTTAAACATTCGATATAATAACGTACTTGCAACTAAGTATGTATTTTTTTATAAATTATGTATCAGCCTATAATAAGTTGAGTCCATTTTTAAATAAAGTCTACAGAATCTTTGAATTTCAGAATTTAGTTCACTTTTAGGACTTTATTTTGGTATTAAATTATTTAAATAGATCCTCAAGAAACACAACTAAATGTTAAACAAATGTTTAAAACAATAAATGTTCGTTTTGTGAAATGTAAACTCCATAAGCACTGTTAAAGAAGCAGGACCTTACCTAGTTAATTACAATATCATGCAAGTAGCCATTGTATTCAATACCACTAAACTATAGCTTGCATAACTATTTGTCCGTTAATATTTTGTATTGTATGCCAATCTCAGACATGCAATAATAACTACCTACTTACATTGTTACTTTTCAATCTATGCAATAAAGCTTACATTATTTGCTTACCTACCTATTTTTACCCGACTACAGCGAAGCCAAGAGGGAGGGTTATTTATTTATCATTTGGCTACTGATAACTTCAACGTATAAATACATACACAAAAGCATAGTAAAACGACGTCGTTGTGGACTTGAGGCTTATTGTGAACAACTAACTCCTTGAAAAAGAAGACGACTTATAACTTCAGACCAGTAAATGTGGTTTCAGTATACCAATTGATACCTACGTCTCATAAGCCAGTATACGCGTGCCTTAACCGCTAATAATAATATCCCCTTCATAAGGTATCATATTAACTGAAACCAAATACGCGACCATGTTCGCAACACGATACCCAATGGATAATGATGCCAAGTGGCATAAATGTTTTTACAATGACACTCTTGTGTTTATCTTTTAAAATGGCCTTATTTTGTCTACGCGATTTTCAAATGCTATCAGAATTCTTGAATCAATAGAGTATATAGTACAAGCACTTTTGTTTTTATTTGTAGGAATTAATAAGTCAGCTTAATATTTTCCTACAAAATTAACGTAGGTGCAATAGTAAAATGAAAGCTCGTACCTACTAAATCACCAATAATATGGCGATCTCAATGATGTAGAATGTTTGACAGAAAATTATGATAATGGTTTTGTCTAGTATTTTGACAGATTTTAAGCGTGTTTTACACCCAGTTTTACTCTATGAATTTTCCTATGGTTTGAGTCATAAATTCTGATAATCTCTTCTCTTATCGCAATCACAACTTGAGTGTTACATAAATAAAAACATAGTCTATCTTATCTCGATTAACAAAACAAAGATTCCCTTTACTAGATATATCTGAAAAGCATACGTGTTACTAAGCAAATTTTTCATTTCATTGTCACTTAAAACATATTTTTTATCTTGAAATTTAACCCCTTCTTTACTCCTTTCTTTATTAACACCTAAAAGGCGTTTCGCAATTTTTTGCCCATCAAGGTGTCAGGAAGTTCATAAAGGGTCATTAAATTGCTATTTCCATGTCATTTATTAAATCATTAGTGGGTCATAATTAAAAATTAAGGTTTCATTATTTTGATTATAACAGTAAGGAGATTTTAATAGAGCTTTTTCTTAAGTAAGGGGACGTTTATGTGAGAAAAAAAGTGTTTTAACTGCTTATTAAATTGTTTTTGTGGCACCACATAATTGAATTATGTCAGCACACCAAACAGTCCATTTTTTTGTTGTTAAAGGCCAAGTTCGTATGTTAGTTTGTTTTTAGTATAGATAAAAACTTAATATTTAAGAAAATGCATAGGGTAATTGTTACCCCTTTTTCTTCATAGCGTCGTTTGTTTACACAATAACTACAGTTGATGTGCTAAATTAATAATATCAAAGTGTAGCTATTTTGACCTAGATTCGGTTTGTTTTGATACAATGCGCAGACACAGTCCTACGGCATGCCTCCCACACTTGTCCCATTTTAGACGTCACATGTGGCAGAACTCGTAAACAGTAGCTTAGCGATAGGCATTAAAATACCTACTACTGTAGTGAGAACGCATGAGTAACATTGGTATTTTATAGTACTAGGTTTCGTAACCTTAAGTTATTTTGTTTTGCAATAAAACGGCCGTACTAAATTTTATAGACACACTGTAAAACTGGCCAGTTATCTCTTAATGTTAAAAACGTAAAATTTCTCAATCTCCAGGTAAAAGGGAATAAGCAAATAAATTAAATGATATATAATAGATAATATTAGATAAATTAAAACCGATTTTGTTCAGATTTTGCGTCACTTTTACCTCCCATTTATAATCTCGATGACGCATCACACGCAGCGTCACTATTTTCACTATATTGGTTGCGTGAATCAATTCAGCCTTCGTACTTTGCAAAATGGCGGCTTTTCATATAACATAAATCTTTCACATTTGATGTCAAACACGAACTTCTTGTCGGTGTTAAGTATAAGCCTTAATATTAAGTTTTTTCTAAAGATTTACCGAGCAGGTATTAAATAAATATTTTGTTTGTTGGTTCATTGTTATAAATTAGAATAGAATGTTTGCTACCTGCTTGTAACATGTCTTATCTTTTGTAGTATTGTATAAATCATATGCTAGGATACTTAGTAATGAAATACAAACATCAGTGATTTAACATGCACATAGTTCTTATAATGATAAACAACATAATCGCGTCTTCCAAAAACAGTCACTATATTTGAAATCGGCTTTGGAGACATCATCAATTCTTAATGTTATGCAATGCATTTTTGATGTGTGTTGGTACTAGAATGACCCCCTACGACTATTTACCGATACTTCAAAGTTCAAACCAACCCTTCTAAATATTTCTAATACTTTCAGCAGATGTACCACGATCGCGAACTATGATTTTTCTACGTCCTTAATTTTTCAAGGGTCACATTTACATTGTCTGAAACTGACCAAGCGTTAACTTCATAGGGGTCCCAAATCCCGGTCACCCAATTTCTTACTTCCCTTAAATAATTATACCTTAGGCTGTGTCGTTGAACTTTTCTAATGTTTTCGTTTATGGGAATGTGAGTGGACTCAACAGCAGGGTTTCTAATCTAATTGCACTGCTTTAGATTTATAACAAATGTTGCTATTACTTACAATCCTTGTAATTTCATTCAAGATGTGGTCAGATTTTTAAGTCCGTTACTTGCCGGTGTTATTTTTTGCTCGGCTCGTTTTTAAAGCGTACTTCATGTCTTGATGTAATAAAGTCTATATAAAAAGTCAATGAATCTAGGTCAAGAATAACGTCTAACTTTGAAGATACATGTAATTGTAGCAATTAAGGCTTAATTTGTCAGTTTCTAAGCTGAGATTGTGATTTTAATGGTTATTTTATTCCTTTTAATAAATGAAAAAATACGCATTTACGATGTATATTATAATGATATTGCACATTATTGTACAACCACCTAAGCTAAGATTCTTCGTGAATTTCGTGTGAGCTTTCTAATGAACAGAAACTTCTTATGTTTCTACTTAATTGGAAACAGGCAACGTAATTTGTTTATTCGTTATTTATAAGTTGACTGCATTAATATTTAATTTAATAATAAATCAGGATTTCAACTGCATTGTGCCGTGTTTAATAATGGCGAAGCGAGCGCGACGCGTGCGCAACAAACGCCCTTTGTGTATCACCCTCACGGACACTGACTTCGTAACGGTTGTATTGATTTTTTAACTGAAACTTTCCCCCAATACAATGTCTAGTATTATAGTCAATACTACTTGAAGATTTCACATTTAACTGTTCTTGACATTAAACATGTCTGATGTTTAGTTGCCATTTCACGTATTTGAAAGTTCATGCTGATTAAGACTAGCAACAATGTAGTTGGTATCTAGTTCGCCGTGCCTCCGCCAATTTAAATAAACAGAGGTTATTTGCCTGACCAAAGTAACAATTTACTATTTCAACACCTACACGATGAGCGGACGCATCTGTGCGTACAATCTCGTTAAAAACTGATACGCATCATTGTCATTCACAACTCCGCGGAGCCAATTAGATTCGCGATTCAAATTTTAAACATAGAATGCGGGTTTTGAAAAAAGTTGTCAACACACGTGTTCGAAATTCGAATAGAGATAGGGGGCTAACGGTCGGCAAGCATCTGCTTTCAGCCCCCGCGATTCGGTATTTCACGCGGGGTGCAACCCCATATGAAAGTCCGGGGGATGAATTCTGTAACAGTTCGATTCGAGTTACAGTTGGAATAATATTGACTTGCCTACTGTTTCTAACAAAGCAAACACAGTTGCAACTTGCAATTCTTCTACAATTGAAACTGGCTATTTCAATCTAGTAAATTGCTGTCGTATTAAGACTAAGAAGGATTTAGACGAGAACAATTGGCAGGCCAGTTCATTAAACCAATACCAAATTAATAACGATTCCTTGTTATTCAACTTCCTTTCACTATTTCGTGATGCCGGTTACATGTAATGCTAAAATTGGAGTTTTGGCGGGAACGAGTTAACAACATGTCGTGCTGCAGTTTTATTTTCATGAAACTTAGATGTAACCCGAGTTGAATTGTATAATTCTGGTGGAATGTTATTCAATTTAGTTCTGTGAAAGTGCACAAGTGTAGTGAAAGTAAAAATCAGTGTCAAACATGCAGTTTTCTCGTTGCCTCCAAATCTCCTATTAAGGTTATGGTAAACTTGCCACCGCTTTACTATAACCCCTGACTTGACGGACTATGACGACTTTGACTGTATTTAAACACTTTAGGCCCGATTTATGAAAAATCGGCTCATAATTTGATGCAAAATATAACTTGACACTGGCTAAATGCACACGTGCGAAGCCATAATAAAAAGAAAAAAAAAAATGCTAAAATTCAAATGATCTATTATGGTCCACTTTAGGCAATCAAATTCAAAACCAATCGAGAACTATATCTTTGCTTGGTTCGACCATTGACCTCACAAAAGTAATACAGAGTCCATTGATTTGGTATACTATATTTCAAATTTCAAGCGCTCTAGTCACATTCCTATGTAGATCTTCAATTGCCTGATAAGATTACTGCAATGAAAGTTCCCCCGTCCACCTGTTACTAAAAGAATCAATTAACCTTTACCCTGAGACAATTGAAGAAAACATGCGTTCGCCAGGCACCTTCCTTGTGGCGCTTAGTGCAGTAATTGACTGAGTCAGTGGTTTCAACACTGACGTTATTGTAGGGCTGCCGTTTCGATAAAAATAGATAATGTTACATCGATTTAGATCTGTGTACTGTTCACTAGCAGATAGGATATATTAAAAATAAAGTTTAAATCATTTAATTTCTTTTTATGTACATAATATTATACATATAGTGCTATAAACAGATTTTCCCTATTGTAACCTCACAATTGGAACAAATTTACCTTGATTTATCAATCACTTCTATTTACGGACGATTTGAAAATATTTTCAAGATTGAAACAATTTTACATACTTACCTTGATCTTATAATAGGTCGCTTGCAGTTATCGATCGATCTATTGAAGGAATATTTTAAGAAGTGGAAGCTAAAACTTAACAACTCCAAGACAGAGGCCATTCTGTTCACTCGGCAGCGTCACCCACCCAAACGGACCCTAAAAATCGGCGACCATAGCATACCATGGAGTAGCTCAGTCAAATATCTCGGAGTTACCATGGACTCCAAACTAAACTGGTCTAAACACGTTGGTAACTTGCGAGTCAAAGGTGCTCAAGCCCTAGGTGCCTTAAGCCCAATAATGAATCGCAAAAGCAACCTCAGTGCCTATACCAAAATGAGAATCTATTCAACACTTATTAGACCCTGTGTAACGTATGCATGCCCCGTATGGAGTAGTACATGCACGACTAATTACAACCTCCTACAAATCCTACAAAATAAGGCCCTTAAAATTTCATTTAATACAAAATTTAAAACTAACTTGTATAAACTACACATTAAAATTAATTTCCCTACTTTAATGCAATATATTATTAAACTAACAAAACAATTTTACGCTAAAAATAGTACTAATACAAACTTACTTATTGCTAACATATGCGTAACTACAGTATCCGATTTGCCGTATATCGATAGTTATAAAACTTATCGCTTACCCCATCACTACCTTTTGTTCCCACCTGATGACGTCTCGATTACCGGTTACTAAGCGCGCCACCAGTTAAGCACGACGTGCAAGCCGCTGCCACCTCCCCTCACGCGTCCGCTTTACTTGAGGGCGCGGGAGGCAGGGCAGCGCTTGCCGCTGCACGAACACTGGCGCTCAGCGTACTATAATAGTACAATCTTTTCGCATCCATCCGTCGTCACTACCTACCCCCTTACATTGCAAAAAGCGAAAATTTATACAAAAAATCTCGCATTAAAAATAAAAATATGTATTAATATATTCGTTAATTACATTGTTATAATACGTAATAATATTCTATTTGATTATAAACTTTTATAGGCGCTGTCAGCCTGATAAAGTAAAGTTGATGCTATGTTCACAACAAGCTTTAGTTTATTAAGTATTGTTTGTAATAATTGTATATTTTATTGTTAATAAAGAAATTTTAAAATTAAAAAATTAACATACTTACCTTATTAGTAAAGTATTAAATAAATTCTGTCGTTAACTTAGTTTTAGGCCATATATATATATATATATATAGCTCTGTAAAACAAATTCAATAAAAAGGCTTTTTATTAAATAAATAAGCAATTATTAAATTTCGACAGTAAAATACGTCATTTATTAAGCACTCATTTCATTTCATTTCATTTATTTGCATTCATATGGTAGGTACAATAGATGTTACAATAGGCATACAAGTTCACATATGAGCCCTGCCGGGCATTGCAATAGCGTGCGGTGACAGACCGAGGCTTTTCTTACTATACGTAGGCACTAGTTATACAAATAAACTTGTCCGGTTAGTTACGTCTTGTTATATTATTATGCCAAGTTAGATAGGTAAAGAGTGATGGCAGTGTTAGTTAGCGTTAGTTTGTCGCTCATTTTTGCAACAACGGTGGATTAGATACCGGTTTTGTCAAGTTGATCTTAAAACGAATATCTAAATATACTGTCTAAATATCGTAACAAATATATTATACCTATGTTTGCGTATTGCAATGTCATGTGTAATGTACCCTACGCCCATAAAGTGTAGAAAAACATTCGAATCGCTGCACGTTGAGTTACTTAACGTAAGTTAAGTTACGTTAGTCGTTAGTCAGTAGCTTCTCATGTTCACGTGTGGTGACCCTAAGGAAGTTACTTGTACGATATGGTTCAATGCGCCTAACGTCCGACACTGATAAAAAATACTGTTTTCCTCCCTAGTAATTTTACTAAATTTTTTTCAAGTTGTGCTGTTTAAACTTGATATATCTCCTATTTGTAAAGCGTAAGTAATAATATAAAAATCAATCACCGTAGGTAACGTTGTCTCGCAAAAACTCAAAAGCTCGATTATAATGAATTTTTTGTAGATGTTTGAGTGGATGGATGGTTTAGTTTTAGGACAACGTCAGTCGGAGCTGCTAGTTAAATATAAAAGAATATCTAAATTAACAACTAAGTTCGATATATTTTTATAAGAAACTAGCAGCTCTCCGCGGTTTCACCCGCGTAACTCCCGATCCCGTAGGAATAGCGGGAAAAAAAATAGCCTTCCTCGATAAATAGAATATCCAACATAATAAGAATTTTTCAATTCGAACCAGTAGTTTCTGAGATTAGCGCGTTCAAAAAAACAAACAAACAAACTCTTCAGCTTTATAATATAAGTATAGATATTATGTTTGAATTGCATTAACCGTTCGCATTCACCATCTTTATGGGTATTTTATCAGGCAATATTAATATACCGATATTTGCGATTTGCCTGCGACATGGCTAAGGATCTATATCTGTGTCTATAGTAGGTTTTAGACAAATTCTACCATTTGGTAGGTCTTTTCTATAGTTGCTTGTTTTATTGAATTGGTCAAGTTGATTAGGTAGGAAATTATTGCAACGCTCTATAGAGGAAATTTATTGTCTGTTTGTAATAATGACACATTTTAATTAGGTTAAATTAATTTGGCACAAGCATTATCTAATTTTCAACAGTTTTCCTTCCTTCTCATCGGAAATCTATACAAATAATGTGTACTAAAATTTTAAATAATTTCAAAACTAAAATTTTCGTTAAACTTTTTAAATACACACGATCTTACCTCGACGTTTCGACTATGTTACAATAGTCATGGTCACGAGGAGACAAAAGATACACGACCAAGTAAAAATTATGTACTTTGAATTTACATTGAATCCTTGGGCTAATTTTAGGGTTCTGTACATCAAAAGGTATAAAAAGGAACCCTTATAAGATCACTTTCTTGTCCACCTGTCTGTCTATCCCAATATTCCCACGGGATCAAGACTTACAGGGGTGAAACTGCGGAGCGTAGCTAGTCTAGTTCTACTTTCTAATTGCAATACGAATTTCGGTGGCGTGTCTGTTAGACATTCTGTCTGACATCGTCTCTAACAGTTTCGTGAGAAAGATATAATCATAACAGTACCAATTAACAATGAACAAGTCATTTGTTAGATATATTACAACCACACACGGAAAATTCGACTTTCAGATTTAAAAAAAAACGATTTAAGGTGAAAGGGTACCGGGCGCTCTCTCCATACAAGCGTAGTCGACTGTTTTCTCACTGGATAATGAATGAAACTAGCACAAATATTTTTGTTGCATAAAACCTATAACTGCCATGCCAATAACATATATTTTGCATCGATAAATAAAGTGATATCAATTTCAGACCCATAAATATGCAACATGTTTCATAATTTGATATCTTATATTATAAAGCCGAAGAGTTTGTTTGTTTGAACGCGCTAATCTCAAGAACTACCGGTTCGAATTGAAAAATTATTTTTGTGTTGGATAGTCCATTTATCGAGGAAGGCCATAGGGTATTTTTCATTTTGATATTCCCACGGGATTGCGACTAATGCGGGTGAAACCGAGGAGCGCAGCTAGTTATAAGCCCATGACCTACTTTCTATACCACAGTCAACAACTTTCCAACAAGGTTGTACGAGATAAAAACTCGATACACTATTGATGTTGGTTGATACGAGTAACTTGAAAGTTTTATGTCCAAAGTAAAACCGACCAATTGCGAGCAGGACTCACACACGAAGGGTTCCGCACCATATTGTATGGGACCCACTTAATTTATCTATTCTTTATCTATTATCTATACATATAAAATGCTTTGTCCTGTATACATATAACATTCTTTGTCCTGACGGACTGACGGAGAGACCTGAAACTAGGAGTGTGTGTTCTGTGTATGACGTAGGCATCCGATAAAGAAGGATTTTCCGAATTTCTACACCTAAGGGGGTGAAAAGGGGGGGGGGGCAAAGTTTGTATGGGACAACGTTATTCCTTGGGCAAAAGCTAGTTTACTATAAATATCAAAATATCGGATATTTTAGAAATATGTTCTTTATATATTAAAAAATGTATATACATCCATTTTGTATGACAGCCATATTATTATTTTATTGTATTATTTATGTATAATGTTTGCATACCTATGTTTTATAAACATAATAAATTATGTGGAAAAAAACCAACTCAAAAACATTCTTTTTATAAATCAGAAAAATCTATTAAAAACATAAAATGATCAACTAAATCAGGAAAAATCAACTCAAAAAGATAAAATCTTATAAATACCAATCAGTCAATGGCTTCATTAATTTTCTTAATACCTACCCTAATACTTACAATACCTAAACTTTAACTCCCTTATTCCAAAACGAGGTTTAAGGATAGTCCGAGATGTGGATTTAAACCTTAGATTTAGACACAGATTTCCTCGTGAACTATAGTCTAAACACTATCCCTGTAGATTAAATAGGGAACTATAGTCTAAACACTACCCCTATCTATATATATAAAAGGGAAAATCACTGACTCACTCACTCATCACGAAATCTCAGAAACTACAAGTGCTAGGAGTCATAAATTTTGCATGGGGGTTCCTTTTATGACGTAGGTGCTCATAGATTATATAAGATAGTGTTTAGACTATAGTTCACGAGTAAATCTGTATCTAAATCTAAGGTTTAAATCCACATCTCGGACTTTTCTTAAACCTCGTTTTGGAATAAGGTGGTAAACTAAACTTACTATTAGGGAGTATGTTTTAACTCTACTCCAACGCCATCTACATTTAGGATGGAGAAGTACAGTAGAAAACTGCAAAAATTTACTTATTTTCATCAAATTTTTAAACAATTTTTGTATTGACATATACTTATCACAAACATAATTTGATATATATCCATTGATATATATCCTCGAGCCAATTAAATTAATATTGTCACAAAGACTGACCACTCGCCCATTTCCCACCGTTATCAGATCAAAATCAGCACCCCTGTTAAATTACAACCGCCATAAAAACAGCTGATGAATCTGTTCCAATGGACGCACTGTAACTTCTATGGGAACTTCTTTAGACCGGAAAATCTGAGTATCATACCTTAGGGAAAGTTGACTTTTACTTTCATTTCATATTTAATTAGGATTGTTTTTAAGGAGTGACTAGCTTTGATGGGATATGTTATGGGCATTAAATTGAAAAGTGAATTTTATTGTTGGAATATATTTAACTTCGCTGTTTTCAATGCTTTTGACAAAGAATATAATATGTATCATAGTGCTTTATGAGAATTCCGGACCTCAAGAGGAAAATAATTGAAATAGTATATTGGTTGGTCCGTCGCCTTGGAAATTTTACACAAATTTTGTACCAAACGTGTTTATGGGACACTCATTTAGAGAAAGAAGAATGTGCTCTACAAAATTCTATATTTTCGAAACTTAACTAGGTATGTATTTTGACTGTGCGTTACATTTATTTAAAAAAATAAACAAAAAAATTAGCTACATCATTTTTCCGTACATCTGTTACACGTTATAAAAAATATTTAGTTTATCCTGTTTTTAGTGTGAAAATTTCAACTCTTCAACTATCATGGTTCATAAAATACAGCCTGGTGACAGACAGACAGACATACGGACGGACAGCGAAATCTAAGTAAATAGGTTCCCATTTGGCTGCGGAACCAATGATACTTTTCCGCTTAGATATACATTTTGTTCTAAGATCAATACTTTTCCAATATCAGGTTCCCAACACAGTTGTCCAAGGGTGTTAGTGTATTTGTTTTAACTGATAATTGGGTAGATCACCCTCGTTAGTCACCGGTTCCCACAGCCAATGGGGCGGCACATTACTGTTATGGGAAAACGATAAATGTTACGGATCGAAGCATTGAAACAATTATATTGATTGTAAAACGATATGATTATAAAATTAAATCATCATGATTGGGAACGAACGACGTAACCAAACAACGTGGTGTATGAAAGAAATGAAAGTAAAGATTAGTTAATTATATGGATTTTTTTACCTCATATTAAAGGCGACGACAGGGTTGCGGGTTCGATTCCCGCCTCAGACAAGTATTTATGCTTAGATATTTGTCTGCGATCTAGTTTTTTCTGTGTATTATAACTATATATTTACAAAAGAAAAGTATATAAGTAGTATATTGGTTGTCTAGCACCCATAACACAAGTCTAGTTACTTAGCTTGGGGCTAGATGGCGATTGTAGAATGTTTTGCAATATTTATTTATTATTATTTAATACGAAATATTTGCCATTGTCACGCGAATGGAGTTTGTTTCTGCTAACAAACTGAAGTCTCGTAAAAATGGTGCATGAAAAAGCATCGAAATTTCGAAAATCATGGTTAATATATTCTGTTTTAAATAACTTTAGTAATGTAATAAAAATAGTTATATCCTGCGTAATGCTAAATTAAGACTGAATGAAAAAATTACTTGCTCCTTATGCCTTGCTAGGTGGCAATACCACTTAAACATCACTAGCTACTAGATAAAAAAAAGTTCATGACCAGTAGAAATAATTTTTCTTATTTCTACTTTCATTTATCTGGCCCACATTCTCTTGACCAGAACTTCTGATATTTAAAGCGCGAGTGATTTGGAACCAGTATTAAAATTATAAGCGAATCTGATTCCCCAATTAAAAAGTAAACGTTTAAACTACAGCTGCAAAAGCTTACCTAAAAATTGGTATCATTCCACTGATAATTTATAAGGTCACTCTGTGTTACTATTAATTAAGCAATTAGGCATTAATTAGGCATGTCTTTAAAAATCGCAATATTTTCAACATTGCATTGCATTCTAAGCAAAAATTACACGTAATACTAATTTAATAACGATAATTAATATTTTTTCCATCCAACCGTTAGTATTTTTTTCTCTAAACCATATGCACAACACTGCTTATTAATTTTATCCCATGCAGCCCATCTGTCGAAGCATTAATTGATAGTTAAATGCTATTGATACTCCCTCTCACGAGACCTGACCGTTGGGGAGTACCATTTCGCACCGGATCTATAAATTTAAAAAAAAACTATAAGGTCGCTATTTTAATATAAACCTTATGCAGTACATACAAGGTTACAAATATAAAATTAAGCCCTTTAACCCCTCGTGTGAATGTGACCTTAACGAAGTACATTTTTGCTTCTTGACCACGAACCAGAACTAACTAATTCTGCTGCGAGCAAAAAGTATGAATTTCTAAGAAACCGTCCTTCGATCAGACCTTTTAACCCTTCTGGTACTTTATTATGATTCAATCAACAATTAAGCAAAAAAAAAACTCATGGAATGAAAACGAAAGCAAATCCATATCCGACAATAGATTTTTCAATAATAAAATATGAATATTATGGGACTGAACAAGCAACGCCATCTAGCTCCAAGCTCAGCAACAAGGCAAGGTGTTACGGTCGTCAGATAGCGAATAAAAACAACTTAAAATCAAAGAGCTCTTTGGACCGTGATAAGTGAAAAGACATTACATTTGCCCAGCACTGAAACAATTCAGGCTTATTAAAAACAGACGGACAAGAGAGTGATCTAATAAGGGTTCCATTTTTACCTTTTTATCTTGAGTTGCGGAAAAGGTGTTAACCGATAGCACTCACTGGAAGCAAAAAAGACTAATCCAAAACTCACTTATTTGATCTTTTTACAATGTTATAGGTCCATGTCAGTTGGCGTTGTTGTCGCACATTGATAGTGTTTTCTTGGCAATCATTTAGCAATATTTAGTTCCAGTTTTAACCACCTGGTCTAATAGACATGCACTCAATACAACACAAAATACTTATATTATCTACTATGAATAGAATTCAACAACTCCGATTTCACTTCACCAACAAAGCTTGTTCAATCAAATTTCATTATTCTCAATTCTGTATCGCATTTTATTATTGTTTTTAATGGAACACGTCAATTTCAATTTAGGAACGTGTCCGATTTTTTCACTTGACGCTTTACAGCTGTCCGCAAAGAATAATGCGCACGATTAAAAATAATACACATTTAAAAAAAGAAATTTTAAACGAAAGGTCATTGTTTTGTTTTAACTTTCAACCGAGTTCGTAATTTGAATAAAAACTGTAATGTTCCGCATAGTGCACATGCGCAGATCAACAGCTGTAAGGTTACCATTACTTTAGTTTTAAATGTAACGGCCACAGTAGCTAAGTAGTATTATTACTGGCTCTAAGTAACCACATGGTTACGCTAAAGACACTTGTCACTTGGTACGGAAGTATAGTAATGGTCTCCGTGGGAAACATTAGCTGTAGTAATTGCACTTGACGCAAGGACGATTGTCTACAACGCCGTGAAAGTGCCTTTTGCTTAATGAGTTTCTGCCTTTACACCCTACCTGATTCATATCTTTTACAAATGCTTTAAGAGGACCTTCATCATCAACTTCATTTATATTTTCATATTTTCAAGATTACCCTTTTTGACGACTGTTACCATTCAATTTAACTAACTTGAAAACTATAATCTTTACGATTATTGACTCCCTGCGTCTAAATCTATAAGATAAGTAAGAGTCCTAACCAAAATCTTCCCCGACCTCTAACCTACTGATAACCTTCGAACTCCTGTGGGAATTTACTCACAAACTCTACACTACAATCATTAGAGTTTCCAGTTGACCACACAAAACTATAATTATGTAAATATCTTCAATTCTTCAAGTTACTTTCGGGGCGTGATGTGTAGAAAATGATATACAGAGAAACATAAATCAAATGCATCAACACATTAATTATTCGTGTATCTCGAATTTGAATATATATAAAAGTACTCGAAAGGATTAGACCGATACATCTTCCAATGCATACAATGGATTATGTTGTCAGTTTATTCGTATTTTAAGTGTTAAAAAATATAAATTTACAATCGAAATGTCTTTGCGGAAAGATTGTCCGATGAAATTTATTTGTATTGTATTCTAAACAAATGGCTTTGCGAACGGTAATTTGACGTCTCTTTGTAAAATTTATTACGTTCTTAAGTTGCATATCTTCAGACGATGGCAATTAATAATCAACTTAAAAGCTATAGTATAAGATGTCAAAATGTACCGGTGGATTACTATCATCATGCCTAATTTCGACTGCCAAGCAATAATGAGGTTCTCGCATTGAGTTTCGTATCTATTAGTCCTTTCTCTCAAATAAAACAACCCTGAAAATTGAGAAATACGAAGACACGATGTTTATAGAAACTATTGCCTCAACAAACACTTAGCCAGTCGTTGAGTAGTAAAACTAATTCTGACCAAACATCTCAAGTACACGCTCGTACGAAATGTTTATTCTCAATACTCCATGTTTGTCTTCGAGCAAGCACCAAGTGTCGTAGGTGCAGTGTAGACTCATGAATATTACGTCTTTCAAGAGAACTTCATCGAAAGAGTGGAAAAGGAACACAGTGGCATAATGACTTGGTGATCTTTGGCTTCTGCCCAAAAAATAAACAGAACATGTCAAATACGTAACCAGTCATTGTCATTGTTAATATTGGCTTTTGTAGGCGACGCATCTTATTCATTTAAAACTTCTTGTTTAGCTCTCGATCCCAATAAAAAATAACTAAAATTCCGTCTTAGTGCTGTTCTGCATACATCATATTTGGAATTCCTTCGCATTATTAGACCGAACTATTTGGTCTGTGCTATGATCTAAAATCAAACTGAATTCGCTTTTGAAGTTAATTAAAATAAGAGATATAAGACATAAATTGGCTTAAAATATTCCTTTCTTCATTCTTCAAAAAATACATTAGTAATTTACCATTGCAACAATAATACGGGGTTTGAACTGACCCCTTTTGTTGTCACCAACGGCAAAAGAAACACGTGTGAACTCTAACATTAGTACAATTCTAAACTCCACGAATACCACTTCATCGGTGACAATTGAACTGTCACAAGATGCCCCTTAATCGAGAATTGGATGATGGATGTCTGATGAATGAATTATGATAATTGTTGATTGATATGTTAATGTTTCAAGTACTGTCCAGTTGGTATTTTCACACCTTTAAAACTTATTATTCGGTTTCAAGTGTTTGGCGCTCTTCAATTCGTTTCAGATAAGGAAATTATCGTGTAACGGTTTCTTTTTAGTAGTAAACAACATTTTTAATTAATGTGACTCACAACCCACGCATAGCTTAAACCATTAGATCTATAATCAGGAAATGCATAGAAATTTCGCAAAAGATCCTTGTGATAAGTCATGAGTCATAAAATTAAACCAATTTAATGTCTTCAATATTACGCAAAACTTTAAAACATGATATTTCAAAATTTGTAATAAACTGTGTCAGTATGACTATTGTTTTAGGTAGATATAGTTAAAACTTATTGCGCACTTATTTCAATGTTAATCATTTCCTGTTGGCTATAACATTGTTTGTAAACAACTACGTTTACAATGAAGGTTAGATGAATGACTATAAATTAATCAAAGACTTGGGAAGTTTTGAAAGCTCCAGATGGAAATCAACGTAAACATTAAGTCGCATATTTATGTCATTTGACTTGATAGTCCATTTCGATGAGAAAATATTTTCATTGCCCAAGAATCCTTTAGAATTAACCATCCTTCGAAACCTCAAGTATTTGAAACGTCCGTCCATGACATACATTTGATTGATATCGTCCTGACAAAAAACTCATCCAATAGATTCTACTCCGTCTTCCCGGAGATAACGCCCTAAGATCACCCTTATCTGCTTCAATAGAAGCCACTACAATAAAAATAACCAATTGTTGAAATATAAATTCATATTTCACTGCATTCTTAACACAGATAACCGATATAAGGTTACTATTTGAATTTCAAAATATATTTTATACATTTTTCTACGTGAATTGAATTGAATAATGAAGCTAATTGTGTGTGAACGAACTCTCAAATACTAAATATGAATATTTTATGTTAATTCGTTAAATAAAATAGTTAAAATATTGAGTTTTGATTGACGGGGTTGATTCCATCTTGACCGTTGACTTGGGGTTTTGATCTGCAGAACAAATGAATTTTAATTGTCACATTATATCGTCTTTAATAAATTAGTATTGTTCGTTTTGGGACCGTTGCATGCTGCTTCACATTATTTCATATTTGTCACAGGAACTTAAAGAATGAAAATGTATAATTTCCAAGATGCATTAGGTACACTAGTTCAAACAGAGAATTAGTATTGTTCGTTTTGGGACCGCTGCATGCTGCTTCACATTATTTCATATTTGTCACAGGAACTTAAAGAATGAAAATGTATAATTTCCAAGACGCATTCGGTAAACTAGTCCAAACAGAGAATTAGTATTGTTTGTTTTGCGACCGCTGCATGCTGCTTCACATTATTTCATATTTGTCACAGGAACTAAAAGAATGAAAATGTATAATTTCCAAGATGCATTCGGTAAACTAGTCCAAACAGAGAATTAGTATTGTTCGTTTTGAGACCGCTGTATGCTGCTTCACATTAATTCACATTTGTTGCAGGAACCTAAAGAATAAAAATGTATGAATTCCAAGATGCTTTAAGTAAACTAGTCCTAACAGAGAAATCTTTACTTATTTACAGTCGCATACCAATACTTACACCTTCAATAAATACCTAACTAACTATTTCAGGGTCAATCAAGCGTACTAACAAGTTACAATTCTCAAAAAAATATTTCATTGAATGTTTTAAAACTCAAGCATGCGGACTAGATACCCGCGGCCCAAGTAACGGGTCTTCACAGAGGCCTTAAAGGGTTACCTTTAACGGTACCTCTTTGACCAAGCCTTTGAGTTTTGTTTGTCCGTTTGTTCGTCATTTTATACCGATGACTTCCTAGTTGCGTAAGTTAGCCTGCGGAAGTTACGTTACGCAATTTCTTTAAGTTAAGAAATAACCACGCGCTATTGTTTATGTGGCAGTTAATAAATTTCTTTGTTATTGTTTTCCTACATATTAGTTTTAACAATTCCAGTCCAAACAAAATGTCAACTGTCAATTTTCGCTACGCATTTTCTTAGAATATTTATTTCCATTATGGCCATTGGTTATATAAACTTGTCAACGTTGTCTTTGCAAAATTTTATAGATATACTGTTATGACATATTATTTATACTCCATAAACGACTTCCAATTATTGAACATAGCATTCCCCCTTGTTTATAAAAAAAATATCAAAAAGATAATAAGTATTTTCATTTAGTTCTTGATTATAGCTGTTCTTGATCACCTTAATGCCTCAATTCTACCAAATGAGAAGTAATATAAAAACAAATACGATATGACGACCTCATTGAAGTATCCTTTAAATGACTAAAAAAATCAGCAAAACAACTTTCCGCATCTCTGTGGTATCCGCAACCCGGCGCCTGCGCATATCGAGTTCGTCGACCCGACGCTTGTGTTATTGATCGCACCATAACAACACGCACACAAACAAACACATCGATGTCGTCACGTGTTGGTAAAACTATCAGCTACTGAACTTAACGCGCTTTTATACAAGACAAACAAAGGTATAGATTTATCTAATCTATTAAACTTGGTGAAAGAGCCGACAAGATGCGGTGACATCGATTGATGTTATCTAAGATAAGGCAAAATTATAAAAGCTCTGAAGAATGTTGATTAATGAAAATAAAATCAAAAAGACTTCATAGCTGAAAAAGAAGAATTAGCGCATAAGTCACAGAAGACAGAAGTGTCCTAAATCTTACAGATGACTCGTAAGTGCCGGAGCGCCGATGCATCAATTTCACTCTCAGAAACAACAACAGACAATAAAAAACATTGACAATGATGCTAATGTTCGAAGTACAAAAGCCAATAGCCGAAATGGCTGTTAACGGTACCCTTGCGCCTTTGGCGAAGCCTCATTCTAAATACTAGCGTAGACTTTTACTTGGTACTTATGTATTGTCAACAAACATTATGTTTACTTCTGAAACTTGTTTAAGAATTTAAGCACCTCTTAGTGGCATTTGAGACGTATGAGAAACCATTTTCACACTATCATCATATACCATAACTTCGACTATATAATAAACTAGCATTGCTCCGCAGTTTCACCCGCGTAACTCCCGATCCCGTGGGAATATCAGGATAAAAAGTAGCCTATATAGCCTTTCTCGATAAATGGACTATCCAACACAAAAATAATTTTTCAATTCGAACCAGTAGTTCCTGAGATTAGCGCGTTCAAACAAACAAACAAACAAACTATTCAGCTTTATAATATAAGTATAGATAAGAATATATCTACGAAAACTTGCTATACGTTCACAAAAATTCTGATATTTTTCGTAAAAATAGCGATATTCATAATTTCAACTTAAGAAATAAGGATGAACTGACCGTGCCCGGTAGTAGGCTCCGGAAAATAAGCAGGTCGTTCAATAGAAAATGTGCGTTCTGTTATAATAAGTTACCTAAAAATGTATATGACATGTCCATCAACAGGTTCAAAACTTTTATAAAGCATAAATTGTGCAGTAAGGCGTACTATGATACTTCGTCTTACCCTAATGATAACAACCCATGGACGTGACTTTAGTTGCCCCATTTCAAATAATACTTTCTAATATTTGTAATATAGACCTTTGTGAGCGTGATCACATGAAAAAAAAATACCCCATGAGTTTCTTGTGCCTTCTTCTCATTGGTGGGCGCATTCCGAAGGCACACATCTTATTTTAGTTTTTAAGACGTTTCAATGTGATCTTGTATAAAATATACATAAGCATCCAAATGAATAACGAAATTTGACTTTGACTTTATACCTGTAGAAAAATATTCTTTGTTTGTACCAAAGCCCCGTTACCAAAATGCGTTCATCTAAGCTTTAGACCGGAAACTTTGGCAAAACAGCGAGTTCAACTGCGAGTTATACCCTCAAAACGTAGGCGAGAGGTGTTTGAACTCTAGATTCAAGTTTCCACAGTATCTTTAGTAAGTACTTGAACGAATTCATTTGGTTTCGTAATTACCGTTATCGTATTTGCAATTAGAAATTCAGTACAGCGTTTGTTTCACGGTGGATAGTTTGTTTATCTATCTATAAACCTAGTTAGCTAATTTGGGTGCTTTTGGCATACACCTGTCTTTTAAAACCTTTTTTATTATCTTTATTTAACGTTTCATTAAATTGATTTGGATACTTGTAAGAAATACCGCCGCGTATTTCTAGAAGCCGTTGTTTAGGCTGTATATTAACATTGCTACATTTGATAACAATGCTTTTTTTACCGACAATATTATCAATATTGATAATATCCTCATAAACAACAATACTATTCTTGTATTATTTACAAACTACATCGCAGTTTACACACCTACGTAAATAATCTATACGTGGATTTATCGTCAATGCTTTCCTGTGATATTGTATCGCTGTTTGTTCCTTTTCACGACATTTTTGACGAAAACTCTATTTGTCTACGTCAAAATTCAACTTATCTATTTCCTTTAATTTGTTTTTTGACGTGATAACGTCTATTAAATTGATTAACACCGACAGCACTCATTAAAAGTGTGACGTCATCGCTCACGTTCCCGAAACGCTTTCGTAAAATTATCGTCTGTATTTAATAATAATATCGCTCATCTAGGCTTGTACTATGGTAAAGAGTGACGAATAAAGGACTTATTTAAGGAAAAAAATATAAATAAAAAAAGCAAAAAAAGGAAAAACAAAAAGTATCTCAATTTTTATCTTTTTCTTACGACGTTATCACGTAAAATTATCGCTCGTAAACCGACTTTACATATAACAATTTTTTTCTACTTTCCAATTCGACACATTTACTTTTTATTGTTCTGATTGTGATTCATCGTTTCGTTGCTGCTACTTCATTTCATGTTTTATTACACGATTCACATGTTAGTTTACAAACAAAAGGTTCGACGTCCTTTAACGAACGTGAATAAAAGATACAACGCACGTCAAAAATCGATTAAGGTTATTCAACTTACTTTTATAGAATCGCATAGAAAATTGCTACAGTGTAATTTTCCAAGACAATTGCAAAACAACGACAATCATATTCGGATGATGACTCCGTAATGAGAGTCATGAATGATCATGATCTAGAAAATAGATCTAAATTATCATTCTTACGGTTAGTGTAATATAATGGCACAATCAAATATCGAACGATATCAACAATCCAATTCACCATACTTAATGCTCATAGAACTTACAGAAAATTACTACGCAAACTCCAATTTAAATTTTATTTTTTCTCATATCGTTCGAGGTAATAGCATTTATTTTAAGACCCATATTAAAATGAATGTCTTTATGGATAAAAAACGTGATTACCTTTCGAAGGCTAGGGCCAGCATGATGGATGACTAACGTCTAACTATAAAAACAAGTGCCGAAGTGCATTTTCGTTTTTACCTTCATTTTATGGCTAGTTACCGCATAGCTTTTACTTCGAATGAGAAACAAGCTGGACAGGAATAGCTAACGTCTAACAAAGTGCCCTGACTATAGTAATCAACATTGCCACAAACAAGAATAAGTTTCAAGAAATCCTAAGTCCATCATTATTACCTAATTGTGCCGTAACACTGGTTGCGCATACCGGTTTTTAACTCCTTTATTAGATTGAAACACGCTCATCTTATTCATAAGTTATATATGTTATAATCTACTAAGCTATATGTATTCAATTATTTTATTTCTATAACGACTACGTCATCATTTTCCGCTTAAAGAAAATGTTAATAGCTTAAACGGTTTGATAGGCTCCTTAACCGATGACAATGGTAATTGAGGGAAAAAAAAGAAATTCCCAGAATAGAAACATGGGAATCAATATTTAAACAATTGTTCGAAGTATTACGAAAGCTATAACAAGTAACAATTGTGTTGCAAGAGCTGCCCACGCGCAAGAATTAAGCTAGAACTACATTAGATCCACGTGTACCACATACGGTTGTCCAATAGGAACGCGTCTCAAGGAGACTCCAAACATTTTATATGGCAACTGGACTTTTAGAGGTTACATGTGTCTCGTTACTTTCTATACATTTTAGACGTCTAAGACGTGTGCTCAATCGGCCAAATGTAACCTTTAGAAATCTATGTAGTCGCAACGATTAACTACTTCTGTCGCCGGCGCAGTCTCAGATCATTATCTTAATAAGCGGTCATTTTGTCCTAGCCTCGTAATTGTCCTGGAATCCTTCGATCTACATTTAGTTAAAAAAATTAATGACACACCAGCAGTGTTGGTCTGATTCTATTTTTTGCTCTGTGGTTGTAATACTAATTATTGTTTTGTCTCTTTCAGGTAAGATCTGGATTTCATCGGCATTCCTTCGGTTTCTTTTATTGCAGCGTTGTTGTAAGTCGTAGCTTAAGTTGGATACAGTCGACGATTTTGATAGAGCTCTTAACCACCGCTTGCGTAACTTCATTGAAATAAAATCTTAAATTAGTTATTATTAAAACATTAGATAGCCGATTTAATATCCCTTTATTTCAATTTGAATAAAATATCCATACCCATAATTCTCGATGCTATAATTTTTATCCAAATCTCAGCCGCATTCCGAAATAATCGTAAAACTCAAGCCGTAATTTGATCAAATTTAAATAAATGACCAACAATAAAACAATGAGTACGGGCCTATCATTATAATTTATGTTGTCCCTTATGGAGAAATTCTCTTTTGTTTTGGTCGATAGACAAATTCGACGCACCCAAAGCAATATCAACTCATCATCATTATTATAATAGTCGAAGAATTTTACTTTGTTCCACATCTGTTACCTTCTTTTCCTTAAGTATTTCACAGATTCGAAAATTGTGTATTTAGTGTTACCCCGTTATTTGTTCGAAGTCTCAAACGTGTTACTGAATAGATACTAATCACCGTTTAGTTTGCACAACCAATTCTATATGTAACATGTTAAGCAGAAGTCGGGAGTTCCCACATCACTTTTGTTATTTAGTGTATTTTTGTTTTTGACTGCCTATATAAACACAGTAGTGTGTGAAAGCAAATGTTTTGATTCCATAACGTTACACTATTCAGGCAATTAAAAATTATCGAGAAGTGAAGATTATGAAACTATTAGGATTATGTATACTTATCGGTTAATGTATATATTTCTGTTCGCTCAGGACGTTTGGTTGATAAGTAGTTCAAGGGGTATCTAAAACACAGACAAGTGGGTTACAATTACTACGAAGGGCCTTCAGAAATGTTTTTTGTCCCACTAACCGCATTCTGGAACAAATGGATGAAGATAAGGACGTTTTGTTTCAAAGATTGTGTGTAGCGACAGAAATGGACATTTGAATTGACCGAGTATTTACTATTTTTGTTTGGAAATTATCCACGCACGTGTTCGGCCATAAGGTAATCAGAATTACCAGCTATTTCTAACTGTAATCCTTTAAAAATATCAAGCTTTATTTGAACAGTTGCAGAGTATTCTATATTTACCCAGTTTATACGTGGTTTATGTGGCTTTACTTCTCCTTTCCAAGAAAGGTTGTTACGATTGTCTTTATCGTGGTGTCTTATTAGACCAATGATCACGCCAACATAAACTCGTTCTGAGAACTCTTACAAAACACCAAAGTATCAGGTTCTTTTTCTACTCCAGAAACAGAAAGGGACGCCGTATCGGATGGTCTTCCTCTTTTACTATTGGAGAGCGATCGTAAAACGATTTTTGGAAGGAACAAAAAAATTGTTTTGGTTTTTTCAAGATGGGAACGAGGCGCGTTACAAAAAAACTCTTGAAATCTTCTTTTTGGATATCGTACGACGTCATAAATAAACTACTACACGACTTGTTTTTTGTTAGAGTGAAATGAGAATTTTGTTTATATTTTCCAACGGTCAATATTCATAATACCCATAAAGTCGTATGCGCATACTCAGTTGGAGTTTTAGAGGATAAAGTTGATTTGTAGGTATACAAGTACTTATTCCACGTATTTTTATTGCGTTTTATTTTTTCTTATCTGGTAGAACTGGGTCAAACCTAATCTCGCGTTTCGCAAACTGTTACATATATCCATTGCCACGCTTGCGTTCTCTGCGGTATCGGAGCCCGGTTAAGAAGTGATCTTTTAATTGGTCAAAAATTATGTTGCGTGTATCTAGGGGAAGCTGCATGGCCACTAGATGCAATCTCGTCAGAGATGTGCGGTCAATGACCGAGCGAGTGAGACGGTTATATGTGTGCAAGTGTGACGGATAATGCGCGTACGCACAGAAAAGGAATGGAAATGATTGTATGACCGTTTGTTATCCTTTTTTCCCTTGTGTTCGTGTATGCGTGTGTGTAGGCCTGATGCGTTTTGTTATTGTTTAGGAATCCTTCGTTTCATGCTTTTGGAATTTAAAAAGGAAATTTAATTTTTTCTTGACATGTTGCGCCTCACGTCTATACGTGGTCTAATATATTAAACGGGTCGTAAAAAGTGGACAAATTTTTATGTCGTCTTAACTCCAAGCTTTTGAATGGCACAATACTGGTTCAAAATCCTAAAAAGGATTAGGAATAATGGGCAACCGAGACAGAATCTTGCGCTTATACGAGTTCACAGCGTCTCGACACGTCCCGCCTTACTTTGCTTTCAATACTTAACGATCCATCATACTTTTTTATTCGACTGTTTTATTTCTGGCTCACTCAAACGCATTTTGCTGGTGGCTGATTGGTGACTTCACTTTCAACCTGCTCCAGTTGTGTTCCCCCCATCTCAGCGCAAAATAACAAATCTGTCACCTGTCAAACGTCACTTTTCCCTCCAAACGCGAAATGCAAGTTTCGATTCCCATGCTACGTCCCAGTTATCAGACGTGTTACTCTCGGTTGGGTAATTTCTAATGATTATGCATAAACTGAACCTGCACACTGCAATACACGAGCTCACGCAACTGACAATGTGCATTCACCCATTCAAATTCAAATTTACTAAAAAACAGTTCACAATCGCATAAAATGCACTGTTTATTGCTCAAAATACACAAATAATGCCGGTCTCATCTCTATTGAGGGTCAAAACTGTTGCTATTGTCCGCTAAGTTGTCCTTTGAAAGGGGATAGGTTACGAAGGGACAAAGGTGGTGACATCTTAGATAGAATAGGGATCTCGACTAGTCAATGCAGGGTTATGTTAATGAGATTTAATTGAGTTTATAATGGTTAGGATGATAAATGTGTTCTGGGGCAAGATACCTTTCATACTCCAAAATTGTCGTGACTCAGCAACGAATATACAATAACAGCGTCTCCTGATTTGCCTTTCCATTTCCTTGGATTATCTCGCTATGGTCAACACGGGTGCCAAGAATGCATTCTGGAGTTGGATTTCATCATAAAACTCAAACCCATCAACACTAAGAAGAATAAAATCAAAGACAACCAAGAAAGCTTCATAAATACCTCCAAAAGTGTACAAAACTTCTAAAATATAGTGATAAAACAAACATGCAACAATGATGCATTGTCCCATATTAACACAAAGTAAATTAACACGACGATATATGAAAACATCGGCATCACAAAGCTCATCGTGCGGTAGGTCGGATAGTACAACAAATACAGGAACATTGTAAACAAAACGCACGTGCTTCGACGTTTAACAGATACATTGTCTATGTGAAGAAATCATCTAACGGTTACTTTCATAAACAAACACCCGGGAAATTTCTAATAAGTTAGAAACAGGACCTTGTTCACTTATTTTTAGGAAGCAGTACAGCTGTGTGTCTAATGAACAGGCAAGCTGCTCGAAGGACCATTTTATGTAGTAGACTGTAATTACATCTATAGAATTTGCGTACGGATATGGAATTATAGCAGCGATATGACGCTGGACCAAGATCGTAAGCAATATGCTTCTACCATTTTGTGTTGCCAACACAGACGAACTGCCACCAAACCTATATGCATCAGTCTAAATTTGTACTAACACACATAACCGCCGGTGAAATCACAGGAAAATGAGGTCCATATTTGAATCTCAGGTTGACAACAAACCAAAATATAAAAACATACGAGTAATTTAAATGTCTCGTTTTTCTAGTGTTCTTTTACTTTACATATTTTCAACTCTTACGGAAACCTTCCGAAATCCAAATGATTAATGTATAAGACTAAGCTATTTTAAGACTTATCGTGTTAAAATAAAGTACTATGAGGTCAGCACTAAAGATAAAGTAATAGCATTACAATGTAGCGCTATAGACAGACTGTCTGGCAATCTGTTTGCAATGAATTTATCAGGCTGATACGAATTCGACGCAATGTTCCCTCGTGTTCTTATTGGATAAAACGTTGGGCCTGAACGATTGTTGATACCTAATTTAAAAGCAATGAGGCATTATCCCGATGAAATAGGCCCCTCATCTTCTTCGTAAAAGCAAGCAATGTTGTGGTCATGATGAGGCATTATTATCTTGACTATTTATTAAATCAATAGTGATGAAGTTAAATACGTCACATTATCTACTTAGCTATTAAGGATATTTTGAAGATCAGCTATATAAGTAGAGATTCGCTCCCAGCTCTTCCGTGGTTTTAATCCCTTGCAATACCTTACTAAGGGGGTGAAAGAGTTAAAATGAGGATTATAATCCTTAAGGGTCTTCAAACACTGGTTTGGTTTGTTGATTTCTATATATTACATGATGTATGGTCTATAAACAAGGTTTCTTGAAGCAATAAATAATCTTCTCTCTATTGACGTTAAAGAATAACTTCTAGGTTTTAGAAAATATTCTTGAAAGTAGCATTCTTAATTTAAAAATATTACTTTTAAATTTAGAATACTAATAATTTAACTAACAGTTTTTTTTAATAAAACCAAGTCCCTAAATGATATCTTAAGTCAAGCAGTATTCTTTACTTAAAAATATTGCTTTTAAATTTAGAATACTGATAATTTAATTAAAAGTTTCTTTACTAAATCTTAGTCTCTAAGGGATATCTTAAGTCAACTAAACCTTACTCGAGTGACGGAATGACTAATAGTACAAGTCCTAAGCAACAAGCAACACAGTTGGTAATTCAGCTCAAGGATGTTCCATTCAGTCGTTGGCCTCGTTTTTTTTTTAAAACGTACATAACTATATAAATCTTGAAAATAAACACGACTATCGTATATATTGACACAGATGCCTTGTCAATCTCTTATCTGGAGTATATTTTATTGTAACTATGTTCAAATTAAAATGCATTGTTTAGATAGGTATTTTTACGTCATAAATATTTGAAAATTAGTATCTTTTTTCATAATCAGCAAATGGTAGGTAGGTATAGATAAATAATTTCATGCAGTCATGCAGTCTACGCGTTATCTATACTAGCAATTATCTTTTCTATGGTACTAGTCTAACTAACCTAACTAACATAAAATTATAATTCAATTGAGTGAGTAAATACTGTATTTATTCAATTGTATTTATCGACGCATTTTCCCAAAGCATATTTTCTTTTTTCAATCAATCATGAGAAATATTATCATAGATAGTATTTGCCTCTGACAGCTCCCCACAGTTTCCCCGTGGGAATATCGGGATAATAAGTAGTATATATCATGTCTCAATAGTTAAGCTTTCTATCTGTAAAAGAATTATCATAAGCCCAGTAGTTCCGAAAATATATCTATTTCAAACATTCAAACTTTTCTTTTAGGAAAGTCCATTTGTCTCTTAGTATAGAGCTAACTTTGGCCCGTGACTTCACACGCGTAGGAGTTAAACTTTCTGAAATTCTTTCTTAGCGTATGCCTACGTTATAAAATCTATCTGTATGCCAAATTTTAGCCTGACCCGTCCTTTGGTTTGAGCTGTGCGTCAATATATTTGTCAGTTAGAACTTTTAATTTTATATTAATAGTTACCTGTCTCTAAACGTTTACAATCATAATCGTAGTGTAAAATCAGTTCCCATAATATAATTTGTGTTCATTATTTTGCTTATTCTAATTATGGCGTCCTACCCTCCCCTTAGGGTGAATAGCAAAAGATTTTTGGAGATTTAATTTGTGTGAACCGCTGTGCTGCGCTCGCGTTCGTCACGCAACGTTGCACTTTGATTGTTTATTTTTTGGTAATTTCTAACTTGTACTATTATTTAAATAGGTACCTATTTAAATTGACTCAAACCCTCTGTACTTTTACAGGTCAAGTGTTTTATTTTGATGTTAGAATTTTGACCTGATTAATGGTTTTGAAATCCGTTTATTTCTCTATACTTCATTGGTTCAGAATCGCTCGATAGATAATGATCTTTTTGAAATTGAGAATTATTTATGGCCAAGACCTGACCAAAGATTCTTGCTGTCAAAGATACCTATGTTAAAATTCTCAAATACGAAAATTCTTTTTTTTTAAATCAGAATCAGAATTATTTAGTTGCATTAAATATGGTACTTAATGGTACATAGTGGTGTTACAAAATAGGATATTGTTTCTTCATATTTAGCCATACAATGGCGTATAAATAGGTAATAAGAATCAATTTATGCATAGTCAACATCAGAAATATAAAATAAAAAAAATATTTATACAAAACAAATTAAAATTAATAAAAAATAAAAAAAATATAAGTTAATTAAAATAATAGCTATTAATGTATGGTGTCAATAATTTTGCGTCATAGACATACTTATACTTAGCTTCCACTTACTCCACTGGCTCAGTGACCCAAAGTGTATTTGGACTTCCGAAACGAGGGTTTTTTGACGTGATAACGTCTAGTAAATTGATGGAACACCTGCATTCACAAAAAAGTGCAACGGTAATATTTCGTGACGTCACGCGTCCTGCTAATATGACCAGACGCGTCATGGTAACTTAGGGAACAGAGTATTTAATAATATAATATAATATCGGTATAAAGGAAAAAAAAATGAATAATGAAATCAGTTTATTATGACGTTATCACGTAAAATTATCGTCCGTATACCGACTTCACAGACAATCATTTTTTTGCGTAATTTAAAAGCAATATTAAGAATACTGCTTATTAATTTCAAGAACATTTATTAATAACATGAAATTATTCTCTTACGTCTATAGAGATAGGATTATTTCACACTTCGAATAAACCTTTTCTTTTTCTGTGTACGCATATCAAACTATTTATTTACTAAACAGTTTAAAACAAATGATTAGTTTGATAACCACAGTTGTACCGTAACTATCAAACCGCGATTACTAAGAAACCTTGAACAAGTAATAAAACTAAACTATGGCTTACTGTAGTTTGTTGCTAAGTGCTAATGCTAACCTCAAGTTATTTAAAACATAGCGAGATAGAAATAACATCTAAACCTCTTTCTTACTCTCTATTAAAAAAAAATTGTTGTGGGACACGCGTTTAAAACGAAGTCCAAGATATCTATTTTTTTATTTATTTTTTCAAATATATGGGAGATTAGTTATCGGTCTCCTTTATTTTCTGTTTCTTGTACGGTTTTTCGTAACGTGTTATATTTTTGCTCCGCTAACCTGCGATAAGGAAGTTCGTTCCTAAAATTTGTATCCCGATCCAGTCGTCGCAGTAGAGGTAAGACCTCGATGCTCTCAATTCAAATTCCTGACTGACAGACTGTCTGTTTGACTGACTGATATGTCAACGCACAGCAAACCAATGGAAGGACTGTTTTATAATAAAATTTCAGACAGTACACTTTAGTGGCTTTTTCTATAATCCGTTTTTTTTTGTCTAAATCGCTTGTCTTCGGCGAGGGTCTAACCAAGTTCCTTGCCACAAGACAGCTAAATCGTTCTTGCGTTTGTAAAAAAACTTCTTAAGGCAGATCGATCGATTCTTTGAAAATTTATAGATTTCTTCCTTAAAATCGAAAATTTAAAAATTTTCTAGTCGTAGACTATTATATCTTTCAGTTTTTTGTTTTCCTTGAGCTAAATTAAAGCTACTTGTTAAATGGTTTGAAAAGTTTCAGATGTTCTCTCTTTCACCATGTAGTGTTAAATGTCTTTAAATTTTCTGTGACTTAACTACTATGTTGTTGTTCAGTTTGTAAAAACGTTTTACTTACTGATAAGGAATTTGTTTTTGTATTAAGATTAGACTTGCATGCGAGTAAATTACTTTGTGACAGTGAACAATTTATTAACTTAACTTAAAAACCAACTGGTATTTTTTTTTTAAGTTTTGACATCCCACGATTTGACTGCATTAGTGTAAATATTTTTTTTTTTTTGGACCAAGTTTTGTTAATTTTTCTTCAATTCATTTTTGTTTCGCCTTCTGTTTCCTCCTTTGTTTATACTAAGTTTCAACTTTTTTCCATTAGAAAGCTTAGATTACATTTAAAATAAACACAAATTTGAAAATAAACTTTAAATATTTAGAGAGATTAACTTAATATGTTTTGTTTAACATCGGTGTTAATTTTTAACTGACGTTTACTATTCAAATTCCCTATCTTTTTTCAAATACAATGTGTGTGTTAATTGTACTCCACACAAAACGTCTTAAAACGTTACAACAATTCTTATACAAATTAAAACAATTACTAATACTTTAATTACGATGTGTTGATCGTTGCGTGAACAAAATAATCAGTAATTCAGTATCCACCGGTGTTTTGATTGTTTAAACGTCGTAACAATTCATTGTAGAGCCTTTAATGTATGCTAAAATAATCGAAATAGTCGCAAGCGCAACACGCAACACCGCTCTGTGAGAACCTAGAGACCCTTTGTTTTTATTGAACACCGTGATTTGAGTTTGTTAATTGTGTGTTTTGTGTGCAGTAGTTACAAAGTGTTCATTGTTTCTTTATAATAAATAATGATGAAATGTTAATATCAATACATATAAAATTCTTTGTCTTGACTGACTGACGGATCAACGCACAGCTTAAACCGCTGATCGAAGAGACCTGAAACTTGGAAGGTGTATTCTTTGTGTAACGTAGGCATCTGATAAGAAAGGATTTCCCGAAATTCTACCCCTTAGGGGGTGAAAAAAAAGGGGCAAAGTTTGGATGGGACAACGTGATTCCTTGGTCCATTTTTTATTTCTACGCGAACAAAGTCGCGGGCAAAAGCTAGTCTATAAATATAAAACTCAAAGTTCTGACTTATGATTATGACACAAACTTAAATATAAGGATTTTGGAATATAGTTTTATTATATTTTTAAACTGTGAGTTTAGATATTGGATACCTTAAAAACCTTTTATTCACCTGTATCGGGACAAATCGGAGCATTTTTTTTTAATATTAAAAGAACAAGTTTTTATAATTTGATATGCATGAAATGCATTGTATAATTTGCATACTTGCCGAATCAATACAATACTTTTTAAATTTTCTCACAAATCGCAAACAAGTTTTTCAAAACCGCTTCGGAGAGGGGATTAGTTTTTATTCTCTTTTTTAGATAACAATAATATGACTTACTTATCTAGTTTGATATCATTTTTCTTGTTGTTATTTTATTTAAAAAAAAATATTGTTGCACATCGAATTTGGTAGACACATGACACCTTGTTTTTGATAAAATCAAAACTTCATACAGGTGACTACTCATGAGGTGAATTAAATCAAAAAAAATTATTTCTTATGTACACTACTATTCTTGAAATTCTAGAAAAAAATAAATTAAGAAAAAAATATTTGTTTATTTCCTATTCATTTATTTTTCTTAAATTTACATTTTTATAAAAATAAAATGAAAACAAAATATATACATCACTATAAAAACTTATAAAACAATTTTATCTAAGCGTTTAAACTTTAACCTAAATAAAATGTAATTTACATGTTTAAACATATTTGTTTATTATTATTTGTTTGTTATTATTATTTATACTAAGTACGTTACGTATCTATCTTTTAGTTCATACAAGTTAGGTCTTAACTTTCTATCAGTTACTTAAGAATTCTAAAGGTTTTCATTTACCGGTATCTGAATTAGCATAACATGTAAACATTGCAATTCGTAGTTTGTGGGACAACCACTTCCGTTAGATATTTGTTTTAAACACCTTTTAAATTTCACACCAGTATTGTATTTATGTGTTTCCACATTAAATTTGACGACCCAGTTGGCACAATGGTCCAATGCCGGACTGCCAAACTCAGTGTTGCGGGTTCGATTCCCGCATCAGACAAGTATTTATGCTTAGATATTTGTCTGTGGTCTGGTAGTTTCTATGTATTATAAGAATATATTTACAAAAGAAGTAGTATATCCGTTAGCTAGCACCCTTAACACAAGTCTAGTTACTTAGCTTGGGGCTAGATAGCGATGTGTGGAATGTCCTGCAATATTTATCCTACTAATATTATAAATGTGAAAGTTTGTGCCGAACTTGCAAATATTCTTAGTACGCGCCTACGTTCTACAACGAACCCCTATTTCTAAGTTTCAGACTCGAAGCTCTTGTAGTTTCAGATATTTCGTGAAGAATCATTTTTCACCTAACCGACTTCAAAAAAAGGAGAATGTTCCTTATTCCTCGTATATATCTATAAAAATCAATGCCACTTTTCGGTGTAATTTTGTAACTCAAGAACGGGCTCACTCAAGAGGGCTCACCTATCCAAACCAAATGTTTAAGCTGTGTTCGGACAATTTAGTAGATGGTTTATGTGAAGTTTGCACAAAATCGGTCGAGCGGTACTTCATTTACCACATTTTTTGTAAATGAATTCAATAAATGGCGGATCATTTTGTTAATGGGGATTTTGCTATCAAATCTTTATACATAGCGAAGCACGTACCGGGCCGCTTGTTTTAACACAATGCGACGAAAGTATTGTAATATGAAAGGGGGTTGTTCTAGAAGTCTACGCGAACATCTTTTGTTTTACGACTTTTGAAAATTCGAACACAATACAGTATTTTGTAAACCTCAAGTTGTGTTAAATTTATTCTGACGTTTAAGAGCTAATAACACCTTAATGGAAACTTAGCATTGGTAATCATCAAGAAAAATAAAAATACCAAAATTAATGATATGATTACATCTACATATAACTTAATATTTATATACTTACAGTAGGTTATACATATGTACAAAAATCACAGAAACGTCTTAAAAACTAAGTTAGGATGTGTGCTTACAAAAGTGGAGGTCCACTGCATTGTAGTCTTTTAGCTTAAAAAATAACTAAAAATGAACTTCTTATTACTTTAACATACCTGAAATAGTATAACGGTTTTTTTAACCGAAATACAATATATATTTTTTTAATATTATAAATCGTAAAATTGCGCCAGTTTCCTTTCCCGTGACCCAAATAGAAATTTTTACTAAAGAATGCTTGACCAATCATTTTTACGACATGACCCCATCTCCGGTCAAATGATTTTATTACACCCTGTATGTTTTATTTTCACACGTCCTGATAGAATGCCGGACACCCTATATAAAAAAGGTAATAAAACTATTGAATTATTAAATAGAGATAGTTAAGCGATGTCGTAAAATGAAGCAGTAGGACTTAGTGCATGTGCAGTATTCAATGAAGTACTGCAACTATTAATTAATAAATATTGCAAGGAAAATCCACACAGCGCCATCTAGCCCCAAGCTAAGCAACTAGGCTTGTGTTATGGTCGCTAGACAACGGAAATAGTACTTGAATACTCTTCTTTTGTAAATATATAGGGACACTATGATATCCAAATCGTAAAGTCTATTCATAATGAAAAGGTATAAATCCTATTTCACAATGCGAATACAATTAGCTATTATTTATTAAAATAGAGCGGCTTTCTTTTCTAATTGTCACTGCAGTAATAACTGCTAACGATCGGTTTCATTACGCATCGGTAACTAATTGCGGTTGTCACAATACTACTATTACTACAAACGGATTTTTTCTTATATCTATGCTTATATTATAAAGCTGAAGAGTTTGTTTGAACGCGCTAATCTCAGGAACTACTGGTTCTAATTGAAAAATTACAAACGGATTTTTTCTTATATCTATGCTTATATTATAAAGTTGAAGAGTTTGTTTGAACGCGCTAATTTCAGGAACTACTGGTTCGAATTGATAAATTTTATTTTGTATTGGATAATCCATTTATCGAGTACTAGCTGCGCCCCGCGGTTTCACCCGCGTAAGTCCCGATCCCGAAGGAATATCGGGATAAAAAGTATGTGTTAATCCAGGTATCCAGCTATCTATATACCGAATTTCATCGCAATCGGTCCAGTAGTTTTTGCGTGAAGGAGTAACAAACACACACACACACGCACACACACATAAACTTTCACATTTATAATATTAGTAGGATAGTCGATTACTGACTCAACGCACAGCTAAAGCCAATTGATAGATCGGGCTAAGAGTCCACACACAGCTATCATAACGTAGGATTTTAGAAAATTAACAGGTCAAAGTCGCGGTTATAATCTAGTTAAATTATAGAACTTTTTTTGTATTGAAACCTCCTTGGGTGGTCCGGCACACGTTCCTATAGCCCACGATTAAATCAAACATTAAAAACGTTTTTTGTATCCGACCGGGTGCAACGTGACCCAACGCCTAATAGAAACATAAAATACAACGACTAAAATCGAATAACCATTAATATGGAAAGAACAAGATAAGGTTTTACGCCGACATACACATTTCCCGCACTGACTCATCAGGTGCAAAAAAATCCTGCGGGTTAAATGTGAAATATGAAATTTTGGGTGATAGTATGTTGGTTACGCCTTCAAAAATTACTGAACCTACTGCGATGAAAATCAACATGTAGATAGCTGGATTCTTTAATTCACATTATCTCGATATTCCCACGGGACTTACGGGTTAAACATCCGGGAGCAAAAGTCAACAACAAAAGTCGACTAAGTTAAATACAATACAAAAATGCTGGATCCATACATATAAAATGCTTTGCCCTGAATAACTGACTGACTGACGGATCAACGCACAGCCTAAACCACTGATCGCAGAGACCTGAAACTTGGAGGGTGTGTTCTTTGTATGACGTAGGCATCCGATAGAAAAGGATTTTGAAAAATTCAACTCCTACGCGGACGAAGTCGCGGGCGAAAGCTAGTCCACCCTAATAATAATAGCTATTGCTGTAGGCCGATAACTGACAAGACTTTCTATTTTAGAAACTCTAGCACTTCAAGGAAACTAGTTATTCGAGTGTGTAACGCGAGACCGCAACCCAATAGGTCGAGTGGAAACTCTGTTGCAGCATTAGCCAACCGAGCAAGATGCTACCAGGTGGCCGGCATTCTAACCCGCTACACCGATAATTGGTCAAATTGTCCCTCATCTGCCAAATGTCGAGGTACTTGCTCTATTGACCAGGCAACATGCGACGTCTAAATTGACCATCGCAAATCCCATACGCTTAAAATGCCAAAGGTCAAAGTGATATTTCAAATAATGCTTGATGTTCCGTTCGTCTCAATCAACTAAGTCATATATCAGTTAATCACATACCTTTCGGTTCAAAAGTTCATTTCTACTTTGTGATTGTGGCGTTGTTTCATGTACGCTTACCATTTTAGTTGTTCTCAATTACCGTACCATGTCCGAAAATGCAAATTCTCATTAATTTCCCCAACAATAGACCTGCAACAGTTAGAAACATCTAAATAGCGTATTTAGAAACGAGATTACAACGAACAGTAGAGCTCTCTCCATGCACGATTTAACACCAAACGCAAATTCGTTATACAAGTAGAATTATCTTGAGAAAAAAATATCTGTTAACCTGTCGTGTATGTATTAGCATAAGACTACCATTGTGTATTATTCCATATATTCATGGGTAAACACACACCTCTCTTTGTGTCCCATTGTCGGTGTAATAGTTCGCAGCATCACCCCTCGTGGTAATACCATCTTTCACTCTATTGTCTGATCTTCTGTGAGAGGAATAACCAAGTAGCGTTATGAGTCCGGTCCAGAGGTCAGACGTTTAGAGTGACCCTAGGTCACATCTCACAATGGCTCTATCCTTGTTTACTATTGAGAAACCGATGTTTAGGACTGGAGATCAGATCTTGAAAGTTGTTCACAATGCAGGACATCTCAGAACAATGCTCGGACAATGGTTCCTTTGTTCTTTTACAATATTTAGCTACCGTTCCGGCCGTTACACCATTATTATAGGTATTATCGATCTCATTGTGTTCCCAATTTATCGTTTTGGGTTACATTTCTATTGTCAATTTAAATAACGATCATGGGAACTCTTTACACATTATCATCTACTTAAACATGGCTTTTTTAGTCTATCATTAGCTTGCAGTATTATTAAATATGTCGCAAGTTTGTCAAAACTGTAACTTTTGTGAAAGTCGGCACCACAAAGCAGTTAAGTGTGACACTTGTCCTCCAAAAGCATTTAAGTTCTCTACTTTTAGAGCTCTAGAACTTAAAAAAGCAGATTAAAGTTGAGCATCTGGTATTTTTGTGGCGAAATTGAAAAACTCGACGTATCGCGGTAGCTAAATGACTATCCATTGAGATAGTTCAAGTGGCTGATAATGTCGGCGCTTTGATCGCAATGCGTGCGCATCCTTTGAACTCGCCGCCTCGCGGTGCACCGCCCGCGGGTCACCTTATCAACCACACATTAAGAATCATTATCGATCGGTAGCTATAGCAACAAAACACCGTATCAAAAATATAAAAAGTGATCACAACATTCACATATAATTTGTAGACTCATCAACATGAGTATTCAACTACAACAACATTGACGCTGACGTTTAACTATTTACCTATAACAGACCTCTCTCACGCAACAGTAGAATAATTTCCAATAATAATAGATTGAAACCATCAATAAACATGTTAAAACTGACGCACGTTTGAAAGAAATAGACTCTGTAATGGCAGAAAGCACAGCACCCAGCACAGCATTTATGTATATGTATTGCAACGTAATTACTGTAGGTACCTGTCCGTCGGGTGTTCGCTTCTCGCTGTAAAATATTACCTAACGAGATAGGACCTGATCGCAAGTCAATGTTCTAAAGGGTTGATGACTGCCACTACAGAAGATGCCACCTTTAATCGGCAAAAAACAACGTGATTCTTAGAAATAGACTTACATTGATGATGTGTTTGTTTTTTGCAGTCGTCTTCCATTTCATGACATATTTTATTCGACTTTAAGTTTTATTGAGCGATCAAGGAAAAACAATAAAAGATTCTAAAAATAGAATAATTTTTGAACGACAATATATAAAAACATATATTTATTTATATATATTTATACATTTCATAAAGCCTGCAATAAATCCATCGAATCATAAGGAATTCAGGGGATACAATCTAAATAATTATTAAATATCAAATATTTACGATGAAAGTTACACGAATGATGCATTTTGAAAGGGGAAAGTAGATGTATACAGCAGCGTGGGTCGTTGCTGTATACCATATTTTTCGTGAAAGCGTATTTAATGTTGCGATGTTCAAATGGTATCACCATTTGGATTGTAACATTGAATCGTTGAATGAACAGAAAAATTTATTGGATCGAATACTGTTTATCCTATTTTGAAAGTGATAGACCGACAATAGTTATGAATTTAAAAAGTGAACCCTGTTTTTGAATAAATTCGTATGGTTTGCAAAGGCAATCGAAACACCAAAGAAGAAAATGTTTAAAATCATACAAATCCAATACCAGCCATTATATTACCATTAAAATCCAATAAGAAAACAACATTAAACCAACTTGTAATTGCTATAACACTTGCATAGTTACAAGAAAATAGGCAAAACAAAGATTTAGCAGATACACTTAACAATATCCCCTGCGTGCACGCAGACTCGTAGAGAAACATTAAGTTACAACACGACAGCTCGGAGCCACGCAACAATGGGTTCCATTTCGTTTACTTTCACAATCGACACGCCTACAGCAATTTCTAATCGTTACCCAGTATTGTCTATAATACAATATCGCAAATAAAGCATTGGTTTGTTGTGCACTCAATTTACATCGATTAACCTTCTTTACGTTCTGATTCACGTAGAATGCTGCTTCTCTATTTTCTATTCAAATTAATAAGACACTAAAAATCTTCTTATTTTAGATTATATTTATATTCTTTCTAAACAACGTAACATCGAAATTAGCTTAATAAAGATAAAAAAACGCAACAAAAACTGGACCCTAATTCGATGGCTAAAGATAGACATCCTGTCTGGCTGATTATCTATATAATTGCTGTGCATGCGGAATTAGTCTAGACTTCAGAGTTAAAGCTAGAGCATAATATAATAAGTGTAATACACTCAATAAAACGTAAAATAACTAGAGTATGGCGTAAACATCTATAAAACATATAATCTAAAAAACATAGGTACATACTCCTTTTGTTGAAGTCGGTTAATGAAGACAAAAATTACAAAAATTAAAATATTTTTCGAAAATGCTAATGAAATAAGTAAAAGAACAAAAGCAGTCATTAAGCTGAATTATTAACTGGAATGAGTCAGTTATGCAAAATGAGTCAAATTATACTTCCTGCCGAGTCACAGCTTTCCTCATCAAAGAAACGAGTTTAAAGTACTATTGATGCCATCAACACTATTTGCCATAACAAATTCAATAAATAAAATAAAGATAGCCACAATAAAATAGAAAACACCAATAAAATGTATCAGATAAATACTTTTTAACAAAATGTTAAGAGCTCAATACAACCCGCTACCTGGTCGCTTATTTGTTTAGGTTGCCACGTCTCAAAACCAGTAGCAGAGATCGTATACATATAAATATATGCGAGTGCGGAGCGGGATTAGTTTTTGTTGCGTTTTTTATCATCGAACGTCCAGTCCACTGGCTCTAGAACTCCTTTTCTAGGGTTGTCCTTTAATTGTTTGAATTTGACGTATCCGCTAGCTGCGTTTTGACATCGTGTCGCCTTTCACTTGGCCTAGATATTTGGGAACTGGTTCGTAATCAACAATGCGAGCCATTCGCGTCCATTGCTGCTACAAACAATGCGCTTCCTGTGACGCAGCTGTGAAACATTGGAGGGTCTATAAAATCTCCTTATGGACTTCGTCTATCGAACGCGTCGAATCGATGCGGCCGCTGTCGGCCACAGGTGTTATATTCTCGTTTAAAACGGGCAACCCTGTTTTGTAACAGAATAAAATTAAAAAGCTTGAAGGTACGCTAGGGCAGGCGGGGCAACCTGTTTGGTGGAGGGACGCGGCCGCGACGCCTACGCCTGACAAATCTGCGTTTGTAGCCATATAGCTACGACTCCGATATCCGTGGCTTGTCCGCGCCCTGTTCAAGTTTCGACTTGTTCCATCACGACGCGACCACATACGTCACAGGTCACACACACTTTTTGATGATCTAAAATTAACTGTTTCGATACCATTTAATACTGTAGGTAGACGCTTTAAATGCGTGGGCACTGTCTATCGTTGTCTGGGTCGTGATGTATTTTACTAATAATTCAGTTTGTTTTTTTTATTTTACCTCAAAAATCTGGAAATTTAAAAGTTCCTCGAAATTCGTGTGCCCGCAATTAGGAGAACAATGGGAGGACCCGGTTCTCCATTAGGGCCAGTACTATTACCGGGAGTAATAAGTGGCACGTTTTCTTTAGATCCCGAATCGTGACCCGCGGTCCTATCCGCCCTCTGTAATTCCCACAGGCTTTTCGACAACATTTGTGTAGCCACAAGGCTTTTGTATACCACTGTTCGTAAACAACTGAACTTAAACTGTTCGCGATTTGGCATTTTACCGCAGTAATTTTAAAAGATTACAGTAATGACATCAGGTGCAGATGGAACTACATATTTCGTCTTTTCTGATGAAAAATGTTGCATATTAGGGAGGAACTCTCAAGTTTATTGCTCGCTTAATTATTTAATGGGTAATGGGCTATTGAATTCTGTTTCTTTGTCAGTGCTTTAAAATTTCTTGAAAGTACTCACCACCTCACATTGGCCATTGTACAAGTAAAAATGTTGTGATTCCTTTAATTTTCCACGCTCTGTGATTATCTATTCAAGGTACGAGTCGTGGTTTCCCGGGACGGTTACGGACAGGATCAAAGTGTCACACTCACGCCTCGCTTCCATTGCTTTTGGACAAAAAACCTCAATTTGACGCGGCTCACGCAGGATACTGTGTTTTTTTAAGCTTTCCAATTTCATCCTTAAACATTTTTTACTTAAAGCTTAAAGATTCTGTAAGTGTTGCACAGACGGATGCATGATGACGGCGGCCTTCGCACGCACGTGCATTGAATTAAATGAAGTTAACTTGCAGTTAGCAACAGTGGATCTCGGTGAGCGGGCACCTAACAGTCGGGGGAACATTATAAAAACACCTTACTGTTAAACATATCTACCATATCTACCAACTTGAGCAATTAAAAGAACATTAAACCATTAACGTAGTTAACTATTTCATAATTAAATACATGACACGTCAAATGCCTTTCACCAGATTTCGTTGCTGGCTTTCTTTCGACATAGCAGTTTTGTACGTGATATACAAATTTAAACTTGTTGATCTGATGTTGGTACGGGCGCGCTGTTATTTAGGTCGCTCGAAATAACTCTACTCCCTGCCGTTTGGAACTTCTGATTATATCTTGACTTGTGTGCTAACGTGGATGATGCTTCATTGCCACTCACTCGTGTTCTACATTCAAAGTGATTGTGTAATAAATATGTTATTACAAAACTAATCTTGCAGGTTTACTTTCAATAGAAACGTGACGATGGTATGCCATTTTTGTAAATCATCTAAAGATAATATAGCGTTACGAAAAGCTTCCGAAGATTAGTAATATGATATAATATCGTTCAAATACACAATCTTCCAAAAAACATACGTTTTAAGCTATTTAATAATTCAAGGTTTGTCAGACTTATTGTTAAAATTATCAAAACTTTACTCTACTACATTAGCCTAAACACGATAAAAGATTGATAATAATACGCGATAATGTATGTGTGAGTTGTTTGCGCGGTCCCGCGACCATGCCATGCGCACGCGCACGCTCTCCAAGGCCATTTTGTTTACGAGTACACCCGCATGTTTACACGGTATTAAGCGGCGAAGTCCAATAGGTGACGCCCCTTATCGTAAATACGCAACGCGGAAATACTCCTTGAATTGATCAGTTTATACTAATGATAAAATGGCGGGAACCGATCCATTGAGTAGTGGCGGGAAACGTGGTTACGCAATCCTGTGACAGAGTTTTTGGCTTGGATCTATTTTGGCTATCTCATGGAATTTATGATAGTATAGAGTACTATAAATGTGCCTTATTCATGGATATTCTATGGCCTTATTATTAAGCATATCTAAGGCTTTTACTTTTACAACTCCACGTTGTCTTTTGCCACTGGATATTCTGGGATATCCAGTAATGGCGTTGTCAACCACGATGTTGTTACGTAAGAATTTGTTTTTAGTCAGGGTCAAATATCGAAATCACCGTTTAATGTTTAATTAATTATAAAATCAGCATTTCGAATTTAGGCTATCAGTTGTCCACGTGTTCGGTTTTGGCGGGAACGGCTCGCGTCCACCAGTCGGCCTTGGTGCTCGTGACGTCACTGACATAGTTCCTGGCTGCAGAAATCGACGCTCAGTTTTTGCTTTAATTCACGTTTATGAGTTTTAAATGATTTTTCATGATTGATTTTTGATTATGCTGTTTCATGATTTGAATTTGAAGGTTATCTTATGTTATATTTCATGTCTCATGTACTCCTTTCTTAATGACTTATTAGAAATAGAGAAATATAAAAAACGCATTAATTCCTCTTCTTCTTTTTCGTATCGATAGCACAAATCAAAGGGGGAATTGACGAAGTAGGGTCAGATCCGCCCACTCCAGTGTACTGCTAGGTCTATTGCGTTGTTATAAGCTGACATCAGGTCAGTCAATGTATTAATTTATTTCTTTGAATTAATAATTCTTTTAAACTTTGTCTAAGCTAATATTATCTAGATCAACATCTCCATATGTGTATCACCTATAATGCGGTCTAACAAGTTTCAAATGTCATACAACAGCGGGACAGTCGGTAGTACAACGATTGTGTCTGTCAGTTGACACCCAAATCGCCTTGACCTTGGTATGTTTGCCTCCTTAGTATTAGTAGAAGATTGATCATGCACGACTGGTATAATTCGTTACTGGAAAACGAGTGAAATTTAAAATTTTGACTCATTTTGTTAATGATTCAGAGCACGTGTAAATAAAGTTATCTTTATGTAACTTTCATTTATGTAATCAAGACGTTAGTGCTTCTAAATTTTTCGAATATTTTCGTAGATTGAATAATATGTATACCTATCTGATTTTTATTAAAAATATATCAGCGGTTTTATCTTCCACACATTATAGTAGTATTGGATCAAAGAACGTATTCCATATCAAACGATAAAGTCATTGATAAACACACCCATTTTACTCGGTTAATGATGAAATGACTTCCAAGAACTACTCTATTTTACGTCACGACACCCTTAGCCCCAGAAAACGCACAGCCGAAGATCATTACAATGAAGATTAAACAGTAGTAAAAACGATCGTAAAATTTTTATAGTTATTAAGGCCATATTTTCCAAAATTAGAAATACGTAACACAAAAGGCGTCACCGCCCTTGAATAAAGTAAAAAAAGGATTCCGGTACGTTAAGAGCTCTAGAACTACTTTTCCTTGTAGATAGAGTCGTAAATATGTCAACTGCGATATTCCCCAGCGTAGGTATCCGGGCCTCTAACGAACCTTTCAGTTTTCGAGGGTCGTAAAAGTTTTTACTATTCGGCCACGCCTTAGAAGTACGTTTTACGAGCGATTTTACTATCGTGGCATGCATAATGCACGGTGACGATAACGTGGCAAATGGTTTAAATTACCCCTTTCTCGTTTCCAGATTTCTTGAAGCCCCGCAAGCGGTTATCGAACGGTGTGAAGAAGTCTCCATCGCACAACAACCATAAGGAGTGCGGGCACGGGGCACACATTCGCCCGCCTAAGGTGGCGCGCATAGCCCAGGCCCACTTCAAACGCACCAGCTAGACTACGCCCGATACACCCAGCCACATTGTCTTCGGGCAGCTACGAAGGAAATGCCTCAAAGATCATGTTTTAATTTCAACATTATGGGAACTGTTCAATATTGCGGGCATTCAAATGCAATCTGGCTAATTTAAATCCTAATTTATTTGTCGAGATATAACATCTATAATAATGTTTATTGTTAAGTGTAAAATAGTTTCGGAGACATTATGAATAGCGTTTAATATAATTTAATATATTATTGTAATGTTAAGCGATGTCACAGTTATAATAATCATCACAATACTTTGCTCAACGCTATATCGTGAAACAGACATTATCAAAAAAACATCAATAGTTTCCCAAATTGTTTACAAATACCCTTCAAAACTGCAAACAGAAATGATGTGACGGTTAATTTTAAGTTTATTATGATCTCTTTCAACTAATTTAAGTTAGATAAGTTAGTTTTAATGTGGATTAACTTGAATCGGTTCATTACGTCAGTTTAGCGTGCAGTTTTATGGTCACAATATTAAAAAAAATGTTCTGAAAATGCTCACTCACAAAACGAGAAATATAATTTCTCTACATTGCGTTTGAGCATTTTTTATACATTAACACACAGTTCTGTATATCTCTTTCAATTTTTTTCGCATCTTTTTACGCTTCTGCGAGGAATTTGCGAAAAATACTAATTCCCTATTTGAAAATTTGTAATAAATAGCTTTATGTCCAACAATAATTTAGTGTTAAACTTAAATACAAATACTCAAATAACAATGTTGTTACCACAAGTAACCGAACACGAGGTAATGCCCAAATATAATTTTATAGTATCCTAATCCAATCGTGGCAGAAACTTGAGTATTTGTGTTTCAAAATAAATTGCTAAAAATATAAACCGAGTAATTGTTTTGTTGTTGTATTTTATTTAATGATTATAACTTTATTATTAAATTGACGATTGTTTTTCTTCTAAAAACCGCGGCCTTTTATAAAAGTACAAATTTTCTCATCAGGTTTAGGTCGAAAAGTCGCGGTTCTCACAAAAGACAACCCATTGTCATTAAACTTCATATTTCGCTTTAAGTTTTTTTTATTTCTTCAGTACGTTCGTACGTTCAGTTTATTTTCAACAACATTTTGTTGTTTATTTTTATCGATTGCCAAAGTTAGCACTCGGTGGATCCGACGTAACATTTGATGAAATATAAAAATGAACTATAATAATTTGACAAGTGAAAAAAAGCCAATTTATTTACAATGTTGTAAACATTTTATGACTACGGTAGGTAGAAATACTTTATGACTTGTTTACGAGTATAGATTTTGATTATGACTTTGTTTGAATTTTATGAATTGTGTTTTGAAATGTTCTCTCAATTACTGACACGTTTTTCTTCATATTTGGATACAAAACGTATAAAAACAAGTAGCTTAAGTTGTACCAGGTATTTATTATAGAAATTTAATGAAATTTCTATGATAGATACTTTCGTCTGGCTAACGTAATACTCTTCCAAAGAACAAAAAACGCCTCGATATTTGAGAGAACATACAAATATTTGATTTAATTATGTTGTTTGTGTGTATTCAGATGTATCAAGTAATTAAAACTACTCTGAATTCATTCGCCATTTCACGGCACGAACCTTCACAATATTGTGCCAATTTCTTTTTATTTTTTAATTATTTTTTTTCTCTTTATAACACCTGTGATGTATTAAATATGATCTCAGTACATAATTATATGCAATTATCATATTTAATATTTTAAAATAGCGTTAGTTACTCCGTTTCGTACCTAACTGCATATCCTGTATCCCTGGCGAGTGTTGGAATGAGAAATAATTTAATACATCAGATTTTATTTTGTTAATTGACCCGTTCTCCTGCTGCGATACTTACAGTGACCGAAAACTCAAAACACGTAACCCAGAAAGAGTAAAAAGTCATCCATAATGCCATGGAAGTAAAAATCAACGAATATTACTTATTCGAATATGGGTACATAAAGACACCACTCTTTATGTACCCAAATTTCGTAGAGTAAGCGACGTATTGTGTCGTGGGAGAAGGGTTTTAGATTTAGATTAATATCTAACGTTTGCAACGACTGACTGTAGAGACATGTCAGAATAATGTATCATACGAGTATATAAGGACCGCGTCACTGTATATAATACGCACTATGTGTATTTATTCATGCGGTGTTTCTTATATAAATGGAAAGTGTTTTTGAATTATGATAGGGATACCTGCCTGCATACAAAACTTATTGCAATACTAGCAGCGCTCCGCGGTTTTACCCGCGTAACTCCCGATCCCGTGGGAATATCGGGATAAAAAGTAGCCTATAGCCTTCCTCGATAAATGGCCTATCCAACACAAAACGAATTTTTCAATTCGAACAAGTAGTTCCTGAGATTAGGGCGTTCAAACAAACAAACTCTTCAGCTTTATAATATTAGTATAGATTTTACTGTTAAAACCTGACAATTTTGTTGGCAATTTATAGCCGACGGACAAATTAAAAACTGGTGATAAATGCGTTTTTAAGGAAGAGTTTACTACAAATTGGTAACAGATGTCGCCACTGTTAGCGCTTTTTCGAGAAACGCATTTACGTGAAATGACTGATTTGTCCGATTTACTCTACTAAACAATGTGGACCTTTTTTTTTTTTAAGTACATTATGTACTTGTTTTTTTGTCAGCTAAAAACCAATACCTACATTATTTTCAATATGTATCTATATCTATAATAATATTATGTGTAATGTATAAAATTTAAGTTAAAAAAAGCTTATTTCAGTCTTTATTCTGTTGTTTCTTTTATAAAACCCCGTTCCTTAGAAATAAGTAAATCTGTAGGCGAATTAATGAGGAGAGATGTTTAGAAAAATGCTCATAAAACGGCTAAATCGATTTCGATCATAGCACATCATGGTAAGTATAAATTATACCTATTAGAAGTAGAAGTACCTATAAAAGAAAACCTGCTAAGCAACCCTATAGCTTAGTTGACTAAGTGGTAGGTCTCAGTTTTCAAATCTTACAAGTAGGTAGGTACTACCCATTGCTTTTTGATGTGGTAAAAGAGGAACTAATGTATAATTGCTATATATTTTTATGCTACAATTCAATTCAGTGCACAGTGCACATCCCTGGACTGCAGAGTCAGGGCCAACTCAAATAGCATTCTGAAAATGATTTCAGAGAGACTGGATTGCCCTTACATGAATCGGTGCGACTGCATTCATATGAAGTACTTCCGGTGACTAGATACCTAATAGGTTTACTAACATTAGTTTTTTAAGCTTTATTGTTTTTACTAACCCTTATGAATCTATGGTCTGAAATAAACATATATTATATTAAGAGGAACAGGTACCGGGGATTCTCTCCATACAAACGTAGTCGACTGTTTTCTCCCTGGATAATGACACTAGAGCCAATATTTTTGTTGCACACAACTTATAACTGCCATGACCATGACCCTAGGTTTTGTTTTATTCCTAATTTTTATGATAATTAGATAATTAAAAAAATCAAACCATAGTCATGCCAGTTATAGGTTTTAAGGCACAAAAATATTTCTGCTAGTGTCTTTATCCGGAGGAAACAGTCGACTACGTTTGTATGGAGAGAGAGCGTACCCTTTCACCTCAATTTACAAAGCTCAAACTCAATTGAATTACTTACTATATGTATTTGGGTTGACTCTAAAAGATCTTTGCATGTAGCCGTGCGGGTAGATTGACATAAAATACTCGCTCACTTGTTCAAACGTCGCCGGCTTTAAGGTGGCTAATAATGCCAATGACCTTGCTAGTGTGGGCGGAGCTAGACACTTCGTCCCGCGCGGCGCTCGCGCTTCCTCACACTGCCTCTTAGCTCGCTCACTATCCTACCACCACAGAATGTATAGTAGTTACAAGCTACCACCTCGGTGATCGGTAAGATAATTACTACATAATTTAAACAGAATGTCTGTAACGTAGGTATGTATGTAAGGTTGTCGTGTTGCTGATACAGGCTTCTTTCAATCCTTATTTTATAAATCTGGTAGGACAGAGGTATGTACCGAGGTTGTTGGTATCTACCTACCTCGCACTTACTACACTGTATTAGTGCGAGGTATCACCTAGCTAGGTGTTAGGAGCGACGAGTCATGGCAGGCGACGAGCGAGTGAGGGACGTGATGACCTCCGACTATTATCGAGGTGGTGGAACCGAGGTAGGTAGGTACCGGCAACTGACTATGGTAGGACCGAGGTAGTCGTTTGACGGCATCTACCTACATTGGTCCCACTACCTCGGTGATCGGTGGTATCTCGCACTACTACAATGTGGTAGGTGCGAAGTAGGTAGGTATCGTCAACCTCACACCTACCTCAGTCCCACCACAGTCGATTGATGGTACCTACTTACCTCGCACCTACCACACTGGTAGTGCGAAGTATTATAGTCCGGCAACGTAACTCATACACCTCCCTAGGGGTAAGAGGTATGCGGGGGGCGAGTGACGCAGGCAGTCGATTAATTTGTAGCGGACGCTTGAAACAAAAGGCACACAACACCCCGATCCGACGATCAATGCGAAGATGAATCGAAAAAAGATGTTCGACAAGAAAATTGGCAGGCAAACGAAACAAATAGTGTACAATGTTTATTATTTCTTTGAAAGTAAAAAACAAGATACATCTTCTACGGAGTATCTACGAGACGTAAACTTGAAGAAAACTGTTGCGCAAGCAACAGGAATCTCAGTTTCTACTGTGAGTAAAATTATTAAAGAAGCCAACGATCTAAAATGTGAACAAAATAGCGTGGTTATTAAATCCCCAGCAAAAAAGAAACAAATCCGAAAGAAAAAAATAGAAATAGATAATTTTACAGAAGGCGTAATAAGACGAAAGGTAACTTAATTTTATAATATTCGCAAAAAGGTTCCTACATTAAAAACTTTGATTGCAGATCTTAAAGAAGACGGTGTTATTAATTGCAGTCGAGAATACTTGAGAAGAATGTTGCACAAACTTGGCTTTAAATTTCAGAGATGTCAGTCAAAAAGAAAGATACTTATTGAACAGCCAAATATAGTGTCTTGGCCATTGAGGTATCTGAATACTATAGGGAAGCATCGGAGAGATCAGAGGAATATTGTTTACCTCGATGAAACATACGTCAATTCCTCCTTGAATGTCTCATCGTGTTGGCAGTCTACCGATGAAAGAGGAGTGCTGTCACGTATTAGTAAAGGACCACGTTTAATTATTGTCCATGCAGGAGGCCGTGGTGGATTTATCAATGGAGCCCTTTTAATTTTTAAATCTAAAACTCAAACAGGAGATTATCATAATTCTTTTTTCATATTGCATTATAAAAATAAATTAAAATAGATATCATGTTGCAAATCATTTATTTATAAAGATTACATATTGAGTCCATCGAACATCTCTCTCATATCGCTCGATATATCTTGGATTAATTAACTACGTGTGTATCGATACCCGCCCCAGCGTACCTCCCCGCGAGAGGGAGGTCTATGAGTTATGTTGCCGGACTATAGCGAGGTGGTGGAACCGAGGTAGGTAGGTACCGGCAACTGACTATGGTAGGACCGAGGTAGTCGTTTGACGGCATCGATAATAGTTTCATTTTGCATTTTCCGCAACCGTCTGAAATAAATCAACAAATCAATATCACCAAAAATTAGGTATAGGCACATGAGTAGGAATACAACCAGAGACTAAGGTGTCACAAGGCTCTGTGACAAGTACACTCCTATAAAATTGACGCACGTGTGTGCGTGAGCACTGGCGGCCCGTCACGTACGGAGAGAAATCGGTCTATACTAGCTCGACCAGTGCCCGAGTTCAGGGCTGTCACACTCGCATGCTTGCGGGAAACGTCACGCGTCGAGTGTTTGTTTTTTAATGTTTAATTATATGTAGTGTTACTAATTTAAACTCAAGTAAGGTAAGGTAAGGTAAATATCAAAATAAAAAGTAGTCTTTCTAGAAAAATGGACTATCCAACACAAAAGATTTTTTCAATTCGAACCAGTAGTTTCCGAGATTAGCGCGTTCAAACAACAAACTCTTCAGCTTTATAACATTATAGTATAGATAAGTCCCGATCCCGTGGGAATATCGGGATATAAAATATCTATAGCCTTCCTCGACAAATGGACTATCCAACACAAAAATAATTTTTCGATTCGAATTAGTAGTTCCTGAGTTCAAAAAAACAAACAAGTAAACAAATAAACTCTTCAGCTCTATAATATTAGTATTCATCAAAATTCAGATTACATTGTCACCGCGTCAAAATAAACGCACATAATAAAAGACACTGATACACATTTTTTTTTATTTAATATAATTCACCTGTGCCAACCCTACGTGATTACGTATCAATTTTGACAGCTCCGAATAACCTTAGTCTCGGTCTCTACTCATGTGGTATAGGTACGGTCGGCTGCAAAATTGCAGACCCACCGTAGAGCTCCAATGCGGCTGTTATAAAAATGGTTTCAACACAAGAAAGATTCTAGGCACCTGCTTTAGTTGAAGTCTAAAATCTTCTAACTTATCAATAATTCAAACAAAAAATATTAGAATGCAAACATTCCAATAATAGTAATTTTCGAACTCTACCGAGGGCTGCAATTATGCAGCCGACTGTACAGTCGGCTGTTTTCATTCTAATAATTTTTGTTTGATAAATTGAATCTTGAATCTTGCTAGTGTTGAAAACATTCTTATAACAGCCGTTTTGGAGCTCTATGGTGGGTCTGCAATTATGCATCCGACCGTACTTAGGTACAAACACTGTAGCTCGCGCGTAATGGGTATGACTACTATAGGTTGTAAATTGAACGTTCGACTCGACCGATAAATTTGCCGTAGTCTGGAAAAATGTGTGTATTTTATAATAGGTAGGTAGGTACTTGACTACTTACTAGGTAAAGTTTAGGTATGTACTTACGTTACTTCGAGACAATGAAGCATACTCCGAACTCTAAATTTCTTCAATTTACTCATTTTTCAAAGTTAGAAAATAAATAAGTAATAAGTCTGATCACTATATTTTTATTTTAGTATTTTTTAAAGTTGGCACTTTCTTAGCGTCCGTAAACAATCACAAGTACATATGGAAGTAAAAAAAAGCGTCCTTGCGCAGTATGAAAATATGTATTTGAAAAAATAGCACTATACAGCAAAAACTTGGCACTATTCAGGCGTCCATTAGCCAAAACAATATATACTCGTATTATTTCAGAAAACAAGGTCCGAATAGGGATCACAAAAAAACATAAGTAAATATCCGTGCGAGAGCGCAGCGCGACGCAGCCTTCCCGTCCGAAAGCCAGCGGCGTACTGGCCGCGCCCACCGTCGTCACAGTCTTTTCAATAGTTACTACTGGCGTTCTTGCCCCCGGTCGCTTTCGTTGGTGAAAATTGTTCATTGTTACGAATGTGTTTTGTTTTCCTCAAAAGTCAAAAAATAGAATTGTAGGTGAGATATTTACCGACATTTTGGTATAACTTTGAGTCAAAAATTCATTATAGTTTTGAAGCTACCCTAAAATTAAAAATTAAAACTAGTCTAGCTTTGAAATGACAAGGAATTTTAATCTCAAATTATTCCCAAAATATAGGTAAAGATCTCACCTACAATTCCAGCTTTGCACTTTTGAGAAAAACAAAACACACTCGTTACAATCAACAATGTTAGTTGTAAGCGGCGGGTATTTCTTAGGCGCGTTGCGTTTGGCATTAGAACCAACCTTAATAGTTGACTACCGATCTTTTTATCATAGTTTTTTTTTAAATCAAAAGTACATAGTTACGTGTACTTAGTAAATACATAATATAAAGTGCTTGTGATGTTTTTGTCATTGGAAATAAGGGGTGAGTGTCTTAAGTGATTTCCGGACATAAAATAAATAAATATTGCAGGACATTCCACACATCGCCATCTAGCCCCAAGCTAAGTAACTAGACTTGTGTTATGGGTACTAGACAACGGATATACTACTTATATAATTTTCTTTTGTAAATATATACTTAGTTATAATACATAGAAACAACCAGACCACAGACAAATATCTAAGCATAAATACTTGTCTGAGGCGGGAATCGAACCCGCAACCCTGTGTTTTGCAGTCCGGCATGGTGACCATTGTGCCAACTGGGTCGTCGAGATGTAAGTATTTAGTGCGTAGCTTATTTATCGGGTCATTCGTTACTTACTTGTACTTGTATAAAGGCTGTTTTCAGCCATTGGACCCTTTTTAATTGGGTCCTTTTTGCGTGAGGATGGAGTAAGTTTGCCCAGCACCTACTACCCTTTCAGCTTAGTCGACCATGTCCAGAGGAGAGAACTTGTCAATACTTCTGGAGCCAATTAAGCCGCGGGTTTCATCACGATGTTTTCCTTCACCGTAAGAACAATGTCAATTAGCGCACATAATTTTTTCTTTAGAAAAATACATTGATGCTAGGTAGGCCGGGATTCGAACCCACGACCTTTAGAATGAAAGTCGAGGTATCTACCACTAAGCCAACACCGCTCGTCATTCGACTCATTCGTTACTTTGTTTTAGCCTGTGGCAACGCCCTTTTTGTCTTTAAGGAAATATTACATAGTGAATCCTAATTAACGACCTGGCTGAGCTAGCCTGAGTTGGATTGACAGGATTCTTTTGAGTTCGTTTGTTAAAACCCTTCTGGCGCTTGTGTTATAGTGATTTATGGATCAACAAGGATTAAACTTTGTGGACAATATTATAAACTTTCATTTAAGTACAGGGTTTGAGATTTAGTTAATTTATTATACTTAGCATTAGTTTAATTAAATATTGATTGTGAAATTTGGCACTACCCTCTTATCTTATAAATTGGAGGCTGATAAATAGCCAGCAACACTTCGACCCAATGAGATCTTTTGTGTAAGTGGTCGATTAACGCGGTGATCCCACAGAGAGGAAGAAACATATATTCGGCTGGTTTTTTTTTCTGTTAATTATGGCTTCGCACGGCTTGTGCATTTAACCAGTTTCAAGTTATGTTTTGCATCAAATTATGACCCAATCCTACTAATATTATAAATGTGAAAGTTTGTGTGTATGTGTGTGTGTGTTTGTTACTCCTTCACGCTAAAACTACTGGACCGATTGCGATGAAACTCGGTATCTAGTTTACCATAACCTTAATATAGGAGATTTGGAGGCAACGAGAAAACTTCATGTTTGACACTGATTTTTACTTTCACTACACTTGTGCACTTTCACAGAACTAAATTGAATAACATTCCACCAGAATTATACAATTCAACTCGGGTTACAACTAAGTTTCATGAAAATAAAACTGCAGCACGACATGTTAACTCGTTCCCGCCAGAACTCGATCTATTCCTCCGGTTTGGGATACGCATTCCCAAGGACCATACGCTTCGCTGCCAAGACGTCGCATTCATACAGTAAGTGCTCCATACTACCCTAACTTTTCTATTTGATATGTTAAGAGATTGGTATTTTTTATTTTTTTTACATCAAAACCACACGTTACAATGTTTTGACCATAAAATAAGTTTCCTTACTGATAAAAGCTTACCTAGACTCCAACCAAAATTACATGTATGGATATCGGCCACATCAAAGTTATCTGTTATTAGATAACAAAGCTCGTTAGAAAATCGTAAAAGACTTGCCTAGCTTTTAACGATAAAGCTTAACTACCAGTCTATTAGTTAGGTAATTTCATAGGTAAATACTAATTACATAATAGATATCGTAAGTAGGTACGATCCGCTGCATAATTGCAGACCCACCGTAGAGCTTGCATATTTATGGGTCTGAAATTGATCACTTTATTTATCGATGCAAAATATATGTTTTTGGCATGGCAGTTATAGGTTTTATGCAACAAAAATATTTGTGCTAGTGTCTATATATTATCCAGGGAGGAAACAGTCGACTACGTTTGTATGGAGAGAGCGCCGGTAGCCTTTCACCTTAAAAGAGGTAAATAACAACACAAAATTGATGCTCGTATGAAAATGGTTTATTGATATCACAATCAAGTCTACACAGCTACTCTTCACACCTTACATTAAGGATGATACACAAACAGTTTTCGAAGTATCAAGCGGCGATGCCATGCAGTAAGTACAGTTAACTTTATATTTTCCAATAAAACAGTGACTAATCAGGATTAATCGAAGATATTTAACATTATAGTGGAAAAGAGCGAACACCTGAACCCTTTCTCTCAGCAGCTCTCTCTCACCTGCGGGTAATATAGGACAAATTGCTTGTCCTCATTGCATGCCTCTTCAAGTGGGCGTTGCACATTGCATTTTGTGTTTTGGCACTAGGCTCGGAACTAAAAACTAAATATTAATACTTCCATTACAGATATGCCCCCTTATTCTAAAACGAGGTTTAAGAATAGTCCGAGATGTGGATTTAAACCTTAGATTTAGACACAGATTTACTTGTGAACTATAGTATATTTTATATAGGGATAGTGTTTATGCTATAGTTCTCTATATATAACATATAGGGATGGTGTTTAGAGTCAATCTGTTTCTAAATCTAAGGTATAAATCCACATCTCGGACTATTCTTAAACGTCGTTTTGCAAACAGGGGGTGTTGTTACGAAGGTTTTTAAAAACCTTGAAATTAAGAAACTAAACAAATGAATTGTTTTTCAGATTGACAATAAAGCTAATATTTATCTGATGACGTTTTTAAGTATTTTCCTTATTTTTGCGAAATTTTCAAAAAAATGTCCGAATTTTCAAAAGTCGTAGAACAAAAGTTGTTTGTTTAGGTGCACAGAAGTCTCTAGGTACCTTTAAAATTAAAACGTGGTTTAAATAAGGGCTGTTGTTTTTGAAATAGTTCATATGTTCTCTCTATTCTACTATAATGTTAAATCTCTTTGGTATTTAGGTATTAATGAAAAAATATGCGTGCTATAAAACATTTATCTAATATACTAATAAAACGACATTCAAGTGTTCACATTTCCAATATAGTGAAAAAAGAAAATATTAGTAGATTAGTAGCGAATTGTTTCTATTATTTTCAAAATAGCAACTAAATCAAAACCCCTTTTTTCTAAAAAGGTTTAAGAATAGTTCGAGATTCAAATTTCGACCATAGTCTAAAAAAACGATATTGTATTTTAGTCTATGGTTTAATAGTTAAATAACGATTATTTTAGACTATGGTTTTAAATGGAACTCGGTCTTTTTTAAACCTCGTTTTGAGGGGGTAAGTGTTTTAGCTAAAATTTCCAATTGATTTTACATATATAAAGTGCAATTAATATTTTCGTGTTGCAAAAACAATTTATTGTCTCAAAATACATTTTGGAATAGCATTACCAAAACTAAAGCAAGCTAGGTGATTCACCATCCATTAATTACTATAGTAAATAGGTATAATATCTATTTATATACAAATTACAATAGATTACACTTAGGCACATCAATTTTTATAAAATTACTTTTTTTTAATTTATATTAAAAAACGTGATACTGGTCACAATTAAAACTTTCTATAACTACCACGATATAATGTTAGTTCACAATTATTAATTAAGTAAATAATTAAAGTGAGATTAGGTCGTAAGAACGAAAAAATTATACAGTGTGTCTGTGAGCTGTGTTCCCATCCGAGTGAGGTACTCCCCGATTATTAGGATTAGGAGCGCACTAGTCCAAGATACAAGCTTACCGATTAATTTAGACATCGATTTCACTAATATGTAACTATTTAAAAAAAAACTCGTTAACATGGTTAGTTTTTTTAAGGAGATTATTTCCGGGGTAGGACGGGAACACAGAAACACTGTCTAATACAAAGAAATGCAGAATACGTATGCATATATTAATACCCTTACAATAACGAACTACAACATTCATTGAAATATTTTGTTAAAAAACGTTATCGCATTCTTTCGCTTATACATCTTATATAAGGAAAGAGCTTAAAGCCATCAGACTGTAGGGGATGTATGATAAATTTGTACTTTTAATTTCCCCTCGTCACGCTAGGTAACTTTAGTTAGAGCATATGATAGGTATAAAGGTTCTGCACATCGCACCGTACCTCACGAGGAACGTGGCCAGCGCAGACTAGACATGCACTTATCCCCGCTACGGAGATAAAAAGTGACTCATCTACGGAGGCTCGCAGAACGATTAAGTACGGTATGTTGGGCGGATGCCTTAACAATAAATATCAAGAAGTATTATAATATACCTACAATCATCGTGTACTGAAAGTTACGTTCTAACTTGGTCGTAAACTACGTTACACAGAATCTATTCTAGTACAAAATAGGTGTGAATGATAGTTAGGAATAAAATGGCGCAGATTGCGCGACACCGAAACATTGAAACGCTAAAACAGTTCGATTAACATTAATTTGACGACAAAAATCACATCAAAACAATTAAGTAATTATTGAGATGACTAGAAACGTCTAGAAAATTTGTCACGGCAAAAGGCACAATAGTACCTAATACTATACAACTATTAGGTAGGTAGGTACCCCTACCTAACTCACATTCATCAGACAGTCACCCTGTATATTTTAATAAGTTAATTTTAAATGCCCGTAAAAGTTCTTGAGTTAAAACTTAAAGCAAATAACAGCTTAGATTTTCGAACAGCTAGATTTTTCTAAGTAAAATTTCTGTGTCTTTTGCCGTCACAATTGGCCATTATTAATCAGACATTTAATTTAACTAGATAAGTATAACTATGCGACTATACATCCATACATAGCTCATTAATAAATCTTTGATAAAGTTTCTAAGTCAAAAAGCCGTAGGCTACCACTACAATACCCCTGATATTTAAGGTTTGGATACAATCAGACAAATTGTATACAAACTTCTTGTACTTAACGACATGGATTCTAATAAATGCAAAGAGGATTTAAAATACTACGTAATAAATGTCACAAAAAGTGACTTACACTGTATTTAGACTTTTTTGATCTCATGATTTTTTTATCGTGCTGAATGAAATAAAACTTTATGAACTTGACCCTTCTTACAGAAAAATCAATAAAAATAATAACTTATTTGGCGGGAACGAGTTAACAACATGTCGTGCTGCAGTTTTATTTTCATGAAACTTAGGTGTAACCCGAGTTGAATTGTATAATTCTGGTGGAATGTTATTCAATTTAGTTGTGAAAGTGCACAAGTGTAGTGAAAGTAAAAATCAGTGTCAAACATGAAGTTTTCTCGTTGCCTCCAAATCTCCTATTAAGGTTATGATAAACTTGCCACCGCTTTACTATAGCCCCTGACTTGACGGACTATGACGACTTTGACTGTTTTGAAACAGTTTAGGCCCGATTTATGAAAAATCGGGTCATAATTTGATGCAAAATATAACTTGACACTGGCTAAATGCACAAGCCGTGCGAAGCCATAATTAATAGAAAAAAAAAGAATTATAAAATTTGATGAGTGCGGTTGGGCGCGTGCGGCTCTATGCACGTTTTTTTTTTTTATCAAATGAAGTAAATTGATAGGTGTTTCCTGAAGAATTTCAAGTTATTTCAATTTATAGGTACAATAAAACGTTATATTACTCCAATAAATTAAAAAACGTGTTACTTTTGACGAAATTAGCGCTCTCGTGTTACTTTTATTAAAATCCATTTCGTGTAACTTTAATGACCTATTTTATACCTAAAGCCTAACCAACCTATAAGCTCTAGATAAATATAAAATATTTAAACATCTATATTCATAATTAGTAATCAGTTTGGTGTTAAAGTAGATAAGATTATGAACATAAAATTGTCCGGTTACGCGTCGTTATTACGGATTAAATGGACGGCAAAATATGTTGGTAAAACAGTGCAGCCACAATTATCTAAGACTGTGCTGTAAATGATTTTCAAGTTTATAAAAACGTGGTCATCTAAGACTTTTAAGTAGAAAATGTTGGATTAGTAGTAGGTCGTCATAAACGCAAACTCGTCACACTAGCGCAACTCGTCATAAACGCGACTCGTCATTTTCGCAACTCGTCATAAACGCGACTCGTCATTTACGCAACTCGTCATAAACGCGACTCGTCATTTTCTCAACTGGTCATTTTCGCAATTCGTCACACTAACCTTAGGCATTACAATAATAACAAATATTAGTAGAAAATGTCTTGGACAGGACAAGATTTGCGTCATAATACCCTTGCTTTAGGTTCGTGTGACAAATTGCGAAAATGACAAGTTACGATAATGACGAGTTGCGCTAATGTGACGAGTTTGCGTTTATGACGACCTACTACTAACCCAAAATGTTAAGACGTCCCTTTGCGTTAGCCTCGACAATTATGAAGGGATACCTTAGTTCAAGAAGCTATAACACGACCCCGGACCTTGTTAAATCTAAAACTCCAGTATCTACACACAAAAATCACAATATGTAAGTATTAAACGGTGTAAAAAATAATTTTAATGTAAAAATTGGCCTATTTATTATATCATTGTACTTCTACATTTTGAAAGCTTAATTTATTATCACACATTATTAACTAGAACGTCGAACAATATACAAAACTCACTATGAGATAGGGCCTAGATTTAGCAGCGTAACTTAACGGCCTACGCTCATACTACCAGTTCTACAACGCACCGAGCACGACTTTATATGATACTTAGGTACGGTAAAGACGGTATATTAGGCGTAGACCTTAACAACGAATTGTGACATCAGACTTGTAAAAGAGAGTTTGAAATCTTTTGTTCCCACTCCACCTTTGAAAATTTGCTGTTACGAAAAACACAGGCGCAATTCAAGATTTGCGCGCGACAAGATCTAAATCTATCAGTAACTAGGTACCAACGTTCCTTTCTATTTTCAAATTCAACAATCTTTTTTTAATCCGCCATCTTAGTTTTAACGATCAAAAGCGCTTTAAATTTAAAAAAAGTAAAGTTGATTCTAACAACATCAATTTTATATTCAAAGGAGATTTCTAAACTGTGCGCAACATTCAATATTTATTTAAAACCATCGAATTATGGAACTATACCTATATTACGTGCAACCTACCTAATTTTAGGTATATAAAAAGCTGCAAAAGCACGAGGTTTGATTATTCATAGGTTACGTAAAATGGGGTGCTTAGATATTCATTTATAATCAGTCAATGTATTTTATACTAATAAAGATAGGTAATATTATGTATTTACTATATTTTATGATTATTAGACAAGTACAATGCAATACCAATTATTTTGTACAAAGAATATTTTAGGTAATGATAGAACAATTATATTTTAAATGAAGTAAGAAAGTTTAATAAGTATTATTTTTATAGAGAATTCCCAATTATTTCCCATAGCAAGATTCCGTTCTAAGTGACTAAATTCTACGTACGTTTCAACTTTTCAATAAGAACAACGCGATTCTCTGAAAATTGCTATATAATATTGATAGGCGTATTTAATTTATATCATACGAAATTTTGACTACGTTTTCAACATCTAAAATTCTCAGCTACATCCTCTATCTTACTGATTAATTAACCTATTGTTACGAAATAGCTGAGCGACATGTACCCAGTATTTTAAAGTCTACTTTCATACATTAGCGATCAACACAGAGAAATGGGGCCTTAAAGTTCCTTGTCACTACCATTTTTTTACATTTGCTATTATAAGGGAAGGCAAAAAAATTGGTGCCTATACAGTGTAGTCTTTGGTTTCTGTTTTTAAATATTTGATAAAAACATAAAAAGACCATGACTTTAAGCAAGCGTGAAGAACATTTCTTTTTAATTATTGAAACCTTTAGTGTTGTGCCTACTGTGGTCTAGGTGTGATTTACAAATTGTTCTAATTTATACAATTATAAAAAGTTTTTGGGCTCATAATAGGTATTTCGGGCCCTGCCTATAAATTTTTACAAACTGATGACATGTCGCTCAGTCCAATATAGGGGCGAAACAGAAAACATCTACTAACATGCAAAAGATGTGAACGATTATTGTCTGACACTGGGTTATTGTCAAGACAGCAGCTTCTGGCTTCCCCGCCGGTATTTGACTATAGATAAAGAAATGTCTTGCGTATCTCACGAACACGATCGAAGACGCGGACAGTATACTAGTTGCATATTGAAGGCAGGCCAATAAAAAATAACATTTACCTAAAGGTCGCTGCATACGTAATGTGATTTTTCTCGTGCCGTGCGTGATTTTTTTATATGAAACGACTAGCTTTTGCCCGCAACTTCGTCCGCGTAGAAGTCGAAAATGCACTAAGGCATTCCTTACGTCCTTACGTTGTCCCATACAAACTTAGAATTTCGGAAAATCCTTTCTTATCGGATGTCTACGTCATACAAAGAACACACCCTCTAAGTTTCAGGTCTCTACGATCAGCGGTTTAGGCTGTGCGTTGATCCATCAGTCAGTCAGTCAAGTCAGTCATTCAGGACAAAGAATTTTATATGTATAGATGTCGAAATCGTCACGTTCCGTCCGGCACGAGAAAAATCACGTTACGTATGTTTAAAGACCACGAACAGAGTGCGGTGTGCGAGTTTTCTCGTATAGTAAACGCTACTACTACGTCAGCGTAAACGAGAAAATAGTAGGGAAAGTTGAAAAGCGGTCCTAGCAGACGTTATATGAAGCTTTAACTTTCTATACAATTTTCTCATTTACGCAAACGTGAAAGTAGCGTTTACTATACGAGAAAACTCGCACTCCGCGCTCAATTTATTATGCCTTACGTATGGAGAAGGGTAATAAAAAAAGGGAAAAGGGTAAAAAAAATAAAAGTAAAATAAAAAGGGATATTTGGATGTTTATTTACAATCGCTCTCTAACAATAAACTAACGAATATTATTGAAGAAATAATAAAGCAACATCAGTGCTATACCCCATTAATACCCACATATTAAATCGCTTTTTTAAAACATGTTAATGAATGGCTTTGCAAAGCCTCTATGCTAGTTAAAAACATAACCCAATAACATAGATAACTAGGATTGTACCAATACGTACTCAAAATGTTATTATTAAAGGTTTCACCGCGTATGTCGGGATCACAGCCCAGCAAAATCCAGTTAAGGTTCTTCTGAGATGGTATAGTGGACGTAGACTTTAAGTTCGTACGGTGAAACCAACTAAAACTAAGCTAAAATACACATGGGGTATTTGATGAATCGCAATTTACAATATCTTTTTAATTTTATTGCAACAACCCAAAAATTTACATCATTTCCTTCAAAAAATTTCAATAAATAATATTTAAATCAAAGGATAATCTATAAAGATTTCTTTCATGGATTATACATAAAAACAACCGAATGATTTATACATACACATACCCCATAATATACATAACTATGCAATAATAAGGCAATTTAAACTCAAAATCACTAAAAGATTACCGTAAGCAGGTTTTGACTAAAAACTAAGAATAATAAAGAAAATACAATATGAACTAAATCATTAGAGTTTGTTAACATTCCATCAGTAATCAGTACGCTTAAAATAAAACCCCAAAACTCCGTAAATCTTAAAATAATAAAATCACTAATTAAATCGGCTAATGGGAAATTTTCTACAAAAAAAAAACAAATAAGTTTGCTCCTGAAAGCTTCAAAAGGATGGTGTCACTTTTGATCACAGACTATAAATACACATTAATTACTATTATTTATTTTTTATGGTCCAAACACCAATCAAATGGACTAAAGTGACATTCCAATTTTTTTGTCAATTTTTTTTTTGATATAGGCTCCCCTCATTCCACTGGTCCCTGTCTAATGCCAACTGGGTCCAGTCCAACTCGTGCCACCATCTCCTTCTAGGCCTGCTGCACGGACCCAATCCGTGGTGGATTTTTTGGAAGAATAAAAATTTGAAAAATGATCCTTTGAAAAATGGACAATTACTCCTGTCACTGTAGTCTATTTTATTTATGTAAATTTTATCATAACTAATCTGTGTTATAAATTTTTAAATTAGAAAATGGCCGACACAAAAGTTTTTTTTAATTTGAAAATTTCCCATTAGCAGGCAGAATGCAGTGCTAACATAGTAGGATACGATTATAGTGTATTATAAATTATATAATTATGTGCACATTATGAACAGAGATCATTTAGGTATAATCAAAGAGAGGTAAAATACCTCAAAATTACTACATTCAAAAGAAATGAAATAAGGCCTTTGCGATTTATATAAAGTAGAAAAAATTATATTTATATAATTGTTTTATTTAGTTGCCAGTATATTTAAACCGGCAATATCAATCAATAAAATACATAATATTATTTATTTGTTTTAATATGTATTATGTTGTAATATTTGTTATGAAATTCGAGATTTTTTTAAATGTTTTGAATACAAAGGCCAGAGTAATCATTTCTATAACAAAAAATTTATACAAGCATCGTAAAGAAAACTATCAAAGGCAAAAGCGCCCTTAGGAAAGGTGAGCGAACTTCACACCGCTATGTTTTGTCACCAGAATACAAGCGTAGTTACTCAGTTCAGGGTCAGATGGCGCTAAAAGCAATGCCCTAATACGAAAGGGAATTGTTCTAGAGTTCTAGGCAAACATCTTTTGTTTTACAACTTTTAAAAATTCACACTTTTCCGTAATTTTTGAGGTTATGTTTACTAAATTCAAACATTAATTGTCTTTATCGCCAAGTATACATTTTTCAGAAGATACAAAAAACCAAAAAAGTTTGAATTTCCAAAAGTTAGCCTAGAAGCGTAGACGTTTAGAACAACCCCCTTTTGTGTTAGAAACCCTTCGTTGAAACCCATTGTATATATTTTTTCGATATTTTTTTAGCTTGGGAAGATCGCTTGCTAAGGGTGCAGTTTAAATAGCAATTTGACATTGGCTATATGCATATCGAGCCAAGCCATTAAGAAAAAAATAGCAGAAAAAAAACTACGGTAAAGATAAAAAAATTGTCTGAAAAAGAATCAATACAATGCTAGATAAAATGGTATTAAGCGGTCCTTTCCATTATTGACACAAAAAAGTTTTAAAATTATTCATTTTTTTTTCACATATTTTGCGTCCAATGGAACGCGACCAAACAAAACTGCAGTAACAGATAAACTAAATAAAATTATTGTCACCCCAGTAGCCACACTAAAGTCTTGTTTTTAAAATTATTTAAAAAAAAAAGAGAATGCATAATTTCATTTTATACAGTTAAAAAACGATTAAATGTGATTACATGACATAAACACTTAAATGACTAAAAATTAAAAAATATTAAGAGAAAAATATCGGTTTTCGTAACACACTGATATATTGTCGCACATGTATTGCAAAATACTATGTTTTTGACTATTAAAATTGTACGTAATAATTATTTACTAAATAATATATACATTTACACAAGTTTGTGTAAGCGTGACGAAATAAAAAATAGTACAGGGTTATTGGGACTTCATTGCAAATCTCTTAGGGGCTCAAAAATGTGTTTTTGACACTTCCACCACCTGTCATCTGTAAAGTGCAAAAGTGACAAAATACATTTTAAATAAAGAAAGTTTTTAAATGGTCATGAAAATATTCTACATAAAATGGAACTTATTTCAAATTTTTCTTCATGAATATGAGACGAATATTGAGTTATATGAAAATGAGGGTCATTTCATAGTAAACACAAACTAAAGAACAAAGAAAAATAAAGTTTTATGACTACTACGCCAAAGACAGCCAAAAAGACGCCAAAACTTAAGTCGCCCATCTACACCCAGCCCATTTAAAAGAGACAAGCAATTATTACCCAATAACCCTGTGTAAGACTAAAATATTATTTGCAAGTAAACGGGGCCTGCCTTAAATTGATTATTCATAAGTGGCAAACAAAATACTAAATAGGTAAGCGAAAATAATTACCATTGAATCTTAAAAAAGTCATTTAAATTAAGTAATTGCATTAATTTTTTAAACATTTTTTTTAAATACGCTCTCAATAAATGAATCAGCTTTTATTCGTTTTTTTTTCGTTCTATCTACAGTGAATACACATGTATTACGCTCTTAACTATTATGTGTACTAAAACATTTTTATAAAATCCATATTTAATTATAAAGGTTAAGTCGCTTTAGCTCACTTGGCTTGTTCCCCTGGATGAATTAAAGCAACAAAAAGATAGATTCTACTTGTGGTGATCAATGCAAACAAAGAAAAAAAGAGGAAAATGATCGAAAACTGTAAAAAAAAAACGATCTTCAGCTGTGTTAACGTGTTATTTAAACAGTCATTTCTTTTTTAGTAAATTTCCGATTGTATCTTTTTTGTTTTTTCGCCTTAAATTTCTTTATTTTCAAGGATCATATTAGGTGGCTTCAAACTACATTTTTGTCGGCTCAGTTCACCCAGGTGGACTGTCGCGGTGGAACTAAAGCGACTACCTATATTTATAGTAAAGTTGAAACTACGTCTATACGATTAGACCACCACCTCTACACACATTAACACTAAAACATTCGATTAATATAACTCCCATTATTATATTATTAATATAAACACAGCATAAATGTTTTGTTTGTTTGTTATGATCAAACCCGAGTGCTACAACTATCACTCGCTACTACGCTAAATGATATGGAACGTAAGACATCTAAAACAAACCTCATAATCCTACATTACTAGTACGAAAAGAAGAAAAAAACATATTAATTGACGAAAAATCACTGTGACGTAACTAAAAAAAACTCTTTATAAATTGTTAAAAATAAATTATAATTATATTTATCGACGATAATAATGCTCATTTTATATTTTTTAATGCAATAGGAACGACCTAGCGCCATTTTGTTTAAGTATATTTAATGCAACTATATGTTGACTCAAAATATTGGGTGGAGAAAGTAGATTTAATGCACCTAGGTAATCCAAACCAGGTGCATTAACACTACTAAACCAAAACCTATCTTCAGTTGGGTTCTATCAAATCAGTCTCGAATGAAGTTAGTTAACATGTGACGTCACAAGATGGCGCTAGTCCCATCCAATAAACCCATTATATATCATAAGTATAGCTTTGTTTCGCGTCTCCCCTCGATTATTTTATACTACATTTAGTATATTATTTAGTAATCACTACTAGATTCCACATTTATTAAACATTTGGTACAATAACTAATTTTCTAAGAATAATAAAATATTAGTAAATGCATTCTTACTCAACCATCGCCCTAGCAGCAAAAACAGAAAAAAAAACCACGAAATTTACAAATCAAAACATACCATGTACTGTTTCTAAAAGCACAATCTAATTATATAGACAAGAGATTAAAAAAATATAGGGTGTCATTTATGAAAGTGCACAAAGTTTTCGAAATACGGGAGACTCACGGGCACGAAAAACTAAAACTGTATTTTTACGATCACCCTGTATTCTATCGGACAGCCATTGTACACTTAAAGAGAACACCCCGTAAAAATAGAGTCGATATCTCGCCTCTGAATACACACGATAAACATAAAATTTAAGTATTAAATACAGCGGTTGCTGTAAAATCACATTTTAAGATATAGATTTTAACTAAATTAAAGTATAATTAACCATCGAATGCCGATCCGATAATAATTAAAATAATAATCAAAATTCACACACGTAATAAGAACCTTCTCCATTTGAAGTCGGTTAAATAAAAGGAACTGTTAGTTAGAGCAGCACACCAGTCATAGTTTTAATTAAAAATTGCCGTGTGAGAGTCGAAATCGTTCCTTTACTGCACTCATGTACACTTATCGATAAAGGTATAACTAATTATCAATAAAAGTATAACGAAATATCGATCAAGATATAGTGAATGATCGATAAAAGTATGACGAATAATCACGAGAGGTATTACGAATAATCAAGAAAGGTATTATAAATTATCGATAAAGGTATTACGAAATATCAAGAAAGGGATTATAAACTATCAATAAAGGTATAACTTCTTTATTTAATAGTCTAAGAATTATCGGTAAATATAATAATATGACGAATAATCAAGAAAAATATTATGAATTATTAAGAAAGGTATTATGAATTATCGATAAAGGTATAACGAATTATCGATAAGTATAACAGAGTGCCGGAGTCAGTGTCCAATCAAAAAGCTAGGCTAATTCTAACTGTACAACTAAACTTAATTTATTGGTAAAATATAAGCGGAAAAAGAAAAGGACGGAAAAATATAGTCCTGTCAAATTAGTCCGCCAAAAATTTGCGCGTTTTATAAATCGAATCCGCTCTAAACTTATACGAATTTAATGTTTAGTGTGACAGATTTACATTATGCTGTCTTTTTTTCTTATGCAGATTTATGCTAAAAAGTAGTTAAACTCATGCATTAGAATCGAAACCAATTATTAAATAAGAATCATTAACCCAATTGTGTTTCAGATAATTTACAATCATACGTAGTGTAAGATTAATATGATAAATTAATATAGTACCTAATTAGGTAATAAATTCTTCTTTCCGAATTATATAGTTTTGACTACCCCGAATATAATATTTGAAGTTTTTGAGTATTTTATTTGTGGTTCGTACCTCGAGCACATTGGGTGTTATCATCAAACAACCTAAGACGTTACTAAAGTTGACTTTGGCTTATAAGCAATATTTTCTTGTTTGATCAATCACTTCACAGTGTAGTTTTTAAACTTTATAACTAATGGAGAAATAATTATGATCATTATTTTTGACATCATAATTACCTACATTTCCATGTCACTGTGGTGTTTTGAAGGTTCATTACTTGTTGATAGATTTTGTAGTTTTGAGAGACTTATAAAGTATTCTTCTAAGGCCCTTTACTTTTAGTAAGATGGCTGAAAGAGTCATTACATGTTGTTTAAAGTATGTACCGCTCGAAGTCCTAGTTGGTGCTGTGTTTCTTCATTTATACAGCATCCTAAGTTGTGGCTCGAAGTCCCAGTATACACTGTGGTACAAGAGTTGATTGCTGCGGGGTATCACGTCACTTACAGCTCCTCGAGGCTCCTCAGATGGCTACAGCATGTTTTCCAGCGAAGTACGTAGCTCGAAGTCCCGTGTGAAGAAACTGTAGAGGCTATTCAGGGTACCAGAGATGGTGCTGCGGATGTTGCGGCACGAGGTACGTCGGTGAGTACGGCTGTAGGTAGCCGGGCGGGAGCCGGGCGCCGGACGCGTGGTGCGCCGGCGGGGGACCGGCTACGCCAGCGACGCCGCCTACGCCGACACCGACGCCTACTCCGACACCACCACTGAACAAGAAGAAATATTTTAGAAAGCTGATTTAAAAGATACCTTAAAAAATATATTATTATTTTTGTTACCCCTTCTCGCAAAAACTACTGAATCAATTGCAATGAAACTTAGTATATCCTGTCCTGGAAAAACACGGCTATTTTTTACATGGACGAAATCGCAGAGCGTAGTTGTTGTTATCCCAGCGTAAGTGGAGAAAAGAGGTAAGTATAAATTAAGATAACAAGTTTGACGACCCAGTTGTCTATTATAAGTATATATTCGAACGTATATGAGTAGTATATCCGTTGTTTAGCACCCACAACACAAGTCTAGTAACTAAGCTTGGGGCTAGATAGCGATGAAAATTCATAAATTCATAGAGATAGATAAATTCTTTGTTGCAAACACCATTTTTAAATTACATAAATATACAAAACAAAACTTGAGTCTAACTGTATGTATTTATGTATAAATCGAAAAGTATGTATGTGTTGTGCTATGGAAAATAAATGGTTTAAATGGTTTATGTGTGGAGTGTCCTGCAATATTTATTTAAATAGAGACAATATACTTACGTATGATAATGGTAAGTGGGTACATATAGCGGCGGCGGTAGATACCCGCCGGGAGACACGCCCGCACCGCCGGCTGTCGTCGGCGCTCCCGCTGGTGATAATACTCCACCACTACTCGTTCTGTAATCACAACATAAAATCATTGATAAATTATTACAAATTAATCATCTTTAAATCGGAAACACTTGCTATCAACACAGTACTTTTCTCGAATGCAGGATGCAATTGATTGGTCTTCTCTAACTTGTTCGCCCGCTGTATGACCCATTTAAATTGATTAATCAACAGATCTCGAATAGATTTGATTATGGCTACTAATTAACGAATCTAGGCATTTACATATGAATAATGACGAAATGTCTATTAATATTTTTATGTGTTTAAAATATTATCTTTAATGTAGATGTTGGTTTTATGTTAGTGATACTGTGTTTATGGTATTAAGTAAATACCATAAACACAGTATCACTAACATAACAAAATAGAAAGATATTTAGCGTCATAGAGGAAGAAACTATCGACTGAGATACAGGCTTGGCTTAGTTCAGTTGGTAGTTCTAATTACCTACTTAAACAGATGTTTTAATGATCAGGTAAATAACTTCGATCATTTTATTTTTAAGCTCTTTACTACTGTTTACCTGGGTATAAGTTTTTGTATGAACCTTATGCAAATAAAGATTTATTTATTATTTAAATAAAAATGTTATCAATAGCCTAATTTCTTTCATGACGTGTTATTTGCATTCAGCTCTTATGCAGCCAGAATCTATGTAAAGTAAAAATTATTCAGTTGTAATCATCACATAAAATCACATTGAAGTTAAGATGTGTGTCTTCGGAACAGAAGGAACTCATGGTGTTTCTTCCGGTAATTTTTCTCTATATGTTATCTCATAGATTCATGGTGGACATACCAGACGTCCGCACTAAGCAGTTTGATTCGTCATTCCTTATTAATACTCCAAGGGTATGGAATTGGTTTCCTGACCTGTATAACTTGGGGGTCTCCAAGTTGCGAGTGAATAGGTATTTATTTATTTGGAAAACCAACAGCTTTATAAAAATAATAAGAAACATAACAAGAAACAGAAAGCCAATTATAGGTTCTCACGAGTAGAAAATAGAATAGCGGTATCTTCTAGGAAAGCAAGCTACATCTTAGGCCGCATCGTCACCTACCACCAGGCAGGTGAGATAATAATTAAATGCTGACCTATCAATATGTAAAAAAAATGTTACAAAGAATATAGAATGTAACATACTTGTAGTGTGGATGATGCGGCGGATGATGATGCCAAGCGTGCTTATGCGCTTGAGGCGGCGCGACGCCGACCGCGCCTGTCACGCCGACCGCGCCGGCACCAGACGTCGCTGTCATGTACTCGCGGCAACCACCACTCTGTTACACAAACGTATATCATTAAATCTTCAGTTACTACTAAACATCACCTCCTAATCCAGACCTCCAGCTCTAGTAGCAATACGTTGAACGACCTGATATCAGTCAAATAGCAATGCAAAAGATACTGGAGTGAGCGGATCTACCTTCTTAAAGGCCTGAAGAAGTCATAACACTTTTTTTTTCATTCATATATTTTCCTATATGGCTGTATTTTGAAATGATGGACTTTCAGGGTAAAATTATAATTTAAAAAAAATAGCGAGTAATGTCCTAAATAAATTCAGCCAAGAACAAAATGGTAAGTATTTATTTATAAGATTTTTAGCCAAGAATATGCCAAGATAGCCAAGAATTAAACCTGTTTATTACAATAACAAGTAGTAGTAAAGATAGCTACTTACACTATCCCTCTTGTGTTGGACAGGTACGTATTGGTTGCATTGATAGTCGTTCGTTTGTCGAACCGTCGAACCGCTCTGGAACACAAATATTTACTTTAAATAAATACTATAAATATTGCAGGATAACGCAAACAGCGCCATCTAGCCACAAGCTAATCAATTAGATAGTAGTATACTTAAATACATAAGATTAAAGACTACAATTCATAAAAGTGTCTATGGTTTTACAAGTAGATTATACACTTAAAACTTATGAAACATTGTCCATTAGTGTAATAATAAATATTAGCTTTCTCCATCTTATCTGGATGATATAAGCGCCAGCCACTTTTATCTATTCTATTTAGGCTTGCCCAGCATCTATATCACCCTCTTAACTTAGTCGACCGTGTCCAGAGGAAAAAACTCGTCAATACGTCTGGAGCCAACTAAGCCGCGGGTTTCAACAAGATGTTTTCCTTGACCGTGAGCGCAATGTAAATAGCGCACATACAATTTTCATAGGAAAAATGCATTAGTTTAAAACATAAAGATCCGTTCAGTAGTTTTTATGGTTCCGTGCCCAAAGGGTAAAAACGGAACCCTATTACAGCACCGCTGTCTGTCTATCTGTCACCAAGCTGTATCTCATAATAAGTTATACAGCCAGAGAGTTGAAATTTTCAAAGATGATGTATTTCTATTGTTTCTGATAACAACAAAAACTAAAAACAGAAAAAAAAATTAAGTGGGGCTCTCATACAACATGGTACGGTCCCATACACTCGGCCGGTTTTTATGAAGTTTATAAAGATAAAGATATTAATTTGCATAAAGTATTGTAGGAACAGATCTAAGGATTAAAAGTTTCACATACTTTGCCAACTTTTGGCATGCAAACATCAATTGGTGAAGTTAAATAGTTATCGCGTTTAGACAGACAGACGCGGCGAAGGGACTTAGTTTTATTTAAGTAAACGTACCGTATTATTGAAATGGTGATGATGTTCTGGCACCGGTTCCCGCTTGGCCTGCGCCTCCTGCTGCGCGAGCGCAAGTAGCCGCTTCTTCTGACTCTGTGGAGTCGCTTGCGCTGGCGTCGGCCGCGTAGGCTGCTGCTGTTGCTGTTGTTGTTGTTGTTGCTGTTGCTGTGTCGGTTGCTGAGGTTGCGCTTGCTGTTGTTGCTGGGGATTGAAAGGGAATTGTTATTTGCAAAGTAAGTTATATGCATTGTTGAAGACATTCTTGCTGAATAATAATTTTGAATATAATCTGTTGGTGTTTGAAGTAAAAACATTAAAAGATCTCTTTAGTTCCTTGAAACTTTCATGTAAGAATAAAATTCCTTGTCGTTTTTATCCTAGCTTATCCAAACTTAAAATAGATCACTTGGAAAACGATATGGAATTTTCCATAACAACCTTTTTTCCATTAAATAATTAACAATTTTCCTTATCGGCAACAGGCATTCTTCATTTTGTCCCTGTATCTATAAATATAAACCTTCCTGCAGGCTGATTCACAAACCATCGGAAGGCTACCGAAACGAATTAATCTGAAAAGACAAGGATGGCAATACATCAAAAGTCGCGGGAGTGAAAGAGCAGACAATTTTTTTTTCGGTTCGGTTGCCTTCCGATGTTTTGTGAATCAGGGGGCTGACTGATTGATTTATCATATTTTGCGTACTATATTTTGTATTTATCATATTTAGCTATTATGACGTAGGCACCCACTAAAGATTTTGGAAATTCAACATTTATAATAAACTTACAGCAAAGAAATAGAATCAGTTTCCTGACGTGTTCAAATGATGAGGTCGAAGAGTGCTACATCTTAGACCATATCGTCACCTACCATCAGGCAGGTGTGACATTGGTCAAACGCTGACCTATCACTTTAATAGAAAAAAAGTTTAACTAACCGTATGATGATGATTGCACGGCTGGTGATGCGGTTCGTGCTTCACGTGCTTGTCGTCGCGAGGCGAGCGTGCGGAGCATATCACAGTGTTACTGTTGTTTGGAACGTTGTTATTGGAACATTCGTTGTTGCCACCTGGGAAGGTATAATAGGAAACTTTCAGTATAAATCGTCTGCAGAGCAGCTAACAGGGCAGAGAGAGCAAGCTGTCAAGTGCGCCAACGTTTGGGCGGCCCTCCCACACTCACACAAAGTGTCCGATCCGGAGAAACCCCACCTAGTCTCTTTGCAGCGGCCAACCTCAACAGCCTCAACCGGGCAACAATAATGCGATTGCCGTGGCTAAGTTTGCAGGACATCATTCTACACATCGCCATCTAGCCCCAAGCTAAGTAACTAGACTTGTGTTAAGGGTGCTAGACTATGGATATACGACTTATATACTTTTCTATTTTTCAAATATTTACCTAAAATACATAATAATGTAAACAACCAGACCTCAGACAAATATCTAAGCACAATTACTTCCCTGAGGCGGGAATCAAACACGCAACCCTGTGTTTGGCAGTCCGGCATGGTACTTTGTACTTGTACTTGTATACAGGCTGTTTTCCGCCATTAGACCCTTTTTATTTGGGTCCTTTTTGCGTGAGGATGGAGTAACTTGCCCAGCACCTACTACTACCCTCTCAGCTTAGTGGACCATGTCCAGAGGAGAGAACTTGTCAATACTTTTGGAGCCAACTAAGCCGCGGGTTTCATCACGATGTTTTCCTTCACCGTAAGAGCAATTTCAATTAGCGCACATATTTTTTTCTTAAGAAAAATACATTGGTGCACGGCCGGCCGGGATTCGAACCCACGACCTTCAGAATGAAAGTCGATGTATCTACCACTAAGCCAACACTGCTCTAGTCCGGCATGGTATAAATTATTAGTTATATGTGTAGTGCATACTATACCTCTATTAGTATTCGTGTTCGACGGTTGTTCTGCATCCGAATCGGAGTCAGATATAGTGATTACGGATACGGCGGGCGATGGAGTGTCCCGGATAGTGATAGTGTGTCCGTTGTTGGTGCACGCTGCAGTCGACGCTGGCTCCCATGCGCCTGCGACTGTCGCCGCGTTCGTTCTACTTGTACTGATAAATAAACAGTTATTATAATAGGGACTAGCTGTGCTTCGCGGTTTCACCCGCGTAAACCCGATCTCGTGGGAATATCGGGACAAAAAGTAGCCTATAGCCTTCCTCGATAAATGGACTATCCAACACAAAAATAATTTTTCAATTCGAACCAGTAGTTCCTGAGATTAGTGCGTTCAAACAAACAAACTCTTCAGCTTTATAATATTATTTCACCCGCGTAACTCCCGATCCCGTGGGAATATCGGGATAAAAAGTAGCCTATAGCCTTCCTCGATAAATGGACTATCCAACACAAAAATAATTTTACAATTCGAACCAGTAGTTCCTGAGATTAGCGCGTTCATACAAACAAACAAACAAACTCTTCAGCTTTATAATATTAGTGTAGATTACTCGACATAAAAGTATTAAGTGAATTATATATATATAGTTGACAGTACCACTTATCTTCAACCAGATAAAATCGATTTGCAGCATTGTGTTAATCAGTCAATCAATACTAATCAATCAATAATATATTTAGATGTAATAAATAATTCATTGAGTTTTCAATTAGCTCCATACAAATTTTTAAATGTATTTATAATATTTCCGAAAAAAATATGTATTTCCTTTGTGTTTGTATCGAATAGACTCCGAAACTAATGGATTTTGATGTAACTTGGTATGAGGATACATTGACGAATTGTGAGAAATAAAGGCTACTTTTTATCCCGATACTTCTACGGGATCGGGAGTTACGAAGGTGAAACCGCGGAGCACTAAATTTTTTAACCAAATACGATTTGTAGCAACTCAACAATGACAGATATGACCATTGAAAATGCTTGTTGATTCTAGGTCTTAGGCTTTGGAACTACTTAGTAGATGCAACATCGTTTTATAAACACAGACAGACGGAAAAGAGAATGATCTTATAAGGGTTTCTTTTTTTTCCTTTTGAGGGTCGGAACCTTAATATATATACATGATACACATTATTTAAAGTAGAGTACATACTTATGATCGTTATGATGATGCCTATGCCTTGATGGTGGTGTGCCTTCCTTCACACGCTTCTTGACTGGGGACAACTGCGTCGGTTCCTTCTTGCCGCTACTGCTTGCCATACTGTAAACATAAAGGCAAATTTTACAAATAAATTAAATAATTATGGCAATACTTGAACGTTTACACCAAATAGAAAAAAATTATGACCAAAGTCTCAGTTTTTCTAGATTACAATTAAATTAATAGTATTTCGTGAACTAGATGTAAAAAAAAATTAAGCATTTTAAGTCACGTATTTTTCATTTTTTCTTTAGCATCTGACGCCATCACATGTAAAGGAACTTCAAAAACCTCACCTCCTTAATTATTTATATTAAGGTTAATTATTCCGTTAAATTATATAATTTTGATGTAAATTTATTCAATTTAAGTCAATTAAGATGCACGAATATTGGGAATATTAAATACAAGGTGCAATTAAGATTTTTCTTATATCCCGAAAACTCTTAAACTTGGTCATTCCTGGACATGACCGAAGTGCTGGCCGTAAGACCTCCTTGACACTTATAAGGCCAATTTGGACTAATCTTGACAGTGGCAATATGCACAAGTCATGCAAAACCATAATTAGAAAAAAAGCTAACCTGTATTGATGTGTTTGGTGATGCGGTTGGTAATGCGGCACGGCCGACGCCTGTTGCTTCGTCGATCTGTTGACAAGCCTTACTTTCAGTTCGTATGAACTATTGAAGTCGAGCCAAAGTCGATTCTGCGTCGTAATGCTACAAAGCTCATTTCAGTTTGTATATAATGTCTATGTCAGACGAACCTAACTGAACCTTATTGCGTGGGAGCAAGGCAGCAATTTATGTGAATACATTTAGTCAAGTGAATTTTCACTATATATCTATACTACTAATGAAGGAAAAGAGTACAAAAAGACTTGGAAGAGAAAAAAAGAGTCTAGGAAGTAGAAGAGCAATGTATCTATACTCTATGCTAATATTTTAAAGAGGACGTTTTTTGTTTGTAACGAATAGGCTCCGAAACTACTGGACCGATTTTGATGAAACTTGGTATGAGGATACATTAGATTAATTGGGAATAACATAAGCTTTTTATCCCGATATTTCTACGGGATCGAGAGTTACGCGTGGGAAACCGCGGAGCGCTGCTAGTCCCTATATAAAATTCTCGTGTCGCGGCGTTAGTTGCCAAACTCCACCCAAACGGCTGAACCGATTTGTATGATTTTTTTTATGTATATTCGTTAGGTCTGAGAATCGAATAACATCAATTTTTTTTTCTTATGTATATTGCAAAACAGCGTTTGACGGGTCAACTAGTAGTTTATAAAATTCATGCCAGTCTGTCTAGTTTGTTTGTCACTGAACAAACTATGTGAATATTTCTAGAAGTACAATCACCTCTTATGCGTGTGATGGTGCTGATGATGAGGATGGTAGTCCCATATATCAGGATCAGGTAACGGGGCCGGTTCCACGATGAGAGGCGCTCGCCATTCCGGCACACCGCCCACTGCGGACACTTCACCGACGCCGTGTTGATGGTGCGCTGCCGCTGCTGCTGCCGCGGCCGCTGCCAGTTGTTGTACCTAGGGATAGGAACAAGGTTTATATTAGTTAAAACTTTGTTTGCGGTCCGTACTGTAGACTACGCTCTCTTTGCAGTCCATACTGTAGACCGGTAGGCAACACGCGGCCGCGCTTCTTACTTGCGGCCTGTGAATGTTTTCCCTATTCCCTATCCCTATTAAGTCATTTTAATCAATTATAATCCCTATATACATATTAAATGCCTGACTGACTGATGGACCAACACACAGCTTTAACCGCAGATCGTAGATACCTGAAACTTGGAGGGTTTGTTCTTTGTATGACGTAGGCATCCGATAAGAAAGGATTTTCCGAAATTCTACCCCTTAGGGAGTAAAAAGGGGTGGCAAAGTTTGTATGAGCCAACGTGATTCCTTGATCCATTTTCGACATTTAGGCGGACGAAGTTTTTAGACCAATTGAAAAAAAGCAAAACTAACGACAACTAATTTATTATCTATTTGCCTTAATTTGGCAAAGGCCTTTTCTATCTTTTTTCAGTGGTCTATGCTATTCGTTTATTTCGTTTTCCTTAGGCAGGACAGGGAGCGATGGAAGACTCTTGCTTTGGGGGCCAAGATCCACTTTGGGTCGCTGAGCTAGCAGAGTGTTCCTTTGAAGTCATTCAAAGTTTTAGTGAATTAAATGTAAATGTAAATGTAAACACCCTAAGTAGTACCTGATAAGCCGGCTGGCATAGTATAGAAGACACGAATTGATGCGGGAAAGGTTCCGCTGCGCGAGTCGCGTACTGCCTCGCACCGCCTACAGCCACTCGACCACCGCCGTATAACTGATACTGAAAACAAAATATACAACACATTTTAATATGCTTTACAATAGCTTAGTAATGTCTCAGGTACTGCAGCCTTCCATATAGAATGGACTAGTTTTGACTCGCAGTTTTACCCGTTTAGAATTTTTTTTAAATTAATTTTGAATTTCTACAAACATAAAATATATAATAGTTACTTTAAACTACAAACTTTATCAGCCTTTAGAAATCGAATTTTCAAAAATAATATCTTAGTGCAAACCTACCCAAAGTTTCAGATTCGTAGGTCTTGTAGTTTCCAGGGCGGGTCGCTAGTATAAATATACTAGCGACCCGCCCCGGCTTCGCACGGCTATATTATGCATGTATTATAGAAACCTTACTCGTGAATCACTCTATTTATTAAAAAAAAACGCATTAAAATCTGTTGTGTAGTCTTAAAGATTTAAGCATAAATAGAAAACAGACAGCGACTTTGTTTTATACTATGTAGTGAATAAATTACGTAGAATCGATATAAAGCTGTGAATTTTTACATATTTGTCAAAAAGGTATTATATAATCTTGTTTTTACTGACCAGGTTGTCATAAGGCGCCGCTCTCAGCCTCTGCTGGTTGATGGTGAGCGCGAGATGGTGAGCTGGAGGCGCGGCAGCAGACACGACGCTACCTACGCCGTACTCGGCGACGCCGCTCACGCCACCGACGCCGGGTACTCCGCCGACACCGCCGCCGGATCGCCTACATACCTAGAAGTCAAGAAACAATCAATATGAGAAAAAATATAGAAACGCCTTAAAAAAATTCGGGGTTAAAAATGGAACGGCTTTTGGGCTGGATCGAAGAACAAAACTGGTAACAGGTTTAATTTTATGGGCACTATATTCAATGGAATATCCCCCATTTATGATAAGTTAAATTCGTTATGACGAGCCTGTTGGACAATGGTCACCATGCCGGACTGCCAAACACAGGTTACGGGTTCGATTCCCGCCTCATACAAGTATTTAAGCTTAGACATTTCTCTGTCGTCTGATTATTTTTATATGTATATATTTACAAAAGAAAAGTATATAAGTAGTATATCGGTTGTCTAGCAACCATAACACAAGTCAAGTTACTTGGGGCTAGATGGCGATGTGTGGAATGTCATGCAATATTTATATATTTCGTTAATATATACTAATATTATAAAGAGGTAACGTTGGTAACAAGTTTATATGTATGTATGTATGTTGGGAGAAATCTCCGAAACCACTGAACCTATTTCAAAAATTCTTTCACCGATAGAAAGTTAAAAATATATAGATACTTGCCTCCATCATCTGTACTGATGCCTTTACGTTGTTACAATGTGCGTAGTCTACTAAATGCGCGAGAGTCACGAACGGATGATTCAGTGCTTCACCCGGCGTTATTCGTCGTTCCTATAACACAAAAAAAAAGAATTTAATTAAAAAGCACCCCCACTAAATACCACGGTCAACCAATGCCGAATAAAATCACTTTACAAACACTACGCAACAAAACTGTTGCTATCTCTTTAATTCCATTTTGAAATGTATCTGTCCTTGTTTATTCGATTCGGATAACTTCAGACAGACAAATTGAGAATTATACTTTGTGAGGAAGCTGTTGATTCTAGAGACTAGTCTCTGTGATAAAATTAAAGATTTGAAAATCATGACGGAATGGTAAATTTTAAATACCTGGTCCATAGTAAGCATTCGTTTGAGTAAATCAATGAATTCCCTTCTATCTGCTTTCTCAGCCAACAGTTGGCCTCCTTCAAGATCCGTTGGTACATTCACCTGAAAAAAATAAATAGTGTTAGAATTAGTTTTGGTACAATGACCATTGCTTTTGTTATGAAATCCCAAATGTAGCTGAGTACAGATTTAACATAGCTTGGCTTGGCCTTATGAGTGCTGAAGGTTGTATACAGTGACGGCGTATGCGTAGAGCAATAAGGAAAAAATTAAAGTAAGCGCCTTATTCTCATATTGTGACCAGATCTGTCACCAATTCGCCATTTTATTGATCCTTTTGGAAAGTTTGGTCGCAGTTTCTGGTAGGACCGGTCCTTTGTGTAAAGGTTTTAAGGTCTTTAACGTAATGTGTGCCGATGTGTCTGCTGAGCCAAGTTGAGGTTCAAATATTGCACCTTCATAGCTGTTTACCTGTCCGATATCATCAAGGCAGTTGAAGATGTACTTCCTAGCTTCTTTACTCTTGATGCCCGTCTCGAGTTCGTGTTCTTCAGGCGTCTTCAGTCGCCAGAACGGATACGTACTGTCCACGTCGCGGTAGAAAAACTTCGCCGTTTTACTTGCACTGGGAACGGAAAATAATTCGATTAAAATCTACAGGAAAAATATGATGTAACCTTCGTAGATTCTTGGGTTTTAAACCTGCCTGTACATTGTTTAGTTAGCAGTCAAAGTCCGTTATTCAAAGCCAGGAAAATAATGTGAGGCCATTGCAGTAGCCCTGGATTCGTGTTGACAGCATTAGCGTGTGTCGAACTAGAGAAAAACACAGAAACTGTCTTCCTTATCAAATGATTTGTTGTTCTAATCACTTACCATTAGGTGGGATAGTGGTCAAACGCTGACCAATACCCACCTGTTAAAAATGATGGTAGCTTATAAAACTATTATTTGCTAGCTCCGTCCCGCGCTGCTAGAAAATAATAGTTTTTTTATCAAATTTTTTTGCTCTACTATGTTTGCTTTTTGGAAGTAATCTCTATCAGCAACACTACATTGATTGATACATAAATATAGGTTCTTTTTCTGCAAAGTTCGATTCCTGGTAATGGCTTTTCCAAAAATCTAAAGAAGCAGTTTTAGTTTTTATCGAAAACGGGCACGCGACTCCTTTCAGCATTTTTCGCTATAAATATAATTAAAGAATTGAAGCTCCATTTAAAAAACCTGTATAATACTTATAATAAAAGAAGAGAGGACAAAAAGACTGGACTTGGAAGCGAATAAATAATACATCATCTGTGAAAATTTTAACTCTCTAGCTATCATGGTTCATGAGATACAACCTGGTGAGAGACAGACAGACCGACGGACAGACAGCGAAGTCTTAGTAAAAGGGTCCCGTTTTTAACCCTTTTGGTACGGAACTCTAAAAAATAATAAGTCTAGTCTAGGATACTTAAAAAGAGTAGTAGAACAAAAATATAAAGTCTGTCTGTCTGTTTGTTATGTATAATATATTTCCTTACCTGTTCAACATATGTTCCGTGGGCAGCCCCTGCGTTTGTGAGATGTATCTGATCTGATCGTACTCCGATGATCCGGGGTACAACGGCCAGCCCAGGAACAGCTCAGCGACCACGCAGCCTAACGACCACATATCGATGGCCTCGCAGAAAGCTAGACCGAGAATTATTTCTGGTGCTCTGAGGAATAAAGAAAAAAAATGTCTTTGTGAAAAGTTTCTTGGTGTTGTACTGCGATCAGCGATCAGTGATGAAAGACTATAATCAATAGACCCCTTTTTGGGGGAAGTGTCCAATCAAATATCCTAGATTGACATAGCCCATCGTAGCCTCCGGGGTGTATCGACCCAAGTGTCAAATGTCCAAGAGGTCTAGATGTCCAGATGCCATAAACACCACAAATCCATTTGGCCAGTTATTCGTGAGAAAGTTCTTGAGGGGGACCGTTAATCGTAAACAAAAAAATCTATAAAATCGTAAAACCCGTATACCGAGTTTCGTCCAGATCACTTGTAAAAATACGACCCGTAGAGGAGTACCAACATACATACTGATAAAAAGCAAATTTCGGCAGACTTGAAGCAGAGACGCTTCGTTCGCTCGATGAATCAGTATAGTTGCAAGAAGCGTGAAATTTTAGGCACATTGGCCATCGCCAATGCTTCTTTACGTGTTATTTGTGAAGTATATTACCTAAGCAGCAATAAAATTCGTATGGGCAACAAGGCATTCAATATATTTATTTTGGTTTTTTGCAATTTCCTCAGCGACAATGTGCACCTCAAGTTTCTCAAGTATTTCGAAGTTGCTCGTGACGTTTGACTTTAATCGCAAATGAAGCCCTAAGCTAAGTAACTAGACTTGTGTTACGGGTACTAGACAACGGATATACTACTTATATACTTTTGTAAATATATACTTATAAACATAGAAACAACCAGACCACAATTAAATATCTAATCATAAATACTTGTCTGAGGCAGGAATCGAACCCGCAACCTTGTGTTTGGCAGTCCGGCATGGTGACCATTGTCCCAACTGGGTCAACAAAATATGCTTTACCTGTAATATCTGCTCTGTAGATAAGTGTTGCAGACAGCCTTGCTGACGTGTGAAGCGCTGCCAAAGTCGATCACTTTGACGCGGTACGGCTGTCGCGCTGGCTCCACTAACATTATGTTCTCCGGCTTCAGATCCGCATGTATTAGTCCCAGTTGCTGTAAGGTGTAACAGGAGTTACAGACGTCAGTAAATGTTCTGAACCGGTAATAATAAAAGTCTAGTAATGGACACTATTTGGAGATGACTCTTGGAATAACATCTGCAATATATATCTCTCGTGTCGCGGTATTAGTTACCAATCTCCACCTATATTCGTTTGGTCTGAGAATCGACCAACGTCTATTTTTTCCTTTATTTTTTTTTGTAAATGGCTAAATAACGTTTGCCGGGACAACTAGTTTTATCTTAAATTTCAACACAGTTCAGAAAATGTTGATCAAATCTATGCTATGTATTTTCTTTGTCTTTAGCTATCTCTGCTAGCAGTCGTTAGGTGACAATAGGAGCCCTTTCTTTATCCCTAGTAGATCCATCAAAGTTGAGGATCATGACTCCACGACTTGTTTCCATCTACAGTAATCACCAGCTACTTTGACTAATGAGGGTCACTAGCAGCTCTGATCAGAGAGACCTTTAGGCGTTCGAACTCCATGATAATGATTTGATCCATGATTTCCATCTACAGTAATCTTGAGCTTCATGCCCTGGCATCACCAGCTGCATTGACTAGTGAGGGTCACTAGCAGTTCTCACTGGAGAGGCGACCTTTAGGCGTTCCAAAAACAAGCCCAAGGTAAGTAAAACCTAAGATAACTATGAAGCAATACTTACTTTAAGTTTCAACAGAGCTGTGAGCACTTGTTGTAATATCGGTCTGATATACTTCAGCGGTAACGGCGAGAACTTGTTCTGTTTGAGGAAGTCGTACAGGTTCTGTTCGAGCATTTCAAACACGAGGCAGGTGTGGGAACGATGCTGGAAGCATTCGTACGCTCGGACGAAGTTGAACTCGTCCGCCGACTCTTGGGAGAGGCGGGAGAGGATAGATACCTGAAATAATATTTGATATTATATTATTTAGTAAAAGTATCAAATTAATTTACAAAAACTAAAATAGTTAATTCTTTTTTTTGGACGAAAAAACGAAGAATTAATTTCACCGACACATCTTTCAAACTAATTTAAATTCTTCTGAACATGTGCCAAGCAGTGATAAATACTTACAATAACGAAAAATGTCTATTTCATTCAATAACTATGTTATTATTTAACGCAAAAATGTTCGGGAATATGGTGGTTATGCTCCAATCAAAGTCCAACCTACTTTATTTATTTATTTGTTCATAGTGTTATCGAAGAAGTCTGCCTCGGCGTCCATTATAGAGTTTGGCTTCGGTCCAGACGTTTAAATGTTTGTGTTTACCCAACCAAGTGGGATGCTACTATAGCTTGCCTTCGACTTACATTAAGAATGTCCTTTCTTTACTGATAGTTGAGAAAATAACACTAGGTTTAGTTTAGTTTTACGGGACTGTTTCCGCACTTAGCCTCTTCATTAAAGCCATTGTGCACTAAAACACTAGCCCCCTTATTCCAAAACGAGGTTTAAGGATAGTCCGAAATGTGAATTTAGACACAGATTTACTCTTGACTATAGTCGGTACCTTTCCAACACCGTTCATTTCGTAAGTAAGAAACGAGGCGCTCCAAAACGAGATTTAAGGAAAATCCGAGATGTGGATTTAAACCTTAGATTTAGACACAGATTTACTCGTGAACTATCGTCTGTACATTTCCAACACCGTATATTTCGTAAGTAAGAAACGAGGCATTTGCACAGCAATTTGGAGACAGTTAAAATATGTTAAATTAAGCACCTCAATCTGTCCTTGACGAGCATAGCTGGGATGGTTCTTGAGTATCTTGATGGCGACTATCTCGTTGGTTCCCTTCTTCCAGCACTTGACAACCTGACCGAAGGTGCCCCGACCGAGGAACTCCAACACCTCGTACCTGAACGGACATAAACCAATCATTAAACATTGTCTTCATTTTTTTTAGAAAATCATACAAGATCCTAAAACAAAACCTAAAAAAATATGCATTATTTCTCTTTTTCTAGGGTAACAGCTTACGTCTGTAGAAGTGCCTTGTAGTTGTCCCCTAGGTGGTGCTAAACGAGGTCAAAATTGGCGATAGAAATAAGCTAACCAGATGTCTTCTAATAACAACGCCAAACACCTATAGGCCAATTCTTGTAAATAACAATGTTAAAATTACAATGCAATATCATGCCGATTGCATTTCGATTACAAAAAATACCCTCAAAGTAGCTTTTAATACCCTCGAAGTCAGCTTTTAGTATTCGCAAGATTTTTTTTGTAATCGAAATGCTTTCGAAATGATATTGCAATGTAATTTGATCAATTTAATTTACGAGAATTCGCCTTCTGGTAGCATATTAGGAGTAGGCGGATTGGTGTATTACCTAATTAATTCCCCTAGTGCTATTAATACGAAGAAGAAGACTTACCTGTTCGACGAGGAGTAGAGCACCTCATGTTGCACCAGCTGGTAGTCTCCATCGGCACCGCAGCCGGACCCTGCACAGTACAGTTGAATCGTACCGTTGTACACCGCATACACACCACATATAGGACAAACGTACTTCACATTAGCTTATAGTTTTCAATCAATAAGGGATAAATTGTAATAAACACTGGCCGCTACAAAAATCGACCCATCTAGCAGTGAGATTCCTTCTGTTGAAAAGGAGTCTCACTCCACCAAATGAATTTATTTATTAATTAATCTGACACCGTTGCAATTATTTGACATCGTTACAATTATTTATTATTTAATTTAAGTAATTGACCATGAGCTACTGATGTAGCACACGGCTACTAATAAGTTTTGAATCTTTTTTTACAATGCAATTTATCAAAAACAATGTTAAAATTATATAACAGTATTTGACCTGTAAATTGTATTTTTTACCAATAAAATACTATTGACTTCGAAAGTAACAATCCTCGTCCAGAAGGCCAATTCTCGTAAATAACATTATTTAAATTACATTGCAATATCATTTCGATTGCAAAAGATACCTTTAAAATCAGATTTTTTTTTACAAAAAGCTGATTTTTATTATGTTTTGAGCTACTTTCAGGGGATTTTTTGTTGTCAAAATGAAATTGAAATGTAATTTGAACAATTTGTTATTTACGAGAATTGGCTTTAGATTTTGGTCTAAGGCGATACTCTTCCGTCTCCAAGACAATTCAACAGCGTACTTAAATCAAGTAATGTTATTAATGGTCAAATTTGAAAATGTATGTAAAGAGATGGGTTTTTTTTCTGAGCGGACAGTGAATTTTTGCTGAAGAACTTAATTGGGGAATACTACGCAGCGACTTTTGAGCCACACATTTAATATGTCGATTTACTAATCTTTGTAATAGCAGTAAAACTAAAAAAACACGGTAAAAATTCCTTTTTAAATAACTTTTATAGTGAAAATAAACATTTTAGTTTGAAAAAAATCCTGTCGATTTTTAACCGACTTCAAAAAAGGAGGAGGTTCTCAATTCGTCGCGTTGATTTTTTTTATATTACCCGATTAGGTCCTTAGAAAATAGCGATAAAAAGTAGCGCATGTGTTTTTCCACGGCTTATTCCTAGTTATCATTCATCACTGACTTTTCAGAAATAGATACTGCAAATTGTTTTATCAGTTAACTTATCAATCAGTCTGACAGATAGTATTTATTTTTATCTCAGTTAATGACAGCAAGATAAATCAGTAACTTTCGGCGCTACGATGCCACACTACACATAAACAAACAACAGACAGACAAAACAATCGAAATTATAAAAACCCCTTTTAAAACCTCCAAAACCAAATTATAGAACTTCCTCCCTTTTTTGAAGTCGGTAATAAGGACTGATTTCGCGAAATAATACTTATTAAGAGGAAAGGGTACCGGGGGCTCTCTCCATACAAACGTAGTCGACTGTTTCCTCCCTGGATAATGACACTATAGCAAATATTTTTGTTGCATAAATTGTCCATGTCCCTATATTTTGTTTACTTTTTATTATTTTTTTGTTTTATATCTTAATTTGTATGACAGTAAGAAAATGAAAAAAACCGGGCACAGTCATGGCAGTTATAGGTTTTATTGCAAAAAATATTTGTGCTGGTGTTATTATCCAGGGAGGAAACAGTCGACTACGTTTGTATGGAGAGAGCGCCGATACCCTTTCCTCTTAACCATTGGACATATGTTTACTTATATACTTATTAAAATATTGTTTTTTTTTAGCCGTGCGACTTATTAACTGAGAGACATATAGACTTGAAAGTGTAATGGATTGTGCATGAAAGTTTAATCCATGTTCAAACAAACAACAGGTTCCTTACATATACCGGATCCACGAAGCGATCCAGTATTGTTAACTACCGTCTGATTGGTTGAATTTTTATACAACGAACTAGCTTTTGCCCGCGACTTCGGTCGAATATGGACCAAGGAATCACGTGGTCCCATACAAACTTCGACCCCCTTTTTCACCCCCTTAGAGGTAGAATTTCGGAAAATTCTTATCGGATGCCTACGTCACACAAAGAACACACGCTCTAAGTTTCAGGTCTCTACAATCAGCGGTTTAGGCTGTGCGTTGATCCGTCAGTCAGTCATTCAGGACAAAGCATTTTATATGTATAGATAAAGTTTTACTACTAAGACGGCACATTTAATTAGGTTCCATGCAAAACAGGAAATTGACCATCAAACCAAACAGAAGCAGAGTGATATTCCAATTAAAATAATGTGTATTTAATCCACAAAGACGTTGCTTGGCGGGTGATTAGCTCGTTCACTTCCCTTGGCACAAAGCATAGTGACAGTAGAAGAAAAAAACGGACACACGTTTGAAACGAAGTTTACTTTCGACCAACAGAGAACGGACTACGGACTGACAGACATATACATATGTGAGAGATTAGTCTATCTTAGGGTTTTCGTTTCATTTTGGCTCAAGCTGGATTAAACTGGTTTTTTTATGAAATAGGTCCCATAAGGAACTTCGTTCCAAAAAACCTTATTAAATAACTAAAATGCTAAGCAAATTGAGGCGGTATCGGGAGCGTTCCAAGGACGGTATTTTAGGGAGCATGCCACATCATAGATACTACCCGCCCGCCGGTCGGTCTCTGTATGATATGGTGCAAAGAAACTCGAAAATTACAAGATTACCCCACCCCCACCCCCTGGAAAGGTCCCGATACCGCCTCAGCAGTGTGCTGTAAGCTAATAAATTTAACAATAATTGGTTGACATTACGTTTGTTACCTTGCGGCTGGGGCGGGTGGTTGGCACCGCCCGCCGCCAGCTGCTTGCTGTGCGCCGTCGTCGTTGCGCCCTGCGGTGCCGTCTTGTGGATTTGCGTCCGACGCTGATCGCTGCTATCTCCGACTCTGTTGTAAAAAACAAAAAAAAAAACATTAAAATCGACTTCAACGAGAGAAAGGTCTATCAAAGATAAATAATTGTAGAATTTGGCGTAATCTTAGCTTGTTTCTTTGTTGTCCTCTGTAATATTTCGCGTAATTTTAAAACCTTTTTTGGACCCAGACGAAGATGGAAAGACGAAGTTGACGCTTATTCAAAAATCTGGCCCGATATCGCTTTTGATCGGAGTGTTTAGAGTGTAGAGAGAGGGACGAAAGGGAGATTTTTGCCCAGCAAATTAAGTACCTAGAACTGTTCGGATTAATGTAATAAACAAGAAAGTTTTATGTAATAAGTCGGATTAATATAATAAGTGAGTGTGTTTGTAACTTCATCATGCAAAAACTACTAAACCGATAGCAATGAAACTTCGTATGTCGATAGCTGGCCCCCCAGTTCAATACATTCGCTACTTTTTGTTCTGACATTGCCAAGGGGGACCCGGATTTACGCGAGTAAAAAACAGAGGGTCGTATATTTTTGGGTCGTATCCGTTTATAAAGTTTGTAAAATTTAGTTTTTTTTAAACCTTATCAGAAAAATAATTTCACAAAAACATAACCCTTTTGGCTTCGCCATAGTTGGGTAAAAAAGACATCCATTATGAGAGGATTTCGAAAAATTCAACCCCTACGCGAACGATATCGCGAGTGAAAACTAGTTCATTAATAGAAACTTCATAAAATTGCTGGAAAGAGATTCAATGCAAAAACTAATGAAGTATAAAGGGTTCTTCATCAATGTACTATCAACGAGTCTTATGATTGATGTAGACAGATTGAACGCGGAAGGCAAAGGAAAGGAGCATCATGATAATATTACTCCTACTTGAGGCATACAATGTGTTTGTGAATTGATTAATTTACGAAGGAAATGTCGACTTAATGTCACTTTGACGACATATTAATTTGGTACACGCTTGACAAATGTGTGATCTACAATTATTTGTTTCTGGTCTGGTTATTCCTAGCTTACACCCGTGACTTCGTCAGCATAGGGATTGTTGTTTTTTTTAAATTATAGGTCATCGTTTGACCACTTTCACGCCTGTCTCATAGTAGGTGACGATGCTGCCTAAGAGATGTAGCACGTTTTCCTAGAAGATACCTATTCACTCGCGACTTGAAAACCTCCAAAATCCTTTCTAAGCCTACACACACTGAGACCTATTTTCTGGTCATGTTATGTTCAATCATTCCTCTTCACTTGATCATATACGCTGTTATGGTGAAGGACAACATAGTTCCGAATGCACATATACTAACTTAGTTTTAAGACATGTTTAAGACGTTTCAATGTGATTTCATGCAAATTATATGATTGAAAATAAAGAATTTTCACTTTGACTTAATCACAAACCTCCTCAAAGAACTGACGCAGACATTAAGATCAACCGATCGTAAAGTCTGCTGTCTATATTCACCCTAACCTACCCGATATAGAACAGGTACGCGTTCCTTTCGCATCGACAAATAACATTTAAAAACGCATTTAACTAAAAATAGAGAACGGTGTTTTCGTTTTTTGCAAAAAAAAAACTACCGAATGCCGTGCCCGGATAATTCCGTCTGGCTTCACGTCATTTTGTTAAAATGGATTGGATTATTTCAACAAATATAATGTAGCTTCTTAGCTTTCTTTTGTTTAAAGATCTGATATAATATAGCTAGTACTTCTAAACACAATTTTGTTTAAAGATCTGATATAATATAGCTACTTTTAAACACAATTTTGTTTAAAGATCTGATATAATATAGCTACATTTAAACACAATTTTGATTAAAGATCTGATATAATATAGCTACTTTTAAACACAATTTTGTTCAAAGATCTGATATAATATAGCTACTTTTAAACACAATTTTGTTTAAAGATCTGATATAATATTGCTACTTTTTAACACAATTTTGTTCAAAGATCTAATATAATATAGCAACTTTTAAGCACAATTTTGTTTAAAGATCTGATATAATATAGCTACATTTAAACACAATTTTGATTAAAGATCTGATATAATATAGCTACTTTTAAACACAATTTTGTTCAAAGATCTGATATAATATAGCTACTTTTAAACACAATTTTGTTTCAAGATCTGATATAATATTGCTACTTTTTAACACAATTTTGTTCAAAGATCTGATATAATATAGCAACTTTTAAGCACAATTATGTTTAAAGATCTGTATAGGTATTAAGTATTGGTTTTTTAGGGTTCCGTACCTCAAAAGGTAGAAAAAGGAACCCTTATAAGATCAATTTCTTGTCCGTCTGTTTGTATGTGAAAGCGAAATCTACCGGATGTCAAACAGTATCCTCAAAATCCTATTAAGGATACAAATCTACATAATATAAAAATTCTAACTCCTAACTGACTTATTTATCAACGCTCAGCTCAAACCAATAGACGGATTGGGCTAAAATTTGACATACAGACAGGTATTATGATGTAGGCATCCGCTAAGCAAAGATTTCGGAAAATTAAACTACTACGCGGTCAAAGTCACAGTTAAAAGCTAATCTCAAAGAAATAAAAATTCCGTTATTAAATTCACATCATTGCAATTCGGTATAACAAAAAAACTTACTCGTCCGCATCATCAAGATAGAAATCATCGAATTCTTCATCTTCACATTCGAACTTCAATCTTGGTAATGATAAATCCATTTTTACACTATTTACAATAATACTACAACACTATACTAAAATAAAACTACACTATCACTTGAAAAACTTAAAATACATCACAGTGATGCGCGTACGCACGTTGCAAGGGGTGAAGCGACGCGGGACAACTAAGTTAACTTAATGCCGAGGGTTGGTTGGGGATGCCAGGTAGCTAAGGGTCGCTTTCGTACCCTAAATTCCGCGTATTGTGCGCGAGTTATTAATAATAACAGTAACCTGCGCCGGCGCAGACCGTTGTGCCTCGTTAGCTTATAGTAGTATGAATGTAAACTGCCCGATTGTTTGCTTTGCGATTTGACTATTGTTAATGTTAAGGAATTTCTAACTGTTCTATTAATTAACTATTAAAATATTAGAAAAAGATTTGAAAATGAAGAGTTTGTCTTTGGACACCTAGTCATAGTGTATTCTTACAGACGAAATCTTGATTTCTAAATGTATACTTCAAACGTTCAAAAATTATGAATTTTAACAATTAAGTAGGTTCTTTGGTGGATTGTGGGGTGCTAAAGGAATGCCATTTCGTTTGATTATTGACCGACGGCTGACGCTTTGCAGCCGCAGATTCATGGAACCTAGTTTACCTACACTAAGATTTTTGTGTTTGTAATGAATAGATTTTGAAACTTCTGGAGCAATTTTGATGAAACTTGGTGCGAGGATACATTGATTCATTGGATGTAACATAGGCTTTCCGAACTAACTAACTGAAAGCTTGTTGTTCATCCAAAGGTTGCCTGGAAAAGATCGCTTTAAACGATAAGGCTACCCTTTGTGACACTTACGTGACTAAAGTTTTTATTTTTTATTAATATTTAATGTAATTTAAACATGGTGTTTGCAATAAAGAATTTATATATCTATCTAGGTTACTTTGATCCCCATATTCCGACTGCGTAATTAATAAATGTATGAAACTTACGTGACGTCGCGACAGCAGGGTCTGGTGCAAAGCACAGGTGGAGCGGGTGGCGGCGCGGGCGGCGGTGACCGCTCCGCATCGCACGCGCGACTCGGCACGGCGGGCGCGGCGCAGCAGCCCGGCCCTACGCCTGACCAACACTTGCTCTGTAAAGAAACAAGTTTACAGTTAGATAAATATTAACGACAAAAATATTGCCTAGAAAAATAGTAAACATGTAAATAACCAAATTTTTTTTTAAACATCCTTAAAAAATATTTCTGTTTCTGTATTTTTACCCTTTGGGTACGGAATTCTAAGAGGGAATATATTCCTTTAACTTATACCTTTTGTAACACTTTCCTACATCGGCATAAAAACTACATCCGAAGATGTAGCTAAACCTGACCTACCGCAGCGCCGGGGCTAAACAGCGACGATGTTTTACTACCGACTTCCATCTAAAGCAACTTGCAATATGTACTTCATTGTGCCGGAAGAAGAACCTATTTACTATTATCCTGGCTATTCTAACAAACATTGTTTATATGACCGATTGATTAAGTCATATTATGCGAGTCAAGTAAATCATCAAGCCATGTCAATCCCAGCACCAGCTAGTAGCAGATAAAAGATCATGGGCCTTAGAGCTACCTGAAAACTCCTGACACTAAGGGCCTAAACTGCGTTACGCGGGCACCGCGTCGGGTCCATACAAAAACGCTCGCAGCGGGCCCCGAGACAGGTCAATTTTGTAAGAACCCGCCGCAGGGCGTAACGCAGTTTAGGCCTTAATAGTCGAGCCCGCTATCCTATCAAACTAAATTTTTCCTGTAGCAAAACTAATAATAAATGACATTTTAATCCTCAGTCGTTATATTTGATCAAAAATAAAAGAACCATACCATTTTGTATCCTATTTTATGACTCCACCCACCAAACAGTCACGATATTAAATTGCTTCGAGTTCTTATCATATTTATCGGTGTTATGACCTCAGACCTAAAACGCTCGTAATTGCTAACATAAATCATTCTTAAATCGCTGAAATCCTATCAATTAAACCACAGTCATAATAAAATATTGCCTTCATAATTCTAATAGACAGCAAATTAAGAGCAATAGTAATACCTTGTAATTTCCAACAGATAGACTTATTTAGAACCCTTAATATTAATTAATTAATTAACATTCCAACGTATAAAGCTTTGCTTGATTGAATTATTAGGTAGTTTAATTGCAGTCTGTGCTTAGTGAATTGTTACTTATATACGAACTGTTTTCTGCGACTAGTTTTCTTTAGTTGGGTCGTAGTTTTTGATGGAGTAGGATTGCCCAGCGAATAGGCTCCGAAAGTTCTAAACCGATTTTGATAGAAATTAGTATGGAAATTATTGGAGATACATCTTCTTTTTATCGCTATATCGCGGACCGCTATAGTATCTAATTAAAAAAAACCCGACGAATTAAGAACCTCCTTTTTTAAGTCGGTTTAAAAAAGAAAATTGTCAATAATCACGAAACATAGGTATTAATGACGTCAGTAGCAATTGTAAACATAATTATAATTAAATAAAACTACTTAGCTAACAATTAGGTATTCTGCAAAACTAATGAACATAGTCCCCATTAAGTTAATTATAGGCAGTTAAATGTTCAAAGCACGCTACGTAGGTAAACAACTATTACAAGTTAAGAGGAAAGGGTACCGGACGCTCTCTCCATACAAACGTAGTCGACTGTTTCCTCCCTAGATAATGACACTAGAGCAAATATTTTTGTTGCATAAAACTTATAACTGCCATGACCATGCCCCTATGTTTTTTTTTGAATAATTATAAAATTAAAAAAAAACCAAGACATAGGGGCATAGTCATGGCAGTTATAGGTTTTATGCAACAAAAATAATTACTCTAGTGTCATTTTCCAGGGAGGAAACAGTCGACTACGTTTGTATGGAGAAAGCGTCGGTACCTTAACTGAAGTTGGAATAAATCATTAGAAACTAGTGAAGACGTAAAACAAGGAACCGTCAAATGTGATTGCTTTCGATTTTATTTAACACAGTATAATCTTTATACAAAAAATACCGGCCAAGTGCGAGTCGTACCACGAATGGTTCGTACAGCAGAAATACATTATTTGTGAAATTTTCAACTGTCTAGCTATCACGGTTTATAAGATACAGCCTGGTGACAGACAGACAGTAAAGTCTTAGTAATATAGGGTCCCGTTTTTATCCTTCGGGTACGGAACCCTAAAATTAGAGAAAAAGTGTAATCACGAATTCTCTGAAGCTATGAGTATGAAGCCACGGGGGTTCCTTTTAAGACGTAAGCGAGCACTATGAAAAAATGTTTAAACTCGTCAATACGTCTGGAGCCAACTAAGCCGCGGGTTTCATTTCGTTTTCTTTTACCTTAAAAGCAACGGTAATTAGCATACATAATTTCATTGCTAAATGATAAACTATATTTACACCGCTTAAGCTGAAAATAAAAGCATAAATTGTGTGGTAAGGGGTACTATGATACTTCATCGTACCTTGATGATAAGAACCCATGGATATAACTTTAATCATGTCAATCAATATATTATTATTTATTTAATAGTTTCTACCCCCACGGGAACGAACATGTAACTGCCCGCCAGGTCCACATATTTTAACTTTAATTAATCCATTTCAAATAATACCTCAAATATTTATAATCTTGACCTTTGTGAGCAAGATCAGAAAACCCATGGGTTTCTTATGCCTTCTTCTCATTGGTGGTCACGTTCCGCAGGCACACATCCTAACTTAGTTATTAAGACGTTATAATATGATTTCGTGCAAGTTAAGTGATTGTATGAAAGAATTTTGAGAAATTAGCTTTTATTTCTATCTAAAAGTAGGAACAGGTACTTAGATAGTATTGGTACTCTGCTGCGTCCGTTAATTGGAAGTCAAAGGGAGGAAGTAGCAATCATTGACCGATCGCGGTCTATTAGTGCCGAGGGTAAACTATTTAAGGATGAAGACTCCAGAATTAGAACGAGGGAGAATATGGCACGATGTAATTTTTCGCCTGACAAAAAGCTGGTGCTACAACCAAACAACAGATATTTTTCCTAAAGAAGCAAATAAGGGTTTTGCTTCGTCATTCCTTATTCGTACATCAATGGATTGGAATCAGTTGTCTTCGACTGTCTTTCGGACGTGTATAACTTGGGGGTATTTAAAATACGAGTGAACAGGTATATTTTAGGAAAGCCTGGAAAGCCTGCTACATCTTAGGCCATATCGTCACCCACCATCAGGTGGATGTGATAATGGTCAAACGCAAACCTATCCTATCCTACTAATATTAATCAATGTGAAAGGTGTGTTTGTTACTTCTTCACACAAAAACTACTGGATTGATTACGATGAAACTCGGTATCTAGATAGCTGGAGACCTGGATTAACACATAGGCTACTTTTTATCCCGATCTTCTCACGGGATCGGGACTTACGCGGGAGAAAAGGCAGGGCGCAGTTAGTCATTTATAAAAATAAAAAAATAAATCGATTAGGTCAGCTATCTTTTAGTAATCAGCACCATTACTAACGCGAGCTTTAACAAAACAAACAAAATCATTACATAATAGCCTAATATGATAGAGGGGAAAGATTTTTTGTTTTTATGTTTGTAACGAATAGGCTCCGAAACTACCGGACCGATTTTGATGAAACTTGGTATGACGATACATTGAGAGTTACTGCTACTTTTTATCCCGATATTCCCACAGGATCGGGAGTTACGCGGGTCATTTATAAAATTTAAAAATAAATCTATTAGGTCAGTCTTCTATTAGTATTTAGTTAATCGCAATTTTTAACAAAACAACATTACTTTATAGCCTCGCATGTTATTAATAGCCTAGCTTTTTGCCCGCGTAAAAGTCGAAAATGGACCAAGAATCACGTTGTCCCATACAAATTTTGCACCCCTTTTTCACCCCCTTAGGGGTAAAATTTCGGAAAATCCTTTCTTATCCGATGCTTACGTCACACAAAGAACACACCCTCCAAGTTTCAGATCTCTACGATCAGCGGTTTAGGCTGTGCGTTGATCCGTCAGTCAGTCAGGACAAAGGATTTTATATGTACAGTCGGTTGCATAATTGCAGACCCACCGTAGAGCTCCAAAACGGCTGTTATAAGAATGTTTTCAACACAAGCAAGATTCTAGACACCTGTTTTAGTTGAAGTTTAAAGTCTTCTGACTCATCAATTAATCAAACAAAAATTATTAGAATGCTAACCTTCCAATAATAGTAATTTTTGAACTCTACCGAGGTACCTATAGATTAACTAACGAAGTTCCTTTCTAAGCTACTGGCAAGGGTTAACCACCAGATATAGGTTCAGGTGGTCATGACAATGAAATAACTATTGATATCCAAGTTAGAAAAGGGTTTGACAGGAGCATTACAGTGTTGGATGATAAATGTAGTGATGTAAACAATGTATGGATTAAGGTGTTCGATTCGGGTTAGGTTGAGCAGGGATTAGCGATATTTGACATGCCTGGAAGAACACTGAGACAATTTATCAAGTTAAGAAGATATATCATCAGTAATTTAAAAAACGATTTTATAAAGATATTTAAAAAAAAACTACATTTTTGTTCGAATTCGGTCGGTCCATCCCATCAGTGATTTACGAAACACTATATTTACATCAGAAGGTGAAAGGGTAACGGCGCTCTCTCCATACAAACGTAGTCGACTGTTTCCTCCCTGGCTAATGACACTTGCACAAATATTTTTGTTGCATAAAACCTATAACTGCCATGACTATGCCCATATGTCTTGTTTTTTTCATTTTCTAATTATCATAGAAATTAAGATTAAAAAAAAAATACATAAGGGGCATGGTCATGGCAGTTGTAAATTTTATGCAATATTTGCTCTAGTGTCAGAGGAAACAGTTGACAAGTTTGTATGGCCCTTTGGCCCTAACAGTTTGAATCCAGAGGGCACTGGTTAATCTGCAAAACCCTTAGCGCAATTATTATTCTAATAGAAATCTTATTATTTATGTACGTCGGGATTTGAACCTACAACCTTCAAGTAGGCCAACAAGATTCTTCCAGTGATTGAAGACGGTAGACTAAAATAAAATGGCAAGGATACGTTCAATAGACTGCGCAGTTGCGTATGCGCGTGCGCACGCGACCGCAGTCACGTTTTGATAAATTAGACGCGGATTAGATTGCTATTGTCGTAACTCTATACTTAAGTCATTAGAGTTTTTGTATTATGGTGTAAGTGTTTGTGATAAGATGTAGCAAGGTTTTACCAGGTAAAATAACCTGAAATTTTACCGACACCCGCTCCTCTAAAATGGGGTTACAGCAGTGTAAGGGCTGTTTGGGGAGAGTCCTAGGTCAATGACCTGAATGAAGTGCTTTTTGGCCTACGAAACTACTTTTTTTTTTAAACAAAATAGGCTTGCATTTGACCTCATCTCACCTGATGGAAAGGGAAGATGAGGTCGAAGATGTAGCATGCTCGCCTATAAGGTCCCTTCTAGACTTGAAGATCCCAAGGTTGTAGTTTTGTGGGAACAGCGACGCGGGTAGAGAGTTCCATTTCTTAGCAGTGCGTCTAGTACGCACTGCTAAGAGTGGTGCTAAGAGTGGAGAAAGGTGCAAGCATAGTAATTTTCTCTGATCCTTTTTATCTTACAAGATAAAGATAAACTTTAGGTAAGTAACAATAAATTACTGATTGAAACAGTGATCTTATTGTAAAATATCGTACATCGATTCTGTATAATGTCCTTCGTACAAGTGTTAGGTCACAAGAGACGTGAAAGGACATTGAATAAATATTGGCAATTTGAAACTTTGTCCACTGATACGAATACTTGTATTTGTTTACGGGCTGTTTTCCGCAATTAGACCCTCTTTATTGGGTCCTTTTGAGTGAGGTTGGAGTAGGCTTGCCCAGCACCTACTACCCTCTCAGCTAGTCGACCATGTCCAGAGTAGAGAACTTGTCAAACTTCTGGAGCCAACTAAGCCGCGGGTTTCATCACGATGTTTTCCTTCACCGTAAGAGCAATGTCAATTAGCGCACATGTTTTTTTAAGAAAAATACATTGGTGCACGGTCGGTCGGGATTCGAACCCCCGATCTTCAGAATGAAAGTCGAAGTATCTACCACTTAGCCAACACCGCTCTAATGTCGTTTATTCAGGACGGAGATCTGTCAAATGTTAATTGCCAAAATCTTTGTCCAATTCAAAGATTTTGCCTCTGACAGATCTTGGAGACGGTGCAGTACGTCTTCTTCTGTTCTATACCACAGAATAGATAATAGTCCTATATTTATACTGGTAAATGGCCAACCACCTGCCTGCCATCTCTCTGTCGGAATGCTGTTCTTATAGATAGTTTGTGCAGAGGACCTAAGATGCGAAAGTTCCCAACCACAAGATCCCTTGTCTAAGAAATTTGGGGACCTTGTGGACATTTGGGTTCCTCTATGAGGGTGTCTTGAAACGTGGTGAGGGCAAAGGACGTTCTAGTTGTATGTCTGCTTCGTCACGATATTTTCCTTGGCAATGAAGAGGAAATGGTACCGGGGGCTCTCTCCATACAAACGTAGTCGACTGTTTTCTCCCTGGATAATAACACTAGAGCAATTTTAATTGCATAAAACTTATAACTGCCATGAACATGCCCCTCCCTATGTTTGGTTCTTTTTTGTTTTGTTTTTTAAATATTAATTTCTATGATAATTAGAAAATGAAAAAAACCAAAACATAGGGGCATAGTCATGGCAGTTATAGGTTTTACGGCACAAAAATATTTGTGCTAGTGTCATTATCCAGGGAGAAAACAGTACCCTTTCCTCTTAAAACCGCCGAGAAAATAATCTTGATTTTATTGAACGGTAATTTGTCATTAAGTAGGCACCTCCTAAGTGTTAGTTGTGGCCTATTTGATCAATAAACGATTGATTTAGATCAATCTAACCTACGGACGAACCGACGCCGACGCCCCTGTGGCTACACTTTACATTAGATAAGGTACGGTCAGTAGCAAAATATATGTTATTAAACAAAAATATTAAAAAAAAAAAAAAAGATTAGTTTTCGGATCGCACTTTTTTAGCCTTCCTATAACTTGACTTATGGTTGAAATTAATAACGTATCTGTCGGTTACCTGGTCAAAATTAAGTTTTGCTAACTTTTCTATAGCAACTCTGTCAAAAGATTTAGACTAACAGCTTTTGTTTTACGACTTTTGGATATTCGAACATGTTTTTCGAAGTTTTTGTAGTTTCTAGTAAGAAATCCCTCAGAATTATCGAAACAATTTAATTTGCAAGATTTGATCACAAACGTCGGGACAGGTAAAGCTAAATAAAAGTTTATAAAATAAAAAGTTTGAATTTCCAAAAGCCGTAGAACAAAAGTTGTTCGCCTAGACGTCTAGAACAACCAACTTTTGCATTAGAGTCCCACACAATGTAACTATATATAATTAAATATTGCAGGACATTCCACACATCGCCATCTAGCTCCAAGCTAAGTAACTAGACTTGTGTTATGGGTGCTACACAACTGATATACTACTTATATACTTTTCTTTTGTAAATATATACTTATGATACATAGAAACAACCAGACCACAGACAAATATCTAAGCATAAATACTTGTCTGAGGCGGGAATTGAACCCGCAGCCCTGTGTTTGACAGTCCGGCATGGTGACCATTGTGCCAACTGGGTCGTCATATTTTCCTTTGTTGAAAGGTCTTAATGAGTACATTAAGACAAAAGACTACGATATGTCGTTCCTCATTTGAAATGAGGTACGACACATCGTAGTCTTTTATCTGTGGAATATCTGTATTCATTTTTCTGCGAACCATACTATAGTACAAAACACTCGAACTATATGAACACAAACATTTGCGTACTAACTCGTACTATCGATTATATAGTATATACAATAACTGTAAATAAGGCGTGGCAGATAGTATGTTTACATTTAACTGTTGTCTCCATGATATGCGTTATCTTCGCCGTATTTTGTCGGCAAAACAATATTGATATGTACTGTTTAGAGTTCCGTACCCAAACGATAAAAACGGGACCCTTGTACTTGTACTTGTATACAGGCTGTTTTCCGCCATTGGACCCTTTTTTAATTGGGTCCTTTCACTACGGGACCCTTTCACTAAGACTACACTTTCCGTCTGTCAGTCTCCAAGCTGTATTTCTTGAACCATGATAGCTATACTACAGCTGAAATTTTTAAATCAAAAAATTTCAGAACGTTTAGAAGCAGAATATAATGTTACGAAACCCTTGCGCGAGTCCGACTCGCACTTGGCCGGTTTTTAAAATTCATTTCTTCAAATGAATTCAGAATCGCTTGACAGAGGGCGCTCTCTAAATAGAATATATCTAGTCACGGGCCTGCTAATTCAGTTATTTCTAAATCTCCAGTTTAGCTCAGTAATTTGATTTACCATACTATGTCTGTTTTCAGGAATTTATCTCTATCACAAACGTTATAGATTTATACAATCAAACAAAAAAAACTAAATCAAAATCGGTTCATCCGTTCGGGAGCTACGATGCCACAGACACACACCCACACACACACACACAGAGAGAGAGAGAGAGAGAGAGAGAGAGAGAGAGAGACGTCAAACTTATAACACCAGGGCGTCGTTTTTGCGTCGGGGGTTAAAAATATAGGTTTTTAAAGTTTTTTTTTTTTTTGAGAAATTAGGTTCCTTCCCTAGCTGGCTACTTTTCTAAAAATTCAATAAAAATTTTAGTTTTTTACAAAACCGGGCACGCAACTCCTTCCAGCATCTTCGCTATAGTATAGGCAATAACTGCTGAAGACCCTTTAAGAAAATGCACTATACCGTGCGCCTTTTTATCAGCACTATCTTCAAACCAACTCAATTTTAAAACCATGCTTAAATATACCGATATAATTATACACAAATTTCCAAGGAAAGTCGCGGAAAACACATCGTTAATAATAATTAACAGTAATTGATTACTTCCTATGAAACACGCGAAACTTAAATCGGGCTGTTGCGGTCTGGTTGTTGTGCTTGCGATTTAAAAATGTTACGTTCAAAACGGTTTTCGATTCATTGGCTTTCGAGGAAACGTTATAACTAAAGAGTAATAGGCAAGTCTATTTAATGGAGTCTTTTTGCTTCTCTAGTTGCTTATATTCTCAGGTGTTTAAAGGACACTAAAGTGTCGTCTGTAAGGACCTGGGTCGTGTCATTATAAAGTAGAATACTAAATCTATGTTTTGCTTTTCAGTAAATATAATCTATGAATTTTTTTAAGCTATTGCATAGTTTTATCGCATGCTTTGAGCGCGGCGACCGAATCAAGAAATTCCGTAACAAAAATAAAACCTAACACCCCCCACTCCGCCTACCATGTAGCTCGGCCGAGCGTTCGCTTAACATGTATGTATATGGTACAACTGTTCGAAGCTCGCACGATGCAATAGCTTTACCGCGGCAGTCCCCGAGTGCCACACGTTTTTTCTCTTCAATCCAACAGTGGATCTATTTCAGTACAACATTTTCATCTCACAATTTAATTTAGGTTTTGTCAGTAGGTAAATCCGCGTTTATTTTGTGCAAAAAATGAATGACGAGGGAATGGAATCAGTTGCAGTTACTTGTCTTTCAACACACGAGTCTTAAAGTCACCAGCGTATAGGTATCTTCTAGGTCAACGTGTTACATCTTAGACCGCATCACTACTTACCATCAGGTGTAATAGTATCCAAACTCTTACCTATCATTTGCAAAAACAAAAAAAAACAACTCTTTACCTTCTAAACATTACATGGAACCAGCAAAAACCCGCTATCAAACATTCCCATTTAAGAATGAAAAAATACTTCATTCATTAAAAAATCGCAGACAGACGTTAGTTACCTTGACATAGACATCCACTTATATTTGTAAATATGAATTATCAACGAGTTCCAAGAAAGTGTTTCGCTCGTAACAACTGTACAGAAATCGATCCTTTGTAAAGAGATTTAAAATGATAACAGACTAGAGGAATCCTTGCGAACAGTTTCATTAATGTAAGAACTCACTTTATTCTACTTTTCGTGTCAGTAAAACAGCTTTTAAATTTTGTCTGAAGAAAATTGAGCCACAGCTACGGCAGCATCATTGGCGTCATAAGTGACCTACCTCACCTCGACGCCATGGCGACGTCTCACCAGCTACGTATCCATGGCTACCATAAGTCATCAAATAAAGTAGTCACTGGCTACTGTCTGTCACAAAATACAAGTGCATCTCTCGACTTGTTGGAAACTGAGTGAGAGGGGCAGCTTAAGCGTGTACATTTTACTGGCTACTGTTGCTACGTCGCCAGATCCCCAGAGTATCCAGACTCTACAAAGTGCCCCGTCGATCGTGACTACGGCTCCAAACTGGTGACAAAACGTCGCCAGGTGAATTCGATACGAATTGTTGGGATAAGTAGCCGGCGAAGACGTCACCAAGGTATTCCGGGGAAGTAGGGCCTTTGAGGTCATCCAAACATGCAGGTGTTGGGGCACAGTAGACACCACTCAGTTTGAAATACGTCAATAAATGAAACGAAGGCGAAACTATCAGTCGATCCGGGGTCACAGTTTTGCCAAGGAAAAGCTTAAGAATAATTCAGATATTCCACTGTATAAATTAAAGTGGGGTAAATATCTTTGTTACCCTTCGTATTCCAAGACAAGGTTAGAATCGATCCGAATGCATTATAAATTAGTTTTGTCTACGCAAGCGGTACACCTGTCGATGCACATTATCATTATTTTCCATTGAATGGAAAACTTATAAATAACAAGTTAATTTTCTTTTGCTTTAATAATGATTTTATTGCTACCTTCGTAGTAGTTTTAAAAAATATCTTTTGATAAAAGGAAGCCAGGTCTTATTAGGTCTCTCCGTCTTTACGTACACCAGACCAGTAAACTCCTGATAAAGGATCTGAATAAAACTCTTGAAACAAGCAGACGAATTCCTCAAAAGGATAAAATTGCTTGATACAGGCAGACGAAGACATACCCTAGCGCTTACCCCGGCATGCTAAAATGGTCTACACGAAGCCAGGGTTACTTGACTGATCTGATATGTCTTGTCCTTTGCACTACTAGCATGATGTCGCATCATGAGCCAAAGTTTCGGGCTTTCCCATCGCGTATATGCATAGCATGCATTGAAATACATAAATTAAGATCTGTACTGGCAATGATATTGGAGATGCTACTTGAGTTATGACCCTTGATGTACGAAGACAAACGTCAGCAAAACGAAAAACATGGGCATTGGGCGTGTTCTAATCATGCAAAAAACTAAAGCATTTCAATTCTAACTTCAATTCAACGATGCGTGTGGACATGCTAATCGTTTAACATGCATGTCCTGAAAACCTTGTGTGCGCCCGTCGAACGCGACGAGGCACGACATTGACTTTCAGTTTTGATGTAGCGTCTTGGAATCTGAACCGCAGCATCGGCTGGGACCAGCTAGTATTGACGCAAACTACATACAAAACAAACTAAAGCCAAGCCATAAGTATCTAGTGTTAGTTTTGGGCTATTTCACTTTAAGGACCTGAAGACCAATTCTCGTAAATATCATTGTTCAAATACATTGCCAAATCATTCCGATTACAAAAAAATACCCTTAAAGTAGCTTTTGGTATTCTCAAGAATATTTTTTGTAATCGAAATGTTATTTGAACGATTTTATTTACGAGAATTGACCTTCTGGGTGATATGAAACAGGTACTTACAGGAAACACTTTAGTGTCCTTTAAGCACTTGACAAAATAAGCACCCAAAAAAAATAAGTCCTTAAAGGCCACTTCAATAATAGAGCATGTGAACTGCGGCACACAACTACTAGACTTTCATGTAGTCTACAAATTACTATATAGTGTTCTACTACTACAAACAACAAACAAACAAGCAGTAATAATGTAAATAGCTGTACTACGCCTACTGGTAATTTTCATAAGTAACATTTTTAGAATTTCAATATAATTTCTAAGTACACAATTACACATCAACAATGCTTCTAAAAATATATTGTAATATGTATTAAATAATTGCTCCGATTCTTTGAGAAGCGTAAAGAACCACTCAGAAATATCTTGAAGACCAAAAGAATTGAGCAAAAAGAAATGAACGCAAATAAACGAATTCAGAAAAGCTTCTTACAGACAAATTTAAGAGCCGTTCACATATCGCGAGCTTTTGATATGAAATTCAAAGAAATCTTATTCTTAGAATTTGAATAAATACGCTCCCTTATTTACTTCAGAGAAAATACTCAAAAGAAGTATAAGTATTTGTTTTTTAATTACTGTTTCACGCTCAGTAAGGCGTCAATTACGTAATATTTTAATGAGGTTTTCGTTAAACTTATTTAGTAAAGTTTTTTGTTGCCAATCAAAGATGGCGGATGTCTTTGTTATTTAACGAACTTCAAAAAATGTAGAAGATTCTGAATTTATCGCGTAGGTATTAATTTTATTTTAGTTTAACTAGTGTAAATTGAGGTAAATTGGATGATTTTTTATACCATTTAGATCAATTAAAATGTATCTACAAGTCAGATTGAAATTAAATCAACTCTTTAGCTATCATGGTTCATGAGATACAGCCTGATGACAGACAGACAGACAGACAGACAGACGGACGGATGGCGAAGTCTTAGTAATAGGGTCCCGTTTTGACCCTTTGGGTACGGAACCCTAAAAAAACAACTTGGTTAAAAATCTCTCTAACAGACAAAATCACAGCCCAAACTGTTGTGTTATGAAAGAGTTTACTAAGTGAAGGTTTAACCAGTAAGCCACTTTTTATCTCGACGATAGCCATTAAATTAACTAAAATAATCAATTAAACTCCATTTTATTACCACGAGTAGGCATAGTACAGACAGAAAAAACATTGAAAAATATTCTAAAATTGTTATTTTAAACGTATCAAAAAGTGAAATAACATCTGAACATTTTCTAGAGATTAGCTGCGCCTTGCAGTTTCACCCGCGTAGGAATATCAAAATAAAAAGTAGCCTTCCTCGATAAATGGACTATCCAACTCAAAAATATTTTTTCTATTCGAACCAGCAGTTCCTGAGATTAGCGCGTTCAAACAAACAAACTCATCAGCTTTATAATATTAGAATAGATTATCTAAGTGGATGTAGTTTTACGTTAACTAGTGTTTTAAGTCTCAAAATAAGGCAAAACGTAAAACATACAGAGTGTTCAGGCTCTCTCTATACAAGGCGTAATTATACTGCGCGCATTCATACACAGCCGAATGGGACCGTGTCGAGGATCGTCAGATCTTCAACATGTGGTTAGGAGAGTCAAGTCTCGAGCAAAGAGACGAGTGAGTTTGAGAGTAGGTATGTGAATTGTGAAGAGACGTTGGTGGATTATATAGTTAGGTGTTATGTAACAAAGATTCTATGAATATTTTGGCCTTTTCTTAGGACAGTTAAAATAATATTTTGTCCTTAATAAAGGACAGCAATGGAAACACTATGACGTATAATAATTAGCAACAAAAGTGGCTGACACAATTCAAGTTTCAAAACAAGTGCACGCGTCTAAAAATAGCAGTTTAAAAGTAGTCCACACATGCACGGTATTGTATGATTTCTCAGCTATTTTTGAACGGCCATCGCTAAGATTTACTTATGTTATGGCACAACGACCATGCAGTTGTTTTTTTTAAATCGAGAATTGTGTCAGGTACTTTTTGTTGCAGACTGTACTAGTGCCTAAATAATTATCTGTATAGTATTTTTATTTACGAAAGAGAACATTACCTAACATTGAAGCTGAATCAGTTCTTTTTCATCCAAAGGTTGCCTGGAAGAAATCGCTTTAATAAGGCCGCCCATTTGTGCAACTTATGCATTCTAGCTATTACTTTGCTTTATGTATATCGTGTTTTGTTTCTTTCTGTGTTGTACAAGTACAGTTATCTATCTATACGAACTAGTTGGCACAATGGTCACCATGCCGGACTGCCAAACACAGGGTTGCGGGTTCGATTCCCGCCTCATTATATATGCTTAGATATTTGTCTGTTGTTGTTTCTATGTATTATAAGTATATATTTACAAAATAAAAGTATTTAAGTATATCCGTTGTGTAGAACCCATAACACAACTCTAGTTACTTAGCTTGAGGCTAGATGGCGATGTGTGGAATGTCCTGCAATATTTATTTATTTATCTATCATTAACTTATTCAGACCATAGTATAAATCTATGAAACGGAACAAAGGAAAAAAGTTCGTGATTCAAGCAATCCTGACGAATTCAGTGACTCAGAAAAAATTAGGAATTTCCGTTGACTATCCCGCTCCGGAATCAAAAAATATGAAAATGTTTAAACGACACACAAGTTTCTAAACTACTAGTATTTTTCCCTTATCCAGCAAATTTATTAAAATACCTTTGTTTTGTGTACTTTTATTTCCGTAAATTGCTGTACGATTTCCATTGTTTTTATGAAAGGGGAAAACACAGTAGGTTTATTTGTTCGAAAATACAAATTTATTGTTACAGTAGGTACATATCTGTTTACAAATTTATGAATGCTAATCTTCTATATTACCTATACATATACAATGCTTTGTCCTGACTGACTGACGGATCAACGCACAGCCTAAACCGCTGATCGTAGACCTGAAACTTGGAGGGGGTTTTCTTTGTATGACGTAGACATCCGATAAGAAGGGATTTTTTCAAAAACATACTTCTTAGGGGGTGAAAAAGGGGGGTAAAAGGCCGAGATGGATGATCAAACCACACATGTATCGTACGACGTTTTTTATCACAGTTGCGATTAAAGAAAATACTTGAAATAATAAAAAGTTAACAAAAAATATTTGTGCTATTTTTTTGTTGATTTTACTCCCGAAAGGGCAGGCAAAAGACCTATACAGCCTCTTAGCCTCTCAGTAATTAGAAGATACGTATTTCATTTTTCGGAATAACTTTATAGCACTACTTGTATCATGGTAATGTAAAACGAACGCGTGCATAATACGTTGGATTATGAGCCTAAAAGCGGTTAAATAAGATCCACTTTATAAGCAACTGTGATAAAAAAATATAAACATTGTTCTTTATAAAGTACATTGAGATGTCACCTACACCTGTCCACGACAGACAAAACAAACCCCCCGCGGTGTAAGAGTAGATATATTATAGAAAATGGGACTGCGTGCCTCTGACGTACTTTATAAAGGACATGTCTTCACCATGTATTGAATTATAAGTGTGTCCTGACCTTCAGTGTCTGTACTGTTGCAATATGTATTTTTCGATTACGATTCGACAAAAACAGACATGGAAAGTGTCTTGTTGATAAAAAAAATGTAACTACCTTCCTTGTAATGTAAGGTTACATTTAACAAAAAAAAATGTTCGAAACTGTTGAATTCTAGAATAAAACACAATTGATTATGCAATTTTGCGAATAATGTAGATTGAAATACGACGATGCAAAAAAGTATTGTGAAATTCGTACTACTCTATAAAAGTAGTGAATGCGCCTTAAAATGACTCCGCAACATTTTTTTAAATAACCCTCAGATGTATTTGTAAGAATTTGCAAGTGTCATCATTAAAATAATTACATAAGTTAGAATTAATTTTAATTTTGTTATATTATGTAATCATTTTGCGTCTATCTATCTATAATTACTTAATTAAGGGTGAATACAGACTATAGAATTTCGGTCAACCGATAGCTGAGTTAGTACGAAGTGAAGTGAAATAAATTAAAACTTTTTAACCCCCGACGCAAAAACGACGGGTTGTTATAAGTTTAACGTGTCTGTCCGCGTGTGTGTCTGTGGCATCGTAGCTCCCAAACAGATGAACCTCACATGGAGGCTCACAGCTAAGCGACGCTCGCCGATCGTTTACGGTCGTGCGGATTAAGCGACGCCTGGCGCGGTCATTACTACGATGGGTGGCCAATTAGTAGTGTGGCAATGATGTGTTTTCGTGTTTCGCCGTTGGTCCCGGTTGCTACCTCTAGTAGCAGTCGTTAGGTCAAGTTAGAGGCCTTAAGGCGATCTGAAAACTCTAACAATAGGTGAGCCACACCACTATACGAGAAGAAGAAGAACAGATGAACCGACTTTGACTTAGTTTTTTTTGTTGACAGTCACTGAACAATCTTCAAACCTAATTTGGATATAATGCTTTTTTGTCTATGTGTTCTTTATAAAGGTTACATTTAAAGGATCTAATGCTGTCGCGAACAATATATTCTTTTTAGTTCATTCGGACAGAAAAATCTGTAGTCAGATTTCACAATAACAGAAATCTTCATGACCTAAACATTGTAAGTGTATAAGTCAAAAATTAAACACAGATATAGCGTGTCAATGTTGTATTGCATCACTGTATGTCATTAAACTCGATAAAACCGTGAACTTTGATAAAAAAAGTGTTTTTCAAGTACTAATTAAGATAATTTATTATGACCATGCATATTTATTTTAATAGGATAATATTATTGAAAGTATCTAAACGAAACGAACGCTTTTGTTTTTGTAAACCATCAGTTGACGTCCCAGTTGGCACAATGGGCACCTACAGGGTTGCGGGTTCGATTCCCGCCTTAGACAAGTATTTATGCTTAGATATTTGTCTGTGGTCTGGTTGTTTCTATGTATTATAAGTATATATTTACAATAATATGTAAGTAGTATATCCGTTGACTGGCACCCATAACACAAGTCTAGTTACTTAGCTTGGGGCTAGATGGCTAAGTGTGGAATGTCCTGTAATATTCATTTATTTGTAGTTCGGCCTACATACACAAACCTATCAGTTTTTCCTAGTCTGGCCAATATCTAGTATTATTTTCATACTTCTCCAAGAAGTAAACACGGTAAATTCAGTAAAACTATATTTTATTATCAGACCCAATACTTCTCAAAAATTGGCGGTCTAGTCACTTTTAATAGTAAAAAATTATTATCAAAATGACAAATGAAATGAAATTAGTCGAAAAGTTATTCTTAGAAGTTAGTCATAATATCATTCATAACGTTTTGTTGCATGTGGCATTTAAGGCAATGTTCCAAACACGGCCGATCAATTTATATTTAAACTAGAAATCATATCCGTGCCATGACGGTTCATTCTGTCTGTCTGTCTGAGTCACGGGCAAGATATAATTTAGACGTTGAATGTATTCTAAAATTAAAAATAATATAACACATTATTTGGCCTTTTTTTGACATACGTCATACATACTATTGACATACATACCATTTTAATATAAGACTATGTATCGTTTGCCTTATTAATTGATCACGTATATTTTGTATTTGTGGTTTTATAAAGATTTATTTTATCGGTCACTCATCATAATAGGATTGTACTGAAAATCAGCGTTGTGGTGTTTTTTGGCATCACAACATTATGCTGAGTATAATCCTTTTTTGGTTTAGAAGTCTGTTAAATTGTTTAGATTTAGTTTTCTGTAATTTATTTACTTTTGTATGTGTAGTGTTATTACAAAATAAAGTTATTTCTATTCATACGTACAACCAACGTTCAAAAGTCAACTGGCACCGTGACGTTTACAATCATGTGCAAGACTATTTGAACATTATAACAACGTAACCTGTGGATCGAACCCACGTCGGTTCGTGTAGCGGGTTGCGGCTTATACATCTCACACAACTAAACACATAGCTAACATATTGAAAATAATAATCACACTGAGTACTTTTAATTCCAGTATTTATGTTTGTGTGTAACGTGTATTAGAAGAAGGTCGTAAGTCCAACACTTGTTGATAGTATTATTTTAGCAAACAGCTAGTGTACTTATGACGCATACTATACCTATGAACAAATACACTCTTTATACCACTCTTTTATATATATTTAAATCTCTCTCTTAAGTCGGCCCCTCATGACTGAGGATCGTGGTCATCATTGGGTGGTCTGCATTTGGATCGGATGATCTTTCTCCAACGGCTTCTGTTCATCGCATCTCTTACAGTGTTATGAAACTTGACGGCTGATGAGTCCCTAATCTGATCCGTCCATCTGGTTGAGGATCGGCCTCGAGAGCGTTTTCCATCTGTGTTCCCAACCACGATGAGTTTCTCCAGGTTCTCATCGCCCCTCCGCATAACGTGACCAAAATATGCCAGTATGCGGTGGCGGCAAATCGTGGACAGGCGCGTCTTCACTTTAAGCTGTGCGAGGATCGACACGTTGGTGCTATTATATATAGGATATTTTTAAATACATTGCGGACCCCGGGCTCCCGAGAGGGATGCAACCGGGAATAACGCTCGGATGATGATGATGATGATATTTTTAAATACATTCCTTCAAAAAGTTAATTCAACAAAATCAAGTAGCTTTACCCTACGAATCCTATGAATCACCAAGGAAAGCCCCTTCGGGTGACGTCACCAAGACAAAGTAATACAAACATTTCAACCGTTTGTAATGAGCTTTTACGACGCTCTCGCAATATTACGTAACTAAATGGTTACATTTACAAGTACATACCTTAGTATATTGAATACACTAGCTATGTGTTAGTAGCCTGTGTAGCTATGTAGCCTATGTGTTAATCCAGGTCTCCAGCTATCTAGATACTTAGTAGTTTTTTTTTTTCATTTTCTAATTATCATAGAAATTATAAGATTTAAAAAAACAAACAAAAACATAGGAGCATGGTCATGGCAGTTATAAGTTTTATGCAACAAAAATATTTGCTCTACTGTCATTATCCAGGGGGGAAACAGTCGACTACGTTTGTATGGAGAGAGCGACGGTACCTTATCCTCTTAAGTAATTGCTGATTAAAACTGATTAATCATCTGTTAACAATAACATTTGATGAATTGTGTAAGAGATTGAAGTTGCGAGATGTATGTATGTCTGTCTGTTACTTGCGCAATACAATCAAGGTCCTTACTGTGAATTAACACTTATGTATGAGTAAATAAATAAGTAGAGATATGTGTACTTTCAATATTTAATATGCCATAGGTTCTATAGCGGCACGTGTAGCATGGTAAAAATAAAAGCGAAAAACATTGTGTCCCAAATTTTTTTTGTTTATAATGCAACTTCCTTTTGCCCGCGACTTCGTCCGCGTAATTGTCGAAAATGGACGAAAGAATCACGTTGTCCTATACAAATTCTGCCCTTCTTTTTCACCCCCTTAGGGATAAAATTTTTAAAAATCCTTTCTTATCGGACGCCTGCGTCATACAACGAACACACCCAAGAGGTCTCTACTATCAGCGGTTTAGGCTGTGCGTTGATAGGTCAGTCAGTCATTCAGGACAAAGCATTTTATATGTATATAAAAATATTTTGCATAAATAAGCAATGTTCCTCGAACTACAAACACGTTCTGTATCTATGTGTGTAAATACGCGTATAGGTATGTTATGTACCGCATAAAGGACATTGGACGGATAACGTGTTAAATACAGTAATTTGTTTACTATCCAATTTCACCGTGTCAGAGCTAGCTGTGTTAAACCTAGTTTAACCTAGATCTTTTTATACCTAACTTTAAACTGCTAGCGATTATCATGCGCTATAAATCCAGGATTACCTACATTATGAAATGAAAGTGGGAACATTAATGAAATTAAGGTGGGAGGGATGATTCACAAACTAAGGTTTGCGAAACGAATAATTATTATTTTTCTATTTTATTTATTTTTATGATTTCCGACGGAAAAAAATCGAAAGGTGCGAAACGATGACAGCTGGTAAAAATCAGAACATGTGTGTGTTCATTTTAGGGGTAAAATCATATCAAAGGTTACCTAGTTACTATGTAAAACATGTTGGTAAGTAAATAATACATACATAGCTACCGTAAACCTAGGGTTAAAATGTAAATAGAAATTAAAACGATAACTATTTTTACAAAGATAAGGCGGCCCCTATTCGCGTTTTTTTAAACCACTCTTTTATCAACAAAACTAACTTTTACCCGCGACTTTGTTCGCGTAGGAGCTGAATTTTCCAAAATTCTTAGCAATTTCCTATCTGTACGGTATAGCCCGATTCGACCATTGGTATCAGCTGTGCGTTGATATACCAATTAGCAGTCAGGACTTTGAATTTTATAAATAGGTATACTTACCTAGATACATTTAGGTTAAACCGAGTTTTTTTTTTTACTAAATCTAGATTCTAAGTATTCGTGCAAATCGCCCTGAGAAATGAGAAAATGTAAAAAATAAAGATTGTTTGCCCTCTTTTCCCAAAATCTACGTGTTTCTAATATAAATAAAATTCTCTGTTGATTCCTAGAAATACTCAAAGGAAAGAAAATCGGATTATGTCGTAAATTATTTTACTAAAGTTCAACTCACTCTACTCTCGTTTGTATTTCATTTAGAATTCTGTTAGATATTCCAGACTAATAACACCCACACATACCTACTCGATTTACTGAGCAATGCAATCAACTCACACGAAGGGTGATTTTGTCTTCGTTCATCTTTATTTCAAGAAAATAGAAAATTGAGGAATACATAGTTTTAGTTTTTCGGCCATGTACGGTCGGCTGCATAATTGCAGACCCACCGTAGAGCTCCAAAACGACTGTTATAAGAATGTTTTCAACACTAGCAAGATTCTAGATACCTGCTTTAGTTGAAGTTTAAAGTCTTCTAACTCATCAGTTTATCAAACAAAAATTATAAGAATGAAAACATGCCAATAATAGTAATTTTAGAACTCTACCGGGGGCTGCAATTATGCAGCCTACTGTACCTAAAAATAGATTTTTCTTACGAAAAATTTATGGGCGCTAATTGACATTGCTCTTACGGTGAAAGAAAACATCGTGATGAAACCCGCGGCTTAGTTGGCTCCAGACGTATTGACGAGTTCTTTCCTCTGGACTCAGTCGACTAAGCTGAGAGACTAGTATAGGTGCTAGGCAAGCCTACTCCATCCTCATGCAGAAATAACGAAACTAAAGAGATTAAGTTGCGGAAAGCAGCCCGTATAAAAGTACACGTAGTTATCGTTTGTAGAGTTTTTATTTTAAACTAAATAAAATTGCGAAATACGTTCGCGAGGAAAGGTTTTAGATTGGGTATTTGGTTGAAATGTAATTAAACAAATTATTTGTCAGACTAATTAAATAAAACTAAAGCATGTATTAACATAACTGAACTGAAAAATGAATAGCCTGAATGGTCTATAAAAATATTCTTCTATTTGAGTCGGTGACGTAGACCAGTTACATTTTTCCCGTTCAATAGTCAGCGACTGCAACTGCAGCACAGTTGGCCTCTATCATGCCCTCTAATGTGCAGCTTTTAAGGCACAATGGGCATTCGATAGTAAAATTAAGAATACATTTCCCATTTTCCCCAGCCAGGGAGCGTCGGTTGTAGTTCTTCCTAGCTTTAAATTTCAAGTAAATAAGTTCAATATCAAATTGACTGTAGTAACCAACGTTTGAAATGTCCTCTATAAAACGTTGAATAGTACATTTGTCTCGACTGAGTTAACAGACTTCAATAGCAATGTAATAGAGTCAAAGAACTTTGATGACGTAAATAAACGTTACAATAGCGAGAGACGAGCGACGTACTTCTGCAAACAACATTTTTACTTTAAATAAAGTTTATATTTGTGTACATCAAAACTTTATGAAAAAATATATATATAGTATACTAGACGATGGAGAACCTCCTCCTTTTGTTTGAAGTCGGTTAAAAACTAGCGACCTGCTCCAGCTTCGCACGGCTTCATTATGCATGTATTATACATATAAACCTTCCTCTTGAATCACTCTATCTATTAAAAAACCGTATCAAAATCCGTTGCGTAGTTTTAAAGATCTAAGCATACATAGGGACAGACAGCGGAAAGTGACTTTGTTTTATACTATGTAATGATTAAAATTACCTATTTACAATATATATATATATTTTTCATGGAATTTTAGATAAAGTGTAAGTACTTAGGGACTGACTTTGGAATGGAAGGTTCTATTTTTTATTTCTCCACTACCTATCATTGTGCAAAAAAATCTGAACCTTAACATAAATATACAATTTAAAGTTCTGACTGGCTGACTGATATTTGAACGCACTGTTTTTTTGACCGACCTGTCCATTGGCCAAATTTAAGCCCGACCTTTCCATCAATTTTTCACACTAATAGCTTAAACAACGTATGCAAAATGTAGGTGTCGTAAGAAATAAATGGGAAATTATTTTTTAATTGAGAATTTGTAAAATTCAAACCCTATGAGGACGAAATAATTCGAGGTTTACATAGGTAAGAAAAACTTAGCATTCTGAGTAGGTTTAATTTTTAACCCAATTTAGCGTCGAGGTACTTGTACTAATATATTCTGTGGTCGAAGGACGACACGGTCGTGTAAGTAGCTCTTAAGTAAAAATGTTTACGACAGAATATCTAGCGCGCTGTCGTTTTATAGGTCGATTCGATACACAAGTCGCCCGCATAATTTGCAACGTCGATACTGGAAACTCCAAATACAGTCCGTCTATATTGCTTTATTTGTCGACTGCCCTTGTGGATCACTCGCGACGATGACGAGCCGTTCTCTTACCAAGCCACGTCGCCGATAACACAACATATAAAATCTTGATAGATAGATAAATTCTTTATTGTAAACACCATTTTCAAATAAAAACAAAGCTTAAGTCTTAGTGCTAAGGGCGGCCTTATCGCTCAAAGCGATCTCTTCCAGGCAACCATTGGATAGACAAGAAGTTGAGGATGGTGAAGGGTAGGGTGTCAAAACTTAGGAAAATTAACTAAGATGCAAATAACTAGCTGAGAAATCACTATGTTTTAAACTAAAATATGTTGAAGAAAATACAAATTGAATTTGCTTAATTTCTGACTAAGTTTGCTAACCAAAAAACGAATTAGTAAGTAACAAAACAACAAATAATATCAATAGAAAACTAAATTTGGACATCCATTTCCAGCGGGGGAATGCCGCTTGCATTCTCGCATCTTTTGTGCCGGGAGTGTCGCGGGGCGGTTTATTTGTTGTTTTTTTTTAAATTGTTATTTTAGTTTTATTTGTTTTTAATTTTATTCGTAATTGTGGATTTTGATTTGTGTATTAGAAATGTATTAAATATGTTTCAAATATAATGATTTGGAGCTATAAATAAAAATTATTTTCGCAAGATCGCACAATAAACCGAATCCGTATTGCCACTTTTAACAATTACGTTGGCCATAAGTTCGCATAATAACTTGAGCAATAATTAAGCAGCGTTGGCTTAGTGGGAGATATCTGGACCTTGAACTCGAAGGTCGTAGTTCCGAATCCCGGTCGTGGCCGAGCACCAATGGGTTTTATTTGTACGATAAAGGATAATGCCGCATAGCGTCCCAAATACAACATTTCGATGTGTCGAACCTCATTTGAAAGGTCATAATGAATACTCCATTTTATATTTTGGCAGCAAATAATCCCACCCAGTGGAACTGAGATATTTCGTCATCAATACTACGTCTCGTACCTACTATGAAAGTCATAGAACTCGCATAGTCATAACTATTTTATGAAATGTTTTACACCTTTATGCACATTACTATACGAAAAATCTAATAATACACTGTAATAAATTAAAATAATTATATTGTCCTTTGTTGAAAGGTCTTAATGAGTACAGTCAGCAAAGAACTGAGGGTAACAGGTGCATATTTTAAAGTTTATTTTTTTTAGAACGGTTTAGAAATTGTTAATTATTCTGCTTGATATCACTAAAGCTTTCGAAGTGTTTGTTATTCCGCGCAGAATACCCAAAAATGAATGTAGCATCATTTAAACCTGTAGTACCTGTTACTTAAGACCTTTCAAATGAGGTAAGACACATACACATCGTAGTGTTTTGGGGACAGCGTCCATACTAAATGAGGCAATATCCTTTAGCAGCACACCATACTCTTGATTTTGAGAAGAAACCAATATGCTTTAAAACCCTCTGCATTAGTCTACATGGGTCATTTGCCAAAGTAGGCACCCGTGGCGTTTTACTGCCTAACCCCTCTTATGGGACCTTTGCCCTCTGTGCCCACGAAACGTCACTCTTCAAAAACATTATTTGCATTGGCTATTACGACTACAATCAGTAATGAAGACCATTGATCGACTATGAAAAATGGATGGGATAATAACCCACATTCTTTGGCAACGGATCATAGTTGTGAAACAGTTTAGTTAAATTAAAAAAATTCTACTTGGCTTAGTATTGGTATTATAGTTTACTGTGGCAAAGGTACAAATAATAAAGAAATTCATATTATGTGCACCCGTCAGGGTTCAATAAAAAAGGGAAGACGCCTATACTAAATATAAATAAATAAATATGTAGGACATTTTTACACAGCTCCATTTGACCCTAACTACTGGGCTTGTGTTAATGGAGGCCAGACAACGGATAGAATATTTAAATACTTCTTTTTGTAAATACAAAGTTATTATTACATACAGAAACACTTAGATTAGAAACAAATATTTGCATAAAAGTATTTGTTTGTGGGAATCGAACCCGCAAAACTTTTGCTTCGCAGGCGGGTATTTGTCCGCTGCGCCACACAGGTCGTCATTAAATTGGTAAAACCTGGTAAACCACTTTATTCATTTTACTGCCATGTTCAAGAAAATCCTTGCCAGGATCTGGAATTTTGTTTGTCACCGTTTATTTCTCGTTTAAAATGTTTAAAGGATTGTTCTATCGTTTTCTATGTAGGTACAGTCGGCTGCACAATTGCAGCCAGCGGTAGAGTTCAAAAATTACTATTATTGGAATGTTTTAATTCTAATATTTTTGTTTGATAAATTCACGAGTAACGAGTAAGTTTAACTTCAACTAAAGCAGGTGCCTAGAATCTTGCTTGTATTGAAAACATTCTTATAACAGCCGTTTTGGAGCTCTACGGTGGGCCTGCAATTATGCAGCCGACCGTACCTACTAGCATGAGAACGGTTAGTTCTATTGGATGAAGCGAGCGACCTCGGCTACATTCCCGCAAAGCCTCGTGTACAGACCATTGTTAGACACGAAGATTTATCAAACACCGGCGCGTTTCTTTTAATTAAAATTGCCTTTGTTAGTTTTCTAGATATTGAGGACGTTTGACGTTAAAGTCGTTGTACTAGTAACAATGGTACACGGTTGCTAAGCAACAGTAATAAGATTGTCTCTCTATTTTTTCACTTGAAATCTTGAGATGAGATCTTTAACAAACTCAATTCTGAAGTTCTACGTACATATTTGGAGAATCGAGTATACAATTTCAAATATTAAAGGCAATGTAACAGATTAAATTACCAAAATTCACGAACTTGGTCGTGACTTTCAGTTATATTCCAGTAGTTGTAGAGGGCAGACGAAGTACGTTCCCAACATGTTTCCAAGTGAACAACTTTGTGGACGCACAGGGTTGGCAGAACAAACGTCCCCACCGCCTCATAAAACCTCATGTTTACCTCCTTTCTGTGCGTCACTGCTTACAGATGTTTTAAGTATTTTTTCGTATTTAAGTTCGCGGTGACAGGAGTAATGAAAGCCGAAAATAAAACGTTTCGGCGGGCGCCCGCGACGTAATTCTGACAAATTCTTTGTCCGTGAAGTTCGTGCCTGAATTGAATAGTCTGATGGATGACCTGACGATTGTTAAGAGGAAAGGGTACCGGGGGCTCTCTCCATACAAACATGGTCGCCTGTTTTCTCCCTGGATAATGACAATAGAGCAAATATTTTTGTTGCATAAAACTTATAACTGCCATGACCCTATGTTTTTTTTAAATTTAAATTTCTATGATAATTAGAAAATAAAAAAAACATAGGGGCATAGTCATGGCAGTTATAGGTTTTACGGCACAAAAATATTTGTGCTAGTGTCATTATCCAGGAAGAAATAGTCGACTACGCTTGTATGGAGAGAGTGCCGGTACCCTTTCATGTTAAGTGTCATCTTGTGTACCGTACCATATGCTAAACGTTTGTAACATCGCTGGTACCGTTATACATTCAAATGTATGATATGAATGTCATGGGAGCCTGCGATATAATATCTAGAAACGTGACGAATATGACCGCACCTAGTCGAGGCTTTTAACACTACGGAAACGACTGTTGGACATGGACATGCGCTTTAAACGTTTCCTATATTCATTTATTAACCGTGCAGAACTAAATTCAAAGTCATTTAACTGCAGTTTTAGAATGGCAATCGCCAAAAGCCTCCGTGCGAACAATTATCACGTAAGGTTCGGAAGAAGTAATCTAGGTAGCGTTATGTACGATCACGATTCCATTCTTAAACCTAGATAAACGGTTAAAAATAACTTTTTAACATAATAGAATCCAGATCTGTGCTTAGAACAATAAAAGTGGCATTCATTGAGCTTCACATTTCTAGTTCAAATCGTGGTCAATAAGTTACCCACTTAAATAATATAAGAATGCGAAATTTTGTTTGATTATCATTTTTATTTAAACAGGTCGCAATCGCATTTTGGATAATTATTTTGAAAATTACCTCGAAGTTCATTGTTTTTAGTCTACCTAACCCGCTACGGCGTTACGTTTTTGTGTCAGGTTAGAAATAATCCGACGTTTCAGCAGAGTTACAACTGCCGTGGTCGCCAGTATGAAGAATATCGTGAGAGCTTAAAGAGGGTATTTCTGTTTGTTTGTTCCTCTTCCCGATCTAAGCTATATTAAATGGAACAGCACACCTAAATCTCTATATTGTCAGGCTGCTAATAAGCTGATTCGTTTTTGATATAATACGTGGCTAAATATTGCAATGAAATGAAATAACATAATTCTCTATACTTTTTTATAAGCACTCTATACTTTTTTTTACACCAGACAGTTTTTTTCACCACTTGTAAACTCTAGTTCTATACACACGAGGTTTTCATTGCAGACCGAAAATATCAACGTGATTAAAAACAGCAAAGCGTAACTAGTCACTACATAGTATAAAACAAAGTCGCTTCCCGGTGTCTATCTGTCCCTATGTACGGATTTTGATGAGGTTTTTTTAATAGATAGAGTGATTCAAGAGAAAGGACAAAAGTCTAATATACTACCACCACGCGTACGAAGTCGCGGCCAACAGCTAGTATAAAATAAACGTGTTATACATATTGTGAAAGTGGTACGTGCGTCTGGTAGAACAATGTTGGCAGCGCGTATCAAAGTTTGGCAGGCACCTCGCCCGCCGTCCGCGTCGGTCGCTCGTACTTTCGAAACACGCATATCTCGACTACATTATACTTCAATAGAAACATTAACTACTGTTGACTCACGCTTTTCTGTGTGTTCTAGCTATTTAATTCCGGTCTACATTTTGACAATATGCGTAAAGACCTTTGCGCACAGATACAGTTCGTGGTCCTAAACTGTTATCTGTCTCTCGCCATGGAGGACTTTTGGCCGAAGGATGTGGGTATTCCGTCGCTTCCACAGACAGATTTACTTGTACTTGTAAACAGGCTGTTTTTCGCCATTAGATCCTTTTTTGAATTGGGTCCTTTTTGCGTGAAAATGGAGTAGGCTTGTATTTGTTTACGGGCTGTTTTCCGCAATTAGATCCTCTTTATTGGGTCCTTTTGAGTGAGGTTGGAGTAGGCGTGCCCAGCACCTACTGCCCTCTCAACTTAGTCGACACTGTCTAGAGGAGAGAACTTGTAAATACTTCTGGAGCCAACTAAGCCGCGGGTTTCATCACGATGTTTTCCTTCACCGTAAGAGCAATGTCAATTAGCGCACATAATTTTTTCTTAAGAAAAATACATTGGTCCCGGGATTCCATCATAGCGCACAAACATATAATATAATGTGTTATACATATATTATCAATACATTTCATTATTAAATCTATGTTATAAAAGAGAAGACTCAAAAGACTCAAGAGTCTGAAACTTCGGATGGGGGTTACTTTTAGGACGTAGGGGAACACTAAGAAAGCATTTTTGGAAATCAAATGTCTAAAGGGGTATATATATATGTTAGTTTAAAAGGTATGTATCTATAGGCCTTTGTCACCTGAAATAAATATTCATAAATATGCCTGCCTAAGCGGCCAGGATCAAAGTGTTTCGAACAAAAGAAGAAGACCTCGGCCCTACTTCTCATAATAAAACTACCGGAATATCAATGTTTTCTAGTTCGCCCTTAATTACTATGTGAAGCTCATTTCCAAATGAGATCAATCAACATGAAATAAAACTTTTTTCGCAACATCAATTCTAATTCGAAAAGATATACGACTGTATCTATTTCAGGTTTGATTATAGTGTAACAGACATCTAGCCTACATTTTATATTTGGTAATGCAATCGTAAACCACCTACACGCATCTCAACTAATTACACCTCAGTTTGAACGGTTCGTTAATAATAAATTACGACTATGTTCTTGGCTATTAATAATATATTGTGACGGGCACAATGACTTATATTAACGGTCAATAGAGTGGACCGATTTAGATGAAAATCGGCCTAGGGGAGTTTAGATATAGAAGGATACTTTTGAATTCCCGCGGGATCGGGACTTACGCGGGTGTAACCGCGGGACTAGTGACATATCATTCAGAAAATGTACATAAATTAAATGTAAAATCATCTTATCTGACGACCCAGTTGGCACAATGGTCACCATACCGGACTGCCTAACACAGGGTTACGGTTTCGATTCCCGCCTCAGACAAGTATTTATTCTTTGATATTTGTCTGAGGTCTGGTTGTTTCTATATATTATAAGTATATATCTACAAACGAAAAGTATATAAGTAGTATATCCGTTGTCTAGCACCCATAACACAGGTCTAGTTACTTAGCTTAGGGCAAGATGGCGATGTGTGGAATGTCCTACAATATTTATTTATTTTATCTAAGATATCTAAGTACGGTCGGAATTGCAGTAGAGTTCTAAAGTTACTATTATTGGAATGTTTTAATTTTAATAATATTTATCTAATAAGACTTTAAACTTGAACACGACTAAGACCTTGATTGAGTTGAAAACAGTCTACAGCAGTTTTGGGTCTGCAGTTCTGATTCCGGCGGTACATAACTTGAGTGCAAAAAATTAAATGATAATGAAATCAGTTCCCTTGGAGGTCGGCTCGGCAGTAGATTACTGTGGTATTCCACTTTACTTACAGTAGTGAGTCGAGATTGCAAGTTAACATCGTTTTCGAACGTAAATGGGAAACGGGGACACGTGATATTTGTTATTTCGATTGGATTTTAGATTTACTACGAATCGAACGTGTACATTTAGGTAGCAGTAACTGTTAGTGTCGGATTGAAATATTGTAATAACTATGCTTGTGGTCGAATCTCTATACATATAAAATTATTTATCCTGAATGACTGACTGACTTACGGATGAACGCACAGCCCCTGATCGTAGAGACCTTAAACTTGGAGGGTGTTCTTTGTATGACGTAGGCATCCGATAAGAAAGGATTTTCCGAAATTCTACTAAATAGGAGGTGAAAAGGGGGGGCAAAGTTTATATGGGACAACGTAATTACTTGGTAGCAGGTGCTTATTTTAAACTAATTTTTTTTTTAAATAAAGGTTCAGTAATTGTTAATTATTCTGCGTGATATCACTAAAGCTTTCGAAGTGTTTGTTATTTCAAGAAGAATAACCAAAAAATATTGAACCGTCATTAGAAAAATCAAAACGAAAAAAAAAAAAGTTATGGCTTAGGCTGTGCGTTGATCCGTCAGTCAGTTAGTCAGGCGTTCAGGACAAAGCATTTTATTTGTATAGATAGCAGACCAGAATAGACGTCATTAGAATTCCAATCTATCTCGAAGAAATTGAATTCACAAAACGATATGCACATTTCGCACATGTTACCGTTGGAATGGAATTGACGTTCGTAGCTTGGATAATTTTTCCCCAATGCGTCCAACGCGAGCGGAATCAACTCTGGTTGCAATTACCGGGGCGCCGAGAATATAGCCTACCGATTGAGTTATGTGGGTACACGTGCAGGGAAACGCAGAGTGTAAACAGTTGGCAGGATATACATCTGAGTCTTGTTATTATGTGTGATTTCGCTACCGTCTTCCTCAATAAGGGCCTTCTTTCACGATGATCAATCTTCAAGTTTTCTTTTGCAAGGCAATGAGCGCGTATTGCACTAACGTACTTTGTGATTGGATTTGTCGTCATTATTATGCATTTGCCCTCGTATAAAAAAAAATACGATTAAATAAAATGAAATTACACGAATGATTTTTGTAAGTGTTTTTTTTACATATGATAGGTCAGCGTTTAACCACTATTACACCTGCCTGATGGTAGGTGACGATGCGGCGATGTAGTTGGTCAAAAGCAGTTTAGACTGGTTTTAATATGGACATTTTCCAGATGAGTGAGAGAGATAGAATTTGGTTCTGGTATACGCCGCAACTAATTCCTGGTGCAAAGAAAGCACTTGAAAAAAGTTGTTCTAATGCCAAAAGGAATGATAGAATGGCGTATTTGTCTATAGGTCAATATTACGATGATTCGCATATTGTTGTCTCCGTGGAAAAGGGCCTTATTCAAGATCCATTAACATTTTCAGTTACATGATCAGCTTAGTATACCTACACTGACACAATAACTTTAATAGAAAATCTTCTTTATCGCAAACGACTTAAGCCATGCCATTTATTAACAGTTACTGTCATTTTAACATTGGATGTAGAAACTGGGAAGGATTGAATTTCGTTACAAAAACGTTATCAAACAAAATCTTACATTTTACAGACACGATGAAAAGCGTGTCCAAGAGATATTTACAAATAATAAACGACAGAAAGTAAATGAAAACGCTCGATTACAATCTAACTAACAATAAAACCGTACGCAGATTACAAACTTTACATCGGCTGATCTTTTTGCGAATGGAATCAGTTGCCTGCGTCTGTCTTTCTCAACGTGTACAATTTAGAGGTCTTCAATCCGCAAGTGAAGAACAGGTATCTTCTAGGTATGTATGCTACATCTTAGACTGCATCGTCATATACCATCAGGCAGGTGTGATGGTGATACCACATGATTAAAGAAGAGGATACTATCATTTGTTATACAAAATATGGTAGCGGTCAAAGAACTAAAAAGAACTTCAAATTCTGTTTTCGCCTTTATCTCAAACAACAGATGACGTAAAGAGATGAAATGTTTACGTCATCCGATAAAATTAATTGAAAGCAGTAAATCAGATTTGATTTTCGTGTATAAAACTGAAATAAAAAGACAGGTTTGAACTTTGAATATGTCTCCGAATTGGTTGGCATTGACAGTAAAATCACGTGAAATTTATTTACGATTCAGTTAATTCTGTAACGATTCTTTGAGATATTTTCTGATCAAAGAAACTGAACGCTATAGAGATATGATAAATGTGCCATTATAATAACAACACGCTTTGAGATACGTCTAATGTGACAATGGAATATTATAGACATTCCAGACGCATTAAAACGCCTCAGACCTTCTTCTTTTTCCTATGACGCTACAACCTGACGGGGCATTAGCCTCTTCCACAATCTGCCACCAGCGATCTCTATTCAGGACAATACGGCTCCAGTTGGTTTTCTTTCTCAGAGAAGCCAGATCCTGCTAGATGCTGTCCCTATATCTTTTCCGTGGCCTAGTACGTGGTCTCTTCTGCTGAAGTGCCCAGGTTGTTGTAACGCCTCAGACGAATGAAGAACAGTCCTATATTGTGACAACATCTCTCACGGCCGATTCGCCATTTTATTGACACAAGTTTTTGTACGTGCGCATGCGCACTACTATCAAAAGCCGCCATATTGTTGACCCAAATCTTTGAAAGTTTGCTTTGCAGTTTCTATAGATATAACCAGTAATGTCTGTAAGAAGTTTTTAAGATCTTTGCCAAAGCCCATGATTGTGATGAGACGTTATTAATAACCGAGGTGTTATTGATATTAGATGACGCCTCAGTAACGCCTCAGTCATAGGGAATTGAGGCGTTTCCGACACTCGAATCGAAAAGTTTCAAATGTCTTCTCTATTCCATTGCCATTTAAATATCTTCGTTTCTAACGCTATAAAAATTTATTCTCCAATATAAATTATAATGATAAGTAACTATAATAATAAAAAAACAACGTTGATCGTGTAATGTGCTATAAAGTATAGATTAATTTAAGTGCCATATGAGGTTTAAACTCGAAGCATTCAAGTGCGTTATTAAAACATTAATAATGATGGCCTGAGAGCAATTTGTTTTAATTTATTTGACAAGACAAGTGGCGAAAAAAAAGAATTACTTACATCTTTCCCAAGCCTTTATAGCTTTAGAGCCCTAGTGACTTTAAGCAAGTTGCTATCTGTATTGTCTGAATTATTTAGTTATTTTCTGCTATAAATGTTACCTACTATTAAATAACTGACACTCCTTAGTGAATAAATCAATTTGTATTTGTGTCTTATGCCATATATCTCTTATATACGGGACTTTCACCATTTTTGACGATTCACCCCGACTAGGGTGTAAACATCATTATTTAATTTAGATACATAAATAAATTATTTGTAAACACCATTTTTAAAATGTAATTTAAATATAAAAAACAAAGCTTAAGTCTAAGTGGTACAAAGGGCGGCCTTATCGCTCAAAGCGATATCATCTAAGCTAAAACTAGTTTAGCTGAAAATAAAAATTAGTCAACAAATATTTATTTTTATACTAGCGACCCGCTCCGGCTTCGCATGGCCTATATTATGTAAGTATTTAACATATAAACCTTCCTTTTGAATCACTCTATCTATTAAAAAAAACCGCATCAAAAACCGTTGCGTAGTTTTAAAGATCTAAGCATACATAGGGACAGACAGCGGAAAGTGACTTTGTTTTATACTATGTAATGAATCATGACTTTGTGTTCTACAGAGAGCGGGCCAAACACATAACCCTCCATTTTTGCTTCGTCATAGTCGGGTAAAAAATAAATAAGACTGTTTACAAAGAGAATATTTTCAATCAGAATAAAGATAAATCGGATTGGTCTGCCAACCTACGCACGACTAGCGAGGAGCGACTGCGTAGCGTAGGTAGATAGAGCGGGGGTGTCGGTTTTAAGAGAACTATTATCGTCTATCATATAGAAAGTTGTGCCAGACTCAAAGTTTAACGTTTACTTGAAAATCTAACTTTATGAAGTTATGTTAGTAATATACTAGCAGCCCTTCAATGTTTCAACCGCGCAACTCCCGATCCCGTGATAAATCAGGATAAAAAATTGCCTATAACACTCCTATTGAATCAATATATTCTCATAAGTTTTATCAAAATCAATCCAGTAGTTCAAATCAAAACAATCAAATGTTTCCTCTTTATAATATTAGTATAGATAGTATAGAATGATTGAGCTACCCTTGGACTCATCCTATAGAAGTACCTACGACCCTAAAATGGGACGAACTTTAAGGATCAATCTTTTTAATAGTATAAAAAATCAATTGCTGTTCGTTAATCTTGGCTAAAATGAGAGAAAGACTGAACCAATTTGGCTATGCACTTTGAAAGCATCTTATAAATTAGTAGCGACCCGCCCCGGCTTCGCACGGCTATATAATGCATGTATTATACACTAGCTGCGCCCCGCGGTTTCACCCGCGTAAGTCCCGATCCCGTGGGAATATCGATTTTTTCTCGCCTTTTAAACCTTCCCTAGACCTCCACGAACATTTCAAGACTAAGATAAGATAAATCCGTTCAGCCGTTCTCGAGTTTTAGTGAGACTAACGAACAGCAATTCATTTTTATATATATATAAGATATAAGATATAAACCTTTCTCTTGAATCACTCTATCTATTAAAAAAATCACATCAAAATCCGTTGCGTAGTTTTAAAGATCTAAGCATACATAGGGACAGACACCGGAAAGTGACTTTGTTTTATACTATGTAATGAAGTTGGAACGCGCCCACCAATGAAGAGAAGGCACAAGAATCTCATAGGGTTTTTTTTGTGATTATGCTCACAAAGGTAATCAAATTTATATTTGGTACCGTCAAAAGCAAAAGTCGTTCAGAATGCTTAAGAATAATATCGAAATTGATAAAGTTTAAGGGTATCGTATGGTCCTTATTTTATCATACCTCATACAAACAATTACGAACAATGTTTATTTGTGTCAGAGCGTAATTGCTCAGCTACATAGCATAATAGCAGTAAATTGTAATAGAGAAATAGGCAACGTTATCATATTTCTAATATATTCTATTCTATACATATAAAATGCTTTGTCCTGAACGACTGACTGACTGACGGATCAACGCACAGCCTAAGCCGCTGATCGTAGAGACCTGAAACTTGGAGGGTGTGTTCTTTGTGTGACGTAGGCTTCCGGATTTTCCGAAATTCTATCCCTAAGGTAGTGAAAAGGGGGGGCAAAGTTAGTATGGGACAACGTGATTCCTTGGTCCAATCTTTTTCAAATTTTCGACTTCGACGCAGACGAAGTCACGGGCAAATGCTAGTTTCTAATATACGAAGAGCACCGTTCAACCTTCGTGTCTGTTGAAAGGTGCTGACGAGAAATATGAATATCTAGTGAAACTATTCTCGAGTTAAAGGTTAAATGGGTGGAATGTTATAATATCTAATAGCTTTGTTTTTTTTACAGTGGAGAGGTAGCTGTCGATACGTGTGAGAATTTACTCTACACTAATATTATAAAGTGGAAAGATTTTTTGTTTGTTTGTAACGATTGGGCTCCGAGACTACTGGACCGATTTTGATGAAACTTGGTATGAAGATACATTGTTTCATTTGATATAACTCAGACTACTATTTATCCCGAAATTCCCACGGAAATGGGAGTTTTGCTAGTGTGTAATAAAGCAGTTATTTAAAAAAAACTCCAGGCCCTACAGCGTACTGGATAGCATGGATTAAATAATAATTACATATAAACTAGATGATTTACGATAAAACATCAACGCTGAAGTATTTATAATCAGGTGTAAGCAAAATGCTAAGCCGAAATAGAATTCAATCATTAAAGTGATAAGCCAAGAGTAAGAAACATTAATTATTTACCGTATGAAACAGTGCTCCGGTATTAGACTGCTGTGCGGTCTTGTACATTATATACATAGTTGGTTTTGTATATACATACACTTTGAAGAACTTAATCATTTAAAAAGTCGGTTATATATGATTGATCGCCTAGGGATAAAAACCCTACGTGATAGTCCAGGAATCGAGCTATCTACATAATATCAAGTTTCATCACAATCGGTTCTATAGTTGCGGGAAGTCGTAACAAACACACAACTTTCGGAATTATAAAATTAGTATGATGAACTATCAGTGACAAACACGTCTTATAAAAATTACTCAAAAAAATTCAGCTCAATCGGTAACCGGAAGGGGATCAAAATTAAGTTGCAAGATTCCATGACAGACATCAGGACAGGTGAAGCTAAATAAAAGCTTGTAAAATACGACACGCAAAATAGAAAATAAACCAGCCCCCTTAGACAAGATTATTTTTCATAATCGATATCGCCAATCAACAAACTTACTATTTTTTTAAATTAAATTGACACAGGCAAACCAAAAATCATATGCGTTAAAAAAATGTAAACAAGTTTCATCGTATCTTAATATCATACAATGTTTATGCCAATTTCATACAAAAAATCTTTCGATTAGCGATATCACGGATACATAATCAAAATGAATGTTTCAAAAAAATTCACAACACTGAGATTTTTCAAGCAGTGGCAAAACACGAGTTACTGCGTCTAAATATTTCTTCACTTTGAACTATACCACGAAAGGGAAAGAGAATCAAATGAAATTCTGAAATCGACAACAGAAGCCCTAACAAGTTCAAAGCACTAAGAAGTTACCATTAATTGAATTTCCACAACAATAAGGTCTCATTTGTTTGTTTGTTATTTTGAAATCGACGCAACTCGGCGTAACCTCGAGAACGGTTCGGTTATTTCCATGACGTTTGTTATTTGGTAAGTTTTCATATTACTACTAGCTCCCTGCGGTTTCACCCGGGTAAGTCCGTGATCTGACGAATCAAAGCATACACCAAACCGCTGATCGTAGAGACCTCTTAGAGGGTGTGTTCTTTGTATGACGTAAGCATCCGATATGAAAATAATTTGTTTGTATGGGGCAACGAATATGTTATAGATAGACAATTTTTATTTATATTTATAGATAGACTAGCTTTTTCCCGCGACAAAAGCTGATTATCCTGATTGACTGATATATCAACGCACAACTTGGCATACATAGCTGTTATATAATATAGGCATCCGCTAAGAAAGGATTTTGAAAAAATTCAACCCCTACAAATTTGCGTGTGAAAATTTTTACCAGAAGCAGACGGCCTGCAACTTTTTCAAGAATTGGGCAATTAAATGCGAATACATTTTTTATAACCACCACCTCATAGAGATTAGCGCGTTCAAAGAAAATCTTCAGCTTCATAAATAGGTAAGTATAACGTTTGCTGTAAAGTATACGGACTGGAAGTTATATAAAATGATAAATTTAAATAATGATAAATTTTCCTATTATTAGTGGTAATTTAATCTAGATCTTCACATAAATTCGGCTGATATATTGCAGATTTACAATGCAAATAGGTAAAATAAAACAATATAAAACGGGTTTATATATAAATAATATTTTTTAACTTCGCACTTATTTTAAAGGACACAACTATACCTACTTAATATTAAGAGTTTGTTTGTTTGTTTGAACGCGCTAATCTCAGGAAACACTGATTCGATATGAAAAAAAAATTTATCTATTTAAAAAAATTATCTAATTATAAAATAACCAATTAGCGTAAAGTTGAAGTTATGCAGACATTAAAATATAAGTTCTCTAAATAAAATGTAAGTGAGTACTTACTAACCAAAAACCCAAAGATGTTGTATTAGCAACATTCACAAATGGTTTTTGCCTAACCCAGCTCTTCTAATACATTTCAAAGACGTCTCAAAAGGAAAGAAAAGAAAAATGAAAGATTATCATAGAGAAACTAAAAAGTGGTTAAGCAAGTATACACCTTTTAAACTATGAAACTGGATAAACAAGATACAATTAACAGTACTCCTACCACGAGTTGTTTTCGCACTCGAACATACGTACCGTATTGAGTATTCAACATGAAATTTCAAGTCTAGAATCGGTAAATATGCGAGCCGCGAGACAAATACTTTAAATCAAACAGTATAACATCTCTGTCCACTATCGCGTCGCCTACTTTACCTATTTACAAAAAATACTACTACAGATACTGTTAAGCGGTGGAAGCCGCGGCGCGCAGCTTGTATACACATATAGCAGGCACATGTATTTTTACTTTTACTTTTACGAAAACCAGACGGTTATAGAGAATATTATCAAGAAATAAATACGTATCAATAAATGCTAAAATATACAAAAAAAACTTAAAGATTTTTAACTATAGCTGTTAAAGTAGAAAGTGGACAATTAGTTCATCGACGTTTTCTCTAAAATTATCTGTTTTATTAATAAAAAAAAGATCAATTAACATACAAAGTTGAAAGATCGTTTATCTATCTCGCGACTCGCGTAATGGTCGATAGTTTAGTGAGAAATCAATACGGTACCAATACTCAATACGGTACGTGGTGACAGGTAAACCATTGCAGCAACAGTTTTCCCAAAGAGGGCAGTGTCCGGCAGACGCCCGGTCCTAAAAGTATTGCCAAATCATATTGCAGTATAGATAAAAAACATACTGTCCAATACATACTTAGAAGAAGACTCAACACGGTACATGTGTTATAGAAAGAGTCGAGGGCATAAAAAACTTGTGGTAGGGCCTCAGGAAGGAACTCAAGTCAACTTCCTGCATAAAAGTAATTTCATAACGGGTTTGCAATAGCACATGTATTTATTTCACCTTAACCAGTGGAGATAAGAATTAAATTCCCATGTTATATTTTACGAAAGAAAACCATTAAATAACATTAGATACAGGCGACATTTTGATTTAAAACCTAATGCTGAACAAATTGATTTGGCGGTGACTGCATTTCGTCTTTCGACGATAAGATATTTTTGTGTGTAAAATTATTAGGAATACAGTCGATGTAAAATGTTCGATGTAAAACCAGTCCAGCCGAGAAAGCGCGACACGGTAGCAAGCGCTGATATTCGAGAGCTGGCTGTTAGCTGGATGATTATTTTATTGTTTGTCATGATAGGGGTGGAGACTTTGGGATGGGATCGTGGGGTCCCGAAGCCTCAGTATTCTTTAGAAATCTCGAGGCGCGTCTCAAAGAGGCTTCTTGTGATTGGAGGGCTGGTGAACTTTCCGCTTAGAGAATCAAATTAATTTAAAGTTGCCACCTCTCTGAGGACGATGCCTCAATTTTTTTTATTTATTGTTTAAATTTTTATGTTAAACTACCTCCATTTTTTTCAAAAATTGCATTAACAAAACTAAATTAATTAAAAAACATTCCGGTACAATAGAGTTTTATTGCCCAGGTAAAAGTAAAACTCAAATGCCAAGTCCGTTACAATGTTCATAATTCGTGAGTCGCTCCCACGCATACTAACGTGTCACGATCGACGTGAATTTCTATTAATTATTGCCAGTCAATTATTGTACTTGATTAATGTTTTTAAATCATTAGTTACATTGACATCTATTAAAATAGGTACCATTTAATGGGTTTTCAGGGTCAATTCTTTACAATAAGAGATCGCAAAAAAACTAAAAGGACATCGCAAAAAATGAAAAGTTTTGGCAAAAACAAAAACTGTATCAGATTTTTGGAAAATTCATAACTCTAGCCAGAAAAGGGGAAGTAGCACTTGATCAAACGAACTGGGTTCTTAATGATAAGAATGGACATGACTTTAATTGCTTCATTTCAAATATACCTTTCAAAAGTTTTAATCTTGACTTTTATGAGCATGATCCGAAAAAAACCCATGAGTTTCTTGCGCCTTCTTCTCATTGGTGCGCGCGTTCTGAAGGCACACATCTTAACTTAATTTTTAAGACGTTTCAATGTGATCTCATGTCAATAAATCCAAACGGATAAAGAATTCAGACTTTGACTTATATTATGTTTCATATTGAAATCCAATATAAAGCTTAAATACTTATTCATTACTAAAATCAATCATCTACGAAACCCGCCCAACTTGCAAATAAGCACAGACTCGTTCAAGAGTAAACAAAAGGGGTTAATTATAGGGCATTGGTTCAAACATTCGTTATCGAATTTTATAGTAATTTATCAGGTCGCTTCTGTTCAAAGCGATTGGCAATTTACTCGTAATCAAGATTAAAACTAGATATCGTCAATGTTCGGATATCTGTCTGTCTATGGAGTTATTTCGTCCAATTTATTTCAAATAGATTTTCACTAATTTCAGTTTAGAGTGTATTTTAGAGTGTAATATAAATGCGATAGCACTTACGCACTAAATAATTAACAGTAGTTATTTTGAGCTCTTAGAGATTTTTTTGAGACTTGGAGACTAATACGTGTTAAAATCAAATGGAAAAATTCATAAATAAAAATAGCGTGCTAACTTTAAAAAAAATGTGTATATAAAATGGTGAAATGGCGTCTTTTGATACGTGTTGCGCTTATATTTTTAACACTAGCTTTTGCCCGCGACTTCGTCCGCGTAGAAGTCGAAAACTTGAAGTAGATTGGACCAAAAAATCATGTTGTCCCATACAAACTTTGCCCCCCTTTTTCACCCCCTTAGGGGTAGAATTTCTGAAAATCCTTTCTTATCGGGTGCCTACGTCATACAAAGAACACATTCTCCAAGTTTCAGGTCTGTACGATCAGCGGTTTAGGTTGTGCGTTGATCCGTCAGTCAATCGTTCAGGACAAAGCATTTTATATGTATAGATTTGACCATTGACAGCACAAAAAAATGTGACAATAAAATGGTGAATCGGTCGTGATAGATTTTCTCATAATATGGAAATAGAGCTTTGTCCCAGTAGTCGGATGCCCTCATGTATTTGTTCCTAATTGATTAAAATTGTCAATGCTTACAACATTTAAATCCGATCCGAATATATCAACAGCGATACTCGTGTCGGTAATTAAATTTCAACGTTACATCAGTAAATAAAATTGAGCAAACAATTAAAACCAGCGGAAATAGCATAATAAAAAACAACAATACCGATCACCTGAGCAACGACCGTGGTAAATGCACGATCATATATTTTCCAAGTAATCCAACGTATATAAAATACCTATGACATATTGCTAAGACTTTTAAAGTGAAGTGAGTTCCAAATAATAATAATAATAATAATAAGCCCGCAGGGCACCTTGAGGCGAGGTGTCGGGGAGTAGCGACCCCGCGGTTCCCGAGTGCTCCAGGGGGAAGCAACCGTTCCTCATCTCCGGCTGGCCTTAGTTGGCTGATCGGAGTGAAAAATGACGAGGAAGCGGTCCCCCGCCTCTGGCTTGCCTTCACCGGCCGTCCAGAGTGGAGTCGCAAGAATACGTTCGAAAGATATATGCCGCACGTCAGTGGTGAGTGGGCCAGGTAGGCTGGACCCTCAGGGAGCCCGTGACCTGAGTTTAAAACCCAGTGCGGCATCACTATCTTTAAGCCACTCTCGTCCCTGTTGCCCCCTTGCTGTAATTTACTCAGCTGATTAGGGTGGCCCAGTTTGAGAGTTGGCGAGTCTCCACCTGCCACTTTTACATGTTTGTTGAACATTGTTACGGCAGGTGCCATAGTACCCATAGTTCCCCAGTATCCAGTCCACTACCATCCCATCACAATAACCCAAGTAGTAGTTTTCTCCTGTAGTTTATCAATAGTTCTATTCAAACCGGAGATTGTCCTTGGCTGCATTTTATAGTGCAGACAGGGATAATCGCCGGGTTGATGTCCACATCATACTTTGCCATTAAACTTGTTATTGTAAAGGGCCTCTACGTGTTGGCTTCGGCCCCACGCATGCCTTCCAAAGGTCCGGGACTCCATAGTCCCGTGATATAGGACATATAACAAACAAATAATAATAATAATAAATCTTTATTTCCTTAACATACATAAAATTGCTAAAGTAATATTATTAGTAGGTACTTATAGCAGAAGTTATGATAATTCTAGAGAATTTTACAATGGAGACATTTATGTAGGCAGGCTTGAAGGACAATCAAATCGAAAATAATTATAGACTGTACTAGGAGAACCTGTACGACAGTCTACATTTATCTAGAAAGCTTTGCATAGTCGTAACAGGACGCGCCTCGCTCACAAAATCTGACCTAAATAACTATGACAGTTTACATGTTGCTATACCTAAACATTTGATGTTTATATTAAATAAATAAATAGAGAAAAATTAAATAAAGTATGTCAAATAAATAAATAAAGGACTGGTAAAAAGGGGGGGGGGGGGTAGTGAATATTCTTATTATTCACGTCTAATTATGAAATCCACCGATATTGGACGATTCGACATTCTTTTTTAAAGCGTTATTTAAAAAAAAATACAGCTTTAAAACTGCTTAATATAAAACTAGTAATTGTTTACAAAACACTCTATTCTTTCTTGGAAACCGAAACACGATTAAGTTGGAAATAAATAAATCTTGAACTTTTCGTAATTGTTCCAAAAAATACAATTTTTTTGGGTCGACGACGGATAGATAAACTTTATTTAGTTTTGTTCAAAGATATTGTCACAATACAAGTTGCAATGATATGCCAATGATATTTCCTGTAAAATACTAGGAATAATAAAATATATATTTTTTTTTTGAAAATTCGTCTAATTTCGCACCATCTCGCATCTCATTTATTTCTATCCAATCCGACAGGGACCTACGATTATGAGCGAGCAGCACCTCAAGGTATATTAGAATGGTTTTATCAGTTTACGACAAAAATATTGCAGTAAGAATGTTATCAATTATACTCGTATGGAAAACAACAGTGAGTAATGGACGCCTTGCGTCATGAGTAAGGTGTTTTCGTGTTATACAGGGTTATTGGTAAATATACTACCCAGCCGTTGCGCGCTACTTCTGTGCACGGTAACAAACAACTTTTGTTCTACGACTTTTGGAATTTCGAATTTTTTTTTGAAAATTTTGAGATTAGGTTTACCAGAAAATCAGCTGTTCCATACACGGACAGGGCATTAACCTTTTTTTTCGAATTTCTAAAAGTCGTAGAACAAAAGTTTTTTGTTACTGTACACAGAATTAGCCCTCAATGGCTTGGTAGTATAATTACCAATGACCCTGTTTATGAACCATTTTCAGTCTGAAATATAAGTTAAAGTGTAAAAATATAAAAGCAAAGAATACTGTTTTCGTACTTTGTGTCTCTATAATATTATCCAACAATATTTAACTAATAGCGTATTTGTAATCTATCATGAAATTATTTCATATATAAATAAAAAATAAAATTATATTTTTTTTCCTTAAATTAGATACACCCTTCAAATTGGATCACAGTAGTGCCCTAAACTATTTGTGCAGCAGGAAATTATTAGATAATAATCTAAATAAAGGAAATTAAAAATCCTTTCCGAGTAGTGGGGCTGAAGGCTGTTTAGAAGCCTCAAGACGGCCATTTAATTCCAACAATTACGCAGACCGTATCTTTTACATGCCTTTTTTGTCCGAAAAGAATCTAAGCGCTTTATAATTGCGTAAAAATATGAGCATCTAAGCCATTAAGAGCAAACAAAATTAAGATAATACTTTATCTAAAAGATTAAAGTCACGTTTTCAGTACATGAGCGAAGGTATAAAATGTCATTTCTTACAATGGTATGTACTGAATTATCTACTTTTTCATAGGACTAATATCTTTTTATGAGCGAGCGTAAAATGAAAGCATAATGTTGATTAACTAATTTTGCATTAAGGACTTCACAGTAGCCTTAATAAGGCTTTAAATCTATTTATAGCTTTGAGTCAACTACTTACATAGTATGCTACTATTGCGACCGATTGCGATGAAACTCGGTATCTAGATAGCTGGAGACCTGGATTAACACATAGACTACTTTTTATCCCGATATTCCCACGGGATCGGGACTTACGCGGGTGAAACCGCGGGGCGCAGCTAGTCCTCGATAAATGTACTATCCAACATTAAAATAAATGTTCTATTCGAACCAGTAGTTCCTGAGATTGGCGCGTTCAAACAAACAAACTCTTCAGCTTTATAATATTAGTATAGATTGGGGACATGTTTAGGACATGTATTAGATAGAGTAGGCCTATACCACCCTCTCAGCTTAGTCGCTTTTGTTCTGGAGTCTCAAGTAGCGGAGGTTTTTATTAAAATAAGTAATTAGTATTTTACGGAAATTATGTGTTCTTCAATTCGATGTAATGCACAATTTTTGTAAACACTTTTCATCGGGAATTGTCATGGTTATATGGCAATATAGTGGTTATGGTGTATTTTACATGGATATGTATGAGACAGAATTTCAGTATATTGATGTTACAGTGTCTAAATACTGTGCTTTACAGTTAGATTTGTACAGTAAAGTTTGACAAACACAATGCAGTATTAGCATGTTTTAGTCAATATAGACAGCATGTTAGCCACACAAAGATGTTTCAAGCATAGAGGCCTTGCTTAAAAGTGTGATCATTTACCTCTCATAAAATATCCAGGTTTCGTTTTCAAAATAGACGTTGAAAGTTCTTCATTACCTGAAACAAAGACAATAAGGTTATTTATGTAGTTATAGTACAAGCTTTGTTAAAAGGGTCCCAAACCGCGTACTTTTCCATACAATAAAGAAATAGCTCTTTTCTCCCTTTAATATTTACCGATTCCGGTTTTTCTTTTAGGGTGTGTTGCTATGTCAAAATTTTATTTGATCTTGGAAGTACGTGAATAGATACCACTCGATTCAATCAAGCTAGACTGAAATAAATAAACTGACAATACTGATTGAAAGATTCACTAACTATCAATCAATCCATCAGTTCAATCAATCCAATAGTTTTCTAGCACTTTGTACACGCTCGCTTTGCTTATGATGCTCGTTTAAAATACATCCTATCTAATTCACGGTTTTGCCCGCGTAAATACAGTACTAGTTAAATTAAAAAAAAACATGTGTTTTTAATCTTTTTATTTTAGCCTACGTAATAATAGCTGTCTTGGTGTCAAATACCTAATCCGTCAATTAGCTTGCTTTGATATATCTTTGATTTTTCTATATCTAGATATAGTATGGGTACGGTCGGAGTCAGAATTGCAGACATAGAGTTCTAACTACTATAATTTAAATGTTTCTATTCCAGTAATATTTAGCTAATAAATTAATGAGTTGAAAGACTTTAAACTTGAACTCGAACAAGATCTTAGAATCATGCTTGAGTTGAAAACATTATAATAATAGCCGTTTTAGAGCTCTACTGTGGATCTGTAATTCTGACTTTGACCGTACCTTTGACACAATAAATAGACTGTCCCTGCCATCATACAAATAGGTCAAATCATTTGTCTAAGAAAAGCGATTATACAAATACTTTCTCAATTTTAATGGAAATTATAAAACCTGTTTTATGCGCGCGCGCACGCTTCGTTCACTGCTCATCTTCTATACCTATAAAATTGTTTATCTTGAATGACTGACTGACGGATCAACGCACAGCCTAAACCGCTGATCGTAGAGACCTAAAACTTGGAGGGTGTATTCTTTGTGTGACGTAGGCATCCGATAAGATTCCGTAATTTTACTCCTAAGGGGGTGACAAAGTGGGGCAAAGTTTGTATGGGACTTCGTGATTCCTCGGTCCATTTCCGACTTCTACGCGGACGAAGTCGCGGGCAAAAGCTAGTTTATCAATAATAGTCTACTGCAAATACATCATCATTTAACTTGACATTCTACAACTGAAATATTAACAAAATGCGGGCCGTACTTACTCTCTAATTTACTTAATAGTAGGGTGGTCCTATACCTTCCTACGTGACAGTACATTATAAACAAGACCCACTTAACTGTATTAGTTAGCGACCACCATGGCTACGTATTCTACGTATCGTATTATCTGATGGATTAGACTAATTCAATTAAACTGTACTTTGGCGTTGGGTTTCGATGCTTCCACTTTTATAAAGCATAAATTGTGCAGTAAGGCGTACTATGATACTTCGTCTTACCTTAATGATAACAACCCATGGACGTGACTTTAATTGCTCCATTTCAAATAATACTTTCAAATATTTGTAATATTGACCTTTGTGAGCGTGATCACATGAAAAAAAAACCCCATGAGTTTCTTGTGCCTTCTTCTCATTGGTGGGCGCGTTCCGAAGGCACTCTTCCTTAGTTTTAAGACGTTTCCACGTGATCTTGTACCTAGGTATTAAGTATCCAAAGGAATAAAGATTTTTGATTTGATTTGATTTCCTCATAACTGAGTTACTTGATGAGTTTAATTTTCGTCTTCCTCTATATTTTAAGTTAGAAGAGAAAGGGGTGCACTTGCCTAAAAACAAAATGACGAATGTGACGACATAATTCGTAACGGATGTCGCTTATCTAACCTTTTTAGGTTATGAAGTTTATTGCATGAAAAGTAGAACTAGTGTTAATGTTTTCACGTCTTTATTGGGGCTGTATTCTTTTGAAGCAAGCGATATGATGAATAGGTCTCCTTTATTATCTCCTTTTTTTGAGTGGTGTTGGCTTAGTGGTAGATACCTCGACTTTCATTCTGAAGGTCGTCGGTTCGAATCGGCCGGGCGTGCACCGATGTATTTTGCTTAAGAAAAAATTATGTGCGCTAATTGACATTGCTCTTACGGTGAAGGAAAACATCGTGATGAAACCCGCGGCTTAGTTGGCTCCAGAAGTATTGACAAGTTCTTTCCTCTGGACATGGTCGACTAAGCTGAGAGGGTAGTGAGAGGAAGCCTACGCAAAAAGGACCCAATTAAAAAGAGTCCAATGGCGGAAAACAGTATACAAGTACAAGTTAGGTCTCCTTGATCGATTTCGGCTACACTGACTATTCCTGGCTACCTATGTCGGGAATGACAAGCTTCGATGTTCAGTTCGTCTATAGTGTGCTCTTTGGTGACTGGCGTACCCGATTTTTGCAGAAAATCTTCTGCAGTATGTCGGGCAGCGTTCACAAAATTATACGAGGCGATTATACGATTATACGAATTATGGCCGAGGGTGGTCTAAATCAGCACATCATCGTTTTGATTTAAAATCAGAGACATGCTGATATAATAATCCCAGATGACACTTAGGATTCGATTTTTTAAGGAACTATATGACACTGAAATGACGGAATACATAATGACGCTGAAAGTAATATATAGTCTCGTGAACAATAGTCTATACACTATTCCTATAGATTATGTAGGGAACTATAGTCTAAATACTATCCCTATAGATTATACTAGCAGCGCTCCGCAGTTTCACCCGCGTAACTCCCGATCCCGTGGGAATATCAGGATAAAAAGTAGCCTATAGCCTTCCTCGATAAATGGACTATCCAACACAAAAAGAATTTTTCAATTCGAACCAGTAGTTCCTGAGATTAGCGCGTTCAAACAAACAAACAAACAAACTCTTCAGCTTTATAATATAAGTATAGATAGGGATAGTGTTTAGATTATAGTTCACGAGTAAATCTGTATCTAAGGTTTCAATCCAGATCTCGGACTGTCCATAAACCTCGTATTGGAGTAAGAGGGTATAAGATCACTCTTGTCCGTCTGTTTTATGATATCAATGAATTTAAGTCTGTTTATAAACAAGTCGCGCGATGGCGCTCACATGACTTTATCATCAAAACAAATGATTTAATTGTGATAATTCGATATAATTAATCTATCGATAACAGTATTACTTAAGATTACTTTGTTTATCCTGTACCCTGTACTGTAAATACACCTTTTTTAAATACCAAAGAGATAATATTACTTATTTGTTATAATATAGAGAAATTTTCTTTATATTTCTATAATATACCAGTGCTCTGGTTGTCAAAACTGAGTTTAGTATTTTAATTCGATTTTTTTGCCTACGATACCATTTTGTCTTTTGGATCAAACATAAATAATATATTATACTAGCTGCGCCCCGCGGTTTCACCCGCGTAAGTCCCGATCCCGTGGGAATATCGAAAAAAATATCCTATGTCCTTCTCCTGGCTCTAAGCTACCTCCCTACCAATTTTCACCCAAATCTGTTCTGCCGTTCCCGAGTTATAAGTGGTGTAACTAACACGACTTTCTTTTATATTTATATATATAGATTTATATATATTTTTTTATTATTTATAAATAATATATTTTTCTGTGGAGGCATGATACTATATTTTTGGAGGCATGAGATCAAGCCACTTAATATAAGATTAGACGTGTAAATCACAGGCTACAGTTTTGAACTTACAAATTATCGTGTCAATCGAAAATAGCCATCTTTTGAGATTGTTCACCTAGATACCTACTTGTTTTATTTTACACTTAAAGATCTTAATCTATAGGTACTTATATTATAAAGCTGAAGAGTTTGTTTGTTTGACGGCGCTAACCTCAGGAACTACTGGTTCGAGTTGAAAAAATATTTTTGTGTTGGACACTTAGTCCATTTGTCGAGGAAGGCTTATAGGCTATTTTATATAATCATTTATTTTATATCACTTTCATAAGAATCGATTTTTTGATTCGCTGATTATCAGGCTCTCACTCCAGCAACTACATGTAGTAGTAGAAATATAAAAAAAAAACGAAAATAACTGGCTTGCTTTCAATGAGAGAGAGAGAGAGACAGACAGAGAAACACGCGCACGCCTCACGGCTTACAACTATAGGAAAAAGTGTCGTTACAACTTTTGGTCTTAATTTTTTCCGTTCAGCCCCTTTTCGCAACGCGCCATAAGGAACTTCGTTCCCATAAAATCATAAATTATTGTCACAAGAAAGGTATGACCTTTCAAGATCATATTCCTTTAAAAACAAACGATATCATCGTTATATCATCTACCTATGTAGTTCCAATTGTCTTATCAACTGGTCTCAATTGATACGTCACAGTTTAAATGACTTGGACAATTGTGGACGTCTCTTTAACACCCTTTTTCCTTTCGCTGGACTCGATGTGATGCTCATATTCATATTTATACTGATATTCTTAAGAGTAAGGATGTTTTTAGGGTTCCGTGGAAATGATGGGACCCTTATGGACTCATTCGATTGTTCGGCCGTATGTAGGCCGCCCATTGTGCCATATTGTTAGGTTTAATTTTGTTTTTGTAACAGGAGTTTATGTTAGAGTTAAGGTTTAATGTGGTACAATAAAGAGTTTATCTATCTATCTATCCGTTAATCTGTCAAGACCGATAAATATACCTATATGAAATACAAGAAGCGCTAGTTTCACCCGCGTAAGTCCCGATCCCGTGGAAATATCAAAACATAGAGTAGCCTTCCTCCATAAATGGACTATCCAACACAAAAATATTTTTTCAATTAGAACCAGTAGTTCCTGAGATTAGGGCGTTCAAACAAACAAACAAACTCTTCAGTTTTACAATATTAGGATAGATTAAGTTCTATAAATGTAATTAGAACAAGGGTCCAAGTGAACAATCTCAAAAGATAAGGTCATATTTTAATTTGCCGACCATTTGTGAGTATCTACCATTTTCAACGTTTTTAATTTTTTTAGGAATGTTGTAAGCTTTGCATTATGCCAAATTTCATGGTCCTAGGTCAACGGAAAGTACTAGACTAGTTGATGACCTAGAACCATGCAATTCGCAAACAAAATCATGCGTACAGTTTTTGGTTTAAAACCTGCAGGGTGCTTAAACAAATCTATAACTCAATGTGCTTAGTTTTTGGTCTAAAACCTGCAGGGTGCTTAAACAAATCTATAACTCAATGTGCTTAGTTTTTGGTCTAAAACCTGCAGGGTGCTTAAACAAATCTATAACTCAATGTGCTTATTTTTTCTTCGAAATATTTTAGGCTGTGCTGTCAAACCCTTTTAAATTAGTAAAAAAACTAGCAGCGCTCTAAGTTTTAGCCGTTTAGCCATTCGGGATCTACGATGCCACAATCAGACACACACACAGAGAGACACGTCAAACTTATAAGACCCCGTCGTTTTTGCGTCGGGGGCATAGGTCGGGGGTTTAAACCGATTTGCTCCGTTTATAATATCTGGCAGGGAGTGGCAAAAGAACTGGATAGTTTGGAAAACACGCAACATTGCGACAATGTTTAATGCTACTCACAAATTAGGGAGTTGATTAGTTTTTCAGTAATGGCCTAGCGAAGTTTGTTTTAGGTGAGGTTTCGGAGAATTCTACGGATTTAGCGTTGGTTGATTATAAAACTTATTGTGAAGATGCAATGACAGGGAGGAATGGACGAATAGGTCTTCTTCTTCTCTTCGTTTAAATTTTGGTAAGAAGCTGGTGATTCTGGCAGAAAAAGGTTGCAATAGAAATTAGAAGAAGAGAAGATACTCCAACCTTTTTACTGCTTTGTGGCTAACGTTGCAATGCTTTGGTTTGGTCACACGTCCAGACATTCGGCTTATTCCAAAAATCCCCTTATATGTCCACAAATCTCCTCCACATAGCCGACAGGGATTTTTTGGGGTAAAAGTCTACAAATCCATTTAATTCCGTCCATTATTCGATCCTAAAGTTTCAAGAGTGTCAGACGCAATGCAAGCTATGTAACCAGCCGTGCGGCTATGTTTGAATCATAAAACTGAATAAAAAAATAGCGTAACCGTAGACGCATGCCGTTCGTTGACAGTAGATATATAATAATGGATGTTTTGTCTGCAAAGTCTTAACAGGCTATTTATTGGTATCCAATTAACATCAGGTGCACCGACTGCTCGTTCCAACAATTATTTTTAACTCCCGACGCAAAAACGACGGGGTGTTATAAGTTTGACGTGTGTGTGTCTGTGACATCGTTAAGGTTAAACCGATTTTAATTTCGTTTCTTTTGTATGAAAGGTAAATTTGTATTTGATCGAAATCGGTTCAGCCGTCTGAAAGTTATGGAGGATAAACAGGGGTTTTTCAAATTGTAAATAAAAGTTTTTGTACGTAAAAATAGGTATCACCGTCATTCGTTAGGTACGATGTCTAGATATTTTAAACAGCTAAACCATATTGAAATAAACAGTTGCCCGCCCAATTCTATTTCGGGGCCCATAAATATCATAGAAACGATAACCTAAAATACTGTTTTGTTTGTTTAGAAATAGTGTGATTAATGATAGCTTGGGTTCTATACCTATTACTTTCGTGTACAAATTCTAGAATTGAAACTGTATACTAGGGCATTTTAAGGACGTTAGGTCGTCATTAATTCAACAATCCAACTCTATTTAAACATTACCAGTGGTCCGCGGTTTAACCCTTGTTAGTCCCGATCCCGTGGGAATGTCAGAAAAAAAGAATCTTACCTCTAAGGATTTAATTTATCCTCATGCCAAGTTTCATCAAAATCCCCAGTAGTTACAGAGCCTAGTATTTATTTTTATTATTGTAACATAGTCGTAGTGAAACGTCGTGGTAAGAGAAATAAAAATTTAAAAAAAATATTTTAATTAATTATTAAGACCCGGGAAAATAATTACTATGAATACAAATCATGTGACTTCAAAAAGTTTAGTTACAGAGAATGTTTGTTACAACGAAAATCAAAAACAAAAATTTATTTTCACCGTCATTATAGTATTATAGTATTACTACCCGAGCTCCGCGGTTTCACCCGCGTAAGTCCCGATCCCGCGGGAATTTCAGGATCACAGTATCCTATGTCCTTCTCTATCCCCTTAACTATGCCGATGCTAATCCAAATCGTTCCAGTTGTTTGACCGTGACAAAAAATAAACAATTTTTCAGATTTATAATATTAGTTAGGATTAGAATTAATGTAGATAATTATTTCTTTTAAGGGTTCCGTACCCAATGGGTAAAAACGGGACCCTTCTACTAAGGCTCCTCTATCCGTCTGTCTGATACCAGGCTGTATCTCATCAAGTTGAAATTTTCACAAATGATGTTTTAAGTAACTTATGGATCTTACTGTGTCATATTACGAGTATAATATCATATTTATGTATTGATGCTAGTTACAGAAGAGCGGGGCCTTCTAACACAAGTATTTTTTTTAGTTAAAAGGTGGCTCCCACAACTATGTTTTTATCTAAGTTCTATTGGTTACTGCAATAAATTATTTTATTTTATTAATTTATTTATTTCTGTTGCAGCATTTTCCTTCCTCGTCAGTTCAGTCTGGCTTACGCCTAAGGTATCGTGCTAGGAAACAATGACACCAGGTCAACGGTTTCAGAAACATGAGCTGTTCGTCATTTTTGAACTATGACATTATAGCAATAAAGCATAGGGCTCCATCGCCTCCATCCAAGGCTGACCCCAAATAGCCTATCGATCTAGAACCCACATCTAATAAACCTAATGTATGAAGTACCTATCCCCATTTTGATAATTAGATATTTTGAAATTTGTTTTCTTTACGCTTTCTCAATATTTTTATTCTCGTATCGTAGTGTTAGTTGCCGAATTCCACCTAAACGGCTGAACCGATGTGTATGAAATTTTTTGTGTATATTCATTATTTTTTATTTAGAATGTATCTTCAACAGATCTTTGAGTAGTTTTTCATAAATGAAAACATAATAGCATACATTTTCTCGATAGATTTTGTTCTCAATATTTTGTTTTTACCTAGACCTACAAAATAAATATTTATGATTTATGATAAAATAATAGTACATTACGATATAAGTGTGGTAAATTGATCTTTGCATAGAGGCGGTTTATGACGCGCGAGCGGCAGCGAGCGTGTTATAGAAGCCAAGATGCAAATATCAATTCCACACGTATATCGTACGACGTTTTTTATCACAGTTGCGAATAAAAGAAAATACTTGAAAAGAAAACAAAATAATAATTAACAAAATATTTGTGATAACTCTATGTTTACATTTTTTTAAGGCAATATTTTTTTGTTAATTATGCTCCGGAAAGGCCAGGCTAAAGACTTTTAACCTATACATCCTCGTGTGACATACATTATTTTTTAGGGTTTTTCTATTTGTTTTTGCGTCGGGGGTTAAGAACAAAATACAATGGTACGGAAAAACAATATATTTAAGTAAAGAAAAAACAAAAAATAAACAACTCAATTTTTAATCGTTTTCTAAGTCATTATCACGTAAAATTTTCGTTCGTAAACCGGCTTTAGAGACAACCATTTTTGCTAGTTATAAACTCTTTGGTACCTACCTTTTCGGGATAACTTTACAGCACTAGTTAACAAATCTAAAACGCACGCGTGCATAATACGTTGGATTATGAGCCTAAAAGCCGTTGAATAAGATCCACTTTATGAGCAACTGTGATAAAAAAAATATTTTGTTTCTTTTGAAAACTGTATTTTCTAATATTCTTTTACCTTTAAGAAATACGGTGTTCTTTAGTGCGTGAGAGGCTTTAAACGGGCGCATGGGCGCTTATCAGTAAAGGTCAAGCCTCTGACAAATAGACGCCGCCCGTGTGGTAGACACCGCCCACATTTGTTTCGTAACATTGTATAAAGCAGTAAAGTTACAAAGTTACTTACTAAATAGAGGAATATTATACAGGGTTATTGGTAATTATACTAGCAAGCCGTTGAGGGCTACTTCTGTGCATCTAAACAAAAAACTTTTGTTCTACGACTTTCGGAAAATTGAACATTCTTTTTTTTAATTTTGAGGTTAGGTTTACTTGTAAATCAGCTGTTCCAAACATGGAGAGGTCATTAACCTTCAAATTTTACTTATTTTTCAGTTTTATCTACCGTCCATAGTCTGAATGACCTTTGTTTTAAAAAATCTGCTGTTTTTAGAAAATCAGTTGTTCCATACACGGAGAGGGCATTGACTTTTATTTTCAAATTTCCAAAATTCGTAGAACAAAAGTTGTTTGTTAAGATGAACAGAAGTAGTCCTCGACGGCTTGCGAGTATAATTACCAATAACCCTGTATACTAACTCCCTTTGGTGGTTTTACCCGTGTAAGGGAGTTTTTCATACGGTGAAAACATGATATCATACATTTTTCCCAGCTTCGCGGAAATATCGTCATAACATCAAATTCGATAACTTTTCACATGGTCTCTAGTGTTAGTTTAGTAGGTATACAAACTTAAACAAGTGTGAGTAGGACTCGTGTACGAAGGGTTCCGTACCATCGAGTAAAAAACCCTAAAAAATATATTATATAATATTTTATGTGAGACGAGGCTGTTAGGTTAGGTTTTGGTTTTGGATACATCCTAACTTCGTTTTGAAGACGTTTCTATGCGATCTGTGTACAGAGTGTATTAAGCATCCAAAAAAATGTTTTTTTTTTTACTTTGACTTGACTTGATAATTAACAAAAAAATATATTGCCAAAAAACATTGTTCATCAACTGGCAGACAGATGGCGCCATATTAAAAATGTATAAAGAATCCGCCGGGTTGTTTTTCTGCCAGGTGAGAGAACATAAAAATAAATCAAATATCTTAAAAACCTACTCAAAAGATATTTAGTTCTGTTTTTAGTATTTGTTGATAAAGCGGCAACAGAAATACATCATCTGTGAAAATTTCTCTCTGTCTCAAAATGTCAACTCTCTAGCTATCATGGTTCATGAGATACAGCCTGGTGACAGACAGGCAGACGGACAGCGAAATCTTAGTAATAGAGTACCGTTTTTACCCTTTGGGTACGGAACCCTAAAAACGGTTTAAAATAGAAAGTAAAAAAGTAGTTTGTTAATTATTTTAAGAATGGACACACTTTTCATCTGAATCCATTGAGCCGTTTCAGCGTGAAATAAAAAACACAAACTTTCACATTCCTATTAATTTATAATATTTTAGTTGGACTAATTTTCACCCGTTTAATTCTTTTTAATAGCTCATCGATTGACCAGTATCACACCTGCCTGATGGTAAGTGACGATGCGGTCTAAGATGTAGCACGCTTTCCTAGAAGATACCTATTCATTAGCGACTCTCAAGATATCCCTTAGGTGAAAGTCTAAAAACCTATTTAATCAATTTTTATATAATTCATGCCAGTAAATAGCATTATGTATCTATACTAATATTATAAAGAGGTAAAGTTTGTAAGTCAGCGAGATTGTAGGGGGTAATCTCCAAAACCAATTGACAGATTTGGATGTTTGCATAGCGATTAGTTTGGGGGTTAGCTGAGTGTCAAAGCCCCCGAATACTAAAATGTTTAGGAATCCCCTTAATATGTAAGACGTAATCCTATTGAAATATGATGTTCAATTAATTCGCCACTTAAATAGCTTTTCAGAATTTTATTTTTTGAAGTGATAACGTCTAATAAATTGATGGAACACCTGCATTCACACAAAAGAGTGCTGTTCCGGTATATAAAGCGTCCCGTTCCCGATGTGTGACGTCATGCGACATGGTAACATAAGAGTATTTAATAATATCTAATATCGCTCATCTGGGCTTGTGTTATGGTGACGAGTCAAGAACAGAAGACTAATATAAAGAAAAAAATAAAGGTATAACAAAAAAACTCTATTTTTCATCGATTTCTTATGACGTCACGTAAAATAATCGTCCGTAAACCGACTTTACAGACAACCATTTGTTTGTTTTCTTATCCCGGAATTCCCACGGGATCGGGACTTACGCAGGTGAAACCGCGGGTACGCACCTAGTCTATCTATATCTATCTATCTATACATATAAAATGCTTTGTACTGACTGACCAACGGATCAACGCACAGCTTAAACCGCTGATCGCAGAGCTGAAACTTGGAGGGTGCATTCTTTGTATGACGTCGGCATCCGATAAGAAAGTATTTTCTGAAATTCTACCCCTTAGGGTGTGAAAAAGGAGGGCAAAGTTTATATGGGACAACGTGATTCCTTGGTCCAATCTACTTAAAATTCTTTCTACTTCTACGCGGACGAAGTCGCGGGCAAAAGCTAGTTGTAGATAATATTAGAAGTTGACTGCTCCCATTCTTAGTTCATGATAGTAACATGATATTGTCGTGTGTTCACATGTCGAGTTGCATTCTTGAGCTTGTCAGAACGCTATTATCTAGGCTACGTTGTACTTTGGACAGCTTTTTAATAAATAAATATATTGCAGGACATTCCACACATCGCCATCTAGCCCCAAGCTAAGTAACTAGACTTGTGTTACGGGTGCTAGACAACGGATATACTACTTATATACTTTTCTTTTGTAAATATATACTTATAATACATAGAAACAACCAGATGACAGACAAATATCTATGCATAAATACATGTCTGAGGCGGGAATTGAACCCGCAACCCTGTGTTTGGCAGTCCGGTATGGTGACCATTGTGCCAATTGGGTCGGGGCTAATAAATGTCTTATTAAATTTAGAACATGGATATTTTCATTACTTATTTAAAACGAGATAATTGTCTGTCTTTAGAACTACCTGCTAACTCCCGTCTCGTGAAAATGATGCTTCTCTTCCTGTTCTATTTTTGACAAGCACACTCTAAAGTACAGACAGATATTATTATTTCTCGTACCCAATATCTATTACCAAACATTACTTACGCAAATCTTTAAGGAATAAAACCGGGTAAGTGCAAGTTGGACTCCGGCTCTAAGGATTCCGTACCATTACATTCTGTTCTGAGTATTCGTTGTTATAGCGACAACAGAAAAACATCAACTGTTAAAACTTCAACTGTCAAGCTAACACGGTTCATGAGAAACAGTCACAAACAGACAGACGGACAGTGGAGTAAAAGAGTCACGTTTTTACCAATACCTTAATAGTGAAATTTTATGCCAATTTATTAACGACTTACCTGTGATCATGGTCTTTGTAAATCCTTCAAAAGAATCGCGTTCATAATCCGGTAAAATAGTACTTTACTTCCTATTAAACTGACTTTGATCAGCGAGTGTTTTTACTACCTCATTCATCATACTTCTTTCCGATCACTTTCCCAAATGACTTTAGTGGGCAAAGCCAGCGAAAAACAAAACAAGAGGCTTACAAATTTCTCTCTTCATTAATTTTCTCGAAACAAGGCAGAGCTTTCGAAGTTAATTGATTTCCTTTATTTGTACCCAGGAAAGTTCCATTAAAACCTAGAGTTTATGTAAGAGTTTAAATCCCTGTAAGAGATTTTTGAATAATTCTACAAACCTCGCGACTAAGTTTGTAGTTTGTATTCAATTAACAAACCACTTCAACGAAGACACCAGAAATCGATGTAGATAAACAACAATTTCAAGCTGTTTTAAACTGAGCTGAATACTAAATTTCTCTAAAAACTGCAAAGTGCGAATCGTACTCGCGCACGAATGGTTCCGTACCAATATATTGTTTTACCCGACTGCAAGAAAAGGGAAATGTTTGTCGCGCCTATCTTTGTTTGTAATAAATAAATATTTCAGGACATTCCACACATCGCCATCTAGCCCCAAGCTAAGTAATTAGACTTGTGTTATGGGTGCTAGATAACGGATACTTATACTACTTATATACTTTTCTTTTGTAAATATATACTTATAATACATAGAAACAACCAGACCACAGACAAATATCTTAGTATAAATACTTGTCTGAGGCGGGAATCGAACCCGCAACCCTGTGTTTGGCAGTCCGGCAAGGTGACCATTGTGCTAACTGGGTCGTCACAATATTCTTTATTCCCTCATATCTTCCAAACCACTCAATGGATTTCTTTAAATAAGGTATCGTTAGATTCGTCTCATTAGTCCAAGTATGGTGACATAAAATATAGGGGCTAAATTTAATTGTTTAAGGTGTTTTTTTATTAATCTTTTTTTTTCGTATTTGCTGTGATAGCGACAACAGAAATACATCATCTGTGAAAAATTCAACTGTCTAGCTATCACGGTTCATGAGATACAGCTTGATGACAGACAGACAGAAGGCCAATGGAGTCAAAGTAAAAGGATCCCGTTTTTATCCTTAGGGTAAGGAACCCTAAAAATGTTTAATAGTCGATATGGTTTCTTTACTATTTCACCAGTTCTGATACTTTTATCAGATGCTTGTCGGCGTCAAGCCGGATTGAAGTGAAACCGGTTGTAGCTAAGTTGATCTACCAGCGTAAGTTGGCCTTTGAACAAAAATTTGTAGCAGAGCTTGCAGGCCAATGACTTGAAATCGACAGGTCAGGGCTAACTGGACGCGAGGGTCTCAAGACTGGGTCTTGGTAACACATGCACGCACGGACCTTGCGGTGGATGGAAGGGAAAACGGGTCCGCTTTAAAGATGTAAAATTACGCTGGCAAAAAATTTGAACATTGAATTTACTTGAGTTGTTAAAGAGTGGCCACCAGCGTAATTTATAAGTCCCATTTTAATTGACGACGTCCGCCACGCGGCGGGCGAACACCCGCATACGGAACAAAATGTTCTAGGTTCATTTCCCAACTCAAAAGAAATATTTATATACCGATATTTGTTTTTGGTCTAGTTGTTCTTGTATATACTTATTATTTACAAAAGAAAAAATATATATGTATTATATCCTTTGTCCGGCTACTATAATACAAACCTAGTTGCTTCACTTGAGGCTAGCCGGCGTTGTGTAAAATGTCCAAAAACATTTATTTATTAACATTAAAATGTCCTAAAACATTTTTATAAACCGCAGTCCCATGACTTTTTGATATAGGTATATTATTATGGTGGTAGATAGTAAAAACCACAAATTTATATCTTTGCTTGATTGCTCGCTTTGTTCGCTTGATATCAACAAACCGACATGTTGATTCCACAAGCAATAACAGGATGTACTCATCATAATACATTGTATTAGTTACTGGGTTCCCAACAACTATGTAACACGAAGTAACTATTACTTTATTGTGATTTTACTACTAAAATGTTTATTGCTAAAAACTTTCTATTAAACTCCAGTCAATCAGTTATTTCAATTTGAAGGAATAATCAGTTAATTTTGCTTTCATCATTGCAATTTCCAACTTTTAATAGACTTAGGTTGACTTGCACAACATGCATTAAAAGCTTTTAAGACCTTTAACATGATTAATTAACTGTCAAAGTGTCAAACTGATTAACCTTGTGGTTATTGAAATATAATTACGTTTTAGAATACCCGTTAAATGCATTTAGCTAGACTTTAGCGAAAAATGTTAAGCACAATCTCTTGCAAGCCGCCCAGTAAGTATTACTTCATATATGACTAACAGCGCTACGCGGTTTCCCCCGTAACTCCCGATCCCGTGGGAATATTGAGATAAATAGTTATTGCCAATGAATTAAAGTATCCTCATACCAAGTTTCATCAATTTCGGACCAGTATTTTCGTTACAATATTAAAAAAAAAGTAAAGTAGCCTATTCTTTACAAAAAAAAAACATAAAAATCTTTCCTCTTTATTAGATGTCCCGCGGTTTCTCTTGGGATAAAAAGTAGTCTATATGTTTTAAAGGGTTCGTCCACTTGTTTTATCATAAAGGACTAACATACAAACTTTCACATTTACATTATAAGTGGGATAAAGGAGTCACATCAAAATCGTTTAGTTTTCATGTGCCTTGTTCTAGTTAATCTAAAGTTAAGCACTCATTGTCTGAAATGAGTTCGTGGAAACGCGTATCGTTGCCATTTCTAGAGAATGGCCCCACTGTTGCCTGCCTAAGTGCCTATAGTTTAGCTAACACATCTTAAAAGAGATATAATTGTACTCAAAAACATTTAACATTAATAAATAAATATTGCAGGACATTCCACACGTCGCTATCTAGCCCCCAAGCTAAGTAACTAGACTTGTGTTATGGGTGCTAGACAAAGGGTACACTACTTATATACTTTTTCTTTTGTAAATACATATATATTTATATTACATAGACACAACCGGACCACAGACAAATACCTAACATAAATACTTGTCTGAGGCGGTAATCGAACCCGCAACCCTGTGTTTGGCAGTCCGGCATGGTGACCATTGTGCCAACTGGGACGTCATTTAACATTAAAGGAGGACGGGTCGGAAAAGTTTTTGTTTCCCTGCAGTCTTCCTACCTTTACTCGCGTTTCTCGAAGGCCCCGGTTTATTTCGGAGTCTTTGAGTCACGAGCGTATAGGTATCTTCTAGGAAAGCGTGCATCATCTTAGACCGCATCGTCACTTACTATCGTGAGAGATAATAGTCAAACGCTGACCTATTTATTATAAATAAATAAACATTTTCTAGCTGGTTATAGACGTGACAAAGTATTTTCTACCATGAGTCTCGTAGAAGGCGGCTTAGGGATTTAGATACCTTGTGGTGACCATCGCATCTTAGAGTGACTATGGTAAACCATCTACAATTCCCAATCCACCGTTGGGCTGGTCTTAGGCTGGACATAAATTATATTGCTGAATCACTTCGCAATAGTATAAAATACTAGAGACTTACTGCGTCAAGTTTGGATAATGGCAGGAAAACGAGACGAGACAAAGACGCCAAAAATGAATATTCACAGACAGTCTGAAACGGAAACGTCTTAGATTACCGAAGCGTTACTGAGACGCTCGGGATCAAAATTTAGCTAAAAAACAAAAGGGTTAAAAAGTTATTTTCACAAGAATTTAAATCTCTATACCACTTTATTCTAATAATTTTTAATCACCACCCGGACATAAAGAAGTTTAAAATGTAGAGCACCTCATTTACGTAATTTGTTTGCTCATTTTTGTCACGCCCAACTCAAACAAGATAATTTAACTATTCCAATTTTATGCTTCAACTAAAATTGGGTTTAAACTTCAAACAGTTTTTACTCGGCGACAAAGGTACAATACATTAATACTTAAAAGTTAATTATAACTTTCTATGTGGATATTCTATTTTATCCCTGGTGTGGAGAGAAGTTGTAGAGACATATGACCTGCAGTGGGCTAACACACTTGCTACTGAAGACGAGGACATGGCCCTGGCACAATTATTGCCAGGGCCATGCCGTCCAGAATAGCATGGATTTAAGTTACTGAGCTTAGCACCCTTTTAGTGTGTGCAACTTAGACCGCAACTAACACATGGTACTGAAGAAGAGGACACAATTATTGTCATAGTAAAGGCATATGACCTGCAGTTAGCTAACATACTATGCTGCTGAAAAAGACATGACCTTTGCATACTTAGATATTTGTCTGTGGTCTGGTTGTTTCTATGTATTATAAATATATATTTACAAAACAAAAGTATATAAGTAGTATATCCGTGGTCTAGCGCCCATAATACAAGTCTAGTTACTTAGCTCGGGGCTAGATGGCGATGTGTGGAATGTCCTGCAATATTTATTATTATTAATTGTGTCCATAAAAGTACGGAAGTTGCTGATGCTGTATAACTATCTCAGTACACTCTTAGTGTGACATTTTAGACAGCATCGATCAGAATCAGGTGAGAAACTGATCAAACGATGACCGGATCAAAAAAAATCTCATCTGAATAGACGTAACCCCGATGTCTTAGTTATTTTAAGTCGACAATACATTCATGAAAGTGAGAAAGACCAACGTGATGCTCAATGCTCATCTATTATTAGGTAGATAATTATGTGGCCTCCAACAAAGATACGGCTTCAGTTATTTTCGATGCGTCGCGTGACTATCGTGATGTACCCATCAAAATCGGTTTAGACGTGAAAAGTGGTCTAAGTAGGCCAGGGATATTATAGAGTCGTAATTCAAAATGTCTGACATAAATTGCGTACAAGTAGAAATTCTTGAAAGCTTTGTGTAGGGTAAAAAAATAGCTCCTTCTAAGAAGAAAGTTATTTTCTATATTAAATAAGCTCTCTCGAGAGATTGTACCCACAAAGTATGATCTCGAGAGCCGTTTCCTAGAAAGAAATATTAAAATAGAAACGCTTTTTTGTGTTAAATAAATTAATCATAGTATTTTCTAAGGTTTGCGCGATTTGTACTTTTTATGAATCAATTTTTACGAACATTGTAGCGTTAACAAATATAATTATAAACTAATCATACTCGAATAATAAAAAATAAAACCTAAAAAAAAAACAAATAGTTGACTGTAAAGTCGGTCTACGGACGATAATTTTACGTGATAACAACATAAGAAAACGATGAAAAATGAAATTTTTTTTATTCCTGTATAAAGATTTTTTTTCTTTTTTTTCCTTTAAGTCTTCTATGTCACTCGTCACCATAACACAAGCCCAGATGAGCGATATTGTTATTAAATACTCTGTTTCCTGATGTTATCATGACACATGACGTCACACATCGGGAACGAAACGCATGACGTCGTGTAAAATATTTCTTCAGACACTTTTTTGTGAATGCAGGCGTTCCATCAATTATCACGTCAATGAAAATAGATTATCAAGAAACACCACGACAATTTTGTCAAAAAATCCAATCAAAACTCAACAATGGACGACAAATTAAGTTTCATTTGAAAAAATTCTTACTCGCACTGCATTACTAATTTGTTATTGCAAGGTTATTGGTTATTACATTAACAAATAACGGTACAATAATATTCAAACCAGAGCATAAAACAATAAAGTAAATTAAAAGGCAGGTGTTGACATTTATAGAAATACTCGTTTTGAATTAAGTAGAAGAAAGCCTGATTTACTTAATGATCGTTTTGACGATTAAGGAAATTAATTGAGAGCAAACGGTATTTTTATGGTGACTGATGAATTGGGGATAATTTAGTATTAGACTAATAACTTGAGGCGAAAGTTCGTGAGAATTAGAATAGAATAAAATAGTTTATATGAGATAAATAAATCTATACATATAAAATGTTTTGGCCTGAATGACTGACTGACGGATCAACTATGCGTTTTTATACCATTACTTTATGCAATACCTTCCACGGTTCTAGACTAAGCTATTCAAATTCCCTAAAATAATAGTTTATTCATATTACTTATAATAATTGTTTATTCATCTATACATATAAAATGCTTTGTCCTGAACTACTGACTGACTGACGGATCAACGCACAGCCTAAACCGCTGATCGTAGAAACCTGAAACTGGAAGGGTGTGTTCTTTGTGTTACGTAGGCATCCTATAATAAAGATTTTCTGAAATTCTACTCCTAACGAGGTGAAAAATGGGGGCAAAGTTTGTACTGGACGACATTATTCCTTGGTCCATTTTCAACTTCTACGCTTACGAAGTCGCGGGCAAAAGCTAGTCAAATTATAAAATAATCCATTTACTCGTGGTAGCTAAGGCCTAAATTGTAAATAAGATAGAATTTTCATCAACATAAATAATCAACACAAATATTGTAGCTCCAGTCCAAATAACGTATTAAACCTCTCGCAATAGGATTTCAAAATTGACTCTATGAATATTTAGTAATACAAGTGGCAAGTAACTCAAGACAGGCTCCGTAGATATTAGAATTGTGGTAACTTGGCCGAATTGGCTTGTTTATAAGTATTGAGTTTTAATGATTCTATCGTTATTCCTTATTCCGTTATATAGTCACCATAACACGAGCCTGCTTAGCTTGGAGCTAGATGACGCTGTGTGCAGTGTCTTGCAATATTTTTTATTTTAATTGATTTTTACAAATGAAATAATAACACTCAGATTGTGAGTATCATAGGGACAGGCAAAATAGCGGACTTTGAATTAGTATTGCCGATCGATAGTCGACTATCACTGAATAATCGATAGTTCATTAAAAACCGATAGTATCGATTGCTCAAAACGAGGCAATACTATCGATAGTATTGTTGCTCGTAAATAAAAAACTATATATAGTATCGATAGCTTAAAACGTGGCAATACTATTGATACTATCGAGAGTTTTTTTTTTCTTGCAACAATACTATCGATAGTATTGCCTCGTTTTGAGCTATCGATACTATCGGTTTTAATGATAGTCGATAGCCGAGTCGGTCGATAGTATCGATGGTATTGCCACGTTTTGAGCTATCGATAGTATAGGCTTTTTCAAATTAAAACTATCGATAGTTCGGAAATACAACTTTGAGTTCTATACTCAGTGGTACACTATCACAAAACTAGAGTATCTACATGTTTCTTATTCATATGGACTTCTCCCGGACGGCCTTCTTACCTATTTATATTTCCTGTTTCTCCGAAACTAGGACGCCCTTGATACGTGATAAACACACAAAGGAGAAACCAGAATTAATTTTTAATATTGATAAAAATACGGTTGAGAGACGGTGAAAGAGATTTTTGGAAGAAGGTCGTATTTTTTGCGTAGGGATGGAATCAAATATATTTAAATTACAGAGACTGTAATGTTTCGAAACTTTTATTTAGTTAAGTTTTGATCCCGATTCAAAGGTCAGCAATGTCACAGTAGTGACCTTTTGATAAAAGTGTCTATTTTCTTTTTTGGCGGTTTTGGCTTATTATTATCGTAATTTGATTTTTATGAATAAAAATATAAGAACATTTCACACAGCGCCATGTAACCCCAAGCTAAGCAAGTAGGTTTGGGTTATGGTGGCCAGACAACGGATAAAATATATACCTATATATTTTTATTTTTTAAATATATACTTTACTAGCAGCGCTCCGCGGTTTCATCTGAGGAACTCCCGATCCTGTGGGAATATTGGATTAAAAAGTACCCTATGATTGTGTACATTGATTCATTGGGAAAAGCCCAATGAATCAATGTATCCTCATACCAAGTTTTATCAAAATCGGTCTAGTAGTTTCAGAGTCTATTCGTTTCAAACAAAAAAATCTTTCCTCTTTATAATATTAGTATAGACAACATCCAGACCAGAAACAATAATCTGTAAATGAATACTTGAAAGAAGCGGCAATCGAACCCGTAATCTTGTGCGTCGCACCCACCGCGCCACAAAGGTGGCCGAATATAGTATTACCACACACTAGGTAGTTTTAGTTGTCCTTACAAATTGTAACTAAAGGTCAAGTCTCGTAAATAAAATTGTTCAAATTACATTGCAAAATCATTCCGATTACAAAAATACCCTCAAAGTAGCTCAAAATACCTTCAAACTCAGCTATTCTCAAGAATACCAAAGGGTTTCTTTGTGATAGAAATGATTTTGCAATGTAATTTGATCAATTTAATTTACGAGAATTGGCCTTCTGGACGCAATAAATCATTTATTTCGATCGATAACTTTTAAATGTCTTTGGATGGAAGGAGAAAATCAATTTGTGTTCGGGAGCTGGTGTACACCCGGGCGGAGCGGGAGTCACGGCCAAGGTCGGTCGAACGAGCGCCCCCGTCCGCGTCCCCCTGCAGCCCGGCTGCGTCAATACTCTCTCAATGAGCAAGAACTCACACCATCACCACACCACTCGCACTCCTTACACGTGTCTCGATTATAATCGTTGCCGTCACGCTCGGCTTCCTCAGAAGCCTTATAATTCGATAATAATCGATTCTGATTAAATGTGAATATTATATTTTCGTGGCTGAACGAATTTCATTTTCATAATATAAAACCTAGACTGCTAAATACTAATTTTTATGAATAACTAGCGCACCGCGGTTTCACCCGCGTAAGTCCCGATCCCGTGGGAATATCGGGATAAAAAGTAGCCTATGTGTTAATCCAGGTCTACAACTATCTAGATACCGAGTTTTATCACAATCGGTCTAATAGTTTTTGCGTGAAGGAGTAACAAACACACACACACACACACACGCGCGCGCGCACACACAATCTTTCACATTTATAATATTAGTAGGATAATATTGTTGTAGGGTCAAACACGGGTACACAGAAAAAAAGGTTTCTTTGAAACAAGAATTAATCCTCTCCAATAATTTCTTGGTTTAGTAAAAAATCAGAAAATATAAGCAGTATTCTTAAAATTCAAAAAAATATTATTAATCCAAGAAATTATTATTTAGCGTACATAGGAGTATTATTTCTTGCTTAAAGAAACCTTTTTTCTATGTAAATGCGCATGATGCAGCTAGTTCACTTATATAACTTGATGAATTGAAAATAGTAGATCCAAAATAAGTAGATAATTTTATCAGCTCGAAGGTACTTGCTGGTTATTTAACAGTATCGGACTAGAGATAACGAGATAAAACTGTTTGTCTGTACTCGGGGCTTTAGCCAAGCTACAGTAATAGAATTTTACAAAGTTAAAGATAATAGGTTTTATCAAATAAAATCAATTTGAAAAGATCATTTTGACGCAAGATTTAGGCAGGTTATAGAAAGCGTTCATCGCCCAGCCAATATTTCGCAGTATTTTGAAGAGTTTGCTTGTGCCCGTTAACTCTCTATAGTCATACGATTTTTATGACAGAGTCACGACTGCCTAAAGTAGTACGGTGAATGTCTCCATTCTTCACTAAACAGCAAATACTACGAAAAAGTTTGTTGCTGAGAAACGGTAGAATTTATTTTCAAAGTTTAAATAATAATAGAATCAGTAAGCTCTTTGTCGGTACCAAATTAAAGGGCTTAAAGGGCTTGATATGGTGCAAAACATCTTAAAATAGGAAAATGAGTGAGAACGGAACATAGCGAGGTCTTATATTTAAAAACGATAATATTCAAAGTTAAGTTGCATTAAGGCACTCATTGAAAACGGAAGCACGAAATGTTGCCCAATATTGCATCTGAACGAGGCCGTACAATCAGGTTTCACCTTTACCTCAATGCAAGTGAGTGCTAAGACCAGACTTAAGGCTCTGGCAGACATTCGATTAAATTTACCAACAATGAAGTCAACAGTCGAATTGTCAGCTTTTCTTTATCGGCTGCTTCATACTGATACCAAATTAATGGGTCTGTAGAAAATATAGTCAACGAGAATTCTTTTCAACGTAAGAGTTTTTTTGGCAACGACTCAGCAAACCGTTCTTGCGTAAATTTATTCAGCTAGTCTCCATCAATGCAATAAAGATGCGTCAATTGATGCAGTTTCGGAGCAAAAAGGGATACCTAGCCCGAAGGCTACGAGTACACAAATCGCTATATCGATAAATCATCTGGGACATTTATACGACGTTTCTGATGCGGAATTTATGTTAGAGGACATGTAGCGTATTCGTAAAAGATGAGCACAGGTGTAAGAACATCTTATTTGTAAAATACGACTACGCTTAGTACATTTGTCTTGGCTTTTATAGTTCAATTCAGCGAAGCCATAGAAATATAACCCAGTCAATATTAGGAACAAAATGTCATCGACACTAAATAAAAATTTATAGCTACTATTTTCACGTAGAAAATACACCTTGGTAAATAACTCGAATTAAGGCTTTACGAATTGAGCTAGAGTAATTTTATTCAAAGTTATATTACTCAGTAGAGTCGAGTCTCCGTATACATTAAGAAGTTCCTTAATCGAGTCGGATTAAGGCAATAGCCCTTCATAGCTGCAGGAACAGGGGAATTCCCAACTCATTGAGCATAATTAGGCACATTGTATTAGCCAATTTTACTCGTAACTCTTACATCATCATCGTTAAGGGAAAAATTGTCAGCTCTTTTTCTTAAAGTTTTATTCTTTAGGCCACATTTTCGTTTTCTAAATTCTTTCTTTTGGTTGGTATTTTTTTGTGAATTCTTGGATGGTTGTTTGCGGCAACAAAGTGCGTGTCAATAAAACAAAATATTTCGAAGGCATATTAAAGAACTAGCGTTATTCTCTATTAAATGTTTGATTTCAGTGACAGTGAAATCGTACATCCGCCGCTAAATATTTAGAGCTATGCAATATTTTTATTTAAAAGGAATTCATATTACGCGCTCCATAAGGGCGGTAAAACTGGTAAATAGGTTCTTTCACTGTTTGATGTCGGGTCTCTTTCATTGAGCGGTTCCCGGGCTGAAGCGTCTATTTTTAGGGGTTCGGAGAGAGCGGGGTGTTCTGACGTCACAACTCCACCAGCCACCCTCCGTCCTACAAGGTGCGTCTTGTTAGAAACGCGATATTCGGAGAAGAGTATTTCGGTAGGTTATTCGTTCATTGTTAGTGTAATGGAAAAATTTTGTATCTCTTCGAAATTGGAGAGCGGATGATTTGTTGTGATACGAATATGTCGCTCGTACTCTGATAATACATTTGCTTTTTCTTCAGACGCAATTTTGTTACTACGCCTTTTCGTGGAAAATTTTAGAGGACACCTGATATTTGTCCGTTTTTTACTATAGCGCTGCTGGGCAATTGTCTTAAAACGTGTTAGGTAGGATGAGATAGATGAGAACGTGTCAGAATTTACCAAATTAAACAAGAAGTATGATATTACAAACAGATAAAGTAATTAAATAATCAATTGACAAACCTTCCACCATCTTTGCCACTCGTTCTCTAGAAGTAGACCCACAGCAGAGCACACCGAACCGTCAAATAAAGATTTAAATTAACGACGATTTACTCAGCATTTTAAGGTTCGTAAAAATAAGTATACCTTTTCATTCTTGCTTTATTACACAGCGAGCATAGTTGATTTTGAAATGTCAAGTATTAGACAATGAAATAAACAAAAGCAGAACAGATTCGTATCCATTACTTATAGCAATAAAGTGAGACAAACAAAACGTTTCAATAGCAGTAGGACGATGCGAAAATCCGATTCACAATTCATATTTCCATACATTTTATAGCAGAGCATCCATCAACAATGAGGGATAGTTCATACAAAGTAAAGGGGATAGAGAAGCTATTGCAGTTGGTTTTCAACAATCGCAGACTTTAAACATGTATGAAATCGGAATGACTGAGCAGAGCCGTAACATGGAAGACTGGTGGCAACATTCCAAATGATAAATTCAGATACTTTCAGACTTCTCAATCAATAACTTAAATTAATGCGAACGTGCGTTTGTTACGCCTTTATGCTGAAATGACTGGATGAATTTTGAGGGCCTATTATCCCGATATCACGGTATCAGAAGGCCAATTCTCGTAAATAAAATTGTTCAAATTACAATGCAATATTATTCCGATTACAAAAAATATTCCTGAGAATACCAAAAGGACTTTGAAGGTATTTCGAGGGTATTTTTTATAATCGAAATGCAATCGGAATGATTTTGCAATGTAATTTTATTTAGAACTTAAACGGTTAAAACCGCGTGACGCAGCCAATGTAGCCATAACAAGAGATACCGTTATAACACGACAATGGTTGCTATGTACTTCAATTTACCTATAACCGGGTTATACACAAGTAGGTGCTGCGCTGTTATGTTGGGAACGGGTATCTATATCGATAGGTACTCTTTGACGTTGCGATGATTTATGAACATCACAAAAACGAGTTCGCTATGTTATGGACAAACAACCATGATACTTGAATATTAGTATCAGACAGTGGAAAGGGTCTAGTTAGAAAGCAACATAGTGCGATTTGGTTTTTTTTTTTTAATTGACGAACGATGGGGATCGAAGATATTATGAGGGTTTCGACGCATAAGACCACAAACGCGAAAGGCATAAAAGACCAAATACGCGTAATCCCTTTAACGTAAAAGGCCAAATAGGCGATTAACCAAATTTTTATTACGCGTTATACCAAAAACACATTTGGCTAAAGTTTATTATGCGTTATACCAGAAATGCATCTGGCCAAAATTATGGAGAGCGGGGTGAGCACCTACATTTTTTTTAAATCGTTCCTTTCCGAGCCTCATAATTTTAGTTCAAGATTTGGCAAAGAGATAGTTTTTGTTAGTCTAACCTTTAAAGTTCTTAGGACACAGTACAAGCTCTGCTCAGTATGGGGGCTAAATGTCGCTTTGTATGAATTTTCAGCTAAATTTAATTATTTACAACAAATTAAATAAACCTACCAATTTGTAATAAAGGGAATAAAATTCGTGTAAGATTACGATTTGATTTAAAAATTGCTACGTGTAGTACGTCACGCACGAAGTAAGCGGATGTTGGCTTCTAGGGTCAAGGGGCTCAAAGAAATTCTACAATTATTTTCTACTTTAGGTCCACTGCGGCGTAGAGGTACCATAGAGTCATTATCCGGAATCCGGACCGGCATTTGGCATCGTTTCCGGAACGTTCCTTTATTGGCGGAGACGCTTTATTTATACGTAAAGACAAAAATAAAATAGGCGTGTTAATAAATCAAGATGTTTTTAACGTTTAACCCCACCTGATGAGAAGAAACGATGAGGTCGAGGATGGACTAACTGTGGATCAAAGAATGTTTTAACTAGAGTACATATAGAAACACGAAGTATGACACAGCAATGGTGGTCGAAGACCAGGGTTGTAGCCAGTTACAGCTAATCCTCAGGTAGATCCTAGTGAGCGGCACATGCCTCATTAGAGAACCTAAGTATAGACGGTTTTTAGCGTTCAGTACCCAAAAGGTAAAAACGGGACCCTGTTACTAAGACTGCACTGTCCGTCCGTCCGTCTGTCTGTCACCAGGCTGTATTTCATGAACCATAATAGCTAGAGAGTTGATATTTTCACAGATGACGTAGTTCTGTTGCCGCTATAACAACAAATATTAAAAACAGAAAAAAGTAAATATTTTTTAAGTATGTTTTGAAGAACTTTTGGTTATTTTTTTTCTGTATTAATTGTTTTCATGTTCTATTCTAAATCCCTAACAGCAGTTCCTGAGTTCTGATTTTGAAGGAAGGATTTTCTATCATCTGGTAACGTGGGTGCAAGACGCAACTAGTCATTATTGTAGAATGAGTGCCAGTCTTCCACGTATCAAGCAAGACTGACTGAATGACTGTTGAATGTTTGTATTACAAAGCCGCGACATACAGTCGGCTGCATAATTGCAGCCCCCAATAGAGTTCAAAAATTACTATTATTGGCATATTTTCATTCTAATATTCTTGTTTGATAAACTCACGAGTTAGACGACTTTAAACTTCAACTAAAGCAGGTGTCTAGAATCTTGCTTGTGTTAAAAACATTCTTATAACAGTCGTTTTGGAGCTCTACGGTGGGTCTGCACTTATGCAGCCGACCGTACATGTTCAACGTACAACAATAAGTTCTACATCTGTGTTTCTGTGTTCGCTGTTCCCACGTCTCACAAAGATTCCGTTGTTAAAACAACAGCAGCAGTATACACGGAAAATTATCTTGTATATCTCAAGTTTGCTGTGAATTATGAGCAGAAGTCATAAATTATAGAAGTCTCTTGACATTAGCGGGTCTTTTGGAATGAATTTCGAAGTACTTAAGCCAACAACATTCACCTAATAAAGAAAAAACATAGCTATGTTTAGTAAGGAAAAAATCGCGACCGTAAATTCAGTAAATAACGATGTGTATTGAACGCATAAGAGCCTGTATTCTTTAGATACGGGGCTATATTCAATTTTTCCACGTCAAAGAAAGCAAATTGCGTGTAATTTCTTATCATTTAAGATGGCTTTTACCACCGTAATTGAAAACGATTTTGGATTATAAGGTTTGGGATATTACCTACGTAATACTTACTACATTCACAATGTTTATAAGGCTAGTGTGTCATCGGTATTTAACTTAAAAGTTTATTTTGTAATAGTTAAGTAATCACGTTGTCCCATACAAACTTTACCCCCCTTTTTCACCCCCTAAGGAGTAGAATTTCGGAAAATCCTTTCTTATCGGTTAACTACGTCATACAAAGAACACACCCTCCAAGTTTCAGGTCTCTACGATCAGCGGTTTAGGCTGTGCGTTGATCAGTCAGTCAATCAGGACAACCAAGTTCCGACCAAGTTGGCTTAAGACAGTCTTGCCTTGGTTTACATGGCCGATCTTAACGTTGATTCTAACACTACCTCGAAACCCAATTTTAAACGTATTTAGTTTATTTTCTGGCCACGTTCATTGTGCTCCATGTCGTCAGTATCAGTGACAAAACCAATGTTTTTTTCATCTCTCGCTGTTAGTCGAACAATACAATCAATTACACCCAATCAACTTTCAAAAAGGAACCGAATTCGACCTCGAATTTTATTAACAAAAACAAGTTTTAATTCTCTTATTCAGTGATCCAACTACAGTACCGTTAAAAGTTTCAAAATCATATTAATTTCATAAAGACTTACCCGATACACCTGATTGGTTAATATAAATTGAAAAATTACCTGCAACAAAAAAAACACAATTTAGGTAAGTGTACATAATCTTTTTTCATCCTTCCTTTAATGTTTCTTGAGTGTTTTATAAATTAAAGTATTTCTATAGATCTATTTTATATAAATGCGAAAGTTTATGATTGTAAATTTGTTTGTCACGCCTTCACGCTAAACTGCTTTGGATGGATTCGGAATAAAACCTGTTACCATTGATCACGATAAAATCAACTAACGCCCGCGCCGGCAAAACCGCAGGGCAAAGCAAGCCTGATAATAAATTAAACCACCAAAATTAGAGTAGGTTGCTGTGGCAGTGCTTAAGTGGTAACCTTGAGGTTGTGATATTAAAAAAAAAACTACAGCCGCTGCGTCATGTCATGTAGGTGTGGGATTGTTTAGTTAGTCATTTTGTATGTTTATATTTTTTTAAAATGTAACCACCGCCTACCACGTGGCAACGCCTTCAAAATATTGATCGTTAAATCTGGCGGAAGTGATAAACAAACATAAAGTTTTTTGATAAAATATTAAACCGAAGTGTCTCTTTATTGTTCGAGATAATACGGTAAAGACGAAGTTTTTATAAACTCAATGAAACAGAGAGAACATTTAAGTTAAGGACGCATTTACGGAAAGTGTCAAAATGTTAGCTAAAGTATAGCTGGTTCCGGTTCATTTTCCGGCTTCTCTGTCAAAGTTTTACATATTTTAAAGATACTAAATTAATCAGACAACACTTATCTGTAGAATGTATAAAAATAATATACGTTTACTACAAAAAATAATAGTTTTCCATAGCTTCTTCTGCAAAAAACTATGAAAATAGGCCGACTTTCGGTACAAACATCTCAATCACTAGAAGATTTCAAATAATAAAAAAATACTACGATAAAATATAAATATTAAACACTAGCAGCGCTCCGCGGTTTTACCCGCGTAACTTCCGATCCCGTGGGAATATCGGGATAAAAAGTAGCCTATAGCCTTCCTCGATAAATGGACTATCCAAAACAAAAAGAATTTTTCAATTCGAACCAGTAGTTCCTGAGATTAGCACGTTCAAACAAACAAACAAACAAACAAACTCTTCAGCTTTATAATATAAGTATAGATTAATTCGTATAAAAAGGTACGACAAAAATAATCACAATTACTCCATAAACCACAAAAATAGATCATCAATCTTCCAATTCTTCCACCATGTTTTGCTAATTGACGTAAAGCTTATCTTCATAGAAATAAGGTTGACTTTATTTGTCTTAGTCTTAGTTCGATGTATAAAGTAACAACTATTTTGAATAAAAAGTCATTCTAGATACTTCAGGCGCGTCAAATCGTAAATGCGTCCTTAAGACGCTCTTCCAGTACCGTGTGTAGTCCCATACATTACCTTAGCCCCCGCTCTCAAAAACGTAGCGTGCTGCGTGCTAACTGTTATATTTGATCGATATGCAAAACATTTTAGCATTATTATCCACAAATATAGTTCCTAGAGGTCAAAACCTATCATTTGATTCATTTTTAGAAACAAACGTTAACTATTTTTGAATAAAACCCGATAAACGATCTAATAATTCTCTGTTTTCTAACATTTTTTTTATCGAACGAAGTTGTTCATATCATGTTTTCAACCAAAATAAACAAAAATATGGTTTTTAAACTACAATATCCACTAATATCCAAATAACAAAAAAAGAGTATTTGATTACTTAAAGTTGCTTAAAACAAAGGTCGATTTTGGTAGCTTTATTAGCACCTGCCCTTAAGCTTCTTCTATATGGCCTTCTGGCGACTGTGAAGGGACGGAGAAATGTTGGACAGAGGATGGTGCGGTGAGCATCTCGTTGTAGGATATGGTCCAATTAGGTTATATGGTATCAGCAGTGATTGGATAAGTGTTATAGAACAGAAAACGAACAAAACCGAATGACGTCCGAGAGAACTTTATGAATCATTTAGCAAAATTTTGATGCTGATTCGATGGTCAGCTTCCGGTCCATAAAAACTTAATCCCAAAATGTCCATCTAATCAATAGGACTGAATCTCATAATGCCGGAAATTGAAATCGCATGCATTTTGTAACAAATGAAGGTCACTATGTCAAAACGTTCTCGTTCCAAAATAGCTGAATCCCGTAATGTCTGAATAACATCTATCAAACAAAATCAAGTTCAGTAACTCCTTTAACGTTTTTCAAAAGCCATTTCTAAAAAATATTTTCTAAGAGAAAACACTCCAAATAAGCATTTTTCTCTACACGACGAACAGAAGGGCGAGATTTCAAGTTTTATAGCGGTGCCATTTTTTTTGGAAATGTGTTATGCTTTTTAGTAATTGTTTGAAAAGGTTCAGACGTTATCTCTACACTGCATTTTGTATATCTTTATATATACACTAGTTTAACAGTCGAAAATGGTTCTAATAGGATTGGACCAAGGAATCACGTTGTCCCATACAAACTATGCCCCTCTTTTTAACCACCTTAGGAGTAAAATTTTGGAGAATCCTTTCTTATCGGATGCATACGTCACACAAAAAACACACCCTCTAAGTTTCAGGTCTCTACGATCAGCGGTTTAGGCTGTGCGTTGATCCGTCAGTCAGTCATTCAGGACAAAGAATTTTATATGCATAGATAGATATAGATAGAAGATACGGCAAAGGCAGAAGATTTTTTCGGGGAATCTCGTGAGGAAATGAATTCCCAAGGATACAACACGTTGCCGTTCAGTCAACTAATTGGACTTTTTATAGGGAAATAAAGCGGAACTCAGTAGCTCTTTTCGCCAGTAAAAACGACTACTAAGTTTTTATGTCTCCCTAGCTTTTACTCGCGGTTTCACCCGAATTATTACTGAATACCTACCGGGCTAAGCCGGTATGAGTAGTATTTCCATGTCCTATTCTTTACACTAGCCACCGCAGTAATTAATAACAAAATCGGAGGAGATGTTTAACTATAAAAGAACAATTCATACCCAAAAACGCTTGACCGTTTCAGCAATGTTTTTATTATGCAATATTGCATTGCATCCCGAACAAAATTGGTTGTCTGTAAAGTCGGTTAATAGACGATAATTTTACATGATAACGTTATAAAAAATAAAAAAATTGTTTATTTTTTCTTTTATATGAGTTTTCTATTCGTCACTTGTCACCATAACACAAACCTAGTCACGCACACACGCGCGTCAAGCTTGTATTAGTGTAATTGTCACAGAGCGTTGTATGATTATGTGGCAACAGCAACGATAATACGTTGCCATGGTTAACTTCTCAATAACATGACGCGTTCCCCGAACATGATGCATGACGACATCTTTCTTGTGAATGCAGGTGTTTCATCAATTTTTGAAGCGTAATCACGTCAAAATTGTTAATATGCGTATTTTTTTTTTAAGATTTCAAAATGTTTAGACAAGTCAAAGACCCAATTTACCAGCTACAATCTTCATGTTCATATCGCAACACGTTAGACACAAAACAAAACCAACACGTAATATCTAAATTGTCACAAGTCTTTAGTCATCCATTGTTCTATGAAGGCATACCTTATGCCATTGAATCACCCTTACATACAAGGACCGAGCTAGGCAACAAGACAGTATCAAATCGCCCACTATATCCGTCAAACTCTATCCATTAAGGATACATTAAGCATAATATACAACGGTTTTGGCTGTAGATAAATCAATTACTAGTTCAATTGAATAAACGATGTCGAGTTGGAAAAAGGGTTGTCTTTGATAAATAAATTAAACTCGAATGAAAGATGAAAGAATACAATAGAGAAGATACTACAAATGTTACATACAGAAAAAATATTGTCGCTCGAAGTGAGTCTTTTTACTAATGTTATTAATAAAAAGATACAAATAATATAGAAAAAGATTGTTTCTGTTAAAATATATGCATCTTTTTATTAATTTTATCAATGAAAAGATTGATTCTATTGAAATAAGTGCGTGTTTTTATGAATTTTATTAATGTTAAGTGAATTCAATTTTTGATATCAAATATCAGTTGGTTATCTTGAATACGTGAGGATGTGCAAATGAAACCGATAGATAACGAAATAAAGCGAAAAAAACAACCTCATTTACTTTTTAGGGTTCCGTGCCTAAAAAGGTAAAAAAAGGAACTCTTATAAGATCACTTTCTTGTCTGTATGTCAGTCACCACCGATTTTCTCAGGAACGGGTGGACCTAGTAAGTTGAAATTCATACCAAATACTCAGGTCTTTAGACCCTATGAGATGTATAAAAATCAGGGTCCTAAGTCAACACGATAGAAAGATACCTATGGGCATATTTACATTTTCGCAAATACTTGTAATTACCAAAATTTACCTTAATTTTCAACTTTTTTATATTACGGAATTTTCCCTTTATCTAGTTAACAAGCTAGGCTGGTTAGAGCCGTCTAACAATTGTATAATACTTATAATAAAGAAAGAAACAATGGACAAAAGTACTGTAAAAAATCTAAGAATAAGCAGTAGAAGAGTAACTCATAGTAGGTATATTTTAATTTAGTCTATTAGCTATGCATTTAAAAACTACTGAACCTATTGAAATATAGTTTTTAATATTAGATAGTTGTTTTTTCTAGGAAGATCGTGCTATATTTAACATCAGAAGTCATCAAGTAGAAACTGAATTTTCAAACAAAAACCGCGACCGCTCCGGCGCGCATGCAATATGTTTTGCGGTTATTATTAGATAGATAAATAGATAAACTCTTTATTCTAGTATATTAAACCTTAATTCTAACATATTTTATATTCCTGCTTAAAAAACACATATGGTAAATTGGCAGCCTTATTGCTAAAAGCGATATCTTCCAGGCATCCTTTGGATGGACGAGAATTAAAGATGGGGATGGGTGAGTATTATTTATCCCGATTTTCTTACAGGATCGGATCAAACGCGTATAAAACTGCGGGCCGCAGCTAGTTAGTTTGCGCTAGGTAATTGTGAGTTAGAAGCCTTGGAGTCGGACGACGACCTCGGAGGTACCTAACTACCTACGGTCATCACATCACAGTCACAAAATATACCAAGTGTACATCTTGAACGTGACTCGCTCGACGAGTCAGGGTTGCCAGACGTATGAGAAATCTCGTACGTGTACGAGATTTAGCAGCCCTGTCAACATTGTGTAAAATTTGTACGATATTTTACAATGATGACAGTCTGCGCTATGTGCAAAAACGTTAATAAATAGGTCTATGCTAATTGTTTTAAAATGAAATACTAACAATCGACACGGCACATCACTACATTCATTACCTCCTATATAGGTAAATTTTATTGTTTTTAGTAAGTTTAGTTAATTTGATTAGAAAACGTCACACATATAGTGTACATTATTAATAAGGTAGGAAAGTACTGAAAAAATTGTGTGTGAATGCAAAATATTGTACAGAAATGTACCTGCTTACTGTAAGTACGAAATTTTGGCAATCTTGGTAGGAGAAAAAAACCGGCTTCAGAAATTTCAGAAAAACGTATACGTGTTACGTGTGCGAAATTTTGTACAGAAATGTACTTACTGTAAGTACGAAATTTTGGCAACCTTGATACGAGAAAAAATAACCGGCTTCTGGCAACACTGCGACGAGTTGCTATCGTGTTTGAGACGATAATGTAATCGCGACACGGATCGTTTGTTCTCCTCGAACTACTATCTACTGATTTTATATTTACAGTTTTATTTGTTTGATCAGTCTTCTTTTTAAATATTTTGTTCACTCTTTCAATATTTTACACAGCATCTATTTATTTTCTGCTGTCCATCTCTCATGGATTTCACGAGATCGTATTTAGGTATACATTTTTCATTTTTCTCTAATTTACTTTTTGGAAATTAATTACGATATTTAGATTAGTATTTTCACTACATAGTATAAAACAATGTCGTTTCCCACTGTCTGTTTCCTATGTATGCTTAGATCTTTAAAACTACTCAATAGATATTGATGCGGTTTTTTATAATAGATAAAGTGATTCAAGAGGAAGGTTTTGGTATTTATAACAAAACTACCACGCGTACGAAGTCGCGGGCAACAGCTAGTTATATATAAAATTGAAGTCTTGCCTGACTGATTAGTGAACGCGACGCTCAAACTAGACAGACGGACTAAAATTTATGTTTATAGATGTTTAAAGTAGGCATCCGCTAAGAAAAGATTTTTCAAAATTCACACCCCACGTGGACAAAGTCGCGGTGAAATGTTAACTATATAAAAATCCACTTTTAGGGAGCGAGTCTTCTCTCGCAGATTTATCTCCCGTATAGTACACGCAGGTAGATTTTCAGTAATTTACAGTGACATAATCCTGCAGATTCCTGCACTCGTGAAAATATTCAAATGGAACGCGATTTCATTTACTTCGGAACGGATTAAGCTTTCGAAATTAGCATATAGAGACAAAAACAGAGCATATACGAATATTAACCGTGCGTTAAAATACGCCATGAATATAATTATTTTTTGACTATAGTATTATAAATGCGAAAAGTTTGTGAGTGATTGTGTATGCTTGTTTGGTATCTCACAAAAACTATAAAGCACCGAAACTTAGCAGGTTTTTTAGAATTGAAAACAAAGCATATGGCCATTAATTATTTACATTTACTGTCCAATAATGGACGAATATTTACAGAGTAGGTTACAGGTGTAGGTACCATCAATATGACATCCATTTAGTAAGTAGACTAGCTTTTGCCTGCGACTTCGCATAAAGTCGAAAATGGATCAAGGAACGTTGTCCCATACAAACTTTGCCCCCCTTTTTCACTTCCTAAGGGGTAAAATTTCGGAAATTCCTTTCTAATCGGATGCCTACGTCATACAAAGTATACACCCTCCAAATTTCAGGTCTCTACGATTAGCGGTTTAGGCTTTGCGTTGATCCGTCAGTCAGTCAGTCGGGCTTCTTATCCTGATATTTCTATGAGATTGACTCCTTGCTAAACTGTACTCGTCATTGTCATGTAAGCCGGCGTAAAACTATTGTTATCTTGGAAGAGTGGGTAAGCGTGGAACATTCGCTGGGTGCATTGCACTCGCTCAATGCAGCCACAATGTCGGCCTCGGCGGCGCGGGCGCGTCATCTAACGCTAGAAATTGTCTAATAGAAGCAAATAAATCTAAAACTTAACACTGAAATATTAAATATTTGTCCATCCCGTAAATAACATTGTTCAAATTACATTGCAAATATCACTCCGATTCCATTTCGATTACAAAATTCCCTCTCAAAGTAGCTAAAAATACCTTCAAAGTTGGTATTCTCAAAAAATATTTTTTGTGATCGAAATGATATTGCAATGTAATTTGAACAATTACATTTACGAGAATTGACCTTCTGGCGGAACAGACTTCAAAATACCCTTAAAGTTGGTTTTCTCAATAATCTTTATTGTGATCGAAATGATATTGCAATGTAATTTGACGACCCAGTTGGCACAATGGTTACCACGCTGGACTGCCAAACACAGGGTTGCGTGTTCAATTCCCGCCTCAGACAAATATTTATGCTTAGATATTTGTCTGTGGTCTGGTTGTTTCTATGTATTATAAGTATATATTTACAAAAGAAAAGTATTTATGTAGTATATCCGTTGTCTAGCACCCATAACACAAGTCTAGTTACCTAACTTGGGGCTAGATGGCGACGTGTGGAATGTGCTGTAATATTTATTTATTATTTAATATTTATTTAATTTGAACAATTACATTTACGAGAATTGACCTATTCGCTGAAACAGACTTTGAAGGATAGTTGGAATAACACAAACGCTACTTATCTTGATATTCTCGTATCATAGGAACTAACACAGTAGCAACAGCGGGACAAAGCTAACAAATTAATGATAAACGAAGGAACTGTTGGTCACCTGACTAATTTACTAGCTGACTTACTTGCTAATGATAACAGCCGAAATTGGGTCTATATCGTGAAACTTTCCACACAGTCATTTAGTGTTGTTTGTGTTTGAGCACTAGAAAAGGATTTTGGAAATTTCCAAGAAATGAAGATATACGCGGGTTAAACCCAGGTTAATGAGGTAACGACAAATATTAAAACACAAACAATCTAGGTTGAAATTGGGTTGTAATTCTAAGTGCGACATTGGATATTAAATTAAGGAAAAAGCAGTGTACAGAACAAGGAAGGTAAATATTTGACCTTAAAGGGGGTCCATACGCCAACGACCTTGGTACACAGCCTACTTAATAGTTACTACTGGCACCGGTCGCCTTCGTTGGTGAAAATTGTTGATTGTTACGAATGTATTATATTTTTCTCAAAAGTGCTGAGACGGAATTGTAGGTACATTTTGGTGTGACTTTGAGCCAAAAATTCCCCACAATTTTAAGGCTATCCTAAAATTAAGAATTAAAACTAGTCTAGCTTTGAAATGGACAAGGAATTTTCGTCTCGAATTACCCCAAAATATCTGTAAAGATTTCACCTATAATTCCATCTCAGCACTTTTGAGAAAACCACAACACATTCGTTACAATGAACAATATTCGTTGTAAACGACGGGTATTTCTAGCGCGTTGCGTTTGGCAGCATAAGCAGCCTTAATCATAAATCCTAAAGGTGAGAATTAGCAGAAACAACAAATAGTTAAAGCACATATTTAATTAAAAGTAAATACGGCTAAGATTGGTAGGCTTCAATGGACAAATGTTTCATTCTAATCGAAATCGAGAGACGTGATGAGAAAATTAATTTAATCAAATGACATTTACCGAGCTTCGAAAACATATGTGTTTTATGTTACGTACATAATAGTTAACTAATGGGAGCAACGAACTGATCGTGAGTGTGTCTTGTCTAACTTTGTAGAAATGGAGATAGGAATTTTAAACTTTAACTATTAGAATATAATAGTTTATTTGAAACGAAACATACGACAAACAAGTTGCAGAAGAAAAGCCACAAAATGAAACAAGGACATAAAACAATACTAAAATTAATAAGAAGAGAAAGAGAAACCATGTAAACCAATCCCAAATGGGTCGACTTCAGTTATAAGCCACAGAAGAAATCGCTGCACTTCTATTAGAAGAATATCTACTGATTGTAAGCTTACAACTTCTCAGGCATGAATGCTTGAATCAACTGCTGTTGGCAATCGCTTGATGTGGGCAAAATGTATCGATAGATATTGATAACTTGACACATTTTATTGTCTTTACAAAGTAGAAATACATAATTATGTTAACCAACACAGTTCCAAAAAGGTAAAGAATATTTTACCCATAAAACCATCTCATTAAAGAAATTGTCTTCGGTGTTATGTTAACGATTGAATCACAAAGATAACTGACCATTAAACATTTAGATAAATCGAACTATATAAAATAATAGTCCATTAGACTTGTTGTCCGTAGGCGCGAGGGCCGTAATCGGTTAAATGGAGTTACTTTCTCTAGAGTTCATCGAGTACGTACACTGCGCATACGCATGTTTCTAACAAGTACGTTTGAACAATAGATAGATAACAAACTAGCGTGAACGGCATACGAATATGATAAAGGGATTCATATTAGACATTGTATTGAAGAATACGATACTTTTAAAAGCGATCGTCATATACTAGTTTGTCTTTTGAAAACATCTTCCAGTAAACAAGTTAATAGTTCAGTATTCTCTGTCGAAATAAATGCTCAGTAAAATTCTATACCGGTACACGGATTTGATACCCATAAAATACGATTTAAATTTTTGCTTACTTACTAATGCATGAAAAAGATGAAAAGCTTTTTGTTAGTTTTAGCCAGAAACTTCGAGCTTATCTGAGAAATGTTATGTCACTCAAAGACTACTTAGAAGCAATTAAATTGAAACAAATTTCCAGTAGGAAAGGAATCCAGTCTTACTAGTAATCCATATCCATATGGAACTCTGGTGCCGATCCCGGCCATGAACTTCAAATATTCAGTGTATTTTTTACGTTTTTCGTTTTACAGTCACAAAACAAGTAAAATAAGCGACGCTGTCTTTAAAATTTTCATAATCATAATCATCATTTATTGCTTCATGTGTAGGTACAGATGGTTACAAAAATATATTTAGACACAACATGAACCCGGTTGGGCACCACGATAATATTAGGTATACTTACTTTAATAATATACATATTACATTTCTTATTGCTTTTTTTTTGTTAATTTACCTTTACTTATTATATGTGTTATCATCAATAAACTCTTTTATTGTATAGTAAGCTTTATTTACTAAGTATTGATGTAATAGATTTTTTAATATGTTTTTTTTTTTCATTCTTAATGTTTTCTGGAATTTTATTATATATGTTTGGATCAATTATAAGCAAAGAAGTAAATCTTAAAATGGTCATTTCATGTCAAACCTGTAAAGACTTCCGTTTCTCATTCTTCAAAATACCTGGCCACAATTAGTATTCATTTATCACCCTGTCGGTTCATTCATTTATCAACCCCAATCAGAATAGTTTTCTTCTGTATAAATATTACTAGATTGTGACAAATGTGTGCGTGAATTTCCTCGTACCAAAGTACATTATGGTATCGTACCCTAATGTACTTTGGTACGAGGATCACGGAATGATGCGGTTCCATGTATAGGGCAGTGACAGGCATCGTATACCTACTAATAGTTGGTTATACCACTTCGGCCGTCTATAGAACCGAAGTTTCGGAACTGGTTCCGTAAGAGGCTTTTAAATTTACTTGTATGGTACTATATATATATGTAAGTGACGATAGGAGAGCTACAAGGTCTTGGTGTAGCCTACAGTACAGATAACTGTTAATATTTAAAAAGTAAGAAAGAAATAAATAAATAACTTTTTATTAAAAAAGGAGATTTTTAAAGATGGAAAGTCATTAAAATGTTGGTGATATCCAGTGCTGAAAGTAGTAGTGAGCATGATTGATTAAGCTAAGGATGATTTGTAAACTGCAAAAAAGCATATGGTAATTACATAGCATTTAAATGCAATTAATTACGATACAATGGTATATTAGGACAGCTTAATACTAAAATACATTTGTCCTAATTTACGCTAAGTACTACACTACCTATTAATTGCGGACTTGACAGGGAAACGAGTGAAATAGAAGGACGACGAATTGATATGCCGACACCGACCCCACATAGTGGGAAAAGTTAAGGAAGAAGTCATTACCTATTAATTAATCTGATTTATTGATTACTAAACAGTTACGATACAGCGACCAGATGATTCAATAACATCAAAGGAGATGAAGCAATAAATTGATTTAAATGTTACAGAATTTTTGATGAGTTCATGCAAACACAATTTATCATCGGATTATTAAAACTCTAATACATAAACACATTACGGTCTATATAAAATGATAAATGCATTTCTAAATCAAAAAGACATAGATTATTTTAAGCTCAGTTTGGCTAATCGCCATTTCTTAAAACAGCTTTTTACATGTTTTATTTTTTGATGTCTTATGTTATTTTCAAAGACACGAACTTACATTGTATTTTAATAAAAAGCCAGAACAACATTACATCGATGTCTTAGATGGCCAAAATGTATAGATAAATAATTACTACCAACAGTTAAGACAAAAATATTCATTTCGGTATCCTGTCTTTAAAATTTAAAAGAGAACTGTCCACCTCAAAAACAAAAGCATCGTATCAGATTCTCAGAACAATACTGGGATGTTTACAAGTCTGATGATCAGCCATCTGATTGAGTTTCATTGCACATCATAACATGCAACCCTGAGACAAGTGTAGGTTTGTGTAGATGCATTACAGCTTGGCATCAGAACTTCCCCGGAAGAACAATCAACGTGTACAGATAGTGTTACTGCTTTGCATTTAAAAGCTGAACTTCTCAACAAAACATAAATTCTGTCAATAAATGAAATGGATAAAATTACAGTAGTTTCATTGCTAAAATAGAATAAAATTTTAATAGTCATATACTCTCGGATTTGGCTGATAATAGAAACAAAATAACCGTTTAAACATAACTATGCAAAAATTCAAACAGTGCTTTGTTACGATGTGAAAGTGGGACAAACAAACAAACCCATTTTCGAATTTGAATAGGATATTAAGTCAGCCAAAATGCTGATTGGAGCGATATGAAAATACAGAGTTGTTGTAACCTATATTTTGAAATATGTATGTGTTTAGGACATGTAATAATAATGAATGAGAATGAAATATGATAGCTTAAGCTACGTTTTGCAAATAAACATGCTGGAAAAAGTCGAGACAAACACACATGAAAAAAAACTCGGTAATACAAAGTTAAGGAATGGATGAATTAAACTTCTCACCTCACTAAAGAGACAGACGAAGACGGCGAATAGGAGACGATTTTGACTCCTACCGTTGTGTAATAGCTATCGTGATCAATGGAAGAAAGGGGTTGCCCTGCAGTGAGAAAGTGTCATAAATAATAATAAATAATGACGAAAATATGATACCACCGCCAACTTCTGCCAGCATTTCATTTTGAAGATCAAAATTTTCAATTCCTTATAAAAGATCCAATGAAATATCTTGGTCGACTAAATTCGATTACCAGCTGCTGCGTCAGAAAATTTCCTACCCGGCTTCTGCGAATGTTAATACCCATTTTTACGGTTATCAATTTAAATAAATCAATTCTATATCTAATCTATTTACTTTATAAAATTTTCATTATATTTTATATTCGTTTTACATAATAATATCATGCCAATGGTATGATGCCTAAGTGTCACTTGAATGTCTTCTAAATTATCTATATCTATAGTAATATTATAAAGATAATTTGATTGTTTGTTTCGATTAAATTATTTTAAGTTGTTCAATTTTTGCAAAAAAAAAAAAAATAGTTACTCTTACAATATTATTATTGGCATTTTGTAAGTGTTTAACCAACAGTTTTGGAATTATGGAAATAATTTAAAAATAAAAATATCTCAGACCATGTTTTCACATATTTTTATTTCGAAAATACTCATAAATGATAGAATTCGTGTTTAAACATTAGTTCTATTATAGAGTTTATTTACGCTATTTAAAAAAGAAAAAACATTGTATGTGTGCGAGCCGGTTTTAGTATGGATAAAGTAAAACAAGCAAGTATCGCGAATGGCACACTTTAAAGCAACTCGATAATGTATCGATTGACATTATTCTACATCAACGGCAACAGTCAGGTCGTGCTCGTGATCACCTATGTCAGGATAGATTGGCCCTTGCCAATGCAATCGTACTGCAACATTAAAACTAATTGATGATATCCATTAGATAGTTCCATTCCAACAGTACAAAAGCTATATAGGTAACAACCTAACAACCGTGAAAGTTTAATGTTTGTGACCCGGAGATACAATACCTACAGTGCACAAGGTGAAAGTTGGTGACACTGACTAATCGCTGTGATATACCGACCAAGGTTTCCACTATTTTCGGCAGAAGTTTAAAACGACCGCAATTCATTACAGTATTACATTGTTCGATGTTTTCGTAAAGTCTTTATCTAAACTAGTATCTGTATTGATTGAAGCAGTTCATGAAACCAGTTCGCCGGGTTTTGTAATGTTCAGATTACCAGGCGCTCATGAAGGTTAAGGAGGTGGTATCAACTTTGGCAATGTCGTCAGTGTGGCAACAGAGCGTGGGTTACGCAAGTGAGAGGGGACGCGGGGAGACGCCGGGTTATTGACCTGTATGGTCCGTCGGTGCCAATTCGCCCATCATATCACATCACGAAATCTCCGTTGCACAAACACGATGCAACATTGAATTTCTTCGCAAAAATTAGCGGTCCAACCTGGTTCATTTGCAAATAACATTACACGCGATGCCACTTTCATATTTATTGGACAATAAACTTTTATTATGCAAATATTAAATTGCAATATTCACGTAGTTACGAGTATATAAAAATGTATTTCCCATAATCATAAGGCAACTCAAACAATTTAATTGCAAACTTTGAATTAACGAGAACTAAAGAGGAAATATGACACAAAAATAATACCTAGATCGTTTCAGTTGTTACGACATCCGGGAACTAGCGTATTTAGCAGATTTTTTCCCTAATTAAATTGTATTCCGCAGTTTTTGGTGCAATCAAGCGAAAAATCGACACTGGCTCCATGGACAACAAAACGTGACGCCTACACAACGTCCGTGAACGTGGCTTTGTACTAAAAGCCTTGGCAGATTTTCAGAAATCCATTATTCATTGAAATCCTTTAGGAATAACGATAACGATACCTATTTGAAAACTTTGGAAGTAAAGTATGTAGAATTTCGGATGACAATCTAAACTTTAATTCAGATATTTCAGCGAGTAAATTAGCTCGATTTTTCACTGCCTCTTTTATCACCCGAGACTTAATTACAAAACAAAGCCGAGAGATTTACAAACAACGGACCCAATTTAACTTGGCAATCTCTCCAGGCGTTCGTTTGACAAATCAGTACGAAATTCAGCATTGTGGCTTGGTTCTTGTGACTGGCAAAAAGCGATGGTGTCGATCGCGGTACCCCGGCAACCGTCAACGTGATGCCAAATTTGGCACAAGCACGACTTGGCAACGTCGGCCCGGTCTCACAAAATGCACGTACTCACTTCGCTCCACGTAAACAAACACTATTGCGTCACAACAACGAAGCAGACGATATTGAGCCCAACCGTAACGGCACACGGCCTAATACAGAGCGAGCTATCATTAAATTGTTATTCACGAAGTTTTTGATAGAGAATATTTTTGGTTACTAGATTTAACTATTGCGTCGTTCGTACGGAGTATTTCAGGTACTCGGCAACGAGGTTATTTCAATTAACGCGATCATTTTTAATGGCATGCTCTTGTTTCCGATGTACTCGATCACTGACCTCAGAGCAAACATAACATTCGCATAATTTATCATGGTTTGATTTACGACTACAACCTTGAAGATAATATGAGGATAAAGGTGAAATTTCAGGTTGAATGGTTACGTTTTCGTAACAACGCAACTCGGTGGCAGACTCAGACTCCCCTAGTTTACGTAGCGGTCACGTTGTTCTATCACGAGGCCGTTGCTAAACATTCACGTGTTACAAGCCGTTAAGAGAACAATTTTATAACGTTCAATTTGGAGTGTTTTTTCAGAAACATGTTAAAAATCTTCGTTAGCAAGATTTTTTAGAGCATCCCACGTATCATAGACCTAAAATAGTATGTGCCGTTTAGTGATGATAAAGACCCAGAATATTTTAAGCAATAACAGAAAAATATATTTCAACATAATTAATTTGGCCATATCATAGTTATTGAGTTTTGTAAACGTTCTCAGAACAGTAACTCCATGTTAATAATTTTTACTTAGCTGCCAACAATGCAATTTGTTCAGAGGCAGACAAGAACGTGACGCCAATGACCTAAACAATCGAGTTTCGTAACGAATCGAAAAGCAATTTACACAAACTTTTTGCCTAATTCGATTTTTAATGTGCAACAGTAAATGTACGAATTATCGTAATAAGTAATTTCATTGGGTGATATTAGAAATGACGCCGAAAAACTATGAGAAATAAATGAGAATTTCAATAGAAGAAATAGCAAGAGTAACGACATTTGAAAGAGAGCCAAATCGCAACCCGATATTCGGAAGTTAAGGCGTACAATAAAGGACAATCCAATTTCAGTGAAGCCGTGAACGCGAAGATGGTTGGCACACCAGGCCATACTTTCAAAACTGCCCCAGATGTTGCTTAACGGTAAACCGAAGCACATCGCGACAGATGCTGTAGGAGTGCATATTGTCCACTTCCTTTCATTAAACTTTTTAAGAGGAAAGGGTACTGGAGGCTCTTTCCACTGTTTTCTTACTGGATAATGACACTAGAGCAAATATTTTTGTTGCATAAAACTTATAACTGCCATGAGAATGCCCTCATGCTTGTTTGTATTTTATTTTTGTTTTTTAAATCTTAATTTCTATGATGAATAGAAAATGTAAAAAAAACCAAAACATAGGGGCATAGTCATGGCAGTTATAGGTTTTATGACAAGTATTTATGCTTAGATATTTGTCTGTGGTCTGGTTGTTTCTATGTATTATAAGTATATATTTACAAAAGAAAAGTATATAAGTAGTATATCCGTTGTCTAGCACCCATAACACAAGTCTAGTTACTTAGCTTGGGGCTAGATGGCGATGTGTGGAATGTCCTGCAATATTTATTTATTTATTTATTTATTTATTTATGGCAGAAAAATATTTGTGCTAGTATCATTATCCAGGGAGGAAACAGTCGACTACGTTTGTGTGAGAGACTGCCGGTACCTTATCACCTTAACAACTTCAACTCCTGAGTTATCAACTACCACATCAATATAAAGATTTATAAAACCTTTTTGGACTTCATATTTTTGGATTTCATTTTTAAAGGAGTTGTGCACTTAAAATCCTTCTTTGGATACTTCCAATATCTTTGTATAATCATGTTTTAACTTTCTTTTCAAGTGTCACGGAGTTTTCCTTTTTGGTGGTCATTTCAACATTCGATAATATCTTTATTGTGAACTTTTATGGACTTATTCCATTCGACTAAGTTGAGCTTCTTCGACGTCAGATGGAATATGTCCAAACTTTTTTGTTTGTAACGAATAGGCTTCGAAACTACTGGACCGATTTTGATGAAACTTGGTATGAGGATACTTTCGATTCATTGGGAATAACATAGGCTTTTATCTTGATATTCCCACGGAATGGTGAGTTACGCGGGTGAAACCGCGGAGCGCTGCTAGTGTATATAGAACAGAACATACAAATTGATTGAAGCTCAATCACCGTTGGCTTCGATACCATTAAATGTTATGTTTCTTTATTGAATTTGCTCAGTAAATAAAGAGACACTCTTGGGAAATTATACCATCTCAATGTGACTTATACCTACATCAAACAAACAATTTCCGTCTACAATATTAAATTTACTTATTACGGAAACGTTTCAGAATAAACAAAAATGCTTGAAGAAGGTTTGTTAATTCAATTCATGGCCAAAATTTGACGTTTTTTGGCGAAAACTTTGGGACTAAGAATCTAATATATATATATAAAAGAAAGTCGTGTTAGTTACACCATTTATAACTCGGGAACGGCTAAACCGATTTGGCTGAAAATTGGTGGGGAGGTAGCTTACAATCAGAAGACGGACATAGGATATTTTTTTCGATATTCCCATGGGATCGGGACTTACGCGGGTGAAACCGCGGGCCGCAGCTAGTTGAATATATTTTGAGTATCAAAGAATTTAAATGTCACTAAAAATATGTATTCTTTACAAAAATAAAACTAAAAAAAATTTAACCATTCCATCATTATTATTCTGATGACATTCAAAATATTTCTTAAAAAAATATAGATAAAATACATTATTAAACGAATGACGCGTGTGGAGAAATAAAATACCTAATCTTCATATAAAGAAGATAATTATAATAAAATAACTGATAAAACCGGTTGTTAATGATATTATCGACATAATATTGGAGGTTATATGACTGTCGAGTGTTTTAAAACACGTCAAAGGAGACTGTCGAAATAATTGTAACCTTCTTTGTGTGTGAAAGAACGAACGAAGATATAGACCGAATAAATGGTTCACATACCGTTCTCCATCTAGGCGAGTTTCATCCTCAACCTCATCGCAGAGATAAGGTCAAATGCGAAAATGCGTAAAAAAATGTATATGTATGATTTGAACCATAATAACTGGCTTTAACTGTTCTTCCTACTTTGTGTTTGTTTGTCGCGTATGAATAAATCTTTTATCTATCATATTACATAATTACAAACTTTGCGCCCGCGTTAGTCACTTCGCCCGGTTCAAATTATTCCAGTCCAATAATCCAGAGTCAATCCTTCGTTATACCAAACAAGATCATTATCTCATCAAGTGTTAACACTACAGTGACAATGATTTCAAGAAGAAAGCAGTTTAGAAACGGCATTTGTTTGCCTGTCTTATACACGACTAGCTGTTGCCCGCCACGTACGTGTGGTATATTTGTTTTATGTACCAAAATCTTACTCTTAAATAATTCTATTTATTTAAAAAAAAATCCGACAGAAGTGAAATGTTATAAAAAATATATATATAAAAATAAAAATAATTAAATAAATCAACAAAAACGAAAACAAATATTCAGCAATAACTGAAGTGTTAGGTGAGATTCGAACCAGGGGCTAAACATTGATACAAGTGTTAAACGTAGCGCTCAAAACCACCCAGCCAAAAAGTCTTATTACCGAGCGACGAAAATATAGTACTGTTTGAAGCATTGCGTCTCAAAATCCGTTGTGTAGTTTAAAAGATCTAAGCATACATAGGGACAAAAAAAGGGAAGCGACTTTGTTTTATAATATGTAGTGATTCTACTTGCATGCGCAGTGGAAAGAAATGTATATCGCTGATCCAGTTGCCGGACTGGATCCAGTGTATTATAGTGCCAGTAAAGGGATAAAAATGCTACCAGAAGAATAAGAACCGTGCAGATGATATCTCACGTAACTTCTTTCATGTAATTTCATTGGCGGTTGAATAGGTGTGCTCCAAACCCTTCAAACAGAAACACGGATATCTTGGCGGCAGAAAAAGGCTGACAGTACTTTCTCAGACAAACACTGCACATACGGTTGTTCAATTGCTAACCTTTCCGTTTATACCAATGTAAATACAAGAGTGTCTCTACGATGTACTAAAACGGAATTTTCCAAGAGATTGAAATGAACAACATTGTAGAAAGTGCTACTTCTTTGCTTTCCCGTCACGTTATATGTTATGTGTTCACACATTTTCACCGAGACAAAGGAATGGATACTCGAAAGTGTTGTTAGAGAACATAACGATCACATCTTTACATATTATAAGGAGGCTAAGTTTGGATAGACATAATTTTTTTTAATAAGTAATAAAGTACTGGACTGATTTTAAATATATTAAACGACTCTAAGTTACCTACTCTACGTTTCGTTATTTAAATGACATATTTTGTAATTAACGGCCATTTCAAATTTATTTATTTTGTTGACCAATTAAATGTGTCCTTCAACGGGTGGGAAATTTAAAACTTTCGTAACTTGGGCGGAAAAATACTAGAATTCGAGTAAAGATGATAAAGAAAATTTATTTTGAAAAAAACTATCAGCGAACGGGGCCTGAATAGACAACTAAGCTAGTCAATTTATGATCTAACTTTACTTTTAAGTATATTCTAGTTATTTGAGAAACGAGACGTCCCGATCAAAGATACGCAGAGTTACTTGGCATTATCCCAAAAGGACACGGCCAAAATGAGACACTTCCCCTAAACTGTAGGTAAATAAAATAATGTAGACTCGTACATTATCACTGCCAGCCCCCTTTGACAAAAGTTATCTAGATCTGGCGCATTTTCGCGCAAGTCAGGACGAGCGCTTTGCACGAGTGCTATATGGTGCATGTATTCAAAGTTTAATTTCAAGCTTTAGTTCTACAGCGTAATAATAACGCTTTTCAAAAATGGACAATATTCAAGAATAGGTAATCACCTAGGTTTCCAGCATCTTCGTGGAGCGGTGTTGGCTTAGTGGTAGATACCCCGACTTTCATTCTGAAGGTCGTGGGTTCGAATCCCAGCCGGCCGTGCACCAATGTATTTTTCTTAAGAAAAATGTATATGCGCTAATTGACATTGCTCTTGCGGTGAAGGAAAACATCGTGATGAAACCCGCTGCTTAGTTGGCTCCAGAAGTATTGACAAGTTCTCTCCTCTGGACATGGTCGACTAGGCTGAGAGGGTAGTAGGTGCTGGGCAAGCCTACTCCATCCTCACGCAAAAAGGACCCAATTAAAAAAGTCTAGTTGCGAAAAAAAGCCCGTATGCATACATACATACATCTTCGTATGAAACGTCTTCGATAGAAAGGCTATGTCTTAATGTTATGTTTACCTTGTAGCCTGTGTTGTCAATATGCTGAGCCGTGTGTTGGTGCACGGGGCTTAACACACGTCGCTTCTTCGCTGGCTGGAGGCGCACCGGCGACAGAGCCGGCTGGTAGTCGGGCTGCGTGCACTGTGCCTGATTGCTGCGGTATTGAGCTTGCGGCTCTGGGTACATGACATGCATTCCCTGGGGACAACAGAAAATAAATAAATACAGACGGAGTTACTTATTAGACCCTCAAAGAAGGCAAACGTCTTTAAGGTAGACCTTAAAAATTGTGGTGCGAAGATCTGAATGCCGTCTTAGGATGGTCAGAGATACCTAGAGATCGGAATGCATGGAAGGAAATGGGGAAAATCTTTACCTAGCCACTGTATGGGCATTTCTGGCCATTTCCGCAATACACTAATTTCACGTAAACAGCAGACTAATCAAATCAAGTCTAGATTTCGAAAAAAAAATTAATTTTCCAAATAGTCTCAGGCGTTTTTGAGTAATCGCCGATCATACATAAAAAAATATACGCGACGAATTGAGAACCGCCTCCTTTTTTGAAGTCGGTTAAACACTCGTCTCTACTAGGCTATTCAGAAGTGTAGAAATTGACGAATTTTTGGACAACTATGTTTTAGTATATTTTTTCATCACATTTACTTTTAACATTCTGCTTATAAATGACAACGAAGAAATATTCGTTCCTCAACGTACACTCTACCCTCTTAAACCAACAATTATCTATTTTAACACCTATAAAATTAAAGAATTATAACCGCTTTCAAACATTGCTTGGCGTTAATTGTTTTGCGCAGAACAACGACCACTATTTATCACATTTATCAGCTTGTAGAACACTAAAGTTCTGCCGCGGATTGCCAACACTTTCATCAGACGCGCCGCGGTCAAAACTGAACAAATGCCAACTTTCAAAAACTTTGTCTTACTCTAGAAATATTGTACTGAAAGAGATTTAAAATTACAACGAAAAAAGAGAACATCTTTACCTTTTTAAACAGCTTTATTATACCTAATGTACTTTATCGTCTAAGACAAAATTTCCCAAATTGAGCGATAACGCCCCTTGTGGGCGCTGCAGGCCTAAAGGGCCCAAATAAAATGGGTGCGTTGTGTACTACGTACTGCGCTCAGGTTTCAAGTTAACTCTTGCGGGTTAAAGTAAAAGTCTCGTTTAAAATTAATGTTTAATCTCCGCTTGTTTGTACAATTTTGTAAGTAATAAGCTTTCTCATCCTTTTTTGTTATTTTCAATGTTTTGTGTGTTGTACAAATAAAGTGTTTATCTATCTATCAATATAGCTCACAATAACTAATTTCATTTTATGTTATTTCCTGGGGGGCGATAAAAAAAATCTTAAAGTGGGCAGTAGACAAAATAAGTTTGGGTATCCCTGGTCTCTTAAATATAACTAATTCAATTAAACTCGCTATTAATACTAGATACTAATATTAAACGTTAAAGTTTATTTTGTATACTCTTCACGCAAAAACTACAGAACAGATTGCGATTAAACTTGGTATGTCGGCTGGAGCTAGACTTCTGGAATAAAACATAAGCCATAACCCTGACATTTCTTCGGGATCAGAACTAACAGGGCTGAAACGCGCGATGAGTCACCTAATAACTGTGTAACTGACAGTTAAAATAAAATCCAGCTCAAATTATTGCTAAAGAAAAGGCCCAAATGTCACCTCTATGACACTGTATCTTATAAATCTCTTTGATCGTACCCTTTTACAGCAGCAAATATTTGAAGTTAATTTCGCCAAGTACGCATTTGAAGTTTAATTAAAAATATGGTAATCGAAACCTTGCCAGTCTCATTACTCAACTTTACTCGAAATCTTAATGGAAATCTAATCAAAATTAAGTTATTTATATTTTATTAACCTACACTCAATACACTACAAACTACAACGCATTTTAATAACGATCGCTTAGTTCAAGCAAATAGTCTAGCATCAAAGACATTTAATATTGGGTTTGTAACGCTAATTCAATTCCATCCCCGAAAACTCGTGTTCGTTTCGAATACAGGCACTAATCCTTCACGTGTCTGTAGGTACAGTATACGTCATAAGTCCCCTATCAGTTTGCTACAATCTATACTAATATTATAAAGCTGAAGAGTTTGTTTGTTTGTTTGTTTGAACGCGCTAATCTCAGGAACTACTGGTTCGAATTTAGAAATTATTTTTGTGTTGGATAGTCCATTTATCGAGGAAGGTTATAGGCTACTTTTTATCCCGATATTCCGGGATCGGGACTTACGCGGTGTAACCCTTTTTTTTCCCTGCGCCTAGGTCCGACCTTGAATGTAGTGACAGGCGGACTGATTGAGGTCTAGACAAGGACCTGACGGTCCTCTGGTGCCGTTTTGCTAGTTTGCTTTCCTTAGAAATCACTCAACTTCACGAATGTTTTGGTCGGACACTGGATTGTAGTTTTGATAGTAGAAACGGTTACTTACATAATAGTGGCTATAGGTAGGCCTTGTACGGGTCCTGTACATTCAATACAGACCGCCCTACGGCCCATTCTGATAGAATTTCAATAGTTGTAAGGCAAATTACGTAGTGTTTACCGGTGCGACATTATCACTGACTATTTCGTCAATTCCACCAAGCCGATCCTTACGAGACGCCTTATACAACACCATCTATCGTAGTTTTCACTTCCACTAATGATTTAACGTATTTTAAATCCATAATAATATAGTATTATCATAATATTGTGTTTTGTAAACGAGCCTGCATTGCTTTTGTTTACAATTTAGTTTTGACAGTTAAGTTTCGTTTTACGCATCGAGTGACGTGGTCCGACTTGTAGTAATCCTGACGGAGATCTTTTGTTTCCTTGCGCGTGAGTGTTTCGCGTCTACTCAGCATTAAAGTACCCGTGCGAAACGGAACGTCGATATCGGTGTTGCCGCTTCGGGCGGAGGATCTGCTTTTGTTGAATTATTGTGAGTGAGCGTTCCGAATTATATTAATTAACATTTATAATATTAGGGAGATAATGGTAGATTATGATGGTTAGGCTTTTTCAAATTACGTTTCAAGGCCCTCTATTTGGGATTTGATGTGTGCAGTGTATTTTAGTCGAGAGTTTCGTCTCGATTCAGTAATTTGTTATTGTATTATTCGCGTTGTGATGTGTTTTTTTTTGGAGAAGGTAAAACCATTCCGGTGGGTGAGTGTTGGCAACTCTTTTTCCTTTTCTTTCGACCCTCAGTCAGAGCAGTCGCACTATTCAATTTGTTCGTGAAATTCTCAGGGAAATCGAGAAATTGGTAAGCATTCTGCTTTGGATCATCGTCTTTCTTGTTTGGGACGTGCAGCACCTTGATTTTACGTGTTTTGTCGCAGTAATCTCCGACTTAAAAAAATCGTACACGTGGTGACGCGTGCGCCGCATTCCATCTTCGCGTGCGCCGCATTCCATCGTCGTGCGCCGCGCCTTGTTCCCGACCTCGACCTCCCAACAGGTAAGCGAAAACGTAATCCTTGTGGTGATCCTTCCTTTAATTAATGCACCGTCATCCTGTGCCTTTTACAAACCTAGATTTCCCATAATGTCACATTGTGTTTCCACTTAATTACAACCTGCACTCCCCCCTTCTCCTGTAGAACCATGCGTTGTGGTGACCAGCCGCCGGGCTTCTTATTCCGCATCCGTCGGGGCAAACCCCCGAGACTAAAGTGTGTGAAGCCGAGCCTAATGGTAGTTATTCCACTTTATTTACCAATTTAGTTGATGTGTATTGTATCCAGATCGGTTCTGGATTGAGCCGGAGTTTCCCTCCGTATTTTAAGGGAACGTTTGATGTTAACTTCTAGTTTAAGGTATTCTAAGAAGATTGTGTTTCAATATATAGTTTTAAGATATCTAGAAATGTAGGTGTCCATGTTTGTCCGTACAGTCGGATACTATCGGTCGATTGTGAGTGACATATTTTTGTGTTTGTAACTTCAGGAGGTGTATGGCGGGGGCCAGAGAACCCCGAGTGAGCATGGCCGTGGTTGAGGTGACCTCCCACAGGCCCTCTCTCACCGAATAAGTGCGGCGGTCCAGGTTTTCCTTTTTATGTAGTAATGTGGTGATCTTCCCCAAAATATCATGAATATTGAAAGTATATCTTCATCGTTATAAACCTTCCCTTCCGGAAGCTGATTTAATATTAGATTATGATTGTCTGTGTTTAGGTATCAATCTAAATTTAAGTACATTCCACTTTAACATGTAGAACCTATCGAGATGTAAGAAGAACAGTTTTATAGGAATAACTGTAGTTTAATGTTCATGACCGTGTGAGATGATACTTGATATTTATTTTCTAAGGGAAGAAATTGTTATGTGTTGTGACCTGTAAGGTAGGAATTGTGTATGTTTGTATAGAGGTGACAATTCGAAGCGAGCCAGCCGTCCCACTTTCTATTCTTATTTAGTTTTTACTTACTTTTCTAGACTTCTAGTTTTTCTTAGAAATAAAATTTATTAATATTAAAACTTCTTTGAAATCAGAGAAACCCTATTACAATGGCGCCCGAACAGGGACCCTGGCATTGCGAAGTATAGCTTCCCTGACTCTGGTCTTTTGCCCGAGACGGGTTCAGTTGTCACCTTTTGTTGGTTGGTTGTGAAACCGAACTTAGAGTAACTATGAATATGTTTGCTGCATTGCATTGTCACTATTTAGAACGTTATCTATACTGTGTTTAATTTTATGATTGTTGTTGCTACGATTTGGATACACTTCACTTACTTTTCATACTTATTGCTAACCGTGGAGATTGATTCTCTTTCTTACACACTTTTCTTTTTACGTCACCTACTACCATGAGTGAGGAACGCCCCATCCGTTTTAATATTTTAAATAAAGATGAGTTGGTGTACGAGGTTGCCATACGAGATGCGGAACCAGCTGCTACGGTTGAGCTATTGCGTGCTCAAATTAGGAAACTGGTGAAGGAGGTCCCGACTGATGAGGTGAGTGTCTTCGAGGGTGATGCGCAGGCGGAGCTGAAAACCATAGAGTCCAAGTTGGCCGAGCTGGTGCAGCTCCTAGAGGCGAAGCCCATTTTGCTCAAAAAGCTGAACCGAATTCAATCGTTAGGTAACCACCTCTTCCATCGTTTAAGTCGAGTCGAACCTAGGTCCCCGAAGGAAACTTCTCTTAAGAGCCTGTTAGACGACCAATTGCTGGAGCTTTTACAACGTATTGACCGAATGTCCCATACCTTTTGTAGTAGCTTCGAGTTTAAGCCTGCTGTGGATGAAGCAACCGCTGGGAGTAGTAGTTTGACCCCTGCTGAACTTGTGCCTGTGCGTCCGACGGTGACGTGTGATCGTACGTCAAACGTGTCAGCTCTAAATTTACGGTTCAATGGCAAGGATAGTGTTCACGCTTTCATTCAGCGAGTCGATGAGTTGGCTCGGTCCAGGAATATTCCACTGGGAAAGTTATTTAATTCTGCTGCGGAGTTGTTTGTTGATGAGGCTTTGTATTGGTACCGTGGGTTAGGTGATGAGGTACAGGATTGGGAACAATTGAAGGCCGCCCTGCTAGAAGAGTTCCTGCCGTATGACTACGACCATAGGTTGTTGCAGGATATCCGATCCAGGACTCAAGGCCCTGAGGAGTCCATATCCTTGTATCTGAACATAATGTTGTGTTACTTTTCGCGGTTACGCAAACCGTTAGATTTGAAGGAAAGGTTAGAAATTGTGAAATTTAATATTCGGCCGTTCTATTCGGTACCGTTGGCTTTATTGGATATCTCGTCCTGGGCGGAACTGAAGAAGCATTGTAGGCAGCTAGAGGCAGCTCATCATCGAGCTGAATCTGTGACAATAGTGGAGTGCCCTAATTGCTCGCCCAAGAGACAGGCTGAGACAAAAAACGAGTAGGGACGGGCCGTTATGTAGTTAGAAGTTTTACAACTAGGCGTGAGTCTGGTCGTAAGTTGGTTGATTGTGGTAGGATGGCCGCTACAACGGTCCGTCATAATGTATGTGTGGTAGAAAATAAGGGCATCCTCCCTTATTTAACTGTAGAAATAGGTGATATTTCTTATTCTGGTTTGATGGATTCCGGTTCGGAAATTTCCATTGTTGGTGGTTCTGTGGTGAATAGGTTTACTCATTTGGCTGAATTGCATCAGTCCGATGATTTGGAGTCGGTGGTGACCGCTAATGGTTCGGTCTCCTCAGTCTCCGGTTATTTGTTTTTGCCGGTGGTAGTTAAGAATGTGTTGCGTGTGATTAAGTTTTATGTTATTCCCGACATTTCAACGTCGTTGTTGTTCGGAATAAATTTTTGGAGAGCTTTTCAAATAGCTCCTGATATTTTAAGTTTAACCAAAGACCCCTGCGTCTTTCAGCATGAGTTTGAGCGTGTCGTGTCGCAGGTAAACCGAATTCATCCTTTTGATGTTCTGACGGATGAGCATAAGAAGGTGGCGGAGGACGTCTGTAAGTTGTTTGAGAATATTTCAGCTGAAAAGCACGGCCTCGGTAGGACCGATCTGATTACTCATCATATCGATACCGGTGACGCGGCCCCTATCAAACAGCGTTATTATACCATGTCCCCCGATAAGTTGGTGGAGTTGAATCGTCAGTTGGATGAAATGCTGGATTTGGATGTGGTAGAGCCAAGTTGTAGTCCGTGGAATAATCCCGTGAGGTTGGCGCCTAAAGCCAATGGAGAGATGCGTTTCTGTTTGGATAGTCGTAAACTTAATGAAGTGTCGAAACATGATGCTTATCCCTTACCCTACATCAATAGTATCCTAGACCAGCTTAGGGATGCTCGCTTCCTCTCCTCAATTGACTTAAAATCAGCGTTCTGGCAGATAAAGCTCTCTCCTTCTTCAAAGGAGAAGACGGCGTTCACCGTACCGTCGCGTGGGCTATTCCAATTTAAGGTCATGTGTTTTGGATTGTCTTCTGCGCCTGCGACGCAGCAAAGATTGATGGATAAGTTGTTCGGACCCGAGTTTGGAGGGCGTGTATTTATCTATTTAGATGACATTATCGTGGTATCCCGGGATTTTTCAGAGCATATTGAGCTCCTGAAAAAGGTTTACGAACGTTTGCGTTCTGCAAAACTTACTGTAAACTTGGCGAAATGTTGTTTGTTCAGAAAACAGTTAAAATATTTAGGTTATGTGGTAGATGACATGGGTTTACGAACGGACCCGGACAAGGTTAGAGCTATTACGGATTTTCCCATTCCAACTTGCTCCAAAGATGTCAAAAGATTCCTTGGGACAGCGTCGTACTATCGTAGATTTATCCGAGGTTTCAGTACAATAGCCGCACCCTTGAATGCTTTGACGTCGACCCGTAAGAACAAGCCTCCCTTTGTTTGGTCTTCGGAGGCGGAACATTCTTTTCTTGAGTTGAAGAGCGCTTTAACCTCCGCTCCCGTTTTAGCTTGTCCGGATTTCTCTCTTCCGTTCGTTGTACACACTGATGCTTCGGATGTAGGTATAGGTGGAATGTTGACGCAATTCTTTGATGGAGAAGAACACCCCATAGCTTATTATAGCCGTTCGTTAAGTCGACCGGAACGTAATTATTCTGCTACTGAGCGTGAAGCCTTAGCGGTGGTGCAAGTGGTTGAGCATTTCCGGCCTTATTTGGAAGGCCATAAGCAGTTTAAGATCATTACTGATCATGCTAGTTTAAAATGGTTTTTGAATTTAGGTAATCCTACAGGTCGTTTGGAAAGGTGGGGTTGTAGACTATCGCCTTATAACTTTGTAATCGAGCATAGACGGGGTCGTGAACATGCGGTTCCCGATTCTCTATCTCGTTCGGTTCCTGTGTGTGCAATCACTACGGACGTGGATCCCTGGTTTCGCAATTTGTACTCTCGATGTCAAAACCGGCCGCAGACCTGCCCGAATTACCAAATTATCGACAGTAAGCTGTATCGTTACACTAAGGGTAAATCCACGCTGACAGGAGATTTTGATTGGAAGGAAGTAGTTCCTTTAAATGACCGACTGAATTTGATAGCTGCTTGTCATGATTCTCCTTTAGGTGCTCATGCTGGCATTGATAAAACTTATAAGCGTTTACGTCTTCATTATTATTGGCCTCAGATGTACAAAGATGTTGAAGAATATGTTTCGAAGTGTTCTACTTGTAAGGCGTTCAAGCATCCTAATCAAGCAACGCCTGGATTGCTAGGAAACCCGAAGGTTTGTCGGAGACCCTTCCAGTGTATCAGCATTGATTTAGTTGGTCCACTGCCCAGGTCTCGGCAACAGCACGAGTATCTCCTTGTCGTAGTATGTTGCTTTTCTAAGTATGTGTTGTTGTTTCCTCTCAGACGCGCCACGAGCAAGGTGGTGGCCCAGCGTTTAGAAGATCGTGTTTTCATGGTTCACGGAATACCGCAGACCGTCATCCTAGATAACGGTCCCCAATTTGTAGGTCGTGATGTGAGAGCTTTGTTCGAGAAGTACGCTGTTCCACAAGTTCATTTTACTCCCACGTATTGCCCTCAGGTGAATACCGTGGAGCGTTATAACCGAACTGTTGTGACTGCCATCGCTGCCTTGGTTGGTACCGATCAACGTAGTTGGGACGCCCATTTGAGTGAAATTCAGTTTGCTGTCAACACCGCAGTGAATGATACGACGTCGTTTTCGCCCTTCTTGATCGTGCATGGGCGCGAGGCGATAGTGGACGGTAATCTTTATGGTGAGCGTGAGGACTTGGAGGATTTCAGTATTGCGTCGCGAGCTGAATATGTGGATAAAATCGGAGCGTTGAAGGAAGTGTTTCTGAGAGTTGATGAAGGATTGAGAAAGTCGCATTTGCGAAATGCTAGGTATTATAATCGGCGTCGCCGAGATGTAAGCTTTGATGTTGGTGATGTAGTTTGGCGGCGTACTCATGTGCGGAGTGACGCCTCTAAGCATTTTTCTTATAAGTTAGCTCCTCGTTTTGAGAGATGTCGTATTGTGGAAAAACGGTCGAAGTTAGTGTATGTAGTAGAGGATGACAACGGGAAACGTAGTGAAACCCATGTAAAAGATATTAAGTGTCTTGGTTGACTTGAGTCGTGTGGTCATGGTTATGTCTAGGCGGACCTATCCGCAGTGTTTCCGTATACCATAGATGTGAGGCTGGAGGCCAGCGGAATTTTTCTCGTATCCTCGTAAAATTCTGGCGAGTGAGGGGACACTGTAACCCTTTTTTTTCCCTGCGCCTAGGTCCGACCTTGAATGTAGTGACAGGCGGACTGATTGAGGTCTAGACAAGGACCTGACGGTCCTCTGGTGCCGTTTTGCTAGTTTGCTTTCCTTAGAAATCACTCAACTTCACGAATGTTTTGGTCGGACACTGGATTGTAGTTTTGATAGTAGAAACGGTTACTTACATAATAGTGGCTATAGGTAGGCCTTGTACGGGTCCTGTACATTCAATACAGACCGCCCTACGGCCCATTCTGATAGAATTTCAATAGTTGTAAGGCAAATTACGTAGTGTTTACCGGTGCGACATTATCACTGACTATTTCGTCAATTCCACCAAGCCGATCCTTACGAGACGCCTTATACAACACCATCTATCGTAGTTTTCACTTCCACTAATGATTTAACGTATTTTAAATCCATAATAATATAGTATTATCATAATATTGTGTTTTGTAAACGAGCCTGCATTGCTTTTGTTTACAATTTAGTTTTGACAGTTAAGTTTCGTTTTACGCATCGAGTGACGTGGTCCGACTTGTAGTAATCCTGACGGAGATCTTTTGTTTCCTTGCGCGTGAGTGTTTCGCGTCTACTCAGCATTAAAGTACCCGTGCGAAACGGAACGTCGATATCGGTGTTGCCGCTTCGGGCGGAGGATCTGCTTTTGTTGAATTATTGTGAGTGAGCGTTCCGAATTATATTAATTAACATTTATAATATTAGGGAGATAATGGTAGATTATGATGGTTAGGCTTTTTCAAATTACGTTTCAAGGCCCTCTATTTGGGATTTGATGTGTGCAGTGTATTTTAGTCGAGAGTTTCGTCTCGATTCAGTAATTTGTTATTGTATTATTCGCGTTGTGATGTGTTTTTTTTTGGAGAAGGTAAAACCATTCCGGTGGGTGAGTGTTGGCAACTCTTTTTCCTTTTCTTTCGACCCTCAGTCAGAGCAGTCGCACTATTCAATTTGTTCGTGAAATTCTCAGGGAAATCGAGAAATTGGTAAGCATTCTGCTTTGGATCATCGTCTTTCTTGTTTGGGACGTGCAGCACCTTGATTTTACGTGTTTTGTCGCAGTAATCTCCGACTTAAAAAAATCGTACACGTGGTGACGCGTGCGCCGCATTCCATCTTCGCGTGCGCCGCGCCTTGTTCCCGACCTCGACCTCCCAACAGGTAAGCGAAAACGTAATCCTTGTGGTGATCCTTCCTTTAATTAATGCACCGTCATCCTGTGCCTTTTACAAACCTAGATTTCCCATAATGTCACATTGTGTTTCCACTTAATTACAACCTGCACTCCCCCCTTCTCCTGTAGAACCATGCGTTGTGGTGACCAGCCGCCGGGCTTCTTATTCCGCATCCGTCGGGGCAAACCCCCGAGACTAAAGTGTGTGAAGCCGAGCCTAATGGTAGTTATTCCACTTTATTTACCAATTTAGTTGATGTGTATTGTATCCAGATCGGTTCTGGATTGAGCCGGAGTTTCCCTCCGTATTTTAAGGGAACGTTTGATGTTAACTTCTAGTTTAAGGTATTCTAAGAAGATTGTGTTTCAATATATAGTTTTAAGATATCTAGAAATGTAGGTGTCCATGTTTGTCCGTACAGTCGGATACTGTCGGTCGATTGTGAGTGACATATTTTTGTGTTTGTAACTTCAGGAGGTGTATGGCGGGGGCCAGAGAACCCCGAGTGAGCATGGCCGTGGTTGAGGTGACCTCCCACAGGCCCTCTCTCACCGAATAAGTGCGGCGGTCCAGGTTTTCCTTTTTATGTAGTAATGTGGTGATCTTCCCCAAAATATCATGAATATTGAAAGTATATCTTCATCGTTATAAACCTTCCCTTCCGGAAGCTGATTTAATATTAGATTATGATTGTCTGTGTTTAGGTATCAATCTAAATTTAAGTACATTCCACTTTAACATGTAGAACCTATCGAGATGTAAGAAGAACAGTTTTATAGGAATAACTGTAGTTTAATGTTCATGACCGTGTGAGATGATACTTGATATTTATTTTCTAAGGGAAGAAATTGTTATGTGTTGTGACCTGTAAGGTAGGAATTGTGTATGTTTGTATAGAGGTGACAATTCGAAGCGAGCCAGCCGTCCCACTTTCTATTCTTATTTAGTTTTTACTTACTTTTCTAGACTTCTAGTTTTTCTTAGAAATAAAGTTTATTAATATTAAAACTTCTTTGAAATCAGAGAAACCCTATTACAGCGGGTGAAACCGCGGAGCGCTGCTAGTAATACTATAAGCAAATACTAGACTTACGACCTTCTAATAGACACACAAACATAAATACTTTAATTAAAAGTAGGCTCAGTGTGAATATTATTTTCAACATGTTAGCGATGTCTTTAGTTGGCCGAGTGGTATATGCCACCAACCGACGTAAGTTCGATCCACAGGTTACGTTGTTATAATGTTCAAATAGTGTTGCACAGGATTGTAAACGTTACGGTGGCGGGGACTTTTGAGCGTTGATTGTGCCTATTTAGTTAATTGCAAACTAAGATAGGTAATCGAAGACCAGATGTTCTCTCTTCCATTTTTATATTAATTCCCTTGCCAACCACCGATACTGGTCGATTCAAAAATTGCCTTCCAATTTTAATAATTTCGTTGTAATTAAGTAGAGAGCATTGTAAAAAATTTCATTTGCTAAGAGCATCCATTATGATTGTGAGATACGAGTATGTTTGCTTTCCGTGAATTCGCGGCGTAAAGCTAACTGTGAGGACACCTTTACAAGGTCGTGTAAAGCGCCCTCTACGCGTTAAAATACTTCAATCAACCATGAAGCAGAGTTCAGAGCTATATTTATCAAAACTTGCAAGTCTACATGTTAAGTTACTAATGCTCGAATACTCAAACGACTCGCAAATGCTTAGAGGTAACCCCTAAACTAGACGTTCCTATACTATTGAAGCATACACTTAAATGTCAATTTAATCGCCACTTAAGATAAGTAGCTGTTCAGTATTCGGGGGTAAGTTAATTAGATTTAATAGTCTAAAAATCGAAATAATTTTTTTAATGCCAGCCATTTTTTAATGAGAAATTAAAAAAAAAAAGAATGCGAGCTCTTTAAACTTGAAGACGTAATTGAAAGTCACCGGACACTGACAGGATTTTCTAATTAAAAAAAATGTGTAGTAATTAATTAGATATAGGAGAAATCCAAGTTGTGACAAACAAGGGTCAGCAAGCATTAAGTGCCAATCAGGCTTGATGTTACTCTCAAGCAAGTTTATGTATCTCTTAAGAGGAAAGGGTATCGGCGCTCTCTCCATACAAATGTAGTCGACTGTTTCCTCCCTGGATAATTACACTAGAGCAAACATTTTTGTTGCATAAAACTTATAACTTCCATGACCATGTCCCTATGTTTTGCCTTTTTTTTCTTTTTTAAATCTTAATTTCTATGATAATTAGAAAATGAAAAAAACCAAGACATAGTGCATAGCCACGGCAATTATAGGTTTTATGCAACAAAAATATTTGCTCGTGTCGTTATCCAGGGAGGAAACAGTCGACTACGTTTGTATGGGGAGAGCGCCAGTACCCGTTCACCTTAACCGTGTTCGAGACTGACACGTTTTTTGAACGTGAATTGAGTAGTTGAAATAATACTGTAAAACACGTTCCCTATTGTCGAAGACACGTGAACGGACGCGTTATCTTTAATCAACTTTTCAACTGCAGTATAGATAAGTACACAAACCACTCTCTGACATCATAAATGAACGGTTGGATTGTATTCAACTGAACAAGCAGCGCTCCGCGGTTTTACCCGCATTACTCCCGATCCCGTGGGCATATCGGGCCCTAGCCTATGTTATTCTTAATGAATCAATGTATCATCATACCTAGTTTCATCAAAATTGATGCAGTAGTTTCGGAGAAAAACATACGATCCTAAAATTACCGCAGGATCGGGATTTATAGGAGCGAAACTGCGGGCGCAGCTAGTTCATAATATAAACTAGAATTCAATACAGATTCACTTAGGGATATTTTAAAAGAGTGTTATGAAAACAGACCGCGTTACATCGGATATTCTCTACTCTCAGATGTTTTATTATCATCAACGCGTAATAGCTTCGAGTTTAAGGCCCTGTGCTAATAAAGCTACCAAAATCGACCTTTGTTTTAAGCAATTCTAAGTAATCAAATACTCTTTTTTTGTTATTTGGATATAAATGGATATTATAGTTTAATAACCATATTTTTGTTTATTGTGGTTGAAAACATGATATGAACAACTTCGTTCGATAAAAAAAATGTTAGAAAACAGAGAATTATTAGATCGTTTATCGGGTTTTATTCAAAAATAGTTAACGTTTGTTTCTAAAAATGAATCAAATGATAGGTTTTGACCTATATTTGTGGATAATAATGCTAAAATGTTTTGCATATCGATCAAATATAACAGTTAGCACGCAGCACGCTACGTCTTTGAGAGCGGGGGCTAAGGTAATGTGAATACCTACACACGGTACTGGAAGTGCGCCTTAAATAAAAATGTGCGTATCATTCCGAGTTATGGAATTAATTGCAGAATCACCTTCACCGAATACCATACAACAAATCAAATATTACAATGTAAGTGTAAAGAATATCGCGATGATTACAGGCGTTATTAGTAAAAAAATCAAAATAAATAAATTAAATATTACAGGACATTCCACACCTCGCCATCTAGTCCCAAGCTAAGTAGACTTGTGCTATGGGTGGTGGTAGACAACGGATACTACTACTTATATAATTTTTCTTTTGTAAATATCTATACATATAAAATGCTTTGTCCTGAACTACTGACTGACTGACTAACGGATCAACGCACAGCCTAAACCACTGATCGTAGAGACCTGAAACTTGGAGGGTGTATTCTTTGTGTGACGTAGGCATCCCATAAGAAAGGATTTTCCAAAATTCTACCCCTAAGGGGGTGAAAAAGGGGGGGCAAAGTTTGTATGGGACAACGCGATTTTATGGTCCAATCTACTTCAAGTTTTCGACTTCTACGCGGACGAAGTCGCTGGCAAAAGCTAGTATACTTATGATACATAGAAACAACCAGAACCCAGACAAATATCTAAGCATAAATACATGTCTGAGGCGGGAATCGCACCCGCAACCCTGTGTTTGGCAGTCCGGCATGGTGACCATTGTGCCAACTGGGTCGTCAACAAATAGGTTTGGAAAGAATTTTACCATTCTGGCATAGTAAACGGTGAGCCATTTTTATTTTAGTTGCGCAGGTTGCACGGTCACTTTTCTATCTTATAGCAAGCTGCAAGGTATGACTTATATGTGTAATCACTAGGTATTGAAAGGATTGTAACATTCTGGCACGGTAAATGGTCAGCCATTTTCTTTACTTGCGCGGGCCATCATTTAAATCTATCGTAAGGTGCTCAAGATTCATTAGCAAAATTATTATTGCTGAGGTCTTTTTTGCAACAATTATTAAAATTATTTAGCTTTAACATAATCTCTTTTTGTTGCAAAGAAATTATTAATAAAATATTGTTTATTGTAATTTATATAAAAGTACAGCATTTATTTTACTTAGACAAAAATTTTTACGAAAACAAACCGATAACAAAATTTGTTAGTTATTTGTTTATATTATAATTAATTATATTATTATAATAATTATACTATAATAATTATATTATTGTAGTCGTCTATGTTTCGCCCGTGATTATTTTTAAAACATTAAAAAAAAAATGCGACTACTATGCCATTATCTAAACTGATAAGTTTGCCCTTTGGATAGGGTTTCTTAAATGAACATTAAAAAATATTTTTGAAACTAACTATTGGTGAAATTCTCGACTATAATTATAAATTCTAAGAAATCCTGCTAAGAAATCCTGGAGGCACGGGCGTAAAAGTGACATTGCACTACTTCACCGCCTTTTTTCTTTCGATAAAATTGCCTAATAATAAAAAACAACGATTGGTAAGGTACGTAGGTACAATTCCGAAGGGGACACTCAAAGAAACCTTATAATATAAAAGTATCGTCTCATATTTTATTATAATAAGAGGATTTAACGTTAGAGTGGGGCTTGTCTCGGCCGCTCGGTGGCTCGACGTCGGAGTTCGACGAATCGGGTTTCAGTAAGCCTAGATTGTTTGCCTTCACTCATATTTCTATTGCCTTTCCATCTTTACTTGAATACTAGCTGCGACCCCCGGTTTGTGCCGACGACGGTCCTATTGATAGATAGAGAGCTTCATTTGTAAAACCGGTCCAGTAGTTTTCAACACCTACTTGTACTTGTATACGGGCTATTTTCCGCAATCAGACCTCTTTAGTTGGGTCCCCTTTGCGTGAGGTTCCATTTGTCAGGGGGAGAACCAGCCCAGCTCTTCCATAAATTTTGCCACCTTTTTTTTTTCAGCACCTATCCTATTTAACTAAGTGAATATTTTGTGGTGTTTTTCTTCCCAAAGTAAACCATTTTCCGTCCAAAATAACTAAACCTGAATAGATAGTTAGTTAATAGTTAGTTCCTAAATACTGAAATCGCACATGATACCTAATTAACGCCCACGATTTCACCCGTAAATACTATTCCGTGGGAAAATCAGGATAAAAAATAGCCTAATAATCAAGTGGTAAAATGGCGTGATAAAGAAACTTAACGTTTATAAATAGCCCACACTCTTTCGGGGGTCAAAATTTCCATATAAATAACTACCCTCAAAGATCTAACAGCGATATCTACGTAAAGATATGTAACATACACCGATATAGAGTGTCTATAAACTTTTTAAGCAAAACTTTAATTCCGAAAAACGCCTCATTCGTGTCACTTTGTGTGGAACGAATGAGGTGTTTTTCGGAAATAAAATGTTTTTTTTTTTCATTTTGATGCTTATGTATATTTTATACAAAGATCACATTGAAACGTCTTAAAAACTAAGTAAGAATATGTTTAATACATGTATGCATATTATTTAAAAGCTAGTTGTTAAATTGGTAAAATGAAGACCTCTAATAATAATGGAAGTTGTCCTTGGCTGTAAGTTGCACTACAAATAATGGCAGGTTTGCTATTGTAATTGTAAAGGGCCTCTACGTGTTGGCTTTGGCCCCACGGATGCCTTCCAAAGGTCCAGAGGCTCCATAGCTTCGTTATTTGGGACATAGGTATAATAATTTTTAATTACAATTTAATTTTTTTGGCTTGGCCGTCTATAAAACCGTAATAGTTTTACCCTACTTAGGAATATGAATAAAAATTATTTTATTTTTATTAATTTAAACACCGTTTAACTCGTAACCTCATCCTTTATCTACACAAACAATAAAAGTCTTGTGAACGCGGCCGCTTGCAAAAGTGCCGAAATATCAATAACAAAGAAAATTGTTAAATATCTTGTTCAATAAAATGTTCACTCTATTCTGAAGTTAAATAAATATCTTTGATAAAAACATTTTGCCTAGTTGTAAACATGCGAAGTTTATCTAGAATCTTGTACAATGTCCTATTGTGGAGAATTCTAAAGGAATTGCGAATAATTGTCCATAGTAGGTAGTCAATACGTAACTATGTGACTCAATTCTGATATATAGGAAAAAAAACACTCGATATCAAGCAAAAGGTTCGAAATTCTCAGAATTGTAACGCGCAATCGTAATTCATTGACGAGTTTTGTTATGAAAAGGTGGTTCCAGATACGCTATCAATCTTTACCTACTAGTTAAAGGGTCGATTCTACTGGTAATGTTGAAAACTAAGCAATTTCCTGCATGCTCGAAGTGGAATTCTGTTCATCATTCCGAAGAGCAGATCCTTACCAAAGGGATCACCGCTGATGTTATCCCCTTTCTAACACAAAAAGAATCATCACAATCGGTTGAGTCGTTTTTTAGCTTAAAATCTATACTAATATTATAAAGCTGAAGAGTTTGTTTGTTTATTTGACCGCGCTAATCTCAGGAACTACTAGTTCGAACTAAAAAAATATTTTTGTGTTTGATAGTCCATTTGCCGAGGAAGGCTATAGGCTACTTTTCATCTTGATATTTCAACGGGATCGGGACTTACTCGGGTGAAAACGCAGTGCGCAGCTAGTGTATAAATAAACATAATATTTCCTTTACTATATTATTATGATCTACAATAAAAGATTGCGCTACACAATGAGGTTTTTCAGAGCGTTACGGAAGTGAAAAATAGCCGAACAGGCGTATCCTATAATCCTATTGTGGTTCAGAGAATTGTTTTGGCGCCGAAAGGCTTTAAACCTGGTATTACCATAACTTCTAACATACTTTCACCAAAACGCGTGGGGTAATATGAATTGCAGAGCTATATTTTATACCTTCTATTATAATTTCGCTGTACCACTGCTCTAGTATAGAAAAATCTCTATCCTGTATATTATCTATACTAGTATTATAAAGCTGTAGAGTTTGTTTGTTTGAATCTCACGAACTACTGGTTGCATTTGAAAAAATATTTTTGTGTAGTCCTTTATCGAGGAAGGCTATATAACTGACTTTGAGGGTATCTTTTGTAATCGAAATGCAATCGGAATGAAGTTGCAATGTAATTTAACCACAGGGTCGCGGGTTCGATTCCTGCCTCAGGCAAGTATTTATGCTTAGATATTTGTATGTGGTCTGGTTGTTGCCATGTATAATAAGTATTTATTTACAAAAGAAAAGTTTATAATTTATGTAGTATATCCGTTGTCTAGCACCCATGACACAAGTCTAGTTACTTAGCTTAGGGCTAAATGGCGATGTGTGGAATGTCCTGCAATATTTATTTTTATTATTTAATGTAATTTACGAGAATTGGCCTTCTGAACGACTCTCTCAGCTTAGTCGGCTGTGTCAAGAGGAAAGCACTTGTCAAGAGCCAACTAAGCCGCTGGTTTCATCACGGCGAACTGATAAACTGAGTGACCATGTTTACGTAGTTTAGAAAATAGTTTATCTCGTAACGCCTGAAGGTAAAAGCGATTTGACTTTAGATAAACATACATTAAACGTAGATAAATGTACAGTATTGTAAATCTCAGTAATCATCATATAAACTTGTCAGTTTATTTTAAAAAACGTGACATAGCTGACATGATGAATAATAACGGGGTATTTTAATAACAATTGGACTAACCACAGCTTTCTACACACTGATGAAATAACTAGGTAGGTATTTGTGAAACGGCTTGTTTTATACCTAACTAATCAGTGGCGAGAAGTAAAATTAGTTGAAAGGTAAGCCGATAAAACACTAATAGTATAATAAATATTTATTTTGGCGTGTGTGGAGAATCTACCTTTATTATGCTACAGCACTAACCCTGATTTAACATTTTTGATTTAAGAGGAAAGGGTACCGGGGGCTCTGTCCATACAAACGTAGTCGACTGTTTTCTCCCTGTATAATGACACTAGAGCAAATATTTTTGTTGCATAAAACTTATAATTGCCATTACCATGCCCCTATGTTTTTCTTTTTGTTTTTTTTATGGCACAATTTTTTTGTGCTAGTGTCCTGTATAATCCAGGGAGGAAACAGTCGACTACGTTTGTTTGGAGAGAGCGCCGGTACCCTTTCACCTTAAAAACACAAACTCTAAGTAGGTAAATTATAAAAAACTTGAAAGCCATAACGTTATCGTCATTTGCTTCGTAAAGATCCTCCTCCCAAACTCCCATCTATCAAGGCATATGGAGGAAGCCATGCGGCGAACAGCAAGTTTAAAAATACCTAAATGCTACGTTTTCCACTCACCAGTACCGTAACCCCTGGTGTGTCAGCTCCACCCATTTGTCACAGCATGCGTGTGCGCAACACAATAGGTTAGGTACCTGTGTTGCCGTTATATTATTATGCGTTTCGGAGAGTTGCTGACTGACAATAGTGACAATACCTAACTGTACTAGCGACATTTCACGATAAGATAAACCTAATATCAAAAAAATTCAGCTCAATCGGTAACCGGAAAGTGGATCAAAATTAAGTTGCAAGATTTGACCCGTACAAACATACATACTTACATAAATACATACATTGCAAGTTAAATAAAAGCTTTTAAAATAGCTATATCCCGTGGTTTTACTAGTGGGGATATCGGGATAAAAATTAGCCTACTACTAGTAGATATGACGACCCAGTTGGCACAATGGTCACTATGCCGGAGTGCCAAACACAGGGTTGCGGTTCCCGCCTCAGAGAAGTATTTATGCTTAGATATTTGTCTGTGGTCTGGTTGTTTCTATGTATTCTATGTATATATTTACAAAAGAAAAGTATATAAGTCGTATATCAGTTGTCTAGCACCCATATCACAAGTCTAGTTACTTAGCTCGCGCTTAGTTGGCTCCAAATGTTATTTTCTATGGACATTGTTGACTAAGCTGAGAAAATAGTACAGATACTGGGCAAGTCTACTCTATCCTCACGCAAAATGGAGCCAACTGAAGAGGTCTGGTTGCGGAAAACACTCCGTACAATTAAGGAAATAATAAACAAGAATCAATATTGAATCAGGGACAACTAGTAACGACACAGGCCAAGCCGCTAGCAAAGTTAGTGGTTGATAATTGATAAGTTTACTGATCAATATCTCTTGCGTTTGATAGATAAGAGATTTGTGGTGATAGCAGCTTTGATACTGATTAAATTATGTTTAGGTAAAATTTTAAATGTCACCCTACTCTAGAAACTTCAACTAATGTCAAGAGGGTACTGAATAGAATCTGGTTTCCTATTCCCTAATTAATAATTTAAGAGGGTGCGCGCCGCGCGGGTATGGCTTTCTCCATACTAACATATTACCTTATTTGCTTACTGAATCTAGAGAAATCATTTTTTTTAATTTAAAACCTAGGTTTGCTGTATGCTCCTTTTTTCCATAGAGTCAGCACATAACTCATCTAGCAATTTTACTTCAGTTTTAATAGGACACTAGCAGCGCTTGCGGTTTCACCCGCGTAACTTCCGATCCCGTGGGAATATCGGGATAAGTAGCCTATAGCCTTCCTCGATAAACATACTATCTAACACAAAAAAAAACCTGAGATTAGCGCAATCAAACAAACAAACCAACAAATTCTTCAGCTTTATAATATTAGTATAGATTATGAAGTTATTTTGTGCTTCTATGGTATGATAAATAAATATATATCTATATTTTTTTAGTTAAATTGAAACTTTATGCAAAGTTGGTGACGCAGTCTGCACCTTTAAGAGGCCTAGTTGGATTCTTATAGGTGTTATATTTTTCCATCATAATAACATGATGGCTCAATGAAGGATCAAAGCGTCAAAATGTCTCAGAAGATTTGGTTATGGTGTCAACAGTGATTTAATGAGTTTAGCTTTAGAGTATCGGCTTTCAGCAATTTGAATTTCATAGGATTGAAACATGATGTTCACAGGATTTAAGCTAAAATGGAGTAAGTAGAATTATACTTTTATCTTTCACAAGCTGCACCGCGTGTTGACGTGGTCCTCTGGCGTCTGATAAATAGGTGAAAACTTGGTTTCACCCACGTAAGTCCCGATCTCTCAATAAATGGACTATCCAACACAACAACTATTTTTTCAATTCGAACCAGTAGTTCCTGAGATTAGCGGATTCAAAAAACAAACTCTTCAGCTTTATAATATAAGTACCCATAGATATATTTGTTTATGAAAAATTCATGTACCTATGCAAATATATCACGTTTAAATACTAATCCTACCTATTTACATATTTTTAAATATAAAAGTTTGATTATAAAATGGCTTGAGCGGTTTAGACAAAAATGAGTATAGGAGGTAAGGAAGGTTATCATCTCAATATTTTAGATTTAGATAGGTTGATTGGTTTATGATTTTAGGAGTTGAATCAGTAAGATGCAGCTGGTCTTCGCTGTTCTATTTCTATCCCATTCATAGATTTTTGACTTAAATTTTTCTATGTAGAAAACTTTTTAGGCAAATTGTTGTTCGGACTTCTGTTTTGCAATTTTAGAAATATCCTTCTTTCAATTTGTAAGATTGTTTCCAACAATGAGATTTTTTTGTAAATAAGAAACAGGAAAACTTAATAGATTCCAATAGGAAAATACTGTACGTAAGTATTCTAAAAATAAGCAGTGTCATGTGTTTACCTTTGCAAGAGTTACGAAATAAAACGTCAGGAACACATTCCCTGGGATAAAATTAAACCTACATGAGGCGGAGACCGCCCGCATAACTATATCATCATAAAAGTTTATCACAAACGCAGTGTACACCACAAAATGTTGGAGAAACTTACACGTTGCAAAGTGATGGTTTGTTTCGTATCGCTCGCTTGCGTAGCGTAGAAAGCGATCAACCGACAAACAGGCGGGAATTGGTAATTTTCCATTGGCTATTTTTACACTAACCCGCAAAATACTAAAGCTATATCTTCCTTACCTTTCAAAGTCAATTCTCTGACCGTAGGATCCCACTATCATGCTGGAAGAAGCACACGAAAGCGGACAAAGGGTCCTTCAAAACACAGCCATTTTGAAACAGTTCTACGAAAATGTTACGTGTACTCGGAGTACAGAGTCTAAGGGGACTATATAATACTACACAGTTAACCATTCGCACTCATTTTGGTTTTGCACATTATAAACTAGCACTATTTTAACATTTCACACACTAAATGTACGATTTCACTTCATACTTTCGCACACACCCGTTTACGTCGCAAAGTCCCTGACGGACGGAAGCGACGAACTCACATGAAGTGAGCAATGATTCACTCTACTGCGAACTGGATTTTACAGTGTTGCGAGGTAATAAAAATATTTCTACTAAAAACTAATATGTCAGGTCAAATTTTTTTTTTTTAAATATTTTTGTGTTACAGTGACCAGACAACGAATAGAAATTAGCGATAACCAAACAGCAGTTAATTCAATAGGGCACTAAAGTTGTTGACGTGGTCCTCTGGCGTCTGATAAATTGGTGAATACTTGAATGTAGTCTCAAAAAAGTATGACGTCATGCGTTATTGACAAGTAACCTTATAAAGGTTAACCACAGCAACGTATTGAAGTATGCAACGAGTCAACGATACGAAAGAGTTCTTAAGACGTTACCACGTAAAATTTATCGTCCATAAACGATTTTACAGACAACCGTTGTTTTTTATCAATCTCTTGTAGCTCCGGACCATATACGTACGTAAAACGTACGTTTTCCAGATGAGGTTATAGCATACGAAACGCATTCGGGTTCCGGAATACGTCAAATCCATACATAATCCTCTGCCCCCGCAAACGTGCGTACGTTCTGAATGCCAGGCCTTGTGTTCTGATTGGCTGATTTGAAGTATCGAGAACCTGAATGCGATAACCGCACCCGGAAAACGTACATTTGCGCCCAGGCAATATATTATTTTGTTTCGAACTCGAGTTTCAAAGATAAGAGCCACTAAGATGTTCAGTGTTGATTTGAGTCAAACTTTCGAAACCGTCTGTCTAAAAAAGCCATTAGACTACAATTGTTTTCATCAGATCAAATCTATCACCTCTAATCCGTCAGCAATCAGAATTTATTTGTTAGGTCTCTGTATCGAATCGCGTTAAGCCTAGACCAAACGTTTCTCTCTCTTGAAATGAATTTTAGGTCAAAAGCAAGATAGACCTAGTTATCATTAAATATTGATTGATTTCATAGTAACCTATAAACATTTTTTATTTACCCAAGGATGTTTAATATACCATGATTACAGACACACTATGTATGTACATAATAATGGTAAATAATGGGGTCTGAAATAATTACGATTTTTGATGTAGGGTTGAACAATATCTCAAGTTGAACTTAATAAAATTATGCATGTGATTGTACTAGTTTAGTAGCTTTTTTATTTACTAGTAACACTGTTTAAAATTTTACCATAGACAACTGCAACTAACTTCACGTCGCCACAGCAAACAGTCACATTTTCAAGACATTTTCTGTAGGTCTCTTTCACGCCTCGCTTGACATACGTTATACTGAAAGAGATAGAAGTTATTTCCGTAGTCACTCTCCATTTTGTTTTGTGTCACACGCTAATTTTGTTTTTGGCGTGCATGCAAGGAGTATTTTTACAAATAAGATACGGCTACGCCCCGCGGTTTTACTCGCTCCGTAGAGTAAAGGAATGCCTTTTTAAATAATAATTAGTGTAATATAGTATATTATTATGTTACTTGGTCATGGTAATATAACCAGACGCGTCATGGTAACTTAGGAAACAGAGTATTTAATAATAATAATATCGCTCATCTGGGCTTGTGTTATGGTGACGAGTGACGAATAGAGACGTTACAGACAACCATTTATTTTAATCTATATAATAAAAATGAATTGTTGTTCGTTAGTCTGATTAAAACTCGAGAACGGCTGAACGGATTTATCTTATCTTAGTCTTGAAATGTTCGTGGAGGTCTAGGGAAGGTTTAAAAGGCGAGAAAAAATCGAATAACCGAAATTCCCACGGGATCGGGACTTACGCGGGTGAAACCGCGGGGCGCAGCTAGTTTTAAATGAAGATACTAAGTAAGTTTTTATGTTCTTAGAAATGTTTAAAATCCAAGACAAGTAATTACCTATACATTAATCAATTAGGCAGGCAAAGATTTTATATAGGTAAGAGCATTGGGTAAGAGTAAGATTGTTATGATCTTCAGATCATTAACAAACAAACTTACTTACTTCTGTCATGGAGAGTGTCGCCCGACTTAACTTTCAATGACTTTCGTCATAGCGCGGGCTACCGGATCGACGACGACGGTCGGTGGTGGTCGGCGATCGCCGTTGTCTACCGATCGTGTAATGAAGCCGGTCGCTGGCAACCAATGAGAAGACAGTTGTGATGTGTCACCGGGCGCCGGTGTACGTACGTAATAATGTCCTACATTAAAGAGCGCCAAGTTCTCACAGAGATTTTAAAGATTTATAAGGAGTCCCCATGTCTATGGGATGTGTCTTCAAGTACCTACAGAGATGCGAAGAAGAAGAAAACGGCATGGGATAAATTGCTGCAAATATACAAAGATTGGGATTCCGACGCCAACGAAGCTACAGTGAAAAAGAAAATAGATAATTTAAAGACGTCTTATCAACGAGAAGCAAGAAAGGTAATTTTTTTTAATAAAGTTTCTTCCGTCGTCGTCGCTTCGCAGACCGTTTGCTTCGCTCGCACTTAGGGTTACCAGACGTGAGGATTTGTCCTAAAATGTGATTTTTTTATCCCTGTCAGGCCAATGTGAAATAGGTACTACATTCGCTTTTTTATACTACTTCCGAATCGCTCGATAGATGGCGCGCTCTATAAACATCATAGCCAGCTTATTATTTAAGATAATGCAGGCCAGATAAATAACATTGGTTTCTTCATTAAATGGCCTTCTTCTCGTAAGTTTTACTTCTGCACACCCTTTGTAACTGTTCAATAGACAATAAACTGGGTATAAATCATGTGAACGGGCAGAAGGCAATTTCTCGTAAATTGTTAAAATTACATTGCAATATCATTCCGATTACATTTTGATTACAAAAATAAGTCAGCTTTTGGTTTTCTTGAGAATTTAATTATTAATTTTTGTAATCGTAATGATATTGCAATGTAATGCTGATCTGTATATCTTCAACTAGTTTTGTTCTAAATCAGCTGTTAGTTGGTATTAAAATTTTTCGAATTTCAAAAGTCGTATAGAACAAAAGTTACTTGTTTAGATGTACAGAATAACCTGAAGTGCATCTGTTCTCATGACGTTGTTGTACGTCATGAGAACAGATGCACTTCAGGTTCGAAGGTATGTTAATTTTTATTAAACAATTTTTTTTAGGTGAAGGAATCAAAACAACGCACTGATTTATCACCCAGAGAATTTCACAGACCAAATCTTTGGTACTTTGATTTGCTGACCTTTTTAGACAAGAAAAATGAATCGAACAAACCTGCAGTGGATTCGATAATAAGTGAAAACGAAGACGTAAGCTTTTGTTAACCTAGTTCCTACCTACCTATTTTACCTTAATAGTTTGTGTTATTTTGTAACACATTTTAGTTTGAAAACACTTAATTACAAGTTAATTCATAGACACGCTCTCCAGTGGTGGATCTATTTTTATATTCACGTTCAAATAAAAAAAAATAGAACTATTGCAGGCGGAATACGCGTTTGGAACCAAGTCCTTTATTTTAGATATTTGTTTCTGTTCAAGTCGTATGCAGTAATGCAGTAAATGCAGTAATCAGATAAGTTTTAAAAATTGGTACTAGATGGTGCTACAGGTAAAATCAAATCGCATAAGCATTGTGTTTTTATAGATTACTGGCTGCGCCATAATATTAGTAGGATAGGATAGTAGGATAAGGTTAAACATCAATTTATGATAAAAAGACCTTTTTGGATATTTAATCCTTGGGTTTAATAGTACAAACCTTAACAGTTTCTCTCACAGTTTATCGTTTTATAGTTTCGTAACACGTAACATTTTTCCTCGGCTAGGTGCCTCGCGATAAGGAACTTCGTTCCAAAAAAAACATTCAGTTTGCAACATGAGCATTGTCTTTATACCTATTTTTGTTTCAGGAACCACAAATTCAGGCAACGAAAAGAAAAAGAATGTCAAAACAATGCAACCTAGAGTCAAAACAAGAAAAGTTAATTGATACAGCACTGGCACTATTAAAGACTGACACCACAGCAACGAATCCATTCGGATTATATGTGGGGGCAAAAATGGAAGAAATAGCTCCCGGTCTACAGCGTCATGTAGCTGAGAAACTAATTTGCGATGTCATATTTCTCGCTAAGATTAATAAGTTAACTTTTGATTCAAAAATAGACATTCCATCAAGAACACGTCACAATTCATCAGAACACATCGATCAATACAATCTTTACGTCAAACAGTCACCGTCTCTATCGAACGAGATTTCACAATCACCTCACGGCTCATCTGATATTTCCTTAAATAGCCCATGCTATGAGTATAATCACATTCAAACACCCCCTCCTGCCTCTGATGCAAAACACCCTCCACAAATTTCTATTCCAACCACTTCACCTACCTTGCATTCTATTCAAATAGAATCACGCCCTTCTTCCTCTCATTCACACTCTAACGAGCCTCTTTTACTCGCTTACCTAAAGAACAAACCCACCACTGGACAACCCGAATTTGCCGAAAACGAATTAAGCCCTCAAAATCTAGCAACAATATAATTTAGTTTATTTAAATACAACATAGCAACTTATCAAACTTTGCGGGCCAAAAAAAGAAAATATATAATTAGAATGCTTTATAAACTCCGAATTTTATGTTTTACAAATTTGTTTATATTGATCATTTACATCTTTAAGCTGTTTGTCTATCCAGTAGCTAGTGATACTTCAGTAGTGCTGCCATCTATCGAGGCACAGTGTAGACATTTTGAGAAAAAATATTTTCACTGAGCTGCTGCAACGTTGGTTATTTTTAACTGTCTTTAATTATTTTATAGTAGAACAGAAGTAGCGCACATTTAAAAAAAGTTGTAAGAGACTAACTTTAATTTTAAATATTGATTTTTTATTATATAAGACGGAACATTTACCTTAGTTGTTTTCTTTAGAAATTTGTTTGAAAATGCCCTACAACTTCCAACTTATATTTCCTGACAACAGTTGATGTGATTATCTAAGTCTTAGTATGCACGTAGTCAAAATCGAAACTACGCTAATATTGTTTTTAAAGGATTAACCTCTATAATGAAATATAATACTTATCGAGTAAATCCTCTTATTATAACTATTATCATTTCGGTACCTGTGCCTAACATATCATACATAGCAAACAATATGCTTAGTTACTAAATAAAAATCAAATATTGAATTATGTAACGTTTTTCTTTAGGAAACTAGCAACATTAAGCTACACTAGCGCCCCCAGTCACGCCGCCGGACATACTGCCGGAACATGGCCGGAACAGTTGTCTATGGCATAGCGCGCGTTATTCAATTGTGTTGCTTAGCAACACCACGCACCAAGTTTCAATGCCTGTTGTTAACACAGTAGTTTTAGCTCGATTTTGATTGCAGCTCCATGTAAACCGAATAAATACGTTACCGATTATGTGCATTACCAGAAACCTTCTCAAATATTACTAAAATTGTGACAATTCGACAAAAAACCCATTAAAAAAACAATGCTTTGAATTTTTAAAAAATCAGTGTGAAAAGTCGAAATTAAGCGGAATGGTTGTTAATAAATTTATTTTTTTATTGGCAGTATTAACGTTTAGTTGTATTTACGCGGATGATTACGAAAATGATGAGAGAAGTAAGTTTTTTGTTTGTATCTAGACACACTTAGAAATGAGCACAGTACAAAATACATAAGTATAGCACCTAGAGGTAAAAAGGTTCCTATTTGAAATCTAGTACACATACGATGTCTGATTTCTAGGTCCAGTGTTTGTTTTGGTAGAGTACTAGATCTATTATATTTTAGCACTTTTTTCTTCGTTTATTTTAATGATTGGTTTTCTTTGCACAATATAATAATATCCAGTTTCTATCTGTTATCTATCTACCCACCTATTATGTCAATTAATTAAGTAAGAACACGTATCAAAGAAAATAAATTAAGTACATAATTAATTAGGTACTTACTTACTTGCATATTGCACAAATAGATATTTATTTTTCAATTGTAATTATAATATAAGTAATTAAAATTGAAAATTAAACTATTTTTTATAAATGTATAAATTTAACTACATACAACTTAATTGAATAGATTTTTTTTTAATAATCTATATAAGTTTCTCAAGGTAAGGTGCCCAAAAGGGTCGCTGTATTGCCTCTTTGGATGGCAATGCTGATCTGTTGGCCAATTTTCTATTTAATTGTTTTGAAATAACTGATTAGTACCTGCCTACATATCTACAGATACAAGTAAGTATAACTACCTACCTATTTTTGCAAATATTTGAATATTTATGTGTGAATATTAATATGAATATTTACCTATTTAAATTACTTATTAGAGGTTGTTATACGATGCATCACCGTCATTTAAGTACACAAAAACCAAATATTTCCCAAAAACAGCAACTACACAGCATCCTACATCCATAATTAATGATAATAATCAATCAAAAGCAAGGGTCATCCATCGCTTCACGCGTCGCTGACCACAACAGTCCTCTCAAAATATTTTCAACTCTCTCTTCTTTGAAATACAGTTCAACTGAAATAAGTACGTCAAATGAACAATATGGCGACTGGTGACTTCCACATCCGGTGTAAGTACTTGCCTAAACAAATGCGCGGACGCATGTTCCGTAAAACCGCCGTGTTACAGCACTATTAAATGCCTTTTTTGTGTTTTTATGTGACGGATGGGTTGGTTACTTTCGTAGGATAATATGTGAACTAAAATTTGTTGCATTCGTTGCCCTAATTTAACTACTCACGTTAAACGATTTGGCGAAAGGGATGGCTTAAAATTGAAACGCGAAAATTTCGTCGCCGCGCACTGCTCCGTAAATCTGATTTTCTAGTTTTATTTTCAGCCTTCTGATAGACAACTTCTGAATACATGTGTTTGTAGGCACACGCACCTTTCCAACTATCTTTTTTTTAAATTTATAGTCATAAGTCAGACCATTGCATTTGTTAAATCTAATACGTAATAGTTTGTTAAATCTAATACGAAAAAACATAACCTGGCCTCTGCAGAGGCCAGTAGAAAAGGTCTAAAATCAGTGGCCTCTAAGGGGGCCACTTTTGTTAGAGCGGTTATGGAGATAATACACATACATATGCTATCTATACAAAACTCTAACAAATCGTGCCCAAAACCAATAAAAGCTGTTGGTAGTAGTCGGTACCACGCAGTGCGTGCCATTTTCACGATATTCTACTATTTTCCCGACTATCCTAAGAAACTTCGAAGAGTTACTGAATATTCCAGGACTTTAGGATCGATAAACGTTCAGACGATCACGTGAATTTCATGTTTTTCTTTTCAAAAACTTTGGTAGGGACTTTCCTAGTAGCGTGCCTAACGTGGTCGTACTAAAACTAGGTATCTTTAATAGCAATGCCTAGAATTGACATTGTAAGTATTTTTGAAGACCCCTTAGAGTAGGGAATGTACACAGAAAAAATAAACCTCTCCGTAATAGACGTTAGAGAATATAATTACTTGGTCTTAGTAAAAAATCTTGAAATGATTCAAAATTTTTAAAGCATCACTAGGTTACATAGTATAAACAAAGCCGCTTCCCGCTGCTTAGATCTTTAAAACTTAGCAAAGGATTTTGATGCGGTTTTTTAATAGAAAGAGTGATTCAAGATGAAGGTTTTAGTAAGTATATAAAACAATTACCACGCGTACGAAGTCGCGGGCAACAGTTTTATTAATAAATTAAGAAAACTGCTTATTATTTTAAAGACCATTACCAAAATATTATTCTCTCGCGTCTCTATGCAGAGTTATTATTAATTCTCACTTCAAGAAACCTTTTTTTGCTGTGTAGGTAAGGTTATTTTCATCGAAAACGCGTCGTTTTTCATCGAAGAGTAAAGCAGTAGATTTGACTGTCTATAGATTAGCATAATAATATTGAGGAAATGCGTTTTATATCGCAAAACCGGAGCTTGGTACGAGTTGGTATCTGTGTGGTACAAGTTATACAATAGGGACTGCGGCTACTAATCTATTAGAAGTAGGTATAATAGGGTACCAAAGTCGCTTAACAATGTAAAAAACATTTGAATTTTAACCTATTGGTAGTATTACACGCTTCAACCATATTGATTCAACGTGGTTCGCTATGAAGTCACGAAAATTAAACGAACTATATGTTTTAGATAAGTAGGTACTAGCTTTTGCCCACGACTTCGTCCGCGTAGAACTTGAAAATGGACCAAGGGATCACGTCGTCCTACAAACTTTGCCCCCGATTTTAGGAGTAGAATTTCAGATAATCCTTTCTTATCTGATGCCTACGTCACACAAAGAACACACCCTACAAGTTTCAGGTTTCTACGATCAGCGGTTTAGGCTGTGCGTTGATTGATCCGTCAATCAGTCATTCGTTACAAAGCATTTTATATGTATAGATTAGCGTGTAAATAAATTGTGATAAGAGCAGGCAGAAGAAGAAGATTAGTTATTAGCATAGTCCTCTGTCGTTTTATGATTTCTATTTCCAATCTCTTGTCGATAGAACTTACCTATAGGATAGAAGATATATGTTAGGATAGATAACAGATAAACAAGCGAATAATATGTATTACGAAGATTTGAGCCACTTAGTTTAAAATAAATTGGCGAAAGATTACATATAAGTACCTACTAATCGTATACTTTCGAATAAAAAAAACCCACAACTAAATTGAGAACCTCCTCCTTTTTTGGAGTCGGTTAAAAAGAAGACTAACAATGCTGTCTTTAGACCATACCTCTAAACCGTAGGTACCCAGTATTATTAGTCTTAATAATGTCTTCATTAAGGTTATTTTATCCTTTTACAATATTCAAGATTTTCAATGTTTGTCCTTAAAAAAACATAACACTCCCTTTTGGCTTCGCTGTAGTCGGGTAATTAGGCCCATCAACACCTTACACAAAAACGCGTAATCTCATAACTCGTCCTACAAATTTTGTGCAAGTTACTATAAGTTTCAGGCAGGGCCAATAAACTCATAATCAGATCACGCGATGTTACAAAACTTAAATGTTTTGTTGTTATATTCTACGACAGAGTCGAAAGACGCTTCGATAAATCAATGTCTTTCATCCGCTATACTTTTACCAACATTTCTTGTCAGTATAATGCGCCGTTTGTGAGTATCGGTGATATGGTGAATTTACCATAGGAATTTACAAATGTTTTTTTTTAATGAGCCCTCAAACTATTCAATTCAATTCAATTTTTTGTTATGGCGTACTGTATAGCGTACGCTAAACAATTCTGCCAATGACACGAGTTCAGCCAATAATTAAATATAGCGAAAAATGCTGAAAGGAGTCGCGAGCCCGATTTTGACAAAAGCAAAAACTGTAACATCTGTAACATTAGATTTTTCAAAAAAAAAGAAATTTCCTATTAGATCGTACTTATTTCACGCATCATACCGTACCGCATAGTAATAATCTTGTCAACTTCTGCTGATTTCCTTTTTTGAAAAATTCTTTTTGTAACTCTTTTTCCAGTATACCTGGTGGTACCACCCGACCACCACCTTAAAACCCCACGTCTCGAAGATTTCTTCTGGACTGGGTCTGGTGACGGGCCACCACCACCGCCTGATCCACCGATCCTACCAGTGGTTCCGACAAAGCCCGTCATTCGAACCACTACGGTGCTGGCGACAGTGTACTTGGACTCTTATCCACCTCAGGTTAATGTTAAGTATTCTATGAATGCTTTAATTGGTACAGTTTAAAATATGTAAAACTAGCTGTGCCCCGCGGTTTCACCCGTATAAGTTCCGATCCCGTGGGAATATCCGTGGGGATAAAAGTAGCCTGTGTTAATCCAGGTCTCTAGCTATCTACAAACCAAGTTTAAACGCAATCGGTCCAGTAGTTTTTGCGTGACGTGAAGGAGTAACATACATACATACACACACACATAAACTTTCACATTTATAATATTAGTAGCATACTAATGTTAGGGACCTTTGTAACCACTTCTGGCTCTTTTATTATCAATATCTGTAACCCTAGGCTGATGTTGATGGGTGATGTTTTTCCGAGCCTCCTCCTTTAGCTTTAGCCCACAAGTGGATGTGGCTACCAAGGTGTGGCTGAGAAGCCACTGCAGCTTTTTGAAGCCACTGGAGAAGAGTTTGTAGATTGCCAACGAATTATTTGTACTATGTCACTTTTTCAGGTTGGCTAACATAGTTAATCTACTAGGATTTTTAGTTAACTCTAGAGTTGTCGTGGCACAAACAATACATTTTTGTAAATTTTTAAGAGTTCTATCAGGAATCTAACATCAGCAGCTATTAGAAGGCAATCTTATCTAACTAGATCTAATATTTTATGCAGACGAGTTAGAAGCTCTTAATCTCATATCTGTCCTTTGATTTTATCAATTTAATAATCAATAACATTAAACTTTAGGCGGTAACAGACAGAACCGGCGACTGCATCCTTAACTGCGGAGAGCCAGTGGACCCAGGCAGTCTGGAGCCAGATATCCCTGAAGACAGGAGATACTGGCTCCTGACAGTTATCCAGGGTTCTACTCCAGATAGTCTTCAGTTGAAATTAGCACGGTTGTATCAGAAAGCATTTCTGAGGTAAGCTTGTCAATCAGGTTGAGATCCAAATCTCCATATCCAGAAAAACAAAGTTTTTGGTCATATACACTTGACAAATAATCATATAAATTATATTTTAGGCAACAAGAAAAACATCTGGGCATCATAAAATCATTAGACGCACCAACAGCAAGGAAGAAACACGAAGTACATTCGTTTCTAGTCAACAAAGACACTGATTTCAATCCTTCAAGCCCTAGCCCTAATACTCCTTTCAAATATCTAGAAGTGCAATCATCAATGACTACTTTTAGAACTTTAGAAGCTTTAGAAAATGATATGATAACTACTATTGTAAAACCAACTGATACTTTTAATAGGACCGATAATGGTGATGAATTCTTTGCTGTTGATACAACTGAAGCTCTAAATTCTGAATTAAAAGCTACTAAAGTTGTAGAATCGTGGATATTGGCAACACCTACTGTAGTGGTTAGGAAAAGAGATGCTTTTGATGAATTAAATAATGTCAAAGAAGATTTAGATGAATTCATTGGTCAAGATGCATTTGAAACTTTATTTAATTCAAGTTTGAACGCAGAACCAGTTGTAATTATTCGTAAAAGAGAAATTTTTGATCAGAAAGATGAGGTTCAAGACAGTGATCAATTTAAAGAAATAAAAGATTTGATAGATATTCCTTTAGAAAATGAGGGTTTTGAAGGCAATGAGACGGTACTGTTTAAAAGAGAAATTATAAAACCGGAGCAACAACCACCAGTTCATGTCCATATACAGAATATTACTGAGGTAAGTAAGATGGTAAATTAAATAGTAATTAAAATAAAATCTAAAAGCTCATGAAAATTTATGAATCTATTTTGATGACAGTTGACATGGAACCCTAAAGATGTATTTCACATTTTTATTACAAAAACAATTTAATATGATCTCTTTCAGTCTCCAGAAACAGGCAGTGTGCAAATAGTCTACGTAGTGTTAGTTGGAGGCAGAGCAGTTCCTGCTGCAGTGGCTGCAAGGGATATGAGGCTGGTCAGGGATGCCGAAGTAGCCAAAGAGTTGGGTGCTGTTGTTACTACCAAGGCTGAACGTGAGTTGTTTGAATCGATCTATGTATTATAGGGCTGATATGACTGCAGCGGCTGGAAGAGATATGAGGCTGGTCAGAGTAGTCATAGACGTATGAATTGATTAAAATGAAGTGAATTTTAAGATTGAAAATATTAGGGGCAATCGACATAAATAAAATTAAAAAGGTGGCTTTTCAAACTCACAAAGATTCAACTTGCAGAGATGTGGCTTAGCGGTTGGTACAGGACACGAAAGACGAAAACCTTAATCCACATACGGAAGTTAAAATAAATTTTTAAAATAGATGATCACGTATAAAATCCTTAGCAGCGTACCTGAAAGCAGCTGAAGGTCTAGAAGGTGAAGCAGAGTCGGGAAGTGTCCACGGAACCGAGCTGTGGGCGTTGGTTGTTGGAGCTACTGCTGCTGTTTTACTGCTGCTGGTCTTGTTGGCTATTCTGTGTTTTGCTCATAGGTTTGTATACTTTATGTAAACTACTTAAGCATAATATATTTCATTAAGTTAGTTAAATTATTAAGTCCCATTGGCTCCTCTAAAATGCCTTTTAGATATCACCACACAGAGGAGAGGTCTTTGTCAAATAATTTAGCTCTAAGACGTCACAAGTGCCTCTACCATTTTTTTTTAATTTCCTCGTCTTCGAGATTCGTGGTGAGATTTTGGGCATGTGATTCTCTTTGCGCATACATTTTGAGTAATTCAAAATGAAATGTAAAAAAATACAACGTCCTAAAATGTTTCAGGAAAAAGCAACTAAAATCAGCGCAATCTCTAAGAGCATACAGGAATGAACTTATGCGAGAAGTTGAAAGGAATCAGCTGAAGCAAGTACACGAAGAAAAAGATGGAAGGGTTTGTTGATTTACTTGTAAAAATAAAATAATAAAGCTACATTTTGTAATGCATTTGCTTTGCTTTGTTACGACTTATTGTGAGAATTTACTTTGCTTTTACAGTTAATCAGTGTGGTTTCACCAAGTAGAACGAGACCAAGCAGTACATTGTTGCCAATTTATAGAGCTGCTAGTGCTTCCAGGTCAGTTTAATCCTCAATTATAGTAAGCAGGTCCAACTTACAAATAATATCCCAGAGCTTTCTATGAATCAGGACTAGCATTTTTCGTTGTACTTCGTCGATCGTCTTTTGACGTATGTATAAAAATAAAATTCAAAGTTCTGATTGACTCTGGTTCTAGACATATGAAATATGGAGTTAGGTATCATATAAAAAAATGATTTTTCGAAATTCCATCCTTAAGAGGGTGACATGCTGCATTCGTGTCTATTGTTCCGATTATTTATTCATTCATTACTTTCTCAGTATGCTCCTTCTCCTAATTAATCTTATGAATTCTTCTTCATGAATAATTGATTTATGTTTCTATTCTGAATGTTTCTTTTTTATGAATATTAGATTCATTTCTGAATACAAATACAAAAACATTTATTTGCTTATAAACCTGTGTACATAATGTTCTTAAAATTATGTATAGCATCCACAAGTTGCCTATTGCGAGCAATGGTTATGTTACTTTCTAAATACTAAGTAACTTAATTAAATATCAAGAATCAAGAATATTTATTGAAAAACTGTGTACATAAGATGACAAATTATAGTAGGTAGGCATCAACAGTTTGTCCATACCGGACATACAATAATGAGTTACATAAGTAACTTAATTTATACTAAATACAAAACAAAATATTGAGCTGCCATATCAAGCTCATGTATCTAGTTAAATATATAATAAAACTAATGACTAAAATTTGAATAATACAACGAGAAACTTAACACTCTTATTAATAATTGGAAACCTATGTGAAGTAAACATCCAAATCTAAATATTAAATATCTAAATATGACTTAGTAGTTAGGTACACTAAACTAAACAGTCTTTATTCTTGAAATAATTAGTATAATATTGTGTTGTTATCTGCATAGAATTCTTTTACATTATAATAGGCTTTAGAAATTAGCCATTTCTTTAGTTTACATTTAAATATTCTATTAATTTGGATGAATTTGATTCTTCTTTATGAATATTTGATTTATTTCTGAATGATTCTTCTTTATAACTATAAGATTCTATAAAAAATTAGATCCATTTTTATGAATAAGTAATTAGATTTATTTTAGAATGATTCTTATTTATAACTATTAGATTCCTTATTATATTAATTTCTGAATGATATAAGTTATCTATTACAATTATTAGAATCCTTTTTAACCCCCGACGCAAAAACGACGGGGTTATTAACTTTATCTTTTTCAAATTGCAGTTCATCAACTACCTCATCAGGGGTATCAGAAGTTGCGTCAGCATTACGACGTCGACCGAAGAAACCTCATGCTTTAAGAATGCCACAGAAAAAGAGAGGTAAGGTAGTAGGTTCAGATCCTGCTGAAGTTTTTGGAAAGGTACCAATAATATTTTTCTACTATCACATCTGCCTGATGGTAGGTGACGATGCAGTCTAAAATGTAGCACGCTTTAAGAATCTCAAATCTTAGTACTCTAACTAGTAGTCATAGTTCCCTTGTATAACTCCTTGTTTATTATTATGTCCAATTTCCAGTGGGTACAACGGATAGTTTATTAGAAGCAGCAGGATTGGACAGTTCAGACAGTGGTCAACCATCAGTGCCGCAGACACCTACCTCATATCTTTCTATGCCTTCTGTTAATTCATTCCCTAGGTGAGTATCGATTTTTATTAGGCAAATCCACCTGTGAATCTATTGTTTTTTTTCTGGCCATCCAAATAGGGAATTATCTTTATCAAAGGTCTGGAGAAAGATTCTTGCAGGCAAAAAATCCAGATAGCATCATTAGTTTCATGCATTCATCTCATCTATCTCAATCATCTAATTCATATCATTCATCTCGTTCGTCTCGTTCTTCTCGTTCATCTCATTCATTTCATTCCTTTTATTCACTTCATTCAAAGTAACATAACAATTTTATACAACAATTTTAACATAACATTATATGAAAAATCTTTTTTTACGTTTCAAGGGGTTAAGTCACAGCCATTGTCCAATAGTTGCAGACCATAGACAAATAGAATAAGATACATTTTAAAATTCACAGGGGTAACATAGTAGAGCCACTATCAAGAATCTTAGAACCAGTATCAGTCCGTCATTTAGACATTGATTCCTCATCACCAACGCCACCGAAGAAGATGGATCTAAAAGATGTGGTTCCTAGACGGCAGATGCCGTCACAGTTGGTCAGGTTGGGCAGTATTGACAAGGACCCTGGGGTCATTGGGCCTCTGGTATGGGACCTACATTGTCAGAGAATAAAAGATGGTAAGATGTGTTAATAAAAATCCTGTAGTATCTCTTAGGTAGATAGATAAATTTATATGTACAACATAGAAAGGAACATGAAACACGATAAATACAAGGTCGTATTTAGCTAGCTGAAAGCGACCTTTGGATGGATATCCCCAAAACAATACCGAAAAAAAGGTTTTGTCATAAAAATAAAAGAATTGTTTTAAATTAAAGTACATAAAGAAACATTATTCGAATTTGAGCAAAATGTGGCAACACCATAATTGGAGTTGGCCTTTAGATAAATAATGGTGTTGCCACATTTTGAAACTTTCCCAAGCTCTGGGTAAATTAAGGTTGAATATTTAGCTGTATACAAACAGACAAATCTACAAATAATTATAATTTATTGAAAACCCAGGTTATTAAATAAATATTTCGGATTTCTAATTAAAAATAGTAGGTATTAATCGTATTTTTTTACGAAACAGCATCAAAACCACCAAGCCCAGCCAAATCAGCTGCATCGATACGCAAAGAACAAACTCAACAAGGGTCACAAAACCCACTGGGGTCACTTAATCAACCAGGGTCACTAAATCAACCAGGGTCATTGAACCAAACTGGTTCTTCCCGCATGCGACAGAGGTAAACTTTATTTTTTTGTTTATCTTACGCCCGAATACGGAAACGCTACTTAATCTTAAGTGGCGTTTAAATTTACGTTAAGTGTATGCTTGCTATTGAAGCCTACACTTAAATATCAATTTAAACGCCGCTTAAGATTAAGTAGCCTTTCAGTATTCGGGCGTTAGTTTATTTAATGTTAAAAGACAAAACCTTTATTATAATTGACCTTTCCAAGAAGAAATTGTTTTTAAAGATATTATTTTTTCACTTTAGTTTTTCAAGGTTTCGTACCTAAAGGGTAAAAACCGGACAGACTTCACTGTCCGTCCGTCTGTCTGTCACCAAGCTGTATCTCATGAACCGTGATAGCTAGACAGTTGAAATTTTCACAGATTATATATTTCGGTTGCCGCTTTAAAAAACAAATACAAACAGAAAAAAAATAACTGAACCCTTCATACGCGAGTCCAACTCGCACTTGGCCGATTTTTTTTAATACCAAGTGTACATTTTTAAATACAAATCATACAAAATGGAGAATGTTGTTAGTTTGTTGTTTTGTTTGACGATTTGCTAATTAGCCCTGTATTTGAATAAATTTGCCAGGTTCAATGAATTAATGGATGATGCATTCACATTATTCGGAAGTACTGGATCTAGCCCTGATTCACATAATACATACACGGTGGATAATAAGGACAAACATAGAAAAGGTAAGGGGTATTTTTAGACTGGGGCGCTGTTAAAAGGAATTTCGGATTTTTTTTTGTTCTATACTGCCGTCTTTCTACCTTCACTTGCGTCCCTTGAAGGCCTCATTTATTTAAGGGGCTTTAATAAAAGACACTAACACACTTTTTTTTATTAAATACTAGCTTTTGCTCGCGACTTCGTCCGCGTGGATGTCGGAAAATGGACCAAGGAATCGCGTTGTCCCATACAAACTTTTCCCCCCTTTTTCATCCCCTTAGGGGTAAAATTTCGAAAAATCCTTTCTTATCGGATGCCTACGTCATACAAAGAACACACCCTCCAAGTTTCAGGTCAGCGGTTTAGGCTGTGCGTTGATCCGTCAATCAGTCATTCAGAACAAAGAATTTTATATGTATAGATTTAGAGATAATTTTTTTTGGAAAATGAACAGGTTTGATTCCTGGTGAGGATTTTTTTTCAAAGATTTAATGATGTTTTACTTTTAATTTTTGTATTTTTGTCACAATTGGACACCTTCTTCAGCATTTCTCGCTGTCTCTTATAGTTTAGGATACAGCCGTAAAGGCCCATGTAAAAAACATATGTCCAAAGATAGGCGCGAAAAACATAACCCTTTCAACAAACATAAATACCTTAAATTTAAAAATGTATCCTATATAATTTTTCTGACAAGGCTCACAGCTATATAAGCGACGCTTGCTGATCGTTTACGGTAGTGCGGGTTAAGCGACGCCTGGCGCGGTCTTTACTTCGATGGGTGGCCAATTAGTAGTGTGGCATTTGTTTTCGTGAGCCGCTCCGTGCTTCGGAAGGCACGTTAAGCCGTTGTTGGTCCCGGTTGCTACCTCTAGTAGCAGTCGTTAGGTCAAGTTAGAGGCCTTAGGGCGATCTGAAAATTCTGACAATAGGTGAACCACACCACTGTACGAGAAGAAGAATCATTTTTTTTTATTTATCCGGTGTTTTTCCGTCATAATCGTGTGGGTTTAAAAATGTACCACTCAGGTGCAGAAAGCAGTGGACAATTGACTCAAGCAAGGAATGACAACGTCCGCCTTCCGGGTTCACCTTACACCGCTCTGGATACAGTCAGAGGAAAATCTGCTGGACCTGGGTGAGGATTAAATTATATATTTTTACCAAATTCATATTTACCGAATTTTATTTAACTATATCTTTATCCTTTTTTTTTGTTTAACATGTTTTTTTTCTTTTTAAGTCTTTATTTTCTACTCTACATTTCTATATTTTCTACTCTACATGGTTTTCTTTTCTACAATATGTTTATCAACTCTTCATGTTTTTTCTTTTCTTCATTTAATTTTCTATTCTACATGTTTTTCTACTTTCTACTATACGTACGTGTTTTTCTTCTCTACATTTCATTTTTCACTAGCCCTCGCCCGCTACTTCGTCCGCGTAGGGTTTGAATTTTTCAAAATCCTTTCTTATCGGATGCCTACGTCATACAAAGAACATACCGTCCAAGTTTCAAGTCTCTACGATCAGCGGTTTAGGCTGTGCTGTGTCAGTCAGTCAGTCATTCAGGAAAAATAATTTTATATGTATAGATTCTACGTTTCTTTTCACAATTTCTACTAAGTATACAATTTTTTTCTTATCTAGACTTTTTATTTTCCATTCTACATTTTTTTCTTATCTACATATTTTTTTAATATTCTACATGTTTTTTACCATTTTACATATTTTTTCAATATTATTTTCTTTTCTACATGTTTTTCCTATTTTACTAATATTTTCAACTATACCAACATATAACTATGTAAAACCAGTCCGAGTTCAACGTCAACATTAGTAGCTGAAGGAACAAGACCTCGTACATCCATTTCCAAGCCACCAGAGAGGAAAGCCCCACCACCGGCCACAGCGTGGGGCCCAACCCCAACACAGGTTAGTAGAACAAATACCCGCATAAGTCCCAATCCCGTGGAAATATCGGGATGAAAGTAATCCTCATATTAAGTTTTATCAAAATCGATTGATTTAGACTTTAGAGTCTATTCATTACAAACAAAATGAAAACATTTTTTAGATCTTTTTTTTTAAATATCACTTCGCACTTTTTTTTTTAATTATAAGTTTCATGTTAAACTAAACTTTAGGTACTTTAAAATGGATATGTCTCAAAAAATTGAAAAATTCAACTATACTTTTTAACCGACTTCAAAAAAAGGAGGTTCTCAATTCGGTTGTATGTTTTTTTAATGAGTGACATTAATTAATGTTAATGATGTTGTTCCAAAATAAATCGCTCAGTATTTTGCGCAGAGTTATCACCACGATGCGCAGAAAATAAAAACAACGATTGAGTTTAATTTTAAAAAATGAGTAGGTACCTACTTACCTAAACTGTATTTTAGTTCTTTTTCTAATTTGCTTAATATTATTTTCCTTTTTTTTAATCAACCGCACATTAGACAGCACAGCAATGGGACAACAAGACGATGATAATTTGACAGTCGCTAGGTCGCCCTGCGCACGCGCCGATCGTCAACACGCAGCTAGTCTCAGCCGAAGGCAGGTTACAGAAGGAAGATCCAGCGATACCGCTGATAAGTGCAATCAAAACTGAAATACAACGTATAAGGGATAACGCTCAAAGGCCAAAAGAGTGAAGAGTGCATAAATATGGCAGGACATTTCCGACAGACCAGAAACAAATATTAGTTTGTAAACACTTGTTTGATGCGGGAATAGAAGTCGCAACCTTTTCCGTCGTAGGCGGATGTCTACCCACTGGGCCACAAAGGTCGTCAAACATAAGGGGGGAATGGAATACCAGATGCCCAAAAAAAAAAAAAAAATTACGCTTTTCGTAAAAAATTGTTAGACATCATCATCATCTCATCATCTTCCTGCCCTTATCCCAATTTATTTGGGGTCGGCGCAGTATGTCTTCTTCTTCCATTCACTCCTATTAGTCGTCATCTCATCGTTAACATTCATCTCTCTCATGTCTTGTCTCACGCAGTCCATCCATCTTTTCTTAGGTCGTCCTCTTCCTCTCCATCCCTCTACATTCATACTCATCACTCTTCTAGTTACATTTTAAAAAATTGTTAGACATCATACAAAATAATGTTACATTTTAATTTCCAATACTTTTTTTTAAGAAAGTAGATTTTTATACTGCGAATATTATTTTAAAAAAATATTTATAAATTTCGAGCGCATCTGGTATTCTTTTTTCCTAGTCCGCGTATTCGTAGTAATAGGTACCTAATCATGTTTTTTGTAAAATAAAAACTAAGTGCAATTAAAAACTTTATTGTAAAATAAATTAAGTAAGTAAATAGGTACTAATTTGGAAATTTGGAATAACCACATTTTTAATTTGTTTGTTTTTGTAACTTTTATTTATCAAAATGGATTTTTTGTCCCTGTTTGATGCCAATTTATTATGTACAATCTCTATGTATTTAGTGATTTTAGAACTATTTACTAATTATAGTATAGTTTCTCTATATACCTATTTATTATCCATGTGAATGTGTTCAAGTAAAATAAATTACATATCTAATAGAAACATTTGGTATTGATTATACCTAATATATTGCTATAATATACTCATAACACCAGTGGTATGAACGGAAATTTTCGTTCAAACACAGCCTAACTTAGTTTTTACGACGATTCAAACTGATCCCTTGCAAATAGTCATCATGTCATCATCATGTCAGCCCATGCACGTCCACTGCTGGACATAGGCCTCCCCCATACGACGCCACAAACAGCGGTCCTGAGCCGCCTCCATCCACCGACTACCCACGACCGCTACAATGTCGTCGGTCCACCGGGCAGCTGGTCTCCCAACACTCCGTTTCGCGTTGCATCGCGGCCGCCACTCGAGAACCTTTACTCCCCATCGGTTGTCAGTTCTGCGAGCTATATGACCTGCCCATTGCCACTTCAGCTTACTAATCCTGAGGGCTATGTCGGTGACTTTGGTTCTTCTACGGATTTCCGTATTTCGGATTCTATCACGTAGAGAAACTCCGAGCATAGCTCTCTCCATAGCCCGCTGAGCGACTCTGAGCTTTTGAACGAGGCCTATAGTCAGCGACCACGTCTCTAGCACTAAATATTTTTGTGACATAAAATAACTGCCATGACTATGTTTTGGTTTTTTTCATTCTCTAATTATCATAGAAATGAAGATAAAAAAAAAACAAAAAAACATAGGGTCATGGCAGTTGTAAGTTTTATGCAACAAAAATATTTGCTCTAGTGTCCAGGTAGAAAACAGTCGACTACGTTTGTATGGAGAGAGCCCCCGGTACCCTTTCCTACTAACAAAGAATTTTGACTTTTAAATTTTTTGGCTTTTTATATTTTTTTACTTTTCATACAATTGCTTTTACTTGGAAACATAGAATGTGAAAAGGTCCCTCTAGCAGAATCTCAATATACTACATACCTGCAGTAATTATTTTCCCGGGTCTAAATTGCGTATTTTCGTGAGAGTTTAAAAAGTTTTTTAGAGTACTTAGACGTCTTATATGGTCGAAGACCTTAGTCTAGAATCAAAATTTTAGGAAAAACCTTATTTTTTTAAACAAATCCATAATCCATAAATGATTGTCTCTGGCCAATACTCTGGAATGGTGAAATGGTGAACTATCAAGAAAAACAAAGAAATTTGACGCACAATTTTATTTTGTACTTTCCAATATAAAAAAATTCTACAGATTTAAAACTAGTAAATATGTACATAAATAAATACAGTAATATTTCGTTATCTATTTACAATGATGATTTCATTTTACTTGGTAAAAATGGTAGACTAATTGGAGTTTATTTCTTTAGAATTAATAAGTAAAAATTGGAAGGTTAGTAGTAAAAATAGCGTTAAGAAAAAACGATACGAAAGAGGATTTAGCTATAAGCCGAGCTCCTCGCCATTCGTTCATAGAGCACAGATAATCTATATCATAGACAAAAGAGTAAACTCCTGTCGTGCGTCAGACGTATAATTTTTTCTGTTTAATTTTTTTACGTTGTTTCCAAATGATTTTCTTTCTTTTTACCCCAATGCAAGGAAAGGGTTATGTTATCTCTTTCAATATATAAATACTGCGCTAACTCGCGAATTTTCGCGCGAATAATCGCTACAATGTGGCACCTTAATGTTACTTATCTCAAATGTATAAAAATAGTATAATGAAAAAAATAATTATATGCATAATATAAACAATTTCAATCAAATAATATTAGGGGCCTGTTCATTAATCACGTGAGGCTTGAAAGGGGGGTTGGCATAAATCACGAAATATCACATGGTCTAGTAACATATCACGTGTATAAAAAATGCTAAAAAAATCATATGATTAAAGGACATCCCCTTAGAAATGTGAATTAGATTTTTGTTAGCTTTTTAAGTAAAACCGACTAGGCCGATTGAGATGAAACTTGAACATTTCACACAGCGTCATCTAGCCCCAAGTTGCTTAGCTTGAGGCTTGTGTTATGGTGGACAAACAATGCATAGAATACTTTGTTTACTTTTCTTTTGTAAATATACACCAACTTAATATACATACAGAAACCCAGAGCAGAAACAAATATCTGTGCATAAATACTTGTTTGAGGCGGGAATCGAACCCGTAACCTGCGTCAAGCGGGTCGTTATTATCCGGAAATCCCGCAGAGCGCAGCTAATAAAAAATCATGAAACTTAGTTATAATATAGTAAATAAAAATAGTGCATTTATAATTATTCCTGGCTTTTACACACCCCAAAAACCATATAAAATCTATTATTTAGGCACACAATATTTTACCAATATCTTTGGTGATGAGCCAATTCTATTAAAACTTAACAACTTTTTAACTAAAAAAAAAACAAATATAAATAAACAATTTTTGAATGTACTGCGAATTTCTAATTAATTATATGTAAAATTATCTGGAAGGTCAAACTGCTCGATCAATTTTGATAAAAATTTGAATGGGAGAAGGCCATAAGTGTGAACACAGGCCATCTTTAATATTTTTTAAGTCAACACGATTTTCACATAAAATAATACATGACAAAAAGGGTTAAGCGTTAAATGTGCACATCGCAAAATGAGCACTTTTAGCCTATTGTGTAGAGTGCACCTTTTGCGACCGTTGCTCATTTTGCTTTTAACCCGACAAATCCCCGTAAATATAACACAAAATGGGCTAATTTTCACTTTTTTCTGTTTAAAATACGGGCCTCGCAACACTTGGTATCACTTGTTATCGATGTCACACTAACTTGTCATTATAGTAAATCGTTTCACATCACAATAGTGTTAAGGTTTATTTTTCACCGATGAGTGTTCTCGCTATGTTGGCTGCATGGTTTGGGGGGCAAGTCGCCTCCATTGGTTCGCTGATTGTTTGTTCTCTTGGGTTTCTTCGTCCTGTAGATAAAGATGTTTATAAGTTAGTCAAGTTTATAAGTTGTTCAAGTTTTATAAGTTGGTCAAGTTGTTTAGGATGGTCAAGTTTATTAGTTGGTCAAGTTTTATAAGTTGTTCAACTTGAACTTATAAACTTAACTAACCTATAAAACATGAACAGTTCAAGTTTTATAGGTTAGTTAAGTTTATAAGTTGGTCAAGGTATTTAAGATGGTTAAGTTGTATAAGATGGTCAAGTTTTATAAGTTGGTCAAGCTGTTTAAGATGGTCAAGTTTTATAAGTTGTTCAACTTGAACTTATAAACTTAACTAACTTATAAAACATGAACAGTTCAAGTTTTATAGGTCAGTTAAGTTTATAAGTTGGTCAAGGTATTTAAGATGGTTAAGTTGTATAAGATGGTCAAGTTTTATAAGTTGGTCAAGCTGTTTAAGATGGTCAAGTTTATTAGTTGGTCAAGTTTTATAAGTTGTTTAACTTGAACTTATAAACTTAACTAACTTGAACTTATAAATTTAAAGAGATAAATATATTAACGCTCTATTCTCAATATATTTACGAAAACTTGCTATACGTTCACAAAAATCCTGAAATTTTTCGTAAAAATAGCGATATTCATAATTTCAACTTAAGAAATAAGAATGAACTGACCGTGCCCGGTAGTAGGCTCCGGAAAATAAACAGGTCGTTTAATAGTACATGTGTGCTCTATTATAATAAATTACCCAAAGATGTATATGACATGTCCATTACCAGGTTCAAAACTTTTATAAAGCATAAATTGTGCAGTAAGGCGTACTATGATACTTCGTCTTACCTTAATGATAACAACCCATGGACGTGACTTTAGTTGCTCCATTTCAAATAATACTTTCAAATATTTGTAATATTGACCTTTGTGAACGTGATCACTTAAAAAAAAACCCCATGAGTTTCTTGTGCCTTCTTCTCATTGGTGGGCGCGTTCCGAAGGCACACATCCTAACTTAGTTTTTAAGACGATTTCAAGTGGTCTATGTACAACTGTATTAAGCATCCCAAGAAATAAAAGAATTTTGATTTTGATTTTTGATTTTAACTTATAAAACATGAACAGTTCAAGTTTTATAGGTTAGTTAAGTTTATAAGTTGGTCAAGGTTTTTAAGATGGTTAAGTTGTATAAGATGGTCAAGTTTTATAAGTTGGTCAAGCTGTTTAAGATGGTCAAGTTTTATAAGATGGTCAGGGTTTATAAGATGGTCAAGTTACGGGTAACGAAACTACAGTACCACGGAGGTCAAGAATTAAAATCTTAAAATGTATTACCTGAATAATAGTAATGGAAACGGTGTCCGGTTTAATGTCCTCCATTAGTTTCTGTTCCTCAATGGCGATAGGTTCTGCTTTCTCCATGTTTCTGAAAGTATTGAGTTAGACATTTATAGACATTCAGTAAATTATATTTATGTTTGCTCACTTCTAATTAATTACGGATCCGTAAGAAATTTTCAGGATCTCTAATTAAATTATATCTTACTAGTGTGGTTTCACCCGCGTAACTCGTAATCGATCTCGTGGGAATATTATCAGGATAAGAAAAGCATGTTATTCCCAATGAATCAATGTATCCTAATACCAAGTTTCATCAAAATCGGGCCAGTACTTTCCGAGCCTATTGAGCAAACAAACAATCAAATCTTTCCTCTTTATAATATTAGTATAGACTAGCTGCGGTCCACAATTTCACTCGCGTTAGTCTCTCTTTAAAAATTATATTGATTTCCTACATACACAGAATACATGATAGTTACTAAGAACTACAATTTTTATCAACCTTTTTAACCCATTTAGAGGTTAATTTTTTTTAAAATCATTTCTCATTGCGCGCCTACTTTCTAGACGGAACCCCCACGCGAAGTTTCAGACTCATAGTGAGTCTTTTCCACCTATATATTATAGAGAAAAAAAAACCCCATAGTTTCTTGTGCCTTCTTCTCATTGGGCGCGTTCCATACATCCTAACTTATTTTTTAAGACGCTTCAAAGTGATGTAATGCACTGCTTAACTCCTTAGTTTAGTTTTACGGGGCTGTTCCCGCACTTAGCCTCATTATTTGGGCCATTGTGCGTGTGAGAATATCCTACTTGTCACTCCAACCATCCCACAGTTGCTACAGGCCTCCGGAAGAGATGCCGGCGATTGAAGAAACCGAGCCTGTTGATCTACTGCACTCCATGAGCTGCTGAAAAAAAATATTCAATAGGAGTTACCTATTGAATATTTTTTTTGAATTTGATCAGTGTGGATACTTACTTTCTACTACCGGAATGGAACCGACCACCTTCGCCGCGTATTCTATTCATGGCGTGTCTGTGACGAGACTCGTGCAGGTATTTCTGTGTAAACAAATCAAATACAATCAACTATAAATGAGGTTAAAAATAAAAAAACGACAAAAAAAGGTGCGTGTACTTATGTACGCGCGTGAGAAGTTATACGTCAGTCTGTCTGTCTGTCTGTCTGTCTGTCCGTCCGTCCGTCTGTCAGTCTGATATTTGTTTTGCGGGCAGGTTCAACCTGTTACCTTAGTGGGCAGTGCGTATGCGCGCGCATCTTAAAATTTCACTCTTATTTTTTCATAACACGGTTAAAGAAGTTTAACTTCAAACAGAAAAACAGAATTACAAAAACTTACTTAGATTATCTATGGTCCGTGGTCGCAAAACAAAACATATTGTTAAAAAATGTCAGGCCATTACGGTAACTTTAGTTTATTTTTAATGTTTAACTTCACTGTCCGTCAGTCTGTCGGTCTGTCACCAGGCTGCTTCTCATGAATCGTGATAGTTGGACAGTTGAAAATTTCACAGATAATGTATTTCTGTTGCCACTATAACAACAAATACTAAAAACAGAATAGAATGGTGCCCTTCGTGTGCGAGGTCAAATCGCATTTTTTTTACCTCTAACGCAAGACCTTTTGACTTTTCGTTGGCTAATGTCAATATCATACAAAAAAACTGTCGATTGGCGATATCACTACTTAGTATAAAACAAAGTCGCTTCCCGCTGTCAGTCCTTAAGTATGCTTAGATCTTTAAAACTACGTAACGGATTTTGTTGCGGTTTTTTAATATATAGAGGAAGATAAAGAGGAAGGTTTTTATATATACTACATGCATAATAAAAGCCGGAGCGGGTTGCTAGTCGATAATAGAATCTTGTCTCTTGTCTAGCTACTAAGTACATGAGACTTACCGGCCGTTCCTTAGGTATCTTCCCCTGTTCATGTAGCTTGGCTCTGGCTGCCCTACGTTTCAATATACGTTTGTATTGTCTGGCGTTCACGTAGAGTAGAGGTTCCTCGTCCGAGCCAGCGGCTGATGATGAAGCCGTCTCTGATGCTGTACTGGTGCTCGCTGTATTGTTGTTTACCATCTGAAGTAGAAAAGATAAAATAAATAAATATTACAGGACATTCCACACATCGCCATCTAGCCCCAAGTTAAGTTACTAGACTTGTGTTATGGGTGCTAGACAACGGATATACAACTTATATACTTTTCTTTTGTAAATATATACTTATATTATAATACATAGAAACAACCAGACCACAGACAAATATCTAAGCATAAATACTTGTCTGAGGCGGGAATCGAACCCGCAACCCTGTGTTTGGCAGTCCGGCGTGGTAACCATTGTGCCAACTGGGTCGTCTAGATAAGATAGTTTGACTAGCATCACATCGCGGTTTCATCAGCAACTCCCGATCTCGTGGGAATATTAGGATAAAAAGTATGTTACTGCCTATGAATCAATGTTTCCTCATACCAAGTTTCATCAAAATGAGTCTAGTAGTTTCGAAGCCTGTTCAATTCAAACAATCAAATTCTTCCCCTTTATAATATTATAGACAAAGATAGATAGATTATAAGAAAGAAGTAAGATTAATAAATAAAAACTTTATTGATTATTGTAATAAATAAACTTAATTCTAAAAAAAAGTTTAGATCAATATGTCAACAGAAAGGGGATGACCAAACTACTAAATTTCACCCAAACAGGGTAAGCTAAATAAAACCGTTAACAAATAATAAAAACAACCAGTCACAAGATGGTTTTCTCAAAGTGTAAACCACTAGATATTTAGAAATTGAATTCCGAAATTATATGTCCCAAGTGGGGTTTGAACTGACGACCTCTGCTTCACCGTAGCAACCTAACATCACGGGCAATATAGATTTTTGAAAGTTTTTAATGACTAAGAATAAGGTTTCATCGTCACGATGTTTTCCTTCACCGTAAGAGATAGATAGAACATAGAACATGATATACACAAAGTTAAGTAATAGCTAGAAAGTATAAGTTGCACAAATGGGTGGCCTTATCGCTGAAAGCTTTCTTCCAGGCAACCTTTGAAAATAGATAGCTTTTATGGTAGGTTGTGAATGTGCTGAAGCAAGAGCAATTTCATTTAGCTTTTTCTTGAGAGTAACATCCCCATGTTGCCATGGGAACAGAATTTACTGAATTTGCAGAGGGATGCCAGTCTACACTAATGTTATAAAGAAACAGGATTTTTGTTTTTTAGTTTGTAACGAATAGGATCGGAAACTACTGGACCGATTTGGATGAAACTTGGTATGAGGATATATTGATTCATTGGGAATACCATAGGCCACTTTTTATCCCCATATTCACAAAACATCGGGAGTTTCGTTGGTTAAGGCCGAATAATGAAGAATAGTGTTCTTACTTAGTGTTAAGGCTGCAGTGGGAGGTTCTTTGAACGAATGTAGCAGGATGACCTCCAGCAGGGAGAGATGGCGAGCAGTCGTGAAGCGCGCAACATCTACCCCCTCTACTACATGATGATCACGACCGCTCTGTCAAGAGTGTAACGAAAAAGAAGAAGAGTGTTCTTACCATAACAATGTTCGGTTGATTGACGATTTGTTGCTGTTGTACCGCGCTGCCGACACCAGCCACTTGTACCAGGTTACCGTTTAGATTTATCACTGGAAAATAATTACAAAATTTTTTATATAAATACATATTGTAGGCCATTTCACACAGCGCCATCTAGCTACTACTAGTGGACCGTGTTTTTTTTATCAATGATAGACCTAATTATTAACAAATTTGAGTTTTTTGAAAGAAAAAAAATCAAAACTAAAATCTTAATTAAATAACTCTTTATCTAGAGGTGATTTTCCAAAAATTAAAACTGGAAAATATGTGCCTAAAGATCCTTTGACAAATGACATTAATGAAAAAAAATATCTTGATCAGATTGGCTTACAGAATCTACTTAGTTTTTTTTCTATGTCAAGTTCACGAAATATAAATGATTTTTTATAAAAAAAAAAGGATTTGAAATTGACGCGAGGGTGTTCTACTCTGGCATTTAAAATGCATTTTTTGTTTATTTAAGCGATAAACAGCATAGGGAAATTTTTTTGAGGCCATCAAACACTGTCCTTGGTACTATGCTAGTAACTTTTACCTGCAGGCTGATGTAATATCTGATGTTGATCAATAGTAGGTTGTGCGCTCGCGGTGGGTTGATATAGGAACGTCTGTCCGTCCGGTGTCTGCACTAGTTGCATTGGTTGCATGTTGCTACTTGCACCTGGAATTGAATGGCTTTATTAGTAGATATTTGCCGTGTCCAAAGGAGAGAATTCGTCAATACATCTGGAGTCAACTAAGCCGAGGGTTTCGTCACGATTTTTTCCTTTACTGTAAGAGCACTTTCCTGCAGGAACTATTGAACCAATTGGGATGAAACTTTTTATGTAAATAGCTGGAGGAGTGGAATAACACATTGGCTACTTTTATTCCGACATTCCTCTTTACGAGGCAGGGCAGGTAGAAAAAATCATGGAAAACTTAATGTGAAAGTTTACCTTGTAGTCCTGAAATTGGTAGAACTTGAAGTCCTTGTATTTGCTGGCCGCCAGCTGTCACCTATAAAGAAGGCATAGCTTGATAAGTTTCAATTTAACACTTTTGTATAGACAGTTGACAATAAAAGTTATAACTCTATGGTGAGCTTCCGCTTTTGTTGCCAGACTGTACCTGTTGTTTATGAACTGAATAAATGAAAATTAGATGAATGGGATTTTGAATAATTATGTCTTTCTTTTTCTTTTAATTTGATGTCTGCCCTCTAAAGACTAGCTAACTGCTGGTTTTGAATTCGGTTTCTCGAATTTGTATAGTTCTTGTTTTACTTTTAAAAAAAGTTTTTGAAGTGTAAACTTTTTATAGCTCGGTACGCATATTTTTAAATGAGATAAAATCTCTGAACTCTTTATCGGGACGCAATGTGACAGCTACGTCATTATCGGCTTCAAACAGTACTATATTTTCGTAGTTTGGTAATAAAACGTTGTGGCTTGGTGGTTTTGAGCGCTACTTAACACTTGTATAAATGTTTAGCCTCTGGTTCGAATCTCACCGAACACTTAATTTTTTTTTAGAAGTTTACACTTCCGTCGGCACTAACGGAGTGCATTTCGTAATTTCTATAGAAACTACTGCGGTAAGTAGGCAAATTAAATTAAATAAATGGCTTTTTGCCGTATGTCAGATAAACGATGGGCCAAAATAGCAACAGAATAGGGATACGACCACGCGGCAGACCAAGGCGACGAATAGCGGAATGATTTTATTGGAATGACTGGTGTGCAAAAACTACAGATTGCAATCAATGAAAGAAGGGTAGAGAGGCCTTTGTCCTGCAGTGAGAAAGTGTAGGCTCATAATAAATAAATAAGTTCCTTTAAATTTTAATTTGTATTGTTTTTGGTCCTTTTAATTGTATTTTAATAAGTAATTTAAAATAATTTTGGTAAATAATTTAATTGTAAATCTTACTGCTACCTGGATTTGCGGTGTTCCAATCTGAGAGCGTGGAATGAAAGCAATTAGTAAGTAGTAGGTATTATATAACTTTGAACAATGAAATGTAATGAAATGAATGAAATTACTACTAAAGTTATTTAAAACAGAATATTTATGTTTTTGTTATTGAGCTTGATATTTCGAGCAACAAGCATCATTTTCACGTAACTAGAGTTAGCGGGTAGATCTTGATAGTTGGAGGGTATTGGACGACAATTATCGGCGTGGGTTTGCTACGTTTTAAATAAATTTAGTAGTAAAAAATAACCATGTTAGGTTTAAATCTGATATGAAATTAGTTTATTTAAATAATATAGTACACTAAAAGAAGTTCCATATTGTTTTGAGGAGTTAATTTTACCTACTAAAGTTAAAAAAGGAGTTAAGTTTTTTTTATTTTGTAGAGCTTGATGTTGATGATATTACAAAAACTCGTTACAGACAGAGTGGTCTATAGGTCTAAGTTTGCTAGTACAACCAGATTGTAGTTTAACTAAATCTCGATTGGTGTGGATCATAGGCTCTCAATGGGGATAGCTCTGGGAGTCTTTGCGGCAGACCTATGATCAGCAGTGGAATTCCTCTGGCTGTTATGATGATCATGAATAAATCATGAAAAGATCATGAAATATCGAGCTCAAAAAAATAACAATGGTAAATATCCAATTTTTTATGAATTTAGTAGTAAAATAACCGTGTTAGTTCAATATTGGTATTAATGTTAGATTTACCTGTATAGGGGCTGCTGCTGGTATCGAATGAACGACAATCTGCTGGCCGTTGGGTCCTTGCAGCATGTGTGGAGCATTACTCATCTGCAGGACTTGCAGCTGTTGGCCGTTCAGTGTCATCACTTGGCTACCGTCTGACGTTTGGATCTGATGCTCCATTTTTCACTGTGGGACAGATTAATATTGGAAGACATTTCACACAGCCTTCTAGCGCCAAGTTAAGCAACTAAAGTCAAAGTAATTTTTTTAATACATTTTTACCGCGGTTTCACCCGCGTAATATTTTTCAGAGCAACTTTCAAATTTTAGCAATATATTCAGTGATTCTTCGATTCGATTTTTATATTATAGATCATACTATTTGCATGGGTTCAATTTGAATCGTCTTAAAAATTAAGTTAAGCTGTGTAAACTAAGTTAGACTAGGCTTGCAGCTTGTGTAATGGTGGTTATATAAACCTAATTGAATACTTCTTTTGTATATCTATACTTAATATTACATACAGACACTCAGATCAGAAGCAAATATATGTGTACATATATATGTTTGAGGTGAGAATCGAACCACCACTTTTTGGGGTGAAACCCCTCGGTAAATTAAGCCGAGGCGCTCATCAGCTACTTTTTAAAATTATTTTACTCTTTTAGCCAAAACTACTGTTGAAACTTGGTATGTAAATATTTAGAGCCATCGCAAAAACTAGTTAACTTTTATTCCAATATATTTGTTTATTGAATATTTTATTTATTTGAATTTATTTAGTATTTTTAACATTTTATTTAATTGTAAGTACATACTTATTATGATATGGATTAAAAATATCTAGGCTCCTACTAAACTACTGGACCGATTTTGATGAAACTTGGTAATACATTGATTCATTGGGAGTGATATGGGCTATTTATCACGGTATTCCCACGGGATCGGGAGTTACGCGAGTGAAACCGCGGAGCGCTGCTAGTCTGAAAATCTGAAATGAATGAATTGAATAGATGTTCCCACAGGATCTTCTGGATGCGAATTTGGCCGGGAGTAATAGGTACCTAGTTTCTACAATCTATATATTTTTTGGTTCAGAGTGGCTGGAGATAAGACGCATTGGAAGGAGTTGGAGGAGGCCTATGCCAAAAGGCACACCGGACTAAGAGATTTTAAATAGACATCAAAAATTGTACATCCTAAGTTCGGAATAAATGGCTTCAATTAAATATTAATATGTTTTTTAAATATTTATATTAGGTAGTTTTGGGATAGTTTTCGGATGTTTTGGAATAGTTTTCGGAGAGGAAACCATCCATTTTCAACTCAATTTTTGTTAAAAAATATAAATTCTTAGATAATGTTTGAATAGCCGGTAATAGTAGATCAAAGATATGATAAGATTGTTAACAGCTGATGACTGTATCTTTTATTTTAAAGTAGGTACCTACCTATATAAATAGATACAAAAATAGGTACGTATCGGCTAGTAGGTATTTAGTGAGGTAAAGTACCTACTCTATTTTCTCAAGAAATATGTATCTCTATCTACTTTCAAACCATTTTCGTTTCTTTAAAGAAAAGGAAAAGGTGAAAACTGGTTGTCCAGGAACATCATATTCGAATAGGAAAACTTACAAAATACCACGTCGAACAAGGCCAAGAAAGGCAACGTAATCAAATCAAAATGGCTGCTTCTCAGATAATTTTGTCATGAATTTTCCTTTGATATTGTACGAAATTCCCCAAACTTTCATAGTTGTTCCTATAATAAACCGGTGAGTCCATCTTCAAAGAATATTCCGCGAAAATAAACTGTTCACTTACATTGGGTCTTCACTGGATTTTCGATGATTGGTTGACAAAAGCTAAACCAATGGTCGAAGTCAATGATCCTGAGGACGCAGTAGATTGGTTCGGCGCATTACCACTCCCAAAGAAGCGCTACCGGACGACTATCCAATCGTTCACGTAATTAATGCGTTATCTATGGTCCAAATTAACCAATGTGAAGAAAAGACCGCGTCGTTTGAAAGTTTTGTTACAAAAGAGCTCTATAGGGCTTAATGTTTGGAAAATCGGATAATAACGCAATTAAATTGATTTTATATGAATACATTAGTTAGTACACGTAGTAAAATACCTCTGTGGTGAGAAAAATCAATGATTTAAAGCAAATTAAATTATTGTTGACCAGTGAATTTTAATGTCTACCATTTGGTAGAAATATTATGCAACTGGCAATGTTTTGAAAAGTAAATGTTCCGTTATCATAAAATACCGTTGTTTCATTCGTAGCATAAATCAAGAATATATTTTTATGAATTTGCAAAAACAGTAGAACTTCTATCCAAATAATACGTAGTTGTGAAGCATACATAAAAATTTCATTACCTTGTCTTTTGTAAAATATTCTTGTTGTTGACCTTCTATTAATAAATTCTTTCAAAAAATAATGTTAAAAATAACTATAAGCATTTGAATAAAAACTGGAACATTCTTTGTTTGATAGACCAAATTATCTATGATTGATTCAGATTGTTACATTGATCAAACATTAGCAAGCAACGAGATGCCATTTTTATATTTTGTGACGCTTGCGAACGACGCTGTGTAAATTTTTCTGCGATTTTATGAATGAAATTGTGCTTATTGTGTAATATCCAATAAGTAAATGTGCGGATGTGCATAGAAGTGTGGTGTTTGTAAAATGAATTCCATATTATCTGAGGATTTGAACAGAGAAAACCTGGCATTGGAGACTGCAAAGTGTTTGGGTAGGTTATGTTTAAAACTTTCAAACAAATTGAAATTGGAACAGTGAAATCCTTCTATTGTTTCTTTGTTTACTGAATTTGTGACGATGTTTTGATATTATTTTAGCTATATTTATCGTTTTCAGGCGAAATATTACATAATAATAAAAAGGTGACTTTGTTACACAAAGAATTGTTAGAAGTTAACTTATCAATTAATTCTTACATTGAAGAGAGTCATAAACAGTTAGCAGCTGCACGTCTATTAGAAGCAAGAAACGCATCAAGTTCCCAGGAAGTTGTCAAAATACTTTCGGAAAAATGTAAGTTCTAAAAACATTATTAGTCATAAACATCAAAGTATCATTTTATTTTCAACTAGCATTAAGTCCCGATTTTGTGGGACTATAGGGATAAAAAGTAGTCGATGCTACTTCCAATTAATCAATGTATCCTCATACCAAGTATCATCAAAATCGGTCCAGTACTTTCGATAATACCTATTAATTGTATTTCATAGGGAGTAGCGTAGGTATAATATGTATTTTATTGGTAGGTAAAACACTCCACTCTCATCTATTCAAAACTTATCTATTCAAAAATGGTTATTTCTTCAATAAGTGGGAACAAAGTGGTACTTTGCGGCGCACTTAAGCTTATTGAGTGGGCAGCAAAGTGGATTATTTATTGCTCAACCCCTTGAGATACTATTTATTATTTGCTATTTTACATGCCATTCCATATTTCACTTGAAAAACTTTTGTTTACAGAACATACAAACATGTCTACATCACCAAGTAATCTCAATAAATATTCCAAGAATGCCATCGAAACTAACAATAATGCAAAATACTCTGGTCTCCAGCAAGCCCGTTCATTCATTACTTGGTACAAACACATGGTTGACAATGAACGTGCCAATCTGTCTCTCTATCTATCTGAGGATGCTGTACTCGAATGGTTTGGTCGAACAATAAAAACAAGGAAGAAAGTGTCTGCGTTTCTTAAGTTTGATATGCAATGTTCTAGGCATGACTTTACTACAGTTGAAAATATCGATAAGGTTTCTACGAGAAATGATAAGTTGCAAAGGTATGTCTGAGTTTATTACGTTTTTAATTAAACAGTTCATCTGAATCGAGAAATTGTCAGTTTTCTTTGGAACAATAGTCTATTCAATGGGGGAAAAAAACACATGGAGATGCCTCACTCTTATCTCTGTCTATCACAACTGATTGCCATTTCATTGATTCAAATCAAACTGTTTAAAGTTTGCTTGATGTTGTACTTGTATATGGGTTATTTTCCACAATTAGACCCTTTTTATATGAAGATGGAGTAGGCATGCCCACCTACTACCCTCTCAGCTTAGTCGACCATGTCCAGAGGAGAGAACTTATCAATACTTCTGGAGCCAACTAAACCACAGCAATGTCAATTAGCACACATTCATTTTTCTTAAGAAAAATTTATTGGTGCACGGCCGGCCGGGTATTGAACCCACCACTTTCAGAATGAAAGTCCGCTTCGCTCTCGCTTGATGTTTCTCTACATATAAGTTCTCGTTTCGTACTCGTTTGGATTTTTGGTAACGGGTTGAAATAATCTATTTTATAGAGAAACTAATGCTATTTTATTTCACTTCCTTATAAAATGTGATATAGAGTAGCTGTTTTCAATGTCCTTTTTCCATTAATTTTCAGAAAAGAAGATTTGAACACCAGCAGCCCCTTTAACTCACCTGAACTAATCAAAACTGTTCGACCAAACAAAAGAAAGCTTTTACAATCGAAATGCAGCAGCCCCGAATGGGCAGACGGTTGCCATTCACCAGAAGAAACCAACAAAAAAAGCAAACTGGAGCCGGAAAACTGCACACAAGTCACGAATACTCGAAAAAGATTATTTTCAGAGGAGGAACCTGAAATGAATAGCAAAGGAGATATTCATCGTCAATCGAAGCGTAAGTGTGTCGAAGATACTGTTACACCACCAAATAAGGAAGTCGGTCAAGGGGATTGCATGCCCTCAACAAGCGAAACAGACTCGGATCGATCTCATGATGCCTTAAACGCTCAGCTACCAAAACTAGCAGTAGAATGCAACGGCTTCATTGAATTCACACGATCGAGAAACACCCGAAACTTAGTAACGGACTCAATGAAGTGGGAACGCAAGTGCAAAGTGCAGATATCATATTCGGAAGATCCTTTGAATGTTGGAGAGTATGTTATTTGGATGTTAAGGTATACAGATGAGACTAAATGTCGAAGGAATCTGTTGGCAGCCTTTGAAGAAGTTGCTGGTGAAGAATTGAAGAATGGTTAAAGGTTTCTCTAGACAAATATTTGTTTATTGAAGATGTTGCTTGCCACAAAAGCTTGCTTTGTTGCTTGCATTGTAGCGATCTTCTTGTCACTGAAATTGTATTTTTTACAAAAAAAAACAAGTAATAAATTGCTATTATGCATGCAACCGTGCCCACTAGCTAAATGCATTGGTTTCTATCAATCTTTTGCATGAACTATACATCAGGAGGTAATTTTCAATAATAGTCAAGTCCACTTTATGCCAAATTGAGAAAAGACGACTTTTGTGTACCATCATGATGTACTCCGTTATGATGCTTAGAATGGTAACTATAGATTATTTTGAAATCCAGGGTTATTGAAAAATGACAGAAATAAAGTTAATGCTTGTATTTACGGAGAAAAACGCGATTAAAAAAAGGATTTGACTAGTTTTGTTTCCAAGGTGTGGATTTGACCATTTCTGAATGAAAGCGAATTGGATTTGACCAATTTTGTTACATAACTGTCAGGATTTGACTACTTTTGAACAATCCATCTATGATTCAAATAGGGTTGTCACTGGGTCTAAAATAATGTCATCAAAGGTAAAGATTGGGTTTTTAGAAAAATAAAACAGTTTAAATGCAATTTAAAGGTAAGTATTTATTAAAATCAATAAAAATCTGAGCAATCATGTACCCTTAAAAACAACCCTATATAATTTCGCTAACACAAGGGTCTTCGACATATTCTTCACACATTGTCTCCTCTATGTTATTATCAGCTGCATCATTAGTATCAGCATCAGCATTATTTCTGTTACGTTCTATAACTGTTTTGTAATAATTTAGGTCCTCCCTTTGCGTCCATTCTTTACCAAAATGTTTTGTTAGTAGTTTATCTACATCATCAATTTTTTCTTTTTTTATTTTAGGAGAGGAGATGATAGGCTCTGGTAATATGTCTGATGCATATTTTCCCTTTTTGGTGATGGAACGCCGAGCACTAGTATCACTGTGGTAAAATGGTTCACCTCTCACTATAACTCCTCGGGGTTCTCGTTTCATTCTTGTGAATATGAACCTCTTGCAAGACATTATTTTGAAATGGAAAGCTTGGGTTCCCTTATGAATTTGTTGACTTGCTGTCTTCCAATCACATACTTCTATGTCATCTAGATGAAAAACAGTTGCTTGTTTTTTTATGATTTCAACATACTCATTCGGTTGTACAATGGTATTTCTCTTCTTAATTTCTTTTTCAGAAATACCAAATACTCTATCTGGGGGAATAAAAGAGTGTCCCGTGACGGGGAAAATGAGTTCCACCTTTTTTAATGACCTAGGTGCGCTACTGCTGAACCATTTGGAAATCATTCCTATCATGGTAGAGTTCTTATTTTGCCCAGAACATCCATCGGCCATTAGTCGGAGTACCTCATTACCAGTGAAATCTGTATTGTTTTGTAAGCAATGATACAGTGCACTAGATAGTTCATTTGAACCTTTTGCATGAACGTCTTCGGTCCATACGTAAGAAAATACGTTTTCTTTGGTCAAATCTGCATGGGAATGACCTATCACTATAGTAAAGTTATAAATGTACAACTGGCGGGAATAATACGTACTTTGGTCGGGGAGTTTTGGTAACGGTTGGTTTTTACCGCAGTCAAAAGATAATATTTTTACTTTGGGGTCGGTGTCTTGTAGGAAGTTAAAAAATGATTTGCTTCTTTTTTCATGAACTTTCAGTTCAATTTGGATTTGGGCCTTTGTTGAATCGTCCTTTTCAATTTTGATCTTCTCCTTCAATTCTATGCATGTGGAACACATATCGCTTCTTGGGTGACTAAAACTTAAGTTAAATTTCGTGTTAAATATTTTTCTAAAATATGATTCCTTACAATGAGAGAACTCTGTATTTTCTTCGATGAACATTTTGAACATTGATGCTATGCTTAACTCGGACGGTAGATAAGTACGCCGACTTTTAGTTCGGCAGTAGTGCGATTCAACACCCTTGAATTTTTTTATAAATGAAATGATTTCTTCTGTCAATCTAACGTTTTTGTCTGACTTTCTATCTCCACCACGATTTTCGACAGCCATCATACCCGTATTTTTGTGTCTCTGTAACACTCCTCTTACTCGACCCTTTTTAATTGATAGAGCATTCAAGAAAAAATTTCGACACACTGGTATCACCTCCTTGTTAGAATCTCTCATGCTGTAAACAATGCTCATATGTTTGGCATTGCCTCTTCCATTTACTAATCTTTTACGGGCAGGGTTAACAGTTTTGCAGTATTTAATAATAAAGTCATCTTGATACGATTTAACAGTTTTAGCGTAAAACTGATCATGAAATTCTTTCATATCTTGCATTGATATATTAATACATTTATAAGCCTTGCTGTTATGTCTACACGGATATCTTGATGGCAAATTTTTACAAGAATACCTGAAAAAGACAAAAAAAATATGAAATGTACATAAACTAGTAGATTTCGAGGAGCTATTCTGCTTATCACTCCGAACATCGTCATCATCCTCAACAAACTTTTATAAGACCGACTTTAAACGAAATAAAAAAAAGGATCACCGAAATTGGATAACATATCGTTATGGCGGAGATATAGGGTAGCCCTCTTTTTGTCCGTTTTTGGAGAGACTACCCATCTAATAAAAAAACCCGACGCAAAAAAATCGGTAAAATCGTAGAACTTGTATACCAAGTTTCGCAATGCACAACCCTAGTCTCAGCTGTTAACCAAAATGTTCGAGAAATTACTGACCTCTCCTTCTTCTTTTCTCCGCGACTATTCGGTCCTGCGGCAGCTTTTCTCTTCTTGGCTTGATGCCCGGGCACTTCCTCTACACTTTTCTCCATTTTTTTGCTAGGTTTAATAGGCTTTTCTGTTAGAAATTCACTAATTTTTACGAGACAAAACAAAACACGTTACGCGAGACGCCTCGGCTCAATGTATGGAGAATGCAAGATGGCGGATGGAGTTTGGGGCGACGTGATTGGCTCAAACGGATCTGACCATGTTTGAAAGTAAGGTAATCTGGAATAGGCTAATTTTGAACGTAAGGTTGGGTTTTGTTTACTTTTTTGAGGGATTTAGGTTGGATTTGGCTAGTTTTGATTGTTATGAACCAATGAAAAAGTCATCCTAGAAAAATGTTGTGCTCTTACTTCATAATCTATGGATTTGGATTTGACCACTTTTGAAAATTACCTCCTGACATAGTCAAACGGTATAGTAACCTAAATACATCTTACTTAGAAAAGAATGTCTTATACACAGACAACTCTGGTTTCTTAACAACTCTTTGTGATTTAATCACATTAAAATACTAAAAGATTTTAAGTTTTATCTTTAGTCCAGTTTACATTTTCCAGTAGGACTTCATTGCTGACCACAGTATAAGAATTTAACAGTGTTTTAACTAAGCAGTGTTCTTGCATTACACATACCTTGAAACATAAATGTGGGTCCTAGGTTTCTTGATAATGAAAGTTTACATGATTGGTGTCATAATTATTATCTTTTCTTTTAAATATAATTGCTGTAATTAAAACTTTGAACGCTGTATTCTCCGAGATTACTAAGTAACGAATCTGAGTTTGAATTCGATCAGTATAAACTTATAATACTGTTGCTTTACTATACCGTAGTAATAGAGTCCAATAACAGAATCAGTAGTCTCCTTTTCAGAGCTACTAGAAAATTGTGAACTGGGCATTGCATTTGATAATATCCTATTTTACGTCATTAGTGACTGCAATTTTTTATATTTAGATAACCATGTGATAATATTGTATTTTTCTATATTATAGAATATTTTACGCCTTTATTATTATGTAGAATTCTATATTTTGACCAAGCTGTGCTTCTCGAGTATTATGAATTTCAGATTGTATATAATACTTGCATCTCATGAAGCGACATGGGCTTTACTTGTGTCATGAAGTGTATATATTACAAATGTATGCATGAGGGCTAGTAGTGTCAGGATTGGACTTCCTTTTAACCAATGAAAGCTCCATATTTCACGTTTTGTACACTTCGCTGTACTTTATCTCAAAAGCTGCGCGAAATTCGGTAATTGACCTGAGATTTTAAGTCGCTTAATCGACGGCAGATTGCTACACTAAAATTAAAATTTCTATTGTTCAATTCCCAAAAAAAGGTGATTATTAACTGTATGGAGAAAGCTATTTCGATGTAACATAGTGCCTTAGGTCAATGAATAGATTTCAGCTTCTTGAGATGCAAGTAGTATAACTATAACTTTAAGATAAGTTAAGTTAGTTAGTTGAGTTTTAAGTTTTCGTTAAATTTTTAAGTTTACAGTTCAATGAAATTTCTTGTTTTTAACATTTAAAGCAATGTTTCTTTGCCCTTGTTTCGCTCAGATTTTTTGAACATTGAATTTTTTTTTTAATTTTGAACTATAGTTGTGCACGTCACCTACCCGTTTATAGAGAGCAGTCTTGGGCTAGTGGTTGAAATCTATACTTTCAACCCCCATTCCGACCATTCAATATTTTTTAAACAAAAATGTATGTGCGTTATGAACACTCTCTTACGGTTGGCTTCAGACGTATTGACGAATTCTTTCCTCTGAACACGGTCGACTAAGCTGAGACGGTGGTTTAGGTTCTGAGCAAGCCTACTCCATCTACTGCATGCCCCAGGCACTACAGTTTTACAATTTAATTTAATTTTTTCTTCAATTATTTTTGCCTTGAAATAATTAATTATACTTAAAATGTAAAATTTTATCTAAGGCCTTCTATATTCCACTTTGGGACCACCGATTACCTTCTCAATTAGTATCTTTAGGTATAATTATATGTAGATTTAATTTGATATCAACGCGAAGTAGATGTTTAGATGTTAAGTTTGTGATTATGTTGAAATTCCATAAAAAATATGCTGTATAATTTTCCTCCAGGTATAAAAATGTTTACAAAAATTAGAAATACATAATTATGTACATTCACTGCTCTAGTTGATTCAACGTCTTACAATTTACACGTAAAAAGGTTCCTCTATTTTGTTTTCTTTGGATAAAGACTGGTATACTAGCTCTTTTAATTTTCAAGCATGTTGGAACCGCGAAACATTTCGACATCTCTCTTTTTGTATGCGAAAGAGCGAGATAGAACTACTCGAATTGCAACACTCGAGATAACGTAGCCTTGTTTTTGTGCCTTAATTATGTCTTGAGTACATAGTAAAGGCAATTAGATCTTTCACATTTTAGCAACTTATGTAACTTAGTTTTTAACATATTATGTAAAGAGATTAATTATGCCAATTTAGTTAATAGTTATTATTAAGTTTATGTTGTTGTAAACATTACTTCTAAAGTAGTGTTTAATGGCAGTTTTTTGTTTTATTATTATGGTAGAAATGTCTAAGGTAATAAACTTGTTTGGATTAGAATTATAGTGTTTTTAATTGATTAATAGGAATGCTGTTTGTCGACTAGACCAAACGGGTTTTTTTCACGCAATCGTGTGATGCGTTTGCTTTGTTACCTTATAAATAAAATAAATATATATTGCAGGACAATCCACACAGCGCCATCTAGCCCCAAGTTAAGTAACTAGTGTCAAGGATACTAGACAACGGATACACTACTTATATACTTTTCTTTTGTAAATATATACTTATAATACATAGAAACAACCAGACCACAGACAAATATCTAAGCATAAATACTTGTATGAGGCGGGAATCGAACCCGCAACCCTGTGTTTGGCAGTCCGGCAAGGTGACCATTGTGCCAACTGGGTCGTCATTCGTACAGCAAGGGAATGGAATTAGTTGCCTGCGTCTGTCTTGTACAATTAGGGGAGTTTTCAAGTCGTGAGGTCTTCTAGGAAAGTACATCTTAAGCCGCATCGTCACCATCAGGCAGGTGTGATAATAGTGGTTACACGCTGGAATATTATTTGTGTAACAAAATCGATTACTCAAACGTTTTTGGGCCAGATGTCAAACGCTTATTGAATAGATTTCTGGGACCACGAAAAAACAGCGGATTTAGGTAGTTACGATAGATTAAATCAGAGTAACTTCCGCCCGAATATTGAAAGATAAGATATTTATTTGCATAAAGTATGGTAGGTACAGATCTTCTTAGGATTAAAAGTTTCACATACTTTGCCAACTTTTGGCATGCAAACATCAATTAGTGAAGTTAAATAGTTTATAAAAGAGACAGGTTAAAATCTAATTCATGCATGTCGTGGTGGCAAAAAAAAAATAATAGAATTAAAAAATAAAATGTTAGGCACTTAAGTGGTGAATTAATTGATATTTAAGTGTTGTATTTCAATAGGATAGAATCGCCTTACGTGTATATTAAGGGGATTCTAAACGTTGAGTATTCGGGGAGGTAGTTAGCCTACTTGATATTCCAAAACGATTCTTTAGTGTTTTAGGAGTCACTTCCCAACCCCTTATTTATTCAGGAGATAAGATTTTGTCCCCTAATCTATATAATAATATTATGGATTTTATTTGTATTATGCACGCCTGGTTAAAAACTATTTCATTTAGTGCACCGCTAGGTGGCGTTGCAATCGCTTTCAGAACGTCTGCTGAAGGTAGTGTTCATTTAAAAAGAGGAGTTCAAGTACCTACCTACTTACCAAGTTTTATGTAGAGAATTGATTTGTAGTGTCCACTTAAGGTGAAAGGGTACCGGGCGCTCCCTCCCAGGATAATCAAACATAGGGGCATAGTCATGGCGGTTATAGGTTTTATGGCACTACAATATTTGTGCTAGTGTGATTATCCAGGGAGGAAACAGTCGACTACGTCTGTATGGAGAGAGCGCCCGGTACCCTTTTCTATTAAGTATTAATTTAATAAATAAAACTCAAAATATAAGTGTAAAAATTCAATTATTATTTGCTCATTCACATCAAAAAAGTATCATACAAAAGAGATCCTTAATTCTCTCATTTTTTACATTTCTTTATGATCTGTAACAGTAAGTAGTAAAAAGTATGCACATATTCCTACAATAAGAGTATTGTTATAATAAGTATTAAGTGTTTTTAGAGAGTTTTAAAAATGCCAGTTCTCACTTTCGGAACGTAAAAGAATTTCAATATTTTGCCCTTCAAGGTTCACCATTTTGTAAGTAAGTTGCCATCAATATAAATTCAAAATGGCAGATGTCAGGCGGAATGATAAAATATTCAAACTCCTTTACTACCTTCAAAATAGTTCTACGGCAAGATTAAATTGAAATAGGTTGTCTTAAGTAAAAATAAATGCATTTAAATGTCTGTCTTCATTTAACATGAAATTAATAACCAACTAGGTACAATCACGCAACAAAAGTGTAAACTCACTGTAGAGTAATAAAATTGTTATTATTAGAATATTTTGAACTCAAGGAGGACTTTATGGTCATGCTTGTGTTGAACACATTCTAATAATAGCAGTTTTAGAATTGGGTCTCCAATTATGTTGCCGACGGTACAAAGTTAAATCCATAAAATAAAAAATCTTATACATACAAGTGAAATTATACAGTTTTATGAAATGTAGATACAAATGAGTTCAGGTCAGCTTGGCCAGTGAAGGTAAGTTGAGCTAACCAAAATTAAATCCCTTTTTAATTCTACATACACAATAATCTAATATGGCATACAATATTATAACAGCCATGCGTGCTTAATGTTTTTTTTTTGTCAAAGAAAGTTTTTACAAAATATACATCTAATCACATCAACATTATTTTCACTGCAACTCTGACATCTAAACTAATATTATTATAAAACTGAAGAGTTGGTTGTTTGAACGCGTTAATCTCAGGAACTACTGGCACACTGGTTCGAATTGAAAAGTTTGGTGTTGGATAGTCCATTTATCGAGGAAGGTTATAGGCTACTTTTATTTTGATATTCCCACGGGATCGGTACTTACGCGGGTGAAACCGCGGAGTGCAGATAGTTTTAGATAATTCTAAAAAATTTTAAAAGGTAAAAATTAAGTTCATAGTCCAGTAATATGTTCTATCGCACGCATTAATATCTCCCAGACGGAATGATAATAAGTAAAAACCCCATGTATGCCGAAACAAATTTAATTCATAATTCAAGTCATCATTCCCTGGGGATGTTTTCTTCGCCTAAGGGTATGGCTATGCCCAAGATACATCGCACATAGCATGTCGTACATTGATGTCAACTCCATGTAAAACAAATTTATGGAAAAAGAGGCGCAGCACATCCAAGATGTGTTCTGGCTCGTGATTGGTCAAATCACCGCGTGTCGTCTTGCTCGCGCCGCACTGCTTTATATCTACTTCTGCGATGTCAATGTTCTCTCTCTCCATACATAGTCGACTATTTCCTCCCTGAATAATGACACTAGCACAAATAGGTTTCTTGCATAAAACCAGTGAGATGTAACAGTTACATAAAACCTATAACTGCCATGACTATGCCCCTATGTCTAGGTTTTTACATTTTCTAATTATCATAGAAAGTAAGAGTTAAAAAAAAACAAAATATATATAAAAATAAGACATAGGAGCATGGTCATGGTAGTTATAAGTTTTATGCTACAAAAATATCTAGTGTTATTATCAAGGGAGGAAACAGTCGACTACGTTTGTGTGGAGAAAGAGCCGGTACTCTTTTCTGTTAAGAGTAGAGAGTATAATGTGCATATAAATTAGATATCTACTAAAACGCGATGTATTATAATATCTACACAATTGAGCAATGATAAATAATAGGTACATCTATACACTCAATATCAGATCTAGATATTTCCTGGCACAATTATGGCAAAATTTAATGAGTCGAAAGACTTTGAATTTTAACTTAAGCAGGATCCTAAAGTCCTGCTCTAGTTGAAAACATTCTGATAATTAACATTTTGGAGCTCTATGGTGAGTCTGTACTTTTGTTGCTTCATTGTACCTACATTTGATTTAAAATTTTAAAATATTTCAAAACTAATTTAAATAATAATAGAAGTGCCTCATGGCTTTGTCTATTTAGTTATTTCAGATAAGAATCTTATAAATTAAAAAATTCATTATTATTGTACCTGCAATTTGATGTCCTCAATTTCTCGTTGTGAGAATTAAATTTGAAACTGTGACACTTTTAGAATACTAAGCTTTAATATGTGAGAGTCAACAGTTTAATTTCACTTTTTTAAACAGACAAGTTTTGAAGCAAGTTGATTTAAATAATTGTTGAATATTTAATCACCAGTAGGTCAGTATTAAATTTATCATTACCTATGAGATATATATCACTAATTTAATGGAAAAAATTATAATATTGAATTAAATTATGTTATTTTTATGTAGAAAAACAGAATATATAGTATAACAGTAACCTAATAAGAATTAAAGAATGCAAAATTTAATCTTTCCGCTGCTCCTATATTTAACAAATATAAATAATTGCATTATGAATTGGGCTAAGTTTAACTAGTCAGTCAATCAAGTTTGATTTGTTTAGTAAGCATTAGCTCTCACCAAAAACTTCATCCACATACCCCCTTATTCCAAAACGAGGTTTAAGGATAGTCAGAGATATAGATTTAAACCTTAGATTTAGATACAGATTTACTAGTGAACTTTAGTCTAAACACTATCCTTATATAATCTATAGGGATAGTATTTAGACTATAGTTCATGAGTAAATCTGTGTCAAAATCTAAGGTTTATATCCATATCTCGAACTATTCTTAAACCTCGTTTTGTAATAAAGGTGATAGAGTTTAAATTCTCCTAAATTAAAATAATAATAATAATAAGCAGAGGTTGTAACAGCTATGTGATAGTTAAGGAAGTGCCGAATCTTCTAATACAAGCATTTCTATGCTTATAATAAGATTCCAGCGACATTTATTAATTGGGCTACAGAATAAATGATTTATTTATTATCTGTATGCCAAACAGCCCGATCCGTCTAGTTTGAGCTGTGCGTTGATATATCAGTTGGGACTATGAATTTTATATTTATAGCATTTCTATGCTTAAAAGAAGATTCCAGTGACAAATATTAATTGGGCTACAGAATAAATGATTTATTTATTATCTGTATGCCAAACAGCCCAATCCGTCTAGTTTGAGCTGTGCATTGATATATCAGTTGGAAGTTTTTCATATTTATAGAAGCATAAATCAGTTTACTCGATAACAACATCATATCATAATCTTTTAATCTTTAATCTAAAACAATTAACCTATTCTTCATAAGTGGAGTTTAATCTTATCATACATCATCGAATTAACGTTTACAGCTTTTTATCGAACTACAGCAAAACTGCTGACTTATTTTATGAATACATTTTCGTAATATCTACAATTACAGCTATATTTTAAATACCAAAAAAAATTAGACATTTTTATTGCTTAGGAATAAATTGGCTTGACATCACTGGAGAAGAGCCCGAGACATAACCTAAAGGAAAATGCTAGAGGAGGCCTATGGCAAGAGGCACTTTGAATTACGTGATATTCTTTAGAAAAACCTTAACATTTATGTAACCTAAATAATTTAGAATAAAGAGCTTATTATTATTATAGCCCAGGAATGTAAGAATTGGAGGGAGGTATTGCAAAGCTGTAAGACGACTCTGGCTAATACAAATAAGACATTTCGTTTTGCTCAAGGTGGCAAAAGGAGGCAATCTGACATAATTATTAATTTATTTTCATTTTTATTTTATTAGCCATTGACATTTATCAAATTCTTATATAATTTTATTGCATGAGTTTTATTTTATATCGAGACTCATTTGATTTTTACTTAAATTCTTTCTTTTGACATCTTCATATGCCGATAAGGCGAAACATGGCTGTAACTATTTAATCTCAATCAACACCACTATTGTACCCATGTTTTATGAAATAAATGAAATGAAATGAAAAAAAGGACTTGGTCAAATTTCTGGCAGATTGGCAATCCATAGCACAAGATCGCAATCAGTGGAAGGGGCCTTTACCCTGCAGGCGCATAATAATAAAAAATAATAATGAACAACCAGTTTAGTCTAGGAACGACTGATTCTCGAAAAAAAATATAATGTACATGACTATAACTTTTACCAAGTGACATACTTAGTAAACAAGTTTTTATTGAGTTAATTTCTTTACATTCAATTCCATTTAAACCCAATATAAAAAATTTATAGGTAAATTTTATAATGCATTGAGAAAAATGTTACAAAAGAGGAATAAATTAATCTAATTTCTTTGATAGAAGATGAAGGCAAGGAGAAAGCAAGAGCTTGGATTAGCAACAGAGCAACAGAGATCCAACTCCTTGCTAGGGCAAGGAGTTGGATTAGTTAAATCTGTTAGAATTGTGATGACTTGTCAAAATGATAATATGTTCTCACATTTAAAGTAAGCATATCAGGCATGCATTGGAGCTGACATGCACAATTTTTATTTAATAGTTTTAGCATGGTTTATATAGGATCTGTATTTTTTTTGTTTTTTATCATTCAGTCCCATATTTACTTGATCCAAGTGATTAAGCTTTTAATTAAGCTTCAATTTCATTAAACTTGTCTATATTTTTTTTGGTAAATTGCAAATTAGCACTTGTATATTGCAACATGAACCCTAATAATACAATGGTAATTAAAATTATCACACCATAAGCCCGATTTAATACTAATTTGTGTCTAACGCTCAAAATCTCCAGCGTCATTCATTGCATTGACATCCTCGATATCTTCCTTAGCATCGTTCCCTTCATTCTCAAGTATCGGTTCATTGATTGGATTGTGGACTTTTAATGGTGGGCTCTGTTTGGGAGGTTGAGCTGCTGGTGTAATTTTAGGAGATGACGATGGAACTGGAACACTTTTAGTAGTCAAAGCGGACTTCAGCTTTTCTACTTCCTTCTCCAACTCCTCAATCCGCTCCTTTCTCTCATTTAATTGGGTCGTAAGGGTGTCTTTGTCAAGTCTTAAAGTCTCTAACATAGCTGTCTTACTTACTTGTAAATTCTTTAGAGACTGAAGCTCCGTCTTGCACAGTTCCACGTCTACTCGTGTGTGATTCACTTGGATTTCAGACTTCATTAATTTGCTAACATGAGCGGACAAATTCGTTTGAATTTCCGTTTTCGCTTTTTCTAACTCATTGGCTTTGTTCACGTAATTATCGCGTTGTTCTAGTAGTGTTAGAGATTCTTCCATACAGGTGGCGGATTGTCGGGTACACTCGTGCATTTGTGTGACCATGGATGATAGTTTGGCTCGTAATTCAGTCTCCAAACTCCAGCTATTGAATAGTGAAAGGGTCAACAGGATGCATACAGCAAACACGATGTACATTGGCCAACGACGCATGTTTTCGATGCCCATCTTCACAGCAAAACTGCTAATCACTTGTTTATCAAATTACGTTGCTGTTTATTTAAAAAAAACTGGAAAAACTTCAATATTTTTCAATTATTTTTATTTCCTGCGGAATCCAACAAGAATTAGTTTAGTTTTTAATTTAACTCCCGAAGTGGCAGGCCCAAGGCTTTTTAGCCCATACAACCTCATCCAACGCTGTATGTAACCTTAGTCCAAACCATTGTCTATGGCTCACTCCAACATAAAATAGGTTAGAAACATCATGGTAGAATTTTTCTACCACTTATGGCAACTCAGTGATCACGTGACCTATTCTACAAACCATAGACAGCTATCCTTCATCGACTTCTTTGGTTTATAGCCACGAGGTTTTTAGAAAATAATTCAATTTTTAGTGTAATAAACCCACAGCGCTTCAGTTTTTTGGGACAAAATGCCACCGAGTAATCCTTTACCACCCAAAGAGAATGCACTTTTCAAAAGAATATTGGTAAGTACGGGTGTATAAACATTGTTTGATTTTGGTTGGCTTGTCATTCTCGGTGAATATCTTGAATTTTGAGATATCGCCTTCAATACCGACTGAATTTTACGGTGGCTAGGATATTTGGGTTTCAAATTATAGGCTATTGGACCACACCACTCAAAATCCTAGCATCCGCTGCTACTAGAAAATATCGTCTCCAAACCTGTATGCTATTGCTTGTAGGTTTGCCGTATCTATTAATAAATAGAGGTTAATACGGTATGCTAAATTATTCTTTATCTTCCAGCGCTGTTACGAACATAAACAATACAAAAATGGGTTGAAATTCGCGAAGCAAATCCTTTCCAACCCAAAATTTGCGGAACATGGAGGTAAGGTTTCATACCACTGAATTTACAATGATTCTTGCATTGAACGGCATCTAATTTATGATATCGTGGTTTTGTACTGCCACAGGGTCCAACTTCAGCCAGGCAAGAGGCCCAGATAATGTGAGATAGCCAAATAAAATAGCCTGAAATACTTTTATAAAATCACTCCATAATATAAAAAAAGTCGATTCCCGTTGTCTGTCTGCCCCTAATGCTTAGATCTTTAAAACTGCGCAACGGATTTTGATGCGGTTTTTTTTAATGATTGAGTGATTCAAGAGGAAGGTTTTAGTATATAAAACAAAACTACCTAGTCGCGGGGAACAGCTAGTACGCATTTAATTTAATTGATTGATTCAATAATAAGTGATTGTAATTCTAACATATTCCAGAAACTCTTGCAATGAAAGGATTGACACTCAACTGCCTCGGTCGTAAAGATGAAGCTTACGAGTATGTCCGACGAGGCCTCCGCAATGACCTCAGGTCTCCCGTCTGCTGGCATGTCTATGGCTTACTGCAACGTTCGGATAAAAAGTACGATGAAGCCATCAAATGTTACCGAAATGCTCTCAAATGGGAGAAGGAGAATATTCAGATCCTTAGAGATCTATCGTTGTTACAAATTCAGATGAGAGACTTGGAGGGATATAAAGTAAGTCGTTATATTAAAATTCTAAGAGCTGAGCTGTGAAATTAAAAAACTTATTTCCTTTTTAAGGTTTCGTACCTCAAAAGGTAAAAAAGGAACCCTTTTAAGATCACTTTCTTGTCTGCCTGTCTGTCTGTGTGTCACCACCGATTTTCTCGGGAATGGATGGACTTAGTTTTACCTGCATAAGTCCTCATCCTTTATGAATATCCAGATAGAAAGTAGCCTATCTGTTTATCCAATTTCTATACTTGTATGTAGTGAATTTCATCACAATCAGTATGGTAGGTTTTGCGTGAAGGAGTTTAGTTTAGTTTAGTTTTACGGGGCTGTTTCCGCACTTAGCCTCATTATTTGGGCCATTGTGCGTGTGAGAATATCCTACTTGTCACTCCAACCATCCCAGGTCCTTCCAGAAGGCTAGCAGCCTTTTCAGGTTGCTACAGGCCTCCGGAAGAGATGCCGGCGATTGAAGAGACCGAGCCCGTTGATCTGCCACGCTACTGCACTCCATGAGCACGTGCTGTGGGTTTTCTTCTGCCTCCATGCATCCTCTGCACAGGGGGCTATCTGTGACACCTATGGTAAATAAGTGTTTGTTTAATGAACAATGACCGGTTATGACACCTATGATCGTCCGGATTTCGTTTCTTTTTAGTCTAATGATGCTGCGGGCAAATCTTTTGGTTGCTTCCGGAACTGCACTCTTTGTTTGCCTGCAGGTTTCGCTGTTTTTCCATTCTGTTTTATGTGCATCTTCAGTTTTTTGTCGTAGCCATGTTTTTATTTGGGCCTGGGGTATGGGCAATAGAGGTTCCGGACCATAAACTATTGCCGCGGCTCCCCTTTTGGCCAGTTCATCTGCTGCGTCGTTTCCCAAAGAGTTGCTATGCCCTTTTATCCATTGCAGCGTTACTCTGTTCGTATTTGCAATGGATTGGAGTTTGTTATGACATTCCATTATTAGGGCAGATGTTAGAGTATTGTTTTGTAGCGCTTGAAGTACGGATGCACTGTCAGAGACAATTTTGATGTTGAGATCCCTGACATCTCTGGCTGCAACCGCTTCTGCTGCTCTGATAATTCCAATGCACTCTGCTTGGAAGATTGTGTTTAGTTTGTCTAGAGTGGTTGATATTTTGATATTTAGGTCGTTCGAGAAGACGCCGGCTCCGGTACCATCAGTGGTTTTGGAGCCGTCGGTATATATCCTAACTTCATCGATGCCAGAGCTATCTTTCGCTTCCGCTATGAGTTGGATATTGTAACTTCTATCGAAGACGTGATAACATAAAATTTTGTCTGTAGGTGCCTCTAAAAGTGGTATTTCTTTTAGGGTCCTCGGTAGAATTTTTGTGTGCGTTGTTTCTATGTTTTGCTTCCATAGTCCGTGTGATCTTAATCTTAGGGCGGCTAGTTTAGCCTCCTCCTGAATGATAAGATCTAGAGGTCTCAGGTTTAGGAGATACTCTAGTGCGGCTGATGGGGTAGTTTTCATGCATCCTGTGGCTGCTACATTCGCTAGGCGTTGTAGGCTTTGGAGTTTCGTTTTCACTGTGGTCAGTTGTGTCCTGGGCCACCATACAACTGAACCATAGGTTAAAGACGGTCTGATAACTGATGTGTACAGCCAGAGTGTGATCTTTGGGTTAAGACCCCATTTCTTACCAACAAGTCTTCTGCACTGACCAAAAGCTATACAGGCTTTTTTCATTTTTTCATCGATATGATTCGCCCAGTTCAGTTTGTTGTCAAGTATGATGCCCAGATACTTGACTTGTGTCGATAGGGCGAGTTCAGTATTAAAAAGTTTTGGTAATTCTAGTTCTGGTAACTTCCTTTTGTTGGTGAAAAGGATGAGTTCCGTCTTTTTAGGGTTGACTGACAGTTGATGTTCGTCGCACCATTTTTCAACGATTTGAAGGGAGGATCGCATTACTTTACATAACACGTTCTCTGCACTTCCGTTTATTAGTATTGTTAGATCATCTGCATAACCAATAGTAGTGTATCCTCTTTCATTTAGTCTATTTAGAAGGCTATCTACTACTATGTTCCATAAGAGTGGTGAAAGGACCCCCCCCTGTGGGCATCCTCGGACTACTTTAGCTCTTGTGGTAGTGTTCACCACTATCTGAACCGCCCTTTTGCTGACTAGTTCTGTGATCCAGTTTCTCACAACCGGTTCCACTTCGAACTTTTGAAGGGCGTGGTTGATGCTTTTGTGCATTGTTTTGTCAAAAGCTCCTTCTATGTCTATGAAGGCCGCAAGTGTTGATAGTTTATTTGTGATCGCCGATTCTATTTTATGCACTACCGCATGTAGGGCCGACTCTGTCGATCTGCCTTTCTGGTAGGCATGTTGTTGGGGATGTAGAGGTTTATCTTTCAGTGCCCCGTCTCTTAGATGTCGATCTACTAGCCTTTCTAGTGTCTTAAGTAGGAAAGACGTTAGGCTGATGGGTCTGAAAGATTTGGCGTGGGTGTAGTCCTCTTTGCCTGGTTTTGGTAGGAAGACCACCTTTGCTTCCCTCCACATTTTTGGTATATATTTGAATGCTATACAGGCTCTATAGATTGGTATTAGATGTTTGATTATTTGGTGGGAATGCCATTGTAGTAGTGCTGGAAAGATTCCATCCAGCCCCGGGGATTTGAACGGCTTAAAGCTTTTTAGGGCCCATACGGTCCTGTCCTCGGTTACTATGTTATTAGCAATTTCCCATTCTTGAGTTGTTGGTGTGCCGTAGTGCTCGTCGGTCCACACTTGGTCTGGTGTGATTTGACATCCAGGGAAGTGTGTCCCCAGCAGTACTGCGCTAGTTTCATCGTCTGTCTGTGTGTAGGTGCCGTCTTCCTTTTTAAGGGAGCCTAGTAGGTTCAGGTTACCCTTTGACAGAATTTTCTTTATTCTTGCGGCTTGGTTAGTGGTGTTTATGCTGCTACAGAAATTGCGCCAGGCCTCCGTTCTCCGGAATCTGATTCGCTTCTTGTAGTGTTGTTGTGCTATTTTGTAATTATCCCAGTCCGCAGTGGTTCTGGTGTTTTTTGCTCGGTTGAAGAGTGTCCTAAGTTCCTTGCGTAGTCTTTCGAGTTCTGGCCCCCACCATGTGCTCTTTTCCTGACGCTTTGGAGTTTTAAGAGGACATGCCTGTTCGTAACTTTGCACAAGTGCTGCAGTTAGGAACTGTACATTTGATTCTATGTTGTCAGTATTAAGTATTACATCGTTTAATTGCGCGTTACTTAATGTTTTTGTTATTGAGTTTGTGTACCTTGTTATATCGGTTTTACGGGGGTTACGATATGGAACAGGGTCTGGTAAATTATATTTTAATTGGAAACACACGCGGCGGTGATCAGAGAAGGAGGGCTCGCTCGATACGTGCCATCCCTCGATGAGGTCGACCGCCGCGTGCGTTGCCAGTGTAATGTCTACTAAAGTTTGATACCTGGAACTTACAAAGGTGGGTTTTGTACCCTTGTTGATAATGTTCAGGTTTGTTTGGAAAATATATTCAATTAATAGCTCACCCCTTTTATTTGTATCCTTACTTCCCCACAGCGGGTGATGTGCGTTGCAGTCTGCGGAGATGATCAGTTCCCAGCTGTGTTGCTCGCAGTGTTGCACCAGGTCGGCTAGTTCTTTTGGTGGAACTTCGCCTTCGCTCGGCATGTACACTGAGGCTAAAACTAGGATTTTTTGGTTTTCTGTTAGAATTTTCACTGCAGTGAGGTCTCTAGAACAGAATTGATTAAGCATGGTATTTGTGATAGTTTTTGGCATGACAATACACGTTCTCGGTTTGTCTGCGTTGATGTTCAGAAGTAACTTACCACTGATGTTGTTTAGGCCGCAGATTGTGTTGTTTCTGATCCAGGGTTCCTGGATCAGGGCGACCGCATTTTGATCTTCCTCCAGCACTCTGCGTAGAGTGGCCGCCGCTATTCGTTTGTGCTGGAGGTTGTTTTGATATATGTTGAGGGAACTATGGACTACGGAGGACGTCATCTTCGTCGCTCGTAGTGCCCTCGGCGCGCCGCGGCGAGCTCGTTTCCATCTTGCTCGGACTCGGTTGAGGAGCTGAGGTGGACGGCTCAGGAGCGGAAGGTTCCGTTCCTTGAGTCGCAGGCTGCGCGTTTTCGGCCGTTTCCGTTTCCTCCGTGGAGAAAAAGCGGATGTAGCCACTACCGGACATGTGGGCTACACGGCGTTCTCTTGCATCTATCTTTTCTTTTTGGTCTTCGGGAATTCCGAGGACCAGGTGGACTGCCTTCACCTTGGATTCGGGATCCTTGGCGTTGTCGCTAACCGTTAAACTGTAGCACTGCCAAGTCTCAACCTTGTACCAGGGATTCTGGGCACAAAGGAGCCTATGCAGTGTGTCAGAGTCGGTGATGCGAGTGAAAAGGAGGAGTCCTGCCTTGATCCTCTTTTGCATCTCTGACTGTTTGATAACAGTCAGATTGGTGCCCGGTATCGGTGATACCATTTTTTTCACCTCCTCAGTCAGCCAAGTGAGTGCGTTCGCGTCTTCACACCACATCGCTAGAGCCCCATCCATAAGGAAGGGGTTGCCGCGGAAAGATGGAGCCTGCGCGCTTGAAGACGATGGAGACAGGGCGGCCTTCAGGATGCTATCATCGATAGTCTCCTTAAGCCGATCTGCCTGTTCCATCGAGAGATCCTTTAGCGGGTTGGTGACAATTGCTACTCTCAGATGTGACTGGGCCGCATCTGCGTAGCACATCGCCCGCTTGGGGTCAGTTTTCGCGCGTTTGGCATCCCCCCTGGGAGATTGGGTGTCGTCTAGGCGAGAACGCTTTGACGAAGCTTGCCCTTTCCCTTCAGGCTGTTCCTTTTCAGGAACAGTGGGAGCCGACGCTGCGGTCCGCTTACCCCGAGAACCTCTCGATTTTCGTTTCCACTTTGGCTGAGGTTGAGGTGGTGGTGTTGGGGTGGGTGGTGCTAATGACGTTGCCTGCCCTTCGCGCTGCGTTTCCGCTGCTGCGTCACATTCGCGCTGCGTTTTTGCTGCTGCGTTTGATTCGCGCTGCGTCTTCGCTGCTGCGTCGGGTTCGCGCTGCGTTTCCGCTGCTGCGTCGGCTGTCGTGTGTTTGGGTTTTTTATTCCTCGGGGCTTCCTTTCTCGCGCGCCGGGTGGGGCGACTGCGTTCCGGTTGGCCCTTCGGGTTTTTAGATTCTTTAGTGACCACAGGTGTCATTGGTTTTCGTTTGTCGCTGCGATTTCGCGCGACAACGGTCCAGTGTGACACTGTGGTCAGATTTGGTATGGCCTCGGCGAGGTCAGACAGGTCCAGGCTGGAGCCTGGTCCTGAGCACAAGTTGTCCCCCCCAGAATACGAGGGACAGACCGAGCTAGGCTCGGTGAGGGATTCTCCACTACCGTCGGTAGTGGTACCCTCCTGGGGTACGTTTCTCTTTTTTTGTGCCGCCATGTTTTGAGCTGAGGATATTTTTCCATACTGCCTGCCCTGGGCATGTATGGTGCTGCTTTCTGGGGGGATTTAGTGCCCCAAGGTCTTGCAGGCCTGGTGTGGTTATGCGCCGCCACGGTTCGGCTCTGCGGGATTGGTCATGGGATTTTGGGATGGGATGGAGGTTGGAGTGAGTCATATCGCCAGGAGATTTCAGTTACGTCTATTTCTGAGGGAATTAGACCAAAAACAGGTGGCACCACGTGAAGGATGATCTCTCTGACTTGTCTTAGGGATCAACATGACCGTAGCACTCTCCCCTAAGACCATTCTGCTTCCTAGGATATCGGAAGAGATATCCAAGGAAAGGCTTAAACTACAAGCTACACCTACAGCTAAGCAGTGAAAGGATGCACAGTATGTAAGCGGGGGGATCAGCACAACCCTAAAAGCATTAATTTAAGCCCCACCCTCCGCCTGCGTGAAGGAGTAACAAACACACAAACATTCACATTAATATTATAAACTAGCTGTTACAATTTTCTTAATTTTTTCTTTCACAAGAACCTTCTAACAATAACAAACACAACAAAAAAAGAATTACTTAGCGAAATCGGTTCATTTTTATTTCATAGATGTGGAAGTTTGTGTGTTAGTATGTTTGTTACTCTTTCATGCAAAAACTACTGAACCTATTGCTATGAAACTCTGTATGTAGATAGCTAGAGACTTGAACTACCTTATTGGCTATTTTTTTGTCTTAATGTTCCCACGAGATCGGGACATACGTGGAAGAAACCACAGGGCTTGGTTAGTTAATAATATTAGTAGAATTAAGTATGTAGAGTGTTTGTCCCGAGAAGTTGGTATCTAGTATTTGACTGCTAGCTACCAGATCTATTTCTACAGTTATTACCCTTGCATGACTGTGTCCCAGTTTGAAAGGAGTGTTGGTTACATACACAAAACTATAGAACTGATTACAATGTATCTTGTTTAATTGATAAGGTTTTATTTTGGAACTTAATTATTTTGAATGACAAAAGAGGGTGGTTCACCTGAGGGTACGATTAGCGATTTTTTTTTTCCCATGGCCCGCCTCAAGATAACTAGGTGGACCAGGAGATTTTATTACTTTCCATTCTTAACTTCAGTTGATGGATTCCTAGCTGTGAAACAAATGGACCTATGTAATTTTTATCTAAAAGCTAAAAGTTTTGAACTACTATGTTTCATGACTAATGATTTTTTGCAAATTTGTCTTTCAAACAATATTATTTTATATATTTTTAGCCTATTCCCTCCAACTGCAGGGCAAAGGCCTCCCTCCCCTCCTTCCACTGTTCCCTGTCTAGTGCCAGCTGGGTCAGCAGCAGTCCAGCAGTCCCTACGATGCGAGTACAAACAATGCTTTGCTTAATTTGCTAAACATTATGTTTTTCCAGGACACAAGATACCAACTGTTCATGCTAAGACCGACACAAAGAGCCTCCTGGATAGGCTTCGCAATGAGTTACCATCTCCTCGGAGACTACGAGATGGCAAACAGCATCCTCGATGCTTTCCGCACCAACCAGATGAAAGGACCCTATGATTATGAGCATTCAGAGTTACTTCTGTACCAGAATATGGTTCTGGCGGAGTCGGGACATTTTGACCGAGCGTTACTCCATTTACAGAAGTTCCAGACTCAGATATTGGATAAGTTATCGGTGAAGGAAACCTCTGGTGAATATTATTTGAAATTGAAGAGGTATGGCTGTTGTTTTCATTGTTTTTTATTATATTGAAACAAGCAATGTTCCATCTTTTAACTTACTTGATTTATATTCATTATTTTTAATAAATCTTCTCGCGGCCTCGGCTGTTATAATTTTGCCGAAACGTCGACGAAATTTTTAAAATAATCCTTACGTGATCCTATTTATTAAAAATAATGAATAATGGTGGTAATATCATATTATCCATTTAAATCTTTTACTACGAAAACCTACATTTATTATTAGCTATTTGAGATCCAAAGCCTGTGAGAACATCTTGTCAAAATCGTTTTTACTGTCCATTTATGACATCATTTTATATTAGATCGTTTCATGATTCTAAACTCGCGTTAGTTCCGATCCCGCGGGATTATCGGTCCAAAAAGTAGCCTAAATGTAAAACGAGGTTTCCAGCTATCTGCTTACTAAGTTCCATCATAATCGGTCCAGAAGTTTTTCCATGAAGGAGTAACAAACATACATACATAGAAAATACGGTTGTCATTAGACATTTTTTTTTAATGATAGGTAAATTTTTGACCACCATCACACCTGCCGATGGTAGATGATGCGGCATAAGATAACCGTTTACCTGTGTTTCAAAGATTGGTGGATTTCTACAAAAAAAAATTATAAGTACCATTACTTTATGCAATACCTTTCACGGTTCTAGACTAAGCTATTCAAATTCCCTAAAATAATAGTTTATTCATATTACTTATAATAATAGTTTATTCATATTACTTATAATTATAGTTTTTTATATTAATAGTTTATTCATATTACATAAAATTCTTGTGTATTTCAGGTTTAAAGAAGCAGAATCAGTTTACGAAGATCTGTTAAAGAGGAATCCTGAGAATGTAATGTATTATGAGAAATTAATAGAAGCTAAACAAGTTAGTGATCCTGACGAAAAAGTTGCCTTTTTCGATCTTTATAAGTGAGTATTTTTATGTTCAACTTGTGTTTTGTTTGAAATATCTATCAACTCAAAAGTTCTTTAAAAATATGTAAATTAAAAGAGATTTTTCTACATTAGCCTAAATTCAGATTTAATACTTTTTCAATCAACAGCAATTGGTACATTTTAGCACATAAAAAAACATTTGACAAAAGGTGTCTGCGTCAGGTTGTAATCAGATTGCTAAGTAGAACCATTTCTGGCCCTCCACAATGCTGGTTTCCGAATCAGAATCACAATATTTCTTTGCATTAAATACGTTACATGTTTATTTGCATTAAATATGATACAAAATAGGGTATTGTTTCTTTGTATTTAGCCATATAAAAATGGCTTACAATTAGTTCAGATTCAGATTATTTATTTGCCAAAAATACAGTACAGCATACAGCAGATCTTAAAAAATAAATAATGTCCTTGTATTTTTGCTAGTTGGTAACAATAATCAATCAATGCATAGTCCACATCTAAAATATTAAAATAAAAAAGTTAATTAAAATTATAGCTATTCTCCTTCCTAAGATAGTAGTTTGGAGTAAAGAGTAAGCATATCTGATTTATCTAACTATCCATTTATCTTTAGTTCCAGAGAAGCTTTTAATTAATTTATCTACATCATCACTACATAGTATAAAACAAAGTCGCTTCCCGCTGTCTGTCTGTTCCTATGCTTAGATCTTTAAACTACGCAACGGATTTTGATGCGGTTTTTTGAATAGATAGTGATTTATAGGGAGGGTTTTAGTATATATAACAAAAGTTCCACGCTCACAAGTCGCGGGCAACAACTAGTTTCGAAAAACGAAAAAATCGTTTCTAAAATATTTATCTATAATTCCAGGAAAGAGTATCCAAAAGCGATAGCCCCGCGACGTTTACAACTCACCGCTGCGCAGGCGCAGCCGGTGTTCGCGAGACTTGTCGACGAGTATCTCAGGCATGGGCTGCATAAAGGCATCCCGCCACTTTTTGTTGATTTGAGGTAATTATATTACGAAACTCTCGGCTTAGATAGAAGTATTTACGATTTCCTCTCAATAGTGTAGGTGCTGTGCAAGCCTACTCCATATAATACATGTCCCAGGCACTAAAGCGCCCCGAAGGCCAATTCTCGTTAAAAAAATTGTTTAAATTTAAATTTTGTTATTTTACGGGAACTGGCCTTCTGAATAGCATGGATTAAAGTGGTTGGTTATATAAATCATCTTGATATAAAGACGTTTTTTGAATTTGTCTTATTATACATCTCAGATACTGCCAGATTACCACCTACTGACCTAACGAAAAAGTTATTCCTAATGTAAAACTTACCTCATTCCAGATCACTATACGCGGACCAAAGCAAAGCAGACACGATAGAGAAACTAATCCTACAATACGTAGAGAACCTATCAAATACTTGTACATTTTCATCCGAACCTAGCGAGGTGAAACAACCGGCTAGCGCGTTATTATGGGCGTATTATTACGCCGCACAACACTTTGATTTTAAAAAGGAGACTGATAAAGCATTGTATTATATCGACGCTGCGATAGAACACACGCCTACGTTAATAGAATTATTTATTGTTAAAGGAAGGATATATAAGGTAAATATGTTAAATAAAATAGTTTTAAACCTTATTCCATCCACGGATATGCATATTTGCACAAGAGCCTTATTCCCAGGAGGATTTGTACAATTGCACTAGCAGCTTATCCCACGAGGTTATGTGCTATTCCACAAGCGCCTTATTCTATGATAATATGCACAATTGTACCAGAGATTTGTCCCCACGAGGATGTGTACAATTGCACAAGAAACCTGTCTTACAAGGATATGCATAATCGCACAAGTGACATAAGAATATACACAATTTAACAAGCGTCTTATTCCGCGGGGATATGCACAATGGCACATGCCACTTATACAATGAGGATATGTAATATGCACCAGCGACTTATCTCATGAAAATATGTTTAATTGCACAAGTGACTTATCCCAGTAGAATATTCACAATTGCACCAACAACTCTTACTTGTGCGCTTCGTGATCACTTGTGCGTGAAAAATGATCAAAATAAAAAAAACATAGTTGCTTTGTCTGTGTGCAATTTAAAACGATTTTTTTATATATTGATTTACAGCATGCAGGTGACCCAGTATCAGCGTACCAATGGCTAGAAGAAGCGCAAGCGATGGACACAGCTGATCGGTATGTGAACAGCAAGTGCGCGCGGTACATGCTGCGGGCGGGACATGTCAAACGGGCAGAGGAAATGTGCGCGAAGTTCACTAGGGAAGGTGAGCACATAATGTAGTTGCTTTTACACTCTTACGGTGAAGGAAAATGTAGTGAAGAAACTGACATGGTTTAGAACTGGAAAGAAAAAATTGCACCTCTGCATATTTGCATTTCTTCTAACAATATTCATGATAAGTAACTAGACCTAGTACGTAACATTAGACCCTTTTTATTATCCTGAATATTGTAAGCTAAAATGTAAATGCAAAAGTGCAAATATGCAGAGGTGGAATTTTTATATTTGATATTGGCTTTTTATTTCCGGGAATCAAAGGCCCATAGAGACATACCTTGATCTACCTATTTACAAAATATTATAAATTTGTAGGTTATAATATTTTGTAAAATGTGTAAATAAAAGTACTATCTTAGGTGCATTTCTATTAAGAATATTAATTTTATGGATTGATGGGATTTGTCTGCGGCAGCAACGGAATACCATTTTCTTGTGCCAAAAGTCCTCCACATGGCGTGGGACAACTTTTTGAAATATAAAAGGTTTGCAAGGATGAATTTGCATCCTTTTATCCTAGCATATTTGCATCATAGCATATTTGCATCCTAGCAAATTTGCATCCTAGCATATTTTAGCATAATTTATAATTTTAAGCAATAAAATTTATGCTAAATGTTTCAGGTGTCTCAGCAACAGAGAATTTGAACGAAATGCAGTGTATGTGGTTCCAAACGGAAGCGGCCGCAGCGTACCAAAGAGCGCAACAATGGGGCGAGGCGTTGAAGAAGGCACACGAAGTCGATAGGGTATGTATGTGGGCTGTAATAATTAGACGCGTTTATCTATTAGTACCTGGATGACCGAGCTTTGCTCAGTATTTTTTTTTTTACTTAGTCTAACCTCAAAGCAAACACTCATTGACTTTGTGTTACTTAACAACGCTATCTGCTGGAATAACTTTATTCCTCACAAAAAATAGTATTAGTAGTTCGCCAATAGATGTCAGGAAGAGTCATATTTTTCAGATAAAAAAAAGTAAGTTTCGATAAAACACAAATAAAATGACATTTTCTAAAAATGATTCCTAGCTAGATCGATTTATCGCCCCCGAAACCCCCTATATACCAAAATCATGAAAATCTTTGGAGCCGATTCCGAGATTCCAATTATATATATATATATACAAGAATAGCTCATTTAAAGATATAAGATTAGCACCGCTCCGCGGTTTCACCTGCTTAAACTATATTAGATCATTAGACGGATATTTCCTTTTAATATACTTCAAAAAAGGGTTTATGTATTGTAGGTATGTTGGGCATAACGTCTATCTTTGTTTACTAACTAACTTAGATTTTTTTTGTTATTAAAAAAAATAAAATTGAAAATTCCATTTTTTTTTTATAAAAAACAAAAACTTTTCCAACAATTTTTACAAATTATTACCCCAACCCTCAGGGGTCCTATTTTAATTCAATTGGTATTAGGCGATATCTACACTTATAAAGAGAAAAGTTTTTTGTTATTTTTTTGTTTGTAACAAATAGGCTCCGAAACTACCGGACAGATTTTGATGAAACTTGATATGAGAATACATTGATTCATTAGGAATAACATTAGCTACCTTTTATCCCGATATTTCCAAAGGATCGGGAGTAGGCACCAAAAATTCGGTAACAATGATTAATTGGGAATAACATAAGCTATCTTTTATCCCGATATTCCCACGGGATCGGTAGTTACGCGGGTGATTAATTAATTTATTATAAATTTTCCAGCACTTCGCTGAAATAATGGAGGACCAGTTCGACTTCCATTCGTACTGCATGCGCAAGATGACGCTCCGGTCGTACGTCGGTCTCCTGCGGTTGGAAGACGTCCTCCGTTCGCATCCGTTCTACTTCAGATGCTCGAAGGTGGCTATACAGGTGTACTTGAGGCTGTACTCGCATCCGCTGCAGGACGCGCCGCAGACGCAGGAACCTGACACAGGTATGTATTTATTTGCATTTAGTAGGTACAATAGATGTCACAATAAGCATACAAGCCTTTTAAAAATTTTTGAGAAACCACATCTAGTGGCAAAATTTATGGAAGAGCTGGGCTGGTTCTCCCCCTGACAAATAGAACCTCACGCAAAGGGAACCCAACTAAAGAGGTCTGACTGCGGAAAATAGCCCGTATACAAGTACATGCATACAAGTACACATGTCATATGAAAAATAAACTCCATGAGTTTCTTGTGCCTTATTCTCAATTTCTCATTGGTGGCCGTGTTCCATTGGCACACATCCTAACTTATTTTTTTTTCCCGCCCATTAACAGTAAAGAGCGATGTTGGCTTTGAGGTGAATACCTCGACTTTCATTCTGAAGGTCGAGGTTCGACCTTCGACCTTCGACCAATGTATTTTTCTTAAGAAGATATTATGTGCGCTAATTGTCATTGCTCTCACGGTGAAGGAAAACATCGTGATAAAACCCGCGGCTTAGTAGGCTCCAGAAGTATTGACAAGTTCTCTCCTCTGGAAATGGTCGACTAGGCTGAGTAGGTGTTGGGCAAGCCTACTCCATCCTCACCCAAAAAAGACCCAATTACAAAGGGTCTAATTGCGGAAAACAGTCCGTTCAAGTACAAGTTCACAAACAGTACTTAAGTTGCTATTATATAAGTGAACGCACTGCGCTAAATGCGGCCCTATGATTGGTCAATTTTGTGCTGCTCTCTTCACTCTAGCCAATTAGCGTCCTATTTGCGGCTCTATGAGTTCGCGCTCACTATGCAATCTCATAGGGTTGATTGTGAATATGGGTGTAAGACGTTTCTTTATGATCTTTATACAAACTGTACAAGCGTACGAAGACACGGGCAATAGCTTAATATTATAAAAAGAGGTAAAGTTTGTAGGGGGTAATCTATAGCTGATCCGTTAGCTGATTGTCATAGGCTATTTTTAATCCCGGAATTCCCACGGGATCGATGCTTACACGGGTTAAACCGCGGGGTGTAGCTAGTTTTAAAATAACTTGCAGCGCCTCGCGGTTTAAATGTAGTTATTCTGTTACATTGAACTTTGCTATTTCAAAAGCCAACTTCTTATGGTGCAGGAAAAACATCGTGATAAAATCCTCGGCTTAGTTGGCTCCAGTATCCATATTGACGAGTTTTTTCCTAACGGTCGACTAAGCTAAGAAGGTGGTATAGGTGCTAGGCAAGGCTACACCATCCTCACACAAAAAGAACACAACTAAAAAGCCCATATACAAATACAATATTTGATATTTTAGGTACTTGGTGCGCCCCGCGGTTTCACCCGTGTAACTATGTCAATTAGTGGACATACACATTTTTCGTTTTTTCGTGAGTTAAATCCTTTGTTGCACGGCCGGCCGGGACTCGAACCCGTATAACGAATTTCTGGATCAAAAGTATACTATGTCCATCTCCTTCCCCATCCCCCATGTATAATACATGCATAATATAGCCGTGCGAATCCGGGGCGGTTTGCTAGTTATTATATAAAAGTATTTTTCTATCTATATACCTACTATTTTTGTTCTTCTCTCTGCCCTTAGCCCAATTATTAGGAGTATTAAGTCTCAAGTACTCGAACTCACACTGCAAATTTATTCATCAATACCTACCCTTTATTATTTATGGGTGTAAAATAACAGAACATGATTTAATTTTAATGTTTTATTAAAACTTCTTTTTTTAGAAATATGTTATAAAATCACAATGATTTCTTTAACAATTTACAATATAATAACAATCGATCACCATCATTACATCGTAGAACATTATATCAATGTCACAATCACTCTGTCATCAATATCACATCATATTTACACTTCGTTGAGAATACTGACAAATAAATTAACTACGATAATACATACACACACCACAGTCTCATCTCTTAACAATAAATTAATAAATAGTACGTCTATAGATTACAGCGTCCATCGCTTAACTAAAACGTTCGTTAAATATTATGGCAACGCGGCCGCGGACTGGCCGCTAGTCTTTCGTACTATCTTAGCCTACTTAGGACACTTTAACATCACATTTGCGCTTTATGTACACGGGTCGACACGACGCGGGACGGTCGACGGACTAGAGCTTCGGGTTCACCGGCCGTAGGCGCGGTACCGCTCTCGGGAGTGCGCCTGCGCTGCCTGAGGGGTCAGGAAGTATACGTGCGCACCTTCACCCGGTAGCCTGTATGAGACGAAGGATCCGGGCCGGCCTTCACCTTGTCCAACCCACTCCGCGTCAGGATTCAGTGCGGGCAACGGTCGCTTGTAGTTGACAAGCGTGTCGCCCGCTAATGAAGGCGCGTTCAAGTCGAACTGTTCACCGGCGTATTGCGGCCGCTGCACCTGGGGCTGCACGCGGTACTGCTGTAGCGGCCGGTAAGCCGGGTTCGGGATCGGAACGAACTCGCTGTCAGGGTTGATGGTGGGGCGCGGGAACCGCTCGTTGATTAGCGTGTCGTCCGCTAATGACGGCGGTTTCTGCTGCACTAGTTGAGCGTTCGCGTGTCCGCGGTGCGGTATCTGTTCACTATCGGGGTTGATCTGCGGTCGCGGATGTCGCTCGTTCACCAACGTGTCTCGGTCTAACGTCGGGGGGTTCGTCTGTGGCTCGACTAACTCATACGCGTATTGGAGATTGATATTGTTGTCGATCGGCGTCCTCACCGTGTCGAGGGGAGCGGTCACCGCTAGTCCGTTTACGTCGTGCGTGTTATCCTCGAGCTTCTTCCCGAAGACGTCGAACGAATTCTTAGTAATATCGTCGAAGTAGCTCTCGTCCTGTTTCGTGTAGTAGCCGTGGTTGACGGGGCTCGGTGTAGTCGGATGCCGGGACACGTGGTGCGCAGGCGGTGCCGATTTGTCGTTCGGAATAGGAATGTGATTTCTATTATTTCTGACGTCTTTTTCTACTAGCCCATCGTCGTAGTCGTTTTCTCTCAGTTTAGTTTTAGGATAGTATCTAGTGGAGGTCGGCGTCTCGGTTGTAACCTGAACGTTTTCGACCAGGTACTGCTGATGATAGCCGGGAGATACGGATGGTGTGATCGCGTTGAAATCGTTCTCGACGTTGAAAGGTTTGCTGTAACTCACCATCGGGCGGAAAGGTTCCGGGTCCAATTTGGGAGCACGGAAAGGCGCGTGATCGGGCCTCGGTTTAGATTGGTAGCTAAATTGGTACACTGGCCTCGCCGTTATTGCTTTGGGTTTGTGTGAGTGTGGCCTGTGTGAGTGGGGTTTCGGCCTCCTTGTCGTAAATAGGTCGATTGTTTGCTGAATGTCGGCTATTTGTTGGTAGAAAGGATCGGGCCTTTGTTTCGGTTGTTGTACGTATACCGGCTGTGGTCTAGGTTTCTGTATACTGAAGTATTCTTGTGTCAACGTGCGAGGGCCTTGCTTCTGAGGGAATAGGAACAGCGCGTCTGCCTGGTCGATAGCTCCGTATGAGACGTCTACGGCTGGCGTGAAACCTCCTTGAGTATTTATATTTTGCTGAGGATAAACAGTTTGACTCGATGGTACTGTTTTGTAGTAGTTTCTGCCGTCAAAGAACGTTGCTGGAGAGGGGGAAGTCTTTGGTTGTTCGTCGAAGAAGTAGAACGATGCTAAGCCGTCTTCAGTAGGCTTTCTGTATACAGGTTGTAGCTTAGTTGTAGGAATATCGTTTTGTGTATTGGAGTAGTACGCTCGTAATGGCACTGGTGTAGAAGTTATGTCGTTGGTTACGACGCTTTGTGTTTTCTGTGGCACGTTGTAATAGTAGGGCTTTTCCGTGGTCGTCGGTACTTTGTTATCATAAATAGGTTCATGATAGTCGTATAAGACTGCTACGGATAGTGGTTTGGATGTAACCTTTGTTCTGATCCTGTGAACCGGTTTCTCGGTTTTGGGTACGTTAGTGACTTCGTCTGGAAGGTTGTGAACTCGCACCGGTTGTCTTGACGGTATACGTTGTGGCTTCCTTATCTTTGGAGTAGTTACTACTTCAATTGGTGTTGTTACTGTTGTAGGCATTTCAGTCGTTCTCGTCGTCTCTGTCGTCGTCATCGGTCGTGTTTTATACTTATTGCGTATAGTGTGTGTCGAAGGTCGCACTGTTGTTTTCGGTCTCGAATATATTACGGTTGGCCTTGTCGTGTCTATTGCCTCTGTCGTTGTTCTCTCTTCCAATGGCGCGAAAAAGTCGGGTGGGGGAGGCAGGATTATTCCTGGTACTAGCGGTCCTGCTGGCACCTTATTCTTGTAGTCAGTGCGGTAGGAAAAATTGTAGGGCGGCGGATAATATATCGAAGGGTCGTCTTCGTCGTAAAGGTCTGACTGGTTGCTCGGTGGTGGTAGGAATGCGGCGCCCGGAGGGAAGCCTTCTGGAAAAGAGCCGTTCATGGATGGGAGGAAAGGGAATGCTCCTTCGCTCGCATTCCCGGGAAGGAATGGGAACGGAGGACTTGGCGGCGACGCTCCCCCGGCAGTAAAGTTTCTTTGATAATCACTCGGGGGATAGGACGGTCCCGGCGGGTAGGGGAATGGCGGAGGAGGTAGAGCTCCTTCGCTCTCTCCCGGATAATAGGGTGGGAAAAAGGTCGCAGGGACACTACCGTTTGGCGTGAGGAAGACGAGCGGTCCGTTGTCGGAGAGTCGTACCGGAAAGGGCGGTGGTATCTTAGGTCTCTGCGGTAGTTTTACTTGCCTGTTGGGCGCCTGATAATCGTCGATCGGGGCCCACGGTTGCCCTTCCGTCTCTTTCTTGCTTTCCGGGAATGAACCTCCTTTCAAAACCAGTAAGTGATCTTCTGCGAGCCAAATTTCATCTTTCTTTAATCCGCCTAGATTCTTAAGATTATCTTTCGTTCTCGTTTCTGAGTTTGGCTCATAACTTACTATTCCCGGACGCTTGGGAGACTTGGCAAAGATTTCGTTCTGGATAAGTCCGTACTTTCCTTCCGCCACTTGATCAGACAAAGTCTTTTTATCCTCATCATCTCCTTTTTGGACCGTCTCTTTGCCCTCTCCGGCGCTGGACATGAGCATGCCGTCGTCCCAGATGCCTTGGTTCCATCCGACGTTGCCGCCCGACTGGTCAGGCACCGATATTGTACCGATGAACTTCCCGCTCTCGCTTTTCTGGTCGTAGACTAGAGAGTTTTTTAACGCACCATATTCTTTTTCAGGTTTGATTTTGATGTGTCCACCGACTAGTCGTTTGATAGTGCGTTGTGTTTCGGCGAAGTTTGCGTCTTGTGGCACGCCGAGACTCCGTTGGTCTCGTATGAACGAGTCGGGCGGCAACACGTATGTAGGCACGAGCACGCTAGCGTGAACCTCGCATGCCCATGCCAGCGCCAGCAGCGCTAACGCCGCCCCTCTCACCATCTGAAAGTGTAAAAATTAACTTTTTAGTTACACGTCACAATGACAACACAATATGATTATTAAAGTTATAAATATGCAAAACTTATCTAAGTAGGGTTGACTTTGGTAATAATAACTCGCGTTCTTTTAATGAACATGAGCGTAAAAGTGAAAGGACTGGTGGAGACAAAAACGTTGGCCAGTGGGGCGAGCACTGGCGAGCCGCGCACCTCCAACCCGCCTTTTATCAAGTTCTCTAGAGCGACCACCTCCGACCCGATGGCATTGAGATTTAAACATTTAATTGGAAATTGAATGGCGGATTAACGCCCGCGAGACAGGGAGGCCGTGAAGCCTAAATAGTCACGAAAAAAATCGAACTGTCACGCTCATTCCGACTCTGTTATTGTTTTAAATGAACACAATCACGAAGTGTCTACCTTTTAATGGCTCACTGGGTCGCTGCTGCGCGCAGCTCGCTGTGTACCCACTGGAGAAATTCTCATTACCCTATTCGTACCGCTAACGACATAGAAATCTGCGAGAGTTTTGAAACAATGATCCAATATTTTTTTCAATTTGATCCGGCACGAGTTTTGCGATGTAATCTGCTGTAAAGAATCACGAACCGTTTACGATGATCGCGCTACTTTAGCATCGTAATGAGTGCCTCTCTCGACAGAGCCGCAGTGGGAGCGTTCGTAGGTGTAAATTGATACGTTCGGCTTTAAGCTCTGGTTGCCTAATGAAGGTTCGATGAATAAACACTTGGAGGTGGTTAGGTATAGATAATGATAGCTCTAGTTACGGTAGGTAGCCGGGTATAAGGCGCAGCGGAGAAGTGGGCGCGCCTGAGGGCTCGTGAAAGGCATGGTCATTCGATTTCGCCTTCGACAATACACTACTAACCCGCTTTGTGATCGTAATTCACCGGACCTGTATTAGATTAGCAGGGCGGTTTGAACTACTTCCAATTCCTAATACGCTGCACTATAGACGTTTTAATTGGTTTCCATTGTATTGGTATCTATAGGTCACTGTAACCTTTACCTTATTTAAATTTCACTTCTGACCTACTAGTCTGAGATCCCTTTAAGAACAACCTTCATCGAGCTGTTTAATGGATGAAAATAATTTTATATCAAATTAAATAGGTCAATAAATAATTCAGTCCAGAGTATGATTAATTAACAATAAAAAAAATCGTTTTGTTTTTTAAACCTTTCACTGGTTTGTTTAAGAGATAAATTTCATACCAATAGAAATGATAAAGCCTATAGAATATGCAAACGTTGGGTTGACTATTGTTCCCGTCACAATTCTTGGGTAGGCAGGTAAATCGATTACTAGTCATTTGCTAGTTAATTATTTAAAGTTAAGATAAAATAAAGATTATGTCTTTCATTGGTACGGAATTTGCCTATTGACCAAACCAAAAAACCTGTGAAAAGTGTAAAAACAAAAAATTTAAAATAAATTAATCATTCTGGACTGAAATTTCTTGGGTAACCCATTTGCAATATATTTATTGACCTATGTAATTTGATATAAAATACTTTTCATCCATTAAACAGCTCGATGAAGGTCGTTCTTAAAGGGATCCCGTACTATACGTCCCGCCGATATTAAAATCGTATATTTCGATTGCAATTTTATGAAACAGGGAAATAAACCTTTAATCAATAATTTACTTTCGTATTATCGCGGCCTTGATTTGCTGTTTATGGTTAATTTGGATACACGTATTTCGTTAAGATTATGATAAGTTTATTGTATTCAATTGCAAAAGCTGCGACTGATGTTAAACAAATATTTAAAGGTGCAATGCAATAATGCAACCTATGAAGAGGCAGGTGAGCCTGTAAAGTTCATTGCAACTATCGATTGGCATTTATTTCGATCGCGCATCTCGGCCGCATCGCATCCTCTCAGTTAGCCTTCACAAAAATGTGTCGCGATCTTTACAAAAATGTTAACTTTGAATAAAACGCATTGTTCGTAATTATTTAACATGACCGATTGAAACTAAAGACAAGCTCGTGGCCTTGTCGCCGCAAGGTGCCCGATTTTTTTGCGGTCAGCTCAAAACGTGAAGCGATTAACCAACTAGTGGCTTGGGAGTGTCACGGTGGCCCTCACTTTCGACAATGCACCGCTCAGCCTTGCACTAATAAATAAAAAAGACTAATGTTTTACGATTTATAGGGTTCTCTGTACAATTGTACACGTAGAAAAAACCTTTCTTTACGTTCTAGTTTCTCCGTGACAGCGTTGGGAAATTCTCTCGGGTGATGCATTGTCGCCAATTTGTATTCAAGTCAGTCAGTGTTGCCACTCGTCCCGCCAACTTTCCATTTAGCCTTTGTTGTCTGTGGCCATTCCACCATCACCGCAGGATTCCATAGAATACATCCATCATTTATCTCTTAATTTTAGTGTGCGTGTTTGTACGCAGTTTTGCATGGGACACGGCCACAAACGACAATTTTCACAATTACATAGATAACATTATAAACAACAGTGTAAAATCCCGTACCTTTGTATTATAATTGCATGCATTGATCTCCTTGAGTTCACGGAACGACGGAAAACTAAGTAGCGTTTATTTATTACAAGCATGCATAAGGTGGTAGTTTGATGTGGCACAACTGTTCGTTGACCACTCCTTAATGTCCGGTATGCATGTCTCTTACTTGCGCAATCGTTAATAATAATGTTTTTCGATAGCCAATCAATAAAGCGTACATGTGAGGTCTGTGAGACGGTTTTGTTTCGAAACTGTATCTAATCGGAGCTATGTGCGCGACATTGGGACCCTCGAGCGGCACAAATTATACCATTATGCTATGTCCTTATATTCTACTGACGCGACGTGTTTAGTCAAGTATTACGGTTAAATAGTTCAATGATACGTATCATACGTGTGCCGAAACCGTCGGCATCTATTAATCATAGAGATTTAATATATAACCAGATGGTAATGATAATGGGGTGTGCGCGAGCGCATCATTACTGTAACACGAATAACGTAATCAAGGTTCCCACTTCTAAATAATTTATTAAACTAAATTATTTTATTTAATAACTTACTTTACAGTAAACTGGTATGTTACTATAGCGAATTTAGCAAAAAATTAATCGCTAACCTAACATTACAGTGAGAAAATAAAGGAAATCAACAGCTGTATGCGAATTAAGATGTAATTTAAATAAAGCTTAGTCATGTAGCAATTTGTATGGTAAATTCCCCCAAGTAAGGCAAAACCAAATGATTAAAAAAAAAATCTTTAGTTAACATTTGTTTTAAACTGAGAATGTGGCAACCCTAAATGCAATGCCAAAACATGCCAAACTGGCGCGTGCCTTCTGATTGATCCACATCATTATCTACAAGCCATTCGTACTCAGACCTTTCTAACATCTATTAGCGCTAGCAATCTTTGTTTGTATACTAAATTAATGAACAATTCGACTCAATTCAATTAAGAAACTATACTTCTCTTACGCAAGGAACGTAACTTAAGTACTTACTATAGATACTATAGATGCATATTATGCATCGCGTTGTTGCAGCTAGAGATGAATAGTGTCATGGTTTCGATGCAATTATAATATGCAATTGGTTCTTGGTCAAGGCGGTCGCATCGTTCCTACTACAACCTGTTTTTGAAGTAGGTATCATCTTAGAACTGCGTGTTATGTCACATACACAATTCTAGAACAATTTACAATATACCTATCTAAATATATCTACTAGAGCGGTAATTATTATTGTCAAAAATATACGACCTTGCATTTGATTGTGGGAATATTTTTATGTATATATTCTACCAAGCTCGTTAATTTAGATTATCTCGAATTTGGAAATTATGTTGCCGTAATGTCGCTGCTTTGTGCAAACATTCGGGTATTCAGAATTCACTTTCGCAATCATGAGCTATGTGTTGTTGCAGGTTCAGAGTTAACCAAGCCTTTTGTGAACTGACATATTATTTGATATTTCCCCATTTTTTTCATACATTTTAATTTATTGTTTAGATAAGTTTCGTATGTAGAAAACGCTTTTGTTATAGGAATTTAGAGGTCGTTAAAAAAATGATCTAGTTGTCTTAGTCGTGACCGGTTGCGGTCGTGGTGTCCGCACGCGTCGTCTGGGGGCCTTGCTGTGGAATATTTCATACTCTATCGTGTGCTCTATTGTTAATATATTTTGTGATTAATAACCATAAGCATTATTCTCAAGGCAATCGAAACTGCCTTTCGTTGTTTCGCTTTAATTTTGCAGTTTTAAAATTTTCTTCGCCAATAAACACAATGCATTTCAGAATCTCACACTTGGGTTTTGCCAGCCTTCGCGTCTCATTGCATATCTTGAACTTCCGCGTACATTTTATAGGTGAACTTCGTGTCTCGGTCCAGCAAGATGTCATATCATGTGTACTTTAATGTCACTCCAAACGTAGCTATCTTAATTAGCCTTGAGATAAAAGGAAGTGGAGCGAACGCAAAAACTAGATTCCTTTATTATTTTTGACTTATATTTAAATGATAGGTGACAAACTAAAATGTTTAATATTTAATTATTTTCTATATGAATGCTTTTAGTGGTGTTTTAGGCGCGTGATACGCTTTTCTCATGAGCGCTTTCTTTTCTTTGTTAGTTCTCGACTTTCAATGTTTTCTTGTTTCGTAATTTCACAGAGTGGTCCTACTAGTCTAGCTGTGTTATTGTACGTAATCATTCATGTAATGTCCACCGTTCGTTCACATGTCATCGCGATTACGTTAGCCTTTTTTTATATATTTCGTGCTTTCCACATTGTTTAAGAATTCACAAATTAATGTAACGGTCGGTACGTGAGATTTGTTAACTTGTTTTGATGTCAATTAAGTATTTTATGTTTTGTTTCAGGTAAGTGTTTGTCGACGTTCATTGAGCAAGGGGTAAGTTGTAATAGATAGGTGAGAGAATGCGGAACGGTTCAGTAAAACTTGATGATAAGTATCAAGTAACGAGGCCGCGGCCAACGATGTGGTAAATACCAATTAACAGTTTTTTTTTATAAATTGATAATCGTCACTATTATATTTTTTAATATGAGACGTCTTTTGCGAAATATATTACAAAATTTTCCGCCGTTTTGCCGTTACCTTTTGGTGTTTTTCGGAGCGTGGCGAATAATAGGCAACCTTAGATTGCGCCCGAGTCCTTCGCACAGAGTCGTGCGAGGAAAAAGCTGCATATTTTAATAGGCACTTTTGCAATATTTGGCGCAATTGCGCCAGCGATCGTTTTCCTATCTAACAGATTATCGTTGGCAACTATTTTCAAGGCGTTGGTATGAGACTTTAAAATGAATGGGGTGTTAGAAGTTAGAGTGCGCAGTCGTCGCGGTGGCTGACGATGCTCGGCCGCATGTAATGGGTGGGAACGTCTTCCATTGTTTATCATCGACTGTCATAAATATATGTATAATATTAACAAATACATCATTGTTATATTGTTCCATATAAGCGAGTATTTTGTCATCTCTATGCTTCACAGTCGTGTGTAATCAGTGCGATGTTTACGACGCTCCTTTTTTGCTACGAACATGTAGTTTTCATCAATACGAGCCGGATACTGTTTTTTGTTGACGTGCCGCGACCGACGCATGACGTAACTGTTTTGTTAAATATCATTACATCTAAATCAGATGGAAAAAACTTGAAATGTAAATGCAGATGTATTTAAACGTCAACATAATAAAAGTAAAGATAATCAGGTCGTAAGAAATGATATCATGGATTTTTAATAGAAAAGTTTAACATGTTTATTAAAGTACTTATTATTTTATTTGTGGCGTTCGTAAGGTCAGGGCTGGGACATATTCGTCGATATGTAGGTAGGCGTGCATTCCTGGAGAGCTAAAGGTGAACAGCTTATAAACGATGTCTCATCGTAGTATAAATACCATAATAGGGATGTGAGAAATTTATCGACATTTTTAAAAGGTTTTTGCTTCGTTCAATGACTTACGCCTATTGAAGTCGCGAGACAACGAGTGTGGGTAGACTATTACTTTTATACAAGGCAAAATATAATTGAATTTATCATTTTTGTATACGTTTATTATGTCGATTATGTTTTCACCCTTTTTCAATAAATTTTTTTGTATTGTAAATGATAAATTGGTCGTAAAATATCAAGAAAATTACAATGTTTATCGTTTTATTTGGTGGTGTGAATAGGTATCTTCTAGGAAAGCGTGCTACATCTTAGGCCGCATCGTCACCTACTATCAAGCACGTGTGATAATGATCAAACGCTGACCTATCATTTATAAAAAAAAAGATTTTTTTTGTTTTTTAAGTTTTTAAATCGACACGTAATTATTATGTAACAGGATATCAGAAGAATTCAAGCATTTATGAAAACCTGTTTGATAACATGAATTAATATTTGCTTATAAATTGCAAATATTCTAACGTATTCTAACAAATTCATTTACATTCTAAACTAACTGTTGATTTGATTAATTCAATCTAAACTGCAATAAAACTTTCTATAAAGAAATTATCACACAAAAGCAAAATGTTTTTATTTTAAAACTTCGTTTCAATTTGATGATGAAAGTAGACTAGTTAAATTTTATTATTTTATTTTGTTTATGGTAACTTAATTAACTCTAACGAGGCTTTCTTTATTTTTATGAAATGGTAAAGATTCTATCCCATGATAGAAAGATACCGGCCTGTCTTTTAAATTTTAAATTATATACAATGTGTTTCAGTGAAGGGGTTTTAATACGAGAGGGGGTTGTTCTAGATGTCTAAGTGAAAACTTTTGTTTTACGATTTTTGTAAAAATCGATTTTTTTTTTCGATGATTCTGAGGGAATTTTTACTTGAAAATCAGCTGTTTCATACAAAAACTTCGAACGAAATTTTCGAATTTCCAAAAGTCGTAGAACAAAAGTTGTTCGCCTAGACGTCTAGAACAACCCTCTTTCGTATTAAAACCCCATCGCTGAAACACATTGTATAGGGCTTTGTAGCTTGTGAAGTTTTACCGTTTTATGTGATATATTTCACCTTGAAAATGTTTTGTTAATTTAGATGTGTTCTCTAGAGTGGTTTATATTTTGTCTCTTTAGTTACAGTAGATTCTAATCTTAATGTTATTTCACTGATATCATTCTTATAAACATTGTTATTTGTTCCGTAAAGATACGCGAAAATGCGGGAAATATCCGCGTATTAATTGACCATTTTGAATCGGTTCAATACGGTTCTCACACGGTATTAATCAGTATCCGGTACGAATCGGTACAATTGTAACAGTACGTGGCGAATCGTACTACCGGTTATGATGGATTTTATGTAATATTTATTATAGATTTGTATTGAGTTATGTCATATGGACTTTCAATAAATTCCAACATTCCATTCCAATTTATTCTTCCTTATTGAGAATATAATCGTAAATTTTTATCTATAAATATAAAATTTATAACTGAATGATATATTAAAGCACAGCTTTAAACAATGGATGGATCGGGCATACATTTAGCATCTTAACGTTGACATCCGTTTCAATTTGTTATTGGAAAAATAGATCCTTGCGCAAACGGAGTCCCGGGTAAAAAGCTAGTATAATGTTTTGCGACAAAAACACTAGAAAAGGAAATCGAGTGCTATATTAATTGAATCAATTTAAAAAACAAATCATGTGATCTCGATAAAAAACTTGTCTATGAGTAAAAAACAGAATTCAAGTTCAAGAAGTCAGTTTTTTTATGCAAATGCAAATATGTTCCATCATCGTGACCAAAAGTGATGTTCGAGTGTATTACGAAGTGTTTTCGTCAATTAAAAAGTCAGTACGTGATATAACTTCACCTTTTGAATTTTAAATAACCACGTAATAATCGATTAGATATTTTGTTCACGTATATACTTCTATATATGTTAAGTATTTAGGTTTGGCCGGTCCGTTATCTTTGCATACAATATAAAGAAAGATGTTTTTATAGTTTATTTTATACCGGACTCTGGGAAAACCCTGGCTTAGTGGTTCTCGTATCCCGAATATGGGCAGAGCGGATTCAACAGCAATTACACGGCCTTTTGTTAGATGACTAATGCTTGTAATACTTCACTGTGTGGCAATTCAATTAAGAAAGGATTGTGTTTCTTGTTCATAGGCAGGTAAACCATTATGCTTAAATGTAAACGCTTATTGCAATTTCAGTTAAGATCGCTTATTGTTCTCTCTACTAGCAACTTGATAACTAAATGCCATAACTATCTGTTATTCGTTTATGAATGTATGATTATTAACAGCGAGGCAGTTATAAAAATTTACAAATGTTATTGTGGGTTGTTGTATCTCAAATAAAACCCGCAAATTAATTAATAATAAATATTAGGCATATGCAGTAGTTGGACTGACCGGACACAGAGAGAATGATATACATTGACTTTCTACTATCAAAGATGCGTTCAAGATAATATCTCACATGGGTATTCCATTATTCGTAATAAAAAAAAAATTGTTAGAGTACAATTTAAACGAACCGGTTGATCTTAGTACTTTAAATTGTTACATATAATTTAAGAGAGACAGAACATTACATTGCCGAGCAATTATAGCCATGGAGTATGCATATTATAATGTCAAAACGAGCGAAACATAGACTTTTGTTTACATTTTCTCACAGGTGTTTCTTTAGCTCGCGTCATTGAGTGTTATGTCGAAGGCTGAGCTCTGTGAAACTCCGCGGGCCTAATATTTATGTCGCGATACGGAGTGCATTGTGTTCTGGAGGCTGCTCGCTCATACTCTAGCCCGTGGGATCTGGGTCGGACACCTCTAACAATATCCTCGAGAAGCAATAACCTATGGTATCGTAAACAAACAACGCTTACATTTACTGATAAACGGTTGAGGCTGCAGCTGTAATGACACTTGTTCATGTAGTCCTTTCAGTGGCACATCACACGGCGGTGGGGTATAGTCACTTCACAATGTTCACTGGTCGAGACACTGGCACATACTGGGGGGGTAGTGTCGCGTGGAGTCTGTCCCGAGGGTCACGCGCCGGTCACTGGTGGGGTACGTGTGTTCCGCAGTTCGTGCGGCGCATGAGTGCTCGCGGTGGAAGGGATCGCCGGTGTAAATACGCCGTGGTAGCGCGTGCGCGCCGCCCACGCACACTAGCCTCCGACACGAGGCACACACGCGCGAACCAACAACACGACAGATGAGCCGTGACGTGGGATGTCCGTCACATCTCCAGCCAACACCACCGCCGCCTTATCAATACTAATGACACCTATTGAGATGGAAATTGATGGGAGAATCCTCAAAACGGATGTTGTGTTTAGGTAACGGACAGATTGTGCTTTGACACGCACTTGAATTACTCGCTGTGATGTAAGTTATTGTTCAGTTACATTCGCTAGGTTCACACGGCTGTCTAATAGCCGGTGAAAGAATTACATCCAAACAACGAATAGACGAAGAAATTTACTTCGGTACTTCACCATACAGTGTTTGCCGTAAGAATAAGCAATGTGCTCGGTGCTGTCACCGAAATCGTGATCACGTTGAGCGTTTGTCTATTTGCATATCACCGAGGTACCGTTCATAGAATACCGCATTGGAATTCATAATTTACCGTAGTTGTTAGTGGAAAATTTAAATGATTCTCTACTGAACTCTACGCTCTACAAAATTCTGCAAAGAGACTGTCTATCCTAACTTAATATTTAAATCTGTGAAAGTTAATTTATGCATTTGTTTGTTCCCTCTTAACAGTTAAACGACTTGACCAATTTGGATGAAATTCGGTAAATTGATAGTTTAGGGGATGGAGAAGAGCATAGAATAGTTTTGGTCACGAAATTTCCTCAGGATCGGGACTTACGCGGTTGAAACCGTGTGAAGCAGCTAGTAATCAGTAGTTTTTCCCACTCATTTCTTTGTAAATCTATCTTTAATCTAACAATTGTGGCTTGAATACCTAGAAAGTAAAGTTACACGGGGATTATTACTTATTTATAAATTATGATCTATCTTAACCCTTGCGGTTAGTTTGCCGTCTGTGGATACTACAATCATAGTTTTCACTTTTTGTTCATAGTATTACCGCAAATTGAGGAAAGTCAGCTGAAGATCGACTTATTTTATGAGCATAAGTGTATAGTTTTTGCATATTTCTTGATCTTGGAACTTGAGATCCGTGTTAAATCTAATGAGGAGAGACAAAAACTAAGCTACTAAGCAACCATTTAAGCAATTTTGATTAAACAATCAACGTACATATTAACTTTTTATCTTGAGCTTTTTTTCCTTAGCAAATTACAATTATCTTTTCCATACTTATGTCAACTCATAATGTATAGATGATTCTCCCCATAGGTACCTACTTTATATTTTTTGCGCGAAAACATAGCGTGTTTATTAGTGATTAATTTGATCCTAGAACTTGTCAGATTCCTCATGTCGTCCTTCACCGCTAAAACTATATAATTTATTATTCTTTATACCAAAAATAGACTGATGTATAGATAAACCATGCTGTAAAACGTTTTAACAATTTGCTAAAATGTAAAGTTACGTTTTATCTTTTAATTTGGTTATAAAACAATTAAGTTTTAATTTGTTAACTATTATTCATTAAAAATCTTTTTGTATTGGATTTTCTTCACGTTCGTGTCCGCTATATTCATTTATCATATAACATTGTATGTATTAAATATAATTTATCATCGGGCGCCATACCTTATTCGATCTTGAGGTCAATGTTAACATTTCTTTTAATAAAAACAATATATTTTTGATTAAATCCTAACCGTTTATCTTTATTATGACTGTGGGAATTAAAATATTGATTATAAATTAAGTTTCATGTTAAAATTGATTGAGTTGTAGTTTTATCGATTAAGATAATCGTCTAAGAAATTATAGACGTCTTTACGAACAGGATGTTTTTGAAACTTTTTGTACTTATTTCTGAATAACTGTTTCTTTCTCATTTCTTCTCGTATCTTATTAATTAAATTCATAATTTTATTGAAATAACTTTTCCCACTGTAGAAATATTAAACAGCTTTTTGACTGTCTGCACATTTTCATTTCAATTCATAATTTTATTAATATAACTTTGCTTACTGTAGAAATATTTAATAGCTTTCTGAATACTGTCTGCATGTTTTTCATTAAAATCTGTTGAGCTTTTATATCGTGAAATAGGAACAAATGGAGACTTTCTTATTTATATAATACCTCGAGGTTTCACCCGCGTAAGTCCCGATACCGTGGGAATATCGGAAAAAAGCCTATGTTCGTCCCAATAAATCCTCATATCAAGTTTCATCAAAATCGGACTAGTAGTTTCGGAGCCCATTCAATGCAAACAATCAAATCTTTCTTCTTTATAATATAAGTATAGATTGATGTGGAGATTATGTAACCAAAATTTAAGGTTTATTAAAATGAACCCTGTAAACCCCAGCATCTATTAAAAGCCCAGGATGATCTAGCCCACGCGCGTCCGTTGCGCAAGCGGCGCTCTTGCGGTGTCATCGACACCGCGCGTCCTCCAAAGGTCGCGCGGACCGCAGACCCCGGCATTAACATATCACACTGTTTACCCGGATCTAGACCGAAAATATTTTTATTGTTCCATATTATGTTTTCTTCTTTCTCGATCATTCGTAAACAACTTGGGGATTTTTAGAATGGAATGCTTTTAGCGAATTTTAACGACTAACACGTAGGTACCTACATATATCTATTTTTTTTGTTATTAATACCTATTTTTGGTCAAGGTTTTTTTCTGATACCTATTTGTTCATATTACTGATAGGTATATTATGTGACAAAAATCTTTCTTTTTGTTCTTTAACGTAGGTAAGTGTAGTATTTTGATATGTTTTGTTATTAGGATTGTTTTCACTATCAGCTGCGAACCATAACAAGATTATTTTGCACGTTCATGATGTGAAAACTCTATAAAGTTAAACTAAGGTCACATGCCGTAAATGGTACAAGAGATCCTAAAGGGTTAATAATTTAATTACATGCATTTTATGTAGCTTTTGCTTAAGTTAGGCTCAAAAATCTTTTTAAATAAGTATATTGTTTGAAACAGTCTGTGTGGTCTATAAAATTGTACAATTCATATTTGTAAGACCGCCTTCCGGTCCATGATCTGTACCAATATAATGACTGTTTATTGTTATTGACCTTCGGTTTCTCTGTGGGGTCACGATCACGAACCGACACTTTATCGATACTTTAGAAAATAGCTTTCACCGAAATTGTACATATTTACATTAAATTCTAGTGCTTTAGTACCTAATTAACACTATATGTTTGCACGAATTTCCTGCTTAGAAATTTATGTGATTTAACATTTTATAGAGGAAGCTTTGTTGCTTCGTTAATGGAACATTGGAGTTATGAACGTAATAAATTAGCTGAAAGCCGTAATTATTGATCTAATCGTGATTAGACGGTTGTGGAAAGACATCTAAAGCAGACTAGGAAGCTAGTGTGGTACTAAAATTCCTGTTAGAACCTTCGAAGTGTCATTATAAATGATTTTTACTGTAATTTTGTGTGAAAGTTTTTCCTCAATCGTTGAGAAATGTACCTCAATAATTAAATTAGCTACAGTTGGATTTTACAATATTTACGCTAACGGGAAACGCATTGACACTTCGCAACCGATAAGCAAGCTGCAATTTTGTAATTTGACGTGAGATTTTATCGGTGAAAATATATTACTTACTGTTAAAATTAAATCGATGACATTAAATTGACTCGATTATTTGTTTAACTGGCCACGAATTATTCCACAATTAAAGTGTATAGGTACTTAGACACTTGGTTGTACTCCTACATCCTTCTTGGCGCGACACACGGCCACCATTCGCGTCGTTTGTTATTTTCATTTAATTGTATTTTTTTTCTCGGAATCGTGTTTAGGTGGTGTCGTCCGTACCACATTCCGCGACACAGCGGCGCTCGCCGCCTGTTTCGACCGTTTGACCACTTCATAACTTTGACGGCCCTACTATTTTTTTCGATCGAGATTAACTCATATTTCGCTAATAGATTCAAAGTCACGGCTTTCGCGGTAAATCGTAATTCTACACACATTACGCACGATGTCAATGACTTTGATAAATAAACACCGCGTTCTGCGAAACGGTTGGGCTTCGTTCAATTAGTGGTCAATTTATTTCTGTAAACTTCATATCAAATGGATGATATATTTTTTAGGATGATGTCAATGCTAGTCACCGCTTGATCATCGTTCTCTTTGAGATCACGTGCTAAAGCTGTTTTATCATTAGTCAAGTAATGACACCACTTTACGCCTACGCTTTATGACTACTTTGTTCTTTACTGTTTTTATCGGGCTAAGGAAAAGAGGATAATTCGTTTTTTAATAGAAAATGAGTACTACGACTTGAATTTAGTTTAAAGGCTTTTGTTTCTTAAAACATTAGTAAGGCGACGGTATTAAGCAGAGGCGCCGGCTGGACCAAGCGCGTTAAAAATCGACTTTGTCCGCTTAAATTATGTAATCGAATATTCAAAACGCCTGTTTTTAGTGGAATTGCATTTTTTGCTAACTATCAGTCGCGTACGTTTTCCGCTTTGCGGTATATAAACAATTTTGTACAAATTCATACCAACGTTTTGGAAATGGACTTTGCAGAGATAAATTGAAATATAAATTAACTTTAAAAAAAAAAATCGGCTAATATTTCACTATTTTCACTGGCCGAACTTTGATAAACCGTTTGAGTTGTATTGATAAAGAATCTATTTTTTGACTATTTAAACGTAGTTTGATAAGCCTTTGACTATAAATTTTCTGAAACTGTCGGGCCATAAACGTCGGAAATATAGTACCTAGTAAAAAATAGTTTTATTATGTTGTAAACTTTTTTATAATTCCTGAATATTTAAAAAATAACGAACTCTGTTAGCGGTTGGGAAACCCATGGAATGCTGCAGGATGTCCGCGGTACTTACCTGCGCCTGCGTCGGTCGGAGGCGAACATAAATTATATCCTTGCAAGTAATATACTTCTCTTACATTGTATGCACATTATGTTAATCGATTTTTTAAAGTATTCTCTTTTTATTTGTGCTGGTACGTGTTGTAAGTTTAATTATGATAAAGTACGATCGGGTGTTGCGATTACTTGCAATTAATCGGTTTAATGCTTTTTACATTTACTTTATGACAATGGAAGATTTTGGACTGTAATTTTGACCGAAATGAAATTAGGCTAAAAAATATTGACTCTACTAATCTACCTATTTGTTTGCAACTCAATAATAGCTAAACCACTAAACCGATTTTTGTGAAAGCATTTTGCATTCTGGAAACGGATATAGACTACTTTTATCCTGAATTTCCACAGGATAAATGAAGTAATCGTGGCAGACTCAGCGTAAAATACGCGCAAAAAAACTTGTCCAGTATTTTCTGACAATAGTTTCTATTGACTAGTTTTATTATAGTAAACATTCGGTCAGCGGTTGACCGCTATCTCACACGATGGTAAGTGACGATGCTGTCTAAGATGCAGCATGCTTTAATAGAAGATTTACCTATATCTATACGCTTGACCCATAAATGCCTTCGAGGGACGCGAGTGAAGGAGTAAGCGGAAAATACCTATCAAAGTTAATTTGCATAAAGTTATAAAATTTTCCCAATAATATTTTTGTTTTTGCATTATTGTTGAGGTTAAATTTTATATTGATTATGTTAATATATCAGTGACGTGGTATTGACCTATTTCACATACATTTGTATATTTTAAATTCCAATAAATTGACGTAATAATGTTAATTTTTATAATAAGTACATATATTTTCCTTGTCAATAATTTGATTGGCAATATAAAATTAAATGTGATTTTTTATGTTTTATTAAGTTTCGGTAACAGATGTTTAATGTACTGTGACGTAAAATGGGAGGACGTTTCGGTACCAAGTACTTCACTGACCCTCCTTAAATGACGTCTTTCCCTGTTGTATTTTGTGGTAGAAAATTTTGTATTTAATACCAATAACAACCAATTTATAAATCATTTTCTGTCAAACAAAATTATAGGTAGTTAGGTACGGCGGTCGATTTAGTAATTTTTCGTAATTTATTAAAAACTAGCTGCGCCCCGCGGTTTCACCCGCGTAAGTCCCGATCCCGTGGGCATATTGGGATAAAAAGTATCTTATGTCCGTCTCCTGGCTCTAAGCTACCTCCCTACCAATTTTCACCCAAATCTGTTCTGCCGTTCTTGAGTTATAAGTGGTGTAACTAACACGACTTTCTTTTATATATATAGAAGAAGAAGATTAATGTCAAATAAACAATAAGCAAAAGACGATCGAATATAAAAATAAACAAAAGACAGTGTTCTGTGCGGCCTTGGATCAATAAAAAAATGTACTTTTATCCATGGTCTCAATCGCGTACTTTTTTATTTTTTTTATTACTTACATACTTCGATCACAGGCTATGTTGCAATAGCCATGGTTAATACCAGGAAAAAATAGTAACTATGCATAAAAATCGTGTGAGTTTAAAAAGTTGATTTTAAACTCTTTCGGCTGGATTTTTAGATGCCCCATCGTATCAGTATAAGGCCTCCAAGCATATGGGGGCAAGTGACTCCACTTGTAATTTAAATCAAACTAATTGCAATTGATTAGGGTTTTCCGTTTACGATATAGTCTAGAATCACGATGTAATATATCCTAAACTTTCTACTAACTGCAATAGGTTGGTTAGATTATAGATACTGGAAGTTTGTTACCGTCGAGAACTGGTTCACTATTTCTAAAGTGGTCTTAATATGATCTGCGTACGTTTGTGGGAAGTAGCATGACAATAAAATAAGATAAATTTTGTACTCTATTCTATTTGACGACCCATTTGGCACAATGGTCACCATGCCGGACTGCCAAACACAGGGTTGCGGATTCGATTCCTGCCTCAGACAAGTATTTATGCTTAAATATTTGTCTGTGGTCTAGTTGTATGTATTATAAATATATATTTACAAAAGAAAAGTATATAAGTTGTATATCCGTTGTCTAGCACCCATCACACAAGTCTAGTTACTTAACATGGGGCTAGATGGCGATGTGTGGAATGTTCTGCAATATTTATTTATTTATTCTAAACTAATGCTAAAAAATTGTTAGAATCGTGACGTGACCCAAAACTTTAATTAAAATAAGTCGGTCCTAGACGGCTTTTTTTTTACAAGTTACATGCTTTTATTTAGCTTCACCTGTCCCGATGTCAGTCATGGAATCTAGCAAATAACATTTGATCCACTTCCCGGTTACCGATTGAGCTGAAATTTTGCAAACATGTGCGCGTGAAATGCAATAAAAGGCTGTTTTTAAAAAGATTTTTAAAAGCTTTTTTTTCTTGTAAATTTCCTAGACTCTAGGATATTAAAAAAAAGCACCCGTTGATGTCTTTTGTATGTCAAAAATTGGATTTACGATAAGAAGCTTAAACGATGTTGGCATGGCAATACATAAAAAAATATGATAAAATTCTACCATTTTTCTAGATTACAATGAATAACATATACTTGAGCATTTAAAGTCACGTGTTTTTACTTTTATTTATTAGTATCTGACGCCATTACTCATATAGGAACTTCAAGAACCTAACCTAAATTTTTGTTCGAAGTTTTGCCATTAATCTTTCTTGAACTCATTTTCATGATTTCAATTGGTTAATTATTTTCAGTGCTAATCTATACTAACATTATGAAGCTGAATAGTTTTATTGAACGCGCTAATTTCAGGAACTTTTTACTGGTTCGAATTGAAAAAATATTTTTGTGGTTGATAGTCCATTTATCGAGAAAGGCTATAGGCTACTATTTATCCCGATATTCCCACGGGATAATTACGCGGGTGAAACCGAGGAGCGCTGCTATGATATAATAAGGCTTTAAATAACTAGTGGAGTTATTGATTTTGACTCTGAAGGATTTAGCGACCTTGTGCTGATTATCGTTGCTTGGGTTTCTTGTGCGGTGGCTGCGGTAAACCATCCGTAATAACAGGGTATCTAAGGAAGGTTGGTGTCTGGCAGATGGCCGCCCGCCTGTCCTATTGCCGAATCATTTTACAGTATGAATTCGGCTACTAGGGAAATGCTGCGTCAACCTGAAATAAATATTAGAACAGTCAGAAGATTTTAACGTAAGCAGTTTTAAATTTAACAAACAAGTGCAAGTCGGACTCCCGCACGAACGGTTCCGTACAATGATATTCCGTTACGAAGTTCCTTATCGCGCGTTGCGAAAGGAGGCTAGACGGAAAAAAATAAGACCAAAAGTTGTAACGACACTTTTTCCTATAGTTGTAAGCCGTGCGGCGTTCGCGTGTTTCTGTCTGTCTGTCTCTCTCTCTCTCTCTCTCTCTCTCTCTCTCTCTCTCTCACTCAGAAAGCAAGCCAATTTACTAAAATTGAGCCTACCGATTAAGTTTATATCCTACTAATATTATAAATGTGAAAGTTTGTGTGTGCGCGCGCGTGTGTGTGTGTGTGTGTTTGTTACTCCTTCACGCTAAAACCGCTGGACCGATTGGGATGAAACTCGGTATGTTGATAGATGGAGACCTGGATTAACATATAGGCTACTTTTTATCCCGATATTCCCACGGGATCGAGACTTACGCGGGTGGAACCGCGGGCCGCAGCTAGTTACATTATATTTATTAATAATCAAAACAAATTAATAACATAAAAAATTTACAAAAAAATTAAAATTACAACCGGATGGCACTTCGTTCCATCCGGGTGTTTTTTTTATTGTTATAGCAGCAACAGAAATACATCATCTGTGAAAATCTCCACTGTCTAGTTATCACGGTTAATGAGATACAACTTTGTGACAGACAGTAGAGTCTTAGTAATAGGGTCCTATTTTTACCCTTTTGGGTACGGAACCCTAAAACATCGAGTCACATCGACTATTTAATATTCCGAGTATGATTTTAATTCAATTGTTTTAAGTATATTCGTCAGTTCTCAGGGGTGTTGCAACAGAGGCCTCGTTCTAATTAGCTTGTCAGAAATGTTTAGCACATCTGCAAGTTGCTAACTAGTAGAATAACTGTCTAACTGTGAATGCAATGAATTATGAAACTGAAATTATCGCTTGGAATATAGAGTTATTAGAGGTGTCGGTGAAAATAAAGTCACACGAGATACTCTATAGTTAACTTTAAAGTCGCGGATTCACTTGGCTTAACGCATTGCACAAATAAATTATTAATACCTAGCAGCGCGCCGCTGTTTTACCCGCGTACTTCCTGATCCCGTGGGAATATCGGGATAAAAACCTATGTTACTGTCAATGAATTAATGTATCCCCATACCAAGTTTCATCAAAATCGGACCAGTAGATTATGTATTTATGTTGCCGCTACAAGAACAAATACTAAAAACTGAATATAATGGTACTAAAAACTATACTAAAAACTGAATATAATATAATATACGGAACTTTTCGTGCGCAAGTCCGACTCGCACTTGACCGGTTTTTTATTCAGCTGTGTTTCTATGTGCAATCTTATTTAACAACTCTAGTTATAAAACACGAGAATCAATTTAGTTTTACAGCAGAAAAAAGAAGATCGAATGACTTTTAAAAATAAGGACATTTGGTAATAAATATTTTTAACAAAAAGTTGAAATATTTGTCCAAATTAGATCACAGCGGAGTTTGATTAATAAATAAAATTGTTTTTAATAATTTATTTGTTAAATGTTTTTATTTTTTATTTATTACCCAAGCATTCGAATGCTTTAGCATTCGAATTATGAATTATATTTAATCCTGTTTTTATGAATGTGAAATTTATTTTTATGTGCGCTAATTGACATTGCTCTTACGGTGAAGGAAAACATCGTGATGAAACCCGCGGCTTAGTTGACTCCAGAAGTATTGACAAGTTCTCTACTCTGGACATGGTCGACTAAGCTGGAGGGTAGTATGTGCTGGGCAAGCCTACTCCATCCTCACGCAAAAAGTACCCAATTAAAAAGGGTCTAATGGCGGAAAAACAGCCCGTAAACAAGTACAAGTAAGTCGTTTTATTCGGTCGTATATTAAACAGATTTATATACTAATTGAAATCCAGTTGAAATGACAGCCGTAATGTTTAAATAGCTAGAAAACTAGCTTTTATAGCTTAGACTTTCGTTTAACTATTTGCTTTTACTCGGCACTTTGCTGATTACCCCTGATTTGATGCAGGGGTAAAGAGTAGGTATAAATAAATAATAATTAAATAAATATTGTAGAATATTCCACACATCGCCATCTAGCCCCAAGCTAAGTAACTACACTTGTGTTATGGGTGCTAGACAACGGAAACACTACTTATATACTTTTCTTTTGTAAATATATACTTATAATACATATAATCAACCGGACCACAGACAAATATCTAATCATAAATACATATCTGAGGCGGAAATCGTACCCGCTATCCCGTGTCTGGCAGTCCGGCATGGTGACCATTATGCCACCTGGGTCGTCGATAGTATCATAGTATGTCATTTTTTATCAATAGCCGTGAAGAAGGACAAGTCTTTCGCATTTATTATTGACCGAAGCGTCTAGCTTCAAAAGTCTGCCAACATTTGTGTTGGTCTGTTAGAATGGATGTTGGTACTCCTTTTCATAGGTAAAGGTCATATTTTTACAACCGATTTGGACGAAGTTGCTATGTAGGTTTTACGACTGTATTGATTTTTTTGACGTCGGGGATTTTTAAATTCTCCCAATTAAGGGGTGAATTGAAATTGATGATTCTTTTTTTTATTTACAACGCAGTAATTTCAAGTTAGTGAAGATTGATGAGGATCACCGAAGTAATGAGCAGAATAGCTGAAAATGTTGCAAATAAGATTTATATTTGACGACCCAGTCCAATGCAATTTTCCTATGTAAAAGTTTAATATTCCGTTAAGTGACCTCAGCTACGTGAATTTCGAATGAGTTATTTTTATTTGCTTCTTCATTTACAATGGGCTACATCCTACTGATATAATAAATGTGAAAGTTTGTGTGTGCGCGCGTGTGTGTGTGTGTGTGTGTGCGTGTGTGTGTTTGTTACTCCTTCACGCTAAAACTACTGGACCGATTGCGATGAAACTCGGTATCTAGATAGCTGGAGACCTAGATTAACACATAGGCTACTTTTTATCCCGATATTTCCACGGGATTGAAACTTACGCGGGTGAAACCGCGGGGCGCAGCTAGTTATATTATAAGCACTAAATTGATATTTGCATACTAAGATGTTAAACACAATGGCAACACGCAATGGAACAAAAAGTCGGTAATATCTTACAATCATCAATTAGTAACACAAAGTGATCCTTTAACTTATAATCAGTAATGTGTCCGTGACTGAAACATGATAAGTGTCATTATTGTACTGGAAGAATCCCCACTTATATAAATACTAGTTCTGCAGACAGTAGACCGCGCGAGCTCTATTGCAAATATAAATAAATATTGTAAGATATTCCACACATCGCCATCTAGCCCCAAGCTAAGTAACTAGACTTGTGTTGTGTTATTGTGCTAGACAACGGATATACTACTTATATACTTTTCTTTTGTAAATATATACATAGAATACATAGCAACAACCAGACCACCGATAAATATCTAAGCATAAATACATGTCTGAGGCGGGAATCGAACTCGCTACCCTGTGTTTGGCAGTCCGGCATGGTGACCTTTGTGCCAATTGGGTCGTTAAATTATCATTACAGATTCAGACCCATATTTAATGATTCATAAAAAAACATCTCAAACTTTTTTTTTAGATCAAAGTCTCAACAATAACAAGTAAATGACTAACAAATCCACACGAATCCCACAGTCGCCGGTTCTCATCTTTCATATAAAATTTGCCCTTGCGTATTATTCATAACGGGTCATAAAAGACCAAGGTCGTCGCTCTGGCAGGATTGCGGATTTGCCCGAAAAAACTATAACAAATAAAATTCAAACGAGTGGGAATGTACGCGGATCCAAATCGGGCAGTCGGACGCTGCGGCCACCGATGGCTATGGCGCCCTTATCACTTTTTATTTACATTCAAAGAGATAAAAATTATGGAATAGAGAGAACAACTGATATTACTGCTTTTTCTTGGTAAATCTTAGATCCTGAAGCTTCTTCTTCTTCATCATGGAAAATAAAACCCTTAAAAATTATTTTTTTAAATATCTATACTAATATTATAAAGCTGAAGAGTTTGTTTGTTTGTTTGTTTGAACGCGCTAATCTCAGGAACTACTGGTTCGAATTGTAAAATTATTTTTGTGTTGGATAGTCCATTTATCGAGGAAGGCTATAGGCTACTTTTTATCCCGATATTCCCACGGGTTCGGGAGTTACGCGGGTGAAACCGCGGAGCGCTGCTAGTTGAAAAAGTGATTAATTTGATACCTAATTTACAAATCGGAAAAATGGTTATCGCAATAACCGACAAAATCTAAACCTGTGAGGCGCCATCTTTGTGACGTCATAGATAGCACCCCCACCACTTTAGAACCACACAACATGAATTTCAACAATATGTTTTGGTCACAGCACAGCAGCCTCATGAGTGATCCACGCCAGATCCAGTACGATTGCAGACTTCTGAGCTAACTATGCAGCATCTAGGTATCTATTGTTCCTCCATCACTAGTAGTTGGTCGTCGGATGACGTGTTAGCTGATTAGGAACACTAGATACTTGATACATCCGACGACCAGCTACTACTAATGCCAAAGATTTGGCACCATACTTTAGAACTGGTGGATCTGATCTGAAAATAATTGTTATGACACGACGAAGTATCTGACGCATTCCAAATTGTTATATTGTTAAGAATTTTGAAAAGTCCATATGTAATGTTAAATCTCTTTGTTCGGATGCCAATTTATGGAGTCTTCGAACCTCGCGCTGCCCGTATTACGCGCACCACGCACATTTTACTCCTTTTTAATACCTCAGCCATATCAGAACAAGTGAATGTTCCGGAATGTCCAATGATTTCTTTTAAAACTTTTTCGAATACCAAAGCGGCTGGCGGACGTGCCATAAACATGGAATCAAGCTTTTAGTAAAATGGAAACTTGGCATAGTTATTTTTTCGTGGTCGAACTTGAAACGTGTGCCAAAATTTGATTTATGGCATAATCATTCGCTTTACATTGCCGCCCTGCATTTTAAAATAAGACATGTTCACCTCGCTTACAAAATACTTTTTTCACCCAACTAACTAAAAAAATAGGTTAGTATATTTTCGCTGATTGGTACTTCAAGTTTTGCCTTTTTAAATTCATTGTCTATAAAGTAATTACTTATCACGAGATTCCATTTCTTTCTATCAGCATCAACTACATGACCAATAAGAAACTTCCTGTAGACCTTACAATTATTTTCAAAGCAGATGTAACTCCAAACAGGAAGACCGGTATGACGAAACCTCCAACTAGATACCTTCAACAAGCGTAGATAAATGAAATAATCTGAAATAGATGGCATCGGATATCTGCGCTTGCGCAACAGATGGAATGGTCCGTAATTCGCTGGTTCTCATAGAAAGTGTCGAAGGGAAAGGACTGCATTTGTTCTAATTGACCTGACCACCTGTGATTCGTGTTGTGTTGTTAAGGCTGTATGTGAAGTTACAATTGGATACAAAGTGTCCTTACTTCTGGGCTATAATCATCAGCTTATGTTAGTCCACTACTAGACTTAGGCCTCCCCTAATGAGCGCCATAACGTTCTATCTTCAGCTTGCTGCCACAACTTCCTTAATCATATTGGTCTTATTTATCTGCAAAAATATACTCTAAAAGGACGGTCTATAAATACCTATAGTTTTATTTTCCTAACTTGTTGGCGAAAGCAAATCGAAACTTCCTAAATACTCGCAAGATTCATATCAAAGTAAATCTTGATTGAAAATCTTACGTTCCTTAAAATAACGAGCACTTTACTCTTACGTATGCTCATAAACGAACGATACACTGAACTGTACCTGGGTTAAAGAGATTTAAATTACAGTGAAATAGAGTGAGCATCTGAACTCAACTAATTTCCAACCAATTTCATCAATGTACTCGTTTTGGAATACGTCAAATTGTGGCAATACTTATGCGTAACTAATATGGGAAAGTTTTTGTTAGAAAAATATTTAGATGTAGTTTTGGCTTATGATAAAACATGGCGTGTATTGTTTTGCCTTCGTTATACATATTGCTAATTTAAGTTAAATTGCATAATTTTTGTTAGCTTTCTATTCTATTTGATTAATTTAGAATGCGCAAATTTTTGAAAGATACTCAAGAGCGCCATGGTTTTCCCAATCCAGGTAATTTGAGGCTGCCTAATTTCTCCTAATTTCTTGAATTTTGAACATGACTGATTTATGCACGAAGACATACCTACTTGGAACTTTTTGCCCTGATTTGGGCTATAACTAGATGTCAAATTTTAATAGACATTGGCTAAAAATACGAACTTGAAGCTATTAATTGGTTCAGATGCTATCTCTATTCCAATAATGTTAAATCTCTTTGATCTGGACCCATTAAGGAAACCAACAGCGCCGTTAGTTTGCAAGAACATTATTTTCTCAAGTACTTTAGTTATATTTACCTTAGTTTTGCGCCCGTAAGTTATGTAAGTACATGGTAATGTACTATATTGTGATAAGTGGACCCATTGACTTTAATGTTAGTAAGTGTTTCTGGTCTCCGCTCCCGTTTTATCTGAAGCCTATTTGGGGATAAGAATTTCTTTGGTGTATTTGTCGGTATAGAATAGGGCTGCCCCATCACCTTTCCATAATCCATAAGTTAGCAGGACCTTGCTGCCTTTAGCATTTTCGTCTTCTATAATATCTTCTTGCAGAATGTGGGTACTAAGTGGTGAAAATAAACATGAGACATTTCATCTTCAAGGCCTTTTTTGTTCCAAAGCTTTTATGGTAATGATACACATTTGATATTTTGGTTTTCCTTATTTTGATTCTAGTGTCTACAGGAAAACATGTGACTTTTTTATGCAATTTTATCGTAAACAATCTAATACCTACATTTTTTAAATCATAACAAATAAAAATCAGTACCTACTCTACCTACCTAGCAATTTTCTCCGCCCCGTCTGCCGCTAAGAAATAATATTGCCAAGTCCAAACTCCTTACTACAGAAAACTTAATTATTTTTATAAACTCAGAAACAACGTTATAACTCGATACCTCTATTAAAATCTACGTGCGTTATATTTGATTATACATTCTAAATCAATTTTCGTAGTCGATGTATGTAAATCAACTAGTATGTACCTACTCAATAAGTCACGTCTTGCTCTGTCGAACTGAGCATCTGGTTTATGAGAACGTGGCGAGATGTGGCGACCTTGCGAACTCTTTTATGGTCACGTGAGTAACTAGGTTCACCGGAACTGTCTAACTGTTTCTCAGATGACACTGATTCATTGTCACCCTACCGTTACTGCATCCTTGAAGTCATATCTATACTTTTCACTAGGGTTAACCAAAAAGTATCCAGTAATATTTTTAGCGTAGATGTTCGTAGACAAATATATCTTGTTTGTTTCTGTATTGGGTAGTGGTCATAAATATGCATTAGATCGTTTTAAAAAGATGTTATCAAAAATTATAATATCAAATTCTGACGCCGCCGCCACGCCGCGCCGCGCCGAAAATTACTGTTCGTTATAATGAGAGTATATTGATTGTGTACGTCAAGCGTTCGGCGCGGGCGCAGGCCAAGCGCGGCGACTCGCCGGTGCCGGCTTTATGCAAATGAAATGGTCAAAAATTCTAAACAGTCGGTCATCTCCGCATTCCGCACCGGACGGCCGTATGCGACGGAATTCCCGAACTTAAAAACACCAAAGAAACCAGTTATGGCAACCTTCGGACGTTGGTGAGATGACACGTTACACTGTCACTATGCCGAGTATAACACACGCGAATACGAGATCGATTAAGAATTTTAACACCTTCCTACATCTGAATAAAGTTTATTTTTGTATGACCAAAATATTGGCGCCAATCGTCGTAAAAAAAAACAGAATATCGACCGCGAAACGATGTTACCATTTTTGTAAAAATATATTATTGTTGATTGTGATTAATGTTGTCCAATCGACTCTTTTAAATATAACATATTTGGGCAAGGACGCGATAACTACAAAAACATTAACATAACGATACAATTAAAAAACTATCCTTCAAAATTATCATATTAGAATAGTTAGATCTGTTTATAATGTATTTTCAAAACGATAAATATTTATACACAAGTAAAAATCTAGTTTTAGTATTATTTCGCATAAACAAACACCTACGCAGTTATCTAAAGTGCACGAACGAAATAATATCTCATTTTTCAAATATTTTAAAATATGTCATTATGATATCTTATAAGAATAGTAGATCTAAACCAATATAATGAACAGATTGTTAATTTTTTAATATATGTATTGGTAAATTGCCCTCGTCTGACGTTTATTAAAGGAAATATAAATCAATAATTATGTTTTTTTTTGTTATCTATTTTTGTGTTGTTAATTGATAATTTACATAAGATACGTATTTTTTTGTTTTGTCGAAGTTTATCTTCTCGGTTACGTAAATAGAATATTAAAAGAAGAAATAAAATACGCTCCACTAAATCCGGTAACAAATAGTTTTTATTATTTATGAGGACAATTATTATTACAATACAGTCCACTTTTATAATATTAATTAGTCAAAATGTATCTAAATTGCTTTTCAACACTAATCTCAAGAATGGTAACACAAAAGGAAATACTATGAAATTAAAGATTAATCAAATGTAAATCTTTATTGATTGTATGAATTTGTAAATAAGGTGGCAATGAACGTATTTTACAATTTATCAGACTTATCCTTGTGTAAAATGATACGAAAGCTTATTAAATATGCAAAATTGGTATCTAGGTAGGCATATATTTATAATTAATCGAATTACGATGAAACTACGTCAATTAGATCATATTTCAAGTCAGGTCACGAGTTTTTATAAATAAATTAGAAACCTATATGAAAAAACTACGGGTTAATAGTCTGAGCAACTTAACAATTAGAGTTGAATTTTAGTCTTTAGCCATTTTATCTAGTTTTTTTTATGATTCGGGAAGTAATTTTCCCCCCAATAGCAATAATTAAAAATTGCTGTCGCTGCATAAATTATTTAAATTGATGTAATGGCCATGGATTCGATGTTCTTGGCCTTTATTAGCACGCCACGGCAAATTAAAACATAGGTAGAACTGCACTCTGGATCCACGAATCTCCCTTGACTTGATGAAATTGATTTAGGACTCATCCGACAGACTCCGCTTTCGTCAGTAACCCCCTTATTCCAAAACGAGGTTTATGGATAGTAAATGCAGATTTACTCGTGAACTATAGTCTAAACACTATGCCTTTATAATCTTTTTATCACAGTTGCTCATAAAGTGGATCTTATTCAACGGCTTTTAGGCTCATAATCCAACATATTAAGCACGCGTGCGTTTTACATTTGTTAACTAGTGCTGTAAAGTTATCCCGAAAAGGTAGGTACCAAAGAGTTTTTTAGCTAGCAAAAATGGTTGTCTCTAAAGTCGGTTTACGAACGAAAATTTTACGTGATAATGACTTAGAAAACGATTAAAAATTGAGTTGTTTACCATTGTATTTTGTTCTTAACCCCCGACGCAAAAACAAATAGAAAAACCCTAAAAAATAATGTATGTCACACGAGGATGTATAGGTCAAAAGTCTTTAGCCTGGCCTTTCCGGAGTATAATTAACAAAAAAAAATTGCCTTAAAAAAATGTAAACATAGAGTTATCACAAATATTTTGTTGATTATTATTTTGTTTTCTTTTCAAGTCTTTTCTTTTATTCGCAACTGTGATAAAAAACGTCGTACGATATACGTGTGGAATTGATATTTGCATCTTGGCTTCTATAACACGCTCGCTGCCGCTCGCGCGTCATAAACCGCCTCTATGCAAAGATCAATTTACCCCACTTATATCGTAATGTACTATTATGGATAGTGTTTAGACTAAAGTTCTCGAGTAAATCTGTGTTTAAATCTAAGGTTTAAATCCACATCTCGGACTAGCCTTAAACCTCGTTTTGGAATAAGGGGGTGAGTGTTTTTTGTACCCGACTACGGCGAAGCCAAAAGGGAGGGTTATGACTATTTTCATTCAGTTTCATGGGACAACGTTTTCTTCAGCGATGATAAAGGAACATCACGATGAAAAGCTTTTTATAGTAATGAGACGTTTCAAAAGTAATGTTTACTAACCGACTTCAAAAAAGGAGGTTTTCAATTCGATTGTATATTTTTGTTGGTCATAATTTTTTAATTGTTTATGAATCGATTTTGATGATTCATTTAAGGTATTTGTGTTTCATGGCTTATAATTTTTTTATTGTTTATTAACCGATGTTAATTATTCTTTTCATGTTATTTGTGTCTAAATTACAGTGATCTAAATGATTTGACTGATTTGGATAAAGTCAAAAAAATTTATTCCTTTGGATGCTTAATACATTTGTACATAGATCACATAGAAAATGTATAGGGATCGTTGAGCGAAAAACTGCTAGCGATTTATAATGTTTAGTTATTTTTAGGGTTCCGTACCTCAAAAGGTAAAAACGGAAACCCTTATAGGATCACTTTGTTGTCCGTCTGTCTGTCTGTCTGTCTGTCAAGACCTTTTTTCTCAGGAACGCGTGGAGGTATCAAGCTAAAATTCATATCAAATACTCAAGTCTATGGTCTCTTGGAGCTGTGAAAAAATCAAACTTCTAAGTCAACGCGATCAAAAGATACTCCCGTTTATGCCGCAAATTTTCGACACTCGCAAGGGAATCAAAACCTACAGGGTACTTCCCGTGAACTCAGAATCTTGAAATTTGGTATGAAGCAACGTCTTATAGCAGAGATATAGGAAAAATTGCGAAAAGTATACATTTTTAGTTATATCATATAATAAAAATATTTTTAATAATTTTAAACTTACTACCCCTTTCCTCATGAACGCGTAGTGGTATTATATTGAAATTCATATCAAATACTCAAATCTATAATACCTTTAAGCTGTAACAAAATCAAACTTCTATGTCAACGCAATCAAAAGAAACAGGAATTAAAACCGCATATTTTGAAACTCGCCACTACTCGCAAGGGAATCAAAACCTACAGGGTACTTCCCGTGAACTCAGAATCTTGAAATTTGGTACGAAGCAACGTCTTATAACACAGATAAAGGAAAAATTGCGAAAAGCATAAATTTTTAGTTACATCATATAATAAAAATATTTTTAATAATTTTAAACTTATTACCCCTTTACTCATGAACGCGTAGTGGTATTATATTGAAATTCTTAACAAATACTCAAGTCTATAATATCTTTAAGCTGTAACAAAATCAAACTTCTACGTCAACGCAATCAAAAGATACAGCAATTAAAGCCGCATATTTTGAAAATCGCAACTACTCGCAAGGGAATCAAAACCTAAAGGATACTTCCAGACGACCTGGAATCTTGAAATTTGGCATGAAGCAACGTTATAAAGTACACATATAGGAAAAATTCCGAAAATCTTAAATTTTTAGTTACATCACATAGTATATTTTTTTTAATAATCATAAACTTACTAGCTGACCCAGCAAACGTTGTTCAGCGATTAAAAAAAAAACAGATGTTGGCCGATTCTCAGACCTACCCGATATGCACACAAAATTTCATGCAAATCGGTTCAGCCGTTTCGGAGGAGTTTGGAAACAAACACCGCAACACGAGAATTTTATATATTAGACTTGCTGACCCAGCAAACGTTGTTATGCGATTAACAAAAAAAAATAAAAAAATAGATTTTGGCCGATTCTCAGACCTACCCGATATGCATACAAAATTTCATGCAAATTGGTTCAGCCATTTCGGAGGAGTTTGGAAACAAACACCGCGACACGAGAATTTTGCTTCCCATTCCCTCTCGCTCCACACCATGGTCTGAACCAGGGGCCCGGCCCTACGAGAGGTCGCTGCCGCCGAAAACAAAAACAGTTACATTATATTACACGTGGTACTCATATTAACAAAATAAATAAAAAATGCTTCGAAGTTATACAATACTATAACTTTTCAAAAGTTAAAAATAAAAAGATTAAACATTTACTCCAAAAAAAAAAAAATACGATTTAAAAAAAAAAAAAAAAAACCATGTTTATAAAAATAAAAGGTAGAGCATCTCTTCCAAATATAAAATAAAAGAAAACTAATTAGTGGACCCAAGTGGCTGTGACTGTGGAGCAGGACCAGCATTAAGCCAAGCTTTTTTATCAAGGATATAATCCTCTAATTTATAATATGCTTGTCTACATAGTGTGCGTTTTATGCATGTTTTAAATTTTGTCTCGTTCAGTTGTAGAATCCGCAGTGGTATTTTATTATAAAATTTTACACAATTCCCCATAAAAGAATTTCGTACCTTAGCCAATCTAAACCGAGATTGATCCAAATTGTGCCTATTTCTAGTATTAAAATTATGTCTATCACTTCTCTTCTTAAAGAGATGAAGATTTTTCCGAACATACATAATGTTTTCATATATGTATTGACAAGGTACCGTCAGCTTTCCACATTGTTATGTTATGGATTTCATTTAGCAATAAAAATACCATAACTTTTACTTATATACCTACAGGTTTGTACGGAACCCTCGGTGCGCGAGTCTGACTCGCACTTGGCCGGTTTTTTTTTTTAATAACTCAATCGGATATGTAAGCGAAGGTTTTTTTAAACTGTTTTCACACGGGAAGAGAATGCGTAGCCACGGCGCTCCAGACATTGACAATGGAAACCACTTTCCACTTTCCAGATGGTTCTCACATGATTATTAGATATTGTACTTATCGCTCTTATACGTGCTTGTCACGCGAGTTTAATTAATAATTTAGTTTGTTACCTTGACGCCCCTTTGTATGCCGGAAACTTTATTATCAAAATTATTGTTTTCATTTTTTGTCGAATAATTTCCTTTAACTTGCTTATTTTAAATTCGACTCTGGTTTGAATCTTTTCTCGCAGAGTATTGCGTATGCGATCTGTTTTTTTCACGCCTAAAATGCTACGCGGAGAGAGATGTGCAGCAGTGGGATACTAGGGGTACAAAAAAAACTTTACAAATATGTAATATAGTTTTGTATGCCAAGAAGGGTAAATCTTATAGGTAAGGGGCTGTCCATAAATCATGTGAGGCTTTTGCTTTTGGGGGAGGGGTTCTTAAAAATTACAAAATATCACAAATGGGGAGGGGGGGGGGGTGTAGTAATATATCACGGTCATTTATTTTTTAGGCAAACGCGCGATACCTAACCGAAAAGCGGCGAAATATTTTCTATATAATAAAATTTAGATGATACTTATTTATAAATATAAAAAAAAATTAAGATTCTTTGTAGATACTAAAAATATACGTGATATAGGGATGGAGGTGGGGGTAGTCTTAAACCTCACCTTGTATCACAAAGGGGGGTTAAACAATGCCAAATGTAACATCCAAATTAACAAAAAGGGTAATAGGTACGTTTAAACTCGATGCAGTAAGTATAACTATGAAATCTAAATGTTCTGGGTATTTAGGTATGGTTTATTAAATACTTATGAGCATCAAAGTTGTGAAAGGTTTTTTTCTGAATTCATTTGAGAAATAACCAGTCGTCGCTCCTTATTTTGTAGCAGAATTCCAACAAAAACTAGATTCTATTCTGCTTTTTTTGTTTTCCTATGTATTTTAGGATGTTAAAGCTTTAAAAATATTTGTTTTCTAAATTGAAATCGTCGACTACAAACATTTTACACTACCCACGCAGAAGTTGATAACATACCTATTAAAAACAAGGTCTTCACTTAAAATCTAGAAATCTAGTAACATTTTATAACTCATTAATTACTTTAGATAGATCCGGTAACAATTTCGCTAAACATTCAATAATAAATTATGGGAGAATTCGACTTTGTAATTAAATACAGAATAATGACATTTTTGTCCAATAAATTACAAATAGAATTGATTAATTGAGATGATTCGTAAAAAGAAAATAATTATAGCTACAAAAGAAACTTAATTGATCGTTTTATAGGTATAAACTTTGATGATATCGTATTCGATTTTAATACTACTATTAATTGAACTACTTTTTTTGTTTCTGGTCTTCTTTATTTTGAACTTTTTTGCCGAATCTCTGTAAAAAATAATATAATATTGAGAAGGGATTTTTTAACTCCGACGCAAAAACGACGGGGTGTTATAAGTTTTACGTGTCTGTGTGTGTCTGTCTGTGGCCTCGTAGCTCCCGAACGGATGAACCGATTTTGATTTAGTTTTTTTTCGAATCTCTGCAAAAAATAATATAATATTGAGAAGAGATTTTTTTACTCCGACGCAAAAACGACGGGGTGTTATAAGTTTTACGTGTCTGTGTGTCTGTCTGTGGCCTCGTAGCTCCCGAACGGATGAACCGATTTTGATTTAGTTTTTTTTCGAATCTCTGCAAAAAATAATATAATATTGAGAAGGGATTTTTTTACTCCGACGCAAAAACGACGGGGTGTTATAAGTTTTACGTGTCTGTGTGTCTGTCTGTGGCCTCGTAGCTCCCAAACGGATGAACCGATTTTGATTTAGTTTTTTTTCTAACTCGGTCCGAAAAGTAAAAGCTTAAAAAAAGCAAAAAAAAAAATATTTCAATTTTGAATGTAAGCCTTTTTTTAACCTGACCCGAACTGGTGTTCCTAACTCAAAGTATATACTAACTTAACTCGCTATCGGGTCACGTTTTTGGGTCAGGTTAGGAATGACTTTGTTTTAGTACATAAGTTAGTTGTTTTTTTTGTGATTTGTTTTGATGTTGGCCAAATAAAATTGATAAGAGAAATAAAAACCAAGCACCTCAATCACCCCAGCTTTAACTTTATTGTGTTCGTTGTTATTACAATTCGATTATAATTATTGTTGTTGTAGAAACTCTACAAATAAAAGGTCAACAAAGATTGAGCAACGTCCGGACAAACTGTGTTACTGCACGGAAATTGTAACACTACGCTCTGGACATGTTTTATAGGGCGTTTGAATGCTACTCGTTAGGAACTTTACCAATCTACATAATATAAACTTATTGCGAAAAGATGTTCTGTTAATTCAATAACTAAACGGAGAGTGCCTTCTCTTTCTAGTGGAAATACAAACCTAAAATGTATATATATATATATATAAACGTAGTAAAATTATGATGCATCAAAGAAAAAAAGGTGTCTTAAAGCAAGAAATAATCCTATCCTTAAGAGGAGAGGCTCTCTCTCCATAATCGACTGTTTCCTCCCTAGATAATGACATTGCTTTGTTATGCTTTGCTATGCCTATGCTTTGTTTTTTTTTTAAATCTTAATTTCTATGATAATAAGAAAAAAAAACCAAGACATAGTCATGGCAGTTATAGGTTTTATGCAACAAAAATATTTGCTTTAGTGTCATTATCCTGGGAGAAAACAGTCGACTACGTTTGTATGGAGAGAGCACCGGTAACGTTTTACCTTAATTGCGAAAAGATGTTCTGTTAATTCAATTAATAGATATTGGGCGTTTGGTTTTAGCGGTTTAACAAGGTATTTATTAATCTCAAAAAGCTATAAAATTAAAAGCCCATTATAAAATTGTTCGAAGGCTTGTTACACATGTAACATGTTATATATACGTTTGTTCGTGTGTTTGAGTGATATAATCATACGAATGTTTTGCATTCGAGGTCAATGTCGCCGTACCTATTACTTATTAGGGTTCCTTACCAAAAGTGTAAAACGGGACCCTTTTACTAAGACTTCACTGTCCGGTACTCTGTACCTGTTTGTATCTCATAAACCGTGATAGTTAGACAGTTGAAATAATGATGAAAAGGCAAATAGAAAAAATATGGTAAAATTCTCCGTTTTACTAGATTACAATGAAATTGATCGTATTTCGTGAACTAGATGTGGAAAAAAGAAGTAAGATGTAAGTCACGTGTTTTTTCAATTTCTTTATCAGCATCTGACGACATTATACATAGATAGATAGAACGCTTTACAGCACTCACAAGTTACAGAAAAAAATAATTGAATAATTTTATAAAAAATAATGTAAAATTAAATAGTAGCACAATAGCCGGCCTTACCGCTGAAAGCGGTCTCTTCCAGGCAACCTTGGCACATATAGGAACTTCAAGAATCTAACCTCCTTGCAAATAAGAACTTTTTGTTCGAAGCTTTGCCACTATAACAACAAATACTAAAAACAGTAAAAATTAGTGTCAAACATAAAGTTTTCTCGTTGCCTCCAAATCTCCTATTAAGGTTATGGTAAACTTGCCACCGCTTTACTTTAACCCCTGACTTGACGGACTATGACGACTTTGACTTTTTTAAACACTTTTTAGGCCCGATTAATGAAAAATCGGGTCATAATTTGATACAAAATATAACTTGACACTGGATAAATGCACAAGCCGAGCGAAGCCATAATTAATAGGAAAAAAAAACAGAATATATTAATACAGAACCCTTCGTGCGCGATTTCGACTCGCACTTGGCCAGTTTATATTTTAAAATGACATGTAAGTTATAAACCTGGACATTTGTATGTCCATTGTATTTATAGTTAAAGCTTTAACATTGTATTTCTTAACTAATAGCCTTTGTTATTGTCAGCAGTCATATACATTTACGAGTCAACTCTATATTTATAAAACAAAGTCCTTTACAGCGTCTGTCTGTCTTTTTTTTACGAATGATAGGTCAAAACCGTTTAAACTTATGATAGGGTATTTAATATAATAATAATTCAGTTTGTCATTACTAAACTAGATCAAATTTAAAAAATAAACAAAGAATAATTCTGCCGTGCATTCCTTAGAACGCAGTAAAAGCAAAAACGCGGTATCGAGAAAAGGGCAAAAACTTTTTGATTCGCTATAATTCCTAGGTTTCTATGTCTATGATGGATATTTGTTTTGCAAAAACAACAAAATTTATACTCATTTACGAATACGTGAGAAGAAAAGCATTTAGTTTATTTTTAAGGTTTTTTTATTTAAGGTTCCGTAAATAAGGAAAAAAACATTTTGTTGGGGTACCAACACGTTAAGGGTTTTTTTTCCTATGCGAGGTATCGTTGGGTAGCTATTTTAGAAATATTATGAGCATGGGATACCTAAGCAGTATCACGGTTGAGTAGGCTAGTAGTAGACGACCAACCATATTCCATTGACAATGCGTTAGTTGGAATTGTTGGTTGTCTAAAACAGGCATTAAATAGGTGGAGGTTTATAAATCATGTAATATTGTATAATAAAAGACCTTCGGAACCCTTGTAGTTGTACTTGAACAGACTGTTTTCCGCAATTAGACCCTTTTTTAATTGGGTCCTTTTTGCATGAGGATGGAGTAGGCTTGCCCAGCACCTACTACCCTCTCAGCTAAGTCGACCATTTCCATAGGAGAGAACTTGTCAATACTTCTGGAGCCAACTAAGCGGTGGGTTTCATCACGATGTTTTCCTTCACCGTAAGAGCAATGTCAATTAGCGCACATACATTTTTCTTAAGAGAAATACATTGGTGCGCAGCCGGCCGGGATTCGACCTTCAGAATGAAAGTCGAGGTATCTACCACTAAACCAACACCGCTCTCTTCTTCGGAACCCTACTTTGCGCGTGGCCCGACACACACTTGACCGGATTTTTGTTTTACACAAATCATTCACGTTAATCGAGAACCTTTCTTTTTTCATTTATACATCATTCGTTTTGATATCCGTTTAAAATATCTTCAAACTTAGTGACCTTTGAACGCACGCTGGCCTCACCAGGTCAATGGATGTTGCATCCAACCAACCATGTCACGGATAAATCTAGCGCACCGATGCTAACTGATATTTGCTCGTGAACTTGACCCTTGCCGTCTTCATCTCAACAGACGATGCGATCAATTACTTTATTTGAAAGTTGTTAGCTTTTAAGATTACTACAAAAAGTGCGTGCTTTTAAATGGGAACATATACGAGAGTTTTTTTTTACATATCATAGGTTAGCGTTTGACCACTACACCTGCCTGATGATAGGTAACGATGCGGTCTAAGATGTGGCACGCTTTTCTAGAAGATACCTACTACCGGTTCACTCGCGACGGGAGTATAATTGGGTTTTTAATAGCTTAAATCGCGGAAATTTCGTAACAAAATTAAAACCTAACACCTCCCACTCCGCCTACCATGTAGCTCGGCCGAGCGTTCGTTTAACGTGTATGTATATGGTACGACTGTACGAAGCTCGCACGATGCAATAGCTTTATCGCGGCAGTCCCAGAGTGCCACACGTTTTTTTTTTACATATGATGGGTCAGCGTTTGACCACTATCACACCTGTTTGATGGTAAGTAACGAACGATGCTGTCTAAGATCTAGCAAGCCCTCCTAAAAGATACCTGTTCACTCAGGACTCGAAAACCCCCAAATTGTTCACGTCAGGAAAGACAGATGCAATTTGATTACTACTCAGAAACCTTACTTTTGGAATGGTAAACTAGACAGAGGATCATGAAAAATCTAGAAGACATAGGAACATAAAGAATGACAAAGAAAAATAGAAGCTTATACCCTACAGTGAATCAAATAAATAATCCCTAGATCTGATCAATGCTTGTTGTCTTGCTTTTCTGAGTGACATTTAATGTCAGTGGATGTATGATAAAACAATGGTTTACTAATACCCCGCAAAGCAGTAATCATGAGTCAGAACGATAGTGTAGGCTACAATAATGTAGGTAGAGAATAAGAGAACCTTGAAAGTTTTAATACCATACCTAAAAATTTGTTAAAGACGTGTCGTGAAATATTATTGTTCATGCAGTATTTATAAAACAACAGCTGTCCAAGTGTCCACATCAGACATAATAGAATTACAAACATGTTGTTACAAAATAACACGCGGTAAGGCATTAGATGCGCAAGAGTGCTTCCAGCTCCGTGAACTTGACCGGTTACGATGCGCGCGCCGCTCCGGCCTAGCTGCCTTCTCTAAACATGGACCGAGATTCCGCACTATGATTTTGAAATGGCATCGTCTGGCCACTGCCAACCTGCGGTTAATGATCTTGATCTTTATTATGTACTCCTCTGCCTTCAATGTTTATATAATATGTCTGTATATAACTGTACGTATATGGCGATTATTTAAAATTTAATGATGCGTCTGTTTTGGTAAGACAGTGACGACACGTGAGTTCAAATAAACCATTACCCAAGTTTATGGGTTTTTTAATGCCACTATCTAAGAATACTAATAAGATTCTAGATTCTAACTAAAAGTTAGGCCTCAGCCAAGAACACTGTTCCTAGAAACAAAGTTATTCACAAGGGGTAAGGTTTTTCGGAAATTTGATGCCCTACAGCTAGTCATTAAAGAAGTAGGTATTAAATTCAGAAATAGAACTGCGCAATAAACTAGATAATTATATTTACCTCCTAATAAAATAGACGATATGCGCAAACGCACCGGCTTAATCACAGCAAATGTACCGTCTGACATGTGAGAAGTAGCACCTGTCACTGACAAATTATTATGTTACGCTATGAATCGTGATACCAATGGGAAGTATGAAAATTAATAGCATTTCAGTGGTTTAGACATGTGCAGAAGCATGACTTGACAACATCAGTTGTCTGTTATTTATCTTCATACGATACTAAAAGAACGCCCTGAGTTCTCCTGGGTGGAATATCTGATAGTATAGAAGTTTCTGTTAAGCTTTTTATATATATAAAAAAAGAGAAAAAAGACTCATCACGAAATCTCTGAAAAGGCAAGATTTAAGAGTCTGAAACTTCGCGTGTGTTTGCATACATCCTAGAAGGTCCATCCTTCTATGATGTAGGCGAGCACTTCATAAGGGTTTTTAGAAATTCGAATTCTAAGGGGTACAAAGGGCTGTGATAGTTTGTAGTCCGTAGTAGCTACTAGGTATGTATTCTTTGTTTACCTACTACTGCGCTGGCTCAGCAACCTAAAGTGGATCTTAGTTGGATCTTGGTTTGTCATCAAAATTACTTTTAAGGAGACACTGATGCGAGTTAAACCGCATTGCGCAACTAGTGTCCAGCTTCTGTATAAGCTTAATAGAAACTTCGGCCAGTCTGTCTGTGTGGCATTGTGCATAGAATCTTAAACATTGCAGAAAAATTTGCTCCCGGAATGCCTGAGTGTGCTCAGAGTTTTTATCTCATACTTAAGTATTTTTTTAGCCTGCTGTTTACCCAGCTGTGTAGGCTGTAGGTACGTTTTGTGTTTACTTGTAATATTGCCAATTTACGAGTACATTTTATCTAAATTATCCTTCGCCCGTATAATTTCGAAACTTGTTCGAATAAAATTCAATTAAAACAACGACCATGGTGAATTGAGTAACGACTGCCCAATTAATTTGTATGTCTCTATTTGGAACCAAAGCACATTGTCCAAATAATTATGAGGACAAAAACGAAATACCGTAACACGACGCATGTCACGATTTCATACCTACTTAGATATTTCGTTACGTTTCTGTCTCAGTAGGTCGATTGTTGAACCTTCGCGATATGAACAAGTCACGTATGAATTTCTGGCTTCATGTTCTATTTCTCATGTTTTGCATCATTATCTTGCCTTATAAGGGGATGGAAACGACCTTCGAAGATGTTGGGAGCAGACGTGATGCAAAACTTAGGACAACGTTTTGTATGGTCATGACTACGCCCACGATGAGAATGACATTTTTGTACTAATTAGGTACGGTGCGGTGGAACGAAGTATCTTAAAACGTATGAAGATGACCACCCTGACCAAATAAGCTTTTGTTTACAACAATAATATGTACTCGTATATCCGGGATCAACATTTTGAAGGTCTACTCATTTAGGGTTCAGATAGTGTCATAAGTATTAATTTAGCATATTCTGTTATAGTACCAATCATTTTATTTTACGTACCTACCTACTGTTATTTTATTGTTTGTGGATTGCGATAGAAAATTATTGAGCAAAACGGCTTAGCCACAAGTGATTTCACATAGAGCATTACTGGCCCTTTCACCATTTTGGCTTCATTGCAATTCATGCAATGTCCGCTACTCTCGACTGATGATAAATCCACGTGTTTGTTTATTCGGGACCGTTGCTTTCGTGAAATTTGGCATCGGTCTCAACATACAATATATTCTATACTCGTCAGTAAACCACGGACTTTCAAAATTTCAAAAGTGAAAAATAAATATCCCGTTCTTGTATCTGTTGACACAGCTGCATCTTATACCGATTTCTCGGTAAATCGATTGTCACATTTAATCGATTCATTGAAACATAATTACATCGATTACTTATTGCGATATGTGATTCTAATTATAATTATGATCCGGGTTACAGATTCTTATGTAAAATCCATCAGAGTCGATGATGCGTGTTTAACACGTATTATTTATAACTTATCATGTATTTGTTAATTAATTGTTGATTGACTCAATTAAAATATTTGAGTATCGTATGACTCATCTTTCATCGATTAATCCTAGTTATTTATGTACATTTGGTAAAATTAAAGACATTTGATACTATGCAAATAGGTTCTTAGCTCTCATATTGACTTCAGATTTAATTATCATGACTCATTCTGAATCGTTTGAAGTATAATTAAGTTCCAAAAACTAGTATATAAACAGTTCAAAATACTGGAATAATGTTTTAAATGTTCTATTTATTAGTTAGTATTGTAGGTTAGTTGGAACTGTTAGAAGGCATGAGATCATGATTCATATCGTTGTGCTGTGGGTAGGGTAGGGTAGTGCAAGGTTACGAAAGCTTGGCCTTTGTCTCTAGCGCCGACACGTTACTTCAACGAATATTTGTAATTCTTGTGCACTGAGACTTATTATTACAAGTTATACGCCCCGTAGACGTATCCGATTCTCCGGTCCCTTCGGTAATCTATACTAATATTATAAAGCTGAAGCGTTTGTTTGTTTGTTTGAACACGCTAATCTCAGGAACTTCTGGTCTTTTTTTGTTGGATAGTCCATTTATTGAGGGAGGCTATAGGCTACTTTTTATTTTGATATTCCCACGAAATCGAGCCTTACACGGGTGACACCCCGGGGCGCAGCTAGTATATCATAAAATTAAGGCTTTTGGAAAATGCTTTTTTCATTGCTAGTTTTTGAGATAAGCCTACATTTATTGTGATAGTTGATAGTTACCAAACATAAAAGCCTTATTTAGGCTTTGTCTAAGTAAAGTTTTAGTATTTGAAAAATTATTTTATGTCCAGTGTCACAGATTCTGAGTCATTTTTACGAAATATCATTATTTACAACCAGAACAACCTCCCAAAGTCTTCCAGAGCGATTGGTCGCATGCCCTCTGCATCCAACGGTTTCCCGCGATCTTAACTAAGTCGTCTGTTCCGAAAAACTTCATCATCAAATCAGCCATAGGGCGTCCACTCTGAACATCCCCAAAAGATCCATTCCAGAGCGATCGGTCGCTTGCTCTATGCGTTCAACGATTTCCCGCGACCTTAATTAAGTCGTCCGTCTATCTAGTCGGAGGCCGTCCCAAAAAACTTAAATAATAATAATTCTACGCGACTTCCTTCATCCATATTACTCATAAACATTAAGAATTATATATTCTTAGAACCGAGAAAGTCGTGTGGTTAAATTTAATTGAAAAATTCAAGTTATTTTAACCGTTTCATTGGACACGCACGTATTTCATCTCGTAATTGACTAGTAGAATTTTAGTACCCGATTCTGGAGCAATAGTTAAAGATCGATGGTGGACAAATAGTTGACAAGTCTCGACAACCGTGAAGGCATGCAACAAAGACATTTAAAATATACGTAAATTACACTACTGACTCTCGATTAAAGTTTTGGTAAGGAAAATATTCAGATGCTCTTTCTATTATATTGTAATTTAAATATCTTTGGCATGCAACAATCAGGGTGAGACGTTATTTGTAACAATTTATCTAGATATCTTTGTTTTTGATGTTGATTGATCGTTCTATCAGAAGCCACAACTATATTCATTTTTAACCGACTTTAAAAAAGGAGGAGGTTCTTAATTTGACGCGTATGTTTTTTTTTTTTTTTTTTAAACTTAAGTATTTGATGCAATCCCTTAATAATATTTTAAGTCAACTAATTGCACTCTGCGGTTTTATCCGCGTAAGTGTCTATTTAAAAGTGATTGATTTCCTACAAACCACGGGATATTTAAAAGTTACTATGAATTACAAACATTATGAGCTCTTTTTTCAACATTTAGAGGTCGAATTGCCAAAAATCCTTGCGCCCATGCGATTTTTCAGACTCGTAACTCTTGTTTCAGATATTTCTTGATGAGTATTTTTCTCTTATAAATGTACATAGAGAGGCTACAGACAGTTTTTTTACGGTCAAAATTATAATTAAAAAAACCGTTAAAATAATTTAAATAATTTCATCAATCATTTTAATTTCTTCGTTTAAACCCGCGGTTGAAGTAGCTGATAAAAGTTGCAAAGTTGTCTTAAACATACTTTCTCTCTTATCAATTAATACAAACTATATTAATTTCCCCGCAATACTACAAATACCAATGTTATCAGTTTGAAAAGTGAAAATGTCTATTAATTTGTAAATATCGAGGGAGAGTGGAACTCGGTGCAAAAACTAGACAAGTATGATAAACGAATGGAATTTACTGTAATACGGTCATACACAGTCAAGGTGATTACATTGTCGATCATTGATATCGAGTCGTCAAAATAACGGAATTGAATAATAAGTCAAAGTTTAAACACTAATACCTGATGGTAGTTGACGATGCGGTTTAAGATGTCTAGCACGCTTCATTCTTGACTTGAAGACCCTCAAATTGTATGTATACGCCAGGAAGAAACCTTCCTTTACAGTACGAATAAGGAATGACGAAGCAAAACGCTTACCCCCTTATAGTATAGTCTGAGAAGTGGATTTAAACCTTAGATTTAGATACAGATTTACTCGTGAACTATAGTCTAAACACTATGCCTATATAATCTATAGGGAAACCTCGTTTTGGAATAAGGGGGTTAGGGTCTAATATTTTGACCATGTATCGGTGTCACATATAATTTTACCCTGGTTTTATCTCGAAAGAATGCAGATGATAAAATCAGTTCGTGCAAGTAGGATTTAAAAAATCGATACTCGTACCTACTCTCCGAGCCCTAATTAAACGTTTGCCGACTCGAATTAATTGCTCCACAGTGTGTAACGAAGTCGAAAGTGACAGACCCTGTCAGTTCAGAAGATAACCTAGCCTTAGACCAGTCTTAAACAGACCACTTTTTCACAAAGACCAGTCTATTTACCGACAAAATGAAGATAAATAAACCCTCATAAATAATAGACATCGTTATCTTAAATAATGAAGGAGTTAATTGCCTTTTTTCTGTTTTAGTATCGGTTATTTTAGTCGGTGGTATCACGTCTTTTTTGAGGTACCCGTAATAGATAAGGTCATCTGTGCTAGTTTTTGTGTTTCTAGGTATAATATAAGTCAAAAGGAAATAATCCAGTTGTGGCAAGTTATAAAACTACTGCATTTTAAACTATTATATGTACCTACTTCACTGTCCGTCCATGCCCGTCTCTGTCTGTCTGTCACTGGGCTGTATCTCGTGAACCGTGATAGCTAGAAAGTTCACAAAATATCAAAAAAGGTACTTTAAAATAAGTAGGAACTCTTCGTGCGCAAGTGCGACACGCACTTGGCCGGCTTTTATTTATCCTACTAATATTATAAATGTGAAAGTTCGTGTGTTGCGTGAAGGAGTAACAAACATTTGTTACTCCTTCACGCAAAAACTACTAGACCGATTGCGACGTAACTGGTTATGGAGCTAGGCTGGAGCTGGACGGTATCTAGATAGCTGGAGACCTGGATTAACACATAGTCTACTTTCTATCCCGATATTCCCACGGAATCGGAACTTACTCATGTGAAACCAAGGGGCGTAAGCAAATATAGGAATCAATTTACAGTACACTTATAGCCATTACAGAACACAAAAATATACAAAACAACTAGTTTTCACCCGCGAGTTGGTCCGCATAAGGGTTGAATTTTCCTAAATTATTTCTTTGCCAAATTTTTGCCTGTTTGTTTGAGCTGTGCGTTAATATCAGTTAGTCAGTCAGGACAATGTATTTTATATTAATAGAATACGTATTCATTGACTAGTTGCCTGCGTCTGTCTTTTACAATTTTGAGGGTCTTCAAGACGCGAGTGAACAGGTATCTTCTAGGAAAGATTGCTACATCTTATACCGCATCGTCTGACAGGTGTGATAATGGTCAAACACTGACCTATAATATGCAAAAAATGTGGCCGAAGCAGGCATGAAGATGACGATGTTAGTGATCACAACGTTGCTCAACAGCAGTGTTGCCAACTCTACGTATTTTTACGTAGATCTACGTATTGTAAGCCTCTCCTGCAACCCTACGAATTTCAGTCCTAGAATCTACGTATATTCTATTAATTTGTAAAATAACGAAACTCATACCTGAATGCGCATAATTTCCTTTTCATTTGCGAAAAGTTAATAAACGTTGCGTTTTATACTAAAGCACACTCGCTTCGCCAACACAATACTATTTTCGTCATTATTTTTAAACACAAGTGAAACAAAGTATAGAGTTCTGTGTTAAACGAAACGTCTCGTCTCACCAGAAAAACGTAACCTAAAAATATTTCGATTCGACGAAGTTACTGTTGTTTTGTTTTTTGGTATCCATCAAATTTCGATTTAATTGAACACAAGTGAGGAAATAAACACCTAGATGGAATAAACCAACAAGGAATTAAGGAATGAGGAATAAACTAGGTACATACGGTCCAGTTAAATGCAGAGCTAAAACACTCATTTTATTCCACTTCATTTCGCTCAGAAAAAAGTACGTAGATTTACAAACTTCTCTAATGGGGTTTACGTATTTTTCAAAATCCGAGTTGGCAACACTGCTCAGCCCATACAAAACTTACTAGACCGTGTTCAATTCGAACATTAAACGAAACACGATAATTAAAGCACTAAATGGACACCTAAATCAAAATTATTTATGAATGTTAATAACAATTTTATCATTTCCAAGATTTAAATTGCATTTTACAATGACACAGTTGTATTTAAAGAGCACTATATTTCCACAACATATGAGTAAGTGTAGTTTAATTATGCTCGATGATTAATATAATTTCTATATTAGTCTGGCGATGTGAATTGTAAATGCCACGTGCCATCCTGTTTACTAGGATATGCAAATTATTGGATACTAAGTCTAAATGGCCCAAATTGAATTGACGTCTTCACGACGTTCCGGATTATCAATATCAAGTACCTACTGCCAAGTTTAAAATGTTTGGTTTTAAAAACAAATACATAATACTTAAATCTTGCCTTATGTATCAATGAAGTTTGATGTTGTTTGTTTAAAGTTTCTGTTCTATTTTTTAAGGGAAAGATAAATAAATAGGCTGCTTAAGTATAGGTACTTTTAAATAAACTGTAAATAGCCAAAATGCAATATTTCATAAATGGATTCAATGAGATGTACTCATTGAATACATTTATGAAATATTGCATCTGCCTAAATTCCCCCCGAAACTTCAATGAGTAGAAGTCTAATAAACCGGCGCGCTAAATTCCGATCCCGTGGGGATATCCGGATAAAAGTGCCTACGTTTACTCCCAATTAATCAATGTATTCCCAGTTTCATCAAAATCGGTCCAGTAGTTTAGGAGCCTATTCGTTTCAAACAAACAATCTTTCTTTTTATTATTAGTAAAGTTAATTGGAGCATTTTTCAATATGGTAATAAAAGTAACTTTTCTATTAACTTTTGATCGACTTTTTATATTAAATTACGTTGAATCGTAATTCTGATACCCTATTGTTGTGGATTACGTTCCGCAAATACAACCGAAGATTGTATTTTAAAGATAGTTTTTGTGCCTATTCACCGTGGAATCGATTTGATCACCGCATATTCCGACAAAGTTAAAAATACTGCTGAATAATATAGAACTGAGGATGACTGAAGAAAATTTTCAAAATTAAAAGACAGTGGCGCCACTATCAACGGCACAGATAAGTTTGTCTTATGCCTTAACTACGTTTGGTATCATTTCTTGTACAAAAAGTAAAAGATTTTAATGGATAATGATTATAAACGTGGTATTTCACCTTACGTAAGTTTGTTAGAAGTAGAACTTGCGGTACTTGACCACTAAACTGTTATGTTTAGTAAATTGTTGCAAATGATCGCTAATTAATAGTTTTTTAAGGTAATGTCAAACTAACGGCATGTAAAGTTAAGATTATGCAATCTAGACTCTGGATTCTATTTTTAAGCTATTGCATAGCTTTTATCGCGGGCTTTGAGCGCGGCGACCGAATCAAGAATTTCCGTTACGAAAATAAAACCTAACACCCCCCACTCCTATCATGTAGCTCGGCTAATTTTCATATATTGAATCTTTAAGAATAACCTATGCTAGGTTTATCTCCAGCTTCCCACAGGAACGGAACTTGCGCTGGTGAAACCGCGAACCGTGTGAAATAATAAATAAATAAATGCAATTTTAATTTAATTCAGAAATTGATTGGTACAATTATTAAGTAAACACTTAAAATTTTTTTTTTACACAAATAAAAATTGAATTTCACAAATAATAATAAAAATAAAAAAATAATTAAATAATAACTTACATAAACGAATACAATCCAAATTAACACAAGAAATAAATTATGCAAAGGAACCCGTCACGTCACCCCCTTAAATATATATGATTTAAATAATAATATTCACAATCTGTGGCAAAAGAGATAATAATTGTTCCACAAGTTCAATAAAATACCACAACTCCGACGGCAAAATTAATGACCATCGGAAGAAAACCCATTTAAATTATTTTTATATAGGTTTTAAGTATTCAATCGAGGCAAATCTCTTGGCATCCGATACTACCGGGTGTAATACATTCGTCTTTATCTCACTTTACTTGTTTATTTATCACAACGCGCGTTGACACGTTGTAATTACAATAAACATTGTATATACATCGAGACTACCATACTACACAACATCCATGAAATAAATTGATAATTCATTGGCTGACAAACATAACTAATAATATTGGCCTTTAATCATCATCCGAGCGATGTTCCCGGTTGCATCCCTCTCGGGAGCCCGGGGTCCGCTTTTCTACTTTTACGCCTCCACTTCGCACGATTTTCGGCATCCTGGTTAGTAAGGCCATTTGCACGCATATCACCCTTTACGACGTCAAGCCAGCACTTTTTAGGTCAACCCAGTCTGCTACAACGTGGCGGAAGCACCATGGCAAGACATTTGTTCCCCACGTAACTTGCCGGTTTTCGCAAGACGTAACCGTACCAGCGTATGCGACATTCTTGCAATTTATCTAAAATGTCTCGGACATGAAGGCTGCCCCGGATGCGAGAGTTCCTGACGCGATCCTTTCGCGTTCCTACACACATCCAGCGCATCTTCGTCTCCGTGACACGCAGCTCCTGCTTATGTCGCTCAGGCACCGGCCACGCCTCACTACCATACAAAGGGACAGGTCTAATGATGGTTTTATAGACCTGTCCCTTTAGTCTAACCGGCATTTTGGGGTCGCAAATGACACCAGTCACCTCACGCCTCACGCCAGGCCTTTAATAATTTAGAAGATTTATACAGCGCCAGCAGTTTTAATCCATGTTATTCGTGGTGATGTAGTGCCTGGGACATGTATTAGATTGAAAAGACTTGCTCAGAACCTATATCACCCTCTCTTAGTCTCTTAGTCTTAGCTTAGTCGAATGTGTCCAAATGAAACCACTCGCTAATACATCTGGAGCCAACTAAGCCATGGGTTTCCTTGACCGTAAGAGCATCAATGTGAATTAGCGTCAATCTTTCGTAAGAAAAATCCATTGATCGACATAATTGACACAACGCTAGCAACACTAATAAGGTTTTTTGAAAATAGTTTAGGAATGGAAGTATTAATATTTAGTTTTTAGTTCAGAGCCTAACCAAAAAACTAAGGATTAATAATACTTCCATTACAGATATGGAGTTCCGAAAAGTAACGCCGGATTCAATCAACTATAATAGTTTAGGACTTTAACGATGCTAATATCTGCTTATTCGAGCCTCATTGCTGTTTATTTCATGTTTCAAACGTTTCCTATCAATCAGTCAGTTTATTTTCTTTATGAAGATTATACCAATATGTAGAAGGCTTTCAATCTTAGCACAACTCTTGTACCTTAATGTAAACTTGAAGCAATCTTATTGCGGACATGATTTAAATGTTTGTGTACCAATTGAGACTGAGAGCTTTATGTGAGAATATAAATCAGTCTTTAACAAGTGGGTTTTGTTGACGTACTCTTTTATATGTGGGTGTAGGCTGTACACTCATGTTATTTTAATTTCTACAACAATATCAAAGTAAACGATTTTTTTATTTTTAATAGGTTTTAAAGCCTACGATTTCGTCCGAGTTGAGTTAGAATTTTCCAATATCCTTTCTTAGCGGATGCCTACATTTAAACAGCTATTTGTATGTCAAATTTAAGCCCAATCCGTTCTTTGGTTTGGGCTGTGCGTTTATAAATCTGTCAGGACTCAGGACTTTGAATATGATAAATGTGGCTGAAAGGAAACTGTAAGTCGGTTTTATGAATGAAGAGATTATTGACGTGATAACGTCTTATAAATCGATGAACATCGGCAGCACTCACAAAAAGTGTGACGTCAGCGCTCACGTTCCGTTATGACTAGGTAACCATAGCGACGATAATACTTTGTTATGGTTACCATCAATGTTTTCTTATGACGTTATCACGTAAACCCACGTAAACCAACTACATAACCTTTTTTTTAAGATTGTGTGTTGTTTGATGGTTCCTACACACTTATCATCTTTAAGTTTCACAGTGACGGGTGAAAATAATATAAATATAAAGAGTCATGTCGCCATTTTTAAGAGCATAAGATACCAGGCTATCATATGGATCACCGGAACTATAGAACCGATTTAGATTATGATAACTTGAATCATAGAGATTAGGACTATTTCTTCTTCTTATAGGTATAGTGATGTGGCTCACCTATTGTTAAAAGTCTTTAACCAATTTATCCTGGTATTCTTACGGAATCCCGATTTATGAAATCGTGGGTAGTTATTGCCGAATTATATCTGAAACTAGCTGTGCCCCGCGGAAAAAATATTTTTGTGTTGGACAGTCCATTAATCGAGGAAGGCTATAGGCTACTTATTATCCCGATATTCCCACGGGATCGAATTACGCGGGTGAAACCGCAGAGTGCTGCTAGTATTAGTATAGATGAATAATGACAAGGCATAACTATGTCTAAAATCTAAATATATTAAAAATTCTAAACGTAAAACGCAGTATATGAAAAGAAAAAGGTTTTAAATCACAACAGATTTATGTAGTACGTAGCATAATATCGATCAGCTTAACCCTTTGGAATTTAACGTAAATAAATTGGCTCAATGCTGGCAGGCTAGTAAGCACAAGTCACTAGTGGGCACTGGTCACGAATCTACCAGACATTGTAATGGATACTCAATCGCAATTAATTTGTACGTGCACTGAAAATATTTTTGCTGATGCTAAATTATTGTCCTTTGTTACTTGGAATTATTTTCTTTAAGGATTTATAATGCGTTTGACATTAAGAATAGTCAATCGATGGCTATTGCTAACCAAACTTGGAGTGTATATAGTTGGAATAACACAGAATTTATGTGCGCTAATTGACATTGCTTTTATGGTAAAATACATCATGATGAAACCCGTAGCTTGGTTGACTCCAGCAGGGCAAGCATGGCCGGAGACATTTTATCCACAGGGAAAGGACAAAATAGTCTTTCCCTCTGTCAGTTTTGTTCATCCCCCGAGCATGGCCGCAAGGGTGGATATACTATCCACGGTAGATAAAACGGGGGAAACGCTTATACCCGTAATTATTGCCATTATAAGAATACCACAGAGTACATAGAATGTCGTCGCAAATCAACCTAATAAATTCGTTTTTTATACATCTGTGCTTGTCATTCTTGTCAATGTCATTTTGTTTGACTTAATTTTACTGTCATTAGAGATAAATCAATTTTGTATTCACTACATCCCCATGCTTTAGAGGAGTAAAAGATGTCCACGTGTAATGTCAAATGGGGATATTCTTATCCTTTCCCATTTTGCCGTGCTTTGGCAGTCGGACAAAATAATTTTCTCCCTTGACAGAGGACATAACGGGTGGATATAATTTTTATCCTTGGCCCATGCTTGCCCTGCAAGGTTGCTCTTTTGACAAGTTCTTTCCTCTCGACTGGGCACTATAGATCTCTTAAGGTCGGTCCTTTTTGCATTAGGATAGTTGCTGAAAACCGCTCTTGTACAAATACAAGTAACAGCTATTTACCTTTTATCCCAATGTTTTTACGTGATCGTGACTTTCGCGGGTGAAACCGCGGGGCGTACTAAAATCATGAGTAAAATGAATAAAACAAAGGTTAGGTTAACAACCGAATAAAAAGGTTATTAAAGTACTAGTTTATATTCATTGCGCTAATACAGTCCCATTGTACGGTTAATTATTCAAAGATTTATATCAATTGTTATTTGCATTAATTACAAATATAATTAAATTCATCATTAACTTTGCAACAATAGTAATGCGAGTCGTAAAAAAAAAATAGTCCAGAAATATAGACTATACAAGGTGTAAATAAAACCCTTATAGGCACTTATACCCCTGCAACTTACCCAAAAAAAATGGTTGTCTGTAAAGTCGGTTAGCGGACGATAATTTTATGTGATAACGACATAAGAACTCTTTTGTATCGTTAACATTATTTATTGACTTCAATACGTTGCTATGGTTACTTGCCAATAACGTTTCTATGGATACTTGTCAATAACGCATGACGTCACACTTTTTTTGAGAGTGTAGGTTTTCACCAATTTATAATACGTTATCACGTCAAAATAAAAAAATGTACCTACATCGCAAAAAAAAGTTTTTTTTAGGTTTGAATATAACTATAAAATCATTATTTTTTAGTGAATAAAGATAAATTTTCTATTACTAAAAATACATTTTTAATAATGTTATGGTTGCCTGGTACTACTATTAGTTTAGTTGTAGGTTTCGCTTATTTGAAGGCCACAACTAAACTTGTAATCCCTCTTATGTATGAGGAATAACAGAGTTTTCTGTACAAACTGTATAAATACAGCTACAAAAGTGTTTAGTATTAACGGTTTACAACTACCAACTTATAAACCTAATCACTATCCCTATAGATTATATAGGGAACTATAGTCTAAACACTATCCCTATAGATTATATAAGAAACTATAGATTATATAAGTACTATCCCTATAGATCATATAGGTAACTATAGTCTAAACACTATTCCTATAGATTATAAAAGGAACTATAGTCTAAATACTATGTCTATAGATTATAATAGTGAACTGTAGACTAAACACTATATAGAGAACTATAGTAACGCTATCCCTATAGATTATATAGGGAACTATAGTCTAAACACTATTCCTATAGATTATATACGAATAATACAAAAAAACGGAACTACTCAATTTAACTTAAATATATAAATATAAAACTTGTGTCCTGGTAAAGAATATAGCATCCAATAATTTAAGTTCTAATACAAAACTAAAAAAAAACCTAAAAACACAACGATTAAGAAACAAAAATAAACTTGTAGAAAGACCACATAGAACTACATATGGGAAGAGAACATCTGAAGAGTATCTGAAGGAGTGAGGCTATACAACGATCTGCCTGATGATAGTTAAGAATCAAATAGTGTAAATATTTTTAAAAGAAAACTTAAATTGCATATTGCCAAGCTATAATAATAACTTATTTTTCTTTCTTCTCAATTAACTTGTTATTAGAACTATCTACTTAACTGTTAACACGTCAGAGGTGAATACTTATCTACCTACTTTTATGTTTATATCTCATTTTAAGTGACTATTGTCTTATGAGAATAAATATCTTTATAATAATAATAATAGTTTATTTCCATAGAATAGTTACATAAATTGCCATATCATACATTTCTTCCTTAATGTTTAAAAAATTAAAATTAATTTTATAGTAGCATATTTTGAATCCTAGACTGAGTATTATCTCGTATTCTAGGCTTCAAAAGGGGGTGCTTTAACTAAGTACATTGTACGAGGGCGGCACTGAAAATTTCGGGAATCAAGGAAGTGACACAACATTACTATTTAAAAATGTATTTATTGCTTTTCGAAGTATTCTCCGCGAAATTTGACACATTTTTCCACACGATGGAACCAATCATTAAAGCAACCATTCCATTCGGAAGTTGGGGTCTCCAAAATGGCCGTTTTGTAGGCGTCCACAGCTTCTTCAGGTGATGAAAATCTCTGACCACGCAATTTATTCTTTATTTTAGGGAAAGTATAGAAATCATTAGGGCTTAGGTCGGGGCTGTACGGCGGATGGTCTAATAATTCTATGTTTTCTTGCTCTAAAAACTCTTTTGTTCTGTTCGCGGTGTGAGAACTCGCATTGTCGTGATGGAGGATGATGCGGCGGCTGCAGTTCTCTTTACGGAGTTCAGAAACGACCTGTGGCAAACAAATGCTAGCATACCATTCTGCATTAACCGTTCTTTGTCCCTCAAGAGGAATAGTCACAACATGGCCGGTTTTGGAAACAAACGTGGCCACCATTTTTTTTGCAACACTCCGTGAACGAACAATTTTTGTTGGCTTTAACTCATTTTCGAACACCCAAACTCGTGACTGGTTTTTTGTTTCGGATTCGTACGCGTATATCCAGGATTCGTCACCTGATACGATGTTGTATACAGCATTTGAGGATCATGCGTGGAATCTTTCGAGAGTTCTGACGCACCAAGTAACGCGAGCCACTTTTTGCTCTTCACAGAGCGAATGCGGTATCCATCGGGAAAACAACTTTTTTTACACCTAATTGTTCATGCAAGATTATGTGTATTTGACTCATGCCAATGTCTAAAGTTGCCTGAATTTCGCGGTATGTTACATGTCGATCTTCCTCAATCAGCTTACGCACAGCATCAACGTTTTCTTGGGTGAGTGCAGTTTTTGGTCGACCTTGACGGGGATCATCACTGAGCTTGACACGTCCACGTTAAAATTCAGCAAACCAGCGATAAATTGTGGTTTTGGATGGGGCTTCATCACCAAATGCAGAAATCATCCGGTCAACACACTGTTTTTGTGATAAACCACTTCGAAAGTCATAATAAATCATCGCTCTTGAATTTTCTCGATTCAATTCCATTTTCTCAACGACTAAACAAGTTTGACAAAACCTTGTGACAAGACCGAGATTCTTTTTTTAAATAAATAAATGGTATTCGATTCTTAAAACCAAGGAGTTTTCAATTAAAAAGATTTAAATATGACAGGAACAGTGGAAATATTCCATTCCCGATACTTTTAGTGCAGCCTATGTACTTATACTAGAATTTAATATCTGCATATAGGGTGTGAACGGGTGTAGCACTAATTTAACTATGAAATATATATATATATATGTATTATAAATGTCATAATCAAAATATGGTATCACTATATCTCTTTAAATAACATCTATATATATAAAAGAAAGTCGTGTTAGTTACACCATTTATAACTCGGAAACGGCTAAACCGATTTGGCTGAAAATTGGTGGGGAGGTAGCTTACAATCAGAAGACGGACATAGGATATTTTTTTCGATATTCCCACAGGATCGGGACTTACGCAGGTGAAACCGCGGGGCACAGCTAGTAATTCTTAAAATAAAATAACACTGAATAAAAATAACCTAACTTTAAACCTAAATACTATCCCTATAGATTACATATATAGGTAACTACAGTCTCAACACTATCCCTATATATTATATAAGGATAGTGTTCTTAAACCTCGTTTTGGAATAAGGGGGAATAAGTCTCAATACATTGTCGTGTCTCTAATAAAATTAAAAGTTACAATTACGCAACAACGATTACATTTCTATTACATAATGAAACAATTAAAACAATGCACAGTTGAAACACGCAATGTAACTGTTACATCGCAAAACATGTTTTTTGATAACTTGATAAGAAATCATGAACGTGTATTGGGTTAGTTTTTGTCAAAAACTAGATTCGAAAGACCTGAACTGCACAGAAATACGCATCCGCAATAGAGACATGAAAACTTATTGTTTTAATCAAAGAGTTGCTAATGGTATAACCTAAAGAGGTTATATTAGAAACAAAACGTAGAAATGTATAAATAAATATTTCGGGACATTCTACACATCGCCATCTAGCCCCAAGCTAAGACACTACATTTGTGTTATGGGTGCTAGACAACGGATATACAACTTAATACTTTTCTTTTGTAAATATATATTTATAATACGTAGAAACAACCAGACCTCAGAAGAATATCTAAGCCTAAATACTTGTCTGAGGCGGGAATCGAACCCGCAACCTTGTGTTTGGCAGTCAAGCATGGTAACAATTGTACCAACTGGGTCGTCAAATAAAACTTTTATTAGACAAGCATACGACATAGTAAAATAATAACAATGAACAACACAAAAATAAATAATAACAGAACACAAAGACCTACTACAACAACAATAATATTTGATATTGTTATTAACATCTGTTACAGATTATGACGTCAAAGCCGTTATTTGCAAAATCATTTCTATATTTATTTGGAAACATGCATGCAAGAAATCACATTGAAACGTCTTAAAACTAAGTTAGGATGTGTGCTTTCGGAATGCGCGCCCACAAATGAGAAAAAAGCACTAGAAACTCATGGTTTTTTTTTGTGATCATGCTCACAAAGGTCAAGATTAAAATTATTTTTAAGAGCAAAGGGTACCGACGCTCTCTCCATACAAACGTAGTCGACTGTTTCCACCCTAGATAATGACACTAGAGCAAATATTTTTTTACCATAAAACTTATAACTGCAATAACCATGCCCTTATGTCTTATTTTTATATATATTTTGTTTATTTTTTAACTCTTACTTTCTAAGATAATTAGAAAATGAAAAAAAACCAAGACATAGGGGCATAGTCATGACAGTTATAGGTTGTATGCAACAAAAATATTTGCTCTAGTGTCATTCATTATACAGGGAGGAAACAGTCGACTACGTTTGTATGAAGAGAGAGCCTTTTTTACATCCAAACTACATTGTGGGAGTAAACTAAATAACATTACTTTACTATTTAATTACAATAGTAGCTTTAAAGTTTTAATCCCAGACCGAAACAATAGCACATTGCACAACATCCATGACATAACTACGCGAAAACATTAATAAAACGCAAAATCTATTAACATAACCTTTTCAAAATAGAGTAAAAGTTAAAAGCGACAATCTGCTAAAACAAATAGTCTAGTAAAAAGTAGTGGTCTCACGGGTAATAAAGGCGCGAAAGTCGCCCGCGTTGTCCCAGCCAATTATGTGAAACAAAACACGAATTATGTGAAGAAGTTACCTGTGATTATGTTGAGTGTACGCAAACATTCTATAGAGATGGAGTATAACGTCATTTGAATGTAAAAGATTGTTAAATCACACGATAACAATGTTACAGCTTGCAGAAATACGTAATAGGGACTTGTATTGAATAACTAGGTGTCCCGGCAAACGTTCAAACATATACAAAAAAAGAGTAAAAATAAAGGAATAAAATAGAATAGTTTTCGATTCCCAGACCTAACAAATATACTTGTACTGTACTGTACTGTACTGTACTTAAACGGGCTGTTTTCCGCAATTAGACCAATTTTAATTGGGTCTTTTTTGCGTGAGGATGGAGTAGGCTTGCCCAGCACCTACTACCCCTCTCAGCCTAGTCGACCATTTCCAACAAATATACTTACACAAAAAATTTCATACAAATCGGATCAGCCGTTTAGGTGGAGTTTGGCTACTAACACCACATCATAAAAATTCAATATATAGTGAGGATATAAATTTAGATATGTCAAAATATCTATTTCTTTTCCGTATGTGCTTCGCTTGATTTTAGAGATTTCGTTTCCCTTTTGATGGCTAGTGTTTGAAACGCAAAGGACCTGATACGCATCGCTTTATTCAATTCATGCTAGCGCAGAGGCGAAACTCAAAGTTAACATAGCAAATTCACCCTTATCTCCACAACTTTGACACACGTTTTATTTCTTCTAAGATAACATAAGAAGACGTGTGAATTCCGTGGAATAAATCAATATTGCAGGACATTCCACACATCTCCATCAAGCTAAGTAACTAGACTTATGTTATGGGTGCTAGACAACGGATATACTACTTCTTTTGTAAATAAATACTAATAATACATAGAAACAATCAGACCACAGACAAATATCTAAGCATAAATACATGTCTGAGGCGGGAATCGAACCCGCAACCCCATGTTTGGCAGTCCGGCATAGTGACCAATTGTGCCAACTGGGTCGTCAATGAAAGGTGGAAAGTGTTATATAACTACGTTTATTCCTTGTTTTCAATCAGTTTATAAAACAAAACGATACGTAATTCGTCAATTATAATAATACTCAGATCAATTGTACAATTCCTATACAAAAACACATTCCATTGTAATCTATCTCACCACAATGATTGTGGAAATGATGGCGTACAATTATCTATACATATAACATGATTTTAATTATAAAAGAAAAAAACACTGACTCAGTCACTCACAAACGATTACCCCCTTATTCCAAAACGTGGATGAGATGTGGATTTAAACCTTAGCTTTAGACACAGATTTACTCATGAATCATGAACTATAGTCTAATACTATTCCTAAAGATTATAATATAGGGAATCTAAATCTAAGGTTTTTATCCACATCTCGGACTATCCTTAAACGTCGTTTTGGAATAAGGAGGTTAGTGTTTGGAGTCTCGGAATTTGACGGAATTTTGCGAAATTAAAATAAATAAATAAATATTGCAGGACATTCCACACATCGCCATCTAGCCCCAAGCTAAGTAATTATACTTGTGTTATGGGTGCTAGATAACGGATATACTACTTATATACTTTTCTTTTGTACTTAAAATACATAGAAACAACCGGACCACAGACAAATATCTAAGCATAAATACTTGTCTGAGGCGGGAATCGAACCCGCAACCCTGTGTTTGGCAGTCCGGCATGGTGACCATTGTGCCAACTGGGTCGTCAACCCCCAAGGGAGGCAACAATTTGACCCCTAGGGAGGGAAAATTTATATTAAAGTAGCTGTTGCCCGCGACTTTGTAGGCGTGGTAGTTTTGTTTTAGTACTAAAACCTTCCTTTTGAATCATTCCTCTATCTATTATGAAAAGATTTTTGGAAAAGTTTGTACTGCGTAGTAACTATTATGTATTGTGTCTGTTGGAAATCAATTTCACTATAAAAGAGGTTGAAACCTATCTTTACTAAAAAAGAAGCTGAAGAGTTATAGGAGCTATAGGATTTTTTTTTATCGCGGAAGAGCCATTCTCAATAAATGCATTTTTTATGTTCCTATGGGATATATTTGTTGATATTCCTATGGGATCAGGACTTACGCGGGTGAAACCGCGGAGCGCAGCTAGTCATTTATATTTTTAGAAATTATATACAATAATTAGGAAGGGCGTCCGTAAAGTCGTGGTATATTTTACATCAAAATCTACCAAGAAATCGAATTATCAACGAAAAACAGCGTTCTTGCGAGCCTGCGCTACTAGAATGCTTTCTGTGGCTACTATGAACACTAATGCGAGTAACACTGCTGGGCGCAGCTAGTTACATTTATTAATTTAAATGTAGTTACATAACAGTGCAAAACATCCATGACGTCCGATATAAGTGACAATTAATAACGTCATAGTATCGATTAAATGCAAACAATCCGTATAAGACAGTTAAGACCTACCTCAAGTGACGACTGCCATTGTATTGGGATCAGTTTTTTTTAATAACACTGGTTCTAGGGCCAAGTTCACATAGTATCCTTTCCGAGTTATTCATTTACGTCAGTGTTGTGGATTACATTCTTCACAACGAAGTTCGAGTTTTTTTCGTATAGAAAACGCTACTGACGATTTGGTAAATGCGATGTATGGAATGTTGAAGCTTCACGGGTGCCTTTCAATTTTTTGTTCAATTTTAGTTTCGTCTAAAGAAAATTGCGTTAGACGAAACGTTAGACTGAGTTTACGCTGCTTGTCCAAAGAAGCGGAGCGAGGTAACGAAGCGTCATTTCCACCAATAGCGCTCCGAAAAAACTTCGAAGTTTTTATGCTATTCTATTGGTGGAAACTGCACCGCTCCTCTCCAGTCCTTAGGCTCTCAACCAGAGGGGTTATCAATACGGTCTTAATCGTATGATATTTCTATCGGTTAATTTTGGAGCTCGTTTAGCCCAGGGGACACGGTAGGCGTCGGTAACTCCTGCGCACGCGAGCTGCTGTGACAAATAACCCTCCCTGTTAACTTCGCTATAGTCGAGTAAAAGCAAAAAGTACAAGAAGTTAATGGATCTTGACCCTAAACCTTTGACGCATTAGCACATAGTATCATGTAACCATAGATCGGTTGTTAGCACGCTTCTATTGTATTCAAAGCGAGTGCGTGCACTTAGCAGGTACTTTTGTATCAGCATTTACTTAGTAGCGAATAAGTTGCATTTAAATCATGAATAAAAAGTTTAGGTGATTATCATTATACGTCAATTAATGTTTTGCTAATGCTTTTTATTAAAATCAAAATATCACGACTGTACGATTATGCCCAACGGAGTATCTGTCCAGTTTTTACGTAGGGCTTGTCAATACTAGACTTTTGCGACCCAGTCCTCTTGAGTACGATTACTCTCCATTAGCGATATCGTCAATTTAATTTGTATGAAATTGACAAATGCGTTGTATAAAATTGTCGTAAGATGAAACTGGTCTACCATTTTTTTTCTCTAACTCAGAACCACATGACTTTTCATTTGGTTTATGTCAATTTTATGCAAAAAAAACTGTCGATTTGCGATATAGATAATGGATTAATCTTGTCTAAGGGGGCAGGATATTAAATAGTGTTAAAATAAATGCTTCCAACAACAAATATGAATGACTAGCTTTTGCCCGCGACATCGTCCACGTAAAACTTGAAAATGGACCAAGGAATCTCGTTGTCCCATACAAACTTTGCCCCCCTTTTTCACCCCCTTAGGAGTAGTATTTCGGAAAATTCTCATATCCGATGCCTACGTCACACAAAGAACACACCCTCCAAGTTTCTGGTCTCTACGATCAGCGGTTTATACTGTGCGTTGATCCGTCAGTCAGTCAGTCATTCAGGACAAAGCAAGCATTTTATATGTATAGAAGATTACAAATAAACCACTTATCTTTTAATCGAACTATAGAAAATATAACAAAGCAATTAAAAAGTTACACCGAGAATTTCATAATTTAAGCGATGCCGGTTTGATTGTCCATAATGATAATACCATAACACTCTCAATACGATAGCATTAGAATAAACTAACGTAATATCCGTCCTAAATATTCATAAAGCGATCCAACAATTACAGCAGTAGCACTGAACTAATTAACTTATATTAGAAAGGTGATAATTGTACGGTATTTTATGACTTGCTGGATCGTTTTTGTATGGACGTAATTAGGCTTATTAAAAAACACATTACCCTCCTTTGCGTCGCGCAGTCGGGTAAAAAGCCGGATCGTGCACGAGGAGTTCCGTACCATTACATTCTGTTTTAAATATTGGAACGAAGTTCCTTATCGCGCGTTGCGAAAGGGGGCTAGACGGAAAAAATTAAGACCAAAAGTTGTAACGACACTTTTTGATTTTATTATAATTTCTTCACTAATTAATCGAAAGAAACTTCGTTCCATCCGGGTGTCCCTTGACACCTCGCAAATTTCTTTTTGTTGTCATTTCAACCCTTGATTGTTGATAGATTGGTTGTTGATCCCGAGCTTATGACCCGTTAAAAAGATTAGACCAATCCCCGATTAAATAATCAAGATAGTAGATCTATCTTTTAAAAATAAAACCTGTTACAAATTTTCTATGAACAAAAACCTTTAAATATAAATAACACGATTAAAGAATAGAAGATAATTATTGCTAATAGTAATAATTATTGTGATCAAAATGGAACACTAATAAACTGTTAACAATATATATATATATATAAATGTGATTGCCAATCAAATCTATTATTAAACGATCTATTAAATTGTTGTTTATAATTGCTTTGTTAAATGTACTGAGTTTAAAGATAATTTTAAGATACCAACGTAATAGAGAATACATCTGTTTCAAATAGAACAAAAATACCTGAATTCAAAGTCGATCGTCTGTTGTTTGTTGTTGTTCGCTTTTGTCTCCACTTTGATAGTCTTTTGTTTTCATTTCGATCGTCTTTTGTTTCACTATGATTGCCATTTATTTTACTTTCATATTTTTTTGTTTCCGTTTCAGTCGTCTATTGTTTCCATTTTCATGCCGTTTTGTCTCCACTTTGATAGATTTTTGTTTCAATTTTGATCGCCTTTTGTTTCTACTTTGATCGTGTTTTGTTTCCACTTTGATATTCTTTAGTTTCCATTTCAATCGTCTATTGTTTCCAATTTCTTGCCGTTTTGTCTCCACTTTGATAGATTTTTGTTTCAATTTCGATCGCCTTTTGTTTCTACTTTGATCGTGTTTTGTTAGGAACACCATTTCGGGTCAGGTTATGAAGAGGGTAACGTTGGGAATTAATATAATTTTGTTTTCTTGTGGTTTCTATCCTTACCCGCAACCGGGTCACATTTGAGCAAAAAAAAGGTCTTCATAGAAAACATACAAAAAAATTGTTTTCATCTTGAGGTACAGAACCCAGAACAGATATTAAGTTGCAAGATTCCAACTGAACAAACATCCATACATACGATGGGCAGCTTTTAAAAAGGTCCTCTCTCTACAGTATTGTAATTTAATTATCTTGAATAGAGTTTGATCATGATTACAAACACAAGGCTACACAAAACTACACTTGATGGCTGTTTTGTAATTAAACGTTTTGATGGCTTGTTATTGTTCTAAAAATTCTCATTGTCTCATTTGGAACCATTTACTGACGTGTCTTACTTAATTTAGTTGCTTTTTTGCTATCGTAAATTGCTTTGTTTGCTCCCATCGTAGTACAGTGACCGCTAAAAGAATTTGTACCTTCAAAAATTGCATAAAAATGTACCATTGTTCCCGACCAATACGCTTAAATGTAGATTATTTTGATGATTTCATGTTTGTAATTTTTAATTTGTGTGTTGTTTGGTGATGATTTTTATACGTAAGTAACTAGCTGTGCCTCGCTGTTTAATTTCGAAATTTTGGGATCAAAAGTATCTTTTTTCGTTATCCATTCCCTAAACTACCACTATGCTGATTTACATCCAAATCCACCCAGTGGTTTGGCAGTGAATAGGGAACAAACAAACAAATAAATAAACGAAAGCTTTTTTTATAAACAAGATTAGGAAATCTCTTTTTATTTTATTCTACTTAGCGAGACTTAACGTCCATAAATCGTTATTGAGGAAATTGTAAAGCTATTTTCTTTGATTTATTAGGTTTTCCCATACTTTTTTACATATTCAAACAACGTGTAAAACAATTTAAATCATTGTTATGCAAATCTATGATGAATAACAGAGAACGAGTTGGGAAAACCGGACTTTTTGTAATTTTCTTACACTAGACAATTGTGTTGTCGATGGTCCTTGTCAATGTCAGATTTATTGGTTTCCCACAACATCTCACTATACAGAACATGTCTAAGATAATAAAATCATGTAGTAGAAATAACATCTTTGCAAAATATTCCCGGTTTTGGAGAATCACATACCATTGATATTTTTAAAGAAATTAAATTTCCGCATACCTAGAATACCTACGTGTTTTCATACTTTAAACTGCAACAGAATGTTATGTGATTGATGACAATCGCTTGAATAGTTCCAAATTTCCAGCCGTGTTAATCTTAATATATATAAATCTCGTGTCACAATGTTTGTCCTCAATGGACTCCTAAACCACTTAACCGATTATAATAAAATTCGCACACCATGTGCAGTTCGATCCAACTTGAGAGATAGGATAGTTTAAATCTCAAATTATAGTCGCAAAATCTACTATTTCTACGCGGACGAAGTCGCGGGCAATAGCTAGTAGTATTTATTTCTTTGCGGAAATTGTGAAATGTATAGTTCTATTCCTGGAAGCATAATAAAAGGAATAATTACATTCCATCTTTATGGGCTATTTTTAAGAAAATACGATTTATAACAACCATTTACGATCGGCTTAATAAATGACGAGTATCATTAGACCTCTATACCTACTTATTAGCAACATTTAATCATTGACGTATTAGAAAGCTTGTTTTTATGAAACTGTTTGAAAGGGTCCGATTCAGACTCTCTACTTCGATATCATTTAATATCTTTGAATGCAGAACATGTATAATGTCCTATTATTTACATATTCATTATGCACTTCCTAGAAATTATAATTATGTGTTTAATTATTTCATTATTCATTTATTTAAGAAAATTAACATTGACTAGTTAAATACGTAACAAAGCCGTTAAAATGGAAATTCAGAAACTGTTTCATCAAATGATGTTACTGACTCTTTAATTGGGAATATCGAGATTAAATTTTAGCTATTCTGTAATTTAAATCTGTATGTGGTAAGTCATTAGCTTTTGAAGAAATTTCAACTTTGAACCTTTCAGATACTGCTCAAAATAGCAAGCCCTCTTGTGTTTGAAAGAGATCCTTTGTTGTAATTATGTGCATAATTTCCTGATATGAGCCTCCTTTACAAATAATGTGGGATTAATGGCATTATTTTACGTATAAATTTCAACTTTGACCTAATGCGATGTTGCATAAAATCGCTTGCCACTTCCTTATCCTTTGCTGCTATTATATGCATAATTATTTGCCATGCTCCTCTATATTACTATGAACTTATTTTGGACATATATGTTACATCCAAACAATCCAACAATGTGATACTGCACAAAATAGCATGCCCATTCCCTTTGTCCTTGAAATAGGTCCTTTGGTGCTATCATGTGCAAACAATTTTGCAAACGCCTTCCTAATATGTACTTTACCTTAAAAATGTCAAAATAGACCCAATCTGGGGCCACACTCAATATATCATGTTAACATTAGGTTTAGGGTTGTTAATTTTTTTTTTCATCTGATATTGCATAAAATTGTTCTTGGAAACGATCCCTTGCTGTAATTATGTGCATAATTATTTGCCATGTGCCTTCTCTATATGGTCAACACATCCTATAGGAATTACTTTTCATTTGAAATCAATCATTTATCATTTTTTAAAATAAATCATCGCCTTATTAGGTACTGTAAAACGATTTATTACTGCTCCGCATGATTTAAAATAATATTACTTGTAATGTAATTTGTAATAGTAAAGTTTAATGGTAACAGATTGTTTAGCAATCATTGTGTTAAGTATTTGTATTTAATAGATTTACGAAATACGTCCTTTTTGACTACTCTATCACTTTAACGGGAATAGTTAGCATTGACTTTAGTTAGATCAAAAGTTACATAGAACATCTGAATTAAAAGCTATTGCATAGTGCGAGCTTCGTACAGTCGTACCATATCCATACACATTAAACGAACGCTCTTTCGAGCTACATGGTAGGTTGAGTGGGGGTGTTAGGTTTTATTTTCGTTACTTTTTTTTTGATTCGGTCGCCGCGTTCAAATACCGCGATAAAAGCTATACAATAGCTTTAAATTAAATCTTTTATACTATAACTACTTGCTTTGGATTAAAGTTCGTGTAACATACTGTGCTTCTTGGATTGTTTTTTAAAGATTTGCTTAGGAAAGGGTTGGCTTTTTATTTCACTATGTTTTAAGGTGATATACTAGCTACAGCCTTTCCTCGAGTATTTCAATGTAATGTAACGTTCTTACGAATGGTACAATACAGGCAAATGTAAGGCGAATGTTCGAAGTGGTGCGAGTAAATTTAAAAAAGCGAATGCTTCATGTTCTGTTACTAGTAAATGCTGTGGTCTACACCCGACCATCTTTGACTTAATCTACAATGTTCTAATGCACAATAGTATTGTTAAATCTCTATTAAACTCAATGGGTTCTTAAATAAAATAATGTTGTTTTAAACAAAGATTGACAGTTCGTGTAGGCGTAGACTCGGCGAGGCGGTGAATCGCAAGTTTATATTATCTGATTGAGGCTGTCTGTCAGACCTTGACCCTTGCATCGTCTCTCCTTGTTTGGATTGAATAATAATGTTATTGAATATTTTGATGGCATCGAGCATTCTTTTAAAATAACAAGCTGACTTTATTACTTGGATATGGCACACTATTTTATTGTTAACAGCGCTCCGCGGTTTCAGCCGCGTAACTCCAGATCCCGTGGGAATATCGGGATAAAAAGTAGCATATATTACTCTCAATGAATCAATGTATCCTCATAATAAATTTCATCTAAATCGGTCCAGTAGTTTCGGTGCCTATTCGTTACAAACAAAGAAAAAAATGTTTCCTTTTTTCAAAATTAGTTAAAGTATACAAGTAAACATTTTTATATTCAGTTGCAATCATTTGCATATTGTCTTAAAAAACTAAGTTAGAATGTGTTTTTGAAACCTGCCCCCTAATAAGAAGAACACAAAAAACTCATGGGGTAAATACTTAGAAATGGCATAAGATCTTTATAGAATTGGTATATAGGCCAGTCTTTGACTACCAAACACCTGAAGATAGTGATAATGCCTTCTAAGATGTAGCACTTTTAACCTAGAAGAAACCTATCTACTTGTGGCTCGATAACCTCATTCGTTTCGAAAAGGTTATGCCGTTATTGCCTTTTCGGATTTCCCTTATTCATTGGCCTTCACAGAAGATGAGTGACAAATTCGCACTTTACCACTATATCCGGTTGTAAATAATTTTTCCAATTTGTCCATTATGTAGGATCTAAAATTACTCATGCAATGGTCAGAGGTAGGATTCAAAGACATTTGAAATTTACTAGTTATAGACGTGAAAAAAATGATTGTTTTGAATCGCTTAGAAATATGTCAGTGAAACTACAGATATATTCATCAGCCGCGTTACATCCGGGGATGGACCTTAGCCTGGTCAAGTCGTCTTCTCTTATCAGATCTGATCGTTTTACCTTATCTTTGATAGATAGATAAACACTTTATTGCATTATAAAAAATAACAGAAAAGACATTAAATACGAACTAAAACAGAAACCTTAAAAAAGGGAAAGATCCAAAAGTGCACAAAGGGCGCCCTTATCGCCAGAGTACAATCTCTTTCAGGCATGACTTTTTAGTCCTTTAACTGATTGTTCTCCATCTGAGGCTGTTAAGTCGCTGGGCTCTTCCTCTAAATTTTAAAACATTTAAAACTCTACCAGACAATGAAACAGCTTATTGTTAGTAAACAGATGGCCGAGAATCGAAACCTGACAGTCGAAAAAAAAGCTGACGTTGGACCTGCCTCGGCTTCTTCGACCATTAGGTTAAAGGCCATGTTGAGATTCAAATAAATATCTCTTTACTATGTTTTTTCTTAAATATCTTTATTTTCGAAGCGCAAATTATCGGTGATTCATACGCAAACTTAATATTGAACTTGTCTCTCGTCGTTGTTGTCATCAATTCGGTATGCAGTGACGTTTCTTTGTATACACTTGTCGGTTTGAACAAAATGATGTCATACTACTTTATTAGGGGTCTTCATAATCTATGACGTTTCACTATGGTCGGTGTAGTCATAGGATTTACTTGTGTCGTCATTGACTAGACCTTAGGTACCTACAATGTCTCATTGTAATACGTGTGGTAATACTAATATCGTCATTAAAAACCAAAAGTAGTAATTTACGTATACGTAGTTACATGTTTAAAAATAGTTGTTACTCTATTTACAGCTGTTTGTTCTAAAAGGGGACTTTAAACTTGTCGTGCCTTTAAATTCTGACCAATATTGCGTTACAGCATCATTTAACGTCTGCAGCAGCATCACTGGCCTCATTTAAGTTATCGAACGGGCCGGTGTTAGGCCTTGGAGGAGGTGATCCATCGATTGTGTTGGGCCCCACAGTCACAGCGCTCCTCCCTACCTGCTCATATTTTGTCTGCAACGGCCTACTTGGGTCCGGAGTCACTTGAGTGACTTCTACATAGGCCATTGCAGGTTTCCATGGGCGAGTTTTCGTTAGGGACACAAAATTGCGTGGTTTTAAAACTAAAAGTACGTTTAAATTAATGACGCAATGTCAAAGTTATCTAATTTGCAAATATTTTTGAGTTACTTGTACTCTCAGAATTAATTGGTGGGTAATGTCTAATTAATTAACGAAAAATTTCAAATATTTACTCGATGTTATGTCAATCTCTTCCATCTATGTTATTTTTCCGCTAATTAACCGTACGTTTTTAAATAGCCTGTGTAAGCAAGATTAAACTTTATTCTTATCTACGAGATGTTTTTGAAAAAACTTCATTTATCTTTTGTACCAAAGATTTATTTAAATATAGGTAGGTATATGTCTATGACCAAAGATGTAGAATATACACATATTTATTTTTAAAGGCATAAGCCTGCACTCGGGATTGATTGCTAGAAATATTTTCCAGGTTAAATGCATATCCAAAAAGAAGTTGGCCACCTAGCACAGTCTGCACGGTAAGCAGAAGGTCGCAAGTTCAAATTTCGTCGCTGTAAATTTTTTTGGATATGCATTTTTCTTAGAAAATATTTCTATGAAGAGATCCTTGCTAAACTATAATTACTTGTTTGGTCAAACAGTCCTACGGATTTGGAAATGTGCATGGAGAAAAACTGTTACAGACAGTGCAGAGGCGTGGTGATGCAGAACACGTGCCTGCGCCCACGCATGCGTTGTAGCGCCACTCGTGCTGCTGCGTCAGCTTTTTGCTCATGCGCATCGGTGACTTCAACGATACAATTAACTTGATCTCAGTATCGTTTCAGTTTGGCTTGTCATCTGATGAATGTTTGATCATTTAAAAGTATGTGTGCAGTTTTTGTTAAAGAATTTACCTTCCACCACGGACAGGCACTCCTGTGTTTTGGTTTGAAGGGTGTGGTGTTCGTGATAGTGAACTTACAGATAAAGGAGACATTTCATCTTCAAATACTGAAGAATTGAGTTATGATGAGCAATGTGAATCATTGCTATTGTTATCGGCAGATAATAGGTACAGTTTAACATCAAATTATATTTATTAAGATATTTGTAAAAGGATATGAAGCTAAAATTAAATAGGTATTATGTATAATTCATTACAAAGCATTGTAATATCTAACAGTGTCAAAGCGGTCGACTCATAACGTTGGAAACGTGTGGGTTTTTCACTGTTTACATGGATGGTATATCTCGAATACGATGATCGAATGCAAATCGGATGTATGCGATTAATCGAGCAATACGAACATATTCGTCAGGTGTTAATCGTGATGTTTGCTACAGTGACGCATTTGGCTCGTGTTCCGGTTTGTGGAATATGAAATTAGATGCAAATTTTTGAAATAAATTCAGAAATAGTATGTTGACGAATGACGTGATGATGTATTCGTGAGAATAAACTTATTTTAAAGGGTTGACATTGCAGTTACACTGTAAGAACTGCCTAGATGTAACATGTACTTTATTTGGAGAATGTTGTAATAAATAGATTAAGTCCTTTTTGTTTGACAATATGTGTCTTTCGGAGAGGAAATGAAGTAGTTAAAAACCATAACTTTAATTTATTATTGTTAATGATGTTATAAATAGCATGACGGAAAAGTTTTGGATTAACCAAGCTCCCTGATATGATTTCTTCAACTCTGAATGTACCTTTTAGCATAGTTCATTACCGAAGAAGCCATTTATTGACGAAATCAGATTAGTCATGCAGTATCTTCAGCATTTGGGAACGATGAAATTTTTGTTCAAACACTGTTATTCCATTTCTCCTATATCTGTATTATTCAGGTACTTTATCATTTTAATTTAATTTTTATGAGAACAATGACGCACTCGAACCACGCTAGCTGGTTTACTGTGAGTATGAATATGTATTTGTACCGGTTGATAATGTAATAAAATACAAACAACGTGATTTCGGATTGGCTGTTTTTGTTGTGGTCAAGATTTTTTACTACGTAATGTGTGATCAAATATCAACCAAATAACATTATTGATAGTAGTGGTCTTAAATAGGTTGACCTCAGCTTTGAGCCACAGTTAAGAGGAAAGGTACCCGGCTCTCTCTCCATACAAACGTCGTCGACTGTTTCTTCCCTGGATAATGACACTAGAGCTATTTTTGTTACATAAAACCTATAACTGTCATGACTATGCCCCTATGTCTTGGTTTTTCTGATATTCTAATTATCATAGAAAGAGTTAAAAAACAAAATATGTATAAAAATAAGACAGGGCAGTTATAAGTTTTATGGTACAAAAATATTAGCTCTAGTGTCATTATCCAGGGAGGAAACAGTCGACTACGTTTGTATGGAGACAAAGCCGATACCCTTTCCTCGCGTCGCTGATCTTTCAGCCAGACTCAAAGCAGCATGATATGTTCTAGTAAGTGACGTTCAACGTCAGCTAAAATAAGACAAATCATTGATTTCCTATTAGTTATTAACGTTTTTGAACTTATAAATCAAATGTTCCAACCTCGCAGCATATTGCACGAAAGTGTTAGCTAAAGTTGTCAGAACTCAGAATAGAATGAAACATGGCTATTTTATAGATCACTTGTTACAAATGCCGGTTAAATTGAACCAGTTTAACGTCTAGTTTGTATTATGCAGAGAGCTTTGTGGAAAAGTTAAACAATGTTTAGAAACGGATTTAGTTTTGCGAGAGTACAAGCTTGTTATATACAGACTAGCAGAGCTCCGCGGTTTCACCCGCGTAAGTCCCGATCCCGTGGGAATATCGCAATTAAAAGTAGCCTTCCTCGATAAATGGACTATCCAACACAAAAATATTTTTTCAATTCGAACCAGTAGTTCCTGAGATTAGCGCGTTCCAAAGAAACAAACTCATTAGCTTTATAATATTGGTATAGATTTTGTAATAACTGTTTTTGGATGTGTATGAGGCATGATCTTCGAAAGTACTAAACTAATTTTGATAAATATTAAATCATTTTTGATTGAATGATTGACATTACTGCTATTTATCTTAATCACACGGATAATGAAAGTTATCTACCTGAATACGGGCTGTTTTTCGTAACTAGACTAGTGTTGCCGATCGATAGTCGACTGTCGCTGAATAATCGATAGTATATCGATAGTTCATTAAAAACTGGTAGTATCGATAACCAATCGAAAATATCGATAGCTCAAAACGAGGCAATACTATCGATAGTATGGTTGCTCGTAAATAATAAAACTATGTATGTATCGGTAGGCCAATTGATAGTATAGGCTTTTTCAGATGATATCGATATTAAAACTATCGATAGTTCGGCAACACTAAACTAGACCTCTTTAGTTGGGGGAATTTGATGTTAAGTTTATAAAAATATAAATTTTGTACTTGTTTTTTCTTTGCAATAGCTGTAAAATTGAAAAATTAAAAAAATAATACGATTTTTTTACCATTTTCACGATTTTTTTCTATCGAGGCAAATCACTCTAATCGTGTTTCGACGTGTATGAAAATACCTTTACGACAATAGCCTTTACGACAATAGTAATATAATTCTATGAATTTTAGCGGTTGATAACCAAAAACTGTTTCTAAAACACCTCTATCGCGCTTCTGGTCTTACCGCTTCGGCTTAAGGTGACTACCGATTCAAAATTCGTAGGATAAGTATGGTGATTATACCGAAGAGCTTTTCTCCTTCTCTGCGTTGAAGTAGGTAGTAAAAGCATTATCTAAGAAACATATAGAAAAAACCATCAAGGATATTACACAATAATATAATTGTATTTATACTTTAACTTACCTTCCGCAAAGCTCACACTAGGTCTCTCCATGCAAAGTTATGCTATACCAATGCCAACAGGAAAATCATTGTAGGTGTCTAATGACTTTAATGATACCTTTAACATATTTATAGGATTCATTTAGATTATAGACGTGTCTGTATTATATTTCTTATACTTATTACTACATTGAGCGGTGTTGGCTTTATCTATACTAATATTATAAAGCTGAAGAATTTGTTTGAACGCGCTAATCTCAGGAACTACTGGTTCGAATTTAGATATTCTTTTTGTGTTCGATAGTCCATTTATCGAGGAAGGCTATAGGCTACTTTTTATCCCGATATTCCCACGGGATCGGGAGTTACGCGGGTGAAACCGCGGAGCACTGCTAGTGTGTCATAAGTACACTATCAGTTTGATACAATAAAACTATCAACAATTATTGGACTTAATACCTTCTTATAATAGACGTTACACACAAACATAAGCCAAAACGAGGTTAATTGATAGTCCGAGATGTGATTTACTCGTCAACTATAGTCTAAACACTATCCCTATGTAATCTACAGGGATAGTGTTTAGACTATAGTCGCCTGTATAAACTATAGGGATAGTGTTTATACTATAGTTCACGAATAAATTTGTGTCTAAATCTAAGGTTTAAATCCACATCTCGGGCTATCCTTAAACCTCGTTTGGGAATAAGGGGGAAATACTTTACTTGAAAGTACTCAGTGTTGTTTTTATTTTCAACATGTTAGCTATGTATTTAGTTGTGTGAGTGGTATAAGCAGCCACCCACTACACAAACCGACGTAGGTTCTATCCACAGGTTACGTTGTTATAATGTTCAAATAGTGACAGTTGAGTCTTAGTAAACGTTACCATGGCAGAGGACTTTTGAGCGTCAATTGTACATATATAGGGTTATTGGTAATTATAAAATAAAGCGGTTGATGGCTACTTCTGTGCACCTTAACAATTAACTTTTGTTCTATGAATTTTGAAAATTTGAACATTTCGTCACTGTTTATGAGATACAGCCTGGTGACAGGTAGACGGACAGTTGAATCTTAGTAAAAGAGTCCCGTTTTTATCCTTTGGGTACGAAAATCTAAAATAGAATACCAGACAAACTGGGCTTGTATTTCTTTGAATTAATTACACAAAAATCGTACAATACAGAAAAAATAAATAATGTGTCGAATTTCCTTCATATACGTATTTTTTTTTCAAGCAATGTATTTTTAGCATAGCAATGTATGATCGTTGCTATGGTTACCATCAATGTTTTCTTTTGTATGTTATTTTGTATTGATAACCACGCGGAGTGTTACTCTCTTACTGTACGAAATAGGTACAGTCGGCTGCATAATTGCAGCCCCCGGTAGAGTTCTAAAATTACTATTATTGGAATGTTTGCATTCTAATAATTTTTGTTTGATAAATTGATGAGTTAGATGACTTTAAACTTCACATAAAGTAGGTGCCTAGAATTTTGCTAGTGTGGAAAACATTCTTATAACAGTCGTTTTGGAGCTCTACGGTGGGTCAGCAATTATGCAGCCGACCGTACGTCAGTTTATTCCTTAGCGAACAGGTGTGATAACTTACACAATACCATCGCACCGAATACATCAGCATTAAACCGGTGTATTATTAATGTATACGATACAATCGTTATCGATAAACGAAATGCAATTTAGTTATTCGTGATATGTCGATTGTATCTACGATAAGTGTTTGGAAGTGAGCGAGCTTTTTGCACAAACCGCATTGCTTTAAATAGTTGCTACATTGTTGTTTTATATGGGTTTTAGTTAGGAATAGAATAGAAAAACATTTATTTGGACAAGCACACAATAAAACATATTTAGAACAGTTGATAGTTGTTGACAAAACAAAACATTGAGTTTTTGGCGGGAACGAGTTAATAACATGTCGTGCTGCAGTTTTATTTTCATGAAACTTAGATGTAACCCGAGTTGAATTGTATAATTCTGGTGGAATGTTATTCAATTTAGTTCTGTGAAAGTGCACAAGTGTAGTGAAAGTAAAAATCAGTGTCAAACATGCAGTTTTCTCGTTGCCTCCAAATCTCCTATTAAGGTTATGGTAAACTTGCCACCGCTTTACTATAACCCCTGACTTGACGGACTATGACGACTTTGACTGTATTGAAACACTTTAGGCCCGATTTATGAAAAATCGGGTCATAATTTGATGCAAAATATAACTTGACACTGGCTAAATGCACACGTGCGAAGCCATAATAAAAGAAAAAAATAAAACAAAACATTATAACACTGACATGTTTAAAAATAAGAAACAAAAGAATCCTACTATATAATATTATAAATGTGAAAATTCGCGTGTGTGTGTATGTTTGTTACTCCTTCACGCAAAAACTACTAGACCGATTGCGATGAAACTCGGTATGTAGATAACTGGAGACCTGGATTAACACATAGGCTACTTTTTATCCCTATATTCCCACGGGATCGGAAGGCGCAGCTAGTAAGAAAATAAGACAGGAGATTAAAAAGTCTTAAGATAGAATGACCGAAAATTCAGAGAATACAGTAGACAGAAAAGAAAAAAAAAAGAAAAAAGTATTTAGAACTAGCAGCGCTCTGCGGTTTCACCCGCGTAACTCCCGATCCCGCGGGAATATCAGGATAAAACATAGCTTATAGCCTTCCTCGATAACTGAATTATCCAACACAAAAATAATTTTTCAATTCGTACCAGTCGTTCCTGAGATTAGCGCTTTCAAACAAACTCTTCAGCTTTATAATATTAGTAAAGATTTTAATTTTAGTAGTATATATTACTTAGACTCCATTGTCCGTCTGTCTATCTGTCACCAGTCACCAGGCTGCATCTCATGTACCGCTAGAGAGTTGAAATTTTCACAGATTGTGATTTTCTATTGCAGCTATAACAACAAATAGGTACTAAAACCAGAAAAATATTTAATTGGGGCTCCTATATAACATGGTAGAACCCTTCGTACTCTAGTCCGACTCGCACCTGGCCGGTTTTATATTAAAAAACATAGATAGATAGATAGAGTAAAAGCTAGAAAGTGATACACCGTAACGAGACTCTTTCATCGCTCCTTCTCCTGCCCTGCCCGTCCTGTTTTGAGAACCACAATCTTAATAATAACTATATTCGCAGTATTAATACTAGGCTAACATAAACTAAAGCGAGTACTAATTGGCAGTTCAATGGCCCGGAACTGGGTTGCTTTGAATTATAAATCTGGTAACAATCTTGCTTACAATATAACGTACAAGATTTTCACGATAAACGTTGTTAGCAATTCAAAAATTATAATCTCAACTTGAGGTTAAGTGGTATTACAATAACAATATTACTGGAGTCTCATCTCATACTTTCATTTAAAGATGTCTCATACAAAATTCTCATACAAATCTAAGCTAAAATTGACGATCTCTGTGACGCAACCCAGGTTGTGGGTTCGATTCCCGCAAACATGAATGTACATATATTTGTTTCTGGTCTATGTTTTTATGTATGTATGTATACCTTTGAAATCCTTTTTTATACTTTTTAATTAGTAGGAGTAGGATATTTTGGGGGTAGCTGAATGTCATTGGCTATTTTTATTTCGGAATTCCCACGGGATTGGGACTCACGCGCAGCTAGTACACAAATAGATACTATCAAATCATGTTCTGAATTATCATGTTTCGAAGATCAAAGGCGTTTTAGGCATTTTAACGCTAAGAGAAACCGCCATGCACTAGAAATCTCCACATGGTTTGAGACATTCGCAAATCCTAAACAGGCATGATTACCTACTTACCTAGTAATACCTACCTACTATAATATATTATAATAGTACTATTATATTTGGCTGTGATTGCCACCTTTCAAACAATTTATAGACCCAACCCACTTAACTATAGATTAATTGATAGGTATGCTGTTATAAATTATGTCTACATTTATTTTATTTTAACCTACCGTACGATTTAGAGGCACCGTTTGAACAAGATAATTAATTAATTTAATGAAATAATAAAATAAAAATAATTTAAAGGAAGTTTTTTGAAATATTAAAGCATTTAAGGCAAGAATACAATCTACTTATTTAAGCAATTGACATCAATAACAAAACATTTGGTTGAAAAAGGGATAAAAAACAGGTATGCCCAAAACGAATATTTCATTTTAAAAGTGTCAATGGAATGTGGTCCTCTTAATATGAATACTCATTAAAATAGTTCAGAGAGACCTCTGCCCTGCAAAAAAGGTTGATTTAAAAAAAGGTCACTATTGGTATTTTTATGTCTTAGGTAAATCCCATATTTAGTCTAGACAAATAGATAAAATCTTTATTTATAATTTAAAGATAATTTTAATTTCTAAATATTCATATTATGAGGAGGCTCACAGATAAGCGACGCTCGCTGATCGTTTAAGGTCGTGTGGGTTAAGCGATGCCTGGCGCAGTCATTAATTCGATGGGTGGGCAATTGGCCACCCATCGAATAATAATTACTAATTAGTAGTATGGTAAAAATGTGTTTTTTTCAGCCCCTCCGTGCTTCGGAAGGCACGTTAAGCCGTTGGTCTAGTAGCAGTCGTTAGGTCAAGTTAGAAGCCTTAGGGCGATCTGAAACCTCTAACAATAGGTGAGCCACACCACTATACGAGAAGAAGAAGATTTCTAAATACATACTTTTTTACCATATAATGTTACTTTGGTATATCATAACTTTATTCTCGATTTATTTAAATTTTATTATTATGGATTTTTAATGGTATTGTTAGACACGAGTAGCTTTTTTATGGTGTCACATTTTCTTGGAGAATTTTATTAATTACTAGCAGCGCTCCGCAGTTTCACCCGCGTAACTCCCGATCCCGTGGGAATATCAGGATAAAAAGTAGCCTATAGCCTTCCTCGATAAATGGACTATCCAACACAAAAATAATTTTTCTATTCGAACCAGTAGTTCCTGAGATTAGCGCGTTCAAACAAACAAACAAACAAACTCTTCAGCTTTTTAATATTAGTATTGATTTCTAGCGCCCCGCGGTTTCACCTGCATACGTTCCGATCTGGTTGAAATACCGGGATAAAAAGAAGGTTGCGGGTTCTATTCTCGTATCAAACAAATATTTATGTAGCTACCTACTGTTAATTGTTCCTGTTGTGGGATTTTCTTTACTTATACAAGTATGCATTTACAATAAAAAAGGCATTCTATTCGTTGTTTGGCCACCATAACACATGTCTTGTTGCTTAAATTGGAACTTGATGGCGCTGTGTCTTGCAATATTTACCTATTTGAAAAAAAAAACATTTTTTTTTTTTGAAAAACTTATTTAAAGCAATCGTGGTAATTTTAATTCAGGCTATTTTTACCCGGCTGCAAGGAAATGATTATGTTTGAAATGTTTTTCGCGTCTATCTGTGTATGTTTTTTATTATGTTATCTGGATTTTTCATCAGGATCAACGCAGGACAAACCTCAGGGAGAGTAAATAGTTCAATATAATATGTATGTAAGTACATAATATGTACCTATAAATACATATAAAGAATATATAATTTCGCTGTTCAACAACATATTTAGCAGTCATTGTATTCAAATATCTTGTCGTGAGTTCTAGTTTATTGCTATGATTTAGATTGGTTTGCGAAACATTATTATTTGTGAAAATTTAGACATAAGTATTATTACCCTTTTGGTACTTGGGTTCGTATTACGTGGTATTAGTATATTACAAAAGATCTCAAGCGAAAATCGGGAGAAAATTTTTTTTTATTTTATTTATTTAATAAATTCAGTACACAAGGAAAATACAAAAAAAGAAAAGATTACATTATAAAATTATTACTAAGGTAAGTCTAACCCTGTGAAGAGTTCTCTGCCGACAGACCTCTAGGGAAAGGAAATAATATAGCGGAAGGTAATTAAAAGTGTACAAACAGTTTCAAAGAGGAAAGCAGTTATTGAATTCTAAATATTAACTACCTATTTACTATATAAACTATCTATTTATAAACTATCTATTTAGTATTATCCTCCTTATATTTCTATCGCGTTATGAACAACCCACCCCATCCTTAATTCTTGTCCATTCAAAGGTTGCCTGGAAGAGATCGCTTTTAGCGATAAGGCCGCCCATTGTGTCATATTGTAAGGTATTAAATATCAATTTTCTTTTTAGCATATAGGTAGTTACTTAAGTTAGAATTTGTTTGAGTTTTGTTTTATGTAATCATTTTGCGTTTTGTTTTTATGGTGAGTTAAAGCGTTTATCTATCTACCTATCTATAAATTCCTATAAAATTCAAAGACTGACTGATTGATTGATATATCAACGCACAGCTTAAAGAGCCGGTTCTGGAGACTTTGTGAAAGTTTCGGTATCACTAAGAAAGGGTTTTTTTTCGATTACATCCCTAGAGGATGAAATGACCGATTTAACCGATAAAAACACCATTGGTTTTTTTTAAGAAAGTAGAAAATTAATACCAAAAAAAAATTCGTTCGCCTAAATGCGCTTTACGGCAGCATAACCGTGAGTTATAGCTAGTTATTAAATACTAGGTATTTAGATACTGCGCTGGTTCAGCGACCCAAAGAGGAACTTGTATGGCCTCCGAAACGAGAGTCTTCCATCGTTTGGGTCCTGGAATCCTGGGTCCTAGTTAAATAATCTATACATATAAAATTCTTTGTCCTGAATGACTGACTGACGGATCAACGCACAGCCTAAACCGCTGATCGTAGAGACCTGAAACTTGGAGGGTGTGTTCTTTGTGTGACGTAGGTATCCGATATTTTCCGAAATTCTACCCCTAAGGGGTGAAAAAGGGGAGCAAAGTTTGTATGGGACAACGTGATTCCTTGGTCCATTTTCGACTTTTACGCGAACGAAGTCGCGGGCAAAAGCTAGTAGTTAATAAAAATACATTTTTGGCAATATTTCTACCCAAAGATCCGAGGACGCCTAGAACGCAGCCATAAAAGTAAAAAAAAATCATAGCCAACTTCCTCTCACCGTGAACTATCTCTCTCCTGAACCAAATCAATAATATTAAATAGTTTCTACTCAGGTGTCACCACTAAAGTGACTTGTTTAGTAAAATATTGCAATAAATCATAGAGTGGTCTAACCGGTAGCGCAGGCGCAAGTTTTCCGTTAAGAGAAAAGGGTACCGGCGCTCTCTCCATACAAACGTAGTCGACTGTTTCCTCCCTGGATAATGACACTAGCACAAATATGTATGTTGCATAAAACTGCCATGACCACGCCCCTATGTTCTCTTTTTATTTCTTTTTTGTTTTTTAAATCTTTATTTCTATGATAATTAGAAAATGAAAAAAGTATCTTGGTTATGTTCTCTTTTTATTTCTTTTTTGTTTTTTAAATCTTAATTTCTATGATAATTAGAAAAGAAAAAAGTATCTTGGTTACTTTTTAGAACATAGGGGCGTGGTCATGGCAGTTATAAGTTTTATGGTTCAAAAATATTTGCTTTAGTGTCATTATCCAAGGAGGAAACAGTCGACTATGGTAGTATGGGGAGAGCGCCGGTACCCTTTCACCTTAAGTCAGGGCTAGAGGATTGTGAAACTTGCTTAGTAAGGAGTACTAAACAAAAGGGCCTAATTTAGAATAAAGGTACTAGTTTTTATTCCTGCGAGCTAACCAGAATATATTCCGATCCAGTGGGATTTTTCAAAAATTCTTTCTTAGTCCTCACTTACGATCTTCTTTCTCTTTTTTTCGCACTGTAGGTGGGGTCGGCTCTCTTAATTATTTTGCGCCAGGCAGTTCTGTCCAGGATTGTCCGTACGTTCGGGTCATGTTAGTCCACCAGGTGCCGAGGGCACGCCCCCTTTCTCGTTTTTTTTTCGGGTAACTCCAGCATTCTGAGAACCACATAGTCATTGTCTCTCCGCATAACGTGTCCGTGCCATCATAGTCAATTTTCTGTAAATTTCAATACGAAACATTGAGTAAAATTTCAAGTTTTTAGATCCAGCTGTTTAGGCTGTGCGTTATCAACAATCACTTAGTGAAAAGTGGTAAAAGTAGATTTGTGTTTGTTTTTAACTAAAAAACTACTAAACCGATTGCGATGTAAGGATGGTACTTGGACTCTAATAACATATAGATAGTCTTTTTTATCCCAATTGTTCCTACGATATCGGGCTCTACGCTGGTGAAACTAGGGGTTAAAGTAGCGATCATGCCAAAGACAGCGTTCGATTTCTTAAATGATAAAAAGTGATGATGTTATCTAAAGCACTGCAAAGATTTAAGAAGTATTGTTTTTTTTTCACACAAATGTATTCCCCCTATTTCCTTTCTGTCCCTTAGACAAGATTGCTTTATATTAGCGATATCGCTAATCGACAGATTTTATTTTATTTATTTCTGTATGAAATCGACATAACCTAACAAAAAGTAACGTGATCTTGCGTTACTGATTTTTTTACACAATTTTCTTTTGCAAATTTCATACAAAGCTTACGTCAATTTCATACAACTAAATCTGTCGATTGGCGATATCGCTGATAGAAAGTAATCTTGTCTAAGGAGGCTGAATAATGCTTCTATAGAGGAATCATTTTTGTTTCGTAGAACTAAGGTTTGTTGTCCACATGCGACTCTGTTTTCCTCTGTTATAACAACTTATTACTAAACGCAATTTACTTAATCTTTCTTTCATAAGAAATTCTTCTGACAATAACAAACACAACAAAAAAGAATTAGCGAAATCGGTTCAGCTGTTCTCGTGATTCGCGCTTAGCAACACATTCAGCGATTCATTTTATATTATAGAAGATTATAGATGCCGAAATGCGTCTATTTTTCCTTTTGTTTTACCCATAAAATAAAAGGAAAAGAGATGTATTTATTTTAGTAATTTCCTAGAAGACACAATACAAAGACACTCAAGATTAAAGACCTCCAAGTTTCTGGTAAATACAATTTACATACAAATTATATGGTTTTGCAATTATCTCCCGTGAACCAGTTTTCGTTATTTTCCTAAACCGCAATATTATCATAATATTTTGTTGGCGCCAGTAGACTAATATAAATCTATATTAATTTTGTGAGAACCTTATTTTAAAGAGACATTATTTATGCTAATAGATAATAATTATTTGATAATATTTGAAGATTTCGTTTTAATATTACATTTAAGTAACGGTTTTGGTTAGTGATTTTTTTTGTATCTATTGGAAACAGCACATTTGTAGATTGGATTTATGGCTTTTTAAACCACAAAAAATATCATATTTATTATCGTTTACTAGCTGCGTTTCGCGGTTTCACTCGCGTAAGTCCCGATCCCGTAGGAATATTAAAATAAAAAAGTAGTCTATAGCCTTCCTCGATAAATGAACAATCCAACAAAAAAAATTTTTTCAATTCGAACCAGTAATTCTCGAGATTAGCGCGGTCAAACAAACAAACTCTTCAGCTTTATAATATAAGTACCTATAGATTTATGAATTGTGTTAACTCATCGTTACTTCTCTCGAGGTTTACTTGCTGTCCCGGCAAACGTAATTTTGCCTTGGTAAAAAAACAATATGTTCGATTCTCAGACCTAACGAATATTCACAAAAAATTTCATACAAATCGGTTCAGCCGTTTCGGAGCAGTTTGATAACTAACACCGCGACACGAGAATTTTATGTATAGAGATTAGGGTTTAGGCAATTAGCAAAGTCAGCGTTTTTGGTAATACCTGGTATTTTTAAACGTTAAATAAATAAATAAAATAATCAGAAAAATAAAATTCAAATCGGATCACGTCTAAGGGTTCACTAGTTTGGCATTTACGATGCCAAATACACAGATGACCTGACAATGCATTTTAAATCAACCTTCTTTTTGCATCCACAACTATAGACCTTTTCAAGAGCGGTGTTGGCTTATTGGTAGATACCTCGAATCATTCTGAAGGTCGTGGGTTCAAATCCCGGCCGGCGGTGCACCGATGAATTTTTCTTAAGAAAAATATATGTACGCTAATTGACATTGCTCTTACGGTGAAGGAAAACATCGTGATGAAACCTGCGGCTTAGTTGGCTCCAGAAGTATTGACAAGTTCTTTTCCTCTGGACATGGTCGACTAAATTGAGAGGGTGGTAAATGCTGGATAAGACTACTCCATCCTCACGCAAAAAGGATTCAATTGAAGAAGGTCTTACTGCGTAAAACAGCCTGTATACAAGTCATGAAGATACAAGTAGACCTTTTCAATGAAATCCTTTTTCAGATTCTATTTATCTTATCCTGTGCTATCATATCTTATATCTTTAAATGAGCAATTCTTGTATATATATAATTGGAATCTCGGAATCGGCTCCAACGATTTTCATGAAATTTGGTATATAGGGGGTTTCGGGGGCGATAAATCGATCTAGCTAGGAATCATTTTTAGAAAATGTCATTTTATTCGTGTTTTATCGAAACTTACTTTTTTTTATCTGAAAAAATATGACTCTTCCTGACATCTATTGGCGAACTACTAATACTATTTTTTGTGAGCAATAAAGTTATTCCAGCAGATGGCGTTGTTAAGTAACACGAAGTCAATGAGTGTTTGCTTTGAGGTTAGACTAAGTAAAAAAAAAAATAAGCAAAGCTCGGTCATCCAGGTATATTTCTTAATATATCCTATCTATCGTATTCTAACCGAGTTCCGTTACCTAACCAGGCGCTCGCTGTAGGACATAGAGACACGTCGTACACAAATTGCTGCTCTAATTCACTCGGGTTTCGCAAAATAACGACCGTGATGGTCTACGTTGAGGGTCGGAGAGGTCACTATTTATTATAATTTAAACTATTGCTTGATATTTATTTGGTAATAAAATGAAATATTGTTTGTTAATAATAAGATAGTAGCTGATTAAAGTTAAAAAAGCGAATCACATTCAGCTGGCAATAATATCACATACTTGAACTTGGCCTAAAATAAAAATATTTATAATAAGAAAGACCAAATCAATATGTACGAGCGAGTAGAGAACCTCCTTTTTTGTAGTCGGTTAGAATAATTTTACAAAATATAGGTAAGTAAGCTTTTTTCATTAGTCTGAGTCCTCCTTGGTCCTCGAGGAAGCTTACAGCTAAGCGACGCTCGCTGATCGTTTATGGTCGTGCGGGTTAATCGACGCCTGGCGCGGTCTTTACTTTGATGGGTAGCCAGTTAGTAGTGTGGCAAAAATGTGTTTTCGTGAGTCCCTTCGTGCTTCGGTAGGCACGTTAAGCCGTTGGTCCCGGTTGCTACCTCTAGTAGCAGTCGTTAGGTCAAGTTAGAGGCCTTAAGGCGATCTGGAAACTCTAACAATACGTGAGCTACACCACTATACGAGAAGAAGACCAATTGGTCCTTACACTTGGCAATACTATCCTGTAGGCCACCAATTTTAACCTGTTATCAGTACATCGTACTTATTGCAGCGCCAACGTTAGGTACTCTAATCTAATTGAATCCAAGTATTTTTTTTGGTTTTGATAATGTAACACAAGGGAGCTCCTTTGTTAAATTTACTTATACAAAGCATGAGTTAAACTTAGGCATCTTCTGCAGCCACCTAAATCCTAGCGCAAGATAGGTTCAATCATAGTTATCATTTTTCAGAAGACGGACGTCGGAATCGAGGTTCACTCGTCTAGCTTACATGAATGTAGACCCGACCTTTGCCCAGAAGCAATGCATGTTATTTAAAAAAATCTTGAAGATATTTAACCTGTATTTCCAACTGGTCAGACGACCCAGTTGGCTAACTGTCACCATGCCGGACTGCCAAACACAGGGTTGCGGTTCGATTCCCGCCTCAAACAAATATTTATTCTTAGATATTTGTCTGTGGTCTGGTTTTTTCTATGTATTATAAATATATATTTACAAAAGAAAAGTATATAAGTAGTATATCCGTTGTCTAGCACCCATAACACAAGTCTAATTACTTAGCTTGGGGCTAGAAGGCGATGTGTGGAATTTTCTGCAATATTTATTATTTATTTATCTACATTTATGGAAGATTTTTCTTTATTGCAGTTTATACCAGGAAAATAAAACTAATAACTAATATGATTTATTTCCGCAACAGATTTTATGATGCTTGACAAATTCGCAATAATTTTGTTTGTTTTCGTGTGTGTCGTATTAATTTAAATCGTATTTGTGGCGAGACGAGACTGCGGGAGTCAGCTGTCAAGGTTACTAAGGCGCCACGAAACGGGAGTCTCATCTAAATCCGTCTAGTAATGGCCCGGTTGCATAATAAAATGAAATTGTTGTATAATTTTTAAGATAATATTTTTGTTTATCTAGTTCAAGAATAGATTTGAAGTTTGCTTTGTTTTTGTATCAGAACTTTAAAAGAATCGTGACTTTTATATGCGTAGGTGTATATTTTATAATATTATTGGTATTTTGTTTGGTAAATATTGAAAATCTTCTTTAGGTAGATATGAAATAATAGTTGAGATTTCATGCTGAGTAATAACTCAGCATGAAATCTCTGGAACTACAAAAGATACGAGTCTGAAACTTCGCATGGGGATCCTTTTAGGACGTATGCGCGCATGTTATTTTTTGGAAATTCGTCCGGGTTAAAAAGTTCTAACCAAAGTTGCTGGAACTATTCTTATCATTTAGTTCCAACATGACAGGTACAATGAAATTTAAAACTACAAGGTATAGGGTACAAATCGCTTTATACCTTTTATATACCTCTACCAGCTGCGCTCCGCGGTTTCACCCGCGTAAGACCCGATCACCTGGGTATATCGAAATAAAAAGTAACCTATAGCATTCCTCGATAAATGGACTATCCAACACAAAAAGATTTTTTCAATTCGAACAAGTAGTTCCTGAAATTAGCGCGTTCAAACAAACAAACAAACAAACTCTTCAGCTTTATAATATTAGTATAGATTTGTACCCTACACCTAATAGTTTAAAATTGTATTGTACCTATCATGTTGGAACTAAATGATAAGAATAGTTTCAGCAATATTTATCTTTGAGTTTTTAACATTTTTATTTTCTAACTATCAAGTTAACTGTATTATGAGATGTGGATATAATCGGCGCACGAATGAGTATAATACGTGACGATGCGTGTAATTGGATAAACGATTTATTCGTAGTAAACCAACAAAAAACTTTATGAATTATTCTCTCACGCTATGTTTTATTAACAAGACTGTTAAACTTTAAATATTTACGGATAGTACTGTTACGGGATTGATTGTCATAATAGGTAATAAATGTTTTAAAATATTTGGAAAATAGATTTGAAACTAACATGGTTTAATTTTACTAATAAACTTACACAGCAAACGCATGAAAAAGGTAGCCTGATACGGTCGCCTCTTACTATCAAGATCTATCCGCAATTACTTAAGTCTTGTGAAAATGGTGCTTGGAACAGCATCGAAATATTGAGCTTCACAAAATATAAACAAAAAACATGCTATATCGTCTTTTGTTTCCACTTTCACTTTTGTTTTTATTTCGTTCCCCTTTTGTTTTCATTTCGATCGGCTTTTATCTTTTGTTCTGCTTCGATGCCCTTTTGTTTTCACTTTGAGTTAGGAACACGAGGCTTAACCCTTAGGTTATAAAGAGGTTTCAGTTAGGAATTAAAATAATCAAGATTTTTTTTGCTGTTCCTAACCAAACCCGCTATCGACGTTTTCGAGTCAGCCCCCTTAGACAAGACTGCTTTCTATTAGCGATGTCGCCAATAGATAGATTTAATTGTATGAAATTAATTTAAAACATTGTATAAAATTAGCATAAGATGTAACTTATCCACTGTTTTTTCTCTAACGCATGACTACGGGCCTCCTCGTTGGCTTGTGTCAATTTCATACAAAAAGAAATCAAAATAAAAGTCTGTCGATTGGCGATATCGCTAATAGAAAGCAATCTTGACGCATTTTCTCCATCTAAAAGGTTAAGAATAATCCGTAAATATCCCGTATGATAAACATATTTCTGTAAAAATCGAAGGTTTATTCCACGTTCCTCCTGTCGCGACATTTTGCAAGAGAGACATTATTCATAAATTTTACAACTAGGAGACATTTTCCGAAAGAAACATTCTGCGACCAAGCCCTTTAGTGGTGCTTAAACTGATACTGACATGTAAGATAAATTAGAAAGATTTATAAAGATAGATTCAACATTAACAATCCCATGTCATAATGTCCTCTGTCATTTCCTATACAGCTGTAATATTTATCTGGGTAGGTATGTATTACTCAAGTTTTAATGGTAAATAGTAAAGCAGAGAATGCGTCGAGGGTGTGCTGGATATTAGGTATTACGCAAGTTGTGACTTACTTGTCGTGATCATGACGTCATGAATCTATACAGTTTTTACAGCGCCAGCAACTTTAATCTATGCTATTCAGAGTGCTGTAGTCCCTGGTATATGTATTAGATGAAGTAGGCTTGCCCAGAACCTTTACCCTCTCAGCTTAGTTTTGACTCGAACCCACGACCTTCGGAGTAAACATTGAGGTTCCTGCCACTAGACCAAACACGACTCTTACTTAAAGCTATAAAAGCTTATAAAGCTATAGCTTGTTTTAACTAGAGCTACTAGGTAATATAAACTTCAATCTATACTCTATATATGTACTAATATTAGAAAGCTGAAGAGTTTGTTTGTTTGTTTGAACGCGCTAATCTCAGGAACTACTATCCAACACAAAACGAATTGAAAAATTCGTTTTGTGTTGGATAGGCCATTTATCGAGGAAGGCTATAGGCTACTTTTTATCCCGATATTCCCACGGGATCGGGAGTTACGCGGGTAAAACCGCGGAGCGCTGCTAGTACTAATATAAAAAGAGGAAAGATTTTTTGTTTGTTTTATGTGTGTGACAAATAGGCTCCGAAACTACTCAACCGATTTTAATGAAACTTGGAATGAAGATACATTGTTTCATTGGAAGTAAAATATGCTACTTTGTATCCCGATATACGGGATCGTGAGTTACGCGGGTAACCGTGGAGCACTATCATTGATAAAGAACGCCATCTAACATTTTTTTCTTTATAAGTCTTATTTATTGTAAAGAAAACAATCAGGTACCTTGACCTTTCTGATATCCAGTCTCCAATTTATAGTTTCACTTCCGTTCTCCAAATTGTCATTTATACAATGTTGTCTAATAGTAAACAAATAAAAAACCGACAATAATAATAAATAGTAATTGAGGATATTTTTCTGCGCCGAAAGGGCAGAGCTTTGATCGTTGACTCACTGATTCTTGAAAGCGGATAAACGGTCAAGGTAGATCGGTTACTTCCTCGAAAAAAACCGGCCAAGTTCGAGTCGGACTCGCGAAAGGGTTCCGTACCCTTATATTCTGTTTTTATCCGACTATGGCGAAGCCAAAAGGGAGGGCTATGGTTTTGACCCGTATGTATGTATGTTCATCTATTCCCACCTAACTTCAAAACTAACTTACTATAAATTAACAATTGAGGAGGCTCACAGCTAAGCAACCCTCGCTGATCGTATACGGTCGTGTGGGTTAAGCGACGCCTGGCGCGGTCATTACTTCGATAGGTGGGAAATTAGCAGTGTGGCAAAAATGTGTTTTCGTCCCCCTCCGTCCTTCGGAAGGCACGTGAGCCGTTGGTCCCGGTTGCTACCTCTAGGCCTTAAGGCGATCTGAAAACTCTAACAATAGGTGAGCCTCACCACTATATGAGAAGAAGAAGAACAATTGAAGTATCGTTAGGAGTCTCAATGGTCTGCTGGTTATTCGTATATGTTGTTGTATATAGCAGCAACAGAAGTACATCATCTGTGAAAATTTAAACTGTCTAGTTCATGAGATACAGACAGACATACGGACAGTTGAGTCTTGTTTTTTATACATATGATAAGTCAGCGTTAGACCACTATCACACCCGCCTGATGGGAGATGACGTTGCGGCCTAAGATGTAGCCAAAGGGTCCCGTTTTTAACCCTTTGGCAACGGAACTCTAAAAATTAATAATTTAATATGATGTTTAAATGTTTATATGTGTCAGTTTTATGTATAATCTGGATGGTTAACGACCTTAGAGGTTTGTTTATTGAGTTGTAAATGTATTTTATTTCGTTATAAACATGTTTTATAGTAAGCAAATGTGTAGGATTCCATCATTCGTCAAACGGGCGATTGATTATTTGATGACGATTACCTCGATTTAAACGGCTAAGCAAACGTTTATGATATTTCCATACATATTCTGTGAAGTTCACCTTTTACAAAGTGTGCATTTCGAGATAGGTGGAAATTATATTTTGGAGAAAAAGTTTGAAGCATTTATCTATCTATTCAGCAATGACTGCTTAAAAAAATAATCTAATTATTTACCCCTTTTCAAATCTATGGTGATCAAATATGGAGAGCAAATAACTGATTACTACCTCAGTACTGTCTAATATCCGTATGTATTCCTGTATTTATTTGTATGTATCTATGTATATAATTATATATTGGTATGTATTGTGTGTATAATTAGATTTTTTGAATCCATATTTATGTACATACTTTATATTATCACCTATTACAGGTTAAGTTTGGTATCCTGCTTAAGTAAATTCACAACCTACTAAGCTGAATCAGTTCTTTTCCATCCAAACGTTGCCTGGAAGAAATCGCTTTCAGCGATAAGGCCGCTCATTTGTGCAACTTATACTTTCTAGCTATTACTTTGTGTATATCGTGTTCTTTTTCTTCCTGTGTTGTACAAATAATGTTATCTATCTATCTAAATCAATAAAATATAAATTATAAGCCCTGACAGACTTTATTTTGATTTATCAACGTACAGTTCAAAGCAATGGAGGGATCGGGCCAAAATTTGACTATTATAACGGAATTGTAACTGATTATAACTATATAATATTACTAGCTGCACCCCGCGGTTTCACCCGCGTAAGTCCCGATCCCGTGGGAATTTCGAGATAAAAAGCCTATGTGTTAAACCAGGTCTCCAGCTATCTACTTACCGAGTTTCATCGCAATCGGTCCAGTAGTTTTAGCGTGAAGGAGTAACAAACATACACACACACACACACAAACTTTCACATTTATAATATTACCAGTAACGCCATCTATTGAGTAGCTATGTAAACTACAGCAACCAATAGTAGGTAACACAGCAACAGACTCTTAACAAACTCATTTTTACAAACCTTTCCCTCCTTAAAATAGGAAAATTGAAAATCCCTGAAACACGTCATCATTTATTTACGATAAGAAGATATAATTCTAATTTTCAAGTTTCTACCTCTAAAAAAAATCAAACCTTCTTACAAACTTCCACCCCCCATTTGCCCCCCTTAGGGGTTGAATTTCGCAAAATCCCGTCTTAGTGAGCACCTACGCCATGCAAAATTTGAGACTCCTAGCACTTGTAGTTTCTGAGGTTTCGTGATGAGTGAGTAAGTCAGTGATGATAACTGACTATTATATTGGAAAATTCAAACCCTACACGGGCGAATTCGCGGGCAAAAGCCAGTTAAAACACAAAATATTATTTACTAAGTAATACATACCTACTCTAAATCTGTAACATAATAAAATAAGTTGTCATACAAGTTTTTTAATAACTTAAATCTTACTGTCAAAATTGAAGGCTGTCATTGGACTGCTCCAATGGCATAGCTCGGTGACCTGTTGGTATGCGCCGGCGCAGTGTCGCAACGCGAAACTGTCACTGTGACAAAGGTACATACTTAATTCAGTCTATGGTTAAAGCTCCAGATTGTGGAGCCCGAAAAGTGTCTTTATTAAGAGGGGAGAAAAAAGCCTTTTTTTTCTTTTCGGGGTGCTTTTTGGTACTTTTTAATGACCTAGCTATTAACTCTGAAATGCGGTGTTGGCTTAGTGGTAGATACATCGACTTTCATTCTGAAGGTCGTGGGTTCGAAAGCCGGCCTGCCGTGTAACAATGTATTTTTCTTAAGAAACATTTTATGTGCGCTAATTGACATTTTTCTTACGGTGAAGGAAAATGTGATGAAACCCGCGGTTTAGTTGGCTCCAGAAGTATTGATAAGTTCTCTCCTCTGGACATGGTTGAATAAGCTGAGAGGGTATAGAAGGTGCTGGGCAAGCCTACTCTATCTTTCAATTAAACAGGGTCTAATTGCGGAAAACAGTCCGTTCAAGTACAAGTAACTCTGAAATCTAAGGTGATCGTGCCAAGAAGCAAAATACGTACCTATATAGGTACATATATTCAAACGTGGCTTAGAACGACAGGCCATATGTTACACGATATCTATGTGGACGATCTTATATCTGATATCTACGCTTTATTTAGCACCTCTAATTACCCGCTTTGAAATAAATTAAGGCCTTTGAATATTTTTTTTTATAAACTTTATTAAATATTTTTATTCATTTAGACTTTGAAACGGATTCAGTCTAGAATATTATTCTGCGACCTTACTTAAACTCGAATAAATTCTGCGTGTTTTGATCTGACCGAAATTTTGATTAATGATCCCCTATTTAAAATGTTAAAGAATTTGAGAAACATTGTTTACTCATGAACTATTAACTATTATAGCTTAGAGTACACAATGTGTTTCAGCGAAGGGGTTTCAATCAGAAAGGAGGTGGTTCTAGACACACGTCTAGAACCACCTGATTTCTGATAGAATAAAAGTTATTTGCCCACACGGGCAAATAACTTTTATTCTACGACTTTTGGAAATTCTAACTTTTGTTCGATAATAAACAACCCCCTTTCATTATTAAAACCCCTTTGTTGATCATTGTAGACACACTGTATAGACACTGTTTAATTGTATTATATCTTTTGTCGACAGAAAACCTGGCGCCCTCAGAACTAAAGAAACTTAGAAATAAACAGAGGAAAGCCAAACGCAAAGCGGAGCAGGAGAGTGCGCTACAGGCACAGGTTCAGGTAAAGTCTGAAAATTATATAACACGACCCACCCCGGCTTCGCACGGCTATATTATGCATGTATTATACATATAAACCTTCCTCTTGAATCACTCTATCTATTAAAAAAACCGCATCAAAATCCGTTGCGTAGTTTTAAAGATCTAAGCAGACATAGACAGCGGGAAGCGACTTTGTTTTATACTATGTGAATACAGCATATTAGTGTGACAAGTGATAATCGCGTTAGCGTTGTCTGGGTTTTCTACACAGTGTTTTGCCTGCTTTTTGTTTCTTATATTTATGTGAAATAACTCACTCAGTGAAGATTTTTATAATAAAGTGAAAAGGTTTTTGGATCACATCTGGGTCACCAGTTTTGAGGGGTGAAGCAATTTAAAGGTGCTTGATGGTATGTATTTCCAAAAGGAAGATCTTCAGGTGTTATACCCGATAGGCCGCGGCCAATGACGGTTCGTTGGAATTAGTATTTGAACTTATTTTCAGAACTTTCTTATGCACGATCTGTGTCGTCTGTCGCTGGTGAAGCGAAGTGTCGTCACAACCGTATTTAAATTAATCTATTATTCATTTATTTCGGATAATTATAAAATCCATAAATTGTTAGTAACACTGTTTACAATGTATGTTAGTAAAAACAAAAAAAATATTTTAAAATGTAGATGTAAATTATAAATGAAAAATTAAATTATTTTCGAATAACTTTTGTTCTCTGCAGATTTCTAATCACTGAACCGTTTAAAATGAAACTTGGTAAAAAACCTAACACCATATTGTACCCAGTTTTTTAAAAAATATTTCCAATACAAAACGAACCCTCAACGTACAACCTAAACCGCTGATCGTAGAGATCTGAAACTTGCAGGGGGGGGGTGTATTCTTTATATGACTTAGGCATCCGATAAGAAAAGATTTTGCGAAATTCTACCCCTTAGGGGATGAAGAAGGGGGGCAAAGTTTGTATGGAACAACGTGATTCCTTGGTCTTATCCTATTAAAAATATTTTCGCCTTCTACGCGGACGAAGTCGCGGGGAAAAGCTAGTTTTGTATACAATCTTCAACTATGATGTGTTCGGGTGTTCCAGGTGAAGAGAGAGCAGCACCACAAAGCGAGACAACAGCAGGAGCAAGGCGACCCCGAGGCGCCGCAGCTAGACGAACTCATACCTGATAAATTAGCTAGGGTAAGTAATTTGCCTCACATCTGTATGATTTATACAGCAACTGAAGTGCCTGGGACATGTGTTAGAATAGGTTCAGAACCTATAGCTTATTCGACCTTGGTCAGAGGATTTAACTCGTCAAGATACGCCTGGAGTTAACGAAGCCGTGGATCTTATCGCGAAGTTTTCCTTCACCAATTTTAGAAGCTCACTTAAAGTTTTCGTAAGAAAAATCCTTTAGTGCACGAATAGTCGGAAATCGAACCCACGACCTTCGGAATGAAAGTCGACGAATGTACCACTAGGCCATCAGCCCTTTATAAGTCTTAGTCATTTGAAAGTACCATCTCATCACGATGTTTTTCTTCACCATAAGAGCAATGCTCACATATTTTTTTCGTTAGAATTTATCATTGTTGCACGGCTGACGGAATGATAAAATAATAATGTTATGTATGATTAAATGGCAATGTAATAATATCAATCATTATATTATAATAATAGACTTTGTATAAATAAATGTAATTATACATTTAATAATGCATTATAGGTCCATACTTCCTATTACTTCCTGTTGACTACGGAAGTATAGTTTCTATTTATACTTGTAACGAAGTTTGCTTTTTATAATATGATGTATTCAAATATTAGGGTTGATTATGTTAAATAATCATACGAAAAAAATTGTCTATGGATTCGTTTCAAATCGCCTAATGGCTTTTTAAATGAGGATTGCCTCTAGCTCAAAAGGTATTTGTGGCTAAGACTGCCAAATTATGTTTGAAACGGAGGTTTTGAAATTACTGAACCGATTTCGATAAAACTTGGTAGGCGGATATATTAAGTCCTTGTGAGAAACATGGTAGTTTTAACAAGAAATTCTTACTTTTTTCGAAGTATATTTTATCAAACCAAAATAGTGGTCATATACCTCAAATTATGAGGGTCAGCCCTAAATTGACAATTGATTCGATTGAATAATGCAATTAATTGCGAGTGGCGCTCAAGGCGTTTGTTGCTTGACACCGCTTATTATATTTGTCTTGTCATTTGATGATAAGTCACGACAATCACGATTACACACTGACATAGGAAAACCAGTTATACCTACAGACAAGTTAGCAAACATTTAAAAACTTGTATCCCGATCCTGGACTTTTTTATGACCTCATCGTACCTGATAGGTGGCAAAGATACGGTTTAAAAATTCTTTATTTCTCATAAATCTGACAAAATCACGAAAGGTCGAAGAAGTAGAATGTTCGCCTAGAACCTATTCACTCTAGACTTGAAGACTCCAAGGTTGTAGTTTTGGGGAAACAGCGACGCGGGCACAGCTAATAAATAAATATAGCAGGGCATAACAAACAGCGCCATCTAGCCCCAAGCTAAGTAGACTTGTGCCAGAATACTTTTTATACATTTTTTGTACATACATGTACGGTCGGCAGCATAATTGCAGAGCCATCGTAGAGTTAATTTTATTGGAATGTTTTCATTGTAATTCTGTTTGATGAGTTAAAAGACTTTAAATATTCAACTAAAGCAGGTGTCTAGAAGCTTGCTTGTGTTGAAAACATTCATATAACAGCCGTTTTGGAGCTCTACGGTGGGTCTGAAATTATGCAGTTGACGTACATAAAAAGTGTTTCTTCATATCACAACAAATATATTCGTTTATTGAAAACACATTGGTCGTTTATCTTGTGAGTTGCGCTACTAGCCGCGCCATCTAGCGGTAAACGAATGAACCGCTGATTTTACTACTGCAGTAGCGAAATTAAGCCTAGAGTCTGGACATTGTTTGTTATACTTATTGAATCTGTTTTTATGTCTGTTTTCAGGCCGAAGATCCTTTAGAACAAGCAATAAAGTTCCTACAGCCGCTGAGGACTCTCGCCTCAGATAGGATAGAAACACATTTAATGGCCTTCGAAATCTACATTAGAAAAGGTAAGTTTAATTACTTCCCTAGCAGTTAATGGCAATATGTCTTAGAATGATCTCAGACTTGAAGGTGGAAAGTATAATGTGCTTAGTTTGACCGGCATCTACACTCTTCTAGCCGTAATACAGCACTGTGCAAGTGCAATACTGCTTGGCAGCAGAAATATATGGCGCCAATACTTCTCTGGACTAACACTGCAGATATTATTTACCCACATTAGGTGACTTTATTAACGATCCTCTCGTAAGTCACAACAGGTTAAGTTCGAATCAACCAATTAAAAACTCATGTGAGTTTCCTCCTTAAAGCTTGGAGGCTTCCCCTGCTCCCGTTCATCCCGGGGTAGTCATCCTCCAGATTTTTCCAAGGGTGACGCGGAGTCACATATCAGAAAATCCTAGGTCCGCTTCGTCGATCGGTTAAAGCCACCGCTCTGAAGACCAATTCTCGTAAATAAAATTGTTTAAATTGCATTGCAATAACATTTAGATTGCATTTCTATTATAAAAAATACCCTTTTGGGTTTTCTTGAGAATACCAAGAGCTGATATTGCCCCCAATGTCATATTTTGAGCTACTTTGAGGGTATTTTTTGTACTCGAAATGCAATCAGAATGATATTGCAATGTAATTTGAACAATGTTTTGAGAATTTGCCTTCTGGATCGTTTAAAAACCCCTTTTGGTCACTTTTTACGTCTGGCACCAACTAGGTAAAAATCTCGCTTATTTTCTCCTTTACTAAAATGTTGAACATATCGTTTGTACAGAGAAGCCTCTCCTAATGTTACAAAGCGTGAAGCGTGCGTGGCGCGTGGATAGCACACACCCATCGCTACACGAGTGCCTGCTGCGGTGCCGTCGCTGGCTGAGTGAAGCGGCCGCGCGTAACGCGTTACATCCACACGTCGCTGACGTATTACAGACTGAGATGGAACCGGTAAATAATATCTATACATATAAAATACTTTGTCCTGAACTACTGACTGACTAACGGATCAACGCACAGCCTAAACCGCTGATCGTAGAGACCTGAAACTTGGAGGGTGTTTTCTTTGTATGACGTAGGCATCGGATAAGAAAGGATTTTTCGAAATTCTACCCCTAAGGGGGTGAAAAAGGGGGGCAAACTTTGCATGGGACAACGTAATTCCTTGGTCCAATCTACTTCAAGTTTTCGACTTCTACGCGGACGAAGTCGCGGGCAAAAACTAGTCATTAATAAATATACAAAAAAAGATTACATTACAAAGTTATTACTAAGGTAAGTCTAACCCTGTGAAGAGTTTTCTGCCGACAGTCCTCTAGGGAAAGGAAATAATATAGCGGAAGGTAATTAAAAGTGTACAAAAATTTTCAAAGAGGGAAGGAGTCGTTGTATTATAAATATTATAATATACAGAAGAAATAACGCAACTTATATAAATTTAGTGAATACATACAGATACATATATACACGGTGTAACATGGGGGGTGGATCATCGGTTGCTGGGTGGTGGGGGACCTCAGTACTTATCGATTTAACCCCCCTGTATGTTCTGCAATAATTAGTGGTTCATAAGTTATTTGGACCATAGTGAAATTTTAGTCAAAATCAGATTTCACCCCGAACTTTGCAATTACAGCCAAACTATCAGGTCTGCGATTTTGCCTTTTTTTGTGAATTAAGTTCAATAATGGACCTTTTGTACCCCTACACCAATCAGAGTCTTAGATTTATAAAACTCAAAATAAAACCATTAAAGTAATATTTTTTATCAAAATCTAATGTTTCCATTATCTCGATACCTCCGACGTAAATAGTCGTACAGGTGAACGGTGACTTTTCGGTGGAGCATTTCTAAACTTCAATGTTACCTGAATCGGCTTATTCACGTCAAGGCAAGGACATTATTATTTTAATTTCGTTTCCTATTTGCGTCGGAGGTATCGCTTTCTATGGTTCTAAAAAAATATCTCACAGATTATTTTTTTCTGCAACCTATCTTAAAAACTACTGGCTTTCATGAGGAATAACCCCTGAAAGTTACATTCGGCTAGAGTTAGGGCATCTTCAGCGACCCGCCCGCCGGCGCGGGTTTGATATGTATGCGCGGGAGTTTTAGGCAAGTTGAGTGATTACGTCATACTTTTGACAGACTATCTCGTGCCATCGTATCGCTAAATTAAACTACAATATCACGTTTGTTTCCCAGATGGTAGGCGGCCGTAGCGAGTTGGAAATAGCGACAGCATACATGTCCGATGCTGCACAGAAGAGCCAATCAGGCGCGTTGTGCGGCGCGCGCGCACTCGCCAGACTCGTGCCTGAACGTACGCAGGAGGCGCTCAAGTTGGCCACCTCCTTGCACTTTGACGATCTCTCGATACAGGTACACTTTGATTTATACTCAACACTTGCACTAAATGCTTTAACCGATCACTTACACTGAACACTTCAAACGAACACTTACACTGAACACTTCAAACGAACACTTACACTGAACACTTCAAACGAATACTTACACTAAATACTTCAAACGAATACTTACACTAAATACTTCAAACGAACACTTACACTGAACACTTCAAACGAATACTTACACTGAACACTTCAAACGAATACTTACACTGAACACTTCAAACGAATACTTACACTGAACACTTCGAACGAATACTTACACTAAATACTTCAAACGAACACTTACACTGAACACTTCAAACGAATACTTACACTGAACACTTCAAACGAATACTTACACTGAACACTTCAAACGAATACTTACACTGAACACTTCGAACGATTACTTACACTAAATACTTCAAACGAACACTTACACTGAACACTTCAAACGAATACTTACACTGAACACTTCAAACGAATACTTACACTAAATACTTCAAACCAATTCTTACACTGAACACTTCAAACGAATACTTACACTAAACACTTCAAACGAACGTTTTGCACCCGTATTACACAATCAACCCTATGAGATTGCATAGTGCGCGCGAAAGCATAGAGTGTCACTATAACCCAAGTCTAGTTGCTTAGCTTGGGGCTAGATTTTGAGTTTTATTTACAAGAGTTTTCCGTGTATTCTATTTAGGGTTCCCGGGTCTTAATCGCGTATTTTTATTTCTCTTACCACGACGTTTCGACCATGTTACTATAGTCATGGTCGCGAGGAGACATAGTCGTAACGTCGAGGTAAGAGAAATGAAAATAAAAATACGCGATTAAGACCTGGGAAAATCCTACTCCTACTATAATATTATAAATGTAAAAGTTCGTGTGTGTGTGTATGTTTATTACTCCTTCACGCAAAAACTACTGGACCGATTTCGATGAAACTCGGTATCTAGATAGCTTGAGACCAGGATTAACACATAGGCTTCTTTTTATCCTGATATTCCCACGGGATCGGGACTTACGCGGGTGAAACCGCGGGGCGCAGCTAGTAATTACTATGAATTCAAATCGTGTGAGTGTAAAAAGGTTAGCACACAAAATGTCTGAAATAGTTGTATATTCAAAAACATAAATGTTAATATTTCCAGGGTTGCGTAGACGTATTAGAAAGTCTACGAGAAGGTGACTTCGGGCCTTGCGACTCACAAATTGAAGAATACGTGACCGCATGCAGCAAGAAGTTCCCTTACGCGATCGCCTTCAAACCGCCTTCCGCGTCGGCTGAACCGGAAATACATGAAGAAACAACGCCTTTACAGTCCAAAGAGAATAACTGAATAGCTTTCATTTAGTTCGTAACTACCTGTGTTTTATTGTTTTTATAACTAGCTGCTCCCAGCGGTTTCATCTGGATCTATATACAATACAATTTCGGTTCTTATCTCGTTCTTATTCATGCTAAATTATAGCTTTCTAATATTAGGTTTCTGAGCTAAGCCGCTGATGGACGAACGGACGGACATGACATAACTATAAGGGTTCCTTGTTAGGATTACGGAACTCTAAACAAAGCCTTCAACGTGTTGGCTTTGGACCTGGATGACCTGCCCCCCTACCGCGGTAAGTGCGTCGGCTTCAAGCCAACGCGTTGGCTTATGCCGATCCGCGCCTTACACTGGGCAGAATTTTGCCTTTTATTTGATTTTTGAATAATTAAGTTGTATTATTCGTGTGTTTTAAGTATACAAAATTGTCGGGGACATAAAAACATTTGAAAATAGGTGATTCTGGTTATGTTATTTAAAAAAAAACACCACAAAATATGACTTTGTAATTTTTTTAAAATAACAACCGGATTCACTTATATTTGAATGGTTTTATGTCCCCGAAAATCCTGTATACTTAAAACACACGAAAAAAAACAACGAAATTTTTCAAAATTTCTTTGAAAGGCAGGCTCAAAATTCCGCCCATTGTGAGGCGCGGGTTGGCATATCGTCGGCTTCAAGCCGACGCAATTAGCGCGGTTGGGCCCCTGGATGGTAATAGTACCAATCAGGTCAATAATTGTTAATATAATGATTTTTTACATTTACATTTGATTTTCGTCATTTCGACGCAGTAGTGAAGATACTTGCATCTAATACTAGTCATGTCCACAATCAATCATAATATCGAAATAAGTGGGGTGTTAAAAAATTGTAATGCGCCATTTTGTAGCAGCGGCCATCTTGGATTTGCGATGATACTGAATATTATAAACTGTATTGCCATTTCAGAACTACAAGTGTGTACCAAATTAAGATCGATCTGTTCAGGAAGGGGGGGGGGGGGGATATTTAAATCACTTACCCAAATACCCAAACAGAGCAAGCTAATTAAACCATTTGAAAATAGTAAAAAAACACCATAAACTGCATCTTCGCCTACCATTAGGCTGGTGTGATTGTGATCCTTCGCTTACCAGCCCCTACCGCGATAAATGCGTCGGCTTATGCCGTCCCGCGCCTCACACTGGGCGGAATTTTGAGCCTGTATTTCATATGATTTTAAAAACATTAAGTTTTTTTATTCGTGTGTTTTAAGTATACAGGATTGTCGGGGATATCAAAACATTCAAAAATAAGTGATTCTGGTTCAGTTATTTTTAAAAAACACCACAAAATATGACTTCGTATTTTTTTTTAAATAACAACCAGAACCACTTATATTTCAATGGTTCGATGTCCCCGAAAATCCTGCATACTTAACACACACGAAAAAAAACAACGTAACTTTTCAAAATTTCTATGAATGGCCGGCTCAAAATTCTGCCCATTGTGAGGCGCGGGTTGGGACGCAATTAGCGCGGTTGGGCCCCTGTTCACATATCAAAAGAATCCTATAGACTTTGCTAGTTTGCTACTGATAAAGTTATTTAGTGAATTAACTTATTTTAGCAACTCAATATATGAAGTTACTTCTTCTTTGGTAAATATATTCATTTTACATTATAGGTTATGTACTAAAATGTATGGTAATTGAACACCAATTTGTAATTTATTCTCGAAATAAATACAGAAAAATGGTAGTTACGAACTAATTGTTGAATAAATCTTGATCATTCATCACATTAATGATTTATCATCTTAGTCGATCAACACATTAACGGATTTTCTCAATAAATCGATATAAAAAATATGATGAATCGATAAAGTGAAGTTGGTAACGAGTCACTCGGAAATTGTGACCGGAATTTAGCTATTAACCGGAAACAATTCCAAAACAACTCCCATTGGTTAATTTTTGTTCTGTTCCAAAAACAAAAACTGCCTTACGAATGTCGATGCTTAATGACTTACCATGTAATAGACATAAGAAGCAATAGAAATTAAATATAGAAAATATACTGGCCGGCAAAAAAATAGACCCATACTATATATTTAGTATTATATAACATAATTTGTTTATATGCTTGTTATATGTCCCATATCACGGGGCTTTGGAAGGCATGCGTGGAGCCAAAGCCAACGCGTGGAGGCCCTTTACAATAACAAGTTTAATAGCAAATTATGATGATGAAGATATGATGTGGATACCAATCCGGCGATTATCCCTGTCTGCACTATAAAATGCAGCCAAGGACAACCTCCGGTTTGGATAAAACGATTGATAAACTACAGGAGAAAACTACTTGGGCTAATGTAATGTGATGGGATTCAAGTGGGTTGGATACTAGGGAACAATGTCCAACAAACACGTAAAAATGGCAGGCGGAGACTCGCCAACTCTTAGACTGGGCCACATCCTAATTAGCTTAATAAATTATGCTTGTTTATTATTATAAACAAGAAATTGATTAGGCCCTTGACATCTTGGAGACGGAAGAGTATTGCCCTCTGGATTTGGAAAAGGATGGTTTTTTTTCGGAGTGATTTTTTTTCACCAAAACCAAGGGTGGTTCGATTTCTATGGCGGCCAGTGTCTTTTAAATAAAAGCAATAATAGTTAGGATTAGTTTCTCAACTAATAATTTAACTATAGATATTTTTAGTCATGGTGGCGCGCGGATCTGTGTGAGGTTGGATTCCTACAAATAAATATTTGTGTACAGATATATGTTTCTGTAAACAGACAGTGTGTCTGGGTCTTTCTGTATAAATATTAATTATGTATCTAAGTACTTGTACTTGTTTACGGGCTGTTTTTCCGCCATTAGACCCTTTTTTTTGAATTGGGTCCTTTTCGCGTGAGGATGGAGTAGGCTTGCCCAGCACATACTACCCTCCAGCTTAGTCGACCATGTCCAGAGGAGAGAACTTGTCAATACTTCTGGAGTCAACTAAGCCGCGGGTTTCATCACGATGTTTTCCTTCACCGTAAGAGCAATGTCTGTCTATTAGAATGTATTTAAGTAATTTATCCGTTGTCTAGTTATAATAACACAAGCCCAGTCGCTTAGCTTGGGCATAGATGGCGATGTATGCTATTCCTGCAATTTTTTTAAAGTTATGTTTTCGGATTCTCACACAAAGAACCGCGCGCCAAAATGAATTGAAATATCTGTAGGAACATAGATAAAACTAATGATTTAGTACTTACTAAAAGCCGTTGGGTAATGTTGGCATCATTTAAGACTTCTCGAATTGACTCTTTATAGAGTCTCATACCTTCATGGTCTTTTTTTAAATAATAACTAGACAATATTTGTGCAGTACCTAAACCTTTCTGCCTAAAAGCCCTTAAATGAATTTAATTCACAATTTAAAAGGTGACTTTGCTAATTTCTTTAAAATTGAGGAAATGTAAATCTTGCGTCGTAACGTAAGCTCAATTTCACTTACAGAGCAGATCTACGTCTTTGAAATGGAAATTGGCAGCGCTCGTGCGAGTTGCTTTCCTTTTTGTCGACAAACAAGAACTTCACTCAAAAAGGGCCCAAAGAGGTCCTGCCCATTTACAGACACATAGAAACGCGTGCCAACATGATTTGACATAAACTCAATTTTTTTTTCTATCTGAAAATATTTTAAAGGAAAAATAACGTCTTAAATTCGATTCAAACGTTATTTGATCGAGTGGCGCACCTGTACGGTATTCAGGGGGTTGCGAGTTCAAGTCTCGTCTCGGTTGCAATTTTTGGAGACGCATTTTTCCTTCAAGATATAAATATGTATTTATAGCTAACAAGAATAGCGTTGCCGACAACACAAGCTTTTTCAAAAGTAAGACTGTTTTGGGCTTAAAGAAAAATATCATGACACGTTATTAAATTTATTTTTAACAAAAAGACCGATGCAGTTTATGTTTTTTTTTTGTATACATTAAGCGTGGCCTCAAGTGTTCAACAAAACATAGAAGTTATTAGTGTAAAATGTAAATTGTTAGTGCGAGTATAGTGTGTTTATCGGCGTTTTGTGATGAATACAGTCCTACAAGCTTATCCTCTCAACTGGCAGAAAAGGTTGACTCATACGTTTTCATTATGGCGCCATCTGTGTGCCAGTTGATGAATTATATGACTATATTAAGGCTACGCTGATTATAATTTGGCGGGAACAAATTAGAACTAGATTTTTTTTTGCAATAAATACTCAATTCGAGATCGAATTGTAAAGGAGTCCGGACATTTAGTGTGAGAGCTTGGCATAGTGTTTTTTTTTCGCGGTGCATTTGGAGACCCATTCCAATCGATAGAGGGCATTACAATGAACAAATATTGGTATCACATGGAATCTCTAAAGCGTCTCGGAAACGGAATATTTAACCGCTCAAACATCTCGAAAAAAGGGATGCTTTAGAGATTCGGTGTGAAGTCATTATTAGTTCGCTGTAATGCCCTTTATCGATACGTATGGGTCTCGAAATGCATTGCAAATTTTTGAAAAATCATAGGACAACGGCAACACGTTTGATTTAATATCGCGTTACCGAGGCGCTTTAGCGGTGTGAAGGTGATTTTATATGAATGTATTAACAAATTTAAAAAAATGGAAGAAATGAACTTAACGTTTATGCATATTAAGGCAGTGTCGTTGGGTATATTTCAGTCTTCTCTGGTAAGCTTGTAGGGCTGTATAAATCTTAAAATTATAGTGTAAAAATGACATCAGTTTTATACTCTCCTTTGCCTAATGCATTAAATTGACTCGTTTTTTAAATAATTACTTATGATAGAAATTGTCAGTAAAGAAACGAAAATCGCTGCCGGGGTACGCTTTGTAAATAATTAATATTTAAGTTTGTATCTTGTAAAATATTAGAAATGTAAACGTAGGTCTACCTACTAACTCGGTTATAATACCTTTCAAAGCAATCGATGATTATAAAATTGTCTTGTTTTGAGGTTAAAGTGAACGCAATAAAATGATAATGATTCATTAGTTTGCAATAAGGTACTAATATATAATTTCTTTTTAAGTAACTTGAGTTAGTTGGTAGAAGCATTGTCGGTTGAATTTTAAAGGATGATGCGTTTTGGAGTTGCTCTGTGACTAGCTTTTTTTGTTCTCTTCCCTGTGGTATGTGTAAAGTTTTGACAATAAATTGTATGCAGTATTGACAGCAGCGACTCTACCGCGCACAGTTACTTTTACTTTTAAAGGAATCAAGGATAAAATGTCAGTTTTTTTCACAATACAACTTATCAATTCATTCTCGTTAGTCAATTTGAAATGTGACATTTCATATTGATTTCTTTCAAAGCGATAACTGATCTGACACGCCGGTAGTGGCGCAGTTTTGATATTTAAAATTTTTTTTTTCATGTATTTGGTGTAGATCATTTTCATATCCAAACTTGAATAACGAATTGTAGCTGCTAAATATCTAAAAACTACCCCAAATGTGTTTCTACATTCACTGAAGAATTTGTTATTGTCAACTTCGAAAAATCATTAGAAAATCCGTAATTTCTTTTTAGACTGATTGTTTCGTCCAAATTTTTGTAGGTACTTATTTGTACCTTGGTTTTTTGTTGGTGATTTTTATGCCATAATAATATCATTACACTCTTCCTTATAATAATTTAATTCTATCCACATGTTTCATTGACTTCAAATCACAATAAAGCTGCCATAATAAAACAAATCGTTTCATATGATATTTACAAAATTGGAACTTAACCGTATTTTATGATGATGTAGTTCTTATTTTCAATGATCAAATATCTATTTATAATATAAAAGACAGACATAGGTATTTTTGTCTGTGTGCGCGGCATATTAGCTCCAAAACGAATAAACCGATTTGAATAGTTTTTTTATAGCTGAAACTTCCGTGAGTGTTCTCAGCTACGTTTTAGCATTGCATTGAGCATTTCTCATTGTAAATAGGTTTTTACAAATGACTTCTTTTACGTTGACGATTTTGACGATTTTTTCCGTGTACCTTTCAAAGGGACAGTAATTATTTACGTAGTAGAGACTCTACCTTTGTACTTGTGAACGATTTCAATAAAACAGTGAATATAGGCTGCTACAATATTGTCCTAAAATACAATTATTAATTGACTTACACACAGTGTTATGTTGATTAACATATTCAAGTGTGAAAGGAGTATGTGTACCCTGTCTATTGTATATAGAACTAATAAAAATTTATTTTACAAATTTATTCACATTTTTGTTTTATTTTTTGTAGCTTTTTAAAAAAAATATCCAAATTATAATAAATAGTTTGGATTAAAAAGTGGAATTTTAGTCATATACATACGTACCTACTTGTCAATTCTCGTTTAAAACTATTTTTACATTGCTCCAATGTCTTCTTGACAGTGCAGACTTGATTTCACCAAGGTATTTTGCGGGTGAAGTATACTTTTTTTTTTCTATTAATTTTGGCTTCGCACGGCTTGTGCATTTAGCCAGTGTCAAGTTATATTTTGCATTAAATTATGACCCGATTTTTCATAAATCAGGCCTAAAGTGTTTCAAAACAGTCAAAGTCGTCATAGTCCGTCAAGTCAGGGGGGTAAAGCGGTGGCAAGTTTACCATAACCTTATAGGAGATTTGGAGGCAACGAGAAAACTTCATGTTTGACACTGATTTTAGCTTTCACTACACTTGTGCACTTTCACAGAACTAAATTGAATAACATTCCACCAGAATTATACAATTCAACTCGGGTTACAACTAAGCTTCATGAAAATAAAACTGCAGCACGACATGTTGTTAACTCGTTCCCGCCAAAACTCATTAAGTATACTTACTACGATAATATAGTATACTTTATTCTCTCAGGTGGTTTCTTGGTGTTTTAAGTACACTCATTGACTTATGAGTGGGTAGTTGAATGGTCTTTTGTTTTTTTTAAGCTATTGCATAGATTTTATCGCGGGCTTTGAAATCGACCAAATCAAGAAATTCCGTAACGAAAATAAAACCTAACACCAAACTTCTCTACCAACTCCCCACTCCGCCTACCATGTAACTCGGCCGAGCGTTTTTACTTGAAATTCAATGAGAAAAACACAAGTAAAAATAAAAAACTTTTATTTCATGTCAACAAAAAGTTTGGATATTCTAATATCACATGATTATTTAAATTATTATAATAGTTGAGTACTTATTAAAATTATATTAGATCATATTTAAATAATATCGCATAATTATAGACAATCATTTACTAGGGCTCAACATTTTGTCCCAATCCATTGAAAAGTCGATCACTATTTTGTCATTTTTTGGTATGTATTGCCTGAAAAATAAAAAACGTCATGTAAAATTATTTTAGAAAGATTATCAAATTATAACTAACAAGCTACGCTTCGCAGTTTCACCTGTGTAAGTCCCAATCTCGTTAGAGTACAAATTTTTATCCAAATCGATAAAGCAGATGTTTATGAGAGGAACAAACAATTTTTTGTAGGGCTACCCCATTTTTTGAAGATAAACTCAGCTATAGCTGATAACTTCGGTTTAGCCGTAGACAGAATAAATATAGACAAGCTACCCGTACAGCGTATACAGTGTGAGACAGCGAATATTCAACATATCCATAAGTATATAGATGTCAAATTGCCACTAAACAGCAACTAACCATCTCTCACAAGTGCACACTAATAAGTACTCCTTTTTAATATCTTATAAGTCATAAGTAACACAAATTATAGTCTAACAGGCTATGAAAACAAAACTTTGAGAGACACCAAACGCTTGTTTGCCACCAACGACGTTGATGGCAAACAAAAAAAATCCCATACGCAAATAGAGACAAAAAACTTATACTTCGTCTTGCTCCCACTTACTCATTTTACATTCAATCCTTCTCACTCTAGTAATTATTATTATTTTAGCAGCCGGTCTATATTTATTCTCTGTCTACGGGTTTAGCTAAGTTTCTGGTCTGCATCTGGCTTATATGGGATAAGGGTAAAAATATACCCATTTCAGTCGCGAGTGAATAGGTGGCTAGGAAAGCGTGCTACATCTTAGGCCGCATCGTTATTTACCATCAGGCAGGTTAAACGCTTACCAATCATATATGTAAATATAATAAAATACATATATTATTTACTAACCAGTATTTGACACCAGAAGCATCAAACATCATCTTCGAAGCTTTATATATAGGTTTATCAGCACCTTTATCCGACAGGTATACAACTTCTTTAATACCTGATTGTATAATTATTTTAGCACATTCATTGCAAGGAAACAGGCCAACGTAAATGGTGCATTCTTTCACATCTTTGTTATTTTTGTTTAATATTGCATTCATTTCTGCGTGGCATACTGTAATTTAAAAAAATACAGGCATATGAAAAGGCCAAACACCTAGAAACTCCTTAGGGAAAGTTAGTGGTACATACCTCGTCTTTCATTCATGGGTTCGAATCCCGTGGATTTCTCATCAATGGATTTTTTCATGGGAAAAATTGTCATTGCTCTTACGATGAAGGAAAACATTGTGATGAAACCCATGGCTTAGTTAGACCTTCAGAATGAAAGTCGAGGTATCTACCATTAAGCCAACACTGCTCTCGAGAAGGTAGTAAAGGTGCTGGGCAAGCCTATTCCTCCCTTGCGCAAAAAGGACCCAACTAAAGAGGTCTAGAGACAAGTACAAGATCATTCGCTAAAATTAAGTTGACAATATCATACCATAAAGGAACTTGTTGTCTAGAGGTGATGGTGATTTTTTCCCCCATGGAAATACATCATCACTGCACCCTTTAGGCATGCCATTGTAACTGAAACAACAATTTATAAATCTATATGAATTTGCCGAAATATTTGAATGTGCATAACTTCCGAATGTCAGCACCAAATTGGATAATTCTTTTTTTTGTGTTCCATTTAAAATTGAAACAACGTATTCGTATTGACGAGTGACACAGACTACCTTTATTAATAAAAAAAAAACATGTATATAAGTAATGCACGACAGGTGGCAGCACTAGTAATCATATTGTGTAGATATTAGACTTTTAACACCCCCACTATATCTAACAATATGGATATACAAAAATATTACAGTCTTTGAATACCTAATGCAGCCAAAAACTTATTATGTTTCACAACACATAAAGCCTTCGTGAATACATCAGCTGGCATCTCAGCTGTAGGCAAATACTTCACATTTACAATTTTATTTATTACACATTCTCTACAAAAGTGAAACTTAATGTCTATGTGTTTTGTACGCTTGTGAAACATTGGATTCATAGTTAGCTTTTGAGCACTCTGATTATCGTTGAACAAATCAATGGTATACAAATTTTGTGTAATTTCATATAGTAAATTTCTCAAATAAACAGCTTCTTTACATGCTTCGGTAATAGCCATATATTCAGCCTCACTACTAGACAAGGCTACAGTAGTCTGTTTTTTTGTTTGCCAGGAAATTACACAACCAGATAATGTGAAACAATATCCTGTATATGATTTCCTGTCTATAACATTTGCACCCCAATCTGCATCTACATATCCTACTAATATTGAATTTCCATCAGCAGTGTACTTCAAACCATAGTTTTTAGTAAATTTTAGATATCTCAATAGACGCTTTACATATACACAATGTTCTCTAGAATAGCAATTGTTAAATTGACTCAAAAATCCAACTGTATAAGTAATATCAGGTCTGGTTAAAACTGCTAAATACATTAGACAACCAATAACTTGCTGATATGGGAATTTTCCAACATAGTTTTCCCCCTTAGATACATGCAATTTAGTTTCCATAGGAGTTTGAATGGGTTTACATTGACTCATGTTAAATTTTTGTAACACCTGATCAATATAATCAGACTGGTTCAATGTGATAGTTTTCTCAGATTTATTAACACTTACATTGACACCAAGACACTTTCTGATTTCACCTAAATCTTTAAGTTTGAAATGGCTAGCTAATACATTTTTCAAATATTCTGTTTCTTTACAATCATTTGAAAAAATAAAAAAATCATCTACAAAAAGTGTTACAATAGTCCTCAAATTATTTCTAACTTTTGTGTACATACATGGTTCTATCTTAGATCTCCTATAACCAATATTGAACAAACATTCATCCACTTTCCTGTACCATGCTCTCGAAGATTGTTTAAGCCCGTAGATTGCCTTTTTTAATTTAAGTACTTGACCCTCATGGGTCTGCTCAGAAAATCCTTCTGGCAACTGCATAAAAATGGTTTCATCAAGAGCACCATTCAGGAAGGCTGTAGTTACATCAAGGTGAGTAATGTCAAACCCTAACTTAACTGACAATGCAAATAGTAGCCTCAATGTAGTATGCCTCACAACTGGAGAAAATGTTTCTGTATAGTCTATACCTTCAATTTGTGAAAAACCTTTAGCGACTAAACGCGCACGGAACCGAACTTTGTTTTCACCATCATATTTTTTACGAAGCACCCACTTACACTGTACAACCCTACCATCTTGTGGACTATCACATAATTCCCACGCATCATTTTCTTTGAAACACTGTAGTTCTTCTTGCATGGCCAACATCCACTGTTTCTTTTCTGGTCCGTTTAAAGCATCATGCAGTGTCAAACCTGCCCCATCATCATAGGTTTCAGTGCTTGTACAAAGATTCGACATACCATATCTCTCTGGTGGTTTCCGTGTTCGTCTGGGTCTAACCATGAAATCTTCATTTTCACACTGAAGTGTACTCTCTGAGTCTTCATAATCACTTGGAACATATGTTTGATCATTGTCATCATCATAGGAATAATAATTTTCACTGTTGGAGTTATCTTCAAGACTAGATGTTGATTCAAAACTTGTTACCTTTTGGCTTTGTTGTTCTGGTTCAACCTCATCCCCCACTGAAGCAACATTCTGGTCTTGCACTTGAATCATACATTCAGAATTGATTTCTGGCTCAATAATGACCACATCTCTACTTGTAAACACAGTCCTTGTTTCTGGATTATAGACTCTGTATCCCTTTATGTTATCTGGGAATCCTGTAAGAATACATTTCACAGATTTCTTATCCCATTTCTTACGCTTTTGTTTAGCAACATGTACCATGACAGTGCTACCAAATATCCTAATATGACTAATATCTGGTTTTGTGCCAGTCCATAGTTCATATGGCGTTTTATTATCCAACGCAGCAGCCACAGTTCTATTCTGCAGGTACACTGCCGTATTTGTGGCCTCACCCCAAAACTCTTTTCCCAGGTTTGCATCAAACAGTAGACATCGCGCTTTTTCTACGACTGTGCGATTGAATCTTTCAGATAAACCATTATGTTCTGGAGTATATGGGTTGCTTTTCTGGTGGATAATACCAGCACTGTTTAGGTAATCTTCAAATTCTTTATTGCAATACTCTAAACCGTTATCGCTTCTTATCACTTTTATCGTTCTTTTTGTTTGATTTTCCACCTGTGCTTTGAATATCTTGAAATATTTCAGAGCCTCATTTTTGTGTTTCAGAAAATAAACAAATGTTATACGACTGTAATCGTCAATAAATAACAAGAAATACCTTGCTCCTCCTATCGATGTAGTCTCCATAGGGCCACAAATGTCTGTGTGCACTAAATCTAGCAAGTTACTGCTTCTCTGACCACTGCCTTTAAATGGTAAGCGACACTGTTTGCCTTCACAACATGTTGTACAAGAAGCCTTGCTTATTTCTACTTTTTCATCAAATGACATTCCCAAGACAGCATTTTTCATTTTATTTAAGTAATCCTTGTTGACATGTCCTAATCTGCGATGCCATGTTACTCCTGACACAGCTGATGCAGCCAAATACTCCTGGGATACCAAGTTTACTTTGTATACCCCATTGACCAATACTGCTGTAGCGACTAACTGTTGCTTTTTATTGTAAACACAGCAGCCTTTATCAGTGAAAGACACACTGTTTCCTTTTTTAATTAGTTGACTGACTGATAGAAGGTTAGTAGTCAGGGATGGTATACAGCATACGTCTTCTATCACGATGTCGTACTCGCAATCATCAGTTGAAGTCGTTATTTTAACATTGCCAGAACATAATACTGTCATCTTCTCACTATTAGCTACGACAATTCCTTTATTTTGTTCATATCTGGCATTCATAACCCAACTTTCGTTTGCTGTTAGGTGTACACTTGCCCCGGAGTCGATATACCAATCATTTTTGTTGTAATTTGCACTTAAAAATACTGCACTAAATGCGTTTGATTGCATTCTTTCTTTATTTTTCTTATTTGCTGAATTATTTTCGTAATTATTCATGCACTGATTTTTGTAATGGCCGACTTGTTTACATCGGTAGCATTTCACCGTCTTGGTGTTTGACTTTGACAGAACAGCTGCAGTACTACCAACATTACAATTTTTCTTGGCCATAGACAAATTATTCTTATTTTGCTTTGCATGATTAGAATGACTGACGAAAGCACCATTCATTTCACTCTCGTTGTAATCTACCGACTCCATGTCTAATAATTTTGTCTTGATATTGTCTGCCGTAATGGAAATGCCCGAATGTTCGATTGCCATGATCATTGGAGCAAAACGATCAGGCAATCCAGCCAACAACAATGACCCTGTCCATTGATCATTTATTTCAAATCCCGTTCCACTTAATTTCTGCGCTGTATCGATAATCTGCGTCACATATGACGTCATCGAACTGCAATTATCTCGCCGGATTGAAATCAAATTTCTCAACAGACTTATTCTCCGTGAAAAGCCACTATCATCAAATAATTGCTGTAGTTTACTCCACAATTCTTTCGAAGATTTTACGGTTTTGACGTGGACATATAACGACGGGTCTATAGTCATAATCAATTTGGCTTTTGTTTTCTCGTCATCCGCGCTTGCTATTTCTTTTCCCGGTCCTGGCTTGATACAATGCTTCATGCCTTCGAGAACTAAGAAATTTTCTGCAGCGAAACACCACTCCGAATAATTATCGCGTCCCTTTAGTTTCGGCACATTGATAAGGTAGTTGGTAGCCATTTTTTCGAACAGTTTTTATTTCTACACTTATACACTGCGATAATTAATACAGTCAGTTCACAGCTAAATCGCACTGAATACTGTCTTTTAACACTTGCTTTACTGCAAAATCCTTGTTAAAACGACTTAATACCGCGATTTTTATGAGCCTGGGCCCATAACCTAAAATTGAAACAACGTATTCGTATTGACGAGTGACACAGACTACCTTTATTAATAAAAAAAAAACATGTATATAAGTAATGCACGACAGGTGGCAGCACTAGTAATCATATTGTGTAGATATTAGACTTTTAACACCATTAAGTTGAAACATGGCCTGTTTGATAAAGCCTTTATGGTGAAGAAAGATTTTTTGGTATAGGACATTTTGGTTACTTCAGTGTAGGCATCGGAGGCCTATCCCCTTCTGGGATGAAGTCATGTCAACTGGAGAAGTAATATAAGCTAGTTGCACCCTGTGCAAGGTCTGATTTTATGAAAATATTGGGATAAATAGGAGGTTTCTCAATCAGTTCAGTACCCATTGTGATTAAACTTGTTTAGTTTTTGGTAAATGGTTATCAAACTTAACACAAACTTACACATTTTAAAAAATATGACGAGACTATACAATGAACAAGTCAAAAAGATCAGCTAAATATGGAGAACAGATTACTAAAAGTACAATTATAAAAGCTGAATGGGTTAACACAAAATTATTAAGGTTTTCTTGTAAGTTACCACTTACCCAATCCCAACAATGACATTGTCTTTGTTAACAATACATGCGCCTACTTGATAACTCGGGTCTTTACTTCTTTTAGCGGCTAGGAAGGCTATCGCCATGAAATATTCCTGCCAATCTATGTAGTCTTTTCGTTTCATTGTAGGTGTGTCACTGAAATTAACAAATATTGTTTTATTGACTTTAAAAACTTGAAGAACTTCCAGTTTATTAAACTGGAAGTTCTTGAACACTGGAAGTGGTAAACATAACCTCAAATAAGTGTGTCAAATTATTTTTTACTTACTTTAAACTCAAGTCTTCAATATTTTTAGCTAAATCCATTTTGTAACGTGTTATATATTATTTACATGCAAAACAAAAATAACACGTTTATTTTTATTCCCGCCAACAACCGCCAAACATACGCCGAAACAAAATAATTTCGGATTAGGGCAATTTTGACAATGACATTCGCATAACATTCGCTGTTTGACAGCAATGGATAAAAGTCATTACTTTTAGGGCAAGAGCTTAGTCCATGGGTAAGAGAAGGGTAAGAGCCATAAAAATCGCATGTAATACTTTTTAACTTGGGCGCGTATAGCTTAAGCACATGAGTAGAGATAGAAGTACGTTTTCGGGTTCTCGAATACTTAAAATCCATAGTTCAAATCATAATTACACGTTCGTGTTGTGAGATACGAACGTATATTTCTATTTTTAATACAAATTATATACAAATGCTCTAACTACCGCACATGTGCATTTTTCCGGACGGAAAATATTCCCACGGAATCGCATAGGTTTTGAATGTCAGCCCTTGCTTTCTGTTCACTTAATTAGTATGTTCATGATGGGAGGAAACGGTAGCATAGGCCTATTTCTATGGAAAATAATAGTACGTGTAGAGGAGTCCTTTTTATAATTCGTAAAAACTGTTTCTAATTTGAGAAAAAGTCTTGGAAAAGTAGACCTACCAAAAAATAATACTTGTTTATCAATTAAAAATAGTACCTATATACCTACCTACTTAAGAGATAGGTACCAACTAGTTTAGTCAAAGTATCATTTTTAACCGACTTCAAAAAAGAAGGAGGTTCTCAATTCGTCGCGTATATATTTTTTTTTACAAAACGAGTAGGTAGGTTCTAAGGCTTGCAAATATTCGAAAAAAATTTGGTTTTTGATATTTGTTTTTTTTTCGGCTAGTAGGTATTCGAATAATATTCGGAACATGAGGAATAGTACATTGTTACCCTAGGTGTGAAAGTCACTCATTGAGTCCCGAGACGGAGTTTGGCGCCCGAGCGTAGCGAGGGCGCTAATAGTTCGAGGGACTTAATGAGTCTTTTACCCGAGGTAAACACTGTGCTTTTCATTACGAATAATACGTAAAATTCTTTATAATACCGAGAGTGAATGAGAGACTCCATACTACCTCTGGCAGTATGCATGAGCCGTGTGAAGCCATAATTGTTATTCTTTGGTGTTACCTAAAGCAAGGAGGTTAGGTTTTTGAAGTTCCTAATGCGTAATGATACTGATACTGGCTACAAGCACATTGCACAAGTCGCACGAAGCCATAATTTGACATGACAGCTGTCAGTGAAAGCAATTTTCCCTAGGGCTGAAAGTTTTTCTTTCTACACGCTCTTCAGGCATCTTTAGACCTACTTTCGGAGTATGAGTAATGAAAAGTAACTTTCCTCATGTTGTAAACAACAACAACTGTTGTAAAAGCTGTTTTAATAATTATGTCTTTAATTGCTAATGTGTTACAGTCTAATTATTCTGAATCAAAACAAAATAAGGCAAGGCGAGTAATAAGGGCCAGTGGCTATTTGGCTAAATGGGATCCACTTAAAATACACTTCAGTTTTTTTTTTATCCACTTACGCACAATTTTAAAGAACCAAAATGAGTTTTTGGCGGGAACGAGTTAACAACATGTCGTGCTGCAGTTTTATTATCATGAAACTTAGTTGTAACCCGAGTTGAATTGTATAATTCCGGTGGAATGTTATTCAATTTAGTTCTGTGAAAGTGCACAAGTGTAGTGAAAGTAAAAATCAGTGTCAAACATGAAGTTTTCTCGTTGCTTCCAAATCTCCTATTAAGGTTATGGTAAACTTGCCACCGCTTTACTATAGCCCCTGACTTGACGGACTATGACGACTTTGACTGTTTTGAAACACTTTAGGCCCGATTTATGAAAAATCGGGTCATAATTTGATGCAAAATATAACTTGACACTGGCTAAATGCACAAGCCGTGCGAAGCCATAATTAATAGAAAAAAAAGAACCAAAATAAGAGCTAAAATAAATAAAAATGATTTTTTGAAAAGGTGATTTTGAAAGACAAAACCTTATGGTTTGGATTCTAGAAATTTTGTAGAGTCGTACCATAGTCGTACCTTATATGACGAGGATAAGGGTCAATGAGGATTTTTTGATCGAGCTTAGATTATGTGAAATCCCGTGGGATTATCAAAAAAAAACTAAAGACTCTTAAGACACCACCTGTTAAAAATTTCATAAATCTTGGACCCAACGGCTTAGATTTTGCAAAACATAACGAAACATCGCGCGCGAATATTCGAATATCTTAGATTTTATATTCGAATATTCGTTACCATACTATTATTCGAGTAATTCGAATGTTCGTTACCATACTATTATTCGAATTATTCGAATATTCGTTACCATATTATTATTCGAATATTCGTTACCATACTATTATTCGAATATTCGTTACCATATTATTATTCGAATATTCGTTACCATATTATTATTCGAATATTCGTTACCATATTATTATTCGAATATTCGTTACCATATGATTATTTGAATATTCGAATACAAGCCCTAGTAGGTACCTATTAACCTACCAAATCCACTTCCACGACCAAGGCAGGCGGCCGAAAGAACAATGGATATCTTTTCACTAAGGCACATGAACTGACCGGTTCCTAAAAAGGTCCGAGTCCTTGACGTGTCCTTATACATTAAACAGAAATAATAACACATTATACCTACGTTTTTAATCAATATAAACGTAGGTAGGTTATATTACGTACATTAGAATTATTCAGTTCACGTTACTTAACCATCCTTGGACTAGTAAACTCAAGTTAGCTTAAACTACTGTAGGGTGACAATAAAAAAAAACATTTTTACGCCTGCGCTGGAGATTTTGGGGCTCACAAAGGCGTTGATGGCAGGCAGGCGGCGGAGGTTTTTTTTTATACCGATTAAAAACCCATCGGTGTTCTATCAACAGACTAGTTCCGATACGCAAGTATTCTGTGACTTGTTCGTTGGGATCCAACTTCGAGCAAGTCCTAAAGCCTTGTCTTTCTATACATATTAAATGCTTTGTCCTGAATGACTGACTGACTGATCAACGCACAGCCTAAACCGCTGATCGTAGAGATCTGAAACTTGGAGAGTGTATTCTTTGTGTGACGTAGGCATCCGATAAGAAAGGATTTTCCGAAATTCTACCCCTAAGGGTGTGAAAAAGGGGGTAAAATTTGCATGGGACAACGTGATTCCTTGGTCTATTTTCGACTTTTACGCGGACGAAGTCGCGGGCAAAAGCTAGTAGGTACTTCAATAAAATACAAGTGACCCTAACTCTTTTGACCGACCGGTCAAAGACACATCAAAAACCTGATTCCAAATGAAAAATGTTCTACCGATTTTAAATGATTTTAAATGATCATATTTTATTAAAATTTCGGATAAAATTAAAAACCGGTGCGCATGACGACTGATCCAGTTTTTTTTATCAAGGCCAGCCGTTTACAAGTATTATGTAAATTTTAAACTTTCTACCATTTTTACCGTTCAGTCGTTGGTATAACCACTGAATTTTTGGACCAATACTTTTTTAAAATCTTATTATATAAAATATATTTGGAAATGCTGGACTTGTGGTCACACTATTGCGCTTCGTTTCCATTTCAACTCATTTGTTAAAAACCACTTTGTAATGAATAGGTGGACGATAAAAAATTAATAAACAAACAAATAAAATAGAATAAAATAAATAAAGTGATTGTGAAAATATGTTTTTATAAAAAAAAGTTGTGAATTCCTGGATGTGCTCATGGTAAGTACCCGTTTTTTATTATTTTTTTTCACCTATTCCCAAAAAAGTAGAAATTAAAAAAAATGGTTGTCTGTGAAGTCGGTTTACGGACGATAATTTTACGTGATAGCGTCAAACCGATGAAAAATTAAATTTAAAAACAAATTATATTTATGTTTATGTATTATATGTCTGGAACCAACTAATTCATAACCCCCCTGAAACAGTCGACTACGTTTGTATGGAGAGAGCGCCGGTACCCTTTCCTCTTAAGACAGTTATGTTATTATGCTTTATTAGATACTCTTTATTATATCTTCTTTACTTATAAAAGATAAAGGACGAGAGGATAAAAAGTCTGTACGAGCAAATACAAAAAAAAGAGTCTAGGGAGTAGGGAACTTAGAAAAAGTAGAAGAACAAAAAATTTTGGGTTTTAAATTTCATGTCTGACTGTCTGCTCGTTTGTTACTTATTCAATTAAAATCGGTTAAATCAATTAAAAACTGTCCGCCTGTTTGTTACTTATTCAATTAAAATCGGCTAAATCAATTAAAAACTGTCTGCATGTTTGTTACTTATTCAATTAAAATCGGCTAAATCAAGTAAAACTGTCTGCTTGTTTGTTACTTATTCAATTAAAATCGGCTAAATCAATTAAAAACTGTCTGCTTGTTTGTTACTTATTCAATGAAAACCGGCTAAATCAATTAAAAACTGTCGGCTTGTTTGTTACTTATTCAATTAAAATCGGCTAAATCAATTAAAAACTGTCGGCTTGTTTGTTACTTATTCAATTAAAATCGGCTAAATCAATTAAAAACTGTCTGCTTGTTTGTTACCTATTCAATTAAAATCGGCTAAATTAATTAAAAACTGTCTGCTTGTTTGTTACCTACTCATTCAATTAAAATCGGCTAAATCAATTAAAAACTGTCTGCTTGTTTGTTACTTATTCAATAATTACAATCGGCTAAATCAATTAAATACTGGTTTTCGAGGAAGGTCGTGGTATACTTTACATCGAAATCCAATTAGTAGAAACTGCAGCCGTTCGAGAAAACCTCGCCCCGTGACGCCAGCCGCGAACGCGTCCTAGCAAAATTAACAAAAACGCATCTAGTGGAGAAAGTATAAAACGCTCTGTATTATATTGTTTAAACTTTCAGATACCTAACTATGAAAAATCATGAGTACCCTCAATGCTGTGGTGACTCAGTTCTTGAAGGTTCTCCAAGCTTCTCGATCATCGAACCTGGTCCGAGGATTGCTCGGGGCCTTGGCTTTGAGTCAGGCTATTTTTCCTACTGGATGGCCAGATGAGTACACGGCTAAAGGCAAGTATCACTTGCCTAATATTAGGGTTCCGTAATCAAAGGGTAAAAACGGGAACCATCTGTCTGTGTCACCAGGCTGTATCTTATGAACCGTGATAGCTAGACAGTTGAAATTTCATATGATGTATTACTGTTGCCGCTTTAACAACAAATGTAATGGTACGGAACCATTCGTGAGCGAGGCCGACTCGCACTTGGCCGGTTTGAATTAGAATTTATAACCGACTATCCCAGGTAGACATCTCACATAAGCTGTAGAGTGAACTAAACAAAACTTAAGCAGGTGTCGATTTTCAAAAACTTCATAATATTGACGAATTAAATAAACGAATGTGTTGTATGAGAATCTCCTCCTTTTGTTGAAGTTGGTTAAAAAATAACTTCGTAGAATATATACCTACCTACTTACCTATTCAAAGTATAAAAACCGGCCAAGTGTGAAGTGTTTCGTACCATGTTGTATGGGAGTCCCAACTATTTGTTGTTATAGCGCCACCAAAAATACATCATCTGTGAAAATTTTAACCGACAGACAGACAGTGAAGTCTTAGTAATAGGGTCCCGTTTTTACCCCTTGGGTGCGGAATTCTAAGAACTTATATCAACCCTTTTAGTTCATTTGGGGTAGTATTTTGGTTTTCAAAAATGGGTACTTTCCTATATGTTTCAGATGGAGAGCATTTCGATTTCATAGTGGTCGGATCAGGGTCGGCCGGAGGGGCTTTAGGAGCTCGACTTAGTGAGGTCTACTCTTGGAGGGTCCTTGTTGTGGAATTTGGGGGTATACCACCGCCTAATAGTGTCGTAAGTTGATTAATAGTACATTGCGATACAAGTGTGGTAAATTGATCATTGCATAGAGGCGGTTTATGACGCGCGAGCGGAACACGAACGTGTCAGAACGCCGAGATGCTATGAACAATATGCCACACGCGTATCGTACGACGTTTTTTTATCACAGTTGCAAATAAAAGAAAGACTTGAAATAATAAAAAGTTAACAAAATATTTGTGTAATTTTTTAGTCAATATTTTTTGTTAATTATATTCCCGAAAGGCCAGGCAAAAGACTTTTAACCTATACAGCCTCGTCTGGCGTACAATATTTTTTAGGTCTTTTTCCATTTGTCGGGTGTTAATAACAGAATTTAATGGTACGGAAAAAACTATATTTAAGTAAAGAAAAAACAACACTAAATTTTTATTTTTAAGACGTTATCACGTAAAATGATCGTTCGTAAACCGACTTTATAGACAACCTTTTTTGCTGGTGTAAAACTTCTTTTTTGGTACCTACATTGTTTTTATCCATCAAAACAGTAAAACCCAGATAAATTAAGAATGTTTCATCTACGTAACATGTAATTAGCAGTAAGATACCAATTTAACTACCCGGATAACTTTTTACACACTAGTGGCGTCGAGGTAATGCATAACGCACGCGTACGATGCTTTGGATTATGAGCCTAAAAGCGGTTGAATAAGATCCACTTTATGAGCAACTGTGATAAAACCTTAATTTTTGATATTGTGGCCACTTTGGTACTACTCTCTGAGGCATATGTGTTATTACACCTTCAAGTGCGCTGTTTTCGTAGAAATAACAAGTTACATTTAATGTGTTTCTTTGACAGATACCAAGCCTTTTTGCAACTCTTGGAGGCACGGAATATGACAACAAATACCGCGGTCTGTTCGACAAAGGTACCGGCAACGCTCATAAAGATGGTGCACTTCCAATGCAGCGAGGAAAGGTCCTCGGAGGAAGTTCCTCAGTCAACTACCTTGTTTACTCACGAGGAGTCCCTAAAGACTATGATGACTGGAGTACTATAGCTCCAGGGTGGTCTTGGGATGAAGTTCTACCCTATTTCAAGAAGTTAGAAAACATGACTGACCCTACAGTATTTTCTACACCAGAAAATGCTGCACTGCATTCTACAGAAGGGCCCGTAGGCGTATCTAGGCCAGAAGTGAACCCTATCAATGCTGAAATTAATGAAATTATGTTGAAATCTTACGATGAGATGGGAATAGAAACAGTTTTGGAAAACAATGGGCAACGTATACTTGGGACATCCACACCACATTTTACATTTGCTAACGGAAGAAGATCTAGCACAGCAGAAGCTTATTTGAGATCAAATAAAGATAGACCTAACCTTTTTGTAGCAACACATTCAAGAGTTATTAAAATCTTGATTGATGAAAATCGTATGCAAGCTACGGGAGTTAGAATTCTTAACAAAGATGGAAATATTATAAACGTATTTGCTAGTATAGAAGTTATAGTATGTGCTGGTACTATAGATTCTCCGAAGTTATTAATGTTGTCTGGAATTGGACCAAAAGAAGATTTACAAAAAATTGGCATCAATACATTGGTTAATCTTCCAGTAGGTCTAAATATGCAAGATCATGCGTTTGCGCCTATGACGTTTGTGGGAAAGTGGGGTTTGGGGTCCGCTTTAGTAAATGTTCTTGTACCGACACAGTTAGATTCATTTCCACTGCCTTTTCAGAGCGGATTCTGGAAATTGAATGTAACGTCTTCAATAGATCTGTCTCAAAAACCAATGTATCAATTTTTCAGTTTCTTTATCGGCGCCACTGCTGCGCTTTTAGTGAAGTTTGGATGTAGAACTTATGGGTTTACCGACGATTTCTGCTGGTCTTTAGCTAAAAACAACTTCTACAGAGAGATAGTTGAATCTTCAATCATTTTACTGCATCCTTTGTCTAGAGGTAGAGTTTCTTTACAAAGTGCTAATCCTTTGGAAGATCCTATAATAGAAATGGGTTTTTTTAGGGAAGAAGAAGATTTATTTGCATTAAGAGAAGGAGTAAAGTTTATGCGGCGGTTAGAAGATACGACTTACTACCGTAGCGTAGATGGGTATCTAGCGAAATTAGAAGTACCTGGTTGTCAAGACCTTCGTTATGGGACAAATGAATATTGGGATTGTTATGTAAGAGCAACAGTTGGGTCCATGCTGCATGTTGTTGGTACTTGTGCTATGGGTCCTGATGGGGTTGTAAACGAACGCCTTAAAGTCCATGGCATTGACAGGCTAAGAGTGATAGATGCATCTATAATGCCGAAGATTCCTAGTGGAAATACAAATGCGCCAGCCATGATGATAGGAGAAAAAGGGGCAGATATGATTAAAGAAGATTATGGAGTGCCAATTTAAGAGTTTAGAAATTAGTATAACAATGTTAAAGAAAAAATTTAAATAATGAACTAGTTATTTCTTTTATATAAAAGTACTAATAGCTATTTGATAGCTATGCTATAAAATGGTATCAAGTTTTTAATTCTTTTTGTTATTATGTATTGTCTAATATTGACAGAGGTTATTTAATAAGTCTAGACGGTTTTTTTCCTGCCTCTATCTTACTTCTTTTTACCTATTATTTAAATTAATTTCATACTTAATACCTACATCTAAAGTGTTAATGCATATGTATGTAAATTATGTTTTATACAAAAAACTATGGAGGTCATCCAGTGCGGTAGTATACAGTGTGCGACCAAAACCCTGTAATTTATTTTAGGTACTTATCCTATCCTAAAGAATATATTTTCACGAAAATAAAATATTGGAGGTACGAGGTGGTGTGTACCTCTAAAGGGAAGATCTTCCACCGGGCAGGTATTATACCCGGTAGGCCGCGGCCCAACGATGTTTCGTTGTATATGAGCTTATCTTCAGAAAAACTTCGCTTGCGCGATCTAGGATCTTCGATCGGCTTAGTGGCGCCATCTGTTGGAGGCGATGTGAAGTGTCGCCACAAAATAGCGACTAATTTTTTTAAATTCAGTACAATAGGTAAGTACCATAATTTACTAAATTTTTTAAGAATTTTCGGGATGTGGCAGCACCATTATTGGCAACAGAACCTTACTAATAATATATATATATTTGCATCAAAATAAAATAATAAAGTACTTATCTACTTATTTTAATTTAGAATTCAAGAAATATATCTAAATTTTCGAATACTTAAACGATTTTATAAGATGTGGCGTTTTATTGGTAACGACAACGACCCTTCGATTAATAACGGTGATGTCATATTTTGAAAATTATCCTAACGAAATTAATAAATAATTATTGCAGGATATTCCACACATCGCCATCTAGCCCCAAGCTAAGTAACTAGTCTTGTGTTATGGGTGCTAGATAACGGATATACTACATAAATACTTTTCTTTTGTAAATATACTTATTATACATAGAATCAACCAGACCACATACAATTATCTAAGCATAAATACTTGTCTAAGGCGGGAATTCAACCCGCGACCCTGTGTTTGGCAGTCCGGCATGGTGACGATTGTGCCAACTGGGTCGTCAACTCTTGGTAAATTTAGAAAACTGTCGCAAACTTAATACTTTTTAGTTTGTTTATCTACTGGGATAACATGGTTTTACTTACACACTGTATTATTAGTTTAATGGTGGAGGTTGAGATTGTCTCAAGCGGTTTGACCGTGACAAACAATTAGACAATACCTACTATAGTTAGTAGTGATTAGGCAACAAAGATTAATTAATGAACATTGTTGGAAGACACGCCTCAATGAATTATTGGATCGTTTCATAATCAAAATGTGGAAAAATTTAAATTTATATGCGTAGTTTCGAATGCGAAATTATACGTCAACGTAAATCTGCGGTTCTATCAGAGCCTGTAGTGAGAGTTTTTTTTCATATGGAAAACGTTACTATCACGTATGCGTAAACGAGAAAACTGTATGGGACGTGAGTTTCCATACAATTTTTTCGTTTACGCTAACGTGTTGGAGGCGTTTGCTATACGAAAAAACTCGCACTAGGAGTACAGAACGTCATAATTACCTCATAAGGCGTTACAACTATCAAACATGTAAAACGAGTTTATAACCTAGACATACTTTAAGCATTTAAACATACTTATTTTACTTTGTAAGGTTTTACTCGTACTTGCATTTTTTATAGACAATTTTGACTAAATAGGGCTTACATATTGATTAAAAAGTGCGAGTCGGACTCGTGCACTAAGGGTTCCGTACCATTATATTCTGTTTTTAATTGTTGTTATATCGGTAACAGAAATACATCATTTGTGAAAAATTTCAACTGTCTAGCTATCACATACAGCCTGTTGACAGACAAGACAGATAGGCGGGCAGTGGAGTCTAAGTAAAAGGGTCCATTTTTTAACCTTTGGGTACGGAACCCTAAAAAAAAAAAATTAATCTATTATTATGTATGACCACAGAATATATATGTACAAGTAGTATGACTCAATAGATGAAAATTTATTAGGATATTATCGTTTGATCCTTCAATGAAGATTGCATTCCTTAGTCCAAAGTCTAAGTTTTTCATAAGAAGTTTTAAACTGCAGCCCTACTACGCTTAGTGCGTCGGGTTCAAGTCGACGTCGATATGCCAACCTGCGCTTCGTATGTTTTAAGTATGCAGGATTGTCGGGGACATTAAAAAATAAGTGATTATGGTTATGTTATTTAAAAAAAAACAAAAGTCATATCTTTTTGTTTTTTTTTTAAATTACATAAATGTCGGGAACATAACAAGAATCACTTATTTTTGGATGTTTTGATGTCCTTGACAATACTGTATACTTAAAGCACACGAAAAAACAACCAAATTTTTCAAAATTCCTATGAAAAGCAGGCTCAACATTCCGACCAACGCACTTAGCGCCCTAGGGTCTACTTTGATTTACTTATGGGGACGAAGAAGATGAACCCTGACCGGAATCAGTCACGTAATCAATCTTTGATATGGTTAAAATTATTTGCTTATTTTAATTAATTATTTGGTTAAATTATTAAAACATGAACGTCAATGTTTTATTTGTTACAACATTAAACTCTAAGATATATATGTATGTTATCGATACCGTCCTGGAACCCATAACTTAATGGCTAACAGCAATTGAAACCAGGAAATAAAGAAAAAGGATTCTCTTTTATTTACAACCTAATCATGTTTACAAGAAACAACTCTTAATTAATGCAAGAGGTACTCCCATTATGTCCCAAATTGAGGAAATATGGGAGTGTTCGTGACAGCTTCCTCTAAATTCATAATCGGGGAAATTTGGAGAATAATGGGTGTTAAATGTTGTATTTGCCCCTGAAGTATTTCGTTTATAGATATACCTTTTTTTAAGGCTTAGAAAATGCGCTCTTATGCATCATCCCACCAGGGGTGGGAGCATCGAGGGTATGAAAAATCCCTCGGTCTGAAATTGGTAGCCGACCAAAGAACCCAATAAACTTCATCGGTTCCTCATGCCTGGCATTCCTTTATGTCCAGACTGCGGAAACCTGGTGAGATTCTCCCGCAGTACCCGATGGCGATGGTCCGTTTTGCAGGCAGACCCTCAGGGCCTGATTTACCCTTAGGCTAATTAGGCTGCAGCCTAGGGCGCGAGGATCGGGAGGGGCGCGCTAAAATCGTGTCTTCGCATGCACTAATCTAGCATCATTGCACCTACCCTACACTTACACATTTCAACTACTAAAACAATAAACACTAAAACAAATGCGCTTGGGAGTCCCGGTTTTTAACAATAAATTATGAAATTTTTAAAAGGACGCGTGAAACAAATTAGACTTGTTCGGGTCGGTCGGTGGTCGAGCGAGTGGGTGAGTTGGCAACAGACTCTTTTTAACCAGGGATGCCAAATATCTTGTACTTTCAGTACAAAATCGAGTCGAATGCGATTATGATTCGCGAAAATTGACATTGTTATTACTCTGTATACCTTCTTTGCCTCGCTTTATTCGCTTTATTTTTTAATATCAGAGATAAGCCAAATGGCTGATCTCTGATATTAATTGGCCTTTCCTTAGTGTTTCCGTTTTTTTTTAAACTATGAGTGGTAATGAGAGCAGTGCCGGATTAATATGTTTTATGAATCATCATCATCATCTTCCTGCTCTTATCCCAATTTATTTGGGGTCGGCGCAGTATGTCATCTTCTTCCATTTACTCCTATTAGTCGTCATCTCATCGTTAAGATTCATCTCTCTCATGTCTTGTCTCACGCAGTCCGTCCATCTTTTCTTAGGTCGTCCTCTTCCTCTCCATCCCTCATATGTTTTATGAGTGTAGGCCACTTTATTCCTGCCGCCTAAGTACAAACCTTTTTAAAATAATAATTTTTATTTGTAGTAAAAAAGGTCTTTAAGTTAATAAACGAATGAAATAGTCATTAAAAAAGAAACAAGATTTACATTTTTTTACGGGAATTTTCAATAGCAAAATCATCTATAATATCATCATAGTTTATGGTGTTCATTATCTCTGCTTCTATATACAGAGGAGCAAGATAATTAATTTTTTTCTAGAGACAATGAAGACCTTTGATAATTTTTCACGCGTTTTAAACAGGAAAAACTCCTTTCCCCAGAACAATTTGTAGCCGGAGTGGTGAGTGCAATGCGGAGAGCTATATCCAAGTTAGGGTAAACATGAGACAGAGAGTGTTTCCTCAAAAACGTTGAGAGACTGAGTACCTAGTGAGTTTGATCTAGGCTTCACGTGGCTTCACTGCACACTCTACAGTTTTATCAGAGGAAATGTGACTATGAAAATGCACACATTCTTGAATCAAATCGTCGTCTAAATCATAGTTATAATATTACACGAGAGTTTTTTCTGTAATTCTTTGTGTTGAAAGTTCATTCAATTTAGTTAAAAATGTTTTTTTTTTTAAGTATAAGTAATAAATAAGCATTGTGCCTTCTCTGTATTTCAGCTCTCAGTCTATCAAGGATGACCAAAAAGGTGTTCACTCCAAAATAATCTCTAGAGCCGGAGGATATTTCAGGTTCTTCATTCGTTGTTTCATCCGTCATTTTTTTCTTTTAGGTTGTCTCTTTATTTCACCTTAGTATTGCTTAAGTGCGCTCATCTCAATTGCTTTTTCTTCGAAATAGTCAAAATTTTCTCATTCTGCTATTGTAAACCCTACTAGAGATCCATAGAGATCAGATACCGACAATATATCTCTGAATGATGATGAGCTCTGAATCTGAACACTCACTTAATTTAACCTTTCCAAAATACGACCATGAACTTGAAACTGCGTAATTTCAAGTTTTTCTAATTTGATGCGAATTCCCTTTGCCTCATTTCGCAGTACTGGTTTCTCTGTGCTTTCTTTTTCAATCATTTTTAAAACTCTAATTACTTCATCCCAGGAATCTTTTAGTCTTTTGCAGGCATCTGCTCTAGCCGACCAACGAGTGAGGTTCACTCTCTTGAGTGTTTTTCCTCTTCCTATCTCATTCATTAATTTTTCACGTAAGTACACGTCTTTAAATTTTATCCTCTGAAATCGAGTGACTGTCCTCTGAAATCTGCCGCTCCTAGGACGCTGCCGCCCCTAGGCCGCGGCCTTAACGGCCTATTTTCGCTTGCAGATTGATCTGAAAACCTTTATATGTAGCATGAACCATGTTATAATTTTCATACTACTACTCTACTCACTTACTACATTTTAGGCCGTTCGTAACACACTTGGCGGGGGCGCGTCCACATAATTAGCCTAGGGCGGTCTTAACTCTAAATCAGGCGCTGCAGACCCTTCTCCAAAACAGTTCGTCCTGATTCTCAATATCATCATGAGTGGCGACCGGGAACCACGTGCTCCCCGTAACTTATACAAAAACAAACTTAATAAGTTTTCCATAAAATCTAACACTGTGTTCTAAACTCAGGTTGCCACCAGTTTCTAAAGTTTTCATAAACAGTTTTTTTATAGAACATATTTTTATCATTAAGCGCAGCACAAACTTTGCACACATTTTCTTTTAATGAAGGATCGCTGTACTGGTAGAATGGCTTCCATCTGAAGTATTGAGCGTAGAGTGAAGGGGAATTGATGAGCCTGTTCATGATACTAGCAAGCATAGGAGCTGCTGTTTTTTTAGCGTCGAGGTATGAGTTTAGTGGCAGAAATCTGGAAAGAATTAATAAATAAATAAATATTGCAGGACATTCCATACATCGCCATCTAGTCCCAAGCTAAGTAACTAGACTTGTGTTATGGGTGCTACACAACGGATATACTACTTATAAACTTTTCTTTTGTAAACATATACTTATAATACATAGAAACAACCAGACCACAGACAAATATCTAAGCATAAATACTTGCCTGAGGCGGGAATCGAACCCGCAACCCTGTGTTTGGCAGTCCGGCATGGTGACCATTGTGCCAACTGGGTCGTCAATAGAATTAGAAAGGGTTGATATAATTGTATTCAGTGATCGTCCGGAAGAGTATAGAACTACGGGTTTCTAGCAGTATACAGCTGTTGGTTTTCGATTTATAGAATGCTGATGCTAGTGAAATTATAGGCCCATGAAATCCATCTTGAAATCTTACACCCATCCATATTCACAATCAACCCTATGAGATAGCATAGTGCGTGCGAACGCTTTGAGCCGTAAATAAGATGCTGATTCGCTAGAGTGAAGAGAGCAGTACCAAATTTACAAATCATAGAGCCGCATTTAGCGCAGTGCGTTCACTTATCTAAGAGCAACTTAAGTTCTGTTTGTGAATACGGGTGACAGAGTGAGACGAGTAGAATGTTTACGTTTTCAAAACCGCGGCAACTTATTTACAAATTAAATTCTTCCTGTGTAACGTTTTAAAGTTAAATATTAAACAAATACTGACCTAGAGTAATCAGCACCTCCGTATACGATTGGCACAACGTCATTCTGTAACGCCGTGAGCAACTTCTCAGTCACGTAATCCTCAGCAAAGGAGTTTTCCATCGACAGATAAAAATGGTAGTCTTTTTCCAGCTTCTCATCGCAAATTTCCCTGTTGTTTCTAGGACATTTCAATGGACCACACCTGCCATAAACATCAATACTGTAACCGTAATGAGACAAAGCATTTCGCAACTGCAAAACAAAATCTTCTCTCTTGCTTTTCGTTTGACAATTCGACACAAACCACGCGACCGCTTTCGATTTGTTCGACAACTTCTCTTGTAGTTCGTCACTCACTAAAGGAAATTTTGCTTGCCAATTCATATTGATGCTAGGACCAACAATTTGGCCATTCCTCCTAATCATGAGGTATGTAAACGGGATTTCTGAATCCAACTTGTATGTTGCAGTCCAGTTAAAAAAATTGTCGAATGCTGGATGGCAAACAGGATAATTTTCAGCGGATTCCATATTAAAAAATATATACTTCTGCCAAGACATTCTTCGTTTCGGAAGATCATTGTGGCTGAGACACCGTCCGTTGAAGGCGATGGCATCGAACTTTGTGACGTCACCACCTAATAAATTCCTGTCGGAAGTGACGTAGCAGTTTATCGCCGAACAATTGTTACTGATGAAAGCCGTTTGTCCTTTATGGAAGAAGTAGAAAGGGGCGACGTTTTCCTTCGTCCAGAGGAGCATATACTTAAGACCTTTGGGCAGCTTATTCTTCTCTTGGTATATCTTTGCAAATCTTGAGTCGTGAGCGACATTTTCGAGAGCCACTTTAACATCTCTGTGTTTGTCAATTTGGGAGTTCGGTGTCGTTAATTGTTGTAACCAGATCACAATGAGAATAAAGTTGGTGCACGTGATGAAGAAAAACACCTTGATTTTTAACATTTGCCTCAGGAAACCCCTAGTAGTTAGTAATAATGTGTGCCTTGTATGTCATTTAATTACTGCTTTCGTTCCAGGCACATAATCTAAGTGATTTGATGGTTGATAATAATTAATATCTGTAAAGGAAACAACGCATTGGTCACTCAGTTGGTTTAGTTTTAAAAGTGTATATACTTGCCTATTAAGTAAGTACGAGTACATTAAAAAAAATCATTTTTCCTAGATATACCTTAGTGCGCATAGACTTTTTGATTTTTGGTTATTTTATTGTTCTTTTTTATTTTTTTAACCCCCGACGCAAAACCGACAGGGTGTTATAAGTTTGACGTGTCTGTGTGTGTTTGTCTGTGGCATCGTAGCTCTCGAACGGATGAACCGATTTAGATATAGTTTTTTTGTTCTTTTTTTTAATTTTAACTGTTTACCCACGACTCACTGGTGTACGGACGAATTCGAAATAGTTTTTGTTGCATGTTAAATTTTATACTTGATTATGTTTTTTAAATTGGATTATATTAAAAAAATTATCTTTCGGAACGTTAATAAATGTAGTAAAATTACTAGTAGCACTCCGCCTTCAGACGCAACCTATGTTCTTCTCCACTCCACGCTATGAACTATCCATGAACAATTTTTCATCCAAATCAGTCCAGTTGTTTCACCCTGACACCACAAATATAGCAAACTATTGAATAATATATATTCATTTGGATTTAAATTACCATTAGTTGCTCGTTTCTGGCGCAGAGGTTAGCCATCGCCATTCAGCGTGACAATGCTTCTAGCATGATGGGAACCTTTACGCCGGGAACGACAAGGGGTGGGTTATTTGTCTAACTGGTCACTTCATTTATTTGTATTTATAATGTTAAATATTTATAAGTAATCTTACGATGTTTGAGACATAAGGATAAGTACTTATTTCCACTGCATTCTCCTTAAAAATATGATATTTTTGATAATCACTTTTCACTATAAAATATGCACTGAAAATACAATTGTTTAGTAAGAATTAAAATAATATATAAAACTAATTTCACCTTATCATTCTGCCTGCGATCATGGAAAACAATTTGTTCGAATCGCGAAAACTAGAGTTTGTAAACAATGAATTATATCATTCAAAAATATATTTTTTGACTTATCGCACTAGTTTAGCTCGGTCATACGAGACCGTTGTTGATGCGTGTATTAACTGAATGAAAGAAACCTTGTGAAAGAGTCCTACTCTGTATTTACACTTATATACCTATTGATATAATAATATAGTAAATAAAATATCAAAGATTACGATATCATTATTTCACAATGTTATTGTTTTTAGATCGAGCGATATAAACACTGCAGCGTGGCGTGCAGATTTGATAGACATGACTAATATAAAAACATTTGAGTATCCAATTCGGGTGTCAATTTCATCCATCGAAATATTAATCTTCACATTAATTTAGAATAAATAAATAAATATTGCAGGACATTCCACACATCGCCATCTAGCCCAAAATAGACTTGTGTTATGGGTGCTAGACATCGGATATACTACTTATATACTTTTCTTTTATAAATATATACATATAATACATAGAAACAACTAGACCCCAGACAAATATCAAAGCATAAATAATTGTCTGAGGCGGGAATCGAACCCGCAACCCTGTGATTGGCAGTCCGGCATGGTGACCATTGTGCCAACTGGGTCGAGAATGGTGTCCTAGCATTTATACAATTGTATTTCCAATCTAGAGCATTTTTTTTTTTCATAAAAACCTAGGTTTGCTCTGTACATCCTTCTGTAAAACTTAAAATTTGCTGGCCTACCTAAAACCATGTAATATATATGGAATTGACGACCCAGTTGGTACAATGGTCACCATACTGGACTGCCAAACACAGAGTTGCGGGTTCGATTCCCGCCTCAGACAAGTATTTATGCTTAGATATTTGTCTGTGGTCTGGTTGTTTCTATGTGTTATAAGTATATATTTACAAAAGAAAAGTATTTAAGTAGTATATCCGTTGTCTAGCACCCATAACACAAGTCTAGTTACTTAGCTTGGGGCTAGATGGCGATGTGTAGAATGTCCTGCAATATTTATTTAATTACTAGCTGCGTCCCGCGGTTTCACCCGCGTAAGTCCCGACCCCGTGGGAAAAAGTAGCCTATGTGTTAATCCAGGTCTCCAGCTATCTACATACCGAGTTTCATTGCAATCGGTCCAGCCGTTCTCGAGTTATAAGTGTTGTAACAAACACGACTTCCTTTTAGAATAGAAGATAGATATAGATTTTGTTCCGATTTTGATTTAAGCTGGTCGAAAATCACGGTCCCAGCTATTGTAATTATTAGTCGATCGATGTTGGAAAGCTGATGTCCATTAAACTTAATGGTTAAAATATGTATGTATGTTTGTGCTAGGATAAATAAGTGGCTTCTAATGGATCGTTTGCATGTATGACTAGACACGTGACCTTCATCAACTTACAATCTATACCAATAATATTATAAAGCTGAAGAGTTTGTTTGTTTGTTTGTTTGTTTGAACGCGCTAATCTCAGGAACTACTGGTTCGAATTGAAAAAATCTTTTTGTGTTCGATAGTCCATTTATCGAGGAAGGCTATAGGCTACTTTTTATCCCGAAATTCCCACGGGATCAGTTTACGAGTTACGGGGGTGAAACCGCGGAGCGCAGCTAGTATTTTATATTTATTGTTTGAAATAGTTTAGAAAAATATTACTTTACTTCACTGCGAAAAATGAATCAGTTTTATATACCACTAGCTTTTGCCCGCGACTTCATCCGCGTAGAAGTCGAAAATGGACCAAGGAATCACGTTGTCCCATACAAAGTTTGCCCCCCCTTTTCACCCCCTTAGGGGTAGAATTTTGGAAAATCCTTTCTTATCCGGTGCCTACGTCACACAAAGAACACACCCTCCAAGTTTCAGGTCTCTACGATCAGTGGTTTAGGCTGTGCGTTGATCCGTCAGTCAGTCAGTCAGTCAGTAGTTCAGGACAAAGCATTTTATATGTATAGATCAGCTGCACCCCGCGGTTTCAGCCACGTAAGTCCCGATTCCGTGGTAATATCGGGATAAAAAGTAGCCTATGTGTTAATCCAGGTCTCAAGCTATTTATATACCAAGTTTCACCGCAATCAGCCCAGTAGTTTTTGCGTGAAGGAGTAACAAACATAAACACACACACACAAACTTTCACATTTATAATACTAGGTGCGCCCCGCGGTTTCACCCGCATAAGTGCCGATTCCGTGAGAATTTCGGGATAAAAAGTAGCCTATGTATTAATCGAGGTCTCCAGCTATCTAGATACTGAGTTTCATCGCAATCGGTCTAGTAGTTTTTGCGTGAAGGAGTAACAAACATACACACACACAAACTTTCACATTTATAATATTAGTAGGATGGACATACTCAACGCAAGCGGCTTGGCCCCTAGTATTCGGTTCCTCTAAGGATAGGTTATACACCTAACATAGAAGTATAAATATCAAATACAAGCCTCTAAATAAATCCAATACCGAACAAAAAGGTTGCAATTGATGCGTGCCAATCCGCCGGAAATAGTAGTCGCCAGTATTTACAACTTCCGGCTACGGGGATGGGGTGGCTGATATCAATTAATAACTTTTATAGCTACCGGTTTCTGGCCGACGATTAGCGAGGCCATAAAAATCTTCGCGCCTGATTGGACCCGTTTGTTTCTCGCCTGATTAGTGAAGTGTAACTCGCTTCGATTCGATTTATTGGCAACGTTTCGATGGGTTCTAATGAAAGCAATAAGTAAGGTACCTAACTTAGAAAATGTTTCTGACTGTTTATTGCGAGTTAGTCAGTGTTATCTTGAGAGAAGCACAGCACTATATGCCGGGATGGAGTAGCTTTGCGATGGAAAAGGTGAAACGATACGAATACTTACCTAACAGCAAACGGTATTTGAAACCTCTTAAAAGTTAAGCCAAAAACGTTATCGCCTTCGGCCAAAACTAAATAATAACCTAAATATAGATAAAAGTGAAGAAGTAATTGAATAAGAGGGGCGCAGTTTGTGTTGCGGCAAATCTACTTACAGCCTCTTTGTATTGACTGGAACATGGAGCTATGAATGTGTGTGGACCTAATAATGGAGAGGGCAAAACCTTGCGTCTTTCGCCAGAATACCTGTAATGTCTGAATATCAGGATTAAAAGTAGCGTATGTTATTCCAATGTTCCAGTTACATAAGCATACCAAACATCGGAATCGGTTCAGTAGTGTTGCGTAATGGAGTGTCAACACACCTCGATAGGTAAACAGGCAGATAAAGTTAGGAAAACCAGGATCAGTAGGACATTAGGTTTGGCGGGAAGTGAATAAAACGAAAATTTTTAACAGACTTCAAAAAAAGGAGGCGGTTCTCAATTCGTCGGGATATTTTTTTAAAATGTATGTTCCCTGATTACTCGGAGACGCATAGACCGATATGTAAAATTCTTTTTTTTTTCTTTGAAGGTCCTTGTGCGATCTTTAAACATCCTTCTCGCTGCACTTTCATGCTCTAGATTAATTTATTGCTTTGCTTACTAGATACATGAGCTTGATATGGCAGCTCAATATATTGTTTTGTATTTAGTATTAATTATGTTACTTAGGTATGTAACTCATTATTGTATGTCCGGGATGGACAAGCTGTTGATGCCTACCTACTATAATTTGTCAACTTATGTACACAGTTTTTCAATATATATTCTTGATTCTACTTCTCTACTTTATTAGCCACCTCCATTATTCTATCTTCTTACACATTGTACATATCGTAAACGGGCCCCGAGCGATACATAATGACATCACTGAACGATAGGCGTACTCTCGCTTCCGAAGTATTTTATCAATAACACAGATACGTAACTGAAAGTCACTATATTTAGGTACTTTATGTCGATAAATAATAAGTTATTTTGCTTTGTTACAGCTCAGTCACAAATATAATGGCCACAAGTTTGGTATTTAGCGTCGAGCGCCAGATGGATGACCATTGGCGGATTTACTAGCAGCTTAAGAAAGGCTGATGGCAGATTTTAAGGGCGACTTTTTTGTAAGACGATTTTCTTGATCTGCTAACAAAAATTCTTAAGTTTAACCTAATTAAAGGGTTGAATGGCTAAATACTTAACTATAGAGGGAAATCGAAAAGTTCTAGCCGATTTCGACCAAACTAACTGCGTTATTAACTTTAAAAAAATCTATTTGTCCTGCTAGCCTCCTTAGACAAATTTGCCTTCCATTATCGATATAGCCTGACTTTTTGTATGAATTTGACATAAGCCAACGAAGAGTCACAAGGTTTTGGGTTAGAGAAAAAAATGTGAGACAAGTTTGGACAAGTTTCATCTTATGCCAATTTCATACAAAAAAATCTGTCGATTGGCGACATCGTTAATGGAAAGTAATCTTGTCTAAGGGTTCAGGAATCAAACTTTCGATCTTTACCGATATGAAAAAAAAACTCTAGCAAGAATACAGTACTTAGTGATTCTTCAAGTATCCCCTCCCGATGAATTATACTTAGCTAAGTTGGTATGTGATGTGGCGAGGAAAGAGGAAAGTCAAACTTTTCTAATTAACTTGGTGGACTAAGTTTTTCGTTACCGTCTTCGCCAAGGGTTTTGTTTTACTTTTAAAGTTGGCTATCTGTGATTACGTACAGTTCTTACTTCGTAAATATCGACTTTTACAATTCTAAACAAGGCCTATTGAATATTTCTGTGAAGCCCAGCACACCACAATTTTTTTGATCTTACGGATTACAATGCGTTGTGAGGGTAGCGTTCTATAGACAACTTTTAAGGGCACATAAAGTTTTTTTCAGTTTTCGTAATAATCGCTAAGTTAGAAATCGAAAATACAAATACAAAAATACAAATATATTTATTAAAACTCATTTTACATAATAAACTAAGCACTAAATATAAAAGAGAACAAAAATAACACATATGCCTGAACTAGGTAATCTTAGGACTTACATTAAATTATAAAATGTTATAAGTTTATATGTTTTATAATTTCTAATACATAATTTCCAAACTACTTAATTCCAAAGACTTAGAAACTATCTTCCTAGATTTTGAACATTTGTGATGTTTTGTGTTATATGACGACCCTGTTGGTACATGCCAGAGTGCCAAACACAGGGTTGCGGGTTCGATTTCCGCCTCAGACATGTATTTATGCTTAGATATGTGTCTGTAGTCTGGTTGTTTCTATGTATTTTAAGTAGATATTTACAAATGAAAAGTATATCAGTTGTTTAGCACCCATAACACAAGTCTAGTTACTTAGCTTGGGGCTAGATGGCGATGTGTGAAATGTCCTGCAATATTTATTATCATAATAGATTTAGAAAATTTGTGACGTTTTGTTAATCTTTACGCAAAGGCTACTAAACCGATAACGGTGTAACTCACTATGTAGGTAGTTAGAGTCCTAGAATAATAATAATTCCGGAATTACGCGGGAGAAACCGGGTGGCGCATATAGTTTGAAATAAAATATAGAATCGTCTCATTTGTATTCGACTGCATCGATTGGAATCGAATTGCATTCGGTTGCGAAAGGTTGCACTTATTTAGGGTTACCAGGTTAACGGATAAATTCGGTGTTTACTGGATAAATCCAGTCTTGACCGGATAAATCTAGTCTTGACCGGGTAAATCTAGTCTTGACCGGGTAAATCTAGTCTTGACCGGATAATTAGAGCTCTAAATCTCACCTCGATTTCCGCCTGGATTATTGTCTTTGTCTTCTTATTTTATATAAAGACTACAGGATCTAAAAGCGATTTAGAATTGTGGATACCAAGGATCTCAAAATTCAATTTCACAAACTAACTACTATGACACAATTTATTGGATGTTACGTAGGTACCTACATCCTCCTACATTCTTTTTTTAGAATATTCCATGAGGTACGAGGATGGTTCTTACGGAGACAAAAATTTAAAAATTGCCTGAAAGAATCTAAAAACAACACGTTTCTATATTCTCCCATACAAATTTTCTATAAAATAAACGTGGTGTTCCCAAGCGCATAACTCGCGAACGGCTGAACCGATTTCGCTAATTAGTCGTTTAAAATATTTCTTGAAGTACGAGGATGGTTCTTATGGAGAGAAAAATTGCCTGAAAATGATTTGAACTTTTATACCATAGCATAAAGACCAAGTTTTAATGCAGAGGTTCCGGGAAAGCAAAACAATTGAGTGATGTTAGCTGTATCGTATATTGATGTCAATCGTGTCGCCAATCTAAACCTAAATGGCTGAACCGATTTGTATGATTTTTTTGTCTTTTTTTAATATGGCAATACAACGTTTGCCGAGTCAGCTAGTTACTAATAAATACCTAAAACAAAACAAAAGACGATCATAGTAATCACTAGTCTTACAATAAAAATTAGTTATTAGTACCCCTAGTCATGGTCTCCTCGCGACCATGACTACTGTAACATAGTCGAAACGTCGAGGTAAGAGTAATAAAAATAAAAAATACCCGATTAAGACCCTGGAAAACAATTACAATGAATGCAAACCGTGTTAAATTAAAAAAAAAGAGGATCTATAAAAAATATTGCTTTGTAATTTCCGCCTGTTTTGTTAATAATCATGAGTTTTCAACACTTGACACTGGCTTTTCCATGTCAAGGCCTGGTAACCCTTAACTCGTAGCACACATCTCTATTCGAGACACGTAAATGTTCTAAGGGTTTTAAAAGTAATGGTAGAGTGAGTTAAACTTACAACTCACTGGTCTACAGCTATAAAATTCAATAATAAAATAAAGAAAATATTGCATCACCTGTAAATTAGAAGGTTGTGGGTTCGAAACTTATTTGTCGTGATGAAGCCCGCGGCTTAGTTGGCTCCAGAAGTATTGACAAGTTTTCTCCTCTGGACGTGGTCGACTAAGCTGAGAGGGTAGTAAGTAGATAGGATTCGTGCATTCTGGCTCACGGAATCTGGCCCCTGTCAAACGGTCTGAGCTGGACCCGAAAACTAAAAAAAAAAAAAAAAAGTTTGGTGTCTAATTGGGGGTTTTCGGGTATTGCGAATCGATCTGTGCTATCCGTTCAGCTCTATCTACAACCGTTACAGATTTAGCTTTTGAATTATAACAGCTCCACTACCCCTAATTAATTAGCGATAATGACTGCCTCGGCGTCTAATGAGCTTTCTGATTATGTTTTTATCTAATCACCTGATCAGCTAATCACCAGCCCGGTTCGTGTGCATTTTTGTAAATAACATCTAATCACCTAATAAGCTAATCACCTAAAATGAAATAATGGTAGGTATTTCTAAAATATTGATAACACATTATTTTATAAAAAACATACTTTATTCATATACAAAATAAGAATTAAACGCATTACACAGCAGAATGTCATTGTTTATAGTATCTCTACCAAATTGATTAGTAAACTCTAACAACGACTTGTTATTGAACTTATACAGTAAGTACATTAAGCAGTATTTTCCACACACTGAAGTCCAATCATTTTGAATCCTAGTATTATTAAAACTCCATTGCCTTGAATTCCTAATCAAAAACATTTTGTGAAATCCTGTAGGAGAACGACCGTATGTATCAAAATATTCACCAATACCGTGACTATCTATGTGAATACCTATCCAGTGAGAACCAGGTTTTGTATCTGGATCTAAATTGCTTATCAGATATGCTGGAACTTGAACATACATCGGTAATCTGTTTGCAGCATACACATTATATTGCAAGCTTGGGTGAATCTTTGTTAAGTATGTTTGTATTTCTAAAGTATCCATTACTGCTGCTTTCAAAATTGATAAGTATAAGACTTATTAACTCGCTAGATCACAGACAAGTGAAAGGATACAGGTAAGCCATTCGTTTTTAACATGTTGAGTGATGTTTTAAATAAAGGGTAAGGTAATTTCAAATCATTTAATATTTTATTAAACAAGATTATTAATTGCTTCTAAACTAGATTATTAATTATTGTTTAAACTAGATTACTAATTATTTCTACGCTAGTATATAAATTCGTGACAATATTCAATAAGACACAGTAACCTAAGTAAAGTGAAATCAACAACTTTGTGTTAGTGAATAACTGTGTGTGTAAATCAACAGTAAAATGGAGGTAAGAGATTTTCTTCTTTAAATACGATTAAACATACCTGTATTACCTATATGTATTACAAATTTTTTATAGTGTAATATATATTGTTTCAGAATTCATTCAATTTAAACCAGGAAAACACTTACAAAACTTTCTTCTTTGCTACACCTGATAGTGAAACACTGCAAGAATTAGAAATAGTTGAAAATTCACAACCCAGAAAACGACCATCATCTCCATCGGATAAGATAGATGAATTATTTCATTTACCTAAAAAACAAAAAAAACTCTCATCAACAGTTTCTCGAAATCAAAGCGATGGAAGCACAGCGTTTATGACAACAAATACTGAAGATGGAAAAAATGCAACACACATGATAAAAATTGAGGTTTATGATTTAAAGAAAATATCGAAAGTTCCAGTGGCAGAACATTGGAAACACACTGAAACTAAGTTAAAATATTACACGCATAACAAAAATTCTAATTTTCAAAACATACAACGAGTTTTATATTTAGCTACAAAAGAAATATCTACATCAGATTGTTGCAAAAAATACCATTTCAACAATAAAAAGAATGACTCATAATTGTTGTTGTTGTCATTACTTAATATCTCATTTAATATTTAAACGATGTTTCATTTTATTTGTTATTAAAAAGGATTACTAAATTAAGTTCCATTAGTTAATAAGGGTTAATTTAATAACCCTCAAAGTTCCATATAAATACTTTTTGATGTTTAAATTGATATTCAGTTCAGTTCTAAAGATCATAACAATATCAGCTCCGACTTTTTTATATCAACAACAAAATGGGTACCTGTAAAAGTTTTTTCTTCCATTCGCAAGCCGAAGAAGATTGTGAGAGTGTCTTCTTTAGTACACAGGTCGATGAAACTTTGCAAAATGAGGAAATAATTCAATTATGTAAAGAAGTTGAACAATGCGAAGCGTTTAATTTATGTTTCAATGAGGAATTTGGTTCGACTGAAAATCTTACAATGTGAGTAAACATAACTTTTCCATTTATTTTCAATTTATTTCATGTTACCTATTTCTTATGTTAATAGTGATTTTTAATAAAAAAAATTATATCTTGTTACAGTCAGCAACATCAGATTGGCGGATCACTCAAACGACATTTAGATAGTGAGGCTAACTCGGAAAATGTTAAACGTCGAAACATAGAAGTGGTTTCAACTTCTTCTAACATAGTTGAAAGACATCAAACTGGGGAAGCTTCAACTTCAGCTGGTATAATTGAAAGACATCACGATGGAGGAGCATCGACTTCATCTGGTATAACTGAAGGATCCCACACAGGTATTCCAACTGATAGTGTAACTTGTAACAAAATGAGTACCTGTAAAAGTTTTTTCTTCCATTCGCAAGCCGAAGAAGATTGTGAGAGTGTCTTCTTTAGTACACAGGTCGATGAAACTTTGCAAAATGAGGAAATAATTCAATTATGTAAAGAAGTTGAACAATGCGAAGCGTTTAATTTATGTTTCAATGAGGAATTTGGTTCGACTGAAAATCTTACAATGTGAGTAAACATAACTTTTATTCATATACAAAATAAGAATTAAACGCATTACACAGCAGAATGTCATTGTTTATAGTATCTCTATTGATCTCAATACTAAACTAAGGACAAAGGCGGTAACAGATTTTGAGAAAGATTTTTATAAACTGATGAATAATTCTGTTTTCGGTAAAACTATGGAGAATATAGAGAAAAGGGTTAATATAAAGCTGTTGACACATTGGGAAAATCGGGGTAAGTCACTAGGTGCACAGGATTATATTGCCAAACCAGAATTTAAAAACCTTTCAGTGTTTTCTGATAATTTAGTTGCTATTCAGTTACAAAAAACTAAAATACTACATAATAAACCTATTTATTTAGGATTTTGTATATTAGACATTTCGAAAACTTTAATGTACGAATTCCATTATGATTACATTCTACGGATAGTTTTATTTATCAATTTTTTACTGATAATTTTTATGAGGATATCAAACCTGATTTAGCTGCACGGTTTGATACTTCTGATTATCCATCGGATAATTTGTTCGGTTACCCTAAGATTAATAAAAAAAAGTTAGGTTATTTCAAAGATGAAAATAATGGATCCATTTTAGAAGAATTCGTAGGATTAAGATCAAAAATGTATGCTTTTACAGTATGTGAAAAGATTATAGCAAAAGCAAAAGGAGTTAACAAAAGTGTTACAAAAAAACTAAATATGAGGTCTTGTCTCTTTGATCAAAATATTCAATACCACAATATGTGTAGATTCAGATCCATTAAACACAATATATTTACTCAAAAAATTAATAAGACATCGTTATCATATAATGATACCAAGCGTTACATTTTACCAAATCATGTTGATACTTTGGCGTGGGGTCATTATAAACTAAGAGATTTAGATTAACTGATTTTTTTAACTTTTTTTTTGTTTGTATAAATTTATCTTAAATCCATTTTATTGTAGATAATTTAATATTCACATGCACAGAGTTGTTGATTTTATAAAGATAAATATGAGATTTTTTTTGTGTAAATTTTGTATTTTTATTTTGTATAATTTTTTAAAGATGTAAATATTTATTTGTAACAATTGTAATATCTAGTATTAAGAAATATATTATAATAAAATCATATGAGATTTTTTTTGTGTAAATTTTGTATTTTTATTTTGTATAATTTTTTAAAGTTGTTAATATTTATTTGTAACAATTGTATTATCTAGTATTAAGAAATATATAATAAAATCATTTTTTGAATTAAAAACTCTCATTGTTTTTTTAAACCTCATCTAATCCACACGTATAGAAAATGAATCATTTTATCCATCCATTTACTGCAATAGTTGCAGGACCTAGTGGATGTGGAAAATCAAATTTTGTAACAAATTTTATTAACCACCGAAAAGAAATATGTAATGTTTCTTTTTCGCAAATCACATGGTGTTTTGATGAAATGCAGCCTTTATACAATTTGAAAAATGTAAACTACTTTCAAGGGTTACCAGATCTAAACATGTTTGATGGTAAAGAAGCTAATCTAATTATAATAGATGATCTCATGAGAGAATCCGATGGTCGTATTGTTGATATATTTACTAAAGGTAGTCACCATAGGAATTTGAGTGTTTTCTATATAACTCAAAATTTGTTTCATCAAGGAAAAGGCCAAAGAGATATTTCCTTAAATTCAAACTATATTATTTATTTTAAAAACCCTCGTGATAAAACACAAATTCGATATCTTGGACGTCAAGTAGTACCAGAAAATGTAAAATTTATCGAAGAAGCATATAAAGATGCAACTACGGAAGCACATGGGTATTTAATGATAGATCTTAAACAAAACACTAATGAAATGTGTCGTGTTAAAACAAAAATATTTCCCACTGACATGTTTTGTTCAGTTTATGTACCAAAAAAAGGATTTAAATATGACAAGAACCATCAAATTTCTGTCATTTACAAATAATGCATCGAAGCTTAAAGACGCATAAAGATTTGCTCGTAGCATTGCATACCTTAAAACCCAAATATCAAAAAGCTTTGTTAAAATCATGCGGTGAAGATGAAATAAATTGCATTTGTGAGTGTATTCATAATGTATTGAAAGGTAAAGTTCCAATAAAAGAAAAGGATAAGAAATCACTAAAACAATACATAGATATTCTGCGTAAGCTCGTGCGTAAAACTACAAATAAAGTTAGGAAAAATATAATTATTCAAAAGGGGGGTTCATTTCTACCTATAATATTGGGTTCCATATTGAGTGGACTAGTTAATAGTTTTGTTTAAAAATGGAACATACTAAGAAAATGTTACTCGTAGAACCCGGTTTGATTGATAAAATAAGTCAAAAAAATGTAAGTGATACGAGTAATCCTAAAACTAGATTGGATGTTGAAATGCAAAATATTCTAAAAAACAATGACGATGATAGAAAAAAATGTATTTTGTACTTACAAGTCTTACAAAGATACTTACACTTTACTGGAGAAGATCGTCAACCTTATGAACTTCCAATAATTACTTCAAACATTGATTCACCTAAAATAATGATAAAAGAAGAACATGATAAAAATAATGAAACAAACAACAAAGACCCAGTTGTTGATCGGACATCAAACGAAGAAGATACTCGTCAGGAAAGTAATACTGTTCAAAGGGAACCTGTTTACTCAAATAAACAAATTCTATCTTTGATACCTAAAACATATGTAAAAAAGGGTGAGTTATTGTTAAACTTGTTGTCGTTGAGTAAAAACAAAGTGCACTGGAATGATGATGGAACAGTATTTATAGAGAACAATAAAATCACTGGAAGTAATATTGTAGATTTAATAAATGATTTATTAAGACCATTAAAAAAAACTGGTGATCCAATAGGGTGGAAGGACTTTGCTAAGGCTATAAAAGATCTTAAAATACCACTCACATATATTAGTAATCCAAAAAGAAGTGATTATATAAACAAACTTCAGTTACAAGACCTTGGGGAAATATCTGATGAAGAATTTTCTACTCCTATAACTGGAGACAAGTACATTAAGAAAATAAGAAAGAAAATTGATTTGGAAAAATGGACTCCTTACTAGAAATTCACGACATTTATTATGATGCTTCGCACCCTGCTGGATATAGTAGTATTGACAAACTTGCAAAAGCTTTGAAAGGTAAAATGTCTAAAAACGAAGTAAAGGAATGGTTGCAGTCACAGGAAACATACACTCTTCATAAACCAGTTCACAAGAAATTTCCTCGAAACAAATATGTCTTATCTAATCTTAATGAACTTTGGCAAGCTGATCTGAGCGACATGAGAACTTATAGTAAATATAATGATGGTTTTAACTATATATTATGTGTAATTGATGTATTCAGTAAATATGCTTATGTTAGATCCATGAAATATAAAAATTCCATAACAATAAAAAAGTCTTTTGAAAGTATTTTTAATGAAGCTCAATCAACACCAACTCACATACAGTCTGATAAAGGTACGGAGTTTGTATCAAAAGATGTTCAACGCTATTTTAAAAGCAAAAATATTAATTATTACACAACAAATAATCCAGACATCAAAGCTAGTATTGTGGAAAGATTCCAAAGAACACTGAAGTCAAAAATGTGGCGGTATTTTACTCATAAAAATACATTTAGATACATTGATGTCTTACAAGATTTATTGTATGCGTATAATCATAGCTATCATTCAAGCATTAAAATGCCCCCATGTAATGTAACTTCTAACAATATAATGACTGTTTGGAATAATTTATATAGTGAGGAAAAAATTAAAACGTCTACAAACGTACCTTTACCAAAGTATCATGTTGGTGATTATGTAAGAATTACAAAATATAAACATATATTCCAAAAAGGATATGAATCTAACTGGAGCGATGAAATATTTATTATTTCATCTATAATCGATAGATCACCTTGGGTTGTATACACACTTAAAGATTTACAAAATGAAAATAGTCAGGGTACTTTTTATGAAAAAGAATTACAAAATGTTAGTCCACCTAACCCCACTTCTGACTACAAAATAGATAAAATAATTACTTCGCGATATTCTGGTAACAGAAAGCAAGTGTTGGTCAAGTGGAAAGGTTATCCTGATAAATTTAATAGTTGGATATTATTTTCGGATTTAAAACAGATATAATGAAAGAAAATTTTTATTTAACTTTACTGAGCAATAGTTCAATGGGATATTTTCCAGATAATATGACAACAAGTTTTTCAACAAAATTACCAAAATCAATCAAATTAGAAGGGGAATGGTCTGTTGGTGTAGCTGAATTCCAATATCCATGCACAATGTTTACTGTTCAAGATCATTTACTTATAAAATTAGTAACAAATCTAACCAAACTATTGAATCTACATTTCAAACTCCTGAAATATTTATGAATTCCATTAAAGATGAAATATTATTTTTAGTTGAAGAGTCAATTCAAAACCATAGTATTTTTAAAGTTAATTTTATATTACATGCAGAATTTATACAACAAAGCAAAAACGATGTTATAAATACATTTGATTTTCAAACTAGTAATTTCATAATTTTTATTGGAGATGATTTAAATATTTTTTTTACTTCTTTGTGTGAGACTTTAATTAATAAAATAAGTACTTTTGAGAGAAAAGATAGCGGGTGGAGTCTCAAACATATTAAAAGTATAGATATGAATGTAAATAAATTTAACCCTCTTCGTGGTACTTCATATATTGATTTGCCGAAGGATATTAGTGCAAAAAAAGCTGTGATTAACGTTCAAAATGCAGATTATTTGTGTTTTAAATGGGCATTACTTTCAGCATTATACCCAGTTAGTAAAAATGCCAGTCGAGTATCATCGTACAGCATACATGCAAATAAACTTAATTTTAGCGGTATATCTTTCCCTGTCAAATTAACCGACATACCTAAAGTTGAAAAATTAAATAATATTAGCATAAACGTTTTTGGGTTAGAATATAATAAAGAAACTAAACTAAATAGTATTGTAGGTCCTTTGTATTTTACTAAAAGTCGTAAAAGTAGTCATATCAATTTATTATACTTAAGTAATGGTACAAAAAGTCACTATTGTTATATTAAAAATTTATCACGTTTAGTTAGTAAACAACTTTCCAATCAACATCATACTGTTCATATATGTGATGGGTGTTTATTATACTTCCCTACTAATGAAAGATTATCCAACCATCAACAGAATGATTGTTCCCATGTCACTGTTGAATTACCGAGTAGTGATAAAAAATTTAAAGATTGGTTTGCACAACCAACATCTAATGATAAAGTAATGTTTGATCATTTTGAACGAAAGTTAAAAATCCCTTTTGTTATTTATGCAGATTTTGAGGCATTTTTAAAACCTGTAACTTCATGTTCTAACGACCCATCTAAATCATACACAAACAACATTCAAGAACACCAACCTTATAGTTTTGGATATTACATAAAATGTTCTTATGATGATACTTTATCAAAATATGAGTCTTATAGTGGACCCGATTGTGCACAAGTATTTATGACTAGATTACATAATGATCTTAAGTCAATATGTAGCAAAAATAATTTTCAAAAATGTCCTAAAACTTTGTCTGCAGAAGATGAAGCTGTAGCAAATAATTGTTTAAGTTGTTATATTTGTGAAACCGATTTAAATGGTGAAAAATTTTTATATCATGAATGGCAAACTGGTAACTTTAAAGGTGTCACACATAACTTATGTGTAAAAAAATTTAGAGCTCCAAATTTTATTCCAGTATTTCTACATAATCTTAGTCATTATGATTCACATTTCATTGTTCATGCGCTTAACTTGGGTGAAGGTCAGGTTGACATAATTCCTCAAAACAAAGAAAGATACATATCTTTTAACAAAACTTTATCTATTAACAATCAATTCATTAAGTTGAGGTTTGTGGACTCTTTAAAGTTTTTACCATGCAGTCTTGAACAGTTGGCAAAAAATCTTAAAGATGATCAGTTTCATACACTCAAAATTAATTTCCCTAACCATGAAGATTTCACCCTTCTGAGAAAGAAAGGTATTTTTCCTTATGAATACATGACATCAAGCGATAGGTTAAAAAATACATGTTTACCTGACAAACAAAATTTTTACAGTACCTTAACAGATTCAAATATTTCAAACAATGATTATAATCATGCCCAAATAGTTTGGAATCACTTTCAATGTTCCACTATGCTAGATTATTCAAATCTGTATCAAAAAACCGATGTTTTATTGTTAACAGATATTTTTGAAAATTTTAGAGATCTATGCATTAGCACTTATAGTCTAGATCCTGCTCATTATTACACGGCACCCGGGTTAAGTTGGGATGCTATGTTGAAATCCACCAAAATCGAACTTGAACTACTGACAGATTTCGATAAAATTGCATTTATCAAAGCAGGTATTCGTGGTGGTGTATCCCAATGTAGTAATCGGTATGCTGAGGCAAATAATCAATATTTAACTAGTTACGATAGTACTAAATCTAAATCATACCTCGCTTATTTTGATGCTAATAATTTATACGGTTGGGCTATGTCGCAACATCTTCCTGAAGGAGGATTTGAATGGGTTGATCCTAGCACAGATTTTAACATATCCGATACATCTGATTATGGTTTTATTTTGGAAGTAGACTTAGAATATCCTGATACACTTCATGATTTGCACTCTGATTTACCTTTGTGTCCGGAAAATATTTGTATAGGTAATTCCAAAGAAAAAAAGTTAGTTCCGAATCTAAAAAATAAAATTAAATATAAAATTCATTATAGAAATTTAAAACAATGTCTTAAATTAGGTTTGAAATTAAATAAAGTACATAGAATTTTAAAATTTAATCAAAGCCCCTGGCTTCAAAAATACATTGATCTCAATACTAAACTAAGGACAAAGGCGGTAACAGATTTTGAGAAAGATTTTTATAAACTGATGAATAATTCTGTTTTCGGTAAAACTATGGAGAATATAGAGAAAAGGGTTAATATAAAGCTGTTGACACATTGGGAAAATCGGGGTAAGTCACTAGGTGCACAGGATTATATTGCCAAACCAGAATTTAAAAACCTTTCAGTGTTTTCTGATAATTTAGTTGCTATTCAGTTACAAAAAACTAAAATACTACATAATAAACCTATTTATTTAGGATTTTGTATATTAGACATTTCGAAAACTTTAATGTACGAATTCCATTATGATTACATTCTAAAAAAGTTTGGTGATAAAACTAAACTCTTGTATACTGATACGGATAGTTTTATTTATCAATTTTTTACTGATAATTTTTATGAGGATATCAAACCTGATTTAGCTGCACGGTTTGATACTTCTGATTATCCATCGGATAATTTGTTCGGTTACCCTAAGATTAATAAAAAAAAGTTAGGTTATTTCAAAGATGAAAATAATGGATCCATTTTAGAAGAATTCGTAGGATTAAGATCAAAAATGTATGCTTTTACAGTATGTGAAAAGATTATAGCAAAAGCAAAAGGAGTTAACAAAAGTGTTACAAAAAAACTAAATATGAGGTCTTGTCTCTTTGATCAAAATATTCAATACCACAATATGTGTAGATTCAGATCCATTAAACACAATATATTTACTCAAAAAATTAATAAGACATCGTTATCATATAATGATACCAAGCGTTACATTTTACCAAATCATGTTGATACTTTGGCGTGGGGTCATTATAAACTAAGAGATTTAGATTAACTGATTTTTTAACTTTTTTTTTTGTTTGTATAAATTTATCTTAAATCCATTTTATTGTAGATAATTTAATATTCACATGCACAGAGTTGTTGATTTTATAAAGATAAATATGAGATTTTTTTTGTGTAAATTTTGTATTTTTATTTTGTATAATTTTTTAAAGATGTAAATATTTATTTGTAACAATTGTAATATCTAGTATTAAGAAATATATTATAATAAAATCATATGAGATTTTTTTTGTGTAAATTTTGTATTTTTATTTTGTATAATTTTTTAAAGTTGTTAATATTTATTTGTAACAATTGTATTATCTAGTATTAAGAAATATATAATAAAATCATTTTTTGAATTAAAAACTCTTATTGTTTTTTTAAACCTCATCTAATCCACACGTATAGAAAATGAATCATTTTATCCATCCATTTACTGCAATAGTTGCAGGGCCTAGTGGATGTGGAAAATCAAATTTTGTAACAAATTTTATTAACCACCGAAAAGAAATATGTAATGTTTCTTTTTCGCAAATCACATGGTGTTTTGATGAAATGCAGCCTTTATACAATTTGAAAAATGTAAACTACTTTCAAGGGTTACCAGATCTAAACATGTTTGATGGTAAAGAAGCTAATCTAATTATAATAGATGATCTCATGAGAGAATCCGATGGTCGTATTGTTGATATATTTACTAAAGGTAGTCACCATAGGAATTTGAGTGTTTTCTATATAACTCAAAATTTGTTTCATCAAGGAAAAGGCCAAAGAGATATTTCCTTAAATTCAAACTATATTATTTATTTTAAAAACCCTCGTGATAAAACACAAATTCGATATCTTGGACGTCAAGTAGTACCAGAAAATGTAAAATTTATCGAAGAAGCATATAAAGATGCAACTACGGAAGCACATGGGTATTTAATGATAGATCTTAAACAAAACACTAATGAAATGTGTCGTGTTAAAACAAAAATATTTCCCACTGACATGTTTTGTTCAGTAACTAGTTAAATATTGATTATTTGCCTCAGTATACCGATTACTACATTGGGATACACCACCACGAATACCTGCTTTGATAAATGCAATTTTATCGAAATCTGTTAGTAGTTCAAGTTATCTGATAAGCAATTTAGATCCAGATACAAAACCTGGTTCTCACTGGATAGGTATTCACATAGATAGTCACGGTATTGGTGAATATTTTGATACATACGGTCGTTCTCCTACAGGATTTCACAAAATGTTTTTGATTAGGAATTCAAGGCAATGGAGTTTTAATAATACTAGGATTCAAAATGATTGGACTTCAGTGTGTGGAAAATACTGCTTAATGTACTTACTGTATAAGTTCAATAACAAGTCGTTGTTAGAGTTTACTAATCAATTTGGTAGAGATACTATAAACAATGACATTCTGCTGTGTAATGCGTTTAATTCTTATTTTGTATATGAATAAAGTATGTTTTTTATAAAATAATGTGTTATCAATATTTTAGAAATACCTACCATTATTTCATTTTAGGTGATTAGCTTATTAGGTGATTAGATGTTATTTACAAAAATGCACACGAACCGGGCTGGTGATTAGCTGATCAGGTGATTAGATAAAAACATAATCAGAAAGCTCATTAGACGCCGAGGCAGTCATTATCGCTAATTAATTAGGGGTAGTGGAGCTGTTATAATTCAAAAGCTAAATCTGTAACGGTTGTAGATAGAGCTGAACGGATAGCACAGATCGATTCGCAATACCCGAAAACCCCCAATTAGACACCAAACTTTTTTTTTTTTTTGTTTTTTTTTTTTTTTTTTTTAGTTTTCGGGTCCAGCTCAGGCCGTTTGACAGGGGCCAGATTCCGTGAGCCAGAATGCACGAATCCTATCTACTGTAGTAGGTGCTACTCCATGTTTACGCAAAAAAGGACCCAATTAAAAAGGGTCTAATTGCGGAAAACAGTCCGCTCAAGTAGGGTAAACTACCCTAATCTTGACACCCCGCCAATTATTGACACTTCAATAGAAAAAATTAAATTATAAGATTCACGTTCAATTTAAAGCAAAGTCGCTTAAAGTGAATGCATCTGTATTTTTATTATTTTGTTATGGCAACACAGTTTGAGTTCTTTTACAAATATGGCTGAACAAAACTAGTCGAGTTACTTAACGTCTCCGTGTTTTTGAAAAAAAGTCGCCATTTTGTTGGAAAATCAGAAAGGTAAGTGAATACAATTTAGTACAGTTTTTCGTCTTTGATATTTACATATTTGCCGATGTTTATGTTTTGTGAATTGATAAAAAATCAATAAACAATCCTATAACCTCACTCTTTCGTTTATTTGAAAATTGATAAATTAAAATAGGGGTGTCAATAATTGATAGGTAAATAGACCACACTGCCTATTATTGACATAGTATGTCAATATTTGAATTCATATTAATATTTATTATGATGAGAATTTTATACGAAATTTTTATGTTATAACGACAGGGATCATTTTGAATATAAATTAAAAGACGTCTGGCTTACTTTTTTAATTTTTTGACACTGTGTCAATAACTTAATATCCTATTATGGACACCATGTCAATAATATAAATAAGTATGTCAATAATAAGGTTTTTACTACAATTTATAGCGATTAATTTTATTCATTTTACTAATAGCATAAAAAATATTTAAGTTCAAAAATAGAATTCATTATACCTACCTAGGTCAAAAATATAAAAAAAAACTGATTTGTCATTTTGTATTTACAGTATGGCCAAAGACAAAGCAAACCCTGGTTTAAAAAAAGGCAGAGGTGTTTTAAATAAGATTAAGAAAAAGAAAAAATCTCCTAAAAAAAGAAAGCAATACTCTTCAGAAAATATCAAATTAGCATTAGAAGCAATAAATAAAGGAATGTCCAAGAAATTGGCTTCAAAAACGTATGGTGTTCCTAGGACTACACTTATTTTTCAAACAAACCATCCCGATAAAAATGAGAGACCAGGTCCACCTACTGTCCTGACAGCAAAAGAAGAGGAAGATTTAGTAAATTGGATCAAAATTAATAGCAGAAAAGGTTTTCCAAGACGAAAAGAGGACCTGATTACAAGTGTTGCTGAATTCTTAAAAAAGGCCAATAGACCGAATCCATTTAAGGATGGCGTTCCAGGGGAAAGATGGTATCATCTCTTTATGAAAAGACACAAGGATTTGGCTATTAGAACCCCAGAAAGTGTCACTGATGCAAGTTCTTGCGTATCTGAAGATGATATAAGACGTTGGTTTCGTGATATATATTCTTATTTAGAAATGAATGATTATGCTAACATTCTCCAAGACCCTTCGCGGATTTTAAATGGTGACGAGACAAACTTTCAACTGTGTCCAAAGAGTGGAAGAGTTCTTTCCATAAAAGGTGATAAAAATGTATACGAAGTTGATCGAGGTCAAGCCAAGTCATCCTTGACTGTTTTATTTACCTTCAAAGCAAATGGAGAACAAACTCCACCATTAGTAATTTACCCAAATAAAAGACTACCTAAAGAAATTGCTACGAAAGTGCCTAAAGAGTGGGGTATTGGTTTAAGTGAAAACGGGTGGATGAAGACGGATATTTTTGTAGATTATATAAAGAACGTTTTACATCCATACCTCACGCGAACAGCAACCAAATTTCCCGTCATCCTGTTTGTTGACGGACATAAAACACACGTAACACTATGTGTCAGTGAAGTTTGTTCACAATTACAAATCGTGCTTATCGCTTTGTACCCAAACGCCACAAGAATTTTACAGCCTGCAGATGTGTCCGCATTTAAACCATTAAAAAATGGCTGGAAAAAAAGTGTGATGGAATGGAGGAGAAAAAATCCATCTCAAGCTCTAACAAAATTGGAATTTGCACCGATTTTAGAAAATGCCATAAATAGTTCTATTCGTCCGGAAATATTGCAAAATGGTTTTAGGACTGCTGGACTTTTCCCGTGGAATCCTGACAATATAAATTTTGACAAATGCCTTGGTAAACGTGTAAAAAACAACATAAGCAATAATAAAGATAATAATAATATAGTGTTACAAAAAAGTAAATTCCTCGACATGATTAAAGAATGTAAATATGAAAAAGACCAAATTTTAAAAGAAGTTTTAGATTTCTTTAAAGTTTCACCCTCCATCCTTAAGTCCACTACATCTGAGACTTCCAATAACATAACTACTGCATGTAGATCAAAAGACATTACATCCATTGAATCTGAAGATGATTTTAATGAGACAATTTCAGCTGAACAAAGAACATTAAATGCGCCAGAAGAAACAGAAACTAATTTCGATATAGCTAATCTTCCTGTAATTTTATGTGATTCTGTTGAAGATTGGGATGATTCACAAGAAGGGCTATCTTGCTTTGAAGTTTCACATGAAGTGCAAATTCATACTTCACCAGTAATTTCAAATACATCATTACAACTTACACCTAATAGAACAGAAGTCTCACATATTAACAAAGACGATTTAGTAGAAAATATCGACGTTTTTAATGATTACTCACAACAAAATATTATTACGGTTGCACATTCTCCATCAAAGATTATGCCAATTAGCTTAAACGACAAAATAATAAGATCAATGAAAAAAATCAATTTAAAAGATACTTTAGTTGTAGCAAAAACTCCGGTCAGGAAAGGTGTGAGAAACACAGAAAGAATTTCGTTTGTATTGACATCTGAAGAATGGCAAAAACAAGAGAAGTCAAAGGCTGATGAGAAACAAAAAAAGGTAGAAGAAGTCCAGAAAAGAAAAGAAGAAAGAATATTGAAAAAAGAACAAACTAAGAAAACTAAAAACTTATTAACCAAAAAGAAGACAGAGACCAAAAATAAAGGAGCAACAAAAAAAATTGTTGTGTTGTCCGACGACATTATTACACAAAACAAAACTACAGATAGTTTGGGAACTTTTAATAACATGGAAGCAAATAGTGAAGAACCAAAGGCAATAATGATGCATACCAATTATGAACAACATAGATTTTCTACAGAATATAAGGCCGAGGAGATTGCAAAAGTAAAAATGAAACTTAATTTTGATAATAAAAAAATAACGAGTGCCTCTAATAAACTGTTAAAAACACCTATGAAGGCTGCGTGTACTAATGTAAGACTGAATATAGATTCTAAGGACACTGGTGATCAGATTCGTAACCAAGATAATTTATGTACAGAACGATTTGCAAAAACATTTAATGTTAAACCAAAATTAGATAAGCAAACACTGCAAGACGAAGATATCGAAAATTTACTTGAACAACATTCTCAGTAGGTTACAGTTTGATGAAAAGTTATGATCTCAGTTTAATACATATGTAAGTAAATGACTATCGTAAAACATACATTAAAACTGTAAAACATAATTAAGACTACTTTAAATTTAACTTGTAATGTTGATAAGTTGATATTTTTAAAGTAATTAAGAGGAGAAAAATGTTACCTATTTTTAATACAATTGTTTTTTTGTGATTTTTAAACTACTCATTATTGTAATGTTGATTCGTTGATATTTTATAGTGACTGAGAGAAGAAACAATGTTACCTATTTTTGATACAATTGTTTTTTGTGATTTCTAAACTAATGATTATTGTAATGTTGATTCGTTGATAAGTTCTCAATTCGAGTCGTATGTTTTTCTTATGTCTATAAGTTGATAATAAATTTATAGTGATTAAGAGGAGAAAAATGTTGTTTTTGATGAAAATATTTTTCTTTAGTATTCTATTACAAATTTCTAAACTACAGAGTTATTTTTATTGACTATTTTCCCAATGAATTTGTTAAAATTGGCGATCAACGGACATGACAACCAGGGTGTCAATATTTAGATTGTATAGTGTCACTAATAGGAAATAGTATGTCAATAATAGGGAGTTGGAGGTATCTTCAGTAAAACGGACTTTTCTCATAAATAGTAATAATAATTTGTACAATATTGCCAATTTTTAAAAGAATGATAATTAAGGAATATTAATAACTAGGTAAATATAAATTGCAAAAATTGTTTATTTACCAATTTTTTGATCAAGGTTTTATGACAAACGTCTTAAAGTGTCAATAATTGGGTAGTTTACCCTACAAGTAGAAACAAACAAACAAATCTTTCCTCTTTATAATATTAGTGTAGATAGTACAGTCAGCAAAGGACTGAGGGTAATAAGGCCGGCCGGGATTCGATCCCACGACCTTCAGAATGAAAGTCGAGGTATCTACCACTAAGCCAACACCGCTCTTGTTGTTTGTTTCTAAAGAATACGTAGGCTCCGAACCTTCTAGACCGATTTTGATGAAACTTGGTATGAGGATATAGTTATTCATTGGGAATAAAACCACGCGTAGCTTGTAAATAATTATAATAAAACGTTAATTTGACCCGAAAAGGAGTGAATAGAACCTTTTTACACAAGGTGTTAGGTGAAAGGTTCGGTTTGGATAAAACTTCTTACGAACATATTTTTATTATAATAAAATAATAATAAATATTGGCGGACATTCCACACATAGTCATCTAGCCCCAAGCTAAGTAACTAGACTTGTGTTATGAGCGCTAGACAGCGGATGTGTGCCTATATACTTTTCTTTTGTAAATATATACTTATAATACACAGAAACAACCAGACCACAGACAAATATCTATGCATAGATAATTGTCTGAGGCGGGAATCGAACCCGCAACCCTGTGGCAGTCCGGCACGGTGAGCATTGTGCCAACTAGGTCGTCAATTATTATGAAGCTGTAGTGTCCCACTGCAGGGCAAAGGCCTCTCTACTCCCTTTCCAACTATGAACATGAGCATACTTTTTATACTCGATTGATTTGGATAAATTTCTTATGAACATAGGCATACTTTTTATTCCAATATTCCCGTGAAATCACGGCGCGCAGCTAGTAAACAATAATAACAAAAGATAAATTTGACCCGAAAAGGAGTGAACAGAACCTTTTACACAAGGTGTTAGGTGAAAAGTAACTAAATATGGAGACGGGCAATAACTACTCGATCGATTTGGATAAAACTTATATTATCCCAATATTCATGTGAAACCACGGTGTGCAGCTAGTAAACAATAATAACAAAAGATAAATTTGACTCGAAAAGGAGTGAACAGAACCTTTTACACAAGGTGTTAGGTGAAAAGTAACTAAATATGGAGACGGGCAATAACTACTCGATCGATTTGGATAAAACTTATATTATCCCAATATTCATGTGAAACCACGGTGCGCAGCTAGTAAACAATAATAACAAAAGATAAATTTGACCCGAAAAGGAGTGAACAGAACCTTTTACACAAGGTGTTAGGTGAAAGGTAGGTAAATATAGAGACAGTCAATAACCGGCTCGGACAGAAGTCAGTAGTTATTACGTACGAACGTACGAGGTGTAAGTGTTGCCGGGTGCTTTTTACGATCCTACCTCGATAACTTGTCCCTTACATCTAGTGATGAGACAGTTAGCTAACAATATAATATCGATATCGATAATTGGTTATAGAATAATTTCTTGATTTTAGATAGAGAGATAGATAGATAAACACTGTATTTGTACAACACACAAAACATTGAAAAATAAAAAAGATGAGAAAGCTTATTTTAGTATATATATTTTTTATCTTTATTCAATTAATTTACAAAATTACATAATATTAACACACAAATTCAAAATTAGGTATATCAAATCAAATTACACCAAATAAAAAACTTAAAATAATAATAATAATCACAAAATAATTAAAAAGAATACCCATAAAATACCAAACCCAGAAATTAATTTTTTTTTAAATAATAAGCAGTATTCTAAACACGTTCCCTGTGAATGCACCACATGTGGGTCATTTTGAGGCCATTCTGACACGTGCGTGCACTACATGTGAGCACGACTTCATACAAATTTGAAGCTTTTTTATAGTTTACACGTGTGATTTTTTATACTCTTTTTGCATACACGTGTGAACAATAAACTATACAAAATGTTTGCCCAAAAACCAGGCAACATTTTCACAGATTTTCACAGGGTTGTCAGGAAATAAAAGTCTAAAGTTACTAAAAATTTAATACATGCAGACACGAGTGGGGTTTGCCTCAAATTTAGTAGCACTGGTAGCATGTTTAATTTAACAGTAATACTCTTATATGCAATTTAATTTAGAGTATAAATAAGGAATAAAATATTCTTCATAACAATTAATTAGTAAAAACTTAAATGTTTTGCTTTAATGTTTCATCACTTACTGTTTCTTATTTGTGTCTATACTATGTCGTGTGTTTGTTCAAATAAATTATATTCTATTTCTAAATAATTTATTATTTCAATTCAATATTACAAATATATATAGATTATTAAAATTACAAAACTAAAACTTACACTACAACTAATTACAATAAATATGAACACAAAAAAACAAAATATAACACATAAACAAAATTTAATCAAGCAAACCGCCCCGAGTCACCCCTGGCGCAAAAGACCCCATCACACTAGCAGCATTACCACGCTGAATAGCTATGGCCAGCCTCTGCACCAGGAACGACCCGGAACGGCTATCCAAACCTCTATCCCTCAAACGCCGCCCAATCCCCCTGATAAACTCAATCGCTCCACTCCCCAACAACCCACAGTCTCCACAGCAAAAGGAACAAACAAATAACGTCCCTCCAAAGGAGCGTACTTGGCCCGCTTGCCAACCGCCGCAGCTTCCGCAGCCGAGGCAGCCACACGTGAGGTGCGTGCAAGGTGGCTTGGAGCAAAAGTGCTGACGCACGTGGCATCCCAAATAAGGCACCTTCCCCTCGACCAGGGCACCAGCGTCAACCCATCAGGCCTCTTCCCATCCGTGCGGCTGAGACCAGGCGGCTCCAGCACACACGGGACATTTGCGGAAATAAGTGCCCTTCGGATTAAGTCATTAAGAGCGTGGTGGCGTGGAAATCTTCCAGAACACCGACGACAACTCAAAGCATGATGACCATTGACCTTCACTGTGGAACCACAAATGCATACATGCAATTCACACACATCGCAACCAAGTCGAAGAGCCACTGCCACCCGCAAAGAGTCATCGTCGAAAAGAGTTCCCAGACTCGGAGAAGGCAAAGCCTGCAACCATGCACCTGATTCCGGTTTAGCAACGCCCCTGAACCTGGCCAAGTCAACATCCGCAGCACCGCCAACCAGGAGATCCTGCACCCTCCTAGCCCCGACCTCATCCCACAACTTGGCCCCCATTTAAAGAAAGAAGGTTAGAGACCAAGCCCACCACTCCATGCACCGACCCAAGAAATGCCGGCAGCCCCACATCCCCAATCCGCCTAACCCCCAAGCCCCCAAATCGAATAGGTAACGAAGCTTGAGTCCATTGAATATCATTTAACCTGATATTCAACAACTCCTCAATGGGACCTCAGTACCTCATCAAAAGTTGCCACATCGCTCGCATGCAACCAAGTAGGAGCAGTCCGAAGAAAACACATCATCTTCGGCGCAGCAAAACACATACGAAGTAACGTCAGAGCAACGTGACTCGACAACTCTTTCAGTTTTGCCAGTGCCGCGAGAAACAGAGTCTTTCGTTCCTGCAGAGCCATCGGTATTGCATTCGGAAATACAGGAGAACCCAAAAGATTAAAAGAAGAAGTGGTTAAAATCTTAAGCCCAGGTAAAAGAGCGCCGAAATGAGGAAAAGAACATAGAGCCTCAGGTCCGCAAGGAAAAAATTCGCACTTAGACGCGCTTACCGTCAGCCCCAACTCAGCAAACCGTGGAATCAGCATACTCAAATCCTCCTTCACCTGATCTGGAGACCCACCAATTGTACCGTCATCCAGATACCACACATTTAAAGGTGATTTCAGATCTGCGATGACCCTCTGAAAACATAAACTGAAGGCGAGCGGCCCAAGCGGATCACCTTGCTGAGCTCCAACCTGGGATAGAATGAGGTTATTATCGTAATATAAGTTAGAAGAAGATCGATACACTTGAAATAGAAAGGGATAGAAAGTGGGAATGTTCTCCTGCACTGAATTGAATTTCTAAATTAATTAAATAAACTATCTACTTACACTTAATAAAAATTAAAAGTACAAATGGGGTCCCTAGGAACTGTGCCCAAAAGGCTGTAAGCGTTACCTCGTTGGTCGTACTTATCCGCGGAGCCAGCTGTTAAAGTTCTTAAATTCATTATTAAATTAAGAACACTGTTTATTATTTTTAAGTATTTTAATAAAAATAAGAAATTATTCTCTAGCGTCTTTTTGGAGAAGAAAGATTATTGCTTGCTTCAATAATAGTCGGAGATCCCTTTTAAGACGACGTACATTAAGCTGTTTAATGGATTTAAAGTATTTTATATATTTTATATATAGGTATTTTAAATAGGCCAATAAATATATTGCAAATGGGTTGCCTAAAAAAATTCAGTCCAGAATATGATTAATTACCAATTTTTCGTATATTTATCGTCGTCCGTTGAGTGACGAATAGAAAACTTATCCTACTAATATTATAAATGTGAAAGTTTGTGTGTGTGTGTGAATGTATGTTTGTAACTCCTTCACGCAAAAACTACGGGACCGATCGCGATGAAACTCGGTATTTAGAATGGAAGTTTTAAGTAGGGAAGTTTTTTTTTTTTTGATAAAATATCGTGAGTTGTCATAAATTATCGATAACATTTCCAGCTCTATAAATAATTCAGGATACCAAGTGACGCTAGATATCGATGTACTTACAATACAAACATGGTTTATTGGAATATTTTATTGTTTTCATTCCAATTTTCATGTTCGTATCCATTACCTGATGTTACGAGTAGTTTGTACTGTCAGGGGACAGAATTGTATTACCATCACTAAGTGTAAATTATTTATTTGTAGAAATATATTTTACGATTTTATTGTCAGATAGATAGATAGAAAATTACTTTAGTTTTAAGCTATTGCACAGCTTTTGTTGCGGGCTTTGAGCACGACGACCGAAACGAGAAATTCCGTAACGAAAATAGAACCTAACACTCTGCCTACCATGTAGCTCGGCCGAGCGTTCGCTTAACGTATATGTATATGGTACGACTGTACGAAGCTCCCAGGCAGTCCCCGAGTGCCACACGTTTTTTAATTTTTATATGTACGGTCGGCTGCATAATTGCAGACCCACCGTAGAGCTCCATAACGGCTGTTATAAGAATATTTTCAACACAAGCAAGATTTTAGGCACCTGCATTAGTTGAAGTTGAAGTCAGAATTAAAACATGCTAATAATAGTAATTTTTGAACTCTACCGGGGGCTGCAATTATGCAGCCGGCTGTACTTTATCATTTTGTGCCTACTTGTGTTTTGTTCTAATGGTGCAATAAAGTGTAACAGTATCTCAATTGCACCATAAAAACATAACACAAATAAATAATGATTACATAAAAATTACTAAAACAGGAAACTTAAACATAGAAAAAGCTCCAAGATTGGCACAAAAGGCGACCTTATTGAAATGAGCGATCGATGTATTAAATAATCTATCTATATATATAAAAATGAATTGCTGTTCGTTAGTCTCACTAAAACTCGAGAACGGCTGAACAGATTTATCTTATTTTAGTCTTGAAATGTTCGTGGAGGTCTAGGGAAGGTTTAAAAGGCGAGAAAAAATCGAATAATTTCCGGGAAACCCCTAAAAACAGCCCTTTTATATTTCCCATACAAAAGTTTTCTAGAGTCAATTCCTACGGGATCGGGACATACGCGGGTGAAACTGCGGGGCGCAGCTAGTAAGAAATAAATATATTCAATTAATACGATAGAACTAAACGTAACCAAACATCAACTATGCCGATTTTCATTCAAATCGATCCAGTCTGTGTACCGTGAGGAGGTAAGAAACAAACAAATAAACAAACAAATAAATCTATACTACTATTATAAAGTTGAAGACTTTGTTTGTTTGTTTGTTTGTTTGAACGCATTATCTCAGGAACTGCTGGTTCGAATTGCAAAATTCTTTTTGTGTTGGATAGTCCATTTTTCGAGGAAGGCTATAGGTTTTTTATATTATTAAAGGTTGCCTGGAAGAGACCGCTATGAGCGATAAGGCCGCCCTTTGTAACACTAAGACTTAAGCTTTGTTTTTATTTAATGTTATTTAAAATTGGTGTTTATAATAAAGAATTTATCTATCTATCTATCTATCTATATTTCGATATTCCTACGGGATCGGAAGTTACGCTAGTGAAACCGCGGGTCGCAGCTGAAAATAATAATTAGTTAGGAGTTAGACTTTTATCCCCTGACAGTACCTATCAACTAGTATTCATGTTATGATAGTATATATTGTTTAAACTAGCTGCGCCCCGCGGTTTCACCCGCGTAAGTCCCGATCCCGTGGAAATATCGGGATAAAAAGTAGCCTATATGTTAATCCAGGCCTCTAGCTATCTACATACCGAATTTCATTGCAATTGGTTCAGTAGTTTTAGCGTGAAGGAGTAACAAACACACACACACACACGTACACACAAACTTTCACATTTATAATATTAGTAGGATAAGTACCTACAATGTAAACATGTACATGTAGGTAAACAATAGGATTATACCATAGAGGCTATAATCCTTTGGAAAGTCTGAACGTCACGATCCTGACTCTCTATTACTAATCGCTTGATGAACAGATATTAATATCTGCATACGAATGTGTATGAAAACCTTGCACAAGTCAACGGTATTTAAAGAATAAGAATAACTAAATAATTGACGTTGCTTTTACGGGAAAGGTAAAGGATAAATAAAAAAATAAAAAAATATTGCAGGACATTCCACACATCGCCATCTAGCTCCAAGCTAAGTAACCAGACTTGAAGAATAAAATAAAGCTGAAGAGTTTTTTTGTTTGTTTGAGCGCGCTAATCCCAGGAACTACTGGTTTGAATTGAACAATATTTTTGTGTTGGTTAGTCCATTTCTCGAGGAAGGCAATAGGCTACTTTTTATCCTGATATTCCCACGGGGTCGGGAGTTACGCGGGTGAAATATATTATAAAGCTGAAGAGTTTGTTTGTTTGTTTGAACGCGGTAATCTCAGGAACTACTGGTTCGAATTGAAAAATTATTTTTGTGTTGGATAGTCCATTTATCGAGGAAGGCAATAGGCTACTTTTCATTTTGATTTTCCCACGGGATCGGTACTTACGCGGGTGAAACCGCGGGATACAGCTAGTGAACATATAACTAGATGGAGCTACCGCAAAACAAAAGCCTAATAACCTAATCAAGATAATTATTCGAGATTACGTTGATGGTGACCAAGATAAGCTGAGAGCAAGGCACATGTCAATCTGGGGGTTGAAAAAGTCCATTGTATAAGAGATAAAACGGACCCCAAGGGTTGTAATTAGGTACACACCCTTATCTGTGATCTGTACATAATTGCTAGTTGGTTATATACATAGATAGGTAGTTAGTGGGTGTAGTATTTTCTAAGGTTTTCGCGACTTGAACTAATAATTATAATTATACTAGCTGCGCCCCGCGGTTTCACCCGCGTAAGTCCCGATCCCGTGGGAATATCGGGATAAAAAGTAGCCTATGTGTTAATCCATGTCTCCAGCTATATAGATACCGAGTTTCATAGCAATCGGTCCAGTAGATTTTGCTTGAAGGAGTAACAAACATACACACACACACACACACGCACACACAAACTTTCACATTTATAATATTAGTAGGATTTGAACGGATTTATTCGCATTTTTATGGGAACTTTGCAGATCCTAACAACCGAGACCAACGGCTTAACGTGCCTTCTGAAGCACGGCGGGGAACACGAAAACACATTTTTGCCACACTACTAATTGGCCACCCATCGAAGTAATGACCGCGCCAGGCGTCGCTTAACCCTCACGACCGTAAACGATCAGTGAGCTTTGCTTAGCTGTGAGCTTCCCCGCTATATAAATCATCTAGATAACCTACCATTAAAGCTTAATCAGTTCTTTTCCATCCAAAGGTTGCCTGGAAGAAATCGTCGCTTAACCCGCACGACCGTAAACGAGCTGTGAGCCTCCTACGACGAAAACACCATATAATATAATAAGTCTAAAGGTTTTTTATTTAACAATGGTTTTATATTTAACGTGTTTTTACCAAATTCAAACAATTTTCCAACATCAATTGAAACCGGATTACGCTATCTCTCTAGTAGGATGTCCATAATCTTGACAAAAATTGGACAGTCTCTTGCTGAGTGTGCGGTCCGGACATCGGACTCGGGATATTTCCGGACACAATAAATCTTAGCCGGATAATCCGTAAACCGGCTGAGTTGCGGACGGCTTTGTATTACAAATTGTAGGCTACAGTTTTTACGATTGTATAGACCTGTGAGTTAAATCTATACTTATATTATAAAGCTGAAGAGTTTGTTTGTTTGAACGCGCTAATCTCAGGAACTACTGGTTCGAATTGAAATATTCTTCTTTGTGTTGGATAGTCCATTTATCGAGGAAGGCTATAGGCTACTTTTTATCCTGATATTCCCACGGGATCGGGAGTTACGCGGGTGAAACTGCGAAGCGCTGCTAGTGTGAACTATAGCTAGATAGGTACATATACCTATTTGATGCAAGTTCACTCGAAGGTAAATATTTTTATTCATTCATATTCATTTATTCGTTCATAAACATAGGTAATTACATTGTTCTTACTAATTAAACTATGGTACAGCTATGTTTCGCCTAATGACATGTGAACGTCAGTTATAAAAATAATTTCAAATTAAAAGAGTGAATAGTTAATTAAAATGTCAAAATATCAAGTAAAAAATAAAATAGTATAAAATTAAAAAATCAAAGTCAAAGTCAAAAATTTGTTTTGTTTTTCAAATCTTAATTTCTATGATAATTAGAAAATAAAATACTAAAACATAGGTGCATAGTCATGGCAGTTATAAGTGGCATGTTAGTCTATAAGGTATGTATCTATGGGCCTTTGTAGCCTGAAATAAATGATTTATTATTATTATTATAAGTTTTATGGCTCAAAAAAATTGTGCTAGTGTCATTATCCATGGAGGAAACAGTCGACTACGTTTGTATGGAGAGAGCGCCGGTACCCTTTCACCTTTAGGGTAAGTTAGGTTATGTTATCCGATAGCACCATATGTTATACTTATCATATAAATTATTGAAAAGTCTGGCAATAAAAGTGGAGAGGGGGAGGCGACATATTGTGATAATATCCCAACTTCTGAATCACAGTGAATGTACAGTCGGCTGCATAATTGCAGCCCTTGGTAGAGTCCGATAATTACTATTATTGCAATGTTTTCATTCTAATAATTTTTATTTGATGAATTTATGAGTTAGAAGACTTTAAATTTCAACTAAAGCAGGTGTCTAGAATCTTGCTTGTGTTGAAAACATTCTTATAACAGCCGTTATGGAGCTCTACGGTGGGTCTGCAATTATGCAGCCGACCGTACCTACGAATCTGCTTATTCAATAATAGTAGGTAGTAGTACATTGCTAGGTGGGAACGGCTGGGAACAAGCGATCTTAAGAGGAAAGGGTACCGGCGCTCTCTCCACACAAACGTAGTCAACTGTTTCCTCCTTGGATAATGTCACTAGAGCTAATATTTTTCTAGCATAAAACTTATAACTGCCATGACCATGCCCCTGTCTTATTTTTTATATACACGGTGTAACAAAGGGGGTGGATCATCGGTTGGTGGGGGTGGGGGATCTCAGTATCTATCGATTTAACCCTCCTGTATATTCTGCAATAATTAGTGGTTCAAAAGTTTTTAGGACAGCTCAAAAAAAATGACCGTAAGGTTAAAATACCTAAGTATGTTTTTAACAATTTCGAAACAACTAACCTCAAAATAAAAAAAATCATAAGTCGTTGATCAAAAGTTTATTTTTAAGTTGCACAGAATTAACCGTCAACCTCTATCTTTTATGATTTCCAATAACCTTATACAAAACTAAGTAACACTTCAGAGAGCGGTGTTGGCTTAGTGGCAGATACCCCGACTTTCATTCTGAAGGTCGTGGTTTCGAATCCCAGCCGGCCGTGCACCAATGTATTTTTCTTAAGAAAAATTTATTCGCGCTATTGACATTGCTCTAACGGTGAAGGAAAACATCGTGACGAAACCCGCGGCTTAGTTGGCTCCAGATGTATTGACAAGTTCTCTCCTCTGGACATGGTCAACTTAGCTGGGAGGGTAGTAGGTGCCGGGCAAGCCTACTCCATCCTCACGCAAAAAGGACCCAATTAAAAAGAGTCTAGTTGCGGAATAAAGCCCGTAAACATACATACATACAAGTAACACTTCAAAGACTAGGCATTGAGGCTGGTAAAGCGGATTTAGTGGCTCTCACCACAGAAGGATGGCTATAATATAATATCAAAGTTAATACGAACTCTCTCACTTTTCAATACGAATTTCCGCCCACATTTCGTTGGCTTCATAGCTTCAAAGTCTAAAGCTTTGAAACCTTTCAAATATTTGTTGATAGCAAAGAGGTTGCACCTAAGGTACCTGCGGGTTATAAGGGCCACCACCTTAATTAAAATAAATATTTCGTAAAAATATGGAAAACTTCTTGAAAAGAAGGTAATTAAGAGGAAAGGGTACCAATGGGCTCTTTCCATACAAACGAAGTCGACTATTTTCCCCCTGGAAAATGACACTAGAGCAAATATTTTTGTTGCATAAAACTTATAACTGCCATGACTATACCAATATGTATAAAATAATGTATGTCACATGAGGATGTATAGGTTAAAAGTCTTTAGCCTGGCCTTTCCGGAGCATAATTAACAAAAAAATATTGCCTTAAAAAAATGTAAACATAGAGTTATCACAAATATTTTGTTAATTATTATATTTTGTTCTCTTAAATAAAAGAAAAGACTTGAAGTCTTTTCTTTTATTGGCAACTGTGATAAAAAACGTCGTACGATATACGTGTGGAATTGATATTTGCATCTTGGCTTCTATAACACGCTCGCTGCCGCTCGCGCGTCATAAACCGCCTCTATGCAAAGATCAATTTACCACATTTAAATCGTAATGTACTATTAAACTTCAACTAAAGCAGTTGTCTAGAATCTTGCTTGTGTTGAAAACATTCTTATAACAGCCGTTTTAGAGCTCTACGGTGGGTCTTCAATTATGCAGCTTACCGTACTGTTGAAAATGATACTAGCTATCAAGAAATATTTATAAGAAGGTTGTCTATATGTTTATGGTGTTTTTATCTCTGTTTTATTTATTTATTAGAATAACCAACAGCTTTAACAAAAAGTAGACTTATATAAAACGGGAAGCCAATTATAGGTTCCTGCGTTTAGGATTAAGGATTTTAATGGTGTTGTTGTCAATGTTGTCATTACGAAAATAAATGGAAGATGGTATAGAAAATTTTCTTTTTCTTATCATTTTTGTCACTATAGATATGAGAAATATGCCTAGACTTCAATTGGTACACAGAAAACAAATTGTATCTTGTCCAAATAAATGTTTTCTTTCTTTCTTACTTTCTTTCTTTCAAATGCAAACCATTTAGGAAAAAAATGGGTGCATGTACAGTCGGCTGCATAATTGCAGCCCTCGGAAGAGTCGAAAATTACTATTATTGGAATGTTTTCATTCTAATAACTTTTGTTCGATTAATTGATGAGTTAGAAGATTTTAAACTTCACTTAAAGCAGGTGCCTAGAATCTTGCTTGTGTTGAAAACATTCTTATAACAGCCGTTTTGGAGCTCTACGATGGGTCTGCAATTATGCAGCCGACCGTACTTATGTACGCGCGTGAGAAGTTATAATTCTAGAAGTTACGTCTGTCTGTCCGTCCGTTCGTCTGCTATTTATTTTGCGGGCAGCTTCAACCTGTTTTACTTTTGAGTTACGCAGCTTCAACCTGTGACTTTTGTGTTCCAGTAGCGCGCGCATCTTAAAATTTCACTATCATCATTTTTTCATAACGCGCCTAAAGAAGTATAACTTCAAAAAGTATAAATGTGTCAGAGCGCATACCACTATGCGATCGTATTGTAAACTTGGCATAGACGTAAAATAAAATGTCTAATTTTAATTTATCTTAGTTTACGAGAGTGGTAATAAGTAGATAGAGTGATGGTTCTAGGGGTTAGCTGAATAATGTAGGAGCAGCGATAACGCAACGGGAGGATTAGGATACAGTTCGATATAAGAGCGGAAGCGGATAATATAAATCGCTAAATAAAATACTCTCACACCCAGCATCGTCACCTACCATCAAGCAGGTGTAATAGTGTTCAAACGCTTATCAATCACAAAAATAAAAAAAAATCTAGTAGACTTATTTATGTCATTAAACGACCCAGTTGGCACAATGGTTACCACGCCGGACTGCCAAACACAGGGTTGCGGGTTCGATTCCCGCCTCAGACAAGTATTTATGCTTAGATATTTGTCTGTGGTCTAGTTGCTTCTAAGTATTATAAGTATATATTTACAAAAGAAAAGTATTTATGTAGTATATCCATTGCCTAGCACTTATAACACAAGTCTAGTTACTTAATTTGGGGCTAGATGGCGATGTGTGGAATGTCCTGTAATATTTATTTATTTATTATTTATATTTTAGAAACCTCTGTGAAGTTAGAAAAAACTTTTCCGTCCCATTCATTCGAAAACCGGCGTTTTGTTCCTCAATAAATGCGAACAAATTAGTTCTTTTAGGCGCACTTAGTGAACGGGCAGTAATAAATTCGGAATTCGAATTTTGAAATGTATCAAGGCGATCAAAGAGCTTTACATTCGAATTAGCGTCCACCCATTACAGAGTTAGTAATTGCAGTACCCGCTAGTCGCTCCGCTCATCACCATAGTAACGGCTAGTGAATTCAATCAGTTTCTTCAGTAAGGTGATCCTTGTGTCTAAGGGTGTGTGTATAAATAACTCAAGGGCGATCCTCTTCCGCCCCTGACTGAGTTAGTCATTACATTACTCGCTAGTCGCTCCGCTCATCACCGTAGTAACGGCTAGTGAATTCAATCAGTTTCCTCAGTAAGGTGATCCTTGTGTCTAAGGGTGTGTACATAAATAACTCGAGGGCGATCCTCGTCCGCCCGTCACTGAGTTAGTTATTGCATTACCCGCTAGTCGCTCCGCTCATCACTGTAGTAACGGCTAGTGAATTCAATCAGTTTTCTTGGTAAGGTGATCCTTGTGTCTAAGGGTGTGTGCATAAATAACTCGAGGGCGATCCTCGTCCGCCCATCACTGAGTTAGTTATTGCTTTCTTTTACCAATTGGACATTGTTTGATGGTGTGGTACTTTGAGGTAGGAAGTGATTTTTGGGGTCTGAGTCGAATTTGAGAAGTTTATTTAAGAGGTTTAAGGAGTGAAAAGTCTGTGAAATATCTCGGAGTACATAGAAATGAACCAGATGCAAGATAGTGCGAAAAATAATTAGCAATAAAAAAAGCAATTTGGAAACCTTTGGATAAAATAAACAGATTAATTATTTGATAAAAACAAACTATTAAAAAATTTAAAATAATGCATGTGTTAGATAAGATTTTTTCTCTTTAAAAGGAAATCTGTCTAGCTTAGTCTTAAATAGTAAAACTTACAGACAAAACCGGCCAAGTGAGAGCCGGACTAGCGCACAAAGCGTTCCGTTGTTGCATAAAACTTACAACTGCCATGACCATGTCCATATCTTTTGTATGGTGACAGACAGACGGACAGACAGACAGTAAAGTATTCGTAATAGGGCCCTTTGTGTACGGATTCCTCACATGTATTATAGATCAAAGATCACATTAAAAAAAAACCCCATGAGTTTCTTGTGCCTTCTTCTTCTCATTGGTGGGCGCGTTCCGAAGGCACACATCCTAACTTAGTTTTTAAGACGTTTTCATGTGGTCTATGTACAGATGCATTAAGCATCCAAAGGAATAAACATTTTTGACTTTGATAAAAAAATCAAGCGGTGGTAGGCGTTGGCCGGCGGCTTCTTATATCACCTGGCCAAAGTCGTGGTACCAAGTGACTCGTCGCGTTCCACCATATTGTTGTCCAGGCAAGCCGTTTTTTTTTTTTTTTTTTTTTTTTTTTTTTTTTTTTTTTTTTTTAAATTTTTTATTAAATTTTTACAATATTTGAAAATTATAAGCTAACCAAAAATCACAAAGATTTGTCCGGTTTGCCATACATAGATTAAGTTCTTCTAGGCGAGCATGCTACATCCTCGACCACATCTTTGGGGTACCATCAGGTGAGATGAGGTTAAATGAAAGCCAATTTTGTCTATATTTTTTTGGTTAATTAATTTAAAATTCGTGAAAAATACGCAACTAAGTAAATATATTTAGTTTCCCCAAAATTAATGTAAAATTAGATTTATTTGTTTTTTTGCTTATTTTCCGGTTTGTATTAAAAATCTGTAATCGGTATCTATATATATAAAAGAAAGTCGTGTTAGTTACACCACTTATAACTCAAGAACGGCAGAACAGATTTGGGTGAAAATTGGTGGGGAGGTAGCTTAGAGCCAGGAGACGGACATAAGATACTTTTAATCCCAATATGCCCACGGGATCGGGACTTACGCGGGTGAAACCGCGGGGCGCAACTAGTATTAGATAAAATGTTTGAAGATGTTACGAGCTGCGCCCCGCGGTTTCACTTGCGTAAGTCCCAAACCCTTAGAAATATCGGAATAAAAAGTAGCCTACTTGTTATTTCAGGTCTCCAGCTACCTATATACCAACTTTAATCGCAATCGATCCAGTAGTTATTGCGTGAAGGAGTAACAAACATACACACAAACTTTCAAATTTATAATATTACTAATTATTGCCCGCGACTTCGTACACCTGGTTGCTTCGTTTTATGTATTAAAATAATCCTCATTAATCACTCTATCTATTAAAAAAAACCGCATCAAAATCTATTGTGGTTTTTTAAAGATCTAAGCATACATAGGGACAGAAAGCTGCGCCCCGCAGTTTCACCCGCGTAAGTCCCGATCCCGTGGGAATATCAATATGAAAAGTAGCTTATAATAGCCTTCCTTGACAAATGGACAATCCAACACAAAAACTAGGTTTCAATTCGAACCAGAAGTACCTGAGATTAGCGCGTTAAAACAAACAAACAAACCCTTCTTTATAATATTAGTATAGATGTAGTGAAGTAGGATTTTTATATACGTGTATTTACAATATAAATTACTAAAGTGTAGGTAGTCGATCTAGAAGCATTACCTCTGAATTGGAGGTAAGGCCAGACAAATGATCTCTGAGAAACGATACACTGGCAGTGATAGATCGAACGCTCGCTACGATCCAATTCGGGGCTCTTACTTGCTATCCATACCTACTTGTAAGACAGATACAGGGCGATTGGTAACTATATTAGGTGGGACTCCACGATGTACTTGTATACAGGCTGTTTTCCGCCATTGAACCCTTCTTAATTGGGTCCTTTTTGCGTGAGGATGGAGTAGGCTTACCCAGCACCTACTGCCCTCTCAGTTTAGTCCACCATGTCCAGAGGAACTTGTCAATACTTCTGGAGCCAACTAAGCCGCGGGTTTCGTCACGATGTTTTCCTTCACCGTAAGAGCAATGTCAATTAGCGCACATATTTTTTTCTTAAGAAAATACAATGGTGCACGGCCGGCCGGGATCCGAACCCACAACCTTCAGAATGAAAGTCGAGGTATCTACCACTAAGCCAACACCGCTCTAGGGACTCCACGATACTGGGGCACTGGTTGCATCTCAATGCCACTCCTAAGAGTAAAGTCAGAGTGTGGTGATGATTGGGAAATAAAATGTAGTTTAAGTTAGGTCATATAATTTCTATATAATTTAATTTTATAATTTAAGATGTGGAGTTTTGGCGGGAACGAGTTAACAACATGTGCTGCAGTTTTATTTTCATGAAACTTAGTTGTAACCCGAGTTGAATTGTATAATCCTGGTGGAATGTTATTCAATTTAGTTCTGTGAACGTGCACAAGTGTAGCGAAAGTAAAAATCAGTGTCAAACATGAAGTTTTCTCGTTGCCTCCAAATCTCCTATTAAGGTTATGGTAAACTTGCCACCGCTTTACTATAGCCCCTGACTTACGGACTATGTCGACTTTGACTGTTTTGAAACACTTTAGGCCCGATTTATGAAAAATCGGGTCATAATTTGATGCAAAATATAACTTGACACTGGCTAAATGCACAAGCCGTGCGAAGCCATAATTAATTTTTTTTTTTTTTTTGATGTACGTATAACTTTGAAATCTATAATCTATGGAATGTAATTTCTGAAATAAATGATTTTATTATTAGCAAGCCGTTTAGGGCCACTTCTGTGCAACAACAACAACTACAACAACAACAACAACAAGAACAACTATAACAATCAACTTTTGCTTGACGATTTTTGGAAATTCAAACATTTTATTTGTATTTTTTATGTTTCTGTTCCTTGATACGTTATTTTGCAAAGTCCATTTTTTTAAACTTACGTATGTTATAGATAAAAAACGTTTTTTTTTTTGCAAAAATTTCATAGTTATCTGGATTTTTGAATCCACGACTAACCTAGTTAGCACTAGACGGATGGACAAGTTCTTTTCTCTGGACACGGTCAACTAAGCTGAGAGGGTGGTATAGGTGCTGGGCAAGCCTACTCCATCTAATACATGACCCAGGCATTACAGCGCCTTGAATAGCATGTGTTAAAGTTACAGGCGTTGTAAAAATTATCAAGAACTAGCTGTGCCCCGAGGTTTCACCTGCGTAGGTCTCGATCCCGTGGGAATATCGAAAAAAATATCCTATGTCCGTCTTATGATTGTAAGCTACCTCCCCACCAATTTTCAGCCAAATCGGTTAAGCCCTTCCCGAGTTATAAATGGTGTAACTAACACGACTTTCTTTTATATATATAGATTTTGTTGTCTATCTATAGGTACTAATATTATAAAGAGGAAATATTTGATTGTTTGTTTGATTGATCTAGTGTACATATGAATTCGTTTGATTGAAATCCTCATCATCATATCAGCTACAAGATGTCCACTGCTGACGTAAGGTGAAAGGGTACCGGGGGCTCTCTCCATACAAAAGTAGTCGACTGTTTCCTCCGTGGATAATAACAATAATAAATATTGCAGGACATTCCACACATCGCCATCTAGCCCCAAGCTAAGTAACTAGACATGTATTAGTACGGATATACTACTTATATACTTTTCTTTTGTAAATATATACTTTTATTTTGTATAATACATAGAAACAACCAGACCACAGACAAATAACTAAGCATAAATACTTGTCTGAGGCGGGAATCGAACCCGCAACCCTGTGTTTGGTAGTCCGGCATGGTGACCATTGTGCCAACTGGATCATCACGTAATGACAATAGCACAAATATTTTTGGGCCATAAAATCTAAACTGCCATGACTATGCCCCTGTGTTTTGGTTTTTTCATTTTCTAATCATCATAGAAATTAAGGGTTCAAGAATAAAAAAACATAGGGGCATAGTCATGGCAGTTATAAGTTTTATGCAAAAGAAATATTTGCTCTAGTGTCATTATCCAGGGAGAAAACAGTCGACTACGTTTGTATGGAGAGAGACCCCGGTACCCTTTCCTCTTAATTGAAATAAAAAACCATTTTTTCTAAGTCTTTTTTTCGTTTCAATTTATTTATTTAACAACAACGATCTTGTTTTACACACAATCTTAAATTAAATAATACTAATTCAAAACCAATTTGCTACTGTAAACCTAAATACCTATTTATAACATTAAATAAAAATAGATCCCCGAGAGCATCTCCACCTAATTGGAAGTGATTATTCATTTAATATTATTTTCACAAACATACATGGAATTATTGTCATTATTTTCGAAAAAAGAACACGCGAATTATCGAATTTACGGACAAGGAAAGTCAAATGCATTGCAGGAGCTTTAGCACGCCGTTTCATACAACATTGCTGGAGCGCTGTAATGTTCCAAATTCAAAAAACGCTCTTGCAATGGATTTGATTCTCCTTGTCCACAAACTCGACACCTCGCTAGTATTTTAAATCCTCTTTGACCTCGCGTGCTCCCTCCTCGAAAATAATAACAATATTTTATTTCCCTGCATTCTTTGGAGAAAAGCACTATATATGTCTCGGCGGAAATGGCAATTGCCTGTCTCGTATTAATGAAGTCTACGGCTCGGCGTTCAAACTCATACTCGACCTGCAATTGCTTATTTCCCGGCCTTTGCAATAATGAACTATTATTAAAATAACAGAAGACCAGAAAAAATATACTAAGGTAAAAAAACTTGGAAGGTGTCAAGGGACATCCGGATGGAACAAGGTTCCTTTCGATTGTGAAGGAACTGTAATAAAATCAAAAAGTGTCGTTACAACTGTTGGTCTTAATTTTTTCTGTCTAACCCCCTTTTGTAACGCGCGATATGGAACTTCGTTCCAAAAACAAATAACATGGTGCTTTGCCAGAAATAATATATGTATATAGACTCCAGACAGCACCTCACACCTGTCCTGGGATTACAAAAATATACCTACCTAATTTGTGTACAAAATTAAAGATCAATAAATAAATACACTGGGCGCAGACCTTTAGTAAATCATCCAAAATAAGATCACAAAAATTATAATAATGAATCAAAAGGTTTTTTGGTTAGGAAAAAAACTCATAATGGACGTGCTACTACAGTACTAGTGTTAAAAACATTAGTGTGTTAGCCTTTACTCTGAATTATTAAAAATATCTAATAAATATATATATAATCTTAATCTATTTGATTTCATATTGTGCATGCACCAATTATCCTAAAACCATTAACAGTCCCTAAATACAAATGTCACAAGACAGTCAACAGATAAGGTTGACGCTTAACGGATCCCCTGTCAAGAACTATCGCACGCTTATCATCCCCCCTTGGACTAGGGGAGACGATAAACGTTAATTTAATATAAGATCAGATGGTCTTGCGGGCCCCCCTATGCTCCTAAGGGGAGACGTTAAGCGCTGAACTTTTGAGATTGTCAATCTCATCCAAGGGAAACAAAAACATAAGATGATATAAGGTTTAAATTCAGTCGATTGAATTAGGTATTTGACTAGTGGGGATGCTAATAAGGTGTGGCACAAGAAATAAATAAAAAACACCGGATTTTTTTCGTAAGATGTTTAGGGGCGCCCCAACTATCGGACTACCGGTACAGCTGGAGGTAAGAATGTGTACGTAACAAACTGTGTGATGGTAATAACGCAGCTGACGAGCTGCCAAGAAGACATTAGTTGGCCCCAGCCCACTCTGTTCCAATTCCCACAAACTAACAAAGGGTAACCACTAACCATACCAGAATATGGCACCGCGAGTTTATACTTGAGGTTTTATGCAGACTAAAGAACCGTTTTCGGGATTATATGGTACGCTCCTCAGGGGGCGTCCATAAATTACGTGAGATGTTTAAGGGGGGGAGGGGGTCGAGTCAAATCTCATCTAATCTTACGTTGGAGAGAGAGGGGGTCCCGGCAATTATCACGCGATTTTTTTTTTGATTGATTTTTCGGCTTAGAGTGGCTAGATCAGAACGAAGTTGAAGGAGCAGATGATTTTACTGAAAATCAAATGGACATCAATAGTCTCTTTTGACACCGCGCATGATTCTCCATGGACTGAATTAGAGTGGATATTCTTTTTTTAATCACAGTAGTCGCTATTTAAGTATTCTATTGTAAAAAAATTATTACACGTATAACTCTCAGCAATATTGATTATTAGTCTTACTAGTCGCCCACACTTTGAAAAATCGTGAGATTGGGGAAAAATCGTGAGATTGAATGAAATCTCACGACATCTCACCAGAGCGGGAGGGAGGGAGGTACAGAAAATTAACAAAACACCTCACGTAATTTATGGACGCTCCCTTATTATAATTCGTCACATAATAATATGCAGTTCGTTATTAGCGATTTCAAAACTCAGTCAAATTCGCAATTCGCCTTATGCGCTATTCGCCACTATTGTGCGCTTCGTCTTATATGATGGACATTTATTCTAATGTATTAGATCTTGTATGTACCCTCAATTCCATAAATATAAATGCCTCGTAGGAATCAGTCATTTCTTATAACTATAATAATCCTGTTTAAAACTAACAATGTCTCCAAAATTTTGAATGCCACCACATTCTAAAGTTTTGATAAACACTTTTTTTATGGAACATCTTCTTATCGTTAAGCGCGGCACATACATCGCATACATTTTCTCTGGATGCCGGGGTGCTGTACTGGTAGACTGGCTTCCATCTGAAGTATTGCGCGTAGAGTGATGGGGAGTTCATGAGCCTGTCTATGTTCCTAGCAAGGGTGGGGGCAGCTACATTTGTAGCGTCAAGGTATGAGTTTGGTGGAAGAAATCTGTAAAATATAAAATTAATAGAATTACAAGGAGAACTGTGTGCAAAGTCCAGGAATATATCGTTCTACTAGCTTTTGCCCACGACTTCGTACGCGTAGACTTAATTTTATTAAAAGTTTCATATCAAAAGCACTAAGGATAAGGAGTAGGTACTTATTGACATCAACTTCGAAACAAATCACCCCCAAAATGACTTTCTACCCCTTTTTAAACCCGTTAGGGGATGAATTTCAATAAAATACGAAAATAGATTGGAGCAAGGAATCACGTTGTCCCATACAAACGTTGCCCCCCTTTTTTACCTCCTTAGGGGAAGAATTTCGGAAAATCCTTTCTTATCCGATGACTACGTCACACAAAAAATACACCCTCCAAGTGTCAGGTCTCTACGATCAGCGGTGTAGGCTGTGCGTTGATCCGTCAGTCAGTCAGTCAGTCGGTAGTTCAGGACAAAGCATTTTATATGTATAGATAATATCTGTGGCTATGATGAAACTTGAAACAATCCATCTTCAAATATAAGAGTGCGATGGGCAGAAGTATTAAAATGTTTTAAAATCACGGCAACGTAGTATTTCCTGTTATTTTACATTTTTCATGTGTAACACGTTCAAATATTAAACTAATACTGACCTAGAATAATTAGCACCTCCGTATACGATTGGCACAACGTCATGCTGTAACGCCGTGAGCAACTTCTCAGTCACATAATCCTCAGCAAAGGAGTTCTCCATCGACAGATAAAAATGGTAGTCTTTTTCCAGCTTCTCATTGCAAACTTCCCTGTTGTTTCTAGGACATTTCAATGGACCACAGCTGCCATAAACATCAATACTGTAACCGTAATATGACAAAGCATTTCGCAACTGCAAAACTGCATCTTCTCTCCTGCTTTTCGTATGACAATTCGACACAAACCACGCGACCGCTTTCGATTTGTTTGACAACTTCTCTTGTAGTTCGTCACTCACTAAAGGGAATTCTGTTTGCCAATCCATATTAATTCTAGGACCAACAATTTGGCCGTTCCTCCTAATCATGAGGTATGTAAACGGGATTTCTGAATCCAACTTGTACGTTGCAGTCCAGTTAAAAAAATTGTCGAATGCTGGATGGCAAACAGGATAATTTTCAGCGGATTCCATATTAAAAAATATATACTTCTGCCAAGACATTCTTCGTTTCGGAAGATCATTGTGGCTGAGGCAGCGTCCGTTAAAGGCGATGGCATCGAACTTTGTAATGTCACCACCGAAGAAATTCCTGTCGGAAGTGACGTAGCAGTTTATGGCCGAACAATTGTTTCTGATGAAAGCCTTTTGTCCTTTATGGAAGAAGTAGAAAGGGGCTACGTTTTCCTCCGTCCAGAGGAGTATATACTTAAGACCTTTTGGCAGCTTATTCTTCTTTCGGTATATCTCTGCAAACCTTGAGTCTTGAGCGACATTTTGGATTGCTTCCTTAACGTCATTAGCAATCTGGGTATCCGGTGTCGTAATTAACTGTAACCAGATCACGGAACAAATGAAACTGGTACACGAGATATAGAAAAAGACTTTAGCTTTAAGCATTTGCCTTAGAAAACTCTTAATGTTAATAATACTAGTAAAGGGTTGCTTGTTTGTCGTCCCATTCTTGCCTTCGTTTTGATTTTTAGGCACATAATCTGGATGCTTCGATGATTAAATTGATATCTGTAAAAGAAAAAACGTATCTTCATCAGTTCATTAATGAATTTTCGAAAACTAACAAGGTTTTTTTCAAAAATAACCATTTAGCTGACGACATCTATTTAGGTAGTTATCTGGCTAACACTTGAACTCTAACAAAAATTAGCTCTTGAAATGTTTAATATTTATCAAACAGATTCGTGAATCAAAAAAATTTACACACCTCTAAATTAATTACTACTTTAAATTATCAGCAGAATTATTGGCGTATTATTAAAAGATGTTTATGACCAGTAAACATCGATAAAGTTTGTTAAAACGAGGCTTTATTGTGGATTTATTTACCAGTATATTTGCCTTCCCTGAGCAGGTAAAATAAAAAAAATATATGTCTCGATCAAAGACTACGTTGGCTAGAAAGCCAGATTTATATGAGCGACTAGCTATTGCCCGCGACTTCGTCCGCGTAGAAATAGTAGATTTTGCGACTATAATTTGAGATTTAAACTATCCTATCTCTCAAGTTGGATCGAACTGCATATGGTGTGCGAATTTTATTATAATCGGTTAAGTGGTTTAGGAGTCCATTGAGGACAAACATTGTGACACGAGATTTATATATATTAAGAAGATTAGCTAAGAAAAAAGCAAATTTAAAATCCCATGCAGTTATGGTTGACCCTATGGTACACACCTGTTGTTTATTATAAAAATAAACCACCCAATTTCACGGTCTATTACTTTAATTTCATCATTACTTGTTCGGGTTACACTGCACATGCGCAATCGATAATCTTATCACATTTACGGAAAACATTTCATTTTCAGTAGAATTCTACGATAAAACTTTTTATTTTTTATTTATTTTAGCTATTGTTTCACTGTATTCTTAATTTATATTGTATTTGGTTTGGTTTTTGGTATGTAATTCGGGTGCTATTTAGCCGGTGTTTGTGCGCGGGGGGCGCGCGGGTTCTACAGCGCACACTCCGTGACTGAGAACACAAGGTCAGTGGGGAACATTGAAAGGGGCTGAAGCGGGGGGAAACACTATAGCTTGCAATGAGAGTTTTTTGTCTGGAGTGCTTTTTATTTATAAAATGCGTTTCGACGAGGATTTAAGACGAAAGGTTGCTAGACGTCTGGACGAAATTAATTTAATTCCAAGACTTTTGATACATCAGCATCGTTTGATCACTATCTCACCATTTTTAGGGTTTTGGGGATCATTTTACTAAGACTTCACTGTCTGTCCGTCCGTCTGTCTGTCACCAGACAGTATTTCATGAACCCAAGAAAATTGAAGATGATGCACGAACATGTTTCGAACGAACCGTGATAGCTAAACAGTTGAATTTTTTATAGAATACTAGCTGCGCCCCGCAGTTTCACCCGTGTAAGTCCCGATCCCGTGGGAATATCGGGATAAAAAGTAGCCTATGTGTTAATCTAGGTCTCCAGCTATCTAGATACCGAGTTTCATCGCAATCGGTTCAGTAGTTTTTGCGTGAAGGAGTAAGAAACACACACACACAAACTTTCACATTTATAATGCAGGATGTATTTCTGTTGCCGCTACAACAACATACTCGTATACTACAAACAGAAGAATATTTAAGTGGGGCTCCCATACGGTACGGACTTTTCATCCACGAGTCCGAATCGGACTTGGTCGGATTTTTGTTCAGCGTTTGAACACTACACCTGCCTGATGGTAGGTGATGATGCGGCCTAAGATCTATCAGGCTTACCTAAAAAATACCTATACCCAGCGCCCAAACAGAAATAGAAGTAGAAATATTATTTATTTGCATGAAGTACGCACGACGGCAGCGGGTTTGGCCGGAAGACCAGCGCTGCAGTCAAGTTACGCTTGACTGTGGCTTACAGCTGAGGTCAACCCATTTGGGCAGCACATGGCTTCTTAAATTTTCTTAGGTTTAATGTATGTTTCTTTACTCGTTGTATAATTTGTTACCTTTTTCTTTGTGTGTGTTTAATTTTAAAGTTGTCGTGTGCTTGTACCAAATAAATCTTTTTCTTTCTTTCTTTCTTTCTTTCAAGTAGGCTACAAAAAGATCTTATAAAATATTACAGCTCCTTACTTCGTCGAAAATCCGACAAATATATTAAAAGAAAATTTAGAATATAATTAAGTCATAATTCCATTATCAAATAGCCATAGATCAAAACGTGTCAAATAAAGCTAAATTAAACATAAAGTCAAATCTTCGAATAGTATATTATATTAACAATAAAATAAAGTAAATAAATAAACATACCTATATAATTCAATAATTCAATTTAAAGTCGATACAATTCATAATAAAGAAAATAATTCTCTCATTCCTTTGTGTACAATCGCATCATCCGCATGTGCGACATTAAAGAGCTTAAAGTTAAAGCTGCTAAAAACAAAATAGTTGAACTGCTTATAACTATGCCTTATCATCTCACAGAGGATTTGGTTGCGAACCTATACTGGAACTTTAAAATGTATAGTAACATTCTAAAGAAATAGCTTCCCTCAGCTTTCATAAATTATCAAGTGCATTTTCTTACCTTCACACAGGCATCACACAATTGTTCAAATACATATTCTCACACTACACTCAGTACGCAACACTTGTCACACACACACACACACACACACACACACACACACACACACACATACATTTACATCCATACATACATATTTATAGAGCGTGAATTGATTGGGGTTTTGATTTTGATTTTTGTTTAAATTCATGTAATAGTTTATTGATTACTCCACGGTTTCACTGTAATTTCATACTTTATTGTAATCTTCTCTCGAGACACAGGACTTGTTCCTAGTTCGAGGTCCGTTGTTTATGCCAACTATTTGTATATCTTTTTGTTTAATAAACTATTATTTATTTATTATTTATTAATTCAGTTGTCTATAGGAAATCATTAATTTGATAAAAACATTTTTCTAGTAACCATGCCTTAAGTTTTCTAATGAATAGCTTATACGGGGGCTCTTTAATATTAGTAGGTATTTTATTATAGATGACACCGCACATTGTAATACAATTTTTCTGATACATTTTAATTCTAGGTCTTAGAGACAATACGAATCTATTCACGTTTCTCGTTCTCAAATAAACGGGGACCATAATAAATACCTACCCTCAATTCTCTTCAAAATAAGGTTGATTCGCTGTGTCCAATATCCTTTCCTACTCAATTAAGTTTACTAGATGTTCTGTGTATAAAACGGAATTTTAACCAATTCCCCCCCTTCTAATTTGTACATCGCTTTACAAACCATAGTACAATCGAAAATAAAAGAAAAATAATAAAAAATAATGGCGTCCTTTGAAAGACGGATAACGAATAAGGTACAAGAGATAAAAGTGGAAGAAATTTAAATATGATTGTGAATTTCAATGAGAAAAGAAAATTGTCTACTGGACGGATTTTTATTTAAATAATATTCAATTATTTTAATGTCGTTTAGATTTAAAAGGGCGATTATATTTTACCTAGGTACAAGAGACAAATATATAGATAAAAAGCTTTGTTCACACAAAATATGAGTACACAGAAAGTTTGAAGTCAAAATATAAGTAAATCTATAATATGAAAGTTAATCGCTGAATGTGTTGCTAAGTGCAAATCTCGAGAACGGCTGAACCGATTTCGCTAATATTTTTTAAGAATATACCTTAAAGTACGACGAAGAGAAAAAATTAAAATATTGCCTGAAAAAGTTTAAAAACAACACTTTTCTACACTCTCAATTCCTATACAAACGATTCGCAATAATTTAGTTCAAGTTTTAATGGAGAGGTTCCGGGATTTCCGGGAAGGCAAAACAATTGAGTGACGTTGGGATCATCTATATATTGATGTAAATCTTGTTGCGGTGTTATTCGTTAGGTCTGAGTGTCGAACAACATCAATATTTTTTTATATGGCAAAATAATGTTTTCCGGGAGAGCACATTATAAAAATAATCTTCAAGTGACCAACGGGTTGGCTGCTACTTTGGCCAACAGATCAGCATTGTCATCCAAAGAGGCAATGCATAGGCATTGAAACCTATTTAAATTTTTAAGATATAAATTCTTAGTGTTAAGCTGATTTTATATAGGTATCCTACTAATATTATAAATGTGAAAGTTTGTGTGTGTATGTATGTTTGTAACTCCTTCACGCTAAAACCACTGGACCGATTGCAATGAAACTTGGTATGAGGATACATTGATTCATTATGAATAACATAAGCTATTTTATCCCGATATTAGCACGAGATCGGGAGTTACACGGGTCCAACCGTGGAGCGCAGCTAGTGTTTTATAAAATTAATTGTCCCAAAAAGTACCGCGGCAAATAAAATTCGCTTTTTCACCCATCAATTTTAGTTCACCCAAAAGCTACCGATGCGAAGGCTCTATGTCAATCGGCCAGGAAGTGACGAATGGCGACAGCCGCGCCGGAAGCGACACGCAGCGCGACCACATCCGGTGCCACTGTCACCCACCACACCGGAACTAGCCGGAATTCGCGCCATTTATTGTACTTTGATATTTGAAGTCCAGATAAGAATATCGAGTATACTGATATTTGCCCAGGAGTGGCACAATCTTGCTAATCACCGAAAAAGAAAAGTTAGATTAGTTACATTGTCTTCCCTTGTATCAAATTATCCTACTAATATTATAAATGTGAAAGTTTGTGTGTGTATGTTTGTTACTCCTTCACGCTAAAACCACTTGACCGATTGCGATGAAACTCGGTATATATATAGCTGGAGACCTGGATTAAAACATAGGCTAATTTTTATCCAGATATTCCTACGGGATCGGGACTTACGCTGGTGAAACCGCGGGGCGTAGCTAGTAACTTCATAAAAACGTATATTTGTACTAATATTATAAAGAGGAAAGGTTTGATTTTTTGTATTGAATAAGCTCCGAAACTACTTAACCAGTTTTGATGAAACTTGGTCTGAAGATACATTTATTAATGAATCAATGTATCTTCATCTATCTCGACACTTCCAATAGGAAGTGTCATTGGCTTTTAATCTCGATATTCTCACGGGATCGGGAGTTACGCGGGTGAAACCGCGGAGTGCTGCTAGTAATACATATACATATACGTCTAATATAATTTGCATTTTCCATCTTCTATATTTTCATCGTAGTTATAATAAAGGGAGAATAGTATATGCAACTATGCAACTAGTGAATAAAGGACGGATTTAAAGCGAGGGCCAAAGATGAATCCTGAGCCACGCGAGTGATTCTTGGCCCTCAATGTAAATCCGTACTTTATTCAAGAGTTGCATACTATACTTTATACCATGACTACGAGAAGAAGAAAACAAAACGTGTGGCGGGACCGACAGACAGACAGACAAACAGACAGACAAACAGACAGACAAACAGACAGACAAACAGACAGACAAACAGACAGACAAACAGACAGACAAACAGACAGACAAACAGACAGACAAACAGACAAACAGACAGACAAACAGACAGACAGACAGACAGACAGACAGACAAACAGACAGACAAACAGACAGACAAACAGACAGACAAACAGACAGACAAACAGTCAGACAAACAGACAGACAAACAGACAGACAAACAGACAGACAAACAGACAGACAAACAGACAGACAAACAGACAGACAAACAGACAGACAAACAGACAGACAAACAGACAGACAAACAGACAAACAGACAGACAGAGAAACAGACAGACAAACAGACAGACAAACAGACAGATAAACAGACAGACAAACAGACAAACAAACAGACAGACAAACAGACAGCCAAACAGACAGACAAACAGACAGACAAACAGACAGACAAACAGACAGACAGACAGACAAACAGACAGACACAGACAGACAGACACATACAGACAGACAGACTCAGACAGACAGTATTTATTGCCCAAGGAGGTTGTATAACCATTGAGATGGAGGTTCAATATACAAACACCAAAACAGTGATTAAAAGGGCTTTTTTATTCACTGTTTTCAGTGAATAAAATAAGCTTTTTAGAGTGGGTATGGTATAAAAGACTAATAATCTGTACAAAGCAGTTTTAAAACATGGATAGATAGATACTTAGATTAACATTTTATTGCACCATAAAAACAAAACACAAAAAAATTTAACATAATCCCCCTTATTCCAAAACGAGGTGTGAGGATAGTCCGAGATGTGGATTTAAACCTTAGATTTAGACACAGATTTACTCGTGAACTATAGTCTAAACACTATCCCTATAGATTGACGACCCAGTTGGCAAAATGGTCACCACGCTGGACTGCCTAGCACAGGGTTGCGGGTTCGATTCCCGCCTCAAACAATTATTTATGCTTAGATATTGTCTGTGGTCTGGTTGTTTTATGTATTATAAATATGTATTTACAAAAGAAAAGTATGTAAGTAGTATATCCGTTGTCTAGCACCCATAACACAAGTCTAGTTACTTAGCTTAGGACTAGATGGCGATGTGTGGAATGTTGTGCAATATTTATTTATTTATTAATTTATAGATTATATTGGGAACTATAGTCTAAACACTATCCTTATAGATTATCCCCCTTATTCCAAAACGAGGTTTGGGGATAGTCCGAGACGTGGATTTAAACCGGATAGTGTTTAGACTATAGTCCACGATTGAATCTGTGTCTAAATCTGAGGTTTAAATTCACATCTCGGACTATTCTTAAACCTCGTTTTGGAATAAGGGGGAATGAGTACTAATAATTAAAACTCATGTCTCTGTATGTGTCTGTTATCTTTCCATTTAAAACTATTAAACTGAGATTGAGATTTGGATTATATTTCAGCATTGGACAGCTCTGTTCTATCTAACGTAGCAAACATGCGAATATTTTATTTCAGTGCGAATTTATTCAATGGGCTTACATCGACGCTGTTTTGCCGCTCGGGTTACGCGATTTGTCGTGTCAGTTTTTAAACAGATTAAGGTGAAAGGGTATCGGCGCTCTCTCCATACAAACGTGAAGTCAAAGTCAAAGTCAAAAGTTTTTATTTCTTTGGATGCTTAATATAATTGTACATAGACCACTTGAAAACGTCTTAATAACTAAGTTAGAATGTGTGCCTTCGGAACGCGCCCACCAATGAGAAGAAAGCACAAGAAACTCATGGGGGTTTTTTTTATGTGATCACGCTCACAAAGGTGAATATTACAAATATTTGAAAGTATTATTTGAAATGGTGCAACTAAAGTCACGTCCATGGGTTGTTATCATTAAGGTAAGACGACGTATCATAGTACGCCTTACTGCACAATTTATGCTTTATAAAAGTTTTGAGCCTGGTAATGGACATGTCATATACATCTTTGGGTAATTTATTATAATAGAGCACACATGTACTATTAAACGACCTGTATTTTCCGGAGCCTACCACCGGGCACGGTCAGTTCATTCTTATTTCTTAAGTAAAAAGTACCTGGATGACCGAGCTTTGCTCGGTATTGTTTTTTTTTTATAAATTGTGTTTTTGGAAATTATATTTAAGTACGAATTACATACTTATAAAATAATGAAATATGAATAATATTTTTCGACCTTACCGACAGAATAATAAATAATATGAACTGGTTATTTAAAGAAAAAAATCACGAATCATGAGTGCAATTAGTTTGGTATTATATTAGAAACAAATACTTAATTTATTACGCAAGTGAACACGTGCATTAAGAAGACACAAATAATATAAATAAACATTGACTTTCTTAGTCTAACCTCAAAGCAAACACTCATTGACTTCGTGTTACTTAACAACGCCATCTGCTGGAATAACTTTATTGCTCACAAAAAATAGTATTAGTAGTTCGCCAATAGATGTCAGGAAGAGTCATATTTTTCAGTTTAAATTGGGACTACTCAAACGCCTTAAAACACGAATAAAATGACATTTTCTAAAAATGATTCCTAGCTAGATCGATTTATCGCCCCCGAAACCCCCATATACCAAATTTCATGAAAATCGTTGGAGCCGATTCCGAGATTCCAATTATATATACTTATATATATATATATATATATATATATACATATACAAGAATTGCTCATTTAAAGATATAAGATAATGAATATCGCTATTTTTACGAAAAATTTCAGGATTTTGTGAACGTATAGCAAGTTTTCGTAGATATATTGTGAATAGAGCGTTAATATAGTAGTCGACTGTTTCCTCCCTGGATAATCACACTAGCACAAATATTTTTGTGCCATAAAACCTATAACTGCCATGACTATGCCCCTATGAATTATCTAAAAAAAGTTCGAATTTTTCAAGAGTCGTAGAACAAAAGTGGTTCGCCTAGACGTCTAGAACAACCCCCTTTCGTATTAAAACCCCTTCGCTGAAACACATTGTATACCTAAAATTATCTTTGTCGATATTCTTTTCTTTGGTTTTGAGGTGACCTTTCCATACATATGTGCTACGGTTGGTATCGAGATCTTTAATTTTTAAAGTCGATATTTACGAACTAAGAAACTCGTAACAGTACGTAAGCACAGATAGCCAACTTTAAAAGTAAAACAAAACCCTTGGCGAAGACGTTAACGAAAAAAACTTAGTCCACCAAGTTAATTAGAAAAGTTTGACTTTCCTCTTACTTCGCCACATCACATACCAACTTAACTAAGTATAATTCATCGGGAGGGAATACTTGAAGGAAAACATCGTGATGAAACCCGCGGCTTAGTTGACTCCAGAAGTATTGACAAGTTCTCTCCTCTGGACATGGTCGACTAAGCTGAGAGGGTAGTAGGTGCTGGGCAAGCCTACTCTATCCTCACGCAAAAAGGACTCAATTAAAAAGAGTCTAGTTGCGGATAAAAGCCCATATACATACATACATACATACTTGAAGAATCACTAAGTATTCTTGCTGGATTGTTAATTATAGAAGCGTTAAGATTTAAATTTCGATACCTGGCTAAGGTAAAGAGTTCTTCAAAATCTGATGACACACTTTTAGTGCTGTTAAAATCGGTTACAATTTTTTGCTGTTAGTTAAGAAGGCTTTAGTCAATCCAACCATTTTTATTTGGTTGAACTCTCCAGGTTACGCGCCGTCCCCGTGTGGTTGCAGAACATTTTTTTTATAAAAAATGGTTGTCTGTGAATGGTGTCGGTTTACAGACGATAATTTTACGTCATAACATCTTATAAAACGATGATTTTTTATGTTTTATTTTTATCTTTTTTTTCATTTTACCTAAATTTTTTTTTCGTTTCCTTTTTCCTTTATATAAGTCTTCTATTCGTCACTCGTCGCCATAACACAAGCCAGATGAGCGATATTATTAATATTAAACAATATTAAAAAAAATTGTTTTATTTTGCTGCGTGCTGTGTGACGTCATTGTTGACATGACGTAACCGGAACGTCACAATGATGTTACACTTCGTAACGTGACAATGACGTTACACTTCGGGAACGTGACAATGACGCCACACAATATAATTATGACACTTTTTTGTGAATGCAGGTTTTCCACCAATTTATTAGACGTTATCACGTCGAAACTGTTAATTTCCCAAAGCCGCTCCTAAAATCTGCCAACAGCCTTACTTAGGCTGCTGGTAAATCCGCTCGACGCTAAATACCAAACTCGTGGCCATTACATTTGTGGCTGAGCTGTAACATAGTATAATAATGTATTATTTATCGACAGAATGTACCTAAATATAGTGACTTTCAGTTACGTATCTGTGTTATTGATAAAATACTTCGGAAGCGAGAGTACGCCTATCGTTCAGTGATGTCATTATGTATCGCTCGGGGCCCGTTTACGATATGTACAATGTGTAAGAAAATAGAATAATGGAGGTGGCATAATAAAGTAGAAAAGTAGAATCAAGAATATTTATTGAAAAACTGTATACATAAGATGACAAATTATAGTAGGTAGGCATCAACAGCTTGTCCATCCCGGACATACAATAATGAGTTATATACCTAAGTAACTTAATTAATACTAAATACAAAACAATATATTGAGCTGCCATATCAAGCTCATGTATCTAGTAAGCAAAGCAATAAATTAATCTAGAGCATGAAAGTGCAGCGAGAAGGATGTTTAAAGATCGCACTAACGTATTTATTTACAAAAGAAAAGTATAAATGTAGTATATCCGTTGTCTAGCACCCATAACACAAGTATAGTTACTTATCTTGGGGCTAGATGGCGATGTGTGGAATGTCCTGTAATATTTATATTTATTTATTTACTACTGAACCGATTCCAATGTCTGGTATGCTAATGTAACTTGTTCCCGCCACTGCTTTTAAATACGACGCGCCGAGCGTTCATTTTATATTATTAAAAATTGTCAATCGACACGACATCCATACTACATACATACACATATATATACGAAATTAAGATAAAAGAGTTCCTTCGTTTTCACAAAAGTATTTCATTATTAATATATAATAAATAAGTAAGAGGCCTTAAGGCGATCTGAAAACTCTAACAATAGGTGAGCCACACCACTATACGAGAAGAAGAAGAATTATAATTTCACTATAAATAAACACCAAATATATCAAAATAATTCAAGAAAAGGTGAAGATAAAGCAAGGCAATAAGTAAACAAAACAAACTGGAACATTTAAATAACACACGATACTATTCTGAGATTCAGACATCACAGGTATTATGAAAAATGACGCAGGGTTATGCCCTCTCCATTATTAGGTCCACACACATTCATAGCTCCATGTTGCAGTCAATACAAAGAGGCTGTAAGTAGATTTGCCGCAACACAAACTGCGCCCCTCTTATTCAATTACTTCTTTACTTTTATCTATATTTTGGTTATTATTTAGTTTAGGCCGAAAGCGAAAACGTTTTTAGCTTGACTTTTAAGAGGTTTCAAATTTACTTCCACGAGATTCTGGTGCACGGACAAAATCGGAAGAGTTTTTGTTGCACCCTAATTTTGTACTAGATTAAGTTTTTTGTATTGGAATAAATATATTTAATTCCAAATTTCCACTTATATACCAAGGTATTTACGAGGGAACGGGACTGTCGCCCTTAATACAGGTTGCTATCCGTAGCCTAGCTAGGGGACAGTTGTGACTTCATGCTATGATCCTTAGCCATAACCATAACCTTAGTGTATCATTTATCATGTTATATTTTACCCTGTATGTTACGTTTGGCAATAAATAAAGATTTATTTAATTTAATTTAATTTAAAAAAAAAAGATCGAGACTTATCATAATCCCTGACTGAATGTACCTCTTACAACGCAAAGCTACCAAATTCCGGCATATAGTGCTGTGCTTCTCTCAAGATAACACTGACTAACTCGCAATAAACAGTAAGAAACATTTTCTAAGTTAGGTACCTTACTTATTGCTTTCATTAGAACCCATCGAAACGTTGCCAATAAATCGAATCGAAGCGAGTTACACTTCACTAATCAGGCGAGAATCAACCGGGTCCAATCAGGCGCGAAGATTTTTATGGCCTCGCTAATCGTCGGCCAGAAACCGGTAGCTATAAAAGTTATTAATTGATATCCGCCACCCCATCCCCGTAGCCGGAAGTTGTAAATACTGGCGGCTACTATTTCCGGCGGATTGGCACGCATCAATTGCAACCTTTTTGTTCGGTATTGGATTTATTTTGTTGGTGGAGAGCATGTGGAGTGTGGAGGTTTTATGGTTTTGTTTGACAGTTTTTGTTAGATATCCGTGTATAGTGTGTTATAGTTCAAATGCTGTTATGATGGCAGCAAGATAAATAAATATTGCCTTGAATGTGCTGCCTTGAATTCAGGGAGACAAATAAGGGCATAGGAACTATTGGATGTAACGTATTCTGTAGTTGTTTCTAAAGGGATTAAACTTCTTCATAGAGTGGGCATTATGACCTTTTCATACTGAAAACTTTGCCCTTGTTTTCTGCAAAGTGCTCAGAACAGAAACGTCACACTACCACTACATTGAGTATTATGTACTAGCATGTGGTACTAGTATGTGCTAGTAAGTACCAAAAGTTTTTTATTTTTTAAAAAAAAATTAAAAAAATTAAAATTAATTTATTTCAGATATTAAAATCCATAATTACAAAATTACAAAAATACAAATTACTAAATATTCAATGTCAAATTTTCAAATATAAAATAAATCAAATAATAAATAAGCATAAATAGAATAAAATAAAATAAAAACCGAAATTAAAATGTCATAAAATATAAAAACCGAAATTGAAAATCTAAGAGTTAATTATAAATAGGAGGGACCTTTAGCATGCAGCTGCATCCACCTCCTTAACATTGGTGAGTCCCACTGCTCAGACAATACCCTCAGGATCCCATTCTTTCTCAGGATCCCATTCTTTTCATTTTTTATTTAATTAAATAAGAATTAACATAAATACAAAATTTGAACATCTATTAAACCACACATGAGATTTATCTTAGGTGTACATTCCTCACACACCTTACTCACTCAGGTGCAGGGTACTATTATCTGTTACTATTATCCGATCTACTTCTGGTATCATTATATTGAAAATCTTTGGTTAGGGAGGTATGGTCGGAGTCAGAATTACACACCCACCGTAGAGTTTTAAAATTACAATTATTGGAATGTTTTAATTCAATTATATTTTTCTTATAAATTCCTGAGTTAATTAAAAGACTTTTAACTGGAATTCGAGCAAGACCTTAGAATCTTCCTTGAGTTAAAAACATTCTATGGTGGGTCTGATTGATTGATCAATATACTTGATTCTATGTGAGTACAGAATTTACAGTGATCAAAAAAAATTATCTAACTTCATCTAAACAAATATAGCAGAAAAAATTGAGGAGGCTCACAGTTTACGGTCGTGCGGGTTAAGCGACGCCTGGCGCGGTCATTACTTTGATGGGTGGCCAATTAGTGTGGCAAAAATGTGTTTTCGTGAGCCCCTCCGTGCTTCGGAAGGCACGTTAAGCCGTTGGACCCGGTTGCTACCTCTAGTAGCAGTCGTTAGATGAAGTAAGAGGCCTTAAGGCGAACTGAAAACTCAATAGGTGAGCCACACCAACAGAAGAAGAAGAAGCCAAAAAAATGTTTTGTTTAGCCATTGTGCTCTTAAACTAATAAACCGATTTTGTTTAAACTTCGGTAGATGATACAGTCAAAGTTTGGAAGTAACATAGGCTACATTATATCCCGTATTTAGCACGAGATCGGAACTTACTCGGGCATACAAAACCACACCAAAATCAGATAGTTAATGTCAAAGTCAAAGTCAAAAAAAAATATTTCTTTGGATACTTAATACCTAGGTACAAGATCACATGGACACGTCTTAAAAACTAAGTAAGGATGTGTGCCTTCGGAACGCGCCCACCAATGAGAAGAAGGCACAAGGCACAGGCTCATGGGGTAAAATAATTTACCTATTTAGTATTGTTTTATCTGCTCTTTTGCCACTAAAATGTTTAGAGAGATGTTTCTAATCTACTTATCTAATTAGTGTAATTATAAACAGCTATTCGAAAACAATGGAATGCTTTTAACAGAATATGTTTGGAATTAGCCATGTCTGAAACCTATTTCATCCACGTTGGTTTTTAATAGTTTTACAGAAATGGACATTTACTATTGAGACAGTACGTCAAGTGTTGCCAACTCTACGTCTTTTTGCGTAGATCTACGTAACTTCAGTCCTAGAATCTACGTACCTATTTTCTATCAATTTGTAAAATAATGAAACTCATAGCTGAATGTGCATAATTTTCTTTTCATTCGCGAAAAAAAGTAAGTAAACGTTCCGTTTAATACTAAAGTAGTAGTATTGTGTTGGCGAAGCAAGTGTCGCTTCGCTAACACAATACTACTTATTTTAATTTTTTTAAAACAATAATCAAAATTCTCGTTCCTTAGCTGTAACTGTGTAAAACGAAACGTTTCGTCTCACCAGCTCGCCTTTTAGAAAAACTTAACCTAAAAATATTTCAATTCGACGGATTCTATTGTTGTTTGTTCTTTTGATATCTATCAAATTTCGATTTAATTGAACACAACTTAGGAAATAAACATAAGAAAGAAAAGCACGCGGGTTAAATTCAGAGTTAAAACACTCATTTTATTCCTCTTAATTTCACTCAGAAAAAAGTGCGTAGATGTACGAACTTTTCCAATGGGGTCTACGCATTTTTCGAAACCGAGTTGGCAACACTGATTACTTCCATGATTGAGACCTATAGGTACCTATCGATAAAGGGTATTACGACGAACAAAATATAATCTTAAGAGGAAAGGGTACCGGGGCTCTCTCCATACAAACGTAGTCGACTATTTACTCCCTGGATAAGGACACTAGAGCAAATATTTTTGTGGCATAAAACTTATAACTGCCATGACCATGCCCCTATGTTTTGTTTTGTTAATCTTATTTTATATGATTATTACAAAATGAAAAAAAAAAAACAAAATATAGGGGCAAAGTCATGGCAGTTATAGGTTTTATGGCACAGAATATTTGTGCTAGTGTGATTATCCAGGGAGGAAACAGTCGACTACGTTTGTATGGAGAGAGCGCCGGTACCTTTTCACCTTAACACCCAACCTAAAAACCTCGGAAACGGAATATTTGATTCATTTTTTGATTTAATTTTATTTACTATCATTTATTTTGTTCAAACGCCTTTTATAAATATATTATCTTTCTATTTATATAACTTTATACATAATCCATCCTCTGCCCTATCCTATCCTATCCTATCCTATCCTATCCTATCCTATCCTATCCTATCCTATCCTATCCTATTCCTATCCCTATACTTGCATACGTGCTTCCACTGAACTTCTCTTGATACTTTTTTCTTTTGCGACATATTATAATGTAATGAAATTAGATAGTAAGAATCTGTTATGGCAGTATGTTTTGTATAACGTCTAATAGCTAGTATTCATTAAGTGCTGTTGATTCTGTAAGAAACAAATAAATAAAAAAGAAAAAAAAAGCTAAAACTTGACTGAATCGATGAATGCTTTATATTGCACTATATTAACAATAAAACAAATTCTAACATTAAATATAGAAATATTGTATTTGTATAATACTTAATCACTAGGTAAAAGAAGGCAAAACATACCACGAACAACATCTAGTATTTCGATTTTTTTTAAAGACGTTCATTTTACCTTAGATTTGGCAAGATTCTTTGATCTTCAGGAAAGTGGCTGCGTGCGTCAGCTAAGAGTGTCGGAAATCACCGTAATGGAGGATGAACTCGTAGGGTTGTCGACTTTTAAAATAATAACTTTCTAGAGAAAGTGTATTTTATGAAAGTGTATTTTAAATACACTTTACATAATAATAACAGTGTATTTTATGGGGTATAATTTTATATTATATTCTGTGACATTATGTTTAATGAAAGTTATCTAAAGTTAGTTAATGTATCGTTGGCCACAAAACTCATTTCGTGAAAAAAAAAAGAATATTTATAAGTTACTAGCTGCGATTCCGTTCGATTTTATAAATTTCTTATTTCATAAGAACCTTCTCCCTGATATTAACAAACACAACAAAAAAGAATGAGCGAAATTGGTCCAGCCGTTCACGCGTGATGCCGTGACTAAGGGAAATACGGATTAATTTTTATATAGTAGAGAAGATACTTCTTTTGTAAATACAAACATATTGCACTTAATAAAATAATCAGACCAGAAAAAAACACACATATGAGTACAACCGAATTGAGAACCTCCTCCTTTTTTTGAAGTTGGTTAAAAATAATCTACTTTTCAGCATTTATTTTTAACCCGACGCAAAAACGACGGGGTGTTATAAGTTTGACGTATCTGCCTCTCTCTCTCTCTCTCTCTCTCTCTCTCTCTCTCTGTGTCTGTCTGTGGCGCATCGTAGCTCCCGAACGGATGAACCGATTTTGATTTGTTTTTTTTTTTTTTTGTAAATAGATACATTTATTTTAGTAAGTAATTATGTATTGTAAGTAAAACGTCTCTCAGTTGTATTTGATACTGCTGGAAGTGATTGTATTGACTAAACGAGTTTTTATCACAGTTGCTCATAAAGTGGATCTTATTCAACGGCTTTTAGGCTCATAATCCAACATATTATGCACGCGTGCGTTTTAGATTTGTTAACTAGTGCTGTAAAGTTAACCCGATAAGTTAAATACGTATCTTACTGCTAATTACATGTTAGGTAGGTGAAACATTCTTAATTTATCTGGGTTATACTGTTTTGATGTATAAAAAAGGTAGATACCAAAGAGTTTTTTAATAGCAAAAATGGTTGTCTCTAAAGTCGGTTTACGAACGAAAATTTTACGTGATAATGACTTAGAAAACGATTAAAAATTGAGTTGTTTATTTTTTGTTTTTTCTGTTACTTAAATATATTGTTTTTCCGTACCATTGTATTTTGTTCTTAACCCCCGACGCAAAACAAATAGAAAAAACCCTAAAAAATATTATATGTCAGACGAGGATGTATAGGTTAAAAGTCTTTAGCCTGCCTTTCCGGAGCATAATTAACAAAAAAATCTGAATTAAAAAAATGTAAACATAGACTTATCACAAATATTTGTTAATTATTATTTTGTTTTCTTTTCTAGTCTTTTCTTTTATTCGCAACTGTGATAAAAACGTCGTACGATATACGTGTGGAATTGATCTTTGCATCTTGGCTTCTTATGCCACGCTCGCTGCCGCTCGCGCTTCATAAACCGCCTCTATGCAAAGATCAATTTACCACACTTATATCGTAATGTACTATTTTAAAATGTTCTTATTGACCGGAAGGATGGATTATTTTCTGCTGTTCAAATGAGTGACTCTTATCTTGACGACCCAGTTGGCACAATGGTTACCACGCCGGACTGCCCGCCTCAGACAAGTATTTATGCTTAGATATTTGTCTGTGGTCTGGTTGTTTCTATGTATTGTAAGTATATATTTACAAAAGAAAAAGTATATAAGTAGTATATCCGTTGTCTAGCACCCATAATACAAGTCTAGTTACTTAACTTGGGGCTAGATGGCGATGTGTGGAATGTCCTGTAATATTTATTTATTATTTATTTATTTATTTATCTTGATTTTTTCAAATTCAACTGATTAATGGCATTCTGGTTCTAACTTTCATCGAATAAACAAGTCTCAAGTTGGAGCAAGTGTACGGATTTTGTTTAAATGCTGCAGGAACCACAATTAAAATTATAATTGTGTTCCTGAAATATATTATTTAATTTTGTTATTTCATGTAAGTATTGTTTGAATTTTAACTTAGTTTATAGTATTTCCCTTAAACCTTATACTAAGTAGGTAAAATGATCTTTTACACTACCTACATAAATATTTGATTTACATATACTTTTTCTGGTCTGTATTGACCTCCGGCCCAATCGCCGTAATTCTATGACGCATTAGTCGAGTGCACGTTCAGTTGAAGCATACGCAACGTGCACACTGATCGTCGGTATTGCCGTAAAATAAAGCTACGCGTGACCGTTACTTAAACTGCACGTCTACTTCACTTACGCGTGATACAAGCAGTGTTGCCGTACGAAATTTTTGACTAATCTTCCTAGGTGACAATTAATTAGACATTTATGTCACGTCAACATTTAACGCGATACCGTTTTTGTGCGATACAATCTCCTATTAAGGTTATGGTAAACTTGCCACCGCTTTACTATAACCCCTGACTTGACGGACTATGACGACTTTGACTGTATTGAAACACTTTAGGCCCGATTTATGAAAAATCGGGTCATAATTTGATGCAAAATATAACTTGACACTGGCTAAATGCACACGTGCGAAGCCATAATAAAAGAAAAAAAAAAAAAAACACGCGTTGCTCACGTTCTATTAGGGCAATACGGCGAGCGCGCGATGTCGCATACGTGACGCGTGCGTCGGTCCATAGGCCAACGATCTTGCTACACAGGTTACTAAATAGTTAGTACCGGCACCGGTCCCCTTCGTTGGTGAAAATTGTTAATTTTTACGAATGTGTTTTGTTTTTCTCATTAAATTGAATAGATGGAAATGTAGATGAGATTTTTACCGACATTTTGGTGTGACTTTGACCCAAAAAATCCCTGTAGTTTTGAAACTATCCTAAAATTAAGAATTTAAACTAGTCTAGCTTTGAAATGACAAGGAATTTTTGTCTCAAATTACCCCATAATATCGGTAAAGATTTCACCTACAATTCAATCAACACTTTTGTGAAAAACTAAACACATTCGTTACAATCAACAATATTAGTTGTAAGCGACGGGTATTTATGGCGCGTTGCATTATGGCGGCATAAATGGCCTTAAGAAATTACGGCAATATGAAATCTATAGTTATGACGCAAACGCAATCAAGATGCGTTGAATAAGAATACAGCGATCGGCCCGCTTCCTACTGCGTTTTGCTCGATGTATCAGAAGCTACTGGAAGATTTGTTGACACCCCTATGGCAACATCTGAGCCTGTGGTTAATAGATACCATTACTGAGCACTTGTCCCGCATCCTGGCTTCAAGTACACAATGTATTGCCGTTCAACATACATTTACCTACTTTTTACCTTTTGAGATGGGTTCACAGTCAAGCTGTTTACGGCCGTGTGGGTTAAGCAACGCCTGGCGTGGTCATTACTTCCATTGGTGACCTTAAAGCTATAGAAATAGTATTGTACTTACCCGTTTCTAATGTCCTTAGCTTCATGAGAATTCATTTAAGGTGAAAGGGTACCAGCGCTCTCTCCATACCTACGTAGTCGACGGTTTCCTCCCAGGATAATGACACAAGCACAAATATTTTTGTGCCATAGAACCTATAATTGCCATGAATACGCCTCTATGTTTTGGTTTTTTTAATTTTCTAATTATCATAGAAATTAAGATTTAAATAAACAAAAAATAAGACATAGGGGCATGGTCATGGTAGTCATAAGTTTTATGCTACAAAAATATTTACCCTAGTAGAAAACAGTCGACTTAGTTTGTATGGAGAGAGCACCCGGTACCCTTTCCTCTTAAAATAAAAACCGGCCAAGTGCGAGTTCGACTCGAAGGTTTCCATACCGTTATACCGTTATTAATATCGTATTAAAAGTATTGTATGTCAGACGAGGCTGTATAGTTTAAAAGTCTTTTAGTAGTAGGAGTATGTATAATATCAAAAAACATGGGGGGGCATAGTCATGGCAGTGTCAGTATTTAAGGAGGAAACAGTCGACTACGTTTATATGGAGCCTATAGCTTTTTAACCGCATTTAGAGGCAAGTATGTGAATTAGGTCTGTACCTACCCAAATAAAAGTATCAACAGTTCTTCACAACCATGCTTGTGCTATGGGGCTTGAAGTTGACTTGGGTACTACGTTTGTATGGAGAGAGCGCCGGTACCCTTTCACCTTAATTGCGTCTTTGCCTATAAGAACACGACTCCTAACCACACGACTAAATTTAAAAAATCGCGAGTATTTAAATTGAATGCCAGTTAAATAAGTCCAAGCTAAATGGGTTCGTTTCCATTCGAGCGAGTAGATTTCAGACAAAAATCTAATTTCCTGAGTCTGAGTGGCGGAGACGTCTGATAACGTATACGTTTCGCTGTTCGGTGGTTAGCACGCGTGTCATTGCGCTGTTGCTGTAGGCATGATGGTTTGTTGCTATATAATACACTAGCTGAGCCCCGCGGTTTTACCCGCGTAAGTGCCGATCCCGTGGGAATATCGGGATAAAAAGTAGCTTGATCTAGGTGTTAATCTAGGTCTCCAGCTATCTAGATACCGAGTTTAATCGCAATCGGTCCAGTAGTTTTGGCGTGAAGGAGTAACAAACATACACACATACACACACAAACTTTAACATTTATAATATTAGTAGGACGTGTTCTTCGTATTTGTTTTTTTTTTTTGTATAAGTAATTTAATTTGATATGTTTTTTATTTTTGTAATGAAAAACCACTATACGAGAAGAAGAAGCAGGTACCAAAACTGGTAAGTACCTAAACAAACTTTTTAATTAACTGAAAAACAAACTAGATAGCATAAAGTGTAAGAACAAAGTGCAGGCAGTGATTGCTGTCTATTGCAGCGAGTTTACAATAATATTGGCAGAGGGTGGTTTAGGCGCTCATTTCTCAGGTCCCTCACTTCAGTATTGATATTGCTCGGTATTACGCGCCAAAAGCTGTTGGCTGAGAGCCTAAAGAATGTTATAGACAGGACTTGTAATATTATAAAGTTTTTCTTTTAAATTAAGAGCTTGAGCACATGTTTTAATTCTGTTTTTTGGGCAACGGCAGTAGTTTGGGTAGCTGAATGATATCTACGCCTATTACTTAGAAGTTACTTAAAATTTAATAGGTCAGTGTTTGCAAACTATTTCACGCGATGTAGCACGCTTAGATAAGATACGATAAGATTAGAAAGATACCTATGAGCCCGTGACTCAAAGACCCTCCAAATAAACGGGTGCCTTCGATGGATGCGAGTGAAGGTAGGAAGGCGACATTAGAATAAAAACTTTTCCGACCCGTCCACCTTTATTGGGTGCTCCGGCCTTGGTATCGGAAACGAATAATTTAAGCCATCGGGCGCGCGTGATCAGGGCGACATTGCCTTACAAAAACCGCTCCTCCTCCGCCCCTAATCATACGCGCCCAACGACTTAAAATTTAGTGAATCTAGGACCAGACAGTGCCCGGGGCGTGCCGTATGCCAGGGCCCGGAGGAGGTACTGATTTAAAACGTTACATATATTTTGTATGAAAAAAATTATATTACACCGTGCATCATCCGTGTCCCAGCCAACACCCATCTACTCCTCGGAACCGGCAAATAACTCGTGTAAAAAAAACGAGTAACAAGGGCTAATGAGAATCATCCCTAACTAAAATTTATTTATTTTTTTACAACTTATAAATATCATTCCAGGTAATAATAATTTTAATATTCGATTACATGTTATAATTGTAATTGAATATTTGTAAGTTAATTTTAGCCTTAACTTAACCATTCGTAGCAAATTGAAATTCTAGTTATTTTTAGAACTAGCAGTGCTCCGCGGTTTAACCCGCGTAACTCCCGATCCCGTGGGAATATCGGAATAAAAAGTAGCTTATGTGTTAACAGGTCTCTAGCTATCTACATACCAACTTTCATCTAACTTCCAATTTCGCGCTCAAAGCGTCACACATCCACCTTTCTCGTACGCACTGTTAACAAATGGAACTCCCTACCCGCGTCCCACAAAACTACAACCCTTGGAGTCTTCAAGTCTAGATTGTATAGGTAGCTTCTAGGCGAGCATGCTACATTTTCGACCTCATCTTCCCTTCCCATCATATAAGATAAGGTCAAATACAAGCCTATTTTGTTAAAAAAAATCGGTCCAGTAGTTTCGGAGCCTATTAGTTACTTACAAACAAACAAACAAAAAAATGTTTCCTCTTTATAATATTAGTGTAGATATAGAAAATGAACAGAGCAATCTGTAAAATAACTGGTGTCCTGTCTAAAAGTTTGAAAGACGTTTGAGACCGTGGAGTAATATTTGTTTAATCTTCACGGGAGTCGACATCCAGCCACCAGACTATTGCTTCATAATCTATGCTCTATATTTAACATCTACGACCGAAACCGTCGATTTTCAATATTAAAATCTGGAGAATTTCGATCTCTTGTATTTAGTTCGGGTTTGCGATTTGAGCTAAATATTGGACGGGTTGTTCCGATCGGAATTTGCTTAATTCGGGTAAATATTTTGCTATCGGTGTTCCGATATTGTCAATTTTGTTTGTATATTAGAATACTAGCTGCGCATCACGGTTACACCCGCGTTAGTGTCTCTTTAAAAGTGTCGATTTCATACAGACACGAAATACATAATAGTTATCTACTCACTCAACATCCTTCCTGCCCTTACCCCAAAGTTCAAGGTTTAAGGTTCTTTATTGGTACTGGATTTACAAGTCGGGTATACATTTACAGTTAAATACTAAAAACTATTAAAACTTAAACATTGTATGAAATTGGCTGTCAAATTTATAAAATACATGAAACTTAGTCAATGAACTCATTAAATGAATACTAGACCAGCCAGCACTGGTTTCTTGTCCCAGCAATTTAGTCTCGCTGTTCAACGAGGGAATGCTCCCAGCATTTTGGGGACAATGCCTCGGGAGGGTGTAGTCGAGGGCTTCGCCGCGGACCCCAATTTAATTGGGGCCGGCGCAGTATGTCTTCTTCTTCCTATATTAATCGTCATCTCATCTCTCTCATGTCTTGTCTCACACAGTCCATCCATCTTTTCTTGATGATGAAAAATTGAAAGATGGACCTCTTCCTCAAATTAGTTATCCTACTAATAAATATGAAAGTTTGTGTATGTGTATGTTTGTTACTACTTCACGCAGAAAATACTGAACCGATTGCAATGAAATTCGATATGTAGATAGCTGGAGGCCTGGATTAACATATATATAGGCTACTTTAAACCCGCGTAAGTCCCGATCCCGTGGGAATATCGGGATAAAAAGTAGCCTGTAGCTTTCCTCGATACATTTATCGAGGAAGGCTATAGGCTACTTTTTATCCAACACAAAAATATTTTTTCAATTCGAACCAGTAGTTCCTGAGATTAGCGCATTCAAACAAACAAACTCTTCAGCTTTATAATATTAGTATAGATTATTTTTATAGATTTTGCAGTAACGTAACTTCGAAGTTTTGGTACTTCGCGATTGAGAACAGTCGTTCTATCTATATTCGAGGTATATTTGTGACAGTAACGAAATATACTTTAGCACTATTTGAAAATAAATTCCATAAAAATTCATAATTATTAGAATTTTACATTACCTACCACAAGTAAAAACTAGTTCTGAAAAATTGCAAGGCGCACTCGAGGGAAATTAGCCTCGTAGTTACATGTAACTTTGGTACTTAGGTATCCCTAGTAGGTACCTACGAATAAAGTAGGAATTTTATTACATACTAGCAGTTTTACCTATCTATATTAATTATAAAGCTGAAGGTTTGTTTGTTTGTTTGAACGCGCTTATCTCAGGAACAACTGGTTCGAATTCAAAAATACTTTCTGTGTTAAATAGTAAATTTATCGAGGAAGGTAATTTTTTATTTTTATTTTGATTTTCTCACGGGATCGGAACTTACTGGGGTCAAACCGTCGAGCGCATATATGTTTTTTTTTGTATTTATGTTTGTAATATTCTTTATTCCCTTATATGTTCCAAACTACTCTATGGATTTTTATCTTACCCTATCTCTGGGCTTCTATAATTTTTATTTATTTCTCACTCTTCTTAAAGCCAGGAGACAATCGTGAGTAGTTATTTATGTTGAAATACCTAATGAAAATTCTTGAATAGCTAATTTCAACACGACAAGCGTTAAATAACATAATCCAAACAAGGAAACGTGACAAGTGCGTGTCGTCGTGTCATGCGGGTTCCGTAGTTAGTCGTGATAATAATATGTGGATTGGAGGGAACTTTTTGAACAGGAATGGAACATATTCTATGTTTCTTCTTCTCGTATAGTGGTGTGGGTCACCTATTGTTAGAGTTTTCAGATCGCCCTAAGGCCTCTAACTTGACCTAACGACTGCTACTAGGGGTAGCGACCGGGACCAACGGCTTAACGTGCCTTCCGAAGCACGGAGAGGCTCACGAAAACACATTTTTGCCATACTACTAATTGGTCACTCATCGAAGTAATGACCGCGCCAGGCATCGCTTAACCCGTACGACCGTAAACGATCAGCGTGCTTCGCTTAGCTGTGAGCGTCCCCATGTGAACCTCCACATTATTTGGTTTATCATGGTCTAATGACATTGAAAATAACAATATAATATGTACGACTTTTGCTTTTGACTTTGGCTGACATGATTAAATAAATAAAAAAAAGTTTTACACACACCTCTAAACGACACAACACAAAATAAAATAGAACGAGGGAAAAAAAGGCATTCCCATTACATATGGGGATGTGAACTACTCTGAACTAAGTCACAGACAAAACGGACAGAAGGACGAAGCCATATCGAAAACTTAACAACTTTTCGCCCAAAACACAGGACAGGCTTAGGCAATTTAGGCAAATGTATTATTTATCGTTTTAAAAATGTGACTTAAAAAAAAAATGCGCTTTATAGTACTGCGCCCCGCGGTTTTACCCACGTAAGTCCCGATCCCGTGGGAATATTGGGATATTAAGTAGCCTATGTGTTAATCCAGATCTCCAGCTATCTACATACAGAGTTTCATCGCAATCGGTCCAGTGGTTTTAGCGTGAAGGAGTAACAAACATACACTTACACACATAAACTTTCACATTTATAATATTAGTAGGATATTTTGTCAAAGTTTTAATCATTAAATTATTCTTATTCTTATAAGGGTTTTTGACTACGGAACCCTAAAAGAGCGAATTGAATTCGCTCGCTGCCTCCGAGGCGTGCCGACGACGTGAACGGTAATTCTACAATTCGAGTATTTTTCTTATATTTAAATAGAGCTGCAAATGTCTATGCTTTTACCAATTTAATAATGTCGTCGCGAGTGCAGAGCCAGGGTTGTGAGGATGTGTAAAAACATTCTCGCGTTGAGAATTTTGTTAGCGTTTTGTAAAGAATGTAATAAGGAAGAATGTTTTTTTCGTTTCAGATTTCGACTAAGGAGATTTGTGCTTTTTTTAACCGACGAAACAAAACGGAGGAGGTTTTCAAGGCAACGCGTAGGTATATATATGTTTTTTATGTATAATCGCCGATTACTCGAAGACGGCTCAACCGATTAAGATGATTCTGTGTCAGAAAGGGTGATACTTACTTCAGGGATGGTCCTATAAATATATTGAGGATCTGATGAGAATCTTCGGAGTGATGAACAGAAATGCACCCCGAGCAACAAACTGCTCGGTTTCCAAAATCTCCAGTAATTCAATTCAATTCATTTATTCACATTAAGAGTTTGTACAATAAGGCATTACAATATATACATAATTTAGTATACATATATAATATATACATATACATATATAATAAATACATAATATATAATAACTAGTTATATTACTACATTTAGGTCCAAAACACTTAGTCACTATATTTGACATGCAAATTTTTTGATATAGAGAGTGAATTAAATAAAAATCGACACTTAAACTTCTTTTTCTTCTTTTGATAGTGGTGTGGCCCACTTATTGTTAGAGTATTAACTTGACCTAACGACTGCTTCTAGAGGTAGCAACCGGGACCAACGTGCCTTCGAAATACGGAGGGGCTCACGAAAATACATTTTTGCCACACTACTAATTGGTCACCCATCGAAGTAATGACAGCGGCAGGTGTCGCTTAACCCGCACGATCTTAAACGATCGGCGAGCGTCGCCTAGCTATGAGGCTCCCCCATGAAGGCTCCCCTATATAATCTATAGGGATAGTGTAAATCTGTGTCTAAATCTAAGGTTTAAATCCACATCTCAGACTAGTCTTAAACCTCGTTTCGGAACACGAGGGCTAATGTATCATGTTTGATATTGTGTTGTATTTCAACCATAGAAATCGCAAGTTCTTATTAATTCTATGATTTCACCAGACTTTTGTAAAAGTAACCGGGTAGGGTAGGCTGTAACGCAATCGCAGTGACATGAAAACTTTTTGTTTAAACCAAAGAGTTATCATGGTAATTCGGTTGTTGCTAATCCAACCTGCCCCCTTAGACAAGATTGCTTTCTATGCGATATCGCCAATCGACAGATTTTTATGTATGAAATTGGCATAAGCATTGTATAAAATTAACGTATTATGAAACGTGTCTACCATTCTTTTCCTGTAACGCAAGACCGTGCTTTCGACTTTTCTTTTTCGACTTTTCGTTAGCCTATGTAAATTTCATACAAATAAATAATTTAAAATTAAAAATCCCCTGACTTTTGTACCCCCATAATTTTCAGACGGCTGAACCGATTTCAATCAAACATAGCGAAGAACACACCCGACTAATTCACCTTTCACAAATCAAAATCGGTTTATCAGACAGACACAAACACGCACAGACACGTAAAACTTATAACACGCCGTCGTTTTTGCGTCGGGGGTTAATAATATTTGAAAGAAATCTATCGATTAATGATATCGAGAATGGAAATTAATTTAAATAAGTAAGGCAAAATAAAGCTATTTTTATTTTATTTTATTTTATTTTTACTAAGAGTGTAGAACCTTAAAAAAACGAAAGCAGTAAATCAATGATTAAGTAGATGTAGCGTGTAATACTGTGTAATACTTAAAATAGCTTATAAAACAGCATCCTAAAGTGAAACTGCAACTCCAATCCCATATAACTGGCCGTGTTTATTCCACCACTTGGCGTACAACATTTGTTTATCACTTTATCTTTTCTCGCGTAGAAGATGTCGTAAAAATTCAATCTGAAAATTGCGAGCCTACGACCCGTAAAACCGGGGATCTTTGTATTATTGTGTTAGCTGATGAAAAATTTATCAACCCAAAATTATGGCGGAATATACATTACATGGCTACCTTCTCGTAGGTATTTGTTGCGTTTATTATTTAGAAAGATGTTGCTTGTAATGCGTGTAATGCATTTTATTTATTGGAGCCAGTTCAATGCTGCTTTTTGGGTTAGTTATTTCAAAATTATGGCGTTATATACATTACATGGCCACCTTCTCATAGGTATTTGTTCCGTTAATATTTAGAAAGATGTTGCTTGTAATGCGTGTAATGCATTTTATTTATTGGAGCCAGTTCAATGCTGCTTTTTGGGTTAGTTATTTCAAAATTATGGCGTTATATACATTACATGGCTACTTTCTCGTAGGTATTTGTTGCGTTTATTATTTAGAAAGACGTTGCTTGTAATGCGTGTAATGCATTTTATTTATTGGAGCCAGTTTAATGCTGCTTTTTGGGTTAGTTATTTCAAAATTATGGCGTTATATACATTACATGGCTACTTTCTCGTAGGTATTTGTTGCGTTTATTATTTAGAAAGATGTTGCTTGTAATGCGTGTAATGCATTTTATTTATTGGAGCCAGTTTAATGCTGCTTTTTGGGTTAGTTATTTCAAAATTATGGCATTATATACATTACATGGCTACTTTCTCGTAGGTATTTGTTGCGTTTAATATTTAGAAAGATGTTGCTTGTAATGCGTGTAATGCATTTTATTTATTGGAGCCAGTTTAATGCTGCTTTTTGGTTTAGTTATTTCAAAAAACACAGGACTTATGCGTAGCCCCAAGCTAAACTAGGCTTGTGTTAAAGTGACTAGACAACGGATATAAGTAATCCTATCCTTCTCCCTATCCTATTCCTATATATTTGTTACTCCTTCACGCAAAAACTACTGGACCTATTGCGATGAAACTCTGTATATAGAAAGCTGGAGACTTGAAGCTGGAGGATTAACACATAGGCTACTTTTTATCCTGATATTCCCTCGGGATCGGGACTTACGCGGGTGAGACCGCGGAGCGCAGCTAGTATTATAAATGTGAATGTTTGTGTGGTTGTATGTATGTTACTTCATCACGCAAAAACTACTGGACCGATTGCGATCAAACTTGGTTTGTAAATACCTGGAGATCTGAATTAACACAATGGATACTTTTTATCCCGATACTCCTATTTGATCGAAACTTACGCGGGCAAAACCCCGGGGCGCAGCTATTAAATAATATTACAAACATACAAAGATAGACGTGAAAAGAGATGTGTTGGCTTAGTGGTAGATAGCTCGACTTTCATTCTGAAGGTCGTGGGTTCAAATCCAAGCCGGCCGTGCACCGATGAATTTTTCTTAAGAAAAATTGACGAAAAACATTGTGATGAAACCCGCGGCTTAGTTGGCTACAAAATATTGACAAGTTCTCTCCTCTGGACATGGTCGACTAAGCTGAGAGGGTAGTAGGTAGGTGCTGGGCAAGCCTACTCCATCCTCATGCAAACAGCCCGCATACAAGTACAAGTAGAAGCGCAAAACATAACCCTTTCCTTGCATGACAAAGCAGTAATTATAATTTTCACTACTGCAGATAAAGCCCATTGGATTTTTCAAACTGAAACTCGGAAGTCGCAAAGTAAGAAGAAGTCCTAACATTTAACGACTAGTACAACTAACCCTTGTTTTCATTTTCAATCAATCGAAGCGGGTGTTGTATTGCGGTGCGTGCAATAAAAGCCGACAAAAAGAAGCCGACCGAGGCCGAGGGCCCGCGATTTGTGCGAAACCCAACCGGAGGTTTTACTTTCAAACAAATTGAAAGGGTTATCAATGGGTCCTTTTTCTCTTGTTTCTGTTGGAACTAGCAGTAAAATACGGCGTCGACAGCTTCTCAATGGAATCCGTTTGATAAGGTTACATAGGATAGATAAAAAATACCGATTGGTTTTACGTTTGTAGTTTTTTTCAGTTATTCGAATCAGTTGTTCCTGAGATTAGCGCGTTCAAACAAACAAACTCTTCAGCTTTTTATATTAGTATAGAAAAATACATTTTTCTTTAAAAAAAACCATCAGGCGAGATTCGAACCTTCGGAATGAAAGTCGACGTAAACCACTAGGCCGTTCTGAGATGATTGCACAGCTTATGTGACCACAACCACAAAGTAATATATATATAAATAATTAATATTAAATATTGCAGGACATTCCACACGTCGTCTAGCCCCAAGCTAAGTAACTAGACTTGTGTTATGGGTGTTAGACAACGGATATACTATTTACTTTTATTTTGTAAATATATACTTATAATACATAGAAACAACCACACCACAGCCAAATATCTAACCATAAGTACATGTCTGAGGCGGGAATCGAACCCGCAACCCTGTGTTTGGCAGTCCTGCATGGTGACCATTGTGCCAACTGGGTCGTCAACAATTCGTATTATAAACAAAAAAAATGGTTGTTTGTGAAGTCGGTTTACGGACTATGATTTTACGTCATAACTTCATAAGAAAACGATAAAAATAGATTTAAAAAAAAAACCCTTTATTTTTTTTTCTTTATAAAGGTCTTCTATTCGTCACTCGTCACCATAACACAAGCCCAGATGAGCGATATTATTATTAAACAATATGAAACAAACACAAGACGCGGGCCGCGCTTCGTGTTTGTTTTATATTGCTGCGTGCTGTGTGACGTCATTGTTGACATGACGTCACCGGAACGTGACAATTAGGACACACATCGGGAACGTGACAATGACGTCACACAATGGGACCGTGACAATAACGTCAATTTTTTTGGGAATGCAATTTTCCATCAATTTATTAGACGTTATCATGTTAAAAAAGATTTGTTTTGTGGATGGTTCAATATTTGTTTATAATGATTTCACTACTTGTATAAGGGCTGTTTTCCGCAAGTAGACCTTTTAAATTGGGTCCTTTTTGCGTGAGGATGGAGTAGGCTTGCATAGAATCTATTATCTATGTTTCGTCGACCGTGTCCAGAGGAAAGAACTTGTCAATACATCTGGTGCCAACTACTTTGCGGGTTTTATCATGATTCCACCACCATTCCCCTATCTTTTTTTTTGTTTTTTAAATCTCAATTTCTATGATAATTAGAAAATGAAAAAAACCAAAACACAGGGGCACAGTCATGGCCTGTTGTAAGTTTTATGGCACAAAAATATTTGTGCTAGTGTCATTATCCAGGGAGGAAACAGTCGACTACGTTTGAATGGAGAAAGCGCCGGTACCCTTTCACCTTAAGTACTCTGAATGTATTCACAAAAACTTTAATAAACCTTTTAAAATGAACAGTTTTAGTACAGTATTAATTATTTCGTTTAAGCATTTCAAAAGCAAAGCAAAGTCCAGTTCACGTCAATTATCATTAACCCAAAGCCATTCTAACCGTCACATCGTTCGTCCCTTTCCTCACAAATATTCACTCTCTGATAAGTGTCCCCTGTAGTCCCCTCCGTACCCCTTCAGGTCCCCTTAAACCCCTCAGGGCTCTCGCAGACACCAGACTTTCACTCGTCAAACTGTCAATGGGAATTGTAACATTAAAAGACAATCACGTCGCTTTTAAGCGATAAGGCCGCCCATTCAACACGAAAAATCGGTCTAGTAGTTTTTTGCATGAAGGTGTAACAAACAGGCACACAATAATACCCACAATTATTTCACATCTATACAAATAAAATGCTTTGTCCTGATTGACTGACGGATCAACGCACATCCTAAACCGCTGATTGTAGAGACCTGAAACTTGGACGGTATGTCCTTTGTATATGACGTAGGCATCGGATAAGAAAGGATTTTCCGAAATTCTAGCCCTTAGGGGGTGAAAAGGAGGCAAAGTTTGCATGGGACATCGTAATTCCGTGGTCCAATCCTATTAGAAAAAATTTCGACTGTTACGCGGACGAAGTCGCGGGCAAAAGCTAGTTTATAATATTAGTGGTATAGGATTTATCGGCCGACGGAAAGTCTCGTAGTCTACAAGTATGCAAAGGGTCCCAAATATCGTTGGTTTCAATAAAACTGAATGTAACCATTTTGGACCCTCATCGAGGTCATCGTTTTTATCTCTCACCGTCCGTGGACATTCCTTTTTACGGGTTAAATGTCTTAGAAAAATATTGGTCATTTCACTTTTATCGGTTTCAAACTGTTTCAAAGTTAAGTTTTAGCACCCTTAGGTGAATGATGACTAACGAACATAATATGGATATTTAAGAGTTCTAATGTTGACTACGGACGGAATACTAAAAATAAAACTTAGATAAAATTTTACAGTTAGGTCAAATCTTGAATATCTATGCAGCACCAGCAACTGTTTTACGACCCAGTTGGCACAATGGTCACCATGCCGGACTGCCAAACACATGGTTAGATATTTGCTTGTGGCCTGGTTGTATTTTAAGTATATATTTACAAAATAAAAGTATTTAAGTAGTATATCCGTTGTCTAGCACCCATAACACAAATCTAGTTACTAAGCTTGGGGCTAGATGGCGCTGTGTGGAATGTCCTGCAATATTTATTTATAATTTAACTTTAGTCTTTACTCATGACGCTGTAGAGCCTGAGACGTGTATTAGATGGAGTAGGCCGGAGTAGAACCACCTCAGCTTAGTCGACCGTGGGGAAATAACTCGTCAATACGTTTGGCTCCAACTGAGCCGCGGGTTTCATCACGTTGTTTTCTTTCACCGTAATCGATAGGTACTAATATTATGAAGAGTTTCTTTGTTTGTTTTATTTTATCTCTTACTCTCCGTAGTTTCACCCGCGTAACTCCCGATCCCGTGGGAATATTGAAATTGAAAATAGCAAAAAGCCTTCCTCGACAAATAGACTATCCGACACTCAACATTTTTTCCTTTTTTTCCAAGTTCCTGAGATTAGCGCGTTCAAACAAACAAACTCTTCAGCATTATAATCATAGTATACTAGCTTTTGGCCGCGACTTCGTTCGCGTAACAGTCGGAAATGGTTCTATAGGATTGGACCAAGGAATCAGGTTGTCCCATACAAAGTCCCCCCCCCTTTTTCACCCCCTTAGGGGTGGAATTTCGGAAAACCCTTTCTTATCCGATGCCTACGTCATACAAAGAACATACCAAGTTTCAGGTCTCTACGATCAGCGGTTTAGACTGTGCGTTGACCCGTCAGTCAGTCAGTCATTCAGGACAAAGCATTTTATATGAATAAGATGTATAGTAATACATGAGTTTTATAAAAAAAACAATTTCTTAGTAGAAAATCAGTATGGATTTCAACCACATAAAAGCACCACGCAATTACTTTCTGCATTTACTGATTCTACTTATAAGCACTTGGATGAAAAGAAACATATCATGATAGTATTTATTGACTACAGTAAAGCATTCGATATGCTCAAACATAATATATTAATAGAAAATCTTGAAAACAGTGGTATAAGAGGTAACTTACTGGGATGGTGTTCGGATTATCTAAAGGATAGGCAGTACGTAGTGAGGGTTCAGGAGGCGGACAGTGATCCAATTTCTGTTACCGAGGGAACCGCCCAAGGTTCAGTGTTGGGTCCACTCCACTATCTTACGTATGTCAATAGCATGTCTAATATCATAAAAAAGTGTGGAATTTACCAGTTTGCTGACGACACCTGTTTGGTAGCAGCTGCTAATACTGTTGACGAGGCTCTGGCTACTTTACAAGATGACTTCAACATGTTAGTGAAGTGGTCACATGACGTAGGACTCGTGTTAAATGCTTCCAAAACAAAAATGATGTACATCAGTACTAGCCAAAACCGAAATTTTTACTTTGAGCCTAAACTAGTAGCACACGATCACAAATGCCTACATACGAATCTCAAAAATGCGGAACCGATTTCATGTGTTTGTGATTGTATAGAAGTTGTTGAGAAACAGACTTATTTAGGGTTAGTCATTGATAACCGCCTAAATTGGAAAGAACACATTAATCATGTTTGCAATAAACTTAGAAGCCTACTTGCCAAGTTCTCACTAATAAAATATAAAATCCCATACTCTGTATTACTATTACTATACAAATTGATGGTTGAGTCTACTATAGAGTATGGTTTATCTAGTTACGGGAGAACATATAAAACTCACTTAGATAGGATATATACACTACAACTTAGATTACTAAAACAAGTGGTACCGAATAAGATTAAATTAAAATTCCAGAATGATTACCACCTTCTATTTAAATTTTGTAAAGTCCTACCGGTTCACGACAAAGTGAAACAACGTTTGCTTACCGAACAGTTTTTTAGCGAAAATTTGTTCAATAAACGTTCTTTTAGCGCTGTTAAAGTGAAAACCCGAAACATGTTTAACCCAAAATTATTACTACCTTCTAACTATAATAACATGTACGGGAAAAGAAAGCTGGCATTTATCGTTCCACATCTCATTAATCAATTACCAACTACCCTAAAGAACTCACTAACCGAAAAAAATATCAAAACTAAATTAAAGCACTATTTTATAGATATATTGTAATACTCTTTTTTGTCTCACTCGTATTTTATCTAAATGAATAAAAAAAACATCTTGCTTACTTGCCTGTCTACGCCGTAACACCCTGTACATTGTGCGCAAACTTGTTTATCACAGTTGATACCTACATCGAGCTGATAGTGTCTTTCTCGAATCGATGCATTATAAGTGTTATTGTAGGTGTGGGTAATCTCTGGGTGATCAACGACGCGACGGGCAGAGGTAGCCGTGAAATGTATTTACTGCGACTGAGATGCAAGATAGGTTCGTTGCGGAGATGGATAGGGACAGAGCGACTTTTTTCCCCGTTTTTTTAGTACTCAACATTCATGTCTGTTATTTATTTGCACATACCTTGGTACATTATGGACTTAATGATTTTTTGTTATGTTATTGTTCGTTTGTCTAATGTATTGTATAATTTTTTAACTATTTTTTGTTTACCTACGACTCACTGGTGCACGGATAAATTCGGAAGAGTTTTTGTTGCACCTTAATTTTGTACTAGATTAAGTTTTTTGTATTGGAATATAATAAAAAAAAAAAAAAAAAATAGATAAATAAATAGAATTTTAACGAAAATGAGTTTATTCTCTCGTACAATTTCTTATCAGATCGAAAACTAACGTAACTTGATAAAGTAAGGAAGTAGAAATAAAGGATGAAGTATCTAGTATGTTTTTCCTGTCCTTCTCTTGGATGGATCAACAATGAACAAACGTACAAGATGTTCCGTTTGTATTGTTAAACGAACCGAAATAATTTGTAGTTGGATCAAATTCATCAAACACATTCAATGTTATAGTTAGAGAGCTCCCCATATAATAATATAATAATAATAAATAATTTATTTCAGGCTACAAAGGCCCATAGATATATACCGTATAGACTAACATACATATTTTATAATGATAATAATTAAATGTGTTAAATAGATATCTTAGAACTATGTTAGTAGCACTTCCATGACACTACACTTTCGTCTTAGTCTGTTCTTGTGGAATTTGTCCGCGGAAGCGACGGAACACCACGATTATGATTTAGTACTGTCTGCTTGGCATGTAGTATAATTTTTTGTAAAAAAAAACTAAATAGGTTCATCCGTTCGGGAGCTACGATGCCACAGACACACACGCATACACACAGACACGTCAAACTTATAACACACCATCGTTTTTGCGGCGGGTTAAAAAAGGGTTCCATTTTTAACCCGACGCAAAGACGCCGGGGTATAAGATCACTTTCTTGTTCGTCTGTCCGTGTGTCGGTGATGACACACGGACAGACGAACAAGTAAGTGCGAATATTTGATAGTGCGAATTTCTTTGAATTTCTTCAGAAGGCCAATTCGCGTAAATTACAATCAAATTTCATTTCAATATTATCTTGATTACAAATAGCCTCAAAGTAGCTCAAAATAACCTCTTGCGATCTTTTGTAATCGAAAAGAAATTGAAATGTTTTTTTTTATAATTTATTTATTTATTTATAATACAGTTACTCATTGCACTTACAGTATAAGTACACCAAAACGTACAAAAAGTCATTAGGTATGTACATTATTGAATAGAACTTATGTAACTAAAAAAAAAGAAAAAATATTAAATTACTTTTGTAAATAAAAATTGGCCTACAGGACATTTAAAAAGGGGTATTTCCTTTATCCCCCAGACCCTAATTACTAAATCATATGAGTCATATCGTCATATCAATTATAGGTTCTCACGACTAGAGACAATTGTTATAATGCCCTCTCTATGAATAGGTTTAATCTCTTTGAGTAGTGCTAAGCCGAATTACGTGATTCGTGTATCCCTTAGATATAGTAGGTAAGAGAAAACCGTGTTACTACATCGGATTGTTGGTAAGGTTTGGAGATACTAACACAGAAAAAACCTTGTCAGTACATTCCCTTTTCTCGAAATGTTCCTTCTCAGAATGTTCTTTTCCCTAAAACATTGTAAAAATATCCATTCTCAAAAAGCAATTTTTTTTTAATTTGTTTTCTCAAAATGTCCTTCTTTCTCAAAAAAAGTACATAATTTCCTTTTTCGGAATGTTCGTTCTCAGAATGTTCTTTTCCCTAAAACATTCTAAAAATATCTATTCTCAAAAAGCAATTTTAATTTTTTTTTTCAAAATGTCTTTATTTTTCAAAAAAAAAAAGAACAGAACGCAAGCGAAATGGTATATATACACTTGGTATGGTCCTTTCCTTCGAAATTCTTCCTCAGAATTGTATTTTTCCGAAATTAATGTACGGTCGGCTGCATAATTGCAGACCCACCGTAGAGCTCAAAAACGGCTGTTATAAGAATGTGTACAATACAAGCAAGATTTTAAACACCTGCTTTAGGTGAAGTGTAAAGTCTTCTAACTCATCAATTTACCAAACAAAAATATTAGAATGAAAACATTCCAATAATAGTACTTTTCGAACTCTACCGGGGTCTGCAATTATGCAGCCGACTGTACATTCTCAAAATCGAAATATTTTTGTGTTCCTTCTCAAAATGTTATTATATATCTCCAAGTATAAATCACATGATTGTCTTCAAACACTAGTTATGTACCTAAGCTTTGATTGATGGATTTGATTTCACATTAGATATACTTAAATACAATGTGTTTCAAAGAGGGTAATGTAAAACGAAGGGTATTGTTTTAGACGTCGCGACGAAAAACTTTTGTTTAACGACTTTTGAAAGTGCTCATTCCACTGCTATTTTTACCCGACTACGGCGAATCCAAAAAGGAGGGTTATTCTACCTTCACTAGTGTCACTCGAAGGTCATCATATCGCTCATTTGGGGGTTTATCATTTGGGGGTTTATAAGTTACAGTGTGTATAGGTATCTTCTAGGTGAGCCTGCTACATCTTAAATCACATTGTTACCTACTATCAAGCAAGTGTGTCAAAATTTGACCTATCAATATAGAAAAACATCAGTTTTTTGTTCGACATTTTTAAGGTTATGTTTATTCGAAAATCAGCTGTGTTTTGCGTAAAAGGTTCAACGTAAGGTGTTATTTTTAACAATAAGTACAGTTATTTTTAAAAGACGAATTGTAACATGATATTGGCTTTTTAAACAAGTTCGAATTTGTAAAAGTCGTAGAACGAAGTTGCGTCAAGATGTAAAATAAATAGATCAATCCCTTTTCGGATTATATCACCCTTGCTAAATCACATTGTATAGATAAGCATGTCAGTCAACAGATAACATTAATCTGAAATTAATTAACTATAGAAACACTTAGAGAATATTCTGAGGAGATAATGTAGACAGGTACCAGTGGCGAGGTGTGAAATATCTTAAAAGGTAAGCCAATAAATACCAATAGCGCTACAAAGGCGTATAAAGAACCCAATCCGTAAAAAAAGATTTTTATTTCAAAACTCATTTATAAAAATTCACTAAAAAGATAATTTTTCAGATGTCAGAATTTCATTCTGATCAAATAACAGTCAATATTAATTTAATTAATAAAATCAATGTCCAAATCAATTAATTACACATTCAATAAATAAATCCATAAAAGTAAGGTAAGCCGATAGGAATTGAATAGAAAGCACCTCATGCTACTCCTTTTTTTTTTAATTTGCCAGTACCTGGATGACCGACCTTTGCTCAGTATTTTTTTTTTACTTAGTGTAACCTCAAAGCAAACACTCATTGACTTCGTGTTACTTAACAACGCCATCTGCTGGAATAACTTTATTGCCCACAAAAAATAGTATTAGTAGTTCGCCAATAGATGTCAGGAAGAGTCATATTTTTCAGATAAAAAAAAAGTAAGTTTCGATAAAACATGAATAAAATGACATTTTCTAAAAATGATTCCTAGCTAGATCGATTTATCGCCTCCGAAACACCCTATATACCAAATTTCATGAAAATCGTTGGAGCCGATTCCGAGATTACAATTATATATATATACAAGAATTGCTCATGATTTATACCATTTAAAAGAAGCTTAAAAACATTCAGTACCTACCTAACCTAGCACAGGGAAACCACTAAGGTATAATTATGCTGAGTACATTTAAATTAACGTCGATCTAATTTAATATAGTTACAGGTAGGTATAATTTAATGATTGTAACGGTACTTACGATAATAGACCGATTTGGTACTTACATTATACTTCAAACGGGATCTGGACAAATACACTTCGAACTTAATAATAACTTAATATGAACTTAATAATTTGAACGATTGTTTCCTTTCAAATGCAACAGAACAATGTTGGCCCAGTGGTAGTTACTTCGACTTTCATTCCAAATGACATCAGTTTGAATCCCGGCTGTACACCAATGGATTTTTCTTAGGTAGATTTATGTGAGCTAATTGACATTGTTCTTATGATGAAGGAAAATATCGGCTTAGTTGTCTCCAGACGTATGAATTATTTCCTCTGGACACGGGCGACTAAGCAGAGGGTGGTGGGCAAGCCTACTACACATCTTCACGCAAAAATCACCCAATTAAAGAGATTTCTTGATGAGTCATTTTCTCTTTTATATATATCGGCGGAATTATGATTATTGACCTAAACTTTGACTGGTAAAACTAACTTTCATCTAGAATTCATGAAATTATTGATTATTCAAAATAATATTTTTGTTTTGTAATAACATGTTTTCATTTCCTTATAATAATTCTTGAAACTTACGGTTAATTTAAACTACAATAAAAACCGGTTAAGCATTTAATTGATAGATCGATTTACATTGAATTTAAATATTAAAAACAAGATTCTAGTGTTCATAAAACACTCAATTGACTTAACACAAAATCACTATAAATACAGCCGCAAAACTGTAGGGAGCCGCCATTCTAGCGCTAGACTTCGGACCGAGCGGACCTCTCTACAACCTGCGGTAACTACTCAGCACCATCGAAGCTACTATTTGAAGACGAAGCTGCTAATCGAAGAGTGGTCAACCTGGTGACGGCGGCTCTGCTGACGTCATCAATATTTCCAACCAAAAACCACTTACAAAAACTACTAAACGATGAGTCGCCAAATGGCCGACGAGATTGGTGACATCACCGATATTCTTTAAGTTCATGGAAGACCTCCTCCGTCATATATATTTTTAAATCCTACTAATATTATAAATGTGAAAGTTTGTGTGTGTGTGTGTATGTTGGTTACTCCTTCACGCAAAAACTATTGGACCGATTGCAATGAAACTCGGTATCTAGATAGCTGGAGACCTGGATTAACACATAGACTACTTTTTATCTCGATATTCCCACTGGACCGGGACTTACGCGGGTGCAACCGCGGGGCGCAGCTAGTATTCAATATTTTTTATATTTAACGCGCAGACTTAATTCCGATATATTGAATACTAGCTGTGCCCCGCGGTTGCTTTTGCCACGAACAAACTTTTTACGTGTCACAAGTGAAACAGGTTAGGTAAGCTCACAGAATTAAGGTCCGCAGTCTCCGACGCGAGTCACGTTCCTAAAGAGATCCTTCTTCGTGAAAAGAAGTCAACAATGGGTAACTCGATTAGGGCAATCTACACCTTTCTTTAGTAAGTAACGCATTTGCTCTTCGTGTCACGTGTGGAACTCTACTGTGTTTGTCAATTGAAGATTGAATTATTGTAGACTAGCTTTTGCACGCGACTTCGTACGCGTGGTAGTAAATGGTATAAAACAATGTCGCTTCCCGCTGTATGTCCATAAGTATGCTTAGATCTTTAAAATAATGCAACGGATTTGGGTGATTTGGGGATTTTGATAGAGTGATTCAAGAGGATGTATAATGGATTTTGATAGAGTGATTCAAGAGGATGTATAATACATACAAAATAGGAGTAGGTATTTTGTCCCTGTTTGTCTCTGAATTCAAATTCAGGGACAGGCAGGATTTACAAAAAATATAATTAATATGATTTATTTCAAACAATTTTTTTTTATATAGTGTCTACGAATAGGCTTGTATTTGACCTCATCTCACGATAAAGTGCGCCGATTTTCAAATTATTCGGAGTGATCATTTACTGCTTGAGCCAAAGGCGAGATCTCTCCAATTCAAATACCGCTAGCTTCACAAAATTTGAACCACAATAAAAGCTCTCCTTGTATAACAGGGTTGCCAGACGTACGAGAAATATCGTACGTATAAGTAGAAGAAAAATAAAAAAGTAAAAAAAACTTTTTAAAAAAAGCTTTTATTTTGATGCGCTAAAAAGAATACATAAAAAAATAATAAAAAAACGTTTCAAAACAAGCTTTTATTATGTTATTGTTAATAAAATAAGAAGAACTAAATATTTAAAAATAATAATTTAAACTTGCTAAGAAAAACTGAAACTTTACACATTGTATTCAATCTTTGTGATTTTATCATACAGATTTTTTTATAAATAATAGCGTGTTACATTGCGATGCTACACCTTCATTGTTTTTTTTTGCAATTTTTTGCATCATAAAGTTTTAGTTTTTCTTAGCAAGTTTAAATTATTATTTTTAAATATTTAGTTCTTCTTATTTTATTAGCAATAACATAATAAAATCTTGTTTTGAAACGTTTTTTTATTATTTTTTATTTATTCTTTTTAGCGCATCAAAATAAAAGCTTTTTTTAAAAAGTTTTTTTACTTTAATTTTATTTTTAACTTTTTAGTATTATATTCCATTATATCTTCGGTAGTCTGGAAGGTGTTGGAACTATTGAAGCTGTTTGGCTATTAGCAACATTATCGATTGGTACAAAAATATAGGCGATTTTTTTTTTGCCAAATTAATTGGTTCGGTTCTTGGTTTTGCTACCTTGTAACTCTCCAAGCCACTATGGTCTAAACTTCATAATTGCACATCGTTCAAAACTGTGTTGGGGGTATGCGCTGAGAAATTCTCAGCTAATATAAAATCACGAAAGTTCGGTGGTAGCGGGATCTTGGTCTAAAAAGGTGATGTCAAAATTGTCACTTCGACTACTCGTTAAGTTGTAAGTAGAACAAAAGTTGTTTGTTTAGGTGCACAGAAGTAGCCCTCAACGGCTTGCTAGTATACCAATAATCCTGTAGAGTGAATTATTAATTTTGTAGAAATTTTTGAATTACTTATACGTGTACTTACCAGATTTTGTACTGAAATGTACTAAAAGTACGAGATTTTGACAACCTTGATACTAAAAAAACCGGCATCTGGCAACACTGCAGTATAAATAAAATATCAGAAACGAATGTTCACTTACTTTATTGTCCAAGAGATGGTTTCAGTTGAGTATATTGGCAATAATCTGCGGTCAGCTACTTCTTTGGATTTATTTATGAACCGTATAGAGGGACTCGTAAATATCCTATCTTGAGATTGCAACCGGCGTCAATATTAAAAAGTTCGGTTGGGTTGTTAAGGCGCTCTTCCAGTACCGTGTGTAGGTATTTACATTACCTTAGCCCCCGCTCTCAAAGACGTAGCGTGCTGCGTGCTAACTGTTATATTTGATCAATATGCAAAACATTTTAGCATTATTATCCACAAATATAGTTCGTAGAGGTCAAAACCTATCATTTGATTCATTTTTAGAAACAAAAGTTAACTATTTTTGAATAAAATAAACGATCTAATAATTCTCTGTAAACGATCTAATAATTCTCTGTTTTCTAACCTTTTTGTTTATCGAACGAATTTGTTCATATCATGTTTTCAACCACAATAAACAAAAATATGGTTATTAAACTACAATATCCATTTATATCCAAATAACAAAAAAAGAGTATTTAATTACTGAAAGTTGCTTAAAACAAAGGTCGATTTTGGTAGCTTTATTAGCACCTGCCCTTAAATAAAGATATAAGAAAACCTCCCGATTTAACCCGTGGTACGACTATGCCAGATTCATTGTACGGTCGCAGTCAGAAGTACAGATCCACTGTAGAGCTCCAAAACTGTTTTGACGTGATAACGTCTTATATATCGGTGAATACCTGCACTCTCAAAAAAGTATGACGTCATGCTTCATGTTCTGGTACCATGAAGACGTCATGGTAAAGGCCACGCGTCTCGTGTTTGTTTTATATTGTTTAATAAAATCGCTTATCTACGCTTTTGCTATGGCAACGAGTGACGAATAGAAAACTTATATTATAGAAAATAAAGGAAAAATATTTAAAGGGGAAAAAATATATATTAGGAAAAACAAAAAATACCTAAATTTTTCATTGTTTTCTTATTACGCTATTACGTAAAAATATTGTCCGTAAACCGAATTTACAGATAACCATTTTTTTAACACAAGCAAGATTCTAAGGTCTTGCTCGAGTTTAAGTCTTTCAACTCATGAATTTTATTTGATAAAAACATTCCAATAATAGTAATTTTAAACCTCTACGGTGAGTCTTCAATTCTGACTCCGACCGTACATAGGTATATTTAAAAACTTAAAGCAGTTCTATTCAAATATATAGGTAACTCGGCTACATAAGGTGAAGGGATACCTGCGCTCTCTCCATATAAACAACTGTATCCTCCCTGGATACTAACACTATAGCAAATATTTTTGTTGCATAAAACCAATAACTGCCATGACTATGCCCCTATGTCTTGATTTTTTCATTTTCTAATTGTCATACAAATTAAGATAAAAAAACATAACGGGTATGGTCATGGCAGTTATAAGTTTTATGCAACAAAAATATTTGCTATAGTGTCATTATCCAGGGAGGAAACAGTCGACTACGTTTGTATGAAGAGAGCGTCAGTAGCCTCTCCTCATAATGACTGAAAGAACTGAAAAAAAACAAAGTCCAGTTAAAAAGTTACATACGTGTCGGGTTTACAAAGTAGATTCGACAGGAGTCGAGTGAACTATCTCACTTTCAACGGTCTCACCTTGTGAAATAAAGTAACCGAGTGTTGTGATGTTCGAAGGTAGTTTTATTATGGATAAGGTATACTGATCGTTCCAGGTCAGTAGAAATTATTGAGAGAATTTAACTCATAATTCATTCATAATTTTAGGATTATCAAATACATTAATTATTGAAGGTTTTGTTTCAGGGCATAATGCTCTGACAGTAATTCTCCAATAGTGATACTCTGACTGTAATGCTCAAAGTGTTATGCCCAGACTGTAATGCCCAGACTGTAATGCTCAGACTGTAATGATCTGACTGCACACTCAGCCTGTAATGCTCAGACTGTTACTGTAATGGTCTGAATAAAATATTTCGACTACAATGCTCTAATTGTAATGCTCAAACTGTAATGCACTGCCGGTAATACTCTAACTGAAATGATCCGACTGTAATGCTCTGACTGTCACATTCTTACTGTAATACTCCGACTGCAATACTCCGACTGTAATACTCTGACTGTAATACTCTGACTGTAAAACTCTGACTGTAATACTCCGACTGTAATACTCCGACTGTATTACTGCGACTGTAATATTCCGACTGTAATACTCTGACTGTCAAATGCTGACTGTAATACTCGGACTATAATACTCTGATTGTAATACTCGGACTATAATACTCTGACTGTAAAACTCTGACTGTAATACTCTGACTGTAATACTCCGACTGTAATACTCCTACTGTAATATTCCGACTGTCAAACTCTGACTGTAATACTCGGACTATAATACTCTGATTGTAATACTTGGACTATAATACTCTGATTGTAATACTACGACTGTAAAACTCTGACTGTAATACCCCGACTGTAAAACTCTGGCTGTAATACTCTGACTGTAATACTCGGACTATAATACTCTGACTGTAATACTCCGACTATAATACTCTGAAAAACTGGGAATATAACATCAAAATCTTCCAACATCATCCCCATATCAGTATGCGTACCTCGCTCTCGAAATGCCGGCCCGACTTGCAATACTTATAGCAGTTTACTGCTAGCCGGTATTGTATTAGGTACCTTCACTGTTACACTACCATTATGTGCATAGCTTTATATTACGTGACTCAACTTCTATACTTTTGATCAATAGTTTATCCATGTACGGTATGCGTCATAAGTACACTATCAGTTTGCTACCATAATACTATCAACAAATATTGGATTTACGACCTTCTTCTAATAGACGTTACACGCAAACATAACGACTTGAATATTAATAGTACTCAACATGTTAGCTATATATTTAGTTAGTAGGCCGAGTGGTATAAGCCGCTACCCGCTACACCAACCGACGTGGCTTCGATCCACAGGTTACGTTGTTATAATGTTCAAATAGTTGCACAGGATTGTAAACGTTACGGTGCCGGTGTAATTTTGAACGTTGATTGTACCTATCATAGTCATTGGCCTATTACATACTTCCTCGCTACATTTTTTCGTGGATAGTAGTATGAAATTTGAAGAAAACTACAAAAATAAGCTATTTTCTTTGATTTGCCATGTTTGTTTCCAGGAACTAATCTCTATCAGCAATACTATCGATTAGGATCAAAATTTAGGTCATTTTTTTTGGAATATCAACAGGTTTGATTCCCGGCTAGGGTAGTAAGTGACTTATTCAAATTCTAATGATGCGGTTTTAGTATTTTTTTTGAAAATCAGGCACGCAACACCTTTCAGCAATTTTCGCTAACTCTTACAGTAGGATATAGGCCTGAAGGTCCATGTGAAAAATTCACCCTGTACATCTAGGCGCGTCATTCATCCTAAATGACTGTCTGACTGACTGACGGATCAACGCAGCCTAAACTGCTGATTGTAAAGACCCAAAACTTGGAGGTTGTGTTCTTTGTATGACGTAGGTATCCGATAAGAAAGGATTTTCCGAAATCCTACTTTGCTTTGTAAACTTTGCCCCCCTTTTTCATCCCTAAGAGGGTGAAACCCTTTTTCACCAATTTTTCAAAGGCAAAGTTTGTATAGGACGACTTGATTCCTTGGTCCTTGGTCAACATCTACGCGAACGAAGTCGCGGGCAATAGCTCGTTAGTAATAAGATTCCAGCATTCACTTTTCCAAAGAATGACAAAGATTTCTGTTGTATACGAGATGAAAATCTAATAAATGTAATGTAGTAGCCATATATGTCTAATAAATAAAGGTATGGAGCAAGCAAACAGCCCTGGGCAGTATCCCTAAATATTTGATTAGATGCTCCTTTAGCTTCGTCTACCGAATATATGGAATTATATGAAACATCTCCCATGTATTTTATGTCAGGACTGGTTCTATATTGAATATCATTAGCCAGCCATTACATACAAAAAATTAAAAAAAAACTTGAGGTGTCAAGGGACACCCGGATGGAACGAAGTTCCTTTCGATTAATTAGTGAGGCAATTGTAATAAAATCAAAAAGTGTCGTTACAACTTTTGGTCCTCATTTTTCCGTCTAGCCCCCTTTCGCAACGCGCGGTAAAGAACTTCGTTCATAAAACCGACCAAGTGGGAGTCGGACTAGGATTGGGTTCCGTACCATGTTGTATAGGAGCCCCATTTTTTTTCTGTTTTAGTATTTGTATACTTAGTATAATGTATACTTAGTATAACTTAGTATAGTGCGCTAGTTGACATTGCTTTTACGGTGAAGGAAAACATCGTGATGAAACCCGCGGCTTAGTTGGCTCCAGAAGTATTGACAAGTTCTCTCCTCTGGACATGGTCAATTAAGCTGAGAGGGTAGTAGGTGCTGGGCAAGCCTACTCCATCCTCAAGCAAAAAGGACCCAATTAAAAAGAGTCCAATGGCGGAAAACAGCCTGTATACAAGTACAAGTAGTATAATGTTATAGCGGTGACAGAAATACATAATCTGTGAAAATTCCAACTGTCTAGCTGTCACGGTTCATGACATATTTATAGCCTGGTGACAGACGGACGGACGATCAGTGAAGTCTCGTTTTTACCCTTAGGGTATGGAACCCTAAAAAGAAAAAGACAGAATTGACATATTCTGAAAGTCTTAACTGCAAATCTAATAGTTTTTTTATCACAGTTACTCATAAAGTGAATCTTATTAAATCGCTTTTAGGCTCATAATCCAACGTATTATGCACGCGTGCGTTTTACATTACCTTGATGCACTAGTACTGTAATATGTTATCCTGATAAGGTTAATCCGTATCTTACTGCCTTAAATTACATGTTATGTAGATGAAACATTCTTAATTTATCTGGGTTATACAATTTTGATGTATAAAAAAGATAGGTACCAACAAAGAGTTTTAAGCCAGCAAAAATGGTTGTCTGTAAAGTCGGTTTACGAACGACAATTCTACGTGATAACGTCTTAGAGTATTTTTTTGTTGTTTCTTTTCTTAAATATATTTTTTCCGTACCATTAAATTCTGGTTAAAAAATAGTACCTTAACATAACCTAAAATTCTTAAAAACATACTCAAAATATTTTTAATTTTTTTCTGTTTTTAAACGAATATTTTGTTAACTTTTTTTATATTTTAATGAGTCCTTTCTTTTATTGTAATCTGTGATAAAAAACGTCGTACGACATACACGTGTGGATTGATCATTGTATCTCGGTTTTTTAAACGCATTCGCGTTCTTTGTCGCGGCCATCATTCGAGTGAGCCACACCATGCGCACGCTATTCGCCTAGGCATATAAGTAATGTCCCTGTATGAACCCCCATTTGGGGGATAGCATTTGGGGGATAGGGGTACCCCTCTTTTGCATCCTCTTCAGTTTCCTATATGATATAATTTGAACTTTATCTTGGCGCTATGAGGTGGTTATCCTTTCTTAGGTACCTAAAACGTATAAAAGTAAAACAAACAATTAAATCCAAAGTGTAAACAATCTTATAGACTACAGAAATGAATACAAAACTTAGTAATTATTTTGGGTTTCAGGTCAAGAATTGCCGCAGGTGGAGATATTAACGATTGTCATATATTACTATCCAAGGATTGTACGTGAAGCGGTTAAAATAATGAAATAGAATAGAATATAATTTGTACACACACGACATAGTCATCATCTTCCTGTCCTTATCTCAATTTATTTGGAGTGGGTGAGCCCCTCCGTGCTTCGGAAGGCACGTTAAGCCGTTGGTCCCGGTTGCTACCTCCAGTAGCAGTCGTTAGGTCAAGTTAGAGGCCTTAAGGCGATCTGAAAACTCTAACAATAGGTGAGCCACACTACCATACAAGAAGAAGAATTTGGCATTTGCGGGCAGTAGTGTTATAGTAGTAATAATCTTATATCTTTAAATGAGCAATTCTTGTAATAATTGGAATCTCGGAATCGGCTCCAACGATTTTCATGAAATTTGGTATATAGGGGGTTTCGGGGGCGATAAATCGATCTAGCTAGGAATCATTTTTAGAAAATGTCATTTTATTCGTGTTTTATCTATTGGCATGACATCTATTGGCGAACTTGGCAAAATACTATTTTTTTGTGAGCAATAAAGTTATTCCAGCAGATGGCGTTGTTAAGTAACACGAAGTCAATGAGTGTTTGGTTTGAGGCTAGACTAAGTAAAAAAAAAACCGAGCAAAGCTCGGTCATCCATGTACTATTAATAAATCTTGGTATTAAGTTTTAAGTTCCGAGCTTTGTGCAAAAACACAAGACCAATACAAGTCCTATTATTGGGCGGAAAGGGCATAGCACAATGCATCTTGTGGTGATCTTGTGTTTCTTATGGTTCGAAACTTTAAACTAAATATTTATACCACCGTAGTTGTTATGGAGTTCCGAAAAGTAAAAGCTGACTCGATTATTTTAGATCTTACCGAGCTGGATATAAATAAATATTGCAGGACATTTCACACATCGCCATCTAGCCCCAAGGTAAGTAACTAGACTTGTGTTATGGGTGCTACACAACGGATATACTACTTATATATTTTTCTTTTGTAAATATATACTTATACTAGTGACCCGCCCCGGCTTCGCACGGCTATATTATACATTAAAAAAATCAAACCTTCATACAAACTTCCACCCCCCATTTGCCCCCCTTAGGGGTTGAATTTAGCAAAATCCCGTCTTAGTGAGCACCTACGTCACAAAAAGAACCCCCATGCAAAATTTGAGAATCCTAGCACTTGTAGTTTCTGAGATTTCGTGATGAGTGAGTGAGTCAGTGATTTTCCCTTTTATATATATAGAATACATAGAAACAACCAGACCCCAGACAAATATCTAAGCATAAATACTTGTCTGAGGCGGGAATCGAACCCGCAACCCTGTGTTTGGCAGTCTGGCATGGTGACCATTGGTGGCATATCTTTCCAACATTGGTCGGCAGTGTCGCCACTGCAGTATTTAAATGTTTGCATCCGAGCGTTTATATTGTTAGTTATCACGTCTAACTGCCCCAATCTATTGACGTTTTATTTCCGGGAATTTCTGAAAAAAAAGTAAACAAATAAATATATTGGAGTTTTGGCGGGAACGAGTTAACAACATGTCGTGCGGCAGTTTTATTTTCATGAAACTTAGTTGTAACCCGAATTGAATTGTATAATTCTAGTGGAATGTTATTCAATTTAGTTCTGTGAAAGTGCAATATATTTATTGGTTGTATCTATATAATTTGATATAAAATACTTTTCATCCATTAAATCGATGAAGGTCGTCCTTAAAGGGATCCCGTGGTACAGGGATTTTCGTTTTTTATTATAAACACTTTTAAAGCCTTCAATTTCATCGATTCAAATGATTTCGATAACATAGCTGTTCGATCAATAGAAGCCTAGGTTCAAAGATCGACCAACAGATGTTACGCTAATTGAAGTTTCGCATAATTGAACAATAGACTTACTGTCATAGTTACTCGATAAAGAGTATAGTAAACCAGTTAATAGTAAACCCATAAAAAACAAAACACTTACATGTGATAAGATTCCGGGTCAATAAAGCCTGTTTTTGTTTTTCTTGACCAATAAAACACAGCTGAATAATACATTGTATCAATTTTGCAAATTAATTTATAGTAAAGCACTGAGATTTCTTATTAAAACAACAAAATAATGCATATCAGCGCAACCTTTTGACCGATTAAAGAGTTATGAATTGATACGGCTAACACATGGCACACACCGGGTGTGCGTGAGCGCCTAACTAAACAGCTATCTCCTTTACTCGTGGCTCAATTCCGTACAACAGATAGAGATGCGATGTCCGTTGTCAGATACACGTATAGAACACGGCAATGTCTTATGACTATGTCTAGTCTATGATCCATTTTAGTATTTGTACTACGGAGGCCAGTGGTTGCAGCCCATCGGCCATGTTGATTTGATAGTTTTTGTTCTTAATAATGTTATTTCTAACATAGAATATTAGTACCTTGTTACTAATAGCGCTAAAATGGCTAAATGTGTCCAAAATACGAGGTTGCAAAAGTGTTTTTATGCTGAATGTGGTACTTCTTTCTTTATGTAAGTATTTTTCTCTGAAATGATTTCAAAATTATGTAGAGCAATAACAATAAGGAAAACAAAGGTATTATGAAATGGTTATTTATGGATCTATTTTGAATTTACAATTTTAAATTGGGAACGATAGGTGTAGATGTTTTTTTTTTAATTTTAAATGGATAGGCTTAGAACCGACCGGTGACCTTGAACCGGGAAGGAATTTTCGTCTTTTAATTATATCAAAATGTAAGAAAATACCTCTATAAACGGTACAATAACAAAGCATGCATTTTTATCGGTTTATTGCATTTATTTTTAGCTTTTGTTTTTATTGTAACTGAGTAGAGGTTATAGGTGAATACATCAAACAAACATGTTTCTATCACATGGCAGAGAAATGTATCAGTCACTCTGTCAGTTAATAACTGTTAATAAATCTTGATGATCAAGGATCAAAATAAAAAAAAAGTCGAAAATTAAAGTAAATTTTTGTACTTATAAGTTTTCACGTAAATGTAAATTTGCCTATTAGATATATTTTTATCGTGTTGACTCAGGACCTTGATTTTAGGGACTATAGACCTCAGTATCTGGGATATATTTAAACTTGCTAGTTCCACCTGTTCTTAATAAAGTCGATATTGACACACGAAAATACAGATGGACAAGAGAGTGATCTTAAATTTGCCTGTATCTTTTTATCGTGTTGACTCAGGACCTTGATTTATACACCTAAAAAGGACTATAGACCTCAGTATCTGGGATATATTCAAACTTGCTAGGTCCACCCGTTCTTGAGAAAATCGATGTTGACACACGAAAATACAGATGGACAAGAGAGTGATCTTAAATTTGCCTATATCTTTTTATCGTGTTGACTCAGGACCTTGATTTATACACCTTAAAAGGACTATAGACCTCAGTATCTGGGATATATTCAAACTTGCTAGGTCCACCCCCGTTCCTGAGAAAATTGATGTTGACACACGGACATACAGACGGACAAGAGAGTGATCTTAAATTTGCCTATATCTTTTTATCGTGTTGACTCAGGACCTTGATTTATACACCTAATAAGGACTATAGACCTCAGTATCTGGGATATATTCAAACTTGCTAGGTCCACCCGTTCCTGAGAAAATCGATGTTGACAAACGGACATACAGACGGACAAGAGAGTGATCTTAAATTTGCATATATCTTTTTATCGTGTTGACTCAGGACCTTGATTTATACACCTACTAGCGACCCACCCCGGCTTCGCACGGGTGCAATGCTGATACTAAATACACTACAGAAAAACTGTGAACGTTGTATATAAAAACATAGCGGCCCGCTCCGGCTTCGCACGGGTATAAAATATATAGACTATGTGATTAAAATCGATTCAGTAGTTTTGATTTATTCATTACTGCCCATGGCCCGCACGCGTTAAATTTGGAGTAAAACAATCCCCCTTTCCCTATACCACGAAGATTTCCTGCTATCTTTGGAATATCTAAATTCATACACTACATTTTTACTTATTTACTTTTTACATTTTTTTGCCGCACCGGGCGGCCGGCCGGTACCGCCGCAAACGCTACGTCCCGCAATTTTTAAATCTGTAATATCTTCGAAAATATTCACTTAAATCATACGGTGTAAAGGGCCATATAGATCTATATTAAATGAACAATGTATTCAAGGTATTTAATTGGTTAAGGATTAATGCTGTATTGGTTAAAATCGCTTCGAAAATTAGCCATTATTTGTCGTAAAAAGTAAATGACAAAAAAAAGTTATTGTGGGTTATCCATAAGAGATAGACATATAACATCACCGACTTTTCTGTAGACCTTTTCAATGTGTACAATACTTAGTACATTATTTTGATAAAACTCGTAGGGTTCAGCCTGCGTTTGCAATGTAAGCGGAAAAAATGTAATTATTTACGACATCACATTAGAAACCTCAAAAATAACAGTACTTTTTTACTATTTAATGGATGTTATTATACATATAAACCTTCCTCTTGAATCACTCTATCTATTAAAAAAACCGCATCAAAATCCGTTGCGTAGTTTCAAAGATTTAAGCATACAAAGGGACATAGGGACAGAGAAAGCTACTTTGTTTTATACTATGTAGTGAATAAGGACTATAGACCTCAGTATCTGGGATATATTTAAACTTGCTAGGTCCACCCGTTCCTGAGAAAATCGATGTTGACACACGGACATACAGACGGACAAGAGAGTGATCTTATAAGGGTTCCTTTTGAGGTACAGAACCGTAAAAATCGACAAAATTTAAACTTGACTTCTCCCGTGGTTTTCTTTCAATATCCTCAGGTACCTATAGGAATATTAGGAGAAATAGTAGCCTTCATAACGTCTTGATGCTCTTGATAAAATTGCTTTTTAACCGACTTCGAAAAAAGGAGGAGGTTCTCAATTCGTCGAGTTTTTTTTTCGTAATATAACTGTCGAATTTTGTTAATACCTCTTTCAAATTCAATCCTCTGTAAAACTTTATCTCAAGTATGAATGCTTACTTAGGTAGTGGTTAGGTCCATCCTAAGGTTGCCTGGAAGAAATCGCTTTAAGCGATAAGGTCGCCTGTTTGTACAATTTCGTAGTTTTTCTTACCTTTTTCTTTGTGTGTGTTTAATTTTAAAGTTGTCGTGTGCTTGTACCAAATAAATCTTTTTCTTTCTTTCTTTCTAGTTAATAAGCTTTCTCGTCTTTTTCAATGTTTTGTGTGTTCTACAAATAAAGTGTTTATATATCTATCTATCTATCTAGTAGGTATTTCGGTACTTTATTAAGACACTTTATCGTATTAGGCAGGTAGTAAAGTCATACATAATGACTAACTCTCTCGACTCTCTCTCAACTCGACGACCCAATTGGCACAATGGTCACCATGCCGGACTGCCAAGCATAGGGTTGCGGGTTCGATTCCCGCCTCAGACAAGTATTTATGCAAGAAAAGTATATAAGTATTATATCCGTTGTCTATCACCCATAACACAAGTCTAGTTACTTAGCTTGGGGCTAGATGGCGATGTGTCGAATGTCTTGCAATAAATATTTATTTTGTTTATAACTCTTTAGCAGCGCTCTCGAACTCTATAAGGTATAATTAGGTTGCGGGTTCAATTCCCGCGAAAAAATATTTATACTCAGATATTTGTTTCTGGTTTCTGTATGTATAATATCTACCTATCTATGTATTTACAGAAGTTATGTACTTTCCACTGTCTGGCCACTACAATCCTAGTTGCTTAGCTTGGGGTTAGATGGCGTTGTGTGCTGTGTCCTGAATTTTTATATTCATTTCTATATATTATACTGTAAAATTCTCGTGTCGTGGTGTTAGTTCTACCGAAACGGCTGAACCGATTTGTATGAAATTTATTGTGTATATTCGTTAGGTCTGACAATAGAACACTATTATTTTTTTTCATTTATATATATATATTTTGTATATGGCAAAACAATGTTTGCCGGGAATGTAAGTTAGTAGTTATACAGGGTTATTGGTAATTACTAGCAAGCCATTGAGGGCTACTTCTGTGCACCTTAACAAACAACTTTTGTTCTACGACTTTCGGAAATTCGATTTTTTTTTCGAAAATTTTGTGGTAGGTTTACCTACCTGAAAATCTGCTGTTTCATATACGGAGATGTCATTAACTTTTTTTTTTTTTTTCTTTTATTATGGCTTCGCACGTGTGCATTTAGCCAGTGTCAAGTTATATTTTGCATAAAATTATGACCCGATTTTTCATAAATCGGGCCTAAAGTGTTTCAATACAGTCAAAGTCGTCATAGTCCGTCAAGTCAGGGGTTATAGTAAAGCGGTGGCAAGTTTACCATAACCCTAATAGGAGATTTGGAGGCAACGTGAAAACTGCATGTTTGACACTGATTTTTACTTTCACTACACTTGTGCACTTTCACAGAACTAAATTGAATAACATTCCACCAGAATTATACAATTCAACTCGGGTTACATCTAAGTTTCATGAAAATAAAACTGCAGCACGACATGTTGTTAACTCGTTCCCGCCAAAAAACCATGTCATTAACTTTAAAATTTTACTTATTTTTTCATTTTTATCTACTGTTCTTAGTCTGAATGACATTTGTTTTAAAAATCTGCTGTTGCAAAATTTTCAGATTTTTTTCCGAGAATTTCCAAGAGTAGCCCTCAAGGGTTTGCTACTATAATTACCAATAACCCCGTATATTAATGTGGTATACTCATAGGAAACTAATGATATTTCCCTTTTTAGGTGTCTAAACCAAAAGTGACGAACTAAACTTTATGAAAGTCAAAGTTTCGAGTATGAGTCTTCAAGCACAACTCATCCGCGCCAGTATAAATTTCCAAAAGATATGATCAGACCCAAATTCTTCTACATAATGATGGCGAGCTTTGCTTTCTTTATACTCTGGTTGCAATTACCTACTACACCAAATGTCAATGAAAATGTTATCAAAAAAGCAATACCAAAGGTTACTGATATGTGGAAATCTACTGAGAAGACCCAGACGACCGAAACGACTCAATTTTCAGAAGATCTCAAATATATGCTAATATGGAATCAACGAAACGTGGCTCCTTTAAATAAAGATTATTTCCGTGATGGTCAAGAATCATTCATTCGTAAAAAATGTCCGATTTCTAATTGCTACGTCATCTCCGATAGAAACTATTTCGGAGGTGACATTACTAAGTTTGACGCCATAGCCTTCAATGGACGTAATGTTACAAATCTTGCTAATGATTTACCAAAGAAAAGATCTCCTCATCAAAAGTATATTTACTTCAATATGGAATCTGCCGAAAATTTCCCAGTTTGCCATTCAGCGTTTGACGACTTCTTTAACTGGACTGCTACGTATAGATTGGATTCTGACATACAATTTCCATATATTTTGATTAAGAAGGATGGGAAGATCGTGGGCCCTAGTCGAAATATGGATTGGCCTGCAGAATTTCCTAATGTTAATTATGAAAAAGCAAAGTTTAACAAGACGAAAGCGGCTGCGTGGTTCGTCTCTCATTGTCATACGAGAAGTAAGAGAGAAGATGTAGCGTCAAAACTGCAGAGAGCTTTGTCCGATTATGGGTATAATGTTGACGTTTACGGTGCTTGTGGTCCATTGAAATGTCCCAAGAACAACAAAGAAACTTGCAATGAAAAGTTAGAGAAAAACTATTATTTTTATTTGTCGATGGAGAATTCATTTTCTGAAGATTATGTTACTGAGAAGTTACTTACTGCGTTGAATCATGGCGTTGTACCAATTGTTTATGGGGGTGCTGACTATTCTAGGTCAGTACGAGTGCCTATTTTTTTGCGAATTATAATGTCATGAATTATGACGACTCAGTTGGCACAATGGTCACTATGCCGGACTGCCAAACACAGTGTTGCGGGTTCGATTCCCGCCTCAGGCAAGTATTTATGCTTAGATATTTGTTTGTGGTCTGGTTGTTTCTATGTATTATAAGTATATATTTACAAAAGAAAAGTATATAAGTAGTATATCCTAGGCTAGATGGCGATGTGTGGAATGTCCTGCAATATTTATTTATTTATATCATTAGATGATGATGATAGACCGATGGAAAAATCATTAATTTAATATTCATTATTTTTTCCAGATTTTTACCACCACACTCATACATCGATGCTCGAAAATACAACGCTTCTAGTCTCGCGAAGTTGATGGACCGATTAATTCGCAGGCCTTCTCTCTACGCAGATTATTTCAAATGGAAGTCCTACTACCAATACAGCAGCCCACAGACCAATGTAAATGTATGTAGAGTCTGTGCTGCCCTTAATGACAAGGAGATGTTTAGTAAAAAAACAGTTTACAAGGAGTTTAGAAAATGGTGGTTAGGCTTAGACAATTTTATGACTCGCTGTGGGTTTTAATTGTATCGTCTAAAGAAAAACACCACGCTCTGAAAAAAAATCCGTGGGTATTTGCAACGCCTCATGCACGCCATGGTCGGATGCTACTTTGCCCTAAGGATCGCTCACCTACCTATTGTTAAAAAGCAGAGTGACAGCATACGACAACAGATATCCTCGCAATATGTTCTAGATTACCTTATGAATGAATGAATTTCTTATTTTTTTTTCAGGCTAATTTGCCTAAATTACCAAAATAAACGGATACAAAATAACAAAAATACAATGACAATTAAAAGTACCTACCTACAAAGGCTAACTTAATTATTAATACCTGGACGACCGAGCTTTGCTCGGTATTTTTTTTTTTACTTAGTCTAACCTCAAAGCAAACACTTATTGACTTCGTGTTACTTAACAACGCCATCTGCTGGAATAACTTTATTGCTCACAAAAAATAGTATTAGTAGTTCGCCAATAGATGTCAGGAAGAGTCATATTTTTCAGATAAAAAAAGTAAGTTTCAATAAAACACGAATAAAATGACATTTTCTAAAAATGATTCCTAGCTAGATCGATTTATCGCCCCCGAAACACCCTATATACCAAATTTCATGAAAATCGTTGGAGCCGATTCCGAGATTCCAATTATATATATATATATATACAATAATTGCTCATTTAAAGATATAAGATAAGATAAGATATTATGCAAAACTTATGCTGTCACTAATGTCACTTGTCATGAGTCATCTTTTGTTCATCTCGCTGTGTACAGATACTAATATTTTTCAGAGCGCGTAACCGTCTCTTTTGGCTCCTGCAGTCAGGTAAAAACGGGTCAAAATAAAACTCCATTTTGTCTTTGCTGTAGGCGGGTAATAAATACGGGTCAAAAACATAACCTCTTTGGCTACGCTGCAGACGGGAAAAGAGTAAGTAATTACGACTGAGGCTCGTAGCTTAGCTAACGATTTTCTTCGTACTTTCAGCTACAGTTAAGCGAGGATCGTGGGTTTAAACCCCGTCGGGGATTTTTTTTTTTTAGAAATGTGTTTTCTATTTCTTAGAAGATAAGAATTACTACAGTCTGATTCCAAGGCTAGAGTTTGCATTTATCTTGTTTTCTAAGAATAAATGAAATGATGGAATATTTTCCTTATCTTTACTGGAATCTTAGATGGATTGGATTGAATTGCATTAGATAAAAATGTCTCTACTTATTAACTCTATATGCCATACTAACTTTTACCCTTGACTTTCGAGAAGTTGAATTTTCTAGATGCCTTCATCATTAATCTATGTGTATGTGAAATTGCCCAATCCATTCATTGGTTTAAGATGTGTGTTGATCAGTCGGCGAGTCAATCAGAACTTCGAATTTTAAATTTATAAAAAGATAAAGATTTTAAAATTAAGATTGTAAATATTTTAATATTTTCATATGTAACTAGAATCATGCATTTATTTTATAACATAGGTACTTACATTATCTTTCTGTTTTAAGAAATTAAATACGATAATGTTATACATTTACTTAATTGCATACATCGAATTATCTTTTGAGAAATTAAATAATGAAATGTATCTCTTGTCTTTAATTACTATAATCCTGTTTATACACATTTATACAGGGTTATTGATAATTGGTTGAGGGCTATGTCTGTGCATGTTAACAAATCAAATTTGTTTGAATGCGAACAGTTTTTGGAAAATTTTGATACAATCAAAAAAATCTGCTGTCATTTAGACTTAAGGGCAGGTGCTAATAAAGCTACCAAAATCGACCTTTGTTTTAAGCAACTCTAAATAATCAAATACTCTTTTTTTGTTATTTGGATATAAATGGATATTGTAGTTTATAACCATATTTTTGTTTATTGTGGTTGAAAACATGATATGAACAACTTCGTTCGATAAAAAAAATGTTAGGAAACAGAGAATAATTAGATCGTTTATCGTGTTTTTTTCAAAAATAGTTAACGTTTGTTTCTAAAAATGAATCAAATGATAGGTTTTGACCTCTAGGAACTATATTTGTAGATAATAATGCTAAAATGTTTTGCATATCGATCAAATATAACAGTTAGCACGCAACACGCTACGTTTTTGAGAGCGGAGGCTAAGGTAATGTGAATACCTACACACGGTACTGGAAGAGCGCCTTAAACAGCTGATGAAACTAGAAAATATAACTTTTAAGTTAAGAGGAAAGCGTACAGCCGCTCTGCATACAAACGTAATCGACTGTTTTCTCCCTGGATAATGACACTAGCACAAATGTTTTTGTTGTATAAAACTTATAACTGCCATGACCTTGATTATTAATTGTTTAGAATCAGAATCAGAAGCTTTATTTTGTCCAGAATGCAGTTTACAATTGGTGTTAGCATAATTGGTTAGTGCGTCCTTACATTCTACCAGTCTTCTGTCTGGTGTACAAAATATTATAAGTCTTAAACATTTTTTGAAATTAATCGAATCGAAAATGTAACTAAGTATGTAACCAACTTAATGATGTCACAATTAAAATGACTTAATTAAGGTTACGAAAATAAATAATAAAATGTTTTTAAAATTCTTAAACGAAATAAAATTAAAAATCATTTAAAAAAAAAGAGTAAATTACTATTTAGACCAGTGCTGTAGTTTAGCGTCATGCTTTTTGAAGCATTTCAGCTGAAGGCAGTCCAATTAGGTTAGCAGACATAATACTGAAATATTTCCTAGTATAAGCCCATTAATTTATTGTTTATGTTTTAAGTCTGTTTTTTTTTGTAATTATGTACCTATTTTTTTTCTTTTCCGTGTGCTCTTTTTATAAATGTCTAGTACCTGGTTGACCGATTTCAAATTTATTTGGAGTAGCCCTCAACGGCTTGCTAGTATAATGACCAATAACCCTGTTTATTTATATACAAATCCCTGTATATTAGATTTTAGTCTTAGTCATTAGTTTAAAGCACTAAGTGTAATTATCGATACCAAAAGAAATTCCTTATAAGCCACGGGTACTTTACATACCTACCATTCTTTAGGTTATCTCGAATATATTTGCATTAATTAAGTTTATAAAAAAATCTTAATCGTAATTAACTTTAACTAATCGGAATTACATGTCTCGCAATTTGAATACCAAGAAAACAAGTAAATTTCAATGTAAAAATACCTATTTCCTTTTATTTATTTTTTTAGAATAAAAACCTCATTTTGTCGCAAGCGCACACAAAGGTATTGTTTTCCAAAAATTTTAGCCAATAAATTTGAATTACTAATAATCATTTTTATAGTTATTTATAAATAACTAAAAGTATATAAAAGTATATAAGTAGTATATCCGTTGTCTAGCACCCATAACACAAGTCCAGTTACTTAACTTGGGGCTAGATGGCGCTGTGTGGATTGTCCTGCAATATTTATTTATTTATTTAACTAGCTGCGCCCCGCGGTTTCACCCGCATAAGTCCCGATCCCGTAGGAATATCAGGATAAAAAGTAGCCTATGAGTTAATCCAGGTCTTCTGCTACCTAGATATCGAGTTTCATCGCAATTGGTCCAGTGGTTTTAGCGTGAAGGAGTAACAAACACACAAACACACACAAACTTTCACATTTATAATATTATATGGCCGTGGGGTCGCGGCGTAAGAATATCGTCCCCTCCAACTCAGCCCGTGGATGTCGTAAAAGCCGACTAAGGGATTCTACCGGAGGAAGGGCAGCAGCTTCCTTCTGAGTATTTAATACCTAACTGCGATCACCAATCCGCCTGCCAAGCGTGGTGATTATGGCAAAACCCCCCCCCCCTACATGACGGATGCAAACAGAGAACGGCCCCCAGTCCCCGGCAGCTCCGCTATTCCTGGTCACGGTAGCGGCCATGGTAACGGCGGGGCAGGGGGTGCTAAGAATCTCCGGAAGAGATCGAGCTACCAAACTAAATACCGACGACCCTTGCACCTGGTAACATACAACGCACGAACTTTGAGGACCGACGAGATGGTAATAGAGCTGGAAGAAGCGGTGGACAAGTTGCAGTGGGATATCATAGGGTTATCAGAAGTCCGAAGAGAGGGAGAGGACACGATCACCCTTAATTCCGGCAACTTGTTCTACCACCGGGAGGGCGACCAGCTGTCCCAACATGGTATCGGGTTTCTCGTCCACAAGTCTCTCGTCAACAACATTGTTAAGATCGAGAGCGTTTCGATTAGGGTGGCGTACCTTATACTCAGAATCACCAACCGGTATTCGCTGAAGGTCATACAGGTATACGCGCCACACTCGAAACGCCCCGACGATGAAGTGGAGGTCATGTACGACGATATTGCACGTGTCATGCATGCCTCGAAAACACACTACACGGTTGTGATGGGGGACTTCAATGCGCGGCTTGGCAAGAAGAGCGGTGACGAACTGAGAGTGGGCCAGTTTGGATTTGGACAGCGAGACCAAAGGGGCCAGCGATTAGCCGACTTCATGGAAAAAGAGGGACTCTTCGCGATGAAATCTTTTTTCGAGAAGCGGTCGTCCAGGAAATGGACGTGGCTGAGCCCACGCGGTTTTAAGCATGAGATAGACTTTATCATGACGAACCACAAGCACATATTCAATGACGTCTCTGTGATCAACAGGGTGAAAACCGGCAGCGATCATCGCTTAGTAAGAGCGTCATTGAATATCAATGTTAAGCTAGAACGGTCTCGTCTGGTAAAGTCTACGGTACGCCCAAATCCTGTCCAAATACAAAATCCCGAAAGCTTTCAGTTGGAGCTACAAAACCGCTTTGAATGCCTCGCGGAATGCGCAACAGTGGACGAGTTGAACAATGGGCTGGTGGAAACTGTCCAAGCGGTCGGATTGGAGTTCTTTAAGACCCGCCGCAGAAATAAAACACAGAGACTCTCGGATCACACTCTGCAGTTAATGGCAGAGAGAAGTGAAATGAGGCTGCAGTCTTCGGCAGATATGTCAAGATACGGTGTGCTCAACAGACAGATCTCGAAGTCCATCCGACGCGATTTGCGCTCCTACAGTACTAACTGTATTGTGAGCGCAATAGAGCGGAACAAGGGCTCGAAAGTGTTAGCGAGAGATCTGTCTTTTGGACAAAATCAGTTGACAAGGCTGAAGACCGATAGCGGCAGCATCATATCCTCCAAGCCTGAGATCCTGAGAGAGCTTGAAAAGTTTTATGGACAGCTGTACACCTCGTTGCAATGCCCTGCAAACAACACGGCGGGCGATGCAAGAGCCCGTTTAACCCGATACTATACCGAAGATATCCCGGACGTCAGCCTGTACGAGATAAGGACGGCTCTCAAATAGCTCAAAAACAATAAGGCACCGGGGGGTGACGGAATAACGACAGAACTTCTGAAGGCGGGTGGAGCACCGGTACTTAAAGTCCTTCAGAGGCTGTTCAACTCCGTCATTCTCGAGGGACAAACGCCAGAGGCGTGGAACAGGAGCGTGGTGATACTGTTCTATAAGAAGGGTGACAAAGCCCTTCTAAAGAACTATAGGCCCATCTCACTGTTGAGCCACGTCTATAAGCTGTTTTCGAGAGTTATCACCAACCGTCTTTCTCGAAGGTTTGACGACTTCCAGCCTCCCGAACAAGCCGGGTTCCGAAAAGGCTTTAGTACCGTAGACCACATTCATACACTCCGGCAGATTATACAGAAGACAGAGGAGTATAATCGGCCGTTATGTCTTGCGTTTGTGGACTACGAGAAAGCCTTTGATTCAGTCGAAACCTGGGCAGTGCTACAGTCCCTCCAGCGGTGCCAAATCGACTACCGGTATGTCCAAGTGCTGAAGTGTTTGTATAGCAACGCCACTATGTCTATCCGGCTTCAGAACCAGAGCACAAATCCGATCCCATTGCAAAAAGGGGTGAGACAGGGAGACGTTATCTCTCCGAAACTGTTCACCTCTGCATTGGAGGATATATTTAAGCTCTTGGACTGGGACGGATATGGCATCAATATCAATGGCGATTACATCACTCACCTTCGGTTTGCCGACGATATAGTCATTATGGCAGAATCGCTGGAGGACCTCAGCAGGATGCTGAGAGACCTCAACACCGTCTCCGGGCAGGTGGGTCTTAAAATGAACATGGGTAAGACAAAGATCATGTCGAACGCCCATGTAGTACCCATACCTGTTCACATCGGAGACGATTTTATCGAAGTTGTTGATCACTATATCTACCTAGGCCAAATGGTCCAACTAGGCAAATCCAACTTCGATAAAGAGGTCAGCCGACGAATCCAACTCGGTTGGGCAGCGTTCGGGAAGCTTCGCAATATCTTCTCGTCACAAATACCACAGAGCCTCAAGACGAAGGTTTTCAACCAATGTGTGTTACCAGTGATGACATACGGATCCGAGACGTGGTCGCTGACTATAGGCCTCGTTCAAAAGCTCAGAGTCGCTCAGCTGGCTATGGAGAGAGCTATGCTCGGAGTTTCTCTACGTGATAGAATCCGAAATACGGAAATCCGTAGAAGAACCAAAGTCACCGACATAGCCCTCAGGATTAGTAAGCTGAAGTGGCAGTGGGCAGGTCATATAGCTCGCAGAACTGACAACCGCTGGGGAGTAAAGGTTCTCGAGTGGCGGCCGCGATGCAACGCGAAACGGAGTGTTGGGAGACCAGCTGCCCGGTGGACCGACGACATTGTAGCGGTCGTGGGTAGTCGGTGGATGGAGGCGGCTCAGGACCGCTGTTTGTGGCGTCGTATGGGGGAGGCCTATGTCCAGCAGTGGACGTGCATGGGCTGACATGATGATGATGATGATGATGATGATGAATATTAGTAGGGAGTAGGATACTTTTTTTCATGCCATATACGCAACGCAAAACGTTAATAAGTTGAATTTACCATCAAAAAGTGGCTTTTTCCCAGAGGTCCACGAGTCTCTCATATTCTGCTTCCCAATGGGTCCACGACATTTTAAAATAAATAAGTCAATCACTGATTAACCAACAATTGTAGGTACTGAGTAGGTATAGGTAAGTACTATTCCAACTTCAAATACATTTTACTCTCGACTCAGGTGGCGCAATGGTCACCACACCTGACCGGACACAGGGTTGCGGGTTTGATTCCCGCCTCCGACATGTTTTATGCTTAGATTTTTGTCTGTGGTTTGGTTGTTTCTATGTATTGTAAGTATATATTTACAAAAGAAAAGTATATAAGTAGTATACACGTTGTCTAACACCCATAACACAAGTCTAGTTACTCAGCTTGGGGCTAGATGGCGATGTGTGGAATGTTCTGCAATATTTATTATTTATTTATTTTACTTAAATCATTACGTCCCGGGTGCGTTACAAAAACTTGCCTTTACCGATTTTTGGCATGAACTTATTCAATCAAACTAAGTTCATGACATGAACATAGTCGAACTATGGTCATGTCACAACATAATAACGTGCTATATCTCCTATATTTACCACAGGATCAGGATCTACACAAGTAGAACAGGTTTTAAATTATATTTATGAGTACGTTTTTGTATGACTGTCACTTGTAATACAATATGACAGCGTGCTATATATCTCCCATATTTCCCACAGGATCAGGATCTACATGAGTGGAACAGGTTGTAAATTATACATATGAGAACGTTTTAATATAACTATCATTTGTTCTTCAACATAATAGTGTTATACATATATCTCCCAAAAATACCCACAGGGTCAAGACCTACACGAGTAGAACAGCTTGTAAATTATACATATGGGTTCATTTTTATTTTGACTTTAGTTTTTTCTACAAAATAAAAGCGTGCTATATATCCCAAATTTCCCACAGGATCGGGACCTACACGAGTGGAACAGCTTGTAAATTATACATATGGGTACGTTTTTATTTGACTGTTATCTATCTATTTATCCATACATATAAAATGCTTTGTCCTGAATGACTGACGGATCAACGCACAGCCTAAACCGCTGATCGTAGGGACCTGAAACTTGGAGGGTGTGTTTTTTGTATGACATAGGCATCCGAAACATCGTGATTCCTTGGTCCAATCTACTTAAAATTTTGCATAAAAACATTCTTTAACAGAATTGATGGAACACGTGTTTCGTATATTGAAATTCATCCCCTAACGGGGTTAAAAAGCGATATTTTGGGGGTGACTTGCTTCGACTCGAACTGCTTTTGATTTAAATTAAGTAAGTACATTTTATTTTGACACATGTTTGAAACTCAAACCAATTTACCAACATAAAAAAAACCTATTAGAACTATTTTCGGCTCCTGCGCGGACGAACTCACGGGCAAAAGCTTGTTCGTAATACAAGATAATAACGTACTATATCTCCCAAATTTCCCACAGGATCAGGACCTACACGAGTGGAACAGGTTGTAAATTGTACATATGGGTACGTTTTTATATGACTAATCATTTGTTTATCAGTAATGGCCGTATCAACACGTGAAACAACAGAGTGAATTCATAGCAGGTTTTTTGTGATCAGCCTAAACTACTAATTATAGGTTTAAAATTGTTTTTGAAGTGTTCTATTAGGGAATAAAAAGTGCCGGAAGGAAAAAATTAAGCTATGATCAAAAAAGGTATGTATTTTTTTGTGGACTGAACATTTGCGCAGCACCAAATTACATTTTTCTGCCATTCGACATAAAATTTTTACTAATTAAAAAAAAGCCAATTATCACTGAGTCGCTCTGACGCGTTAGTTTGTTCAATGACATCTCTTTAGTTGTACTGAGGAGGCTCATAGCTAAGAGGCGCTTGCTGATCGTTTACGGTCGTGCGGGTTAAGCGACGCCTGGTGCGGTCATTACTTCGATGGGTGACCAATTAGTAGTGTGGCAAAAATTTGTTTTCGTGAGCCCCTCCGTGCTTCGGAAGGCACGTTAAGCTGTTGGTCCCGGTTGCTACCTCTAGTAGAAGTCGTTAGGTCAAGTTAGAGGCCTTATCTGAAAACTCTAACAATAGGTGAGCCACATAACTATACGAGAAGAAGAAGAAGAAGAAGTTCTACTTAGTAGAATTATTATTGTACCCAAAGATTAAACATATTCATTGAGTGGCCATTATGAAAATTCTAATACTGAAACTTTGCTCTTGCATTTTTTTCCTATGCAGTGATACAAACGTCGTAAACCGAACGATTTTGTACCAGTATGCATAATTTCTAACTGACTTCAAAAAAGGAAGAGGTTTTCAATTCATCACGTATATAATTTTTTATGTATGTTCGCCGATTACTCGAAAACGCCTGGACCGATTTGGAAAATTCTTTTTTGTGAAGTTAGTTACTATTCTCCTAACTACTGGTAATATAATTTAAAACTTTTTGATAATACTCTATTACTTTTCGATTATTTTTGACGTTGACTTGTGAAATCATGCAAATAAACGGTGTTGGGCCAGTGCGGTCTTCCCAATAACATCAAATCGGAGACTTATCTTCTCTTTAATATAAAATTTTCTTGTCTATGTATATTTATTTCAATTTAATACACAAATGTTATAATTATATATCTATTGCCCGCGACTTCGTCCGCGTAGAAATAGTAGATTGTACCAAGGAATCACGTGTTCCCATACAAACTTTGCCCCCTTTTTCACCCCCTTAGGAGTAAAATTTTGGAAAATCCATTCTTATTGGATGCCTACGTCATACAAAAAACACACCTTCCAAGTTTCAGGTGTCTACGACCAGCGGTTCAGGCTGTGCGTTGATCCGTCAGTCAGTCAGTCAGTTAGTCATTCAGGACAAAGAATTTTATATGTAGGTATAGATGTACTCACAATAAAACAAAATGAAAATTAGAATCACCAAATTAAAATATACGAAGGAAATTCTCGTGTTAGTTACCAAACTTCTCTGAAACAGCTGAACCGATTTGTGTGATTTTTTTGTGTATATTCGTTAGGTCTGAGAAGCGAACAACATCAATTTATATTTTATTACTTTTTTTATTTGTATTTTATATTTTTTATTTGGCAAAATAACGTTTGCCACGACTGCTAGTAGATAGATAGATAGATAGATAAACACTTTATCTGTGCAACACACAAACATTGAAAATAACAAGAAGGATGAGAAAGCTTATTAACTACGAAATTGTACAAACAGGCGACCTTATCGTCTAAAGCGATTTCTTCCAGGCAACCTTAGGATGGAGAAGGTCTGTTTAGCTTAACTGGTAGGTCGTGCGGTGTAAGAAACACATATAATAATAGTAGGTGTTCACATAAAAATCTCGTGTCGCGTATTACTAAACTCCTCCGAAACGGGTGAACAGATTTGTACGATTTTTTTTGGCAAAACAACGTTTTTTGGCACAGCTAGTAATATAATAAAGGTGCTGTCGATTAATTTTAGTCTCCTTTTTAATTATTATCAAGTTAAGAATAGGCCCGGTCGATATTTGTAACCTTATCAGATATGAGCAATATCATTACGAGGTTATAATCTATATAGATACCTACCGCATACCTACGGAGCAAAAATTATGACATAATATTAGAGGTGTCAAGGGACACCCGGATGGAACGAAGTTTCGATTAATTAGTGAAGAAATTGTAATAAAATCAAAAAGTGTCGTTACAACTTTTGGTCTTCATTTTTTCCGTCTAGCCCCTTTTCGCAACGCGCGATAAGGAACTGCGTTCCAAAAAAATATAATTGCGGGACAGTCTACATACCTACCCCCAAGCTAAGTAACTAGACTTGTGTTATGGGTGCTAGACAACGGGTATACTACATATATACTATTCTTTTGTAAATATATACTTATAATACATAGAAACAATTTGACCACAGACAAATATCTAAGCATAAATACTTGTCTGAGGCGGGAATCGAATCCGCAACCCTGTGTTCGGCAGTCCGGCATGGTGACCATTGTGCCAACTGGGTCGTCAAAAAACTGTAACGGTAAACGTTGTTTCGATGTACAAAAAATATATCTAAAGGAAAAATAAAGGGAAAAAATTCATACAAATCGGTTCGGCCGTTTAGGTGGATTTTGGCACCTAACACCGTGACACGAGAATATTATAAATATGGGGAAAGGGCCCTGAAAAGCAGTGTTGGCCTAGCGGTAGATACTTCAAATCTCATTCCGAAGGCCGTGGTTCGAATCCCGGTCAAGCACTAATGGATCTTTCTCCGTTAATTCGAATTACTCTTACGGTGAAGAACGCTGTTTTCTGCAAATAGCTCTTTTAGTTTGGTCCCATATTTGAGGTTAGAATAAGCTTGCTCAGCACTATAGCTACCCTCTCAGCTTAGTCGACCGTGTCCAGAGGAAAGGACTCGTTAATACGTCTGGGGCCAAGTATGTTATTTCTAGTATGCTCCAGTTTAGTGAGCAAAGACCTTAACCGATAAGTAAGTTGAGGAAGAATTTGGTGGTGTGGCGTGAGCAAACATACGGGCAAATGGGTCGAAGTGTTGCTGGCTATTTATCAGTCTTCGATATATAAGAAACATACGGGCATGATAAGACCTACCTACGTAATTGACATACCTTCCCAAAAGCCCTTTCCATTTCTCAAATCGTTGCTCACTTCTAATTTTGCTTAACTAATCTTATTCTTACAAAAAATATCAATGTCAATGAACTTAACGACCTCTTTTCTAGGACATTGAAGCAAGGTCCGTTTGAGACTCGATGAAGAGTTCACCGAGAATGAGATGTCAAAGAAGCTCCACTAAATCAGTACAATTTTCCAGAAGAAATGATCAAACCCAAAGTATTCTTCTTCATCGCAGGCTCAAGTCTTGTTCTCTTTATAGTTTGGCTACAACTTGCCAATACACCAAACGTCCCAGTAGTAAGTGAAAATGTCATTGAAGAAGCGATACAAAACTTTACTGATCATTTAGAATTAACTTGGATGTCCCAGACGACGAAACATCCAGATGATATTAAATACATGCTTGTTTGGAATCAGCGAAATCTAGAACCGCTGAATGAAGCAGTCTTCCGAAATGGACAAGAATCATTCATTTTAAATAAATGTTCGAATACAAATTGCTATGTCACTTCAAACAGAAATTACTTTGGGGATGACATCACTAAGTTCGATGCAATCGCTTTCAACGGACGTAGTGCTGAGGATCTACCAAACGACTTTCCAAAAATAAGATCTCCTCATCAAAAATATATTTATTTCAATATGGAATCCGCCGATAACATCCCAGCTTGTCATCCAGCATTTGATGATTTTTTTAACTGGACTGCCACTTATAGATTGGATTCCGATATTACATTTACATACCTCGTAATTAAAAAGGATGGACAGATCGTGGGTCCTGATCTCGATACGGATTGGCCAGCAGAATTATCTAAGAAGACTGGCGATTATTTAAGTAATTTTAATAAGACGAAAGCTGCTGCGTGGTTCGTGTCACACTGTCCTACAAGAAGCAAAAGAGAAGATGTAGTTTCAAACTTACAGAAGGAGCTGTCTAGTTTCGGTTACACAATTGATATTTACGGTGGCTGTGGCCCATTAAAGTGTTCAAGAAATAACGAGGAAGCCTGCAATAAGAAATTGGAGAAAGATTATTATTTCTATATGTCGATGGAGAACTCCTTTGCTGAGGATTACGTGACTGAAAAGTTGCTCACAGCGTTACAGCATGACGTTGTACCAATTGTTTATGGTGCTGCTAACTACTCTAGGTCAGTACCTAATTAATTATTTATTACCAATCTACTTTATGTTGCATAAATATTGTACAAAGTATACCACGCAAAATAAGAAACGAGCAAAGGTTTTGAAAATGTAGGAACCGTAAATTGCTATGGTTTTCTGACAATGGAAAACTGTGATTTGACTTTATCGAATCAATATAAAAAACTAGCAGCGCTCTGCGGTTTCACCCGCGTAACTCCCGATCCCGTGGGAATATCAAAATGAAAAGTAGTCTTCCCCGATAAATAGACTATCCAACTTCAAAAGAATTTTTCAATTCAAACCAGTAGTTCCCGAAATTAGCACGTTCCAAAATACAAACAAACTCTTTCTTTTTCAAAATTTAACAATCAACAATATTCACCAACGAAGGCGACCGGTGCCAGTAGTAACTATTTAGTAGGCTGTATATCAAGGTCGTTGGCGTATTAACCCCCCCTTAAATCAATTTTTTTCCAGATTCCTCCCACCAAACTCATACATTGATGCTCGGAAGCACAACTCTTTTAGCCTAGCTACAATTATGGATTTATTGATACGTTCACCTTCTATCTACGCAGAATACTACAAATGGAAACAATTCTACCAGTACAGCAATCCACAGACCACAGATAATGTATGCAAGTTGTGTGCTGCCCTTAACGATAAAGAAAAAATGAGTACAAATACTGTTTACAAGAATTTTAGGGAATGGTGGCTACCGTCTTACAAGGAACGATGCTCTAGCACCTTTCCGTATCATATTATTAAAGACTAGCTATTAACTATTAAATGGATCGAGTAATCACGTTGTCCCATACAAACTTTGCCCTTATTTTCACCCCCTTAGGAGTAAAATTACGGAAAATCCTTTCTTATCGGATGCCTACGTCACACAAAGAATACACCCTCCAAGTTTTAGGTCTCTACGATCAGCGGTTTAGGCTGTGCGTTGATCCGTCAGTCAGTCATTCAGGCCAAGAATTTTATATGTACAGACTAGCAGCGTTCTGCGGTTTTACCCGCGTAATTCCCAATCCCGCGGGAAACATCGTGATAAAATTTATAGTTCAAGATATTTTATTCAATAGGAGTTATGCAGTGTATTACATCACTTTGAAGCGTCTTAAATTTTTTGTTATGGTGTGTGCCTTCGGAACGCGCCCACCAATGAGGCACAAGAAACTCATGGGTTTTTTCATTTTTGTAATCATCAAATTTCATCAAAATCGATCGAATAGTTTCGGAGCCTATTCGTTACAAACAAAAAACATATTAAAATATTTTCTCTTCATCATATCATCATCATATCAGCCACAGGACGTCCACTGCTGAACATAGGCCTCCCCCAAAGACTTCCAGAGCGATCGGTCGCATGCTCTTTGCGTCCAACGACTTCTCTACTTTTCTCTTCAGTTTCCACTAATAAATAGTGTACTAGCGTAACACGATGAAGCAATTAGAAATTCAAAAAGAAATACTTGTATGTAAGTATGTTTTTATTATTATCCTCCTTATATTTCTATCGCGTTATAAATAACCCACCCATCCCCTTCCTTAATTCTTGTCCATCCAAAGGTTGCCTGGAAGAGATCGCTTTTACCGATAAGGCCGTCCATTGTGCCATATCGTGAGGTACTAAATATCAATTTTCTTTTAGCATATAAGTAGTTTTAAGTTAGAATTTATTTTTGATTTTGTTGTATGTAATCATTTTGCGTTCTGTTTTTATGGTGCAATAAAGTGTTTATCTATCTATCTATCTATGTTTATCCAGCTGGAACCTAGATGATTGTACAGTGAACAAACATATGTCGCAAGGTGAGAATTAAAGTGACGTAATTCAAATATTCGAGAAATTGAGTTAAGTATACAGAATGACTTAAGAACGAACACTCTTTCAGCTGACGGAAACATAAATGGCAATATTTGGTTAGAACTAGAATATATTTACGTCTCTTTTACTCTAAGGCGATTTTCGCATCTCCGCCGGCGTAGTAGAGATGAATTTTGTATTATGCTTGTTTGACGCTAGTAGTACTTAGCAATATTAAAACGACCTAATTTAAGGCATAAATTATTATTTTATTTTAGTTTAGTAAAAAAAACCTAATTCAAATTACGACATACATTTAGTAATTAGTGTTAAAGTGACAATAATTTATACCGTTTATTTTAATACGAAACATTATCTTATATTGCAGGACATTCCACACATCGCCATCTAGCCCCAAGTTACGTAACTAGACTGTGTTATAGGGGCTGCTATGATATACTACTTATATACTTTTCTTTTGTAAATACATACTTATAATACATAGAAGCAACCAGACCACAGACAAATATCTAAGCATAAATACTTGTCTGAGGCGGGAATCGAACCCGCAACCCTGTGTTTGGCAGTCCGACATGGTGACCATTTTGCCAAATGGGCTTTGTATAATTTTTAAATTTGTTTAAAAATTATACAAAGCCCATATACATACACGTTAAGCGAAAGCTCGGCCGAGCTACATAGTAGGCGGAGTGGGGCGTGTTAGGTTTTATTTTCGTTACGGAATTTCTTCGCCGCGCTCAAAACCCGCGATAAAAGAATACTATGAAACAAGAATGACGTAATTTTTATAGAATATGGTTAACACAATTAGATAAGATTGGGACGCAGGAAATATGAACGGCCATACGTATACATGTGTGTGTTCATAGATAAATGTAAGTATTTATTATGGTGTCCTATCATTTGACAAAATACAAATTACAAAATTTTAAAAATAAAAGGTAAATTAATCAATGTCTAAATTTACTAATATTATAAAGAGAAACGTTTTGATGTTTGTTTGTTCGTTTCCATTGAATAGGCTCAGAAACTACTGAGCCCATTTTGATGAAACTTGGTATGAGGATACTTCCTGGGATTCCCGATCCCATGGGAGTATCGGGATAAAAAGTAGCCTATGTTACTGTCAATGAATCAATGTATCCTCATACCAAGTTTCATCAAAATGGGTTCAGTAGTTTCTGAACCTATTCAATGTAAACGAACATCAAAACGTTCCTCTTTATAATATTAGGAGTTGCGCTTGTGAAATGACGGAGCGCAGCCAGTACTTGATAAATTTATCACATTAGAAACATTTTTATGACAAATAATTTTATCACAATAAAACCATTACTTGACAAACTTTAACTGTATTTCATTTTGTATAATACGAAATGAGATGATTGTCAAATGATTAATATTTAAAATGTTAGCTTTAAAATGATCGTTAGTCATTCGTTTTTTTTGTCAAACATTAGTTAACTATTTATAACCGAACAAATTTGCGCACATATAAGTTGGTTCTCATCCGACAAACATCAGTATTGACCGTGGCAACACGCGAAACGCGCTAATAATAGTTGGCCCCATTTTAATAAGGTGCGGCGTTTCAATTAGGTAAATCAATTTGTAAAAAAGTGGGATAGTTATTTAATTAATTACAATAGTTTTTAAAACAATTACAAATAATAGATATTTACACTACTAAATCAGTCTAACTAATTCAGTCTCGTGATAAGAGCGTTTGTAACAGCATCGAAATATTGAACTCCACAAAATAAAAACAAAAATAAAAGCATCGTAAATATACCGTTTTAAATAAATTTAGATGTTCAAATAATAATTAAATTTAACTGAAAAATAAATAATATATCATGTAATTTTTTACAATTGTTAATTAGATTGTGAAGTGAATCATAACTTAAATTATCTAAATATTTAGTGTAGTTGAAATAAAACAGATATGCCCTGTGTAAAGTGTAATACAATATTGGTGATTTTATTGGATTATAATCAGGAATTGGTAGACGAGGTTCGTATATTGGCTTATTTTTTTATCGATTTCAATAAATATACAGAATGATTTTTTTATATGGGCTTTCGCGGCTAAATCCTAAACTATAAAAGACTACGCTCCGCGGTTTCACCGGCATAAGTCCCTATCCCGTGGGAATATCGGGATAAAAAGTAGCCTATGTGTTAATCCAGGTCTCCTACCTGGATTAACACACAGGTCTTATACCGAGTTTCATCGCAACCGGTTCAGTGGTTTTAGCTTGAAGGAGTAGGTAACAAACATACACACACAAACCTTTAACATTTATAATATTAGTAGGATAGTATGATAGGATATGGAAAAATTCTGAAAGGAGTTGCAAGGCCGATTTGACAAAAGTTAAAATTGCATCATTAGATTTTTAAAAAAAGTCAAGCCAGGAATCGAACTATGTTTATGTTATCTATGTTTTTATACCAATGGATATTGTTGCTGATGGAAACCAATTCTTGGCAACAAACATAGTATGGCAAATTCAAAGAAATAGTTAACTTTTTAAGCATAGATTTTTGAAGCCCTAAAGGCCTATGTAAAAAACTTACCGTGTATATTATTTATACGTGCCGAATCAAGAACCTCCTTCCTTTTTTGTAGTCGGTTTAAAAAGAGGAGGTTCTCGATTCGATTGTATTATTTTAATGTTTGTTATCTCATAACATTACCATTTTGGAAAATGTATTGTTTTTTTAAAGACATACTTTATGATTAGTTTGATAATAGATATAATTTTATATGGAAATAATATGTCATCCGAGTAAAATGAAAAAGTGCGTATTTTGCTTTCATGTGACTTTTAGGGATCCGTATCCAAAGGGTAAAAATGGGACCCTTTTACTTAGACTCTTTGCCCCTCCGTCCGTCTGTCTATCAATCACCATCCTGTATCTCATGAACAATGATAGCAAGACAATTGAAATTTTTACAGATGATGTATTTCTGTTGCCATAATAACAACAGATACTAAAAATAGAATATAATGGCACGGAACTCTTCATGCGAGAGTCCAACTCGCACTTGGCTGGTTTTTTTTTCGAAAACGTTTTTATTGGAAACATTAATTATTGTGGTAATTTCATTGGCGTTTTACCTTATTGAAGTTAGTATCCATTTAAAAAAAATGTTAAAACTTGTTTGTCCGCAAAACGAAAGAGGCGTTAACCTCTATGTCTAATTGTCTGTTAGTCTATGGCTTCCAAAACGAATAAATTGATTTCAATGTTTTTATTTTAAAGATGGTTACATACCGTGTACGAAACTCTTTTCTTCTCACCTTAAGAGGAAAGGGTACCGGGGGCTCTCTCCATACAAACGTAGTCGACTGTTTTCTCCCTGGATAATGACACTAGAGCAAATATTTCTGTTTCATAAAACTTATGACTGCCATGACCATGCCCCTATGTTTTGTTTTTTAAATCTTAATTTCTATGATAATAAGAAAATGACAAAAAAAACAAAACATAGGGTCATAGTCATGGCAGTTATAGGTTTTATAGCACAAAAATATTTGTGCTAGTGTCAGTATCCAGGGAGGAAACAGTCGACTATGTTTGTATGGAGAGAGCGCCGGTACCCTTTCACCTTAGTTTTGTTCGATTTTAGTTGTATCTTTAATTTTTACTTTTTTGGTCACTTAAAACTTATACGTTAAATGATACATTTTTTTCAAATAATTAAGATTTAAGCCTAGAGTATATAGTATGTCCCAGAACCAAAATTCCAAGAAAAATATCAGTTATCATAGAGGCTAAATATTCTTCGAGTATTTTTAGCTGTTTCCTGAAAATAAACTAAAAAAGTTAGAAATAATTTTACCAATCAGTGAGGAATGGGATATACCTTATTTATATACCTACATATAGTTAGTTAGTCATCCATGTATTATGTAAAGTAGAAATACTTAAAATATTATAGATTTTTTGGATATATGGATATTTAATTAATATGTATTACTTCTTCGTGGTCCAACTACAGCCCCGATTGTGACCAAACCAACCAAACTACTAAATATGACTGACCTTATTCACTTTTTTAGGACGTAGAAGAAAAAAAGTGACCAAAACTTCGATACAAATCAGATTATTGAAAATGAGATGACAAAAAATGTTACATCAGTACAAACCACCCGAATACAAACCCAGGGAGATGTTCAAACCTAAAGTCTTCTTCTACATGGTGTGGTCTAGTCTTGGTATCTTCATACTCTGGTTTCAGTTTGCCTCTACACCGAACGTCACAATTATAAATGAAAATGTAATTAAAGAAGTAATTCAAAAATTTAATGAGAAGTCAAAGTTAACTGAGATGTCTAAGACGACCAAACTTCCAGAGGATCTCAAATACATGCTTATATGGAATGAACGAAACCTAGCTCCATTAGATAAAGGTTTCTTCAGAGATGGCCAGGAATCTTTTATCTTAAAAGAATGTCCGAATACAAATTGCTACGTCACTACCGACAGAAACTATTTCGGAGGTGACATCACTAAGTTTGACGCCATCGCCTTCAACGGACGTAATGTTACAAACATTCAAAATGATTTTCCAAAGGAAAGATCTCCTCATCAAAAGTATATTTACTTCAATATGGAATCTGCTGAAAATTTACCAGTTTGTCATCCAAAATTTGATAACTTTTTCAACTGGACAGCTACTTATAGATTGGATTCTGACATTCCGTTTCCCTATATCATAATTAAAAAGGATGGAAAGATCGTGGGCCCTAGTCGAAATATGGATTGGCCTGCAGCATTTCCTGAAGTTAGTGATGAACAAACAAAGTTTAACAAAACGAAAGCGGCCGCGTGGTTCGTGTCTCATTGTCATACGAGAAGCAACAGAGAAGCTGTAGTGTCGAAGCTGCAGAAGGCTTTGTCTAATTACGGTTACAGTATTGATATCTACGGATCCTGCGGCCCCTTTAAATGTCCAAGAAACAAGCAAGAAGCTTGCAATAAGAAATTGAAGGAAGAATACTATTTTTATTTGTCGATGGAGAATTCATTTTCTGAAGATTACGTAACTGAGAAGTTACTTACTGCGTTGCATCATGACGTTGTGCCAATTGTTTATGGTGGCGCTGACTATTCTAGGTCAGTATCAATATTTGAATGTATCCTTGACCTTGCGTTTGTTGAATCGGTCTATTGATATGCGGGCTAGTGGGTCCGCCAAGACGAGCCAAGCGTAGCCCAAGGGCACTATCTGATAACTTTTTGACAGTGCAAGCCACGTGGTCTATTCTTGGCAACATTTTACATAACATAGTTTGGTAGAACAGTAGTACTTAGAGTGCAACCGACCTAAGCGTTGTTCTTATCTTTTTCAGATTTCTTCCGCCTAATTCATATATAGACGCTAAGAAACACATCGCTTCAGATCTCGCTACATTAATGCATCAACTAATTCACTCACCTGAACTTTACGCACAGTACTTCAAGTGGAAGCATGTCTACGAGTACGTCAGCCCACAGACTACAATTAATGTATGCAGAGTCTGTGCTGCCCTTAATGACAAGGAGATGTTTAGTAAAAACACAGTTTGCAAGAATTTTAGAAAATGGTGGTTAGGGTCAAAAAGTTTTAAGAGACGATGCTAGTCCTTGTTAAAATGACAGTAATTCCCGAATAAGCCTATTTAAAAGGCGCAAATGTTAATTGAAACATTTTTATGAAGTGTTTATATTTAATTGAAAACATACATTTTTCTTCATTAATTTGAATTGTCCTGTATTCCAACTGTATTCCGATAAATTTATTGATATTAGATTTATGTGACTTTTATTGATATAACAAACAAAGTAATATAATATTCTTTTATAGCATTTAATTAACACAAACTTAAAAATAATTAAATGAACTAGCTAACTTACATTTAATAAAAATTAAAAGTCCAAATGGGGGTCCATAGGAAGTGTGCCCAAAAGGCTGACTGCATTACATCGTTGGTATGTTTATCCGTTGTCCAAGGTCCTTCGGTCACCCTTCGGTCACCCGATGCTTAAACAAGTAATTTTGAAACTTGATTATAAACTAGCAGCGCTCCGCAGTTTCACCCGCGTAACTCCCGATCCCGTGGGAATATCAGGATAAAAGTAGCCTATAGCCTTCCTCGATAAATGGACTATCCAACACAAAAAGAATTTTTCAATTCGAACCAGTAGTTCCTGAGATTAGCGCGTTCAAACAAACAAACAAACTCTTCAGCATGAAATAATTTTAGGTCATTTTTCCCTATATTTTACCAAATATTTCGTTTTCAATGAAGGTAGCCCTTTTTTGTCGCCAGTACCTTAGATTTAATACAATGATCGAGAACCGCGGTAGGAAAAGACTGACTTATATGAAAACTAGTCACTTAAAATTACAATAGACCCACTGACAAAAATATCATAGCAACATGCTTGTAACTTAACTGAATTTAACTAAAAAAAAAACCGGCCAAGTGCGAGTCAGACTCGCGCACCGAGGGTTCCGTACAAACCTGTAGGTATATAAGTAAAAGTTATGGTATTTTTATTGCTAAATGAAATCCATAACATAACAATGTGGAAAGCTGACGGTACCTTGTCAATACATATATGAAAACATTATGTATGTTCGGAAAAATCTTCATCTCTTTAAGAAGAGAAGTGATAGACATAATTTTAATACTAGAAATAGGCACAATTTGGATCAATCTCGGTTTAGATTGGCTAAGGTACGAAATTCTTTTATGGGGAATTGTGTAAAATTTTATAATAAAATACCACTGCGGATTCTACAACTGAACGAGACAAAATTTAAAACATGCATAAAACGCACACTATGTAGACAAGCATATTATAAATTAGAGGATTATATCCTTGATAAAAAAGCTTGGCTTAATGCTGGTCCTGCTCCACAGTCACAGCCACTTGGGTCCACTAATTAGTTTTCTTTTATTTTATATTTGGAAGAGATGCTCTCCCTTTTATTTTTATAAACATGGTTTTTTTTTTTTTTTTTTTTTTAAATCGTATTTTTTTTTTTGGAGTAAATGTTTAATCTTTTTATTTTTAACTTTTGAAAAGTTATAGTATTGTATAACTTCGAAGCATTTTTTATTTATTTTGTAAATATGAGTACCACGTGTAATATAATGTAACTGTTTTTGTTTAGTTTGTCATGCTCACTCAAATGTCTCGCTGATGGTGGCACGTGTGTTGGGTCATTCGGTTCCCTTCAATATGGTTGAGCTGAGTAGTGCTGATCCACGCGTCATGTTCGTGAACGGGCGCCATCAGTTGAGACTGGTCATCTCTCAACTGCCACTAGCTTATTTTAATTTTATTGTTAATGTAATTTTTAATTAGCATTGTTCTCATATATTAGAAGTAATAAGACATGTAACCAGAATTTATGTAATACATAATCATGGTTTAAAAGAGTGTCCATGGAGTTTCTTGCACGTTCTTCTCCATCGAGATCTACTCCTTGGAATGTGCAACTAGCTTCCTTTTTCTGACTGACCGACTTATTGACAATTCAAAAGTGCCTGTAAATGGTTTATTTGAAATAAATGCTTTGAGTTTGAGTTTGAGCTGGAGGAGCATAAAATGTAAGACAAAGGTCTCTCAGTAATCCTTTATTTTGTATTAACATATAGGTATTTATTAATATTTTTTTTTATTATTTTTTCTTTTTTTTTAATATAAATGAAATACCTAACACTATCCTTGTAAAAATTATTTTATCAAAGTTATTTATTTATAAAGTTTTTTAGTCACTATTTAGAAATCTAGTTCAAAAATTATTAAAAAAAAATATACTATGTGATGTAACTAAAAATTTAAGATTTTCGGAATTTTTCCTATATGTGTACTTTATAACGTTGCTTCATGCCAAATTTCAAGATTCCAGGTCGTCTGGAAGTATCCTTTAGGTTTTGATTCCCTTGCGAGTAGTTGCGAGTTTCAAAATATGCGGCTTTAATTGCTGTATCTTTTGATTGCGTTGACGTAGAAGTTTGATTTTGTTACAGCTTAAAGATATTATAGACTTGAGTATTTGTTAAGAATTTCAATATAATACCACTACGCGTTCATGAGTAAAGGGGTAATAAGTTTAAAATTATTAAAAATATTTTTATTATATGATGTAACTAAAAATTTATGCTTTTCGCAATTTTTCCTTTATCTGTGTTATAAGACGTTGCTTCGTACCAAATTTCAAGATTCTGAGTTCACGGGAAGTACCCTGTAGGTTTTGATTCCCTTGCGAGTAGTGGCGAGTTTCAAAATATGCGGTTTTAATTCCTGTTTCTTTTGATTGCGTTAACATAGAAGTTTGATTTTGTTACAGCTTAAAGGTATTATAGATTTGAGTATTTGATATGAATTTCAATATAATACCACTACGCGTTAATGAGGAAAGGGGTAGTAAGTTTAAAATTATTAAAAATATTTTTATTATATGATATAACTAAAAATGTATACTTTTCGCAATTTTTCCTATATCTCTGCTATAAGACGTTGCTTCATACCAAATTTCAAGATTCTGAGTTCACGGGAAGTACCCTGTAGGTTTTGATTCCCTTGCGAGTGTCGAAAATTTGCGGCATAAACGGGAGTATCTTTTGATCGCGTTGACTTAGAAGTTTGATTTTTTCACAGCTCCAAGACACCATAGACTTGAGTATTTGATATGAATTTCAGCTTGATACCTCCACGCGTTCCTGAGAAAAAAGGTCTTGACAGACAGACAGACGGACAACAAAGTGATCCTATAAGGGTTTCCGTTTTTACCTTTTGAGGTACGGAACCCTAAAAAATAAAAAATTGTAGTCTGCAGTCTGTTTACGGACGACCATTTTACGTGATAACGTCAAAGGAAACGATGAAAAATTGAGATTTTCTTTTTCATTTTTTCCCATTATGTAAGTTTTCTATTCGTCACTCGTCACCATAACACAAGTCAAGATGAGCAATATTATTATTAAACAATATAAAACAAACACAGGACGCGTGACGTTTACCATGACGCCGACATGGCCCTACCGTAACATGACGGTATCTGTTACCCGGAACAGACACTTTTTTGTGAATGTAGGTGTTAAATCAATTTCTTAGACGTTATCACGTCAAAAATACATATGTTATTTATTACACATTAACCCATTGGTTTTGACGATCCATTGGCACAATGGTCACCATGCTGGACTGCCAAACACAGGGTTACTGGGGCCCTACCGCGATAAGTGCGTCGGCTTCAAACCAACGCGTCGACTTATGCTGACCCGCGCCCCACACTGGGCGGAATTTTGAGCCCGCCTTACATAGGATTTTTGAAAAATTAAGTTGTTTTATTCGTGCGTTTTAAGTATGCAGGATTGTCGGGGACATCAAAACATTCAAAAATAAGTAATTCTGGTTTTGTTATTTTTAAAAACACCACAATATATGACTTTGTTATTTTTTTAAATAACAATCGGAATCACTTATTTTTGAATGGTTTGATGTTCCCAAAAATCCTGCATACTTAAAACACACGAAAAAACAACCTGATTTTTCAAACTCTTTATGAAAGGCAGGCTCAAAATTCCGCCCAGTGTGAAGCGCGGGTTGGGATATCGACGTCGCCTTGAAGCCGACGCAATAAGCGCGGTTGGGCTCCTGGTTCGATTCCCGCCTCAGACATGTATTTATGCTTAGATATTTGTCTGTGGTCTGGTTTTCTCTATGTATTTATTATATGTATACTAGCTGCGCCCCGTGGTTTCACCCGCGTAAGTCCTGATCCCGTGGGAATATCGGTATAAAAAGTAGCCTATGTGGTAATCCAGGACCCTACTACCTCTATTTAAAAGCTATCTATTTACCTCTATTTAACAATATATTATAATATTGTTAAATAGAGGTAAATAGAGTAGGATAGGATGAAAGCGTCTAAACGCTTTCATATCATAATAAGATTTCGTAGAGTGTTAAAAAAGTACTATTAGAATAGAATAGAAATAACTTTATTCATGACGCAAAAAAAACACACACACACACACACACACACAGAGAGAGAGAATAACATAACATACTTAATTAACAACTTGCAAGCAATTGTTTTTATGACACATTAAAAGTTTTTTTTTAACTAAGATTCCACTCAAACTTCATGATTTTTTAATTTTTTAACCCAAACTTTAACCTTTCCCGGTGTAAAAAAAATGTATGGTCACACTAGTGCCAAATTAAAAAAAAGTTGCTTAATACATTGAGAATCTGAAATGGTATAAATGTGGTATTGCCAGCATTTATTACAAAATTAATTCCTATTAAATGTAAGTAGCGGTACCCCGACGCGACAATATTTAATCAAAAAAATTCAGATGTACCCAAGTACTTAAGTGTGGTCATAATTTCGGGGTTATCTTTTTTCTTTTGTAGGGTTTGTTTTTTTTTAGTTTTTTTGCTTGTTTTTTACGTTCATACTATTTTTATTATTTTGTGTCGGGGGTTTTTAATTTAATTTTTAGTTGGTTAGTGAGGGCACAGAATATATACTCGTATGTATATGGGAATATCGGGATAAAAAGAAGCCTATGTGTTAATCCAGGTCTCCAGCTTCATCGCAATCGGTCCAGTAGATTTTGCGTGAAGAACTAATAAACATACACACACTAACACACACACATAAACTTTCACATTTATAATATTACAAGCTTTTAAGTCAAAAATGGTTCTAATAGGTGTCTTTGTTGACTTAAAATCGGATTGAGTTTTCAAACATGGTGTCAAAATAAAATGTGAGTAATTTAAATCAAAAGCACTACTAAGTATTGATATCAACTTCGAATCCGTGAATAGTGCGTGGACCCGTCAGTCAGTTTGCCCGCGACTTCGTCCGCGTAGAAGTCGAAAATGGACTAAGGAATCACGTTGTCCCATACAACCCCCTCCCCCCTTTTCACCCCCTAAGGGGTAGAATTTCGAAAAATCCTTTCTTATCGGATGCCTACGTCATACAAAGAACACATGTTCCAAAGTGGTTTTCAAGGTTTCTAGTCTTTACCATTTCAAATTTCGAATTCTACGTCCCTATGAGACTGTGTCCTAAAAGTGCAACGTCTTTTGAATAAAATTGGATTGAGTTTTCAAACATGTGTCAAAATACAATGTAGGTAAGTTAAAAAGAGTGTTGATATCAACTTCGAAGCAAATCACCCCCAAAACAACTTTCTACCAATTTTTATCCACGTTTCGTATTTTATTGAATTTCAATTAAATACGAAACACGTGTTCCATCAATTCTGTTAAAAAATGTTTATGCAAAATTTGAAGTAGATTGGACCAAGGAATCACGTTGTTCCATACAAACTTTGCCCCCCTTTTTTACCCCCTTAGGGGTAGAATTTCTGAAAACCCTTTCTTATCAGATGCCTACGTTATACAAAGAACACACTCTCCAAGTTTCAGGTTTCTACAATCAGCGGTTTAGGCTGTGCGTTGATCCGTCAGTCAGTCATTCAGGACAAAGAATTTTATATGTATAGAAGATGGAAGATTATGACAACGTTATGTACTTTGAGTTTATACATTTCGACTGTACAGATGATTTCCCCATACAGATGATATTGAATGATCTAGAACAATACTCCTGTATTTATTTAATGTATTTTATTACATTGTTACAATATTATACAAAGGAATAACATTATTCGAAACAATTTAAAACATTGTACCATTGTCAATCTTGAAATGTAAGGTATATCATCTGATTTAGTGTAAGAACAGCTCTTGTAAATTAACCAATCAATTTTATAGTAACTATTTTGTATTCTGTGTGTGTAGGAAATCAATTTCACATTTAAAACATGGTAAATATTATATCGTTGTAAATAAATTTTATTGTTCAAATAAAAAATAATTATTTTTATAAAATTACTAGCGGCCCGGTACGTGCTTCGCTACGTATAAAGTGAAAAAATGTGATAAATGAAGAACCGCTCGACCGATTTTGTGCAAACTTCACATAAACCATCTACTAAATAGTCCGAACAAAGCTTTGGTTTGGATAGGTGAGCCCGTTCTTGAGTTATAAAATTACAACGAAAAGTGACATTGATTTTTATAGATAACTAGCTGCGTAAGTCGCGTAAGCCGATCCTGTGGTAACATCCCTATAAAAAGTAGCCTATATGTTAATCCAGGCCTTTAGCTTCCTTCATGCCGAATTTCATTGCAAGCGGTTTAGAAGTTTTGGCGTGAAGGAGTAACAAACATACACATAGACACACAAACTTTCACATTTATAATATTAGTAGGATATAAATTACCTACTTATTATTTTGCTATTATACTTATATTCAATTGAATTAAAAACATTTAATTTATTATAAAATGAAACAAATAATTAACTAATTACCTTGCGATGCACTCTAGAGATTGTACAAATTGCTAATTTATACAAATTAATAAATTGTACCAATATGATAGATGAAGCATCTCACATTTGTTACGAATAGATATTTTACTATACAACATTTTGAACGAACTGCTAATAAATCACTAATTGTACAAATTCAGAATTTGAACGGATGGCGATGCTCCTCTTGTAATCATTTTTTTTAATTGGTTAGTTAATTAAATTGTGAAGTGAATCTCGACTTAAATAAAACAGATATTATGCACTGTGTGAACTGTGAAATATTTATTTTATTATAGTTAGGTATTTCGTTGGATTATAATGAGGAATTGGTAGACAAGGTAGGTACGTATATTGGCTTATTTTTTTATAGATTCAATCATCATCATATCAGCCACAGGACGTCCACTGCTGAACATAGGCCTCCCCCAAAGCGATCGGTCGCGTGCTATCTGCGTCCAACGACTTCCCGTGACCTTAATTAAGTCGTCCGGCCATCTAGTCGGAGGCCGTCCCGCGCTGCGCTTTCCGGTACGTGGTCTCCAATCTAAGACTTTTCGGCCCCAACGGCCATCAGTTCTAATATTAAAATATATGAATGCCAAAGGTTTTGTGTTAGTACGGAGGTATGTAGGTACCTATGTTACTCTTTCGTGCTCAAACTACAGAACCAATTGTAACCAAACTACTAAATATGACTGATCTTTTTGACTTTTTTAGGACGTCGAAGAATAAGTGATCAAAACTTCGATACAAATCAGATTATTGGAAATGAGATGACAAAAAAAGATATGTTACATCAGTACAAACCACCCAAGTACAAATCTAGGGAAATCAAACCTAAAGTCTTCTTCTACATGGTGTGGTCTAGTCTTGCTCTCTTTTTATTCTTACTACAGCTTGCCACTACAACGAATGTCACAATTATCAATGAAAATGTCAATAATGAAGAAATTCAAAATTTTAATAAAATGTCGAAATTATCTGAGACGTCCAAGACGACCAAACTTCCAGAGGATCTCAAATACATGCTTATATGGAGTGGACATGACGTGTCTCCATTAGATAAAGGTTTCTTCAGAGATGGCCAGGAATCTTTCATCTTAAAAGAATGTCCGAATACAAATTGCTACGTCACTACCGACAGAAACTATTTCGGAGGTGACATCACTAAATTCGACGCCATCGCCTTCAACGGACGTAATGTTACAAACCTTGAAGATGATTTTCCAGAGGAAAGATCTCCTCATCAAAAGTATATTTACTTCAATTTAGAATCTGCTATAAATAGACCAGTTTGTCATCCAAAATTTGATAACTTTTTCAACTGGACTGCTACTTATAGATTGGATTCTGACATTCCGTTTCCCTATATCACAATTAAAAAAGATGGTAAGATCGTGGGCCCTAGTCGAAATATGAATTGGCCTGCAGAATTTCCTGAAGTTAGTGATGAACAAACAAAGTTTAACAAAACGAAAGCGGCCGCGTGGTTCGTGTCTCATTGTCATACGAGAAGCAACAGAGAAGGGGTAGTGTCGAAGCTGCAGAAGGCTTTGTCTCACAACGATTACAGTATTGATATTTACGGATCCTGTGGCCGCTTTAAATGTCCTATTTATGAGCGAGAGGCTTGCAATAAGAAAATAAAAGAAGAATACTATTTTTATTTGTCGATGGAGAATTCATTTTCTGAAGATTACGTAACTGAGAAGTTACTTACTGCGTTGCATCATGACGTTGTGCCAATCGTTTATGGTGGCGCTGACTATTCTAGGTCAGTATCAATATTTAAATGTATCCTTGACCTTGCTTTAGCGTTTGTTGTATCTGTCTATTGATATGTGGGCACGGTAGTGGCTCCGCCAAGACGAGCCAAGCGTAGCCCAAGGGCACTATCTGATAACTTTTTGACAGTGCAAGCCATATGGTCTATTCTTGGCAACATTTTACATAACATAATTTAGTAAAATAGTAGCACTCAGAGTGCAACTGACCTAAGCGTTTTTCTTATCTTTTTCAGATTTCTTCCGCCAAATTCATACATAGACGCTAAGAAACACACCGCTTCAGATCTCGCTACAATAATGGATCAACTGATTCACTCACCTGAACTTTACGCGCAGTACTTCAAGTGGAAGCAAGTCTACGAGTACGTCAACCCGCTTACCACAATTAATGTATGCAGAGTCTGTGCTGCTCTTAATGACAAGGAGATGTTTAGTAAAAAAACAGTTTACAAGAATTTTGGAGAATGGTGGTTAGGGTCAAAAAAATTTAAGAATCGATGCTACACTAAAGAAAATAATAGTTAAAAAAACTGACAAAAAAAAATTAAATGCTTTGCCCAATAGTATTTGAGCCACCCAAAAATACCTATTTTATTTAATGGTCGAAAAGGTAAAAAACTTAACTGTTCAAAATAGTTAAAAAATTTAACTGTTCAATATATAAACATAAATAAAATAGTAGTACAATTTATTTTGTAACATGTAATATGAACGTACAATTAACCAAAATAATAAACAATTCGATACAATGCCATGTTTTTTATAATTTCCTAGCAGTTTGTTTATTTTGTGAATGTTAGATCCGCTGGTAATTAGAAAAATCCTTTTCTTGTATGTGGAGGTACTTATTTTACATATTTGACCATGGTAAAATATGTATTTTGACGGGGTAAAATAGGCAAGAAAAAGTACACAAAAAGTACTTTTCCTGTTTTGGTCATTTATCTGGTTTACCTTGTTGTCTAAGTTGCATATACTGTACCTTATGTTTTAATTTGTGGTGTGTGTTTTTTTATTTGTGGAACGGTTTTTATTATTAAAAAATTAAAAGCCTTTATTTAACTTGCAGTATGTATGTTTGTTCGCGTCAAATCTTGCAACTTAATTGTGATTTACTTCCCGGTTACCAATTGAGATGAAATTTTGAAAATTAAAAAAATATAATTTAAATTTGCTAAGAAAAACTTAAACTTTACGCAATGTATTTAATCTTTGCGATTTTATCGCATACAGATTTTTTATAAATAAAAGCGTGTTACATTAAGATGTTGACTACACTTTCATAATTTTGATAAAATCGCAAAGATTTAATACAATGTCTAATGTTTTTTATTTTCTTAGCAAATTTAAATAATATTTTTTTAATTTTCAAAATTTCAGCTCAATTGGTAACCGGGAAGTGGATCACAATTAAATTGCAGTTAAGTATCTTAGCAAGTTTTTTTTTTATAATTTTTAGTTATTTTTAGCTGCGCCCTGCGGTTTCACCCGCGTAAGTCCCGATCCCGTAGGAATATCGGGATAAAAAGTAGCCTATGTGTTAATCTAGGTATCCAGCTATCTAGATACCGAGTTTTATCGCAATCGGTCCAGTAGTTTTTGCGTGAAGGAGTAACAAACAAACACACACACACACGCACACACAAACTTGTGCTCTTGCTTTTGTTCCTAAATTCGGGCCAAGTCGGAGGTGGACGAAACGAATTCTGCTGCTGTTGCTGCTGCTGATTAGCTTCAATGTCCCGTTTGGCGAAGATCTGATTCCGACATCAGCTCACCGCCTCCTTCACTACCGTCGTCTTTAGAAGGCCTCAACTTGTTATCAGATGATGGTAGGGGCGAATCGAGGAGTTGCATCAACATCGTTTCCGTATTAGCCAAAAGTTAGTCCTTCTTCTCCATCGATTCTGTCACACCATTGAACGCATATACGTCTTGCTAATGCCCTTTATTTTCTGGACCCGTGAATTTGCTACTGTCTCCTTTTGTAACGTTAACCCTTTACCAAGATTCAGCAATCCCTTGCTATCAGCGAGATGCCGGGTTCAGTGCGACCGCGGGGTTCCCGAGCAAACTATGCTCCACCTCTTGAACTGCCCCTCCAGCCCTAATAGCTGTACATTGCCTGACCTGATGTCAGCTAATAACAACGCCATAGACCTGGCAGTACACTGGAGTGGGCGGATCTGACCCTACTTCGTCAATTCTCCCTTTGGTTTGTGCTATCGATACGAAGAAGAAGAAGCGAGACAAACAAAAAACGGAAACGAAGGACTAACTGTTGACGATGAGTGCTGATGGGACAGCAAACAAGTTGAGCAACTACTTGATTCCCCTCGTTATGATCATCTGATTGCATGTTGAGAATCGAACAACATTTATTTTTTATTTTTTTGTTATTTTATATGATAAAACAACGTTTGCTGGGACAGCTAGTAATATTAGTTCATTGCGATATAAGTGTGGTAAATTGTCTGTGATCTCGGCGCTGTATAGACGCACTCGCGTTCCGCTTGCGCGTCATAAACCGCCTTTATGCAATGATCAAACCACACGTGTATCGTACGACGTTTTTTATCACAGTTGCTTATAAAAGAAAAGATTTGAAAGGAAAAAAACTAATAATTAACATAATATTTGTGATAAGTCTATGTTTACTATGTTTTTGTTAATTACACTCCCGAAAGGCCAGGCAAAAGACTTTTAACCTATACAGCCTCGTCTGACATATAATATTTTTAGGGTTTTTTCCATTTGCGTCGGGGGTTAAAACAGAATACAATGGTTACGGAAAAAATATTTAATTAAAGAAAAAACAAAACTAAACTTTTACTTAATCGTTTTCTAAGACGTTATCACGTAAAATTTTCGTTCGTAAACCGACATTAGAGACAACCATTTTTGCTAGCAAAAACTCTTTGTTGGTAAAAACCTACCTTTTTTATACATCAAAACAGTATAATCCAAATAAATTAAGAATGTTTCATCTACTTAACATGTAATTAGCAGTAAGATACCAATTTAACTTATCTGGATAACTTTTTACACACTAGTAGCGTCAAGGTAATGTAAAACGCACGCGTGCGTAATACGTCGGATTATGAGCTTACAAGCGGTTGAATAAGATCCACTTTATGACCAACTGTGATAAAAAATATATAAATACCCTGAAAAAATAGTTCAAGGAAATACCAAGAAGCATTATCCACTCGCATACTTATATTTGGGAGTCTATTTGCGGGTACATAATTTATATCACATAGAAAGGGATCCAATAGATCAGTGGCCGGAGGCGCGGTTTGCCTCTGAATCTTAATAAGCTAAGACTTTTATTACCACACGAGGGACCTCAACCACATATCATAGGGAGATGCTAGCTGTAGATTTCTTGAATTTGGTGAAAGCTATTCATAGCTAGCTGTAAATTTATTTTTATCACAGTTGCTCATAAAGTGGATCTCATTCAACCGCTTTGAGGCTCATAATCCATTTTCCGCGTTATACATTATCTCGGCGCCACTAGTGTGTTATAAGTTTTCCAGATAAGTTAAATTGGTATCTTACTGCTAATTACATGTTAGGTAGATGAAACATTCTTAATTTATCTGGGTTATACTGTTTTGATGGATAAAATAAAGTAGGTACAAAAAAAGAGGTTTTGGATGAATGGAAAAAAACCCTAAAAAGCCTCGTCTGACATATAATATGTCAGACGAGGCTGTATAGGTTGGGCTGTATATGCCTGGCCTTTCGGGAGTATAATTAACAAAAAAATATTGCCTGAAATAATTGTAAACATAGACTTATCACCAAATATTTTGTTATTTATTATTTTCTTTTCTTTTCAAGTCTTTTCTTTTATTTGCAACTGTGATAAAAAACGTCGTACGATACACGTGTGGAATCGATCTTTGCATCTTGGCTTCTTAACACGCTCGCTCGCGCGTCATAAACCGCCTCTATGCAAAGATCAATTTACCACACTTATATCGTAATGTTCTATTTCAATTCGAACCAGTAGTTCCTGAGATTAACGCGTTCAAACAAACAAACTCTTCGGCTTTATAATATTAGTATAGAGTATAGATAATCCAGGGCTTGAAACGTACGTATTTCTATCGTTCTTCGATTGAAAATTTTATCAGAATTCAACAATAATCGACTACACATAAACTTATCCACTAGATCGGCAGCGGTTAGAAGTCGCTTCGAACTGAGCAGTCAATATTTACTGTTCTCTCGTACTTTGTACCTCGAGGGCATACTTTAACTTCTGCTTTAGTGGGGTCAACACGTGACGCTATATTGTTTGGGAAATATTGCTGGATATTTAGGTAAATAGATTTTATATTTATAAGGATTATTTGTTTCGGAAATTGAGGAAGATTGCAAATGATGAACAGCCGTTCTTCTTCTTCGTCTTCTCGTATAGTAATGTGGCTCACCTATAGAGTTTTCAGATCGCATTAAGGCCTCTAACTTGACCTAACGACTGCTACTAGAGGTAGCAACCGGGACCAACGGCTTAACGTGCCTTCCGATGCACGGAGGGAGCCGCATTAGAATCAACGGTCAACGGATTTTGATGCGGTTTTCTTTAAATAAAATGATTCAAAAGGAAGGTTTAAGTATAATTATAAAACAAAATTACCAGTTGTACGAAGTCAGCAATTAGAATGTGTGCCTTCGAAATGAGCCCACCGATGAGAAGAAGGCACATGAAACTCATGGATTTTGTTGTGATCATGCTCACAAAGGACAAGATAACCAGTGCGTCCAAATGAATAAAAAAATTGACTTTGACTTTGTGTGTTGGTACTACTTTAGAAGTCGTATTATACAACGGATGAAACTTGACAAGTATAGAGATTTTATGGATAGCACATAATTATCTCAGTTCTCTGTAGTCATAATGATTTTTTATTGTATGTATGTTTTATTATTATTTATGTATTTTAGTATTCATTATTTTATGTTATATATTATTTTAATATCTATTTATTATTATCCTCCTTATATTTCCATTTCGTTATGAACAACCCACCCATCCCCTTCCTTAATTTTTGTCCATTCAAAGGTTGCCTGGAAGAGATCGCTTTTAGCGATAAGGCCGCCCATTGTGCCATATTGTAAGGTATTAAATATGAATTTTCTTTTAGCATATAGGTAGTTACTTAAGTTAGGATTTATTTTAATTTTATTATATGTTATCATTTTTATCTATCTATCTATTGATATACCTAGATTACGTAGTATTCGATATATCGATTGAGTAACGACTCGTGAATGTCGTTGAGAGCTAAATAAACAGGCTCGGACATGCGGACAAACACCCTGCACTATTACATGCAGCCTTCGGAAACCACTGGCTGGAAAATATTTTTCCTTTTTATCTCTGGTTTACGTCTCATTTTAAATGATCTTTATGAATGCTTATTTTCGTTTTTTACCATTTTATCACACGTAGTTTTTGAAGAGCTGTTTATCGTATGGCTCCTATGGCTCACAAAATTGTATGTCCAATAATAATTAAATAATTTTATTGGCGCAGAGGTTAGCCATCGCCATGCAACGTGGCAATGCTTCTAGCATTAAAGGAACCTTTACGCCAGGTACGATAAGGGGCGGGTTATTTGACTAACTGGTCACTTAATTTTTTGTATTTATAATGTTAAAAATCTATAAATTTTCTAGTTGTATGTTTGGATAGGTATTTGTTATCTCTTCAAATCAAACTTTTAATATCTGATGTGTTAAAATTATGAATATTTATACAATGTTAAAATATATGTGTGTAAAATAAATAAATATAAAGGCTTAAATAAAATATTGATTAGTTACAGAAAATTAGAATTATGCAAATGTCAAATATTACTAAGGGGATTTATTGTTTTTGATGCTCTTGTTGCTCGATCTCCCTGTGTTTTGAAATCAGCCAATCACAAGTCGGTTCCAAATGTTGTTCAAATAATTTTTTTATTGTACTAAGAGAAAAAAAAACTATTAAATATACCTACCTACGTCAAAATTTTCACTTATTTCAAGCATTAGTAGGTACTTAATTATTATAAACTAGCTGTTGCCCGCGACTTCGTTCGCGATGTGGTTTTGGGTTATTTAGAATACTTAGCATTTTTCTGCATAGAAACAATTTATCATTCGGTGTAAGTTATAAAAACAAAATAGGTAGTTACATTGTTTTTAAACTATATTTTTAATTGATTTGGCAAAGGCACTTTACTTACTCATACCTACTCTGAAAGTAGGTCTAAAGATGCCTGAAGAGCGTGTAGAAAGAAAAACTTTCAGCCCTAGGAAAGATCGCTTTCACTGACAGCTGTCATGTCAAATTATGGCTTCGCGCGGCTTGTGCATGTGTTTGTAGCTAGTATCAGTATCATTACGCATTAGGAACTTCAAAAACCTAACCTTCTTGCTTTAGGTAACACCAAAGAATAACAATTATGGCTTCGCACGGCTCATCCATACTGCCAGAGTTTAGTACATAATAGGTTTTTTCTCAGTAATCGAATTCAGGTAGATATATTTAGTTCAAGATATCTTATTTAATAAAATAAATGTAAAGATGAAAAACTGTAATTTAAATCTACGGACTTCGCGTCATTACTCAGTGTTGGATAAACTAATTTATAAAAATCTCTTCGGTAAGTACCGACGTATTTGAGTATTGAAAACATGTTGAAAACAAATAGCAAAAACAAAAAATCTACATAATGTATAACCTCTTTGGTCCCAACCTTGTAAGAGGATCAGGTAGTATGGAGTCTCTCATTCATTCTGGTTATTAGGAAGAATTTTATGTTTATTCGTAATGAAAAGCACAGTGTTTACCTCGGGTTTGTTTTGTTTACCCAAGGTGTGAAAGTCACTCATTTAGTCCCTCGAAGTATTAGCGCCCTCGCTACGCTCGGGCGCCAAACTCCGTCTCGGGACTCAATGAGTGACTTTCACACCTTGGGTAACAATGTACTATTTTTGTTAATTTTTCACAAATAAAACATAATAAACAACAATATGATAAGCTAAAACTAAGTCCAATTTCTATTCGCACAAAACTTTCAACATACTTTGTCTTCCTAGTTATCATTAGATTTTTGTAAATTAAAGAAAAAATAATTACATATATCAACTACCTTTATTCATATTCTCCAATTAATAATATAAGAGGTTATTATAGTATTTATAACACCAACATCATGCAAATAATAATCTATTTTGGTGCAAATAATATTTTACATTGTTTTTATTATCAAATAATAATATTAATGATTAAAAAGAAAGGCCATTGGACAGAACAAATACTAATACTTAAAATAACGCGATGCACATTGAGATCCTAACATATTGATAGCAGGCATTACGTTGAACAAAAAATGCTTTCACACCAAACATCTAAAGCGTCTCGGAAACGGGGTATTTGAAGGAACGTGATGTCCTATGATTTCACAAAAGTGCACGGTGCCCTTTGAGACTCATACCTCGAAAAAAAAACAAATAATAATAAAACCAACCCTCTAAAGCGTTTTGGATACAGGGTTTTTGAAGAAACGTGATGTTCCTTGATTTTCTAAGAGTGCGCGGTGACTTTATGCCAAAAATAATTGTGTAAAATTATGTTATGCCTAGGGTTTTTATGTCCAAAACCTTTATGCCAAACTACAAAAGGACATTCAACTTCTAAAGCGAGACGTTTTGGAAATGGAATATTTTTCAAAAGTGTGCGGTTCACTTTGAGTCCCATACCTATCGAAAATAACAAATAATGCCATCAAACAAAACCTATAAAGCGTTGGGCATTATTTATTCATCGGGTCTAAAATCACAGCGCAAAAAACATAACATAACATAACACATAACCTAACCACGCTCCCATACTGAATGGCCGGACCCCTTTTCCAATTTTCTGAATTCTTGACCAAAATACCCAGTTTTTTTATTAGGTAGCTGGCAGGGCTACGTAATTTTGGGAAAAAAATGATTTTTACAAAAAACTACCTGTATATTTTTTAACCGACATCAAAAAAGGAGGAGGTTCTCAATTCGTCACGTATATATATATTTTATTATGTATGCTCGCTGATTACTCGTAAACTCTTGGAGCGATTTGGAAAATTCTTTTTTTGTTTTTACTATATCTAAGGTTTCCGCTACTTGAACTCATAATTCAAACTATAGCAGGAGAAAAGCGCGATAGAAGTGTACCATCGGAGGTCTTCGGTAAAGGAGATCGGTAATATTATGTAGTAGTACCTCTTTGTACTAACCTCATTTTCAGTTTCACGTAGGTAGTATTAAATGCAAACTATTTGGTTTTATGACAGCTGTCATCTTGAGCGGAGGCATGTACTGCAGCCCTACCATGACTTTTTGAAGAACTCGAAAAAAAGAAACCCTTTTTCGATCACTCTCTTGTCCGTTTGTCTGTCAGTGTGTCACTACCGATATTCTCAGAGACGGGTGGACCTAGTAAGTTGATTTTTAGGAAGTTTCATAGTAAATACTCAATATAGTATGTTTAATCGAATACGTAAAAAACCGGTGGTAAGGGTACTGTTCCCTTCTGACGTTCGATTACGTTTTACCACGGAAAAATGTTTCGATTTCACATTTTTTAAATGTTTTTTTATCAATTATCTTAATTATTGTATTAAAGTTAAATTAAAACATACCCTAAATGTTATTCTGATATATTCTGAACATATTCGTGTGGACCTTGTTAAAATCTGTTCTGTAGTTTATGAGATTACCTGGTTCAAACAAACAGACAAACAGACAAACAGACAAACAAACAGACAAAAATTCTAAAAACTACCATATCGTGTTCAGCTAACGATTTTAAGACGACCTGTGTATATATACTTGCGACTAACATTCGTACGTCACCTTTCATCAATAAAACTACTATAAAACGCCATATCGCTGGCCGATCGTAAACGGACGCGCCCTGCTTCGAACGACTCTTTCTAATGTGTCAAATAAAAACGCTGCTAGAATACAATCGCCTTTATATTTTTATGAACAAACTAAACAGTTACGATTTCAGGGCGCGTCGAATTATATTTGGGAATTCGGATTGGTAGTGTAGAGTAAAATGTTGTTTATAACGGTTGAATAGAGTATATTATGGCTTGGAATTGGAGTATTTTTATTGAAAAATATTTTGTTGATATGCAGTTAATGTGAAATTGAGATTCAACGTTTGTTTTCTGCTATTACCTTTTTGACCTGAACATTTGTATTGTACTAAGTAAAAAAAAACTGTTAAATATACCTACCTATGTCAAAATGTTCACTTTTTCAGGTATTAGTAGGTACGGTCGGCTGCATAATTGCAGACCCACCGTAGAGCTCCAAAACGGCTGTTATAAGACTGTTTTCAACACTAGCAAGATTCTAGACACCTGCTTTAGGTGAAGTTTAAAGTTTTCTAACTCATCAATTTATCAAACAAAAAAAATACAATAAAAGCATTCTAATAATAGAAATTTTTTAACTCTACCGAGGGCTGCAATTATACAGCCGACTACGTAATTATGATAAATAAATAAATATTGCAGGACATTCTACACATCGCCATCTAGCCCCAAGCTAAGTAACTAGACTTGTGTTATGGGTGCTAGACAACGGATATACTACATAGGTACTTTTCTTTTGTAAATATATACTTATAATACATTGAAACAACCAGACCATAGACAAATATGTAAGCATAAATACTTGTCTGTGGCGGGAATCGAACCCGCAACCTTGTGTTTGGCAGTCCGGCATGGTGACCATTGTGCCAGCTGGCTCATCAAATGATCTCGTACGAATGATGCATTATCGTTATAATATAATACATAATGATCATTTATAATAAACATAATACAAACGGTGGTTGTTCTAGATACCTAGAAGAACCACTTTGTTCTACAACTTTTAGAATAATAAAACTTTTAACCTTTTAACTTAAAACCATAAGTAAAAATAAAGTTGTTGAAAATGGGATTTTTACCATGCTTTAATCATGGTAGTTTAATATTTCTGTATCAAGTTTAAGTCAAAACCTGAGGAAGAAATAAGTAGGTACCTACACCGTAGCACAGTCACATGATTAAAGAAACTCATGTGGCATCTTATCTATATATATAAAAGAAAGTCGTGTTAGTTACACCACTTATAACTCAAGAACGGCAGAACAGATTTGGGTGAAAATTGGTAGGGAGGTAGCTTAGAGCCAGGAGACGGACATAGGATACTTTTTATCCCAATATGCCCACGGGATCGGGACTTACGCGGGTGAAACCGCGGGGTGCAGCTAGTTGTTAGATAAAGATTTATTTGACAGACCGCGTTTGTTTCTATAGGGTTATTGATAATTATACTAGCAAGCCGTTGATGGCTACTTCTGTGCACCTAAACAAACAACTTTTGGTCTACAACTTTTAAAAATTCGAAAAAAATATGAAAATTTTGAGGTTATGGAATTTCGAAAAATAGCAGATTTTTTAAAACAAAGGTCATTCAGACTAAGAACAGTAGATATAACTTAAAAAATAAGTTTAATTTTAAGCTCTCCGTGTACGTATAGACCCGCAAATAAGACGCTAATTGGCTAGAGTGAAGAGAGCAGCATAAAATTGACCAATCATAGGGCCGCATTAAACGCAGTGCGTTCACTTATCCAAGAGCAACTTAAGTACTGTCACAGTACAGCGCAGCACAGCGCTAAATGCGGCCCTCTGATCATTTTTGTGCTGCTCTCTTCACTTTTTATATTATTTGTGGCTTTGTATGTAACCTCTTTAAAATATTCCTAGTCCATTTTTTTTTCTATTAATAATGGCTTCGCACGGCTTGAGCATTTAGCCAGTGTCAAGTTATATTTTACATCAAATTATGACCCGATTTTTCATAAATCGGCCCTAAAGTGTTTCAAAACAGTCAAAGTCGTCATAGTCCGACAAGTCAGGGCCTATAGTAAAGTGGTGGCAAGTTTACCATAACCTTAATAGGAGATTTGGAGGCAACGAGAAAACTTCATGTTTGACACTGATTTTTACTTTCACTACACTTGTGCACTTTTACTGAACCAAATTGAATAACATTCCACCAAAATTATACAATTCAACTCGGATTACAACTAAGTTTCATGAAAATAAAACTGCAGCACGACATGTTGTTAACTCGTTCCCGCCAAAACTCCTTTAAAATATTCCTAGTCAATTAGTTGACAAGCTGCACGTTCGAACTTCGAACACATCTCAGGTTTGCATTCCCGCCATATTCTACATTCAATTTCCTTCGAATGGCGGACCGTAAAGAGAACGCTCGAACGTTCGGTGCACCGGCAAACTTTATTAGGTATGGTTGTTCAGCCAAATTGTGTTAGCGGGCGAGCGCATGTGGTAACATCTTCGCTAATAGCCTATTGTAAATGGTAGCTTTATCTAATACTAGCTGCGCTCCGTGGTTTCACCCGCGTCACTCCCGATCCGGTGGGAATATCAAAATAAAAAGGACCTTCCTCGATAAATGGACTATCCAACACAAAAATATTTTTTCAAATCGAACCAGTAGTTCCTGAGATTAGCGTGTTCAAACAAACAAACAAACAAACTCTTCAGCTTTATAATATTAGTATAGCCTAGCTGCGGCTATCAGATTCGTCCGCGTAAGTCCCGATCCCTTGGGAATATCGGAATAAAAAAACTTGAGAGTAAATAAATAATAAATAAATAAATATTACAGGACATTCCACACCTCGCCATCTAGCCCCAAGTTAAGTAACTAGACTTGTGTTATGGGTGCTAGACAACGGATATACTACATAAATACTTTTCTTTTGTAAATATATACTTATAATACATAGAAACAACCAGACCACAGACAAATATCTAAGCATAAATATTTGTCTGAGGCGGGAATCGAATCGGTAACCATTGTGCCAACTGGGTCGTCGAGAGGTGTCAAGGGACACCCGGATGGAACGAAGTTTCTTTCAATTAATTAGTGAAGGAATTGTAATAAAATCAAAAAGTGTCTTTACACCTTTTGGTCTTAATTTTTTCCGTCTAGCCCCCTTTCGCAACGCGCCATAAGGAACTTCGTTCCAATAGCCTATGTGTTAATCCAGGTCTCCAGCTATCTACATACCGAGTTTCATCGCAATCGGTCCAGTGGTTTTAGCGTGTAGGCCGTAACAAACATACATACACACAAACTTTCACATTTATAATATTAGTAGGATAGCACACTGAATGGTTTACCGAAGAATCATCTATATATTATGCGGTTTGGCTGAATCTGTTTAGCTGTCGGTGGCTAACCACATACTTTTGGATGCTTCATTAAAAAATATGTATGAGAAAACAGTTTCTATCGCAGATGCGGATGCCGTTCGCTCGGAGTGCAGCGGATAAGGCGGGCGCTCGGAACACGCACGAAGGGATTTCTGTTTTCGGTGCATTTTATCAGAACCCTCTTTATTAACTACTAGCTGCGCCCCGCGGTTTCACCCGCGTTAGTCCCTGATCTCGTGAGAATATCGAGATAAAAAGTAACCTATGTGTTAATCTAGGCCTCCAGCTACCTATATACCGAGTTTCATCGCAATTGGTCCAGGAGTTTTTGCTTGAAGGAGTAACAAACATACACACACACAAAGTTTCACATTTATAATATTAAATAGTAGGATACATAGTATTCTGTATCATTACGGATCCTGCACCTGGACTCCAGACGAACCGCGAAGCCAAACCTAAGCTAGCAAAATTTTTTGACGTGATAACGTCCAATAAATTGAAGAACATCAATACTTGTATGAGGCGGTCAAAAATAGAATGACAAAATTGGTTACTAACAAACAATATTAGGTACTAATTACGGTCAAGGATTATACAATGTGTTTCAGCGAAGGGGTTGTTCTAGACGTCTTGGCGAACAACTTTTGTTCTACGACTTTTGAAAATTCGAAGTTTTTTTGAACGATGGACCAAAATAACAAGAGACTGGTCCCTAGGGATACGACCACGTGGCAGTCCAAAGCGACGTTAGCGAGATGGTTTTGACTCCTATAGGAATGATGCAGGGTATTAAACGCAGCATTATTGGGGCTGAAAAGTCTTAGATTGGAGACCACGTACCGGAAAGCGCAGCGCGGGACGGCCTCCTACTAGATGGACGGACGACTTGATTAAGGTCGCGGGAAGTCGTTGGATGCATAGAGCATGCGACCGATCACTCTGGAAGTCTTTGGACGAGGCCTATGTTTAGCAGTGGACGTCCTGTGGCTGATATGATGATGATGATTAAACTCAGTGATCGGGTGAGAAATGAGAAAATCAGAGAACAGACTACAGTAATAGATGCCGCTGTCATGTTCTGCAAAAGCAAATGGAAATGGGCGGGCCACGTAGCAAGGACTACTGACGGCAGGTGGAGCGAGCCACTGGTACCCGAGGGATGGGTCGCGCACGAGAGGCCGTCCACGGGAAAGGCGGAGCGAGATAGAAGAGGTGGCCGGCAAGACGTGGACGAGAGATGCTCGTGATAGACACAAGTGGCTAATGGAGGAGGCCTTCACCCAAATTTGGGTATCTAATCCCATCAAATAGTTATTAATATATATCTATACTAATATTATAAAGCTGAAGAGTTTGTTTGTTTGTTTGTTTGAACGCGCTAATCTCAGGAACTACTGGATCAAATTGAAAAAATATTTTTGTGTTGGAGAGTCCATTTATCGAGGAAGGCTATAGGCTACTTTTTATTCCGATATTCCTACGGGATCGGGAGCTACGCGGGTGAAACCGCGGAGCGCTGCTAGTATATATATATATTTCTCACTACAATTTTTTTTATTTTACAAGATTGGAAATAAAGGCTTATTTATTTATTTAGGAATGATTTTTGTTCTACGACTTTCGGAAATTCAAACATTTTTCTATAATTCTGAGGGAATTTTTACTTGAAAATCAACTGTTTCATACAAGAAATTCGAACGGATTTCCAAAAGTCATAGAACAAAAGTTGTTCCCCAAGACGTCTAGAACAACCCCCTTTTGTATTAGAACCCCTTCACCGAAACACATTGTATAATATCTACTTAAATACTTACTTACACAACTACAAGGTAACACAACTATTTACCCAACAATACAAAATAGACAATACTATTTATAATTTATTCACTATTGTTCGTCTTAAACGTGATATGTCCATTAACAGGTTCAAAATTGTTATGTATGTCTAAAAATCAATGCCACTTTTCGTTATAATTTTGTAACTCAAGAACGGGCTCACTTATTCAAACCAAATGTTTAAACTGTGTTCGGAATATTTAGTAGATGGTTTATGTAAAGTTTGCACAAAATCGGTCGAGCGGTTCTTCATTTATCACATTTTTTGTAACAAATGAATTCAATAAATGGCGGATCATTTTGTGTTTAAAAATTAATATTATTTAATTTGATGTTAATTTTTTTTTATTATTTCACTTTATACGTAACTAAGCACGTACTGGGCCGCTAGTTCTTTATTATTATTCTACATAGGGGTATGGTTATGGCAATTATAAGTTTTATGCAACAAAAATATTTGTTCCAGTGTCATTATCCAGGGAGAAAACAGTCGACTACGTTTTTATGGAGGGAGCCCCTGGAACCCTTACCTCTTAGCTCTTATTCTTCTCAATGAGCTTATTAGTCAACAATCTGATGCCGATATCTTTCATAATAATATGAATGAGTTCTGTAATATTTGTTATAGTTTTCTTAATATGTTTATTTATTACATAAGTTCTATTCAATAATGTACCTACCTCATGACTTCGTTTTGGTGTATACTGTAAGTGCAATAATAATAATAATAAGCCCGCAGGGCACCTTGAGGCGAGGTGTCGGGGAGTAGCGACCCCGCGGTTCCCGAGTGCTCCAGGGGGAAGCAACCGTTCCTCATCTCCGGCTGGCCTTAGTTGGCTGATCGGAGTGAAAAATGACGAGGAAGCGGCCCCCCGCCTCTGGCTTGCCTTCACCGGCTGTCCAGAGTGGAGTCGCAATAGCAGAAATGCTCGAAGGATGGATGCTGAACGTCAGTGATGAGTTGGCCCGCTCGCTCGGACTACCAGCGACTACTTAAAATCCAGTGAGGCCTCTCCATCCTTCAGCCACTCACGTTCCTGTTGCCCCCTTGCTGTAATTTACTCGGCTAATTAGGGTGGCCCAGTCTGAGAGTTGGCGAGTCTCCGCCTGCCATTTTTACGTGTTTATTGAACATTGTTACGGCAGGTGCCATAGTATCCATAGTTCCCCAGTATCTAGTCCACTACCATCCCATCACAATAGCTCCAGTAGTTTTGTCCTGTAGATTATCAATAGTTTTCATCCAAACCGGAGGTTGTCCTTGGTTGCACTTTATCGTGTATCTAGTCCACTACCATCCCATCACAATAGCTCCAGTAGTTTTGTCCTGTAGATTATCAATAGTTTTCATCCAAACCGGAGGTTGTCCTTGGTTGCACTTTATCGTGTATCTAGTCCACTACCATCCCATCACAATAGCTCCAGTAGTTTTGTCCTGTAGATTATCAATAGTTTTCATCCAAACCGGAGGTTGTCCTTGGTTGCACTTTATCGTGTAGACAGGGATAATCGCCGGTTTGATGTCCACATCATACTTTGCCATTAAACTTGTTATTGTAAAGGGCCTCTACGTGTTGGCTACGGCCCCACGCATGCCTTCCAAAGGTCCAGGACTCCATAGTCCCGTGATATAGGACATATAACAAACAAATAATAATAATAAATCATTTATTTCAGGCTACAAAGGCCCATAGAAACATACCTTATAGACTAACATACATATTTTAAAATAATAATTGAATGTGTTAAAGAGATAGCTTATAACTATGTTAGTAGCACTTCCATGACACTACACTTTCGTCTTAGTCTGTTCTTGTGGAATTTGTCCGCGGAAGCGACGGAACACCACGTCCTTCGGCCAGAAGCTTTCATCCATAACGCGAGGCAGATAGCTGTTCGGTACTCGCACCACAAACGCCTTGAAATTGATTGAAATTGACAATGAGTAACTGTATTTATAAATAAATAAGATGCGACTTTATGCTTGAAATTCAAGTTCCAAACAAACAAGATTATCTTCGCCATTTCAACAAACAAACTTGGTAATTGGTACACCTTTTACAATAAACCGTTTAAGAAACGGCTAAACTTTAAACCTCGGAGGTGAGCTATAAAACTGCAGTTAAAGCTAGATTTACTCGGAGTTGCCAATCTGCTGCACTAGATGGCGTTGGACGACACGGTCGTAAACCGTTTTACGATCAGTCGTGTTTCGACTGTCATTAGGTGGCGGACGTCTGGCTTTGATGCAGTTTGATTTTAAATTTACTACTAATAGTAAAATAGACAGGAAACTGTCTGCTGTTTTAATCTTCTCCATATCTATCGATGATATTGATGATACGGTCAAAAAAAACCATAATTAAAGGTTAAAAATAAATAAATTAATTAATATTGCAGGGCATTCCACACATCGCTATCTAGCTCCAAGCTAAGTGTTGTGTTATGGGGCTAGACAACGGATATACTACTTATATACTTGTACTTGTATACAGGCTGTTTTTCCGCCATTGGACCCTTTTTAATTGGGTCCTTTTTGCGTGAGGACCCTTAGTCGCTTACCCTTAGTCGACCATGTCCAGAGGAGAGAACTTGTCAAAACTTCTGGAGCCTACTAAGCACCTCTTACCCTCTCAGCTTAGTCGACCATGTCCAGAGGAGAGAACTTGTAAAACTTCTGGAGCCAACTAAGCCGCGGTTAATATTAATATTTGGCAGTCCGGTATGGTGACCATTGTGCCAACTGGGTCTGGGTTGCCTGGAAGATATCGTTTTTAGCGATAAGCCCGCCAATTGTGCCATATTGTTTAGTTTATATTGATTTTTGACGAGATAACGTCTAATAAATTGGTGGAACAGCTGCATTCACAAAAAAGTATCGGTTCATCCGTTCGGGAGCTACGACGCCACAGACAGACACACATACAGACACGTCAAACTTATAACTCTCCGTTGTTTTTGCGTCGGGGGTTAAAACGGGGAGTTTTCAAACAGACTTTAAGGCCCTGTGCTAATAAAGCTACCAAAATCGACCTTTGTTTTAAGCAACTCTAAGTAATCAAATACTCTTTTTTTGTTATTTGGATATAAATGGATATTGCAGTTTAATAACCATATTTTTGTTTATTGTGGTTGAAAACATGATATGAACAACTTCGTTCGATAAAAAAAAAGTTAAAACAGAGAATTATTAGATCGTTTATCGGGTTTTGTTCAAAAATAGTTAACGTTTGTTTCTAAAAATGAATCAAATGATAGGTTTTGACCTCTAGGAACTATATTTGTGGATAATAATGCTAAAATGTTTTGCATATCGATCAAATAAAACAGTTAGCACGCAGCACGCTACGTTTTTGAGAGCGGGGGCTAAGGTAATGTGAATACCTACACACGGTACTGGAAGACCGCCTTAATGTAAACTATCAGATCTTTAGTAACTGAGTACCTAAATCCAGTCTGCCAACTTCGCGGCCAAAACTTCATTTAATATAACGTTTGGAATCTGTGTGTTTTTGTCCATATGTCACTAAGTCCTCATCTACACGTGAATTATATGCGAACATCAATTCAATCACGCCGGGTACAGTACGTACAAATATCAAAACGTACAAATTGCATGTTTGTCCAATTGTCAAAATGTACAAAAGTTAAAAAGTACACAAATGTGTCAATGTTAAAATGAACAAATGACTAAACAATAACATGTTCTAATCCGCAAGCGTCAAACCGTAATACATCGTAATAGCTACTTTTTAATATTTCGCATTAAAAGTTGATATCGCGAAGACAAACACGCAAGGCTCAAGAGGGAGCTGCGGTCAGCTTTATAAAGTACACTCTTATATCGGAGCCCGGCTCGAAACACGACCTCTTCCAAGTAAAGTATACCCTCACAAGGATGTAGAGAGGAGAGACTGGAAGTACCTGAACATTACAGGGCACAATCATGCTTGGACGACCCAGTTGGCACAATGGTCACCATGCCGGACTGACAAACACAGGGTTGCGGGTTCGATTCCCGCCTCAGGCATGTATTTATGCTTAGATATTTGTCTGTGGTCTGGTTGTTTTTATGTATTTTAAGTATATATTTACAAAAAAAAGGATATAAGTAGTATATCCGTTACCTAGCACCCATAACACAAGTCTAGTTACTTAGCTTGGGGCTAGATTGCGATGTGTGGAATGTCCTGAAATATTCATTTATTTATATATTTATGCTTAAAACGTCAGTAGGTAGGCCTTTGACTATGGGCCTCATAAGAAAGCTCAGGGTCGTACACCGTGCTATGTAGAGAGCTATGCTCGGTGTTTCACTACGAGATCGAATCAGAAATGAGGAGATTCATAGGCGAACTAAAGTTACCGACATAGCCCAAAGAATTAGTAAGCTGAAGTGGCAATGGGTGGGGCATGTGGCTCGTAGAACTGATGGCCATTGGGGCCGAAAAGTCTTGGATTGGAGACCACGTACCGGAAAGCGCAGCGCGGGACGGCCTCCGACTAGATGGACGGACGACTTAATTAAGGTCGCGGGAAGTCGTTGGACTCAGAGAGCATACGACCGATCGCTCTGGAAGTCTTTGAGGGAGGCCTATGTTCAGCAGTGGATGTCCTGTGGCTGATATGAAGGTAGGTAAGTTCGTAATATTCAAGTTCTGTTTTGCACTTGAACACTACTCATGGACGGTCTGAGTAAAAATTACAGAACCACCGTATTGGGTCTGCAATTTTTAATGCGTATGAAGAAACCTCACGGCGGCTTTTCTGCCAGTTGACAGTTGCCAGTTAAAATACATTTTAATAATAATACCGTTAGTAAAACTTTGATTGTTTGTTCGATTGAATTGAATAGGCTCCGAAACTACTGGACCGATTTTGACGAAACTTGGTATCTATACTAACTTAATAATATAAAGAGGAAAGATTTGATTGTTTCTTTGTTTGAATTTAATGGGTTCCGAAACTCCTGGATCGATTTTGATGAAACTTGTATGGGAATACCCAGATCTATACATATAAAATGCTTTGTCCTGAACGACTGACTGACGGATCAACGCATAGCTTAAACCGCTGATCGTAGAGACCTGAAACTTGGAGGATGTTTTTTTTTGTATGATGTAGGCATCCGATAAGAAAGGATTTTCCGAAATTCTACCCCTTAGGGGGTGAAAAAAGGGGGCAAAGTTTGTATGGGACAACGTGATTCTTTGGTCCATTTTCGACTTTTACGCGGACGAAGTCGCGGGCAAAAGCTAGTTGATTTATAAGGAATGTTATAGGCTTTGTATTTCGTTATTCCCACGGAATCGGGAGTTATGCCGGGCATTATAATTTTGTAGAAAACCTAATATGATATTTGTGGGGTGCCCAGATAGAGTAATGAAACTAGTCGTCCATTTTGATGGTAGGATTTATTCTCCTAATAATAACCTGACTCCGTATAACATATTACAGCTTATATATACTACACAGATATCTAGATAGGAAAGGGTAACAGTTAGGTAGCGCATCTGATATACAAACTATCACGTATACACGTGATATTCATAAGATATGATAAAGACACGTATTTCTACGGTCGCTATAGATTACGACGGAATGTGCTGACACACAGGGATGTGTGTCCGCCACAATATTCTTTAATCTGTCACTTCTAGGAACTCTATCGCCTCAACTATTCCCCGGAGATTGAATAAGGCAGCAACGGAGTCTCCCCGGATTTATGTGGATTCCGTTGACATTGCACTCCTTCACGATTGCCAGTTTATTTCGTGCCAAAGTGCGTGAGTAAGACGTTTCACAGAAAGGAACCTATCAGACGTGAAACTGGTACTGGTCTTGGTACTGAGGATATGGTGATATAGACGGAAGGAGGCTATAGGAGATTTTTTCACACGATTTACATTCATAGTAGGTACGGTCGGGTGCATAATTGCAGACCCACTATAGAGCTCCAAAACGGGTGTAATTAGAATGTTTTCAACACAAGCAAGATTCTAGGCACCTGCTTTAGTTGAAGTTTAAAGTCTTCTAACTCATCCATTAATCAAACAAAAAATATTAGAATGAAATCATGCCAATAATATTAGTGTTTTAACTCTACCGGGGGCTGCAATTATGCAGCCGACTGTACCTACTTATTCTAACGTGATGTCCCAATCACGTAGCTATTTTTTTAATTTCGCCTTTTCTTGATACAAGAATATTAAGCTATGGAACTCATTTTCTAGACAAGATATGCCTAACGCGTTTGGATTCTTGAGTTACCGATGTCTTTGTCCAGGGTTTGTCCGAAGTATTTGGAGTCTTTCGTTGTTATATCATACTTTACGCAGAAAATCGGTAAAAAAAACTCGTGAGGCCTCAGTGCGGGGCAAACTTCTAGTATATTAATCCTACTAATATTATAAATGTGAAAGTTTGTGTGTGTGTGTGTGTGTGTGTTTGTTACTCCTTCACGCTAAAACTACTGAACCAATTGCAATAAAATTCGGTATGTAGATAGCTAGAGGCCTGGATTAACATATAGGCTACTTTTTATCCCGATATTCCCACGGGATCGGGACTTACGAGGGTGAAACCGCGGGGCGCAGCTAGTATTGAAATAAACTCTCGAGTGTATTTATTCATACAATCAAGATACTGTTACAGGACGAGAACAAAAGATGATGTCACGAATATATTTTAACTAGCTGCGCCCCGCGGTTTCACCCGCGTAATTCCTGATCCCGTGAGAATATCGGGATAAAAAGTAGCCTATGTGTTAATCTAGGTCTCCAGCTATCTAGATACCGAGTTTCATAGCAATCGGTCCAGTAGTTTTTACGTGATGGAGTAACAAACATACATACACACACAAACTTTCACATTTATAATATTAGTAGGATTCTTTCAGCAGGAATTCGAGCAATCGTTCATAACATTTACTCAATATTATGGAAATAATTCAGCTCTCCTCATTATCGGTGGCAAGTTACGCAAAACTGTTGTAAAAATATTTGCTAAGGTAAATAAATACCTAGTTGTTTTATAAACGTAATTACGTAAAGATCGATTAACTCAAATAAGCTGCGAAGTAATATGAAAATTATCCTTATTTTCATAATATTATTTCGCAATCTAGATGTTATTTGTCGTTGTTTCACAGAGAAAATTTCTGTCTTGACTGACCAAAAGTACGTCACATTAACTGCTATTAACTTATTTTAAAACTAATTTCGATTCTCTGACCTAACGAAGATACACGAAAAATTTCACACAAATCGGTTCAGCCGTTTCGGAGGAGTTTGGTAATTAACACCGCGTCATGAGAATTTTATAATAAACTAGCTGCGCCCCGCGGTTTCACCCGCTTAAGTCTCGATTCCGTGGTAATATTGGGATAAAATGTAGCTTATATTTTTCAATTCGATCTAGCAGTTCCTGAGATCAGCGCGTTCAAACAAAAAACAGAAGCCCTCAAAGATAATTAATTTTCCCCGTTTTTTCCCACATTTCTCACTGATTCTTCGCTACTATTGGTCGCAGCATGATATTATATAGCCTAAAGCCTTCTGCGATAAATGGACTATCCAACACAAAAAAAAAATACAATTCGAAAAAGTAGTTCCTGACATTAGCGCATTCAAACAAACAAACTCTTCAGTTTGTTAGATTTGTAGGACTTCAGAGAGACCCTGAATGTTTTTTTGACACAGAACCGTTACGGATGGAGTAGATTAGATTAGGTTTCTCCCCCCCCCTTCCTACACACCCACTTTCCTCCCCTCTCTCTTTCCTGCCCCCCCCCCTTCCCGCTCCCCATTTCTTCCTCTCTCCGTTTTCATCCACTTCCTATTTATCTCCCGCCTTCCCCTCTCCCTCCCCCTACACCCTCTCCACCTCCCCCCTCACTGCAACCTTTCAAAATACATCTTTAGTCCTGATCCCGTAAGTCCCGATCCCGTGGGAATATCGGGATAAAAAGTAGCCTATGTGTTTATTCAAGTCTCCAGCTATCTACTTACATAGTTTCATCACAATCGGTCCGGTAGTTTTTGCGTAGAGGAGTAATCCCGTAAGTCCCGATCCCGTGGGAATATAGTAGCCTATACCTTAATCTAGGTATCCAGCTATCTACATATCAAGTTTCAACGCAATCGGTCCAGTAGTTTTTGCGTGAAGGAGTAACAAACATACACACACACACACACAAACTTTCACATTTATAATATTTGTAGGAATTAAAATAGGAAAATTGAAAATCCCTGAAACACGTCATCATTAATTTACGCTATGAAGATATCATTCTAATTTTCAAGTTTCTACCTTTAAAAAAAATCAAACCTTCATACAAACTTCCACCCCCCATTTGCCCCCCTTAGGGGTTGAATTTCGCAAAATCCCGTCTTAGTGAGCACCTACGTCATAAAAGGAACCCTCATGCAAAATTTGAGACTCCTAGCACTTGTAGTTTCTGAGATTTCGTGATGAGTGAGTGAGTCAGTGATTTTCCCTTTTATATATATAGATATTTCAGGACATTCAACACAGCGCCATCTAGCCCCAAGCTAAGTAACTAGACTTGTGTTATGGGTGCTAGATAACGGATATACTACTTATATACTTTTCTTTTGTAAATATATACTTATAATACATAGAAACAACCAGACCACAGACAAATATCTAAGCATAAATACTTGTCTGAGGCGGGAATCGAACTCGCAACCCTGTGTTTGGCATTCCGGCATGGTGACCATTGTGCCAACTGGGTCGTCGTTATATAGTGAAAGAATGAAAGACCAGCTGCTCCGGCACATGTTGTTTTGCCATATACAAAAATATATATCTATACCCCATTAAATTATTATTTAATAAATTCATTAGTTAAAAAATGTGATAAATGAAGAACAGCTTGACCGATTTTGTGCAAACTTTACATAAACCATCTACTAAATAGTCCAAACAAACAAACATTTCGTTTAGATAGATGAGCCCATTTTTGAGTTATAAAATTAAAAAAAAAGTGGCATAGATTTTTATATATATAGATAGACTAGCTGCGCCCCGCGGTTTCACCCACGTAAGTCCCGATCCCGTGGGAAAATCGGTATAAAAATTAGCCTATGTGTTATTCTAGGTCTCTATCTATCTACATACAGAGTTTCATCGCAATCGGTTTAGTGGTTTTTACGTGATGGAGTAACAAACATACATACACACACAAACTTTCACATTTATAATATTAGTAGGATTCTTTCAGCAGGAATTCGAGCAATCGTTCATAACATTTACTCAATATTATGGAAATAATTCAGCTCTCCTCATTATCGGTGGCAAGTTACGCAAAACTGTTGTAAAAATATTTGCTAAGGTAAATAAATACCTAGTTGTTTTATAAACGTAATTACGTAAAGATCGATTAACTCAAATAAGCTGCGAAGTAATATGAAAATTATCCTTATTTTCATAATATTATTTCGCAATCTAGATGTTATTTGTCGTTGTTTCACAGAGAAAATTTCTGTCTTGACTGACCAAAAGTACGTCACATTAACTGCTATTAACTTATTTTAAAACTAATTTCGATTCTCTGACCTAACGAAGATACACGAAAAATTTCACACAAATCGGTTCAGCCGTTTCGGAGGAGTTTGGTAATTAACACCGCGTCATGAGAATTTTATAATAAACTAGCTGCGCCCCGCGGTTTCACCCGCTTAAGTCTCGATTCCGTGGTAATATTGGGATAAAATGTAGCTTATATTTTTCAATTCGATCTAGCAGTTCCTGAGATCAGCGCGTTCAAACAAAAAACAGAAGCCCTCAAAGATAATTAATTTTCCCCGTTTTTTCCCACATTTCTCACTGATTCTTCGCTACTATTGGTCGCAGCATGATGTTATATAGCCTAAAGCCTTCTGCGATAAATGGACTATCCAACACAAAAAAAAAATACAATTCGAAAAAGTAGTTCCTGACATTAGCGCATTCAAACAAACAAACTCTTCAGTTTGTTAGATTTGTAGGACTTCAGAGAGACCCTGAATGTTTTTTTGACACAGAACCGTTACGGATGGAGTAGATTAGATTAGGTTTCTCCCCCCCCCTTCCTACACACCCACTTTCCTCCCCTCTCTCTTTCCTGCCCCCCCCCCTTCCCGCTCCCCATTTCTTCCTCTCTCCGTTTTCATCCACTTCCTATTTATCTCCCGCCTTCCCCTCTCCCTCCCCCTACACCCTCTCCACCTCCCCCCTCACTGCAACCTTTCAAAATACATCTTTAGTCCTGATCCCGTAAGTCCCGATCCCGTGGGAATATCGGGATAAAAAGTAGCCTATGTGTTTATTCAAGTCTCCAGCTATCTACTTACATAGTTTCATCACAATCGGTCCGGTAGTTTTTGCGTAGAGGAGTAATCCCGTAAGTCCCGATCCCGTGGGAATATAGTAGCCTATACCTTAATCTAGGTATCCAGCTATCTACATATCAAGTTTCAACGCAATCGGTCCAGTAGTTTTTGCGTGAAGGAGTAACAAACATACACACACACACACACAAACTTTCACATTTATAATATTTGTAGGAATTAAAATAGGAAAATTGAAAATCCCTGAAACACGTCATCATTAATTTACGCTATGAAGATATCATTCTAATTTTCAAGTTTCTACCTTTAAAAAAAATCAAACCTTCATACAAACTTCCACCCCCCATTTGCCCCCCTTAGGGGTTGAATTTCGCAAAATCCCGTCTTAGTGAGCACCTACGTCATAAAAGGAACCCTCATGCAAAATTTGAGACTCCTAGCACTTGTAGTTTCTGAGATTTCGTGATGAGTGAGTGAGTCAGTGATTTTCCCTTTTATATATATAGATATTTCAGGACATTCAACACAGCGCCATCTAGCCCCAAGCTAAGTAACTAGACTTGTGTTATGGGTGCTAGATAACGGATATACTACTTATATACTTTTCTTTTGTAAATATATACTTATAATACATAGAAACAACCAGACCACAGACAAATATCTAAGCATAAATACTTGTCTGAGGCGGGAATCGAACTCGCAACCCTGTGTTTGGCATTCCGGCATGGTGACCATTGTGCCAACTGGGTCGTCGTTATATAGTGAAAGAATGAAAGACCAGCTGCTCCGGCACATGTTGTTTTGCCATATACAAAAATATATATCTATACCCCATTAAATTATTATTTAATAAATTCATTAGTTAAAAAATGTGATAAATGAAGAACAGCTTGACCGATTTTGTGCAAACTTTACATAAACCATCTACTAAATAGTCCAAACAAACAAACATTTCGTTTAGATAGATGAGCCCATTTTTGAGTTATAAAATTAAAAAAAAAGTGGCATAGATTTTTATATATATAGATAGACTAGCTGCGCCCCGCGGTTTCACCCACGTAAGTCCCGATCCCGTGGGAAAATCGGTATAAAAATTAGCCTATGTGTTATTCTAGGTCTCTATCTATCTACATACAGAGTTTCATCGCAATCGGTTTAGTGGTTTTTACGTGATGGAGTAACAAACATACATACACACACAAACTTTCACATTTATAATATTAGTAGGATTCTTTCAGCAGGAATTCGAGCAATCGTTCATAACATTTACTCAATATTATGGAAATAATTCAGCTCTCCTCATTATCGGTGGCAAGTTACGCAAAACTGTTGTAAAAATATTTGCTAAGGTAAATAAATACCTAGTTGTTTTATAAACGTAATTACGTAAAGATCGATTAACTCAAATAAGCTGCGAAGTAATATGAAAATTATCCTTATTTTCATAATATTATTTCGCAATCTAGATGTTATTTGTCGTTGTTTCACAGAGAAAATTTCTGTCTTGACTGACCAAAAGTACGTCACATTAACTGCTATTAACTTATTTTAAAACTAATTTCGATTCTCTGACCTAACGAAGATACACGAAAAATTTCACACAAATCGGTTCAGCCGTTTCGGAGGAGTTTGGTAATTAACACCGCGTCATGAGAATTTTATAATAAACTAGCTGCGCCCCGCGGTTTCACCCGCTTAAGTCTCGATTCCGTGGTAATATTGGGATAAAATGTAGCTTATATTTTTCAATTCGATCTAGCAGTTCCTGAGATCAGCGCGTTCAAACAAAAAACAGAAGCCCTCAAAGATAATTAATTTTCCCCGTTTTTTCCCACATTTCTCACTGATTCTTCGCTACTATTGGTCGCAGCATGATGTTATATAGCCTAAAGCCTTCTGCGATAAATGGACTATCCAACACAAAAAAAAAATACAATTCGAAAAAGTAGTTCCTGACATTAGCGCATTCAAACAAACAAACTCTTCAGTTTGTTAGATTTGTAGGACTTCAGAGAGACCCTGAATGTTTTTTTGACACAGAACCGTTACGGATGGAGTAGATTAGATTAGGTTTCTCCCCCCCCCTTCCTACACACCCACTTTCCTCCCCTCTCTCTTTCCTGCCCCCCCCCCTTCCCGCTCCCCATTTCTTCCTCTCTCCGTTTTCATCCACTTCCTATTTATCTCCCGCCTTCCCCTCTCCCTCCCCCTACACCCTCTCCACCTCCCCCCTCACTGCAACCTTTCAAAATACATCTTTAGTCCTGATCCCGTAAGTCCCGATCCCGTGGGAATATCGGGATAAAAAGTAGCCTATGTGTTTATTCAAGTCTCCAGCTATCTACTTACATAGTTTCATCACAATCGGTCCGGTAGTTTTTGCGTAGAGGAGTAATCCCGTAAGTCCCGATCCCGTGGGAATATAGTAGCCTATACCTTAATCTAGGTATCCAGCTATCTACATATCAAGTTTCAACGCAATCGGTCCAGTAGTTTTTGCGTGAAGGAGTAACAAACATACACACACACACACACAAACTTTCACATTTATAATATTTGTAGGAATTAAAATAGGAAAATTGAAAATCCCTGAAACACGTCATCATTAATTTACGCTATGAAGATATCATTCTAATTTTCAAGTTTCTACCTTTAAAAAAAATCAAACCTTCATACAAACTTCCACCCCCCATTTGCCCCCCTTAGGGGTTGAATTTCGCAAAATCCCGTCTTAGTGAGCACCTACGTCATAAAAGGAACCCTCATGCAAAATTTGAGACTCCTAGCACTTGTAGTTTCTGAGATTTCGTGATGAGTGAGTGAGTCAGTGATTTTCCCTTTTATATATATAGATATTTCAGGACATTCAACACAGCGCCATCTAGCCCCAAGCTAAGTAACTAGACTTGTGTTATGGGTGCTAGATAACGGATATACTACTTATATACTTTTCTTTTGTAAATATATACTTATAATACATAGAAACAACCAGACCACAGACAAATATCTAAGCATAAATACTTGTCTGAGGCGGGAATCGAACTCGCAACCCTGTGTTTGGCATTCCGGCATGGTGACCATTGTGCCAACTGGGTCGTCGTTATATAGTGAAAGAATGAAAGACCAGCTGCTCCGGCACATGTTGTTTTGCCATATACAAAAATATATATCTATACCCCATTAAATTATTATTTAATAAATTCATTAGTTAAAAAATGTGATAAATGAAGAACAGCTTGACCGATTTTGTGCAAACTTTACATAAACCATCTACTAAATAGTCCAAACAAACAAACATTTCGTTTAGATAGATGAGCCCATTTTTGAGTTATAAAATTAAAAAAAAAGTGGCATAGATTTTTATATATATAGATAGACTAGCTGCGCCCCGCGGTTTCACCCACGTAAGTCCCGATCCCGTGGGAAAATCGGTATAAAAATTAGCCTATGTGTTATTCTAGGTCTCTATCTATCTACATACAGAGTTTCATCGCAATCGGTTTAGTGGTTTTTGCGTGAAGGAGTAACAAACATACACACACACAAACTTTCACATTTATAATATTAGTAGGATATAAATATTTATTATTTAGAGAATATAATTAATTAACTCGGTAGTGCAGAATTATGTCGTTGGCGTAAAGGCACTGGCGACATCCTTGCTACAACCTACCAGGGGCCTAAGTCTGCTAATACAATTGTGTTTCAATAGACTGTCGATGGAATCATTATAGACATTTAATGTCAAAAATATGACATTACATGTCAAATTAATATTCTTCTGATGTTAACTATTCTATCGAAACACCACTGGTATGACTCACTTTGGTATTCTGCTCTAGAATCGTGGCTCAATGGAACCTCGATAGTTGTCAAAACGGTATATCGCTTAGCAACATATACCATATTGCTAGGCAACACCAGCGACGTATCTATTACCATTCCATTGAGACTACATAGCGATTCTATCGTGATGTTATTAAAACTAGCAGAATACCAAATAAAGTAACAATCTCGATATAATATCAACAGAGTCTCGATATAATGACAATGGTAAATCCCAGAATAAGGTACCAGGATTCCTTACATCGACAAATATCATAATGTGACTTGAACTTCAAAAACTATCCTACTAATATTATAAATGTGAAATTTTGTGTGTGTGTGTGTATGTTTGTTACTCCTTCACGCTAAAACTACTGGACCGATTGCGGTGAAACTCGGTATGTAGATAGCTGGAGACCTGGATTAACACATAGGCTACATTTGATTCCGATATTCCCACGGGATCGGGACTTACGCGGGTGAAACCGCGGGGCGCAGCTAGTATTATATAAAAAAAAGTTTTAAAGTCACAGTCACGAGTCGGCAGTCAGTTAGCGTTCGGTTTATGTGCCCCATAAAATAAAACTACGTCGGGCTTGTAAGAAATTGTTTGTTACATTTTAACTTGTCTACTTTTCACTCTTTATACTAATGTACTGTGACTTCAATCTTTATTTTTAGTTTACTTTTTGGCGAAAAAAGCGCTGACAAAATCTGAACCGAATAAAGCCATATTATGACGTTCACAGTATTTGTAAAGACATGAAAATGAGCTTACGAAACCGATATAAAAATCGACAGATTTTCCATGTTCTTTCAGCTCAAATGGGAGCTCGTATAGGCAAAAAAATCGATTATGTAAGATCTACACCGACTTCAAAGAAATCATCATCATCCGAGCGATGTTCCCGGTTGCATCCCTCTCGGGAGCCCGGGGTCCGCTCGTTTTCCGACTTCAAAGAAATAAGTTACTATTATAGCTATTTGATTATTGTCCTGTTGTGAGTTGGTTTTTCTACACTGTATTATTTTATAAGTACAAAGTTCTTTGACTTGCCTGTTAAAAGAAAAATGTTCCATATCGGTCCAGGCGTTCTCAAGTAATCTGCGAACATACACAAAGAAAAATACACGACGAATTTAGAACCTCCTCCTTTTTTTAGTCGGTTAAAAACGACAGACATACAGACAGACGGACAAGAAAGTGATCTTATAAGGGTTTCTTTTTTTACCTTTTGAGGTGCGGAACCCTAAAAAAGAAGTTAAGGTGAAAGACCGGCGCTCTCTCCATACAAACGTGGTCGACTGTTTTCTCCTTGGATAATGATACTAGAGCAAATATTTTTGTGGCATAAAACCTATAACTGCCATGACTATACCCCTATGTCTTGGTTTCATTCATTTTCTAATTATCATAGAAGTTAAGATTTTAAAAACAACAAAATCAAAACATAGGGGCATGGTCATGGTAGTTATATGTTTTATGCAACAAAAATATTTGTGCTAGTGTCATTATCCAGGGAGGAAACAGTCGACTACGTTTGTATGGAGAGAGCGCCGGTACCTTTCCTCTTAATATCTGTAAAAAATGCCCATAAAACTGTGTAATTACTAATAATTGACGGTTAACTTAAACTTCATTTTAAAGGCGGGTTTCATTTCATTGCAAACATGTTTCATAAAATCATGTAAGATTTCAATTTAAACCTGTGTAATTTTTATGAAAAAAATGAATTTGTTGGGCCGTTATTTCGACATCGCTTTCTACCTGTGTCATTTTATGAAAAAAAAAATGAATTTGTTGGGCCGTTATTTCGACATCGCTTTCTACCTGTGTCATTTTTATGAAAAAATTTAATTTGCTGGGCCATTACTTGACATCATCTTTTTAACACCTTCTGTAGATCCTCCGTAATTTTGACTACGCCAGCTCTCAATGGCAATCTCTTTATGAGACCAAGATCTCCAAAAACGTTCGTATCTCGTCTAAACGATCATCGTGCTATAAAATAGAGGACGTCATTGCCACATCCCTTTCGCTATGTGTCTTAAGATTAGATAAGGAATAACACTGTTCCATGGGTTATGATAGGTACCTACGTATTTTGGTATGTTTACACTTAAATGATGTCATAGATAGAGTACAAGCCGGATGGCATACTTTTTAAAATTCAGGCTGTTTGCTTTAGTATTTATGACAATGGCCGAAAATAGTGTTGCCGATCGATAGTCGACTATCGCTAAATTATTATTTTATTTTATTTATTTGGAAAACCAACAGCTTTACAAAAATAATAAGAAACAAAACAAGAAACAAAAAGCCAATATATATATAGTATATCGATAGTTCACTAAAACCGATAGTATCGATATATCAAAATGAGGTACTATCGATAGTTTTAATACAATCGATAGTATCGATACAATCGATGGTATTAATATAATCGATAGTATCGATACAATCGATAGTATAGATACAATCGATAGTATCAATTACTATTGACTATCGATAGTCTACCAATTGGCAATAGTAATGTTAACAATACATACGGTCGGAGTCAACATTGCAGACCCACCGTAGAGTCCTAAAATTACTATTATTGGAATGTTTTTATTCTACTAATATTTATCTAGTAAATTAATAAGTTGAAAATCTTTAAACTTGAATTCAAGCAAGACCTTAGAATCTTGCTTGATTTGTTTTCTAAAAATAACAGTTTAGTAGCTCTACTGTGGGTCTGCAGTTTTGACTCCGACTGTACATTACCTACTGTTAAAATACACCAAATGCAGTTGCAAATTGGCAGACTATCGACAGTCTTAAATAATCGATACTATCGATAATTTTTTTATTTACGAGCAACAATACCTACTATTGATAATATCGGTAGGCCGATCGATAGTATAGGCTTTTTCAGATGAAAACTATCGATAGTAAAGCTATCTATGGTAAGAATATCGATCGTAAAACTATCGATAGTTTGGCAACACTAGTCGAAAGAGCCTTGGACAATAAAATTGTATTTAATATTCTAACACAGTAAAAGATCCTCCATTTTTGCTATTATTATTTTTGGACAACATAGATTTAGTCACATTAGTCCGGTCAAATTTCCAAAATAGGGGTAAGGTTACCTTAATTCACAGAGCTGAAAATCACGAATGTTTAGAGCACAATTTCAAATGAAATGTGAAAAAATCCCATCGATCCGCCATTTTCTAAAAAAGTTATTCAAGGTCAAAGGTCGAAAATATATGTTTGAGGATTCCCATTTGGAGTCACTTATTGAGGCGAAGAGGCATTTTGTTTTTGTTACAATAGCAATAGTTGTTAATGATAATAGTTGTTCTGCAAACAGTATACCTCGCGAGCACAAACTTTTCTGCAACAATCAATAGGTACTCTTTGCTGCTTTTTGAGGCGTCATTCTGCTCACCACCTTTGCAATAAAAATAAATAATCATTGTAATAGGATCTCATAAGGCCAACATATTCATAAAACCCCTTTTTGCACCTTTTAGGGGTCTCCCTTAATCAGAAATCCCCAACGACCAAAAAATCTATAAACTCGTAACCTATCAACCTACCAAGTTTCGTCTCTGCCCCCTTAGACAAGATTGCTTTTTATTAGCGATGTTGCCAATCCATATATTTAATTGTATGAAATTGACATAAAATATCGTATAAAATTAGCTTAAGGGCAGGTGCTAATAAAGCTCCAAAATCGACCTTTGTTTTAAGCAACTCTATGTAATCAAATACTCTTTTTTTGTTATTTGGATATAAATGGATATTGTAGTTTAATAACCATATTTTTGTTTATTGTGGTTGAAAACATGATAGTTATGAACAACTTCGTTCGATAAAAAAAATATTAGAAAACAGAGAATTATTAGATCGTTTATCGGGTTTTATTCAAAAATAGTTAACGTTTGTTTCTAAAAATGACTCAAATGATAGGTTTTGACCTCTAGGAACTATATTTGTGGATAATAATGCTAAAATGTTTTGCATATCGATCAAATATAACAGTTAGCACGCAGCACGCTACGTTTTTGAGAGCGGGGGCTAAGGTAATGTGAATACCTACACACGGTACTGGAAGAGCGCCTTAAGATGGAACTTATATACCATTTTTTTTTCAACGCAAGTCTACGTGACTTTTCTTCGGCTTGTGTCACTTTAATACAAAAACTAAACAAAAAAATGTCTGTCGATTAGCGATGTCGCTAATAGAAAGCAATCTTGTCTAAGGGGGCAGATCTGTTGAAAAATACCTCAGAGGAATATCAACAACCGATAGACGAAAACAAATTTTCTCAGACTTGAAGCAAATTTCGCCCAATAGACTAAATATATGACTTCAGTTAAGTCGATAGGTGTGACAGAGAGTGGATCCGAATGACTCAGCTTACTTACGGATATTGTCTGTGCGGACCGGTTAAGCCTAGTTCACATAAAGCAAGTAGTTTAGTCGAGTAGCGAGTAATTTGGTAACTTAACGTGTCTGAACACCAAAAATTTAGCCGAGTAAGTTAGTAAGTAATTTAATCGATCGATCCATTTTATCTAATTTTTAACTGACTTCAAAAAAGGAGGAGGTTCTCAATTCAGTTGTTTGTTTTTTTATGGATGCTCGCGCATATCTTCTTTGTCTATCAACCGATTTCGATGAATCTTTTTCTGTTGGAAAGGGTCTACCTCAAGGGTAGTCTCATAAAAATTTAGTGAAGATCTGACGAGGATCTTTGGAGTTATTAACATAATTGCATCTCAAAAGCGTTTCAACTTCTATCTGCCGAAACATCTTTTAGACGTCTTCCAAAAAAATATGCATGTTGGTCCCATAAAATGGTGAAGATCTGATGAGGATCTTCGAAAACATGAACAGATCGTTCCACATAGTCATAATACAGTAGATTGTTTAGTTTTCGATTACTAGTTAGGTACCAGTAGAAACTTTCAAACTATACATTTCAAACAGATTTTGACAGATGTTCTTATTAGGCGAGTAGCATCACGCGTCCTTGTGCACTGGTTCACCGGCTAAACAAGTCCGAACATGTCGAATTAGTCGAGTTCATTAGTTGGCGCACATCGTTGCATTGTTTTGTAGGCTGATCATCTTGCAATACACTCCTCACTTGTAAACTCTCCTCGAGCAGAGTACGAACGATTTTTGGGCAGTAGCGAGTATTTTAGCTACTAAATTACTTGCTACTAGACTAAAATACTAGCTTAATGCTAACAAGGCTTAGAGTTAGAAGGTCGTAAAGTATGTTAGGAATGGTGTTAAGGTGAAGATGAGTTGTCAAGGTTTTTACAATGTGTAACATTGTAAGGTAAACCTTAGTCTACAAACCAAGCTGAGTGGTATAGGTTCTGGACAAGCCTACTCCATCTGATTGATTGGACCAATGAATTACGTTGCCCCATACAAACTTTGCCCTCCTTTTTCACCCCCTAAAGGGTAGAATTTCGGACAATCCTTTCTAATCGGATGCCTACGTCATACAAAGAACACACCCTCCAAGTTTCAGGTCTCTACGATCAGCGGTTTATGCTGTGCGTTGATCCGTCAGTCATTCAGGACAAAGCATTTTATATGTATAGATGACGAAAACCCGGTAATCCCTCTACGGTAGGTCAAAATACTGAAACAAACAAAAAAATGCTAAATACCCTAATTTACTCAGAGTATGGGCAATGTTAAAAATCTGACATCACCATATATTGTCAATAATTGTGTCGCCACATCTTATTAGGGTAATTTTCTCGATCTAAATCATTCGTTTATTTCCATGCAAAATTATTTTTAGCAATGTCCTAAGTATATTTTCGTTGCCGTATTTCTGTAAAATTAATCAACTTGAAAAACTTTTTATACAACTAGCCCAAGAGCCAACTAATCAGTGTTGAAAATGGATAGAAAAAAAACACAAGTATCAAAGTATTTTCCTTCTAAATAGAACTTTTTCTGGGCGGAGTTGACACTCCCACATCTGGTGAAAGTCCTAGATGAGATGAGTCCCGAGACGGAGTTGATTTATCGTGCGTTGGCGACGTAAATTGGTGTTTTTACAAGAATAGGCTTTTTTAGTGAGAATCTTAAAATGATGCTACTGTCGCTGATGTAGTGCTCAAGCCTATTCTAATAATAAAAAATATTTATTAGGTACAGTAGTTAAATTTAGTCAATAGAATATTATAATCTTTGTAATATAAAAAATGTGTTGGTAAGCGCATCACGCCTAAACGGCTGGACCGATTTCGCTAATTCTTTTTTTGTTGTATTTGTTATTGTTAGGAGAAGGTTCTTATGAAAGAAAAAATTTGGAAAGTTGCGCAGAAAGTTTTACGCGAGTGAAGCCGCGGGGCGCAGCTAGTTTAAAATAAAAATTAAGCGTAAGGTGCAAGGAGCCGAGAATACTGGCCGCGTTACCTCTCTGTATGTGCGACGGCTAACCTTTGATAATCTTAATACCTGTTGATAACCCAAAAATCATAATGATATCAATTAACTATACTGACCATATTTTCACCTTGTTATTTATGTTTTAATTTTAATGGTTTTTCGGAAGGTATGATAAAAAAATAATAGTTATCAACGACCTTGGTACAGAGGCTACTACCGACACCGGTCGCCTTCGTTGGTGAACATTGTTATTGTTACGATTGTGTTTTGTTTTTCTCAAAAGTGCTGAGATGGAATTGTATTTCCCGACATTTAGGTGTGACTTTGAGCCAAAAATTCCATATAGTTTTGACGCTATCCCCAAATTAAGAACATTGAAATGACAAGGAATGTTCGTCTTAAATTGCCCCAAAATATCGGTAAAGATTTCACCTACAATTCCATCTCAGCACTATTGAGAAAAACAAAACACATACGTAACAATCAACAATGTTCACCAACGAAGGCGACCGGTGCCAGTTGTAACTATTAAGTAACCTGTGTAGCAAGGTCGTTGGCGTAGAAACCCACCTTAAGTTAAAAAAAAGACGGGTTGCACTCCGGGAGTGCCGGCAGAAGTAAAAACTTGATTATTAACGTTGAGCATGTTTGATATTTTGGAATGGTTAGGGAATAATTTTGCACCAATTTCATGCTTGCTTTATCAGTATAAAAGTACTATCATTTATGTGGTAGAATACAATATTCATTTATTGCGCTATCGTACACAAACATGACAATTTATATTACATTAAAAATTTAACACTTTAAAACTATAGCTGTCTACTCTCCATCCGTCTTACGCTTTTTCGATCAGGTCACGTGTCCTGACGCGAGTTTAAGATTTTATACCCATTACAGAAAAAGTGCTCAACGCCGCTAAAGACGTTTTCACTTCAATAACTAAATCTCAAATGGGTAACATTCTAAAAAGTATTGTTCTTGAAAAAAAATGTATACTTCTTGGTAATTAGATTTATAATAAAAGTATTATTATAATGAAATTACATTCTACTAGAATTTGGAAAAAGTATTGTTCTTAAAAAAAAAAGGTATACTTATTGGTAATTAGATTTAAAATAAAAGTATTATTATAATTAAATTTACAGGAAAATTATACTAATTTACTAAAATTGTAGGAGTTTTTATATGATGTAGCAACACTGTTATTAGCAGTCAACACTTTGGTTAATATTGGTGTTGTCATATAATAAAAAATCCCCCGAACTGTAGCTAAATTAAAGCAATATCCCCAAACAGTTATTTGTAAAAAAAATTGACGTGATAAATAATAAATTGATTGAACACCTACATTCACAAAAAAGTGTCTGACGAAATATTGAACTTGATCATGACGCGTTCGTTGCCGTTAGGAAAAATAGTAATAATAATATCCCTTATCCGTTCTTGTGTTATGGTGTGTTATGGAAAAATAATATAAAGTAAAAAAAGTCAAAAAAATAGGAAGTACGTATTATTATAACCGAATAACATATTTTTTATATTTTTCATAGTTTTCTTATGGCGTTATCACGTAAAATTATCGTCCGTAAACTGACTTTACAGACAACTATTTTTTGTAAAAGTACAATGATTATCTTCATGTACAGTCTGCAACAAAAGTACAGTCGGCTTCATAATAGCAGTCCCAGGTAGAGTTCGAAAATGACTATTAATGGAATGTTTTCATTCCAATAATTTTTGTTTGAAAAAACTAAATCAAAATCGGTTAATCTGTTCGGGAGCTACGATGCCACAGACAGACATACACACAGCCACGTCAAACTTATAACACCAGTTTTTGCGTCGGGGTTTAATAAATTGATGAGTTAGAAGACTTTAAACTTCAACTACAGCAGGTGTCTAGAATCTTGCTTGTGTTGAAAACATTCTTATAACAGCCGTTTTAGAGCTCTACGGCGGGTCTGCAATTATGCAGCCGACCGTACATACACATTTATTATTCCATACAAATGTTGTACAAATATATTCCTTAATCTCTTTTTGTAAAGTTTTAATTAATAATTGCATATTTTAAGCTGTGAGTCTGTACTTTTATTGCCAGATTTTACTAAAGAAAGGATTAAAGCGTTTTTTACACACTCTAGATGAGAAATATGTCGACCCGATTGGCACAATGGTCACCATGCCGGACTGCCAAACACAGGGTTGCGGGTTCGATTCCCGCCTCAGACATGTATTTATGCTTAGATATTTGTCTGTGGTCTGGTTGTTTCCATGTATTATAAGTATATATTTACAAAAAAAAGTATATTAGTAGTTTATACGTTGTCTAGCACCCATAACACAAGTCTAGTTACTTAACTTGGGGGTAGATGGCGATGTGTGGAATGTCCTGCAATATTTATATTTTATTTATGTGTGTATGTTCCCTTAAAACAATGAAGTTGTTAACTTTTGCATCAAAATGGCCCCACAAAGTGACCTAACTACAAAATAACATCACGTAGCCCCATCAAACTTTGTCTGATTCTAACAACACGTCAAAGTTTAGAAGCCTCCATATATGTTGAACATACAAGACAAACTTTACTGAGAAATGGCTCCAAGAATTGATTCTGACATCCTCCTTGCTCACTTTAAAACACGCTAAAATGTTTTACAATAATAACAAACAATACACAACTGTATTATAAAAACTTTAGAGTTCAAAATCAAAGTGTTATTTTCGAGAGGTTTTTTCTAAAGAAAACCGTTTCTTCTCAATATTTATTAGTTGGTCTTTTTGCGTGTAATGGATTTTTAAGTGAATAAACAACAACAAGTAGACGCTTTTTTATATTAACATCGTGTTTAATGAAACGCAGAAAATGTGCTGAGTTACTTTGGGGGGTTATTTTTCTGACTTTAACAAATGATGACTTATGAAGATATTTAGTAGGTGCACCCTGTGGCATTACTCGAGTACCATGATACAATATTTATTGATTAATCAATTATATTTTCCTGACCATATTATGTTATTGTTCGAAAGTTATGTTATTTTATTTTATCGTTACTTCTAAGATAGTGCTTCAATTGTCTTTCAGTAAATTTTACTTGAAAATATCGCGTTAAATCTCCATATTTCATTGAATCCATCTTTCATTTTTCAAAATAGATCCTTAATTAAAAATTAAATATTACATACAGCGCCACCTAGCGTTAAGCTAAGCAACTAGCCGTGTAATGGTGGTCAGATAAACAGAAAAACTTTTTTTTGAAATACATACTACTATAGACAAACTACTCTATACAGAAACACTTGAACCAGATACTTATTTGAGGCGGGAATCGAACCCGCCACCTTCTGCGTCGTATCGTACTTCTAACAAACTATAATTTTCTAACCTTATATATCTAAAAACATAACGTTATGTAATTTTATTTTATCGTTATTTCTAAGATTGTGCTTCAATTTACTTTTATTATATTCTATTTGAAATTAAACCCGTTCCCTCTTATTCCAAATCGAGGTTTAAGGATATTCCGAGATGTGGCAAACCTTAGATTTAGATACAGATTTAGTCGTGATCTATAGTCCAAACACTATCCCTATATACCTATTGTATAGGGATAGTGTTTAGACTATAGTTCCCTATATAATCTATAGAGATAGTGTATAGACTATAGTTCACTAGTAAATCTGTGTCTAAATCTAAGTCTTAAATCCACACCTCGGACTATCCTTAAACCTCGTTTTGGAATAAGGGGGGGTTGAATCTCCATATTTCATTGAATGATTTGTTTGTAATCGTTAATGGAACGCGGAAAGGGATGTGCCGATTTCTTTTTTTTATTCAGCACCGAGCGAGGGCTGGCCCGGCCGCAATATATTTATGAAATGGCTACGCTTCGGCTAATAATTTATAGGAAGACAAAACCGATGCGTCGATACCAATACACGTCGAAAGGTTACTACTGTTTTTTAGTCATTTTCTTCTCTGATATTTACCATACAGAGATCGCTTTAAGCGTTAAGGCTGCTCTTTGTACTTGTACTTGTATACGGGCTGTTTGTGCTGGCGAGACAATAATTACGATCGAAAAATTGTGCCTACCTGTACGGGCCGTACACTGTCATTAATATAGGTATCCATTAATCAACACCTATATGGTGACATAGCAAAATAAAAGTCAAGTACCCGAATGGCCGAGCTTTGCTCGGGATTTTTTTTTACTTAGTCTAACCTCAAAGCAAACACTCATTGACTTCGTGTTACTTAACAACGCCATCTGTTGGAATAACTTTATTGCTCACAAAAAATAGTATTAGTAGTTCGCCAATAGATGTCAGGAAGAGTCATATTTTTCAGATAAAAAAAAGTAAGTTTCGATAAAACACGAATAAAATGACATTTTCTAAAAATGATTCCTAGCTAGATCGATTTATCGCTCCCGAAACCCCCTATATACCAAATTTCATGAAAATCGTTGGAGCCGATTCCGAGATTCCAATTATATATAATATACAAGAATTGCTAATTTAAAGATATAAGATAATAATATTACAATTAACATTTTAAATTATAATCAGAATTAAATAATCCACGGAATACAGCACTTGTGTCTTCGGTTTCATTTCCTTTGGCCTTTGCCTCATAAACTACCTGTCTAATAAAATTATACCAGTTTTTAGAAAATTAACAATATCAAAAATAAGTACATAACATTAATAATCCTACTAATATTATAAATGTGAAAGTTTGTGTGTGCGTGTGTGTGTGTTTGTTACTCCTTCACGCAAAAACTACTGGACCGATTGCGATGAAACTCGGTATGTAGAAAGATGGAGATCTGGATTAACACATAGGCTACGTTTTATCCCGATATTCCCGCGGGATCGGGACTTACTCGGGTGAAACCGCGGGGCGCAGCTAGTCTTCTATACATATAAAATGCTTTGTCCTGAATGACTGACTGACGGATCAACGCACAGCCTAAACCGCTGATCGTAGAGACCTGAAACTTGGAGGATGTGTTCTTTGTATGACGTAGGCATCCGATATGAAAGGATTTTCAGAAATTCTACCCCTAAGGGGGTGAAAAAGGGAGGCAATCAATCAATATTTGCTTGCTAAGTGTTATAGGGTTCATAAAACTAATAACTTAGCGCCTTTTCCAGGTATTACCAAAACTTAGATAGGCAGGCACAAATAAACAAAAAATTTAAAAACATACTATGTAATTGCAAGTAAAGTATCAAAACGCTCTGGCTGAGCTACAGTGTAAAGTGCGCGTAACATAGGCGGGACTGAACGAGATGAAAAATCACAGATGACTTTTTTTTATTGTACGAGTCACCACTCTAGGGGGACTGGGGTAATTGCCCAGAAAAGTGTGTATCGCATTCGTATAGACATTTTTGTTGTGGTAATTTGCGAAATCATTTGGCAGGGCTATATCTTTAGTGTGTCGAGAAATTGTATGCTAAAGTACCATTTTATTTTTAGTAATAATTTTTAAATAAAAATAAATATTACATACAGCGCCACCTAGCATCAAGCTAAGCAACTAGCCGTGGCCAGATAAACAGAAAAACTTTTTTTTAATACATACTACTATCTACTAACTACTTTAAATACAGAAACACTCGGACCAGAAACTTATTTGAGGCGGGAATCGAACCCGCCACCTTCTGCGTCGTATCGTACTTCTAAAAACTAATTTTATAACCTTATTTTCTAGAAACCTAAAATTGAAAGTCTTAAGCACAACTCAAATGAATGAAGTCAAAATTTGGCTGAATGTAAGAAATATTTTGGCAAAATTCAAGCTAATAATTGAGAAAATCGGTGGTGACATACAGGCAGACGGACAAGATATTGATCTTATAAGGGTTTCTTTTTAACCCCCAAAGCAAAAACGACGGGGTGTTATAAGTTTGACGTGTCTGTGTGTTTGTCTGTCTGTGGCATCGTAGCTCCCGAACGGATGCACCGATTTTGGTATGGTTTTTTTGTTTGATTTTACTTTTTAGGTTTAAAAATGTATTTACTCATTAAAGACATAAGTCCACTTACAATGAGTAAGTATTCATCATATTAGGTTTTATCCGTATTTCTAAGATTGTGCTATGTGCTAGTAAATTCTATGTGAATATGTATTTAATTTGTAAGTATCTTTCTAATTAGTATGCATGTTGTGTATGTATATAGTTGTTGTAGATTAAGTTGATGTGTTTCTTTGTATAAATAGTGTTTTAATTATTTTGTTTTGTGTCATTTGTAAATCTTTAAGATTTGATTTAGCAGCCGACCTCGATAAGGTATTGCAAATGTGATTTGACCAGTTATATATATTTTTGAGGTACTGAACCCTAAAACTGTATAGCACTTTACCGCTCGACAGTACAATCAAGTCTATGAAGCGAAATGGTGCGATACAAGTGCGTCCACCACCACTTATATTGATATTGACTGTACTCTGTCTGCGAAGTTAATGCTGAAAGAAAATGACGTTTGCTCTCTTCAAGCATTGCTATCCATTTGCTGTTACTTTCATGGAGAGATAGATTTATTATGGTTAGTGTTGATGTCCACTTTCTCGCTAGTCATTCAATTTATTTATTTACTAGCTTTTGCCCGCGACTTCGTCCGCGTAAAAGTCGAAAATGGACCAAGTAATCACGTTGTCCCATACAAACTTTGCCCCCCTTTTTCACCCCCTAAAGGGTAGAATTTCGGAAAATCCTTTCTTATCGGATATCTACGTCATACAAAGAACACACCTTCCAAGTTTCAGGTCTTTACGATCAGCGGTTTAGGCTGTGCGTTGATCTGTCAGTCAGTCATTCAGGTCAAAGGATTTTATATGTATAAAAAATAATAAAGATTTTTAAGAAAACCAACAGCAATAACTAAAAGTTTAACATATTAGTACTAGAAACAGAGAGCGAATAAATAAATAAAATAAATAAATCAATATTCCAGCACATTCCACACATTGCCATCTAGCCCCCAAGCTAAGTAACTAGACTTGTGTTATGGGTGCTAGACAACGGATATACTACTTATATACTTTTCTTTTGTAAATATAAACTTATAATACATTTTTTTAATTCCTTTAAATGCCTAATACAATTGTACTTAAAATCTAAGTTACGATGTGTGCCTTCGGAACGCGCCCAGTTTTCGTAGATATATCTTATATATATAAAAGAAAGTCGTGTTAGTTACACCACTTATAACTCAAGAACGGCAGAACAGATTTGGGTGAAAATTGGTAGGGAGGTAGCTTAGAGCCAGGAGACGGACATAGGATACTTTTTATCCCAATATGCCCACGGGATCGGGACTTACGCGGGTGAAACCGCGGGGCGCAGCTAGTTGTGAATAGTTATCTCTTTAATTTTTTCTCTTAGTCTTTCCCTGGGGCCCATTTTGTAAATAGCTCGGACAGCTCTCTTTTGCAATATGAAAATAGTATCAATATCTGCAGCACACCCCCACAGCAGGATGCCATATGACATGACACTGTGACTGGCCCGTTTTTAAAGTACCTTTTGATCGTAAAATATTCCGCCTCTTCCGAGACAAGGCGAGTACATTCGCTCACAAGTGGCAATATTTTCATTTCGGAGTGTCCAGTAGCGCCGCCTGTGTGTGACTGGGGAAGTTATTGCACTTAGCACAAGAGCCCCGATATGTCTGTTTTATTACAGTGGAAAAAAAACTTGAAGCTGCGGGCTGAGGTTTTTGAATGGACTTTTTAGCTTGTTTTTCTTGTGGACGTTGAGGTTTAGTTTGTTTTTTTTCTTTTTACGATTAGTTCAAGTTAATCTTTGCAACAAGTTCTTAGTACGAACTAGTAACTATCTTTAACAAAATCTCGCCTTTCAGTTATCTGCATTAACAAGAAACATTTTTAACCCCCAACGCAAAAACGACGAGGTGTTATATATAAGTTTGACATGTCTGTGTGTATGTGTGTGTGAGTGTCTGTGGCATCGTAGCTCCCAAACGGATGAACCGATTTTGATTTAGTTTTTTTGTTTGTATTATATGACTTTTCGTGTTTATTCCAGTTTATTGAATAAAATTATATAATGAAACTCAAGTTTTGTGCACTAATACAAATACAGAAAAAAAATCGAACAAGTCCTTTTTAACTTTTCCTATCTTAAAAATTAATTATTTGGTTAATTTCTTGTGGGTCTTAAAATAAACAAATTCTTCTGAAAAAAACTAAGGACTTCACCTCAGAATAACAAAAGTACCACACTCATTCCCAAAACACAGTTAAATTAAAAACCACTTAACATTCCAAATTTAAAAACAAGGGAAATTTGAATTATTCCAGTCAGATTTTTCTTTTTTTAATTCTTTGTGGACTGCAATTTTACGCGAAGTGAGCGCGAATATTAAAAATTAAACTTAATAAGCAAAAGCCGAGAGTGCGCGCTAGCCTTTGTACCTCATCCATCTCATGTGCGAGATAACGTTTTTATTACAAAAAAGGAAGTATTTTTAATAAATATAAAACTAGCTGTGCCCCGCGGTTTCACCCGCGTAAGTCCCGATCCCGTGGGAATATCGAAAAAAATATCCTATGTCCGTCTTCTGATTGTAAGCTACCTCCCCACCAATTTTCAACCAAATCAGTTTAGCCGTTCCCGAGTTATAAATGGTGTAACTAACACGACTTTCTTTTATATATATAGATATATATATAATATATATATTAAAAATATATTTTTTACAACTAGTCATCCTGAGGGCTTACAGCAAACTTGAAATCGCCCGATAGTTACTATACAAACCAGTCAAACGATCAAAGGTCAGACGACGAGTTTTATTTGATCAATCCATATGCGAAAGTTCATAAATGGCGTGTAGACTTCATTTTATGTATCTTATTTTGTATTGTCTGCTTTCCGAAAAAATAAATAAAATCAATAATCTATTAAAAAACCTCATTAAAAGACTTTTTAAAAGTGTTTTTCTAGTTTTTTTTTCTATAGGAACAAAAAATAGTTAGGTATTTGATTTATTTGAGCTATGTATTTCGGTAGTGGTATCTTAAAAAAATATTTTATTTGTTTTTATTTTGACCACTAATACATGAAATTCTCGTGTGTCAATGTAAGTTACATACTCCTCTGAAACGGCTTGACCGATTTTTATGAAATTTTATATGTATATTCAGTAGGTCTGAGAATCGGCTAGTTACTATCTATTTTTTATTTTGTTTCCTTTAGTTTTTTTTTTGTAAATGGCAAAACAACTTTTGCCGGGACAGCAGTCTATAATATAAAAGAAATGAATCGCTGAATGTGTTGCTAAGCGCAAATCTTGAGAACAACTGAATTTCGCTATTTCTTTTTTTGTTGTTAATTATTGTCAGGAGAAGGTCCTTATGATAGAAAATTGCGTAGAAAATTAATGACGCGGGTGAAACCGCGGGGCAGCTAGTGTTCTAATAATAATCAAAATATTATGCTTCTCACGCGTTGAATTACTTGCGTTTATAAATGTCATCGATGTATCTTAATTAAAAATATAATTTATTAATTTTAATTAAAAATACAAATTGACGTATTCATATGCGGGAAGAGTGAATTCCAAAAAGTAGCTTTATGGATTATTTGTTATAATTAATTGTTTTAACTACACTATTGCATTGGGGAATCCTGTAATGATAGATGTAGTTCTTCTGATAAATAAATAAATATTTTTTTTCCTATTACAAAACATTTAAAATAAATATTACGTTTAAGTAGATAGAAAGCAATGTACTCGTATCATAATGAAATTCTTATCGGTTCTCCGCCTTGGGGGAATGAAAATATTATTTTTTCTCTGCATTAATGCGAAAACTGTGTATTGTGGATCTGATATGATGGATCGGTTCGCCTTTTGAGAGATGACGAATAAAATCACGGCTGTGATGTATCGACTATCTATTTTTATTCAGTTTATATAACAGTGTCACGTAACTTAAGGTGCTCTTCCAGTACCGTGTGTAAGTATTCACATTACCTTAGTCTGACTTGGAGGACCTTTACAATTCCAATGCGTCTGCTGTCACTGTCAAAATTTAGCAAGACTATGGACAAACGCAGGATAAAAGAAGATCATATTGACAGAATCTGCTGTATAGACTGCACTGCAATACTGTAAGGGGCCGTCCATTAATCACGTGATGTATTTTTGAGGGGGGGGGGGGGGTTAACACCCCCCTCCCCCTTTGGTGATACATGGTGAGGTTTAAGAATATCCCTCCTCCCCCCCTATATCACGTGTATGTTTTAGTACCTACAAATAATCTTAATTTTTTTAAATATTTATTATTTACCGGTATAAGTTACCTACTTACGTACCTATAGACTGACGTTAACTTATTTGTTACTTAACATCACGTCAAACCTCCGTGGTTTTTATTATGTTTGTGTATGATTGTTAATATGATAAATAAATTTAAAAAAAAGTGTCTTTTAATTTTATTATAGAAATTTTATATTATATTACTACACCCCTTTGTGACATTTTGTGATTTTTTATGGACCCCTTTTCATGGACCCCTTATGGAAGTTCGAAAGGGGGGCCTTTCGAGCTTCACTCGATTAATGGACAGCCCCTAAAAACCAGGAAAAAGAAATTGACATGTTCTTCTTTCAAGTTATAAAACAAGTAATGTGTCTATTTTAATTTCTTTTTCTTACAAAAATGAGATTCAAACTCGCTATGATTAACCACCCTCGCTTTATTCATTTTTATTCATTCATTCTATATTCATGCCGACGTTTGCCGAATGTATTCATGATTCTCCCCTAAACTCGACTTTTCAGCAATTTTGCGCGAGTTTTTGGCATGTTTTTCGCTCCTTTAAAGGATATTTTTCGGTTGGACGCGTGTGGAAGCTAATCTGTAGATATTGATATACACGAGTGGGACTTTAAATTTCATGTTGGTTTGAGGATTACTTTGGAAACGTGTTTTCATATTGGTGTTACGAATATTTGCCAGGTATTTCTTTTAAATTAGGTATAATCTAGTCGGCGTTGGACGCAGAGAGCATGCGACCGATCGCTTTGGAAGTCTTTGGGGGAGGCCTATGTTCCCCATGAATTGTGCTTTCTTCTCATTGTTGGGCGCGTTCCGAAGGCACACATCCTAACTTAGTTTTTAAGACGTTTCTATGTGATCAAATTTATTAAGCATTGAAAGGCATTTTTTTTACTTTGACTTTATTCAGCAGTGGACGTGCTGTGTCTGACATCATGGTGATGATGATAACTATGAAAATAAATCTGAAATCTGTACTTAACGAGGTAGGGTTTAAATGGATATTAGTCTATTCAATTGAATAATTATTTTTCTTACTTATAGAGATTCTACATCTACTAGCTTGGCAATTACTACCGCGATTTGGTAAGTGATTGAGTGCATGGAAGTGATCGCTCTTAAGTGATAAGGCTGCCATTTGTGCCAACAGATTTAGGTTTGTGTTTATTTTAAACGTAATTTTTGCTTAAGTGTGTGCATTGTGCAATAAACAATATTTTTTTTATATCGGTTCATCCGCACATACACACACACAGACACGTCAAACTTATAACACCCCGTCGTTTTTGCGTCGGGGGTTAAACATGCTTTGTCCTGACTGACTGACGGATCAACGCACAGCCTAAACCGCTGATCGTAGAGACCTGAAACTTGGAGGGTGTGTTCTTTGTATGACGGAGGCATCCGATAAGAAAGGATTTTCCGAAATTCTACCTCTTAGGAGGTGAAAGAGAGGGACAAAATTGTATGGGACAACGTGATTCCTTGGTCCAATCTACTTCAAATTTGCATAAACATTCTTCAACAGAATTGGTGGAAAACATGGAAGCATACGCGTACGGGGTAAAAGTTATTTTGGGGGTGATTCGCTTCGAAGTTGATGCTTCTTCGTGGACGAAATCGAAGGCAAAAGCTATTTTCCAAAATCCTTCCTTAGCGGATGCCTACGTCACAAAAGTTAAATGTATACCCACGTTTAAGCCCGGGCTAAATTTTTATGACAAATCAGACAGTCAGGACTTCGAATTTCATATTTACAGATTTATTTTATTATTTATTTATCCTATCGGGGCATACACGGGTACAACCATGGCGTGATGCTAGTTATATACATTATTCGACATTGTATTTATGTAGGTACAACCAACAAGGTCAAACAATTTTAATAAATCTTGAACATCCCTAGCAATATTTAGTAAAGTTCCTGTGTCACTGAGTTTCTCGTGTTCCGGTGAAGGGACCGATTCTGAAGCAGTAGATATGGATAATGGTAGCTATTACAATATAAAAAAACGTGTGGCACTCGGGGACTACCGCGGTAAAGCTATTGCATCGTGCGATCTTCGTACAGTCGTACCATAGACATACACGTTAAGCGAACGCTCGGCCGAGCTACATGGTAGGCGGAGTGGGGGTGTTAGGTTTTATTTTCGTTACGGAATTTCTTCATTCGGTCGCCGCGCTCAAAGCCCGCGATAAAAGCTATGCAATAGCTTAAAATATTTTCGAAAACATGAACCTACTACAGTACTTGGAAACGACCTCTTGAGGTGCAGCGGTGGCAGAAGACTCAATCCAGGGCTACGATGGTTTTAGCCTAAGGTGAATTTAAAAAAAAGCTTTAAAGATATCTAGGCTGCCTTGCACAACCAAAATTAAAAGCGTAACATGGTTAACCAACTGTCAAAGTGTCAAACTGATTAGATAATATTAACCTTATGGTTATTAAAATAGAATAATTTAATTTAAGATTTAAATGCATTTAGCTAAATTTATTTAACCACAATTCATGCAAGGAAAGGATATCGGGGGCTTTCTCCATACAAACGTAGTCGACTGTTTTCTCCCTGGATAATGACACTAGAGCAAATATTATTCTTGCATAAAACCTATAACTGCCATGACCATGCCCCCATGTTTTGTTTTTTCAATCTTAATTTCTATGATAATTAAAAAATGGAAAAAATAAACAAAACATAGGGGCATAGTCTTGGCAGTTATAGGTTTTATGGCACTTAGTCCTTAGTCTGATTAGAACACTGTAGTGCCTGGGACTTAGATGGAGTAGTTTCCCTGTCCACAGAAGCAGAATGGCGTTTCCACCAATAGCGCTCCGCAAAAACTCCGCGTGTGAAGTCTTTATGAAATTCTATTGGTGGAAACTCCGCTCCTCTTCGCAACGTGTGGACAGGCAGCTATAGAGAAAAAAACTCGTCAATGAGTCTGAAAGCCAAATATCTGTACCTCCAGAATAATCCCCGTGTCGTCACATCTAGTTTCAGGTCACGATTCAATTGAACTAGCACTTGTAACCTAGGTTACAGTGAGGGATATCTCTTGGGTGACTGTTAGCGCAATAATTTCGGAGAGTTAAGTACTTCGGTAACTAGTGTTGTAGTGTCTAGTGTTAACTCAAATAATAAGTAAATTCGTAAGTATATTAATTATATATGAAATTATGTAACCTACGGTCGGCTGCATAATTGCAAACCCAAAGTAGAGCTCCAAAACGGCTGTTATAAGAATGTTTTCACCACGAGCAAGATTCTAGACACCTGCTTTTGTTGAAGTTTAAAGTCTTCTAACTCATCAATTAATCAAACAAAAATTATCGAATTTTCGAAATTTACCGAGGGCTGCAATTATGCTGCCGACTGTACACCCTTTTGCTTCCGACAACATTATTTTTATTATTTTTAAATGTCGATTTTTGTAATTGGTGATAAAAATGTTGATGTTTCAATCAAAATGTTTTTTATTCTGACTGTACTTTTATCATATTGGGTAGAGTTAAGATTTTTTTGTTAGATAATTTTAAATCAGGTAGAGATGGGATCGGGTACAGTGGGGACGAAACCATTAATACCTAAGTTCTAAATATATGAAACGCTCTAATCCCGCTCAAAAATCCCAATTCATAAAAAACAATCATCTATGTAAACTGCACACTGACACGAATAGTGTGAAAAAAAAATACTGGTCTTAAAAAATGAACGCCGTCGAAATCCCTAGCGAATCCAACTGCGACGGAATGAAAATTGGATTTGCCTCTGATTGGATTTTTATTTACTTAAGACAAGAAAAATTTTCTCCTCGACTGGTGCGACGTCTTTATAAATGGTTTAGAGATTTCCGTCTCTCGACTACGACTAGGCGGCTCTCTCTGATTAACGAATCACTTCTCTGTTGGTTTGCTTTTTTCCGGTTTGAAATATTTTTCTTCTAATGGGATTGGAATTTTTTTGTTCGTCCTGTAAAGAGTGAACTTAAAAGACACATGTCTTTTTTTTTAAATATTTTATTTAATAAATTAAAATAACCCTTACATGTACTTCGTTATTCATAATCAACGAATTCATTTAGCTTAGAATACAATATGTTATACGAATTAATCACAAAAACAAAAACTAAACATTACAGATAATAAACACTAAAACTAAAATAAAATAACAACTAGAAATTATTATTTTGATTGAATTAATTTACTTAATTTAAATCATTTGTGGAGCTTGCATGACATGCATTTTGCGGCATTTACCAACATTATTTCCCTTGGGAATAATGTTTTGCTTTGAGTTGAGATTAATATTAAAGTTCTGCAATTGTGAAAAATCAATTTATCTTTTGCTTTGCAAGTCAAAACCTATAACCACCCAGTTGACAACCAAGTTTAACGACCCAGTTGGTACAATGGTCACCATGCCGGACTGCTAAGCACAGCGTTGCGGGTTCGATTCCCGCCTCAGACAAGAATTTATGCTTAGATATTTATCTGTGGTCTGGTTGTTTCTATGTATTATAAGTATAATATATTTACAAAAGAAACGTATATAAGTAGTATATCTGTTATATAGCACCCATAAAACAAGTCTAGTTACTTAGCTTGGGGCTAGATGGCGAAGTGTGGAATGTTGTGTAATATTTATTTATTTATAAGTAAAAAACAACTTTTGAAATTCGAACACATACAAAATCTAAGGAAACCAACATGGCGGGATCCACTTATTGTTATTTATAGCGAATGGCATAATATTTTGTAGAGGATCTACTCTAGCGGATTTCATTTCCTGTAAGGCGAGGCCACATTATCGACACAGATAAATATTTTTCGTGGCCACTCCATAAATAAACGATAATGGATTCCTATACCGTTGATTTAGAGTAAGACTTTTCGTTTGACTGGAATAGACAAAAATAAATATTTATGGCTAAAATAGATAATTAATAAATATTGCAGGATATTCCACACGTCCCAATCTAGCCCCAAGCTAAGTATCTAGACAAAGTATATACTACTTATATACTTTTCTTTTTACAAATAATACATAGAAACAACCAGACCACAGACAAATATCTAAGCATAAATACTTGTCTGAGGCGGGAATCGAAGCTACAACCCTGTGTTTGGCAGTCCGGCATGGTGACCATTGTGCCAACTGGGTCGTCATAAAACCGCAGCTAAAGTAGCGAAATGGTCAAGAACCTGACACGGTGCTAAAACTACACAGTAAAGTAGTTTTCAAGTGTAAATGTGTTTATAACCAGTCAGCAAAAAGGGTCACATGCAAAAAGAAAATGACAGATGTTATGTTAACTATAAATATGTCTTAATCTGTAATTGTAACGGATATTGCTAATCTAACCTCTTTGGGTTAAGTAATGAGAAATCTTTGGTAACAACAAGACATTGTTACGTCTTCACTGCCACTGTATCTTTGATGACAGCCTACTTAATTTCAGTTTAGTATTAGTAGTTTATTGGTTGTCCGGTTACCGAACTTCTGCAACTCTTTAGTGTCAACGGTCCGGTTGGAACAAAAACAAAAGACGATCAAACAAAAACAAAAAAAAAGAGTCAAAGATACCAAAGACGATCGAGGTAGAAACAAAGATGATCAAAGTGGAAACATTAGACGATCAAGGTATGTATGTATGTATGCATACGGGCTTTTTTCCGCAACTAGACTCTTTTTAATTGGGTCCTTTTTGCGTGAGGATGGAGTAGGCTTCCCAGCACCTACTACCCTCTCAGCTTAGTTGACCATGTCCAGAGGAGAGAAATTGTCAATACTTCTGGAGCCAACTAAGCCGCGGGTTTCATCACGATGTTTTCCTTCACCGTAAGAGCAATGTCAATTAGCGCACATAAATTTTTCTTATGAAAAATACATTGGTGCACGGCCGGCTGGGATTCCGACCTTCAGAATGAAAGTCGGGGTATCTACGATCAAGGTAGAAACAATTAGTTTTGTTTCGATCCTTAATATTATTTTCATTTTGATCGTCTTTTGTTTTTTTTCCGACCGGAACTCTGACAGAAAATGCAGAAGTGGTAAACTGTGTTTTTGTGTGTTAAGATAATCTCTCATTTAACAACCTTTTTGACAAAACTTCTGCAGAAAGAGCAATTATCCAACCCGACAACCTTTGACAGAAAGTCTTGGCGCCGTGAGATAAGAAGATTGGACTCTACTTAAAGTACCATAAGACACGAATGAAGAAAAAAATGTAATCTCTGATTTCTGAATTAAACAAACAAGAAAAATTATCTATATTAATTCAGTCCCAGAAAAAGAAAAAAAAAGAAGTTAGTAGGAAAAAATCTGACTAGTTTAACTAACTAACTTGTCAGCTGAACAACTGTTTTAAAAAAAAAATAGTAGAATCTCTTCCAGTTTTTGTATGATCGATGTACATTGTTGATACTTACCGACTTCTGACGGCAGGGACGGACATTTAACTATTGTTATTTAAATGCGAAATATCTTTCAATGGACGTTTTATATTGAACTGATTTACTTCCCTACCGGTAGCTGGAGATATATTAACTATTCATATAAATATCAATTATTATCATGTGGAAAATATATGTTTCAGGGACTTAGGTCTTCTTCGTTTTTTGTGTCCGAATTTCAGCTAAATAAGGAACGTATGGGTACAGCTATTTAGTCCTAAAGCGATGTAGTCATATCGAGACTTACTCTTATAGCGATCTACTATTTAGTCGCATCGAGATGTAGTCATAAAGCTTCTAACCCCTTTTTTGTGATCATGCTAGCAAAGGTTAGGAATAGTACATAGCGATACAATTGTGGTAAATTGATCATTGCATAGAGGCGGTTTACGAGATGGAATGATCAAACCACACGTGTATCGTACGACGTATTTTATCACATTTGCGAATAAAAGAAAAGACTTGAAATAATAGAAATTTAACAAACTATTTGTGTAATTTTTAGGCAATATTTTTTGTTGATTATACTCCCAAAAGGGCAGGCAAAAGACTTTTCAGCCCCGTTTGGCGTATGCCAAACGGGGCTGTACAGGTTATCGATCGTAATGGTACGGTACAGAAACCTTCGTGCGCGAGTCCGACTCGCACTTGACCAGTTTTATTTATTCTAGCTAACTAGATTTACCTAGATCGTTTTAATCAGCTAACAGTAAGAGATAAGGTTACATTTTGCTACTCGTAAGTCTACTTGACTACCGACGCGGACGTGTATTTTGGTGTCGCGTTGCGGTGCCACAAGCGTTTTCACATCCGCTCTTACGTAAAATAGGAAATTAAATATCTTATCGTGTGGTTAATGGATGCAACGAATATTAAAAATATCTACTTAGACAAGGATAACAAAAAAATAATGTTTTTATTTGTAAAGTTCATAAGTATTCATAATACATTTTAAGCTATTGCATAGCTTTTATCGCGGGCTTTGACCATGGCGACCGAATCAAGAAATTCTGTAACGAAAATACAACTTAACACCCCCACTCCGCCTACGCTTAACGTGTATGTGGGTACGACTGTAGAAAGCTCGCACGATGCAATAGCTTTACCGCGGTAGTCCCCGAGTGCCACACTTTTTTTTAAGCTAAATAGACTTGCATTTGACATCTTCTCACCTGATTGGAAGCGACGGTGAGGATGTATCATGCTCGCTAGAACGTACCTACTCACTCTAGACTTGAAGACAAGGTTGTGGTTTTAAAAGAACAGCGATTCGCAGAGAGTTCCGCTTTTTAGCAGTGCGCACGAGAAAGGTGGATTTTACGCAGAATTGGACGTTTACCATGTGTTTTATGTTGGATGGCTCATTGCAAAAAGGCCATGAGGGAACGAGTTCATGGATATCCTGAGAGCACTCACCGAAGTGAATACGATAGAAGACCTACCAAGCGACCTTCCAGTGGTATGCGGATTATTGCGGATGGCATGACTTGACAAGCACGTTGCTTAGTTAAGCAACTAGGCGTATATAGTAGGTGCCTTTATATTTATTAACCGAGCAACTAGGTAAAACAAATATACAAAACCTTCCTTTTTTAAGTCGGTTTAAAGGGGCAAACAACCACATAATTTCGTGGTTAACATTTATTGAAATAAACTCACTTTATTTAACATTTTCCGTAAAATTGAGATAGCACCATTAAAAATGGACCCCCATCCATCTCTTGTGGCTTCAAATTTATAGAGAACATGGAAGCCAATTTTTAACCAATCCCACTTGCTTGTTCCATGGTGAAATATTACCCTCGACGTGGATGGAAATTAAGGGATGTATAGCGTTAAAATTATATACCCTATTATCGATGTATCGTGGTCAAAAATTAGTAAATTTATTTTACCTTATGTAGAGGAACCTAATTCATCAAATTAAACAAGAAATAAGATATTATAAACATATATTATTCCAATACATCAATTACTAGCCAATTATATACAAAATAATAATATGTATATTCAATTAACAAACCTTTCACAATCTTGCCAACTCGTTCTCTAAAAGTAGACAGACGGTACAGCCGTCAAATCTAAATATACTTTGTCCTGAATGACTCACTGACTGACTGACAGATCAACACATAGCCTAAACCGCTGATCGTAGAGACCTGATACTTGGAGGGTGTGTTCTTTGTGTGACGTAGGCATCGGATAAGAAAGGATTTTCCGAAATTCTACTCCTTAGGGGGTGAAAAAGGGGGCAAAGTTTGTATCGTGATTCCTTGGTCCATTTTCAACTTCTACGCGGACGAAGTTGTGGGCAAAATCTAGTAAAAATATATAAACGAATAGAGGATTTACTCAGCATTTTAAGGTTCTGTTACACTTGTTTACAATTGAATGCTATGGTATTTAAATTCCAAATAGGTTAAAAATGTTGGCCTAGTGAAAGACATCTCAACTTTCGAAAAATGTATGCGCCTAATTGACATTGCTCTTTAGGTAAAGGAAAACATCGTGATGAAACCCGCGGCTTAGTTGGCTCCAGACTTATTGACAACCTCTTTCCTCTGGACACGGTCGACTGAGCTAAAGAGTTAGGAGAAACAGTACAAGTACAAATTTACAATAAGCTTGACTGGAAGTTTACAAAATAAAAAATAATATAGATATTTCTCATGACGACCCAGTTGGCACAATGTTCACCATGCCGGACTGCCAAACACAGGTTTACGGGTTCAATTCCTGCCTCAGACAAGTATTTATGCTTAGATATTTGTCTGTTGTCTGGTTGTTTCTATGTACTATAAGTTTATATTTACAAAAGAAAAGTATATATGAAGGCGTATCCATAGATAAACAACTAAATACTACCGCGTAGCTACCCATCATACGTCAGATTGACTATGGTAATCAGTCAATCTAGCGAAGCGTGAGATGTCAATGGATCGGGGACCGCCATCTTAGTACGCTTGGCGAACAAGACGGGTGTCCGCGAACCGTGTTCGTTCACGAATCGCTCTGAGTTGTACAATCATACTATTTTATGTTTAGTTTGAGTTATTGTGATGATTAACTATGTGTTTCTTTGAAAATTACGTGAATCTAGCTACTTGTAGTGTATGAATAATACTGGCTGTCATTGGATGACATTGTTCTTAACCCTTACTTTGTCCACTCTCTAAATTGGTACAAGATGAGTAAAGATGAATGCTATCCTGGCTTTTCATATAAGTAGTATATCCGTTGTCTAGCACCCCTAACACAAGTCTAGTTACTTGGGGCTAGATGGCGATGTGTGGAATGTCCTGCAAAATTATTTATCTATACTTATAGTATAAAGCTGAAGAGTTTGTTTGTTTGAACGCGCTAATCTCAGGAACTACTGGTTCGAATTAAAAAAATATTTTTGTGTTGGATAGTCCATTTATCGAGGAAGGCTATAGGCTTTTTATCCTGATATTCCCACGGGATTGGGAATTACGCGGGTGAAACTGCGGAGCGCTGCTAGTTCTCTAATATTTTATTAGTTTTTGGTTACCTATTACGACAAATATTCACAGAGCATTATAATTCTGTGTTCTCCAGCCTTCATTATGTATGCTATCATATAACAATATCTCATTAAGTTCGAGATTATTTCAAACATAAATTGCCAAAATAATTAGTATCTCGACAAATCAAACATCGAATTTTGATTGTTGACCAATTTAATGAATGAAAGCAATTAATTTCTGTGAATCTAGTTAATGAGCCTTTATGATTTCAGGTTGAATCGTACTTTTTACCCGACTGCGCTACGGAAAAGAGTGGTAATGTGTTTTTTATCACAGTTGCTCATAAAGTGGATCTTATTCAACGGCTTTTAGGCTCATAATCCAACATATTATGCACGCGTGCGTTTTACATTACCAACCTAGTGCTATAAAGTTATCCCGATAAGTTAAATACGTATCTTACTGCTAATTACATGTTAGGTAGGTGAAACATTCTTAATTTATCTGGGTTATACTGTTTTGATATATAAAAAAGGTAGTTAGTACCTACCACCTACCTAGTAGAGTTTTTTAGCTAGCAAAAATGGTTGTCTCTAAAGTCGGTTTACGAACGAAACACTTATATCGTAATGTACTATATCAGTCTTATGTATCTTTGTTCCTTTGTCTCTAGAGTGTAGGCTGTTTTTTTGGCTTTGAAAAGACTTAGAAACTAGTAAGTAGGTAGGTACCTATTTAGGTTGTAGTCCTAACTTATATTAAAGACTAGCTGCGCCCCGCGGTTTCACCCGCGTAAGTCCCGATCCCGTGGGAATATCGGGATAAAAAGTAGCCTATGTGTTAATCCAGGTCTCCAGCTATCTAGATACCTAGTTTCATCACAATCGGTCCAGTAGTTTTTGTGTGAGGAGTAACAAACACACACACACACGTTCACATTTATAATATTAGTAGGATTATTAACCCTACACGTGTTCTCTGGGGGCTAAATGAGCTTCTTTATCGATATTAATTATCATACGTTTAAATAAATTAAACATAGTTTACAATATTTTTTGCATATTTTACTGGGATTTTCGTGTGTGTAATGAAGTTTATTAATTTGTTGTTGTGATCCTGGTCTCTGAAACTATTGTAGTTAGTGTCTATATTGATTTTATTTTCGAGTTTTGTTGTTTTTTTTTGTAAAACAAAAGGTTGTCTGTAAAATCGGTTTACGGATAATAATTTCACGTGATAACGTCGTAAGAAATCGATGAAAAATTGATTTTTTTTAAATTCCTTTATACCTATATATTTTTTTCCTTCTTTTTTTCTTTCCTTTTTCTTTATTTTGCTTTATGTATATAAGTCTTCTAATAGTCACTCGTCGCAATATTATTATGAAATACTGTCATGCTAAAATGACGTATGACGTCACACATCGGGAACGGGACGCGTCATGTTACCGGAACATGACACCATCAATTAATTAAACGTTATCGCGTCAAAAAAAATACTTCATTAAGTTAAAAGTATTCGTAACTGAACCATAATTTATCACCGTATTTTGCAGACGACTTTTTCTACAATATATTTCATATAATAAATAAATGCCGTCCCGGCTAAGTTCCTACAGTAACATTGTTAGTAAACTATTTAACATTAAGGGTCCATCACTGTCCGAGTGAGTGCTTACGACATCCCGCCCGCACTAAGTGGAATGTAATCTAGTTAGTGTGTACACATCTTAATAATGTTGGTAAATGGATTTTATAATAGAGTTTATGGACAGATTTCTTTTAAAAATTAATTAGAATAATAATATATTCATTAAAAGATCTAAGCTCATTATACCGGAGCTTAATTGGAAAGTAAGCTATTGTTGGTGGCAGGTGACTTTTTTTATTCAAAATCATGTACTGGGCCGCTTGTGTTCCGGTATAGTCTTCTATGATACCTCTATGGGTATAGTAAGTGAATTGCTTAAGTAACACAGAAACATTGTTAGTAAACTGTTTAACATTAAGGGTCCATCACTGTCCGAGTGAGTGCTTGCGACATCCCGCCCGCCCTAAGTGGACTGTAATTTAGTTAGTGTGTACACATCTTAACAATGTTGGTAAATGGATTTTATTATAGAGTTTATGTTCTTATGAAAATAAATTATAAATGTAATATTTTAATAAATGTAATATTTATACCATCTATCTCATTAGACTACAGATTTTTATTGGTCGACTAGCTGCGCCCCGCGGTTTCACCCGCGTAAGTCCCGATCCCGTAGGAATTGACTCTAGAAAACGTTTGTATGGGAAATAGAAAAGGGCTGTTTTTAGGGTTTTCCCGGAAATTATTCGATTTTTTCTCGCCTTTTAAACCTTCCCTAGACCTCCACGAACATTTCAAGACTAAGATAAGATAAATCTGTTCAGCCGTTCTCGAGTTTTAGTGAGACTAACGAACAGCAATTCATTTTTATATATATAGATAGTTCACAAGTCTCAAAAGTTTTTAAAACGTTTAGAAAATAATAATATAAAATCAAAGCTACAGAAAAGCGATAAACTTTTTAATAATTTTAAATTTCTAATTCCTTTCAATTGATGGCTTTTAATAGTTTTGGTTATGCGTATTGTACTTGTTGTATTTGAACGGACTGTTTTCCGCAATTAGACCCTTTTTAGTTGGGTCCTTTTTTGCGTGAGGATGAAGTAAGTTTGCCCAGCACCCACTACCCTCTCAGCTTAGTCGACCATTTCCGAGAGGTGAGAACTTGTCAATTGGTACTTCTGGAGCAAACTATGCCGCGGGTTTCATCACGATGTTTTCCTTCACCGTAAGAACAACGTCAATTAGCGCACATAACTTTTTCTTAAGAAAAATACATTGGTGCACGGCTGGCCGGGATTCGAATCCACGACCTTCAGAATGTAAGTCGAGGACCACTAAGTCAACACCACTCTTGTTCCCAAAAAAATGAGAAAAAAGCCAATTGTGGTCTATTTGGTAGAAAAGCTATCGGTCAATAAAAATCTTCAGTCCGCTTTCGCCTTAATTGTTGTCATTAAAAATAATTTCATACATTAATTTGTCACAATGAAACACATGTTTAATTATCACGTAGTTATGTATGATATCGTTGAAATGATAAATATGAGTAAAATTAAATTGAATTCTCGGTCCGGGATTGGTTTTAAACCTGCCAACAACGGTTTCAAATAATTGATGCGGACTGTAATCTCGGTTGACATGAATAACGAAAATGTTGTTAACAAAAGTGTTAATTTAAAACTCCTATAGGATACCAAACAGTCAAGCCGTATTAGAGTAAGATCTCGCCTACCATCGAACTTCCAAGATTTTTTAAAAGCTAAGAATTTCTTCGCTCTTGCCCCCAACGCAGTTATGAACGATGTGTAATTATTATTATGAAATTCAGATCATAGTGGCTTAGAGAATTATAAGGTAGCAAAGCCAAGAATCTCTTCTTGTTTTTCTTTCCCTTGGCAAAGCCAAGACTCGAACCTGTTAAGCCTATATTTTTTTTATTAAATTTTTAATATCACGAAAGTTCGGTGGTAGGCGGGATCTTGGTCTACCTATAAGCAAAAAACTGCACTAGTCAATAGCTGTCCACACTTTTGACTCATACTTATAATGAGTTTCGGAGATATTCTAGACGATCTAGGAGATTTTTTTATTTTTACGGCATTTGAAAATCAGAACTTTAAAAAAATATAAATAGAGCATAAAATATGTTGAAATATTCGCGAACAGGGTATAATTAATCTTAGGATAATATTTTTATTTTTACATAATAAAAGTTGTATTTATTTGTTTATTAATAAGTTAAAGACACGAAATTAAGTGGTCAAGACTTAACATTTTAAACATCAATGGAGTATCAAATTACCTGCCCTTCACGGGCTATATTTGAATAATACGTATACATATTATTTTTTTATGAACAGTTTTGACTCCATCTATACTTTGATTTAAGCCAGTATGGTCCAATACAGATATTAAATCAAAATTCAACTGCTTTCAGCTGATTCAAGTACCTACCCACAGTAGGTAGGTATTATTTAAGGATTTCCCCCGCGCGCTCGGTTGCGGTCGCACGTCTTATCTCAGTGTTGTGAATAAAAAATTCCGCAAAATTATTACGATGGCGAAATCGACCTTGGATTCGCTGGAAAAACTATTAGTGAAATTTATCACCCCTATTGACCAAAAATTTACGATCGTGATGAAAGAGCTCAAGAAATTGGAGGAAAAAATCGACAAACTTGAGAAGAAACAACAGTTACCTTCCGGAGATGAGGGTAGTAACATCAACTCTCCGATAGTATTGACATCCAAGCCGGCTACGAACACAGGTACAAGGCCCATGTGCGACACGGGCCGACCCACGCACACATCGACACCTCCCGCCGGAACACCCCCGGGACCCGCCACCGCATGCCAGCCCCCGCATGCGCCTGCGCAAGCAGCCCGCGGCAGACCTGCTCCTAAGTCGACGCAGAGCCTCAGTCGGCGGGCGGCCGCACCAGCGGTCACTCCGCTATGCAGGCCGCCGTCGCTCGTTCCCGCTGACACGAAACCGTATGACAGAAGCAACGATAATAATGAATGGCAAACTGTAGAATATAGAACAAAGCGACGTAACCGGCAGCGCGCCGTTATTACTGGTAAAGGCTCGACCGATAATGATAATGGTATACAATCCGTTGAACGAGTAAGGAAAATACATGGTTGTTTCTTCAAGCCCGAAACAACGTCGGAGTCTATAATAGCGTACATGAAGAAAAAGAATCCCGACGCCATATATCAAGTAGATAAGTTAAAACTTACGCACAGCTACTACTCGTCATTCGTGATCACCGTGCCATGCAGTCAATTCGAGCTCTTCATGTCAGCCGAGAGCTGGCCGACAGGTACCGAGATCAGCGAGTGGTTTCGACGCAGCGGCGGACTCGCGAAAGGCGCGTCCACCCAGATTCCCCGGCGCGGAGCCGGAGATGCCGTGCGCCAGCAACCCGCGGGTGACCGCGCCCGCGTCCGGCGCGGCAGCGGCAGCACCGACGCCGCCCTTCCCCCCGCCTCAGCGAACCCAACAACTCCCGCGAGCCGCGCGTGAGGTAAATCAACTTACCATCTGCCAATTGAATATTAGGAGCCTAGGGAATAAAACCAAGAAATTGGAAGTACTTCTGACGAACGAATTACTTTGTGATATATTTATTATGACCGAGCATTGGCTTAAAAGCCACGAAATATCGTCTGTAACCTTAAATAACTATGATCTTTTATCAAATTATTGTAGACCGACTATCGCCCATGGCGGAAGTTGTATATATGTTCGAGCCGGCATTAAAGCTATTAATAAACAAGAGTACTGCGACCTCTCACAGGAGCAAGTATTTGACGTGTGTGCCGTGCAGCTTGTTATACACAATATCCTCGTTGTAGGTATATATCACTCCAATTTGACCGACGACGACGAGTTTCTCAAATTGTTTGAAAATCTTTTAACAAAAATATGTAACGAGGGCTCGTTCGCGATTATAATGGGAGATATTAATATAAATTTACTAAAAGATACCAAACATAAGAAAGAATTAGTAGATATATTATCTAGTCATAATTTCTCACAGCTCGTAAAATCGGCGACCCGAGTAGAGGGCGACAGCGCCACATTGTTGGACCATGTGTACACGAACCTCCCAGAGGAACACGTCGTGAGCGTGACCGGCGTCGCGACGCACCTCAGCGACCACGACGCCCAGCGTCTCGTCGTCTCGCGCGAACATGACACGGTCCCAGCGCCGCAACACATACCGAAACGTTCTTTCACAGTAGCGAATAAATCGAATTTCGAAAACGCTCTCGAATCGATTGACTGGGCCTTGGTGATGAGGAGATCGGGTCGCGACTGTCATGTGCTCGCTGAAGCTATCTTAGCTAGAATAGCTGACAAATTCGACATACATTTCCCAGTTAAATACCAACCCAGTTTTACTAATCATACAACCTGGATAGACGACGATGTTCGTAATTTAAAAAATCTGTTGTTCGATATCTTGCGAATAAAAAACGTTTTTCCTAATAACACTGACCTCGAAGATATAGCAGTATTATATTCCTTAAAATATAACACATTGTTAAAAGAAAAACGCACCAATTATTATACAGAAATTATCCGTAACCACCCGAACAAAATGAAATGTATGTGGAATGTTGTCAGTGCTGAGCTGGGTCGTGGGAATCGAGAGAGAGCCGACTATACCGACCTGGTGCGGGACTCGAACGGGGTACCGTTCGAATCAAAACAGCAGCTGGTCGACGTGCTGAATCTGGAGTTCGCAACCGCTGCTAACAGGTGCGGCGCCCCTGCGGCTGACGTAGTCCGCGCGGTCTCCGCTCTCAGCGTGGATAAACCCGCGAGTGATATGTCATTGCGACCGCAACTATTCTCTCCCCACGAGATACTAGTAATTGTCAACAAATATATAGCCTCAAAAAATAGCACAGACATCTACGGAATCTCTGCTAGTTTACTAAAGGTCGTCGCTAAAGCGCTCGCTCATATTTTATCATACCTTTTTAATGCATGCATCCGGGAAGGCGTATATCCGACGCCCCTCAAAAGAGTTAAAATTTCCCCCCTCTATAAAGGTAAAGGCAAAAAAACGGAAATGAAATCCTACCGGCCGATATCATTGGTGCCTGCCATAAGTAAGATCTTTGAGGTGGGACTTAATAGAAGGCTTCTGTCATTCGTTGGGGAGCGCAACATAATATCGGACAGGCAGTACGCCTACAGAGCCGGGCGCGCCACTACAGACCTGGTGCGGGAGGTGGTGTGGCGCGTGCTGAGCGCGCGCGAGTCTGGCCTCTGCGTGGCGCTGCTGTGCTGTGATCTCTCGCGCGCGTTCGACACCGCCGATCGCCACCTTATTGCCAACAAACTAAACTTCTACGGGATTCGTGGCCCGATGCTGTCCCTACTGACCTCCTTCATGTCCGAACGCACACAGACCGTGGTCGGTGACAGGGGCCGTATAAAATCATCGGAACTGGGAAACAACATGGGAGTCCCGCAGGGTTCATGCCTGTCGAACACTCTGTTCAGCCTATTGTTGAACGACCTTCCCGATGCAATTAATGACGCGGAGGTCTACATGTACGCGGATGACGTAGCCGCCGTCGTCACTGCGCCAACGATATTTAAGTTAGACCAAAAATTGAATACAGTCGTTCAAAGATTGGAACAATGGTTCCGATCCAACGGTTTAGCTCTAAATAGAGATAAAACTTGTGTTTTACCATTCCTCCTAAACGGTCACGCCACACCACAATACAAGGTGATGGCTGGGGATACCGCGTTGCAGACGGTCAAATCGACTAAGCTGCTGGGCTTTCACATCGATAGCGGTCTGACGTGGGAGACGCACATCACCGAACTCTGCTCCAGGTTGAGCCGGACATGTTTCGCCCTGCGTCGCCTCGCCGGCACTGCAGCACGTAGTGTGGTGGTACAGTGCTACCATGCGACTGTCCACAGCACTCTCATTTACGGTGTGGAGCTGTGGGCGCGAGCCGCGGACGTTGACAGAGCTTTCTCGATGCAGAAGCGGGCGATCCGTGCCATCGTGGGTGCGTCTGATGACGAGTCCTGCAGGGATCTCTTCAGAGAGCTCAGCATCATGCCTCTTCCCTGTGAGTTAATATACCAGACCGCTCTGTTCACCCACAATAACATCGATAGGTTTAAACTCAGAGGTGCAAACACTTCCTGCCCCCTGCTCCGCAGCAACAAGCTTGCCCATCTCCTCGCCACGCCGGATCATAAGTTGTGCAAATCGGAGAGGTCCGTCTACATAATGGGTCCTATTGTGTATAACAGGTTGCCGGACAACATTAAAAAGGAAGCCACTTCCAGCACTATGTTTAAAGTTAGACTAAGAAAGTGGCTCCTAGAACACTCTTTCTACTCTTTTAAAGATTTTTGTGCATTACCTATTGTTTTATAATTTGAATTTAAATACAATATTGTTAAAATTAATATATTTTATATGCTAATTTATTTTTATTTTAAATATTAGGTACTATGTACTCATTTGACATGTAACTTGAACGTTATCAATAAATTATCTGTATCTGTATCTGTATCTGTATCTGTATTTAAAAAAAAACCTAATTGTTACGTAAATAGTGATACTATGAAACTTTGATCTGATACATTGTGTATTTAATTATTTATTTAATTGTGTACCTACCTAACTATAGTACTTATCACTTTATTTATTATCAAATAATTATTATACAAATTTGCACAATTATGTATAGCTAATGTAAATATATAAAAACTAGCTACGGCCTGCGGTTTCACCCGTGTTAGTAGGTACCCACCCATCTCTCTTTATAAAAACTCACCAAAAGTAGTTCAACGGTTTAGGCGTAAAAACACACGAGAGTTGCTTTCACATTCATAATTAAACAGGCAGTGTAAGAAGTTGCACAAAGCACCTAATCTAGCCCTAAACTAAGCCATTAGATTTGTTATAGCGTCCCAAACAATGGATAGACTTATTTTTGCAAATAGTTACGTGATTAATATTATTTACATACACAAACACCTAGACCAGAGGCAGATAAATAACAGTGAAATGGCGTGCAGCGCTGTAGTCACCAATGAAATCCATTTTAAAAGCTTTATTATTCTGTTACATGTCTCACTAGCTGCGCCCCGCGGTTTCACCCGCGTAAGTCCCGATCCCGTGGGAATTTTGAGATAAAAAGTAGCCTATGTGTGAATTCTGGTCTCCAGCTATCTACATACCGAGTTTCATCGCAACAGCAACAGACTCTTAACAAACTCATTTTTTATAAACCTTTCCCCGCCTTAAAATAGGAAAATTGAAAATTCCTGAAACTGAAACTGAACAAGTTTCTACCTATAAAAAAATCAAACCTTCATACAAACTTTCACCCCCCATTTCCCCTCCTTAAAATAGGAAAATTTAAAACCCTGAAACACGTCATCATTTATTTACGATAAGAAGATATAATTCTAATTTTCAAGTTTCTACCTTTAAAAAAATTAAACCTTCATACAAACTTTCACCCCCCATTTCCCTTCCTTTAAATAGGAAAATTGAAAATCCCTGAAACACTTCATCATTTATTTACGATAAGAAGATATAATTCTAATTTTCAAGTTTCTACCTTTAAAAAAAAATCAAACCTTCATACAAACTTTCACCCCCCATTTCCCCTCCTTAAAATAGGAAAATTGAAAATCCCTGAAACACGTCATCATTTATTTACGATAAGAAAATATAATTCTAATTTTCAAGTTTCTACCTTAAAAAAAAATCAAACCTACATACAAACTTTCAGCCCCCATTTCCCTTCCTTTAAATAGGAAAATTGAAAATCCCTGAAACACGTCATCATTTATTTACGATAAGAAGATATAATTCTAATTTTCAAGTTTCTACCTTTAAAAAAAATCAAACCTTCATACAAACTTCCACCCCTCATTTGCCCCCCTTAGGGGTTGAATTTCGCAAAATCCCGTCTTAGTGAGCACCTACGTCATAAAAGGAACCCCCATGCAAAATTTGAGACTCCTAGCACTTGTAGTTTCTGAGATTTCGTGATGAGTGAGTGAGTGAGTCAGTGATTTTCCCTTTTATATATATAGATAGATAGATTGCAATTATTTCTCATCAAGTCCGTCCCATCATCATCATAATATCAGCCACAGGACGTCCACTGCTGAACATAGGCCTCCCCCAAAGAATTTCAGAGCGATCGGTCGCATGCTCTCTGCGTCTCACCCATCACACAACATTATTTCGCCACCGATTCCCAATATTAATAAGTCGACTTTTGATGATTCCGGTAATTTCTACGAAATATCATTCTTGTGCATCAAGCATGGGCCTTGATTCACTTATGAAATTGTGTCCTAAATAAAATATTTTTGATTTATAGACCGCTCTGCCATAAAAAAATAGATTAATTAGTAGGTATATTGTATAGTGTACAGTCGGCAACAGAATTGAAGACCCACTTTAGAGTTCTAAAATTTATATTATTGGAATGTTTTCATACTAATACTGTGCTAATACTAGCGGCCCAGTACGTGCTTCGTTACGTATAAAGATTTGACAGCCCCATTACCAAAATGATCTGCCATTTATTGAATACATTTAAAAAAATGTGATAATAGAAGAACCATCTTCTAAAAAGTCCGAACAAAACTTATTTTTTTTTTGTTTAAATAAGTAAGCCCGTTCTTGAGTTATAAAATTACAACGAATATATGTAGTGGCATTGATTTTTATAGATTAAGATTGTTTGTCTGATTTCATGAGTTGAAAGACTTATAACCTTCAACTCAAAAAGGACCTTATCTTGCTTGAGTTGAAAATATTCTAATAATAACAGTTTTGGAGCTCTACGGTGGGTCTGCAATTCTGACTCCGACCGTACTTGCTTACGCATAGGGAAGAAATTGATAAATAAACTTTATGCACATAAATAGAACGTTAGGTTGATATGGACATGTGATGAGAATAGAAGAGACGCATGTAACAAGAAGAGTGATGAGTATGAATGTAGAGGGATGGAGAGGAAGGGGACGACCTAAAAAAAGATGGATGGACTGCGTGAGACAAGACATGAGAGAGATGAATGTTAACGATAGATAGATAGATAGATAAACACTTTATTGCACCATAAAAACAGAATGCAAAATGATTACATACAACAATAACAAAAAATAATTCTAACTTATAACTACTTATATGCTAAAAGAAAATTGATATTTAGTACCTTACAATATGGCACAATGGGCGGCCTTATCGCTAAAAGCGATCTCTTCCAGGCAACCTTTACGATGAGATGACGACTAATAGGAGTGAATGGAAGAAGAAGACACACTGCGCCGACCAAAAATAAATCGGGATAAGGGCAGGAAGATGATGAAAAAGAAAGGGATCGGGACTTATAAGAGTAAAACTGCGGGTTCCAGCTAGTCTCTACTTCTATACAACAGCCAATACAATTTGACATTATTATAGCGATGATTCGATTGATAGAACTGCGGACAGTTTGATTTGCCCGTAGTTCGATTCAAATCAAATCAATTTTTTTTATTTCTTGGGATGCTTAATACAATTGCTTATATTGAGAATGGATAATTTTCTAACGTGGAACCAACAAATAGATCACACGATGAGCAAACTATCATCACTAACTGGCTCACTTTGTAATATGAGTCGATGCATACCCCAAAAGTTGCGTTACACAATCTATAATTCCTTGGTCAAATCTCATTTATTATCCCTAATTGAAATCTGGGGCAATGCTGCCAAAACAAAACTAGAAAAACTACAGAGATTGCAAAATAAAGTCATCAAAATTATATTTAATTATCCCTATTTAACACCAACATTTAAAATCTACAAAGATACAAAATTAATGAACATAAAACAATTATATGTTTATAGCACATGCATTCTGGTCAGGAAAATTATAACTAAAAAAATCCATACCTCAATAACTTTCACTAAAACATCTCAGTTAACAAAACGAAACCTTCGTCATCGGCCTACCTTACTTGTGTTACCGACTGTACGTACTAAACTTGCAAAGAAAAATATAACTTACGAAGGAGTGCAATGTTATAATCAATTACCCACATATATAAAAAAAGTTACTTCGTTTGATACTTTTAAGACTCAATTAACAGAATACATATTGGATAAGTATTAGTTATTAGGTATATTAGGCACGTAATATTATATAATTTAGATAAGGATATATATATACTTGTATTACCTTGCACACATTGTCTTAAATAGGCATTCGGCGATGTTTATTTAGTTTTTAAGTTAAGCTATGTATTCTCTATTAAGTGACATGTACTTGTCTTTTTGAGAATAAATTCTTTAAACCTTAGATACATATGTCTTATATATTACTATTAAGTATCTTATACGGTTGTTATTATTATTGTGGAGAACTCAATAAACATATTTATTATTGTCTGTTATACGTCCTGTATCACGGGGCTATGGAGCCCCGGACCTTTGGAAGGCGTGCGTGGAGCCGAAGCCAACACGTAGAGGCCCTTTACAATAACAAGTATAATAGCAAGCAATGGGGTGGATTCTAAACCGGCGATTATCCCTGTCTACACTATAAAGTGCAACCAAGGACAACCTCCGGTTTGGATGAAAACTATTGATAATCTACAGGACAAAACTACTGGAGCTATTGTGATGGGATGGTAGTGGACTAGATACTGGGGAACTATGGATACTATGGCACCTGCCGTAACAATGTTCAATAAACACGTAAAAATGGCAGGCGGAGACTCGCCAACTCTCAGACTGGGCCACCCTAATTAGCCGAGTAAATTACAGCAAGGGGGCAACAGGAACGTGAGTGGCTGAAGGATGGAGAGGCCTCACTGGATTTTAAGTCATCGCTGGTAGTCCAAGCGAGCGGGCCAACTCATCACTGACGTTCAGCATCCATCCTTCGAGCATTTCTGCTATTGCGACTCCACTCTGGACAGCCGGTGAAGGCAAGCCAGAGGCGGGGGACCGCTTCCTCGTCAGGTTTCACTCCGACCAACCAACTAAGGCAAGCCGGAGGTGAGGAACGGTGACTTCCCCCCGGAGAACTCGGGACCGCGGGGTCGTTACTCCCCGTCACCTCGCCTCAAGGTGCCCTGCGGGCATATATTTATTATTATTATTATCTGTATTTCTTTTCTTTTTCTCAGTTTTAAGCCGGTTTTAATGCGTATTACGGGCATATTCCAAGTAATACACATGTTAAATTATTGTGATTCTATATTTTGATCTGTGACACTAGTGTTATGAGGGGTTGTTGGGTTTTCTTCTATTTCTAAAAACTTTCTTACTATACGACATGTGTTTAATATAGTTGCTTTCTGTAATTTTATATATATGTTATCTTTTATATCCAATAGTTTAAGGCTATGGTGTAGATGTTTTGGGATTACCCCGGTAGTTGACAGCACTATTGGTACTACGTAAACTTGATCCTGTCTCCAAATTCTACTAATTTCTCTCTGTTCAGTCACATTTATACCGGGGTATTTTTCCATGAATTTTTGATGTAGTATGGTTCTATAAGTTGTTAAATCTGTTTCTAATTTTGTGATGTAGTAATATGTGCGCATGATAAATGTATTAACTTCAGGTGACCATCTCATGCGCACTCTGGGCTTCCCAGCCTTCGTGGACGCAGGTAAAAAGGCCTCAGGGGCCTCCCGCGCAACAGCAAAGGTGGGATTTACGGAGTCCCTAGAATCTTCATCGGTCGGTACGGGTGTAGGTGTGGGTGCATAAGAAACGGTACTTGGGCTAAATGGTTCTATTGTAGAGGGGGAAGATGGTGGATCTAATTGTTGTTTATTGGCTGTCGTATCTTCGGGTGACCCGGTGGGAGCCCGCCTACTCAACTCCTCACCACCGACGGCTCGTCCACTGCAACACCCAGCGTCGGCTCCAAGTGTGCCCTGGCGATAACCCCCAGGTAGCGGCGTTAAACGTTTTTTCCTTTGTCTTGTCTCCATTTTAGTTTTGGGTTACCAGAGCCACGTTAGCCATCCAGTAAATAAAAGTATGTTGCCCGCCCCCCACGATGATCAGGTGTTCGATCAGGGCGTGTGGTTGGATTTTAGGGGGCCTATTATTATTATTATTATTAATTGTGCATAGACCACTTGAAATCGTGCTAAAAAACTAAGTTAGGATGTGTGCCTTTGGAACGCGCCCACCAATGAGAAGAAGGCATAACAAACTCATGGGTTTTTTTTTAAGTGATCACGCTCACAAAGGTCAATATTACAAATATTTGAAAGTATTATTTGAAATGGAGCAACTAAAGTCACGTCCATGGGTTGTTATCATTAAGGTAAGACGAAGTATTACGCCTTACTGCACAATTTATGCTTTATAAAAGTTTTGAGCCTGGTAATGGACATGTCATATACATCTTTGGGTAATTTATTATAATAGAGCACACATGTACTATTAAACGACCTGTTTATTTTCCGGAGCCTACTACCAGGCACAGTCAGTTCATTCTTATTTTTTAAGTTGAAATTATGAATATCGCTATTTTTACGAAAAATTTCAGGATTTTTGTGAACGTATAGCAAGTTTTCGTAAATATATTGATAGAACTCCGGTGAATAAACGTAATATTATACAGAAGAAAGATTTAATAGTTTGTTTGCATTGAATAAGCTTCGAAACTACTCAATCGATTTTGATGAAACTTGGTATGAGAATACATTGATTCATTGGGAGTAATATAGGCTACTTTTTATCCCGATATTTTTACGGGATCGGGAGTTACGCGGGTAAATACGCGAAGCGCTGGTAGTAGGTAAATTATAAACAGCAAATCACAATATATGATTTGCTCGTGCTTCACCTAAGGCAAAGTTTAGATTGGGTTCTGTATTCTATTGTTTACGTCTTACATCGTCACCGTGTAGAGTCAAACTTTGTTAATGTGTTGCATTTTACTTGTTAAGAGTAGTTTACAGTAGCGAAGGGTTCATACAACACGATTCACGGATTCAGTCATACCTTCCTATCTATTATAACAAGAAATCAAGTCAAATAAAGAAATAACATAATGTCAAATAATTCAGTAAGACTTAATCTCTTGCGTGTTTCTATCTATTGGTGTCGGCTTACCTTTAAGAAAATTTCAGCCCTCGCTACTGATAGTTTATTAACATATAATAAATTAGCAGCGCGTAACTCCCGATCCCGTGGGAATATCGAGGTAAAAAGTATAGGTCACACCCAATAAATCAATGTATACTCATACCTACCAAGTTTCATCTAAATCGGTTCAGTCGTTAAAAAACACACAAAACAATCAAATCTATGCTCTTAAAAATATTAGTCTAAGTAGCTAAATATTAAAAAGTAGGAAAATAATTTATCAGGCAGTCAGTTTTTCAGTCATAAAATAAATCTGAGCCTTATTAGTTTAAACAAATAATAAAATCATTCCTCTTTATAATCTTCTATGCGTATAAATTTCTTTGTCCTGACTGACGGATCAACGCACAGCCTAAACCACTGATCGTAGAGACCTGAAACTTAGAGGGTGTGTTCTTTGTATGTAGTAGGCATCCGATAAGAAAGGATTTTCCGAATTTTGACTCCTATGGGGTTGAAAAAGGGGAGCAGAGCTAGTATTCGTATAGAAGTTGTCTGTATATTTGTTCTATTTACTCAAAAACCACTGCACGTACACAGCCAAAGCAAATGCTAAAGTAAATAATGCAAAAAATATTCATCATAACAGCATAGCGATGCAAAAAATGACTCTTATAGTTCCCTATATAAAAGCTATGTCATTATAGTATCTTAACTCACATGTAATTAAGTACAATTTTCTAGTTTTTCCCGAGGAGGAAACTGTGCCTATTCTCCCGGCTCCCGGGGGAATCGGATGTCGTAATTATCTCGCTACAGAGTAAGCGGAGAATACAGACGAAGAAAAACAGGGGAAAGATTTTTAGATTTTGAATATATTATACTATATTAAGCTATTGCATAGCTTTTATCGACCGAATCAAGAAATTCCGTAACGAAATTAAAACCTAACACCCCCCCATTCCGTCTACCATGTAGCTCGGCCGAGCTTTCTCTTAACGTGTATGTATATGGTACGACTGTACGAAACTCGCACGATGCAATAGCTTTACCGCGGCAGTCCCCGAGTGCCACACGTTTTTTTATTATTTACGACTCTAAATGGGTCAAAATATCAATATGCCGATCTCTCGTTGGGTTTAGGCATAACGCGAAATTGGCAGACTGCGTTTTAGGTATTCAGCGACTAAAGGATAATATAATATTTTTTTCTTATTTTTTAATATCAAAATACAGCTCAAAATTTTAGCAAAAAAATTCAATTGTTATTTTTTACGTTTTGGATACGATTCGTCTTGGTTACTATGATTAAACAATATTACTTTCCTTTAGCGATATTGCCAATCGAATGATTTTGTTTTAATTTTTTTTCTTCATCATCAAGATCATTTTTTATTATTATTAATAAAAAAACATCACATAATTAAAAAACAAATCTAGGTACACAATTTAAACACAAACAACAATAAAAATCATTAAAAAAATATTTTATTTTTTTAATAACAATAGCTAATCAAATGAACTACCTCGCGACCCTCCTGGCACAAAAGATGCGAGAATGCAAGCGGTACATTTTTACATTGTATGAAATTATAATTTTCAAAATTGGTTATGCATAAACCTTGTCTACCAATTTTTTTCTTTAAAATTTTCTCGCAAGATCAATTAACTTTTAATTGGGTTATGTCAATTACATACAAAAAAAGTATGTCGATAGGCGAAATCGTTAATGAAAAGTTCGTATAAAGGGGCTGGATAGCTAAGATGTCATTGTATAACGCAACATCTAGGTCAGATATGAATTAACTGATTTACCTACTAATATTATAAATAAAAAGGTTTGTTACATCTAATGATATTTTGTCTTTACCGAAATTACCTATTACTAATTTGACGTAATTCAACTATCGCCCTACTAAGAATCTGACCTACTCAGAAACCGAAAATGACTTGAAGCTAAATCATAATACTTCAGGATCCGACTTAAAAGCTCAGTCGACTTAGTTAGAATCAAACATCCCCCGCCTATATCAGTAAGTGCGTTTGTGTGTACGTTCGTTACTCTTTCAAGTAAAACCTCTGGACCAATTACGATATAACTCATGCGTAGATAGCTGGAGACCTGGATTACCACTTTGGTTACTTTTTATCCCGATTTTCCGACGGAATCGGGACTTACGGGGGTGAAACCGCGGGGTGCAGCTAGTAATTAATCAATTGAAATTAATAAAAAAGAAAAAAAATGTGCCAAAATTGACAACTTAATACTGGTAACAAACAAATAAAAACAACAAAATACATAAGAATAAACCTCTTAGAACCAATTCCTTAGTAAACGAACAAATTAAACAAAAATATCTATACAAAGTGGGAGTTTGCAATTAGTAACCGAACCGCTTAGAATCGGGTTCCGTGCAGTAAATGAGCGAAAAACGTCTAAGTATAACGGTTTAGGGTTCCTTCGTTCTGTAATTGCTGCGCCTTCGGCAATGGTACAAAGAGTAAGCGAACAGATAGGACTTTAGTTTCAATTAAATTACTGTCTGTTCGGTACATACTTATATTATACCTACATATACAATACCTACCTAAAAAAACACATTTTAAAACTGTTTTTGTTGTTGTCTATGTAGAAATCGAAATCCAAGAAAAATAATAGTACATTACGATATAAGTGTGGTAAATTGATCTTTGCATAGAGGCGGTTTATGACGCGCGAGCGGTAGCGAGCGTGTCATATGAAGCCAAGATGCAAAGATCAATTCCACACGTATATCGTACGACGTTTTTTATCACAGTTGCGAATAAAAGAAAAGACTTGAAAAGAAAACAAAATAATAATTAACAAAATATTTGTGATAAGTCTATGTTTACATTTTTTTAAGGCAATATTTTTTTGTTAATTATGCTCCGGGAAGGCCAGGCTAAAGACTTTTAACCTATACAGCCTCGTCTGACATACAATATTTTTTAGGGTTTTTTCTATTTGTTTTTGCGTCGGGGGTTAAGGACAAAATACAATGGTACGGAAAAACAATATATTTAAGTAAAGAAAAAAACAAAAAATAAACAACTCAATTTTTAATCGTTTTCTAAGTCATTATCACGTAAAATTTTCGTTCGTAAACTGACTTTAGAAACAACCTATTTTGCTAGCTAAAAAACTCTTTGGTACCTACCTTTTTATACATCAAAACAGTATGTAATTATACAGTAAGATACGTATTTAACCTTTATTTAACCTATCGGGATAACTTTACAGCACTAAGTTGGCAATATAAAACGCACGCGTGCATAATATGTTGGATTACGAGCCTAAAAGCCGTTGAATAAGATCCACTTTATGAGCAACTGTGATAAAAAAAATATTTCAAAATTGTTAGTATTAACTTCAAGTGACCAAAAGACTGGCTACTATTTGACAAGGAAGCAATGCAGCCAGCCTTTTGGGCACCCTACCTAGGGAGACTTATTTAGATTATTAATTTAGTTTTATTTCTTTTTATTTAATTAAGGTAGGTACATTAATTAAATAAAAAGAAATAAAACCTATAGGGGTTTAATAAAAAAAATTATATCACGAAATAATAAAAATAAATGAATGTTTATTTTTCTTAGATTTCGATTTCTACATATACAAAAATAGAAAATATAAATAGGTAAATCACTATAGATACTTATAAAAACCGATCACTTACATAATGACCAACTAACGTTTAATTTACAAGTATTCAAATAATTAATGTACTTATTACATTTTGTATAAAAAACAGTAAGTAAATCATTATGAAAACCGAAACCTGGAAGACAAGTTATTATGTACCAAAAATTTTATACTAAAAAAGTTTTCCTCCGGACATTTCAAAAACAGATTAATATCTCTTAAAAAAATGAGAAATTATTATAATACAATATTAAAGAAATCAAATTTTTGTAAGCATTTAATCTGCAACCAAGATAAATATGCCGACGGATGTTTTTGGAACAAAAATTTAATAGACAATTTTGATACAAAAAAGCGCACACTAGCGCTCTCTCTAACTGAACAAGTAAAGTAAAAGTTTACGTCTAGCCCAGTCAACTCGGGCGGACAAGCAGGAAGTGACGTCACGATGCACTACCCCCGTCGGAAGTGGCTAAAAGCCTCCGCTGCATTTGTCTTATAGTTTCGTGATGTGATGTATCGATAGTGTTCAGTTTGTTATTTTTTATAGTTTTGTTTTACCATAATGCACTAGTGCTGTAAAGTTATCCCTAAAACTTAAATTCGTATCTTTCTGCTAATGAATGTAGATGAAACATCCTTAATTGAACTGAGTTATACTGTTTTGATGTTAAAAATAGACTTCGAAAAAGAAGGTTTTCAATTCACCTCTTATTAGGTACCTGCGGCTAATGAAAGGTTTTTTCAAAACCTTTCATTACCAGTAATGGCCCTTACGATTTAGTGGTTTTAAAAACCTTAAAATTAATTACAAAATAACAAGAAAGTGATAAACAAATGAATGAATGAATGTTTTTCAGATTGACAATGTAACAAAATGATCTAATGAAAATGTTTTAAGTAATTTTCCCTCATCATCATCATTATGGTCGAAGTCATCATCCGCCTGCCCTTATCCCAATTTATTTGGAGTCGGCGCAGTATGTCTTCTTCTTCCATTCACTCGTATTAGCCCTCATCGTTCACATTCATCTCTCTCATGTCTTGTATCACGCAGTCGATCCATCTTTTCTTAGGTCGTCCTCTTCCTCTCCATGCCTCTACATTAATTCATAGTAGTTTTCCCTACTTTTTACGAAATATTTGTTTTTAATTAAGGTAGCAGGATGGCCCCGCATGAAAGTACCTATTTTTTTTTCTGTATGTAAGTCCGACTTATTTTTAAACTATTCAAAAACTTGTGACCACTAGATAAAAACAAATGCTTATATTTTTGCAAACCGATCCTCAGTTTCAGACAATTTCAGGAGTGAAGCGAATGAATTCACCATCCGCATGGGTTTGTAATTAAATCGAGATCAACACGTCCTCGTGGAATGAAATACTGACATTTTAACGAAACTATACAGAGAACAATACTAGTATGTTTTTACATGAAATTTAGGATAAATAAACAATTGAACTTAATCCTCCTTATTCTAAAACGAGGTTTAAGGATAGTCCGAGATGTGGATTTAAACCTTAGATTTAGATACAGATTTACTTGTGAAATATAGTCTAAACACTATTCCTATATAATCTTTAGGGATAGTGTTTAGATTATAGTTCCTTATATAATCTACAGGGATAGTGTTCCCAGTTTTGGATTGTGTTTAGACGATAGTTCCCTAGGTAATATATAGGGATAGTGTTCAGACTATGGTTCACGAGTAAATCTGTGTCTAAATCTACGGTTTCAATGTAAATTATTTGTCTAATTGAAGTCCAGTATAAAAATGCATTCTATGAGTCGTCATAGTTAAAAGTGCGTAAAAGGCGTAGTGAACCCTAATTGTGATTTGTACACCTAATTGTGTTGTTTTTTTCTCGTAGCAGTTCACAATTTACTGATATAGATTTTAAAAACTCAAAATAAATAAAAATGACGAGTTGCATAATGGAGCTCCAGAATGGAAAATGTCTTTGTTTGTAGAAAGTTCACATGTTAAAACGTCTAGTTACAATGTCTAAAGTGGCAAAAGTCGTATTTAGATTCATCTATTCGTGAAAAACGGTGGCAGACCGAAAAGCTAACGACTTTTTGTATGAAAAAAAATGTTCTAATGCCAACTCTATTTTTCAATCTCTCTGCACAGAGGTCTTTAAAATACCAGCAATTTAAATAAAGCATTTTACAGAGGTCGAAAAAAATACCAGCGATTTTAAAAAGCATTTTAGTTTAAATGTATTTTTCGTAGAGAACTAGAAATAGACTAGACTACTCTAACATTCAATTGCGGCTGAAGATGGGATAATTGCATAGTAATGGATGCGGAGTTCGCGTGATCGGAATCTACAGTGAGGTGGTGGCTGCTTACCAGTATCTACCAACTATACCTTAGGAAAAGAACTTTTATAGAATAAAAGGTTTCTTGAAGCTAGATGTAATGCTCCCTCAATAATGGTTTTAGTAAATGTTCTTTAAAGTAATATTCAGTATTCTTAATTTATTAATATTGTTTTTAAATTAAAAATACCTACTGCTTATCATTTTAAGTTTTTTTTACTAAAACTAAGAAATTTTTCAGAAGTTTATTTCTTGCCTTAGGAAATCTTTTTTTCCGCTTGCAATAACTTTTAAACTTTGCGTTTTGTTACCTAATGGAGGTAACAAAACGCCGCGCCCCACTCTACAATTTATTTAAAACATCTCGCGATCAATTCGCCATTTTATTGGAAACAAGTTTTTGTGCCGTCAATAGCTGTCAAACGTTAAAAATATCGGAGCATACACACGCACAATGCTATCAAACATTTTTTACCGACTTCAAAAAAAGGAGGTTTTGTATTCCATTGTACCTATACAGGTAGGTATTTTTTATTGTGGTAAGGGCGTAATTACTTTTTAAACCGATTTTGGTAATGGGCAAATATTTGATTTGCTTGCTTTTCTATATCGGGTTCTATTTCTAAGTAAGATACTGATTTTCAACTTGAAGAATCAAGCAAAGCAGTTCTAATACTAAGCTACTGCTTATTTACATCATTGCGGCACAGTGCTCATCACGTTCTTTATGTTTTACTTTTGCTTGTATTGCCTTTTTATTAATTTAGTGTTTTCATTTTTAATTATTAATTCACTTATTCATTTATTTTAAATACAAACTGAATACTAAATATATACATCAATAAAAAACTTTGAAAAAAAATCCCATCTAAGTAGGTACTTACATAAATATCAAAATAAAATAAAATTTACACGTCTTAACAATATCGTGTAAATTTTGCATATAAAACAGCTAATAATGAATTATTATTAGTATTAGCTTAAGTAATATTTATGTATGTGGTTTTTTGTGATGCAATAAACGATTTATATATCTATCTATATAATATTTCTCTCTCTCTGTGTAGTCGGCCTCTCATGACTGAGGATCGTGGTCAACAGTGGGTCTGCATCTGGAACGGATGACCTGTCTCCTGCGACTCCTATTCATTGCCTCCATAACGATTTTGTGGAACTTGTCGGTTGAATTGTGTTTGATTTGGTCCGTGCATCGGGTCGGGGATCGACCTCACGAGCGTTTTCCGTCAGTGTTCCCAACCACTATGAGTTTTTCCAAATTCTTATCGCCCCTTCGTACAACGTGTCTAAAATATGCAAGTATGCGCTGATGGCAGATCGTCGATAATCGTGTCTTCACTCTGAGCTGTGAGAGGATCGATTCGTTGGTATGTTTGGCAGTCCAAGGTATTTTCAACATTCGCCTCCAGCACCACATATCGAACGCGTCGATTCTTGGTCTCTCTCGGGCCAGTATGGTCCAGGTTTCTACTGTATACAGAACACCACCAACGCCCTGATATATCTAATTCTATTAAGGATTTTTTCCCTATCTCAGTGGGTAGCACTCTACATAACTGTCTAAATGGTACATGGATTCTCAGACATTTCATACGCTTCATCTCGTACACGTCAACCGTGTTAATAGTGTATCCTCAAAATAATTATATTTCTTGTGAAAATTGTGAAATATACTGTTTCAACTTGCAAATACCTTAACCTTAACCTTAAGGTCGTGGGTTCGAATCCCGGTAGGCCGTTCACCAATGTATTTTTCTTAAGAAAAAATTATGTGCGCTAATTGACATTGCTCTTATATACGGTGAAGGAAAACATCGAGATGAAACCCGCGGCTTAGTTTGCTCCAGAAGTACCTATTGACAAGTTTTCACCTCTGGAAATGGTCGACTAAGCTGAGAGGGTAGTGGGTGCTGGGCAAGTCTTCTCCATCCTCACGCAAAAAAGGACCAAATTAAAAAGGGTCCAATTGCGGAAAACAGTCCGTTCAAGTACAAATACAAGTACCTTAACCCCTAGAAAATACTAATAATTGGTTATCTTCATACCTAATAACTTGTTGTAGAGTTAACTTTCTCTTTGTTTTAGTTCAATGTTTCAATTTATATAAGTATTATGAATTAGTGGAAACATTGTTGGATTAAGGGTTTTTTTTAATATATTGTTGTAAAAAATTATATCATAGTTCTTTATGTTTCCCAAATAAATGTAAATAAAATAAACACGGTTATGTGAAGACACAGACACAAGTCAATATTAAATTTTATAACTTTTAAAACGAGACAGTCTAATAGTTTAGGCAGAGAGCTGAAAATGTTAAAAATCAATAGGGTTGTAGCAGACAGACGTCATTCACCGGCTCACTGGCCGCACCATACAACCTGCTTTTATGCAAAAACAATATAAAAACACAGACAAAACATAACCAATTGTTAAACCGAGCTGCATTGCAAAGATAACCGTTGTGTCAACGATTCAAATAAATAAATATATCAGGACATTCCACACATCGCCATCTACCCCCAAGCTAAGTAACTAGACTTGTGTTATGGGTGCTAGACAACGGATATACTACTTATATCCTTTTTTTTTGTATATATAATTATAATACATAGAAACAACCAGACCACAGACAAATATCTAAGCATAAATACTTGTCTGAGGCGGGAATCGAACCCGCAACCCTGTGTTTGGCAGTCCGGTATCATAAACTATAAGAGGCGGAGACAGATAGGTGAAAACTGCGTAAAACTACAAAACTTAGCTATTTCCTTTAATTTTCCGGACTATGATTGTTTCTAAGAATTTATCTCTATCAGCAACACTTTTGATTGATATATAAATAAAGGAAGAGTATTTTTTTCAAAATCAACAGGTTCAGTTACCGGATGGAGTTCTTCAAAAATTTTCAAAAATGTAATGTTTCAGTTTTGGTTTTTATCAAAATCGGACACGCAACTTCCTTCAGCATTTTTCGGTATCTCTTATAGTTTAGGAGATGGCCCTAAAGGCCCACGTAAAAAATTCAACCTGTATATATTTTTTATTATATTTACGTTATTTAAAAACAGTTGAATGTTGAATTGGGTTTTATTAAATTCACTAGTGATTGTTTATTACGTTCAAAAACCGAAGTTTTTCACTCGAATTGATATTTTATTGTACACAGTAAAATATTGGACGTAAAATGATAAAACTATACGATCCGAATAAAATAAAAAAAATGTTTTATTTTTTAATGTTTCATATTTATGGCATGAAGTCATTTAATTTCTACGATTCTCCTGTATCTACGTACATAATAAAAAGATATGCTATCTACACTTAGCTATACAAATCTATTTATAGTTTGTTATCTATATTTATATATTTCAGTCAGTAAAAAAGAGAAAAGTTTGGAACAAATTGCCTCTGAAAATTCTGGACCGATTTTGTTGACACTCGATATGAAGAGACATTAACCCCCTTATTCCAAAACGAGGTTTAAGAATAGTCCGAGATGTGGATTTAAACCTTAGATTTAGACACAGATTTACTCCTAAAGAAGTATAACTTCAAAAACTTACCTACATAGTCACCGTGCTGCGGATAGAAATGGCATGCCCACATAATTTGCCTTCTAAAGTCAATATAAATAACTATATCCGATTCAAATACCTACGTTAAGGTGAATGGGTACCGGTGCTCTCTCCATACAAACGTAGTCGACTATTTCCTCCCTGGATAATGACACTAGCACAAATATTTTTGTGCCATAATACCTATAACTGCCATCACTATGCCCCTATGTTTACCGCGGTAAACATCAAAATAATATAGTGTTACTTCAAAAATATTATTTTGTTACCAAGACAACGGACATTCTTGAGCTAAGTATAGAAAATTCTTACATGGTCAAAACAACACATATTTTTCACTCAAGACATTAGATTATTCTTGAAACAAGTCTACGTAATTCTTCAGTCAAAATCGAATGTCTTTGATGAAGACAATGAATTTGAAACAATATTTTACTAAAACCAAGACAATATTGTTTTCCTTATATAGGAAACAGGGATTGTCTTGACCAAGATGATATTATCTTCGTTCAAGAAACTTTTTTTCCGTGCGGTGTGAAGTTGGGTTTTGGTATTATCATAGAGATTCAGATTAAAAAAACAAAAATAAAATAAAAACACCCAGATGGAACGAAGTTTCTTTCGATTAATTAGTGAAGGAATTGTAATAAAATCAAAAAGTGTCGTTACATCTTTTGGTCTTATTTTTTTCCGTCTAGCCACCTTTCGCAACGCGCGACAAGGAACTTCATTCCAAATACTTGAAAAGTACAAGGGACACCCGGATGGAACGAAGTTGCTTTCGATTAATTAGTGAAGGAATTGTAATAAAATAAAAAAGTGTCGTTACATCTTTTGATCTTAATTTTTCCGACTAGCCCCCTTTCGCTAGACCGAGAAGGAACTTCGTTCCAACAAAACATAGGGGCATGGTCATGGTAGTTATACATTTTATGCAACAAAAATAATTGCTCTTGTGTCATTTTCCAGGGATAAAACAGTCGACTACGTTTGTATGGAGAGAGCCCCCGGTACCCGTTCCTCATAAACAATAACCGTCATATCTGTCAACAATCCGGAACAATTTATCTGTAGACAGTCTATGATCAGGCAGACAGTCTGTACCAAGTTTGAAATGCATAATTAAATCAGATATTCAAGACTAATCCTTTGAGAGAGTACTTAGAACAGTATCGTAATTTAATTTGAGTTGTATTGTGCTGCGTCTTAGTTCATTGACAGTTCGGATTTAAGTTTAATATGCGCTGTGCAGTGTGAAGTTACAATTTGTAGCTGTATTTACCTATAGGTAGACCAACGAATCATGGCCCCTAGCGGAAATTGGTGGGGATGGTTTGCGCATGTACTATCTTAATAGTTATACTTTACCCCCGTTTAATATTTTGCTTAAGCGAAAAGGGTCTCCATACAAACGTAGTCAACTGTTTTCTCCCTGGATAATGACACTAGAGCAACGTTTGTATAGAGAGAGCGTCGGTATCCTTTCACCCACTGGTTCAGGTTCTTAGAAACCAGGACATGTAATTGGTGAATTATTATTGGACTGTATTTATTTGCTTTTATTTTTGTATTTTATCGTTTTGACGTTTAATTGATTTATTGAATTTATTTTGGATATTGTTTTGTGTTTATTTTTGACATTACTAAATTTAGTTGACATTTATTGAATTAAATTGAATTGAATTAACACGAAAACAATAATTTCAATTAGAAAATTAAGCAATGTATTGCACCAGAACTAAAATGACATTGAATTTTAATGCATTAGGTTATCGAATTTTTCAGTTTAGACTTAGGCAAAGTTAGGTGTGTGTGGGTTTTATGTGCGCGACGGTACTTAGACGACTAAATACGTGCGGGAGCGGGACAGAGCGCAGCTAGAGACGTGTGTGCGGGACAGAGAGCGATGATGTAAGCAACTGACCCTTCCTTCACACTTGCCCTCCCGTTAAACGGACCTAAAAATGGAGTTCTGCGCATATCCCTTCCACTTTCCGCCGGGGGCCATCATTTGCTGTTACACCTATACTTATTAAAGCTTTTCGAAATGTCAGTTTTTCTTAGGAGATTTAAGCGATTGGTTATTACAATTGGTATCTTTTATGGTACGTTTAGGCCCGGATGCATTATTTCACAGTGGTGTTTTTATCTTTTATGCATTTTGACACTGGAACATTTACTTCACTGCAACTAGAACTGCTGCATATACTGCCAGTATTTTGAGGACAATGGCTCGGGAAGGTGTAGCCGAGGGCTTTCTCTTGTTTTAATGATAAGGCATAGGTTGATTTTTAATTTAATACTAATTTTATTATTTATTCATGTTGTTTAGTTTTATAATTATTTTCTGGGTGGGGGTATTTTTTGGCGTCATTTTATTTATTTTGTGATTATTATTATTATTTTTAGTTTTTAATTTTGTGTAATTTGATTTGATGTACCTACCTAATTTTAAAATTGTGTTTTTAGAACTTTTTTGACAACTTATTTTTAGCAACGCCGTTGGTGGTTAAACCATTTTTATTTTTGAATCTTAAAAAAACTCATTTCATTTTTCACCCTCAAAGGCAAAGAGTACAAAGCCTTACTTAGAACATAATTTACAGCAATATTCTTTCAAAAATATACAAATAAGAAAAGTAACGAAGCGTAAACCGAGGTAAGTGGAAAGCGGACATAAATTACACGATGTTTACGCATTAAAGAGCCGAATGAGATATGGGGGGTGAACCGTGACTTTCATGGTACCATCTTTTAAGAAAAATATAAGGTAGAAATGTAAATAATATGGAAGATAGTTTGTTTGTATGTTTGTTAATGTGGTTTATTCCCATCCTTGATTTAGCCACCAGTGTGGAAACTGGCACTAATTAGTGTCAACCGCGTCCCCGATGGTCTATGGTACTTATTTAGTACCATTTAACCCGATGGGAATAAACCACAATAACAAACATACAAACATATGTTTGTTATTGTGGTTTTTTCCCATTGGCCATCCTTGATTTAGCCACCAATGTGGAAGCTGGCACTAATTAGAGTCAGCCGCGTCCCCGATGGTCTATGGTACTTATTTAGTACCATCTAACCATTTAACCCGATGGGAATAAACCACAATAACAAACATACAAACATATGTTTGTTATTGTGGTTTATTCCCATTGGCCATCCTTGATTTAGCCACCAATGTGGAAGCTGGCACTAATTAGAGTCAGCCGCGTCCCCGATGGTCTATGGTACTTATTTAGTACCATTTAACCATTTAACCCGATGGGAATAAACCACAATAATAAACATACAAACATATGTTTGTTATTGTGGTTTATTCCCATTGGCCATCCTTGATTTAGCCACCAATGTGGAAGCTGGCACTAATTAGTGTCAACCGCGTCCCCGATGGTCTATGGTACTTATTTAGTACCATTTAACCATTTAACCCGATGGGAATAAACCACAATAACAAACATACAAACATATGTTTGTTATTGTGGTTTATTCCCATTAGCCATCCTTGATTTAGCCACCAATGTGGAAGCTGGCACTAATTAGAGTCAGCCGCGTCCCCGATGGTCTATGGTACTTATTTAGTACCATTTAACCATTTAACCCGATGGGAATAAACCACAATAACAAACATACAAACATATGTTTGTTATTGTGGTTTATTCCCATTGGCCATCCTTGATTTAGCCACCAATGTGGAAGCTGGCACTAATTAGTGTCAGCCGCGTCCCCGGTAGTTTATGGTACTTATTTAGTGCTATTTGCCACCTGCAATGTGGCAAAAACAATTTGTTAAGTGGTTTCTATGTTTGTTATTGTGGTTTATTCCCATCGGCCATCCTTGATTTAGACACCAATGTGGAAGCTGGCACTAATTAGTGTCAGCCGCGTCCCCGGTAGTTTATGGTACTTATTTAGTGCCATTTGCCACCTGCAATGTGGCAAAAACAATTTGTTAAGTGGTTTCTATGTTTGTTATTGTGGTTTATTCCCATCGGCCATCCTTGATTTAGACACCAATGTGGAAGCTGGCACTAATTAGTGTCAGCCGCGTCCCCGATGGTCTATGGTACTTATTTAGTACCATTTAACCATTTAACCCGATGGGAATAAACCACAATAACAAACATACAAACATATGTTTGTTATTGTGGTTTATTCCCATTAGCCATCCTTGATTTAGCCACCAATGTGGAAGCTGGCACTAATTAGAGTCAGCCGCGTCCCCGATGGTCTATGGTACTTATTTAGTACCATTTAACCATTTAACCCGATGGGAATAAACCACAATAACAAACATACAAACATATGTTTGTTATTGTGGTTTATTCCCATTGGCCATCCTTGATTTAGCCACCAATGTGGAAGCTGGCACTAATTAGTGTCAGCCGCGTCCCCGGTAGTTTATGGTACTTATTTAGTGCTATTTGCCACCTGCAATGTGGCAAAAACAATTTGTTAAGTGGTTTCTATGTTTGTTATTGTGGTTTATTCCCATCGGCCATCCTTGATTTAGACACCAATGTGGAAGCTGGCACTAATTAGTGTCAGCCGCGTCCCCGGTAGTTTATGGTACTTATTTAGTGCCATTTGCCAACTGCAATGTGGCAAAAACATTTTTTTAAGTGGTTTCTATGTTTGTTATTGTGGTTTATTCCCATCGGCCATCCTTGATTTAGACACCAATGTGGAAGCTGGCACTAATTAGTGTCAGCCGCGTCCCCGGTAGTTTATGGTACTTATTTAGTGCCATTTGCCACCTGCAATGTGGCAAAAACATTTTTTTAAGTGGTTTGTATGTTTGTTATTGTGGTTTATTCCCATCGGCCATCCTTGATTTAGACACCAATGTGGAAGCTGGCACTAATTAGTGTCAGCCGCGTCCCCGGTAGTTTATGGTACTTATTTAGTGCCATTTGCCACCTGCAATGTGGCAAAAACATTTTTTTAAGTGGTTTGTATGTTTGTTATTGTGGTTTATTCCCATCGGCCATCCTTGATTTAGACACCAATGTGGAAGCTGGCACTAATTAGTGTCAGCCGCGTCCCCGGTAGTCTATGGTACTTATTTAGTGCTATTTGCCACCTGCAATGTGGCAAAAACAATTTGTTAAGTGGTTTGTATGTTTGTTATTGTGGTTTATTCACATCGGCCATCCTTGATTTAGCCACCGGTGTGGAAGCTGGCATTAATTAGTGTCAGCCGCGTCCCCGGTAGTCTATGATACTTATTAAATGCCATTTGCCACCTGCAATGTGGCAAAAACAATTTGATAATTATTAGTTTTATACATGTAATTAGCAGTAAGATACCAATTTAACTTATCTGGATAACTTTTTACACACTAATGGCGTCAAGGTAATGTAAAACGCACGCGTGCGTTAGATTATGTGCCTAAAAGCGGTTGAATAAGATCCACTTTATGAGCAACTGTGATAAAAAAAAATATCTTTATGACTCTCTGACTTTGCATTAACACTTTAATCCTCATCAGAAATTTACTTATAAATAAATATATTTTAAAAATTTAGATTAATACCTGGCTACGAGTGAAGGCAAATTGCAAAGCTAGTGTTACAAAACGTGCCAGCATCTTTTATAAATATGTGGGAGGGCCGTGACGAATGTCCGCCACTTGTCTGGACAGAATAACTGTTTGTCATCTTTGAATTTTTTATACACTGTAAACGTGGAATAATTTTATTTCTTTTGCGAGATTGCTCTGCATTATTTAGATTTTTTTCGCTTGCTTTAGTTTTCTTTTAAGTTCTCTATTCTATTTTTATTAATAAGGAACAGTTGCAGCATTACACACTATAAATAATAATTAAATAAATAAAAATATTGCAGGACATCCCACACATCGCCATCTAGCCCCAAGCTAAGTAACTACACTTGTGTTATGGGTGCTAGACAACGGATATACTACTTAAATACTTTTCATTTGTAAATATATACATAGAATACATATAAACAACCAGACCACAGACAAATATTTAAGCATAAATACTTATCTGAGGCGGGAATCGAATCAGCAACCCTGTGTTTGGCAGTCCGGCATGGTGACCATTGTGCCAACTGGGTCGTCAAAAATTGTTAAAAATAAAAAACCCCGAGAAGCCGACAGAAGTAAAAAATATTGTTGAAACTTTTTTTATTTAAGTATCTATAATAATTTATATTAAAATCATTAATTATTAAAATTTAAAATAAGTAAGTAATTAAATTAAAAATAAAATACTGAAATTGTCAAAATGTCTAAAAATAAATAAAAAAAATATGTCAAGCAAGTCAAGTCGGTCACAATATCTAGTAACTTAAACCAAATATTAAACACATTCACAAACAAGAATAGTACATTGCGATACAAGTGTGGTAAATTGATCATTGCATAGAGGCGGTTTATGACGCGCGAACGAAACGCGAGCGCGCTTAAAAAAGCCGAGATACAATGATCAATCCACGCGTGTATCGTACGACGTTTTTATCACAGTTGTGAATAAAAGAAAAGACTAGTTAAAATAACAAAAAAAAAACAATTCTAAAACCCATAGAAACCATACGATACTTTAGGCCCATGGGGTCATTTCGACACCTCTCGCGACCTCGAATCTATAAGATTTTAGAAAATATGGGCCTGCTGCACTTTTAACGACTTGAGCACCCTTATCCTTGACTAGCTTTGCCCGCGACTTCGTCCGCGTAGACGTCGAAAATGGTACTCTAAGCAAACCACCCCCAAAATAACTTTCTACCCCTTTTGAAGAATTTCAGAGTACGTCTACCATCAATTCTGTTAAATAATGTTTTTGCATAATTTGAAGTAGATTGGACCAAGGAATCACGTTGTCCCATACAAACTTTGCCCCTCTTTTTTACCCCCTTAGGGGTAGAATTTCGGGAAATCCTTATGGGATGCCTACGTCATACAAAGAACACACCCTCCAAGTTTCAGGTCTCTCTAGATCAGCGGTTTAGGCTGTGCGTTGATCCGTCAGTCAGTCAGTCAAAGAATTTTATAAAGATAGATAACTTTATTTGTACAACACAAAAAGAGACAGAACACGATAAACACAAAGTAAAGTAATAGCTAGAAAGTATAAGTTGCACAAATGGGCGGCCTTATCGCTGAAAGCGATTTCTTCCAGGCAACCTGAAAAGAACTGATTCAGCTTTAATGGTAGGTTTATATGTATAGATTTGAAAAACATTTTCATGTAAAGCTTATCGCGCCTTATAAAATCTTCACTTGAAATTATGGCTTCATCCGTCAATACACACGAGTAGGTATATCTAACATGCCCGTGAAAGTTTGCTAGTTGTAACGCGAAGTCGATGCAGCATTGCACATTGTGTAATGTGAAGTTCATCGAACGAACTCGTCGGTTGCATGTAGTTCCTAACTCACTCATGTCTGCGTACCTTCGATTTATGGGCTACTGGATTTGACGATGCGTGTTTTTAACCGACATCAAATAAAGGAGGATTTTTTTTCTTTTTAGGGTAAAAACGGGATTCTATTACTAAGACTTTACTGTCTGTCTGTCACTTATGTTGACATTTTAACAACAAATAATAAAAACAGAAAAAAACATGCTACGGAACCCTTAGGGCGCGAGTCCGACTCGCACTTGACCGGATTTTCTTTTCAACAAAAGAATTATCGTCTCAATCGAAACATACATAAAATGTACATATTTTAAAAGCAGTGTTATTTATAATTATTACTTTATGCACCATATAAAAACAATCAGCTGATTTATACCAGACTTCAATGAAGAAGGCAGTTCTTAATTTTTTTTTAGAAATAACATACTTTACCTCAAAATTTTCCAAAAAATGTTCGATTTTACAAAAGTCGTTGAACTAAAGTTAATTATTAAGTAGCCCTGAACCGCTCTCTTGTATAATTTTCTGCTTAGTGCTTACTCGAAGACGGCTCAACCGATTGAGATGATTCTTTTTTTTAAATGGCATACCTCAGCGCTGGTCCCATCAAAATTTGGTAAGTATCTGGTGATGAACATAATTGCAGCGTAGAATTGTTACGAGCACAAAATTTAAAAAAAAGATTAATAAACCTTTAAAACCATAAAAAATCAATATTAAAAATTAATAAATGCATGTAATTTAATATGAAATTATCTAAAAGACCCAGAATAGTTTTAACTCATTAAATTAATTTTTTAAGAGGTTTTATCGAATCAAAGTATGAAGCTGTATATTTTGAGCACTTATAATAAATGTTATTTTGCTGAAGTAAACCGTAAAATTAATACTTCTATTGCCTCTTATTACACGTATGTACTATTTTCTTTAATGTAGAGGCATTGGCAGAGATTTCTCATACGAATCTCAACTGCTAAAGTCCAAAATAGCTCAAATCAGTTCATCTTTCAACACTTACAAAAAACTATACTAGATGGCGCCACACGTAAAATTAGATCGCGCAAGCATTGTGTTTTCGAATTTCATAGTGTTCCCCTTGTTACTTTGTACGGGCTAAGTATTCTATCCGGAAAATGTTTCTGTATGTATAATAAGTAAGTTTTTGAGATCGCTTCACTTCGTGGAAACGAATGTTGAAGTGGGATAAATATTATGTATATTTATACATTTGCCATTTGGCAAAAAAATTAAGTGGGCGTTTTTTGTCTTTTTATTATTTTTGCCACAGAAAATAATTATCACCTATGTGATACATCTTCTACTTCTCGTATAATGTGTGGCTTATTGTTAGAGTTTTCAGATCGCCTTAAGGCCTCTAACTTCACAAAAACGGCCCTTAGCTTGATTAAAAGTCGTTATTTTTGACAAATAATAATCAATAAAAATAATCAAAAAAAATTTGATGAATTCTTATGTAATTATTTAATTTTTATTTAGATAAAACGTCGATTTGGTTTTCAACTGTTATAATTTAGTCTTAATAAATAAATTTGACCTAACGACTGCTACTAGAGGTAGCAACCGGGACCAACGGCTTAACGTGCCTTCCGAAGCACGGAGGGGCTCACAAAAACAACTTTTTGCCACACTACTAATTGGCCACCCATCGAAGTAATGACCACGCCAGGCGTCGCTTAACCCGCACGACCGTAAACGTTCAGCGAGCGTCGCTTATATGTGAGCCTCCTCAATGTGATAATATCCCAAGCATAATATTTTTAACTAGATTTTTGTAAAAAAAACTACCCTGCGCCCCGCGGTTATACCCGCGTTACTTTTCTTTAAAAAGTTAAGTATTTGGAACTATAAAGAACAGCAAATTAATAAAACTTACTTACTTTGAAACCCCCTTGCAAAGTTTTAAATTGTCGCAACTAATTATGGTTTTCGTTAAAAATACTAAAAGTTAGTTTCTAAGTATTTAAGCTCTTTGGAGGTTCTTTACAAATAGTTTGCGAAAAAGTTTGACATTTGATTATTTATAAATTTCGAAATACAAATGGGTATTAAAAAAAATATTTCATTTTTCTTCCAAATTGTGCTCGGTGTAGCCTTAACATTCCTAACCAATATGCTCCGACCGGGAGGCATAATGGGCGAAAACTTTTTAAAATAAAAATATGAACAATCCATAAATAGTACCTAGTTTTTACTTTTTTGATAAATGATCTACATCAATATTAATATCATTATTAACATAAAAGGGTACCAGCGCGGGCGCTCTCTCCATACAAACGTAGTCGACTGTTTCTCCTACCTGGATAATGACACTAGCACAAATATTTTTGTGGCGTAAAACCAAAACAAAGGGGCATAGTCATGGCAGTTATAACCATGACTATGCCCTTTTGTTTTGGTATTTTCATTTTCTAATTTTCTTTAAAATTTAAAAATCAAAACAAAAAACATAGGGGCATGGTCATGGCAGTTATAAGTTTTATGCGACAAAAATATTTGCTCTAGTATCATTATCCAGGGAGAAAACAGTCGACTACGTTTGTATGGAGAGAACCCCCGATACCCTTTCCTCTTAAGTACAAGACTAACAATTATGTCTCTTTACCAAAACGATAATTCTGAGTTTTGGCGGGAACGAGTTAACAACATGTCGTGCTGCAGTTTTATTTTTATGAAACTTAGTTGTAACCCAAGTTGAATTGTATAATTCTGGTGGAATGTTATTCAATTTAGTTCTGTTAAAGTGCACAAGTGTAGTGAAAGTAAAAATCAGTGTCAAACAAGAAGTTTTCTCGTTGCCTCCAAATCTCCTATTAAGGTTATGGTAAACTTGCCACCGCTTTACTATAGCCCCTGACTTGACGGACTATGACGACTTTGACTTTTTTAAATACTTTAGGCCCGATTTATGAAAAATCGGGTCATAAGTCGATGCAAAATATAACTTGACACTGGCTAAATGCACAAGCCGTGCGAAGCCATAATTAATACAAAAAAAACGATAATTCTCTTGCGTCTCATTTAGCCGCTGAGTTTACAATAAACTAAACTAGATGGCAGCACACGTAAATTTAGATCGCGCAAGCGTTGCGTTTTCGAATTTAGTAGATAACCTATTGCAACATTGATGTTTTTATTAAGTAGTATATCTAGAAAAATGTTTCTAATGTATTATAAGTATAATTTTTTTGTAACTTCTATTCGTGAGAGCGAATTTAGAAGTATAAATATGCATAATAATATGTTTCATTCGTACCTGATGCTCCACACGTATAAAATTGGTTTTGTCCAAATTTCCTGACCTACGGTTTATATATTATTTTCCGTAAATATTGACAAACTAGCAGCGCTCCGCGGTTTCACCCGCGTAAGTCCCGATCTCGTGGGAATATCGCAATAAAAAGTAGCCTATAGCCTTCCTCGATGGACCAACACAAAAATATTTTTCCAATTCGAATCAGTAGTTCCTGAGATTAGCGTGTTCAAACAAACCCTCCAGCTTTATAATATTAGTATAGATTTAAGATACTATTTTGAATATTTTCTCACTTGTTTTTTTAAATAAATTTTCGTATATAAATCTAAACTTTTAAACGTGGTGACATCACTAATGGCGTAATATCAATGTCTTCCATTGCCTAAGTTGTGTAGAAAAAAAGGGTGTTCATATTTATTAGTTGGCTGTCATTTGACTTTTTTATTTACCATGTCGGCATAACGCTGATGGTGACGTCATCAGAGTGCAAGTAAAGGTCAAACATATGTAATCGAAAATATTCTACATCGACGTTTATTTTAGATTAAATGTTTATCAATAATGTAGAGGAAGTTTATTTATCGAAATGGTTTTGTAATTTCAATAAAAAAATGTACAATCCAAATTGCTGAAAATGTGACACAAGAAGGCTGTATCTGATATTGTCAAAAAAAATTACATATATAAAAAAAGAAATTTGTATCTCATATTGTCAAAATTTTTTACTAATTAGTACTTCGGTCTAAAAAAAAGTGTATTTACATCCTTTAGCTTTTAAAAATACTATAGTACGTCAAAACTTTTAAAAATATTTTTTTTGACAATTTCATAAATCGTCATTTTTATTTATTTATACCTACTTAATTTTAATATCATTATTAAGTACTTACTAACATTTATGTATTATCACTAGCTGCCAAGGGTACCACACAAAACACATAAAATTTATTCAAATCGGTCCAGCCATTTCGGAGGAGTTCAGTGACATACACACGTACAGTAAAATTATATAGAGAGAAGATTACCAAACGATTACTCTCTTGCGTTCCACTTAGCCGCTGAGTTTACAATATACAAAACTAGATGGCAGCACACGTAAATTTAGATCGCGCAAGCGTTGCGTTTTTGAATTTAGTAGTTAATTTATTGCAACTTGAATGGATTTTAAGTATATATCCAGAAAGAAAAGTATTATAAGTAGAATTTTTTTGTCACTTCTGTTCGTGAGTGCGAATTTAGAAGTTTATAATTAATAATTAACTAGCTGCCCCGGCAAACGTTAATTTGCTATAATTTACACTTTAAAAAATCATTTAAATCGGTCCAGCGTACAGTTAAATTATATATAGAGAAGATTACCAAACGATTACTCTCTTACGTTCCACTTAGCCGCTGAGTTTACAATATACAAAACTAGATGGCACCACACGTAAATTTAGATCGCGCAAGCGTTGCGTTTTTGAATTTAGTAGTTAACTTATTGCAACTTGAATAGAATTTAAGTATATATCCAGAAAGAAAAGTATTATAAGTAGTATTTTTTGTAACTTCTATTCGTGAGAGCGAATTTAGAAGTTTATAATTGACTAGCTGTCTCGGTAAACGTTGTTTTGCCATAAATTACAATGAAGAATGTTAACTAATTTTGAATATTAGCTCTCCATATTCATTGTCAAAAATAAAAACATATATAGACAGATAAAGATGAAAGAATTACTTCGATACGTCTATTAGTTTCCGATTTATTGAAATAAACGTGCGACGCGGACTCATACTCGATGCGTTACTAAGCGGAGCGGTATAAATTGACGTCACATGCGGTCACGTAAGGTTAAAAAATACAAGTGAAAGAATTACTTCGATACGTTAATTAGTTTTCGATTTTTAGAAATAAACTAAGCGGATCAATGTAAAATGACGTCACACGCGGTCACGTGACTGTTAGCGGGACTCGAAATTTATCGTAAGTTTAATCACCTGTAAAATCAAAACTATAATAAATAAATATTGCAGGACATTCCACACATCGCCATCTAGCCCCAAGCTAAGTAACTTGACTTGTATTATGGGTGCTAGACAAGTATATAAGTAGTATAAGAATATACTACTTATATACTTTTATTGTAAATGTATACTTATAATACATAGAAACAACCAGACCACAGACAAACATCGAAGCATAAATACTTGTCTGAGGCGGGAATCGAACCCGCAGCCCTGTGTTTGGCAGTCCGGCATGGTGACCATTGTGCCAACTGGGTCGTCAAAAACTAATACTTAGGTATTTTTGACTACAGCAAAAACTTGTGTATTTGTATACATACAAGCTTTACTGTAACAAACTTTCAACAATAGTAACATTCTTCATTTAAAAAATATTCATTGAAATCGGTCCAGGCAGCGTACAGTAAAATTAAATATATACAGATTACCAAATAATTACCTCTTGCGTCTCGCTTAGCGGCTGAGTTTACAATATACTAAACTAGATGGCAGCACACGTAAAAATAGATCGCGCAAGCGTTGCGTTTTTGAATTTAGTAGTCAACTTATTGCAACTTTGATGGTATTTAAGTATATATCCAGAAAGAAAAGTATTATAAGTAGTAGTTTTTGTAACTTCTATTCGTGAGAGCGAATTAAGAAGTTTATAATTATCTAGCTGTCGCGGCAAACGTTGATTCGCCAAAATAAACAATTAAAAAAATTGTGAATCTAAACATAAAATAAAAAAAATCATTCAAATCGGTTCAGCCATTTAAGAGGAGTTCAGTGACATACACACGTACAGTAAAATTATATATATAAAGATTTCATTCGTCCCTGATGCTCCATACACTTTATTTAAAAATTTAACTTTACGACTAAAATTGATGAAAATTAGATTCAAGATGGCTGGTGTATCTAAAATTGCCTAAAAATATTACCTTAATAATTGTACTATTTAGTACTTTGGTCTAAAAAAATATTGTACTTTAAAAAAATCTTTTTCAAAAAGTTTATTATCTGTAAAGCATAAGTATTGAACAAAAAAGCTTGGTATTGCGCCGGTTTCAAAGTACCAATGATTTTGTTAAGCGGAGGTGTTAATATGATAACAAAATATTAAAAAAATGTAACTAGCGCCATCTATATGTACTTATTTATTATTATTTTTATTATTTATTTATTTATTCTGTGCTATTTTGTCTTTTAAGTTGTGTCTGTCAAAAACCGTCACTGCGTTTATTATCCTACTAATATTATAGATGTGAAAGTTTTTGTGTGCGTATGTGTGTGTGTGTGTGTATCTTTGTTACTCCTTCACGCAAAAACTACTGGACCGATTGCGATGAAACTCGGTATCTAGATGGTTGGAGACCTGGATTAACACATAGGCGCATATTTACACATTTTTATCCCAATATTCCCACGGGATCGGGACTTCCGCAGGTGAAACCGCGGGGCGCAGCTAGTTAGATAATAAAGCAAATATTTATCTAATGACCTATTTTTAAGTATTTTAATTTTTTTTTAAATATTTAATTTTTAATTAATTTTTAATGCAGGTGGCCAATTTGTTTTGCTGTCAATCTAAAAAACAATTAATTTAATTTTGTTTTAGTATTTTCTTGTTATTTTGTTACGAATATTAATGTTGTAAAAAAAACCTTTTAGAGGCCCTTATTACCCGCAGCCAAGTAAGTACCTTATAAATAAATAAAAACTTGAGAGGTGTCAATCTAAAAAAACAATTAATTAAATTGTGTTTTAGTATTTTCTTGTTATTTTGTTACGAATATTAATGTTGTAAAAAAAACCTTTTAGAGGCCCTTATTACACGCAGCCAAGTAAGTACCTTATAAATAAATAAAAACTTGAGAGGTAATATGGCACACCCGGATGGGACGAAGTTTCTTTCGATTAATAAGTGAAGGAATTGTAATAAAATCAAAAAGTGTCGTTACAACTTTCGGTCTTAATTTTTTCAGTCTAGCCCCCTTTCGCAACGCGCCATTAGAACTTCGTTCCAATTAATCACCTAATCAACGACGAGAGCATCAAATTAGAGAATTATTTTTTTGTGTTCGTTATTGTCAGGGCAAGGTCTGTATAAAAGAAAATTTAAAAAAAAAAACGCTGATGTTTCGCCTCCCAAGACATTGCCACCATAATATAGACGTTTTAATATGCCGTCACGTTCTGCAAACTACGTCATTTTCCTTGATTGACCTTCGGAGCGGTGATACCGCCGGTTGCAGCTATCTATACTAATATTATAAAGCTGAAGAGTAAGTTTGTTTGAACGCGCTAATCTCAGGAACTCCTGGTTCGAATTTAGAAATTCTTTTTGTATTGGATAGTCCATTTATCGAGGAAGGCTATAGGCTACTTTTTATCCCGATATTCCCACGGGATCGGGAGTTACGTGGGTGAAACCGCGGAGCACTGCTAGTTTAAAATAAAGCCGCTTGCGTTCTCGCATCTTTTGGCGGTTTATTTAATTAATTATTTATTTTATTTTTATTTATTTTTTTATTTTTTTTTGTTATGTATTACTTTTAGTTGATAATTATTGTATATGTTTTAAATGCAAATTTAGATATTTCGAATCGTGTAATAATTATAAGGCATATTAATGTAAATATAATAAATTGGAATTAGTTATTTTTGCATAGTTAAAATATAATTTATCACTTTTATATATTTAAGCCACATTCATTGGCTTTATATCGTGAACGGGCCCATATCGAGCGTGTTCAATAGAAATCGCCGAAACTCTTGAGACATGTGACTGAAGTTCGGATCCAACTCCGGATACGGATACAAATTGGATACAAATCCGGAACTTCTCGATACTCCCGGCTCCGGACTCCGGACATTCCGGGACAGCGCGGAATAAGGGCGCACGCAGACTATGGATAAATGAACAATCTAGAGTTTATAAACATGATTTTGTTTAATCCTACTAATCTTATAAATGTGAAAATTTGTGTGTGTGTATGTATGTTTGTTACTCCTTCACGCCAAAACTAGTGGACCGATTGCGATGAAACTCAGTATCTAGATAGCTGGAGAACTGGATTAACACATAGGCTATATTTCCATGGGATCCCATGGGAATATCGGGACTTACGAAGGTGAAACCGCGGGGCGCAGCTAGTTATAATATATTCTGTGGTACATGGCTGCAACTCCGGCGAAATTGTTGCATAAAGTTTTTTACCCGACTGCGCAGCGCAAAGGAGGGTATAGTGTTTATCGGTCTATGTATGTATGTTTGGTTCTAGAGGCCAAACGCGTGGGCCGATTTTTTTTAGTTAACTATCAACTATCGACCGATTTAAAGTCCGCAGTCCGCATTCGTGCTAACTCGAACGGTCATTTCTAGTGACAGGTTTCCTTTGTTTCATTATTGGTGTTCAGTGGGCTTCGAATTTTGAATAGAGATTGTGGATTGGACTAGACTGGTGGAACAATATTACTAGACTTGGATGATTTCAAAGTAAGTACTAACATCTTGTAGAATATTAAGGTGAAAGGGTACCGGCGCTCTCTCCATACAAACGTAGTCGACTGTTTTCTCCCTGGATAATGACACTAGCATAAATATTTTTGTGCCATAAAACCTATAACTGCCATGACATAATACTTGTAATACAAGTACAAGTACAAGGGGCATAGTCATGGTTTTTTTCATTTTCTGATTATCATAGAAATTAAGATTTAAAAAACAAAACATAGGGGCATGGTCATGACAGTTATAAGTTTAATGCAACAAAAATATTTGCTTTAGTGTCATTATCCAAAGAGAAAACAGTCGAATACGTTTGTATGGAGAGAGCCCCCGGTAACTTATGTTTTTTTTATTTAATTTTGTTTTTTTAAATTTTAATTTCATGAAAAATAATGGGGACAGGCGCAGCGCTCTCTCCATACATGGAGAGAGAGCAAGGCAAGGAGAATTATTTCTCATCGCATGTCCCTAACACAGTTATAAACGATGTGCACTTATGAACTTTAGAACATAATGGCTTGAACATTATCGATTGGTATAAAAATATAGGCGATTTCTTTTTTTTTTTGCAAAATTTACAGGTTCGATTCTTGGCTTTTCTTTTTTCTAAGCTTGGGCTAAGTGGCGCTGTGTGGAGTGTCCTGTATTTTTTATTTATTTTCTAGATAGATAGATAAATTCTTTATTGTAAACATCAATTTTAAACAACATTAATAAGCTGCTGTTCTGCCTAGCTGTTTGGGCAAAAGTTGTGTTGCCTTAAAATATGAAAAAAAAAGAGATTTTGGCCGATTCTCCGACCCAATGAATTTACACAAGAAAATCATATAAATCGGTTCAACCGTTGCAGAGGAGTTTGGTAACTAACATTGCGACACGACAATGTTATATTTATAGATTTAAAAGGGAAAAAACTGGTCAAGTGCGAGTCGTACTCGCGCTCTGAGGGTTCCGTACATTAGTTTCAACTCTCTTTCTCTACCCTTGCCGTGGTGTGGTAAGTACCAATTTAACTTGACCCCTATTTCGTTTGGGCGCCCATACAATGTAAGGGTCAAGTTAAATTGGTTCAACAATGTAAGTATGGGGACACCCATTAATTTACATTTTTTTTTTTTTTTTTTGAATTTTTCCTTTATTAGTGTGTAAGACCTTGCTTTTTGCCAAATTTCGTGATTCTAGGTCAACGGGAACTACCTACCATATAGGTTTTCGACCCAAAACCTATAAGGTTACTTCCGGTTGACCTGGAATCGTCAATTTTGGTCAAAAGCAAAGTCTAACAGCACAAATAAAGGGAAAATTCCGAAATATAAAAAAGTTGAATGTTAAGGTACATTTTGGTACTCACAAGTTTACACGAAAATGAAAATTTGCCCATATCTTTTTATTGTGTTGACTCAGGACCTTGATTTTTATACACCTAATAGGAACTATAGACCTCAGCATCTGGTATGAATTTCAACTTGCCAGGTCCACCTGTTCCTGTGAAAAGCGGTGGTGACACACGGACAGACATACAGGCAGACCGACAAGAAAGTGATCTTATAGGGGTTCCTTTTTTACCTTTTGAAGTACGGAACCCTATAAATAAGCACTATTATATCTATACATAAAAAAATCTTTGTCCTAAATGACTGACTGACTGACTGACTGACTGATTGACTGACGGATCAACGCACAACCTAAACCTCTGATCGTAAAGACCTAAAACTTGGAGGGTGTGTTCTTTGTGTGACGTAGGCATCCGATAAGAAAGGGTTTTCCGTAATTTTACTCCTGAGGGAAGAGCGGTGGTGGCTTAGTGGTAGATACCTCGACTTTCATTCTGAAGGTCGTGGGTTCGAATCCCGGCCGGCCATGCACCAATGTATTTTTCTTAAGAAAAAATTATGTGCGCTAATTGACATTGCTCTTACGGTGAAGGAAAACATCGTGATGAAACCCGCGGCTTGGTTTGCTCCAGAAGTATTGACAAGTTCTCTCCTCTGGACATGGTCGACTAAGCTGAGAGGGTAGTAGGTGCAAGGCAAGCCTACTCCATCCTCACGCAAAAAGGAGCCAATCAAAAAGGGTCCAATGGCGAAAACCAGCCTGTATACAAATACAAGTACTCCTGAGGGGGTGAAAAAGGGGGGCAAAATTTGTATGGGACAGCGTGATTCCTCGGTCCATTTCAGACTTCTACGCGGACGAAGTCGCGGGCAAAAGCTAGTCTAAATATACAACATCACAACAGTAATGAGAGAATCGTTTACCACATGACGAATGGGGTAGCAACACGCGTCATTATTCACCCTGACCAACTACCCCTGAACCCCACCCTTGCTCCATCCATTCATATTCAAATAGAATACTCTTAAAAAGGAAGCTCAAACAACACTGGTTCTTATGTTATTGTGTTAAACGTCTTGAAAAATTCTGTTTACGTCTTTTAAATGTTAACGAGCTTGTATTTTTTGTTTTTATATTGTAGTGAATATTTTAAATTAGCAGCGCGGTTTCGAATATAGAGCTGTCAAATGGTGGAACCCGGTACTTGTACTTACTTATACTTGTATACAGGCTGTTTTCCGCCATTGGACCCTTTTTATATGAGTCCTTTTTGCGAAACCCTTTTTGTGGAACCCGGTATTCCCTGAAAAGAAAATTCTATCAAAAAATTTAAATAATGTGTGATCCTCTAAAAGAGTCCACAATATTTACAAAGTGCGCTTGATTTGAAGGTGAAATACAAAATATACAAATAAATATATTAAAACTCATTTTGTATAATAAATTTAAGCGATAAATATTAAAGAGAACAAAAATAAAACATATGTCGGGAGTAGATAATCCTGTAAAATAAAATAAAAGAGAACAGACGTACAATTTCACAGAAAGGGTATGCTTATATCATTGTTCCTAGCACTGCAAAAATTCACTCATAGCACAGTGTTTTTTTTTTATTTGGCTCCGGATACGAGTTGTACATCTAGCCGGCTTATCCCACAAGTTAGATGATCCCCTGCTTAGGGGATGTTTGGCAAAAAGTTAAGCAAAATTTTAAATTTAATTTATTACAAACTACTAGTTACTTAGATAATTAGTATTTAATTGTTTTTAATGTTAATGATTACTTTTATACCTATTTACTATCTGTAAAGTAAGAAACTTTCTAAAAAAACAGATAAGTAAGTTATAAAAGTTTTTTTTCATCATTATTGCAATCCACCAAATCCAGTAACACCTGTAATTTAATTAAACCTAAACAAGAAAACCTCCACCGTGACCGACAACGACAAGGAACGGAATTCCAAATTCAAAACAGTTCGTGAGTAGAGTGCGAACATAGCGGACGTGCCTCCACAACATCACTCCCTCAATATCTCCGTCAAAGCATTTGCAGACATAAGACTTTCTGTAACTCGATATGATAGAGATAAAATAACTAAGCTTAAAATAAAAATCTCGGATAAATAGGGAAAACTACCTACTTAAGAGGAAAGGGTACCGGGTGCTCTCTCCATACAAACGTAATCGACTGTTACCTCCCTGGATAATTATACTAAAGCTAATATTTTTGTCCCATAAAACTTATTACTGCCATGACCATGCCCCTATGTTTTGTTTGAATAGGCCCCGAAACTACTAGACCAATCTTAATGAAACTTGGTAAGAGGATACATTATTTCATTGGGAGTGTAATAGGCTACTTTTTATCCCGATATTCCTACGGGATCGGGAGTTACACAGGTAAAACCGCAGAGCGCTGCTTGTTTTTACACATAATTTGTTACAGTACAGTATAGTCAGCAAAGGACTGAGGGTAGCAGATGCATATTTCAAAGTTTCAATGTTTTTAATGACGGTTCTAAAGTTTTGGTTTAAGCTATTATCATAGCTTTTATCGCGGGCTTTGAGTACGGCGACCGAAACAAGAAATTCAGTAACGAAAATAAAACCTTACACCCCCACTCCGCCTACCATTGTATATAGTACGACGCTCGCACGATGCAATAGCTATTTCTGCGTGAAACAACTAACACATCGAGAGCTTTAGTGATATTAAGCAGAATAATTATCAATTACCAAACCGTTATTTAAGAAATTAAAACCTTAAAATATGCACCTGCTACCTTTACTCAGTCCTTTACTGACTTACACTATCGGCCCACTAAAAGTCTGCAGTCAACTAGATCCCTAAATATATTGTCTAACAAGAATAATATGGCTCAGTTAGCATAATTTGCTTTTAAGAGGAATTTCGTGTTTACTTTCTCTGATTTGGTTATTAAGTTGATTGGCTTGCGTGACCTGGTTACAGCTGGTTTTATGTTAATTTTACTTAAGGTAAGAATCCTAAGGTAATAGTCGGATGTACAATTACATGCTTGACAGCTTGAGTATATACAATAGAAAAAAATGATAAAATTAAAAAAAAAAAAAAAAATAAAAAAAAAAAAAAAAAAAATAAAAAAAAAACGTTTTTCTAGCACGTTCCCTGTGGGTGCAACGTATGTGGGTCATTTTGTGGTCACTCTGACATGTGCGTGCACTACATGTGGGCCACGACGCCAAAATTTACACGTGTGTTTTTTGATGCAATATACGTGTGAATCATGTGTGAATAAGTGTTTTCTCCAAAACCGGGTAACATTTTCATAGATTTTCATAGGGTTGTCAGGCAATAAAAGTCTAAGTTACCAAAAATTGAAAATTTGCATCTGAGTGCGCGTAATTTAAAATATAAAATTAAACAATTAGTTGTCTGTATATAATTGGTTTACGGACGATAATTTTACGTGATAATGATAAGCGGACCCGGGGTCCCGAGAGGGATGCAACTGGGATCATCACTCGGATGATGATGAATTTTACGTCATAATGTCATAAGAAACCTAAGATAAATTGTGATTTTTTGTTACTTCTTCCTTCTTTTTCTTTTCTTTTTTCCTTTACTTATATTTTTCCCCTTTATATAAGTCTTCTATTCATCACTCGTTACCACAATACAAGCCCAGATGAGCGATATTATTATTAAATACTCTTTTTCCTAACGGGAATGGAAGCGTCATGGTCATGTTACCATGATGCATGATGTCACACAATATTACCGTGACACTTTTTTGTGAATGCAGGTTTTGTGTGTGGGGCTCTCCACCATTTAGTAGCTCCACTGCTAACGTGCTAGATTACAATGAAATTTATAATATTTCGATGATTTTAGTGATGTGTATGTTATGTATGTTTTTTTGCGTAATTTAATTTTTATTTAAAATAAATCATTTACTGAGGTTAAAAAAATGTCGACAACCAGATGTAAAAAAAAGATAAAAAGCATTTAAAATCACGTTTTCAAAATCTTCATCAGCATCATGCTCAGCATCTGACACCATTACACATAATAAGAAGTATAGAAGCTTCAATATCCTAACCTCCTTGCAACCAAGTAATTTTTGTTCCAAGTTTTACCATTATTCTTTTCGTTCTATGGCAAACCTGTTTTTTCCCCATAAACTTCAACAAATTTAATCGGTGTGAAAAGAGCTATCAATTTTTGTATGATTTTTATCCGACTACGGCGAAGCCAAATGGGAGGGTTATGTTTTTGAAATGTATGTATATTCATCTGTTCCCACCTTACTATAAAACTAAGTACTTACAATAATTTAACAATTGAGTTATCGTTACCTATTTAATTATAGTACATTACGATACAAGTGTGGGTTACTGATCATTGCATTTCAGCTTTTTAACACGCTCGCGTTCATGGTGCTACGAATTGTCACTTGCTACGAATACTAGCTACGATGTCAGCTACGGATGACGTTAGGTTATACCTACAAACTTTTGCCAACTCTTGAGACCCAGAAAATGGCTAGCGTAATCCGTTTACCGATACGAATTAACGTCCAGTATGCATCAAAATTAAACTATCAGTGCGCTACAATGATATTATGAACCAGTATTGTACTTACCTTCTTCTAATAGACGTTATACACAAACATATATACTTGAATTAAATGTACTTAGTGTGATTATTATTTTCAACATGTTAGAAAGAAAAGAAAGAAAGAAAATATTTATTTGGACAAGCACACGACACAAGACAATCAGAAAAGTAGTAAGTAACAAACATAAAAACACTGACATAAAAATACAGTTAAAAATAAAATATATCCGAAAAAAAATATTAAATAAAATAAACTTAATTCTTCTTCTTCTCGTATAGTGGTGTGGCTCACCTATTGTTAGAGTTTTCAGATCGCCTTAAGGCCTCTAACTTGACCCAACGACTGCTACTAGAGGTAGCAACCGGGAACAATACATTTTCCACACTACTAATTGGTCACCCATCGAAGTAATGACCGCGCCAGGCGTCGCTTAACCCGCACGACCGTAAATGATCAGCTAGCTTCGCTTAGCTGTAAACCTCGCCAATATAAACTTAATAATAGTAAGAGTGATAGCAATAAGTGATATTACAAAAGAATTAAATGTGAGATCTAAGGAGCCGTGTGCTTCCAAAAAGGTGCTGCTTCAGCAGAAATAGCAGCACCAAGTGGACTTTTGATCGTCGATTGTACCTACTGCTATTTTACGAATGTTAATGTACCGTACCGACTTTATCGAATTTACTTAACAAATAAACAAAATAATCAAGTAAATTTCAACCCTACGTCAAGGGGATAGAGTCCATAATGCTCTGGTGTTACGGAGTGGGGGCTAATGGAGTTGTTTTCGGTTTTTTACGTTTGCCGTTTGACTTGCAGAGATTTCGAGATTAAGTTTAATTCGGTTTAGGAATTTGGTATTTAAATGTTGGTTTATTTGAGGAGATTTAGGGACTTCTATTGGCGTGGTGGGCTAATATCCGCCTACGGTATAGAAGGTTGTGGGTTCGATTCATGCCGTCGAACAAATCGTGTCTGGTGTGTTTTTTTATATGCAAAATATAAGTAAGTATTCTAACCGTTATTTGGCAAGCCTAATTTCTAACTTGAGGCTAGATGGCACATAGGACATATGGATCTAAAAAACATAAACATTTTTTGAATATGCATTTTTCTTAGAAGAAAACTAATTACTAGAAATATTTATTTATTTGATTTAAGAATTATTTTGAAAAATAAATAAAGGTACCTCAATTGACTGAATTAGAAACCGGCACGATATTAGTCATATCACACTAAAAAAACAATACGGCCTCGTGACAGACAGACAGACAGTGGAGTTTTAGTGAAAGGGACCCGTTTTTGCCCTTTGGGTATATAAACCCTATACTATAAAGTATCGATATCACACTAAAAAAAAACAACCCCATGCAAGATGAATCATAAAGAAACAAACTCCGGAAAAGCTAATAAAAATATGATAAAATAGCACCACTGCTCGCTGGGACGTATCTACCCAACGTTTGTCCAAAGTTAATCAGAAACTTCTTCCTATCCTTTCTTAGTTGTAGTGCACAAATACCTTTAAAAGAGTATCGATATTACACTAAAAAAACAATACCACGCGAAATAAATCATAGAATAAAAAAAACTCCGGGAAAGCTAATAAAAATATGATAAAATAGCACCACCACTACTCGTTGGGACGCATCTACCCAACGTTTTCCCAAAGTTAATCCGCAACTTCCTCCTATCCTTTCTTAGTTTCAGTGCACAGAGATTAAAAAAAACAGACACATAACTGAATTGAGAACCTCCTAATTTTTTGAAGTCGGTTAAAAAGAGTATCGATATCACACTAAAAAAAACAATCCCATGCAAGATAAATCATAAAGAAACAAACTCCGGAAAAGCTAATAAAAATATGATAAAATAGCACCACTGCTCGCTGGGACGCGACTATACCCAACGTTTTTCCAAAGTTAATCCACAACTTCATCCTATCCTTTCTTAGTTTTTATCAAGTTACATTGAAACATTGGAGCAAACTAGTGGAGAATTTTTCCAAGTTCTCGCGACACGAAGTTCCCGTGAGTCGTACGACCGTACCTTAACAAGTTGACTAAATTCAATTAGATTAGTGAGAAAGTTGGGCTGGACTTTAATAGACGTTGTTTTTCAAATTGTACAAGAGATTTAGGTGACGTTAATTGGAGATGGTTTCATTAAAAATATATATTTTTTAAGGAAAAATGCGGCTTCAACAATTGCAACTTAGTTATTATGATACTTGACTGAGTGGCGTAATTGGTAAGCGCACTTGAACGGTATTGAAGGGATGCGAGTTCGAGTCTCGGCTCAGTTGCAATTTTTGAAGACGCATTTTTCCTTAAATCATATTTTCAGATAGCCCAGTGCAGGCCATGCACTTAAAAAAATAAAAAATCATTGATGGTTTATTAGTTGAGTCTCACTATGCAGGTAGCATCTTATTAGGAATAGGTTTCGTAAATTATTTTTTATCACAGTTGCTCATAAAGTGGATCTTATTCAACGGCTTTTAGGCTCATAATCCAACGTATTACGCACGCGTACGTTTAACATTACCTTGACGCCACTATTGCGTAAAAAGTTATCCTGATAAGTTAAATTGGTACCTTACTGCTAATTACATGTTAGGTAGATAAAATATTTTTAATTTTTCTGGGTTAAACTGTTTTGATGGATAAAAAAAGGTAGGTACTAACAAAGAGTATTTAAGCTAGCAAAAATAGTTGTCTCTAAAGTCGGTTTACGAACGAAAATTTTACGTGTAATGTCTTAGAAAACGATTAAAAATTGAGTTAAGTTTTTTTCGTTTTTCTTTACCTAAATATATTTTTTCCCGTACCATTGTATCCTGTTTTTAATCCTCGATGCAAAAACAAATGAAAAAAACCCTAAAAAAATATTGTATATCAGACGCCTCTATGCAATGCAATGCTATGGTTTTGGAGTCATTATTTTCCGGGGTCTTAATCGCGTATTTTTATTCCTCTTACCTCATCGTTTTGATTATATTACAATAGTCATGGTTGCGAGTAGACTGGATTAAGACAAGGAAAAATAATTACTATGAATACAAATCGTGTGAGTTCAAAAAGTTTGTTACAGTTTCCTGGACAATTTAAGGATATTTTCTAAAGCTTTTGTTCCATTGCTGTCTTCCGATCTTCACTCACGTCCCACGAACGTTTCCGTTTATTTGGGCGTATAGGTTATCTTCTATGCAAAAGTGCTATCTTAGATCGCATAGTCACTAGATAAAAAAATGGCTTAATAACACAAAGGAGATCGCAATCAAAGATTTTTCCACTTGCCCTCCCATCAACAGTCCAAATTATTGCTACCAAAGACCCCGTCCCCCGGGAACGTTGGTTTCCCGACGATTAAAGTCAGGATCCATTTGATGTATTCATCCCTTTTGAACCCTTGTTAAATACTCGAGAAAAACCTTTGCAAATTCAAGAAACAAACAAAATAGCAAGTGAATTACCCATCTCACTCTTACACCGAATAAAGATAGGAGATAGCATTATTCTATTAAAACAGAGTTGTGGACGTAGGGCGTATATGTTTTGTGCACTTTTTATTCAAATTAGAGCTGGGCTATATTTGATAAAGCTGTAGGAAACGGTACTTGGTCGGTAGGAAGCTGCGAATAGAGATAAAAGTACAAGCTTACCGTTCTTAGTACATTTAAACAGTTAATTGATGTTTTAAACTCGATATTCGGATTTTATAACATTTTGTGGTTTAAATTCTTAAAGTTATTCTGAGAAGCGGCCTGAATTTGTTTATTTCGTACAGAGAATAAACCTCAAGGCAGTGTTAATTACCTATAACATAAAATAAAATATCGATGTTTAGGAATAAGGGGGGCTAGTTTTGTCAAAAGTATTTTTTACACAAAATAAGTAGGTTTACATTTAATCTAATTTCACTGATGGGTAGCGACGATGCGGTTGACGATGTAGCATGCTCGCCGGGGAAGACAGGCATGTCTAGAAAGACATTATAATGGAACGCGACGAGTTACTTGACTTTACCCAGAGCCTAATTAAAACAACTAAATCAAAATCGGTTTATCCGCCACAGACAGATACAGACACATACGTCATTTTTCAGTGGTGCAGCTATCATTGCTGAGGCAGAACCTTTTTGGAGGCACACGGCTCCTTAGATCTTATTTCTTTTATCTTTTTTTATTTCTTTTGTATTCTCTTACCAATTTTTTTTTTCGTATTTTTTGTTTTATGTTTGTTACTACTTTTCTAATTGTCTTGTTTCGTGTGCTTGTCCAAAAAAATGATTTCTTTCTTTTGTTATTTTTTCAAACTTACAAAAATATAACGCAAACCCTTTTGGCCTCAAATACCCTTTGAGAATTATATTGCAAATTCAGCAGGAACTGTCTCTGCTTAAATCGACAGTGCCACCTTGTCTGGGCGAAAAATTGTGCAGCAAGAGGACAACTTAATACAGAGATGGATCTAGGTCAAGTTTGTAGTAGTGCATTTTTCTTAAAAAATATTTTTAGGGTTCAAACGTCGAGTGTTAGAATAAGATTTTTTATTGCATAAATTGTGTACAATGGATGATAGGTGGTTTTAAAATTAAGTAACAACAATTTACCCATTGTAGGCATGCAATAAGTACTTTTTAAAAATACAAAAATAACATTTCAGAAGAATAACATCATATACGTATATAAAATCTACAATTAAATTATAGTGGTACGCATTTTAGAAAAATAAAATCAAAAGTCAAGGTTAACGCAACATTTCTTTATTCAGATAAATTTTTTCGCATGAAATCATATTGAATCGTCTCATAATATTAAGTTACGATGTGTGTCTTCAAAAACGCGCCCACCAATGACAAGAAGATACAAGAAAGTAATGGGTTTTTTTTAATCATTATTTACTTACTCTTAATATTAAAGCCATGTTGGGGTTTGATGGAGGAAGAATCCTTTCCTCAATCCGTCCCCAGTCCATGACGAAACTTCCGAATAAGACATGTCACGTTTTCACCTAACGTAATATACCGAGAATGTTGTACAAGTTCTGAAATTCAACAAGCGTTTTACACAGGTACCTAATTCTGTTCTGTAAGCCAATTGAAATTTACATTTATATTTATACACAAAATAATTTCCTTCTAATATTATAATATTCAATCTCATAGTGAAACACCGAGCATAGCCCTCTCCATAGCACGCTGTGCGACCCTGAGCTTTCTTATGAGGCCCATAGTGAAAGACCACGTTTCCAGACCGATCGCTCTGGAAGTCTTTGGGGGAGGCCTGTTCAAATTCAAATTCAAATCATTTATTGCAGCAACAAAGCCATTATGTTAGTATACAAAGATCTTATAAACTATTGTTAGTAAAATACAGGTTGTTTATAGTACAGCGTGAGTCCTGACCCATTTAATCCAGTTTGGGCTGTCCAGTCGCTGGGCAATTACCTTCAGGTAGCTATTGGTACTACCCCTTACCCTGGCCATCATTGATGCTGTCCTCTTCCTTAATATCGCTGGAAACCCATCAATATCGGCTTCGGCAAACATCAATGAGGCGCTACAATATCGGGGCAGGCCCATCAGCAACCTGAAGGCATGTTCAGCAGTGGACATCCTGTGACTGATATGATGATGAATATGATGATTATAAATACTCGCTATGGGCCGCGGTTATACCCGCGTTGTGTCTTTAAAGTGATGTTAATTTCCTATAAATACAGAATATATAATAGTTATTATAAACTGCAAACTTTATCAGCACGTCTCTAAGTTAGTACTGACATACATACTCACAAAAAAACTTAGGCTTATGAAAAAATTACCATATCATTTTATCGTGTTGATTCAAGACCTTGATTTTTAGACACCTAAAAGGGGCTATAGACCTCAGTATCCTACTAATATTATAAATGTGAAAGTTTGTGTGTGTATGTTTGTTACTCCGTCACGCTAAAACCACTAGACCGATTGCGGTGAAACTCGGTATGTAGATAGCTGGAGACCTGGATTAACACATAGGCATAACTTTTTATTCCGATATTCCCACGGGATCGGGATTTACGCGGGTGAAACCGCGGGGCGCAGCCTAGTATAAATTTAATTTTGGTAGGTCCACTTTCCTAAAAAAAAAACGATGGTGACACACGGAGCAACTCTTTAATTATTGATTTCTCATTTCGAAACCGGGTTTCGTGTTAGGAAAAAAACCTCTTGGTAAGAAACTGATTTCGTATGAAGAGGATTTTATCTTCTTTGGTAACTGGTTACGAACCTCTGGTTTCTGGACTGGTTTCTACAGAGGGACAAGAGAGTGATCTTATATAAGGGTTTCTTTTTTTACCCTTTCGTACGGAACCCTAAAAAATGATTGCTCTCTCTAATGCATTTTGTCATTATTCTAAATAAAAAAACTTGAGAGGTGTCAAGGGACGAAGTTTCTTTAGATTAATTAGTGAAGGAATTGTAATAAAATCAAAAAGTGTCGTTACAACTTTTGGTCTTAATTTTTTCCGTCTAGCCCCCTTTCGCGACGCGCCATAAGGAACTTTGTTCCAAAAAGGTAATTTGAAAGAAAGCTATACCCTACACGGAAAAAAAGGTTATCTTAAACGAAGATAATATCATCTTGGTCAAGACAATCCCTGTTTCCTATATAAGGAAAACAATATTGTCTTGGTTTTAGTAAAATATTGTTTCAAATTCATTGTCTTCATCAAAGACATTCGATTTTGACTGAAGAATTACGTAGACTTGTTTCAAGAATAATCTAATGTCTTGAGTGAAAAATATGTGGTGTTTTGACCATGTAAGAATTTTCTATACTTAGCTCAAGAATGTCCGTTGTCTTGGTAACAAAACAATATTTTTGAAGTAACACTATATTATCTTGGGTGGAGCATCATCTATTCTTGGTTGATGTTCTTGGTTTTGAAACAAGCCGGAATTGTTTTGGCTGACAAGAATATACTTCTTGGTCAAGACGATATTTTATCGGGTGAAGCATCAGCTACTCTTGGATGGATACTATTTGGTTTTGAGGCAAGACAATGTATTCTTGTGTGAAACACCCAATATTCTTAAAAGAAGAATAAGTTGTTTTGAGGAAAGACAACATTTTCTTAGGTGGATTATCTGGTATTCTTGGCAGAAGACCAATTTGTTTTGGGGAAAGACAAATTTTTCTTGGGTGTAGCATTAACCATTCTTAGCGGGAGATAATTTTGTCTTTAGAGAAGACTCGTGTGTTTTATAATGAGACAGTATTTTCTTAGGTGAAGTATCTGCTGTTCTTGGCAGAAGAGCAATTTGTTTTGAGGAAAGACAAACTTTCTTGGATGAAGCATTTACTATTCTTAGCGGGAGATACTTTTGTCTTTAGAGAAGACTCGTGTGTTTTATATTGAGACAGTATTTTCTTAGGTGAAGCATCTGCTGTTCTTGGTAGAAGAGCATTTTGTTTTGAAGAAAGACAAACTTTCTTGGGTGAAGCATTTACCATTCTTAGCGGGAGATAATTTTGTCTTTAGAGAAGACTCGTGTGTTTTATATTGAGACAGGATTTTCTTAGGTGAAGCATCTGCTGTTCTTGGCAGAAGAGCAATTTGTTTTGAGGAAAGACAAACTTTCTTGGGTGAAGCATTTACCATTCTTAGCGGGAGATAATTTTGTCTTTAGAGAAGACTCGTGTGTTTTATATTGAGACAGGATTTTCTTAGGTGAAGCATTTGCTGTTCTTAGCAGAAGAGAAATTTGTTTCGAGGCAAGACTCGTATGTTTTATACTAAGATAACACTGTCTTGCTAGGAGCATCTACTATTCTTAGTTGAAGAGAATTTGATCTTGAGGTAAAACTCTACTGTTTTCAATGAAGAGAATTTGGTCTCAATGCGAAAGTCGGTATGTTTTGTAAGTTTTTTTTTATTTTAGTAAAGGCTAATCTTTTTGCTCGAGATATTACATGGTAAGAGACGTGTCTACTGAGATAACAAACAAAATGGTAACTCAATATGACACGTCTCTTACCACTTAGTAGTCTGTTGAGCAAAAATATTTTACTTTACTAAAAAAAATTGTTTCAGTACAACACATACCAGATTTCCATTGAGAAATTCTCTTTAACTAAAACAGAAGTTTTGTTATATATTCTAATTCTCTAAAACAAAGAATAGTAAGACGCATCACCCATAAAAATATTTCAGTATAAAACATACGAGTTCTGCTTAAGAACAAACTCGCATCAGCTAAAAACAGTTTTACAAAGAAAATGTATTTAACAAAAAAAATAAATAATGCAAATTTGGCACACGATATAGCAGTCAGCAATAAATAGCATTCGTTGTACAGAAAAATACTGTCTTAGCATAATACACAAACCAAGAATTAACTTGCCTCAAAAAAACAACCCTTACACCAAAATGTGACGGTGACGGAATGACGGTAAACAAAAATATTGATTTGATTACAACATTTATTCAAAATATTATTGGTGTACAGTACAGTTAAATTACATTTTTAAGAACGACGGCGCTTAATTATACAAGATACTTAACAGAAAGAGCATAATAGATTGTATACAGGGTGTAAGGGACAGCCTGGCTGGCCTGAGTAAATACTCAGGCCATCATCTGAGTAACGTACTGAAGGATTTTTTTGCGGATTTTTTATCATTTCAAAAATCCTTCAAGGAACTGAAGGATTTTTTCGCGGAATCGCGGTTCGGGATGTTAGACTAAATTCATGGTTAAAGTTTTCGGAAGGCTGTCCCTTACACCCTTTATTTATACCAGAGAACGAAAGTAGTAGTTAAGTACCTACTTACTCATTTATTAACTTTTACACCACAACAACTTTCTTTGTATTGTAACTTTAATTTATACAGAATGTAACAAAATAAGTGTCTGACCCGTTAACTGGGCCTTCTACTCATACAAAGTTTGCAAATCAGCTGCCCAGTCTGTATGAAAACCAATTTTTTTTTAAATCAAGGAACAGAAGTTGATCAGTACGAACATATGGTATTGCTATGTCGAACTGAACATTTTATGATTCCCATACAAAATGTAGTCCCGTAACCGCAGATTTTGTATGGGAGATTTATCATGTTACAGTTTAACCTGGCAAATGTGTTCATATAACAAACAACACTGAACAACTCTGATTCGGCTCAGACACTTAATAGTTATACTCTGTGCACAGGATGTAAACAATGATTTAACGAAGCCAAGAATCCTTGATTCAAGCCCGTGGACGGTCTCTCATTACCTTCGTGACAAAGCATATCAAGAGCCCGGCGAACGATGGCTTTCCCATGCAAACAATATATATAAATATATCAAAATATTTTTTATTTTGAGTACATTAACGCCAATATGATTATTTTCGGATAAAGACAATAGTTATTTAGGTTCCTATGAAAACATTTTTTGAAATATAATCTTTTCAAAAATATAAGTGATTTCATTTTCTCATTCAAATTATAGCTTAAAGGTATTTTTGAAAAGTAACCTATATGAAAAATAAATTCATAGGAATCTAGATAGTTTACTGTTTTTATCAGAAAACTATCAAATTAGCGTTGAAATGTATTCAAAATAAAAATGATTTTGGTATTACTTTTGTATAGGCAAGCCATCGTTCGCCGAGCTCTTAAAACATATTATATTTTATTTTTATCTGTCTATATAAATCGCATATCTAGAGAAACAATTATTTTTGTATGAGCAAATACAGGTGGTATCCTGCTTTTGGATAAGTGGCATGGAATGTGTGATAACACTTAAATAGTATATCGAAAGCCTTATATGCAGACTTGTAGACGTACCTAACTTTATCTACGATTAGATAAAATGTATCTCCGTTGTTAGTTTCCTGGGAATTGCAATGTCTAATGTATGGTTACACTGTTTGCCACCTTATGGATGCGATCACAGCTACTTAATCATCTTTCTTTTGAATGTCGTCAGGTGTCTGAAAGTAAACGTGTTTTAATTAAAATCAATTTTTAGAATTTATTTTAAACTTTATATTATTTGAATAGAATATAGGGAATAAAGTACAATCAAAAACTTGCTATTATGGGGGTGTAGAGTGCGTAAGCTGGTACATTTACAATTCCTCCAGAAAAAAATTCAGGATGCTTGGAGAGATATCATCCTAAAAGTCGGGGGGAAAGGGGATTAAAGTTCTAATTATAGGGGTTTTCATTAACCTCTACCTCTAAAGTAATTTGACGTAGACGGAATTGGTATTTTAACGAATTACAAGTGTATAAAATTTTCTACAACTTTTGCCTTTACTTAACGTTTGATTTTCAACTGTTCCTAGTAGATTAGGGGGGGCTTTTAGTATGATATTTCTCCAAGCATCCTAAACACGTTTCTGGGGAAATTGTAAAGTTACTAGCTCACGCGCTTTATAAGTAGGACTGGAGTAATTGCATTATTTGATTAAAAACAAATTGACATTACCTTCACATTTAAAATATGGTTTCAGTACATTCAGCTATAGTATTTTTTTCTCGTCTGTTCACACGTCTCTTTGGAGGCACCAAGTGACACAAAAGCTGTACCTCAGCTGGGAGTTTCTGATCTGAAATAACGATAAGAACATTGAATCATACTAAACAACTTTTATTCTACGACTTTACTGTAAACTAAATGCAAGTCATCCCTCAAGATAATATTGTCTCCCGTTGAGACATGAATGCTGCTGATGCCTGCTGAACGGTGCCTTATGTAAGAGTACAATAAGTCCGAGATGCATGTCTTCCCTCAAGACAATATTATCTCCTGTTAAGACATGAATGCTGCTGCTGCCTGTTGAACAGTGCCTTATAAAAAACATAATTTTTACAGGTGGCATTTTGACTAGCGCTAAGACTTATAGCTACACTAACATACATACATGTTAGCTTAAACTAAAACATTGGGATTGCTGCCAAAAAAGTTATGAGGAAACATGCATGGGGCTGGTTGGATCTTAAACAATATACTTATACTCGTACTTACTTGTTTATGAGACGTGTGACGATACGTCTAATTATTATATCCGTCAATGTATTCCGATGCTTCGAAGTCAAACTGTTATGAGTTTCATAGTATGCGAGAATGCTGTTTCCCGTTGGTGATGTTGACAGAAGAGTCCGTAGGTCAAATTCTGGAAAAGCTGGTCTGTGTGTGAGCATCTGCAGCACAAAGTCGTCATCTAGCTCGGGCTCAACTTCAGCCACAGAGTTGTTTTGAGCACAACTTGGCATGGAACTGGCAGTTGATATGGTACTCTGAAAAAAATATATAGCTTATGATAAACTGAAACAAAGATTTAACTGGTTGATGAGTGACTGTTGCAGAGGTGATTATATAATTATGAGTTACACCACACATAGTTCTGTAATATTTACATGTTCCAAATACCAAAATCTAGTGTGACAGACAGATGGCATTCCAATAAGACAGAAAGTTTTGTAAGTACATACATACCTGTACCGTTAGGAGTTCATTAATTTTCTTTTTTATGTAGAGCCTTGTTGAGATTTTAGGGCATAGTTCTTTCAGTAAATCATCCGACAAGTCCTTAAAATGGGTTGTCTCAATGCCATTCTCTGAAATCGAGCATAGTTCATGAGTCTGTTATGGGTAAAGCTTTGGTCTCGAAGCCAGCGGGTGTGGAGCGGGAGCGCCTTGATCAAAGGAGCCGCCACCGGCTACCGGCAGCTCGGCTCCTTTGAACGCGCCGCTGCCTGCCCGCTGCCCGCCGTCTTCGAGACCGAGGCCTAAGAACTCCATGAGTAAGACCGTGGTACTAGTAGCAGGTACCATTAGCTACGTGTGACCACGCCTTTGGAGTCTCAAGAATTAGAAAGACTTCGTGCTAGGTACCTACACACTAACTGCAGCCTGCTAACGCCTATAATTAGGTTAAATAATGATAAACACTTACCTGTGAATTTTTCAATGATTTCGTCCGGAACTTGCCAGTTTTCTAGCAATTCCTTAATTGGAACTGATGTCGTCATCGCAGATAACACGAATAAAACAGTCTTCACAGTAAAAACACTCAATGCGTATAGTAGCGTCTATCATAAGCGACGCCGTTCAAAGAAAATATAAAATGCTACGTAAGACGCGGTTTTTGGCGGTTGTTTGAAAATAACAGTTAGTGTTGTCAGATGTTACCAAAATTAGTTCCTAAAAATATTTACTTATTTTTAGTATCGATATTTATCCATAATTATTTACTACAATATTTTACATAATGATTACATTAAAGAGTAAAATAGAACTCGCTAGATCCATAATATCTTTTTATACTTTTTTCTATGGGGAAACAAAAAAAAACATACAAACGTCTGTAATGAAAATACTGGGTAAATGTTGTAGTTATGTTTGTAATATTATAAAAAAAGAAAAGTATCTAAGTACTTACTTAATTCTAAAACTATAACCAAAAAGTACGTAAAGAAGAATTTTGAATTTATAGTAAGTACTATAAATTCAAAATTCTTCTTTACGTATAATAAAATCGATAATTATAAGTGATAAAGTCATAAGAATACTATGAAAAGATTTTTTTGCTATTTTTTTCTTCTAGATATATTTTTTTGTTATAGATATATTTCTGTCTGTTTGAATGCGATTAACTCAAAAACTACTGGACCAATTTACATTAAACTTGGTATGTAAAATGTGAATGCTCCAATTTAATAACATACCCATAAACGTAAAATAACATACCCATAAACGTACCCATAAACGTAATATAATAATATACCCATTAACGTAAAAATATTAAGTTAATATTCACTAATAAATGGTATCCATTTTTTAAGTTTTTTTTCTTTGAACTGGTAACATTATTTTGTATCTGGGAATCAGGAACCGTGATTGATCGTTAGCTCAAAATCAAAACATATATTCTTTGTTTAAGAATATAGAATAAATAAATTCTTGAATTCAAGAATTTATTCTTAATTAACAAGAATCATATTCTTGAGCTTCACCTTGGTGCAGTCACACGCACGCCACGCAGCTTGGCATTGCAGGAGCGCGTTCGGAACCAGTGTTGCCAATTGGGATTTTGAAAAATGCGTAGACCCCATTAGAAAATTTCGTAGATCTACGTAATTTTTTCTGAGTGAAATGAAGAAGAATAAAATAAATTAGTTACCTTAGATTAGGTAAATCGAAATGTGATAGATAACAAAAGGACAAAACAACAGTAACTCCGTCGAATCGAAATATGTTTAGGTTAAGTTTTAAGCTATTACATAGCTTTAATTTCTACAAGGCGAACTGGTGAGACGAGACGTTTCGTTTAACGCAGTCACAGCTCTATGGAATGAGAACTTTGTTTCATTTGTGTAAATAATGACGAAAGTAGTATCGTGTTGGCGAAGCGAGTGTGCTTTAGTATAAAAATAAACATTTATTAATTTTTTTCGCGAATGAATAGGGAAATTATGCACACTCAGAGCTATGCGTTTTGTTATTTTACAAATTAATAGAAAATACGTAGATTCTAGGACTGAATTTCGTAGGTTTGCCGGAGAGGCATAAAGTCTGTTGATCTCTGTAAAAAGACGTAGAGTTGGCAGCACTGTTCAGAACTTACACTCTGACAGCAACCGTTCGCTCTGACAGTAGGATAGCAGATAGTTAATCTCAAAAGTGTAAAAGAGAAGATACTAAACAATCGATCAAACAAAAATAATCTTAAATTAACAGTAATGTTCTTAATAAAAGAAAAAAATAGTGTTAGTTCAAGACAATTAGTATTCTTGATTTAAGACACAAAATAGTATCACCGAAAATAACCAGTATTATCAAAATTCTAATTGTCTTGTTGTTTAATTTCTAATTGTCTTTTTAAGAAAAAAATAAAATGTCAGACAATTTGTATTCTTGATACATATACCTAGTTTTAAAAGAAGATGCAGAAATTCTTGGAAAGAGAAAAAATAAATTCTTTAAAAATGATTAATAAAAAGTCTTGAGCCAAGAAAATAAGAGTGTTGGTTTGAAATATTTAAAACTTTCCAGCCAAGAAAACATGTATTCTTACAATAAAATGATTAATATTCTTCACAGAATATTATTTGTCTTGTTGAGAAAAAAATAAAATGTTGGATAAAGGCACTTTGTATTCTTGATTTAAGACACGTATAGTTTCCATGGAAGGTGAAAAAATTCTTGGAAAGAGAAAAACATAATATTCTCTTAAAAAGAATAACAAAAAGTCTCGAGCCAAGAAAAAAAAAGTCTTGATTTGAAATAAAAAAATAATCCTGTTAAGACAACTAGTTTTTTTGCTGTAAAATAACCAATATTCTTCGTGTAAAAATATACATTTTTGATTTTTAAAACAATATGGAGTTGATTTGAGAGGATTTTATTTTCTTGGTTTGAAACAATTAAGAATCAGAGCAAGAATAAAATATTCTTAAACAAAGAAAATTTGATTTTTCACTCTAAAACAAGTAATTTGTTTTAAATGAAGACAATAAAGAGTCTTGACCAAAAGTATTTTTGCACTCTTCAGAAAAGAATATGAAAGTCAAGAATATATTCTTCAATTAAAATTATCATTTTCTTGTATTCAGAAAACAAGACTAATATTATTTCGACTGAAGAATAAATCAGATGTTTTGAACCAAGAATTATATTGCCTTGACTAAAAACATTATTATCTTAACTCAATTCCCGGAATAGTTTTCAGTCGAGAATAGGTAATATTCTTAAATTGAGAACTCAATATTCTTGAGTTGAAAATATTTGATTCCACTCAAGAATAAAAAATGAAACAATATTATTCTTGAATTAAGTAAATAGTGTTTCTTGGGTGAACAATATATACTTAAGTTAAGATAATATTCTCTTGGATCTAAACAATATGGCTAAGACAACTCATATTCTTGCCTGAAGTATTCTTTTTTTTCCGTGTACCCACGTAACCTCTTAAGCTTGCAACTTAAAAACTTTCTAAGACATTCTAAAGCTCGCAGACTCTTCAATCTCCGAGGAAACGAACAACCATTATCTATGTACTTACAATGACATTTATATACTAACTATATACTATAGATAATATACTAGACATATCTTATCGAACTTCAAGAGGCAAAAAATCAAGGATCTTATTCTTAAGATGTTGGAAACACGCATGCGTGAACCCTTAAGCCACGCCTGTGTTAGAAAAGGACAAGTATAGGTATCATGATTGGGACTACGAATCTGATTTGAAATAAGATTGATTTCAGATAAAATGAAGAGTAATCGAAGTAAAATGTAAGATATTACTATTTAATAATATTGTATTAAAGTAATGTTACTATAACTTTGATTCCGTCATGTAAATTATGACGTCATAAAAATATTAGTACGTAGTTTACCCATTTGGAAAACTTCAACAAAGTTGTAGTAGAAGAACTATGAAAGTTGTTTGTGCAGTAATGTTGACTTGCAAAACAAACCATATATTGATTAAAAACCTTAAACATGTTTAAACAACCGACAAAAGGGTCAAACTAACCAACCTTGTGGTTATTGAAATAAATTTAATTTTAGAACACCAGCACTCACAAAAAAGTGTGACGTCATCGCTCACGTTATTGACAAGGTTACCATAGCAACGTATTATCGTTGCTATGGTTACCATCAATGTTTTCTTATGACGTTATCACATAAAACTATCATCCGTAAACCGACTTTACAGACAATCATTTTTTAATTTATATTTTACTTCAATTTTAGAAATTTCATGCTAGTAAAATCATGTCTTGTAAAACACTTCTTAAACCATTAAGCATCTTGCTTCAAGTATGTTACACTGCTTAACTCTTTTAATATAGAGATCGAAATATTTTTTCCAACAAATTACTTAGCATTAGGAATCCATTTCTAGAAAGGGTATTGTGTAAGTCCTTAGATTAGAACGTAAACAATTATCAATTATAATTATCGCGAGTTAAAAATTCCAATATCAAAGGAATGCATAAATAAGTGAATATACAAGCGTGCTATTAGAACAGCAAATTAATTACCTCCCTGTAGCGTACTTACATCGTATGCACCACAAAATCTCTCTGTTAATTAATTTTCATTAATTGAAAAGCTCAAAGCTTTTATTAATAAACAAACCTAAGTATCTAATAACTTATATGTCTTAGTAAGTAAACATTTTTACTTCTATTTAACTATCAAGTCAAACTTTAATTCATTACAGTACATTGATGTGTAAGCAAGTAAAGTTCGTGTTTTTAATTAAAGATATTCAGACCGCCCCTGAAGCCTTAACTCAGTGAGACGTGGTTGGCTTATTTTTTTTCGGCACACTCATTCCCGCCTCTGTGACCCTCCCAAACAAACAGCAGTCTACTTTGAAAACAATTTCACTTAAACGTCTAAAGTGAACCTTCCATCGTCAACCCAAAGCTCAAACTCCCAAATCTAAGCAACTGGAGTTACGCTTTGTCGAAAGTAAGCGAAAGACTTTCAGTTCATTTCATGAAAGTGGAGACTGGCATCCGAGGAATAGATTCAGTTGACCGCGATTATTTCGCGAGTACGGACGTCCTGGGGGACAGTTTTGCGTTCGGAAATTTTCTTTCGGAAAAGTTTACGTAAAATTTTTGAATTGATTTAAAGTGTTTGTGATTTTTTAGTGATAATTTCGCTGTAATAGAAGAGTTGCTAAGCTGTTAAAGGTAGGTTTTAGTTCCTAATTTTAGGGGTAAATTTACTAACAAATATTTACTTGGTGAATAAACATGCATTTCCCAAGGGCTTAGTTGCGGTTGCAACGAAACTGTTCAGTATTCAGTCGGATAGCTGGACTGTTAGATAAATTGAGACTGTGCAAACTGAATTTCAATTCCACAGTAAATAGTTTTATTAAAAGTTTTCAAAGCTTTAAAAATATTCAATGTATAAATATTTTTATCAAGTTATCGTCTTTGTGTACTGCAATTCATAATTTTTTTTTTGAAGTATTTTATTAAAAAAGATGTTTCGGATGTAGTGTTACCTAACACTTTGAAAATAAAATCACCGAAAAAAAGGCACATTATTTATTAAATTCATACATAATCTAAGATTTAAAGTAACATTTTTTAAAAGTACCTAAGTAAGAAACTTGCCTCATTTTGAAACAAAGTAAAACAAAGTTGTTTTCATTTTCCCCATTTGTGCGAAATCAAACTTTGTGAACTTTCACTGGGCTCGATTCTGATGTACAAGACTTAACTTTTTGTCCATATCTAAGCCACTCTTTGCATTTTACATCAGCAATGCAGCAATTGATTTTCATAGGAAAACTTTTAAGTATGATATAAAAAAAATTCGTAGCTTTTTTAAATTAAAACTTTAAGTCCAAAATCGCAGAAATTTTGTTGTATGAATATAGCTGTCAGATATTTAGCTTTAAAAAGAAAAGCTTCACGTAGTGAAATCACGAGTCCTTGAGTTAGTTCGGTGAAAGCTCGCAAAACCGTTGAGTCTGAAAAAAGTTATAAGCTTTATAACTTAATATTTTGAAAAAAAAAGACAGACAGACAACTGAGTGATCCCATAAGGGGTTCTGTTATTTCCTCTTGAAGAAAGGTAAAAACCCTAAACTGCATTTTATTGCTTAAAACTTGAATATTACAAATATTTAAAACTTTGAGGTTCAATTCACACGTAATATACAAAAAATCAGTGAAAAGTCTGAGAAATAAAAAAATGTTAGCCCTAAGTATGTACCTACTTTGCTTATAAAACAGGCTTTAATAGCATTTTTTAACCGACTAAAAAAGGAAGAAATTCGTCGCTTATTCCTGAAAGATGGCTCAAGTGATGATAATATTTTTCAGTACCCACCTATTTTTAAACTCCACGCAAAAACAACAGGGTGTTATAAATTCTAGTATACTTAATAGTTTATCCGGATGAAATAGAAATAATATTATTAAGCCCCTTTAATTTCTATTCTAGACTATAAAGAAAAAAATATATTATAAAGAAAAAAGATTAGATTTTTTGTTTGTTCACTTACAAGAATTGCCGGAACTACTGGACCGATTTTAATAAAACTTGGATACATTGATTCGTGCTATTTTTAAACCCGATATTCCAACGGGATCGGGAGTAACGCGGATGAAATCGTGGGGCGTTGCTAGTTTTGTAATAAGTCTGTATTGTTTTTAAGTTAAACCCTGTTTATTCTTCTGTTCATAATTCATATGCATGGATAAAATTTTATGAAAAGAATAGAAGAAAACTTAAATAAAACTAGAGAATATACCTGTGCTCAAATAACTTTGCTTTCCAACTGCATAAGGTGGGTTACCGTCCGAAATATCAGCATGAATATCTGCTTCAGAGAGTCTCAAATGAGGCACTTTCGGTATCACTGCGGTGAATGTTATCAATTCTGAAAAATAAAAGAAGTCTCAGTCAAATATGTTTTATTAAATTTAAAATGGGTTAAAACTTTTTAGTATTAATAAAATATTTACATATATTGATTTTTATTTCAGGCAAAACCCATATACAAATTCTTTTTCATTAAAAAAAAAGTAGGTAGGTATACATAATATGAAATTTAAATTAAAAACAAAAATTAAAAAATAATATTTTAATATTTAAAATAAAAGTTAATAAAATTAAAACTAAATGTTCATGGATCAACTTGAACATTTAGTTTTAAAATAAAATAAAAATTAATAAAATTAAAACTAAATGTTCATGGATCAAAAGGAAATAAAAGGAAGGAATAGGAAGTTTAGTTTAAATAAACGAAAAGAATTTGGGATTTGAATTTTGGGAAAAGAGAAGGAAAGTTAATAAAAGACTAAATGTCATAAAGAAGGCACTACGGTACCTATTAATTTTATGGTCATATTTGTGCGGAATCCTCGAGTATGGAACCACAGTAGTATAGCACATTTAGCATGGAACTTTTGGAGTCGAACTCCTAGACAAAGACTCGTAAAAAGAATAGAGTACATACCATAGGTGACTGTGGTATAGTCGGTCTTGACAATAGGTTCTTTAGCAGTCCGTCTATAAATCATCGAGGTATCAGTCGATCTTTCACTTAGACCAAATATATCTACAGCAAAGACAACGTTGCCTGTATGATTGTTTACACTGAAATTATTAGAAGAAGATAAAATACAAATCGGAATACATTTAAGGTGCACGAATGTAACAAAAAAAAAATACAAGTTTGGTGTCAAATGGGCTGAAAATATGTTTATGATAACCAACAGAATCAGATTGTCCGGTGCACCCTGGACATTTCACTTCAAGATCTTCTCACTCCGATACCCCCTGGTATTGGAGTGGGGTGACAAACCCTTCCACCACGATGGCACAACATCGAAGAAGGTCCTTCTTAGAACCAAATCATACGGTATTACCGAAAAATGCTCCACCTCTTGACCTGCCCCTCCAGCCCTAATAGCTGGACATTCGTTGACCTGATGTCAGCTAATAACAACGCTAAAGACCTGGCAGCACACTGGAGTGGGCGGATCTGACCCTACCTCATCAATTCCTCCTTTAATTTCTGCTATTGATATGAAGAAAAAAAAATAGATATGTCTACTTTTGCACGTTGTTTTTCATAGCAAAATTACTGTGTAATCAAAATTTTTCTCGTTACCTCAAACACCTCGAGTTAATTTAGGAAATGTAATTCCACAATATTGCCAAAACCCATGACTGATGTACAGACAATATACCAACTTGACACATTTTCAGCCCATTCAGCCTAAACTTGACACCGCGTAAGCCATAACGCAGCTTAGTTGGCTCTAGAGGTATTTACGAGTTCTTTTCTCTCGACACGGTCAACTAAGTGGTGGTATAGGTTCGGGGCAAGACAACTCCATCTAAAACATATCCCAGTTGCGTGGAAAAAATTTGCTGGCGTTGTATAAATCATCTAAATTGGATGAATTAGTAGAAGCCATTACTTAAAAAAACATACTTACTAAAATTCTCTAATTTTAGCATTATTCAAACCGCTAGTCTGTACATTTTCCAATACAACAGTAATGTTCACAAATGGAAGGTACACGGTATCCTTCTTTAAGATCAAAGGATCAGGTGCTGGACCATATTTGATAGAACAACCAGAATTATGGGCTAGGAACTTTCGGATGCAATCCCAGTCTTCGAGCTTGCAAGGTCTTTCTATGATTTCTTTGTCTTCGTCTCTTAAACCTAAAATATTTTGTATATCACATTAAATAAATACATCTTTTTCGTTAAAAATGTGATCGGATAAAAGCAGGATGAACGCGGTTTCTTCAGCCCGTAGAAATTGTAATCTAATTCTGACTTGAGTTAACCTAACGGATGGAATCTCTTCAAAAGTCTTTACATTTTGTGTGACCAAAACTGCCCCACAACTCTGGTAGCATCATTTGCACACATCAAAGTACAGGCGGTGATCGATAGATTATATTAAGAAGTCACAGGGGGTTTCCTCTGAAGGGAAACTCCACCGACTCATTGTTTGTCTTTCACGAAGGCCACTACATTTCGACGTGGCCAAGAGGAAGCTAGAATATCGTGACTTAGTAAACTTACCCACAATCTGTTCCCCTTTATCATATATTTTATATTCAGATACATATCTATCACCTTTCACTACATAAATAATAAATAAATAAACAATTAATAAAATATTTTTCATTTTTTCGCCGTACATTATATTATTCTGTTCAGTATTTACTACTGAAGTTATTGAATTTATTGTTAAGAAATATATGGTTTCAATAGACTTGCGTGCGGAGTGATTGTTAGTTAACAAAATAATTCTAAGTTGTTTGTATAATTATATAACTATCGGATTATTATCTGAGGTAACAAATTTAGAAAATAATCAATTAGACCTTAATCATGTTGGTTGTTTCCTATAGGCTTAGGTTTAAAATCTAACACGGTATTTACGAGGTGTTGGCTATGGTTGCTGTAAAATTAGACTGCCACTATGTGCCAAAAAGAAAATTATAATGTTGATGAATTGACTTGTGGGGTGCCCAGATAGAGTAATGAAACTAGTCGTCCATTTTGATGATAGGATTTATTCTCCTAGTAATAACCTGACTCCGTATAACAAATTATAGCTTATATATACCACACAGATATCTAGATAGGAAAGGGTAACAGTAGGTAGCGCATCTAATATACAAACTATCACGCATACACGTGATATTCATAAGATATGATAAAGACACGTATTTCTACGGTCGCTATAGATTAAGACGGAATGTGTGTTGGCTTAATATTGACTTTTACTTTTATTTTTAATTTAAGCTGACTTTAAATTTATTGAGAATTCAGTTTTTTTAATATTGATTTATTTTATTATAATTCAATTTATTCTTATTTAATGTAATGTAATGGATCTCGTTATCTGAAATAAATGAATTTTAAATTTAATTTAATTTCTTGTTGACCTAGTTGGTATCACAAAATTTGGCTTTGTCCCTGTAGTTCAGTTACCGAAATATTTCAACTTTTTTGTCTCAGTAGAGTTCGGTTGGACGAATCAGGAACCTATTTATACATATATATTACTAGCTGCGCCCCGCGGTTTCACTCGCGTAAGTCCCGATCCCGAGGGAATATCGGGATAAAAAGTAGCCTATGTGTTAATCTAGGTCTCCAGCTATCTAGATACCGAGTTTTATCGCAATCGGTCCAGTAGTTTTTGCGTGAAAGAGTAACAAACACACACACACATACACACAAACTTTCACATTTATAATATTAGTAAGGTAAGATGCAATTTTTCAGTGATCAAATAAAATAATAAATAACTGTGACAAAAAGCAAAGTTTAAGTTGGCTCCAGACGGTTAAAAAATACCTATTTGACTTCTGCTGATAGGTTAGATTTCATCGTGATATTACAATATTGTTTGCAATTATAACAGACGTATCGCGTGTTAGCAAAAAATATTATGTTTAATCTATACTACAACAAAATTGTTAGTGAGGCAGAAAGACAAAACATGCCCAATGCTTGCCCAATGCTAAACCGCTAATTCTACAGAGATTCTTCTCAAGATGAAAATTAGAAGATTTTTTTTGGAAATTAATCCACTAGTAAAATAAGGAAATGTGACGAAAAAAGGAAACCCCATTAAGATCACTAGATCACTTTCTTTTCCGTCCGTCTGTTTGTATGTCTGTCACTATCGATTTTCTCAGGAACGGGTGAACCTAGCCAGTTGAAATTCATACCAGATACTGAGGTCTATAGTCCCTATTGTGTGTATAAAAATCAAGGTCCTGAGTTAACACTATTAATTATTAATTAAATAAATTAAGCAAATTTACATTTTCGCAAATTTTATACTTAAGTACTAAATTTTACTTTAATTTTCAACTTTTTTAAAATTAAATTCTCTTTTAATAAAAATGTGGTTGATATTATTTTATCAGTTTTACACTTTGACAGTTGATTAATAATGTTTTATGGTAAGATATGTTGCTAATACTGATACTGGATTATATTTATTTCTTACTAGCTGCGCCCCGCGGTTTCACCCGCGTAAGTCCCGATCCCGTAGGAATTGATAGGGTTTTCCCGGAAATTATTCGATTTTTTTCTCGCCTTTTAAACCTTCCCTAGACCTCTACGAACATTTCAAGACTAAGATAAGATAAATCCGTTCAGCCGTTCTCGAGTTTTAGTGAGACTAACGAACAGCAATTCATTTTTATATATAAGATATATTTTTTTTTTCAACTTTTTTAAGCTAAAACCCAAATCGATAGTTCTCAAAAATATTTTGGACAAAACATTTTTTATAATGTTTAAGATAATAAAAAAGAGGTTTTATAAAAATCAACCAAAATAAAATAAGTAATGTAATATTGAACACAACTTCGTTTTTCAAGTTAAAACCCAAACGTCGTAACTAGTTTAAAAATTATCTTGTTTTCAATTAAACTGCTTTGTTCAGGAAGTTATATAATTAAATGGTAATTTCTAGAACGGAATAAGTTAATAATTCGGTTTTCAATGCCTACCCTTGACACTGCGTTGAACTATGTAAGTAATTAATAAACATTATGCATAATTTAAAATGCACTGAAAATCCGCAATTCATTAGTGTACTTGCTTTAAGAAACTAATAATATGTAAGTTATTATATAAACAACAAGATATACGTACAGTATTTTAGTTTAATATAGAAAATTAGCATTTCTACTGATTTTGATTCTTATATGTAGGAAGATCTGATCACGCTGTTGTGAACAATATTTTAAGTATATAATGAATTACCAAATGATTCAAAAATTGTAAGACCTTAAGATTATTTCTAAATAAATTAAAGCAATATGTATATTCTATGCCATAATGGCGCCAATGTTTTCACCAAGTCCGCCAGACTAATTGGATTTCATAATTTAAGTACTTAAATATAAGCAACAAAACTCAATATAAGTGAACTCTGTTCTTTTTTTGTAAATAAAGATTTCCCTTTCGCCCTTTCGAAAAGCCGTTGTATCGGAAACCGGTAGATTCGAAATATTGACAAACAAGTAAAACAAAATACAAGTAGTTTTTTTACAAGTGACAGGTCAGCATTTCAGTCCTATACAAACTTTGCCCCCTTTTTTCAGCATTTGGCCACTACACAGACTACACACCTGCCTAATAGAATAGAAATAAGTTTATTCATGCCAGAAAAAAGACACGTACACACAAAATAACTTAAAATACTTAACTATACATACAATTAAATCAAAAACCTGTGCATATGTATACAATTCTGCCACGAAAAGGTTCGAGCTCAGCTAATATGCTACAGATGACTGTAGTGCTGATTTTCAGCAGGAGCCTCAAGTGACACACGGACCTGCCTGATGGTATACGATTGTTCTATTATCAATACGATCTAATACGCTTACCAAGAAGATCTTTCATTCGTGACGTAGTACCTACGCGTCACTAGTTATAAAGAAATATGGATATTCAATTATTTCCAACACTTGCATGTAAACGAATACTTACAATAATACATTAGAACCAATTTGCTTAAAAATAGGAAGGTAAATACAATTTACTTCATGTTATTCGTGAATTTACATTTTACGTCGATGACTTTTTCAGTAGCGAAATTCCCAGCACTTTCACCATATGAAATAATACTTATATACCTATCAGTTATAGACAACTTACATTTAAATAGTTTCACACTTATTAGAATTATGAACCAAATGAAAAAAATGAGGCGTTTATTTACCAATACCCATTAACCTAGACATTTTTAACTTAAGACTAATTTATATAGCTTACAGATAATATAGATACACAGTAATTATACAGATCGTGTGAGTTTAAAAAGTTTAAGATAGGTACATATTTTTAAAATCATTTAATTGTCATTTAAAATGTCCGAACAGTCTAGTGGTAAAAAGGTAGAGAAAGCTTCAATCTCTACCCACAAAAAAAGAAATGAAGAAAATATTAAATATGGTAAAGAAGTGGGGAGTATATTTTATAAGTAGTATTTTACAATAAGTATTTTACATCATCAAACACTGATCAGTTCGATGCCAAAGTCACAAACGTTGCTTTGTATAAATAATGAAGTCAACAAGGGAGCTTGGAAGAACGTTCCTTCTCTCACAATGTTTGAGAAAGATGCAAGGAAATCAGCAAAAGATTTGATGACTGTAGGATCTGAAAAAATAAACGAATGAATAAAATCATACAAGGTTTACGAAGATATAACTAGTGTAAAAATTTATGTATATGTATCCTAAGGTTGCCTGGAAGAAATCGCTTTAAGCGATAAGGTCGCCTGTTTGTACAATTTCCAAATGGACCGAGGAATCACATTGCCCCATACAAACTATGCCCCCTTTTTTCAGTTCAGAAGTAAAATTACGGAAAATCCTTTCTTATCGGATGCCTACGTCACACAAAGAATACACCCTCCAAGTTTTAGGTCTCTACGATCAGCGGTTTAGGCTGTGCGTTGATCCGTCAGTCAGTCAGTCATTCAGGACAAATAATTTTATATGTATAGAAGAAGAAGATAAGCTATTCACTAGCCGTGCACAAGAATATTAAGCGAATGCTTCAATCCCTTGGGAATATCAGGCTAAAACGCACCACCCACCCATTGTTAGTTCATTTTATTTTTCAATTAATCCCTTTATTTATTTAAAAAAAAGTACCTTTACTGGTATAAAGTTTTGGTCCATAAAAAGCTACTGGAACTGCCTCTCGGATATCAACGTGGATTTCCGCTAAATCCAGTCGAAGTTTAGGCAGTTTTGGTATAACTGCTGTGAAGATAACTTCTTCTGCAAATAAATGTTTAGCATTACTTTTAATGGTTAATTCCAGACTATAGATTTTTAGAAATCCGTACCCAAAGGGTAAAAACGGGATCCTTTTACTAAGACTTCACAATCCGTTCATCCGTCAGTCTGTCTGTCCCACTGTCTGTGTTCACCAGACTGTATATCATAAACCGTGATATCTAGACAGTTGAAAATTTCACATAAGATGTATTACTGACACCGCTATAACAACATAAATTAGAATATAATGGTACAGAACCCTTCGTAAGTGAGTGCAACTCGCACTTGGCTGGTTTTTCAGTCCGCTGATAGTTCACAAATAAAACAGTCAATCTAAAACCATGTTCATCCTGTGATGTAACACATTGCTCAGAAGACATTTTCACTCACGAATCCTCATCAAATCGTCTATTTCAGGAACCACTGATAATGCAAATGATTTCATTTCATGCAAATAAGGAATTATCTAATGTTGAGACGTGGTGGATAGGTAGTAGAAACTTACTAAATACAATTGTAACAGAGTCCTTTAGAACTATAGATTCCTTGGCTGGTCTTCTAAATGAGAAATATCCATGAGGAGTCGTCTCGTTTAAGTTTCTAACTAGAATAGCAAAGACTACATCACCGGTCTTTTTGTTGAAGCTGTAATATAAAAGTAACTGTAATCTAAGAACGTTGAATATAAAAAGAGACATAAAATAATATAAACTTACTACAACTCAACAATTTTAGAACTGCTAAGACCTCGTACTTTTAAATCAATGAGTGTATATGTCATGTTTGAGAATGGAAAGTATATAGTATTTTGTGCCAAAGTCAATGGATCCGGTGCTGGTCCATATGCGGGTTTACAGCCTGAATTACGAGCAAAGAACTTTCTGATACATTCCCAGTCATCAAAAGCGCAAGGTCGAACGAAATTGTCTTCATTTGTTACTTCCTCTACAAAATAATAAATATTAGTAGCCTTAGATCTAACAAAAAATAGTTATTTCGAGGAAACACTGTTGTATTTCAATTGGGAGAGTGAAAATGAATCAAAATTATAGGCATAACAAGATATTGCTTCAAGTTTTAGAGTGAGAGGAGCATTATCATCTTCCTCCAAGTCGAATTTGATTGCAAAAACACTCTTTAAGCTCTAGAATATTAATATCGTTATGTGATCGATAGAGTTTAATTTAATTTTCTGACGAAAAATATGATAAAAGTATAATATTTACCTTCATTGACTCTGAGATCTTTACCAATTATTTGTTTATTAAAGCCAATGGATACTCCATACTCATTACCATTGTTTTTATCATCTTTATTAACTTGCCATTCAAATTCCTCCTTTTTCTTCTCAACATTGTTTATATTATCTTTTCGGTCTTCAAATCCTTTCCGTTCTGCATCATTTTTTCCTTTTTCACCTTCATTTACTAATATTTCTAAATTATTATTCTGCAGGTTCGCTTCGATTGAGGAATTTATACAAAAAATTAATAAAGTTACACTTAGACACCACATTTTAGATTCAAATGAATATTAAGATTATTCATAAGAGAAACAATGTTTCATATAAATACATATGATTGTCTATGCATGTAATTTTATTTGTCCTTATTGCATATTAATGAAGAATTGATATCTGATCAATCATTTAATAATTATGAATTTAATCACAAGCTATAATAATAAACCGACAATGATTATGTATAATTTTTGATTACTTGTATTTGTATACGTGGGAACACAGATGGAAAACGCTCTCGAGGCCGATCCCCAACCAGATGGACGGAACAGATTAGGGACTCATCAGCCGTCAAGTTTCATAACACTGTAAGAGATGCGATAAACAGAAGCCGTTGGAGACAGACCATCCGATCCAAATGCAGACCACCCAATGATGACCACGATCCTCATGAGGGGCCGACTACAGAGAGAGAGAGATTTGTATACTTGCTGTTTTACGCAGCTAGATCTCTTTAATTGGGTTTTTTGCGAAAGGTAGAATAGGCTTGCCCAGCATCTAGGCCACCTTTAGCTTAGACGCCGTGTCCAGAGGAAAGAAATTGTGAAAACATCTGGAGCAAACTAAGCCCCGAGTTTTATCACAATTCCAATCAGCGCACGTACGGTCGGCTGCATAATTGCAGACCCACCGTAGAGCTCCAAAACGGCTGTTATAAGAATGTTATGAACACTAGCAAGATTCTAGACACCTGCTTTAGTTGAAGTTTAAAGTGTTCTAACTCATCAATCTATCAAACAAAAAGAATGAAAACATGCCAATATTATTAATTTTAGAACTCTACCGGGGGCTACAATTATGCAGCCGACTGTACATTTTTCGTGATAAAAAATTCCATTGGTGCGCGGATGGCTGAGATTCGAACCCACGACCTTCCAAATGAAACACTGCCTTCAATCTTTGTGTAATTTATAATTCACTAATCTACAAGCATGCTAATAATTTAGCAAAAATATGTAGATGATATAAAATTTTATTTTACAGTTAAGTTAATATAATATTAACATTATCTGTTGCTACTCGTATAAAAAAGGGTTTGAATAAATCGATATTGAAACTGGTTTTATATAATTTATTATTCACAGGAATATAAATAAGTACGTAATTTATTTACGTGAAGCCCTACCCTAAAACTACCCGAAAAGTTTGTTTAATTCTCTACATGTCAAAAAGTGTCTAAAAGGAATCTATAAATTACTAGCTGTCCCGGAAAACGTTGTTTTGCCATTTACAAAAAAAATAAAGGTATGAAAAAAAATAGATGTTGTTCTATTCTCATACAAATCTGTTCAGCCAGTTAGGTGGAGATTGATAACTAACACCGCGATACGAGAAGTTTATTTAAATAGGGACTGTATGAGATGGAGTAGGCTTACCCAGCACCTATAATACCATATCAAGCTAAGAGCTTAATCGGTGAAATGGTACCGGCGCTCTCTCTAGCTATAGCTAGATCGATTTATCGCCCCCGAAACCCCCTATATACCAAATTTCATGAAAATCATTGGAGCCGATTCCGAAATTCCAATTATATATATACAAGAATTGCTCATTTAAAGATATAAGATTTAACGGTGCCAGTGGACTTTTTATAGAAGACACTTAGATATAACGATATAGATTTATTAATACAATATTCTATATAAATCTTCTATATATATAAAAGAAAGTCGTGTTAGTTACACCACTTATAACTCAAGAACGGCAGAACAGATTTGGGTGAAAATTGGTAGGGAGGTAGCTTAGAGCCAGGAGACGGACATAAGATACTTTTTATCCCAATATGCCCACGGGATCGGGACTTACGCGGGTGAAACCGCGGGGCGCAGCTAGTAGTTAAATAAAAAAAAGCCAAAACCACTATTAGACACTATCTAATTTAATTCCAAAATCACAAACGCTCTTCTGAATAAAAAGTGACGTGTACAATGGTGCTTGGTAGAAAAGTCCTTCTCTCACGATAACTGGGAAGAAAGTCACGAAATCTGCATTAGCTGTTATGACGTCTGGATCTGGAAAAATAAATTTTAATTCAAATCGACAAAATAGTATAGTATTTAAATCTAGATCCTATCCTACTAATATTATAAATGAGAAAGTTTGTTTGTTAGAAGTTTGTTACTCTTTCACGCAAAAAATACTCGACCGATTGTGATAAAACTCGGTATGTAGATGGCTAGAGATCTGGAATAACAAAAAGGCTACTTTGGTGGTACAAAAGGTGTACATCAATTTATAAGACGCTATCACGTCAAAAATACGTTGGTATGTAGTTTACCTTTACTAGTGTAAGCTTTGGGTCCAACGAAGACATCTGGCCTTGATTGCCGGATATCAGCATGAATTTCTGCTAAATCTAAGCGAAGTTTAGGTATTTTTGGTATCACCGCAGTAAAGATTATATCTCCTGTAAAATAAAATATATACTTAGATAGGTACATACTACTCCTATGCTTTACCTAACACCCCCCACTCCGCCTACCATGTATATGGTACGACTGTACAAAGCTCTACTCGTAGCAAAAGCAATAGCTTTACCGCGGCAGTCCCCGAGTGTTTTTAATATTTTTATCTAAGGGTTCTTTACTATATTTTATGATCATAAACTAGACCTCTTTGGTCCTTTTTGCATGAGGATTCATGCAAAAAGGACCAAAGAGGTCTACCAAAGACTGGACTGGCTTGCCTATTATCCATACTAGCACCTATAACTAGGTGCTTAATATAGGATCGTGTTCAGAGAAAAAAACTTGTCAATACGTCTAGAGCCAACCACGCCACGGATTTCATCACAATGTTTTCCTACACTGTAAAACAAAGTCACATAAGTTTATCGTAAGAAAAATCTTTAATTACTGAATAGTATTGTTGCGTAGTCAGCTAAAACGATGGACTCTTTAGCGGTTCTTCTGTATGAGAAATATCCCTTTGGTGTCGTTTCATTCAAGTTTGTTACTTGAATCGCAAACACTAGATCTCTAGTTTTCTTATTGTAACTGAAACATACAAATTAATTTATTAATAAGTTAAAAATGTATGTGGAGCACTAGTCCTGGCAAGTATAGTCAGATTACCAATTAGCTGAATCCCACGTAACCCAAAGGTCACTGGCACACCTGTAAAAGTATAGTATTTTTTACCTTGTTGTTATTTTGATTACGACACTTTTTGATTTTATTACAATTCCTTCACTATTAACCGAAAGAAACTTCGTTCCATCCGAGTTCCTTTGACACCTCTCAAGTTTTTTAAAAATTATATTGTCAGTAATTTGTGAAAAAAAAAACAGAATCAGGTAACATTACTTTACAACCTTACAGATGTACGAATGAGCTCTGTCACGTGGGGTTCAGCTAATTGGTATTCCGACTGTACCTATGAATTTCCATCACTATTCATTGCAGGCGGGTGTTATGGCTTACTGCGCCAAAAATGTAATAAAATTAATAATATTTTATTAATAATTTCACTTCTAATGAGTGCAAGTCAGAGTTAAATTGCTATTGTTTTAGGCATGTGATACCGCTGAATACCAAGATTTTGTTTCTTTTTCTTGATTTTCACACCTTTATTGGTTGAATTTCCTTTTTAGCAGGCACCTATGCTTTAAAAGGAACTTTCTTGCGAAATTTGAGACTCGTGGCTCTTGTATTGTCAGAGATTTGAGGATAAGCCTTATTCTCTCTTTACCCGACTGCGCAACGCAAAAGAGTGGTAATGTGTTTTAAAGGTGAGATAGAAAATTAACTTACTAAAATTCAACAATTTTCGAACTACTTAAACCTTTTACTACAAGGTCAGTTAGAGTGTAAGTCATATTTGTAAATGGAAAGAAGAGCGTGTTTTGTTTCAAATACAGTGGATCAGGTGATGGTCCATACGCAGGTTTACAGTCTGAATTATGAGCGAAAAACTTTCTTATGCATTCCCAATCGTCGAAAGGGCAGGGACGTACGAAATTATCTTCATTGGTTACCTCTTCTGCGAAAAATAAATTGCAAAAAGGCAGTCATTATCTATACATATAAAATCCTTTCTCCTGAATGACTGACTAACGGATCAACGCACAGCCTCAACCGCAGATCGTAGAAACCTGAAACTTGGAGGGTGTGTTCTTTGTGTGACGTAGGCATCCGACAAGAAAGAATGTTCCGAAAATCTACTCCTAAGGGGGTGAAAAAGGGGAGCAAAGTTTGTATGGGACAACGTGATTCCTTGGTTCATTTTCGACTTCTACGCGGACGAAGTCGCGGGCAAAAGCTAATTAGAATATATTATGTTGCAAAATTACCGTAAAGTATACCCGTATCGTCTAGATATTAAAGCAGCATAGTTGCCATAGCATCAACGCTAAATACTCTAGTAGACAATCGTCTGGATTTAAAAGTACTATATATAGTTACTAAATATACATCGGCATTTAATGCAAAAAACACAATTTCTTACAAGACTTTAATAGTACATTGCGATACAAGTTTAGGTTTAAAGAACTTTATTATCATCAAAGACACAAGTGTCACTTATGTGATAACAATAATTTTAACTTAATGTAGGTACTTATAAAAACATTCATCATTCGCTATCTTAAATTAGGTAGGTAGGTTATAATTAATTACAAGCAAGAAATTTCGGTAGGTGGGTAAGTACAGAAAAAAAGGTAGATATTTATACGACAGTAAATAAATCACAGATTTACGAAATGTTCTAAACTTTGAATAAAAAAGCATAATTATGTCTACACTGGTATTAGGTACAATATAATTGTACTCAATACCAGTTTTTCACATAGGTAGTTGCTCGTAGCTTAAGTTATTTTTATTTACATTTTATCGGGAACAAAAATATTCAATTTGTTGAAGTTTTTAGAGTATTAATGATTGATTAGGTAGGTAGGTACTCCTCTATTTTATAATTTGTTTAGTAAGTAGATAATCTGCCAATTGTTTTTTAAATGTATGGATTGAGTCTAAATTTTTTATATGTGAGGGTATACTGTTATACAAACGCGCTCCGTCGGTGGTTATCATTGTTTTGCCGTACGTCTTCGTTCGATGCATAGGTATAGCTATATAGCTAGCTCGCCGAGTGCGGCAGTTGGTAACTTGTTTTTGTTTGGTGAACGCTATGTTAGTGTGGATCGACCTATTAAAATATTTTTTGATAAACATGCAAATATTATATTTGTATAGATTTTCGATGGTCATTAATTTTATTTCTTTATAAATTGTCTTTGTTGGCGTAAAAAAGTTATAATTAAAGAGCAGTTTGACGATCCTGTTTTGTTGCCGTTGTAGTTTTTCTATTTTAGTTTTGGATGCAGTGCCCCATACTTCTACAAGGTATAACAGATGTGGTTTTACTAAGGCATTGTAGATAGTATATTTGAGGCCGCGGGGAATACATCGAACAATGTTTCGGAGGGAGCCGCGCAGTGATATTAATTTGCTTTTTAATTCTTCTAGGTGATAATTCCAATTTAATTGACTATCAATGTTAAGACCAAGATACTTTTCGTGCGTTTTCTCTTGAAGGGGTATATCATTAATAGTTAAGGGCGGGAAGTGGGGTATTGGTTTATTTTTGGCTTTGAAAATGACATAGCATGTTTTTGTGATATTTATAGTTAGTAGATTGTATTGAAACCAGTTGTATAAAGAGTTTAGATCTTCTTGAGCTTGAGCTATTAAATCATGGATGGACGACCCAAAATAAAAGAGGCAAGTATCGTCCGCATATAGGGTAATATGGCCATGCAAACCAAGGTCAAATATGTTATTTATGTAAGTAACAAAGAGGAGGGGGCCCAAAATTGAGCCCTGTGGGACTCCACAATGAACAGGTAAAGCGGTACTTTGACTATTTTTATCTGTTTTGACTACTTGAGTTCTGCCTGTAAGATAGGATTCAAATACTTTTAAGGCATTTCCAATTACACCTATCGCTTCTAATTTTTTTAACAATAGTTGGTGGCTCACCGTATCAAATGCCTTTTTTAGGTCGATGAACACACCTAAAACAATATTTTTCTGGTCTATGTTTTGTTTTATCTTGGTTACTAAGTCTATAGTGGCGGTCGTGGTATTGCTTTTAGGTCTAAAACCATACTGACGGTCAGAAATAAATTTAATTGAGTACAAATATTCTTGGAGCCTGGTGTATAAAACTTTTTCATAAATTTTTGACAATACTGGCAACACCGAAATAGGCCTATAGTTGCCTGGATCAGTTTTTGATCCTGCTTTAAAAATTGGTGTAACCTTAGCTATTTTTAGGGTATCTGGGAATATACCATCATTTATAAGTTTGTTTAAACATTCAGTTAGTTCACCAGTTATCAAATTTCTAATAGATTTAACAGCCTTAGTACTAATACCATCTAATCCAATGCTACAGTTCGAGTCAAGATTGATAATAATATTAGATATTTCTTTTTCCGTACATGGCTCAAATGATGATACTGAAACATTTGTTAAAGGAGTTCGCGGCATGGCATACTTAAAATTATCATGACAGTGTTTTGGTATTTGTGAAGCCAAGTCAAAACCTACATTAGCAAAGTACTCATTGAATATTTGACAAATCAAAGTTGGGTCTGTCACTATCTGTGATTTGAATTTCAGTTTAGAAGGTGCAATATTTAAAGTGAATTTGTTAGCTGCCAAAGTGTTAACTAATGTCCACATTTTCTTGGGTTTGTTCCTACATTTCATAAACTCGTTGTAGTGGTATTGGTTTCTTGTTTCTTGAATAAGTTTTGCTACACGTTGTCTTTTCTTGAGAAAAACTGCCTTAATTGCGTCATCACGTGGGTTTTCTTTAAGTTTCGCCCATAGAATGTTTCTTTCATTGATTTCTGTAATAATCTCGTAAATAAAGTTTGGTAAATTGATCATTGTATAGAGGCGGCTTAAGACGTTTCAAACAGCCGAGATACAATGTATGTAATATGTTTTAACTACCTAACATGTAATTAGTAGTATGATACCAATTTAACTTATCTGGATAACTTTTTACACACTAGTGGCGTCAAGGTAATGTAAAACGCACGCGAGCGGTTGAATAAGATCCACTTTATGAGCAACTGTGATAAAAAATATTTAATCAAACGTAATAATAAAATTTCTTCCTTACCTTCGTTAACTTTTAATTCTTTGCCCACCATGCCTTTATGATAATCAATAGATACTCCGGTTTCAAATTTATCACCACTGTATTTGTTATCATTAAATCTTTGCCATTTCAAATCTTTAATTTTGTTATCATTAATTAAAGTTCCTTCATCGTTTTTATTTATTTCCTCCTTAGAAGTTGTTAAACCTTGCCATACTACATCATTTATTTTTCCTTCACCATAATTCCAAATACCCCCTTTATATATATTCCAAATATCGTCTCCACTAACGTAAATAAGTCTAAAAATTAACAAAATGATGCTTGACAGCAACATTTTGAGATCAATCGAAAGATAATGACAATAATTACATGTTGATTTGCGTTTTATATAGCCACTAAACTGTTTGACCTAAAAATATGCATGTTGCACGCATGACAACGTAGAATACAATCATTGTTGAACAATCATCACAGGAAAAGGCTAATCATAGCAATTAGTAGACTAAAAGATGATAGATCATTTTTTAACCTAACTATGGTAAGGCTTCAAACCTGGGGCCTAATTCTGCTAACACAATTGTGTTTCAATAGAGTGTCGATGGGAAAGTTATAGACATTTAATGCCAAAAATATGACATTACATGTCAAATTGTTATTCTTCTGATGTTAACTATTCTACCGAAACATCACTGATGCAGCACTGACTCACTTTGGTATTCTGCTCTAAAATCGTAGCTCAATGGAAGTTCGATAGTTGTCAAAACGGTATAACGCTTAGCAACATATACCATGTTGCTAGGCAACACCAGCGACTTATGTATTACCATTCTATTGAGACTCCATAGCGATGTTATTAAAACTTTAGCAGAATACCAAATTAAGTCACAATCTCGTTAAAGTATCAATTGAGTATCGATATAATGACAATGGTAAATCCATTGATACAAAATAGCAGAATAAGGCCCCTGGTCAGACAACTTGGTGGCAAAAATAAAACAAAAAAACAAACTTAGATTTTAGCCAATTTTAATATATTAAAGTAGGTAAATATTGATGAAATGAATCTGTTGGTTTATGAATTGTTTCTTCAAACACTATTTAGTTTGAGTCCAAAATCACAAATATTTTTTTGTATAAATACTGTTGTAAACAATGGTGATTGAGTAAATAGTCCTTCACGTACTATTATAGGCCAAGATGCTAAAAATTGTGCATAAGCTTCAATAACATCAGGATCTGGAAAGAAAAATGTTATTTAACTTATTATTTTTTTTCTTGCTGAAACACCTTTAAATGTTTGTAATGGAAGTATCCGCCGCCGGATTCAATCAACTATTTTAGTGTAAACTACATTTAAAATTGTTTCAAATAAGTTATTAACACAAAAAAATAAAATAATACTATTAAAAATACATCATCAAAAAACAACATTTGGATGTTTACTTCACATAGGTTTTCAATTATTAATAGGATTGTTAAGTTTCTCGTTATATTATTCAAATTTTAGTCATTAGTTTTATTATATATTTTACTAGATACATGAGCTTGATATGGCAGCTCAATATATTGTTTTGTATTTAGTATAAATTAAGTTACTTATGTAACTCATTATTGTATGTCCGGGATGGACAAACTGTTGATGCCTACCTACTATAATTTGTCATCTTATGTACACAGTTTTTCAATAAATATTTTGTTTGTTTATAAAAACAAACTAAAGTATCAACTCTCTCGGGGCTCTCTTCTTATAATGAGGGTTCGCGGTTTTGGCCTATCAGATATGGCTCCATGGCTGCCTAGTCCGGCTTAGCAAGTTCCTGCCTTCGAAGCTTTGTGCATTCTAAATTGGGTTTTAATGATGTTTTATTTTACAATTAAACCATCGTAATCGATCATAATATTACCTTTGCTTGTATAAGCTTTTGGTCCAACAAAAAATGCTGGATAAGGGTCTCGCACATCAGCATGAATTTCTGCCAAGTCTAAACGAAGCTTCGGTATTTTGGGTATGACAGCTGTGAAAACTACACTTTCTGTAAAAATTAAAAATGATTTTAGAAACTTAACATTATCTATACATATAAAATCTATCTATTAAATTAAATTAAGTTGAATTCATTTATTAAATAAGATTCCATATAACCATTTTCTTCAACTAGTAATTACAGCTATAATAATTCATAAAAAAGTTATTTATAAAATAAAAGTTAATTATTATGCTTATACTCATTAAATGGTTTGAATAAGACGAACTGAGCAGCAAAGTTTTAATAAGCCTGATAACCCTATAGGTAATATGTAACATATTATTTGTTTACTTACTTAACTCAACTGTGGCAAAGTCAGCTAAATTTATTGATTCCTTTGCTGTTCTTCTATACGTGTATATACTTCTTTTAATTGTCTCATTTAAGTTTTTTACTTCAATGGCAAATACTAGATCACGAGAAATTTTATTGTAGCTGAAAAAAAAATGTACAAAAATCTTTGAAATTTTTATATACCTACCATTGATTTAACAATATTAACGTTTTTTACAGGTAAGATGGTGCTCCTCCAGTAACGAGTAAAAAGGTATTTCCTACGCAAGCATGCTTCACCATCGCTCGCCATCGTCACTCAGATTTAATAGTAATCTACTTTCGTTGACTTTCAAATATTTCCCATCGAAATGTTGATCAAAGTCAATCGCTACTCCACTATACAAAGTTTTTTCATGATTATCTATGGTTATAAAAAAGTACTTACTAAAACTCAACGACTTTGGCACTACTCAAACCTGTTACTCTAACACCTGACAACGTGTTAGTCATATTTGTCACAGCAAGGAACACGGTATTCTGTGCCAAATATAACGGATCTGGTGCTGGACCATAGGATGGTTTACAGCCAGAGTTGTGAGCGAAGAATCTTCTTATACATTCCCAGTCATTTAAGGAGCAGGGACGAATGAAATTGTCTTCGTTTGTTACTTCTTCTGCAAAATAAATTAGATAAATAAGAAGTGTAGTATGTTCTAAGACAAGTAAGTTTTCCTTCACCGTGTGAGCACTGAGCACATTTTCAATATATAAAGAATGTATTAGTGCCACGGCTAAGTTTTGAACTTGGATGATAATCATTGTACCCACCTTCTAAGGTTTAACATATTTTTATTTATTTATCTATTTTTCGCCTATTCCGTCTCACTGTAGGCAAAGGCCTCCTTTCCACCGTACAGTACACTATCTTAATGTTATTTTCATCAATGATTTTTTTCTTACCTTCGTTGACTTTCAAATATTTCCCATCGAAATGTTGATCAAAGTCAATCGCTACTCCACTATACAAAGTTTTTTCATCATTATCTTTATCATTACTATCACCATTAACCCATACTTCAGCCTCAACAACAAAAACAGCACCAAACGTAAACAGAACCACACTCAACCACATTTTGAGATTAATAGAATAAATATTAACTATAATTATCTGACTTTATACCTTTTATAATACAATTTGACCTTTAATTAACGAAAAGTAGGTAATACGTCAATCACGCGTAAATATGTTAAAAATTATACATTTGGAGCAAGTGTAAATGTTTTGCTGAATTATCGAAATAATTACTGGTAATCCAGTAGATAAATAGCATCAATAAAATTTTAATTGCGTGTTGTTAGCTATTATATTATTCCTTTGTTTTTAAAACCGTTTTAAGTTTAAGAAACGATTGTTTATTGATTTTATAAGAACTCATCATCATCATCATATCAGCCCATACACGTCCGCTGCTGGCCATACGACGCCACAAACAGCGGTCCTGAGCCGCCTCCATCCACCGACCACCAGCAACCGCTACAATGTCGTCGGTCCACCGGGCAGTTGGTCTCCCAACACTCCGTTTCGCGTTGCATCGCGGCCGCCACTCGAGAACCTTTACTTCCCAGCGGTTGTCAATTCTGCGAGCTATATGACCTGCCCATTGCCACTTCAGCTTACTAATCCTGAGAGCTATGTCGGTGACTTTGGTTCTTCTACAGATTTACGGATTTTAAGAACTATTTGCAATACAATTTATAGGATTCATCCTAGATGGACAGACGACTTAATAAAGGTCGTGGGCATGCAACCGGTCGCTTTGGACATCTTTGTAGGAGGATGTTCAGCAGTTGACGTGTTGTGGCTGATGTGATGATGAAAATTTACCCTATACATCCTTAAAAACACTGGTCAAATTGTTTATTTCCGAAACTCGTTTCCTCTAAAAAAATCTTTCCTCTGTATAATACAACTTTTTTACACCTAATTGTTCATGCAAGATTATTTGTATTTGACTCATGCCAATGTCTAAAGTTGCCTGAATTTCGCGGTATGTTACATGTCGATCTTCCTCAATCAGCTTACGCACAGCATCAACGTTTTCTTGGGTGAGTGCAGTTTTTGGACGACCTTGACGGGGATCATCACTGAGCTTGACACGTCCACGTTGAAATTCAGCAAACCAGCGATAAATTGTGGTTTTGGATGGGGCTTCATCACCAAATGCAGAAATCATCCGGTCAACACACTGTTTTTGTGATAAACCACTTCGAAAGTCATAATAAATCATCGCTCTTGAATTTTCTCGCGTCAATTCCATTTTCTCAACGACTAAACAAGTTTGACAAAACCTTGTGACAAGACCGAGATTCTTTTTTTAAATAAATAAATGGTATTCGATTTTTAAAACCAAGGAGTTTTCAATTAAAAAGATTTAAATATGACAGGAACAGTGGAAATATTCCATTCCCGATACTTTTAGTGCAGCCTATGTTATTAGTAAACAATAATATTTTATGCCAAGTCAATAGTACCAACACAGTTACAAAACAGTAGGTAAATCTTATAAAAAAAATATTTGGTATACTGACAAGAGGACAATGAAACAATAATAAAATTTGTATCAATTTTTATTGGTTTAGGATAGGTGTACAGTGTGCAATAAAAAAACTGTAATTCACTAGTAGGAATCGCCAGGACATAAAAATAATTATTTTACTTTAAAGTTCAAGAAAATTACGCTGATTTATTTAAAATTTAAAGAATTTTTAAGAGGATTATTAATTTATTTATTTAGTTGCAACATTGCAAGATGACAGCGAGCCCATAGGTTTTTCTCTGAGTTTTGGATATAATTTTTCCAAATTCGAATTAAAAAAATATTTCCTGATTTTCTTATTTTTAAGTAGGTTCGTGTTTACCTTCATATACTTATGAAGGATTAGAGGGTTTTGAGGGAGCTGTTACACGCTGTATAAATTATTCTTCATATACTCTTCACATCATATCCAAAGTCGCAAAGAGTGTTTTGTATGAATAATGTCGTAAGCAACGTTACTTGAGTGGTGAGTGCTTCTCTTAGTAAAATCGGCCAGAACTCTACGAACTGTTTATATGCTTTCATAACATCAGGATCTGAAAAATATAAATAAATAGAAAAAAAAACTATTAGTAAATGGTTTCAAAATTACTGGTTTGAGCTTCGGGTGACCAAAGAGCTGGCTCCTACCTCGGACAACGGATAAGCATCGCCATCCGACGATGTACCGCAGCCTGTAGTACGGGATCCCTTTAAGAATGACCTTCATCGATCTGTTTAATGGATGAAAAGTATTTTATATCAAATTAAATAGGACAATAAATATATTGCAAATGGGTTGCCTAAAAAATTTCATTCCAGAATGATAAATATTTTGTTTTTTGTTTTTAGACTTTTCACTGGTTTGGTCAATAGACAAATTCCGTAACAATGAAATAAATAATCTATATTTTAACTTAACTTTAATTCAATAACCAGACCTGTGCAAATGACTAGTATCGATTTACTTGCCTACCCACGAGTTGTGACGGGAAAAAATAGTCAACCTAACGTTTGCATATTCTATAGTGAAGCATATAGAATACTTTCTATTGGTATGGAATTTGTCTCTTAAACAAGCCAGTGAAAGGTTTAAAAAAATTAAATTATGAATTAAACATATTCTGGACTTTAATTTTTTAGGCAACCCATTTGCAATATATTTATTGACCTATTTAATTTAATATAAAATAATTTTCATCCATTAAACAGCATGATGAAGGTCGTCCTTAAAGGGATCTCCGACAACAGGCTTTTTGGCATATTTCCATTTGGACTCTACCTTGGAAGAATTATTTAGATTTTGTTTTATTTCTTTCTATTTAATTAATGTACCTATAGAAGAAATATTTATAAGAACTTAGTAAAAGGACTACAAATAGATGTGCAGGAATTACCTTTGCTATCATAGGCATCAGAACCAACGAAAAATGCTGGATAATTTTCACGGATATCTGCATAAAATTCAGCTAAGTCTAAGCGAAACACTCCAAATTTAGGTATGATACCAGTCATAATAACCTTTTCTGAAAAAAAAGAAAGTAAGTAGGTATCCTACTATCCTACTAATATTTTAAATGTGAAAGTTTGTGTGTGTGCATGTTTGTTACTCCTTAACGCAAAAACTACTGGACCGATTGGGTTGAAACTCGGTATCTAGATAGCTGGAGACGTGGATTAACACATAGGCTACTTTTTATTGCGATATTCCCACGGGATCGGGACTTACGTAGGTGACTAGCTGCGCCCCGCGGTTTCACCCGCGTAAGTGGGAATATCGGAATAAAAAGCAGCCTATGTGCTAATCCAGGTCTCCAGCTATCTAGATACCGAATTTCATCACAATCGGTTTAGGAGTTGTAGCATGAAGGAGAAACAAACATACATACACACACACACACAAACTTTCACATTTATAATATTAGTATGAAATAGTACATTACGATATAAGTGTGGTAAATTGATCTTTGCATAGAGGCGGTTTATGACGCGCGAGCGGCAGCGAGCGTGTTATAGAAGCCAAGATGCAAATATCAATTCCACACGTATATCGTACGACGTTTTTTATCACAGTTGCGAATAAAAGAAAAGACTTGAAAAGAAAACAAAATAATAATTAACAAAATATTTGTGATAACTTTATGTTTACATTTTTTAAGGCAATATTTTTTTGTTAATTATGCTCCGGAAAGGCCAGGCTAAAGATTTTTACCTATAGATCCTCGTGTGACATACATTATTTTTTAGGGTTTTTCTATTTGTTTTTGCGTCGGGGGTTAAGAACAAAATACAATGGTACGGAAAAACAATATATTTAAGTAAAGAAAAAACAAAAAATAAACAACTCAATTTTTAATCGTTTTCTAAGTCATTATCACGTAAAATTTTCGTTCGTAAACCGACTTTAGAGACAACCATTTTTGCTAGTTATAAACTCTTTGGTACCTACCTTTTCGGGATAACTTTACAGCACTAGTTAACAAATCTAAAACGCACGCGTGCATAATATGTTGGATTATGAGCCTAAAAGCCGTTGAATAAGATCCACTTTATGAGCAACTGTGATAAAAAGTATGATATGAAATATGTTTTATTTTTTAATAAAAAAGTACAATAACTAAAACTAAGTAAACTTGAAAGCAAGTAGGAATCTGGAAAATTGATTTTATATTCAATAGACCTAATTCTCACGAAATCTATTTGACTTTATTAATTTTATTTTAATGGAGCACAAAACAGAATACGTTATCAATCAAATATAGGTAACGGGCAAGCCTACTCCATCCTCACGCAAAAATACCCAATTAAAAAGGTATAGTTGCGGAAAAAAATCCTTTTAAAAATACAAGTCGTACAGCTGCATTTGGGTTTATTTATTTTTGTGTAGATGTATATAAATAAACCTATTATGTCGTTCAAATCAAACCAAATATCTTTATTTACCACAAAAAAAAACTATGAAATAATAATTACGCGACTCTAACTCTTGCGTTAGTTGGAAAACTGTGATGCAAAAGGTAGGTTTTTCCACAAAAAAAAAGCAAATTCATAAAATTAAAATAAAATTCTTTAGTGCAAGTGTAGCGTAGGTGTATTTGATTGTTTGTTGTCTTGGGCCAAGAGCTGCCCACGTCACCCAGTGTCTTAAGACTCTAGGTACGGTCGGCTGCATAATTGCAGACCCACCGTAGAGCTCCAAAATGCCTGTTATAAAAATGTGTTCAACACAAGCAAGATTCTAGGCATCTGCTTTAGGTGAAGTTTGAAGTCTTCTAACTCATCAATTAATTAAACAAAAATTAGGATGTAAACATTCCAAAAATAGTTATTGTCGAACTCTACTGAGGGCTGCAATTATGCAGTCGACTGTACATGGACCAGCTCCAGTCCATGGCAAGTATTGTGTTGTCTAGTGTCATGTACTTTTACTTTAGTTTTCTGTAATAATTACTTACTGAATAATACAGTAGCGAAAGCTGTTCTGATTATTGGTTCCTTTGCAGTTCTCCTAAATCTGTATATGCTTTTTTGTATGGTCTCATTCATGTTGGTTACTTCTATAGCAAATATTAGATTTTTAGTCTTTTTATTGTAACTGAAAGCAGCAAAAAGACAATATACTTGAATATCATTATCCATTAAAAAAAACTAAGAATTATAAAAACAATTTTTTACCCTGTTCCAGACGCCTTAAAAATATTTTTTTTCTTTAAATTACTAGTTTTAGCTGCGGGTGACCAAAGACCTGGTTTTTACTGAAGAGGTAACTTGGCCACACTTCCTAGTGACTTTTGGAGTCCATTTGTACTTTGAATTTTTATTAAATGTAACTATAGTAAATATTAAATTTTCGCCTCTGCTCCAGTCTCGCCGCGACCATGACTATTGTAACATAGTCGAAACATAGGTCTTAATCGCGTATTTTTATTTTTATTTCTCTTACATCGAAACGAAAAAAAAAAATTACGCGATTAAGACCCGAAAAAATACTATTCGTAAATAATTACTATGACTACAAATCGTATGATTTTAAAAAGTTTATTAATTTTAAATGTCAATTGATTCGCCACTTAAGGTGAAAGGGTACCAGTGCTCTCTCCATACGTACATGGCAGTTATAAGTTTTATGCAACAAAAATATTTCCGCTAGTGTCATTATCCAGGGAGAAAACTGTCGAATACGTTTGTATGGTGATAGCCCCCGGTACCCTTATTAAGTTATTATAAAACTATATTTTTTTCATGAAATAGATGAGTTTAATAGTGGAAGTGATTCGGATGCTCCAGAAGGTAAATATTTATAACTACATTAGTTACTATACCCTAAAGAGATAAATGAAACAGTTAATAAATATAAAAACAAAGCTATAATTATAAAAATACCTACCCATAATATTTTTAGCAAGTGTATATTGCACTGCAGAATCACTACCAAGTCCTAAATAAAAAAGACGGAAGGTACATAAGGTCAAAATAGTGAAAACTTACCAAAATTTAACGATTTCGGCACAAGCCAGACCTGTTATTGTATTCTCAGCCAATGTATTAGTCATATTTGCTAAAGGGAAGAAAACTGTATTTTGTTCCAAGTATAAAGGATCTGGTGCGCACCCATATACGGGTTTACATTTAGAATTTTCAAGAAGATACTTTCTAATGCATTCCCGGTCATCAAGAGAACATGGACATATTAAATTGCGTTCATCTGTTACGTCTTCTGCAAAACAAAGTAAAAAAAATGATAATAGTACATTGCGATACAAGTGTGGTAAATTGATTATTTCACCGAGGCGGTCTATAGAGCCGAGAATGGAATGATCAAATCACACGTGTAACGTACTACGTTTTTTATCACAGTTGCGAATAAAAGAAAAGACTTAAAAATAAAAGAAAAGAAAGTATTAAATATCAAAATATTTGTGATAAGTCTATATTTACTATTTTTAGGCAATATTTCTCCGGAAAGGCCAGGCAAAAGACTTTTAACCTATACAGCCTCGCCTGACATAACATATTTTTAAGGGGTTTTTTCCAATTTTTTTCGTCGGGGCTTAAAAACGGAATACAATGGTACGGAAAAACATATGTTTAAGTAAAGAAAAAACAAAATTCAATTTCTAATCGTTTTTTAAGACGTTATCACGTAAAATTTTCGTTTTTCAACCGTTTTTGATAATTTAAAAACTCTTTGTTGTACCTACCTTTTTTTATACATCAAAACAGTATAACCCAGATAAATTAAGAATGTTTCATCTACCTAACATGTAATTAGCATTAAGATACGAATTTAACTTATCAGGATAACTTTTTACACACTAGTGGCGTCAAAGTAATGTAAAACGCACGCGTGCTTAATACCTTGGATTATGAGCCTAAGAGCGGTTGAATAAGATCCACTTTATGAGCAACTGTGATCAAAAAAAGCCTTACCCTCTTGATAAGTCACACTTGCGTCATAATAAGCTTTTACTTCTTTTCTACCTTCCACCCCGAGACAAAATACGAGTAAGATCAAATACTTCATTATAAAAAGTAATGTATTTCAGTCAGTAATTTGTCATTTTATATAGTGAATAAGGTGGAAGCAGACCAGATACTTTGCGTCGCGATCGGCCCGTTACGTCCTCGCTCATCGTTTTAAAGATATTTGCTTGAGTCTTTAAAAAATCGACAGATTTCACGCTACACTTTAACGAGACCATTTAAAAATTAATCTATATTGTATCCGGGTAGTTTTTTCTCAATAACTACCTGGCCGATTTTGACACCGACACCATCTTGTAGGGCTTGGCCTCCTCTTTTAGCACCTCTCTCATCAAAATCGACGCATATTCGAATAACCTACGGCCATATCGCACACTTTCTCGAATTTACGATCTATATTCAAAGAACTGAAAAAGATTTTCAATGACAAAAAGGAGGTTTTTAATTAAATGTTGAGCGATCGATCAGTGAGCTACGAGCATAGAATCGACCGATCGAAAATTTTGTTGTCTACGATTGCTCTAAAATAAGTTACTATCGAGGTGTCGAAGAACACGTGTACCCTGAATTAACAAATATACCTGCCTATCGCTTCATTTAAATTTTAAGCACATTCTCACTAATTTCCACCATTAATATGCTATCTATCCAAACTATTCAAATTTTGAATATACTATAACTTTCACCGTATTCGTTTTTCACCGATAGATTATAATTATGACACTAATTATATATACAAAAGAAATAGCTCTTTTCTCTCCTATTTATTTGCGAAATTAATAATTATATTTTATTAAATTACCTAAAATTCAACACATGTATTTTCGATTTTCTTTCCTTAATTATTATTCTATCTGTGTATCTTTTAATGCATCAAATAGGTTTGTATTAAAATTTCTTATTTTTTAAAATACCTTAAGAGGAAAGGGTACCGGCGCTCTCTCCATACAAACATAGTCGACTGTTTCCTCCCTGGATAATGACAATAGAGCAAATTTTTTTGTTGCATAAAACTTATAACTGCCATGACCATGCCCCGTTTTGATTTTTTGTTTTTAAATTCTTAATTTCTATGATAATTAGATAATGAAAAAAACCAAGACATAGGGGCATAGTCATGGCAGTTATAAGTTTTATGGTATAAAAATATTTGTGCTTGTGTCATTATCCAGGGAGGAAACAGACGACTATGTTTGTATGGAGAGAGCGCCGGTACCCTTTCACCGCTTTACCTAACTAGCGTGCGCTACGTAAACTCAATAGGATTTTCTTCTGCTACCTGTTCGAAGCTTGGAGGGGTCGTCAATAAAAGTTATAACTCAAATTTATACTTATTTATATATGACGACCCAGTTGGCACAATGGTCACCATGCCGGACTACCAAGCACAGGGTTGCGGGTTCGACAAGTATTTATGCTTAGATATTTGTCTGTGGTCTAGTTGTTTCTATGTATTATAAGTCTATATTTACAAAAGAAAAGTATTTATGTAGTATATCCGTTGTCTAGCACCCATAACACAAGTCTAGTTACTTAGCTTGGGGCTAGATGGCGATGTGTGCAATGTTGTGTAATATTTATTTATTTTATACTAGCTGCGCCCCGCGGTTTCACCCGCGTAAGTCCCGATGCCGTTCGATTTTTTCTCACCTTTTAAACCTTCCCTAGACCTCCACGAACATTTCAAGACTAAGATAAGATAAATCCGTTCAGCCGTTCTCGAGTTTTAGTGAGACTAACGAACAGCAATTCATTTTTATATATAAGAAGATGGATTAGAACACGTAGGTAAGCTTATAAGTTTGGCAAGTTCGTGCCGAACCCTCCTTGCGGCGTTACAGACGGTGGCGGGGACGAGGTACTGAAGATGTCAGCGGGTAGCGGGTGGTGTAGTGGGGAAGGGTAACGCGTGCAACGCACGTCAATTTATGACAGTCACGGCCGCGTACTCGAAGCGGCAACATGTGTTGTCAAACCTATGACACTTTGAGTTCAACGCACACGAGATAACGATCTCAGGATGAGTCTGGCGACACGAACGACTAAGAATCTTGTTTATAAAGTGTGACGACCATGTCATAAAAGTGAAGACGAATATTATAAATCATATACTACTTATATACTTTTCTTTGGTAAATATATATTTGTAATACATAGAAACAACCAGACCACAGACAAATATCGAAGCATAAATACATGTCTGAGGCGGGGAATCGAACCCGCAACCCTGTGTTTGGCAGTCCGGCATGGTGACCATTGTGCCAACTGGGTCGTATCATTTTGTTATAACTTATGTGTTTTATATAATAAAAAAATTTCAATCAATACATTTTCCTTATATATTTTGCATTAATCTCTAATTAAGATACATTTTGTTCTGTTAATTAAATAATACCAATACTTGCAAACAGGATTCTGTTGTAAATAAATTGCATTTTTATTACCAACTAACTACGCCCTGCGGTTTCACACGCGTAATAATTCTTTGCGCAACTTTCTTAATTTTTTCTTTCATAAGAACCTTCTCCTGACAATAACAAACACAACAAAAAAAGAATTGGCCAAATTGGTCCAGGCGTTGTTGAGTTATGCGCTTACCAACACATTTTGCGATTCATTTTTATATTATAGAAATACAGAGTATTTATATTTTAAAAAGAAAATACTTTTGTACGGACTTTTTTCTGCAACTAGACTTCTTTAGTTTTTTTTGCGTTAGGATGGAGTAGGCTTGCCTAGCACCACCCTCGCAGCTTAGACGGCAGTGTCTAAAGGAAAGAAATTGTCGATACGTCAGGAGATAACTAAGCCTTGGGTTTCATCAAGATGTTTTCTTTCACCGTATGAGCAATCTCAATTAGTTCCTACACATATACATTTTTACATACAAAGATAGATAGATAAATTCTTTATTGTAAACACCAATTTCAAATAACATTAAATAAAAACAAAGCTTAAGTCTAAGTATTACAAAGGGCGGCCTTATCGCTCAAAGCGATCTCTTCCAGGCAACCTTTGAATGGACAAGAAGTTGAGGAAGGTGAAGGGTAGGGTGTTCAAACTTAAGATAATTAACTAAGATGCAAATAACAACAAAAACATAATAATAAATACATACACACCTACATACTAATAATAATTACATATTGCACATAAAAATACTAATAAATATACATACATTCATACATATATTATATTATCTTCACCAAAATATATAAATATAACTACATAAGTAAGCAAAGTAAGAAGCCCAAGCGCTGATTTTCAGTACGAACGAGACGCACGGGCTTACCTACACAAACAGTGGACTACACTTCGAAGCCATGAAGTCATACAAGTTTTAGAATCGAAGTGGGCAGCAGAAATTTTCTGGTTGAAACGTAAGTTGTGTTTACTTATGTGATTTGTTACATCGACCAACGTAGAGAATAAGAAGTCATAATCATGGCGTATGACATTCATCCTGCGTGGATCAAATCTCTATTTTTATTTTATTTTTTTATTTTTAGGTATTTGATTCTTGTAATTATTTAAAGGCAAATTTATATAAGTACAGCGTAGTATTTAATGTGTATGTATATATGAATAGATTATGCTATTTTATTATATTATACTTAGTATATTTATTTATTTTCTCTTGGTGTCCAAGCCCTTTCCTGGGGGCGGAAAAGTCACCTACAGGATGCGGCCGGAAGACCAGCGCTGCAGATGCGCCTGCGTATCTGCAGCACATGCTGAGGCTTTACCCATTCGGGCAACACACGACTTCTCAGATACTTTTTATTTTTATTGTCTGTTTTTTGGAATTTCTATTATTTGTAACTATCTCTCACTGTTTCTTATTTGTATCTATACTATGTCGTGTGTTTGTTCCAATAAATTTTATTCAAAGTCAAAGTCAAAAGTTAAAAATCTTTATTCCTTTCAATGCTTAATACCTAGGTATAAGATCACTTGGACACGTCTTAAAAACTAAGTTAGGATGTGTGCCTTCGGAACGCGCCCACCAATGAGAAGAAGGCACAAGAAACTCATGGGGTTTTTTTTTTCATGTGATCACGCTCACAAAGGTCAATATTACAAATATTTGAAAGTATTATTTGAAATGGAGCAATTAAAGTCACGTCCAAGGGTTGTTATCATTAAGGTAAGACGAAGTATCATAGTACGCCTTACTGCACAATTTATGCTTTATAAAAGTTTTGAACCTGTTAATGGACATATCATATACATCTTTAGGTAATTTATTATAATAGAGCGCACATGTATTATTAAACGACCTGTTTATTTTCCGGAGCCTACTACCGGGCACGGTCAGTTCATCCTTATTTCTTAAGTTGAAATTATGAATATCGCTATTTTTACGAAAAATATCAGGATTTTTGTGAACGTATAGCAAGTTTTCGTAGATATATTGTGAATAGAGCGTTAATATATTTATCTCTTTAAATTTTTCTCTAAGTGATTCCCTGGGGCCCATCCTGTAGATAGCTCGAACAGCTCTCTTTTGCAAAATGAAAATAGCATCAATATCTGCAGCACACCCCCACAGTAGGATGCCGTACGACATGACACTGTGGAAGTAGCTGAAATAGACTAGGCGAGCAGTCTCAATATCCGTATATTCGCGAATTTTCTTCTTCAGAACTAAGTCTATTGGACAATGCTTCCACATGCGGGCCCCACTGAAGCTTAGGATCTAAAGTTATACCTAGAAAGTCAGCCTTACTGACTAATTCAACTTCCTCATCATTAATTTTTACAACAGTTTTGACTTGTTTTACATTTGGAAGTGTGAACCGAATTAATTTAGTTTTGGATCCATTCAGTAATAAATTATTGGAATTGAACCAATCAACTATTCTAGAGAGAGCGTTGTTCACATCGTCAACGTTCGACTGACGCCTTTTAACCTTGAACACCAAGGACACTATCCCATGGTTGTCCCTTACAAGTCTTGCTTACAAGCCTTACAAGTACTTCTCCCTTATTCTATTCTATATCCAAGTTTTTCAGTCAGCCTGCGGCGGCAGTTGTGAATTTATGAACTTCCGACATTCCACCAGGAAAACGGCGAAGTGTGCATTCGTTTACCATATGGGTTTGGTGAGGTTCTCCGCAATCGCACTGTGGTGTCCCCTTAGTCCCCATTTATGGAGACCACCTCCATAAATGGGGGCTAAGGGAGTCGCCAGACTAAGGGTTAGTTTTCCCGTGGTTAGAACGAAATCGGCTCAAGAAATAGGAAAGAGAATAAGAAGTGACAACCACTTTTAGTGCGTGTTCTACGACATTTATAAGGTTTGATAATTTGATTATGGGTAGGATGTTTTTGGTCAATCCCACGGACGCGATTACTGAAGATCGAAAGGAATAACCAAATAAGAAAACTTAATATTGCCCCTGCAAAAATATTGATACTTACGAAAACCACACTAAGTTTATCGCATAAAACCATCTCTCTTGCAACTCATAGCCAAAACATGCTTCAGGCGCTATTTCAGCAATGTTATTAGCTTCGAAAGCCAATACCACTTTTCCTGTCTTTTTGTTATAGCTGAAATTTCGAAAAATTACAAATTATTTGGGTTGAATTAAACAAATAAAAAGTCAGAAGCCATGCAAGTAAAAATAATTTTATCGTGATATACTGAACGAACAAAAAAGTCATACTTAACAGAGTTATCGATGCCCCCAAACAATGAATTGGTTATAAATAAATATATAAATATTGCAGGACATTCCACACATCGCCATCTAACTCCAAGCTAAGTAACTAGACTTGTGTTTTGGGTACTAGATAACGGATATACTATTTTATATACTTTTCTTTTGTAAATTTATACTTATAATACATAGAAACAACCAGATCACAGACAAATATTTAAGCATAAATACTTGTCTGAGACGGGAATCGAACCCGCAACCCTATATTTGGTAGTCCGGCATGGTAACCATTGTGCCAACAGTTGTCAAACCAGGACTTCTTGCTTTTATATTAAATTCTGAATCTATATGTATGCGATAAAACACATATTAATTATAATGTGTTTTAGCAAGAAGCATTTAGGTTTATTTTCACTGATATAACGAAGCAGTCGTGACATACCTACACTTTTATTGTAGGCTTTAAGTATTCTTAGATATCAAAACAAAAATACTTTAGAATAAGACATACATATTTAACATTAACCCGCCCTTTATCGTTCCCGGCGTAAATGTTCCCATAATGCTAGAAGCATTGCCACGCTGAATGGCGATGGCTAACCTCTGCGCCAGAAACGAGCCGGAGCGGGAGTCACCCCCATTCCTCCTAGTTTAGAATTATATTTTGACAATAGTCATAGTTACCCGATTACTGTAATAAACTTAATTGAGATACAATTGGTAACTTTGCGTTAAATAGTTAAAAAATGTGTGCTTTTTGTAGTAAGTATCATTTAAAAAAGTATTTCTAATCATAATACTTATCATTTGCTAAATGCATGTAATATAATCTCAAATTAAATTATATTTCTAAAATCATAAGATATTATAAATTTTAAGACCTTCTAAAAGTCATATCTATTATGTTATCTTTTTTTTAGATTAATATAATATATATATTTTAAAAATAATAAAAATTAATTAAAAATATTAAATCAATAAAAAACATTTACAATAATTATTAACTAAAAGTAATACATAACAAAAATAAAAAAAAATAATAATGAAAAAATAATAATAAAATAAATAACTAATCAAATAAACCGCCCCGCGACACTCCCGGCACAAAAGATGCGAGAACGCAAGCGGCATTCCCCCGCTGGATGGCGATGGCCAATCTATGAGCCAGGAATGCCCCAGAGCGATGATCCAGCCCCCGCGCTCTAAGCCGCCGCCCAATCTCCCGGACAAACCCAATGGCCTCACTCCCCCACGCCCCACACGTCTCCACCGCCACAGGGACAAACAAATACCTATTTTGGAGAGGAGCGTACTTAATATGTTTGGACGCCGCAGCCGCTTCCGCGGCCGCAGAAGCCACCCTAGAAGTGCGAGCCAGGTGACTCGCCGCAAACGTATTAACACAAGTGGCGTCCCACACCAAGCACCTGCCCCTCTCCCACGGCACCAAAGTAAGCCCGTCCGGTCTCTTCCCATCAGTACGGGAGAGACCTGCCGGCTCGAGCATGCACGGAATATTTGCCGAAATTAAGGCCCTCCGAATTGTGTCATTCAGGGCAAAATGACGCGGAAAGCGACCCACACACCGGCCACGACTCAGCGCGTGATGCCCATTAGCCGCAACTAACGCCCCACAAACACACGCATGAGGCTCGCCGACGTCACACCCCAAACGGAGAGACACGGCCACACGCAGAGAATCGTTATCAAGGAGAGTACCTAAATGGGGAGAGGGCAAGGCATGCAGCCAGGCACCCGCCTCAGACCTGGACACCCCCCTGAGTCTGGCCAAATCGACCGCCACCGAAGTCTCCAACATACGGTCATGAACCCTTTTTGCCCCAATCTCATCCCACGAGCGCTGAAACTCCGGGCCCTCCACGCCTCACAAGCCTCGGACACAAAAGGGATGACGACCTGACCACCATTAGACGACAAAATATCAGTGACCAAGCCCCTCACCCCATGCGCCGACCCGAGAAAGGCTGGCAGACCCACATCCGCAATACGCCTCACTCCCAAGCCCCCGAGCCTAATCGGCAATGATGCCTGATCCCATTGCCCCTCATCAAGCATTATGTTTAGGATTTCCTCGACAGACCCCCTCAACGCCGCATCAAAAGTCGCGACCCCTTCAGGATGCAACCAAGTGGGAGCAGTACGCAACAAATACATCACCTTCGGGGCAGCAAAACACATTCGAAGAAGAATTAAAGCCACATGACCAGAAACATCCCTCAAGCGAGTCACAGCCCCCCGAAGAAGAGACGAACGCTGCTCGAAAGCTGCAGGTACAGCATCCAGGAGAATAGGAGAGCCCAAAAGACACAATGACTCCGATGTTAGTTCTTTAAGCCCGGGAAGCAGTGAATTAAACAGAGTAAAAGACTCCCGCGCCTCAGGACCACAAGAGAAAAATTCACATTTGGTGGAGTTTACCCTTAGCCCCATCTCAGCAAGACGAGGAATCAAAACAAGCAAGTCATCCCGAACCTGTTCAGGGGTACCGCCAAGAGTACCATCATCGAGGTACCAAATGTTCAACGGATTTGCGATAATTTTTTGGAGACAAAGACTAAAAACAAGAGGCCCCAAAGGGTCCCCCTGCTGGGCCCCAACCTGAGATGAAATCAGATTATTACCATCATAATAGAGGTGGGAGGCGGATCTATATATCTGAAACAGGAACGGATATAGGGAGGGGATGTTTTCCTGAACCTCCAAAAGCAAAACATCTCTCTCAACCGAGTTAAAGGCATCATTTATTTAAAATTGATACCTACCACTGTATTTAATTTATGTTTGTCTTATCAAGGTAGGCGTCAACATAGCTTCGGACCATAAAAAAACTATATGCATTATTATTATATGCATTCTTTATAGAATTCTGTTCCTACCAACTTCCCCTTGTTATTTAAAATCTCGCTTTCAATTTCGTCATTCTCCCTCTAAATCTGTCCGTTCCTCTAAAGTTCTTCTTCTAGCTGTTCCTGACCGCTCTTCTACTTTCTACCACAACTCCTTTACCGCTCGCGGTGTAGAATTGTGGAATGCTCTGCCTGCTTTTGTTCGGCAATCCAAATCTTTGGCTGTTTTTAAAGCCAATGTATACAAGCATTACCTTGCTCTCGCTGAAGCTTGTAAATCAAACATATAGTGTCCTATTATTTATTTGTACGTATAGTTAAGTGTATATTTATGTGTGTATATATATATATATTTATGTATGTATGTATAGGTGCGTATTTATTTTTACTGATTTTATTATTATTATTTAGAATATTTTATCTTCTATGTATATTAATATTTATTTTATTTTCCTCCTTATATTCCTATTACGTTATGTACAACCCACCCATCCCCTTCTTTAATTCTTGTCCATACAAAGGTTGCCTGGAAGAGATCGCTTTTAGCGATAAGGCCGCCCATTGTGCCATATTGTTAGGTTTAATTTTGTTTTTGTAACAGGAGTTTATGTTAGAATTAAGGTTTAATGTGGTACAATAAAGAGTTTATCTATCTATCTATCTATGCAAATAAGTTAATTACTTTCGAAGCTAATGATTATATTTGCATATAGTTTTATTTTTCTAGTCTTATTTTTATTATCTTTAGTGGGGCCAATTTTTTTTTTGAAACGAAGTTCCTTATCGTGCGTTGCGAAAGAGGGCTAGACGTAAAACATTAAGACCAAAAGTTGTAACGACACTTTTTGCTATAGTTGTAAGCCGTGCGGCGTGCGCGTGTTTATCTGTCTGTCTGTCTCTCTCTCTCATAGAAAGTACTAAAATTGAGCCTACTGATTAAGTTTATATTACATGATATTTGTTAATGATAAAAAAAAATTATTACTTAAATTAAAAAAAAAAAACAATTCCTTCACTAATTAATCCAAAGGAACTTCATTCCATCCGGGTGTCCCTTGACACATCTCAAGTTTTTTTAGTTCCTCAGTGTCTGATGATGATACCAAACCAGTGGTTATAACTTAGCCTCTTACACCAAGATAACACACGAACAGTATAAACTTCAAACACTTTATTTAAAAAAAAATAACAATTGTTAGAAAGTATTTTGTTTTTTTGTAGTTACGATAATTTACGCTACCAAAATTTATAGGAGTTCTGTTTTAGTTTAATAACCTTTTCTTATATCAAATGACTAGTTGCGCCCCTTGGTTTTACCTAAGTCCCGATCCTGTGGAATTTTTTGGAATGAATAGTAGCTACAAAGTCAGCACTTGCTAGAGCAAAGCTCGTGACGCGGTCGGCCAGTTCTTCGTTTAAATATTGTACTTACAGTTACTACGAACTTTCCTGAATTAAACAAACAGAGTTTCACTGTCAAATATTTTTTACTTTAGCAGTCACCAGCTTGTTGTTGTTTTGCAGTCAATGGCATTGAACGAAATATAACTACTGATTAGAAGTTAACTACATGTGATGATAATAATAAATATTAAACATCTCGTGATGCGGCACGATTAGTCAGAAGGTTCCTCTCTCTCTGCAGCTTTAACCATTAGAGCGTCTCGGATATTCGTAATATTTTATAACAGACTTCAAACAATGGATGAGATTATCAAAGGTTGTTTTTTTTTAATTTTAACAAATTGTTGAGGATCCGGAGTGATGAACAGAATTGGGCCTGAAGAATGCAAAAAATTGCTTGACTCTCAAGCTACCTTGACGGATCCCCTAGAGGGTTCTAGGGGATCCGTCAAGCTTGAGAGTCAACCCTTAAAGATTTGTCACATAAAATGCGTTCTGAGGGAGCGGTAGGGTCAAATCGAAATTTTCTGAACAATCATTTGACTGCCCGGACCGCTGTCCACAGAACGCATCCAGTGTGAAAAGACCATCAAATGTTTACTAGTAAAATCGGAACTTAATAGGCATAGATTGACGGTGCATTAAAAGTTACAAAATATAAGAAAATTAAAATCGACTTCAAAAAAAGGACCGACCTAAATACTCAGACTGACAGTTAAACTTAAATGTAAAACTGCCTGACTACAGATTATAAAGATAGGTGCAGTTATTATTTTGTATATAATTTTTTACAAGTCGGTAAATTAAATTTTTCTAAGTACATTTTTTTATAATAACAGTTACCTAATTTTAAAAAATTATCTTAGAATTTACAATACCTAAATAATAAACACAAAATCGACTTCAAAAAATGAGGTGGTTCTTAATTCAATTGTATATATTTTTTAATTGTATATATATGCTTATCAAATTTAGTTTAAGTAAAAGGTAGGAGAAATAAGTTGTCTAATTCATTGTTAGACAACAAACAAATTCGAGTTTGGTAAAAATATTCCAAATAATTATCGCTTATTTCCACATATATAACTAAATTCGATATATGAAAATTTTCACTTCTAATGCCATGTTTAACAAGACTTCTTCTACGAGTTGTTTAAAAATGAGGTTTTTCATTTTTGTTACGTTCTGTTTTGTGGTTCGAGCTGATGTGCTCCAGGTTGGTTTAACAGGATCCCCAGGGTATCCAATAATACAAAACGTTGTTGGACCGATAAAGAATGAAGTAGATCCAAATGCCGAAAAAAGGATTGAAGATTTTGCCAAGAAATATGGTGTCGGATTGAGAGACAATGAAGGTAAAATTGGTGAAGAACCTAATATTTTTAGATTAAATGATTTCTTTTGTTTTATTTAAAGAAAATATTTACATATAATTATACTATAACAAAAATAAAACAAGCCTTATAAGAACTTAGTATTTATTTTTGTTCAAAATAATATTATTTAAAATATCATTTGGTTCAAGACCTTACCTAGGTTACCATCGTATTATTTGACTTCGAGTTAAGTGACACCGAATTATTTGAATTTTTAGAAGACGTCACAAATGAAGATAACTTCGTTTACCCTTGTGGCTGCGACAAAACTGGCTACGATTACGACTGCATCAGAGAGTTCTTCGCCAACAATTCTGATTGTAGTCCTGCTTGTGGACCGGTACCAGAACCACTGATCTTAACTCAATATACAGCAGCCTTCCCTAGTATAAACATGACGGGGGCCTACTCGAATGTCAGCTTTGTAGGTCTAAATAATGCAATAGTTTGCACGTTTTTGTAAGTATTGACTTTAAAATTCCCTTATAAGTTGATGAGAAAAATAAAGAAGTTTAGGAAAATTTAAGGAATGCATTGGGTGACACTTAACGTCAATCGAATGCTTTGCCACGTGGCAAGTTATTTGATGGAGATTGGCCCAATCTCACTGGAAATTTTAGGAAGATGTTAAGGATATCTTTCCACAGCAGTGGGTTTTATTCACTTTTGGTGTATGTAGTTTTTAAAAATACGTTTTAAGCATCATTCGCTTTTGTGTTTCAGTTACAACAAGAAGACTGGTGACTTAGTATTTGCCATCGAAATACCGGCTATGTATATTTCATCACCTGAAATCTTCTTTATATTCAGACAACCTTGTCGAGAAAGCATCATGAAATCTGGTTGCATCGATTTGACTTTCAGTAATTGATTATTACTCTATATTATTTAGGAATTCTAGGATATTTTATGTTTTGGAGGGATTTGCGTTAGGGTGAATGGAAAAAGAGTGAAATAGAGGAGGACGACATGTTGTGCCGACCCCACATGAGAAAAAAGAATGATGAAGAAGACATATTATTATTCAAGTACTTAACTTATTTAACTTAACTTACATATTAATTTTTTAATCATTTATTCCGTGGAAATATAAAGAAAATAAGACCTTAAGTTACTCCCCTGGTTTTAACGGATTAAAATCGGTAATTGAAAATTTTTAACACACAAACATAAAAAAAATTGTCTCTTTTTTCAAATAAATGTTTCTTCTTCTTTTGCCCTGCCCTTATTCTAATTTATTTGGGGTCGGTGCAGAATGTCTTTTTCTTCCATTTACCTCTATGAGCCATCATTTCATCGTTCATATCTCTCATAATATGAGACATTATGTTATCTCACTAAGTTCATCCATCATTTCCTAAGTCGCCCTGTGCCTCTCCAATCTCTATTCCTCTACATTCATACTCATCACTCTTCTTGTCACGAGACATCTCGCCTACAGAAAAATAAGTCTGCGGGTCAAACGTCCACTTTTAAAAATGTGTATGGGTAGATTCATACGAACCTGTTTAGAGTAGCGGGCCAGATATCTCCTATTAAAAACTCAAAGAGATATTTCGGCAAAATTATTAAATTTTTAATTTTGTACCTGCTAACTTATAGTTGCACTGTGATTTCTTATGTGTGGCTAAAAGGTCTACTTCAAGTCCTAATTCTATATCTATCCCGGTGTTTCCAATACTTCTTCCCTTCACTTCCCTTACTTCATCCCGGTCTACTTCAGTAAATATTACAATACTTAACCGTAACGTCGCTACTTAACCGAAAATATCAACTGAATATACCACATTTGGACATTCAGTTTAAATTTTAATGTGACCGCTTCGGAGCGAATAAAAATAGAAACGGTCATGGTCAATCCGGAATAGGAAAATATTAATCAACATCACCTTGTGTGCGAAAGAAGTTTAAGTAACAATGTAATGTCGACTAATGTACCTACAGACAGAGAACTCGTGTGTGTAAGTCAGTGATAGTTCTCATAGGTGTTAAAATTAACAGAAATACATAGTATATTAAAAGTCGCAAATTGTAAACCTCTTTAAAAATTTTATTCTACGAAAAAGTGATATATTTAATTGAAAAAAATAATCTTCAATAATTGAACTAAAATGTCGTACAAAAACAGTCGATGACGTCACTGGTTTTGCCTGTGATGTCATAGTCGTAGAAATAAAATATAAGCAGAATATTTTATTGCAAAAAATGTATTAGAAGTTATTCTTAACCTATTACTATTTTCAACATATTCCATTTTTATCGTATTCGTATTTTTAAGTCATTACTTAATATTTCGTTACAGAAAAACTGATATTTACCGCAATTATACCACAAGTGTATCCATACGGTAAACTTCGTTTGGATTTGGCAGACATAAATTCTTACATTAAAGATTCTAAACCGGAGCTGAACATCGACCCTTCACTCACCAACAGCACAAGTAAAGTATTCCTTTAGCTTTTCAAAGAAAGTAATATATATTCATTGACACCATAACCATAATAAACCAATAAATCAAACGATTGCCAAATTAGTTATCTATGAAAATTCAATAATGTCTTGTGTTTTTTAATATTTGTTGTGAAACAAATAACCCAGTTGATATTATCGGTATATATCTCGAGTCGTTTTCTGTTTGCGCCAACCATTAAAAAATAGTAATTACATAAAAGCGATAAGTGATTTAAAGTCACTATTCTTAATTTACTCAAGTATTTCTCAAATTTACTTTTAGTGTCAATTGCACCATAAACTTCTGTATACCTTATGGATAGAACCGTTTTTTTAATAAGGATCAAATTGTCTCAAACTTAGCAACTCTTCTAAAACGATACCTGGGAACTAGTTTTAAAAGAACTTCGTCTACCTGCTAATGATCTTAAACATGATCATGAATGAATTGCAAATATTCTAGTAGGGTAGCTTTGTCTACTGCTGCAACTGTTTTAGATATCTATGTCACACCTATTTTTGGATTGACTTTTGAATAATCGGTAAAATTATTATTTCAGATCCAGTTGTAATAGCGGAGTCAAAAAGACTGTTGGAAATTTTACCAATAGTAATGAATGAACTATTTTACTACCAATCTCAAACTTTAATGGCAATTTTCATTCAATCAAATATTTGTGACTTCGGAGTTAAGCTATACAGTATCTAATTTCTGTATGCGATTGGATTAAATACAATAAACGAATAAATAAAAGGTTATTTTTTAAATAAAATTATAAATTATTAAATGTTTATATGCATTCTCATTACTAAGCCCTGCCTAGGGCATCTAAAGCTCTGTTTGGCCACATATTTGTGAAACGTAAATAAACAAGCTAATAATAAATGATGAAAAATTGATAGAACATGTCTTTCTTTTGGTTTTTTTTATTCCTTGCTTCCGCTTCCTCTTCATCAATAGCAGCCATCTCCAGTAAAGAACAATCCATTATTCTTAGATTACAGTACTGACAATTATTCACATCACTACAATATATTGAAGCGACCGAGGCGGCTGATAACCCAATGTAATATAAACGTGCAGCTTGGACGAGCTCCGCTCCGGCTTCGCCCTGGACTCGGGCGGCCTGGAGTCAGCACGGTTTAATGAGAATCATCCCTTATTCAACGAATATAAGATAAAAACAATTAATATAAAACCCACCAAGCAGAAATTTGAATTAAAAATGCATTACAATTCATTGTCCAACCAGTGAACAAAAACTGGTAGTAGCTGAAATATTAAAAAAACGGATTAATGGTCCAGATGCTGAGTAACATTCTTTGCCAATATGCCATAACATTACTTATTGTAATAATGGATTGAAGCACTTAAAGCACCTTGAGGCGAGGTGTCGGGGAGTAGCGACCCCGCGGTCCCGAGAGTTCCAAGGGGAAGACACCGTTCCTCATCTCCGACTTACGTTAGTTGGTTGGTCGGAGTGAACACTGATGAGGAACCGGAAGCCTCTGGTTTGCCTTCACCGGCCGGCTACTTTATATTTTTCTTAAGTATATTTTTTTATATACAGTTAATTTAAAAAAATCTTATACTACTTTTTACTGCATTTTTGGACGACCCAGTTGGCACAATGGTAACCACGCCGGACTGCCAAACACATGGTTGCGGGTTAGATTCCCGCCTCAGACAAGTATTTATGCTTAGATATTTGTTTGTGGTCTAGTTGTTTCTATGTATTATAAGAATATATTTACAAAAGAAAAGTATTTATGTAGTATATCCGTTGCCTAGCACCCATAGCACAAGTCTAGTTACTTAACTTGGGGGTGATGTGTGGAATTTCCTGTAATATTTATTATTATAATTTAGAGTGAATAATAAACATTATGTCTAACCCACACAATAGAACAAGTTGTAAATATTATGTCCATTAGAAATTTGATACCTAAGACTGGTTTTTAACTGATTTCAGAAAAATGAGGAGGTTTTTAATTCAATTTTATGTATCTATATATTTTTTTATAAACGCGATGTTAGTTACCAAACTCCTGCTAAACGGCTGGATCGATTTGTATTAATTCTTTAGTGTATTTTCGTTAGGTCTGAGAATCGCGACCAACATCTCTTTATTTATTTTTGATGTGAAACTTCTATAGCCGCACGTAAAACCGATTTCTGGCGCCACGCTATATGATGATATCTATATACAGTCTATATGTTTCATTGTTTTATATGGTAAAACAACGTTTGCCGAGACAGCTAGTATTTTCATATATTTCTTTTAATCAAATATGCTTATCAAAGTTAAAGTTAAAGGTAGAAAATAGCAATAAATTAACTGACAAATAAAATTAAACTGACAATTAGTTTCGTGAAAATTAATGTCTTCTAAATAATTATCGCTCAGTTCTGCCTATATAACTAAATTCGATATGTGAAAATTTTCACTTCTCACGTCTTCTTAAACAAGACTACTTCTACGAGTTGGTTAAAATGAGAGTTTTTATCTTTGTTACCTTTTGTTTTGTGGTTCGAGCTGATGTGGTCCAGATTGGTTTAACAGGATCCTCTGGGGTTAAAACAATACAAGATATTGTTGGACCGACAACAAACAAAATAGACCCAAGTGCCGGAAAGAGGATTGCCGATTTTGGAAATAAATATGGCGTTGGATTGAAAGACAGTGAAGGTAAAACTGATGCTCAACTAAAGTAATAAAAATAATCTACCTGAACTTACTTATTATAAAAGAAAGGAGGATAAAAAACTGTACTTAAAAGCAAATTAAAAAAACATGAGTCTAGTCGAAAAAGTATTCGCTCAACTTGTCTCAACTTATAGTTGAGAAATTTTAGTCGGTTTTCTTTAGATTAAACATTTTCTTTCGCTATAAATAGGTTGGCCCTAGAATATTGAAAGTAAGTACCTACCTACCTATCTTATTGGCTTTGAATTTTTAGAAGACGTCACAAATGAAAATAACTTCGTTTACCCTTGTGGCTGCGATAAAACTGGCTACGATTTTGACTGTATCAGAGAGTTCTTCGCCAACAATTCTGACTGTAGTCCTGTTTGTGGACCGGTACCAGAACCATTGTTCTTAAGTCAAAATACAGCAGGTTTTCCTAGTATAAACATGACGGGAGTGTATTCAAATGTCACATTTGAAGGTCTAGATAATGCAACAGTTTGCACGTTTTTGTAAGTACGTTTTTAAGATTTCATACTGCCTCAGTGAGAGCATTCGTTAAGGTGAAACGAGGACATAGAAATTATATGTACTAACATTATCCCTCCTAATTCTATGCATATGGGAAAATTTAGAAATGATTTGAGTGACATTTAACGCCAATGTGATCGTCTCAAAATATTCAAAGTTATTTGATATAGACTGGTCAACTTTAGAGCTCCAAAACTGCTATTACTCTATAACTGTCTTGCTCGAGTTCAAGATTAGATAAATATTATTAGACTAAAAACATTCCAATAATAGTAATTTGACAATGTGTCGGGGAGTAGAGGCAATTGATTTTATCAGGGGGATTGGGCAGCATTTGAGGGATAGAGGTTTGAATAGCCGATTCGGGTCGTTCCTGGTGCAGAGGCTGGCCATAGCTATTCAGCGTAGTAACGCTGCTAGTGTGATGGGGTATTTTGCAACAAGGGTGATTCAGGGCGGTTTACTTGATTAAATTTGTTTTTGTATTTCATTTTATTTTTTGTGTTCATTTGAGAACTATGCGGTGCATCTGCAATTCTGACTCCGACCGTACCGTTTAAACACCTCTTGATTTTCATTTACTTTTCTGTTTCAGTTACAACAAGAAGACTGGTAAATTAGTATTTGCCATTGAAATACCGGTCTTGTATATTAAATCACCTAAAACCTTCTTTATATACAGAAAACCTTGTCGAGAAAACATCATGAAATCTGGTTCTATTAGATTGATTTACAGTAATTACTTTATTAGCTTAACTTACTTTAAACATTTTCTACTTACATTGCTATGCGTCAGACCTGTCTTCCGAGAATAATAGTAGTTGAAGTTATTATTCAGGTTCAATGTACTAAGTCCCATCAAAATCGGTAATAGTACATTACGATATAAGTGTGGTAAATTGATCTTTGCATAGAGGCGGTTTATGACGCGCGAGCGGCAGCGAGCGTGTTAATGAAGCCAAGATGCAAATATCAATTCCACACGTATATCGTACGACGTTTTTTATCACAGTTGCGAATAAAAGAAAAGACTTGAAAAGAAAACAAAATAATAATTAACAAAATATTTGTGTTAACTCTATGTTTACATTTTTTTAAGGCAATATTTTTTTGTTAATTATGCTCCGGAAAGGCCAGGCTAAAGACTTTCAACCTATACATCCTCGTGTGACATACATTATTTTTTAGGGATTTTTCTATTTGTTTTTGCGTCGGGGGTTAAGAACAAAATACAATGGTACGGAAAAACAATATATTTAATAAAAGAAAAAACAAAAAATAAACAACTCAATTTTTAATCGTTTTCTAAGTGATTATCACGTAAAATTTTCGTTCGTAAACCGACTTTAGAGACAACCATTTTTGCTAGTTATAAACTCTTTGGTACCTACCTTTTCGGGATAACTTTACAGCACTAGTTAACAAATATAAAACGCACGCGTGCATAATATGATGGATTATGAGCCTAAAAGCCGTTGAATAAGATCCACTTTATGAGCAACTGTGATAAAAAGTAATTTAAAGGCTTGCATTACACATAAACATACAAAAAAGCAGAGCGGTGTTGGCTTAGTGCTAGATATCTCGACTTTCATTCTGAAGGTCGTGGGTTCGAATCCCGTGCACGGCCGGCCGGGTTTGTACCTATTTTTGTATGTATTTTTCTTAAGAAAAAAATATGTGCGCTAATTGACATTGCTCTTAATATCGTAATGAAACCCGCGGCTTTGTTGGCTCCAGAAGTATTGACAAGTTCTCTCCTCTGGACATGGTCGACTAAGTTGAGAGGGTAGTAGGTGCTGAGCAAGCCTACTCCATACTCACGCAAAAAGAACTCAATTAAAAAGGGTCTAATGGCGTAAAACAGCCTGTATACGTGAAAGTACAACATACAAAAAAAATTCTCTGTCTAAAAAGATGTATGTTCTTGTTCTGCCTGCCTCTATCCAATTGATTTGGAGTCAGCGCAATATGGACAAAATAATAACATAATTACTCATTATTATTTCGTTACAGGATCATTAATATTTACCGCAATAATACCACAAGTATATCCATACGGTAAACTTCGCATAGATTTGGCGGACATACATTCCTATATCAAAGATAACAGACCGGTACTCGATAACGACCCTTCACTTACCAATAGCACAAGTAATTTGTATTCTTTAAAAAAAAAAAATATAGTGAATTTTTCCCCGGGTCTTTAAAAAAATACCTACGCGATTTTTTTTTTCGTCGCCTTTTTGACTATGTTACACTAGTCATGGTCGCGATAAAAAATACGCGATTAAGACCCGGAAAAAGAATTATTACGAATAATTGACACCAATATGCCTGAGATGTAAGTAAAATGTGCTCAGATTGGTCCAATGGTTATTGGTCTTGACCAATGTTTATTGGTCTTGAACTGAGTGCTATTTGCTCCTATTAACTGCGTCTTTTATCAAGTTGAAATTTGTATTTGTTCATTTGGAAGATAGGAATCAACACTCAAAATTCAACAAATTTATCACAATTCATTCAAAAGTACGCCGTCGCAGTAATAAGGTTCTGCTTATTCATATTATTATTTTTGCTACATCTATGTGTTGAACAAATTTAATTAATTACAAAAATGTATACCTACCTAAAGAATTGTTAATTATTATTTCAGATCCAGTTGTAATATCAGAGTCAGAAAGCCTGTACGAATTGTTGCCAATAGTTATAAATGAACTATTTCACTTCCAATCTGAACTTTTAACTGCAATTTACATTCAAAATAAAATTTGTGACTTTGGAATTGAGTTATATAGCATCTAATTATTGTATTCGATTGGATTAAATACAGTAAACTATTATTGACCTTTTAAATAAAATTATTTATAAATATTTAAATGTTTTATAATAATAACTTTATTTATTTCAGACATAGTCCATAATTCTGTTAGTGAATTAAATTATAGGGTTAGTACTTAATCATATATTTAGGTGGTAGGTGTTTACTTATAGGTCGGATACGTAGAGATCGCGGGTTATGGAATGTGCAATTGCACCCACCGACGTAATAAAGGGCTGTCCCAATTGTCGACGACCGTCTACAGAATGCTGTTCCAACCACCAGATCACCAACCAGATCAACGACAAACATCATCAACCAACCTCATCTTCAAACTCAAAAATCATGAATTAATTATTAATAATATGATTCTAGTTTTTGTACCTTTCACTAAAATACTTGTAGTGGAAATGTTGATTTTACTGTCACAAAAACTTAAAAACTTGCCTTTCAAGAAATAATGTAAGTAATTACAAACTAGAAGTACTTTATTGCATCTACCTTTAATTCAAAAATGGAGGTGAATATTATAGATGACTTAAACACTAAAAATCTTAAGTTTAAAATCACAAATAAAGGACTGAATAAAAATAGACATAAACAATTGCGACTGAAAAAGAAAAGCTTCTCTTTTAACTACAGGTAAAGTTTCAATAATTCTTGAGTAGGCTTCTTTCACATAAGCATCTGAAACACACGAGAAAAATCTTATTAGAGTCAAAATCAATAACCCTATCACTGCCTCAGTTAGTTACAAATTAGAAATATATTCTTTTTAGTATTCTCACGCTAAGCACGGTCAGTACTGTTTTGGACCATATAGCCTTCATATTAATATGAAAATGACAAAAAAATCCACGGCTGACTGGAGCAAGTATAGTAGGTTATCAAGTTGCGGCATATTCCGGCATATAGATATACGTGTGACAAGTATTAGTTTTTAGTTCAGATATTACTACATATAGTTTAGAAAAGTAACTAGGTAAGGAGACAGGAACCCGTAGGCCTGATTGTAAGAAGTTGAGAATTGGCTGAAAAAAAAAGCTTATGCTTCTTCTTCTTTTTGTATAGTGGTGTGGCTCACGTATTGTTAGAGTTCTCAGATCGCTTTATGGCCTCTAACTTGACCTAACGGCTGCTACTAGAGATGACAACCGGGACCAACGAACGGCTTAACGTGCCATCCGAAGCACGGAGGGGTTCACGAAAATACATTACTTACAGCTTATGCTGAAATATACTAGTTATCAATTGACACCACTTTTATCCTTTTACATCCAGGCCTAGGGTTCCAAGAGACGATCTTAATCTCCTTTCACATAGCGCCACACAGCCCAAAAAATTATAACTTTTACTTCAGGCTAACAGATAGAATACCTTGTACTTGTACTTGTATACAGGCTGTTTTCCGCCAGTAGACCCTTTTTAATTGGGTCCTTTTTGCGTGAGGATGAAGTAGGCTTGACCAGACCAATACCCTCTCAGGTTAGTCGACCATGTCTAGAAGAGAGAACTTGTCAATACTTCTGGAGGCAACTAAGCCGCGGGTTTTTTTTCCTTCACCGTAAGAGCAATGCCAATTAGATAGATAGAATACCTACACATAATAGCAGTTTATACAATGTATAGAATAGAATAGACATTTATTAGAAGAGCACACGGACAAGAAAAGAGTAAACAAACATAAAATAGGTACATAATTATAAAACAAAAAATTATGAAAATAAAACAGATAGAGTTACAAAAACAAAGAATTAATAGGCACATGATAGAAAAAAAATTGCGGGATGCCGTCTGCTAGCCTAAAAGGACCGACCGAGGAAGAAGTGTATGTGATTATGTGTTAACACTTACTTGTACTATTATAAGCCCCAGGGCCAACGAATAATTCGTTAGTAGAATCTCCAATATACGCATGTATTTCTGCTAGATCTAGGCAAAGTTTTGGTTTCATGGGTATAATAGCGGTTAAAATAAGTTCTCCTGGAAAATAACATAGATAATTTTATTATCAATAACTAGAAAAAACTAACACAAATATTTTGTTGAGAACAAGGGCGATGAGCTAATATATACATATAAAATCCTTTGTTCTGAATGATTGACTGACTGACGCACAGCCTAAACCGCTGATCGTAGAAACCTGAAACTCGGAGGGTGTGTTCTTTGTGTGACGAAAGCATCCGATAAGAAAGGATTTTCCGAAATTCTACCCCTAAGGGGGTGAAAAAGGGGTGCAAAGTTTGGGTGGGACCACGTGATTCCTTGGTCCATTTACGACTTCTACGCGGACGAAGTCGCCAGCAAAAGCTAGTTACAAGTATAACCAAGGTTATGTATGAGAGTTGCCGGTTACACTGAGGTGCATGACGTTCGGCTGATGTCTGATGAAGGCATAAAATATCAAACCCCTCAGCTTTTCGCCACCCAAGGAACCAACTGTTCGCTATATTGTATCACAATTATATAGATTTTACTTTAGTGAGCAGAACTATAAAAAAACTGTAATTCACTAACTAATATATCAACGCACAGCTCATACCAATAGACGGATCCAGCAAAGAAGCCTTTGGATACTTTGGCATAGTAACTTAAAATGCTGCGGTGCATTAAAAAAAACCACTATGCTAAGCTCCCCTACTAAATATCCGAACCACTATAAAAATCACTTTTAAACTTTAAGGTAAAAGCCTACGTCCACTGTACCTTCTCTATTCTAAAAAAAATTGCTATACACATAGGTATTTTGACGTAGACATTTGCAAAGAATTTTGGAAAATTCAACTCTTGTTGACAACAAAGAGTTGAATTTAAAAATTTACCAAGTAAAATCTAGTTTAGAAATATAAATCTTACTGTATGTAACCATAATACAGTCTGATTTGACAATGGACTCCTTGCCAGGTCTTCGGTACGTAAAGTAGAATTTAGGTGTTTTCAACGTCAGAAATGGAATGTAAATAGCGAACACCAGGTTGTTGGTCCTTTTATTTAAGCTGGAAAAAAAAATCACTAGACATTAATGGATTCTGGAAAGCACTTTCACCACTTTTAACCAATAATTTTCTATCATTTAATAATAATATATATATTGCAGGACATTCCACACATCGCCATCTTGAGACTTGTGTTATGGGTGCTAGACAACGGATATACTACTTATATACTTTTCTTGTGTAAACATATACTGGAAATACATAGAGACAATCAGTCAATCAGACCACAGAGAAATATTTAAGCATAAATACTTATCTGAGGCGGGAATCGAACCTGCAACCCTGTGTTTGGCAGTCCATTGTGCCAACTGGGTCGTATTGTTCTTCATGTTGTAGAATTATATTGTAATTTTCAGGAGCGGTGCTGGGTTAGTGGTAGATGCTTCGACTTTCCTTGTAAAGGTCGTGGGTTCAAATACCGGCCCTGCACCGATAATTTTTTCCTAGAAAAAACTTATGTGCGCTTATTGACATCGCTTTCACGGCGAAGGAAAACATCTTGATTATACCCGCGGCTTAGTTGGCTCCAGAAGTATTGACAAGTTTTTCCTCTGGACTGTTCGACTATGCTGAGAGTAGGTTCTGGGCAAGCCTATTCCATCCTCACGCAAAAATAACCCAATTAAAAAGGGTCCAATGGCGGAAAATAGCCTGTATATATTACAAGTATTTTGCAATGCTACTACGTTAGTACCACTGAACATTAGAATAGAATAGAATAGACATTTTTTATAAAAGCACACGGACAAGAAAACAAATATAAAAAAGGTACCTAGACATAATTACAAAGCAAAAAATAAAAATGAGAATAGAACAGACAGAATTAGAAAACGATCTATTGAATTAAATAATAGGCACATAGTAGGGAAAATGGGATGCCGTGTGCAATCCCAAAAGGACCGATCTCAGCTGAAATGGGATGCCGTGTGCAATCCCAAAAGGACCGATCTCAGCTGAAATGGGATGCCGTGTGCAATCCCAAAAGGACCGATCTCAGCTGAAATGGGATGCCGTGTGCAATCCCAAAAGGACCGATCTCAGCTGAAATGGGATGCCGTGTGAAATCCCAAAAGGACCGATCTCAGCTGAAATGGGATGCCGTGTGCAATCCCAAAAGGACCGATCTCAGCTGAAATGGGATGCCGTATGCAATCCCAAAAGGACCGATCTCAGCTGAAATGGGATGCCGTGTGCAATCCCAAAAGGACCGATCTCAGCTGAAATGGGATGCCGTGTGCAATCCCAAAAGGACCGATCTCAGCTGAAACGGGATGCCGTGTGTAATCCCAAAAGGACCGATCTCAGCTGAAATGCTGCAGCAAGCAGCGCTGCCCTGGGCCTGGCTGGTCTTCCAGCCAGGCCCAGGGCAGCGATGCAGAAGGCACCGCTGCAGATCTCCGTCCGTTTAACCTCACCCAGCATAAAGAATATACTTCTATACTTATAAAATAAAGCTGAAGAGTTTGTTTGTTTGTTTAAACGCGCTAATCTCAGGAACTACTGGTTCGAATTGAAAAAATATTTTTGTGTTGGATAGTCCATTTATCGAGGAAGGCTATAGGCTACTTTTTATCCCAATATTCCCACGGGATCGGGAAATACGCGGGTGAAACCGCGAAGTGCTGCTAGTAAGTAGATTAAATTGTAAGGCATATAATAATTTATGATACATCAGTCGACCATGATCTTTCTTCAATTTTGTCCATTATAACAGAAAAAATAAGTATCAAATACTCACTGAAACGAATGAACAGCTGCATTACTAAGTCCTTCGACGTTGACGTTCTCATAAGTAGCAGTAACATTAACACTCGAAAAGAACAGTGTATTTTGCGTCAAGAACAGCGGGTCTGGTACTGGTCCAGAAGCAGTTTCGCAGTCTGAATTGTTGGCGAAGATATCTCTGATACATTCGTAGTTGTTCAGAGGGCAGATGTAGTGAAAATTGTCTTCATTTGTTACGTCTTCTGATAAATAACCAAAAAAAAAAAGTGAAATTCAGGCAGAGTTTCAAGCCTTATATTTTTCATTATTGTGAAGTTTAAAAATATATGGTACGTAAGCTCTACAAAAATTACGATTACCGATTACCACGACTATCTTTATTTGATTTGCCTATGGTAGATATTTACTATATTTATGGCTTATTTGGATCAAATTAATATGATTTGTACCTTCATTATCTCTCAGACCAGTAGCAAAGTTTCTTGCAAATTCCAAACCTTTTTGATTAGAATTTGGTTTATTATTTTCTTCTTTTGTTCCAATTTTATGTGTCGTCATATCAGATCTATTGCACGATACTGCTAACCCCATTTGGGAAATCTCATCTGCCTTAACCCCGAAAGAAAATACGAGTAAAACGAACAATTTCATTTTTGCAAATAAAAATAAATTTTTAATTTAAATAAACCGGATTCCTAAAAAAAATAAGAAATGTAGTTAAACGTAATCATAATAAATATCCAGTTAATTATCTACAAAAGTTTTTATCGAACGTCGAAATATTTTAATTTTATTGTGCATTGTTTCGCTAACGAATTTGAATAAGAATTGTAGTGCATAATTGTAACTAAATATAATTATGTAAAATATTTAAGTAAGTATTGTTACTTACCTAAATATTTTACATAATGTTGTTATTATGTTATATGGTGTCTTCAAATTCAAAACAGAATGTCCCGCAGCAGTATCATATAAACCTAATCACTTCACACTGAATACCATAAACTATATAAGAGGTATTCCTCCTATCCCCCAAATGCTATCCCCCAAAATAGATAATAGTGGGAATTTTCGTGGCATTAAATCCCAAATTGATAATCTAGCCAATTTGGGGGAAAAAGGGAATTCAAAGTTGCATTATCCCCTATTTGGGGGATTTATGTTATTTAACATATTACAAGATAAGGGTTTGTATTCAAGGATATCGTGATCAGATAGAATTAGCCTCTGATCATGCCAAAACTTATCCACGTGATCCGTTTTCAACGAAAAATAAATAAATATTCGTACCCACCGATCACTTTATCGTGCGAAGTGGAGGCGTAAAAGTAGGAAAGCGGACCCCGGGCTCCCGAGAGGGATGCAACCAGGAACATCGCTCGGATGATGATGATGATGATTTCTTTATCTGTGGCTACAAGAAATCAAATTTAAGTTTTCCTAATTTCCTAGACATTACTGACATGACTTTTTCCTTCGGTATAAGACCAAATACTTCCTTGACTTGCAATAATTCTAAGCTGTAATCTGATTTTTCGATTCATAGACTCGTGACACGAAAACAAAATGGTGAAAATATAAAACACAGGTAATGACAATGTTATTTAATTAAATACATTTTTTTATTTAAAGGCAAAAAATGTAGACTATAGATTGTCCAATCTATCTCAATTAGTAAATTATCAAAGAAAACAATCGTTCGTATATTTACTTCGAAAAGTTACATTGGCAATAACACCTAGTACAAAGTATTCTAGATTACTTCGTACTAAATGCTGTACAGTTTAACCTTGAAGTCGCATATATTTGTTTGTATATACACCGCTGTATATAGTTGGGACAGAAACAGAAAGTTTTCTCGTTGATTTGATGTCCCGTTCTCAAGAAAATCTTGAAATTCTGCTGCAGCGATGGGATCTATAAACAATTAAAACAAATTTGAATACCAAGTTATTATAGATGCTACAATTTTATATTTAAGTTTTAGCTTATTTATTACTTAAAACTAGAAAAGTGTAATGCGTGACTTATATATCAAAATAAATTACTGAGTTACAAATGACATAATAATATAATCTTCTCAGTGTGATAATCGAATAAAGAAAGAACTGTGTTTATAAACTTCATTCTCAAACTGACTAAGAAGAAGAATCATTCAATTCCAAGAAACCACGGACATTCTCCCAAATGGCTATTAATAGTACCTGGGTTTTATCTGATTACCTAACCTATACCTACCTACACCTATAAGTCAATTAAATTCGATTAAATTCTTAGGTTTATTATTATTCGACATTTTACTAAATTTACCTGTACTATTTAAAGCTCCAGGGCCGAAATAAGAACTGTCCGGTGTATTATCTCCAACGTAAGGATGTATGTCTGCTAGATCCAGGCGGAGTTTTGACTTCATCGGTATAATGGCAGTGAAAATCAGGGACTCTAGACATAAATAAAATAGAAATTAATGGTTACTTTGACAGTTCTACATGCATCTCCAAGTTCAACTTGATTAATTTCGAGATTTTTTTTATTTTTATATCTTATATCTTTAAATGAGCAATTCTTGTATATATATATATATTTAATTGGAATATCGGAATCGGCTCCAACGATTTTCATGAAATTTGGTATATAGGGGGTTTCGGGGGCGATAAATCGATCTAGCTAGGAATCATTTTTAGAAAATGTCATTTTATTGGTGTTTTATCGAAACTTACTTTTTTTTTATCTGAAAAATATGACTCTTCCTGACATCTATTGGCGAACTACAAATACTATTTTTTGTGAGCAATAAAGTGATTCCAGCAGATAGCGTTATTAAGTAACACGAAGTCAATGAGTGTTTGCTTTGAGGTTAATCTAAGTAAAAAAAAAATACCAAGCAAAGCTCGGTCATCCAAGTACTGGAAGTTTATATGGGACTTTAGACATACTTACATTAAATAGAAATTAATGGTTACTTTGACAGTTCTACATGCATCTCCAAGTTCAACTTGATTTATTTCGTGATTTTTTTTATCTGTTAGCTTATATGGGTTTGTTAGGATATAAATATGAAAATAGAAATTACTGAATAATCCAAAAGAACAGTCTTGTTTAACGACATCTTCTTGACCAGGTCTTTTAGAGACGATGGACGTGCTTGGTGAAGTTGAAAAAATGGAAGGTACATTAATCGCCAAAACCAAGTTATGGGTCACTTTGTTGTACCTGAAACCGAAACAAAGTCACATGGTAATTCCACGGGACGTTTAAAAACCGTTAGTTATCTTATATCTTTAAATGAGCAATTCTTGTAAATATATATATAATTGGAATCTCGGCATCGGCTCCAACGATTTTCATGAAATTTGGTATATAGGGGGTTTCGGGGGCAATAAATCGATCTAGCTAGGAATCATTTTTAGAAAATGTCATTTTATTCGTGTTTTATCGAAACTTCCTTTTTTTTATCTGAAAAATATAACTCTTCCTGACATCTATTGGCGAACTACTAATACTATTTTTGTGAGCAATAAAGTTATTCCAGCAGATGGCGTTGTTAAGTAACACGAAGTCAATGAGTGTTTGCTTTGAGGTTAGACTAAGTAAAAAAAAAAAATACCGAGCAAAGCTCGGTCATCCAGGTACTAAAATATAAATAGAGACAAACGCATACGCAACTTGTCTAGATCTAAGGATATGCCGATATACTGAAATGGCAGAACTATTTACGGCCCAGAAATGAAAATGAATGGCCCGTTTTTAAACGCAGCAATGCTTGTTTTATAGTTAGGGCATGCGAGTTCGTAGTGTAGACCCACGAAGTCTTATTTGATTTGAAGCATTTATTAGTTTAGTAAAAAAAAATATCACAGTTGCTCATAAAATGGATGTTATTCAACGGCTTTTAGGTTCATAAACCAACATATTATGCACGCGTGCGTTTTACATTGCCAACTAGTGCTATAAAGTTATCCCGATAAGTTAAATACGTATCTGACTGCTAATTACATGTTAGGTAGGTGAAACATTCTTAATTTATCTGGGTTATACTGTTTCGATGTATAAAAAAGGTAGGTACTAAAGAGTTTTTTAGGTAGCAAAAATGGTTGTCTCTAATGTCGGTTTACTAACGAAAATTTTACGTGACTTAGAAAACGTTTAAAAATTGAGTTATGTTTATTGTTTGTTTTTTCTTTACTTAAATATATTGTTTTTCCGTACCATTGTATTTTGTTCTTAACCCCCGGCGCAAAAACAAATAGAAAAAACCCTAAATAATATTGTATGTCAGACGAGGCTGTATAGGTTACAAGCCTTTAGCCTGGCCTTTCCGGAGCATTATTGCACAAACAAATTTTGCCTTAAAAAATGTAAACATAGACTTATTACAAATATTTTGTTAATTATTATTTTGTTTTCTTTTCAAGTCTTTCCTTTTATTCGCAACTGTGATAAAAAACGTCGTACGATATACGTGTAGAATTGATCTTTGCATCTTGGCTTCTTAACACACTCGCTGTCGCTCGCGCGTCATAAACCGCCTCTATGCAAAGATCAATTTACCACACTTATATCGTAATATTGTACTAATACAAAACTAATAAAAATATGAACTTGCCACAGTTTACAGAATTACTCCTGAACAATATCGCCAATTGAAAAATGAGTTAATGAGGTCGAAAAAACGCAAGTTGTCTTATACGTGTAATTGTCTTAAAATTATGTCGTCGAATAGGCATCAGGTCTGTTGTTTGCATTCGCTAGATGCTTACCTGAATGAGTGAACTGTGGCATTACTCAAACCATAAACTTTTAAGTCTTCGTACGCAAACGAAAGATTGTGACTGGGAAAGTATACTTTATTCTGTGATATACACAATGGTTCTGGAACAGGTCCACGAGCAGGTTCACAGTCAGAGTTTGCAGCCATGAACTGTCTAATACATTCTAAAACGTTCGTATCGTTCAAACAGCAAGGGTAGACTAAATTATTTTCATTTGTTACGTCTTCTGCAAAAAAGAAACAAAAATAACGTTATTTTTTACTAGTTCAAAAACTTATGTCAGACATATATCACATCGTTCACCAAAGTCTAATTAGTATTATTTAAAATATTTGTAACAAGTAAATCATATTCAAGTTTTGATTAAAAGGGATTTTGTTACCTTCGTTTTCTCTAAGTTCGACACCATTTTCTCGTGCAAATTTTGAGATCCTCTCCTTAGTCCTTGGATCATTATTTTCTTCTATTGGCCCAACCGCCTCTTTCACCAAACGAAGTCCAGGTGATACGGTCAAACCTATTTGAAGAATTTTTGCTTTGACTACAAAACAACACAGGAGTATTATCAAGAACTTCATTTTAGAGCAAGTGAAATAAAACGAATTTGAAATCCAATTTATAGAAATAATTTATTTTGTTTTTCAACTTAATGAGGTAAATGTAACTATCCTTATGCAATTTAATGGAATTAATTAATTGAATTTTTATTTAATGGAAAACTAAAAATGCAAATTTATTGATAAGAAAATAATTATTAGGAATACTTCGATCAAATACATATAGAAAAAATATAAAATAAATTTATATAGTATATAAATATATATATATAGTAGATAATATAGTATAGGATCTCTTTAAGAACGACCTTCACCAAGCTAGTTTATGGTTAATAGATGAAAATATACTTTTCATCTATAATCCATAAACCAGCAAATTAATAAGGTAAATAAATATATTGCAAATGGGTTGACCAAAAAAATTCAGTCCAGAATGATTTATTCCAGAAATGGCATCGTGAAAACAAGGCTCGAATCAGCGAATGTTGTTTACGATGCCGAAGTGTAAAAAAGTCAATATTTCTTATATTTAAAATGATTAAACTAATCAATTTATTAGTATATTTAAATATTTTTGTTTTTCTATCACCACGACAACAATAACCAGCAGAGCTACCTATAAGCGTTGTACTTTGGACGAGATCGTACTTTATTACTATTAATTAAGATTCATTTCACAATATTCTTTTTTTTTTGATATTTTGTAAGGTAACAAGAATGGACTTACACAGGCGATTTTAAAGTTATTTTCCAGTGCTTTAAGGCTTAATTTAAACTGAACCATATCCGATTTTCCGAGCGACATTGTATTTATTAAGTTTATCATTCCATCATTAGAAACAAAAGGTAGCGGAGACGATTTTTGAATTGGATTTTGTATAAAATCATGAATGTACCTATATATTCGATCGAAGCGAAAAAATACTTGTGTGAAACATACGTATTCTGGTTGTACAGGGTGTTTAGAAGATGATACTATTTTGACACGTATGACAGTGGAGTTTTTTTTTCCTATATTTTATTTAGCCTTTGTTTGGTCATACCATTATAAAAGTTATTCTAAAGAATTCCAGAATCTTGCACTAAGGTCGAATAACACTGAAACGCATGTCTTATTTTAGCAATAATCTTTTGCAAATTTGATCGTGATCGTTGTTATTATCTTATAATTAAAACTAGCAGCGCTCCGCGGTTTTACCCGCGTAACTCCCGATCCCGTGGGAATATCGGGATAAAAAGTAGCCTATAGCCTTCCTCAATAAATGGCCTATCCAACACAAAACGAATTTTTCAAATCGAACCAGTAGTTCCTGAGATTAGCGCGTTCAAACAAACAAACAAACAAACAAACTCTTCAGCTTTATAATATTAAAGTATAGATTAACGCTACTTTTTAGGCTCTCAAAAAAATTGTGTTCATTTAAAACTTCAAAAAACTGGAAAAAATATATTTATACTTGCATTTTACAATTAAAAATTAAAGGAACAAAAGATGACCGGGAACTTCTAATTTTCTTAAAAACATTTTCATTTTCAGATCTTTCTGGCGTTATGCTCCATGGCTGCAAATCCTTCATGAGTTTCTTGTGCTTTCTTCTCATTGGTGGGCGCGTTCCGAGTCGTGTCCATGTGATCTTTGTACCTAGGTATTAAGCATCCAAAGGAATAAAGAATTTTGACTTTGACTTCTTCCTTAATATATTCTACAATCTACATCTATCACTATAATATATCAAGCATCTACAATAAATGTACTAAACGCTGTACAGTTTAACCTTGAAGTCGCATACATTTGTTTGTATATACACCGCCATATAAAGCTGGGACAGAAACAGAAAGTCTTCTCGTTGGTTTGTTGCCATTTTCTGTAGGAAATCTTGATATTCTGCTATAGCGATGGGATCTGCAATTAGTATAAGTTTAGATTAAAAAATGTAAAAAACAAGTTTTGGCTAATTTATTTTTGGAGGTACGAGGTGGTGTGTACCTCCAAAGGGAAGATCTTCCACCGGGCAGGTGTTATACCCGGTAGGCCGCGGCCCAACGATGTTTCGTTGGAACTTGTATATGAGCTTATCTTCAGAAAAACTTCGCTTGCGCGATCTAGGATCTCCGATCGGCTTGGTGGCGCCATCTGTTAGTGGCGATGTGAAGTGTCGCTACATCACTCCCCCCGAAGACCGGAGGTCGATGCAGAATTCTTGCCAGTGTGCCAGTTGAGTTGCGTCTCAGTGAGTCGAGACGTGTTGCTTGATGCATCCCAGTGAGTCGGGATGATGCTGTTCCAGTGAATCGGAACAGTGAAGTCCACGGTGAGTCGGGACGTGTGAAGGGGCGTAGCACGTGAAGATCCGGTGTATCGATGGCCAGTCGATGAGATGCCGGACGTACTCAGCGTGCTGCAGGTGCCCAGTTGCGGTGTAGCCGTTGGAGGGTGAACCAGTGCTTGCGTAGTATACAGGCGTCGTGGTCCAACCGATGTGGCTGCGAGTGGTTGACTGCTGGCTGGCTGCAGGGGGTAGGTAGGAGTGGTGCGGAGGTGAAGAAGCTCATGTCGGCGAAGGTTGCGCTCGTCGTTCATATGAGGGGTCACCAGTTTGGAGGTACGAGGTGGTGTGTACCTCCAAAGGGAAGATCTTCCACCGGGCAGGTGTTATACCCGGTAGGCCGCGGCCCGACGATGTTTCGTTGGAACTTGTATATGAGCTTATCTTCAGAAAAACTTCGCTTGCGCGATCTAGGATCTCCGATCGGCTTGGTGGCGCCATCTGTTAGTGGCGATGTGAAGTCGAAGTGTTAGTGGTGTGTCGCTACATATTAATTAAAACGAGAAGTGTAATGCGTGAATTAGGTATATGACAAATACCATAATATAACTTCTCAGTGTAAATTCAAAATCATATACGTACTGATATTGTATACCCAAACTGAACCTAATTAATTTAAATTACATTTTTAAGTTCCATACTTAATCATGCAAATCAGTTAGTCCAATACGCTACGGACATTCTCAAAGATGGCTGAAGCTTATAAGTACCATCGGAGTCAGAATAGCAGACCTACCGTTGTGTTCTAAAATTACTATTATTGAATGTTTTTATTTAATAAATACTTATCTATTAAATTTTTGAGTTGAAATACTTTAAACTTGAACTCGAGCAAGACCTTAAAATCTTGTTTGAGTTGAAAACATTCTAATACTAGCAGTTTTGTAGTTTTACGGTTAGGTCTGCAGTTCTCCGACTCCGTCCATAGGTAAAATCTGCTTAGCTACTTATAAGTTTTAGCCACCTGTCAGCATGTTCATGGCTACCCATGAACATTGTGCGTGCGTCATGGTTCCCGATCGGACTAGATAACTAATATGAATCGGTTCAGCCCCTTTAGACAAGATTGCTTTCTATTAGCGATGTCGCCAATCGATAGATTTAATTGTATGAAATTGACATAAAACATTTGATAAAATTAGCTTAAGATGGAACTTATCCACCATTTTTTTTTCCCAACGAGTGACTTTTCGTTGTCCTCTGTCAATTTCATACAAAAAAATTACAAAAACAGTTTGTCGATTGGCGATATCGCTAATAGAAAGCAATCTTGTCTAAGGAGGCTGTACCTTGTAAATTATTCGACAAAACTTTTAAGTTTATTGATAACTGATTTGTTACGATAATTACCTGTACTATTTATAGCTCCAGGACCAAAATAAGAAAGGTCCGGTGAATTGTCTCCAATGTAAGGATATATGTCTGCTAGATCCAGTCGGACTTTCGGCTTCATCGGTATAATGGCAGTAAAAATCAGGGATTCTAAACATAAATTAAATAAAAATTAATGGTCGAGACAAAGTTACGAAAAAAGCTTCAATACAAACATTCGTTCGTTCTATATGCTTAACCAAGTTAACTTGACTCATTTCATGATCATTTTATTATTATGTAAGACTAGCAGCGCTCCGCAGTTTCACCCGCGTAACTCCCGATCCCGAGGGAATATCAGGATAAAAAGTAGCCTATAGCCTTCCTCGATAAATGGACTATCCAACACAAAAATAATTTTTCAATTCTAACCTGTAACTCCTGAGATAAGCGCGTTCAAACAAACAAACAAACAAACTCTTCAGCTTTATAATATTAGTATAGATGAATGGGTTTTCTTGAAAAAATTACAAAAATAAATATTACTGAATAATCCATAGGAACAATCTTTTTTAACAAGATTTTGTTGACCAGCTCTTCTATAGATGATGGATGTGCTTGGTGCAATTGAAAAAATGGATGGCAGGTAAATCGCCAACACTAAGTTATGGGTCGCCTTGTTATACCTGAAACCGAAACAAAGGTTACTATGTCACTCACTGCCAACTGGATTGCTCAACCAATCTGATGGGAACCTTAAAAGTATGAGGACATAGACACAATAGTTAAGGAACTGCCCCTATGGTTTGAGCAACCGTGCGTACCGTCTGCTTGGTTTCTTATATCTTTAAATGAGCAATTCTTGTATATATATAATTGGAATCTCGGAATCGGCTCCAACGATTTTCATGAAATTTGGTATATAGTGGGTTTCGGGGGTAATAAATCGATCTAGCTAGGAATCATTTTTAGAAAATGTAATTTTATTCGTGTTTTATCGAAACTTACTTTTTTTTATCTGAAAAATATGACTCTTCCTGACATCTATTGGCGAACTACTAATACAATTTTTTGTGAGCAATAAAGAAAGTTATTCCAGCAGATGGCGTTTTCAAGTAACACGAAGTCAATGAGTGTTTGGTTTGAGGTTAGACTAAGTAAAAAAAAAATCATCCTGGTACAACATCCAGGTACTGACATATTAATTATTGTTAGTGCCCAAAATCACATGTTTATACCACGGGACATTTATAAACCGTTAGTTATAATATATAAATAGAGACACACGCATACGCAAGTTGTCTGGAACTAGAGCCCAAAGAAACATAAGTTTGTAACTCATCTTTGCAGAAGATATATCTAGGATCATATCTACCGATATACTGAAACGGCAGATCTATTTCCATCCTATAGTCAAGAAATTACCGTTTTTAAACACCTCGTACTTTACCTAAATAAATTCGAATCAGGCGCCTGGGGCACTACCAATAATGATATTTCGTACAAAGCAGTCGTTGGACGCAGAGAGCATGCGACCGATCGCTCTGGAAGTCTTTGGGGGAGGCCTATGTTCAGCAGTGGCTGATATGATGATGATGATGAGACGGTACCAACATGGTTAGGTTAGATAAAATTAAATGCAAATGGTTAGTCAATAGCAGCTTCTTAACTATTTAGTAGGTAACGCGCAACCGATATGTACACGGTGTAACAAGGGGGGTGGATCATCGGTTGTTGGGAGGTAGGGGACCTCAGTACCTATCGATTTAATCCCCCTGTATGTTTTGCAATATTTAGTGGTTCAAAAGTTATTTGGGTTTCAGTGAAATTTTAGTCAAAATCAGATTTCACCCTGAACTTCGCAATTACAGCCAAACTACGATTCTGGCTTTTTTCTGAAATTTTTTTCGAAAATTGGATTAGTGAATGGTCGAAAACGCAAGTCATCTTATGGATGTAGTGGTCTTTGGCAGCCTTAAATCATGTCGTCCAATTTGCAACTAGTCTTTTATTGTCTGCATTCGCTTGATACTTACCAGAATGAGTAAACTGTTGCATTACTTAAACCGTAAACTTTTGCGTCTTCGTCGGTAAACGAAAAATTGTGACTTGGAAAAAATGCCGTATCCTGTCCAAGACACAATGGTTCTGGAACAGGTCCACGAGCAGGTTCACAGTCAGAGTTTGCAGCCATGAACTGTCTAATACATTCTAAAACGTTCGTATCGTTCAAACAGCAAGGGTAGACTAAATTATTTTCATTTGTTACGTCTTCTGCAAAAAAGAAAGAAAAATAACGTTATTTTTTACTAGTTCAAAAACTTATGTCAGACATATATCACATCGTTCACCAAAGTCTAATTAGTATTATTTAAAATATTTATAACAAGTAAATCATATTCAAGTTTTGATTAAAAGGGATGTTGTTACCTTCGTTTTCTCTAAGTTCGACACCATTTTCTCGTGCAAATTTTGAGATCCTCTCCTTAGTCCTTGGATCATTATTTTCTTCTATTGGCCCAACCGCCTCTTTCACCAAACGAAGTCCAGGTGATACGGTCAAACCTATTTGAAGAATTTTTGCTTTGACTACAAAACAACACAGGAGTATTATCAAGAACTTCATTTTAGAGCAAGTGAAATAAAACGAATTTGAAAGTCAATTTATAGGACAGGAATGTAAGACTATTTTATTTTTCAACCTAATTGTAAAGATAGTCAAATCAATAGAAGACTAAAAATTTAAATTTTTAAACAATTAAATGATTCTGATTAAATTATTGTGTGGAACATACATATTCTTGTTTTACAGGGTATTTAGTAGATGGTGGGCTAATTTGACATGTTTAATACAAAGATAGTCTTCCTCCCTTCTGCTAGCCTTTGCTTGGTTGGAATCCGACTCCTGTCAGCGAAGCTATGCCATGTTGAATTTTTTTTTCAAGATTTCTAGAATCTTGTGCTCAAAGTAGATTAAAATAAAAACACATTTCTTATTATAGCACTTTTCTTTTGGAAATCTGATTATGAACGTTGTTTTCATCTAATTTTTTTTAAATATTGCATCATCATCATCATCATATCAGCCACAGGACGTCCACTGCTGAACATAGACCTCCCCCAAAACTTCCAGAGTGATCGGTCGTATGCTCTCTGCGTCCAACGACTTCCCGCGACCTTAACTAAGTCGTCTGTTCATCTAGTCGGAGGCCGTCCAGCGCTGCGCTTTCCGGTACGTGGTCTCTCATCTAAGACTTTTCGACCCCAACGGCCATCAGTTCTACGAGCCACATACCCCGCTCATTGCCACTTCACTAACTAATTGTTTGGGATATATCAGTAACTTTAGTTCGCCTACGAATCTCCTCATTTCTGATTCGATCTCGTAGTGAAACACCGAGCATAGCATTCTCCATAGCACGCTGTGCGACCCTGAGCTATTGCCACATTGCTCTTAAAAAATTGTGATCGTATTAAGCTATAAAAACTGGAAGAACTTATTTATACTTGCATTTTACACTTAGAAATGAAATAAAACAATGATGGTCGTGAACTTCTTGTTTACTTAAAAACGTTTTGATAGTATGCCAATGGCTGCAACTCCTTACATGTTATACCACAATCTACATAAAGGATCTACAATAAATGTACTAAATGCTGTACAGTTTAACCTTGAAGTCGCATACATTTGTTTGTATATACACCGCCATATAAAGCTGGGACAGAAACAGAAAGTTTTCTCGTTGATTTGTTGCCATATTCTTTTGGAAATCTTGATATTCTGCTATGGCGATGGGATCTAAAAACAATTTTAATAACTTTAAAATAATTACATACAACATTATAGATAGCTAAATGCAATGCCTTATATCATAGCAAATTATGTTACTTCTTCAGGTGAATTACATATTTCTTCTCATTATAATGAATTATTTATAAAAAACTGACCCGACTATTATACATAACTAGCTTTTGCCTGTGACCTCGTCAGCGTAAAAGTCGAAAATGGACCCAGGATCCCGTTGTCTCATACAAACTTTCCCCCCCTTTTTCACTTCCTGAAGGGTAGAATTTTGGAAAATATTTTCCTATCGGATGTTTACGTCATACAAAGAACACACACTCCAAGTTTCAGGTCTCTACGATTAGCGGTTTAGGCTGTGCGTTGATCCGTCAGACAGTCATTCAGGACAAAGAATTTTTATATGTATAAAATATAGATAATATACTGAAATTCTTTCACACTTAATTAGTAAGCCCCAACATAACTGATTTAAATTATATTTTACCTTGTAACATTGAAACTAGTTATTTCGTTCAGGAACTAATACTTACGACAAGCCACGAACAGTCTGACACCTGACTGAAACTCTAGGTACATATTAATTGCATAAAAAAGAAATTGAATTCTACTAGTTTTTAGACATAATGTCAGAATATTCGTACGAAGCATGCGCCATAGTTCCCAAAACATACTAAGGAATTTGAATGATATTTTATATATGCAAGGTGTTCGTTATCACGATGATCGGTTCAGTCTTTTCTACATTATTGGAATTAATTTTTAAAATAATACTTGACTTTTTACAAAAAATACCTGTAGTATTTATCACTCCAGGGCCGGAGCAAGAAATGTCCGGTGAATCGTCTCCAATGTAAGGATGTATGTCTGCTAGATCCAAACGGAGTTTATACCTCATCGGTATAATGGCAGTTAAAATCAGTGACCCTAGAAATTAATGCGTAATTAAGTTATACCTATCGCAGAATTGATGCTGTGATCGCATGGATAAATGGTGGAGTTTGATGGTTTCACAATGGAGTTTGTGTTAAGCCAAAACAGACATTCTAGTTCACGCTCAACCTAACTCCAAGAGTGTTTATTTCGGGAGTTTATATAATTCATTGAAATATAAAATATATATATTACTGAATAAGGCATATGAAAAATCTTCTAAAACGAGAGATTGTTGACCAAATCTTCTGTAGGTAATGTAGGTTCTTGGTGAAGTTGAAAAAATTGATGACAGTTCAATCGAAAACACTACATTATGGGTCGCCTTGTTGTAACTGAAACCAAAAGAAGTACCGTTTAGAATAATACAATATCACTCACCAACAATTAAATTGCTGAAAGGGATAGTAAAAATCGCAGCCAACCAATCTGAAGGGAGACTAAAAGGTGGTTTGAGAATAGTTAAGCAGCTGCCTATATTATTCGAGGAACCGTTTTGTTTGATATCATGTGCTTGGTATGAAATATCATTGTTGGTAGTGTCCCAAGTTGCCTGGTATAGTTTTCGAATTTCTTCATGACTCAAAACGCCCCCTCCCAAATTTTAACCTTAAGCGATTCGAGAACTGTAACCAGTTGACTTGAGGCACTACCAATATTGATATTTCGAGCCAAACAAACGGTACCAATACGGTTATTCCCATTATAATGTGCAGATCTTTTACTGTAAGATTTATTACGTAGCATGTGCGCTACGTAATAAACCTATCCGATATTTATAAAAATCTGTTCAGTATTATCGAGTTACGTTTGAATAAACAAACACAGTGTGTTAAAAACATTACCCTCACGTGCTCAGATAAAAAAGTGAACATCTCCATTAAAATTGACGAACTATCGGCCGATCAAAAAGTCAGTTGTTATCTGCATTCGCTTGATACTTACTGAAATGCAATAACTGAAGCATTACTTAGACCGTAAACTTTTAAGTCTTTGTTCGTAAACGTAAAATTGTGACTGGGAAAGTATGCCGTATTCTGTGATATACACAATGGGTCTGGAACAGGTCCACAAACAGGTTCACAGTAAGAGTTTGCAGCCATGAAATTTCTAATACATTCTAGAACGTTCGAATCGTTTAAACGGCAAGGGTAGACTAAATTATTTTCATTTGTTACGTCTTCTGCAAAATAAGATACAAAAAATTATCATCATTTACTTATTCAATTTTGTATTTGATACAAAAATCATTTCAACCTTGTCACACCTTTTCCGTTCACAAAAGTATTAGTACTGGGTATCAAAGTATTCAAAATTATTGTTTGACCTTAAAAGATCAAGCAATAATGTTCTATTAGGCATTCCAAGTGGCTTTAAATTTACTCTGCTTTTACCTTCGTTATCTCTTACTTCACCACCATATTCGCTTGCGAATTTTGAGACCCTCCCTTTAGACCTTGGATCGTTATTTTCTTCTATTTTCCCAACAGCCTGTTTTACCAAATGAATTCCAGGTGATACGGTCAAACCTATTTGGAGAATTTTTGCTTTGACTCCGAAACAACAAAGGAGTATTATAAAGAACTTCATTTTAGACTATGTGAGATAAAACAAATTTGAAATTCAATTTATAGGACAGGAATGATTAGTCTTGAAGACTTTATTTTATTTGTCAACTAATTTCGATAAATGGTTATTGAACTCAATAGAAAATTATAAATTCTTAATTTTAGATAAGGAAATATTCGGAATAAACGCCTGTGTGAAATTCGAATTCTTGCACAAAATAAAGATTAGCATTTTAAAGAAAATAGTTGAAATAAGATAGTAAGTACATTAGTATTTCAGGTGGTATATTGCAGTTTACGACTACTAATACTTTATTAAATTAAATGATTAGGAATAAATTACCTGTGTGAAATATTCGAATTCTTGTACATAATAAAGATTAGTATTTGAAAGTTGTATTTGAATTTAGATAGTACAATATTATTTAGCTTTAACGATTGTTAACGACTGAATGTCTGTTGCCAAGTACTTTATGCCTTAGTAAGTAGATATTTTATTAAATTTAATTAATATTCATTTATTCAGATGTCATAAATCCATGTTGTTAGTGAGTTTATGCTTTCAGATGGTTTTAAGATTATTATTTTTATTTTGCTGTTGCTTTAGAATCTACAACAAACAGAGTCATTCATGAATAAAAAATAAAAATAAATTTCATAGAAAGGAAAATAGGGGAGGGAGGCTTTTGCCCTGCATTGGGATGGTATAGGATAAAAAAAAGATAAGAACCTTCAACAAGGTACAATAACGATACATAATTACACTTGACGTATCCAATAAGAAAGGTTTCAGGAAAAATAGGAAAATGATAATATGATTTGTACTTATAATATGATTGAGTGTATATAGCTATGCATTCCTACATACATGGAAAAATAACGGACAGTCGATGTTAAAATAAGCAGAAACGCTGAGAAATGATCTGAAAACTCAACTAAACCAAGGATATATGGTGTTTTACTTAGTAATGCAATTAAAAGTAAAGTAAAAGTTATGTTAGCAGATATAGTACATATGCTGTGCATTGATCCGAATACAAGGAGTTTCGGAATCTAAACAAAAGACAGTCATTCCGAATTCATAATCATGTGGAGGGCAGAGCTCATAGAAATTTTGTTATGCTCTCAAGTGTCATTTAATACATTAAATACTTTAAGCTATTTCAGTCCAAAGGTATATTTTTCAAATCAACGGAAACACCGATTTTGGATGTTTTACTTACGCCCGAATACTGAAAGGCTACTTAATCTTAAGTGGCGTTTAAATTGAAATTTAAGTGTAAGCTTCAATAGAAAGCATACACTTAACGTCAATTTAAACGCCACTTAAAGTTAAGTAGCCTTTCAGTATTCGGGGGTTACTTACTTACTAACACTGGCTCAGCGACCAGAAGCAGATCTAGGCCTCCAACGCCGAGAGACGCCATTGCACCCTATTCTGCTTCACTTCCTGCCAGCCGCTGCATAAAGGGCTTGCAAGTCTTGTTGGACTTGGTCAATCCAGCTATATTTAGGTCTCCAACGTCGTTTTGTATGTATTATAATATCCTGTTCTTCATTTCTAATTGAAGAGATGTCTATATCAGTCCTTCTCAAATTTTGCAGATTGCAAGTGGACTGAGGACCACATTCAATTATTATAAATTATTTTAAATAGACTCATGAACGAGTTTTTCTCAGTATCAGAACATTAATCGCTGCAAGACACCAAGACACTTTTCATCTTAAGAAAAACTATGAAAAATCTAAATTTGAGCAACCGACACCTAGCCTTGTTAGTTTGATGAGGCCTTGAAGTTCTTTCCCCAGTAAATTTTCATATTTTTAATGAACTGGGATTGTCAGCTATGATTCTTTTTAAAACTAAGTTAGGTACGGTGGGTCCTAAACTATTATTGTTTCTTACATAGTTCTAGGTCCAGACTACTTTAGAAAGCACTGAACTAGATTCTGTTCTATTCAGTAGCTGGTAGTTTAGTATTTAAGATATTTCTTTTAATTCCTGAACTTGTTTTTTCTATACAGGGTTGTCGGTAATGATATAAGCAAATTTATATAACCTCAAAATTATCAAAAAAATGTTTGAATTTCCAGAAGACAAATTGTTTTAGGTGCACAGACGTAGCACCCCGCCGCTTGCTTATATAATTACCCTTTATTACCAATAATAATCAATATAAAACACGTCATACGTTTATTAAGAAAACAAACATCAGATAATGATACAGTTAAAACTACTAGATGCTGTAGAGATCCAGCCCAAAGTCACAGATATTTTTCTGAATATACACAGCCGCATATAATTGAGAATGAAAGAGAAAAACGTTTCGTACAGCCAATGGTATATTTGCTAAAAACGCAGCATATTCAGCCTTGACGGTAGGATCTGCGAACAATTATTTTTAAGCTTTAACTCAGTTGATGGTGTTATTCAAATAATTTTATTCAAATAGATATATAAATACATATAATAAGGTATGCAATAGCTCGTAAACAGATAAATTAATTAGCATATGCGTCCGTGCATGATGAGTACAGGCTCAGTAATATGTTCATTTTTATTTTTGGACATTTTATGAATGGACATTTAAGAGTTTGTCATTTTGCATGGCTGGACATTAGACGTGCAAAGGTGTGAGTTGTGTTGCCATCTCACCCCTACTGAGTTTTAGCTTGCCCCTTACAGAACTCTACAATTTTAGGGTTCCGACCCTCAAAAGATAAAAAAGGAACCCTTATAAGATCACTTTCTTGTCCGTGTGACTGTGTGTAGCCTACATAAACTCAGTATTTGTTTGCTGATGCTAAGGAATAATTGATCTTGGATAGATGAGATAGAACTTCTTTCTTTTTACGATTATATAATACTAGTTGTGCTCCGCGGTTTCACCTGCGAATTTCCCGTGGGAATATCGAAAAGAAAGTATCCTATGTCCGTCTTCTGATTGTAAGCTACCTCCCCACCAATTTTCAGCCAAATCGATTTAGCCGTTCCCGAGTTATAAATGCTGTAACTAACACTACTTTCTTTTATATATATAGATTAACTTTGAATTAGATTGAAAATACGTTAAGAAATTAAAAATATTTTCAATTTATTAAATTGAGTGGTTTAATTTCATTGTTTACTAGCCATAAATGTAATTTTATAAAAAATATTATTAAAATTAACCTATCTTTACCTTCGCTAGTGTAAGCCCCCGGTCCAATACTAAAATCTGGACACCCATCTTCTGAATAACCGAATTTTATATCTGCTAGGTCTAAACGAAGTTGTCCTAGTTTTGATATGAGTGCAGTGAAAGTAAGTTTTTCTGAAAAAAAGAACAAACAATGACTTTCAAAATAATATCAAAGAATAAATTTAACAGAATATTCTTTACTAGCAGCGTTTCACGCTTTCACCCGCCAGATTTCGTGGGAATATCGGGTTTTATAGTTTCATCTTGTGTCATCAAAATCGGTCCAGTAGTTTCGGAGCCTATTCGTTACAAACGATAAATCGAAAAAAAACCTCTTTATACTTTATATATTCTTTATATCTCTATGGGTTAACTTTTTTCATTATCTTTTTTTTTAGAATAACTTTAAAGTTTTAACATACTGAAAGCAGTATATGCTTCGTCACATTTGACAATAGATTCTTTCCCAGGCCGTCTAAAGGTAAAGCATAATTTAGGTACACGGACAGTCAAAACTGGTACATCAATAACAACCACCAGATTTTCCGTCATTTTGTCGTAACTGAAAAAAATAATCATAATTATATTAATTTGTAAATTACAAAACATTACATAGTTGCAAATGAATTAAAGAGAAAACTAATATTATTAAAAATTTAAATAAGTTTGCCTAGGTATGCCCGAAGGCTCGTTGCAATATTGCCTCATTGGATAGCAATACCGATCTGTTGGCCAAAGCATTTGCCTGCATGGTCACCTGACCCAAACACAGGGTTGCAGGTTCGATTCCCGCCTCAGACAAGTATTTATGCTTAGATATTTGTCTGTGGTCTGGTAGTTTCTATGTATTATAAGTATATATTTACAAAAGAAAAGTATATAAGTAGTATATCCGTTGTCTAGCACCCATAACACAAGTATAGTTACTTAGCTTGGGGCTAGATGGCGATGTGTGGAATGTCCTGCAATGTTTATTTATTTTATATTTATAATTTACTAGCAGTCCCGGTAAACGTTGTTTTGCCATTTTAAAACACCGGGCTGATTTATGAAACACATGCAAAAAAACATTCAAATCGGTCCAATCGTTTAGGAAGAGTTCAGTGACATACACACGTACAGTGGAATTATTTATATAAAATATACAAAATATAGACTGCGGACACTAGATTATATTTGTACTCACTAAAAATCTCGGATTTTTGCGTTGCTTAGTCCGGTTGTATTATAATTTGAATATGTCAAAGTCATATTAGAGTATGCTAAAAACACCGTGGTCTGAGCTAAATATAGCGGATCTGGTATAGGACCACAAGCAGGTGTGCATTGTGAGTTATTGGCCATGAACTCTCTCATACAATCGTAATCGCCCTTTGAACACGGTTCAACTAAATTATTTTTATTTGTTACGGCCTCTGAAAAATAAAAATCAGATTCATAAATTATGAATCAGCCTCATTAATTAATTGTAAAGGTCTACCTCATCATACTAGTTACGTGACCGGACTAGCATTATTTAGTTGCATATTTTTGATTATTGTTTTGAATTGACTATTGTCTATATCCTAAGATATAGGTAAATAAAAAAAGAAAAATATTCATCAAGAAAGTTCTAGTACAAATATATTATGCTGGACCAGTGCGGGAAGATGCGAAAATATTATAATTATAGTAATTTAATTAATTTAAACTAAAAATAAAATCACCTTCGTTCTCATATAATCCGACGCCATACTTCCTTGCAAATTGTGATACCCTCTCCTTATAATTGCTATTTTTGTTACAGGTATATTGAACGGGTCCAATTGCCTCCAATATTTCGTCGATCCCAACGGTAGAAACCGTTAACCCGGTTCGAACAACGTCAGCTTTGACACCGACACCAAGCACGAGCAGTATTAAGAACTTCATATTGATTATGATGTGATACTGTTTAACGTCCCATTTATATAATAAGGAAAAGGTAAATTTCGGTGCGAAATTAACATTTTTTTTATTGTTAACATTTTTAAAAGCTCTGATAGCTCACGAGCGAAATGTAAGCATTGGGCTATTATTATCTGATACTTAGCTTGGGGCTAGATGGCGATGTGTCGAATGTCCTGCAATATATATATATTTATATTAGCAGTGCTCCGCGTTTTCACCCTGTAACTCCGGATCCCGTGGGAATTTCTTAATATAAAATAGTCTTTATAGTCTTCCTCGACAAATGGATTATCCAACACAAAAATAATTTTTCAATTCGCAACAGCAGTTCCTGAGATTAGCGCATTCAAACAAACAACAAACTTTTCAGCTTGAAATATCAAGTATAGATTGATATTCCTAGAGAGATTTCGTACTTTAACTCATATTTAGAAATACAAGACAATCAAATCAACCATAGTGATTTTATATCTCTCACCAAGAAATAATTATCGTGAAATATATTAGATTAGAAAAAGTACAGTACTTTCTTTTTAGTTCCTTCTCAGAGTCATGACAACTTTAAAAAGCTCGAACCAGAACCATCCCAATATATATAAAAAAGTTACATTATATGTAGGTATATTATATACAACAAAAGGTAATTTATAAATAACTTATTTTGGTGTTGCCAGTGCTCTTAAAATATTTACTACCAATTTGACTGTCAATAATACCATATTTTAACCCAATAAATTAAAAACCTAACAAAAATATATTATTATAGCGACGTTTATGTCAACATTTCAAAGTGTGTTACTGAATCTTACTCTATTCCTATAATTATTAAAGTCAGTATAGTCCTTCTGAACTTACGGCCAACTCCTATGCTCAACTAGTTGTCGTAAAAAACTTGGTAAACACTCTCATTCTTCATAGCACAATTAATTCTGTCTTGCTAATTCGTATCAACGAAATATTTGTTTTTTTTTTCTATGACATCTACCCGAAATACGATCATTTAACTTTAACCATGAAATAAGTAAGTATTTTAGAATTGCAAATACTTACATATACTTTACATAACGATAATAATGTAAATTTTAATGCTTTTACCTACTCCAAGTATTATATATATTTAAAATGACAGTAAGAAAATTGTAGGTACTTATATAAGTAATGGAAGTATAAATATTTAGTTTTTAGTTCCGAGCCTAGTGCCAAAACACAAAATGCAAAGTGCACACCGCCCTCCCGCCCACTTGAAGAGGCATGCAATGAAGACAAGCAAAAGTTAGTATTAGTGACACCATTCATAAACCACGACACGTGTTTCGCGTCTACACGACGCATCATCAGGATTGGACCCCGACCGCGCTATATGGGCGACAAACGTTAGATACGACAAATAAATTTACTTATTGAAAAAGATGTATCATTGTATTCATATTATGTAAGAAGTACTAGATGCGGAAAAATTTAACCTCAAAGTCACAAATTCATTAAACAACGATGCATATATAATTGAGAATGAAATAGAAAAATATTTTTTACAGCCAAACGAACATTTGCTAAAAACTCGCATTTTCTGCCTTTACGATAGAGTCTGAACAAAATTAATTTTAAACCAGGTGGCTCAGAATTATAGACTCAATTATTTTCTTTGTCAATTTTGGTAGCACTTATTTTTACCTCCGACGCAAAAATGAAGGGGGTTTATATTACACATATTCGAATAATAGATATTAATAAAACAGACAAACCCTTGTTAGTTATGCCACCGCGCCCGCGCCGGTCCAACGTAAAAGTCTGGATAAGCTTCCCCGGTAATCTTTGATACAGTTGCAGTAAAAATAGGTGATAGGTGAGATAACAAAATAATAAAAGAAATAAGAATATTCCTCCTATTATGACCATTATAAAATTAATAATATTAATATTTTCTTAAATAATAACACTATGTCACCTTTTTTTATAGTTTAAGGAGTTTAAGTTGTTTTTATTATAATACTAGCTGCGCCCCGCGGTTTCACCCGCGTAAGTCCCGATCCCGTGGGCATATTGGGATAAAAAGTATCTTATGTCCGTCTCCTGGCTCTAAGCTACCTCCCTATCAATTTTCACCCAAATCTGTTCTGCCGTTCTTGAGTTATAAGTGGTGTAACTAACACGACTTTCTTTTATATATATAGATATAAGATAAGATAATAAAAAAAGAAATGTTGTTTTTTCACGATACCTACCTAATTACTTTAATATTGTTTGTGAACTAAAAATTAGAAAAATTTTGAGTTTTATAAATTATGTATAATGTATAATTTTATTTGTTACATCTCAACGGGCCACAAGTCTCAGTATATCGACCACATTTAATTAAATCATCTATTATATCATCAAATATATAGTCAAATATAGTATTATCAAAAAAAAAAATACACAACCATTTTAATATTTGTTTCTAAACAAAAGCTTGAAATTGATTGGAAAAATAAAAATACCTATTTTTATTTTAACTGAATTTTTGAACAATTTGGACAATTTCATAAAAAATAAAAGGAATTGAATAACAATATTTATTAGTTTCCATTGAATCAATTTAGTGTCCACATGATTAACAAAATAACACATAATAAAAGCAGAAATCAGAAATATTATATGCTATAGAGTTTTACTCGAAAATCACAGAAATATGTCTGAATAAACAAAAATGTATACAATTCAGAATTGAAGAGAAAAGCGCTTCTTGTATCCAAAGGTATATTTTCCAAAAAACATGCATATGAAGCCTTCACAGTTGGATCTATAAAAATAATAAAAATAATTAAAAAATAACATATATATACGCGACGAATTGAGAACCTCCTTTTGTTTGAAGTCGGTTAATAAAAGTAACAACAACTCATGACCACTGTAGCCTATTATGTATGTAAAATATATATACATTTATATATGATGTCGTGAAAATATATAAGCAAAATTAAGGAGCTTTTGCGTTAATCCAGGACTGAGGACTTCAGCTATCTACAAATAGTGGGGAGCTCTATCGGTCGCATAACCTTTTTTAGCATAATGTCGTTTCGATTAACAGATAAAGCATAAAGTTTTTCGCGTAAATTATGATAAGCAACACTCTTTCCGATAAGCAAATAATGGTTTCTTTGGCATAATTATATCTTACTATAATACTTAATTTTCTTTGTCATAATTTTAAGAAGCGTAAATGTAAAAACAGAACGCTATCTATGTCTAACTAATCACTATGTATTTGACAGATGTCAAATACATAGTGACATTTGACAGCCAAAGTAACATTACAATAAAGTTTCATTAAAATCCATTCAGTAGTTTTTGCGTGAAAGAGTAACAAACATCCATACATACAAACTTTCGCGTTTATAACATTATAGTAGGATTCTATCCATTTTCTTTTCACCACAAGTCTAGTTGCTTAGCATGGGTTATAATATTTTAATCTATGTATGGAGGTTCCATGTAAATTTAAAATACTAGCAGCGCTCCGCGGTATCACCTTCGTAATTCCCGATTCAGTGGGAATCCCGATTCCGTGGGAATATCGGGATAAAAAGTAACCGATGACACTCCCAATGAATCAATATATCTTCCTACCAAGTTTCATCAAAATCGGTCCAGTAGTTTCTGAATTAAAACAAACAACCAAATATTTTCTCTTCATTATATTAGTTTAGAAAAATGATTACCGGTACTGTTATAAGCTTTTGGTGCTATATAAAAATTAGGATAAGCTTGATCCTCATATCCAAAATATGCTTTTGCTGAAGATAAACTAAATTGATCTTTTATTTTTTTCATATTAGCGGTGAATGTTAATGAATCTGTAACAGACGAAACATATATTGAATTAAATATCAATTCTGAAAAAGATGTGACGTTATTTCACAATGTCATTAACTTACTAAAAGTGGCGTTGGCAAAATCACATAGGCATATAGATTCTAGGCCAGCTTTTCTATAAGTGATGCAAAAATTTGGTATGTCGAAAACCAGAGATGGAATGTAGATGGCAAACGTTAAATTTTTAGTCTTCTTATTGTAACTGAAACAAAGAAAAGTAATGTAAAAACTCTACCAAGACATTAAAATATTTATTTCATAAAACATAGGTACAATAGTGGTGTAATTAAAACAAAATGAAAATTACAATTACCAAATTAAAATATACGAAAGGAAAACGAAAATAAAATAAAATTACAAATAAAAGACATCCTCAAGCGCGTCTCCCCGAGGCATCGTTCCCAGAAGGCTGGCAACATTTCCCCTCTGGATGGCCAGACTGACCCTTTGAGTCATTAAAATCAATTCTTAACAGATATAAATCAAAAATAAAATAAAAAATAACTCTTTATTCAGGCAAATTACACTAAATGTTGGTAGTCTAAAAATTAATTTTAGACGTATTTGAAAAGAGAGCTTCCGTTTTCAAAAGATAAGTCGGTAATGTTGATCCGATAAGAAACGAAATTTGATATAAACTAAAAAAACAAGATTCCTAAAACGAATACTTATCTACCTAGTTATTTATAGTCTAATATCCCATTTAGAATTTATAAGGTGGTGTTTTCATTTCCACCCACCCGTGGTGTTTTTGCGTTTGTGAAATTGTGCGTAGTTGGTATTTTAAGCAATTATTTCTACTAATCCGCAAAACACCACAAAATCTGGAATTGGTTTCGCGTATATGGTGTTTTGCATCTAAAGGCTAGTAATATCTTTGGTTTCTATTTGTATGTTTCTAAAACAAAGTTGGAGTTATGCGTAGTTGGTATTTTGCGTAAATGGTATTTTGCGAGTTAGGCATTTTGCGTAAAGGTGGTGTTTTGCGTAGTCGGTTTTATGCGTCTAAAGGATACTGACGACTTATGTGGCGCAAAAGGGTTCAAACAAATATGAACAGATATTTATTTCTGTTCTTGGTGGTTCAGTAGGTATCTTAATATACCATTAACTCACTTTCCACTGTCTGTCCCTATGTATGCTTAGATATTTAAAACTATTCAACGGATTTTAATTCGTTTTTTGGTAGTTAGAGTGATTCAATAGGAAGGTTTATATGTATAATACATGCATATTTATATTATATATATATATATATTTGCCGTGGGGTCGCGGCGTAAGAATATCGTCCCCTCCAACTCAGCCCGTGGATGTCGTAAAAGCCGACTAAGGGATTCTACCAGAGGAAGGGCAGCAGCTTTTTTCTGAGTATTTAATACCTAACTGCGATCACCAATCCGCCTGCCAAGCGTGGTGATTATGGCAAAACCCCCCCTACATGACGGATGCAAGCAGAGAACGGCCCCCAGTCCCCGGCAGCTCCGCTATTCCTGGTCACGGTAGCGGCCATGGTAACGGCGGGGCAGGGGGTGCTAAGAATCTCCGGAAGAGATCGAGCTACCAAACTAAATACCGACGACCCTTGCACCTGGTAACATACAACGCGCGAACTTTGAGGACCGACGAGATGATAATAGAGCTGGAAGAAGCGGTGGACAAGTTGCAGTGGGATATCATAGGGTTATCAGAAGTCCGAAGAGAGGGAGAGGACACGATCACCCTTAATTCCGGCAACTTGTTCTACCACCGGGAGGGCGACCAGCTGTCCCAACATGGTATCGGGTTTCTCGTCCACAAGTCTCTCGTCAACAACATTGTTAAGATCGAGAGCGTTTCGAGCAGGGTGGCGTACCTTATACTCAGAATCACCAACCGGTATTCGCTGAAGGTCATACAGGTATACGCGCCACACTCGAAACGCCCCGACGATGAAGTGGAGGTCATGTACGACGATATTGCACGTGTCATGCATGCCTCGAAAACACACTACACGGTTGTGATGGGGGACTTCAATGCGCGGCTTGGCAAGAAGAGCGGTGACGAACTGAGAGTGGGCCAGTTTGGATTTGGACAGCGAGACCAAAGGGGCCAGCGATTAGCCGACTTCATGGAAAAAGAGGGACTCTTCGCGATGAACTCTTTTTTCGAGAAGCGGTCGTCCAGGAAATGGACGTGGCTGAGCCCACGCGGTTTTAAGCATGAGATAGACTTTATCATGACGAACCACAAGCACATATTCAATGACGTCTCTGTGATCAACAGGGTGAAAACCGGCAGCGATCATCGCTTAGTAAGAGCGTCATTGAATATCAATGTTAAGCTAGAACGGTCTCGTCTGGTAAAGTCTACGGTACGCCCAAATCCTGTCCAAATACAAAATCCCGAAAGCTTTCAGTTGGAGCTACAAAACCGCTTTGAATGCCTCGCGGAATGCGCAACAGTGGACGAGTTGAACAATGGGCTGGTGGAAACTGTCCAAGCGGTCGGATCGGAGTTCTTTAAGACCCGCCGCAGAAATAAAACACAGAGACTCTCGGATCACACTCTGCAGTTAATGGCAGAGAGAAGTGAAATGAGGCTGCAGTCTTCGGCAGATATGTCAAGATACGGTGTGCTCAACAGACAGATCTCGAAGTCCATCCGACGCGATTTGCGCTCCTACAGTACTAACTGTATTGTGAGCGCAATAGAGCGGAACAAGGGCTCGAAAGTGTTCGCGAGAGATCTGTCTTTTGGACAAAACCGGTTGACAAGGCTGAAGACCGATAGCGGCAGCATCATATCCTCCAAGCCTGAGATCCTGAGAGAGCTTGAAAAGTTTTATGGACAGCTGTACACCTCGTTGCAATGCCCTGCAAACAACACGGCGGGCGATGCAAGAGCCCGTTTAACCCGATACTATACCGAAGATATCCCGGACGTCAGCCTGTACGAGATAAGGACGGCTCTCAAACAGCTCAATAACAATAAGGCACCGGGGGATGACGGAATAACGACAGAACTTCTGAAGGCGGGTGGAGCACCGGTACTTAAAGTCCTTCAGAGGCTGTTCAACTCCGTCATTCTCGAGGGACAAACGCCAGAGGCGTGGAACAGGAGCGTGGTGGTACTGTTCCATAAGAAGGGTGACAAAGCCCTTCTAAAGAACTATAGGCCCATCTCACTGTTGAGCCACGTCTATAAGCTGTTTTCGAGAGTTATCACCAACCGTCTTTCTCGAAGGTTTGACGACTTCCAGCCTCCCGAACAAGCCGGGTTCCGAAAAGGCTTTAGTACCGTAGACCACATTCATACACTCCGGCAGATTATACAGAAGACAGAGGAGTATAATCGGCCGTTATGTCTTGCGTTTGTGGACTACGAGAAAGCCTTTGATTCAGTCGAAACCTGGGCAGTGCTACAGTCCCTCCAGCGGTGCCAAATCGACTACCGGTATATCCAAGTGCTGAAGTGTTTGTATAGCAACGCCACTATGTCTATCCGGCTTCAGAACCAGAGCACAAATCCGATCCCATTGCAAAAAGGGGTGAGACAGGGAGACGTTATCTCTCCGAAACTGTTCACCTCTGCATTGGAGGATATATTTAAGCTCTTGGACTGGAACGGATATGGCATCAATATCAATGGCGATTACATCACTCACCTTCGGTTTGCCGACGATATAGTCATCATGGCAGAATCGCTGGAGGACCTCAGCAGGATGCTGAGAGACCTCAACACCGTCTCCGGACAGGTGGGTCTTAAAATGAACATGGGTAAGACAAAGATCATGTCGAACGCCCATGTCGTACCCATACCTGTTCACATCGGAGACGATGTTATCGAAGTTGTTGATCACTATATCTACCTAGGCCAAATGGTCCAACTAGGTAAATCCAACTTCGATAAAGAGGTCAGCCGACGAATCCAACTCGGTTGGGCAGCGTTCGGGAAGCTTCGCAATATCTTCTCGTCACAAATACCACAGAGCCTCAAGACGAAGGTTTTCAACCAATGTGTGTTACCAGTGATGACATACGGATCCGAGACGTGGTCGCTGACTATAGGCCTCGTTCAAAAGCTCAGAGTCGCTCAGCGGGCTATGGAGAGAGCTATGCTCGGAGTTTCTCTACGTGATAGAATCCGAAATACGGAAATCCGTAGAAGAACCAAAGTCACCGACATAGCCCTCAGGATTAGTAAGCTGAAGTGGCAATGGGCAGGTCATATAGCTCGCAGAACTGACAACCGCTGGGGAGTAAAGGTTCTCGAGTGGCGGCCGCGATGCAACGCGAAACGGAGTGTTGGGAGACCAGCTGCCCGGTGGACCGACGACATTGTAGCGGTCGTGGGTAGTCGGTGGATGGAGGCGGCTCAGGACCGCTGTTTGTGGCGTCGTATGGGGGAGGCCTATGTCCAGCAGTGGACGTGCATGGGCTGACATGATGATGATGATGATGACATGCATAAAATAGTCGTGTGAAGCCGGAGCGGGTCGCTACTATATTTACAAATGAAACAAGCGTTCTAGCCTTTGTCACCATAGCAGAATGCTTTTCGCTAGTTGCTTAGCTTGTGGCTAGATGGTCCTGTGTTAAGTGTCCAACACTATATATTTATTTATTTTATTCTACAATTTTTTGAATTTATTTAAAAACTACCACACATCAGCATTTCATAAAGCAAATATAGAGTTTAGTAGAAATATAGCCTTCGTTTAGGTTAGGTTTAAAGTTTTTAAAATCCTTTCTTATCGGATGTATAAGTCATACAAAGAACACACTCTCCAAGTTTCAGGTCTCTACGATCAGTAGTTTAGGCTGTGCGTTGATCCGTCAGTCAGTCATTCAGGACAAAGCATTTTATATGTATACAATATGGTTCAGCAAAGGGGTTGTTTTAGACGTCTAGGCGAACAACTTTTGTTCTACGACTTTTGGAAATTCGAACATTTTATTTGAAATTTTTGTATGAAACAGCTGATTTTCAAGTAAAAATTCTCTCAGAATTATCGAAAAAAATGTTCGAATTTCCAAAAGTTGTAGAACAAAAGTTGTTCACCTAGACGTCTAGAACAACGCTCTTTCGTATTAAAACCTCTTTGCTGAAACACATTGTATGAAAGAGATATAAGTAAGCACCATAAAACGTTATTTACTTACGCGAACTTAACAACTTTTGCATTGCGTAATCCAACTGCATTCGTTTTCATAAAGGTAAATATAAAATTAGAGTTAGGAAAGTATAAAGTAGATTGTCTTATATATAGGGGGTCTGGTACAGGGCCATAGACAGGTTTACAGTGCGAGTTCTTGGCCAGATACTCTCGCATACAATTTAAATCCTTATAATCACATGGTTCTATGATATAATCATCATTTGTTACGTATTCTGTAAAAAAAAATAGAGAAAGAAAAATAAAATTAAAATTTAAAAAAATATCCAAATAAATGTTGGTCCAAAAACATTTATTTGGCCAGATACTCTCGCATACAATTAAAATCCTTATAATCACATGGCTCTATGATATAATTATCATTTGTTACATATTCTGTAAAAAAAAATAGAGAAAGAAAAAAAAAACATATCCAAATAAATGTTAGTTTAAAAACATTTATTTGGCCAGATACTTTCGCATACAATTAAAATCCTTATAAACACATGGTTCTATGATATAATCATCATTTGTTACTTATTCTGTAAAAAAAAATAAAATTAAAAATTAAAAAAAATATCCAAATAAATGTTGGTCCAAAAACATTTATTTGGACAAACACATGGCACAAAAAAGTATGTAAGTAGTATATCTGTTGTCTAGCATCCATAACACTAGGCTAGTTACTTAGCATGGGGCTAGATGGCGATGTGTGGAAAGTCCTACAATATTTATTATTTTTTTGAGGTGATAACGTCTAATAAATTGGTGGAACACCGGCATTCACAAAAAAGTGTCACGGTAATATTGTGTGACGTCATACGTCATGGTAATATGACCAGACGCGTCATGGTGACTTAGGAAACAGAGTATCTTTAATAATAATATCGCTTATCTGAGCTTGTGTTATGGTGACGACTTCAGTGACGAATAGAAGACTTATATGAAGGAAAATAAAGATATATAAATTCAAAAAATTAAATTCTTAAAAAAACTAAATTTAAAGGTATATTTTTTTTCGTTTCCTTATGACGTTATCACTTAAATTATCGTCCGTAAACCGACTTCACAGACAACCATTTTTATTTATACTTTTTTACACTGGACAATTTAGAAAAGTAGAGAGACACAAAAACTTAATACATAAAAGAGCTTAATGAAAATATGTTTATTTCATTTCAATTTTTAAAGGATAAATTTATTAAATATTTTATGACCTCTCTAACTGACACGAACTATATAATGTTATGAAATGAAAAACGTTGGTAAATTAACCGTCATGGCTACAAAAATCGTTGCACGCCTCTTGCTAGATTAGGCGATCTTTTAGATTTTAAGAATTATTTTTGTAACACAAATTATTATGCGCAACAAATTAGTTAATTATAAATTAATAAATTATTTTTAAATTTAATAAATAAATAAATTATAAATTAAATTAATAAATTAATTATAAATTAAATTAATAAATTAATTTTAAATTTAATTAATAAATTAATTTTAAATTAAATTAAAATAATTTTTTAAATAAATTTTAAATACGATCACAAAAAATAAAATAAAATACATAAACAAATTTAATCAAGCAAACCGCCCCGAGTCACCCCTGGCGCAAAAGACCTTATCACACTAGCAGCATTACCACGCTGAATAGCTATGGCCAGCCTCTGCACCAGGAACGACCCGGAACGGCTATCCAAACCTCTATCCCTCAAACGCCGCCTAAAATTTTAAATAAAATAATAAATTAAATTAATTTCAGTAATAAAAATGTTTACTTTCATTGTTCCTCAATCCGTAATCGCACGATTTCGTCCTTATAAGTCCACACGCATCTTTTAACCCACTTTCAGAATTTGCTTTGGCACCAAAACAAAACACGAGCAGTATCAAGAACTTCATGTTGCTAATGATGTTTTCGGTCTGTTGCTAACTGAATTTATACGGTGTGGGACATAAAAAGGTAAATTTCGGTGGCATATATTTTTGATGTGATAACGTCTAGTAAATTGATGGTACACCTGCATTCGCACAAAAGTGTCATGGTAATATAGTGTGACGTAAAAAAAGACAAAATTTGTTAAAATATAAAGGAATAACAAAAAAAATATTTCTTCATCGTTTTCTTAAGACGTTATCACGTAAAATTATCGTCCGTAAAACGACTATAGAGAAACCATTTTTTTTTTTAAGTAAATGACTTACACTTCTGATAGTAAGTTTTAAGAAGTGACGCAGCAGATACCTATAAATTTGATTTCTTTAAAAATATATTGAAAAAAGTTAATCAGTACATTCGATATTAATTAATACCTACTAAACACAGCGACATATTTAATATGTCCATGTAAGTTTTGAAAAAAAATATTACAATTCTAAACCTTTCGATAGACTTTATGGAGCTTATTCCAAAACGAGGTTTAAGGATAGTCCAAGATGGGCATTGAAACTAGATATGGATTTACTCGTGAACTATATACATTATCTGTATATTTAAAAATCTTGTGTCACGATATATGTTGCCAATAAACTCCAAAACTACTGACCCGATTTTGATCAAATTTCATATGTCCCCGTATTGGTCTAACTTACTCGTTAGGATAGTTATCATCTCAATTATACGCTTATATCGTGAAATGTATCAATTAATGGTTTCTTAAGCAAGTGTTTATTTACTGTTTAGTTTTATGAAGTTCTCAGAGATGGCGGTGTACGTTGATTCATCGATAAAATTCTTCAATATTGTTTGACATCTAGGTAGCAAATACACCCAATAGAAGGCGCTGTGTTCGGGACTTACGCGGGTGAAATTGCGGGGCGCAGCTATTCCTATATTATCTATAGGGATAGTGTTTAGACTACAGTTCCCTATATAATATATAGGGATAGTATTTAGACTATATCTGTGTCTAAATCTAAGGTTTAAATCCACATCTCGGACTATCCTTAAACCTTGTTTTTGAATAAGGTTCAAGATTCTGTGCCTGAAACTAATTGATAAATAAATAAAACCTTAACTCCTTTTTATGGATTCGCTGTCGTGTGAAAAATACCTTTATTGGGTTTTAGGTGCTTAAACTTTCTAACGATAACACATAGTAATGACAGATAATAAACACATCTAATTTTTATGATGTGGAAATTAAACACGATCCTTTAATCTACATACCGACGGTTAAAAGGATATAGGGCATAAGCGACATTTTTGTCAAAAATGACTTTTGAATGCCATTCTACTCTTATAAATAAAAAAACCAATTAATGCTTTCATTTTTCTCGATTTTAAAGCTGTTTTCATTTTTACGTTACGATAATAAATAAGAAAGTTGTGACCATTGTTCTGCAATTTCAAACTTTAAACAACTGTCCTGAACAATTTGGTTTTTGGCGGTAATACCCTATTTCCTTTTAACCGTCGCTACACTTATTTATATGTAGGTCAGCAGTCAAAATTACAGACCCACCGTACCGTTCTAAAATTACAATTAACGGTAATATTTTTATTCTTATCTATATCTATAAAAATCAATGCCACTTTTCGTTGTAATTTTATAACTCAAGAACGGGCTCACCTATCCAAACAAAATGTTTAAGCTTTGTTCGGACTATTTAGTAGATGGTTTATGTAAAGTTTGCACAAAATCGGTCGAGCGGTTCTTCATTTTTCACATTTTTTATAACAAATGAATTCAAAAAATGGCGGATCATTTTGTTAATGGGGTATAGGTATATGGCAAAACAACGTTTGCCGGGACAGCTAGTAATATTTATTTAATAAACTCATGAGTTAAAAGACTTTAAACTTGAATTCGAGCAAGACCTTAGAATCTTGCTTTAGTTGAAAATATTCTAATAATAGCAGTTTTGAAACTCTACAGTGCATCTGCAATTCTCAATCCGACCGTGCCCACCTGCTTATATTATATAATTTGTATATTTTTATTATTAAAATTATTTGTATAGCAAGCAAATGCAATATTAATCGCAATAAGCAAGATTCGAAGTAAGACCAAGCTTAAAATTGTGGAAAATAAATTTTTAAACAGACTTCAAAACGACCCAGTTGACGACCCAGTTGGCACAATGGTTACCACGCCGGACTGCCAAACAAAGGGTTGCGGGTTCGATCCCCGCCTCAGACAAGTATTTATGTTTAGATATTTGTCTGTGGTCTGGTTGTTTATATATATTATAAGTATATATTTACAAAAGAAAAGTATTTAAGTAGTATATCCGTTGCCTAGCACCCATAACACAAGTCTAGTTACTTAACTTGGGGCTAGATGGCGATGTGTGGAATGTCCTGTAATATTTATTCAAAAACAGGAGGCGGTTCTCAAATTCCTGTGCCGTATGAGTCGATGCGGTGGGCTGACGATGATCTTGTTGACCCCGTTAAAATAAAATAAAAACCATATCATTAAGAATTATTTAATGAAGATTTTGATGACGGTCTAAGTGATGAGCAGAATTGCTCCTCAAAGTGTAAAAAATAGCTCATTTTTAAGGTTCCGTACCCAAAAGGGCAAAAACGAGACCCTATCGCTAAGACTCCACTTTGCCCGTCCGGAAGTCTTTCTGTCTGTTACCAGACAGTATCTCATGAACCGTGACAGCTAGCAGTTGAAATTTTCATGTATTTCTGTTTTTCGATAACTGTTAGTGGAAACGTCTTACTGTTAAAGGGTACCGGCACTCTCTTCATACAGACGTAGTCGACTGTTTCCTCCCTGGATAATGACACTAGAGCAAATATTTTTGTCGTGACTCTATCTAAGACTCCCAAATAAACAGGGGCCTTCAAGGGACGCAAAGGGAAGAATCTTTGCATACCTCTAATACTATTATATTGTATGGCAAATAAAACAAGTGAAGTAAATTTATTATTTAACACTGTATTAATTGAGAATAGACATGATTAGGGAAAGGACACAAAGTAGAAATCGAAAATTTCACATAGCATAGTAATCAATTCCGAAATCACAAATATTCGTTTGAATAAACAAAGATAAAAAAAAATCTGATAAGAAAAGAAAGGCGGTTCTTGCATCCAAGGGTATAGTCGCCAAAAAACTTGCAAATTCTGCCGTTGCGATAAGATCTGTGAACATAATTATATTTAAAAAAGTTCTGTTGTGATAAAACTGCCTAAAGTTAAAATCAAAGACAAAAGTCTTCATTTATTTGGAAATCACATTGAAACGTCTTAAAAACCAAATTAGGATATGTGCCTTCGAAACGGAATACAAATGAGAAGAATTCACAAGAAACTGGGATTTTATATTGTTATCATGCTTTACAAATATTTTTAAAGATATTTAGAGGCAGATTAAATAATCAAAGGATAAAACCATTACCAGTGGTTGTGAATGATGCTAGTCCAAGGAAAAATGCAGGAAAAGCTTTACCCACACTTCCATGTCGTAAGTTTGCCAAATCAAAACGAAATATATCATCTACTTTTGGTATACTTCCAGTGAGAATTAGTGATTCTGTAACGGAAGGAAATATAAAAACAATGCAAGACCTTCCACACATCGCCATCTAGCCCCAGGCTAAGTAACTAGACTTGTGTTATGGGTGCTAAACAACGGATATACTACTTATATACTTTTTTCTAAATATGTGCTTATAATACACTCGCAGCACTCCGCAGTTTCACCCGCGTAATTCCCGATCCTGTGGGAATATCAGGATAAAAAGTAGCCTATAGCCTTCCTCGATAAATGGACTATCCAACACAAAAAGAATTTTTCAGAACCAGTAGTTCCTAAGATTAGCGCGTTCAAACAAACAAACTCTTCAGCTTTATAATATAAGTATAGATAGAAACAACCAGACCACAGACAAATATCAAAGCATAAATACTTGTCTAAGGCGGGAATTAAACCTGCAACCCTGTGTTTGCAAATATAGTAATTTGAATATCAACTCTTAAAAAGTTATTCCACAATGTTTTTAACATACCGAATGTAGCATTGGCAAAATCAGAAAGACATAACGATTCATAGCCAGGCCGTCTAAAGGTGAAGAAAAACTTATCTATATCAAAAGACAAGGCAGGAATGTCGAGAGCAAATAATAAAACTTTTGTCTTCAAGTTATAACTGAAATATAAAAAAGCCAAGTAAATATCGAAGTGTTGAAATCAATTGTAAATACGATGTAAGCATAGTAGTATACAGAACATTATTTAAACTAGTTTTTCTGTGAACAGAGCACCTCGCGAGCACAGGCTCAATAAATCATTTTTTTTTTCTTTTTTTGTCCTGGGGATACTCGGTCGGGCACCACTCCGTTGTTGGGGCCAACGAAGTGCTCCGACCGATTAAAACCCCAGGGTGCTACGTCTCGATGCCTATTGTCGGGGCTACCGGCATCGCTTTCGCATTCAACAGCAGCCCCGACGGCATTTGTCCGTGAGGACCCTCTTCTTACGAGACTTTCGCCCCTCCCCCTTGTTGCGATGCACCAGTGCACGGGGCACGTGGTAACCTCCTTCTCGGGGACCAAGCAATGGACGCCAGACAGCCCAATGTCTAGACGCCCATGGTCCCCTGCGATGGGTCAGGTAAACAGCCCCATCGCCAGCCACTCCGGTCGCAGAGGACAGGGAAAGCGGCAACAACACACCGACAGTCCTCTTCCTCTGCGACCCCACCGCGTCCGCCATCTAACGGTGGCGGCCCGTCACCACATTTTTATCACAGTTGCTCATATGTGAATCTTATTAAACCGCTTTTAGGATCATATACCAACGTATTACGCACGCGTGCGATTTACATTACCATGACGCACTAGTGCTGTAATAAGTTATCCTGATAAGATTCTTGAATTATACTCCAAAAATATTTACTTTTTTTCCGTTTTTAAACACAAGTCCGGTACTTGTTACTTAACTTTTTATTATTTAACAAATCTATTCTTTTATTCGCAACTGTGATAAAAACGTCGTACGATACGCGTGTGGTTTTGATCATTGCATCTCAGCTATTAAAAACGCTCGCGTTCCATTTTGATACAATGATCAATTTACCACACCTGTATCGTAATGTACTATTTTAAAATGCCATTAAAAAACGGGCCAAATATGTGGACTTGATGCCCAATTATATTTTTGTGCCTGTTGCTGTAGAAACGTTGGGGTGCTGCGGAGACGACACCAAAAAATTAGTTAAAGACTTGGGTGTTAGGATTAGGGGGAATGGGGCAGACTCCCGCTCCGGCTCGTTTCTGGCGCAGAGATTAGCCATCGCCATTCAGCGTGGCAATGCTTCTAGCATTATGGGAACCTTTACGCCGGGTACGATAAGGAGCGGGTTATTTGACTAACTGGTAATTAATTTTTGTATTAATAATGTTAAATGTGTATGTCTTTTTATAAAAAAACTAAATAAATAAAAAAACTTGTTTTTAAAAAGTTATTTATACTTACTAGAATTTTTTAACTTTTGCTTTGCTCAATCCAGCTACACACGTTTTCGTTAAGGTGAAAAGAAGTTTAGAGTTGGGAAAGTTTAAAGTAAATTGTTTTATGTATGCTGGGTCTAATATTGGACCATATACACGTTTACAGTTCGAGTTGTCAGCCATAAAGTCACGCATACAATCGTAATCATCAATATCACATGGTTCTATAATATGAGCATTTTTTGTTACGTATTCTGTGAAAAAAAGGTGGTCTGTAAAGTCGGTTTAAGGACGACAATTTTAAGTGATAACGTATTAAGAAAACGATGAAATTTTTTGTTTTTTTTACTTCATATTTATTTTTCAATATTACAATGTGTTTCAGCGAAGGGGTTTTAATACGAAAGGAGGTTGTTCTAGACGTCTAGACGAACAACTTTTGTTTTACGACTTTTAGAAATTTGAACTTGTTTTCGGTAATTTTACTTGAAAGTCAGCTGTTTCATACAAATCGAATGAAATGTTCGAATTTCCAAAAGTAGAACAAAAGTTGTTCGCCTAGACGTCTAGAATAACCCCCTTTCGTATTAAAACCCCTTTGCAGAAACAATTTGTATAAGTCTTCTATTCCTCACTCGTCACCATAACACAAGTCCAGGTGAGCGATATTAATTCATATAAAACAAAAAAGAGACGCGTGACGTAACGGAACGGACACTTTTTGTGAAGGTGTTCCATCAATTTATTAAACGTTATCACGTCATAATATATTTCAAAACCTCAAAATAAACGTAATCAAGCTTGAACTTTTGAATTTGAGCTTTCATTAAATAAATACTCAATAACTTCTTAATTACATAATCAATAACTTTTTAATTGTTTACTTTCGTTATCTTTCAATCCGTAATCGCACTCTTTCGTCCTTTTAAGTCCACACGCATCTTTCCATCCAGTTTCAGGAAAGTTTGCATTGACACCAAAACAAGACACGAGCAGTATCAAGAACTTCATGTTGCTAATGATGTTTTCGGTCTGATGGCTGCTGAATTTATACATGGGTCATAAAAAGGTAAATTTCAGTGTCACTAAAATTCGGACTACAATGGAATCTTTTTGGTGCAACTATAAAACCAACATTCGGCAATAATAAATAATAATAACAGACAAATAATAATAAAATTTATTTCACAAACGAAACACTTACAATTAAGACAATTATTGGAGACTCGTTTTAAGCAATCGGAAATAATATTAAGTGCAATATACGTGACGTATAAAGTGGTTTTTTTTAAGTCGGTGAAGTCAGAAAGTCAGTTGTAGTCAGAAAAGAAAGGCTAAATAATATTTTCTTTTCTTCGTATTTCTCTATACAGACGTAGTCGTCTGTTTCCTCCCTGGATAATGACACTAGAGCAAATATTTTTGTTGCAAAAAACTTATAACTGCCATGATCATGACCCTATGTTTTGTTTTTTTTTGTTTCTTAAATTTAAATTTCTATGATAATTAGAAAAAAACCAAGACATAGGGGCATAGTCATGGCAGTTATAGGTTTTATGCCACAAAAATATTTGATCAAGTGTCATTATCCAGGGGGTGTCATTATCCAGGGCATTATCCAGGGGGTCATTATCAACTACGTATGTATGGAGAGAGCGCCGGTACCTTTTCACCTTAAATATTACTATTATCTATACAGGGTTATTGGAAATTATACTAACAAGCCGTTAAGGGCTACTTTTGTGCACCTTAACAAACAACTTTTGTTCTACGACTGTTGGGAATTCGAAAAAAAATATCGAATTCGAAAAACAGCAGATTTTTTGAACAAAAGAAAGTTTGTGTGTGTATGTCTGTTTGTTATTCCTTTACGCAAAAACTACTAAATCGATTGCGATAAAACTCGATATTCAGATAGCTGGAGACCTGGATTAACACATAGGCTACTTGTTATCCCGATATTCCCACGGGATTACGACTAACGTGGGTGAAACCGCGGGACGTAGCTAGTTTAAGATAAATTTCGCGATGAAAATCTTCTCCAACACATTGCAGTGAGGAAGAATACAATCAACCATTTTCCTATTAAAAAGATTATTTTCATCATCATATCAGTTCACTATCAGCCACAGGACGTCCAACAAAGGCCTCCCTCAAAGACTTTTAGAGCGATCGGTTGCATGCTATCGCGTCCGACGACTTCTCGCGGCCTTAATGAAGTCGTCCGTCAATCTAAAAAGTTTACAAGTTTTTTTTAAATCCTTAATACAATCACTATTAGTGAATATCTAAATATTCAATTAAATTAGTGTATATCTAAATATTTTATTAAATTAGTGAATATCTAAATATTCAATTAAATTAGTAAATATCTAAATATTCACTAATATCTGTATAAATATTCACTTATTTATTAGTGCGTAGTTATTTTTACATTTCTAGCAATAAATTCTCGAAATAGCTAAATAGTTAAGACACTAAACTGATAATTTTTATGATGACTTTATAGGAAGTACTTAAACTTTTGTAAAATAGGCCAGTAATAAACACATTCCGATAACATAATTGAGTGTTTTTGGAAAAAATAAAATGCAAGATAAGAAATTTTTAAAGTTTCACCAAAACACTATCTATACATATAATAAATCTGTAGACATAAAAAAATCTGTAATTGTAAGATATCCAGAAAAAAAATACACAGGTCGTCTTAAAATCGTTAGCTGAACACGATATGGTAGTTTTTAGAATTTTTGTCTGTTTGTTTGTCTGTTTGTCTGTTTGTTTGAACCAGGTAATCTCATAAACTACAGAACAGATTTTAACAAGGTCCACATGAATATGTTCAGAAAATATCAGATTAACATTTAGGGTATGTTTCAATTTAACTTTAATACAATAATTATGATATTAGATGAAAAAATATTAAAAAAATGTGAAATCGAAATATTTTTCCGTGGTAAAACTTAATCGAACGTCAGAAGGAAACAGTACTCTTACCACGACTTTTTTACGTATTCGATCTAACATACTATATTGAGTATTTACTATGAAACTTCCTAAAAATCAACTTACTAGGTCCACCCGTCTCTGAGAATATCGGTAGTGAAACACTGATAGACAGACGGACAAAAGAGTGATCTTATAAGGGTTTATATTTTTCGAGTGCTTCAAAAAGTCATAGTAGGGGTACAGTACATGCCTCCGCTCAAGATGACAGCTGTCATGAAACCAAATAGTTTGCATTTAATACTACCTACGTCAAACTGAAAATGAGGTTAGTACAAAGAGATACTACTACATAATATTACCGATCTCCTTTACCGAAGACCTCTTCGATGTTACATTTCTATCGCGCTTTTCTCCTGCTATAGTTTGAATTATGAGTTCAAGTAGCGGAAACCTTAGATAGTAAAAACAAAAAAAGAATTTTACAAATCGCTCCAAGAGTTTACGAGTAATCAGCGAACATACATAAAAAATATATATATACGTGACGAATTGAGAACCTCCTGCTTTTTTGATGTCGGTTAAAAATATACAGGTAGTTATTTGTAAAAAACTTTTTTTTTTTCCAAAATTACGTAGCCCTGCTAGCTACCTAATAAAAAAACTGGGTATTTTGGTCAAGAATTCAGAAAATTGGAAAAGATATGTTATGTGTTATGTTATGTTTTTTGCGCTGTGATTTTAGACCCGATAAATAAATAATGCCCAACGCTTTATAGGTTTTGTTTGATGGCATTATTTGTCATTTTCGATGGCTATGGCACTCAAAGTGAACCGCACACTTTTGAAAAATTATAGGTTATCATTTTTCTTTAAATATTCCGTTTCCAAAACGTCTCGCTTTAGAAGTTGAATGTCCTTTTGTAGTTTGGTATTAAGGTTTTGGAAAAATCGGTTTTGACATAAAAACCCTAAGCATAACATAATTTTACACAATTATTTTTGGCATAAAGTCACCGCGCACTCTTAGAAAATCGCTTTAGAGGGTTGGTTTTTTATTATTTGTTTTTTTTTCGATGCCCTCTATCGATAGGTATGAGTCTCAAAGGGAACCGTGCACTTTTGTGAAATCATAGAACATCACGTTCCTTCAAATACCCCGTTTCCGAGACGCTTTAGATGTTTGGTGTGAAAGCATTTTTTGTTCAACGTGATGCCTGATCTCAATGTGCATCGGGTTATTTTAAGTATTAGTATTTGTTCTGTCCAATGGCCTTTCTTTTTAGTCATTAATATTGTTATTTGATAATAAAAACAATGTAAAATATTATCTGCACCAAAATAGATTATTATTTGCATGATGTTGGTGTAAATACTATAATCTCTTATATTATTAATTGAAGAATATGAATCGAGACACAAAGGTAGTTGATAATTATTTTTTCTTTAATTTACAAAAATCTAAAGATAACTAGGAAGACAAAGAACGTTGAAAGTTTTGTGCGAATAGAAATTGGAATTAGTTTTAGCTTATCATATTTTTGTGAATTATGTTTTATTTGTGAAAAATTAACAAAAATAGTACATTGTTACCCAAGGTGTGAAAGTCACTCATTGAGTCCCGAGACGGAGTTTGGCGCCCGAGCGTAGCGAGGGCGCTAATAGTTCGAGGGACTAAATGAGTGACTTTCACACCTTGGGTAACAAGTGCTTTTCATTACGAATAAACATAAAATTCTTCCTAATAACGAGAGTGAATGAGAGACTCCATACTACCTGATCCTCTTACAAGGTTGGGACCAAAGAGGTTATACATTATGTAGATTTTTTGTTTTTGCTATTTGTTTTCAACATGTTTTCAATACTCAAATACGTCGGTACTTACCGAAGAGATTTTTATAAATTAGTTTATCCAACACTGAGTAATGACGCGAAGTCCGTAGATTTCAATTACAGTTTTTCATCTTTACATTTATTTTATTAAATAAGATATCTTGAACTAAATATATCTACCTGAATTCGATTACTGAGAAAAAACCTATTATGTACTAAACTCTGGCAGTATGGATGAGCCGTGCGAAGCCATAATTGTTATTCTTTGGTGTTACCTAAAGCAAGAAGGTTAGGTTTTTATAGTTCCTAATGCGTAATGATACTGATACTAGCTACAAACACATTGCACAAGCCGCGCGAAGCCATAATTTGACATGACAGCTGTCAGTGAAAGCGATCTTTCCTAGGGCTGAAAGTTTTTCTTTCTACACACTCTTCAGGCATCTTTAGACCTACTTTCAGAGTATGAGTAAGTAAAGTGCCTTTGCCAAATCAATAAAAAATATAGTTTAAAAACAATGTAACTACCTATTTTGTTTTTATAACTTACACCGAATGATAAATTGTATCTATGCAGAAAAATGCTAAGTATTCTAAATAACCCAAAACCACATCGCGAACGAAGTCGCGGGCAACAGCTAGTACCTAATAAAATATTAAATTTCAACAAACTTTTCTTAAGCTGTTCTTTTTACTAAACTTTTTCATATCTTAATTTTTTTATTTTTGTTTTTTAAATTTACCAAAAAAACAGGTGTTCCGTAAATGTTTATATTACAAAAACATTTTTTAGGCAAATTGAATAATTTACAAAAAATAATGTTACTTTACTAACAAACGTATTTATACATTTAGAGATTATTTTCATTGAATATTGTTTTGTAAGTTTAAAAATATAAGGGTTCCGTTTTCTTCTTTCGAGGTACGAAACCCTTAAATTGACAAGGTTATTGAAGGGTTTCGTAACATTTCTGTAATAATATTCATGCAACTATGGTTGCACTAAGCACGTGAGTAAATATTAGACTGCCTGTCCTCTGAAACGGAGCGAGGTAGCAGAACGAGGTAGCGGAGCGAGGTAGCGAAACGAGGTAGCGAAGCGAGGTACCGGAGCGAGGTAGCGGAGCGAAGTAGCGGAGCGAAGTAGTGGAGCGAAGTAGCGGAGCGAAGTAACGGAGCGGTGAGCAAGGTAAAAATCCACCAACAGAATTTTATTTACAGAAATAAATTAGTGGAAGACATTTCCTACTACTTAACTAGAATGATTTCTTCCAAAATAGATCCTCCATTTTGTGGGAAAGCATTCTGTTTAAGATTTATACTTTGGGGGATAACGCAACTTTCAATTCCCATTAGGCCCCAAATTGGCTAGATTATCAGTTACGGGGATAATGCCACAAAGATTCCCACTATCCCCCATTCGGGGGATAGCATTTGGGGGATAGAGAAATACCCATATTTTAACTTCGCTCACCACTACCTCGCTCCGCTCCACTAGACAGCCTTAACCCTGTATCCGAGTTGGTTCTGTGACAGTACATCTTTTCGAGAAGTTGTAAAAAAATAGTTATTATCTTTTCATCTTTTAATTATTTAGGCTTGTTAGTATAATTTCCAATAACCCTATATAGATTATAGTAATATTTAAGGAGAAAGGGTACCGGCGCTCTCTTCATACATACGTAGTTGACTATTTACTCCCTGGATATTGACAGTTGAGCAAATATTTTTGTGGCATAAAACCTATAACTGCCATGACTATGCCCCTATGTCTTAGTTTTTTTTCTAATTATCATAGAAATTAAGATTTAAAAAACAATACATAGGGGCATGGTCATGGCAGTTATACGTTTTATGCAACAAAAATATTTGCTCTAGTGTCATTATCCAGGGAGGAATCAGACGACTGCGTTTGTATGGAGAGAGCGTCCGGTACCCTTTCCTCTTAAGTCGGCTTAGTAACCAAACACACAAAAGTGTTTAAAAATACTATTTGAATATTTTTACTTAGTTTCAGTTTTCTGTATAAAAACAAGAAAATGACTAGGTATATAGGCAGACAATTTAATTATAATAAAAATGTCCTGAAAATATAAAATTTTACTGCTGTCATCATAAACGAACTGTTGATAAATTCTCCGTCTATGATTTGACAGAAGATAATAATAATGCAAATTAAGGTACTACTAACATTATACAAAATTTTTCCTTTATTTGTTAAAAGCCTGCTTTTAATTATTTTTATCTATTTCAAATATTTTCAATGCATTGTACATTTTATGTATGTAACAGAACTTTTAAAGCTTTTGTGCCATGCCTGGGTGAAATAAGCATGTTTTGTACATTGACAATTTTTTTATAAGCCTGGATTGTCTTACTGCTGGACAAAGGCTTCCCCCGTCAGTGGCCAGTTTGGCTTAAAGTGGTCGTTTTCGCTGTTCATCTCGATATCCAGCATCCGGAGCCCAGTGGATGTTTTGTCCATTTGTCTGGAGGCATCCTACCGACGACATGACGATATATTTTAAAATAAGAAACCTTTATCATCACTAAACTGATATGATGTCAGATATTTTGTTATAGAAAATAAAACACACTTTGAATAGTTAACATTTAATCGATAAAAAGTTTTCGTGGGACAATTCAAATGAATAGATAAAAATAGGGTAAAATGGAGCTCGAGCTAAAAGTTTAACAAGAAAAATATCATACGATTAAATAAATAAATGGAGAAAAATGCATTTCAATCAATTAATTAACGCTCTTTTAGGAAACAAAAGATAATTTTGAGACGTGTATAAACATTACAATAAAACTGTCAAAAAGCCAATTATTTGTTAATTGCAATTATAAATACCATCTAAAAATACAAAAGTAAATTATTTGGGTAATTTTCGGAATATTACGTTACTACTCTTAATAAATCAATGTATCCTCGTAGCAAGTTTCATCCAAATCGGTCCAGAAGTTTCGGAGCCTATTCATTGCAAACAATCAAAAATATTTCCTCTTCATAATGTTAGTATAGATAAATGTCTGTCTGAATGTGTGTAGTATAGTTGAATGACCTTTTAAATTTAAACCGGTAAGCTATTTTGCAAATATTATATTCCTAGCTACGCCCCGCCGTTTTACCCGAGTTAGTATCTCTTTACGACTATTATTGATTTCCAACAAACACCAAATAAATAATAGTTACTACGATCTTCAAACTTTTACCTCCTTGAGAGGTCGAATTTCTCAAAATCCTTTCTTAGTCATCAAAAAAATTTACTTCCATGCAAAATTTCACACACGTAGCTTTTTTTTTCATATCAAACTCATTTTTTTTATTCATTTAGAATCATGTACACTTTACAGTGCATGTGTTCACTTTGAATACTCTTAAAAACTAAGTTAGGCTGTGTGCCTTCGAAACACGCCTACCAATGAGAAGAAGGCACAAGAAACTTATGGGTTTTTTTTGTAAGCATGCTCTCAAAGGCCAAGATCACAAATAAATACTTTTAGATGGTATATCTATATATATAAAAGAAAGTCGTGTTAGTTACACCACTTATAACTCAAGAACGGCAGAACAGATTTGGGTGAAAATTTGTAGGGAGGTAGCTTAGAGCCAGGAGACGGACATAGAATACTTTTTATCCCAATATGCCCACGGGATCGGGACTTACGCGGGTGAAACCGCGGGGCGTAGCTAGTTTGAAATAAAGCAACTAAAGTCACGTCCATGGGTTCTTAGCATTAAGGTAAGACGAAGTATCATAGTACGCCTTACTGCACAATTTATGCTTTATAAAAATTTGAACCTGTTAATGAACATGTCATATACATCTTTGGGTAATTTATTAGAATAGAGCACACGTGTACTATTAAACGACCTGTTTATTTTCCGGAGCCTACGAGTACTACTGGGTACAGTCAGATCACCCTTATTTGGGTTAGCATATGACCACTATCACACCTGCCTAATGGAAGGTGACGATGCTATCTAAGGCTAGTGTTGCACGCTTTCTTAGTAGATACCTATTCACTCTCGAATTAAAGACCTACCAAATAGTACACAACAGGAAAGACAGACGCAGGCAACCTTTTTAGAGGTCTTGTATTTCAAATTTTCTTGATGGTTCTTTTTCTCTTTTAGAAATAAAAATAACCAAAATATATGCTAATATTTAATAATTTTAGATGCCACTCTAAAAAAAACTTTAAAATAAAACCATATGATACATCTTTTTTATTTGTATAAGTCATTTAAACACTGCAGATTTTAAGTTTAAAATCACATATAACGGACTGTATATATTTTGCCATTATAAGTTGAGACTGGAAAAGTAGATTTTCTTTAACAACTATGGGAACGTTCTTCAATAACGACTCGTAGGCTCCTTTAACTGTGGGATCTAAAAAAAGAAAATTAAAAAAGAATTGAAAAATTTATAAACTAAATAAATTTTATTAGCTTAGATAGATTGTTTTATAAGTTTTTATATTTATATATATATTTTGTATTTAGTTTTGGAACGAAGTTCCTTATGGCGCGTTGCGAAAGGGGGCTAGACGGAAAAAATTAAGACCAAAAGTTGGAACGACACTTTTTGATTTTATTACAATTCCTTGACTAATTAATCGAAAAACTTCGTTTCATCCGGGTGCGCCTTGACACCTCTCAAGTTGTTTTTTTAAATTTAAATGAATGAGACATCAAAAACAAAAATTAAACAGCTAGTAAAAGATAAAAACGTAGCATATTGTTATGCATGACACGCATTATAGGTTACTATTTATTTCTAAAAACTAACATACCAGTGCTGTCATAAACATTCGGTCCAATGACAAATTCTGGATAAGTTTCAATATCTACATGAATGTCTGCTAAATCAAGACGACAGTGGGGTAGTCCAGGAAACTCAGAAGTGAAAATCAATGATTCTGCAAAAAAATAATGTAAATTAATATGTTTAAAGAGAAAAAAAATATTATGTGTTTGGACCATGTTTGGACAAAGTGTTTCTAATACCAAGAGGAGGCTGGTCTAAACCTCTAGACGAACCTAGAAAATTTGAAAATTTGAACTTTTTGGAACGAAGTTAATTATCGCGCGTTGCGAAAGGGGGCTAGACGGAAAAAATTTGGACCAATTTGTTAATAACAAAAAAATATTATTATTACTTAAAAAAATATATTACAATTCCTTTTTTTTTAAACTTCGATATTATATACTGGAAAATCAGCAATCAAGACTATTAATATTTCAAACTCAATAAAAAAATAGCACCAAAAAGTCATGACTCTAAAAAACAGCAGATTTTTGGGTAAATATCGTAGAAAGTCGTAGAACAAAAGTTGTTCGCTTAGACGTTTAAAACAACCCCCATTCGTTTCAGAAACCCTTCATTAGAACACATTGTAATATATTAATATACTTAAAATAAAAAAGCATAGACATTACTGTATGTCACGGTGGCGCAATCACATCTAATGATGGATTCCTCTCCAGGTCTATGGTATTCAAAACATATGTTGGGTGTTTTTACAGTCAACTCTGGTACCTTAATTGACAAAACCGCCCAACCTGTCTTCTTGTTGTAGCTGAAATAGAAATCAATATAAAACATTACTTTTCCGCAGTTTCATACGTAAAATCTCATTTTAGAGTCAAATATTAAGAGAAAAATACCGGGGGTCTCCATACAAACGTAGTTGACTGTTTTCTCCCTGGATAATGACATTAGAGCAAATATTTTTGTTGCATTAAACTTATAACTGCCATGACTATGCCTCTAAGTTTTTTTTGTATTTTAAATCTTAATTTCTATGATAATTAGAATTAAATGAAAAAAAAAAAAAAACATAGCGGCATAGTCATGGCAGTTATAGGTTTTATGGTACAAAAATATTTATGCTAGTGTCATTATCCAGGGAGGAAACAGTCGACTACGTTTGTATGGAGAGAGCGCCGGTACCCTTTCACCTTAAAAAATCCTTTCTTAGGTACCTACGTCTTAAAAGAAACCTTCACATCATAATAGAGGTTATCCTTGACTGCATTTTATAATACGGACAAGGATAATCTCCGGCTCGGTGTCCATATCATGGTTTGCTATTAAACTTGTTACTGTAAAAGGCTTCTACGTCCGAGGCTCCATAGCCTCTTAATATTGGATAAATATTAATAAATAATCTTACAATGCCGTGTGAATTGTTGCTTTACTGAGTCCTCCGAATTGGACATCTGTATAAGTTGCACTAACATTTACGCTTGCTAAAAATACTGTATTTTGCGGAACGCAAAATGGATCCGGAACAGGTCCATAAATAGGTTGACAGTCGCAATTCTCCCCAAAAAATTGTCTGATACATTCGTAATCTTTCTTATCGCAAGGGTAGACATAATTTTCTTTATTTCTTACATACGCTATAAAAGAAATGTTTATTTCATGAAAATCTATATATATAAAAGAAAGTCGTGTTAGTTACACCATTTATAACTCGGGAACGGTTAAACCGATTTGGCTGAAAATTGGTGGGGAGGTAGCTTACAATCATAAGACGGACATAGGTTATTTTTTTTATATTCCCACGGGATCGGGACTTACGCAGGTGAAACCGCGGGGCACAGCTAGTTAATAATATATCCCAGACGCTGTATGCCTGGGACATGTCTTAGATGGAGTAGGCTTGCTCAATATCTATACCACTCTCTCAGCTTAGTTGACCATGTCCAGAGGAAGGAATTCGTCAATAAGTCTGGAGCCAACTAAGCCGCGGGTTTCATAACGATTTTCCTTTATAATAACATGAGCTATAAAAAAAAATGCATCGCATATAAAAAAAATGTATTAAAAATTTGTTAAAAACCAATCCCATCTGAGTGATTTTCGAGGCACCTCCTATTCGTAAATACTTACCGCTATTCTTATACGCATTTATACAATACTCAGCATTATACAACTGATTAGCTAACAAAAGAAACGAAATCAAAATCGGTTCATCCGTTCGTGACCTACGATGCCACAGACAGACACGTCAAACTATAAAACCTCATCGCTTTTGCGTCAGGGGTTTTAAATATAAATATATATAATTATACCAAATATGCTTTTAAAATATATTAAAAAAATCTTATATAAACTTTACTCAACCTTCATTTTTAACCAGACCGTTGCCATTATATCTCACAAATTTTTGAGCTCTATTTTCAGAACTACGTCTCCCATTTTTTTCTAAAGGTCCAATAGCTTTCTCTACCGGAGACAGTCCACATGTAAACCGGAATCCGGGTCGGATAGCTGCGTTTTCATTGTTATGGTACTTGTTTGCGTTAACTCCAAAACAAAACACAGCTAGTATTAACAACTTCATCTTCAACAATACTGTGTTCATTATTTGACAATTCTTTAATATATACGCTTAGCGCGAAAAAGGTAGATTTCGAAATTTACGCTTCGTTTTTGCCATACAAGGGTATATTGACTACCTAATGAAATTGTTTCAATAAACAAACTCAATTAGGCATTTATTCTTCTAAATTTACCTCGAAACGTTTAATTAGTTAAAAAAGAAGTTAACAAGAATTTTATGGAGAAATTTTATTGTTTAGATACTTATTTACCTTTTAAAAGATATGTTAATTTTTATTAGGTTCACCTGCAAATAAGTATTTTAAGTAAATACTATAAGCCTATATAGATACAAAAATTTAAGACATACTAAAAATTGCTGTACGAAATACTTTTATATAAAACTTTTGAGTAATTTTGAATTAACATGAACAGAAAACAATTTTATCCAAGGACGTTGCAATCACAACGGCAGTTCTTAAAAGGAAAGGGTACCGGCTCTCTCTCCATACAAACGAAGTCGACTGTTTCCTCATTGGATAATGAGAGTGGGGTAAATATTTTTGCAGCATAAAACTTGTAACTGCCTTGACCATGCCCCTATGTCTTATTTTTTATATGTATTTTGTTTTTTTTACTCTTACTTTCTATAATAATTACAAAATGAAAAAAATTTAGACATAGTCATGGTAGTTATAGGTTTAATGCTTCAAAATATTTGTCATTTTCCAGGGAGGAAACAGTCGACTACGTTTGTATGGAGAGAGCGCCGGGTACCTTTCCTCTTAAGTTGATTCCTTTATCAAATAACTAGAGAGCGTCCCGGTTTTACTCGAGTAAGTCCTGATCCCGTTTGAATATAGTTTTGATCTTAATCAGCTATTTTTAACGATCCGTACATTAAGTGCTAAAAAAGGAGCCTTTTTAAGATAACTTTTTATAAAAAAAAACTAACTGTCCTTTACCTGTCCTGCTTTAATAAAATAATAAAATAACTCTTTATTCAGGCAAATTACACGCACTTACAGAAAATTTAAAAATTCGCTTTCCTTTACCTATTTTTTTTTAATACTTTTATGTAAGTGCTTTTATGTTTGTTACTACTTTTCTGATTGTCTTGTGCTTGTCCAAATGAATGTTTTTCTTCTTCTTCCTCCTCTGTCCCGATAAACGTTGTTTTGCCATATACAAAAATATACATAAATTTTGTGCAAACTTCACATAAACCATCTACTGACATTGTCTGAACAAAGTTTTGGTTTGGAAAGGTGATCCCGTTCTTGAGTTATAAAATTACAACAAAAAGTGGCATTGATTTTTATAGATAAAGAACAGGAAGTATTGAAATCAATGAAAGAAATGGAAATATAAATATTGATAAATTATACAACCTTTTCTTTTTTTTTTCGGTCCTGGGGAAACCCGGTCGGGTACCACTCCGTTGTTGGGGCCAACGAAGTTATGTCGGGCTCCAACCGACTAAAACCCCAGGGTGCTCCATCTCGATGCCTATTGTCGGGGCTACCGGCATCGCTTTCGCATTCATCAGCAGCCCCGACGGCTTATGTTTATGTGTTAATATATTATGCAAGTAGTATTTTATTAGATAACAATTAACTGGAACTAAAGTAGATAATAACTATAAACCAAAGCCTCGAATTATTTAATTGTCTTTTTTTTTTCTTCTATTAATTATGGCTTCGCACGGCTTGTGCATTTAGCCAGTGTCAAGTTATATTTTGCATCAAATTATGACCCGATTTTTCATAAATCGGGCCTAAAGTGTTTCAAAACAGTCAAAGTCGTCATAGTCCGTCAAGTCAGGGGCTATAGTAAAGCGGTGGCAAGTTTACCATAACCTTAATAGGAGATTTGGAGGCAACGAGAAAACTGCATGTTTGACACTGATTTTTACTTTCACTACACTTGTGCACTTTCACAGAACTAAATTGAATAACATTCCACCAGAATTATACAATTCAACTCGGGTTATAACTAAGTTTCATGAAAATAAAACTGCAGCACGACATGTTGTTAACTCGTTCCCGCTAAAACTCCTTAATTGTCTTTCGTTGAACTATTTCTGTACCTGTCAAAAACTGCTGCGCAATTTACGTCAAATACTCATTAGAGTCAATAGGAGTATCAACATCCAATAAATACCTATCGCATATCTTTTTTGTATTTAAAACTCTGGGAGTAGGCAGCTTAGTCTTATCTTCTTTCAAGGCTCCTAATTTTATTGTGTTTTTGTTGTTATTTCATATTTAATTATCAATTTAGTGTTGTATCTATATTTATAGTTTACCTATATTTTAATTCTTGCTGGATTATGATTTGTGTTTTTGCTTGCTTGTTTTGTATACCTATTATATTTTCTACTCGTGAGAACTTATAATTGGCTTTCTGTTTCTTGTTTCGTTTCTTATTATTTTGTAAAGCTGTTGGTTTTCCAAATAAATAAAATAAAATAAACAAAAATGTAGCCCTTAGTCTCTCCTAAATCCAATTAAAACGAAGACCACAGAAGAAGTCTAGCAATAGCTAAATGAAAAATGGCAGAACGTTCGTGAAGAACACATAAGAAAAATAAACGCATCTCAGTTCTAAAACACTTTAATTGATTAAAGACTGTACAATTTTATTCCAAAGTCACAAATATTCTTCTGAATAAAATAAGCCATCAATAAATTGGACTGGAATAAGCAGGATTCCTGAATGATTACTGGAAAATTTGCTACGACGCCCTTAAAACCTTCGATGACTGCTGGTTCTAAAACATAAAATATATAATTATAATCTTCAAAAAAGACCCCGCGCTAATTCCGTCGGCTTCAAGCCGACGTCGATATCCCAACCCGCGCCTCACAATGGGCGGAATCAAAACATTTAAAAATAAGTGATTCTGGTTATGTTATTTTTAAAAAACACCACAAAATATCAAATTTGTATTTTTTTTTTAAATAACAACCAGAATCACTTATATTTGAATGGTTTGATGTCCCCAAAAATCCTGTATACTTAAATCACACGAAAACCAACGTAATTTTTCAAAAATCATATCAAATGCAGGGTCAAAATTCCACCCAGAGAGAGGCGCGGGTCGGCAGAAGTCGACCCGCATTGGCTTGAAGCCGACGCACTTATCGCGAGCTGGTTGGCGCTAAAGGATCAGACAATCAAACGGTGGTAGGCCTTGACCTGGTCATGGTGCCAAGTGACTCGTCGCGTTCCATCATATTGCTGTCCAGGCATGCAGTTCTCATTCTAGACGAGCATGCTACATTCTTGATTTCATCAGGTAAGATGGTGTCAAATGCAAGCCTGTTTTGAACTAGTTACTAGGAACAGTTAGTACTTAAGTGGGAATCATAAAGTTACTATTTCTCCAACTTTTAATGTATCCTTATTTTTGTAGATACCTACCGATTTTCGAATTATTTCGAGGTAGGTATGTATAAAACTCTTTGTTCTGATTGACTGACTGACGGATCAACGCACAGCCTAAACCGCTGATCGTAGATACCTGAAACTTGAAGGGTGTATTCGTAGGCATCCGATAAGAAAGGATTTTCCAAAATTCTACTCCTTAGGGGGGTGAAGGGGGCAAAAATTATATTGGTCAACGTGATTCCTTGGTCCATTTTCGACTTCTACGCGGACGAAGTCACAGGCAAAAGCTAGTCGCTGTATAAAGTCAAAAGCCGTGGATATAGCTTATTATCTTTACCTTTACTTGTGTAAGCTCGTGGACCAACGTAATAATCAGTATTTGTTTCCGAATTAAAAACATGTATATCAGCTAAATCCAGACGAAGCTTTGGCTTTATTGGTATTTCTGCTGTATAAATAGGCTTTCCTGAAAAAAAATAATTACTATTCATGTAAAATAATTATTATTGTCCAATAAAAATTTGGCACAATGGTCACCATGCCGGACTGCAAAACACAGGGTAGCGGGTTCGATTCCCGCCTCAGACATGTATTTATGCTTAGATATTTGTCTATAGTCTAGTTGTTTCTATGTGTTATAAGTATACATTTACAAAAGAAAAGTAAATAAGTAGTATATCCGTTGTCTAGTACCCATAACAGAAGTCTAGTTACTTAGCTTGGGGCTAGAAGGCGATGTGTGGAATGTCCTGCAATATTTATTTATTTTATTTGTAATCTTGAAAACATGTTTGAAAACCTAAATACTCGTAGTTTGAAGCATCAAGCATAGTGTAACCAGGCGCGTTATACAAAAAATATAGTAAAATCCACAATCATGCTGCTTGATGGCATACCACGGATGGTTGCTACAAGCTTCATTTATTAACAAGCTTGTGGCAAGCACATTTTTCACGTCTTAAATGTGATACTCTGCTCGATCACATCGTGGACAGTTTAGGACTAATTAGGGTTGATTATAGTAGAAAATAAAAATTAAGTTAATTACTGAAGAAAACCGAGATGAAATCACACAAAACGATAGATTCTCGAGCAGATCTTTTGTAACTAAAACATCCATTTTGCGTTGTCTCGTTCAAGTATTTGATTTCATATGAAAATATTATTTTTTTTTGTTTATTTGTTGTAACTGTAACATATTAAGAAATTTTGTAGTCAATAATATTATAATTTATAAAAAAAAAACAAAGTTTTACGAAGAAAGAAAGAAAATGAAACATTTATTTTGTACGATATGAAAGATATACCTATAAATAGATAAAACACTTTTATTATTTTATTTTAACACAAGGGTTGCGGGTTCGATTTCTGAGGCAGACAAGTATGTATGCTGAGATATTTGTCTGTGATCTGGTTGTTTCTATGTATTATAAGTATATATTTACAAAAGAAAAGTATATAAGTAGTATATCCGTTGTATAGCACCCATAACACAAGTCTAGTTACTTAGCTTGGAGCTAGATGGCGATGTGTGAAATGTGCTGCAATATTTATTTATTATTTTATCGCAATCGGTCCAGTAGTTTTGCCGTGAAGGAGTAACAAACATACACACACACACATAAACTTTCACATTTATAATATTAGTAGGTTTTTTTTTAGGTATTATTATCTAAATTTTGAAAATTAATATATAATTAGCCTTAAAACGTACTAAAATTCCTTAATATCATAATGGCTCAACCCTTTGATCTGGACATCTGTCAACGTTATTGACACATTTGCATACGGAAAATAAAGTGTATTTTGCAACAAATACAGACAATCAGGCATTGGACCACAAACTGGCTTGCAATCGGAATTGTCAGTGAAAAACTTCCTTATACAGTTTATATCAGACCTATCATGAATCGCTGTGGTACAGCCCCGACTGATTCTAGTCTAGGAGTTCGTGCTGTGACGCCTAACACTCCGGTGTACATCTCCCGCCTGCACTACACTGTCGGGACGAAGGACATCGTCGAGTACGTACGCCGGAAGCTGGGTTGTACGCTGAGGGTGCATTTGCTGGAGTCGCATCAAAACGTCAATTTCAAGGCGTTTGTGGTGCGAGTACCGAACAGCTATCTGCCTCGCGCTATGGATGAAAGCTTCTGGCCGAAGTACGTGGTGTCCGTCGCTTCCGCGGACAAATTCCACAAGAACAGACCAAGACGAAAGTGTAGTGTCTTGGAAGTGCTACTAACATAGTTCTAAGCTATTTCTTTAACACATTCAATTATTCAATTATTATTATAAAATATGTATGTTAGTCTATAAGGTATGTATCTATGGGCATTTGTAGCCTGAAATAAATGATTTATTATTGTAGCCATCTCTCTCCTCCTTCTCTGCGTGTAGTCTACTAATCCCATCTTTTGATGGGGTCTGCCTCTCTGGTCTTCTCCCTTTACTTCGCTATATCAAACTCATCGTCTAGGGAAAATTCGTAGTCTTTTTGGTATTTTTTGACCACGGATATCCACTTCAACACCTTCCAATAATCTATGGGATTCCTCTCATCTGCTTCGTATTTACATATATCAATTAATAATATTATAGGTTTCTTTACCTTCGTCAGTTCGTCCAAGCCCATATTTTCGGGCAATTTTAGAGATTCTACTGCTTCCTTCATCGTAACAGTAATCTTCATCTATCGGTCCTATTATTTCTTTCAAATAATCAGATCCTAAAGATGTATCTAATCCCGTTGTGATAAATTCTCCTTTAGCACCGTAACAAAACACGAGCAGTATAATAAACTTCATGTTGGCAAGTGAAGTGGAAAAATATTTTCCTTTATTTCAACAAATTGATAGTAAGGCCTGGGTGGTAGATTTTTGTCAGGAAACAATTTATAGTTAGAAATCAAACAGCAGTGGAGGGATAGCGCCTAAAACAATGAAGAAGACTTTGGATAGTAGTGGCTTTGACATAATTACCAGATATACAGGGTTATTGGTTTCCAATCCAAAACCGTGCAGGTGATAGTTTTCTACATCAAAACGAACAACTTTTGTTCTAGGACTTTTGAAAATTCGAACATTTTTTTGAATTGTTTGAGGTTATATTCATTCGAAAATCAGCTGATTTTTTAAAATAAAGGTCATTCATAGTTAAAACAATCGATAAAGCTCAAAAAATAATTATAATCTTTAGGTTGATGACCTCTCCGTGTTAGTAACAGCTAATTTACGGGTAAAAATAACCTCAAAAAATTCAAAAAAATGTTCGAATTTTCAAAAGTCCTGGAACAAAAGTTGTTCGTTTTGATGTAGAAAACTACCCCCTGCACGGTTTTGGATTGGAAACCAATAACCCTGTATACAAATACCGCCCATACAATATTTCGTAATGTAGCTTATGTGCATTTTTAACCGACTTCAAAAAAGGAGGAGGTTCTCAATTCGGTTGTATGTCTTATTACGCCATTCATTACTGAAATCTACAAACTTTTGAAAAGAGGTCACACAACGGAATTTTCTTACTTTAAAATTACATTACTTTTAGTAAACCTTACCTTCCTTTTTAGTAAGGTAAATAAAATAGCGGTGGCGCCATGTTTATTTAAGGGTTGAGGTACATTTGGGTTTAAACTGTATATCGGTGGCGCCATCTAGAACTAGAGATTCTTTTTTGTGTCACGTTTTTTTGGTCTTATGATAGTAATAGTCAGTAGAAGTCGGATTTGAATGCGAGATCTTGTGGCAATTGATAATGTTTTGACAAAGTAACTTTTTGACATGTTGATATGCGGCACTCGAGATAGCGAGTGCCGCACAACTTTTGACGTGGATACGTCTTTAAAATTGCTTTCATAAGAATGCAATTCAAAAAAACGAATAATAACAAAATCGGGGTATACAGCTTAGTGTTGCAGCTCCATATCTATCATCCTCATCCAAATTTTAATTACACCATTGGTTAACTAAAGGGTCAAAGATTTTTTACGCTAATATTTTTGAAGTGAAAACTTCTTTAGCGGCGTTGAGCACTTTTTCTGTAATGGGTATAAAATCTTAAACTCGCGTCAGGACACGTGACCTGATCGAAAAAGCGTAAGACGGATGGAGAGTAGACAGCTATCCCCTCTCTACGGCGCCGTGCGCGGGGTTGTAACACGGCCGCTCGCATTCATTTATGCGTTGAACTCGAATAACTCGAATGACTCGAGGTCACGCGCACAGCGGGCACAGCTGATACCGCGCGCGTGTGTGCGTGGAACGAGCTCGCGGCTATGTCAGTGTGGGTGAGCGCTTCGGCATGCATTGCATTTCTGTAACTTCAAATGCGTAATTTGTTAAGAAAATTTAAAAATTTTGGTAATGTTTGTTTGGAAGAAAATTTTGTGTTAACGCTTAGAATTCGATTTTGCAAAAAAGTTGAAAAAAAAATGGTCACTTTGACCTTCAATATCTCCAGAACCTGTGGTTTCCCAGGTATTGTCTAGAAGAAAAAAATGATCCCAATGATGGGCAAATACGTGGTTTTCGTTTTCGTTAAGGGTCTTTTTACACCCTTTAGATACATAATATGAACTTACATAGTATAAATGTAATATTTGTAATATGTTTATACTTTATAGCATTAACCTATATTTTCATAACATCACAATAAGCACATGTGCGGTGTAGGTTTACCAAACAAATAATTTCGAATGAAAATAAATGAAATAAAATGATAATAAATAATCTCCGTTTTTCAGAGAAAGAAAAGAAAAAAAAATTATGGATGAAAGTTGATTTTTCGGAGAGATAAACTTTTTAATGTAAAATAATTGTAATAGTTTTAAAGTGTTAAATTTTTTATGTAATATAAATTGTCATGTTTGTGTACGATAGCGCAATAAATGAATATTGTATTCTACCACATAAATGATAGTACTTTTATACTGATAAAGCAATTGGTGCAAAATTATTCCCTAACCATTCCAAAATATCAAACATGCTCAACGTTAATAATCAAGTTTTCACTTCTGCCGGCACTCCCGGAGTGCAACCCGTTTTTTTTATCGTTGGTTTAGCACGTTTCCCTCAAATACACTCGACGAATTAAAAGTAGAGTCCAATAATCCTTTAACTCCTTTACATAATTCAAGGGGTCTTGGGCAGTTTGTAAGCAGATAACCGTTCTATCATCATCGTTACGTAATCACCTTTCTTCCATACTCTGCGAGTTCCAGCAATAAAAGGGATACCCGAAATTAAAGGACTAAATTTGTTACAATATGAATAATTAACATATGTTTTTTTAGACAAAATATCAAAACAAAAACATTATCTCTATGTCTTTTCTTTCACCAAATAGTAAGGACTGTAACACATCGCGCGTGGCATAGGCGGAAGCCCCGCCATTTGAAGGTCATTTTGCTGCGTATCGAGATTTCCATTGTTTTGTCTCAGGAGAGATCGGATTACATATTCTGAGCTGACTATCAACCTTCACTAGTTGAAGAGACCCTGAGAAGACCCTGAGAAGAAGAATTAAATACCTAGTTAAGGTAGAGCCTACAAAAACAACTACATTTTTTGCGAAATCTACCTAGAATAACTTAATTGTTATCTTTTTTTATTCTACATATTCTTAATTTATGTTAACTATTAACAAATAGATTAAAAAAACAAAATAACATTTAATTCATTTAGAACAGATAACTATTTAATTGATCCATATAAATTAATTGCTTTACATAAGTAAATTAAATTAACAAAATAAAAATTTAAAAATAAAAATTAGATGTCCAAATAGCTAAAAGGGCAAATGTCAAAAAAATATAAAAAAAAGTCTGTCGCGTATTTTAGTATTTTAGTTCATCACCATATCATTATTATCTTTAAATTGATCAAATAACTGACTGAAATTGAGTGAAATTTTTAGTCAAGCGATTTGCAATATACCTATTTAATTTGATATGAATACTTTTCATCTATTAACTAGCTCTTTGAAGGTCGATCTTAAAGGTATCTTAGACTATTAAGCTTATGTGTAAAAAGTTTTTTTTACGTTGTAGGCACCGACATAATCTTAATTTATGTCAAATATTAACATAACGTTTAAATAGATACGATGTTTCGTATCGAACCGAATTAAAACAAGACATAAACTATTATTTGTTTTTTTGGCGTGATAACGTCTTATAAATCGATGAACACCTGCACTCACAAAAAAAGTGTGACGTCATGCGTCATGTTATTGACAAGTAACCATAGCTACGTTATGGACAAGTAACCATAGCAACGTTATTGACAAGGTAACCATAGCAACGTATTACCATCAATGTTTTCTTATGACGTTAACACGTAAAATTATCGTCCGTAAACCGACTTTACAGACAACCATTTTTTTTTCAATGGAAATTGGATTAAATATTCATGGAAATAAATGAAATTTATTTAAAACTAGCTGTTGCCCGCGACTTCGTTCGCGATGTGGTTTTGGGTTATTTAGAATACTTAGCATTTTTCTGCATAGATACAATTTATCATTCGGTGTAAGTTATAAAAACAAAATAGGTAGTTACATTGTTTTTAAACTATATTTTTAATTGATTTGGCAAAGGCACTACTTTACTTACTCATACTCTGAAAGTAGGTCTAAAGATGCCTGAAGAGCGTGTAGAAAGAAAAACTTTCAGCCCTAGGAAAGATCGCTTTCACTGACAGCTGTCATGTCAAATTATGGCTTCGCGCGGCTTGTGCAATGTGTTTGCAGTATCAGTATCATTACGCATTAGGAACTTCAAAAACCTAACCTTCTTGCTTTAGGTAACACCAAAGAATAACAATTATGGCTTCGCACGGCTCATCCATTCTGCCAGAGTTTAGTACATAATAGGTTTTTTCTCAGTAATCGAATTCAGGTAGATATATTTAGTTCAAGATATCTTATTTAATAAAATAAATGTAAAGATGAAAAACTGTTATTTAAATCTACGGACTTCGCGTCATTACTCAGTGTTGGATAAACTAATTTATAAAAATCTCTTCGGTAAGTACCGACGTATTTGAGTATTGAAAACATGTTGAAAACAAATAGCAAAAACAAAAAATCTACATAATGTATAACCTCTTTGGTCCCAACCTTGTAAGAGGATCAGGTAGTATGGAGTCTCTCATTCACTCTCGTTATTAGGAAGAATTTTATGTTTATTCGTAATGAAAAGCATTTGTTACCCAAGTTGTAGCTGGCAGGGTTACGTAATTTTGGAAAAAAAATGATTTTTACAAATAACTACCTGTATATTTTTTAACCGACATCAAAAAAGCAGGAGGTTCTCAATTCGTCACGTATACATATTTTTTTTATGTATGTTCGCTGATTACTCGTAAACTCTTGGAGCGATTTGGAAAATTCTTTTTTTGTTTTTACTATCTAAGGTTTCCGCTACTTGAACTCATAATTCAAACTATAGCAGGAGAAAAGCGCGATAGAAGTGTAACATCGGAGGTCTTCGGTAAAGGAGATCGGTAATATTATGTAGTAGTACCTCTTTGAACTAACCTCATTTTCAGTTTCACGGAGGTAGTATTAAATGCAAACTATTTGGTTTTATGACAGCTGTCATCTTGAGCGGAGGCATGTACTGCACCCCTACCATGACTTTTTGAAGAACTCGAAAAAAAGAAACCCTTTTTCGATCACTCGTTTGTCCGTTTGTCTGTCGGTGTGTCACTACCGATATTCTCAGAGAAGGGGTCCACCTAGTAAGTTGATTTTTAGGTAGTTTCTTAGTAAATACTCAATATAGTATGTTTAATCGAATACGTAAAAAACCCGTGGTAAGGGTACTGTTCCCTTCTGACGTTCGATTACGTTTTACCACGGAAAAATATTTCGATTTCACATTTTTAAATGTTTTTTTATCAAATATCTTAATTATTGTATTAAAGTTAAATTAAAACATAGCCTAAATGTTATTCTGATATATTCTGAACAAATTTGTGTGGGCCTTGTTAAAATCTGTTCTGTAGTTTATGAGATTACCTGGTTCAAACAAACAAACAGACAGACAAACAGACAAAAATTCTAAAACGACCCTATCGTGTTCAGCTAACGATTTTAAGGCGACCTGTGTATTTTTTTTCTGGATATCTTACAATTACAGATTTTTTGATGTCTACAGATTTATTATATGTATATAGATAGATCTTCGGTTTCATTCAAATATCTCAAATTATTTAACGCTGCAAATGCTAGCCAAGCTAACGTCTCAACTATAGTTTATTATTTGTATTTATAACTAGCTACGCCCCGCGGTTTCACCCGCGTTCGATTTTGGCATTAAAGTTCAAATTGGTTTTTAATTAAGTATTATTACGAATCGTTTTGTATGGGAATTGGGAGTTTAGAAAAGTGTTTATTTTAGACTTTTTCAGGCAATTATTTAAATTTTTCTCTCCGTAAAAATCATCCTCGTACCTTGGAATATTTTAAAAAAATAATTAGCGAAATCGGTTCAGCCGTTCTCAAGATTTGCACTTAGGAACACTTCAGCGATTCAATTTTATATTATAGATAGTTAGACACATCCTTTGTAAGATTTTAATTGAATGATGTAATTGGTAGATTAACAAGAGCAAATGATTAGGAATATTATTTATTATAATTGGATTTACTCAATTTATATTAGCTACACACGACAAATTTATGAGACCTATTATCATAGCTCTTGTAGGAAAAACTGCGATAAAACCCACGGCTAAGTTCTTTTCTTTCGACAGGGTTGAGAAGATAGGGTGGTATATCTGCTGGTCCAGTGTCTCTGGAACTACATCATCCTGAATAGCGTGGATTTAATTTGCGGGCGCTTTAATCCAAGATTAGATGTAAGCACCAATAGATTAAACAGTATTGATTTTTAATATCACCTTCACCAAAATAAAAGTAAATCAATACTAAAACGATCGAACGGATATTTGTTTTGGAATCTCCTACAAATAAATAAATGACGCAAAATCATTTTCGATTCTTCTTTAATGTTTAATTAGTAAATAATATCAAATGGTTAATTAAACAGAATACAATTTAAGTCCAAAATCGCATATATTCTGCTGTAAAAAGCGGGGCTTGAAAGAAGAGTGATTCTCGAATAATAGTTGGAAGGTTGGCTGAAAATGCAGCAAACGCCGTGATAACATCCGGATCTAAAACATATGCAATCTTTATATATATAAAAGAAAGTCGTGTTTGTTACAACACTTATAACTCGAGAACGGCTGGACCGATTGCGATGAAACTCTGTATCTGGATAGCTGGAGACCTCGATTAACACATAGGCAACTTTTTATCCCAATATGCCCACGGGATCGGGACTTACGCGGGTGAAACCGCGGGGCGCAGCTAGTTATCCATAAATATTTAGTGAGGATCTGATGAGGATCTTCGGAGTGATGAACAAAATTACACGGTGAATAGCATTGGAGGGTTTGAGTTGGCATAGATAGCTGAAAATATATCGATACCTCCGACGCAAATAGTCGTACAGGTAAACAGTGACTTTTCAGTAGAGCATTTCTAAACTTTAATATTGCCTGAATCAGCTTATTCACATCAAAACAAAAACATTGTTATTTTAATTTAAAACGAAGAACCTTATAAATACTATGAGATCTTAAAACCTAGGAAATCATTCGTATTTTTTGAAATATTAGCCGAAATATAATGTTACGACCTTATACGGATTACCTGAATGTCGTATCTTACTGATACGACTTTATACTACTCGAAAGGCTACGCGAATATGGTCGTATATTTGACTTACGACTCTATGCGTTGATTGTTTTTGCTATTTTTTGATGGTTAATGATCGTATCGTGAAAGTTACGACTTTATGCTATGGAAACTCACAAATATCCCTAGTAATATTATGTATGATTTATTCAAAAAATAGTTTTTACCTACTCTGTTTGACCGCCAGTTTGATACGTTTTTGACATCTAAATTGCTGAACCTATTTTCATGAATTTTAGTAATAGAACGTGGTTGATTGGAACGTTGAGAAATGCAATATACGTAATATTCTTTATTAAAAAAGACTTAACAAGTCACTATACTTACTTGGCTACTTTTATTGACATGTGTTCTGAGTACAGTCTGGTTAAATTAGGAACTAGTGGTACACAAATCATAGGTCATCGTATGACCACTGTCACACCTACCTGATGATAGGTGACTATGCGGGCTAAGATGTGCCACGCTTTCCTAGAAGATACCTTTTCACTCTTGACTTATAGACCCCCAAATTGTTAGTATACGTCAGGAAAGACAGACGCAGGCAACCGATTCCTTTCCCTTGCAGTACGTATAAGGAATGACGAAGCAAAACGCTTGGTGCGAATGTCTGGTATGTCCACCATGAATTGGTGCCGCACATCAGTCTACCTGGTTGTATGACGAAAGAATGGAGATGGCAAAATTAGGTCGTAGAGTTCGGATGCACATTCCCCGAAATGTATCCGATAAAATAACGACAAGCTCGCCACTTTGCGGAGCTGTTCAAGGCTCTGAAGCCTTTGGTTAGTAAGCTTATTGTCTCCTGACTCTCCTCTCAGTGAACTCCAACGTATCCAAGTTGTATTTTGCCGAACCATCCCAGATGTGAAAACAGTACCTACTCCATGCACGATCGGACTTATGCTTGGCACAAGTTAAGCAACGGTCCCGACGTGAAGTACCGTCTCACCTTCGCCAGAACACAAAGCTTTTTTAAGGCTTTGGATTCAATGTAGGTGCCAAAGTTGAGAGTTAGTGTTACAGAGATGCCAAGAAGTCATCAGTCATCTGTAGCATATTAGTTGAGCTCGAGCCTTTTCGTAGCAGAATTGTATACATATGCACAAGTTTTTGATTTAATTGTATGTATAGTTAAGTATTTTAACTTATTTTGTGTAAGTGTCTTTTTTTCTGGCATGAATAAACTTATTTCTATTCTATTCTATTCTAAGAAGCTCAATATGGCCAGTTATCGGCTCGGATACATCTCGGAAAGTGAGAGTCAGGTGGAATGGACTCGTCTTAGCGGAGAATGGATACGCCTGGGTCTTAGACACGTTGAACTTGACCAGACTAGCATCACCCCAATCAGATACTGCCTTCAAGGTAAAGTTCATGAACGTCCAGGCATTGGCTGGACCAACTGAGTGAGATTTAATGCCAGAGGGAGATTTCGCGTATCTCTTCCAGCGTGGTCAGTACGCTCAACTTCATCTTACGCCAATTTCATACAATGATTTATATTAATTTCATACAAAAAATCTATCGATTGGAGATATGGCTAATGGAAAGAAATCTTGTCTAAGGGGGCTTTACGGAGTTTGCCCATATTGTCGACAAAGCGCGCAATATTGAAACTAGAACTCAAGATTACTTTTATTAATCTTGCGCCGATTACGCCGACACAAAAGCCGGCGGCGGCGGCGTGCCTCAAATTGCCAGCAGCGTACGCAGCGCCAATTGGCGCACATCTCTAATACCTATACACAAAAAATTTCATACAAATCGGTTCAGCTGTTTAGGTAGAGATTGGTAACTAACACCGCGACATGAGAATTTTATATTATACAGGGATTGCGTTTTAAGGATCCTATAATGTGTATGTAACTATAAAGTTAAAATAAATCAATAATTTTACGAATTATTCTTGTGCTTAAAGTCGTTTATGAATTTTTAGTCGTTGCTTATGGTCGTATTGTCGAGATACGACTATACGCTTTTTATTATTTTAACTTAGGACGTCGCTTAAGGTCTATGTCTAAGTTACGACAAAAATGAATAAAAGTATGAAGCGTATAAAGTCGTAACTATTAATATCTAGTGCTAAAAAAAGACGCATAAAGTCTTAACTTTAAAGTTACGTCTCCATGCGCGGAACTTTTATGGTTTTATAAAAGTGCCAAAAAAGTAAATTAATCTTAATTATCTTACGTGAAACTTTATATTGGAATAAAAATTGACAGATATTACCGAGTTAACAGTAAATAAATAAACACAAGTTACGATTTCGTATATTTTTTCTTTAGTGGTGAAATTTTCGTGAGTGTCAGATTTACTCTCCAGCACCAATTTCAACATCTTTGAAGAACGTTTGTGACTCATTTTAGTGTTCTTTTTACGAAAAAGAAACATAAATTTAAAAAATTACGTGTTTTCTCATTTTTATCAAAGTTTAAAGTTTTAACTCGTGCACCGGCTGTCAAACGACGTATCATGCAAGTTACGACCTGTTATTGGTTCGTGGGTCAGCCGGACGTCCCACGCCAATAGTCGGAACGAAAAAAACGACCATTTGCGCGGTAATGTTTAAATGATACGACTATTAGCTATTCAAAATTTCATGATTTTCATAAAATAATTTAATTCTGATTTCACGAATACGTTGAGGAATACGCGTATTATACAATAGAATAAAAATCTAAATTTGCCAAAAAAAAGTTACGACCTTATGCGTAGGAGGTATCGATATAGTATCTGCGTTTACAAACTTACCAGTACTAGCATAAGCTTTAGGTCCTATTGCGAACGGTGGTATACTGTCATCGATATCAGCGTGAATATCAGCCAAATCTAGCCTCAAGCCTTTATCTTTTGGTATCACAGCCGTAAAAGTTACAGATTCTAAAATAAAAAAAGAGTAAAAATTATATAATACTAACTGTCCCGACAAACGTTGTTTTGCCATACCTATACAAAATAAAATAGAATAATGTTCGATTCTCAGACCTAACGAATATACACAAAACATTTCATAGAAATCGGTTCAGCCATTTAGGTGTAGTTTGGCTACTAACATCGCGACACGAGAATCTTATATATAGGGACTAGCTGCGCCCGTAGTTTCACCCTCGTTAATCTTATATCTTTAAATGAGCAATTCTTGTACATATATATATAATTGGAATCTCGGAATCGGCTCTAACGATTTTCATGAAATTTGGTATATAGGAGGTTTCGGGGGCGATAAATCGATCTAGCTAGGAATCATTTTTAGAAAATGTCATTTTATTCGTGTTTTATCGAAACTTACTTTTTTTATCTGAAAAAATATGACTCTTCCTGACATCTATTGGCGAACTACTAATACTATTTTTTGTGAGCAATAAAGTTATTCCAGCAGATGGCGTTGTTAAGTAACACGAAGTCGATGAGTGTTTGCTTTTAGGTTAGACTAAGTAAAAAAAAAAAATACCGAGCAAAGCTCGGTAATCCAGGTACTGATTCTTTAAAAGTGATATTGATTTTCTACAAACACAGAAATACATAAAAGTTACTATAAACTACAAACTTTATCGGCCCTTTTTACACCTTTAAACTTCAAATTTCCAAAAATTATTTCTTAGTGCTCTCTACGTCCTAAAATGAACGCCTTTGCGAAATTTTAAACAGGAATTTCAGAAATTTCTAGGTAACTATTTTTGTATATTGAAATATTCACCATAGAATTCTCTATATCTATGTATATAAAATTACCGTGTCGCGGTGTCAGTTACCGATTTGTATGATTTTTTTGTGTTCTGAGAATCGAACAACGTTTTTTTCCTTTTTTTTATATATGGCAAAACGACGTTTGCCGGGAGAGTTTAAATATAATAAGAAAAATATTCACAAATTATTTCTTACTGAACTGAACGGTTGTAAAATCTGCCAACACAATTGATTCTTTTGCTGTTCTTCTATAATTAAAGAACGCTTTTTGTACAGTCTCGTTGAGATTTTGCACTTCTATTGCAAATACTAAGTTGCCTGTCTTTTTATTTACACTGTAAAAAAAACAATATTTATTTTAAATTTTGCGAAATTTTACACAATTAAACATCAAAACTTAAAAATGACTTATATCGAAATAATAAATATGATTACTGTCACTTTCTACTTAGAAATTTAGTAAAAAAACGCTAACGTAAAAATCAGCTCGGAATTCATTACAATACAGGTAATTTTTAATTGGGTTTTAATGTCGTAGTGTATACTTTAGTATTTACCACTTTCTAGTAGTAGATATTATATAAAGTACTATCAGTACCCCGTGGTTTTATCTGCATAAGTCCCGATCCTGTAGGAATATCGGGTTAAAAATTAGCCTATATATTATAGCTATTTCAGTCTATCTACTTACCGAGTTTTATTGCAATCTGTTTAGTAGTTTTTGCGTGAAAAAGTAACAAACATACAAACACACACAAACTTCCACATTTATAATATTAGTTGGAGGATTATAATTCGAATTCAAATAAAACTTACTAGAACTCCGTTATTTTTGCCGAACCTAGACCCGTCACCTTGTCATTGGTTAAAGTAACGGTTACGTTGTTATACGGCAGAAAAATCGTATTTCTGGCTATATACAGAGGGTCTGGGGAAGGACCGTACGCTGGATTGCATTGTGAATTGTGTGCGAAGAACTTGCGGATACATTGCCAATCGTTTAGAGCACAAGGACGGACTAGGTTATCTTCGTTCGTAACTTCTTCTGGAAAACAAATTTAAATGTAAAAATAACATGAGGCACATTATCGACCAATACATTTTTCTAGAAGTAAATGAAGACAATGTTGACAGTATCATCATCATCATCATCATCATCTGGTGCTATCTTCTAAAGAAGATCTTCTATATTCTTTAATACCAAATTTGAGTTGCTGGTAGCTAAGACCCGTCCAGTTTTAAATGTCGTCTAACTATGTCCACTTCTGCCTGCCCTAGACCCTTCTTCTGTTTATCTTTCCTTACAGGATAATTCTCGGGAAATTTATATCGTGCGCCTCTCTGTAAGTGGTCGATGAAAGTGATTTTACGCATTTTGATGGCAGTACACCATCATTAACCTTTTCAACACCTACCGGCTGATATAAAAAACAACATCATATAATTATCTGGTTCATAGTTGATTGAATCCGGCGTTACTTTTCGGAACTTCAGATATGTAATGGAAGTATTAATATTTAGTTTTTAGTTCCGAGCCTAGTGCTAGTGACACAAAATGCAATGTGCACCGCCCTCCCGCCCACTTGAAGAGGCATGCAATGAGGACAAGCAAAAGTTAGTATTAGTGACACCATTCATAAACCACGACACGTGTTTCGCGTCTACACGACGCATCATCATGATTGGACCATAATATTAAATATTAATACTTCCATTACATATCTGGTTCATGTAAAAATATTCTATAAGTCTATTTGAACTATATAACATAGCAACCTCTAGGTACTCTATATTTCTAAGATTAGTGTATGTAGATTTACCTTCGTTGACTTTCAATTGTACACCACCTATTTTCCTATCATACCCTTCATCGTATCCAATCCAAACACCTTTGACAATATCATATTTATCTTCTCCATAATTTTCTCTGTCACTCCAATTTCTGTCTTTTACAATATATTCACCACCATTACCCCAATTTCTGACTCTGATATTTTGCCATCTGTCGCTATTATCTAAACCTATAGCACGAAGAAACCTTTCTTGAACATCACTACCATAGTTCAACCAGTAATCATCACTAAATTCCGTATTAGCACTGACACCAAAACTGAACAGCACAGCGACTACCAAAAACTTCCACATTTCAGCAACAAAAGCGAGAAAAAATGAAAACTGTATTTTATACTGAAAACTGAAACCTTGTATTAATGAAGGATGGCTATTGCATTCAAATGTGATTTCTATTGCTGTTTATGTAATCGTAGGTGTAAATGTGAGCAAATGTACATATTAATTTAATTACTAGATAATGCAAAAATGGTTATACTGCTTGTTAGTCATCGCATTTCAGGCATTCTGCTTCAGTGACCCTCTCTCGCTTAGGCCGAAAAGCTTTCTAGGAAAACCTTAGTCATAATTCATTGGCATCCCGCTTTTTAGGTAACTTGATCATAAGAGAAAACTACGTACACAAAGTCATCCATTAGTTTACGTGTTTTTCTTCCCTGTATAAGAGCAAGAAATACAAGTGGAATATACAAATCTATTGGAGATTAAAAGTCAAAAGAATCAAATTTTATTTAAATTCCTTCATTAATTAATCCTTTAAAATTAAAGCCGAAACTTAAAGAAAGTTCAAGTTAAATGAATACTAAACCTTGCAAAAATCGTGTCACACCATCTGTGGAATATCTCCTAAACATTTGAACTTCTTGGCAAAGATTAGCATATTTTAAAAGTAATTCGCGGCAAACGCCAGGTGAGGAGGATCAAAGTTGAGACGAAGTTAGGCTAATCCGTTCTTTGTTGCTTCAGTTCATAATATAAGGGAATATCGTAATTTTTATCGACAAAAATTATATGGATAATGTTTTTATATTCCATGAACCGGAAAATGTATCAAAATTAAGATGCAAGATTCCACCCGAACAAACATACTGTAAGTTAAATAAAAGCTTTTAAAAGAAGCCTATGTGTTAATCCAGGTCTCCAGCTATCAAGATACCGAGTTTCATCAAAATCGGGCACGCAACTCCTTTCAGTATTTTTAGCTATCTCTTATAGTTTAAGACTAGCTTTTGCCCGCGACTTCGTCCGAGTGGATGTAAAGAATTTTTCTAATAGGATTGGACCAAGGGATCACGTTGTCCCATACCAACTTTGCCCCCTTTATTCACCCCCTAATTTCGAAAAATCCCTTGTTATCCTACGTCATACAAAGAACACACCGTCCAAGTTTCAGGTCTTTACGATATATCTCTTTTCAGGTCTTTACGATATATATATCTATATCTATACATATAAAACATATGTATAGATATAGCCCTTAAGGCCCACGTAACAAAATTCATACCGGTATAATGCTTAGTACACGTAGATAGACGACCCAGTTGGCACAATGGTCACAATGCCGGACTGCCAAATACAGGGTTGCGGGTTCGATTCCCGCCTCAGACAAGTATTTATGCTTAGATATTTGTCTGTGGTCTGGTTGTTTCTATGTATTATAGGTATATATTTACAAAAGAAAAGTATATAAGTAGTTTATCCGTTGTCTAGCACCCATAACACAAGTCTAGTTACTTAGCTTGGGGCTAGATGGCGATGTGTGGAATGTCCTGCAATATTTATTTATTTATTTATTTTATTTATATACAGTAATAATTACATACAAATACGCAACTAAGTAGGAGTATTTTTCAAAATACTGATTTGACTTATTTTATTATTTATTTATTAGATACACCGTAACACACACTAATACTAAGATTAAAGATTCGGTGTTTTACATTGTTTCAATTTGCAACCAATATTAAGTGTTAATTACCCAACAATAAACACACGCACGTAATATAAGATATAAGTAGGTATAATACTACAAGTAATTTATGTAAAATAATAGTAATTAATAGGTACTAATGCGTATCAAGTAACAATTTATTGCACATCGTGTTAACGTACATTTCCTTGCTTAATGTCTTCCTTTATTAACAAAAAATAGGAAACATAAATATAGGTATTTTGTTTATTTTTTTAATCGTCTTTTGTTTTCTATTGTATTTTGTTTCCATTTCGATCGTCTTTTGTTTTCGTTTCGATCATCATTTCAATCGTCCTTATTTCTATTTATATTTGTTTCTAAATCAAAGTTGGTGTTATGCACCGACGACCCAGTTGGCACAATGTGGTTCGATTCCCGCCTCGGACGGATATTTATGCTAAGATATTGGTCTGTGTTTCTATGTATTAAAATTATATATTTACTAAAGAAAATTATACAAGTACTATATTCGTTGTCTAGCACTAACACAAGTCTAGTTACTTAGCTTGAGGCTAGATGGCGATGTGCGGAATATCCTGCAATATTTATTATCTTCCTATACTTCTATACTAATATTATAAAGCTGAAGAGTTGGTATTTCGCTTATGTGGTGTTTTCCGAGTAATGCATAGTTGGTTTGATACATCTAAAGGATACAATAAACTATTATTGATAACCTTTTTTTAAATAAAATTATTTATAAATAATTAAATGTTCAATAACCAACTTTGTTTAATGATCAACAACAAACATCATCAACCAACCTCATCATCAAACTCAAAAATCATGAATCAAATATTAATAGTATGACTCTAGTTTTTGTACCCGTCACTTGTGGAAATGTTCATTATGTACTAGGCTGCCATACCAGCAGTCATATTCATATCAGACGCAGCTAACAAATCACAATGCGTAGTAAGGTACAGTCGAGTTCTTTTAACAATAACTCCTTTAAACAAAGTAAACTAACAATAAAGATGTACGTTTCCCCGAGGGTGAAGGAGACAGGAAGTCGCGACAGTTCGGCGCCGTTGCACGCGACTATACCGGAATGTTATGATGCCAAATATCAAGGGGGCAATATTAATTGATTGCGAAGTTAATTTCATCTGCTACTTTCGTTTCAAATACAATAAACTAGCTTTCAACCACGACTATGTCCGTGTCAGGATTCAATTTTCCTACTAGATTAGAATAGAATAGAAAAACATTTTTTATTTTTTATTTTTTATTTTTATTTATCAATAAAAAGTTTACAATTTTTTTAACTTAAATAACATTAAAAAAACTAAAGAGGTTGGTCCATAAATGTTATTATTTAGACTACGACGTTAACAGTTAACTTAAATAATAAGACTTTAATTTACATTTAATATTGTTCGGTTTGACATTATCAATATAACGCAAATTCGGCGGTAGTTCATTTATAAGTCGAGGAACCAGGTAAGCAGTCGTTTGCTTGCCGTAGGTATTATTCGTACCGGTTAACGTACACAGCTCCAGCTGATTCGACCATTCGATTTGGAAATGCACACGACAAAACATATTTAGAACAGTTGAGAGTTATTGACAAAACAAAGCATTAGAACACTGACATGTATAAAAATAAGAAACAAAAGAATAAGATAAAAAGACAGGTAATTAAAAGAATACAAGGTAAAAAAGTCTAAGATAGAATGACAGAAAATTCAGATAATACAATAGAAAGAAACGAAAAAAGAAAAGTATCTAAATAAAAATATGGTCTAAGGAGCCGTGTGCCTCCAAAAAGGCTATGCCTACGCAAAAAATAGCTGCAACAACACTAAGTTAATAGAGCCGCTAGTCTTTTGGTTTACTAAGTCATAAGAGCTGCTTCTCGAAAGATCCATTGGCCAGATCCAGGATGGATCTAGTGGGATATTTTTAGAAATAGAAACAGAAATAGAAATATTATTTATTTGCATGAAGTAGGTTACAAAAAGATCTTATAAAATATTACAGCTCCTTACTTCGTCGAAAATTCGACATACAAATAATATATTAAATGAAAATTTAGAATATAATTAAGTACAGTCACTGTTGTCATAATTCCACTATCAATACCACATTTATTAATAGCATTATCAATACCACAATTATTTTTCTCATTATATCCGGATTTCAAGTTATGGATCTACTGAAATTTTTCTTTCTTAGTTGATCCCTTCTCAGATCCATGAATCTAATGAGATAATTAAGTATTTCTCATTGGATCCAGATTTCTGAGATTCTTGAGATTTTTCTTTCTTAGTCCCTTCTTAGATCCATCATGGATCAAATGAGAAAATTATTTCGGATTTCAAGGATAAGTTTACATTTTTTAGCACATGTCCGCCTGAATCACAGGATTACCTAGTTTAGGCACACGTGGACATAGATTGAAGCAACATTTTGTACCAATATGTTTATATTGTATTGCATTTTTTAATAAAAAATATATTTTCTTATCTACTGAGAACTTTTCTTCTCAAAAGATCCCTTACCAGATCTGTGATGCATATAATAAAAAAATACTCATTAGCTACGGCTTCTATCTCAAAGTCAAAGTCATTTTATTTAATTACTTTGTATGCTTAATACATTTGTAGAAAGATCACATAGAAACGTCTTAAAAACTAAGTTAGGATGTGTGCCTTCGAAAAGCGCCCACCAATGAGAAGAAGGCACAAAAAACTCATGGGGTTTTTTTTTCATGTGATCACGCTCATAAAGGTCAATATTAAAAAGATTTGAAATGGAGCAACTAAAGTCACGTCCATGGGTTGTTATCATTTAAGGTAAGACGAAGTATCATAGTACGTCTTACTGCACAATATATGCTCTATCTTTGTGCCAAACCACCATCTGCAGATAAATGATTTTAGAAATAACATAAAATCAGTACAAAGCATTCTGCTAAGCGATTAATATTCTACTGAGTGATAAAAGGGTCTGAAGAAACCGTTATGCCATTTTTCCGAGCGATCCAATACCATTCGACTGTCGGGGGCACCCCCGTATCGGATTCCTTTATACTAAACAAATAAACTTAGGACTGATTTACACCGTACGTCTTATATTATGTTTTCTTGGATATATATATAATTGGAATCTCGGAATCGGCTAAAACGATTTTCATGATATTTGGTATATAGGGGGTTTCGGGGGCGATAAATCGATCTAGCTAGGAATCATTTTTAGAAAATGTCATTTTATTCGTGTTTTATCGAAACTTACTTTTTTTTATCTGAAAAATATGACTCTTCCTGACATCTATAGGCGAACTACTAATACTATTTTTTGTGAGCAATAAAGTTATTCCAGCAGATGGCGTTGTTAAGTAACACGAAGTCAATGAGTGTTAGCTTTGAGGTTACACTAAGTAAAAAAAAAAATACCGAGCAAAGCTCGGTCATCCAGGTACTTTTTTATATGTGGAGACCAAGAATCAGGAAGAGAAGTGTGGGCAGACCACCAGCCAGATGGTCCGACGACTTAAGAGCCCATGCTGGGGCAGCGTGGTCCAGAAGGAGAGGCGTTGGAGAGGCAAATGCACTGCAGTAATACATGCTGCTGAAGAAGAGAAGAAGAGAAATGTACTTTATAATTTAACTATCTTCTGGCCGCGGTTTTGATAGTGTGGTTTACAGGAAATGGTATTTCTAAACACCCTTTCCTGGAGGATAGGTTCTACACGTCACAAAGGAAACAACCTTCAAACAAGTGTCTCGGACTAACTGCTTAAAGTATGCGTTGATTTATCAGCCAGTCAATCGGAACAAAAATTGTCTACTCCTCCTATTTTGACGTCGGCTAGAAGTCCAAATTCCTGACTGATAAATATATGATAAATATAATTAAACGCACAGCTCAAACATTTAGATGCCTCCGACTAAAATTTTGAATACAGTTACAACGTAGGCCGCTAAAAAGAATTTTGGAAAAGTTTGTTTAATTATTTGTTTGTTTGGTGTTATTTCAAGGTAAAACGACTGGACCTATTGAAAAAATAAAAATCCGCATCGTGATAGTTTTGAAGGATGGAGAAGAACATAGGGCACTTTAAGGCTGCCTGTCTACATAAGCGGAGTATTTACGTTGCACAATGTTTGTGGAAACAATTAAATAAATAAACTTTTGGATATTACTTAGAAAATTAGACTAAAATAAGGACTAGCTAGGATCCTTATCGTCTGCGTAACGTTTGAATTTTCCGAAATTGTGCCGCTACGCCTCGCCTTTTTTTTTGTCCTGGGGAAACCCTCGGGTACCACTCCGTTGTTGGTGCCAACGAAGTTATGTCGGGCTCCAACCGACTAAACCCCAGGGTGCTCCATCTCGATGCCTATTGTCGGGGCTACCGGCATCGCTTTCGCATTCATCAGCACGGCATTTGTCCGTGAGCATTTGTCCGTGAGGACCCTCCTCTTACGAGGCTTTCGCCCCTCCCCCCTTGTTGCGACGCACCTAGCCTAAATCCTGAATAGATGAAACCGCAGGGCGCTGTTAGTAGTTGAATAAATGACATTCTACAGTGTGATCTGAACCTAATGCACCGTCGCCAAGTACGTACTAGTAAGTTAATTTAGTTGAGTGGATTCGTCCGTGCATTGTCGCTTGTTTATCGTCACCCCCCGACCACCTCCTGCCAACTTAATGGTATTAAACTTTTGATATAAATGTGTTTGAACTGAGGATTTTTTTGCTTTGACGCAATGGGATATTGTATTGTTTAGTTAATTTATGTTTAGAACAAGTATTTTATACCATGCGTTATATTCCAACGAATGGTTTGTACAAATTGGATTTTTTTAGTTCTACGATTTTTTAAAATTCGTATACTCTTTTTGGAAAGTTTTGAGGTTTGTGTAATTATATATTTTTTTATTAAATTAATTTTTTTAGAACATTTTTTTTTAAGAATTGCTGGGTTTCCTTAGATGTACCTAGGGATCGATTAGGTTTTCGTTACACACTGTACCTATATTTTGTTTTTGTAATAAATTAATTGATCGAATAGTTTTACAAAACGATAAGTTTGACTTCTTGTCCATCCAAAGATTACCTGGAAGAGATCGCTTTAGCCGATAAAGCCGCTCTTTGTAACATTGACTTTGTTTTTTATATTTGACTAGCTTTTGAGGAGCGTTGATCCGTCAGTCAGTCAATCAGGACAAAGCATTTTATATGTATAGATGTAATTTAAAAAATGTGTTTACAATAAATTATTCATATCTATCTATCTATAAAATCCTATCTATAGCATAGTATTAAAGGCAATAGTGATGAAGGTACTTTTTGGCAAAACAATTTGGTGTTTCAATATGATTTTACGTTGATAATATTACGAATGCGGATTGTGGATTATGTTGTATTACAAGTTCTGCGAAAAGTAGAGTTCTCGAGCACAAATATTTTTGCAACAAATATGTGATTTACTTCATTTTGTGGAGCTATTCTGCTCATCACTCCGAAGTCCTCGGAAGCCGTTCATTATGCCATATTTTAAGGTATTAAATATTAATTTCTTGTAGTATATAGGTAGTTACTTAAGTTAGAAATTATTTGGTTTTTGTTATATGTAATCATTTTGCGTTTTGTTTTAAGGTGCAATAAAGTGTTTATCTATCTATCTATCTAAGTCCTCATCAAATCCATATATTTTTTTATAAAACCAATATGAAGTTTCAAATAAATGAAGAATCATCGAAATCGGATCATGAGATCGCGGACATATTCACCCCCTTTTTGCCCAAAGTACCTAATCAGTGTACCTAATGGAATTAGTATTGTTTATTTAGTAATTACCTATTAGGTTATCAAGTTTTCAAGTAACTAAGTGCTCTTATTCTTGTATATTGTTTTCTGCAATTACCTTCACCGTAATCTATTCTATTCAAAAATCTATATTTTGATATTTGTGGATTCTGTATAAAGTCATTTATTTTTAGTCTAGACATTTGCACACCGAGATTCGGTTGAATATGATCACATACTGTATTGCAAATCATAAATTCACTCACCATATTCAAATAAATATATTTCATTTCATTTCATTTTATTTCGTAAGAGCCATGTTAATTAGCGCTTTACATTTTTCGTAAGAAAAATCCATTGGTGCACAACCGACCGGTATTCGAATCCACGACCTTCGGAATCGTCAATATGTCTGAAGGCAACTAAGCTGCTGGGTTGATTACAATGTTCACCGTAAGAGTATTGCCAATTCTTAGCACACGCTGCGCTCCGCGGTTTCACCCGCTCAAGTCCCGATCCCGTGGGTATATCAAAATGAAAAGTAGCCTATAGCTTTCCTTGATAAATGAACTATCCAACAAAAAAATAATTTATCAATTCGAACTAGTAGTTCCTGAGATTAGGGCGTTCAAACAAACTCTTCAGCTTTATAATATAAGTATAGATTTACATTTTTTAAGAAAAATCCATTGGTACACAACCGGCCGGGATTCGAATCTACGACCTTCGGAGTGAAAGTCAAAGTATCTACAACTACGCCAACACCACTCATTATGTACACTTTACAATTTAAATTAGTTATCAGCAAAAATAATCAGAATAAGTATGTTTTCATTTATATTATTTCATATTCAATAAGCAAATGTAGTTATGAAAATTCAGTGGAATTGGATTGTTCATATTATTACGTAGTTAGGTACTTTCATTATTTCCAACCCCACCTCACGGGAAATACATTCAGTTTTTACTGCAGTCTACGAACCTGCTTTTATTCGTTTATTCAATTGATTATTCATTTTCCAATGTCTGTATTTTAAGCTATTGCATAGCTTTTATCGCGAGCTTTGATCGAGGCGACCGAATCAAGAAATTCCGTAACGAAAATAAAAACTAACACCCCCCACTCCGCCTACCATGTAGCTCGGCGTTCGCCTAACGTGTGTGTATATGATACGACTATACTAAGCTCGCGCGATGCAATAGCTTTACCGCGACAGTCCCCGAGTGCCACACGTTGTTTTTTACCTACAACATAATTTGAACACCTATTTATTTATAACTTTACATTAATTACATAATATCCTATATCAAAATACCTGTGTGTTTAAAAAGTATCACTACTTAGGGATAAAACAAAGTCGCTTCCCGCTGTCTGTCCTTATGCTTAGATCTTTAAAACTACGCAACGGATTTTGATGCGGTTTTTTTTAAGATAGAGTGATTTTAGAGAAAGGTTTTGGTACATAAAACAAAACTACCATGCGTACGAAATCGTGGGCAACAGCTAGTATTATATTTATTGTCTAGTCACCATGATAGGCCTAATTGCTTAGCTTTGGGCTAGATGGCGCTGTGTGAAACGTCCTGTAATATTTATTTAATTATTATCAGAATTCAAGCATTGTAACTAACTTATGTATGGCCAAAATCGATGAATAGGTAAAGATAGAAATAACAATTTTAATAGGGGTAGATTTTTTTTTTATACCCATCTAGGCGATCCATAGTCATATAGCTGAGTTCCGAACAGCAAGAGATGGAATCATGAACTCGGACCGCATGGATTGAATTCAGGGATTGAACCCATCTTTCATTACACAGGGATCAAGAGGTGGAGGTAGCCTTTTTACTGCAGAGATGGTACGGTCGGCTGCATATTTGCAGACCCACCGTAGAGCTCCAAAACGGCTGTTATAAGAATGTTTTCAACACAAGCAAGATTCAAGACACCTGCTTTAGTTGAAGTTTAAAGTCTTCTAACTCATCAATTTATCAAACAAAGATTATTAGAATGAAAACATTCCAATAATAGTAATTTTTAATGCAATTATGCAGCCGACTGTACCTAGGGGCTTAAAATATACCTAAAGGCTTAAAAAATAAACCAGAATCTATACGATTAAACTTTTTAAGAAACGATTACTTAATTCATAAACCAATACAATTTAAAAACACAATATACAAAGCACTTGTCTTAACATCCAAAAAGACAGCTAAACGAATCAAGAATTGCATTATACACATAAATTATTCACACTTACTTTATCTCCGAGATTTCGTCCATCGTTCCCGTTTTCTCGAGCAGCATATCCTTTGAATAATATAGTCGATGTACACGGATTCCCTTAATATTGTACACCTTAATTATCCGGGATTACACTGGTGAGACATGATACACCTGGTAACGTCTTACGGAGAAGTCGAGAACATAATTTGACGCAATTCTGGTGCATTTTACATGGATGTTTTGTTTTGGTTTTAGTAGAGCGTTTGACTTTGTTCTTATCGACATTTACTGTAGTAAAAAGATTTAGGGAAAGGTTTAGATGGTTTTGGATTTATCTAGGAACTAGCAGCGCTCCGCGGGTTCACCCCCGTAACTCCTGATCCCGTGGGAATTTCGGGATAAAAAGAACTATCCAACACAAAAAGATTTTTTCAATTCGAACCAGTACTTCCTGAGATTAGCGCGTCCAATAAACAAACAAACAAACTCTTCAGCTTTATAATATAAGTATAGATAAGTATAGATAATTAGGTAACTACATTAGACTTAGGATTATGTCCTAAAATTCTTTTCCTACCTTAGGCACTATATGACCCTCGTTTTGGATAAAACTAGTAAAGCTTAAAAGTTTTAGATTAAGCTTCAGTGGTTTCGGATTTATTTAGATTGCCCCGGAAAATGTTGTTTTGCCATCTATACTAATATTATAAAGAGGTAACGTTGGTAGCAAGTTTGTATATAAAATATAAAGGGAAAAAAAATAGAAATGCATGTCGTTCGATTTTCGAATCGTTTGTATGGGAATTGGAATTATAGAAAAGCGACTAATTTTCAAAAGTGACTAATTCAGGTAATTTTTTAAATTTTTCCTTAGGCACCACTATTCACAATTTTAGATAAAGCTTTAATCAATTTTGGAAGAAATAATTAGGTAACTACATAATAATATTGACTATAAGATTATGTTTTAAGTTTTACTTTCTACCTTTAACAATTATGTTTTGATTGGGGTACCTCAATGTTTATTTGAAAATTTAATCATTTTGACTTTGATTCAAATAATAAAAATTGTTTAGGTATTTTTGTTCCTAAAACTAGCTATTATTCGCGACTTAGTGACAGACGTCAGGCCATAAGCCATCTCAAGGTATGTAAAATTTAGCCTAGTCAGTCACTCAGGACTTTGAATTTTATATCTATATACAAAAAATCGGTTGATAAACAAAGAAGATATGCGCGAACCACCATAAAAAATACAAACAACCGAATTGAGAACCTCCTCCTTTTTTTAAGTCGGTTAAAAAGCAGAAACTTAAAAATATTTTTTCTATTATCAATGATTACTTAGCTAAATGACTTGCTTATAAAAAAGAAACAAAATCATCCCCGAACGATGTTAAATAAAAATTAATTATTAGAAAATGAGGCAGCATAAGTAACCTTTTGTTTCAAATAGCCTTTTAGCTTTATGAATGGTAATTAATACTAATTATCTATGGTATACAAAATGAGTGAGTAAATGAGATAGCGTGACTTGCGTTTATAGCAATATAAGGGTCTATGCCTCTATACTCCATGCTCATTAAATCATTGGCATCTTGCTGTAGAAGTTCTCCTAACTATTTGTACTCATATAAACTAGGTTTTACTTTGTAAATTGACTCTTTCAATTGCCTGTTAAGTAACGTATGACCGTGTACTGTGCTTGTCTATCCAAAGGTTGCCTGGAAGAGATAACTTTTAAGCGACAAGGCCCTTTATAAGACTTAGACTTAAGTTTTGTTTTGTTATCATCATCATCATCACCGGGCAGCCGGTCTCCCAACACTCCGTTTCGCGTTACATCGCGGCCGCCACTCGAGAACCTTTACTCCCCATCGGTTGTCAGTTCTACGAGCTATAAGACCTGTCCGTTGCCACTTCAGCTTACCAATCCTGAGAGCTATGTCGGTGACATTGGTTCTTCTACGGATTTCCGTATTTCGGATTATATCACGTAGAGAAACTCCGAGCATAGCTCCCTCCATGAACGAGGCCTATAGTATTGATTTGTAAAAAAATATGTAATTTCAAAATGGTGTTAACAATAAAGTATTTATCTATCTATGAATGAAGTAGGTACCTAAAACAACAAAGAATCACATAAGATTGAGGATATTTTAACAACATAAATATTTATAGTAACTTAGTCAGACAGAAGCTAAGTACAGTCAAGAGCGACGTGACGTACATTACACTTAATTACTTGCTCGAGTTTGTACCGTTAGCAAAAGCACTAAGTTGACTAAACATTTTATTTATTCAATGATTTATTTAGACTAATGCACACGACACAGAAAGGCAAAGTAAAAGAAGTTAAAAGATAGGTTCTGGAACCAAAATTAAGAAGGTATGGAAACCGAACATAAGTTTAGTTGCTGAGCTTGGGGCTGGATGGCGCTGTGTAAAAATGTTCTGTTAATACAGACATGAGTTAGTTATAAGTAGGTATTATTAATGACAAATTATAAAAATACTTAGATACAAAAACTTATAAAATCACACCTAAATAAAAATAGATATAAAAGTAAACCTAATAATACAAAAATTCATAAAATTACAAAAAAATAAGACAGTATGATTAAGAAAACCTTAAAAAAAATATTTTTATAATGCCAAGTTCTTATTTCTTAGAATGACAGTAGAGCGAATTGAAACCAAAATCCTGAGCATTTTGGTAATTTACAAAATCACCAAAATTCTCAGGATCTTTTTCTGCAGACCGTACAATAACCTAATCAAGGTTATGGGTGACCCCACAACGGTTTCCGCTGTGGGCCATTTTAAATACAATACGCATTGTTAACACAAAATAAACGTTTGTTTTTCATGTGCTGAAGATTATTTTCAGGAAACATGAGGTTTTATTTTATTTTCGTTGATTTTTTGTTTTCTGTTTCTCACAGATTCTTTGGTAATTGCAATTCAGTTTTGGTACTAGATTACTATTGTAATAATTAAGTAGATTTATCTAATGTCTGAGGTCATTTTGTCGATGGTTTTATCTATCAATTAGCGCTATTGATTCGATAACTTTAATTAATTAATAGTTAATGAGAGTTTATGTAAAAACCTTAGACACCGACCATAAGTCCTGACTGATATGTCTGTTATTGTCTGTTTTTTTGTAATTTCTTTTGATTGTAACTATCTCTTACTGTTTCTTATTTGTATCTATACTATGTCGTATGTTTGTTCGAATAAATTATATTCTATTCTATTCTATATGTCAATAAATTTGGAGTATGTGTTATTATGAAGTGTAGGATGTGGTGTAGGTATGCACAAAGGAATTTTCAAAATTCCACCCCTGAGAGGGGACCGAAATGGTGGGCAGAAGCTATGGTGCATAAGATTATTAGTGTGACTTTGTTAGACTACTATTTTATGTTTGAATAAATTATTTAGGATTTATTTAAATGGAGCAGGTATGTGGCCACGTCCAACCAAACACAGACAGCAATCTCTATTTTTCTATCTCTACCCTATAAAATTATAAATGTGTAAAGAGGTCTGTATGTGTTCAAGCCTAGACCGTGTCACAAATTTTATCATCTTTAAAATCACACCCAATATTTCTAAAAACTGATATAATTACCAATAAATATGTACCTAGATTTTAATAAATGTCTATTTATATCCTTATATAAAAAATACTACTTTCTAAAAGTTATTTTACTAAAATTACTTTCTTATTATTCTACTTAGATATATATCCCTTTCAATCCAATCATTCTAAGCAAATGTTTGCATTCAAAGTTATCTACACACGACCGAAAAGTGTCAAAAAGGAGGAAATTTAATCCATAACCAGAAACTTTTGTTAACAGAGTACGTTTACAAAAACTCCGGTGCGCCCGTGACTGCGCCAGAAACTTGGTCTTCCTTAAAGAAAAGATAAACGAAGAATGGATATCCCAAAACAGATGGTTTAAATTGTTAAAACGTAAAAATTACTTGCAAAAAACCACAAAAAATAAACGTCTAAATATATTTTTCTTAGAAAACTTAAAGCACTAATGGTAACTTTCGATTTTTCTGACAAAAAATATAAAAAATCTATACTAGCCTACTAATAATATAAAGCTGAAGAGTTTGTTTGTTTATTTGAACGCGCTAATATCAGGAACTACTGGTTCGAATTGAAAAATTATGTTTTTGTTGGATAGTCCATTTATCGAAGAAGGCTATAGGCTACTTTTCATTTTGATATTCCCACGGGATCGGGAGTTACGCGGGTGAAACCGCAGAGCGCTTCCAGTCTATACTAATATTATAAAAAGGTAACGTTGGTAACAAGTTTGTATTAAATAATTTAATTACATACCTATATCTAAATATTTCTACTCAATTTACACATATAAGTTTTTTCATGAAATTGAGTGCAGGGTAACGCTCAGTTTAATATAACGACTCATCCATTCACCTTCTGAACGATATGCCAAAGTTTTCACTCATCGATCTTTAGAAGTGAAACTTATATTTCTAGATTGAAGAGAGCTAACTTATCAAAGGAAAATTTACTTATTTAAACTTATAATAGAGGAAGAAAAGACATATAAACTTTTTAATAACAAACTCACACGAATACAAACACAAGGTAGAAAGCACAGTTTAAAGTTACATAAGTAGAAACAAAGGAGGTTACATAAATAAACGAATTTCGAAGAATACATATTTAAAAACTCAGCAATTGCCAAAGGACGCGTGTGCCACTGCCAAAAGAAGGATCATGAAACCGATTGACGAGTAGTGCCGAATGGAACTAATGAATATTTTTCATATTGATATTTTTTTTCCAAACAAACCTACAGATTTATCGGATAAAAACAAAATACGATTGAAACGGAAACAAAAGACAATCGAAAAAGAAAAGAAGACAATAAAAAAAACAAATGTAAATAGAAAAAAAAAACAAAACATGATAAAAAATAAGCAACTAATAAAAAATATTGGTACATTAAAATTATACATAAGTTAATAATGGATATTAAAGAATTAAAATAGAGTATATCCAGGGTTCTAAACTAAGTAGAATACGAATCCAAACCTCACAATTAAACAAAGAAAATCTGTCTCTAAACTTGCTTTCTGCAGTAGGTAATCGCTAAACGCAATCTATGCAAATAAGCAAACCATGTAAAGCTCACATCCAAAGCTTTGTGTTAACCTACACGTCCTGAAGCTTTTGTGCTTTGTACACAGTTAACAAACGATTTTAGAACTTATTTTTCAAAGGATAAGATTAAAAGTAATTTAGAGTCTTATCTTTGCTTAGATTTATGTGTTTAGAAATAGCTTTTTTCATTATTTCTTTTAAAAGTTTGGTTTGATGAGCCATTGCGGATGTTTCATTTTATTAATATGGATGTTTATGTTTTAATTTCGATTAAAAAAAACTGTTGAGTTAGTCATTTTGAGGATTGCTTAAAATAAAATTTACAATAATTGCTCTAAGAAAACAGATTTTAATTTTTAAGGAAGTTTTAGGATTTAAAATGCACTTATTGAATGAATGTCATTTATTTGCATGGATCAAAGATGTCACTAAATAAAAAATAAATTATAAATACGCTACGAATTGAGCACCTCCTCCTTTTTTGAAGTCGGTTAAAAATATACCTAGTTCAACATAATATAATATTATTTCACCAGCACTTATTAAGTATTAATAAATTAAAAATACTATAATATGATATCAAAATAATTAATGGAACCACTTATACTATTAACCACTTCTTATTCGAAATCTGTTATTCTAATTGTCAGGTATCCCTCAGTTAAAATATTTTATGTTCGAAGTAGAGCACAGTGCAATAAAACAGGTCGTCCCAGCGTGGTGCCAAGAGGGGTCCAGACAGACGCAGCCTCCGACGCCAGACAGTCTGCCGTCACCCTTATCGACCTTCTAAATAAACTTGTACTGAGTAAGTTTCAGATACGACATTGAGATTCTCGCTATACATTTACCTACTGGAATCTAGTGGACAACTAACGTAGTTTTATTTTAGTGACAGAGTTAATAATATTGAAGAAAATGATTTAAAAAAAATCGTTCTTAAGATACGCCTTTAAAATTACGTGAAATTAAAATTTAAGTTTTTTTTATTGAGTTTTTATTATTTAATAGAAGAATTTAGTTCAAGCCAGTTTATATTTTTTGTAAGCCGCCCCGTGGTTTCACCCTCTTTTGTTTTTTTAATTTATTTTTAATAACAACCTTCTTCTGACTATAACAAACACAACAAAAAAGATTTAGTGAAATTGGTCCAGCAGTTCGTACACGCGTGATGCGATGACAAAGGACCAGGGATTCATTTTTATAGACCTACCTAAGACTTATTTTTATTTTTATATGAGACTAAATAACTGTCAAAGACTTTGAAGAATTAAAGCAAACACAAATAGTCCAATGTTGATTAAACAGTGTAAAAAGATTTTTTAATGAAAAATATGCAACTTTTAAAAAACAATTTTGAAAAACATCACAAATCCCTGATTTAATGTTCCAATGGAAAAAAAAACTTCCTAATAACAGTGCTCGTTAAAGACTGGGTCGGAAGTCTGCACCGATGGTATCGGCCGCTTGGAACACCGGAAGTAGAGGGGTGAACGCCTCGAGATTGTACCCCATTTACACCCCGGCATGACGACGAGATGCGGTGTTAAGGGGGAGTCAGTTGTGGAAGTTTTGTCACAGATTAACTGGTTACTAAGTGGCTTCTTATTCTTATCATTGTAGTATTCAATCCTTATGTGATATTTAAGTTATTGGAAATTTATTTTTAATAAAGTTTCATTGTGTTTTTTTTCTGTTGACGTTACTTGCCCAAGTTCTACCTCACGTACTTGTACTTGTATACAGGCTGTTTTCCGCCATTGGACCCTTTTTAATTGGGTCCTTTTTGCGTGAGGATGGAGTACGCTTGCCCAGCACCTACTACACTCTCAAATTAGTCGACCAAGTGCAGAAGAGAGAACGTGTCAATACTTCTGGAGCCAACTAAGCTGCGGATTTCATCACGAAGTTTTCCTTCACCGTAAGAGCAATGTCAATTAGCGCACATACATTTTTCTTAAGAAAAATACATTGCTGCACGGCCGGCCAGGATTCGAACCCACGACCTTCAGAATGAAAGTCGAGGTATCTACCTCTAAGCCAACACTGCTTAGGTATATATAAGTACTAGCGACCCGCCCCGGCTTCGCACGCGTGCAATGCTGATACTAAATACACTACAGAAAAACTGTGAACGTTGTATATAAAAACTTCGCACCGGTATAAAATATATAGACTATGTGATTAAAATCTATGGATAGGGACAGAGCGACTTTTTTCCCCGTTTTTTTAGTACTCAACATTCATGTCTGTTATTTATTTGCACATACCTTGGTACATTATGGACTTAATGATTTTTTGTTATGTTATTGTTCGTTTGTCTATTGTATTGTATATTTTTTTTTTAACTATTTTTTGTTTACCTACGACTCACTGGTGCACGGATAAACTCGGAAGAGTTTTTGTTGCACCTTAATTTTGTACTAGATTAAGTTTTTTGTATTGGAATATTAAAAAAAAAAAAAAAAAAAAAAAAAAAAAAAAATCGATTCAGTAGTTTTGATTTATTCATTACTGCCCGTGGCCCGCACGCGTTAAATTTGGAGTAAAACAATCCCCTTTTCCCTATACCATGAAGATTTCCTGCTATCTTTGGAATATCTAAATTCATACACTACATTTTTACTTATTTACTTTTTACATTTTTTTGCCGCACCGGGCGGCCGGCCGGTACCGCCGCAAACGCTACGTCCCGCAATTTTTAAATCTGTAATATCTTCGAAAATATTCACTTAAATCATACGGTGTAAAGGGCCATATAGATCTATATTAAATGAACAATGTACTCAAGGTATTTAATTGGTTAAGGATTTATGCTGTATTGGTTAAAATCGCTTCGAAAATTAGCCATTATTTGTCGTAAAAAGTAAATGACAAAAAAAAGTTATTGTGGGTTATCCATAAGAGATAGACATATACCATCACGGACTTTTCTGTAGACCTTTTCAATGTGTACAATACTTAGTACATTATTTTGATAAAACTCGTAGGGTTCAGCCTGCGTTTGCAATTTAAGCGGAAAAAATGTAATTATTTACGACATCACATTAGAAACCTCAAAAATAACAGTACTTCTCCACTATTTAATGCATCAAAATCCGATGCGTAGTTTCAAAGATTTAAGCATACAAAGGGACATAGGGACAGAGAAAGCGACTTTGTTTTATACTATGTAGTGATATGTGTACTAAGTTATGAATCTACTACGTCTTGGGGTAAAAATTGAAATTTTAGATTACATGATCTTCAAAAAGGAATTATTATGAAATTATATTCTGGGGTTGAAAACTAAGGTAGAAAAATAATGCCACCATAATATTATGAGTGCCTGTTTGAAACTTTTACATAGTTTTAATTGTTGATTGTATTTACTGTAACAGTTTAATTTAAGAATAACATTTAGTAAGTGTATTGATTTAAAGTGTTTCTCTAAAATGTAACAGTTTAATTTAAGAATAACATTTAGTAAGTGTATTGATTTAAAGTGTTTCTCTAAAAGTACTTGTTATGATAATTTGATATAATAATTTAAATAAATGGTTTTATCATTTATTTAAATTATTGTTAATTTATTATTATGATTTCTAAACTACATAATACAGAATATTTTATAATTATTGTAACAGTTTAATTTAAGAATAACATTTAGTGAGTGTATTGATTTATAGTGTTTCTCTAAAAGTACTTGTTATGAGAATTTGATATAATAATTTAAATAAATGGTTTTATCATTTATTTAAATTATTGTTTATTTATTGTTATGATTTTTAAACTACATAATACCGAATATTTTATAATTATTTAGAATTAGTAAGATTGTTAACCACAACTTCCGGCATAGAGCGCCACTACGTTTGACAGTGGTAGTAGATGGCGCTTGTGGGCTTGGATGCTGGAAGGCAGTCGGTGTTCGCTCGTCGAACTGAGCAGTCGTCTCAGTTTTAATGATTATAGTATTTGGATTGGAGTGAACAGTTGTTTTATTATATATTTAAAGTGATTTAAAGTGTTAGTCTAACAAATTCAGAAGCGGGGATACGTAAGTAACTTTTGTCTACTTATTATTTAACTACGCCCAAGTTGGTAAAATTTAGATAATTCCGTTTATTTTTTTCTTGTATCAATAATACTTGTAAGTGGATTTAGTCATTATTTTCTTTAAATAAATAATCCCCTTGGTGGGCTTGAATAAAAATAAAACCCAGTGGAAGGTAAAGTAGTGTTAGAAAAGGAGACGTTAAGAAAAGGAGACGTTAGGAAAAGGAGACGTTAGGAAAAGGAGACGTTAGGAAAAGGAGACGTTAGGAAAAGGAGACGTTAGGAAAAGGAGACGTTAGGAAAAGGAGACGTTAGGAAAAGGAGACGTTAGGAAAAGGAGACGTAAGGAAAAATACATCAAAAGACGAGACCATTTTAGACCTGAACAGATATAATTTAATTATTCTACTTTTAATTTTGTTAATTTTGTTTCCCTAGTTCTGTGCTCTTGCTTGTATGTGCAGGTTATGGAAACTGACGAAGTAAATGAGACGAGAGGTTCAGGTGGACCTGCAAAACAACCGCAGAGCGATGTCAGGGTTGATGATACCCGTCGCTCGCGTAACCGTTCGCTGGCCCCAGCGCGACGCACGCGCCGTCTGCTCAGTGTGAGCAGTCGTGGGCACAGTTGTGCTAGCCAGCGGTCCCGTAGCCGTCTACGTCAAGAAGATAGGAGCCCAGGCGATCGGCGTTCTCGCAGTCGCCGAGCTCTGATGGACCGTAGTCCAGATGATCAGCGGTCGCGCAGTCGCAGTCCCCGACCTCAACGGTACAGCCCAGACAACCGGCGGTCGTCTAGCCGCCGACCTCGACGGGACTACAGCCCAGGTAATCAGCGTTCGGGCAGTCGCCGACCTCAACGGGACGACAGCCCAGCTGAGTCGCTGAAGCGGAGCCCATGTGGGCAGCGTTTGCGTAGCTCTTTACATCGGCGAAGACGCAGCCAATCAAGACTGGATCAACGTGGAAGTACTGACGACGTCACCCTATTTCAATTAGTCCAGGCCCTTACAGCGGTAAGTAACAGATCAGTTAATGATAAATTGTCGTATCAAAATACCATCCCTGAATTTAACCCTGCTAATAAAGAACAAACCATCGATATTTGGCTTCATAAAGTAAATGAATGCGCAACTATATATAATTGGACGGATAACCAGACAATACATTTCGCTCTGACAAAATTGAAGGGTTATGCTCAGAAGTGGTACGAGGGTCTGACTAGCGTCATGTATTCTTGGTTAGAGTGGCAGGAAAAATTAAGGTTAGCATTTCCTTGTGACGAAAACTATGGGCAGTTGCTTACAGTAATGCTAGGTAAGCGAGCAAGGTTTAACGACTCCTTAGAGGAGTATTATTATGATAAGGTAGTTCTTTTAAATCGCTGTGGGATTCAGGGCAAGAAAGCTGTAGATTGTATTATTTTTGGCATTGAGGATAGGAGCGTGAGGTTAGGCGCGGAAGCCGCTCGTTTTAGTACACCCGAACAGCTTTTGCCATTTTTGAAGAGTGCACGTAGTACTGTGAATCAGTTTAGTACAGTCAGTAGAAGGAATCGAACTAACGACTCGAAAATCGATAGGAATTTCACGACTAGAGATTCAAGGGAACTCAACTCAAAGAGTTCGATACAGTGTTATAATTGTTTGGATTATGGTCACTATAAATCTCAATGCACAAAGCCGACATTGAAATGCACCAAATGCTCTCGTTTTGGTCACGTCGCTGAGAAGTGCAATTCAAAAGGTACTACGTCTGACAAAAACGGGGACTCCACTAAGACGGTTATGATGGTCACTAGCAATACAGATTCCAGCATAACAAAATATTATAAACAGGCAATCGTTAATGGTGTGACAAAAACTTGCTTTATTGATTTTGGTAGTTTCGCTACCCTTATTAGAAATTCAGAATTAGTTGACCTAGGTATTGCTTGGGAACAAGATGTTTCATTGCCAACCCTCCGAGGCTTCGGCGATTCCATGGTAAGACCATTAGGAAAATGTTCTGTTGATATTACTATTGATAACGTTACAGCTCGCGTAGATGTCTTTATCGTACCCGACCACCTTTTACGAGAACCATTGCTGATTGGCAGGTCTTTTACCGAACAACCTCACATAATGATCGAAAAGGATAGTGTTTCACTACGTATTCGTACTAATAATATTGCTAAAATAACCCTGTTTTGTGTTTCGGATACCAAAATAGACGGACTGACTTTAGTTGATTTTAAGACAGAACCGAATTATACTGGGGACGTTTACATCGAAGGCAGTCATAGGTATAAAATAGGACAAGAACATTTTCTGATACAGGGTCTATTTTCAGTCGTTGAAGGCGCAGGGGTTGCGTTGTTGAAAGGGTTGTCTTCTCAACCTTTTGTACTTAGCAGAGGCTGCATAATCGCTAGGTGTTGTCAAGCTGACCCGTCCACTGAGGCGGAAGAAGTCGGCGAAATATTGCGTATAGAAACGGCGGAACCACAACAACCCATTTTGAAGGTCGACGTCAAAACAGATAATAGTCTAGATAGTCTTACAGTCGAATCACTTGTTAGCCTTCTTAATCGTTTTCGAAATTGTTTCGCTTTTAATTTACAGGAATTGGGTAAAACAAGCTTAGTAGAAATGTCTATTAATTTGAAAGATGACGAACCAGTCGTGTATAGGCCCTACCGGCTTCCAGTTAGTGAACGTTGCAAAGTTCGAGAAATGGTCGAAGAGTTGATAGATTGTGACATAGTCAGGCCGTCGACGTCACCGTATGCAAGTCCTATCGTCATAGTGAAGAAGAAAACGGGCGACGTTAGGCTGTGCGTCGATTATAGGGCCCTCAATCGAAAGACATTCAGAGAAAACTATCCCCTGCCCAGGATCGATGATCAGTTGGATGATTTAGCGGGGTATGAATACTATACTACCCTTGATTTGGCTTCTGGTTATTACCAGATAGCCATCAAGGAGGACGATCGCTACAAAACCTCCTTTGTCACGCCGGACGGACAGTTTGAATTTAATCGAATGCCATTCGGCTTAGCCAATGCCCCCGCTAATTTCATGCGAATGATCAATCTCGTTCTTTGTAAGGCAAGAGGTATTGCTTCGGCGTATATGGATGATATAGTCATTCCGTCAAGGACTGCTGAGGAAGGACTTGAGAGATTGGGTAGAGTTTTACAGTTGTTGCAGGATGCTGGTCTGACTCTAAAACTTAGTAAGTGTTGTTTCTTCAGCAAAACCGTAGATTACTTAGGGTTCGAACTCAGTAAGAAAGGTATTAGGCCTGGATCTCGTAAAATCGAAGCAGTTCGGGACTTTCCCGAACCGAGCAATCAGCACGGAGTTAGGCAATTCATTGGGTTGTGTAGTTTTTTTCGAAGATTTGTTAGGAATTTTTCCATTATCGCGAAGCCCTTGACCTGTCTTCTGAAGAAGGACGCTAAGTGGTGTTGGGGTAGCGGGCAAATAGAGTCGTTTAAAGCGTTAAAGGATGAATTACTTCGTAAACCGATTCTAGCTTTATATGACCCAAAAGCCCAAACAGAGTTGCACACGGATGCGTGTAAGATAGGTATCGCCGGTATACTAATGCAACGGAATAAGGATAATATCCTTAGACCTGTAGCATATTATAGCCGGCAAACTACTCCAGATGAACAACACATGACATCTTATGAACTCGAAACCCTCGCTCTTGTAGCTTCTCTGCAGAAGTTTCGTGTTTATTTGATAGGTATAGAGTTTAAGGTGTTTACAGACTGTAATTCACTTCGAGCAACGTTCTTGAAAAGGGATCTGATTCCGAGGGTTGCTAGATGGTGGATATCCATGCAAGAATTTAATTTCTCAATTGAATACCGCCCCGGAAAATCTATGGCTTATGTGGATGCGCTGAGCAGAAATCCGCCACTTAGCAATGAATCTGGTTCAGATACGAATGCGGTCGAGATAATGGTGGTCACTGAAACAGATTGGTTGTGTACTGTCCAGCAGTCTGACACGGAAATACAACGGAAAATATCTATTCTTCAAGATTCCGAATCTGCTAACGTCGTCGATATTAAGAAAAATTTCGTTGTACGTAATAATAAGTTGTATCGCATTACTGAAGGAGGGGAAAAATGGGTTGTACCCAAAGGTGTACGTTGGCAGATTCTGAAGCAGTGTCATGACGATATCGGTCACTTTGCTTTTGATAAAACATTGGCTAAGGTTAAGGAGTCGTACTGGTTTGGTAAGATGCGTCGGTTTGTTAAAAAGTACGTTGATTCATGCCTCGAGTGTGCCTATACAAAGTCTTCAACCAAAAGAAAGGTCCCTCTACACCCAATCCCTAAAGTAGATTCGCCGTTCGCCACTATACATATTGATCATGTTGGTCCGTTTGTCAAAAGTTCTAAAGGCAATACCTATTTGTTGGTTATCATTGACGCTTATACTAAATTCATCATGTTGAAACCAGTTAGGAGCACAAAAGCGTCAATTGTTATAGAAAAGCTAAGAGAATATTTTAGTATATTTGGTGTACCTAAGAGGATTGTCTCGGATAGGGGTTCGTCGTTTACGAGTAAGAAATTTAAGGACTTTCTCAGTGGTATATCAGTCAAGCATATTTTAAACGCCGTAGCTACACCACGCGCTAACGGTCAAGTGGAACGGTATAACCGCACCGTACTAGACGCTCTTACTGCCAAGTGCGCAGGACGTGACGAAAGAAAATGGGATTACTGTATACCTGATGTACAGTGGGGTCTTAATAACACACACAACAAAGGTATCGGTAGGACACCGTCTGAAGTTCTGTTCGGTACTTCCTTAATAGGTCTTAATGAAAGTAGAGTTAAAATTGCGCTAAATCAAGATCACGACGTTAGTACCGACACGTTAAATAAAATTCGCGAGAGAGTCAATGAATACATTACCAATTATCAAACGAAACAAAAGGCTCAATATGACAAAAATACGGTAGAGCCAAAGATGTATCAGGTTGGGGATTTAGTTTGTATTGAGAGGGAGGTTCCGTCCTTAGGTCATAGTAGAAAGTTAGTGCCCAAGTACCAGGGTCCCTATCGAGTAACGTCTATGCTGGGTAACGATAGGTATCAGGTTGAGGACACACCAATTACACGGAAAAGGGGTCGCAAATATAGTTCAGTAGTCGCAGTAGACAAGATGAAACCTTGGTTAAGTTTTAGTAGGTCAGACGATGCAAAAGATTCTAGTGATTCAGATGGCGACACCGAAAGCATTGATTGTGAGTAATTGCCCAGATATACTTTTTTTCGATTAGTCTAAATAATAATTGACTATATCTGTCACATTATGTCCTGTATATTGTTATTATGAGTTTTATATTATTATTAAGTTTAAAATTGAAAACTATTTGAAATAAATATTTATTATGTTGTTTAAAATCCTAATTAAGGGATTATTTCAGAACAGGTTAGATGTTAAACATTTTTAGTCTAAATAATATTTTTATCTTATTAGATTAATAATTTATCTTATTTCCAAAATCATTTAAATGAATAGTTAACATCACTTTTGCTGTGTTTTTTTTTTATTGTTCTACTTTGTTTATTTATAATTCTAACTAATTGATTATTTTAGTACAGGTTAATTAAAATTGTATTGCTATATTTGATAAAATACAGCATGTGTTGATGAAATCACAAAGCCGAATAACATATTGATAGATTTGTAGTTATATATTATGTGCCTAAATGGTTGAGGACAGTTGTCCAGATGTAATGAGGACAGTTGTCCAAGTACCTATCGTGATCGTGGAGCCTTGGTCAAGTACTGTCATATTAGGTATTCAGTGCAGTAGCGACCTGTTGCCATAGTTGACTGAGGTAGAAACCACCTAGTCCGCATAATATGATGAAATAGTATTCGGTACAGAGGTCTGTAGTCCGATTACTATCGCTGACAGAAGAAGGCGGAAACGACACGAGATGAAAATAGAAGTATTGGCAGTTGTCAGTACTTACAGTTACTGTTTATTGTAAACATAGTAGTTATTGTTTGTGAAGTTCCATTTAAATTGACCGTAAAATTACGACACACGAGGACGTGTGCATTTTAGTCGGATGGCCGAATGTAACAGTTTAATTTAAGAATAACATTTAGTAAGTGTATTGATTTAAAGTGTTTCTCTAAAATGTAACAGTTTAATTTAAGAATAACATTTAGTAAGTGTATTGATTTAAAGTGTTTCTCTAAAAGTACTTGTTATGATAATTTGATATAATAATTTAAATAAATGGTTTTATCATTTATTTAAATTATTGTTAATTTATTATTATGATTTCTAAACTACATAATACAGAATATTTTATAATTATTGTAACAGTTTAATTTAAGAATAACATTTAGTGAGTGTATTGATTTATAGTGTTTCTCTAAAAGTACTTGTTATGAGAATTTGATATAATAATTTAAATAAATGGTTTTATCATTTATTTAAATTATTGTTTATTTATTGTTATGATTTTTAAACTACATAATACCGAATATTTTATAATTATTTAGAATTAGTAAGATTGTTAACCACAACTTCCGGCATAGAGCGCCACTACGTTTGACAGTGGTAGTAGATGGCGCTTGTGGGCTTGGATGCTGGAAGGCAGTCGGTGTTCGCTCGTCGAACTGAGCAGTCGTCTCAGTTTTAATGATTATAGTATTTGGATTGGAGTGAACAGTTGTTTTATTATATATTTAAAGTGATTTAAAGTGTTAGTCTAACATTACAAACTTTCAATCCAACGGACAGGAGTATAAGGCAAAAATGTAACCATCAAAATCAGTCTAGTAATTTTAAATAAAGTAGTAGAGATACCTATTTATTACAAACACTAATACAAAAAAGTTGTTTCTTCTTAAACTTCAAACATACAAATCGGCATTTTCCTGGAAAGACAGGATTAAAATATGTATTTAAAAAAATATGAAATATAATTTTCACACTGTAGAATATTTTATCAGTGCCTAATCTAAATCGTTGCAAATTTTCTGTCAAAAAGGGAAGACATTTATTAACCGACCTCTCGCAAAATTAAGCCTATCTTTACACCCGCCTAATCTACATTTCTTATCAAAAACTGTACAAAAACTCCCCTTTTGAATAACCCCTTTGGGGTAAGTACTAGTCAGAGTGAGAAACAGACTAATGACTTATCTATCGCCCGACACCTGCCGATCGGTTAACATTTTAGGACAGAATACAGAATCCAACATCATAGAGGACTCTGAATTCCAATCTTAAAAGTTAATGATTATATATTTAAAAACCTTGGCATACCAGCAACAAATACATTTATGATTACCTCAAATTGCCCATTGCACAGTCGGAGATGAAATCCAAAAGATACCTGAATAGATTGACCATACCATACCAACAAAATGGCTACGCAGCTGAAGACGACCGACATCTATTTCGCTAGATTTAAGGCGTATTGTTACTAGCCTACGACTCAGACCTAAGATAGGAGACAAGGGCTAAGGAAATCCTCCTTCCTCAGCTCTTGTCTCTCTGTAGACTCTTAAATAGATCTCTCTCAAGATTATCTCTCTCAACTGTGAAACCCGCCAACTGTATTACAGTGTTGCTCATTGTAAACTACGATGCTTTAGATAGCAACAATTAAGCGATGATAATGAAAACAAATATTAAAGATGTGCACATTTATTTGTATTAAAATTCGGACGGTCACCGCCAGTCGGTCGATAGAAAGTCTGTAGTCTATTTCTATCCTAAGTTATCTTGCTGGGTGTTAATGCGGGCCAAAATTACGATAGTTAATTAGCGTTGGACTAAGTGACGACACAAATTGGACTGATAAAAACGGAGGCTTTGTTTGCCCTTTGATTATGTTAGCTAGTAATATAGCAAACTTTTTTGAGTGTACTTTTTTCTTGAAGATAGAAAACTCTTTAGAATTGTGTTCTTTTTTTATTTTGACGGACTCTTTTTCTGTCTAAACACTTTTGTCACACACTGTCTAATCACACAATTTTCATGGTGACATAGAAACCTCTTTTGATTTTCGTTTTTTTTTTATGTTTGAAAACTAACTCTTTTTGTTTTTATTTCTGAATAAATTAACAATTAACCTCTTTATTGCTTTTCTCTTAGTCATATAATTTTATACTCCTACTGACTATTTAGAATAAAAAAGAATAATTTGAAGTTATTATCTACCGAATATTTGTATGTCTAGACTGACTGTTTTAGGTGCTACTTTATTAATAATATGTTTAATTTTATTCGTTTCGTATTAAAATAGTAGGTACTTCTTACACTAATTTTAGGCTATAATCAATTCATTCTTTAAACGATATATCCCATGGATATAGCGAACGTTATATAGCGAATGCGATCATGACTCATGTTTATAGATTGTATTAGTACCTAGCTACTGTTATATATGTGTACTTTTTGGTTATTTATTTAAGTACTTATTGCAAAACAAAAAAGTAGAATTTTGCAGTTGTAAATAACAAACAGTTTTCATTGTTCAGACAAATACGTGGCGAGAGTGCTAATCGCGTCGAAACATGCAAACATGGACTTTTAGTGTAAATTAATTGCAATTTACATTACACCTACCTATGTATTTTTAAAACTGACCATATAGATGTTATCTTCTTCTTTTTCGTTACACTCTTGACAGAGCGGTCGTGATCATCATGTAGTAGAGGGGGTAGATGTTGCGCGCTTCACGACTGCTCGCCATCTCTCCCTGCTGGAGGTCATCTTGCTACATTCGTTCAAAGAACCTCCCACTGCAGCCTTGACTTGGTCAGTCCATCGCGTGGGTGACCTCCCGCGCGTTCTGGTGCCTTCTATTTTTCCCTGTACAACGAGGAGATGTTATAACCTTTCTTAATTCCCAAAAATTGAGGAGGCTTATAGCTAAGCGAGGCCCGCTGATCGTTTACGGTCGTGCGGGTTAAGTTACGCCTGGTGCGGTCATTACTTCGATGGGTGACCAAGTAGTGAGGCAAAAAATTGTGTTTTCGTAAGCCCATGCGTGCTTCGGAAGGCACGTTAAGCCGTTAGAGTTATCTAGTAGCAGTCGTTAGGTCAAATTAGAGGCCTTAGGGCAGTTTCTTAACGAGAGGTTTTTTCCTAACACGAAACCGACACCCGCTCGGCCGCATTCAAAACCGTGGACTATCCAACACAATTTTTTTTTAATTCGAACCAGTCATTCTTGGGATTAGCGCATTCAAACATACAAACAAACTCTTTAGCTTTACAATATTAGTATAGCTTAGGCAGTCAGCACCCTGTATTCAGGGTCTAAAACTGATTAGCTGTGAAGGCCAATATTATTATTGTTGGATAGGTACTTTTTATCACGATATTCTTGAGGGTAAAGGAAGTAAAGGATGAAGGTAAATAAAATTAAATTTAATGTTTTATTTTTTCTCATTGTTACAGATTAATTAACACCCCGATGCGGTGTCCGGAGTAACGGGCATCGTCACGATGCAACAATGTTCGCTTTTCATACTGACGCTTCTATGTGTTACCGTTAGAGGTGAGTTGTACAAATAACTTATTTTGTCATTAGTCGTGCGATACCCTTAAAGATGGCGCGACTAAGTAGGTTTTAAAAGCACCGCAACATTGTTAGTACATTTCCTCTATTTTTAACGTCATTTAAAATATCGTTTTAAAAGCTTTTTATCACAGTTGCCTTTCGGGAGTATAATTAACAAAAATTAATGCCAAAAAAAATTGTAAACATAGACTTTATCACAAATATTTTGTTATTTATTATTTTCTTTTCTTTTAAGTCTTTTCTTTTATTCGCAACTGTGATAAAAAATGTCGTACGATACACGTGTGTTGATCATTCCATTCTCGGCTCTATAGACACACTCGCGTTCCGCTCGCGCGTCATAAACCGCCTCGATGAAATGATCAATTTACCACACTTGTATCGCAATGTACTATTATAACTTGCAGTGTATGTATGTATGTATGTTCGGGTGCAATCTTGCAACTTAATTTTGATCCACTTCCCGGTTACTAATTGAGCTGAAATTTTGCATACATGTGTAAATCGGGCGACAATGCAATATTTCTTTCACTCTTTTACTTCCACCTCACTCATAAACTTTCAATAAGCCTACGGTCGTGGTAAAAATAACAATTTAATTCATTTGTAAAAATACAATAATGACAACACTTTTATAGCATAATATTTTAACTATCGTAGAGAGATAGTAGTAGATTTTTTTAACAGTTCTCCTCCGTCATTACCTGATTACTGAGGATCGTGACTCTACTGGTGTAGTCGATTTACCGTCTTCCTCCGTAGAACTGCGCTGAGCGGTATATCCAGCTATTTGGGGTTTCGCCCTCGTGGTCTTTTACCCTCAACCTTCCCCGTCACCATTAGACGTTCGAGATTATCAGAGCCCCTGCGCGCGATATGGCCAAAATATTTTGAACAGTTATTGATTAAAATTGTTTTTTTTTTTTCAGATATTTCTGGTAGTTGGGAAGAATGGTGGACATACGATGGAATATCAGGTGAGTGCCTACATTTTTATAATAAAATAGAATAAATAAAATAGTGCTAATACGTTTTTCTTCTATTTTTGTGAAATGTATACGATGATTGATCTCCACATTGATTGACGGGCTGTCAACAGAATCTAAATTAAGATTACATCGCTAAATTCCCATTTTTGAAGACATTAGTGGCATGGTGGTTATTTTATTTATTAAAACGGTCGTATACAATTTCTTACAGTTAATTAGTTAAACAAATGCCAGAAAACCTTACTAGGTTTGTCTTGGCATCTAGGTACAATCGACACTACAACATTTTATATAACAATCTCAAGCGCTCAAAATAACTTTTAATTTGATACATTAAAAATATTATTATTGTTGAATATGCTTTCTATGAAGGCTCAAGGTGGTGAAGGCTTCACCACCTTGAGGTTGCCAATTTAATCCGCTTTATGGAACCACCATTACCCAAATTAAAATTGACAATTAGTACCTATATTTTACGCTTTAAGACGATTCAATGTAATCTCATCCTAATGTTACCAAAATTATTATTTTTGTTTATAAGTTACAACACTTTGGGGGTACTTGGTGGTGTGTAACTCAAAGAGGAAGAACTTTCACCGGGCTGGTGTTAAACCCGGTCGGCCGCAGCCCAATGATGTTACGTTGGAACTTGTATAAGGCTTATCTTCAGAAAAACTTCGCTTGCGCGATCTAGGATCTACGATTGGCTTAGTGGCGCCATCTGTTGGTGGCGATGTGAAGCGTCTCCACAAAACATTACAAAGTTATAACTCAATGAAATGGAACTAAATAATAATATTAAAAATCTAATAGGTTTCAATAAGGGTGACCAAAAGGCTCGCTGGATTGCCTCTTTGAATTTAAATGCTGATCCATCACATACAACTAAATAAAGAAATTTGATTTTGTAAAAAGATAGGCATGCCAAAAATTTAGAAATGGAAATAAGTCTGAAATTCTTAATTTTACATTAAACAACTTTCTGTTTATTAACCTTGCCCAAAATACCTAAATATTATCCAAAAACCCATTCAGCTATCAACAAACTATTAACCATTATCTTATTTCCATCATAAAACCGCCTTTACTAACCTATCCAATTCCAATACAACACCGTCAATGGATTAAACTACATCGCTGACAAAAACGGACTGTTTCTTTAGAAAAGTAAGTTTTTCGATCGACAGTTGCAGACCGAAAACTAAGCTATGCCTAAGCTAAGCTAAGCCAGCTAAAGTGTAGCGTGCAAATCACCACACTGCACACCAGCGCTGCAGATTTTAGCTGAGGACCATTTGGGTCAGCACACGACTCCTCATATATGTATATTGTTTTTCCTTTATGTCACTTTTTTGTTTTATGTTATTAATTTTTATTGTAATGTTCATTTCTTTCTTCTTGTGTTTGTCGTGTGTTTATACTCAATAAACTCACTTTCTTTCTTTCAAATCAATAACAAAGAAAAAAAGCACAGATAGAAGGAGCTCTTTGCATAGCTCGCGTAACTTTGGATCGGCATTTCGGCATACAGCAGCTAATAATTGGACATTTTAATAGTTAGTTAACACATCTTAGTTTAAATATTTTGCGGTCTACACACAAGTATGAAAAATACCTCAGATATGCGAACTAAGCTGAACTAAGTTAAGTAAAGCTAAACTAAATTAGCGTAGACCTCGGTTTGCAACCAGCTTAAGCAGTGTATGCCATTACAAATTAAAAGACAAAGAAAAAAATCTTTATTCATTTAGAATAATTCGCTTGAAAAGTAAGGATGTGCGATGAATGAAAAAAAGGCACAAGAAAGTTATGGGGATTTTTATGATCATGCTAACAAAATCAAGATTACAAATATTTTTGAAGGTATATTTGAAACAAAGCAACTAAATTCATAAGTTCATGTTTCACAATACAGGATTTATATCTGCCGATACATTGAAAGCAACAAATCCTAGTCATACGGGTGACATTAGATTCAGGCTTCTCTATCTGAGATCACCCATCTGCGACGAAGAAGGATGCGGGTTCGATTCCCACCTCAAACAAATATTTATTTTCTTGGTATGTGTCTGTATGTATATTATATTTATTTACCAAAAAAGTCGGTTTACGGACGATAATTTTATATGATAACGTCATACTCTGAGGCTGAGGCCGATCGCGCTCTATCACCGTAACGTGACCGTTACACTTTTTTGTGAGTGCAGTACGGTTTAAGACGTTATTACGTCAAAAATGGAATATATAAATTACTGGGGCTAGATGGCGCTGTGCGATGGGAAATGTTCTATAATATTTCGTATTTTTCTTTATTTGCCATCAAATATAATGGTTGACGAACAATCAGTCGATAATAGTCCATAGACTGCGTTCACCTTTATCCGTCGTTAAACCCCGCTTGTACAGTGAAAGGGCACACATAACCACATATCAACGTAATGACTAGGGTACAGGCTAATGATCACAGATAGTATCGAATGATAATGCCCGTTCAACCGTGTCATTGGAGTCGATAGAAACTTTAACGGTCCTATTCAGTGATTTCTTTTACGTTTGATTTAACTTGCGATTACGTAGTAAGGTACAAAACTGTTTATTTTGTTGTTGTTTGTTATTATTTTGACATGTACGATTTGGGGATCTTCAAATCGTGAGTGAACAGGTATCTAGGAAAGCGTGATACATTTTAGACCACATCTTCACCTTCCATCAGGCAAGTGTGATAAGGTCAAACAAAGATTTGTAAAAAGAAAAAAAATGGAGGAAGTAAATATTAAATTTGCAGGAGACGTCACATACAGTGATATCCAGTTCCATACTTTCACTAGGCTTGTGTTATAGTGGCCTGACAATGGATCATCATCATCATCTTCCTGCCCTTACCGCAATTTATTTGGGGTCGGCGCAGTATGTCTTCTTCTTCCATTCACTCCTTAATCTCTCTCATGTCTCACGTAGTTTATTCATATTTTCTTAGTCGTCTTCTTCCTCGTAACTTACTTAAAATACTAACAAAAACAAGCAGACCATAGACAAATATCTGTACATACTTATATTTTTTGTTTAATGCGGGAATCGAACTCGCCAGCTTCGTACGCGGGTGTTCACCCACCTCACCACAGTGGTCGTCAGTAATTTAACTTATAAATTTCTGACAACCACTGTACTTGACCGTGTGGCGTAATTTGTAAGCGCACCTGTCCGGTATAAAGGTTGTAGCGAGTTCTAGTCTCGTCTCGGTTGCAATTTTTGGAGAATCTATTTTCTTCAAAAAATATTTATGGAAGGAAGTATTAAGCAAATGCGTCTTCACAAATTTATCTGATCTACGGAAATATTTACCAAATATTATCAATTGACCTCAAAAAAGTCAATGTACGAAAGGTCAAAAACATCATTACAAAAAACTTAAAATAATGGCTTGAAAATATTTTAATATATATCATCAAGTTCGTAGCATCGTCGTTATTTTTATGGTCGTAAACGCTCCTAATTATGTCTGAAGTTTGAACTTATATTTTTCCGTGACTATCACACGCCATTGACATCAACTGTAAGAAAATCGATAGTTCGCTCATTGGTCAACCTAATTTATAATTTTCAAGGTATAGTCTTTACTGTATCTTTGTACTTCTGCGTGCCCTTGTCCTAATTTATTTGGGGTCAGAGCAGTATTCTTACTCTTCAATTCTCTTCTATTAGTCATAATCTAATCAATCACACTCATCTCTCGCACATCTTTTCTCACAGAGTCCTTCCACCTTTTTTAAGCAATCATCTCCTTCCTTCTACATTCATGCTAATTACTCTTCTTGTCACTTCAGTCTTCTCTTTTTTCATCACATGTCCATGTGAAAGTGACGAAAGGGAAACAACTCAAACGGTTCCTTTTCGTTTTTTTAATAACTGGAGTTTCTTTCAGGCTTCCTCTAATATATCTTGTCTCACACAGTCCATTCATTTTCTCTTAGGTCGCCATCTATTTTTCCATTCCTCTATATTTAAATTTATCACTCTTTTAGTCACATGCGTCTCCTCTCTCCTCATTATATGTCCATACCAACTAAAACGATTTCCTTTCACATTTTCCGTCACTGGCTTTTAGTTTCACTTTTAGGCTTTCTCTAATATACTCATTCCTTATTTAATCTAACCTCTTTACTCCACATATCCATCTCCCTAATTAAAAATATTCTTTTATCTGGAGTTTCCCTTATATTTTAATTTGAATGAACCACATTAAAAATTTATGAGGAGTCTTCTCATACACTAATGAGTGAAACTACCCTGAAAAATCCAATGTGTGAGATCAGTATTATGTGAGTAGCTTACTTAGTCCTGTTCCAATCAAATTTTAAAATTGTTTACACATCAAAACTAAAAATTACAAACCTTTTTAATAATAAAAACATGATACACTTGCCAAGAATATCCCCAACATTACCCCTTAATGGACACACTAAACCCATTACAACGATTCAATACACTATGATGACCAAATTTTGCGGTGTCCCGATTTTCGTATTCATCGTGAGCAAGGATTGAATGCTGTTTCCGTATGGGTGACGTTTCTGAACTAATATGTATCGTTAATGTATTGAAATGTATATAATCAGATACCTACCTGTAAGCTGTTTGTATAACGGTGATTATCAATTAAGTTTAAACAGAGACAATACATCCAGAGGCTTTACAATGATATCTGGATCGATGGATCGGACCACTTCTAAGCGTAGGACTGGAAAAACGTACCATTAAATTTGTAGGACTATGTGGCCATTTGATTATACTAATATTTACTAAGCTGCATACAAAAAATCACCTGGTTATTTAATCATTTTATTGACCACGTTATTTCGACACTTTCGGAGTGGAGGACTGGAGAGTCATACCATCCATTTTGTAGGACAATTGTTGTTCCGAGTTTATCATCCAATTACCTCGATATTTAAAAAAGAAATTTACTGTTATTAGACAATTTCGACACCCCACGAAATCGACATGTTTTATACCTGCGCACTACATTAGCTACCTCTATCCAGAATTGTCAGTAGAACTTGGGCGACTCGTCGAACTGAACCTGCTCACGAAGATTCAGCCTGTTATTAATCACTTAAAAAAACATTCGAGGGCTGCTGGACTATGAGTCGTCAACGTTTCAATCAAAAGAAGGTTTTACTTATTTCATAACAAATGGTTTAATGATTTGGGATAAAAAAAAAATATATCGTCTTGGCAACTGGTTGATTAGCATCTTCTTTGGCAACCGATTGTGAATAGCAGTTGCCATTGGGTCCGGAGGGGAAATTTTGAGACATATCTGGAATTTTCGCAAGCACGGTTCGCGTGCGGGCCAAACGAGACAGTACGACTCTAGACGTATTTTAAAGTTCTTTCCGCTGTACATGGTCGACTAAGCTGACATGGTTGTATATTTTGAAGACGTTTTATTGACAAATTATTAATAATTAGGTATATTATTATTAAATGAAATTTTTATTCTCATAAATTTAAAGTTAGAAGTGTAAAAACCGTTGGCTCAGTCTACGTCTACACTATTATAAAGTGGAATGATTTTTTTTTTGTAACACATAGGCTCCGAAACTACTGGACCGATTTTGATAAAGCTCAGCACGAGGTTACATTGAATCCCTAGGAGTAACAAAGAATACTTTTTAGTCCAATATTCCTACGGGATCCATACGCGAGTGAAATCTACACTAATATTATAGAGATTAAAGAATTTTTTCGTTTGTAACGAATATAGGCTCCGAAACTACTGGGCAGATTTTGATAAAACTGGGTATGAGGATAGATAGATAACTTTATTTGTACAACACAGGAAGAAACAGAACACTATATACACATAGCTAGAAAGTATAAGTTGCACAAATGGGCAGCCTTATCGCTGAAAGAGATTTCATATATTGATTCATATTTGATAAAGTCAGTCAAAGTCATAAACCAGTCTATAGACACTCTTTATTAGACTGAATGTCGCCAAATAACTGAAATGTTGACGTTTTATTACATAACGTCCGGAATTAGGATCGTGTCATTCAAGTTAATGATTATGACCATTCGGATACAGTAGACATTTTGACTTTGAATATCATATCTAATTCGATATTCGTGCAATTATTTCAAGCTTAAGTTATTAAGGGTGACCTAGTGGTAGATACCTCGACTTTCATTCCGAAGATCGTGGGCTCAAGCCGTAGACTAATGAATACTTCTTACGAAAAATCATCTATACATATAACATTCTTTGTCCTGAATGACTGACTGACTGACGGATCAACGCACAGCCTAAACCGCTGATCGCAGAGACCTGAAACTTAGAGGGTGTGTTCTTTGTATGACGTAGGCATCCGATAAGAAGACGTGAGCACCCATGAAGTGGTATCTTCTCGTAGCCTGCATGCTTTTAAAAGTAGACTTAGAATGTGGCTTGTTGAGCAAACGTTCTATGACCATATTTTTTAATGTAATTATTGACCTTTGATACATTGGTATTCTTAATTTTTTTATTTAATTTTAATTAAATCAAGTTATTTAATACTTATTTATACTTAGTCATTTATTTATGGTCTGGTTGTTTCTATGTATTATAAGTATATATTTACAAAAGAAAAGTATATAATTAGTAGGTATATCCGTTGTCTAGTACCCATAAGACAAGTCTAGTTACTTAGCTTGGGGCTAGATGGCGATGTGTGGAATGTCCTGAAATATTTATTTAATATTCTGTGGATTCAATTTATTAATTTAGTTCTTTTTATTTTTTTTATTATGTAGACTTACATCATACTGTACAGTACATACCTAACTTAAAAAAAACTTGAGAGGTGTCAAGGGACACCCGGATGGAACGAAATTCCTTTCGATTAATAACTGAAGGAATTGTAATAAAATCAAAAAGTGTCGTTACAACTTTTGGTCTTAATTTTTTCCGTCTAGCCCCATTCCACAACGCGCGATAAGGAACTTTGTTCCAATAAATAGATGTATTTTAATGACCTGTTGGAATCTTATCGTAACCAATAAATGATTATTTGAGTATTTATCTAATAAGTGAAAAGTTCCTGAAAACTTCTAATCCATCCTACGTTTTCAGGTCCAGGTTTCTGGGGTCTGATCAATCCACAATGGAGTATGTGCAACAAGGGACGGAGGCAGAGCCCCGTCAACATAGAGCCGGAGAAGTTACTCTTCGATCCCTGGCTGAGGGACATACAGTTTGATAAACACAAAGTGAGTATCAAGACACAAGAATCAAAAAAATATTCATTGAAAAACTGTGTTTAAAAGAAGATGATACTATTTTATTACGTTTGTCCATCCATCGCTGCTGTTTGTCGCTTATTCCACTATCTACCGAGTTACATACTACCTACTCGACTTAAGTAAAAATATTGCCTAAAAAAATTGTAAACATAGACTTATCACCAAATATTTTGTTATTTATTATTTTCTTTTCTTTTCAAGTCTCTTCTATTATTCACATCTGTGATAAAAAATGTCGTACGATACACGTGTGGCTTGATCGATTTAATCTCGGCGATCTGTAGACGCACTCGCGTTCCGCTCGCGTGTCATAATACGCCTCGATGAAGTCGGACGACGAGTCGGACTCGCGCCCAAAGGGTTCCGCACCATATTGTATGAGACTCCCCACTTATTTGTGTATTTGCTGTTACAGCGCCAACAGAAATACATAATCTGTGAAAATTTCAACTGTATCACGGGTTATGAGACATAGCCTGGTGATAGACAGACGGACGAACAGACTGACAGTTGAGTCTTAGTAATAGTGTCTTTGGTTACACAACCTGAAAAATTAAAACTTAACATCAATTTTTTAATGCAATAATTTACTAACAAGTTAGTTATTTAGTTAGGTATAAGCATTTTGATTTTGAAAAATGTGTCATTTCCATTACAATTTCAATTTCTCTCAAAGAATTTTCCTTTATTCCCATTAATACCTGTAAGATGTAAATTGCGCGAAACACGTTTACCTTTAAACATATTTACAAAAACATACTAGTTAACATATAAGAATTTATTTGTATTAAACATTATAAAACTATAAAAGATAATTTAAAAACTAATTCAACCTAAACATAAATTAAATAATGATATCGGACATACATAACTAATACAATACAAACGAACACAAAAAATAAAATAAAATACATTAACAAATTTAATCAAGCAAATCGCCTCGAGTCACCCCTGGCGCAAAAGACCCCATCACACTAGCAGCTTACTAGTTTAAAATTAACCACGAGAAACTACCAAAGTACTTACATGTTGAAAAGTATTATCAGTAGGAACAGAGCAGTGTAAATGCTGTAATAGTATGCAAAAACATGGTAAGCTACGCTCGTTGCGATAGGCTCTACTGATAATACCTATGCTTTTTACTTCACATACGGGCTAGGCTCGATAAACTTACAGTTGACGTTGTGAGGTTTTTTTTGTTGTTGTTGGCAATTTTTATTTAGCTTTTTTTTGTTGTTTGAAAATACCCACGAAATCTCAGTCATTGTAATTGAAAAAGTTTATTTTATTGTCTCTTATTCTGCTACCCGTACACAAATTATTTCATTGTTTTAGGGTTCCTCACCTCAAAAGGTAAAAAAGCAACCCTTTTAAAATCTCTTTTATGTCCGTTTATCTGTTTTTTAGTTTTATTCAATACTGGCTGCGCACCGCGGTTTCACCCGCGTAAGTTCCGATCCCGTGTAAATATCGGGATAAAAAGTAGCCTAGGTGTTAATCTAGGTCTCCATCTATCTAGATACCGAGTTTCATCGCCATCGGTCCAGGAGTTTTTGCGTGAAGGAGTAACAAACATACACACACAAAGCACACACAAACTTTCACATTTATAATATTAGTAGGATGCAGCTTAACGATATAAAATATACATATTTTGACAAAAAGAAAGTCCGATAAACTGCATAATATAGATCACTAGCTGCGCCCCGCGGTTTCACCCGCGTAAATCACGATCCCGTGGGAATATTGGGATAAAAAGTAGCCTATGTATTAATCCAAATCTCCAGCTATCTACATACCAAATTTCATCGCAATCGATTCAGTAGTTTTTGCGTGAAGGAGTAACAAACATACACACACAAAGCACACACAAACTTTCACATTTATAATATTAGTAGGATAGGATAGGATGCAGCTTTACGATATAAAATATACTTATTTTGACAACGAAAGACCGATAAACTGCATAATATAGATTATAGGCAAACACCCTCGCATAAATATTGTAAAGTTTCACGTGAATTATTCAATCGTCGAATGAATTACACGCTGTAATCGTATGGTAATATATTCAATCTGCATTGGCTCGTATAAATGACATTTTTGTGCTAAAACCTAGCTATATTTTACTAAAAACATTGCTTTATTTTGCTGAACAAGTGCGAATCGGACTTGCGCACAAAGGATTCTGTTCCATAATGTATTGGAGCATCACTAATTTTTGTTTTGTTTTTAGTATATGTTGTTACTAGCTGCGACCCGCGGTTTCACCCGCGTAAGTCCCGATCCCGTGAGAATATCGGGATAAAAAGTAGCCTATGTGTAAATCTAGGTCTCCAGCAATCTAGATACCGACTTTCATCGCAATCGGTCCAGTAGCTTTAGCGTGAAGGAGTAACAAACATACATACTCCCACACACACACACAAACTTTCACATTTATAATATTAGTAGGATATCGGCACAGAAATACATAATCTGTGAAAATTCAAGTCGTGAAGCTATAACGGTTTATCAGACACGGCCTGATTATAGATAGAAATACGGATGGAAGAGCTGTGAAATCTTAGTCATAGAGTCCCGTTTTTACCCTTTGCGTACGGAAATCTAAAAATAAAGTTTATTTTCTTATAAATATATCTGAACAGGCATGTTACTAGAGATTTTAGCTCGTGGGCAGTGTTTTTCAAACTTCTTGAAAACGCGACCCCTTTACATGTTGAAAATTTCTATCGACCCCCCAGAACCTTAACAAAACTACGCCATTCTTTTTAAGAGTTATATTATACTAGCAGCGCTACGCAGTTTCACCGCCGTAACTCCTGATCCCGTAGGAATTTCGGGATAAAAAGTAGCCTATAGCCTTCCTCGATAAATGGACTATCCAACACAAAAATATTTTTTCGATTCGAACCAGTAGTTCCTGAGATTAGCGCGTTCAAACAAACAAACAAACTCTTCAGCTTTATAATATAAGTACAGATAGTATAGATTGAGGAGACCTATATTGATCGATAAGACAAGGATTGCATCTGATGGGCAGCAAGCTCAAAATGGAGCTTCATTCCCAAAATATTGATGTTATCCGGATCATTAACGTCTCTAAAATATTAATAAATTGTTAAAAAATAAACAAGCACATCATTGAAATCGTAGCTTTTATCATAGTGTAGGACCTACAAATACCTTACATTTTCGTTTATCCACGAACCCCGAGTAAAATTGCCCCGTGGGTCCTGGGGGTCGCGACCCACAGGTTGAAAAACACTGGTACTGGTATTTGCTAGTAAAAGAACATAGAGCATTCCCTGTTCTTACTCGAAGCACACTTCGCGAACTATTAATTTGCCTGTATTGTAATTACGATTTCTAAAAACGCTACATTACATTAAAATGCTCGAGTAAGTCTATACTCACTTTCACCCAGTTGGCACAATGGTCACCATGCCGGACTGCCAAACACAGGGTTGCGGGTCAATTCCCGCCTCAGACATGTATTTATGCTTAGATATTTGTCTGTAGTCTGGTTGTTTCTATGTATTATAAGTATATAATTTACAAAAAAAAGGTATATAAGTAGTATATCTGTTGTCTATCACCCATAACACAAGTCTAATTACTTAGCTTGAGGCTAGATGCCGATGAGAAAAAGTATTGTTATAAATTCTACTTCGGTCAAAGTTAATGCTGAAAAAATGAATACAAAGATATTGCTTAGCTAATAAAAACTAGAAAACTAAGTCAAATGTATTGTGAACATTCCTCCCTTATAAGATTGTTTTACAGTTTTAAAATCCAAGTTGTGTTAAAGCAGACTATTCGTAGTTATTGTTCGTAAACAAGTTCACAACTTGGGGGCGTAGCGCTCCCACTTTCCACCTCATATCTATGAACTATAGATACTAGAACTGATTTATCAAAATTATCAAAATCGGTTCATAAGTATATCGAAGTCATGCAAGAACAGCCATAAAATTAAACAAATATACTACAGTCGAATTGAGCCTTCATTTTTTAAAGACGGTTAAAAATTAAAAGTGAAAAATAACCAACGCCGCAATGCGATGTAACGCAAGGAAGATATCGTTTTAGCAATGATCTACGGGTTTACTCGCTTATAGAGTGTAGTGGAAATAAAAAAAAATGTAAAAATAAAAAATAAGTATCTAAACTCGAATCCTCTGAAAAATGCGACTGTATAAATGCAGTCGCATTTTTCAAAATATTTTTTATTTAAAAATATTTTTATTTACTTACTGAATTCGTTTAGAGTGTAGTGGAAAAAAAAATGTAAAAATAAGAAAAACCTCTGAAAAATGCGAAGGTATAAATACTGTCGCATTTTTTAAAATAATTTTAATTAGAAACAGATTTTTTTAATGTTCCATATTTATTAAATACTCCCAATTTATAATAAGAGTATAGGTAATTCAAAAATGTATTTAAGAAGGCCACGTATCGCGTATCCATACAAAAATAAATAGCTATTCTCTTCCCTTAATATTTTCTGATTTCCTATATCAAAAGAGTATGTTATACGCAAGAAACTTGGAAAGTCAAAGTCAAAATAGAGTACGAACGTCAAATTCCATGGTTATACATAAGTTGAATAACCCCATCCAGTACGCTCTACCTCAAAGTATTCGAAAGCGTTAGCGTGCCAGCAAGCAATATGTCATCTGTGCTCAATGCGCATAAGTTGGCAGGCTTTAATCAAGGTGTGGTCATTGATTGATAGAATCAGACCCTGAACCACCACTTACACAGTGATTCATACTTCTCTATAGTTATTTTGTTGTTAACGGCTGGCCTAGATAACTGAGGTGTTTACATTTCGGCTACAAGGAAATTATAATTTGAGTTTTCCTGACACTAGTTCAATGTCATTACCTCTGATTGTCAATATGGGCTTATAGATCGATAAATAAGTTAGAATATTTTATGACAAAAATTGTATAAAGCATAAATTTGACGACCCAGTTGGTACAATGGTCACCATGCCGGACTGCCAAACACAGGGTTGTGTGTTCGATTCCCGCCTCATACAAGTATTTATGCTTGGATATTTGTATGTGGTCTAGTTGTTTCTTTGTATTATAAGTATATATTTACAAAAGAAAAGTATATAAGTAGTATATCCGTTGTCTAGCACCTATAACACAAGTCTAGTTACTTAGCTTGGGGCTAGATGGCGATGTGTGGAATGCAGTATTTATTTATTTTGTTTAATGTCATTACCTCTGATTGTCAATATGGGCTTATAGATCGATAAATAAGCTAGAATATTTTAGGACAATTTTTTTATAAAGCATAAATTGTTCAGTAAGGCGTACAATGATACTTCGTTTTACCTTAATAATAACAACGCATGGACGTGACTTTAGTTGCTCCATAACAAATAATACTTTCAAATATTATTTGTAATGTAGAACCAAAGTCACCGACATAGCCCTCAGGATTAGTAAGCTGAAGTGGCAATGGGCAGGTCATATAGCTCGCAGAACTGACAACCGCTGGGGAGTAAAGGTTCTCGAGTGGCGGCCGCGATGCAACGCGAAACGGAGTGTTGGGAGACCAGCTGCCCGGTGGACCGACGACATTGTAGCGGTCGTGGGTAGTCGGTGGATGGAGGCGGCTCAGGACCGCTGTTTGTGGCGTCGTATGGGGGAGGCCTATGTCCAGCAGTGAACGTGCATGGGCTGACTTGATGATGATGATGATGATGATTATTTGTAATATTGATCTTTGTGAGCATGAAAAAAAACCCCATTAGATTTTTGTGCCTTCTTCTCATTGGTGGGCGCGATACATTTATTTTAAAATCTAAGCATAAATACTTGTCTGAGGCGGGGATCGAACCCGCAACCCTGTGTTTGGCAGTCCGGCATGGTGACCATTGTTCCAACTGGGTCGACTATGCACCCAAGTAAGGCTCTTTAAAACCATAATTATACCTAACCCACCCATCCCCTTCTTTAATTCTTGTCCATCCAAAGTTGCCTGGAAGAGATTGTTTATCGATAAGGCCGCCATTTGTGCGTTATTGATTGGTTTGTATTAATTTTTAGAAGGAATTTATGTTATGGTACAATAAAGAGTCTATCTATCCAATTATTGTTACAGGTTAGCGGTGTCCTGCAAAATACGGGCCAATCTCTTGTCTTCCGAGTAGAAAAGGACTCCAAGCATCAAGTCAATATCAGTGGAGGTCCTCTATCTTACAGGTCATTAATTTTTTTTTTCTCGTAGGTGTTGGCCTAGTGCATACCTTGACTTAAATTTAAAGTCGTGGGTTCGAATCCCGGCCGGCCGTGCACCAATAGCTTTTTCATACGAAAAATTTATATGCGCTAACATTGCTCTTATGGTAAAGGAAAACATCGTGATGAAACTGGCGGCTAAGTTGGCTCTAGACAGATTGACAAGTTCTTTTCTCTGGACTTGGTCGACTAAGCTGAGAGGGTAGTGTAGGTTCTGGGCCTACTCCATCTACTAATACATGTCTCAGGCGCTACAACGCCTTGAATAGCAAAAATTTAGTATTAATGAGGGTATACCGCCCATCTCCTGCAACATAGCCTAAATCTTTTCTGTGAAAGAACAGACAAGACCCACAACACAAGTTAAATCTTATCGTGGGTGTCTGTGTCTTATAAAAACACTATTTATAGAACTTTGCATGGTGGTATTTTAAAATGTTACAATTTTTTTTGGGAAGTAAACATTTATTTATTTTATTTATTTATTTAAAGTTTCTAGCGCTGTACAAATCATCTGTAGATTAGATTAAAATGCCAATTGGAATTAAGTTCCTTATGGCGCGTTGCGAAAGTGGGCTAGACGGAAAAAATTAAGACCAAAAGTAGTAACGACACCTTTTGATTTTATTACAATTCCTTCACTAATAAATCGAAAGAAACTTCGTTCCATCCGGGTGTCCCTTGACACCTTGTGAGTTTTTTTTATTATCACTAGTAGAGAAAAGTAATCAAGACCTGTAACTTTGTGTTATTTTACAGGTATCAGTTTGAAGAAATATATTTTCACTATGGAATGGAAGATAATCGAGGATCAGAACACCAGATTGATCATCACACTTTTCCTGGCGAAGTAAGTATAGCTATCTAAAGTTAGTTAGTACCTAGTAAAACTTCTAAATAACTCTGCATAAGTCGATGATCCTTGTCAAAAGAATTTGGTAGTAAAATTTTTATGGTTTGCACTTTTGCGTCAGTAAAGTCACTCTGATTCCACAATTTTATAACGTCGATTTTTGACAAATGTCTCTATGTTTGACAAAAATCGACCGTAAATCCGTAAACATAAAACACCGATTTTTCGAATTGTATTTTATATATGAACTTAATAGTACATTACGATATAAGTGTGGTAAATTGATCCTTGCATAGAGGCGGTGTATGACGCGCGAGCGGTAGCGAGCGTGTCATAAGAAGCCAAGATGCAAAGATCAATTCCACACGTATATCGTACGACGTTTTTTTATCACAGTTGCGAATAAAAGAAAAGACTTGAAAAGAAAACAAAATAATAATTAACAAAATATTTGTGATGAGTCTATGTTTACATTTTTTTAAGGCAGATTTTTTTGTTAATTATGCTCCGGAAAGGCAGGCTAAAGACTTTTAACCTATACATCCTCGTCAGACATACAATATTTTTTAGGGTTTTTTCTATTTGTTTTGCGTCGGGGGTTAAGAACAAAATACAATGGTACGGAAAAACAATATATTAGAAAAACAAAAAATAAACAACTCAATTTTTAATCGTTTTCTAAGTCATTATCACGTAAAATTTTTGTTCGTAAACCGACTTTAGAGACAACCATTTTTGCTAGCTAAAAAACTCTTTGGTATCTACCTTTTTTATACATCAATACAGTATAACCCAGATAAATTAAGAATGTTTCACCTACCTAACATGTAATTAGCAGTAAGATACGTATTTAACTTATCGGGATAACTTTACAGCACTAGTTAACAAATCTAAAACGCACGCGTGCATAATATGTTGGATTATGAGCCTAAAAGCCGTTGAATAAGATCCACTTTATGAGCAACTGTGATAAAAATTATATATATGATCTTTAATCTTCTTATCCCAACTTCTAATATTATAAATCCAAAAGTTTGTTTATTTATTTGTTTGTTTGTTCCCTCTTCACGGTCAAATGATTGGATCGATTTTGATCAAAATCAGCATTTAGCGTTAGGGTTATAGTTATGAAGAATTACATAGAATTTTCTAAGTAAACTAGCTGTCCGGGAAACGTTGTTATAAATTGCCTCTAACAAAAAAAAAAGTAAAAAAAAATAGATGTTGTTCGATTTTCAGACCAATCGAACACACAAAAAAATTAATACAAATTGGTTCAAATCGGAGGAGATTGGTAACTAACACCGAGACATAAGAATTTTATATATATAGATAAATTAATAAAAAAAATATTCTTTGAAATAAACAAAACATTAAACACAAAAGTTAGAACTTATCACATTTATAGATCAGCTTCTCTCAGATAGGTTATAATTGTTACCTCCGAACGAAATAAAATGAAATTAAATTAGAAATCGAAGATCCTATCACTAGTTCCACCGGTAGAGTGTTGGCATAGTTAAAGCTCTGCGGTCACTCTGCAATACTCCGCTTCAAATAGTTAGCATTTGTGGGTAGATGGTTGAACTAAAATCGGATTTCTAGCGGTAGATAAGCTTATAGCTTATATAAATTGGGAAGGGTTTATCTTTGACGACTTCGTACGCGTGGTAGTAGTTTCATATACTTTTATTTTTTATTAGGCATAGTAACAATATACAAATTTAATATTACAAATAGACATGAGTTGCAAATAATCATTTTCAATTTGTACATCTATTATAACTACGCACAGCGTTTGATTACACTTTGGACTGTTTTGAGTAACTTTGTTCGTGGTACTTGAAATTGAAAATAAATGCCTCCGACGGCTTGACTTATTCGAAATTTTGAATAAAATATGGCTCAGGATACCAAAACGTTCCTTTTGAATCACTGTATCTATTAAAAAAACGCATCAAAATCCATTGCGTAGTTTTAGAGATAAAAGCATAGGGACAGACAATGGGAAGCGACTATGTAGTGATTCAGTAATATATATTTTATTGTAATTTTTGTTACCTTAGTTGCGTAAGCTAAATTGTCATGACTTCAAGAAATTAAAAATGCAAACAACCGACTTTTTGATCACCAGATTGCTCCCCGAGCGATCATTCAATCCCATATTAATAAACCATGCGAATGTCTGATTTAAATTCAGATATTTTTTTTGTTAAAAAATGCAGTATGTACCTACTACGTTTTAACCCCTACCGCAGCAACCTACCGAGGGAAACTTTTACGGATTTTTAATATAATTTTTATCTATATCTATAAAAATCACCTATCCAAACACAAATGTTTAAGCTTTGTTCGGACTATTTAGTAGATGGTTTATGTGAAGTTTGCACAAAACCGGTCGAGCGGTTCTTCATTTATCACATTTTTTGTAACAAATGAATTCAATAAATAGCGGATCATTTGGTTTCACTTTATACCGAAGCATGTCCCGGGCCGCTAGTTTTTATTAAATCTGACTGTAATTATTTAATTCTTATACCTATATTTATTTGTTTGAAATAGGGCACATCTTAATAATAATATCAAACGTCAGAAAATTTTAAATTTCTATAACTGTAGCCTTACGTTTGTCCTTACCATGATCTTTTGAGCAACTAGTGTTGCCAATTTATCCAAAACCTTAGTCTAAAGATTATCTGATTCATAAATTGCTATTTGAAACTAATGAACAGAAGCTTCCATGTGGAATATCTGGAGTTTAGAACCATCGGATATAATTTAATGATAAAGTTATTGAATTTCGATAAGAAAATTATGTTTTTGTAGTAGGTAAATATCTTCCCACAAACAAGGTGAGCTTAGAAAAATAAATAAATATTCCAAGACATTCCACACATCGCCATCTAGCCCCAAGATAAGTAACTAGACTTGTGTTATGGGTGCTAGACAACGGATATACTACTTATACTTTTCTTTTGTAAATATATACCTAGAATACACAAAAACTTGAAATACTCTAGGTATCCTTAAAGTTTGTGTGATTTATCCTGCTTACCAGCTAGAGTGTTGGAATATCACATAGCCTACTTTTCATCTTTTGAAGGAAAATTAACAGATAACATACTTAAATAATAGAACCAAAACAAGAAACAGCCAATTATAGGATTTCACGGGTAGAAAGTAGAATATACTTGTAGACACAAAACAAGCAAGCAAAATACAAAATACTAATATACTAGGTAAACAGGAAAGTTTTCTGTTTTTTGGCTCCGAAATTACAGGACCGATTTTGATGAAACATGGTATGATGATACGAGTACATTGGTCAATTGGGAAAATTGGTAAATTTTTATCCCGATATTTCCACTAAAGCGGAAGCTATGCGGATAAAACCACGGAGCACTGCTAGTCTCAAATAAATGTCAGCGGTGTCCGTGATTGACAAAAACAAACGGGTAAAAATGAGAACAAAGTCACAAACCAAATAATTTCCTTTATTTTTTTTCAATTTCGAACTCTTTTGATAAGGATGAGAACAAAGTCACAAACCAAATAATTTCCTTTTTAAGCTTTTGCATAGCTTTTATCGCTTTGAGCGCGGCGACCGAATCAAGAAATTCTGTAACGAAAATAAAACCTAACACCCCCCCCCCTACTCCGCCTACCACGTAGCTTGGGAGAGACGACTGTACGAAGCTCGTACGATGCAATAGCTTCATTTTTAATTTCCCACTCTTTTGATAAAGATGAGAACAAATTCACAAACCAAATAATTCCCTCATTTAATTCAAGAACAATACCAAAGTAAATTCATCGATATACAATAATAACAGTCAATAAAGTGTTCATTATAAATTAACACCTCAAACTTGGGATATTATCCGATCCAATTATTGGTACCGCGGGAGTAAACTTTGGTAACTTGGTGCCAGGTTGTTTGTGTGCCTTTGATATCGATAAATGTTTATTTAATATCATTACTTAGTTCAACAAACGATGAGAAACCTCTAACTGACCTAAAAGCTCTACATAATAATAATATATTTAAGTTAAAATTCAAAAAATGTTGCATTGTAAAAACCTTTTATAGTTTGTCTGAGTTTTATGAAGAAACCAAGATTTTAAGTGATAACGTCAAAGAAAACGATTGAAAATAGAGTTTTGTTTTTTCTTTACTTAAATTTTTTTTTCAGTACCATTGTATTCTGTTTTTAACCCCCGACGCAAAAACAAATGGAACAATCCCTAAAAAAGATTGTATGTCAGACGAGGCTGTATAGGTTTAAAGTCTTTTGCCTGGTCTTTTGCCTAAAAATTATTACCTAAAAAATTGTTAACATATACTTATCACAAATATTTTGTTAATTTTTCTTTTCTTTTCAAGTCTTTTATTTTATTCGCAACTGTGTTAAAAAAAACGTCGTACGATACACGTTTGGATTGATCATTGTATCTCGATTTCATAAACTGCCTCTATACAATGATCAATTTACCAAACTTGTATCGCAATGTACTATTTTATCACAGTTGCTCATAAAGTGGATCTTATTCAACGGCTTTTAGGCTCATAATCCAACATATTATGCACACGTGCGTTTTACATTGCCAACCTAGTGCTGTAAAGTTATCCCGATAGGTTAAATACGTATCTTACTGCTAATTACATACTGTTTTGATGTATAAAAAGGTAGGTACCAAAGAGTTTTTTAGCTAGCAAAAATGGTTGTCTCTAAAGTCGGTTTACGAACGAAATTTTTACGTGATAATGACTTAGAAAACGAATAAAAATTGAGTTGTTTATTTTTTGTTTTTTCTTTACTTAAATATATTGTTTTTCCGTACCATTGTATTTTGTTCTTAACCCCCGACGCAAAAACAAATAGAAAAAACCCTAAAAAATATTGTATGTCAGACAAGGCTGTATAGGTTAAAAGTCTTTAGTCTGCCCTTTTCGGAGCATAACTAACAAAAAATGTTGCCTTAAAAAAATGTAAACATAGACTTATCACAAATATTTTGTTAATTATTATTTTGTTTTCTTTTCAAGTCTTTTCTTTTATCGCAACTGTGATAAAAAACGTCGTACGATATACGTGTGGAATTGATATTTGCATCTTGGCTTATTTAACACGCTCGCTACCGCTCGCGCGTCATAAACCGCCTCTATGCAAAGATCAATTTACCACACTTATATCGTAATGTACTATTATTATATTGCATGCCTGTAATGGGTAAGTTATTGTTACTTAATTAAGCCTATTTTAAGATCCTTGTGTACATAACTTTGCAATAAATGTTTTGATTTCTCGAGAAAATCGTGGGAGTACAGACACAAAATACGTGGTTGAGCATATTTATGGAACTAGTTAAAGACTTACCGACGTCAAGTTCCACTATATAGTGAAAGACGCTTATGAACCGGGTGTTAGGAATAGTATCCGATCATAAATGGAGTTCAAATACTTGCTAAAACATTATCCTTCTACACATATGTAGGATGTCTTTAAGTGCAAAGTAAACGTTTCTATAACTCCAGTTAAGGATTTGTAGCGGTTATTCGAAAAGAAAGAAATAAAATTTTATTTAAAAAAAAATAAACAATAACAGCACAAGAAAAAAAAATAGTCTTCTTTCAGTTAATACTCATTTGACTATCTCTATTATACAATGGCCCAAATAATGAGGCTAAGTGCGGAAACAGCCCCGTAAAACTAAACTAAACTATCTCTATTATACAGGGTTATTGGTAATTATATTAGCAAGCCGTTGAGGGCTACTTCTGTGCACCTTTTGATCTACGACTTTTGGAAAACGGAGTCGACTGTTTTCTCCCTGGATAATGACACTAGAGCAAATATTTTTGTTGCATAAAACTTATAGCTGCCATGACCATTGAACATGCCCCTATGTTTTCTTTTTCTTTCTTTTTTAAATCTTAATTTCTATGATAATTAGAAAATGAAAAAAAAACAAAACATAGGGGCATAGTCATGGCAGTTATAGGTTTTATGGCACAGAAATATTCGTGCTAGTGTCATTATCCAGGGAGGAAACAGTCGACTACGTTTGTATGGAGAGAGCGTCGGACTTTAAACAGACAGACAAAAAGACGGACATGAATTTTATGAACTAAAAATGAATTCTTGTTCTATTTAAGCTCAAGAACCCCAATAATATATATGTGCTTCAACCTCTAAGCTTAAGTAAATGGTTAAGTCTATCAAATAGTATTGGCCAGACATAATGTCATAGACAAATACTTGTCTCACGAGTATCAACCACCTACAATTATGTCAATTGAACGTGTAACAAATGATGACAAACACTGCCTCTGTGTTCCCGCAAACCGCAAGGTTGTACAATTAACTAATTGCTTCTTCAAAGGTTCGATTGTAATAATAACCAATTTGTTGATTGAGTATAGATTTTGGACGTACCTACTTTTAGCTTGATTAGGTGACTGGCTTTCGATTCTTTAATATTTTGTTAATGGGTTCGAATTTTGATAGGTAATTTATATCGACGGATAATGCTAGTCATTTCATGAATTATAGGCATACTAATATGTATACAATTTTGATAATTTAAGTAAACACGAAATTCCGTGTATTGTTGTGTGTAGTCCTAAATACGGAAGTATTTGTAATTTAGACCTTTGTGACCATGATTACAAAAAATAAGAATATGAATGTACCTTGTGTCTTCTTCTCATTGATAGGTTCTGTAAACATTCCAACTGAATATAGAAATTTTGAATTTGACTTTGATAAATTCATACTTTTTAAACGAACAGAAAACTGACAAATCAATTTGAAAATATTAGACGATACTTTGCTCTTAGTTTTCACACCATGTTTAAGAAAATTATCATTTTTCTCCCAGATTCAATTATATGGCTTCAACAAAGAGCTGTACCACAACATGTCTGAAGCTCAACACAAGTCCCAAGGAGTGGTTGGAATTTCCCTTATGGTACAGGTAAGAAACAACAAATGGTCAAAATATATTTAGTCCCAAGTCAAATACTTTTGATTTAGTCTGGAGATAGGGCTTCATATCTTGGCCTAAATTTTTTAAAAGATTGCATTTTAAAATGATTGCATGCAGCGGAGATGAGAATGTTGAGATGGATGTGTGGAATAACGAGGATAAAATAATGAATGAGTATATTAGAGGAAGCCTGAAAGTAGCACCGGTAACTGAAAAAGTAAAAGGGAACCATTTGAGTTGGTGTGAAAATGTGAGGAAAAGAGAAGAGACGCATGGAACTAGTAGAGTGATGGAGAGGAAGAGGATGACCTAAGAAAAGATGGATGGATGCATCCATCTTTTCTTAGGTCATCCTAAGATTTTCCTAGATTATCCTTGTGAGACAAGAAATGAGAGAAATGAATGTGAACGATGAGATGACGATTAATAGGAGTAAATGGAAGAAGAAGACATACTGCGCCGACCCAAAAAAATTGGGATAAGGGCAGGAAGATAATGATTTTATTCACAGATCCCACTTTGATGGCAGAATATACAAGTTTCTTATCAGCAGTGGCAACTCGGGCTGGTGTAAAAGAAGTATGAGGTAGCATGAATGAATACCACAGTGTAATTCATTTTTAGACTTGTAAAATATTTAGTAGCGTGAAATCTGTAGATTTTTAGTCCCGTTGGCTCCAGAACGTCTGACACGAAAAGAATAAGAGGCCGGTACCGATCTCGCGTGAGGCAAGACTTGAGGGAGATGAATGTGAAAGATGAGATGATGATTAATAGGAGTGAATGGAAGAAGAAAACATACTGCGCCGACCCCAAATAATTTGGAATAAATTATAGGCCAAGATCATCATCATCTGATGACGATCTTGGACTAAAATTTACTGTACTGTATATTTATAACTTTATATTTATAGACAAGCAAGTGCTAGTATCTATAAATATAAAGTTCAAAGTTCTGAGTTACTAATATAAGAAGGCACAGTTTAAGCCAATGGAAAGATCAGGTTAAAATTTGGACACACTATTATGACGTAGGTACTAGGCTAGGCATCCGCTAAGAAAGGATTTTGGAAAATTTAATTTATTTGCTGACGAAAGCGCGAGTAAAGCTAGTTATAATACCACAGTTGTAATTGTAAATATTTAACTTTCAAACAATCTTCTACCATGTTTTAAAGCAAATTATTTTCTTTACAGATTGGTGAGCCAACCAATAAAGAGTTAAGGTTAATAACCAGCGCTTTCAACAAAGTCATATTCAGAGGTAATTTATTTTGTCTTACAAGTCATGTTTTAGGCAAATTCAAAAGTATAAAAAATGTTTAGAACTGATCAATTGCTCAACCAACTTTAATCAAAAACAGCTTAGAACAGAATCGATTCAACCCCAGCTCAGGACCTGAAGACTTGTAAATAGCTGTCCTAATCCAAGTTTCTTTTCCAGGTAGTTCATACCCCATCAAGCATCTGCCCCTAAGTTCGTTGCTGCCAAATACCCAACAGTACCTGACGTACGAGGGTTCCACCACACACCCTGGATGCTGGGAGACGGCCGTTTGGATTATATTCAACAAACCCATTTATATTTCTAAACAAGAGGTAGGTACCTTAGAGAAATTATAAATATCCAAGACCACAAATAAGATTTAAAAAGTAAGAAGCATAATTCTCATAATTAAAATTGTTAAAATTACATTTCATTATCATTCCGATTACATTTTGATTACAAAAAATACCCTTAAAGTATCTATTTTGAGCTACTTTACTTACGTTACTTGAATTGGCCTTCTGAGAAACCTGTCCATAACATTAATAATTGATTATTACTCAGGGTACTCGATAACAACAAAGTCTTCAAATGTAGAATTTGAGCTAGAAGCTTTGAAAATTGAGAAACACATAAACACGTAGATTCTTCAAATAGAATAAAATTCTACAACAAAACACTATTTAATATTATTAACTGACTAATCTGACATTATTAATAGATGATAATGATGATCATAAAAATGTGTTAATTCAACTCTAGAATTTCTGGGCTCAACGGCTTGAACAGCTTAGTGTTGATAATATTATACTGGACTCCACAATTAAAATACTCGGTCTTTTCAAACACTTATAATATTGATTACTGATTTGTGTACTTGTACAAAGTATTTTCTTGGTAGAATTTGAACTGAAAGCTATCAAAATAGAGAAATACATGTTTATGTATTTCTCAATTTTGACAGCTTTCAGCTTTCTTTTGCTATTCTTCAGTGTTTACTGAAGAATAGCAAAAGATTATAATATAATTCCAAAACAGAACACTCTTCATAAAACGAACTCACTTCTCTGCTATTATTAATAATGATCATAATATTATGTTACTCCGACTACAATGACCAGGTTCAACGGCTTGAACAGCTTGGTGTCGATAATATTATGCTGGATTCCAGCATTAAGATGCTTGATTTTCTCAAGCGCTTTTTTATAGCTGAACCGTATAAACTGTTTGTAAATTGTCCAGATGTATGCCCTACGCCGACTGATGCAAGGATCACAATTGACCCCGAAGGCACCGCTCGGGAACAACGCGCGCCCTGTGCAGCCACTACACCATCGAACTGTTACTACCAACATCAACTTCAATAAACATTCTCAGGTGGGTAGATCGATCGTACAGGTCAAGCAACAAAAGCTCTCAGTTCTCCATTAATTTAATGTATTCTATAGTTTGTTTCATTTTCACTAATTTATATGTAAACTTTGTTTTTTTCTTATCTATTTTCTTTTAAAAAAAAATTCTACCTTGCTTTGTTTGTCGTGTGCCTTTTTACCTACTAAAGAAGTATTTTATCTATCTATCTATCAATTGATTGGTAGTTAACTTTAAAGGCATCAATTGGAAACTCTTTCATTACCCACCTTTCAGGTCAAATTTTTTTAGCCGCTATCTTGAAAACTGTGGTTGTAACTCAAAATACCCTTAAAACATACTGTTAGTATGAGTAGCGAGGGGTCCATACAATCCGATCGTCGTCGGCTTATCTGTACAGATGTAGGCATAGGTACCTTCATGGATCTATCTTGTTATATTTGCTGAGAATATTTTTAGTTTTTTCAGTAGAACTACATCTCTTTCGTGTTTTTATCTATTGATGTTTTGTCGGCTTACCTTCAAAGCAATTTCACCTCTAAGTAGGTATTTATTAAAATAAATAACTAAACGTTATGAATATCACAATGTCGGTGCAAGTTGTCGCAGTATTAGTTTATTTACTAGCAGTTTGCGGCGTTCATTAAGCAGATAAGACTGTGGTTTTGGTGAATTACGCCAACAGGGATTGTTCGAGTACTAACTCTATTGTTTATTGGAATAACAGATTCAACAACTAAACTATTACTAGTATTCAAAAGCTGAATGGTAGCGCTAAACTCAGTTAAGGCATATACGTTCCGCCAAATCGTTCCATTATTTTAACGTGATAACGTCTTTAAAATCCATAAACACCTGCACTCACAAAAAAGTGTGACGTCATGCGTCATGTTATTGACAAAGTCAAAGTCAAATGTATTTATTCATTTGGATGCTTATATATATTTTGTACAAAGATCACATAGAAACGTCTTAAAAACACAAGTAACCATAGCACCGTTATTGACAAGTAACCATAGCAACGTCATGTTATTAACAAGATAATCATAACAACGTATTGTCGTTGCTATGGTTATCATTAATATTTTCTTATGACGTTATCACGTAAAGTTATCGTACGTAAACCGACTTTACAGACAACCATTTTTTTTGTATTTGTAAACTAGCGTGCGAGTCGGATTCGCGCACGATAGGTTCCGTACCTCGTTGTATTGGAGTCCCACTTACATTTATATTTTTCTAGTTGTAGGGTCCCGTTTTTACCCTTTGGGTACGGAACCCCAGAAATGTAATAAAAGATTCAGATACAATTTTATTATGAAAATTATTAATGTTAGAAAATAGTATTTCTAATGAACATATTATTGTTTAAGTTGTGTGTTTCTATTCACACGAATTAAGCAGTATTATTTAGCTAAGCAACCTTGAATGAAGCGCTTAATAAAATGAGTGCTTCTATCTATAATAGGTTTAAGGTGTGATATATTTTGATACAATTTTGTTATGAAAATTATTAAAGTTAGAAAATAGTATTTTAATCAACATATTAATGTTTAAATTCTGTGTTCTTATTTACACGAATTAAGCAGTATTATTTAGCTTAGCAACCTTGAATGCAGCGCTTAATAAAATAGAGTGCTTCTATCTAATAGGTTTAAGGTGTAATATATTTTTTTAATACGAACATTGCGATATTTAAATATACAGAAAACAACACTAAGTAGATTTAGTTTTAAGTTTTTCATGACTATATTTCTTAATGAACAAAACAATTATTTTGCTTACGTTACTTCAAAATTGTATAGTTCTTTGGAAGCGATTTAATTAAATATTATTCTAAAACTTATTGCTTCGGAGCCCGTGGAATTTGTAGGTACGGTCGGCTGCATATTTGCAGACCCACCGTAGAGCTCCAAAACAGCTGTTATAAGAATGTTTTCAACACAAGCAAGATTCTAGGCACCTGCTTTAATTGAAGTTTAAAGTCTTCTTACTCATCAATTTATCAAACAAAAATTATTAGAATGAAAACATGCCAATAATAGTAATTTTAGAACTCTACCGGGGGCTGCAATTATGCAGCCAACTGTACCTACATACAAAATTATTTGGAACCTATTGAAACTAATGTTTGGAAAAAATATCTTTTGCCAACAATGAATTTGGAGCGCATAGATATGAACCCGGTATAATATCTCATATTAATAACCAGATATCTTTCTGGTTTTGGAATAGAGTATCCGCATACAAGTACTATCATAATAACAGTGGGTCAACGAAATAATTTCTCTCTGTTTTAGAAGTAGACTATAGCAATACATCTACCTTTAGTCATACAAATACTATACTATTAGGTCAACGAATTTATTTCTCTCTGTTTTAGGAATATACTATAGCAATACCTATAGGTATCTACCTGCAGTACGTCCATTACCCTAAGTATTAACAAGGCTTTTAAGCTTTACTAAACTGCATTGTGGTAGTCAATAAATTACGCTTGTAATATCTATAGGTAAGGCGACAAGGGTAAGGTACACGGTTGGACATTGTTATGTATTTATATAGGGCTAGCTGCGCCCCGCGGTTTCACCTGCGTAATCATTTTCTGCGCAACTTTCTTAATATTTTCTTTCATAAAAACCTTCTCTTGACAATATCAAAGACAAAAAAAAAGAATTGGCCAAATTGGTCCAGGCGTTGTTGAGTTATGCGCTTACCAACACATTTTGCGATTCATTTTTATATTATAGACTAGCTGCGCCCCGCGGTTTCACCTGCGTAATCATTTTCTGCGCAACTTTCTTAATATTTTCTTTCATAAAAACCTTCTCTTGACAATTCAAAGACAAAAAAAAAAATTAGTCAAATTGGTCCAGGCGTTGTTGAGTTATGCGCTTATCAACACATTTTGCGATTCATTTTTATATTATAGAAGATTACCAGCTGTTGGTAAACGTTGTTTGGCTATTTACAAAAAAGAAAAAAAAAGTTGTTCGATTCTCAGACCTACACAAAAAATTTCATACAAATCGGTTAAGTCATTTAGGTGGACATCGGTACTAACACTACATAGTATAAAACAAAGTCACTTTCCGCTGTCTGTCCCTATGTATGCTTAGATCTTTAAAACTACGCAACGGATTTTGATGCTGTTTTTTAAATAGATAGAGTGATTCAAGAGGAAGATTTATATGTATAATACATGCATAATATAGCAGTGCGAACCCGGAGCGTGTTGCTAGTTACATAGTTTAAAACAAAGTCACTTTCCGCTGTCTATCCTTATGTATGCTTAGATCTTTAAAACTACGCAACGGATTTTGATGCGGTTTTTTTAATAAATAGACTGATTCAAGAGAAAGGTTTATATTTATAATACATGCATAATATAGCCGTGCGAAGCCGGAGCGTGTTGCTAGTTACATAGTATACAACAAAGTTACTTTCCGCTGTCTGTCCTTATGTATGCTTAGATCTTTAAAACTACGCAACGGATTTTGATGCGGTTTTTTTAATAAATAGAGTGATTCAAGAGAAAGGTTTATATTTATAATACATGCATAATATAGCAGTGCGAAGCCGGAGCGTGTTGTTAGTTACATAGTATACAACAAAGTTACTTTCCGCTGTCTATCCTTATGTATGCTTAGATCTTTAAAACTACGCAACGGATTTTGATGCGGTTTTTTTAATAAATAGAGTGATTCAAGAGGAAGGTTTATATGTGTAATACATGCATAATATAGCAGTGCGAAGCCGGAGCGTGTTGTTAGTTACATAGTATACAACAAAGTTACTTTCCGCTGTCTATCCTTATGTATGCTTAGATCTTTAAAACTACGCAACGGATTTTGATGCGGTTTTTTTAATAAATAGAGTGATTCAAGAGAAAGGTTTATATTTATAATACATGCATAATATAGCAGTGCGAAGCCGGAGCGTGTTGCTAGTTACATAGTATACAACAAAGTTACTTTCCGCTGTCTATCCTTATGTATGCTTAGATCTTTAAAACTACGCAACAGATTTTGATGCGGTTTTTTTTAATAAATAGAGTGATTCAAGAGAAAGGTTTATATTTATAATACATGCATAATATAGCAGTGCGAAGCCGGAGCGTGTTGCTAGTTACATAGTATAAAACAAAGTCACTTTCCGCTGTCTGTCCCTATGTATGCTTAGATCTTTAAAACTACGCAACAGATTTTGATGCGGTTTTTTTTAATAAATAGAGTGATTCAAGAGAAAGGTTTATATTTATAATACATGCATAATATAGTAGTGCGAAGCCGGAGCGTGTTGCTAGTTACATAGTATACAACAAAGTTACTTTCCGCTGTCTATCCTTATGTATGCTTAGATCTTTAAAACTACGCAACGGATTTTGATGCGGTTTTTTAAATAGATAGAGCGACTCAAGAGGAAGGTTTATATGTGTAATACATGCATAATATAGCAGTGCGAAGCCGGAGCGTGTCGTTAGTTTTATATATTTAAGGATGTGGAATTATTAATATTTCTGAATACAATTACCACTTCAATTCTTTAACATCTTTTGAACGCCAGTATTTTTAATGAAACTTCCCACAGATGCCAACCCAACTTAAAGTTGGTATTGGTTTAATAAAAATTAGTAGTTTAATCCGTTCTTTTATACAAAAAAACTTAGTGTAAAAGCAGTAAAATTTTGATGCCATAGTACAGGCAGCAAAGAACTGAGGGTAGCAGGTCCATATTTTAAAGTTTTAATTTTTTTAATTACTGTTCAATAATTTTTGGTTAATATTCGTGAAATAACTAACACTTCGAAACTTTAGTGAAATCAAGCATAATAATTAACAATTAATGAATCGTTATTTAAAAAATTAAAACTTATATGCACCTGTTACCCTGAGTCCTTTGTTGACTGTACTTATTTTTCTTTTTTTGAATTTTTGTATTTACAAGTACAAAATCGAAAAAAAAAGATTTTGGCGGAAACGAGTTAACAACATGTCGTGCTGCAGTTTTATTTTCATGAAACTTAGTTGTACCCCGAGTTGAATTGTATAATTCTGGTGGAATGTTATTCAATTTAGTTCTGTGAAAGTGGACAAGTGTAGTGAAAGTAAAAATCAGTGTCAAACATGAAGTTTTCTCGTTGCCTCCAAATCTCCTATTAAAGTTATGGTAAACTTGCCACCGCTTTACTATAGCCCCTGACTTGACGGACTGTGACGATTTTGACTTTTTTGAAACACTTTAGGCCCGATTTATGAAAAATCGGGTCATAATTTGATGCAAAATATAACTTGACACTGGCTAAATGCACAAGCTGTGCGAAGCCATAATTAATAGAAAAAAAAGTACAAAATCGCTTTTTGTTTCAGGGATCGAGCAACTGTCCGGACATGTACCGCAATATGCACTATACAGGTATGATATAAAGTTTTTTTTTTTAACAAAACAATGGCGCATGTCACGTAATGGAGCATGTACTTTGTACCCTAAATTTTAACAAAATAAACACAAACACGTTTTTTATTTTGTTTAAATATCACCTACCCTTCACCTTCCTCAACTTTTTGTCCATCCAAAGGTTGCCTGGAAGAGATCGCTTTGAGCGATAAGGCCGCCCTTTGTAACACTTAGACTTAAGCTTTGTTTTTATTTAATGTTATTTGAAATTGGTGTTTACAATAAAGAATTTATCTATCTATCTATCTATCTAACAAGTGCTTTTTAATGATCAAAATTTACAACTTCTTTGTTAGCCACCGGGGGTTAAAATGAGATTTTTTGTCATCTTTTTTAAGAAAAACTATCAATAAAATGTCAGTTTAACCCTTGGAAGCTGATAGATTAGTTATTTATTTTGACCACAAGTGGATACACCTGAAGTTGCAGCGAATAGAGTCACTAAAATATACACCTCGAATTGAGAACCTCATCTTTTTTTAAGTCTGATAAATACATGAATGATACATGACGACCCAGTTGGCCAATGGTCACCATGCCGGACTGCCAAACACGGGGTTGCGGGTTCAATTCCCGGCTCTGACAAGTATTTATGCTTAGATATTTGTCTGTGATCTGGTTGTCTCTAGGTTATCTCTAGGTCTATTATAAGTATATATTTACAAAAGAAAAGTTATCCGTTGTCTAGCACCCATAACACAACTCTAGTTACTTAGCTTGGGGCTAGATGGCGATGTGTGGAATGTCCTGCCATATTTATTTACTATTTATTTATATTGGCTATACGTAAACAAATATACGACCTGGCAAACAGTTAATTGACAATTCATCTTTAATTGCGTGACAACTTCGGGTGAATAAACTTAAAAAGCTAAGATTTTTATTCAATTCTAAAATTCTATTATTAATATTATTTCAGCACGATACTCCCGCAAGTCACGATCGAAAAAAAGTGTTGCATGCAAACAAAAATCACTTCTAAAGAAATGTCACAAAAATAGGTATAGTTTTATGCATGTGCACTAGACACTACACTGTTTGTTTAAAGGTGGCTGCATACGTGACGGAATTTTTCCCGTGCCGGACGGAACGTGATATTGGAACGATGTTCCTTATCGCGCGTTACGAAAGGCTAGACGGAAAAAATTAAGACCAAAAGTTGTAACGACACTTTTTGCTATAGTTGTAAGCCGTGCGGCGTGCGCGTGTTTCTCTGTCTGTTGAGCCTACTGATTAAGTTTATATTAGGTACATTATATTTTTTAACAATAAAAATTAAAAATTTTACAATTCCTTCACATATAATCGAAAGGAACTTCGTTCCATCCGGGTGTCCCTTGTCACCTCTCAAGTTATTTTTTCTATAAGACGATGTCAAGAAATTTTCACGTCCCGTCCGGCACGAGAAAGATCACGTTACGTATGTTTAAAGTCCGCGAACACTTTATCAACAATGCACGTCACGTCCCCGTCCCGTCCGAGGTTTTATCCCGTATTTTATTACGTATGCAGCGACCTTAAATCGCTTTATATTAAGCCTAAAAGCTTCCACAAACTAATCAATGTCAGTCATATGTATATTTAACGCTAATTTGCAGGACGCTACTAATATAATATTTCAAGAAATATTTTTTTTGTATATTTGTTAACTTTCAACCGATTTGGATGAAAATTTGCCCAAAGCCCATAGAATGGATGATGGTCATAAAATATTTTTTATCCTGATGATCCTATTAGATCGGGACTCATGTGGTAGAAACCTCGGGGCGCAATACATATACATACCATATTGGTAGGTTATAGAAGTTCGAAAAATATAGATAATATTGAAATACAAACTACTCGTCAAGACGATTCTAAAGAGCCCAAACTCGATGAGGTTTTACCGTTTCATTGCGTAGTTCCTATGGCCAACTCCCAGCTCCATTATCAGATCAACACCATGTCGTCATAATATTGCATTGTCATCCGATTTACACATGTGCAAAATTTCAGCTCAATCGGTAACCGGAAAGTGGATCAAAATTAAGTTGCAAGATTTGACCCGTACAAACATACATACTTACATACATACATACATACATACATTGCAAGTTAAATAAAAGCTTTTAAAAATAGAGATCAGTGTATATTACTTTACCGACTGTCTTACGCTTTAAATGTTTGAAACACCAATAGTATATGTAGTTTTTATTACCTAGTTGGATTGTTACCAAATGCATGTGCACTGTGCAGTATTACACTTATTTGCGAAGAAAAAATGTTTGTCTTTATGGCTTAGTGATTAGTGGAATAGTGCACCACGATGGGGTAAGTATGGTCCAGTTCAGTATCCCTACCACGAGTTGTTTATGCATTTGATCAGATGTTTTGAGTATTAAACATGACGGGCAATATACGAGTGACGTAAATCTTTAAACAATACTCTTTGTCAAACGCGCAGTCTATTTCAACCAGATATCTACATACCCAAAATAATTTTTAGTCATTATAAACAGAGATACTGTATGAGCTATATAAATAGTGCATTAACTTTTGTTAAAATTAGCATAAACTATTGTTTTTCTTATTTCCCACTGTTGGTTTTTCGAAAATAAGAAAATAAATAAATACGCGATTTCCCGATTCTAGTTTTAAAATTTTGTAGGAAATAGTTTGAGTAAAGCATGTTTGATCGAGTGCGTAAGCAACTCGTGGTAAGGCCTCTGAGTTTTCTAAATTTGATTTCTCTGTTTTCAGCGACCCAATGGCCTCGGGAGCACAGCATGCGTTACAGAAGCGTTGATGCCTTTACATTGACACAAAAATAATTACCAAAAACCGATTAACAACAAAACAGATTAATATTATAGAATTATTATTATACTAACATACATATTTTCAATACTAAAGTTATTCAAAATGGGATATTGACTGAATCAACGGAAGGTTTGTTTCAATTGTCAAGAGGCTGAAACCGGTAAAGTTATATAAACCCAAGAAGAGCGTAAAGAAAGTTCGCGAACCGATACGGTGAATTTCGTACAGAATCGAGTTTCGAGTGAGATCAGTGACGATAGTAGGGGACCGATATGAAAATCAAGCTGCAAACACGCGAAGCTAGGTAGTCTGATACTGTCTTGTAACGTGAAAACGATGCTTGTAACAGAATCGAATATCGAGCTCCACAAAATAAAAAACATGGAAAATATCCCGTTTTAAATACCTTTTAAAGATGTTATGTTTTCCAACAAGTGTATCCAACAAAAAATATATTAAAAAAACCCCTATTACAAGGTAGATGTTAACAATTAAGGCGTACGTTAAACACAAATTTAAACGGCTCTATATGACATAAGCTTAATAGATTTAATAGTAGTCAATTTCATAGACAATATTTATCTACAAAAAAAACTTGTAATCTACGCTTTCAACTGCAAAATAAATATTTTCAATACTCTTTTACTAAGTAGGTTTTAGGTATATTTTACAAATTAGATCTGTAAATGCTAAAATGTTCAATTAATAAATAGGTATAGCTGCACCACGTTGAATTGTCTCGCGACTACAGGTCACATGCTGCGTTGATTAAAAACCGCAGTATGATTAGTTTCTGGAAAATCAAAAGGCTGATTCATATTTTTGATGTACATACATATGAATCAGAAAGCTTAAAAAATGTGTAAATTATTTATTCCTTTAAGATTGAAGTCATGAGAAGCTGTTATGCGCAGAGTGCATAATATTATGCGAACGATCGCTCAAGAAATTTGAGCCACTGGACGACCTGTAGCTGATATAATCATAATAAAAAAAAATAGTTTGAAATACAAACACTTTTTAAATATTACGATATTTTGCCCGATCGTAACAAAAGTTGTTTAATTGTTTGCATCACTTGATTCTAGTTTGCAATCTAAATCTAAAAAGAAAAATAATAAATCAGTCACTAGACAAATTAACGTGGTCAAAGTATAAATAAAATCATAAAAACGTCCACACTTTTCATTGTATTATTGCAAAAAACCTAAACTTAAGTAATTGTACAATTACATAAAGGTATCCATATAATGTAAAAAATATAATCAGTTAAAAATATTGTAGGTACATAAACTTAAGGGAAATAGGTACTTAAAGTAAGGTGGTGGAAGTGAATAAATGGGATAATTTTCCCACAGACCTGGAGAGAAGTGGAAGAGCTATTTCCACTTTTCCTCCCAGGTTGAATGTAATCAGCTGTTAAACATGTCCCATCTAGAAATATATAGCAGAGTTACTACTAAATATTAAATCTAAATAAGAGACAAAATATAAGCAATTTAATAAAAATAACATTTTGTTAACTACATTAAATCATGTATTATTCTATAACTACAAACCATAGAGATAAATATACATATACAATAGAGAGTACATTAAAACCATAACAATTGTTTCCTTAATGGAACTATCTCTGCATACCTAATTTTGAAAAAGGACGCTCTTACTGCCACACAATCTATACTTATATTATAAAGCTGAAGAGTTTGTTTGTTTGAACGCGCTTATCATAGGAACAACTGGTTCGAATAGAAAAAATCTTTTTGTGTTGGATAGTCCATTTATCGAGGAAGGCTATAAATAAGACTAGCTGCACCCCGCGGTTACACCTGCATAAGTCCCGATCCCGTGGGAATATCAAAATAAAAATTAGCCTATAGCCTTCCTCAATAACTGGACTAACCAACACAAAAATAATTTTTCAATTCGAATCAGTCGATCTTGAGATTAGCGCGTTCAAACAAACAAAGAAACAAACTCTTTAGTTTTATAATATTAGTATAGATAAAAGTTTTTTAATATGAATACTGTACGTCACTGTATACAGTGCCATCTAGTATCAAATTGAGCAATTAGACTTGTTAATATTATGTGTTACAAGCTTTATTGCTTAGTTTGAGACCAGACTGATTTTGCAGGACAAATTCGTTGTCGAGAATAATTCTTACCTATTTTTTTTTAAATTATATATATGTGCTTTGTTTTTTTTATACCTTTTCCAATACAAAAAAAATGATCTTGTGTACTCTCTTTTTTATATTATAAAAGTATTTTATCGCTATCTCGATGCTACAAATATATTTATTAATAATTATAATCATATAGGAGTATAATAAAAATTAAGTAATTGTAAAAATACTATGTATATCAAAACTCCGGAATAATTATGCCCGTTATACTTATTATTATGTAATAAGATAAAAATATTTTTTTTTTTTTTAGATTTGCTTAAAATATATACTGTAATGTGACTACGGAATTTGTATCGTAGAATGCAAATATTTTGTGTTTATAAATAAAAAATGTTTATTGAATTTAATGTGTTTTTATTATAGCATAAATTTTGAATATTTTATAGTCTTACTAGCAGTCCCGGCAAACGTTGTTTTGCCATTTACAGAAAAGGAAAAAATATAGATTTTCGATTCTCAGACCTAATGAATATAGCCGTTTAGGTGATGATTGGCAACTAACACCGTGATACAAGAATTATATTTATAAATATATAGATCTTGAATTAAATAGAATAATTATGATGACATCTTTATACTTACTTTTTATTTACGTAAATTCTATTAATTAACTAAAATAAACTGATATGTCAACGCACAGCTCAAACCAATATCAAGACGTAGGCATCCGCAACGAAAAGATTAAAAAAAAACAACTTCTACGTGAACAAATTCGTGCGCAAAAGCTAGAATTTTATATAATTTATTTCAATATAGGTGTACAAATGAAATGATCACGAAACTCAAGTAATATTTTGTGGGACATTTTCTCTTTGATAGAAAAAACTTCCTTCCTGGTAGAAATCTGTGACGTAATTTTAAGTATTTAAAAATAATTTTCTAACTAGAAAAAATAAATGAAATTCCGCGCATCCTGTAAAGAATCCCCTTAAAACTAATGTCCTAATCCATTTGATACATAACCACGAGTTAGTATTAGTATTACAAACATAAAGGAAGGCGATACGGCGTATGTTGTGCCGGATATGCTCGGGCGGCCATGTTGTCTGCGACCTCACTTCCGCCGGAATCACGGTCTGCGTCGTAGCTCTGCTACGGCTACGGCTACGATGCTACGATGTAGCAAATAACGTGAGTTTTTAAACCCCGACGCAAAAACGACGGGGATTTTATCTTCATTAAGATCAACCCAAGAAAATCCATAGGTAACTTAGTAACTATGTTTTTTTGGGTCTCCAGAATACGGATCTAGCACGGGACCTACTAGGGTTCTAACCATAGGTCTATTATATAAAATTTCATAACAGTTTGGATGAATAAGCTTCAAATTTTTGAGTGTTTGTTTATAATAATAAATAGGTCAGCGTTAAACCACCATTTCACACGATGGTAAGTGGCGATGCGGTCTTAGATGTAGCACGCTTTCTTAAAAGATATTCACTCGTAACTCTATCATCGTGGGCCTTCGAGATAGTGTAAAGAGAGAGACGCGAGTAAAGGTAGGAAGACGGTAATGAATTGGATCTAAAACTACTGGACCGATTTTGATGACAATAGGTATTGAGATACCTATTGTCATCAAAAATGTTATGAAATTTTATACAATAGACCTATGGTTAAACCCTAGTAGGTCCCGTGCTAGATCAGTATTCTGCAAACCCAAAAAAACTCTCCCAAGGGAGCAATATTGAATCTCAATACATTGATCCCTTGGGAGTAATATCGGACGTTATTAGTAGTTCAGTTATTTAGTCCGGTCACCTAACTGTCTTTTTCGTCTCGATAGTTCGGTAATGCAATATGACTGGACTACTTAGATGGGCTTTTTATCTTAATATTCCCATAGGATCAGGACTTACGTGGTTGATATGCTAGCAAGCTGTAAAAAATAAGTAAGTATACAAAAAAAGTATTTGGTTTTTAGGGTTTCTTACCTCATAGACAGATAATATTTTTCCCTTGTCATTTTCCAGAGTTGCCTACTGCTGGCTAACGCACAATCTACACTAATATAATAAAGAAGAAAGATTTTTTGTGAGTTTGTTTTTTTTAATTGTAATAATTAGGCTCCGAAACTCCTGGACCGATTTTGATGAAACTTGGTGTGAGGATGCATTGATTTCTTGAGAAAAAAGGCTACTCCGATATATAAATTGAAAATAATATTTTATTGAGATTACTATTTAATACAAAATCCAAACACTAAGATCTATTTAAAACAACATTACGCGTTTTAAAAGTTGTAAATGTTCCGGGAAACGGTTGCAGTCGGAAACTAGTAGCCGGAAGTGGCCGGCCGCCATATTGTTTGCTAGTGAACTTCCGGTGCAACGCCACTTGTCCGCAAGTCGCAACTCGCATACACTTTATAATGTTTTAACATGTTTTAAAGAGGCTTTGTTGTTGCTATGTATCTAACAACTTTGAGGTTATGTTCGGACAGAAACTCTGTTATACTATACAGTGTGTTGTAAAAACCCTTTAATCCCTCTTAGGTACATACGGACCTAACCAAAAAAAAAAGATTGAAACTAAGAATAACAAAATCGTGTTTTGGAAAATAACCCCAATTTACCCAGAGTTTGGGGAATTTTAATAAATACAATGTGACAGCGTAACCGTTTATCTAAGTAAGGGCTCACTCCTAATAATGGTGTTACCACATCTTGGAAATTCCTTACATTTTCAGTATAGTAGTGATTTTTTTAACTTTAAATTTAAATATTTCTTGAATTATTTTTGATAAAGTTCTGGATATTCTTCTTCCTGAAGTGCCACCTCCTACCAGAGGTCGGGTATCTTTCGGGCTATTTTTACTTTCGATCTGGCTAACGGAAAAAGGATCTAGAAAGAAAGAAAGAAAATCATTTATTGACTGCAAACACAGGAAGGAAGAAATTAACATGTCAATGAAAATTAATTACATAAAAAAAGTGACAGAGAAAAAACAACATAAATGAGGAGTCGTGTGCTGACCCAAATGGGTCGACCTCAGCTAAAGACTGCAGCCAAACATACTTAGCTGCAGCGCTGGTCTTCCGGCCAGACCCATCAGATCTAGTGCTTTGCTTGAACCATATTAGGAGGTTCTTGAGCCATGAAATGCGTCTTCTTCCGGGTGGTCACTTCCCTTGGATTTTCCCTTTCATCAGCAGTTGGAACAGTTCGTACCTACTTCAAAATAATGTAAAGCTGGGGACACATTGCTCGGACGCGTCCAACAGCCGCGCCTTATAGGCATCTGTGTAATGTAAATGTATGTAACTGTGCAGGCTATCGGACGTAAGTCGCGAAGGTAACCTTGGGCCGCCCTTGAGCGTGCGGACGTCTGCGGACGTCCGCGGAGGTTCTAGAGCGATCTGAGCCACTGGATGCCAAACGACTGTGCACACTGTCGGCTATCGGACGCGTCTAAGCAATTTGTCCCCGGCTTAACCTTCGCAATTTAAACCTACTAGTGCTGAAATAGATTTCGTTACACATTGTATACGAGGTGTGTCACGTTCGCCATGGCCTCAGCTGATGAATGTTCTATAAAGGTAAATAAAACATAACTATCATCTTTATTTTCGGTAATTTTCTTGGTTTTATTTTTTACGAACAATGACGGTAAATCAGGCTTATATACAATTACAAAATGAGCTTTTAATGAGTACTTAACTGCCCACCTAAACCGTAAATAAATTATACCAATTGAAAATATAGGTACTTACTTACATCAGTAGTGATAGCAGACTACGGATTTGCAAACGACCGAGTTTTTTACTTTTTGACATTTTTACGAGAAATAGGCTTGCATTTAACCTCATCTCACTTGATAGGAAGTGACTGATGTCAAAGATGCTTGTAAAAAGTACGGGCTCGTGCTTCACCTGGTATTTCGCATGAGATACCTACACGGGTTTGTGCTTCACCTGTAGGTAAATGCAGTAGTGCAACTCTATTAAACACTTTTTGTACACGAGAAATATGTAACGTTTCTAGTTGTTTTTTAAACTTAAGTTGAATTTACTATATATTTCATAGTTGATGTTTTGGGGGAACAATGAGGCAAAAAGTTCCACTTCATAGCTGTGTGCACGAGAAAGATGGATGCGTAACGCTTTTAATTTGAAATTGGAACGAATTTTAGATGGCGATTGTATTGTTTGTAGTCTAGTGGAAAATGGGCAGGAGACAACGTACTTCTTTCGAAAAATATAAATTTTAAAATATGCAGTTCCGACTTGTTAAAAATTAAAAAACATGATCCTACGAAGTATAATAAAAATATAGACGACCCAGTTGGCACAATGGTCACCATGCCGGACTGCCAAACACAGGGTTGCAGGTTCGATTCCCGCGTCAGACAAGTATTTATGCTTAGATATTTGTCTGTAGTCTGGTTGTTTCTATGTATATATTTACAAAAGATAAGTATATACCCCAGCACCCATAACACAAGTCTAGCTACTTAGCTTGGGGCTAGATGGCGATGTGTGGAATGTCCTGCAATATTTATTTATTTAAATGCGACGAATTGAAAGCCTCCTCATGTTGACATGACAGACACGTGAAAGTCGGTAAGCTGTCGGGCGATAGTTTAGTCTGTAATTTGCGTTCACCTAAGGTGCAGCCTTCACAAGGCAATAGAGGCCTAAGCCACCACATACCACTAATTACGTGTTAAATCACGTAAAACGACTAAGTCTCGGTGGAAACTGCGCCCCTCACTGTTTACCATGATTTACACTTTCGAATACTCTAACGTGTTTAGATAGCGGTTACTATGAGGAAGAGAAGCGGGTAGTTGTAATCCATAGAGAAGGATGCATTTTGCCTCTATTTAACCCGTGACGCAAAAACGACGGGGTGTTATAAGTTTGACATGGCTGTGTGTGTGTGTGTCTGTCTGTGGCATCGTAGCTCCCGAACGGCTGAACCGATTTTGATTTTGTTTCTTTTGTTTGAAAGGTGAATTAGTTGGGAGTTTTCTTAGCTTTGTCTGATCGAAATCGGTTCAGCTATCTGAAAGTTATGGTCGATAAGAGTCGGGTTTTTTATTTAAATTTTATATTTTTTTTTAATCCAAAAGTTTGATCGCATTTCACGGACATCAGTAGATCCGTTTAGATACAAAAGTCAAAGTTAGTGTAAAATTGTCTTCTTATCGTGTCGGGTATCTAGTAAATTACAAAGACACAAATCAATAATAATAATAAATCATTTATTGGACAAAGAAAATAAATGGTTTACAATACTTTAAATAGCCATGTCATTTCTCTGTCAATAAAATGTTTAATAGGAAGTATCTCTGAAAATTAAAACTAATATTTACTACTAATGATATCCAATTGAAAACAACCACGAAGGGGTGTGTAATTTTTTTTTGAACCAGTTTACTAACATACGTAGACCGATGCAACCACTACATGAGGACGTGTTGAAGAAGTTTTTGTTCCACTTCCGTTTTACCTTCACTCGCGTCCCTCGAAGGCCCCCGTCTTTGGCGGTCTTTAAGTCACAAGCGTATAGCTATCTTCTTGGAACACGTTCTACATCTTAGACCTCATCGTCACTTACTGTCGTGTGAGATACTGGTCAAACGCTGATCTATTTATTATTTAAAAAAATATATGACATACTTAACAAAATTTTATTTTATTTACAAAACTGTACAAAGTTACAATAGAAATAAAAAAGACATACATATTTAACATTATAAATATTAGTTATTTGATTTTTATTTGAGATTAACGACCAGTTAGTCAAACAACCCAACCCTTATCGTACCCGGCGTAAAGGTTCCCATAATGCTGGAAGCATTGCCACGCTGAATGGCGATCGCTAACCTCGGCCACACCTCTGCGCCGGAAACGAGCCGGAGCGGGAGAAATAATAATATTATAAATCTAAATAAGTTTATCTAGGTAGGCTGCCAAAAGGCTCGCTGCATTGGCCGATCCGTTGGCCAAAGTAGCAGCCAGCCCTTTGGTCACATGAATACTAATAATTTTGAAATTCAAAAACTAATATTTTTTATTAAATTCGAAATCGCTCCGCTCGTGAACAAATTCACGGTCAACTAGTCGACAGGCCCTCGCGACCGTCGCCTCCCAAATGGAATTGAAACTGTGACAATCCAGTTTGTCGAGTGCACTTTTTCTTCCTCCATCTCGGTTTGATTGAGTCCACACTTTGCTGACACTGTTCGTATAAAAGTCGTGATCAAAGGGGTTGCTATTGTGAATGAACTTTGATATGTTTTCTTTCTTTCTTTCATATGTGGTGTGAAGATAATATCGAGTGATTGGATTCAGTTTTTCCTTTGAATACATACGGCAGATGAATAAGAGAATCTAAAAATATGTACCGTTTTGAATATTATAAATGAATAACTAGCTTTTGCCCGCGACTTCGTCCGCGTAGACGACGAAAATGGTAATCTCAAGCAAACCACCCCCAAAAAAACTTTCTACCCCTTTTTAACACCGTTAGGGGATGAATTTCAATAAAATACGAAACACGTGTTCTGTTATAGAATGTTTTTGCAAAATTTGAAGTAAATTGGACCAAGGAATCACGTTGTTCCATACAAACTTTGCCCCCTTTTTTACCCCCTTAGGGGTGGAATTTCTGGAAATACTTTCTTATCGGATGCCTACGTCACACAAAGAACACGCCCTCCAAGTTTCAGGTCTCTACGATCAGCGGTTTAGGCTGTGCGTCGATCCGTCAGTCAGTCAGTAGTTCAGGACAAAGCATTTTATATGTATATAGAAAAGATAGACTAGCCTCGTGTGAGCCTCGATCCTATGGGAAATTAGGGATAAGAACTACCACTATGTCGATTTTCATCCAAATCGGTCTAGTTATTTGACCTTGAATACGGATCAAATAGACGAATATATAAACAAACAAATAAACAAACAAACTTTCGGATTAATAATATTATCGATCCTGTAGGAAAGAAAGCCTATGTTATTCCCCAGATTTCAATGTATCCTTATACAAAGTTTCATCAAAATCAGACCTGTAATTTCAAAGACATATTAAATACAAAGTTAGCCATATAATTAAATTTAGAACAAATCTTTCGCAATAAAAACCACGAACAAAATGAACACTACACAAAAGATTTAAGACAAATTTTAAACAAAATAAGCGATCATTAAGGTGTATTGTTGTCAGTTTACTGTAGATTAAGTTCAGCCAACATTGGAGTTGAGTCTTGCTTATTTTCTGTTGTTACGCCTCAAATTGTCGACACTTGAGTACGGATTAGCTTCGTTACCCTACGGCCGTACCTGATTTAGTGATGGGACAGTTTTAATGAGATATCGATAAATCAATATTTAACTTGTTCAATATAAACTCGAGCACCGAGGAATTACTACACATGATATTTCGCCTTCCATTTCTCAACCGAGTTTTTTTTGGAACAAAGTTCCTTATGGCGCGTTGCGAAAGGGGGCTAGACGGAAAAAATTAAGACCAAAAGTTGTAACGACACTTTTTGATTTTATTACAATTCCTTCACTAATTAATCGAAAGAAACTTCCCTTGACACCTCTCAAGATTTTTTATTATATTTCTGACTGATTAGCAAGTCATCGCACAAGATCGCGTGGAAGGGAAGTAGAGAAGCCTTGCACCAAATACTCATAAAAATAACATGGCTTAAATTAAGAGTCTATAAACTGGAAAATTGTGATTTTTCCCGGTTGGTTTGAAGAGAAAATTTCTGAAGAAAAAAAACAATGGAATTCGTATGTATACCTTAATTAGTTAGTTCTAATTGGTAAAATAAATTAGGTCCATAATAGAAATCTAATTACTTATTTATGGAAGTAAATATTTTTATTTGTTAAAAATTTTAATGAAGTGTTACAAACATTTCCGCAAACAAAAAAAAATATTTTTAACTTCACCATTATTATCGAATATTAAATCCTTTGTCCTAACTGACTGACGGATCAATGCACATTCTAAACCGTTGATCGTAAAGACCTGAAATTTGACAACGTGAGACAACGTGATTCTTTGGTCCAATCTACTTAAAATTTTGCATAGACATTCTTTAACAGAATTGATGGAACACGTTCTCGTATTTTATTAAAATTCATCCTAACAGGGATTCGACTCTATGCGTACGAAGTCGCGGGCAAAAGCTAGATATCGATAAAAAAGTGTAGTATCGATTCCCATCTCTAAATTTCCAAGTGGTCGCGCGAGGAAGCTCGCGGAATAATGATTTCTTTGAGCCGCTCTGTTTGAAGGGTGCACCATTACTGGCTCCAAGATACGTTTGTACTCGTTTAATAACGGATCACAATGGCCTCTCTAATTGTTTTCCTTACCTTTGTACGGGAGCTATGTTTATCATTCTTTTTATGACTGAGAGATTTGATAAAATCTGGTTTAAAGGAATTTGATAGAGTTTTTTTGAGATTATAGTGAATTTAGACGGTTTCTTTGTTGAAACCTGACGAGGAAGCGGTCCCCCGCCTCTGGCTTGCCTTCACCGGCTGTCCAGAGTGGAGTCGCAATAGCAGAAATGCTCGAAGGATGGATGCTGAACGTCAGTGATGAGTTGGCCCGCTCGCTTGGACTACCAGCGATGACTTAAAATCCAGTGAGGCCTCTCCATCCTTCAGCCACTCACGTTCCTGTTGCCCCCTTGCTGTAATTTGCTCGGCTAATTAGGGTGGCCCAGTCTGAGAGTTGGCGAGTCTCCGCCTGCCATTTTTACGTGTTTATTGAACATTGTTACGGCAGGTGCCATAGTATCCATAGTTCCCCAGTATCTAGTCCACTACCATCCCATCACAATAGCTCCAGTAGTTTTGTCCTGTAGATTATCAATAGTTTTCATCCAAACCGAAGGTTGTCCTTGGTTGCACTTTATAGTGTAGACAGGGATAATCGCCGGTTTAGAATCCACCCCATTGCTTGCTATTATACTTGTTATTGTAAAGGGCCTCTACGTGTTGGCTTCGGCTCCACGCACGCCTTCCAAAGGTCCGGGGCTCCATAGCCCCGTGATACAGGACGTATAATAATAATAAATCATTTATTTCAGGCTACAAAGGCCCATAGAAACATACCTTATAGACTAACATACATCTTTTATAATAATAATTGAATTTGTTAAAGAGATAGCTTAGAACTATGTTCGTAGCACTTCCATGACACTACACTTTCGTCTTTGTCTGCTCTTGTGGAATTTGTCCGCGGAAGCGACGGAACACCACGTCCTTCGGCCAGAAGCTTTCATCCATAACGCGAGGCAGATAGCTATTCGGTACTCGCACCACATACGCCTTGAAATTGACGTTTCGATGCGACTCCAGCATATGCACCCTCAGCGTACAACCCAGCTTCCGGCGTACGTACTCGACGATGTCCTTCGTCCCGACGGTGTAGTGCAGGCGGGAGATGTACACCGGAGTGTTAGGCGGCGCAGCACGAACTCCCTGACTAGAATCAGTCGGGGCTGTACCGCAGCGATTCATGATAGGTCTTGGTCGCCGCTTCTTTTGCACCTTGACAAAACCTTCATCATCGTCGTCGTTCGGAACCTTTGGCTTCGAAACGACAAGGGCGCTCGCGGGGACTGAGGCCGCAGGCAAAGGCGGCGGGGCGGGGAGCGTAGGTCGTGCGGCGGCACGTGGAGGTGCCGCAGCGGCGCGGGACGCGCGGGGCACGCTGTCTACAAGCGGCGCACGAGGCGACGGCGACTGCGACAAAACTGCTGACGCGAAGCTATTATCTAGGACAGCTCCGCGCGGTGAGTTGACGTTCGTCACCGACACTGGTGACCTCGTTACCGCTCCGTTTTTGCGCAACTCGTCCACTTCTTTGCGTAGTTCGGAAACGGTATTTTGAGATGCATCCAGCTTCTCATGCACTTCCTTGAGACTCTTTTTCAGAAGGACTTAAAAGACTTCAACCTGAACTCGAACAAGGCATGTTATGAGTAAGGAATGTTGCTTGAATTGAAGATATTCTAATGATAGCAGTTTGAGCTCTACGGTGGGTCTGCAATTCTGACTCTGACCGTATACCTATTCTAATGAGACACGGATTAACAGATGTTCACAAGTTTCATTTAATTGCAATGTTTTCTTTCTATATAATCTGATAGGAAAAGTTAAAAATCGCTGTATCGACTTAAATTCACTTTATTCCTAAGATTTTCTTTTATCTTTAACCAAAATATTAATTACAATTACCGAATTAAAATATACGAAAGGAAAAGGAAAATAAAATAAAAGTCATCCTCAAGCGCGTCTCCCCGAGGCATCGTTCCCAGAAGGCTGGCAACATTTCCCCTCTGGATGGCCAGACTGACCCTTTGAGCGAAAATGCCACCAGCCCTCCGATCACCAGACACCACGACAAGACGCGCGGCGAGGCGAGGAGATTTTCTTTCCATCCACTTAAGTCCACTGTAAAGATCCATTGATGGATCTTTTTGCACTTATATACACTTCATTCCTCCATCATGATTCACTCTCGAGTGCCGCACATCGAATGATTACTAACCTACCCCAAGTCATATTTAATAAGCATTTAATAAAATCTCTAATATTAAACTTTTAAGTTAAAAACTACTGTAATTAAAAAAGGTGTAAATTACCAAAATATTAAGTTCACTACATGCTTATCCACTCAATTGAGACCTATTTTAAGTTAATTGAGTAACCATTATATTATTTAATTATTTATTTTAAATTTAATATTGTCATTTTTCTTTCAACATTTCGATTTGTTTATTATTATTAATTTTTGATTTGAAATTTTACATTCACGATAATTTGAATTTTTGAATTTATGATGTTTAATTGTGATTTGGATCACATGATGAATAATTTGTTTATTTTTAGTATTTTTAATTATTTATTTATTTATTTTAGACTTTATTATCTAAAATAAATTAATTGAATTGAATCATAATTTTCTCTCTTATAATCGATCTGTTTTGTAAGTTCATTTGATAAATTAAGATTCCGAAACATACTTCCTTTTTTGAAGTCGGTTAAAAAATATAAAATAAACGCAACAAATCATTTTAACTTAAAGCAATTCAGCTTACGCGAACGACATATGGTACGGTATTAGGTGCCCGAAAATATATTTTTTACTCATAAATTAGGGGATACGGAAACGAGTTTTTCATATGCCAGTAGGTTAAAATTGCGACTTTATATTGCGAAATTAAACGCATAAATTATGTTCTACGGGGTGTATCCACGAAACTTGCCCGAACATATTCTGTTTTAATCAAAAAACCGTATACGAAGATGAATTGTACAAATTAAAACCGTAGTTTTAATGTTTGAATTGGAAATGGAATGATCCTTTGTATGGGGGATTTCATTGAAATGTAAATAACATTATTGGTAGTACATCGAAGTATGTTTAATGTGCTAGTAGTAGGTACTTACATTCAATAACTGATTGAATGTAAACGACTAATGACTGACTGCAGAACAGTCAGTCAGTAGTTTACTGAGAAATAAGGCTTCGAAATTACTCTATTTCTACCTTTTTCATTCGAACTCCAGGTGTTTTCAACTTTGATGACATCGGAGAATTTACTAGTAAGTGAAACATTAGCTCATCTTTAAGCTTCAAAGTGAAGAGTAGAATATGATGTCATTAGTAAGTGTTGTTAGTTAATTTATTTACAATTACTAAAAAGGAAAAAACAACCAAGAATTTATTTGATGTTATTAGAAAATGTTTGCATAACACTTTAATTGACGTCAATTGAAAATTCCAAAGGATTGTTTACTAGTTTACTAAAGTAGATTCCAACTCTCAGACGGTCTCAGAGTCTCAGTGCGTCAATCAATAGCCAGTAGCCAATAATGAAGATTATAAGAACGAGAATTTGTCGAGACGTATTGTTCGTGAAGAATTTACGAAAAATATTAATAAAATTCGGTTTTTACTTCATATTACTTTTCATAACGTTGTTCATAGGATTCTTACCAAACATAGTGGATAACAAACAAGTAATTCATTATCGTGCACGATTTATCACCGATCTGAAATATATACTAATATGGAAGAATCAAAAGAAAAGTAAACATGACCCAGCATCGACTGGTCAATCTTTATTTATCAAGCAAAGCTGTCCGTACATAAATTGCTATATTACACACAACAGAAGCCTACTTCGACCAGAGGAATATGACGCAGTTGTCTTCCACGCTAACGATATAAAGAAGAAAAAGGACAAAAACCTAACCATGCCAAGATCACCGAACCAACTATACATATTCAAATCTTTAGAATCAGCTGAGAGTCATTTACTTTGCGATCCATACTTGGACAATTTTTTCAACTGGACTTGGACATACAAACTAAACTCTGATATTCCACAACCATTTATAAATGTTTACAATAAAAATGACAAAATAATTGGTCCAAAAATTAGGCCCAATTGGAAACCAGATATGAAGAACATAGACACGTATAAAAACACTATTTATGGAAAAAATAAAGCGGTTGCTTGTGTTATTAATAATTGTAACTTGAAAATTAAACATAAAGTGTTATTGGCACAATTAAAAGAAGAATTAAATGGTAAGATTAAGACCATACTTAAAAAATATATATATATTAAACTTACGCAAGTGAAATCAATTACGTTTGAGGCTCGGTTTGCCTCAAACAATAACAAATCATCGACGCAAGAGGTTGATAATTTCACATAGTATCAAACACTGTAGAATTTCTGATATTTTCATATGCGTACAAGAAATTAATTCAATTCAATTAATTTATTTCAGAAAATACAATCCATACATTACAATAAGTTAGACAATAGCAGCACTCCGCGGATTCACCCGCGTAACTCCCGAACCCGTGGGAATATCGGGATAATAAGCTTAGCTTATGTTACTTCCAATGAACCAATATATCCTCATACCAAGTTTCATCAAAATTGGTCCAGTAGTTTCGGAGCCTATTCAATTCAAACAAAAATACAATACAGGAAGATAATTGAATATTCATAATAGTTGTAAAGATATAGTTTTAAATAATCTATGTTTCCATTTTGTGATTCTTTCGTTTAATTTTTGCCTAATATATAATGTTATGTTTATTGAAAGCCGGGTACAATAAGGGGCGGGTTATTTGACTAACTGGTCACTACTCTTTTTGTATTTATAATGTTAAATATTTAAACATTAATGAAATTAATATAGCTATTTATACTTACTACTATAAATAAAACTCATTTTTTTTTTATTGTATAGGTTATAACTATAGTTTGGATACATATGGACCTTGTGGTGCGTCGAAATGCGGTGGCCTGGGAAGATGTAATAAGATGATAGAAGACGAGTATTTTTTTAATTTAGTGTTGGAAGAATGGTTTTCACCTGATTACGTGTCTGAGAAAGTAGCTAAGGCTATGATGCATTTGGCAATACCTATTATAGCTGGGGGCAGCAATTTGACTGAGTAAGTATTTTAATTCGAATTAAAAAATTTAAACGCGCGAGAGAGTCTCCCTCCGGGTACCGATTTGCAATGGGTTACGTGGCAGTCACTTAATCGACTCCGGACTCAAGTAGGCCGTTGCAGACAAAATTTGAGCAAATGGGTGTATATTGCAGCGACTGAGGAGCAATGCGAGTGTGGAGCCCCATCACAGTCCAAGGTGCACCTACCCCAATGCCCATTGTGCCCTAACACCTGCACATTGGAGGACCTGGTAGAGGCCAACGCTGCTGCAGTTGCAGTGGCTAGCTACGGGGCAGTAAAAATTTCAGTGGTCGAACGTCACTGACTCGAAAAGAAAAAGAACTCGAATTACATTTCGAGAATTTAAATACAACATCTTTACTGTCTCAAAAAAATACTTACTGTGTATTCCGGTTTTGTGGCAACTTTAAAATTAGTCATAATGTTGAAACTTTTCGACCAAGCAAGGATTTAGATCCTGGATAATGACACTAGAGCAAACATTTTTGTGGCATAATACTATAACTTCCTTGACCATGCCCATATGTCTTAGTTTTTTTAAAATTCTAATTATTATAGGAAGTAAGAGTCTTAAAAACAAAAAATATATAAAATACATAGGGGCATGGTCATGGCAGTTTTAGGTTTTATGCCACAAAAATATTTGCTCTAGTATCATTATCCAGGGAGGAAACAGTCGACTACGTTTGGATGGAGAAGCGACCGGGTACCTTTCCTCTTAAGGTGGCAGATGGGCTCTTATTATCCGCAGGTATTATTAGTATCTATGTTTTTTCAGCTTCCTCCCCCCTGGCTCCTACATAAACGCATTTGCCTTCGACATTAAGAAACTTGGAGCAGTCATCGACTACCTTATCAAAGATGTCAGAAAGTACTCTCTCTTCTTCGATTGGAAAGCCCATTACTACTACAGTGTGAGACCAAAGAACTCCGTCTGCGATTTGTGCACAAAACTAAATGAAAGAGGACATAAACGAAGTGTTTATAAGCAGTTCAGAAAATGGTGGTATTCCGGATATGAAGAGATATGTGAGATAAGGCGTTTGAACGAATTGTTTAAATCTTAATTTTTTTAAAGAAAATATATACAATGGAATTAAAATTTATTTAAAACAATAATTATTTAATAGTTTTCATGCTCACAAATAATTAATAAAGTAAAAAGGCTGTGAATCTAATATCTTTAAACGAGCAATTCTTGTATGTATATATAATTGGAATCTCGGAATCGGCTCCAACGATTTTCATGAAATTTGGTATATAGGGGGTTTCGGGGGCGATAAATCGATCTAGCTAGGAATCATTTTTAGAAAATGTCATTTTATTCGTGTTTTATCGAAACTTACTTTTTTTTTATCTGAAAAATATGACTCTTCCTGACATCTACGAGGGCGGCACTGAAAATTTCGGGAATCAAGGAAGTGACACAACATTACTATTTAAAAATGTATTTATTGCTTTTCGAAGTATTCTCCGCGAAATTTGACACATTTTTCCATACGATGGAACCAATCATTAAAGCAACCATTCCATTCGGAAGTTGGGGTCTCCAAAATGGCCGTTTTGTAGGCGTCCACAGCTTCTTCAGGTGATGAAAATCTCTGACCACGCAATTTATTCTTTATTTTAGGGAAAGTATAGAAATCATTAGGGCTTAGGTCGGGGCTGTACGGCGGATGGTCTAATAATTCTATGTTTTCTTGCTCTAAAAACTCTTTTGTTCTGTTCGCGGTGTGAGAACTCGCATTGTCGTAATGGAGGATGATGCGGCGGCTGCAGTTCTCTTTACGGAGTTCAGAAACGACCTGTGGCAAACAAATGCTAGCATACCATTCTGCATTAACCGTTCTGTGTCCCTCAAGAGGAATAGTCACAACATGGCCGGTTTTGGAGACAAACGTGGCCATCATTTTTTTTTGCAACACTCCGTGAACGAACAATTTTGTTGGCTTTAACTCATTTTCGAACACCCAAACTCGTGACTGGTTTTTTGTTTCGGGTTCGTACGCGTATATCCAGGATTCGTCACCTGATACGATGTTGTATACAGCATTTGAGGATCCTGCGTGGAATCTTTCGAGAGTTCTGACGCACCAAGTAACGCGAGCCATTTTTTGCTCTTCACAGAGCGAATGCGGTATCCATCGGGAAAACAACTTTTTTACACCTTATTGTTCATGCAAGATTATTTGTATTTGACTCATGCCAATGTCTAAAGTTGCCTGAATTTCGCGGTATGTTACATGTCGATCTTCCTCAATCAGCTTACGCACAGCATCAACATTTTCTTGGGTGAGTGCAGTTTTTGGACGACCTTGACGGGGATCATCACTGAGCTTGACACGTCCACGTTGAAATTCAGCAAACCAGCGATAAATTGTGGTTTTGGATGGGGCTTCATCACCAAATGCAAAGAGGATTTAAAATACTACGAATGCAGAAATCATCCGGTCAACACACTGTCTTTGTGATAAACCACTTCGAAAGTCATAATAAATCATCGCTCTTTTTTTTTTTCTTTTATTATGGCTTCGCACGTGTGCATTTAGCCAGTGTCAAGTTATATTTTGCATCAAATTATGACCCGATTTTTCATAAATCGGGCCTAAAGTGTTTCAATACAGTCAAAGTCGTCATAGTCCGTCAAGTCAGGGGTTATAGTAAAGCGGTGGCAAGTTTACCATAACCTTAATAGGAGATTTGGAGGCAACGTGAAAACTGCATGTTTGACACTGATTTTTACTTTCACTACACTTGTGCACTTTTACAGAACTAAATTGAATAACATTCCACCAGAATTATACAATTCAACTCGGGTTACATCAAAGTTTCATGAAAATAAAACTGCAGCACGACATGTTGTTAACTCGTTCCCGCCAAAACTCCCATCATCGCTCTTGAATTTTCTCGCGTCAATTTCATTTTCTCAACGACTAAACAAGTTTGACAAAACCTTGTGACAAGACCGAGATTCTTTTTTTAAATAAATAAATGGTATTCGATTCTTAAAACCAAGGAGTTTTCAATTAAAAAGATTTAAATAGACAGGAACAGTGGAAATATTCCATTCCCGATACTTTTATATGTATTGGCGAACTACTAATACTATTTTTTGTGAGCAATAAAGTTATTCCAGCAGATGGCGTTGTTAAGTAGCATGAAGTCAATGAGTGTTTGCTTTGAGGTTAGACTAAGTAAAAAAAAAAATACCGAGCAAAGCTCGGTCATCCAGGTACTGTAAGTATTAAGTATTAATATTTAAGGGACCTATAAAAACAGAAAATAATGAAAAAGCGCTGCAGCCAAGTTACGCTTGACTGTGGCTTACAGCTGAGGTCGACCCATTTGGGGCAGCACATGGCTTCTTAAATATTCTTAGGTTTAGTGTATGTTTCTTTCTTCGTTGTATAATGTTAATTATTTCTTTGTGTGTGTTTAATTTTAAAGTTGTTGTGTGCCTGCACCAAAAAAATGTTTTTCTTTCTTTCTTACCTTCAAAAATATTTATGTAGAAATATGTGTTTCTGTATATATGTTACGGCTAATACCCGAAGTGCGGCTACACCTAGTTTTAGCCGGTTAGAACTAGGTGTAGCCACTTACTCTTGGTTAAACCTAGTACGAGCCGATTGTTTTCGGGTAAAACTAGGTCTAGCCTTCATCATGCCGGCTACAACTAGGTTCGGCCATTCCCTGTTGGATAAAACTAGGTCTATCCGATATCATTCCGGCTAGAACTAGGTCCAGACAATCCCTATTGAATAAAACTTAGATGCGTGTCCCGCCAAGCCTTCGGCCCCGCGTTACACTCATGACTCACAGCATCTGCAGCAGCGGCGCGGGGTGGAGGGCATAGCGAGGCACGCGTCTCTGCAGGTTGTGAGCGCCAGGTGCTGCTGATCTACTGCAGGTCTACTAGCGAGTGTGACTCACAGCGTCTGCAGCAGCAGCGCGTGTCTTAGTTTTATCTAACAGGGATTGGCTGTACATAGTTGTAGCCGGCATGCTATCGGCAGAGCTTTTTTAGATATTAAAAAACATCCAAATAAAAGAAACGTAGAGAGTTTTTTATTCTTATAAATCACATTGTAATAATTAACACAAATTATTAGAAGTACAATTTTTAATATAATAGGAACAACCAGGAACATTTTTTTAACAACAGACAATAGTTGCATATTATAATTTAAAGAATGTTATTATAATTATAAATCACACTTTTATAAAGTAACATAAACTATTTATTAGAACAACTTAAACTTGAGTGACATTTTGAGTTGCACAAAATACCAGCAGCTATGCAGAGGCACTTTTTGTTGCCACATTTGGTTTTGCAGTAGCATCTTGTATAGCCTTGCCCACCAGAGGTCGATTGTGCATTGGCTATTTGGCGTAGTGATTTCTTTTCGGGTGAAACCATGTTAATATCTAAAAATTTTGAGTCACACACAGTGAATTGATTTCTTGAAAATAGTTTCAGTTATAGTGCCGTATTTGTTTCCTAATTTGTATAACCCCTTGTCGTTACATTCAAGTACAACCATTAACACATTGGGAAAGTCGCCTCTACCTCTGTCCACGTCAGGAATTTTTACTCGGACTGTATCACCGACTTTACATGGGGGGAACTTTTCATTTGATGAAGCCGTCATTTTTATAGCTTGTTTTACCAAACCTTCCTGTGCGCCTTTCCTGTTAGTGTCAATTTTTAGTTTCTTTTCAATGGCCGAACCTAGTTGTAGCCGGCATGATGAAGGCTAGACCTAGTTTTACCCGAAAACAATCGGCTCGTACTAGGTTTAACCAAGAGTAAGTGGCTACACCTAGTTCTAACCGGTGTAGCCTAGGTGTAGCCGCACTTCGGGTATTAGCCGTAACATATATATATAAAAGAAAAGTATATAAGTATCCGTTGTCTGGCTATAAGCCCAGTTGCTTAGTTCGAGGTCAGATGGCGCTGTGTAACAAATTCCTACAATATTAATTTAATTTTTTTTCTATCAAAATACCCTATCATTTTTCAATCACTGTAAATGCCATTTCGCATTAAAGTGAGATATCATTCCTTAGGGACGCATCTGTGATCGACGTTTCTCGACTCCGATTTATTGAATACTTTCCGCCTTTTTATTGTGTGACAATGAGGTGACGTCTATCCATCTTCCTTCTGTTTGTTTAGGAGACAATTTTGGGAGAAATCGGGGGAATCGGTCGTAAGTAAAATATCTTAATATGTATCTATCTACGTATGATTATGATAAATAAGTGTCAGAAGAGCTTACGATTTAAATGGAGTAGAAATTAATCACTCACAGGTTCACGGTAATTTTTTGGAAAATTATTTGTTGCACGTTTAAGGTGAAAGGGTACCGGCGCTCTCTTCATACAAACGTACTATTTCCTTCCTGGATAATGACACTAGCACAAACATTTTTGTGCCATAAAACCTATAACTGCCATGACTATGCCCCTATGTTTTTTTTTTCATTTTATATTTATCATAGAACTAGTTTTAAAAGATTTAAAAAACAAAAACCCAAAACATAGGGGCATGGTCGGTCATGGCAGTTATAAGTTTTATGCTGCAAAAATATTTGCTCTAGTGTCATTATCCAGGGAGAAAACAGTCGACTACGTTTGTAAGGAGAGAGCCCCCGCTACCCTTTCCTGTTAATGCAACATATACTTTTCCAAAAATTTGAGCAGTTCAAAATAAGTACCCAAACTCTGGACTACAAGTTCCCTTCATACAACAAAAATGACACCAGTTTTCGCTATTCAGAAATATCAGTACCTGTTCCATTTTTATCCAAAGGTCGATCCATCGTTGAAAACTGTTGACAGCATTAAATAACTGATGACGTCCCCTGCGACCAATCGCGGCCCGCTTTATTACCTCTGCACACCGTTTACCAACTCCGGCCCGCTTCATTTACGAGGAGTAATTGATGGATCGCTATATTCAGGTGCTGACTGATTTGATAGGACTCTATATTTTGAGGTATGTTGTGGGTTGTAGGATTCCCACGTAGCGGGTTAGCTAGGATTGCCAACTCTTCCGGAATTAAAACTCATGGAGAAAAGACCATCTTATTATCTTATATCTAAATCGGGGGAATCGTCCGTAAGTAAAATATCTTAATATGTATTTTTTATGATAAATAAGTGTTACGAAGAGCTTACGGTTTAAATAGAGTAGAAATCAATCACCCACTCACAGGTTCACGGTAATTTTTTGGAAAAGTATTTGTTGCACGTTTTAGGTGACAGGGTACCGGCGCTCTCCCCATACAAACGTAGTTTCCTTCCTGGATAATGACACTAGCACAAAGTGACAGGGTACCGGCGCTCTGACTGATTTGATGGGACTCTACATTTTGAGGTATGTTGTGGGTTGTAGGATTCCCACGTAGCGGGTTAGCTAGGATTGCCAACTCTTCCGGAATTAAAACTCATGGAGAAAAGACCATCTTATTATCTTATATCTAAATCGGGGGAATCGTCCGTAAGTAAAATATCTTAATATGTATTTTTTATGATAAATAAGTGTTACGAAGAGCTTACGGTTTAAATAGAGTAGAAATCAATCACCCACTCACAGGTTCACGGTAATTTTTTGGAAAAGTATTTGTTGCACGTTTTAGGTGACAGGGTACCGGCGCTCTCCCCATACAAACGTAGTTTCCTTCCTGGATAATGACACTAGCACAAAGTGACAGGGTACCGGCGCTCTGACTGATTTGATGGGACTCTACATTTTGAGGTATGTTGTGGGTTGTAGGATTCCCACGTAGCGGGTTAGCTAGGATTGCCAACTCTTCCGGAATTAAAACTCATGGAGAAAAGACCATCTTATTATCTTATATCTAATAATGAATCCCTATTTAACTTTGCCAACGCATTACGCGTGAACAGCTGGACCAATTTCGGTAATTCTTTTTGTTGTGTTTGAAATTGTCACGGAGTATAAGGTTCTTAAAGAAAGAAAAATATAAGAAAATTCCGCAGAAAATTATTACGCGGGTGAAACGCTGGGGCGCGCTACTAGTCCTATCCTACTAATATTATAAGTAAGTAAGCAGTGGCCCGCGGTATCACCTGCGTAAGTCCCGATCCCGTGGGAATATCGAAAAAAATATCCTATGTCCGTCTTCTGATTGTAAGCTACTTCCCCACCAATTTTCAGCCAAATCGGTTTAGCCGTTCCCGAGTTATAAATGGTGTAACTAACACGACTTTCTTTTATATATATATAGATGTGAAAGTTTGTGTGTGTGTGTGTATGTTTGTTACTCCTTCACGTTAAAACTACTGAACCGATTAAATAAATAATAATCATAAATCTTTATTGCAATGATTGCAATGAAATTCGGTATCTTGATAGCTGGAGACCTAGATTAACTTAGAGGCTACTTTTAATCCCGATATTCCCACGGGATCGGGACTTACGCGGGTGAAACCGCGGGGCGCAGCTAGTAATTTTATAAATTTGTAAAATTAAGACAGTCTCCTGGAGTTCTTTGTGCCACAGTTAAAAATAAGCGTGATAAAACAGTGATTAGCTAATCAATGACTGAGTAACGTTTTAAATACATAAGTAAAAGGCTAAGCAATTAAATTACCATTGGCTATTTTCAGTTTCAAAGTTATTTGAAACGAGATATTAGAATTTTTTTTTTATGTTTTTTAAGTATCTCGTGAAAATGGTTTATGAAACAACAAAAGCTCGAAATATCGAGCTCGAAAAAAAACATGATAAATAATATCTCGTAACTTAAATAACAATTGAATTATTTTAAATTATGACCATTTCATTTATTTTTATTAAACCACTTTCAAAACATCAACGGTTTGATATCTCCCTTTGTCAGCGATAGGGGGACATATCAAACCATTAGGGGCTGAGCAAAGTTCGATCTGTCCCCTCGCTGCTAATAAGGGGACAAATCAAACGTTTTTGTTCGATCTGTCCCTTAAATGAGACAAAGCATTGGGACAGATCGGAATAATTCAATTTTACGGTCGCTCCCCTAATCTATATATTTTTCTGTCTATTTTGACGAAAACATCTATATTCCACCTCAATCTACGTATGGTGAGAATCAACTCCTTCAACGCCAGCCAAAGTGCCTGACCAGGCATAATTCAAAATGCAGGCTCAGTGGTGCCCTCTGCTCCTTACGCGACAAGTGTCATAGAAACCTTCTCGAATATTCATTAGGTTGACTTGATTACGATGCGGTATGTATAGAACATAGATATTTTGATGGTAAAGCTAGATAAGGCATACCAACTTCATCCGCGTAGGTGTTGAATTTTCCAAAATTCTTTCTTAACGGATGCCTTACGTCGTAAAACTATCTGTGTGCTAAATTTTAGTTTAATCTGTTTATTGGTTTAAGTTGTGTGTTGATATATATTACCTATATCCTACTAATATTATGAATGTCAAACTTTGTGTGTTAGTCGATAGTTCGCCAACACTAATACACCCATGTGTATTGGTGTTGCCCAACTATCGAGTTTTAGTTTTCATGTGAAAAAGCCTATACTATCGATTGGCTTATCGATACTATCGATAATATCGAGCTCAAAGCGTGATTTAGTCAAAGTTATTTATTGAGATATAACAATCTTTAAAAAAAACAATTAATAAAGATAAACTTAAATACCTTAAAATTATAATAAACTAGCAGCGCTCCGCAGTTTCACACGCGCAACTCCCGATTCCGTAGGAATATCGGGATAAAAAGTAGCCTATAGCCTTCCTCAATAAATGGACTATCCAACACAAAAAGATTTTTTCATTACTCATACTCCGAAAGTAGGTCTAAAGATGCCTGAAGAGCGTGTAGAAATAAAAACTTTCAGCCCTAGGGAAAATCGCTTTCACTGACAGCTGTCATGTCAAATTATGGCTTCGTGCGGCTTGTGCAGTGTGCTTGTAGCCAGTATCAGTATCATTACGCATTAGGAACTTCAAAAACCTAACCTCCTTGCTTTGGTTTTCACCAAAGAATAATAATTATGGCTTCACACGGCTCATGCATACTGCCAGAGGTAGTATGGTGTATGGAGTCTCTCATTCACTCTCGTTATTATGAAGAATTTTATGCAATATTCGTAATAAAAAGCACAGTGTTTACCTCGGGTAAAAGACTCATTAAGTCCCTCGAGCTATCGTATCGTCTACTTATCTTGTAATTTCTTGTCTTTTTAAAAGTGATGTCTATGAGTATAGTAGGTCCTTACATCTAGGCAAGGTAGAATTTCAGCACCTATTCTAGCTAAAATCAGCGGAATAGATTATCTTAAATGAGATGCCTAGACTTATTTATATTATTAAAAACTTTTAATTTAAAAAAGTTAGTAAACTAGTGAAATTCTCTCAAGAATGTTTTAAATTTTAATACGGTTTTTACTTGAAATTTTTTTATTTATTCATTTTAAGTTTTGAAATTAAGTAGCTTGGCATCATTAGTCCTACCAAAGTTTTCTATGAGCATTTTCAATTTTTATTAAAATACTCACAACTAATCGCTTATCTTCTTCTATACATATAAAATTCTTTATCCTGAATGACTGACTGACGGATAAACGCACATCCTAAACCGCTGATTGTAGAGACCTGAAACTTGGAGGGTGTATTCTTTGTGTGACGTAGGCATCCGATAAGAAAGGATTTTTCGAAATTTTACTCCTAAGTGAAAAAGGGGGGCATAATTTGTATAGGACAACGTGATTTTTGGTCCATTTTAGTTTAGGCTAAAACGCGGACGTAGTCGCGGGCAAAAGCTAGTTTTCTTTAAAAACTAGTGCTGCTCAAAGTGATTAGCGGAATAAATTTCAAACTTAATCGAGACCAGGATACTTCAAAGTAGTCCGTAAAGTTCTACGTGTCAGTTCTACTTGTAGTACAAAACGTAGAAACAAATCCTAGGTCTAATTTTATATTTCTAAAGAAATCTGTAAGTTTTCGTAGAAAATCGATAGGAATTCTAAGCGAACGATCAAGCGATGTGGCCTAGTGGTGAATACTTTGACATTCATTCCGAAAGCCGTGGGTTCGAATCCCGACCGAAACAAATATCGTTACATATTTATAAATATTCTAATCTATACTATCTATACTTCTATACTAATATTATAAAGCTGAAGAGTTTGTTTGCTTGTTTGTTTGTTTGAACGCGCTAATCTTAGGAACAACTGATTCGAATTGATTTTTGTGTTGGATAGTCCATTTATCGAGGAAGGCTATAGGCTACTTATTCTCCCGATATTCCCACGGGATCGGGAGTTACGCGGGTAAAACTGCGGAGCGCTGCTAGTATTTATGTATATTTGCTTTATTGATAATCTCAAAAACCATAAATTTGCTTGATTTCTTGTTATTTTAACAAATATCTAGGTAGAAATATTTGTTTGATGCGGGAATCAAACCCACAACCTATTGTTGCGGGTGGGTGTTCGCCCATTGCGCCACAGAGTTCGTGAATCGTTACTTATTTAGCAAATCACGTACTTTAACTAACCGAATAACATTGGATAAAATTTTATAGAATAATTTGTGTGTACGTTAATTAAGCAGGGATTGCATTTGGCGAGTGAATCTGCATGTGTCGAAGCACCTGGGCCTCGATTGTTTAATCCACTACTATTTAAACTCGATTTTAAATAACAAAGCAACACTTACAAAGGACACTCGCATTGATAACGTCAGTACTGAACAATTAAGGTGCGCTGATTCGTTATCTAGAACCCATAACACAAGCCTAGTTGCTCATCTTAGGGCTAGATGGCGCTGTGTCAAATGTTCTACAATATTTTATTTATTTATTTAGAAGTAAAAGGGTAATGGGGGCTCTCTCCATACAAACGTAGTCGACTGTTTCCTCCCTGGATAATGACATTAGCACAAATATTTTATTGCCATAAAACATATAACTGCCATGACTATGCCCATATGTTTTTTTTACATTTTCTAAATATCATAGAAATTAAGATTTAATTTCTATGATAATTAGAGATAATTATATCGACTTGACTTAGATAAGTTTCACGAACACCACTGATGCTGACAGTGTTTGCTTGATTACCTTTCTGAGGTATTTAAACTACTGGACCGATTTTGATGAAATATAGGCTGCTTTCGAACCGAAATTCTCACGGGATTGAGACTTACGCGGGTGAAACCGAAGGCCGCTTGCTAAGTTTTTAATAAAGAAGGTTTATTAGTTAGGTAAATCTTTCATCTAGATGAACTAAGTTTGCCAGTCTCATCAAAACTATAGGTATCTACTTTAAATTCAGTTGTCTTTTTAATAAACTAAACTTTTTAAGATATATTTCACCCGCGTAAGTCCCGATCCCGTGGGAATATCGGGTTAAAAAGTAGCCTATATAATAGTAGTATAGCACATAAGTACAGACTATACTCATGGGCCCGGTAGTAGGCTCCGGAAAATAAACAGGTCGTTTAATAGTACATGTGTGCTCTATTATATTATAATAATTTACCTAAATATGTATATGACATGTCCATTAACAGGTTCAAAACTTTTATAAAGCATAAATTGTGCAGTAAGGCGTACTATGGTACTTCATCTTACCATAATGATAACAACCCACGGACGTGACTTTAGTTGCTCCATTTCAAATAATACTTTCAAATATTTGTAATATTGACCTTTGTGAGCGTGATCAGATGAAAAAAATACCCATGACTTTTTTGTGCCTTCTTCTCATTGGTGGGCGCGTTCCGAAGGTACACTTCCTAACTTAGTGTTTAAGACGTTTCTATGTGATCTTTGTACTAATGTATTAAGCATCCAACGGAATAAATTTTTTTATCTTTGACTTTGGTAGTAGTTCATGAGATCAGCGCGTTCAAACTTACAACGAAAGCCCTAAAAATTCATAACTTTCCCCGTTTTTTCCACATTTCTCACTGATTCTTTGCTCCTATTGGTCGCAGCGTGATGTTATATAGCCTAAAGCCTTCCTCGACAAATGGACTATTCAACACAAATAATTTTATAAAAATATTATAAAAATAATAATTTTTCAATTCGAACTTGCAGATCCTGAGATTAGCGCGATCAAACAAACAAACTCTGTAGCTATATAATATTATTATTAAATTAGCGTAAATATTTTTTTCGTAAGAAAACTCCATTGGTTCTCGGCTTTGATTCGAATCCACGACCTTCGGAATGAAAACCAAGGTAGCTACCACCCTTTATTCGCTTTAGGACAGATTCGTTTTATGACAGATTCTCTTTACGGCAGAATCGCTTTATGACAGACTAGCTGCGCCCCGTGGTTTCACCCGCGTAAGTTCCAATCCCGTGGGAATATCTAGTTAAAAAGTAGCCTATGTGTTAATCCAGGTCTCCAGCTATCTAGTTACCGAGTTTCATCGCTATCGCTCCAGTAGTTTTTGCGTAAAGGAGTAACAAACATACACACACACACAAACTTTCACATTTATAATATTATTAGGATTCGCTTTGAGGCAAAAGTACAGACAACTCGACAATAATTAATTGAACCATTTATTGATATTTAACTTAACCACTAGGTGTAATCTTACTGCAACTTATAGTAGGGGTTATTAGACTCTGTGTTAAATCTAATTAAGCGACTACGCACACATGGATACTAATCCATGTGTGCGTGTTGCACCTGAGGACATGTTTTAAAGGACTCGGTCCACTTTACTAGAACGGAACCAGACTGGCATTTCTCGGCCGTGCCACATGATTAAGAGGAAAGCTCTCTCCATATTTGTATGGAATAGTCGACTGTTTTCTCCCTGAATAATGACACTATACCAAATATTTTTGTTGCATAAAACTTATAACTGCCATGACCATGCCCCTATGTTTTGTTTTTGTTTTTGAAATCTATGATAATTAGTGATAAATGAAAAATAACCAAAACATAAAGGCATAGTCATGGCAGTTATAGGTTTCATGGCACAAAAATATTGTCCTAGTGTCATTAACCAGGGAGGAAACAGTCGACTGCGTTTGTTTGGAAAGAGAGCCGGTACCCTTTCACCTTAAACAAGGACTACTCGCCGTGCTTTGTCGATGGTTTTTTGTCATTGCCAGGTAACGTTTACAAACAAGTTCATATACCAGTCCGTAAAAGTAAGTATAGAGCATTATATATAAATCCCAGACGGCCGTGCAAAAATGTATTTTTCTTAAGAAAAATGTATGTGCGCTAATTGACATTGCTCTTACGGTGAAGGAAAACATCGTGATGAAACCCGCGGCTTAGTTGGCTCTAGAAGTATTGACAAGCTCTCTCCTCTGGACATGGTCGACTAAGCTGAGAGGGTAGTAGGTGGTGGGCAAGCCTACCCATCCTCACGCAAAAAGGACCCAATTAAAAAGAGTCTAGTTGCGGAAAAAAGCCCGTATGCATACAAGTATAGAGCATTTCCTCTATAGAACGTTCTAACGAATAGTACAATGCAGGCAATTGCAAGGAGGCTCACAGCTAAACGAAGCTCGCTAATCGTTTACGGTCGTATGGGTTAAGTGACGCCTGGCGCGGTCATTACTTCGATGGGTGACCAATTATTAGTGTGGCAAAATGTGTTTTCGTGAGCCCCTTCGTGCTTCAGAAGGCATGTAAGCCGTTGGTCCCGGTTGTTACCTCTAGTAGCAGTTAGGTCAAGTTTTGGGCTTAGTTTTAGCTTATCATATTGTTGTGTATTATGTTATATTTGTGAAAAATTTACAAAAATGGTACATTGTTACCCAAGGTGTGAAAGTCACTCATTTAGTCCCTCGAACTATAGGCCTTAGAGCGATCTGAAAACTCTAACAATAGGTGAGCCACACTACTATACGAGAAGAAGAAGAGGAAGAATTGCAAGGTAAATATTCGATGTGTGGTAAATGATCGAGTCTACCATGTTTTGCGTTACGTACTTTTTCGTTAACTTGTTTAGCAGTGATAAATTTAGCTATTTAGCAGTTTTCAAAGAAAAGATCTGCCATGGGATAAGACGAGAAACGAAAATAAGTCATCCCCATACATTACGTGGAAGGGAGATAACAAATATTTTAGTTTTATTTTTAACTAGCTGCGCCCCGCGGTTTCACCTGCGTCATCATTTTCTGCGCAACTTTCTTAATATTTTATTTCATAAAAACCTTCTCTTGACAATATCAAAGACAACAAAAAAAGAATTGGCCAAATTGGTCCAGGCGTTGTTGAGTTATGCGCTTACCAACACATTTTGCGATTCATTTTTATATTATAGAACTAGCTGCGCCCCGCGGTTTCACCCGCGTAAGTCCCGATCCCGTAGGAATTGACTCTAGAAAACGTTTGTATGGGAAATAGAAAAGGGCTGTTTTTAGGGTTTTCCCGGAAATCATCCGATTTTTTCTCGCCTTTTAAACCTTCCCTAGACCTCCACGAACATTTCAAGACTAAGATAAGATAAATCCGTTCAGCCGTTCTCGAGTTTTAGTGAGACTAACGAACAGCAATTGATTTTTATATATATAGATAGATTATTGATTTGTGAATAATTATAAGGAGTGATTATTAATACTCAATGTACCTAACCATATCAAATTACAGCTTTAAATTATTTTAAGTCTGTGAGCTAAGCCTCCGAGGGACGGACTGACGGATGATCTTGGTTAGGATTACAAGGTTTCCTTATCAACACGAAACCCTAAAATCGCAGTAAAATCTCGTGTGCTTTCACTGTTTCGGCCGAAAATCGGTAACAAATAAAAACAAGGATACCCGGATGAAACGAAGTTCCTTTCGATTAAAGGTGAAGGAATTGTAATAAAAATATTTTTGGTTATAATAATTTCAGTAATTGCTTTCTATGAGAGAGAGAGAGAGAGAGAGAGAGAGAGACAGAGAAACACGCCGCACGGCTTACAACTATAGCAAAAAATGTCGTTACAACTTTTGGTCTTAATTTTTTCCGTCTAGCCCCCTTTCTCGACGCGCGATAAGGAACTTCGTCTAAAAAAATCTCAGCCTCCAAAACCACCGAGGTCATCGCCCCAACCAGACAACAAAATAAAGAGTAAGCGAATTCTTGAAAAATTCATACAATTCAATGAGTACCGTCAGCAAGTCAAGTGGAGTCCACAACTGGTTAGCATATCGTCGAGATCGTCGCCTATTCGAATATTCAACAGCTCTTTGTTCCTGACCCTACGACTCCACAATATGGTAATGTCTGTTTGTTTCGCAACAAACGTTTGATTCGGAACTTTCACTTTAATGAATTGTGAAAAACATTATTCATGAGGCTACCTGGAATTGTAGACGGTTTCTTTGACGTTTCCCCTGTTTACAAGTAGGTCCCTACTTTAGTTTTATAAATTAAATATTAAACGCTTTTTTGATGACTGTACTTGACTTTTTAATTCCATACTAAACTAGGGATGGAAAAAGATTATTTGAATCCCTCAAATTCGTTCCTTTAGTGGCAGTGGACTTTTAGGTAAATATAATAATGTTGCCTCCTTAAAATAAACCCAAAACTCAGAGTAAATTAAGGTAATTTACCTAAACTTAATAATTTTTTCCTTATTTTCCAAAAAAATGTGGAAGATTCTGTGGTCAGAGTTGGGTTGACTGGAGTAGCAATAGACGACCACGCACAAAGGGCAGAACGAGTGCTTAGCTTACGTACGGGAAATCGCTTTTAAGACGCTTCTATGTAATCTCGTACAAAATGTATGATTCCAAATGTATAATGAATTTTGAGTTATACCATCATCTGATGATGAGTCGTTAGACGCAGAGGACATGCCCACGACCCCCGACAGTGGACGTCCTGTAACTGATATGATTATCAGCCACAGGACGTAAACTGCTGAACATAGCCCTCTCCTAAAGACTTCTAGAGCGGTCGGGGGAATGCCCTCTGCCTCCAACGACTCATCATCAGATGATGATATAACTCAAAATTCTTCTATAATTCTGATAATCATATTCTAATATGATCATCAACCACAGGACGTCCACTGCTGAACATAGCCCTCTCCTAAAGACTTCTAGAGCGGTCGGGGGAATGCCCTGTGTGTCCAACGACTTCCCGCAATCGTAACCTATAGGTCGTCACGACATGTCGTCCTTAGTCCTTTGTGTCGTACTCTATTCCTTGTGGAATATTTACCCCCATTCCTCAAATTCCTCCCGCTAAACCTCTTAATTGTAACCTTAAGATTTCTTAAAAAAAATAATAATATAATAATAATAATAATAATGCTTTATTTCAGGTCTTTACAATAATATGTACAAACCCATAGTATTTTAAAAATAAGCTAAAACTAAAACGAAAACAAATAAGGAAATAATACTTACTTAACATTTAAAATAAAATTCTTACATTAATTAATACAGTAGGTACCTAGGTATTACGTACCAGCGAGTCAGCTTATCTGTTATATCTATTTACGGTTCTCACTCCGATGGAATGCAATCCAAAATCTATACAGCGGACTGTAAATATCGTCAGCCAAACATTGCAGAATTGAATTTGTTGACTTATTAATACTATGCCAAAACGAGGCCATTCTTGACCTAATTATGGCAAAGAAATCCGGAACACGCCCATCAGCGAACATGGTCGATGCACTGCAAAATCGAGGCTTTCTCATAAGGATGCGATACGCGTCATTGTATTGCACCCTTATGGCACTAAACGATTTTCTGGAGTATTTGAACCAAAGTTCGCAAGTGTACATACTTAGGCAGTAGGCTTTGAATAAAGTTGTTTTGACACTATCGCTACACTTGGTAAATCTCCGCGCAAGCATATTGCACCTGATGGACAGGCTCCGCCTCTCCCTCTCCATATCTCTGTCATCACTCAGGTCGTCACTGAGTACATGTCCCAAGTACTTGAATTGATTGACAACCCTTACCGCTGAACCATTCAAATAAAGATCAGGTACATTCTCCGGACCTCTTCCAGCACGAAAAACCACCATTTCTGTTTTGAGTACATTGTACTTCAAACCATGTAAGGCCGCATACCTCTCGCACACCGCCACGAGTCCACGGAGACCCTTGATCGATGGGCTGAGAAGCACCATGTCATCCGCGTAACTTATTGTATTAACACAAACATCCCCAACATGACAGCCTATTCTGGTGCTTCTCAGCTCCTCGATCAAGCCGTTTACGTATATGTTGAAGAGGTCCGGAGAGGTAAGTCCCCCTTGGCGAACTCCGCAGTCCAACCTATACTCGCTGGACGTCGCGTCGCCCCATCTTACTATATTCGTTTGATTTCCGTACCAGTATCTCAACAGATTTATGACAGCGCTTGGGACCTGTGAGTCGGCTAATTTGCTCCAGAGAATTTTATAATTCACTAGATCAAACGCACGACTCAGGTCCAAGAAACATGCGTACACAGACGTCTTACGGGTAACATAATAGTTCACCGCATGCTTTAAGGTGAAAATCGCTGCATCTGTTGAGAGACCAGGTCGGAAACCAAACTGCGAGTCATCAAGCCTAACATTTTTCAGCAGTAAGGGCTGTAACAATCTCTCAAATACCTTTCCTACAACAGTACCCAACGAAATAGGCCTATAATTTGTTGCGCTGCTCAAATCTCCCGTTTTATTTTTTACCACAGGTACGACTACAGTTCTCATCATTTCTTTAGGTAAATAAGACCACTTAAGACATAAATTAAACAAATCACACAATTTATTAAATATTATGTCACCGGCATATAAAATGTGTTCTAAACTTAGACCATCATGGCCTGGAGATTTGCCCCGCTTCATATTTTGTACAGCTTTCTTTACTTCTTTCGGACTAAATGTATAGCTCGTTGAATTATCTAATAATTGACCTGTCACTCTGGAGACATTTAAATCAGAATTTATTTTGAACCGAGTAGAAAATAATTCAGCTATATCTTTGTGGTTCTGCAAGCCTTCAACCGTCATTGGTAAGCTTTTCTTACGCTTATCTTTATTTGTAGTCTCCCAAAACTTACTAAAATTGTTATTTAGTCTAGAGGTCGCTAATATATCATTTCTGATATTTTCTTCATTTTGTTGACATTTTTTAATATTACTTTTAAAAGTTTTCCTATAATGCCTCATATCATCATATACTTTACCATTTGACGGTTTGCCAGCGAGAACCCAACAATTAAAATAATGTCGTGCAAGGTCTGTCAAAATAAAAATCAGTTTATAATATTTTTATTAGTAACTTTTAACATCAAAGGGTTTATTTTAACCTTTATATAAAAACAATGTCGTTATTTCTAAAGTACGTAAATGTCAAAGATTTCTTACAAAAGTGTCATATTTTCTAAGAACAATGGCTAACCTTTAAAAAATAGCATAAATGGTAAAGGTACAACAGAAACATGGTAGTATTTTTATCACAGAGTAGATAATAAAATATTTTTTGTGTTGTGGTGACGAGTGACGAAAAGAAGACTTATATAAAGGAAAAAAAACAGAATGAAAAAATTTACAGGACTAACAAAAAATCGTTTTCTTATGACGTTATCATGTAAAATTACCGTCCGTAAACCGACTTTACAGACAACCATTTTTTTACAATAAAACTGAAAAATTCTAATTTTTAATCTGAATTTGGTGGGCCGATACTTTGACATCACCACAAGAAAGACTAGATCCACAAAATGATTAAATGAATGAGGTCTATTAATTTAAATACCATATCTTATCACCCCATATTATTTTCAGTAACATAAGAAAATATTTCCGAAAACTTCTCAGCGCCTTTCGGATAACATCTTTCTTTCAAAGAACCATAAAACCACCATTTTCTAAACGCTGGATACATACTAGAAACTGACATCTTCATTTTATTGTTTAACATTGCACAGAGATCGCAGTAGCCCTTCTCCAGATTGGCTTCTCTGATGTTGTAGACGCTTTTCCAATTGAAAAAATCTCTATAGACTGATGGTGTTCTGATCGCGTAGGCTATGGTTGATGCGAGGTTTTCCGGTTTAATGTTGAGTGCGTTTATATAAGATCCTGGTGGTAGGAATCTGAAAATAATGTTGTAATTTTGTATTTGAGTATTTATGATTTAATTCTATTTTTTTTTAATTATCATAGAAAGTAAGGCCCGTATTCTAAGTCGTGACTTAGTCAGTAATCTCTGACTAAGACTAGATTTAAACCTAAATGACGTCATTTGAGAAACGTCACATAAATCTAAACTTAGGTATGTATTTTTGTATTCCAGAATGTAACTTGGTTATCAATCTAGACTCAAGTATAGATTTCGACTTACGTAAAAACTGTCATTACCTGACATAAGTCAATTGTCATTGTATTTATTTGCATTGTGTATTTTCGACTATTTAAATTTAATAATGTCGATTTATTCAATTTTAGTCGGAAAAGCTCATAGCAAAAGTACACAGGCTTCAACAAAAAGTCGAGCGGAGGCGAGAAAAATAAGGTGGGAAATGAAATATCCTATCCCACCGAGTTTTGTGAACCTGAAGCAGAAGCTCCCACTAGGGCATGATCTGCAGTGGTCTGCGTGGAAGGCAGTCAGGGCCCAAGTAGGTTGCTGCACATCGGACGACATTTACGGGCCCACTCTCAACATAAGTATATGTATATATGGTACGCCCAAGATCCACATACAATGGAAGTCAATATATTCAAGATGAGCTTACGATTAAAGCAAGAAACAATAAAAAATGTATGAATTATGAATGAAATAAAAGTAAACTTTTATGCAATATAATATTTATTTTTATTATAAAACATCTCTTTAGGCACGTACCAAGCTTCAAACAAATTTAACCATAAAAACACAACAAAATCATAAGCACATTGAAGCTAATAACAATAACATCGCAGACAAATCTTCTGGTGGTAGAGATATCCTGGAGATACATTCCTGCTTCCAGGTTTCTTTCTGTACGCCAACTGGATCTTGAATTCGCAGTTTGTAATATGCCAGATCTCTATTTGTAATGTGGCATCTCGCTCTTCTGCTCCACATTCTGTACTCTGGTGCTCATTGAAGACTTGCAGACATTTTTAACCAAAATAGGATTCTATTCTTGATCAATTTGTAGAAAATTACACAAGTAGACGTGATAATTTCGTATTGTTTTTCTCCATTGATAGTCCGTTTCCTTGACTCTTTTACTCGTTCAAGTTTCTTTCCGCGAGATGGCGGAAAGCATGAAACTTGGCATGCATGTAGCTTTGACATAGACAATAAGATATATATGTAGAAACAAGTCGTTTGGCGATTGTTTCCCCCCCTTTCCTCCCCATTTGTGTCCTGAGTTTTTTTGCATTTTTTATCAAAATGGTTAAAGCTATAACCAAAATGTCAATGAGGAATATGATCTTCATCAAATTCACTACAATAATTGTCATAAAAGTATGTTGATAAGACTTGTAATTTTCTTAAATATGCTTACTATTCTTCCAATTAGGCCAGTAGAAACTGATACAAAAAAGATTAACATTGGAAAAGCGCATGTAATGTTATTAGACCCTCCAAGAGTAGTTTATACTTGAGTATGCATCTTTGAATACCTGGTACTACGAAATTCTGACACGTGTTTTAGTTTTTTTCACGTTTTTTTAAAGAAATATAATTATTATTCAGAACAATGTTTTAATCATTTGGCAAAATTAAATTTTAAATAATAGTAAACTAAATTTCTTTGTTTCTGAGAAAACTATCAATCCTGCTGCTAGCACCTCTTTAGAATCAAATTAAAGGTAATTTAATTATCCATACATGTATTTCTATGACTTTTCTTCTGGGACCATTACTTCCGCCGGTACATGCCTTGGAAGATGATTCCATCCATAATTTCGTAGCACCAGGGTTTTCAAGGATACAAACTCAGGTATAAACTACTATCGGAGGGACCAAAAACATAATAATATTATTAAAAAAATACATGCGCTTGTTCAATTTTCACATAGGTACTATTTGTTTCTACTTCGACATCTTGCTATCGTAGACTTGGCGAGCTAACGCCCCGTACTATAACTGGTTTGATTGACTGATAGAATGACATGACATAAAATGACATTGATGCCAAACATTTCATTCCAATTTACGAAATAGGTTTATAATAATAATCGGAAATAGTAATGCAATATTATTTTTTTTTTAAAGCTTCCAACAAAATTATGTCTAATTTTAAATTATTTATGCATTTTTATTTAAATTCGTCAATCTTTTTACTTTTCTGATTTGTCTTGTGTCTAATACCAATTATAATTTTTTTTGACAAGTTTGCGTTAGACGGAATAGTTTTATCAAATACAATAAAACCTTATATTAAACAGACTTGAACCATAGAGGTACCTAAGACACGTCTAGGATGAATTCGACCATAGTTCGACTTAAGATGCGTTCTAGAATAAGACGACGACTTAGTTCACAATCTGAACTTAAAACTCGATTTACATAAATCTAGTTTTAAGTCATGTTTTAGAATACGGGCCTAAGAGTTGAAGAAACAAAATATTTATAAAAATCCCCTATGTCTTATTTTTATAAATATTTTGTTACTAACTGCCATGACTATTGACTGTGCCTGTATGTTATTAGTAATATTTGCTTTAGTCTCATTATCCAGGGTGGAAACAGTCAACGCTTGTATGGGGAGAGTGCCGGAGAGAGAGGAAAGGGTTTTCCTCTTAAAGACTTATATATATAGAAGATTTATATATATTTCTGAAAACCTAACCAACTCATGGTATCTAATTTAAAGGATAGTTTCACTCAAATAGGATATCAATTCGTTTTTATTACTAATAACTAATCGAATAGTTTTTAAGAAATTAAACACTTCTAAAAAATTGAATCAACCATGGTTATTTTCACAAATATGAAAACGGTATAATAATATGAAAAATATAAACAATGAACATAGTAAATATTCCGTTTTTAAATAACTTCATTAAAACTTTGGTATTCTGGAACTTTATAAAAACGTAATAAAAGTATTTTTCACCAATATCTCACATTTATACTGTTAGAAAAATATTAAAAAGGGAAAATTAAGGAACACAATAGGTACTTACCTATTATAATCAGCTCCACCAACAATAATAGGAACAGCATTATTATCATACGCGTCCAAAACTTTAGGCGTTACATAATCTTCAGTAATACTAGGCTCGTAAACCAAATAGAAATAATATACATTACTTATCAACCGCAAACAACGCCTCTCCGGGCATCTTCTGTATTTACAGCCGAATATGTCAAGATTTAGATTATGTTCTTTTAAATGTTTTTCAAGTTTCTTAACGAAAATTTGCCCAGTGAGAGACATGTCTGAATTTTCACAATCATCTAAGAATAACATAACAGCTCTATGTTTCTTGATTTTCTCACTATTTGATTTTGGATGGGCATCCTTCACCCAATCCACTGACAAACTAGGAGCTATAACTTTACTACTTGAGTCTAACACTTCAATAAAAGGTGTCACAATATCTGAATACAATTTGTATGACCAAGTCCAGTTGAAGAAGTCGTCAGCTAAGATATGGCATATAGGATTCTCATCAGCAGGTACCATTGAATAGAAAACAAATTTTTGTTTCATTGTTCTGTTTCTAGGCATATTTTGAATCCAATTACTTAGCGTGCCAATACTGAAGACTATCGAATCAAAATTAGTTATGTCACCCTTTAACAATCTCTTGTTTGTAGTCAAATAGCAATTATAATGCTTACATTTGTTTTCTAAGAACATCTTTTGTCCTTTCGATGTGAAATTATATTGAAATGGATAATTCGTCCATAGTAATATATACTTCAGGTCATTGTCAAATCTTTCTGTTTTTGATGTTAATTTATTGTTTTTATGAGATTTATTTAAAGATGATAACGCTGTATGGAAAGTATAAAACGCTAGTACCGAATACATGATCAACCCAAAAATACTTAACACAAAGAAGAGTTTTACAAACGTTTCAGTTTTTGAAACTAACATATTTGAACTTAATTTCTTTTCGAGTTTTTTTATAGAGCACGCTTCGTCGGCGAGAGAACAATGAACAAACTGTCAGTTTCATTTCGATAAATAACAGTTACATCTCGACTGTTTAATGACGGTGGTAAACAAAGAATTCTTTTGATATCGTATAACAAAACAATTTTATGTTGATGATTCTGGAAAAATGTAACAGAACAAAGAGAAAATGTATATCAAGATTTCGGACCCGTATTTTGTATTGCGATTTTAGAAGGCTGGAAATGAACCTGCAACGTGACTACTGCGCTTTCTCGACGAGGAAGTGGGCTTGAAGAACACCCCCGTCGATACAATTTTTCAAAAAATATTTCATAATCATAATAGGTTTGCAAATATAAATAACTTGCTCACAATAATAGATATTTAAGAAATTTAACCTCATGTCATTTTTAATCTTTTGAAATGGTTAGCGATTTCTTTCTGTAACATTCCAAATATAAAACGCCTCTTCAAAGATCTTTCAAAAGGTATCCGTCAGTCTGTCTGTTCACAGCCAAAAGTCTGTCGAGAAAATTTTCTATCAGTCGATGTCCCCCTCTATTTGCTGAGACCTGTTTCGTTAGAGTTATTGTGCGTTTCCGTTGTCTTACGATTTTCGTTTTACTTTTGGACTCTTGCTTCTTTTTCTTCTTTTTATGTCTTTAAATTTAGATTGCGCCACAGCTACGTATAGACGTTCTATCGGTCGATAAAGAAGTGACGATGACTCAATAAATTCCGTGGGTTTTTCTGAGGTAAGAGAGACGTGTTGTCATTAAATATGTGATTTTATTATTTTGTTTACAAATTATTGAGAACAACGGGATGGGGTGACAAAAAAAAAGGTTTTATTTACTGACGATAAGTTTATCAAACTCCTAATAGATCCAGCCATTTCCTTAAATAACCTATTCAATTACGTAATACACTAGCTTTTGCCCACGGCTTCGTCCGCCCCTCATTAGCGGATACCTACGTTATAATAGCTATCTGTAAGAGCGGTGTAGGCTTAGTGGTAGATACCTCGGCTTAGTGGTAGATATTCTGAAGGTCGTAGGTTCGAATCCCGGCCGGCCGTGTACCAATGTATTTTTCTTCAGAAAAATGTATATGCGCTAATTGACATTGCTCTTACGGTGAAGGAAAACATCGTGATGAAACCCGCGGCTTAGTAGGCTCCAGAAGTATTGACAAGTTCTCTCCTCTGGAAATGGTCGACTAGGCTAAATGCCATTGTCACGCAAAAAAGGCCCAATTATGCGGAAAACAGACCGTTTAAGTACAAGTACTGTAATGCCATAATTAATTAGATTCGTCCATTGACATATCACCTAGTCAGGACTTTCAATTTTATATCTATAAATTAGAACGATGTATTCTCAGTAGTTCCTTTTGACAGTTCCTTCAAAGGAACTAATGCGACTTATATAGGAAATAGTTCCTTTAAATTTCGAAGGAATTACTGGGACTTAATTTGTCCCTTTAAGCCCAGTGATATGTCATAACAGTTACATATCACTGTTTAAGCCGGTTACGTCATGGTTAGTGCTGTGCCACACTGACTTTTTTATGACGAAGGATATATAATATTTTTTAACCTATGGGGTTTTATCTGTTTTACCATTGAATCGCTAGTAAAACTAAGTTCTGCTTTAAGTTAAGTTTAAGGAATTGGTTAATTATGAAATAGAACATTTCAGCATTTTTTAGCATTAGTCCTGGACTATGATCCACAATAATGTAAAATTCTTTGTCCTGAATGACTGACTGACGGATCAACGCACAGCCTAAACCGCTGATCGTAAAAACTGAAACTTGGAGGGTATGTTCTTTGTGTAGCGTAGGCATCCGATAAGAAAGGATTTTTCAAAATTTTAGTCCTAGGGTCAAAAAGGGGGGCAAAGTTTGTAAGGGACAAAGTGATTCCTTGGTCCATTTTCGACTTTTACGCGGACGTAGTCGCAGGCAAAAGCTAGTCCACAATAACTTCCAATCCTTCAAATGGTATCGTCTTTACCAATGAGAACGAACCCTGCTCTTTGCATGTAGGACGTCAAGTCTTCGGCAAATATGGACATCGCGTATGAAGTCAAACAGAATTACGTATTCCATAAAATACTCGGCATATACCCCTTTTCGTGTGCGTGACGACAACTACGTGTCAACATAACATTCATAACTGTGTTTATTTTCATATTGCACATAAATAAAATATAATTCAATCGGTGTGAAGGCGGAGATTTATATGTCTGGATTTTTATGCACTTTGAAGATTTTCTACAATAAATGAAAATTAAGTATTTATTTATCAGTGCATTATGCTTTTACGAGCTTCGTAGGCCGGTGCAGCCACAAAAGGACGACGGGTCGGAAAAGGTTTTGTTCCTCTGCCGTCTTCCTACCTTCACTCGCGTCTCTCGAAGGCCCCGTTTATTTGAAGGTCTTTGAGTCACGAGCGTATGGATATCTTCTAGGAAAGCGTGCTTTATCTTAGAGCGCATCGTCGCTTACCATGGTGTGAGATAGTGTTCAAACGCTACCTACTTACTTTTCTATACCTACTAATATTATAAAGAGGAATGTTTTTTGTTTGTTACGAATAGGCTCTACTGCACCGATAAAATGCTGTGGTAATAGGCTTACTATTGGAAGGATTTTGATGAAACTTGTTTATTAAAGGAAAAAGCTCCTTCCGGCTTCGCTCTTCATTTCACCGTAGAAATTCGAAGAATCCTTTCTTAGTACGCGACCAATTGAAAACCTCCTTCCTTTTTTAAATTAAAGATTTGAAACAATTATTTAAATAACACCTTACTGAATAAAATATAACATGAAACAAAATTGCACGGACGAACGCTTATATCTTTAAAATATTAGATGCACCCGTGCATAGTATTTTCTTTTTCTTTGAAAGTTATGATTGGAGTGAAGTCTCACTAGCGAGATCGCCGACTTCACCTTATTATAGTCAGTATAGTATGTAGAAGACTTGTTTATTGTGGACGTACCTTTAAAAGCGACCTTCTCAGAGCGCCTTGCGTGAGAATGTGCTTAAAATGGGTTGATTTTGCTAAATACTAGCTGAATGCATTAAATAAATGGGACAATCTAAAATAAATTCTATTTTAATAACCATGACACATCGTTACTTAATTTTGAAGACGTTTCAAAGTGATGTAATGCAATGCATGACTCCTATTGAAAAAAAAATTGAGTTTGAGTTTGTGCATTAGGTATGATTTAGATTTTTAAATAAATTTAATATTCAAAAATTGTATTTTTTTTATTTTTATTCGGAGAAATAAATATCTGAACTATACACAAAAATCCACATTAATATATCTCAGACACAGCCGCACACCGTAGCTCGCGTACTCCAGTCGCGTATGAAGGAAAATTAGACTTTTTAAACTTGCCTACAGAACTTCGATTTTACCTCATTCCGGCCAACTTCGGCCTTCTCCAGCTCAGGTGGGCTTATTACGTAGTTTTTTCAAATATATAATTCATATTCAAGGCATTGAATATTGTTTGAAAACTGTGGTACGGTCACGTAAAGTTTGAATGAATTTTGATGTAATTTTTGCCAACTTGAAAGTTATATTTTCAGTACTAGTTAGGTTATAAGGTGCTTTTTTTTGTTCCGAGAAGTTTTTAAACATATTAAACGACACAAGATACTCTACCTCGTTATTTCATCAAGATAGTTTTCCTAGAACCATAGAGATAAATAAGATACTTAATAGAGAGTAAGCAAAGCAAACTCAGATGTCAGTTAAACGAAATTCTGTAACATTTAAATAATTTCGGTAATGATACCGAAATTATTGTTTAACTAGCAGCGCTCCGCAGTTTTACACGCGCAACTCCCGATCCCGTGGGAATATTGGGATAAATAGTAGCCTATAGCCTTCCTCAATAAATGGACTATCTAACACAAAAAGATTTTTTCAATTCGAACCAGTAGTTTCTGAGATTAGCGCGTTCAAACAAACTCTTCAGCTTTATAATATTAGTATAGATAATAATTTGAACTTATATATTTAATCTAAATAATTTATACAACGCCAGAAACTTCGATCCATCCCGGCCGGTCTTGGTGCAAGGCCGGCTGGGATTCGACCTACGACTATCGGAATGAAAGTCGAAGTATCTACCAATATACTAACAACGCTCTATTAAAAGACAGATAATATTATGTGATGATATCAATTGACGACATCCAAGGCATTTGATCCTTATTAAAAAAATTAAAGTCTTTGGTGTACGTGTTATTGCACTATAAGTGTTTGTTTGGTTCACGATTGACCGTCCCCCTAAAGGTCCCCCTGCGGTAAACGGTCAAGAATTATTTCACGATTGACGGCCCCCCTGTGTTAGCATAAGGGGACCTTCAAACGTTCAACAATGTTAGATTTTTCAAGCTTATCCGTCCCCCTAGTCCAAACTGTGGTCCAAGTAAAAAATGATCTGGTCCAAGTAGGACCAAAATTAAAAGGTTCTGATGTACAATCGTCGCTCAAAACTCCATTAGGAGCGTAATGTTTTAAACACATACAGACGCACTTCATACTGTACATCATTACAATGGGCGCGTTGGTTGGTTTAGCGGATGGCAGCTTTTACTACTCGGCCAACTAAAGACATAGCTAAGATGTTGAGTACTAGTAATTCAAGTATTTATGTGTGTGTGTGTGTGTATGTGTGTTACGTCTATTAGAAGAAGGTCGTAAGTCCAATACTGGTATATAGTATTATTGTAGCATATTGACAGTGGAGTTATATCGCATACTGTAGGTTCTACTGCACTTAAACTGTTTTATCTCTAAGACCGTAAATACCTTATCGGTGAACGTCGACATTGTTGACCACAAGCAGCTGTACCGTCGATGTAGGCATCCGAAGTATTCGCATTCCTGTACACGGCTCATCAGATAACTTACATTACCTTGAGTTAATTAATCGGTTTCTCTTAACTAAAGTAACTTGAGAGCGGTGTTGGACTAGTAGATACGTGGGTTCGAATCCCGGACGACCGTGCACCAATAGATTTTTCATACGAAAATTGTATGTGCGCTAATTGACATTGCTCTTACGGTGAAGGAAAACATCGTGGTGAAACCAGGGGCCTTATTCTGCTATTTTGCATTAATGGATTTATCATTGACATTATATCGATACCCTATTGATACTTTATCGAGATTGTGACTCTATTTGGTATTCTGCTAAAGTCGTAATAACATCGCAATAGAATCGCTATGGAGTCTCAATGGAATGGTATTAATTACGTCGCTGGTGTTGCCTAGCAACATGGTATATGTTGCTAAGCGATAGACCGCTGTGACAACTGTCGAGATTCCATCGAGCCACGATTCCAGAGCAGAATACGAAAGTGAGTCAGGTGTTTCGATAGAATAGTTAACATTATGAGAATACCAATTTGACATGTAATGTCATATTTTTGACATTAGACGTCTGTCGACACTCTATTGAAACACAATTGTGTTAGCAGACTTAGGCCCCAGCTGCTTAGTTGACACCGACTAAGGTGGGAGAGTAGTATAAGGGCTGGGCAAGCCTACTTCATCCTCACGTAAAAAGCACGCATTTAAAGTGGACCAGTTGCGGAAGTCAGCCCATACAACAAGTACAATGCTACTTATTTCCAATTTATTTATTACTAGCTGCGCCCCGCGGTTTCACCCGCGTAAGTCCCGATCCCGTAGGAATATCGGGATAAAAAGTAGCCGATGTATTAATCGACCCATTTGGCACAATGGTCACCATGCCGGACTGCCGAACACAGGGTTGCGGGTTCGATTCCCGCCTCAGACAAGTATTTATGCTTAGATATTTGTCTGTGGTCTGGTTGTTTCTATGTATTATAAGTACATATTCATAAAAGAAAAGTAAATAAGTAGTATATCCGTTGTCTAGTACCCATAACAGAAGTCTAGTTACTTAGCTTGGGGCTAGATGGCGATGTGTGGAATGTCCTGCAATATTTATTTATTTTAATCCCGGTCTCCAGCTATCTTGATACCGAATTTCATCGCAATCGGTCCGGTAGGTTTTGCGTGAAGGAGTAACAAACAAACACAAACTTTCACATTTATAATATTAGTAGGATTAATTATTCAAGAGTTATTAATGTTGTTAACATTAATAATGAGGATTCTTACAGATAAGTGACGCTCGCTGATCGTTTACGGTCGTGCGGGTTAGGCGACGCCTGGCATGGTCATTACTTCGATGGGTGGCCAATTAGTAGTGTGGCATAAATTTGTTTCCGTGATTAGGAAGGCACGTTAAGCCGTTGGTCCCGGTTGCTACCTCTAGTAGCAGTCGTTAGGTCAAGTAAGAGGCTTTAAGGCGATCTGAAAACTCTAATAATAAGTGAGCCACACCACTATACGAGAAGAAGAATGTTTGTAATAAACCATGCATAATATTGTAATAGAAATCGATATTAATTTATATTACATTCGTTCAGAGGAAAGGGTACCGGGGGCTCTCTCCATACAAACGTAGTCGACTGTTTTCTCCCTGTTGTATTTTTGTTGCATAAAACTTATAACTGCCATGACCATGCCCCTATGTTGTGTTTTTTTTATATTTTTTTGTTTTTTAATCTTAATTTCTATGATAATTAGAAAATGAAAAAAAACCAAAACATAGGGGCATAGCTACGGCAGTTATAGGTTTTCTGGCACAAAAATATTTGTGCTAGTGTCCAGGGAGGAAACAGTCAACTACGTTTGTATGGAGAGAGCCCCCGGTACCCTTTCCCTTTAAGCTTAACTATGTATTAAAAATTATGTATTTAAAAATAAAATTGTGACGTGAATTTTGAAAACATATAAATTATTCTATTCTTCTTACGAGTAGAGTAAAGTTAACACGACACCTCGTAAAACAATATTTGTACGCATTAATCCGCGAGTAATTCGCGGAAATAATCCGCTCGAGGTGTAGGTGCTGAGGCATGCCGTAAATCGTCGGAACATCTTCGCATCGCGGACCAATTAGTACAAGATGTTGCCACGTACCATCCGCGGATACGCATCATGCTGAAGAGAAGCAAGAATGTTGTAATTAATATATTACGTAAGTAGGGAAATTATAAATAGAAAAATACATACATATTTAACATTATAAATACAAATAAATGAAGTGATCAGTTAGTCAAATTATCCACCCCTTATCGTACCCGGCGTAAAGGTTCCCATCCTACTAATATTATAAATGTGAAAGTTTGTGCGTGTGTGTGTGTGTGTGTGTGTTTGTTACTCCTTCACGCTAAAACTACTGAACCGATTGCAATGAAATTCGATATGTAGATAGCTGGAGGCCTGGATTAACATATAGGCTACCTTTTATCCCGATATTCCCACGGGATCGGGACTTACGCGGGTGAAACCGCGGGGCGCAGCTAGTAATTTATATAAATATTTGTATTTTTATGACGTTTGTGGCGTAATGGAGTATGATACCTGCTGATAAGGACCACCTGCCACCTTAATTAAAAACTAAATAATTCGTAAATATAGGGAAAACTAGGTACTTAAAAATTGGTAATTTAATAAATATTTTGTCAATCTGAAAAACAATTTGTTTATTTTCTTGTTATTTTGTCACTAATTTCAAGGTTTTTAAAAAAACCTTTTATTGACCCTTATTACTGGCAGGTATAAATCTTAATATATAACAGAACTTTCACGAGACACGCTCGCTTCGCTCGTTTGGATCGTGCGTTGTGGTCATAGTTCTAACCTTAACCTAATCTAGCCATCTCTGTTTCAACTAGGTTTAGGTTTGGGCTAGGTTAGAACTGTGACCACAACGCACGAACCGAACGAGCGAAGCGATGCGCGCCAGAATCAAATTCTACCTATTTTTAACTTATACTTCGACGTGTCTGTGTGTGTGTCTGTGGCATCGTAGCTCCCGAACGGATGAACCGATTTCGATTTGTTTTTTTTTTTGTTTGAAGGGTACATTAGTCGGGAGAGTTCTATACTTGGTTAGGGAATCGTGTATTTTTTACCGCAAGATAACTGACGCATTAGTTTGACATATCTGCTATTTATGAAATAACTTTGGGGGATCAATATGTCAGACATTTACGAATATGTGTTAACGAAATCATAATTAACATTACAATCAATCGAGAAGGGTGCGTCAAACAAACCGAGCAAAGCCACCTGAGAGTCAAATTTAGCTTTTATCTAACTTGAATTAATAATTGAATATTCTAGTCTGTTCCATGAATAAATCTCCGTTATGCATAACACCATCCATCAAACCGTCGTCGTCGCGGACGAGACTAGTTTTTAACGAATGTTCTGAAAGCGTTAATTACTTTTTCAGTAATTAATATGATTTAAAGATCTATTAAAATGATAGTACTAACTCTGTATTCATCGCATTATTTAGTTTTAAGTTAATTCTTTAATCTCGTCCTTAATCTCTGTGGCGTCGCGCAGAAGGTCGCGGCTTTGATTCCCGCCAAACCAGTATTTATTACTGCCTGGATAGAGCGGTGTTGGCTTAGTGGTAAATACCGCGTTTTCCAATGTATTTTTCTTAAAAAAAAATTATATGCGCTAATTGACATTGCTCTTAAGGTGAAGGAAAACATCGTGATGAAACCCACGGCTTAGTTGGCTCCAGAAGTATTGACAAGTTCTCTCCTCTGGAAATGGTCGACTAAGCTGAGAGGGTAGTAGGTGCTGGGCAAGCCTACTTTATCCTCACGCAAAAAAGGACCCAATTAAAAAGGGTCTAATTGCGGAAAACAGTCCGTTCAAGTACAAGTGCTGTCTGGATTAAAAAAAAAACTATCTAAGGATTCTATCCATTGACTGGTTACCATAATACATCCCTGGTTGCTTAGCTTGGGGTATGATAGCGCTGTGTGTCATGTCCTGCAGTATTTTTATTTTATTTGCATATACGTTGTTGGTAAAGATCTACTTTAAAGAGCTACTCAGCAGTAAAATTAACTGCCGTACACCTTTTTACTGCTATTTATCTATACATTTATATTTCATCAACTGGCAACAACAGATGGCGCCATATTAAAAACTAGCAGCGCTCCGCGGTTTCACCCGCGTAACTCCCGATCCCGTGGGAATATCAGGATAAAAAGTAGCCTATAGCCTTCCTCGATAAATGGACTATCCAACACAAAAATATTTTTTCAATTCGAACCAGTAGTTCCTGAGATTAGCGCGTTCAAACAAACAAACAAACTCTTCAGCTTTATAATATAAGTATAGATGTATGAAGGTATTTTTGTCTGCCAGTTGAGAGGATATATAAACAACGCTAAAACATACATTAATACCTACATACATAAAAACATATGAGTACCTCATACTTTTTTTGAAGTCGGTTAAAAAAAGACTCATAATTAAATTACTGGAACTTCAAGAGCTACAAGTTTATAAGGGGCTCCTTTAGTATGTAGACTCTTTTTTGAAAAAGGGCTATAGTTTGTAATAACTATTACCTATGTATTATGTGTTGGTAGCTACAAGAATGTACCTAACTCTGCGGCTACTATTAATTTTTCTACCGACACTAACGCGAGTAAAACCCCGGGACGCAGCAAGTATCTCATATACCTATTAGATTAGGCCCCACCTACACATTACAGGATTAGGAGCCTATCGACTTGATTCATAGTCCATTGTATGGAACCACCGCAACCTGGAACAAAGGTGTCTTGGCGTACTAGATTGTGGCACTATCGTCTGACCGATTGTTTGTGACCGGCAAGTGTGAAGATACGGTGCTCTGATTGGCTAATAAGTAATTATGGTAATAGGTAAATATGATAGGCTATAAAAAGGACAAAGGAATCTCAATAGTTTTTTTTATTGGAGTTTACTCCTCGGAGGTTACTCTCTACTCCTTAAGAATCGATTTTCATATATAAGGCGCCCGGTATGAGAAAAATCCGAGGGGTAAAACCCACTAACAAGTAACGAAAATCGGTCACGTTTTTGGTGCGCACCTTTAGTGCGCAACTTTCTCATTTTTTGACGTGTAATGTCTTATAAATTGATGGAACGCCTGCATTTACAAAAAGGTGTCTGTTTACACCGTCATATTCCGGTACCATGACGGCGTCTTGTTCCGGTACCATGACGGCGTCATGTATTGCGTATGGTTAGATACTCGTACTTAAGGAGTAAACTTCAGTCGTGCGTCGGAGCTGACACACACACTTTTTATTTTTATATACATAGTTAAGGCCTGCACTGAGCTATCAGAATATTTTTTTTGAGACTAGAGACTCGAACGAGTTTAACGCGATTCTTAACTATGACGGTACTTGACTGAGTGGCGTAATTGGTGTAAGAAGGGATGCGAGTTCGAGTCTCGTCTGAATTGCAATTTTTGAAGACGCATTTAAATAATATATTTTTAATGACTAAGTAGTAAAAAAACTGTGTCAAAATACACAGAAAAAAGGTAACAGCATGAAATAATCCTGTCCGTATAGACGTCAAAATATAATTTCTTGTTTTTAGTAAATGTTCTGGAAAATAAAAAACTGTATTCTTAATTTATTAAGTTAAGAATACTGCTTATCATTTTAAGATTTTATGCTGCAAAAAAAAATCTCTACATCTATACGGAGCTTACGGAGAGGATTAGTACTTGCTTCAAGAAACCTTATTCCATAGTTAATATTCTTAAATTAAAAAAACTGCTAATCATTTTTAGATTTATTACTAAAAAAAGAAATTATTCTCTGTAATCTTTTTATTCAAATCTCTAAGGTGTAACATTAATCCTCCTACATGAGGAATTTTAGAGACCGCACCTATTTTATTTATTTTATTCCCCTTTAAAACAGACTACAGTCATATCAAGTACTTAAGCTAAATATAAAAAATATTTTTTAGCTAGAATATATCCCAAAATATGTGTCACTACATGGTATATAACAAAATCGATTCCCGCTGTATGTCCCTATGTATGCTTAGATCTTTTCAACTACGAAACAGATTTTCACGCAGTTTTTTTTCAATAGATAGAAAGATTCAAGAGGAAAGTTTATGTGTATAACTAGCTTTTGCCCGCGACTTCGTCCGCGTAGGACTTACAAACTTTGCCCTCCAGGGGTAGAATTTCGGAAAAGCCTTTCTTATCGGATGCCTACGTCATACAATGAACACACCGTCCAAGTTTCAGGTCTCTACGGTCAGCGGTTTAGGCTGTGCGTTGATCCGTCAGTCAGTCAGCCAGGACAAAGCATTTTATATGTTGTCGGTGGGTCGGTGAATTTCTTATAAGGCAGTAAATATCTGTATAAAATATCCGACCGTATGTTTCATTTGAAACAGGATGCAACGCAGCGATGTTATAGTGAACTGATCTGTCTATTGACACCGATATTATTCACATGCGCTGGATACCCAGTACGTGTCGTGAGAGTATTACGTATACCTATCTATCTACTGACTCAGCAATAATAATCTGAGATACTGCCATACTTGAAGGGAAGTTCGGTGAAAAATCACATATTTAATATAGCTTTAACACGGGCTTTGAGCGCAGCGACCGAAAAAAAAATTTCGTAACCAAAATAAAACCTAACACCCCCCAGTCCACCTACCATGTAGCTCGGCCAAGCGTTCGCTTAAAGTGTATGTATATGGTAAGAGTGTACGAAGCTCGCACGATGCAATAGCCTTACCGCGGCAATCCCCGAGTGCCACACATATTTTTTTTAATTTTATTTTATATCTATTACAGCTGAAATTACAAAATAGATGAATAGAAACAGAAAGCCAATTACAGTCAATCACGAGTTAAAGAATAAATAAAGATAGATTTTTATAAAACAAAAATCAAAAACTAAGGCTCCCCGCCGCATCTATCTCTCTGATCGAACCCGTTAAAAACTACTGAACGGATTTTCATACTGTTTTTAGCAATGGTCCATAATCATTTAGAAAATAGATGTATTTTAAACTGAGTTTACTAGGCTTATTTTCGATATAACTACTATTTTTAACCAGATAGGTATCAATGAATATTATTACTAAATGTTTTTCGATTTCCTCTCAAAACCTTTATCTATCTATAACCACCTTAAGAAGGAGAATAATTCATAAATTTCCAACTTGTTAAACGATTTTAAACAAAAATCAAAACCGTCAACTAAATAAATAATTTACTAAAGCAGAAAACTTCGAGACGCTAAGAAAACCTTACGTATTTTTTATTCATCACCTTTATATTTTTCAAAGAAAAATCGTGAAAAAAGAAGTGCATAAAATCCACCGCCACTTACTTCCGCGACTGTACAAAGAACATTCGAAAATTCTATTTCTTTCAATTCAAAAGGAACCGAATCGAATCTCCTAGGACAAGCGGGACTGTCAGTCACAAAAGTGTGAATACTTTATACAATTTGTCAGTAAAATGTATCAAAAGGAAGCGAATTGAAGACGTGGGCATGAAAATATAAAGAACTGTCGTTGAATTGACGATACTGTTACAGAATAAATTGATTTAATGTTCTGGACACACACCTGGGACGTGGAGAAATAAGGACGAGAGCATACTTGATAACAACCACAGTATAACAATACATTATTTATTATTTTACTAGCTTTTGCCCGCAACTTCGTCCGCGTAGAAGTCGAAAATAGACCAAGTAATCACATTGTTCCATACAAACTTTGCCCCCCTTTTTCACCCCTAAGGGGTAGAATTTCGGAAAATCCTTTCTTATCCGATGCCTAAACTGCCGATCGTAGAGACCTGAAACTTGGAGGGTGTGTCCTTTGTGTGACGACATTCCACACATCGTCATCTAGCCCCAAGCTAAGTAACTATACTTATGTTATGGGTGCTAGACAACGGATATACTACTTATATATTTTTCTTTTGTAAATATATACTTATAATACATAGAAACAACCAGACCACAGACAAATATCTTAGCATAAATACTTGTCTGAGGCGGGAATCGAACCTGCAACTCTGTGTTTGACAGTCTGGCATAGTGACCATTGTGACAACTGGGTCGTCAAATATATAATAAAGGAGTTGTTAAAAATCGGTTGATAAACAAAGAAGATATGCGTGAACATCCATAAAAATACATACAACCGATTTGAGAACCTCTTTCTTTTTTGAAGTCTGTTAAAAATATATAATACAAATATATGGTCTGACACAAATATATAGTCGCCATCGCAAATCGTGTATAGTTTAAAAAAAGCATAGCGAGGTAAAAACTTCGATGGATGGCCAATCTTGTATGGCAAAATTTGCATCTTGTCACCATGGTTGTAAATTCCTCGGTGTTTATTAACACCTACAGATATCTGAAACTAGTCCTTATTTTAGCAGTTATGTTTTGTTAAGGGTAAACGCAGGTTATAAACTAAACGGTCAGCCGACAACTTGGCTTTGTGTGACGTACACACAAAGGACACACCCTCCAAGTTTCAGGTCTCTACGATCGGCAGTTTAGGCTGTGCATTGATCCGTTAGTCAGTCAGGACAAAGGATTTTATATGTTTAGATTATAATATAGGTTTTTACGCAAAATAGGCTTGTATTTGACCTTATCTCGGCCTTTGGGAAGCGAAGATAAAGTAAAAAAACGGCATGCGTGGACAACATGATGGAAAACGACAAGTCACTTGGCACCATGACTTTGTCCAATGTGTGATGTTAAAAGCCACTGGCTAAGGCTTGTTTGATTTTGTTTGTCTTATCTAATCGGTTGCCAAGTTGTCGGCTGACCGTTTAGTTTATAACCTGCGTTCACCCTTAACAAAACACAACTGCTAAAATAAGGACTAGTTTCAGATAATCGTAAATCGTTGGAGCCGATTCCGAGATTCCAATTATATATATATATGTATAAATATACAAGAATTGCTCATTTAAAGATATAAGATAAGATAAGATAAGATATAAGATGAAGCGCGTAAATACGTATGTACCTATCAACGTAGGTGTCCCATGACGAGATTTGTTTTAAGACTTGAGACAGTGACGGAACACTGCGTCTAAAGTGTGTTCACATCAAAGCGTGTGTGTTTTGCGTTAGCTAAGTGTGAAGGGGGCCTTTATTGCCTTTTAAAGCTTTTTGAAGTAGAGGTGTCTGTTTGATATTCGTGTAGGAGTTATATTTAGATTTTCATGACCTTGTCTTCCTGCTTTTATTCTTAGAGGGTAACCAGTTGATAAATTCAATTAGATTTCGAAAGAATTATAAATATTACAGGACATTCCACATATTGCCATCTAGCCCCAAGCTAAGTAACTAGACTTGTGTTATGGGTGTTAGACAACGGATATACTAAATACTTATATACCTTTATTTTGTAAATATATACTTATAATACATAGAAACAACCAGTCCACAGACAAATATCTGTGGCGACACTTCACATCGCCACCAACAGATGGAGCCACTAAGCCGATCGTTGATCCTAGATCGCGCAACTGAAGTTTTTCTGAAGATAAGCTCCAAGTTCCAACGAAACATCGTTGGGCCGCGGCCTACCGGTTATAACACCTGCCCGGTGAAAGATCTTATAGGTACACACCACCTCGTACCTCCAAACATCTAAGCATAAATGCTTGTCTGAGGCGGGAATCGAACCCGCAACCCTGTGTTTCGCAGTCCGGCATCATGACCATTGTGCCAACTGGGTCGTCAATCTCTTTTAGATTTGGTTTATAATAGAACAAACTAGCTTTTTCTACTACTTTACTTTTCTTCTACTAAACTAACTTAGACAAAGAGTAAACATAAATTCCCATGGTACGGGGACTTACGGAAATAAAACCGCATCGCTGCTACTATTGAATAAAGTTTTCCATCAAAAAATATTTCTCTTCATTTCAAGCATTATAATGAATAGCTATAAAAACATAACTTTTAAATTAAAATATTGACAAAGGCAGGAGGCGCGGCGTACGTTGAGTGGTGAGGCGGGCGGCAGCCACTTCACTGCACGGTTTTTCCACGTAATGCCTTTGAGGAAATTAAATAAACTGCAACACCGCATCATAAGTCAGCGCCTACCCGCGAGCGCATACGCACGCATTGTCGCTATGGATAAACAGTCGAGTATTCCAATGTCTTCGGACATCGTGAAATGTGCCTCGTGTAATGTGGTGATAAACGAAGTCCTCGCGTTTATTTGTAATAAAATTGATGTGATGGATGAGCTAAGTATTAGCCGTATTTGCGTTAGTGCTTTTACAGAGAGTGATATTTTGAACGCTAAAAACTTGTTATTTAAATCTATAACAACGACAAAGCGAAAGAAGACGAGGAAAAATCAAGGCAAAACATTGCGTGATATTGAAGATATCGTCTGCTTACTGAAAGAGACAGACCCGGAGGAAATACCTATTTTTGTTGCGCGTGATCTGCAAAAATTACCGCCCGTCCTATTCGATCACGTCGACGTAACAAGATTACTTAAAGATATTGTCAAGATGAGAAGCGACCTGGACCGCATCAGTGAGGAATATGCCACGGTGAACCAAGTCAAAGACCTTCGTATGGAAGTAGAATCCCTAAAAAGTGCGTCGATTGTAAATAACTTCCAACGAAATGTCAACACAAGACGAGGTGCCGCCACTTTGTCGAGTTTTGAATGTGAAAGTGGCCCCATGGGATTGTCTCCAATATGTAATCAAGAAATAACATGTAGAAGAAATGTAACAGTTTCTCCTTCAAAGAAACGAATCACTTTTTCAGATGAAGGTAGTTCCAAAACTTCGCCGTGCCGAGAGTCTAACGGTTCATGTGTCGTCGGAGCGGGGCGTACAGCTGATACCTACGTGCCTGCAGATACGTCACCAAGTCACCGACCCCCCGCGCCCGCTCTCGCTCCTGTTGCAGTGGAGTGCGCTATCAATGCACCGATACACACGGCCGGAAAGGATGACACACTGACAAACCGAAATGACAAGCGAAAAAGTTTTTCAGAAATTGTGAGTATGAGTGAGAACGGGTTTAAGTCGCAACCGATGGATGACGGATTTGTACTTGTGCAGAAGAAGAGACTGAGAAACCGATTCCTCGGGAAAACTGGAAAAGCTATTGTAGACACAAATTCTAACTTCAAAGCTGCCGATATTAAAGTTCCTATATATATCTACAATGTGTCAAAGGAAACGACCGTGTGTGACATAAAGAAATACATATCCAGCAAAACATACCTAGACACTGACTTGGAGAAAATGAATATGAAAACGACGAAAGAATACAATGCATTTAAAATATTTGTACCTAAATGTAAGATTGACATATTTTTGAATGAAGATTTTTGGCCCGATGGAGTGTTATACCGCCGATTTGTTGACTTTAATCGTAACGCAGTGAGGCGTAACTACCGGGATATTGACAAATCAAAACTTTTACATGGATTTGACAACCAAATTAATATCGTTTAACTGTAAAAACCTTACGAGGTCTTTCGACTGTGTGAGAAAATTATGTAAAGAAGCTGACATTGTAGCGCTGCAAGAAACGTGGCTGCTGCAGCACGACATTCCGTTGCTGGGACAAATTGATGACGCATTCTCCTTCACTGGGAAGTCGTCGGTAGATAGTTCTGCTGGTATACTTCGCGGTAGACCGTATGGTGGCGTAGCCCTGCTGTGGAGGACTGCTGTGTTCCCGAACGTGTGCGTCATTCCGTGTAGCAGTGTGCGTATCGCTGCGATAAAGATAGTGTGCGTCGATCGATCTTTATTAGTGATAACAGTGCATATGCCTAATAATTTAAATGAAAATCTGTGTGAGTTCACGGATTGTTTAAGTGAAATAAACGCTATTATTGAAGGTAACGACGTGGATATGGTGGTTATGCTCGGGGACTTCAACGCTCATCCGGGTAAGCTGTTTTCTACCGAATTATTGACTTACTGTGCGGAACAATCGTGGTCGTGCGTTGATATGGAGCTTTTACCAACAGACACTTATACGTTCGTGTGTGAGGCGAGCGGTAGCCACACCTGGCTCGATCACTGCGTAGTGACAAGCGCCGCGCGCTCCGCTATATTAAGTGCATCTGTACTTTATGATACCTACTGGTCCGACCATTATCCGCTAATGATTGTTTGTAATTTTAATGTTATTAGATCTACCTATGAACAGCCTGCGAAACAAAATAATTTAATTCTTAATAATGTAAAGTGGGGTGAAAGAGACTTGGAACAAACAGAAAAATATTCATGTATTTGTAACAGTAAATTAAGGTTAATTGACTTTCCCCCAGATTTCCGAGATTGCGCTGACAATATGTGTAATAATGACGAACATAAGCTGATAATCATTGAAATGTATGACATAATAATTAATATTTTGACTGAGGCTGCAAAGGCTAGTTTTATTGTACCTAAACGTATTAATCGTAAGTATGTGACTGGATGGAATAGGTATGTCAGTGACGCTCACAGGAGGGCACGACTTTGTTTTCAAACGTGGGTATTGGCTGGTAAACCGAAGTCTGGTTACGTGTACACTAAAATGTCTGAGTCTAGAAAGGTTTTTAAATCTAAATTAGCCTATTGTCAAAAGAATTCATCACAAATTAAAATGAATATAATTGCAGAAAATCACATCAGTAAAGATTTTTGTAGATTTTGGAAAAGTACTAAGAAGCTGAACCCAGGGTCGAGCCCGCCTGCCTGCGTAGGTGGTGAACATGACCCCCGTGACATAGCCTGTGCATTTCAGCGGCATTTCAAGGTTGAGTCCCCGCTCGGACCGGCGTCTCAGGTGCCCGCTGCTGAGAACCATTCCACCACGCTTAACGTCAGATGTTCGGCTAAGGAAGTAGCGGTGATTATCAAGAAGATGGTGAGAGGCAAGTCATCAGGCCACGATGGTCTCAGCATCGAGCACCTGAAGCACGCGGGAGTGCACTTACCTAGAGTACTCTCGATGTTCTTCAATCTTTGTATGAGTCACAGCTACCTGCCTGAGAAACTTATGTATACTGTAGTGGTACCTATCGTTAAAGATAAAACAGGTGACACGTCTGACCTGTCTAATTATAGACCTATTTCACTGGCTACTGTTATAGCTAAGGTACTGGACAGGTTGCTTGATAAGCAGTTGGAAAGGCATCTTCAACTTCATGACGCTCAGTTTGGCTTTAGACCAGGTCTGTCTACCGAGACTGCTATCCTCTCCCTCAAGCAGACTGTTCAGTACTATACCAGTCGGAATACGCCAGTATACGCTTGTTACCTCGATCTGTCAAAAGCCTTCGATCTGGTATGTTATGACAAGCTGTGGCAGAAACTGCAAGGTGAGACGGAGGTACCACATGAAGTTATCTCGTTGTTTGGGTTTTGGTATGGTAACCAACTGAATAGGGTGCGATGGGCAGGTGCACACTCGGATGTGTACGGGTTGGAGTGTGGGGTGAGACAGGGGGGGCTGAGCTCGCCCCGGCTCTTCAACTTGTATATGAACCGACTCATCGGTGAGCTCAGCAGTACTGGTGTCGGCTGTTCCATAGATGGGGTGAGCATTAACAACATTAGCTACGCTGACGATATGGTGCTGCTGAGCCCATCGATTGGGGCGCTTCGGAAACTCCTAGGCATCTGTCAATCTTACGCGGAAGCCCATGGGCTCAGATACAACGCGAAGAAGAGTGAGTTCATGGTGTTCAAGGCTGGTAACAAAAGCTACTCTCAAGTTCCACATGTAACTCTGTGCGGCGCACGTTTGAACAAGGTAAGTTCATTTAAGTATCTGGGTCACTGGGTGACCGAGGATCTGTGTGACAATAAAGACATCGAGAGGGAGCGCCGTGCGCTGTCGGTGCGGTGTAATATGCTGGCGCGCAGGTTTGCGCGTTGTACTAAACAAGTAAAGGTAACATTATTTAAGGCATACTGCCAGACCTTCTACACGTGCACCCTGTGGGCCAGCTTTACACAAAGGGCGTACAAGACGCTAAACATTCAATATAACAATGCTTTCAGGATATTGTTGGGGCTGCCACGTTTTTGTAGCGCGTCGGCCATGTTTGCGGAGGCGCAAACTGATAGTTTCAACGCTATAATCAGAAAAAGATGCGCCTCGCTGTTAAGGCGTCTGCGTGGCAGCCCGAACGGGATCCTGAGGGTATTGTCTGAGCAGTGGGACTCACCAATGTTAAGGAGGTGGATGCAGCTGCATGCTAAAGGTCCCTCCTATTTATAATTAACTCTTAGATTTTCAATTTCGGTTTTTATATTTTATGACATTTTTATTTTATGACATTTTAATTTCGGTTTTTATTTTATTTTATTCTATTTATGCTTATTTATTATTTGATTTATTTTATATTTGAAAATTTGACATTGAATATTTAGTAATTTGTATTTTTGTAATTTTGTAATTATGGATTTTAATATCTGAAATAAATGAATTTTAATTTAATTTAATTTAATAAGCATCCTTACGGAGGGCGGCAAGTCTGTTTGTTTCCATGGTATGGAGACATTTTTACATTATAAAATATTTAATTTTATAAAATTTATTTTTCCTAAATATAGGGAATATTGTGGTGTTGTATAGGTGCTAATCCATTTAAAAATAATAAATATTGCAGGACATTCCACACATCGCCATCTAGCCCCAAGCTAAGTAACTAGACTTGTGTTATGGGTGCTAGACAACGGATATACTACTTATGTATATACTTTTCTTTTATAAATATATACTTATAATATATAGCTAATTAATAGCATATTAATTTACGTAGCTAACTTTGTTATAATATATTAGGTATTCTGTATTCACAAAAATACATAGGTATTGTATAATCAACTTACCTACATCCACCATTGCCCTAATTCCTCTCTCAAAAGGAACACTATTATAGTTATTATGACTCCCGCTCCGGCTCGTTTCTGGCGCAGAGGTTAGCCATCGCCATTCAGCGTGGCAATCCTTCTAGCATTATGGGAACCTTTACGCCGGGTACGATAAGGGGCGGGTTATTTGACTAACTGGTAATTAATTTTTGTATTTATAATGTTAAATGTGTATGTCTTTTTATATTATTAATAACGAAATAAAGTATATTTTGAATGCTGATAGAAACAAAATGTCCGTAGAGTACTTAGTTCGGACACTTACTTGAAAAAACCAAATGTAACGTATGTAGCTAATCCTCTTTGAAACATTCAAGCTAGCATAAAAACTCTTTATTGCATTAAAATGAAAATTATTTGGCTAGTAGGTACATTTTGTAATTGATAAAGTATTAGAAATATATATATATTATAGTCTTGGACTATATGTTATTTTATATGCATTTATGCATAAACATAAGTATTTTACTACATTACTTTTATGTTGTGTACCTACACATAAAATTCACTGCTGGGTCACATTTTTCGAAAAAGTTTTTTGCAACTTTAATTTTGTACCTAAGTTTCTCAATTGGAATAAATATTGCAAGACATTCCACACATCGCCATCTAGCCCCAAGCTAAGTCCCTACACTTGTGTTATGGGTGCTAGACAACGGATATACTACTTATATACTTTTCTTTTGTAAATATAAACTTATAATACATAGAAACAACCAGACCACAGACAAATATCTAAGCATAAATACTTGTCTGAGGCGGGAATCGAACCCGGAACCCTGTGTTTGGCAGTCCGGCGTGGTGACCATTGTGCCAACACTACTTATCTACTTTTCTTTTGTAAATATATACTTATAATACATAGAAACAACCAGACCACAGACAAATATCTGAGCTTAAATACTTATCTGAGGCGGGAATCGAACCCGGAACCCTGTGTTTGGCAGTCCGGCATGGTGACCATTGTGCCAACTGGGTCGTCTGGATACAAATAAATAAATGGAATTTGAGAAACTCACAGTATCTCATGGTACAATGTACTCGCACACTTCATATCGCTATGTACGGAGCCGCGGCGCGGTTCGGCTTCCTTTTATTTGTAGGCAAATGCGATTTTAGCACTCCCTACCGAATGTGCTATTTCCAAGATACGCTATCGACGACGTACCTCGCTACGCCATTTTCGTACAGAGTTATTTTAAAATAACCGACAGAAAGTATAGTCAATATTGAAATTGGTTTTTATATAATTACTAGCATTTGCCCGCGACTTCGACCGCGTAGGAGTTATTTTTTAAAATTCTTTCTTATCGGATGCCTACGTCATACAAAGAACACACCTCCAAATTTCAGGTCTCTACGATCAGCGGTTTAAGCTGTCCGTCAGTCAGTCAGTCATTCAGGACAAAACATTTTATATGTATAGAGATTATGCTATTTCCACTCGTACACAAACTCTAAAAGGCTTATTTTATTCATTGAATACAGTGAATCAAAAGGCCTTTTAATCACTATTTTTACCCGACTACGGCGAAGCCAAAAGGATGGGTTATGTGTTTGACCTGTATGTATGTATGCATGTATGTTAATCTGTTCCAACCTTACTTCAAAACTACTTATGGTATTTGAATTTACAACACACCAATATATTCGACCTCCATGTCAATGCTTATATGTCAAAGTAAAAATATTTATTAATTTGGAATCATACAATTTGCATGAAATCACATTGAAATGTCTTAAAAATTAAGTTAGGTGTACCTTTGGAAAAGTGAAAAGTTACTTGGCTTCAGATGTATTGACAAGTTATTTCCTCTGGACATGGTCGACTAAGCAACGAGGGTGGTGCAGGTTCTAGGCAAGCCTACTTCGTCTAATACATGTCCCAGACACTACAGCTCCCTAATTAGTAAGGATTAAAGTTGCTGTCGATGTTTAGACCACTAGCAGCACTCCGCGATTTCATCACCCGCGTAACTCTCGAACCCGTAAGAATATTGAGAAAAAAAACTAGCCTATGTTATTTCCAATGAATCAATGTATCCTCATACCAAATTTCATTAAAATCGGGTAAGTAGTTTTGGAGCCTATTCGTTACAAACATAAAAACAAACAAAAAATCTTTCCTCTTTATAATATTACGACTACTTACGCGTGGTATTAGTTTGTTTTATATAGATACTAAAACCTTCCTCTTGAATCACTCTATCTATTAAAAAAACCGAATCAATTAGTAGTTTTTAGTAGCGTAGTTTTAAAGATCTAAGCACGCATACTATAGACAGACAGCGGAAAGCGACTTTGTTTTATACTATGGTAGTGATAGTGATTAAGTACCTACAGGGCAAAGGCTTCCCTACTTCCCTTCCATAGTTCGCGATCTTCTGCGACGGATTGCCAATCTATCTTCTATCTTTTAAATACATATAAAAATCCTTTGTCTTTAATGACTGACTGACTGACTGACTGACGGATCAACGCACAGCCTAAACCGCTGATCGTAGAGACCTGAAACTTGGAGTGTGTGTTCTTTGTGTGACGTAGGCATCCGATAAGAAAGTATGTACCGAAATTCTACCCCTTAAAGGGTGAAAAAGAGGGGCAAAGTTTGTATGGGACAACGTGATTCCTCGGTCCAATCTACTCATTCTACGCGGACGAAGTCGCGGGCAAAAGCTAGTCTGTCATAAATTTGTCCATATCGTCCATTTATAACCGACTTCAACTTCAAAAAAAGGAGAAGGTTCTCAATTCGATTGTACCTATTCTCAATTCGGTTGTATGTATTTTTAATGGATTTTCGCGCATATTTTCTTTATTTTAGTGTAGTTAAATCAGATGTAAAGGCCAATTATAGTAGAAACGTTCGTAGTGTTTACTTCTACGATACTATTTAATGTTTGGCAAAAACGAGTAGAAACGGAACTAATTTTTTTGTTTGCTGGCAACATTTAAAAAATGATGACGTTTGAATTGCTTGAAGTAAACAAAGTTCGGAAGTTTATACAATTTATAATTTGTGCCATAAAAGCGTGATAAAACTAACTTAAAAATGAATAAAACCATCCGAAGTGCTGGCAGACAAATTATTTATAAGGTTTATAGGCGATGTTTGGTAGAAAAAGAAGCCAAAACCATTCTTACCGATCTCAACGATGTTTACCAAAGAACCGCTGATATGACAGGTATGTAACTGTTTGTATTGTTGTTTTTAGATGAATTAAGTGTAAATTGATGAATCCTATTCTGTTTTGAATAGCTTGCATACGAAATAAGTGGAATTTTGAACAATAATCATCGAGCACATAGGTTATATTTACATTTTGTCTAACATTACTTTGGTATAGTGCGACAGATCAGAGTTGATACTTGAGTGGCGTACTTTGCAATATGTACCTAAATTTAAATTCGATTTCTACAAAACTTTATTGTTGAATGAAAATCATTACAATTAGAAATTTACCAAAAATGTATTATTATTAATATTTTGTTTGTATATTTATTTATTCACTTCAGGTAAATCAGTAAGCACTGTAAGAAGAGTCGTGCTGGAAGGAGATCGAAACAAAGGCGTATTTTCTACACCCGGAAAAAATAGAAAAGGTCGTCCTAAAAAACAGTTGGATAACTTTGACTTATGTGCCATCAGACAAAAAGTTCAATTTTTTTACACTGTGAGAAAACAGGTACATTTATCATTATTATTATTGGTATTAAAATTTAACTGAATAAGCAGTGTTCATTCGTTTGACACGTCACTGCAACTTTCAAATTTAAAAATTTTACATAGTTATTTTATTTTCAGGTACCAACCTTACGAAACTTACTGCCAGTAGTAAGAGAAGATTTGGGATATGACGGAAGCCGTGAGCATTTACGGAAAATACTTATCGCCCTAGGATTCAAATATAAAAGATGTCAGTCAGAAAGAAGTGCATTAATTGAACGGCCGAATATAGCAGCGAAACGGGCAGCGTATTTAAATAAAATTATCAGCAATAGAAATTTGCCCGAAGAGCTTAGAAAGCCCATAGTTTACCTCGATGAAAGCTACGTTCACCAATCGTATAAATTAAAAAAGTGCTGGCAGTCGATTGATGTAAGTGGAGTAAAGCAGAATGTTTCAAAGGGTAAACGCTATATTATTGTTCATGCTGGCAGTGAAAAAGGGTTTATTCCTAATGCTTTGCTCATATTTACTGGAACAAATAAAAATGCCGACTACCATTCGGAAATGAATAAAACCAATTTTCAAAAATGGGTTGAAGATAGGTTGATTCCAAATTTACCACCTGCATCTATTGTGGTAATGGATAATGCGCCGTATCATTCCGTGGTATTGAACAAAGCACCTACCTCTGCTACCAAAGTAGCCGATATAAAGGAATGGTTATTCAAAAATGGAATTCCATTTGATGTGTCGTTGAAAAAGCCACAGCTGTTGATGCTGGTCAAACGGCACAAGCCCGAGCCGAAATTTGAAATAGACGAGCTGTTAGGAGAACATGGACATACAGTGGTAAGACTTCCACCTTACCACTGTGATCTGAATCCTATTGAGCTGATTTGGGGAATAGCGAAACATAAAATTGCAGCCCAAAATGTAGGCTCGATCGACATAAAGGTACAGTTTGGCTTATTAAAGTATGATATTGAGAGAGATTATATTGATGTTTTACTTTTAATGTTGATGAAGGTTTAATTAAAATGTTTCGTCTTTATAGGAAGCAGCTGAGCGCGCATTCCAATCAATTACGGAGGAAGATTGGAAGAATTCATGCCAGCATGTAATCAAAATAGAAAAAGATTATTACGAGCGGGAACTAACTATGTACGAAGACATGGAGCGAATTATAATAAACCTCGAAGACGATAGTAGTTCCTCTGAATCGGAGAACGATTTAGACGAATTTGCGGCTAACTCTAGCCAAGACTCGGATGAAATGGAGGGGGTGGAATATTTGGAGGAAAATATATTAGATTAATTACAATAACATTGTATCTGCGTCTTATTTTAATCCCAGAAAAAAATAGAGAGAATATTTTAAAAACACAGTATTACCTACTAGCATAATATATTTATTTTTAGGTAATAAATTATTGTTTAATTAAATGATACTTACTGATTTTAATAAATAAACTATATGTACAAAAAAAGTAACAAAAGTATCAAGACTATAGGTTGGTACGCGTACGCTATACGGTCACAGCGGGTTGCCATAAGAGCAGCACAGTGGCGGCCTCCGGATTTTCTACTCTTTTTTGCCAAGCTGTACACATTCTATAAAAGAACAATGGTCGAAACATATTTCAAAGTATCTAATACAATTGAACTATTTGATATGTTTGTTATAAACATAGTAATTGTTGTATAGAATACAATCAGGTGGGGTCGCACAGTTACATTTGAACGTGGATAGGATGACATTGTGCGCCAGTGGACGACTGGGTACGGGTGGAATAGCTAGTCAATATGAAGGTTCTAATAGTATTTTGTTTAATTTTTGTAATGGTAAGTCTTTTGCTCTTATTTTGGAACTTGATAGCAAAAGGTTTGAGGTTGTGTTTGAACAAAATTAGCTTAACATAATTTAATTTTTGTAATGGTTAGTTTTTTGCTCTTATTTTGGAACTTGATAGCAAAAGGTTTGAGGTTGTGTTCGAATATAATTAGCTTAACATAATTTAATTTTTGTAATGGTAAGTCTTTTGCTTTCATTTTGGAACTTGATAGCAAAAGGTTTGAGGTCGTGTTTGAACAAAATTAGCTTAACATACTTTAATTTTTGTAATGGTAAGTCTTTTGCTCTTATATTGGAACTTGATAGCGAAAGGTTTGAGGTTGTGTTCGAATATAATTAGCTTAACATAATTTAATTTTTGTAATGGTAAGTCTTTTGCTTTCATTTTGGAACTTGATAGCAAAAGGTTTGAGGTTGTGTTTGAACATAATAAAATTAACTTAATATAATTTAATTTTTGTAAGTGAGTCTTTTACCCTTATTTTGATTGATAAAGAAAGCCTTGAGGTTCAAACACATTTGAACATAATTAGCTAAACTCAACCTACGGGTGAACAAAGGACTGGCTGTTACTTTGGACAATGGATTGGCATTGCCATCCAAAGAGGCAATGCAGCCAGACTTTTGGGCAATATCCTTTATATTGTATTTTGTTTAATTTTTGCTATGGTAATTCTTTTGCCCTTAATTTGATAAAGCCTTGATCGTATGTGATTGGTTATCTGTGATCGGACGGCTAGGTAAGGATAGATAGATAGATAGATAAACTCTTTATTGTACCACATTAAACCTTAATTCTAACAAAAACAATATTAAACCTAACAATATGGCACAATGGGCGGCCTTATCGCTAAAAGCGATCTCTTCCAGGCAACCTTTGGATGGACAAGAATTAAAGAAGGGGATGGGTGGGTAACTAGTCAATATGAAGGTTCTAAGTATATTTTGTTTAATTTTTGTTATAGTAAGTCTTTTGCCCTTATTTTGATTGATAGAGAAAGCCTTGAGGTTCAAACATATTTGAACATAATTGGCTAAACTCTATTAACGGGTGACCAAAGAGCTGACTGCTGCTTTAGACACCGAATTGGCATTGTAATCTAAAGAGGCAATGCAGCCAGACTTTTGAGCATTTTTGGGCGATATCCTTTACATTGTAATTGGTTTAATTTTTATTAGGGTAAGTCTTTTGCCCTTATTTTGATTGATAGAGAAAGCCTTAAGGTTATGTTTAAACATAGTTAGGTAAATACAATTTACGGTTGACTAAAGGATTGGCTGCTGATTTGGAACAAGGATCGGTATTGCCACCCAAAGAAACAATGCAGCCTTTTGGGCACCCTACCTTGGGAAACTTATTTAGGTTTTTAATATCATTTTTTAAATTCTGTTACAATAACTACAAGGTTAATATTATTTTGAAACGACTTCAAAAATAGGAGGAGATTCTGAATTCGTCGCGTTGTCTTGTCTTTTTATTTATGTTCAGCAATAACTCGTAAACGGCTTAACCGATTAAGATAATTATTTTTGTGTTAAAAAAAAGGATATCTCAGGGGTACCTTCGAAGTAATGAACAGAATCTCTGTGAGTTTAAAAAGTTTTCAACCAACAATGTGTTAACTGGAGTAAACAATATTTTTCATTACTCATACTCCGAAAGTAGGTCTAAAGATGCCTGAAGAGCGTGTAGAAAGAAAAACTTTCAGCCCTAGGAAAAATCGCTTTCACTGACAGCTGTCATGTCAAATTATGGCTTCGCGCGGCTTGTACAATGTGCTTGTAGCCAGTATCAGTATCATTACGAATTAGGAACTTCAAAATGCTAACCTCCTTGCTTTAGGTAACACCAAAGAATAACAATTATGGCTTCACACGGCTCATGCATACTGCCAGAGGTAGTATGGAGTCTCTCATTCACTCTCGTTATTATGAAGAATTTTATGTATTATTCGTAATGAAAAGCACAGTGTTTACCTCGGATAAAAGACTCATTGAGTCCCGAGACGGAGTTTGGCGCCCGAGCGTAGCGAGGGCGCTAATAGTCCAAGGGACTTATTCGTAATGAAAAGCACAGTGTTTACCTCGGGTAAAAGACTCATTGAGTCCCGAGACGGAGTTTGGCGCCCGAGCGTAGCGAGGGCGCTAATAGTTCGAGGGTGTGACTTTCACACCTAGGGTAACAATGTACTTATCATCCGAACGACGCGCCACGATCCCGGTAGCATCCTTCTTGGGAGCTCGCGGAATCCGCTTTTACGCCTCCACCTCACCCGATCTTTGGGATCCCGATTGGTTACCATATATCACCACTTACGACGTCAAGCCAATCTTCTAGCTCTGAATCTAAACCTAAATAATTAGTTGGCACAATAGTCAGAATGCCGGACTGCCAAACACAGGGTTGCGGGTTCGATTCCCGTCTCAGACAAGTATTTCTGCTTAGATATTTGTCTATGGTCTGGTTGTTACTATGTGTTATAAGTATTATATTTACAAAATAAACGATACAATATGTTTCAGCGAAGGGGTTTTAATACGAAAGGGGGTTTCTAGTACAACCCTCTTTCGTATTAAAAACCCCTTCGTTGAAACGAATTGTATGAGTAGTATATCCGTTGCCTAGCACTCATATCACAAGTCTAGTTACTTAACTTGGGGCCAGATGGCGATGTGTGAAATGTCCTGAAAAAAATATTATTTTATTTTAATTTTACATAAACTTTCAGGCTGATACAAATACGGAGTCATCAGAAGACAACCACGCATATACATATAATAGTTTCTACGCGCCCTCTACCCTGAACTTCAATGATATATTTGCCAACAGCGAGATCATTGGAAAAGATACAGCCACGGGCACTGAAGACGATGTTGCTTCTACTACCGACGAAAACCTAATCAACACAGCACATAATATACAACTTGTTGAATTTCATCCAGGTAAGATTAAGACTCACTTATTTATTGTTCCTGCTTAGGGCATCCACTCACTATTGGCAAGGAGTTTTGGCGGGAACGAGTTAACAAAGTGTCGTGCTGCAGTTTTATTTTCATAAAACTTAGTTGTAACCCGAGTTGAATTGTATAATTCTGGTGGAATGTTATTCAATTTAGTTCTGTGAAAGTGCACAAGTGTAATAAAAGTAAAAATCTGTGTCAAACATGAAGTTTTCTCGTTGCCTCCAAATCTCGTATTAAGCTTATGGTAAACTTGCCACCGCTTTACTATAGCCCCTGACTTGACGGACTATGACGACTTTGAATGTTTTGAAACACTTTAGGTCCGATTTATGAAAAATCGGGTCATAATGATGCAAAATATAACTTGGCACTGGCTAAATGCACAAGCCGTGCGAAGCCATAATTAATAGAAAAAAAAACTATAGGCAAAACGAGTTTCTCTACCTAGCGAACAGTAGGTTTAATGGGATTTGTGGGGGGATTGATGATGACGATCTATTAATTACAGACTTCAGAATCTGACCTTTCTATCGCTGATTACTAGTCTTGTTTATGTGTTGTATGTATTTATATTGTTTCAGCGAATCCTTCTTGTCGTTGTGTGCGTTCTGAATTTATCCTACTAATATTATAAATGTGAAAGTTTGTGTGTGTGTGTATGTATGTTTGTTACTCCTTCATGCTAAATGTGTTGTATGTATTTATATTGTTTCAGCGAATCCTTCTTGTTGTTGTGCGCGTTCTGAATTTATCCTACTAATATTATAAATGTGAAAGTTTGTGTGTGTGTGTATGTATGTTTGTTACTCCTTCATGCTAAATGTGTTGTATGTATTTATATTGTTTCAGCGAATCCTTCTTGGAATTTATCCTACTAATATTATAAATGTGAAAGTTTGTGTGTGTGTGTATGTATGTTTGTTACTCCTTCACGCTAAATGTGTTGTATGTATTTATATTGTTTCAGCGAATCCTTCTTGTTGTTGTGCGCGTTCTGAATTTATCCTACTAATATTATAAATGTGAAAGTTTGTGTGTGTGTGTATGTATGTTTGTTACTCCTTCATGCTAAATGTGTTGTATGTATTTATATTGTTTCAGCGAATCCTTCTTGTTGTTGTGCGCGTTCTGAATTTATCCTACTAATATTATAAATGTGAAAGTTTGTGTGTGTGTGTATGTATGTTTGTTACTCCTTCATGCTAAATGTGTTGTATGTATTTATATTGTTTCAGCGAATCCTTCTTGGAATTTATCCTACTAATATTATAAATGTGAAAGTTTGTGTGTGTGTGTATGTATGTTTGTTACTCCTTCATGCTAAATGTGTTGTATGTATTTATATTGTTTCAGCGAATCCTTCTTGGAATTTATCCTACTAATATTATAAATGTGAAAGTGTGTGTGTGTGTGTGTATGTATGTTTGTTACTCCTTCATGCTAAAACTAGTGAACCAATTGCAATAAAACTCGGTATGTAGATAGCTGGAGGTCTGGATTAACATATAAGCTTACTTTTTATACCGATATTCCCACGGGATCGGGATTACGCGGGTGAAATCGCGGGGCGTAGCTAGTAAAACCATATTAGTTAAAAAATAGTTCAATTTTTGGAACGAAGTTCCTTATCGCGCGTTGCGAAAGGGGGCTAGACGGAAAAAATTAAGACTAAAAGTTGTAACGAGACTTTTTGATTTTATTACAGTTCCTTCACTAATTAATCGAAAGAAACTTCGTTCCATCCGGGTGACCTTGACACCTCTCAAGTTTTTTTTCCTTTATTTCCAGATTCCATGACTCAACCACCAACAACTGTACCACCACCTTTATACCTTCTAAATTCTACCTACCTCAAAGAATCGACGACTAAGCCATCAACGACGACGGAAGACCCAGACGAAATAAGAGTGGTGCCAATCAGAAATAGAGACTACCAAAGAGGCGTCTTAGATTTACTTTTCCCATCGTCCAGGGTGAAAAACTTTAAAAATATATTCGATTCTATCAGGCGCATATTATCTCATACTTTTAGAAGACGGTAAGGATTTAAAATTGTTGTTTTTGTGCATTGAATTACACTGGAGGTGATATCAAACAAAACTATTAATTAAAAATTATTATTTTTGGCAATATGGTGCTTATAATAATTTTCTTTTTCTAAAAATACCTGTAATATATTTTTCTTAAACATGCATGGAAATATTGTCATTATTTTCAAAAAAACAACAAGCGAAGTATCGAATTTACGGACAAAGACGGTCCAATCCATTGCAGGAGCGTTAGCACGCCGTTTCATACAACATTGCTGGAGCGCTGTAATGTTCCAAATTCAAAAAACGCTCCTGCAATGGACTTGATTCTCCTTGTCCACAAACTTGACATTCCTCGAAAATAATGACAGTATTTTATTTCCCTGCATTCTTTGGAGAAAAGCACTATAAATGCCTCGGCGGAAATGGCAATTGCTTGTCACGTATTAATGAAGTCCTCGCCTACCGCTCGGCCTTCAAACTCATACTCGACCTGCAATTGATTATTTCTCGGCCTTCGCAATAATTTACTATTTAAAACTATACCTATCTGAATTCGCTTTTTATGTGGCTTTATAAAAAGAGCTTACAAAATATGGATTCAAGTTCTGTGTACAATAGGTTAGAACATAATAAAGACTGTAGAATTTTTGTTAACAATAAAAAATTTAAAAATCCAGCAACTCCTTCGATGAAACCGCAGAACACAGCTAGTAACATATAAAATATTTTTGATAGAAATAACTGTGCAAATAAACAATAAATCCATATCAACAATTAGCATCTATTTACGCATATTTTGTATAGGTGCCTGCTTATCTTTTTATACTTAACTTTCATGTTTAAATACATAGACTCTTTATTAAATAGGGTTATTGTTAATTATACTAGCAAGCCGTTGATGGCTACTTCTGTGCAGCTAAACAAACAACTTTTGTTCTACGACTTTTGGAAATTCAAACGTTTTTTTGAAAATTTATATTAAATATAATTTATTTACTTACAATTAAAACAAAATGAAAATTACAATTACAAAATTAAAATATACAAACAGAAAACGAAAATAAAATAAAATTACAAATAAAAGACAATTTTTGAAAATTTTGAGGTTAGGTGTACCTGTAAATCAACTGTTCCATACACAGAGAGGTCATTAACCTTAAAATTTCACTTATTTTTTTTTTAGTTTTATCTACTGTTCTTAGTCTGAATGACCTTTGTTTTGAAAAATCAGCTGTTTTTAGAATTTAAATAACCTCAAATTTTCGAATTTCCAAATGTTGTTTGTTACGGTGCACATAAGTAGCCCTTAACGGCTTGCTAGTAGTATAATTACCAATAACCTTGTATACGCACACAAACAAATATATATAAAAAAAATCTTTAAACTACCACGATACAATAGGCGGCCTTAAAGCAAAAAGCGGTCTCTTCCAGGCAACCTCAATGCTTCAGTATAGTTACAACTATGGTATCTTTAGATTATTTTTGCAATACATTCAACTCTCATGTCTTCTAAGTAACATAATAATTTTAAATCTAGACATTTTGCTACTAGAACTTTTTGTTTGACGAGTAACCTCCAGTTATACATAGTAATGTTTTTGGATGTTTATTTATGAAATTTTCATTAAATTCCTTGTAAACTATTTTTAGAGTGTGTTTTGTTTAATAAATATTATAAGAACTTAGCGTTTTATTTCATTCTTATATATCCTATCGTTCTGTCTGTGTCTGTCTGTCTGTCTGTCACCGTGTTATTTCATGAACCGTGATAGCTAGACAGTTCAAATTTTCACAGATTATGTATTTCTGTTGCCGCTATAACAACAAATAATAAAAACAGAATAATAATATAATGGTACGAAACCCTTCGTGCTCGAGTCCTACTCACACTTGGCCGGGTTTTTTCTTAATATAATGAAGTACTTCGTAAGAGGATGCTTGAAAATCAACTGTAATTGAACAAAACAATTACAAGTAAAAAGCACAGTGTACTTGAAAAGCAACTGGAATGTGTTAGTGTTTCGGCCCCTACCGTTTGCTTAAATATTTCTACATAGAACGAAAATTATTCTCACGTTGGACGCTAGAAAATAAATCGCTACCTTGATGGAGAAATTTGGTCACTTTCCTTAAGGTGAAAGGGTACCGACGCTCTCTTCATACAAATGTAGTCGACTGTTTCCACCCTGGGTAATGACACTAGCACAAATATTTTTGTTGCATAAAACCTATAACTGCCATGACTATGCCCCTATGTCTTGGTTTATCATATCTCTAATTATCATAGAAATTAAGATTTTAAAAACAAAGAATAAAAAACATAGGGGCATGGTCATGGCAGTAATAAGTTTTATGCAAAAAAAATCTATAGTGTCATTATCCAAGTAGAAAACAGTCGACTACGTTTGTATGGAGAGAGCGTCGGTACCCTTTCCTCTTAAAGCGGAATAGAGTGATTTCTATCCTTATAGGAATCACTTTGGTGTCCTTTGAGCACCTGAGAAAATAAGCACCCAAAAGGCCAATTCTCGTCAGTAAAATTAATTAAATTACAAGGAGTTCGATTCCCCTCGTGTAGTTACGAAGGTAAAAAAAAATTACGTGTCAGGCGTTTGGAACGAAGTCAAAGGCAGTTTCTTTTGCGATTTTTCTTTTCACGTTTTCGCAACCCGCGATAAGGAACTTCGTTCCAATACTCTTAGTTACAACTATCTGTTCAATAGTAGTGGTTCCACACTCGACATAACAGCTCGCACTTGGCTAAAACGTGATTCACACTGATTGCACTAATTACACTTGAAGCGAGCGCGTCGCTTGAGCACCGCTTCGCACTAAGTGTTGCTAAGCGCTTTACACCAATTAATTTTTTGGATTAACGCCAAAAGTTAATAGTAAAAGTTTGAAAAACTTAGGCCTGGTTTTAGTTATTAGTTTTTGGTAGTTGAAAATTTCGTTTTATTAGAATTTGGTGGATATTTTGACCCGAAACTATTTTCTAGGACAAATATCGCAAGGTCTTTTTCTACTTCGTAGTAACATCTAGGAGTTTTTCGTACACGCATATGCATAGTCTAGGATTATATCGTAGCAAGGTCTACAAATTATCGTAGCATGGTCTACAAATTATTGTAGCTTTTTAGATATAGTTCGTAGCATGATGTACAATTATATCGTAGCCGGGTTTATAAATTATCGTAGCATTTTAGATATTTATAATTTCATGGCATGTTATATATGGTTCGTAGCATGATCTATAATTATATCGTAGCAGGGTAACAAATTTCGTAGCATGTTCGTAGCATTTTGCATAGTCTATGAAACATGCCGCAAAGTCTAAAACTTTGTAGGTTTACAAATTCATTCAATATACAACCATAAACATGCCAAAAACATAGACTTTTCCTTTTTAAATCTCACTCAAACAAACTAAAATGTCATTGAATTATAATTTGAAAGACTAAATTCCTTTATCAGTTTTCCCTTACCTCTGCTATTTCACGACAAATTCAATAAAACGAAATCACGATTGAAAAAATACCGTCTCAGCAAGACAAGTAGGTACATGTTACTCTAAGAAATTAAATTGAGACCTGATTTAAACATTTTATAGAAATTTGAAGTCTCAAGATAATTTCGGCAGGCTTTCTTTCTCTGTCTGTAGATTTTTTTATTAAAATGAAGTTAAACACGCTGAGTTGAGGGCAGGCGATAATTTTATTCAAGATATTGAAGGGACTGGCGATTTTTTAAGTATTATTACGATTTTACCTTATCTGTGGATTTCTAATTTCTTTTATTTACAATCTACAAAAAGGAGTTAAAATTAAAATTTTGCATGTAAGCATAACCTGTCTTTTGTACCTGTTATGGATTGTTATTAGGCTAGGTTATACGTTTTAGACAGGTTGTATAAAAAATTATAAAGTTTTTTTTATTGAATCGTAACCTCTCGCTAATAGTCTAATCAATTTGACAAAAAACATAACATTAAAAATTTCTACCTATAAAAAATCTAAAGAACAATTAAAAAAATATTAAAATATCTTAACCCTTTAAACTCAAAGTAATCTGATCGGACAATTGTCGAGTTTCCACAGATATTTCTGTGAAAATTTCCTTGGAAACTCTTAAATTCGCTCGAAGTTTCCGTTTCCGCGCCATCGGTCTCTTAATGTTAATTAAATATTACTTCTAAAGGATTTGTATTCAGAGGTTTGAATTTCACCCCAAAGTTAGTTAGTGAGAAACCTCGCAGACAACAGACTTTCTGTCGGCCGATAGTCGGGTTGGGATGAAATCGCGCATCGAGCGAACAGTAGCTACACGACCTCAAATAAATAAACAATATTAATAAATATTATAAGACATTTCACACAACGCCATCTAACCCCAAGCTAAGCATCTAAGCTTGTCTCGTGGGGTCCAGACAACGGATACAATACTTATAAAAACCTTTTTTTGTAAATACATACACTAGATACAGAAACACCCAGATCAGAAACAACATCTGTACACAAATATTTGTTTGAAACGGGTATCGAACCCGCAACCACTCATTGTTTCCCTTTCCCGATGTAAAAAAAAAATATGGTCGCCCTAGTGCCAAATTTAAAAACGTTGCCTATTTCATTGAAATTCTGAAATGTATAATACGTGATACTTCCAGCATTTAATACAAAATTAATTCCTATCAAAGTGAGCCAGAGCTGTCTTTTTTCCTTAGTGAATTCTGGGAATTTTGGAACTAAAATTTCTCAAAATTAAATAAAAGTTTTTTTTTTATTTAACTAGCTGCGCCTCGCGGTTTCACCCGCGTAAGTCCCGATTCCGTGGGAATATCGGGATAAAAAGTAGCCTATATGTTAATCTAGGCCTCTAGCTGTCTACATACCGAATTTCATTGCAATCGGTTCAGTAGTTTTAGCGTGAAGGAGTAACAAACATACACACATACACACACACACAAACTTTCACATTTATAATATTAGTAGGATAAATTTTACTTTATTGTATAATATCCCAAAATAAATACAAATACAAGGAATTAACTACAAATAAATACGAGATATAAACAAATAAAATATAAAAATTAAAACTAAACCTACTCGAACAAACCCCTCCCTAGCGTTCCCGGTGCAAAGCGGGACAATAAGCAAGCAGCGTTACCCCGCTGAACCGCTATCGTATTGAAGTTACAATAAAGTAAATTTGAGTACTAATTTTACTTTACAAAAAGCATGCATAACTTTTATTTCTCTGAATCGGCACAGTGTCTTCTATCCGTAGGTGCCCGCTTATTCACCCATTACGGGATACGGGACTGTATACGCAGCTGTCCATAAGTGTTGGGCCAATAAAAAGTACCTGGTCTAAGGAGATTAAAACTTTTTAATTCGACATTGTAATTCCACCTCGAAATTAATTATTAGAACGTAATTATTAGAGGGTTTTTGTTTGTGAGAAGCGATGAGATTCCGTTAGACTTAATAGTAGGTTATTAAGATAATTATTGTAATTTCAAGTCATTAACATTTAAATTAATGTAGCTCAAACTACAAAATGAATTAAACCCGCGACGGAACGGAGGACGGTATGTGCATTAAGTTGAGATGATGTTTGTTTGTGCACTAAAATGTTCTCTACTCCAAAACGGCTGAACCGTTTTAGATACAGTTTTGTGTAAAATATTTGTGATAGCGTTTGCCCGCGAATTCGTCCACGTTGAAGTCGAAAATGGACCAAAGTTTCAGATCTCTAAGATTAGCGGTTTAGGCTGTGCGTTGATCCGTCAGTCAGTCAGGACAAAGAATTTTATATGTATAGAATATTTAAACTAACATTTACCCACAACTTCGTCCGCGTTGGGGCTGAATTTTCCAAAATAATTTCTTAGCGAATGCCCTAATCTATTGGTTTGATATTCACATTTGACGACCCAGTTGGCACAAAGGTCACCATGCCGGACTGCCAAACACAGACCAATATTTATGATTAGATATTTATCTGTAGTCTGGTTCATCACCATCATCAGCCGGTGTCAGTCCACTGCTGGACGTAGGCCTCTCCCAAGATACGCCACTAAGCCCGATCTTCGGCTTTTCTTCTCCATGGGCTGTGGTCTGGTTGTTTCTATGTATTATGTATTGTACTTGTACTTGTATACAGGCTGTTTTCCGCCATTGGACCCTTTTTAATTGGGTCCCTTTTGCGTGAGGATGGAGTAGGCTTGCCCAGCACCTACTACCCTCTCAGCTTAGTCGACCATGTCCAGAGTAGAGAACTTGTCAATACTTCTGGAGCCAACTAAACCGCGGGTTTCATCACGATGTTTTCCTTCACCGTAAGAGCAATGTCAATTAGCGCACATAAATTTTTCTCAAGAAAAATACATTGGTGCACGGCCGGCCGGGATTCGAACCCACGACCTTCAGAATGAAAGTCTAACACCCCTATCACAAGTCTTAACTTGGGGCTAGTTGATGATGTGTGGTCCTGTCCTGCAATATTTATTATTATTATTTGATATATATTATATACTAGCTGCGCCCCGCGGTTTCACCCGCGTAAGTCCCGATCCCGTGGGAATTTCGGTTATTCGATTTTTTCTCGCCTTTTAAACCTTCCCTAGACCTCCACGAACATTTTAAGACTAAGATCAGGTAGATCCGTTCAGCCGTTCTCGAGTTTTAGTGAGACTAACGAACAGCAATTCATTTTTATATATATAGATATGGGTTTTAATACGCAAGGGTTTCGTTCTACATGTCTAGGCGAACAACTTTTGTTCTACGACTTTTGGAAATCCGAACTTATTTTTTTTTTCGATAATTCTGAGGGAATTTTTACTTGAAAATCAGCTGTTTCATACAAAAACTTCGAATGACATCTTCGAATTTCCAAAAGTCGTAGAACAAAAGTTGTTCACCTAGCCGTCTAGAACAACCCTCTTTCGTATTAAAACCCCTTCACTAAAACAAATTGTATAGTAAGCGCATAACTCAACAACGCCTGGACCAATTTGGCCAATTCTTTTTTTGTTGTCTTTGATATTGTCAAGAGAAGGTTTTTTTAAAAATCCTTAAATTATATATATATAATAAAAAATTAAAAAAAAAAATTAAGAAAGTTGCGCAGAAAATTATTACGCTTGTGAAACCGCGGGACGCAGCTAGTATAATATAATATCATATCAGTCAGTTAGAGATTTTGTATTCAAAGACTAGCTAGGATCCAGACTTAGCGATTTCTTATTAGTATCAAAATAGAAAGTAGCCTACGTGTTAATTCAGGTTTCTATCTATCATCATGCCAAGTTTTATCACAATCGGCCTTTTAGTTTTTGCGTTATCATTCCTTAAAAAACTTCTAATTTAAACTGTACCTACGCGGACGAAATCGCGCGGTGTAGTTAGTTGTATAATATTCCGAAATTCAGCACAACTATTTAATACGGTGTCAAGAGATTGGAATCTGCATGATAGTACAACATCTGTTTGGGTAAGTATCACTTCTGTCTGTCTGTATTAGCATAACTAGACGACGGGTGTTGGATCACTAGTTTGTATAACATTAATAGTGTTAAGGTTTATTTAGAACAAGCTTTTGCCCGCGACTTCGTCCGCTGTAAAGTCATATGATAAATTAATTGAAATACGAAGCACGTCTTCAATAAATTCTGTTAGAGAATGTTAATGCAAAATTTGAAGTAGATTGGACCAAGGAATCACGTTGTCCCATACAAACTTTGCCCCCCTTTTTCACCCACTAAGGGGTAGACCACAGACAAATATCGCAGCATAAATACTTGTCTGAGGCGGGAATCAAACCCGGAACCCTGTGTTTGGCAGTCCGGCATGGTAACCATTGTGCCAACTGGGTCGAAATCCTTTCTTATCAGATGCCTACGTCATACAAAGAACACACCCTCCAAGTTTCAGGTCTCTACGATCAGCGGATTAAGCTGTGCGTTAATCCGTCAGTCAGTTAGGACAAAGTATTTTAAATGTATAGATGTACATATTGATTAGAAGGGGGATCGGGATTCACGCGGATGAAAAGGGGATCGGGAGACCGCAGGGCGCACCTATAAGTAATAAAATTCCATAACCTATCAAATGAATAGGTATCAGTGAAAAACTTCGTGCCCAAAGATCTCAATTTGAATAATCGCAGCCTAAACAAAAACATTTAGCTAAAAAACCATAACTGTTCCTACTTCAAAGTTCCAAAACTCAAGCCAATAACAATACCATTTATTAGATAACTTGGCACGTTTAATAAAAACCGAAAAGCACACCCTCAAAGTAGGTAATATCTAAGTATATTAAAAAAAATCGAACCTCAACATTCGCCAAAACTTTTTTCTACGAGCTTCTGAATATTAGCAAAAAGTCATTAAAAGTAAGGGCGGTGTTCATCATAACGAAAGCAACTTCAAAGTCGGTATTAAAGGCCAACTTGTGGAGGCCCTAAGTTATAAAAGTTCATTCATTTAACGGTTGCACGCGTCCGCCGCGTCCGACTCGTTCCAAGACGAGAATTTCAAATTATAACGTGTAGAGTGCTGAATAACATTTATAAGGAGCGATGGGTTTTGATGTTGGCTACAGTGGAGCTTTGAAACTTACATCTTGACCTGAATTGGCTTCTTGACAGTTTTCCAATAAGTATTTTAAAAGTTGCCAATGTTTATTAACCTCTTACAATTATATTTTTTATAGAAAAAACGTAAGTTAATTGAAAAAAATGCCTTTTAATTTAAAGTTTAGTACAAGAAACATAGACAGAAACAGTCAAAAACGTCACGACACAGAGTTTGACTCCCTTATTCCAAAACGAGATTTAGGGATAGTCCGAGATATGGATTTAGACACAGATTTACTCGTGAACTATAGTCTAAACACTATCCCTAAATAATCTATACGGATAGTGTTTAGACTATAGTTCCTTATATAATCTATAGGTAATCTAAGGTTTAAATCTACAACTCGGACTATCCTTAAACCTCGTTTTGGAATAAGTTCACAACATGAAGGTACCGTCGATGACGTCACGACACAAATTTTTAAAATTCACACAATGAAGGTTTGTTTTATTTCCGGTAAAATGTCGCGCTTTGTGTCTTGTGATCAACTGACAAATTATCATCAATTATTATTATCGCAAACAAAACATTTATAACATATTTTAATGCTTTCAGCGATAAGGCCGCCCATTTGTGCAACTTATACTTTCTAGCTATTACTTTACTTTGTGTTTATCGTGTTCTGTTTCTTTCTGTGTTGTACAAATAAAGTTACCTATCTATCTAATGCAAAACAATTTTATATAGTTATTATATTTATGTAAGTACTAGCTGTGCCCCGCGGTTTCACCCGCGTAAGTCCCGATCCCGTGGGCATATTGGGATAAAAAGTATCTTATGTCCGTCTACTGGCTCTAAGCTACCTCCCTACCAATTTTCACCCAAATCTGTTCTGCCGTTCTTGAGTTATAAGTGTTGTAACTAACACGACACGATATATAGATTTATTTAGTAAGTAAAGTATTTAACTACTATTTTCAAAATTTCTGAAATACTGAATTGACGAGTAGCGCTACCAAGCCACATATATGTTATAGTCTATGACTATACTTAGTACATTAGTTTTTTACCAAAAAATTAAAATAAATTTTACAAAATTAAACACTTCAGGCAAAGTTAAAAATTATTAAACCCCTCCAAATTGCTGCACAAAGCAGCAGAATAAATTGCATAATATCAGCCGCCAGAGTACGCCACTCGTCTATTTGCGTCATTTGCATACGAGAAGCCGCGGGAGGCGAACGTTTTCGCGCTCGCTCGCATGGACAAAGAGATTTCTTATTTAATTTTTTGTTTAGTATAATTACCCACATATTTTACAGTTTATACTGCATTCGCACGTGGATTACGCCGGCCTCGACTCCAGTGACTGCACTCACACTAACTGGCTGGACGTGCTCCGTGCCCCGTGCCCCGTGCTCCGTGCCCCGTGCCCCGTGCCCCGTGCCCCGTGCCCCGTGCCCCGTGCCCCGTGCCCCGTGCCCCGTGCCCCGTGCCCCGTGCCCCGTGCCCCGTGCTCCGTGCCCCGTGCTCCGTGCTGACATACTTTATTTTACTGGAGAGTAAATAAACAAGTGTATTTTAATTTTGTACTTGTACTTATTTTGTACTTTGCCCCCCTTTTTCACCCCCTAAGGGGTAGAATTTCGGAAAATCCTTTCTTATCGGATGCCTACGTTATACAAAGAACAGACCCTCCAAGTTTCAGGTCTCTACGATCAGCGATTTAGGCTGTGTTGATCCGTCAATCAGTCATTCAGGACAAAGTATTTTATATGTATAGATTATCACGCTCCAACTACAATCAAGCATCAACCGTGCTTCTTGGAAATGAAACTGACTCGATTACCACTAAACCCCGCACATTCTTTCTTCAAAGAACAATTTGTTTACAAATACTTTTGAATGGCAACGCTTAAAGAAATTCTCAGTCATGTCTAAGTTAGTGACGAGCCTACTCACTTTCGTGTACACTATTATTTTATTTGAATACCTTAAAGTGACTCTTACATCGCGGTCAAAAGACAGAATAGAATTAAGTTATATGAAACGACCGTCGGTACCGTTGCTCAGGGCAATAAAGCACTTAAAGGAAGATGATGTCCAACTCATGTTCAGTAATAAAAAAATGGAGAGATTACCAACGGACTTCAAGTATATTTTGAAATGGAGTGATGCATATTCGCATTTCCGTTCAGCAGATTTCAAAAGCGGGCAAGACACTTTCATCAAAAACGACTGCGAGTACCAAAACTGTTATTTGAGCTATCAAAAGACTCTTCTTTTTGATCCTATTAATTTCGACGCAATACTATTTGACGTGGAAACCGTGGATTGGGGCCAACATCCTATCCTCAGATCTGTGCACCAAACCTACATATTCGTTGCTTCTGAATCATCAGACAATTTCCCAATATGCCACGAGTCGTTCGACAACTATTACAATATGACATTTTCTTACAAAGTTAACTCTGATATCAGATGGTCATACATTACTATTTATAATCACAAAAACGAAGTAGTCGGTCCTAAAATTGACATGAATTGGGTAGAAAATATGGAACCTACTTCGGATAATATAAAAAGAAGACTGTTTCACAAGAGAAGAGCTGCGGCGTGGTTCGTATCACATTGCAAAGCAAAAAGTAAAAGAGAAGACGTTGCTAAAGACATAATGGAAGCTTTGAAACAATATAGGTTAGAAGTAGATACTTATGGTAATTGTGGTAAAATGACTTGTGAGAAAGAACGGCAAGATGATTGCTTGGATCTTCTGGAACGAGATTATTATTTTTATTTTTCGTTTGAAAACTCATTGGCTGAAGATTACGTGACTGAAAAGTTGACATATCCATTATTACACTATGCGGTGCCTATTGTGTTTGGGGGAGCTAATTACTCTAGGTAAGAGATCATCTATCATCAAAAATGCCTATATTTTTTATATTAGTCATATTCTTTTTTTCTTTATACAACAAGGCAGACTGATATGCGATACCGATTCATGGTGGAAATCACAGATACCCGCACTAAGCATTTTGATACATTCCTTATTCGTAAAGCAAATGGAATCAGATGCCTGCGTGAAGTATGACTTGCGGGTCTTCAAGTCGCCAATAAACAGGAAAGCGTGCTACATCTTAGTCCAGTCGCACCAAGAGCTGCTTTATTTAAAACATTGATAAATTATAATACAACCAACCCTATGTATTCCTATTTAAATAATACTTATAATCAAGTAGTTTAATAAATGTAAAAATTTCCATCCTATGAAAAAAAACCAATACTGTGATGATCTAGAGACTTATAATTAAACAATATTTTTTCAGGTTTCTCCCACCTGGATCCTACATAGACGCAAAACTGTTCAACGCTACTACGGTTGCCTATTTAATGAATAAAGCAATCAGAAACTTAGATATTTACTATAATTATTTCAGGTACGATATACTTTACTTTTTTAGCAATTGCTGCCCTCTGCGAATCACTTCGATGAAAAGTCAAAATTTCTTTAATCTCTTTTGAGTAGTTTTGTCTTAATACTATCCAAGGGAGAAAAAACAATGGTTGTCTGTAAAGTCGGTTTACGGACGATAATTTTATGGTTCACATTACCATTTTGCATAGGTACTTCAATACGTTGGCACGTTGGTATGGTTACTTGTCAATAACGTTTCTATGGTTACTTGTCAATAACATGACGTCACACTTTATTTATAGGAGGTTAACTAGTCAAAAATTAATCTTTATCTTTATCTGTTCTAATTATTACTGTAACATAAAAGGAGCTTTTATATTCGCATTTAGGATTACAGTCTAGATCATAACCTGGTATTGTATACTTTCCTACTTTTTGTGATTGTAATCTGCTGTGTGAATTATTAATAAAATAAAAATAAAATAAATAAATAAAAATTAGGGAATAGGACAAATTTCAGTAAAATGTTTTCTTATTTTTATTTCAATATTATTTGTACAGGTGGCATAAATACTACAAATACAAAGGTAAACCAATCACGTCGGATATCTGTGAGGTATGCAAAACGCTTCATACAAAACAAAACCATACATCGATTAAAAACTTCAGGAAATGGTGGAACCATGATTTCGAAAAAAAATGCGAAGAAGACTTAAAATTGAAGAAGGAAATGAAGAAAAAAATGAGAGCTGAAGAAGAAGAAAATAAGCGTTTACTTTTAGAAGCTAACGAAAATAATAGAAAGTATAGATATAAGGCAAGAATAGATGACGATTAAAATTACATAAAAAAAATTTAAAGCGGTTGGTTAAAATAAATAATAAAAAAGTTTGACCAATATTTTATTTTTTTATCAATGTGTTTTAGTGTCTATGTCTAAATAATCATTTATAAAAGATGTTCTAATCAGCGTCCATAGAAAAGTGGTGCGGCACTAACACACTTGGCTTACTACACTGTTCTATAGACCAAGACAGCTTACTACCGAACGAGCAACATTATCGATTGGTAAAAAAATATAGGCGACTTATTTTTTCGCAAAATTAACAGGTTCAATTCTTGGCTTTGCTGCTAAATATCTGATAACTCTTCAAGCGACTGTGGTCTGAGCTTTATGTTTGCACGTTCATAATATAAATTTAGGGCCGCTGAGAAAGTACAAAAATAAAAATACAAAGAAATACGACAGTTCGGTGGTAGGTTTAATCTACTCGAAATAGAAGGATAGCTTTAAAAACTATCCTTTTATTTATATCTGATGATATCTGTACCTACTTATATCATAGACCAAAAACCAAACACATGAAACTTTTCAAAATATCCCAGACAAAACCACGACGAAGTTAAAACTGATCAAATGAAACAGAACATTACAAATGAATTCCAACAAAAAGCCAATCTAAAGCATCGAAATCATAACTATTACTCAACTCGGCTGCTAAAACGTACAATTCTAATGATACACTTGAGAGCAATGAAACTGAGTCTGTCATAAAAAATACTTTTTCCTTTACCATGAAACATTAGTCTCTTTCTGTCACTTTTGCAAGCTATAGTAAATACTTACAAAATATAGCTGACATCGGTGCTTCATCAGCGAATGATAAGCTCTAGTGCAAAGAACTTTTTTACTTTCAAACTATTCAATTTCATTAGTCTCTGCCATCATAACTATTACTCAACTCGGCTGCTAAAACGTACAATTCTAATGATACACTTGAGAGCAATGAAACTGAGTCTGTCAGAAAATTAACTTTTTTCCTTTACCTACTATGAAACATTAGTCTCTTTCTGTCAGTTTTGTAAGATATAGTAAATACTTACGAGTTTATAAGTAGAAAAATATAGTTGACCTCGGAGCTTCATCAGCGTATGATAAGCCCTAGTGCAAAGAACTTTTTTACTTTCAAACTATTAAATTTCATTAGTCTCTGCCTATCATTTTTATTATACTAAGTAAATAATAGTACATTACAATATAAGTGTGGTAAATTGATCTTTGCATAGAGGCGGTTTATGACGCGCGAGCGGTAGCGAGCGTGTCATAAGAAGCCAAGATGCAAAGATCAATTCCACACGTATATCGTACGACGTTTTTTATCACAGTTGCGAATAAAAGAAAAGACTAGAAACGAAAACAAAATAATAATTAACAAAATATTTGTGATAAGTCTACGTTTACATTTTTTTAAGGCAGAATTTTTTGTTTATTATGCTCCGGAAAGGCAGGCTAAAGACTTTTAACCTATACATCCTCGTCTAAAAAACAATATTTTTTAAGGTTTTTTCTATTTGTTTTGCGTCGGGGGTTAAGAACAAAATACAATGGTACGGAAAAACAATATATTTAAGTAAAGAAAAAACAAAAAATAAACAACTCAATTTTTAATCGTTTTCTAAGTCATTATCACGTAAAATTTTCGTTCGTAAACCGACTTTAGAGACAACCATTTCTGCTAGCTAAAAAACTCTTTGGTATCTACCTTTTTTATACATCAAAACAGTATAACCCAGATAAATTAAGAATGTTTCACCTACCTAACATGTAATTAGCAGTAAGATACGTATTTAACTTATCGGGATAACTTTACAGCACTAGTTAACAAATCTAAAACGCACGCGTGCATAATATGTTTGATTATGAACCTAAAAGCCGTTGAATAAGATCCACTTTATGAGCAACTGTGATAAAAAATATATTACTAGATAGCCAATAATATTACTAGATTCAATTTAAGGAAATTGAATCTAGATAATGTATATAGTGCCAGCAACTTTAATACATGCTATTCAAGAGCGCTGTAGTACCAGGAACATGTATAAGATGAGTATAAAATAAAAATAATAAGTACTTACGAGTAAGTAAGTAGCCACTGCTACGTCCCAGAAGCGTCCAGCTGGTTGAGGAAAGCGTCCACTGATACATAGATAGATAGATAAACACTTTATTTGTACAACACACAAAACATTGAAAATAACAAAAAGGATGAGAAAGCTTATTAACTACGAAATTGTAAAAATAGGTGACCTTATCGCTTAAAGCGATCTCTTCCAGGCAACCTTAGGATGGAGAAGGTCTGATTAGCTTAACTGGTAGGTCGTGTGGTGTAAGAAACACATATAATAATAAATACCTACGTACAAAAAAGATATAAACTAAATACTTAAACCTAGATATCATAACATACACATAATAATATTTAGCAAAACTATTCATAATGAGAATAAATTAACAAATATGTATATAATACAAAAAATAAAATTAAAATATAATAAAACTATACAAGCCATTCTAAGAGAAAAAACAAGAATACAAATGTAAAAAGAAATAGGAGGCAAGAGTTATGTAACAATAGAGTGAAAGTAATGTTCAGTTACCATACTCTTGAAAATGGGTAGGGTTGCCACTGCCGCCCGCCCTGAGGCACGACTTTGGCAAAAAAACCGTTTATAGCTCAAAAACTGCTTATATTAGATAAAATTATTATTTAGTTAATTCTTCTTCAATTATGTTTCTATAATATAAAACGAAACGCTGAATATGAAAAAAACAGTTAAAAAAATGTTATTTCTTTACCAATAAATTAAATTTTCATGAGTTGTGAAATGGGTTTCTGCAGTTAGGTATGGATACTAATTCGTTGGCCACAATTGTAACATTCAAAGGGAGAGTTTGAAAGCAATCCTCTTAGCGGACCTTTGTAACTCATTATTCAAAACCTCAAATTTTAGATATAATTCCAATTAGAGAGACTCATCATCACCATTTTTTGGGGAGATATAATTAATTTTTTGCTGACGTAAAATTTTTAAGCTTTTGGGGAGAGGTAAATTTTGGTAACCTGAATCTTTTTGACTTTCTGGAGATTTATTTGTGTGTCTTTCAATTACCTAATACGATTGATTATTATCTCTCTTTGTATTTTTTCGATTTGATTAGATTTTTTTAAAACGCTGTTTTTATTTAACTTGAGTAAATATCTGAAGTAGTATTAAACTTTATTTATTTTGTTTCGATCTTCTTTTGTTTTTGATTAGGTAGTCTTTTGTTTGATTGCGAGTAAAATTATTTTTTTTAAGAAATTTGGACCTTCTATCTAGTGGTCATGGTCTAACTAGTTCGACCACGGACCTTTCTGGAGTTCCATAGTCTAAGTAGTTAGACAGAATAGTTGGGATACCACCCCGCACTCAAAAAAGGACACACATAAAATCACACACGCAACGACTAAGTAAAAGTACTTAGAAACACAACGCACAACTTGCATTCCACAACCTGTGAATTAAACAGTACAAGTTAACAAACTCAAGAAACTTCATCAAACCAACTTAATAACTTAATCAAGTTTCTCATTAACTTAGTTCGCTTAAAATTTAACATTTAAATAAGCAAGTCCGGTGCTATAGATCATTAGTCGCCAAAGTTAGCGAAACTCAACACATACGTCTCCGGAATATAGTTTATTCAACTTTGTATAACTTGAAAACGAATGCACCGGAAATGAATTTGCTTACATTAATAAAGTTGTGTGGATAATCCCTTTTGATATTTATTTTTTCACGAGTAAGACTTAAAATTTCTAAATTGCTTTCTTAGTGGATTACCTTCGTTATAATAGAGAGCCATCTGCATATCAAATACTAGTAGCGCTCCGCGGTTTCATCCGCGTAACTTAAGGTTTCGACGACCCAGTTGGCATAATGGTCACCATGCCGGACTGCCAATCACAGGGTTGCGGGTTCGATTCCCGCCTCTGACAAGTATTTATGCTTAGATATTTGTGTGTGGTCTGGTTGTTTCTATGTATTATAAGTATATATTTACAAAAAAGAAAAGTATACACGTAGTATATCCGTTGTTTAGCACCCATAACACAAGTCTAGTTGCTTAGCTTGGGGTTAGATGGCGATGTGTGGAATGTCCTGCAATATTTATTTATTATTATTTATTTATTAACTCCCGATCCCGTGGAAATATCGAAATAATGATTTAGCGTCGCTTGTACCTAGATGCCAAGACAAACCTAGTTAGGTTTCCGGCATTTATCTATATCTATACATATAATAAATCTGTAGACATCAAAAAATCTGTAATTGTAAGATATCCAGAAAAAAAATACACAGGTCGCCTTAAAATCGTTAGCTGAACACGATAGGGTAGTTTTTAGAATTTTTGTCTGTTTGTCTGTCTGTCTGTTTGTTTGTTTGAACCAGGTAATCTCATAAACTACAGAACAGATTTTAACAAGGTCCACACGAATATGTTCAGAATATATCAGAATAACATTTAGGCTATGTTTTAATTTAACTTTAATACAATAATTAAGATATTTGATAAAAAAAACATTAAAAAAATGTGAAATCGAAATATGTTTCCGTGGTAAAACGTAATCGAACGTCAGAAGGGAACAGTACCCTTACCACGGGTTTTTACGTATTCGATTAAAGATACTATATTGAGTATTCACTATGAAACTTCCTAAAAATCAACTTACTAGGTCCACCCGTCTCTGAGAATATCGGTAGTGACACACCGACAGACAAACGGACAAAAGAGTGATCGAAAAAGGGTTTCTTTTTTTCGAGTTCTTCAAAAAGTCATGGTAGGGCTGTAGTACATGCCTCCGTTCAAGATGACAGCTGACACAAAATCAAATTTTTTTTTTTTTCATTCGGTCTTTGACCAAATATTTGGCTACCAAATAGTTTGCATTTAATACTACCTACATGAAACTGAAAATAAGGTTAGTACAAAGAGGTACTACTACATAATATTACCGATCTCCTTACACTTCTATCGCGCTTATCTCTAATTAATATTTTGAATTATGAGTTCAAGTCGCGGATACCTTAGAAAATAAAAACAAAAAAAAGAATTTTTCAAATCGGTCCAAGCGTTTACGAGTAATCAGCGAACATACATAAAAAATATATATACGCGAATTGAGAACCTCCTCCTTTGAAGTACGTTAAAAAATAGATAGGTATTTGTAACAATCGATTTATCATTTTGTTTTTCCCAAAATTACGTATCCCTGCCAGCTACCTAATAAAAAAATGGACAATTTGGTCAAGAATTCAGAAAATTGCGTGGTATGTTATGTGTTATGTTATGCTTTTTGCGCTGTGATTTTAGACCCGATGAATAAATAATGCCCTTACGCTTTATAGGTTTTGTATGAGGGCATTATTTGTTCTTTTCGATGGGCATGGTACTCAAAGTGAACCGGGCACTTTTGATAAATCATGGAACATCACGTTTCTACGCTTTAGAGGTTTGGTGTTATTTATTATTTGTTTTTTTTTTGATGCCCTCTATCAATAGGTATGACTCTCAAAGGGCGCCGTGCACTTTTGTTAAATCATAGGACATGACGTTCCTTCAAATACCCCGCTTCCGAGACACTTTAGTGTTTTATGTGAAAGCATTTTTGTTTAACGTAATAAATGCTGTCAATATGTAAGGATCTCAATGTGCATCGCGTTATTTTATGTAAAAGTATTTGTTCTGTCCAATGGCCTTTCTTTTTACTCATTAATATTAATATTTGAAAATAAGAATAATATAAAATATTATTTGCACCAAAATAGATTATTATTTGCAGGATGTTGGTGTTATGGTATGAAGTATAGAAGAGGTTATAGTGTCGAATAGGAATTGGACTGAAATAAAAAAAATACTACCTACATAAGTGCCTTCGCTAAACATTTAAAAAAATATAGTTTAAAAACAATGTAACTACCTATTTTTAACCGACTTCAGAAAAAGGAGGAGGTTCTCAATTCGTCGCACATATATATTTTTTAATGTATGTTCGCCGATTACTCAAAGATGCCTGGACCGATTTGGAAAACTCTTTTTTTGATCGAAAGGGGATAACTCACAGGTGGTCCCATAAAAATTGGATGAAGATCTGATGAGGATCGGAGTGAGAAACAGAATTGCACCTCAAGAGTGCAGCAAATTGCTCGGTTTTTGATTTCCACTAATAGAATCGGGCCATAAACGAATAATCTATATATATAAAAGAAAGTCGTGTTAGTTACACCACTTATAACTCAAGAACGGCAGAACAAATTTGGGTGAAAATTGGTAGGGAGGTAGCTTAGAGCCAGGAGACGGACATAGGATACTTTTTATCCCAATATGCCCACGGGATCGGGACTTACGCGGGTGAAACCGCGGGACGCAGCTAGTTACGGATAAATGGAACATCTGAAACCACCTTCTCATCAGAAAACTCTTCAATCGGTTATACATTTTACAATTTAAAGAATTTAGTCGCCAGACTAGGTTTGTGTGAATGTTGATAGAGAACCATATCTTAAATAAGATCCGATGAGGATCTTCGAAGTGATGAACAGAATTGTACCTCGAGAGTGCAGCAAATTGCTCATTTTTCGATTTCCACCAGTAGAATTGGCCCATAAACTAATAGTTATCGATAAATGGAATATCTGAAACCACCTTCTCATCACCGAACCTCAATGGGTTACTATTAGGTACAGGTTGCAATTTGAATAAATAGTCACTTTCGCCTCATGGTGTAGAATTTTCAGTGACAGCAGCACTAATATTTTAAAAACCGTCTTCAAAAAAATTTGAAACCAATAACTAAAAAAAAACCTGAAAACAAAATCTAAAAAAAAACCTGAACCATGTGACACTATGTTTTCTATATACCTCTCAACATTCAATCCAACCCAGTCCGACTTCCAAGTAGGTTTCTGCTGTCTTAGTGACCCGAAATGGATTATTTTTCACTTTTTGGTTTTTATTTTCAGGTTTTCAATTTTTGTTATTATAACTTACACCGAACGATAAATAGTATTTATGCGGGAAAATTAGACATTCTAAATAAACCAAAACCACATCGCGAACGAAGTCGCGGGCAACATCTAGTTTAACTAATAAATTGTAAGAAGTTGTATATGTCCTTTTTAATAAATAAATAATCGGGTTAAAAAGTAAAAAGTATATGGACACTCAATGAATCAATGTATCCTCATACCAAGTTTCATCAAAATCGGTCCAACTACTGAACCGGAGTCTATTCGATTCAAATAAACAAACAATCAAATCTTTTCTATTTATAATATTAGCATGGATATAGATATATTTATCTAGATTTCATCTACATCTATACTAATATTATAAAGTTGAGTTTGTTTGTTTGAACGCGCAAATCTCAATTTCAATCAATTTTAGAACACTATAGTGGATCTACATTTTTGTTGTCTGATTGTACATAGTGTTTTAGGAATATCAATGACCTTTCATCGAATTAACAGCTGATGATTCAAGTGAAAGTAACCTCAAAAATTTCGATTTTAAATATACCAAAAGTCGAGGAACAAGAGTTATTTGTTAAATATAGACACAGAAGTAGCCCTTACATGTTTGAAAAACTAATTATGGGATATTCCCTATCCACCGATCGGAATACTGATTGATAGGATAAACTGGAATATTTTTTCTCGCTGCTCAGATTGTGTAACTTTTGTTTTTCAATGACTTTGTATTATTTTCTGTAGTTGTTAATAGCTTTTTCTATTTAAAATCCATACTAAGCTACCCCATTGCACCCACCTTTGAGGTAGGGATCCCCAATCATAACTTAAAGCACATTTTCCTCTACAACTTGCTAAAATAAATAAACTTTATGTTGGGTAAACTTTCAAAGTTTATCTTAATATTTCGCGAAGTAATTTTATAGTACCTGCTTCTTATAGTTTAGTGATTAAATACGGCGGAGTTCTTACGTAAATTAAGTAAGTAACTATTTTATCTTTTATGCCATAGATCTCAATGTTTTTTTATTATTTAAAGTGCATGGCCTGCCCTGTAAAAAGCGCCATCTCTTGTCGAATACGTTAACTAGATGGTTAGACATTCGAGTTATATGTAATGAAAATTCATACTAACAGATATCACTAACGAAACTTAATTCGAAAAGAGGTTAATGCGATTCTTCATTTCAACTATGACGGTACTTGACTGAGTGGCGTAATTGGTAAGGGCACTTAAACGGTATTCAAGGGATGCGAGTTCGAGTCTCGTCTCAGTTGCCGACGCATTTTTCCTTAAAAAATATTGTCTTAGTAGACCTTTAATTTTATATTTGCTTAAAATAAACTATCTTTTAGGTATCCGTGCTACATTTTAGACAACATAAATAAATAAATATTTCAGGACATTCCACACATCGCCATCTAGCCCCAAGCTAAGTAACTAGACTTGTGTTATGGGTGCTAGATGACGGATATACTACTTATATACTTTTTTTTGTAAATATATACTTATAATACATAGAAACAACAAGACCACAGACAAATATCTAAGCATAAATACTTGTCTCGTTGAATCGAACCTGCAACCCTGTGTTTGGCAGTCCGGCATGGTGACCATTGTGCCAACTGGGTCGTCAAACATTGACATCATCTTCACGTAAAAAACGCAGCCAAACAGCATTATATGCATTATATAATTCCCGATTTAGGCTACTTTAATTCCCACGGAAGGAATATTGGAATGAGAAGCAGCCTATAATGTTTAACCAAGTCTACAGCTGTCTACATACGAAATTCAATCGTAATCGTTCCAGAGTTTCAAACGCGCGTTTGCGTTAAAAGAACCCCGAAAGTTTCAGACTCTAGCTCGGGTAGTTTTAGAGCTTTCTTTTAGGCTCTATTTCTCTTTTATACTTATAATAAATATTTTTTCTAAATTATCGTGATCATAACAAATACCTACCTACTTATATACCTACTTAAAATTAACAACAAGGGAACGAACTCCTTCCAAAAAAAAACTGTTTAGCTAACGAAATCTCCGCGAAAGGAGTCGAGTTGTTAATTACTTTCTTGCTTCCTCGGCCGCGTACATAGTGAGATCATTTTTAACCACAAGAGATACAATGGCGACTTTCGACGAATCGTATACGAACTGGATATTTCGTGTGTGATTTGGTATTAAAAACTGAATCGCATCGCAACCGTTGCGTTTTTATGACCATTTAAAAAAAAACTTTGGAGGTACGAGGTGGTGTGTACCTCCAAAGGGAAGATCTTCCACCGGGCAGGTGTTATACCCGGTAGGCCGCGGCCCAACGATGTTTCATTGGAACTTGTATATGAGCTTATCTTCAGAAAAACTTCGCTTGCGCGATCTAGGATCTCCGATCGGCTTAGTGGCGCCATCTGTTGGTGGCGATGTAAAGTGTCGCCACAAAACCGGGTAAAAACCGTTGCTATTTATTTATTTTTCTGTTTTTAGTATTTGTTTTGTTATAGCAGCACCAAACATAATCTCTGTGAAAATTTCAACTGTTATCTACCTATCATGGTTCATGAGATACAGCCTGGCGACAGACAGAAGGACGGACGAACAGTTAGTAATTGAGAACCTTTCCTTTTTTTGAGTCCGTTAATCACACACAAAATAAAAATCTAATCCATATTACGTAGCATTTATACCCTCCCAGCTTAGTCGACCGTGACCAGAGAAAACGGAGCCAAATAAGCCGCAGGTTTCAAACCAAACATTCTTCACCGTAAGAGCAAATCAATTTCGATAGGCTATTTTTAAAGCGGGTAAAACGGCATGGCATATAGCTAGTAATGTAAGTATTTAATAACTAATATAATAAATTCGAAAGTTTGTTTATGTATTCGTTTGTTTGTTTGTTCTTCTCTAACGACAGGAACAATTTGGATGAACATCGGCATAGTGGTAGTTCAAGGGATAGGATAAGGAGAAAGGCTTCTTTTATCCCAATATTCTTACGGTATCGGGAGTTACGTGGGTGAAACCGCGGAGTCCAACTAGTCTGCACCTACATCTTATATAATAAAGAGGAATTTATTTTGTTATTTGTTTGTAACGAATAGGCTCCGAAACTAATGAACCGATTTTGATAAAACTCGGTATAAGAATATATTGATTCATTGGGAATAACATAGGCTACTTTTTATCCCGATTTTCTTACGGGATCGGGAGTTACGCGGGTGAAACAAGGGTAGTATTAATAAAATTTTAAAATCCTTTGATCATTTTCTACCACATAAGCTGGAAGCTCACTCTGCACCAACCCCAAACTATAACTCCTCATCAAGTTACTTCACTTTCGATGAGTTGATAAGGAGATAAGTCGACCATTGGCACGCTTACTGTATAAACTACAACTTTCACGCTAATATGAACTCTATTTCTTTGTAATAAAGCCTATACTTTTGACAGAGGCACATTACTATAGGGTAAAAACCGAACTTCCTACAGACTTTTATATCGAGCGATAGCTAACATTTAAAGGCAGATTTTCTTGTTACAAGATTTTATTTTAGTTTGGTTTATTACGTCAATTCTTACAAGCTGAATAAGAAACACTTTCTTTTAATATTATGTCCTACAACATGCCCATATTTTTAAAAATCTTAAAGATACGAGATGTGGCAAAATTTACAATTTAAAACTTTTTGAAGAATATTAAAATTTACGAAAAATTTGAATATTTTCTGCAGCTTTGTGCCTAACCTATAATCTGCCGATGAAAATATCTGCGGTCTATTTCGACTAACACATCTAACACTACCTTTGTTATGTTTGCGTGACCTACGCGATTTTATGTTAAGGCCGTCTAATATCATTCGTTGGAGTTGTTTACATGCACGAACTGATTATAAGAACTGTGTATAGCGTCAGCAACAAGGCAATGTAGTGCCTGGGACATGTGTAATAGTAGACTTGCCCATAACCTATACAACCCCTCAGCCACATGAGAAGCCTTAGCTAAGTCGACCATGTCTAGTGGAATTTGTCAATACCTACGTCTGCAGAGCAAGCATGGCCGGAGACATTTTATCTACAGGGAAAGGACAAAATAGTCTTTCCCTCTGTCAGTTTTGTCCACCCCCCGAGCATGGACTTGTACTATCCACGGTAGACAAAACGGAGGAAACGCTTATCCCCGTAATTATTGCCATTATAAGAAAACCACATAGAATGTCGTCGCAAATCAACCTAATAAATTCGTTTTTTATACATCTGTGCTGGTCATTCTTGTCAATGTCATTTGTTTGACTTAATTTTACTCTATTGTCTTCCTTATGTCCCCATGCTATAGGCGGGGGCTGAAGACCAAGTCGCCGCGGGTGTAGAATATAATTCTAGTTAATATTAGAAGTTTACAATAAAATTAGTAGTTTTTCTTTGTAATTATTTGAATTTATAATAAATAATTAACTTTGTATTTATAAATGAAAAAATAAACCTTTAGTTAGAAGAATACTTATCAATATATGTTTTTTTTTCTATTAATTATGGCTGTGCCATAATTAATAGCCAGTGTCAAGTTATATTCCGCATCAAATTATGACCCGATTTTTCATAAAACGGGCCTAAAGTGTTTAAAAACAGTTAAAGTCGTCATAGTCCGTCAAGTCAGGGGCTATAGTAAAGCGGTGGCAAGTTTACCATAACCTTAATAGGAAATTTGGGGGCAACGAGAAAATTTCATATTTGATTTTTACTTTCACTACACTTGTGCACTTTCACAGAACTAAATTCAACAACATTCCACCAGAATTATACAATTCAACTCGGGTTACAACTAAGTTTCATGAAAATAAAACTGCAGCACGACATGTTGTTAACCCGTTCCCGCCAAAACTCCCACACTCTATTGAAAACACAGTTATTATGTGATAGCAGATTTTGGCCCCTGATAGATAAACATAATATGTGTCAAAAACTATAACCTTTCGGTTTGGCTTTTACTTGTGTAAATACTAAAGTATTAATAAAAATTTAAGGGTAGAATTTACAGAGAAATCGCTAAAACGAATCAAAAATTAAGCTGAGTTTTAAAAGTGAAGTGAGTTTTTATTACAAGAAGCGAATTCTAGTCGACTCATCAGTTCGTTGGTAACGCCTTTTCCGTGTTCCCAACAGGATTGAGGTTTTACGTTGAGGCTTCTCATAGAAAATTACTGTAGGAAAAACTATGTATAGAGGTTCGAATCTGGTCGATTTATGTAGCAATCTATTAAATAGTAAACCAACAAGACTCAAAACAAGCAACCAAACGCAAAATACTCGTCAATTGATAACGTTAAAAAAAGTCGTTTTAAAAGTCGCCCTTTAAATTTTCTATACGATTTGTAAGTAAGATCTATAGTGTAATAAAATTCTAAGAATAAAATTCCTTTTGGCTTTAAAGGCTATCCAAATAGTATAAAATTCGCACCGGATCAGTAGTACTGCTGAATAGTTCAACTGGTGCATGAAACTCTTTTGTTTCTCTAGTACAACCAGTAGTACAAATGATACATTATTCTATTTTTGAATAATAAAAAAATTAAAAGTCCTGAATGTCTGATATATCGACGGAAAGCTTAAACCTGTGGTCATAGTGTCATTTAATTTAAAGAGTGTGTTCTTTGTAACTGTCCACTATGAAAGGATTTTTCGAAATTTATAGACAAAACGGGTAAGGGTTGGAGCGACCTGATCCCCGAGCGATCCGTCCTCGAGAATCCCAATTTCTAAATTCTCGACAAATGACGATTTAGAATAAATTTTATTTACCGTCAGCAAGAAAGTGCAGAACTAAATCTTTTATTCATTAAAAATTTAAAACCACTTTGTGGTTTCGAACGAAGTTTCTTTCGATTAATTAGTAAAGTAATTGTAATAAAATCAAAAAGTATCGTTACAACTTTTGGTCTTAATTTTTTCCGTCTAGCCCCCTTTCGCAACGCGCCATAAGGAACTTCGTTCCAAAAATACGAAGTGGTTCCAATAAACGTACGTAAATGAACATAATCCTTGTTTTTACTGGGTACATAGATAATAAACAAATAGTCACAAATAATGTAGAACCAGCCACGCATTTCAATCGTATTAAACAAAGCTTCAGCCAGTTGGTACAATGGTATACGACGCAATTACAAAACACTCTGCTGCACACTTGCAAAGCACAGTAACGGGGTAACGAAAAAAACAACTGTTTTTTCTTTTTCAACTGTCCATTCGTAGCATGACAGGCGCTATCTCGAATGTTCCGACTTATTGGCGCACTGTTTCTGCTATTCGAAAAAATAATACAAGTAAAGAATTTAAAGTTTTGATTTTCAACTTAATTTTTATTACTAAGACTTCACTGTCCGTCTGTCTATCACCAGGCTGTAATCTCATGAACCGTGATAGCTAGACAGTCAAAATTTTCACAGATTATGTATTTCTGATTTTTATACCTAATAACAAATAGGTACTAAAACAGAAAAAATTAAGCGAACGCTCGGCCGAGCTACATGGTAGGCGGAGTGGGGGGCGTTAGGTTTTGTTTTCGTTACGAAATTTCTTGATTCGGTCGCCGCGCTCAAAGCCCACGATAAAAGCGATGCAATAGCTTAAAAATAGGTGGGACTCCCATATGATATGGTACAGAACCCTTCGTGCGCGGGTCCAACTCGCACTAGGCCGATTTTTTTGTAAATCACCTTTCACAAGACGTGATAGTTAAAAATCTGGCATAGTAAACAGCCTACTATGACGACTACTATGCCAGTCCCTATACTTATACGTTACTACCCCTTTTGTATATAGGCTTAACGTTTGTGATTTTGAACGCATTTCATGCACAAAATGATTAAAACATCATTTAGTGATTAAAAAATCATTTTGTGAAACAAAAAATCTGGGTGCTATGTAAAAAGTTACGTGGTCATACATAAAAAAAAATACGCACCGACTTGAAAACCTCTTCCGTTTTTTCGTTGGTTAAAAATACATTTCAAACTTTCCCTTTATAAACACCAGTGTAAATAGCCTATACAAATTACATATTTTCAAATATAAACAAACTAAACACACAATATCGATAGCAATTACAATAATTCAAACAACGCCTGACCTATCTCTGTGAAACCATTTGCTAATCGATACGTCGTGTACGTCACACAGTACATCCGGTACGTCACGTAGTACGTCCGGGAAGGTGACGTTGGAGCCTGATATATGGGACTGGAAACGAGATTAAGATGATCAACAACCTTGGAGTCCTCAAGTCTGGAGTGATAGGTATAAATAATAATAATAAATAAATAAATAATAATAAATATTAGTACTGTACTTAGCTTGGGGCTAGATGGCGATGTGTGGAATGTATAAGTAGTATATACGTTGTCTAGCACCCATAACACAAGTCATAAATATATACTTATCTTCTTATATATAAAAATGAATTGCTGTTCGTTAGTCTCACTAAAACTCGAGAACGGCTGAACGGATTTATCTTATCTTAGTCTTGAAATGTTCGTAGAGGTCTAGGGAAGGTTTAAAAGGCGAGAAAAAAATCGAATCGGGATCGGGACTTACGCGGGTGAAACCGCGGGGCGCAGCTAGTCTTATATATAAAAATGAATTGCTGTTCGTTAGTCTCACTAAAACTCGAGAACGGCTGAACGGATTTATCTTATCTTAGTCTTGAAATGTTCGTGGAGGTCTAGGGAAGGTTTAAAAGGCGAGAAAAAATCGAATATCCGATATTCCCACGGGATCGGGACTTACGCGGGTGAAACCGCGGGGCGCAGCTAGTCTTATATATAAAAATGAATTGCTGTTCGTTAGTCTCACTAAAACTCGAGAACGGCTGAACGGATTTATCTTATCTTAGTCTTGAAATGTTCGTGGAGGTCTAGGGAAGGTTTAAAAGGCGAGAAAAAATCAAATAATTTCCGGGAAAACCCTAAAAACAGCCCTTTTCTAATTCCCATACAAACGTTTTGTAGAGTTAATTCCTACGGGATCGGGACTTACGCGGGTGAAACCGCGGGGCACAGCTAGTAATACATAGAAACAACCAGACCCCAGACAAATATCTAAGCATAAATACTTGTCTGAGGCGGGAATCGAACTCGCAACCCTGTGTTTGGCAATCAGGCATGGTGTTTCTAGGTGAACATGCATCCTCTACCCCATCTTCGCTTCCTCCGCATCAGCTAAGATGAGGTCAAATTCAAGTTTATAAGGTGAAAGGGTACTGGCGCTCTTTCCATAAAAACGTAGTCGACTGTTTCCTCCCTGGATAATGACACTAGAGCAAATATTTTGACAGACAGACAAGAAACTGATCTTATATCCTTTTTTTACCTTTTGAGGTAAAAAAAGTAAAAAATATACCCTAAAAAGCGAAGAAACAAATATTTTTTTAAGCATCAACAGGTGACGTTTTCTTATCTCTATCATAAAATTAATGTGTAAACACTTCTTTACCTTTGAAATCGCGTCTCACTAACAATAGACGCGAATCTGCTTTGACATGTTAATATATTCGCGACCCGGTGCAAATTACTGAATACGTAATCTGCTTATTAAGATGCGGTGAGTTCCAACGACGTCAGTTGTTTCTCATCGATCTGTGGTGGTGAAAATTTAAGGAATGAAATAAGCGGGTTAGTGGCGTAGCGACCCGATCTCCAAGCGAACAGAGATTCACACTTTGTTTTATTTTATTTAATAAATATTGCAGGACATTCCACACATGGCCATCTAGACAACGGACATACTACTTATTTTTTTTTGTTTTGTCATCAGCGTAATAGTAAACTAATGTTTTGTTTTTTCTTTTATTAGAATCACAATAGTTTATTTGGTACCTAACCTCCACAGTTTAATTATATATCACTTTTTAGGGATTCGTAAACAAAGGGTAAAAACAGGACCCTATTACTAAAACTTCCGTCTATTCCGTGTGTCTGTCTGTCTGTCACCAAGCTGTATCTCGTGCGCTTACAGAGTTACACAGTTAAAATTTTCACCGATTAAGTATTTCTGTTGCCCTTGCTGCTACAATAACAAATATTAGAAACATAATGTAATACGTACGGAACCCATCATGAGCGAGTCCAAGTTGCACTGGGCTGGTTTTTCTTATCTTTTCTGGGCTTTCGAGATGCCTGATACGTCCTAGTTCAGGGTCCGTTGCATATGCTAACTTATATATATTTTTTGGTTAATAAACTATTTATTTTATTTATTTACTAGCTGCGAACCGCGGTTTCACCCGCCTAAGTCCCGATCCCGTGAGAATATCAAAATAAAAAGTAACCCATAGCCTTTCTCGATTAATGGATTATTTTTAATTCGAACCAGTTGTTCCTGAGATTAGCGCGTTCAAACAAACAAACAAACTCTTTAGATAAACTCTTTAGTATAGATTTTTATCATGTCACGCTTATGGTCTAAAAATTGATCGCAGATTAGAAGGAAATGAAAAACTTAAACGGTCGAAATTTTTTTTAAGACAAAATGCGTCTTGAAAAATATTTCCTTAAAACATATTTTCAGATAGCCCAGTGTAGGCCATGCACTTTAAAAAATAAAAACATTTAATCGGTCGATTTTCGATGAAATTAAACTAGCTACTAGTTTGTATGGAGGCATCGAAAAATGAGTGTTAAGTAGAGGTACCTCATAAGAATTCAGAATGCTAGGTATGGTTAAGTAAATAGGTTTATCAGAACTAACTTCCAAGTCCCGATAAAAGTGAAACTTTGAGCCAAAACCAAATCTCTCCGAACTTCGCTTATTCTCACAGCGATTTAAAAATAAAAGTGTTTAAAAAATTCAAAGAACTCCAAGCTGAAGATCCGAAGTCTTCTTAACTCTCCGGGAAGCTTAGAGGGGAAACTTCCAAGATCGTTTGCTATGAAAAATTCAATAGATTACTAACTTTTTGACTATTAGATGCAGCAAATAGTTTTGAAGTTAAGTCTTTTTGACGGCTCTATTGTGTGAATTGCATTTTTCACCGACTTCAAACAAGGAGGAGGTTTTTAATTCGGTTGTATGAATTTTTTATGCAATACTAGTAGCACTCTGTGGTTTCACCCTCGTAACTGCCGATCCCATTAATATCGGGATAAAAAATACCTTGTTTTATTCCCAATTAATCAATGTATCTCTATACCCAACTTCATCGAAATCGGTTTAGAAGTTTTGGAGCCTATTCGTTATAAACAAAAAATATTTCCATTTTATTATATTAGTGTTTAATAACTGATCGGAAAAATTAATTAGTTACTTACTTTCGTTTTTCTTTTAATTTTAAAATTTATTTACATTAAATATTACACAAAGGGAATTTTAACACAAAATTAATATAAACACAAATAAAATACTTTAACTTAAAAAAAATATGTAGGTACAGTCGGCTGCATAATTGCAACCCTCGGTAGAGTTCGAAAATTACTATTATTGAAATGTTTGCATTCTAATATTTTTTGTTTGATTAATTGATGAGTTAGATTAGACTTCAACTAAAGCAGGTGCCTAGAATCTTGCTAGTGTTGAAAACATTCTTATAACAGCCGTTTTGGAGCTCTACGGTGGGTCTGCAATTATGCAGCCGACCGTACATAACCAAAATAAAACTCCTTGTCTGTGTACAAATTGAATAAAATAGAGAGGTCATTTCGTAATGAAATATGTTGCAGTTAATTTGCTAAAAGCATGGCCGTCGTCTTAGCTCCAAGGAAACTATAATTGTATTATGTTACTTACTCTATGCTGTGGCGTAACACCAACATTGGGGTGGCAAAGATGCCAAGATGCCACGTCTAGCGGTCAAACGCCTTTACTGTTTTCAAAGTTTGAGAAATAATAAATAAATAATAATAAATATCACAGGATATTCCACACATCGCCCTCTAGTCCCAAGCTAAGTAACTAGACTTGTGTTATGGGTGCTAGACAACGGATATACCTACTACATAAATATACCTTTCTTTTGTAAATATATACTTATAATACATAGAAAGAACCAGACCACAGACAAATATCTTAGCATAAATACTTGTCTGAGGAGAGAATCGAACCCGCAACCCTGTGTTTGGCAGTCCGGCATGGCGACCATTGTGCCAACTGGGTCGTCAAAAATTTGATTTAAAAAAAAACTTCTCAAATGTGATTCGGAGTCAAATACGCACGAAGGGTTCCGTAGGATTATATTCTTAGGGTCTTAGGGAACCCTAAAAACGTGGTTGAATAGTTTCAGTTTTCATCCATTGATATTGTGAAAGGGGGAGGCATCCGACAAACCCATCGATATTCGACTAATATTTTAAATTCAGTTTAAACAAAACGTATACAGAGCGCACGATTCATGGCTCGTATCTACTGACTAAAACGAAGACAGAGTATGTGACAATTTTCGATTAATAAATAAAAGAACCGCACGGTTAATGTTTTACCACTATTTGAATTCAGAATATAATAAATGCCTGACATTTTATTTTAAGCGTGCTACATCTTAGACCATACTTTTTCATTTGTAAAAATAAAGTCATCTAGCCCAAATCTTGCCCAACAAGCATATTATATTGCTTGCATATAATTAGACAAATTAGGTGAATGGTTTGACAAATTTGTTTAAATGTTTTGAAGTTAGCAAACACAGTATTTTGTTTTCTTCAACTGCTAGGTCTTGACTATCTATCAAAAGGACAACTCGTGCATCTTTTACGCAAATACTAAAATAATAAAATTCGTGTAAAAACAACCTGATAGTACCCCATTTTTAGTCACCACAGTAAAAGAACGCGAGCGGTGGGCCGCTCAAATGTAAATTAAATGATGAATAGATATGTGGCCCATTGCGCTTTGCGAACAAACAAAAATATACCGCCATTAGTGTGGGTGTTTACCCCGTTCTGCATACTTGCACTGGTGTTATTTTCAAGATAACTCTGTTGTTGACTAAGGTTTTGACAAAACAAGTGCTATAGGCACCTATAGGTACGTAAATTGTATAATTTTAAAGGCTTCTGCGGTTTCAGATTTAGCCGCTTGGAAATGCTTTTGATGGATTATTTTTATAGATAGGACTGTGTACCGATCTAAAAAAGAACGGTTAAGTAATTTGTGGGAATTCTTTTTTTTCGGGAAAACCCGGAGTTTTTGGAGTTTACTATGAGAAAAATCCGAGGGGTAAAACCTACTAACAAGTAACGAAAATCGGTCACGTTTTTGGTGCGCAACTTTCTAATTTGGCTGTGAGTGTATTGCGTATGGTTAGATACTCGTACTTAAGGAGTAATTTGACGTGTAATGTCTTATAAATTGATGGAACGCCTGCATTTACAAAAAAGTGTCTGTTTACACCGTCATATTCCGGTACCATGACGGCGTCATGTATTGCGTATGGTTAGATACTCGTACTTAAGGAGTAAACTCCAGTCGTGCGTCGGAGCTGACACACACACTTTTTATATTCTAAACGGATAAAGAGGCGAAGGCTATTGTTACACGGGTGTGACGCAAGTGTGCATTTCGCAAAATGATGAACCGTCGCAAAAGAGAACTTCGCGCGGCTTAGTTAACTCCAGAGGTATTGACGAGTGCGAATATAGGTTCTGGGTAAGCACCCTATGGATAAAAGTTGATAGCGTTATATTAATCTTCTAGATTCAATGTAAAAGGTCAATAATCCTGTCCTATTTCCTACTTAATATTATAAATGTGAAAGCTTGTGTGTGTGTATATGTGTATGTATGTTTGTTACTCCTTCACGCAAAAACTACTGCACCAATTGCGATGAAACTCGGTATCTAAATAGCTGGAGACCTAGATTAACACATAGGATACTTTTTATTCCGATATTCCCACGGGATCGGGACTAACGCGGGTGAAATCGTGGGGCGCAGCTAGTAATCTATATAGGGTTACTAGCTGCGCCCCGCGGTTCCGTGGGAATTACGGGATAAAAAGTAGCCTATATGTTAATTTAGGTCTCCAGCTATCTAGATACCGAGTTTCATCGCAATCGGCCCAGTAATTTTAGCGTGAAGGAGTAACAAACATACACACATACACATACACACACACACGCACACACAAATTTTCACATTTATAATATTATAGTAGGAAGTAGGATTGGTGATCAAGCGGTTGAGGGCCACTTCTGTGCACCTTAGCGAACAATTTTTGTTCTATGACTTTTGGAAATACGAACATTTTTGTCGATTATTGTTTTATTTAGGTACCTGAAAATCAACTGTTTCTTAACTGGAGAGGTCAATTAAAAGTACTTATTTTTTCAGTTTTATCTGCCGTTCTAAGTCTGAATGATCCTGGTTTTAAAAAATCAGGTTATTTACGAATTTACTTAATCTTTAGATTTAAAAAAAAAACAACTTTTCAAAAGTGGCCCTCAGCCGCTTGCTTATATGATTCTAACGAGTTCTGCAGAATGGAACAAATGAAGATTTTTTTCAAACGAACCAACTCCGACCTGGTTATGACAAATAGCGATAATGAAGGGTTTTTTTCCAAACGTCCAAACTGCTTGAACTACGCATACTGCAGGCTTGATCTCATGCGTTCAAAAATATGTTCTCATGCCTCCACAAATTTATTTTTTATTTAATATTTTAAATTATATTTTATTAAAATAAAAGTATCGTAAGCACAAAAATCAGTTTAAAAAATATTTTTCCTTAGTACTTAGTTATTATAGTTCAATCAGTGAGCCATTAACGTTGTAAATAAAGTTTAATCCCAGAATATTCCTGCTATTTTACTGTATAGATCTTGTTATGAATCTGATATTATTTCCACCATAGTTGGCTCGAACTGGAAACTATTTAACATAGCGTTGTTAATTGATTTACGTTGCCCGAGGTCAGAGATGCACTTGGGCGCGAAGTTTACGCGGATATTTTTATTTTATTAGCATAGATTTATTTTGTGCTACTTTTTTTTTTTTCTTTTATTATGGCTTCGCACGTGTGCATTTAGCCAGTGTCAAGTTATATTTTGCATCAAATTATGACCCGATTTTTCATAAATCGGGCCTAAAGTGTTTCAATACAGTCAAAGTCGTCATAGTCCGTCAAGTCAGGGGTTATAGTAAAGCGGTGGCAAGTTTACCATAACCTTAGTAGGAGATTTGGAGGCAACGTGAAAACTGCATGTTTGACACTGATTTTTACTTTCACTACACTTGTGCACTTTTACAGAACTAAATTGAATAACATTCCACCAGAATTATACAATTCAACTCGGGTTACATCAAAGTTTCATGAAAATAAAACTGCAGCACGACATGTTGTTAACTCGTTCCCGCCAAAACTCCTGTGCTACTTTTAGTGTCAATTGTACTCAGTGAATGATATATTGTGTCAGTTATAGGTTGCTATCACGTTTTGCATAATAAGTTTGATAATTACCCCGACGATTCGGCTAATTTACATCATCTGTGGTCGCAAGAAGATTACACCATTCAACTCAGTATAGGTCGCGCAATGAATCATGGCTCCTAGCGGAGAGTGGAAGGGGTACACATAGAACTCATTTTTAGGTCCATTTGGCGTCTGGCAGGAGTGAAGGAAGAGTCAGTTGCTCACATCATCGTTCTCTCTTCACACACAGACGTCCCTAGCCGCGTTTTGTCCCGCTCCCGCACGTCTTTAGTCGTCTAAGTATTGTCACGCACATAAAACCTACACACACCTAACTTACACGCAAAAACTACAAGACCAATTGCAATGAAACTTGGTACCTAGATAGCTGGAGACCTGGATTAACACATAGGCTACATTTTATCCCGATATTCCCACGGGATCGTGACTTACGCATGTGAAACCGCCAGCGCAGCTTGTATTTTATAATTGACATACCTAAGTTTGTTTATTTTATCCTCGTTCCCAGTGTATCACCAACCTCAAAGACAGAATGTAATGGTGCATAACAATAAAATTAGATGCAACGTTCTATGGGATGGGTGGAATGTTTTAGCTATTTCTATTGCTATTCAAATTAAATCAGATTAGAGCGATGTTGGCTTAGTGGTAGATACCTCGATTTTCATTCTGAAGGTCGTGGGTTCGAATCCCACCCGGCCGTGCACCAATAGATTTTTCTTAAGAAAAAATTATGTGCGCTAATTGGCATTGCTCTTACGGTGAAGGAAACATCGTGATGATACCCGCGGCTTGGTTGACTCCAGAAGTATTGACAAGTTCTCTCCTCTGGACATGGTCGACTAAGCTGAGAGGGTAGTAGGTGCTGGGCAAGCCTACTCCATCCTCACGCAAAAGGGACCCAATCAAAAAAGGTCTAATTGCGGAAAACAGCCCGTATACAAGTATAAGTAAATCAGATTAGTCGTTATCGTTGTTTGAGTCTGCAGTTTGAATAAGCCAATGTAAATTTTGTAATTTCATTTAGTGCTTATCCTTCTTATAACCCACCCATCCCCTTCTTTAATTCTTATCCATCCAAAGGTTGCCTGGAAGAGATCGCTTTTGGCGATAAGGCCGCCCATTGTGCCATATTGTTAGGTTTAATTTTGTTTTTATAAAAGGAGTTTATGTTAGAATTAAGGTTTAATGTGGTACAATAAAGAGTTTTTCTATCTATCTATCTTATTTTAGTTATTAACTAGCAACCCAATCGGCTTCGCACGGCTATATTATGCATGTATTATACATATAAACCTTCCTCTTAAATCACTCTATCTACTAAAAAATCCGCATCAAATTTTTACAGTTTTGAAGATCTAAGCAAACATAAGGACAGACATCGGAGAGTGACTTTGTTTTATACTATGTAATGAAGTGTAGATTATAATGGTAATTTTATAATTACTGGAATCAATATTTAATGTCATTTAAAAATGGTGTTTACAGTAAAGAATCTATCTATCTATCTCTATGGTTCTCATTCAAAACTGATCACAAAAGTTTACAGTAAAGAACCCATCTATCTATCTTTATGGCTCTCATTCAAAACTGATCACAAAAGTTTACAGTAACGAACCCATCTATCTATCTCTATCTCTATGGCTCTCAATCAAAACTGATCACAAAAGTTTACAGTAAAGAACCCATCTATCTATCTTTATTTCTATGGTTCTCATTCAAAACTGATCAAAAAAGTTTAAAGTAAATAACCCATCTATCTATCTCTATCTCTATGGTATTCATTCAAAACTGATCACAAAAGTTTACAGTAAATAACTCATCTATCTATCTTTATCTCTAAGGTATTCATTTGAAACTAGTCACAAAAGATCTAGATTCATCTTTATCTCTAAAATTCCTTGTACTAATAAAAATTCTTGAGTAAATCTTTAAAAATGTGTTGACATTACGTATGCCGGTCGTTTCACGGGGTAGCAATTTTTCCTCATAAAACATAAATTCTTGGTCCAAGTTGAGTGATCTTCTTGCGGTTATACCTAATTTTATGAGAGAAGTTAGGCTATTCATTCAGTACAGCCTCGGGTACCCGATACGTGAGAAGTTTTATGTGATCTATTCAGTGTTGCCAACTAGATTTATGTAAAAGGTGCTAAATTACGGACAAAAGAGTGCTAAAGACAAATATTTTTAGCGGAAATGGCTGTTCATTTTTCCCCTTATTCCAAAACGAGGTTTAAGGATAGTCTGAGATGTGGATTTTAACCTTAGATTTAGATACAGATTTACTCGTGAGCTATAGTTTAATCACTCTATCTATATAAGAAAAACCGCATCAAAATCCGTTTTAAAGATCTAAGCAGACAGACAGATAACGGGAAGCGACTTTTTTAATACTATGTAGTGATATTTCTCTCTGAACTACCCCCTTAGACAAGATTACTTTATATTATCTTTATAGTTTTTTATTTGTATGAAATCGACAAAAGCCGTTGAAAAGTCACGTGGTTTTGCGTTCCTAAAATAAATGGTAGACAAGTTTTATCTTTATGTCAATTTCATACAAAAATAATCTTTCTATTAGCGATTTCGCTAATGGAAAGTGATCTTTCCCCTAGACAAGATTGCTTTCTATTATCCATATCGCCAATCGACACACTTTTATTAATTATTATCGTATAAAATAGCCATAAGCCGTGGTTTTGCATTAGAGAACAAAAAATTTAGACAAGTTTTATCTTATGCCAATTTCATATAATGCTTTATGTGAATTTCATACAAAAAAATCTTTCTATTAGCGATTTCGCTAATGGAAAGGGATCTTTCCCCGACAAGATTGCTTTCTATTATCCATATCGCCAATCGACACACTTTTATTAATTATTATCGTATAAAATAGCCATAAGCCGTGGTATTGCATTAGAGAACAAAAAATGGTAGACAAGTTTTATCTTATTCCAATTTCATATAATGCTTTATGTGAATTTCATACAAAAAAGTCTTTCGACTGGCGATAATAAGCCTAGATTAAATGATAAGTTTGCTCAATTTAATATTTTCACACAGTTTGTAGCATTTAATATTAATACATATTTTTACCTAATTATTGTTTCAATTTAGTATTTTGCAAGTAAATTAATTAACTTTATTTTATAAGTTAATGTAATTACTTTTTCGCCTGAGATACAGGATTACCTAGTTCAGGCATATGTGTTTTCTTTGTTCTCTTTAACATTTAGTGCTTAGTTTATTATTTAAAATGAGTTTTAATAAATATTTGTATTTGATATCACTAAAGTGGTCTTGTCTAAGGAGGCTGAACTCCAACCACACTAGTGCTCGTAGTGCCACCTTCACTAGAGGTACATCAATATGGAATACTTATTACGGTTCGACGGGGCTTCATAACGTGAGATTTGGTTCCTATAATGGGGTAACTTGAATGTGGTTACAAGATTTAACATGACTTTAACTGTCTGAACTGTCGATACAGATTAGTGGTTCTAAGCTGTGATATTTTATTATACAGCTCCAGTTTACTGAATGTAAGCAGCTGTTATATTTTTTACGCATTAACGTCTTAGCAATATGAAAGTACTCGCGTCTATTATTTCTGTTATAGTATAGTATGGTTTTGTTTATATATATATGTATTATATTTATATTTAAATTAATTATTGTTAGTATTGAATCTTCCAAAATTAAACTTATCTTCGTCCGTATGTCACTTGAGGCTCCTGCTGAAAATCAGCGCTACAGTCATCTGTAGCATATTAGCTGAGCTCGAGCCTTTTCGTGGCAGAATTGTATACATATGCACAGGTCTTTGATTTGATTGTATGTATAGTTAAGTATTTTAAGTTATTTTGTGTGTATGTGTCTTTTTTGTGGCATGAATAAACTTATTTCTATTCTATTCTATTCAATAGGAATGCACTCATAAAATAGTGAAACGTCATAAAAAGAAATACTGCAGGACATTCCTTCGCCATCTAGCCCCAAGCTAAGTAACTTGACTTGTGTTATGGGTGCTAGACAACGGATATACTACTTATATACTGCGCCCCGCGATTTCACCCGCGTAAGTCCCGAACACAGCGCCATCTATTGGCTGTATTTGCAACCTAGATGTCAATCAATATTGAAGAATTTTATCGATGAATCAACATACACCGCCATCTATTAGAACTTCATAAAACTAAACAGTTAATAAACACTTGCTTAAGAAACCATTAATTGATACATTTTATTCGTTTACATTCACGACATAAATGAATAATTGAGATGATAACTATCCTATCCAGTAAGTTAGACCAAAATACGGGTACATGTGAAATTTGATTGAAATCGGTTTAGTAGTTCTGGAGTTTATTGACAACATACATCGTGATACAAGATTTTTATATATACAGATCATACATAAAAACAACCAGACCCCCTTATTTTTTTTAATTTAAACTTAACAACACGGCACAATGGGCGGCCTTATCGCTGAAAGCGATCTCTTCCAGACAATCTGGATGGATAAGAATACAACTTTAGTACTTACTATAGTAATTATAATCCCATTAATAAAAGCTAAATTAAACACTGAATAATACCTATTATTACCACTGAATACCTTTAAAGGAACAAGTTTGGGTAAGGCGTATTTACCACTTACGTTCCCAATTTTTATTTAAGCCAACCAACAAAATCAGTTGCGGTAAAGGTACACAGTAAAACACAGATGCCGGACAAGGGTGCCATTTTGCATAATATTCGAAGGCATCAAAATCAAGTGAAACAAGTTCTCATATGGGTGACCGTGTTTAATCAACGGGGATTAAAGTGGTATACTGGAATGGTATCTAGACTGGAAATTTGTGCAAAAGTCAACCTTATCTCCATAAATAATTATTAAACGCGAGGCTATAGGGCTATAGGTTAGGTATCATAAATAAGATAGATAGATAACTTTATTTGTACAACACAGGAAAAAACAGAACACTATATACACAAAGCGAAGTAACAGCTATAAAGCATAAGTTGCACAAATGGGCGGCCTTATCGCTGAAAGCGATTTCTTCCAGGCAACCTTTGGATGGAAAAGAACTGATTCAACTTTAATGGTAGGTTGTGAATTTCCTCAAGCAGGATACCAAACATAACCTGTAACAGGTGATAATATAAAGTATTTACATAAATATGGCTTTAAAATATCAAATTATACATACAATACATACCAATATAAGTATAATTATATACATAGATACAAAAAAAACATATATACATACATAAATAATACAGGAAAGTAGTGAAAGTAAAATTAAATATTTATTTGTTCTTACAGTATTATTGTATTAGAGTCAATATTATATTGTTTATAATTTAGCATTTGAGTCAAATTTAATATAGTCTAAAATTATCATAATTGTTGTTGAGTTTTCTCTTACTCGGGTTGAACCTGGTGTACTATAATTATTATGTTTATTATTATCTTCTATTATATTTTCAGGAATGCGATTAAAAATCCTACATGAGAAATAAAAGTGCTAAACCAGTATAAAAAAATGCTAAAAGCACCAAAACTGATAAATTGACATCACTAGATCTTTTTAATCCTGGCACCACTTCATTAGGTACCTAATGAATAGGTTAAGAAAATAAACCGTTTTTATGTGAAAAGAAATGACAGATCAAGCTAGTTCACATCATATGTGTAACTGAGTAGTAAAGCGACTGACTACTCAGTTACACACATGGGTATCTAATTGCATGGTGTGTAATGACGTCTGATGATTTAAAAGCTCTTTCCTATATGAAGAAGCATTGACCCAAACTTAATAACTGACGAGGAAGCGGTCCCCCGCCTCTGGCTTGCCTTCACCGGCTGTCCAGAGTGGAGTCGCAATAGCAGAAATGCGCGAAGGATGGATGCTGAACGTCAGTGATGAGTTGGCCCGCTCGCTTGGACTACCAGCGATGACTTAAAATCTAGTGATGCCTCTCCATCCTTCAGCCACTCACGTTCCTGTTGCCCCCTTGCTGTAATTTACTCAGCTAATTAGGATGTGGGCCAGTCTGAGAGTTGGCGAGTCTCCACCTGCCATTTTTAAGTGTTTATTGAACATTGTTACGGCAGGTGCCATAGTATCCATACTTCCCCAGTATCTAGTCCACTACCATCCCATCTCAATAGCTCAAGTAGTTTTGTCCTGTAGATTATAAATAATTTTATCCAAACCGGAGGTTGTCCTTGGTTGCACTTTATAATGTAGACAGGGATAATCGCCGGTTTAGAATCCACTCAATTATTTGCTATTATACTTGTTATTGCAGAGGTCCTACGTGTTGACTTCGGCCCCACGTATGCCTTTCAAAGGTCCAGGACTCCATAGTCTCGTGATATAGGACATATAACAAACAAATAATTATAATACATCATTTATTTCAGGCTACAAAGGCCCATAGATACATACCTTATAGACTTACATAAGAGATAGCTTAAAACTATGTTAGTAGCACTTCCATGACTTCTATAATAGTTTGGGTCAATGCTTGCAATTAGGTACCCAAGCAGCTTTACTTACCCGCGCTTTTATACTCAAATTTTATTCAACTATTGAATGGTTCCTTATAAAAACTTGTTATAAAAGGATCACGACTGACTTATCCCATCAAATTATTCCGTCTACATTCACAATGACATTTAATATATGATTTGCGTTGAAAGGAAATAAGTAGACGATGTTACAATATCGTGGAGCGAGTATAGCATGCAAAAAATCTTTTTATTGAAACTAGCCCCCTCTTTATACATTATGTAAGAGTCAGACATCTGTTTCCATTGTTCAAAGATTATTATTTTATTTTTAAACTAGCTATTCCGACAAACGTAGTTTCGCCATTTACAAAAAAAAATTAAAGGAAACAAAGTACGAAATAGATAGTAGCCGATTCTTAGACCTACTGAATATGCATATAAAATTTCATAAAAATCGGTCAAGCCGTTTCGGAGGAGTATGGTAACTAACATTGTGACACGAGTATTTTATATATTAGACTAGCTCTTGCCCGCGAATTCGTCCGCTTAGAAGTCGAGAGAAAGTTTATGCAAAATTTGAAGTAGATTAGACCAAGGAATCACGTTGTCCCATACCAACTTTGCCCCCTTTTTCACCCCCTTAGGGGTAGAATTTCGGAAAATTCTTTCTTATCGGGGTCCTACGTCACGCAAAGAATACACCCTCCAAGTTTCAGGTCTCTACGATCAGCGGTTTAGGCTGTGCGTTGATCCGTCAGTCAGTCAGTCATTCAGGACAAATAATTTTATATGTATACAGAAGAAGAAGATAGATAGATTAGCAGCGCTCCACGGTTTCACCCGCGTAATTCCCAATCCCGTGGGAATATCGGGATAAAAATGACCTATGTTACTTCCAATGAGTCAATGTATCATCATACCAAGTTTTATCAAAATCGTTATAGTAGATTCTGAGCCTATTCGTTACAAACAAACAACAACTCTTTCCTCTTTATAATATTAGTGTAGATCTTAATACACTCGAACATCACTTGGACAATAATAGTACATTACGATATAAGTGTGGTAAATTGATCTTTGCATAGAGGCGGTTTATGACGCGCGAGCGGTAGCGAGCGTGTTAAGAAGCCAAGATGCAAAATCGTACGACGTTTTTTATCACAGTTGCGAATAAAAGAAAAGACTTGAAAAGAAAACAAAATAATAATTAACAAAACTTGTGATAAGTCTATGTTTACATTTTTTTAAGGCAATATTTTTTGTTAATTATGCTCCGGAAAGGCCAGGCTAAAGACTTTTAACCTATACAGCCTCGTCGACATACAATATTTTTTAGGGTTTTTTACTATTTGTTTTTGCTTCGGGGGTTAAGAACAAAATACAATGGTACGGAAAAACAATATATTTAAGTAAAGAAAAAACAAAAAAGAAAAATAACTCGAATTTTTAATCGTTTTCTAAGTCATTATCACGGAAAATTTTTGCTAGCTAAAAACTCTTTGGTACCTACCTTTTTTATACATCAAAACAGTATGTAATTAGCAGTAAGATACGTATTTAACCTATCGGGATAACTTTACAGCACTAGGTTGGCAATGTAAAACGCACGCGTGCATAATATGTTGGATTATGAGCCTAAAAGCAGTTGAATAAGATCCACTTTATGAGCAACTGTGTTAAAAAAAATTCTTAAATCTCGGATGTTCCTTACAAATGGAAACGTACAACAATAACGCGAACATATCTACAATATTCAGTTTTTGCCAGTCTCTCTAGTCCCCCGAGGGCCACTGTCTATGACACATGCGTGGGACACTATGGGCCCCTAGAATGGGACCCTCGAACGGCCCTTGAATACATTTGCTCGTCCAATATGAAATGTTAGCTTTTCTTGCCATATTGCTACATGGCAGTTTTTTGAGTGATCATATCATAAATTTTGATATCGACGTTCAATATTCGGTGTTGATATTTTCTTTCTCTATTTCTTTTATAACGACCCAGTTGGCACAACGGTCACCATGCCGGACTGCTAAACACAGGGTTGCGGGTTCGTTTCCCGCCTCAGACAAGTATTTATGTTTAGAAATTTGTCTGTGGTCTGGTTATTTCTATTAGTTTTAAGTATATATTTACAAAAGAAAAGTTTATTTATGTAGTATATCCGTTGTCTAGCATAATTCTAGTTACTTAGCTTGGGACTAGATGGCGACGTGTTTAATGTCCTGCAATATTTATTTATTTTATCAAAAACAATACTTTGTCAATCTTCTATTTAACTTTGACAGGTCTGTGACGTTTTTATACAAATGCTATTGATGGGCCGGTGCCGAATCGAAAAAATACTATTTTATCTTCAATTTTACTGATTTTTCATCTGAATGATTTGAATGATGATAATATCAAAAAAAAATTACTTTATTAGTAAAAAAAATAAAAAAAAAACGTGTGGCACTCGGGGACTGCCGCGGCAAAGCTATTGCATCGTGTGAGCTTCGTACAGTCGTACCGTATACATACATAACCAAACGCTCGGTCGAGCTACATGGTAAGCGGAGTGGGGGGTGTTAGGTTTAATTTCGTTACGGAAAATCTTGATTCGGTTGCCACGCTCTAAGCCCGCGATAAAAAATATGCAATAGCTTAAAATTAAATTTGAATAAAACCAGCAGATAAACCTTCTAAAACTACTTACCAATGTTTCCTCCCCAATCCAAATTAAATAAATAAATATTGCAGGACATTCCACACATCGCCATCTAGCCCCAAGTTAAGTAACTAGACTTGTGTTATGGGTGCTAGACAACGGATATACTACTTATACACTTTTCTTTTTGTAAATATATACTTATAATACATAAAAACAACCAGACCACAGACAAATATCTAAGCATAAATACTTGTCTGAGGCGGGAATCGAACCCGCAACCCTGTGCTTGGCAGTCCGGCATGGTGACCATTGTGCCAAATGGGTCGTCGAAAACTACTTACCAATTTTTCCTCCCCAAACCAAATTGAACCAGCAGAAACTAAAAACCCCCAAAGTGGTACTCACAATACATCACGCAGATGATTCAACAAATCTCCTCGTGTTCCACGAACCAGGGAAATCACTTAGCATATGACAAATAGTAGCAGAGTGACACGCTTTTAGTACATAATCATGACAACGAGCGAAAATGTCGCGGAGTTTTTGCTCGATCGTGTGGAAAACACTTTAGTAAGTAGCTACTTGTGGATTTTTGAGTGGGTATATAAAAACAATATTAATTTTTAGGGTTCCGTACATAAAGGGTTAAATGAGCCATGAATACGTTTTGTTTTAAACTGTCATGTGGCGACACTTTACATCGCCACCAACAGATGGTGCTACTAATACGATCGTTGATCCTAGATCGCGCAAGCGAAGTTTTTCTGAAGATAAGCTCATATACAAGTTATAACGAAACATCGCTGGGCCGCGGCCTACCGGGTATAACACCTGCCCGGTGGAAGATCTTCCCTTTGGAGGTACACACCACCAAGTACCTACAACGTCGAAAATCGACGGCTTGGTCAGATTTCACAATATCAATGAATAAAAACTGAAACTTTTCAAACAAATTTTTAGGGTCAAAAACGTAATAGCTAGACAGTTGAAAATTTTACAGATAATGTATTTCTGTTGTCGCTATAACAACAAATACTAAAAACAATATAATGGTAAGGAACCCTTCGTGCGTAAGTCCGACTCGCACTTGGCCGGTTTTTGCTTATTGGTGATTTCTACAGTCAATTTCGGTACACTTTTCACGTCTGTGATGATTGATTAAATGAGCGAAGTTACTTCTAAGAAGCCAGATGCTCAATAGTTCTTATGTATGCGTTGCTCTGACCTTTATTAATTTTTGGTAAGTAGGTATTTAACGACCCAGTTGGCACAATGGTCACCATGCCGAACTGCCAAACACAGGGTTGCGAGTTCGATTCCCGCCTCAGACAAGTACTATTTGCAGAAAAGTATATATAAGTAGTATATCCGTTGTCTAGTACCCATAACACAAGTTTAGTTACTTAGCTTGGGGCTAGATGGCGATGTGCGGAATGTCCTGCAAATGTCCTGTCCTGCAATAATAATAATTATGAATCGTTTAGCACAATATTTTTTTTAAGAAACATTAAATTCAACTTACTTCCCTCCTTAGAAAATAGTTTACATCTACACTATATTAAAGAGGAAAGAGTTTTTTTCGTTTTTCAAGATATACTTATTTAGGTGCGTTACAAAAAAATGATGAGAGTATGGTAATAGCAAGACTTTGATCCTAAATTTAGGATAGAGTAAGATACTCGAAACACTGTCTTTATTACACAGGTAAGTAATTACTGGCGCCTTCCTCAACAACTAAATATTTTGTAAAAATAGGGAAAACTACTTGGAAATAGGTCATTAGATAAATATTTGCTTTATTGTCAATCTGAAAAAAGACATTTGTGTATTTTCTTTTATTTTCACTAATCAATCAATGTTTAAAAAATTCTTTAGGTGAAACTTATTACAAAGTAGATAGTCAATGTTCTACTGTATTTACTGTAAGTATTTTATCTCTATGAAATAAGCAGATCTTACTAAAAACTACAAATCTGGCGAAAATAAATCACTACTGCCCCTCTATCCAAAATAACCGGCATTTTATTGTGGCTCAGCTTAATCCCCTGACCAGGGGTGGTAAATGAGTGAAGTTTTCGCATTTCCGTCGAGTTCGGCTTAGTCTATCGATGACTACTACAGACTATAGACTCTAAAGACACAAAGAGAAAGCCATAACAAAATAAAAATAAAATAAATATTGCAGGACATTCCACACATCGCCATCTAGCCCCAAACTAATGGTTCGAATTAAAAAAATATTTTTGTGTTGGATAGTCAATTTATCGAGGAAGGCTAAAGGCTTTTTTTTTATTTTCATATTCCCACGGGATCAGGACTTACGCGGGTGAAACCACGGGTTTGTTTGTTTGTTTGAACGAGCTTATCTCGGGATCTATTGGTTCGAATTGAAAAAATATTTTTGTGTTGGTTAGTCCATTTATCGAGAAAGGTTATAAGGCTATACATTTTATTTTGATATTCCCATGCGATCAGGACTTATGCTGGCGGTTTCACCAGCTGTGGCGCAGCTAGTCTTATTTATAAATTGTGTGGCAGTAAGAGCATGCTTTTTCAGAATTAGGTATGCAGAGATAGTTCCATTAAGGAAAAAATTGTTATATTCTTCAGTGTACTCTCTATTGTATAAATATATTTATCTCTTTGGTTTGTAGTTATAGAATAATACATGATTTAATGTTAACCAAATTTTATTACTTTCTTTATAAAGTTGCTTAGATTTTGACTCTTATTATGACTTAATATTTAGTAGTATTTAATATTTCGATATTCCCACGGGATCGGGAGTTACGCGTGGAACTGTGGAGCACTGCTAGTTATTACTTAAAGAGAATCGATGTTATCATTGATTATTTATTTTCGGCGTTTTGATACTGATACTAAACAGTCGGCCGATAGAAACTCTCTAGTGTGCGAGGTATATGCCTATCGATCTAGTTGGTCGAGCCCAATCTGGCAGAGTCTACTTTACTTGTTTTATTCAGATCCGATTATGAGAATGAAGAAATTAGTAAATGGATTTTTTGAGCTAGGTTTTTGCTTGTAGATGAAATATTTTACGGAAATAGCTGGAGGAAATTAGAGATGTTTTTCTTCGATAAAAATGTAGTGTTTTAAAAATAGTCGACTGTTTTCTTCCTGGATTATGACAGTAGAGCAAATATTTTTGTTGCATAAAACTTATAACTGCCATGACCATGATTTTTTTTCTTTATTTCTATGATTATTAGAAAATGAAAAAAAAACAAAGGTATGGCAAAGTTATGGCAGTTATAGGTTTTAAAGCATTTTGTGCTAGTGTCATTATCCAGAGAGGAAACAGTCGACTACGTTTGTATGGAGAGAGCGCCGGTACCCTTTCACCTTCATCAAAAGATATTACAGGATTTTTTAAACACAATGTATAGGTACTATGCTATTTATTATCTAATGTTTTTGTGTAAGTATCTAAGGAATATCAGCTGATTTTGTTCTTTGAACAGAAACAATGTATGATAAAAATTATATTTTTTTTAATCAAGAAAAATTACAGGGTATATTAAATACACTTTTTTTTCTATTATAAATAATTCTTTGTTAAGATAAGCAAACTTACGATGTACCTAAGTAACTTCAGCGGATTTTTTTCTTCAATAAAAATATCCAAAGTGTTTTAAGTATATTGTTTTAATTAAAAGTTATTATATACTTAATAGACACTGAATACTTCGATCTTAAATATATTCTAATTAGATTTATTACGTATCTATCTCAATTTTTGACGTGATAACGTCTATTAAATTAATGGAACATCTGCATTCACAAAAAAGTGTCTGACGAAATATCGTGTGACGTCATGCGTCCCGTTCCCGATTTGTGACGTCATGTGTCATGGTAACATTAGGAAACAGAGTATTTAATAATAATATCCCTCATCTGGGCTGTTATGGTGAAGAGTGACGAATAGAAGACTTATATAATAGAAAAAAAAGTCTATAATCTAAAGGAATAACAAAAAAAATCAATTCATCATCGTTTTCTTATGACATTATCAAGAAAAATTATCGTTTATAAACCGACTTTACAGAAAACTATTTGTATTTTTTTAGATTCAGATTTTTATTTGCTAAATTATATTACAGCAATCATCAGATTTTAATATAATATTTTTTTGTGTTATTTCATCTATATTTTAACAAAATCAGTTTAGAAATAATTAACATAATCTTGTTAATATTTGCCCTCAACTAATTAGGCAACGAAACCTAATAGAAAAAGTTTTAATTAAAAAAACCTTACCTATCTATAACCATGACCCAGCATTACCAACAAAAGAAACTTCTGAACAAAGAAAGTAAACAAGAACATAGTTTTAGTTAGCGAGTTAGTTTGGGCACGTGGTTCCGCTCGGGTCTAGTTCGAATAGGGGCTGTAACTCGGCTAATAAACAAACTTTTGTTGGCTTGTTATTTATCTAATTCTATGGACACTGACTTTGTCAAAGTGGTCTGGTTTAAAAGTTGAAATGGGCCATATACAGTTGCATGTCAAATCATTTATATTTACAATCAAAAATTGTTTTTCAAACCTTGTAATAAGGGGGTTTAAGGATAGTCCGAGATGTGGATTTAAACCTTAGATTTAGATACAGATTTACTCGTGAACTATATTCTAAACACCTTCCCTATACAATCTATAAATAAATAAATAAATATAACAGGACATTCCACACATCGCCATCTAGCCCCAAGTTAAGTAACTAGACTTGTGCTATGGGTGCTAGACAACGGATATACTACATAAATACTTTTCTTTTGTAAATATATACTTATAATACATAGAAACAACCAGACCACAGACAAATATCTAAGCATAAATACATGTCTGAGGCGGGAATCGAACCCGCAACCTGTGTTTGGCAGTCCGGCGTGGTAACCATTGTGCCAGCTGGGTCGTCTATATTTTTATTATACTTCGAAGGATCATGTTTTTTAATTTTGAACATCGTCGTCATCTATAAGGATAGTGTTTAGACTATAGTTCCCTACATAATCTATTGGGATAGTATTTAGACTAAAGTTCACGAGTAAATCTGGGTCTAAACCTAAGGTTTAAATCCACATCTCGGACTATCCTTAAACCTCCTTTTGGAATAAGGGGGATGAGGTTGCATAGTGCGCGCGAACGTACAGAGCCGCAAATAATATTGTAGAGTGAAGAGAGCAACATAAAATTGATCAGTCATAGGGCCGCATTTAGCGCAGTGCGTTCACTTATGCAAGAGCAAATTAAGTACTGTTTGTAAATACGGGCGTAAGTTATTCAGCTTAATTTTAGCTCAATGCATTTAAGAGGAGAGGGTAATGGGTGCTCTCTCCATACAAACGTAGTCGACTGTTTTTTTATTTTTTTGTTTTATAAATGCCAATTTCTATGATAATTAGAAAATGAAAAAAAACCAAAACATAGGGGCATAGTCATGACAGTTATAGGTTTTATGGCACAAAAATATTTGTGCTAGTGTCATTATCCAGGGAGGAAACAGTCTACTACGTTTGTATGGAGAGAGCGCCGGTACCCTTTCACCTTAAAAAGTGTAATCTAAAATTAAATTCTATTTCAATAACCACAAAGTTGATACTCGTATTATTTAATCAGTTTGACACTTTGATATTTTGGAATGTCCTACAATTTAAAAAAAAAAATCTATAGGTAAAGCATTTTTGTCCATTATTGAGACCCAAAATTGTTTTGATATGAAAGCTGAAAACTGATATTTTATCAAGTAAAACTGATATTTTATCAAGTAAAATATCAGTTTGTGGAATGTCCTGTAATATTTGTAGGTACAAACGTCGCGGTCGCCGTTTTATCCAAATAAAAATCAATTTTAAATTAACCCATAGATCCATGGAATTAAAACCTCATCAATATCAAACAAGTGTATAATCCGGCTTGGGTCGGTTAGGCTTAGGCCGAATCCACACGTAAGTACGTAAAGTTCTAAAGCCGCGGTCACACAATGTTATTAACTCCAAATTTATACGGGCCGTGGTCCTTTTTACAAAGTTTAGATTGAGATAAAACGATTAGGTTTTATTCTAAGCACCTTTAAAAATTTAATATAACTTAAGTTTATAATTATCTTGATTTAAATTAAACATTTGATTGGTTTTTTGGTTATTAAGTTACTTTAAGTCTCTGATGTCTTCTTTTTTGCGTTTATCAGCTGAAACAAAATATTAGATACATGAGCTTGATATGGCAGCTCAATATATTGTTTTGTATTTAGTATACATTAAGTTACTTAGTTTAGTTTTACGGGGCTGTTTCCGCACTTAGCCTCATTATTTGGGCCATTGTGCGTGTGAGAATATCCTACTTGTCACTCCAACCATCCCAGGTCCTTCCAGACGGCTAGCAGCCTTTTCAGGTTGCTACAGGCCTCCGGAAGAAATGCCGGCGATTGAAGAGACCGACCCCGATATTAAGTTACTTATGTAACTCATTATTGTATGTCCGGGATGGACACACTGTTGATGCCTACCTACTATAAATTATCATCTTATGTACACAGTTTTTCAATAAATATTCTTAATTCTTGATTAAATGACTTAGGGTACGGTTATGCCGAAGATACATCGTCGCACATCGATATTTTTTGAAACAAAATTCCCACTAAATCGAGCCTGTCGCGGGTGAAATCGCGGGAAATCGCGACCAAATAACATTTAATAAACACAAGTCTACTTTTAACTTAAAATGGTTGAATCCCAGGATCTCGGGATAACCTGGGATTACACATTAGAAATCCTGGAATCGCGGGTGTTATAAAGAAGCCCGGGAATGTATTCTCTAACCTAGGCATATTATCTAAAAGGCATTACAGAGTTTTAATACTCACTGTAGGTATATTTAATGCAACACATCTTATTGGCAGCAAACTTTTAGGTCAAAAATGGTAGTATCACATTTTGGAAATTCCATTTTAATAAATAAATAAATTCTAACTCTTGCCCGCGACTTCGACCGCGTTAAAGTCGAAAATGAACCAAGTAGTCACTATACAAACTTTACCCCCTTTTTTCACCTCCTAAGGGGTAGAATTTTGGAAAATCCTTTCTTATCGGATGCCTATGTCATACAAAGAACACACCCTCCAAGTTTCAGTAAATATTGCAGTTAGACAATAATTCACGAGTAAATCTGTGTCTAAATCTATGGTTTAAATCCCCATCTCCGACTATCCTTAATTCATCAACTGGCACACAGATGGCGCCATAATGAAAATGTATGAGTCAACCGTTTCTGCCAGTTGAGAGGTTAAACCTCGTTTTGGAATAAAGCTTGTAAAAAATTAAAAACTTAGGTTACTACATACATCTCCACATTTCAAACAACGGAGTAAACCTTGCACCGGCAGCCTCAAAAATCCTCCTTCTTGCTTCAGTCGCTGCATTCTCCTCATCATACACCTCGTCATAAGTCTCAGCTAATCTTGGTATCTCGTACATTCGTTCCGGATGGTGATAGTACACATTATCCACGGGTTTACCGTTCTCATCTCTGATTTTAACATTAATTTTATCGTAGTAATAGTCTGTAGTTTCTTCGTTCATTGGTGTTGTACGTTTCAAAGTTTTTTTTGTAGAAATTTGAGATATCTAGAATTAAAAAAAAACTGTTATTAATATGTAACTTTATCATAGACAAACATTGTGGTATATATGTATTATTTTATTCCCTGATAATGTAACTTTCTTTAGATTAAATATTTTTTGAAATCGGGCCAGTAGTTTCGGAGACTATTCGTTACCGACAAATAAAAAAAAACAAAAAAATCTTTCCTCTTTATAATATTTGTGTAGATTTATAATTACCTATAGATACTCTATGGTGTGGTTAGAAATGATCATAAGAACAGAACCGAAAACCCAATGAAAATCGAGAACTACAAAATTAGCGGTAATTTTATCAAATTAACGCTTCTGGTGTCTCACAGGGGAGTGTGCTTGGTTCCCTTTTAATTTTAATTCATATAATTGACTTACTAGATGTAACTTACAAAATATGTAAGTACACTTTTTGCAGATGACATTTAAATAATTAACTAGCTGTAGTTTTGTTTTATATTTATACTAAAACATTCCTCGTGAATCACTTTTTCCATTAAAAAACCGCATCAAAATCACTTGCGTAGTCTCAAATCTAAGCAGACAACGGAAAGCGACTTTATTTTATACTATGTAATGATTAGAATTAGGATATTTCTTACCCAAATATTAAAAATAACAACAATGAAACAAAACCTTTTCATGTTACATAATACATAACTATTCAAATCACTTTCACATGTTCGTCGACGTATTTCTGTTGCAAGGCTTCAACTAACAAGGCTGATTAATTTCTTATCGTTTGTAATAAAAATTACTGATATTTACACATTTCTAACGCTGTGGTTACAATTTTATTTCATACTCTACAACTTGTAGCAAAAATTAACGGTCAACTAGTTTGAATAATGAATTATTAACAATTACGGTCGTATTAATCCCTTTAAAAACATTAATATGAAATGAGAGCAAAGTTCTATATTTAAAATATGCGTCGTTGTCGATTTTGCAGAAAAATATTTTTTTTTTTATGAGTGCCAAGTTCTATGTTGAAGATCCTAAAATATTAGTTATAAGAACACAAAAAAAGTATATCAATTTCATGTTTCTTCGTTGCTACACAGAAAAAAAGTATTCTTGAAGTGAGAATTAATTCTCTGCCTACAGACGCTAGAGAATAATTTCTTGGAATTAGTCAATTTTCTTGAATATAATAAGCAGTATATGACTCTTCCTTTTTAGACCAACTAACTGATCAAAGACATTCAATTTAAATTACCAGTGAGTATTACGCTAGGAATGAGTTTAAACTCTTTGCCACTGACCAAATAACATAACAAATAACATATTGTACATAAAGTAATTATTATTTACAAGAAGTAAATAATATATTTGAAAATTTAAGTACGTGTTTTCTAAATAAAGCAAATATTCAAGGCGCTTGTAAACATTTATATTAAAATGCAAACAAAATAATTATAGGCAAAATTTAACAATCCCAAAACTACCAGGCTCTCATAACAAGCAAGAGCTATCGATCAAGTATTTAATCGAACAGTACAGTCGCGGACAAAACACCACTGGACCACGATCTATCTTCATCTGAACACTACCACGTCCGTGTCCATTGTCTAACGTGATATATGGCTGGTTTTGTTTAATGATATAATCGTTGACCACTGTTGTGTTAAGCTAGACATGTGCGATTAGGACTTCTATACGTAAAGGTACACGATTTGGAATACTAGAAGAATCTAAATATAGCATAAAACTATTGAACACCCAAGCCTAGAAAACTGAAAATGAGAACTAAAATAGAACTTGAAACTGGCGAATCCGTAAATTTGTTCGGACACAGAGCAGGCTGGTCTAAAAAACGAAAAAGTAGCATGATTGTGCTTGACTAGCACTTTTATTTGATACCCATCACGGTCCACTACACCAATTTTTACAAATTAAATCCTATAGAAGCCATATTAAATTTATTGAGACGTCACCAATAAACTTATATGACGAACATTAATTTCTTTGGATTTCACATAGCTTTTAACTAGGGCACGATCATTCTAACTTTACCTCATTTGTAAAATTATGATAAGTATTTTAGAAGATATGGGGAAACAAATGAACATAAAGTCACCCACAGACATCCATTCATACTGGTCAAAAACAAAACCTTCCCTTTTGACTTCGCCGTAGTCGGAAAACCAGAATACCTGACGCAAGTAACTTTTTGGGCATACCTCCAGATTAAAAAACAATAGTTGAAGTGTGTTTCGCGGTACAAATTAAGTACCTACTGCAGATTAGTACAACAGCCACAACTAAATCCTAATGAGATCAATTGGCCTGTTTCTTTTACCCCGGTTCAGAATCGCTCGATAGATGGTGGGCTATAACAACCGTTTTTTTTTTCTATTAATTATGGCTTCGTGTGCATTTAGCCAGTGTCAAGTTATATTTTGCATCAAATTATGACCCGATTTTTCATAAATTGGGCCTAAAGTGTTTCAAAAAAGTCAAAGCCGTCAAGTCAGGGGCTATGGTAAAGCGGTGGCAAGTTTACCATAACCTTAATAGGAGATTTGGAGGTAACGAGAAAACTTCATGTTTGACACAGATTTTTACTTTCACTACACTTGTGCACTTTCACAGAACTAAATTGAATAACATTCCACCAGAATTATACAATTCAATTCGGGTTACAACTAAGTTTCATGAAAATAAAACTGCAGCACGACATGTTGTTAACGCGTTCCCGCCAAAACTCATAACAACCGTTGTTTCTGGTCAATCAATTTTTAATTTTACTTGGTCAGGGAAGGCAAAGAATGAGTAAGCCCATACAGCCACGTCATTACAAATTTCGTCGATTTTTACTGGAAATAGACATTTTTATATTTTTCTACCTTTCTTGATGTAAAAATGCTTCACCATATATTGTGGCATTTGTAACTATAGTCCTTGTTTTGAGTAAGCTTAAATTAAAAACCAACACCAGTCAAACACTCGACTTTACCCAACAAAAATCGGTTGATAAACAAAGAAGATACGCGCGAACATCCATAAAAAAAACGTGTGGCACTCAGGGACTGCCGCGGTAAAGCTATTGCATCGTGCGAGCTTCGGACAGTCGCACCATATACATACACGTTAAGCGAACGCTCGGCCGAGCTACATGGTAGCCGGAGTGGGGGGTGTTAGGTTTTATTTTCGTTACGGAATTTCTTGATTCGGTCGCCGCGCTTAAAGCCCGCGATAAAAGCTATGCAATAGCTTAAAAAATACATACAACCGAATTAAAAAAATAAATAAAAAAAAATGTAGAAATTTGTCATACAATACATTTGACTAAAGTTGAGAATCTGTATAATAATAATTTATAAGTTCTTTTTAATGTACCAACTTTTTTACGCAAATAAATGAACTGAACTGAATTAAGGAAGTCCTTTTCCTTGAAGTCGGTTAAATATCTAACGAAATCAATGGCAACAAGAATGTCAAGGGCCAGATTGATCACCCTACCTAATGGAGGGTTGATCAGACTGATCACTGACAATCTGACAAGGTACCTACTCCAGTGATGGATCGTAATACGTTGTTATTCTGTTATTGATTGACTTTTACACGCTTCGAATGACTGGTGATTAATGTGAAGGGTTCTAATGTGTAGGTTTAGATTTGATCTGTTATTTTTGGAACGCGTTTCTTATGGCGGGTTGGCGATGGGACCTAGTCTAGAAAAAATGTTACGCATTACGAAAAGATTGTGAAACTAAGACCCATAAGATAAACTGTTTTGTACTATTAAAACTAAGCTCTCGCATTTCAAAAATCTATGTTTAAATTCTACTAAATTTATAAATGTGAAAGTTTGTGTGTGCGTGTGTGTGTGTTTGTATGTTTGTTACTCCTTCATGCAAAAACTACTGAACTGATTGCGATGAAACTCGGTATAAGTAAATAGCCAGAGACCTGGATTAACACATAGGCTACTTTTTATCCCGATAATCCCACGGGATAGGGACTTACGCGGGTGAAACCGCGGGGCGCAGCTAGTCCTACTATCCTACTAATATTATAAATGTGAAAGTTTGTGTGTGCGTGTGTGTGTGTGTGTATGTTTGTTACTCCTTCACGCAAAAACTACTGGACCGATTGCGATGAAACTTGGTATGTAGATAGCTGGAGACCTGGATTAACACATAGGCTATTTTTTATCCCGATAATCCCACGGAATAGGGACTTACGCGGGTGAAACCGCGGAGCGCTGCTAGTAATCTAATAAAAACTCAATGCTTGCGTGATTTAATTTTACCTACAGATAGCGCCATCTAGTTGAAAAAAATTAAAACTTTCTGACATTATTGCATACCTACGACTTGAACAGAAACGAATATCTCACCTAAATATCTCATAAACATAAATGAACAAAAATATGTAATGAGCCTTCGTTCCAAATTCGTATCCCGCGATAAGTAATTTTATTTTTCTTGCCATTATGTCTCATATGGCGGGGTATAGTGGCCCTGAGTTTTGGAAAGCGTGCGCGTAGTCAAAGTCTACACATAGACGCCCTTTACAATATCAAGTTTAAGTAAGGGAGTGAAAAAGGGGGCAAAGTTTTTATGGGACAACGTGATTCCTTGATCCATTTTCGACGTTTGTCGAGTTTGTTTGTATGTATTTAATCTCCTTAACCACTGAACCGATTTCAAAAATTATTTTTGTAAAATATGTTTACCTATGCACCTATTCAACAAATCTTCACAAATTGGTTACAAAATAAGACCAGCATGAGAATAGGTAGCGGGTATAGTGCCAGTTCACTGCCGCAGTCAATAAATAATGCTACCTGTCGTTACCCACAATGCCATCTCGGTTGACGCGACAATTCTATGAATAACTAGTGGCTCTCTGTTCCGGATTAGGCACATCGAGAGGGCTTTACATTTTGTAGTGATTGTCTTTAGTTCTTGATCGCAAATGCCTTTGGTTCTAAGAGAGGCTGACGCTGTAGATTCGTAGGCGAACTACAGGTACCGACATATCCCAAAGAATAATAATAATCCTCCTGACCGGTTTCGGCCACGGCGACCACTTCGTGGGGAGTCCCACTACTGCCGTCTCACGTGTGCTCTAACATGGCTCACATATCCAATTTTGTTAACAAATGTACGGGCACAATGTGGACATGTCAGAACACTTTTACTAAAATTATAACTGATAGCCGCCGGCGATCGAGCCTTCAACTCTTCGCGCCTGGTGTCGAGGTCAAAAGGAATTAATAAGCTGAAGTGGCAATGGGCGGGGCATGTGGCTCGTAGAACTGATGGCCGTTAGGGCCGAAAAGTCTTAGATTGGATACCACGTACCGGAAAGCGCAACGCGGGACTCCGACTAGATAGACGGATGACTTAATTAAGGTCGCGGGAAGTCGTTGGACGCAGAGAACATGCAACCGATCGCTCTGGAAGTCTTTGGGGGAGGCCTATGTTAAGCGGTGGACGTCCTGTGGTTGATATGATGAGACGCTGTAGAGCAGTGATTCCCAAAGTGGTCTATATCGGCCCCCAGGGGTCGACGGTGATCTTCAAAGGGACTACGAGAGCGAAAACAAAATTGGGGTCTCATCCACGATAGTCAATCTCGTTTAAAAGCCGGTCTTGACATCTCATTTTTTACCTAAGTATACATAGGATGAGTATGTTTTAGTAATAGTTTAATGAGCACTCTGGCTTCATAAAGATATACCTATCATTTATCCCACACTTTGAAATATCGTAAAAGTTTTAATTACTATTCAGTCTTATACCCGATAGAAAAGGGTGTTAGCGCAATTACTAATCTTATAATAACAAAAAGAAATAAACTCCACATCACTAACCGAGTAGTTTTCATTTGAATTTGATGCATAAAACTTTACAGAATATAAAACAATAAATAATAAGTAAGCTAAAATTACATGTGTGTTAATTTAAGTGGGGGGTCTACGCCAAACCGAAATACAATGCCAAGGGCCTACGAGGCAAGAGAATTCGGGAACCACTGCTGTAGAGGTTCGGTATGAAGGCATTATTTGTTCGCCATAATACCATCTATTAATAGGTATGGGTCTAAAAATGCACCGCGGCATTTTAAGTTACAATGCCGAAATGCCGAAATGCCGAATGTCTAAAGGTCTATATACAATCATGGCCTTTCATTTGATATCCCACTCTATTTAATTGTATTTAATTTACCACATATTTTATTATATTCAGTAATTTTTATAATTTTAACCCCCATATCTTTCGAAAGGCTCAACCGATTTTAACCAAACATAGCTAAGGAGAGTTTTGATAAAGTCACTTTTCTCTAAAACATCTCGGGAACGGAATATTTAACCAAACTTGCAGTTCTATGATTTTCCAAAAGTGTGCGGTGCACTTTGAGAACCATACCTATCTAGAGACTCTATTGAGTCTCTCATACCAAGTTTCATTAATAATAGGCTCCGAAACTACTAAACCGATTTGATGAAATTTGATATGAGGATACATTAATTCATTGGGAATAAAATAAGGTACTTTTTATCCCGATATTTCTACGGGATCGGGAGTTACGCAGGTGAAACCGCGGGGCGCTGCTAGTTAGAAATAAGAATCAAAATAAAAGAAGATCCACAAAGTAGGACCACAACAATGTTGCCTAGTTATAAACTTCAAAACCTCAAAAACTATTTCAGAAATAAAACATAAAAATAATCTCGAAACACCTAGCGATATTTAAAAGTTTCATAGCTCACGGGCGTATTCTGAAATCTCATTATTAGGGAAGGAGTTCAGTGGAGCAGTGTCGGAGACGATCTGATTTCGAATGCAAACCGCGAGCCAAAGAATCTCATTAGCGAGACGAGACCTGCTGTTATCTAAGCTAGGGTCTTATTCTGGAAGTGGAAAAAATTGTATTGTCTTTTTTTGGAAGCAAGAGTAAATTATAATATTTTTTTTTTAGTTTAAATAAAATACTTATTTATCTCTTTATGAAGAAATTCTCTGAAATTTCCAACGGGTATAACGGTAACTATTCTGATAAACTCGATATTGTTCATATATTAATTCATAATTGTTTAAATTGGTTGAAAAGGAGAAATTGGTAAATAAATAAAATCGGGTATTCCCCCTATCCCCCAAATGGGGGATAGTGGGAAATTGGCGTGGCAATATCCACCAAATTGATAATCTAGCCAATTTGGCGGATAGGAGGAATTGAAAGTTGCAATACCAAAGTAACCCAAACCCATAACCCAAAGTATATCTTAACTAGAATGCATTCCCCCAAATGGGGGATAGTAGTAGGAAATGTCGTAGTATATTCCCCCGAACTTTAATAAATAGGTATAGGTTAAGTAAAAATGCTGACTGATATCAACGCACAACTCCAACCAATGAATGGACCGGTAAATTTGGCATTATAATAAAAATATAATAATAAATATTGCAGGACATTCCACACATCGCCATCTAGCCCCAAGCTTAGTAACTAGACTTGTGTTATGGGTGCTAGACAACGGATTTACTACTTATATACTTTTCTTTATAAATACATACTTGTAAATACATACTGAGGCGGGAATCGAACCCGCAACCCTGTGTGTGTGCCAACTGGGTCGTCACCTAATATATACATAGATTAAAAAAAAGCACAATGGGCGGCCTTATCGCTCAAAGCGATCGCTCCCAGTCAACCTTTGGGTGGACAAGAAACATACATGTACGTGACATATATAGCTGTTATCGTAGGTTTCCGCTACGAAAGGATTTTGGAAAATTTAAACTCAAGACAAGAGCTTGTCCTTTGTCAAATTGGTCTCGGTAATCCAATGCAAAAAGTGTATCCAGAATAAGACACCCTCGCGGTACAGTGAAGACATCGCATCTTTGCATTCGTACCGGCTTGCTCATTGGAAAATCACTGCCGCCTCCTGAATACTAACATTCGCAATATGCTCTCCTATCTACACATCTAAAGGCTGGCATCCACTACACGACACGCTGCGAAAGACAACCATCAATCAGTAGTTAGTTAAAGGTGGGTCATACTTCAACGACCTTGCTACACTGGTTACTATTTACTATTTATTAACTACTAGCCGGACGGACGACTTAATTAAGGTCGCGGGAAGTCGTTGGACGCAGAGAGCATGCGACCGATCGCTCTGGAAGTCTTTGGGGGAGGCCTATGTTCAGCAGTGGACGTCCTGTGGCTGATATGATGAACGACAAGCTGCGCCCCGAGTAAGTCCCAATCCCGTGGAAATATCGGCCTTCCTCAATAAATGAACTATCCAGCTTCAAAATAATTTTTCAATTCGAACCAGTAGTTCCTGAGATTAGCGCATTCAAACAAACAAACTCTTCAGCTTTATAATATTACTAGCTGTTGCCCGCGACTTCGTTCGTGATGTGGTTTTGGGTTATTTAGAATTCATTTTTCTGCATGGATACAATTTATCATTCGGTGTAAGTTTTAAAAACAAAATAGGTAGTTACATTGTTTTTACACTATATTTTTAATTGATTTGGCAAAGGCACTTTACTTACTCATACTTTGAAAGTAGGTCTAAAGATGCTTGAAGAGCGTGTAGAAGAAAAACTTTCAGCCCTAGGGAAAATCGCTTTCACTGACAGCTGTCATGTCAAATTATGGCTTCGCGCGGCTTGTGCAATGTGTTTGTAGCCAGTATCAGTACGCATTAGGAACTTCAAAAACCTAACCTCCTTGCTTTAGGTAACACCAAAGAATAACAATTATGGCTTCGCACGGCTCATCCATACTGCCAGAGTTTAGTACATAATAGGTTTTTTCTTAATAATCGAATTCAGGTAGATATATTTAGTTCAAGATATCTTATTAATAAAATAAATGTAAAGATGAAAATGGTCAAAGCGACGTATGACCATGCTGCGCCTCTGCCGGCGCCCTGTCAAGATGTTGCAGATGTGGCTTTATGCGACAGTGCGGTCAGTGTCGTTCCTTGAGTAAAAAAATACTGGCGGGAAATGCTTGCATTTTGAATGATTTTAATTAGTATTATCTTTTGTTATTTTATAATGTTTTAGTGTTAAGTTTAATCTGGTTTTTCATTTATGATTGTGTATTTTGTGTAAATAACCTTTTCTAGACAAACCGTGTTACAAAAACTGTAATTTAAATCTACGGACTTCGCGTCATCACTCAGTGTTGGATAAACTAATTTATAAAAATCTCTTCGGTTAGTACCGACGTATTTGAGTATTGATAACATGTTGAAAACAAATAGCAAAAGCAAAAAATCTACATAATGTATAACCTCTTTGGTCCCAACCTTGTAAGAGGATCAGGTAGTATGGAGTCTCTCATTCACTCTCGTTATTAGAAAGAATTTTATGTTTATTCGTAATGAAAATCAGTGTTTACCTCGGGTTTTTTTTGTTTACCCAAGGTGTGAAAGTCACTCATTTAGTCCCTCGAAGTATTAGCGCCCTCGCTACGCTCGGGCGCCAAACTCCGTCTCGGGACTCAATGAGTGACTTTCACACCTTGGGTAACAATGTACTATTTTTGTTAGTTTTTTTACAAATAAAACATAATACACAACAATATGATAAGCTGAAACTAAGTCCAATTTCTATACGCACAAAACTTTCAACATACTTTGTCTTCCTAGTTATCTTTAGATTTTTGTAAATTAAAGAAAAAATAATTATCAACTACCTTTGTGTCTCGATTCATATTCTTCAATTAATAATATAAGAGGTAATTATAGTATTTATAACAACAACATCATGCAAATAATAATCTATTTTGGTGCAAATAATATTTTACATTGTTTTTATTATCAAATAATAATATTATGTAATGATTAAAAAGAAAGGCAATTGGACAGAACAAATACTAATACTTAAAATAACGCGATGCACATTGAGATCCTTACATATTGATAGCAGGCATTACGCTGAACAAAAAATGCTTTCACACCAAACATCTAAAGCGTCTCGGAAACGGGGTATTTGAAGAAACGTGATGTCCTATGAATCCAATTTTCTGAATTCTTGACCAAAATACCCAGCTTTTTTTATTAGGTAGCTGGCAGGGCTACGTAACTTTCGGAAAAAAAATGATTTTTACAAATGACTATTACCTGTATATTTTTTAATCCACATCAAAAAAGGTGGAGGTTCTCAATTCGTCACGTATATATATATTTTTTTATGTATGTTCGCTGATTACTCGTAAACTCTTGGAGCGATTTGGATAATTCTTTTTTGTTTTTACTATCTAAGGTTTCCGCTACTTGAACTCATAATTCAAACTATAGCAGGAGAAAAGCGCGATAGAAGTGTAACATCGGAGGTCTTCGGTAAAGGAGATCGGTAATATTATGTAGTAGTACCTCTTTGTACTAACCTCATTTTCAGTTTCACGTAGGTAGTATTAAATGCAAACTATTTGGTTTTATGACAGCTGTCATCTTGAGCGGAGGCATGTACTGCATGTACCCCTACCATGACTTTTTGAAGAACTCGAAAAAAAGAAACCCTTTTTCGATCACTCTCTTGTCCGTTTGTCTGTCGGTGTGTCACTACCGATATTCTTAGAGACGGGTGGACCTAGTAAGTTGATTTTTAGGAAGTTTCATAGTAAATACTCAATATAGTATGTTAAATCGAATACGTAAAAAACCCGTGGTAAGAGTACTGTTCCCTTCTGACGTTCGATTACGTTTTACCACGGAAAAATATTTCGATTTCACATTTTTTAAATGTTTTTTTATCAAATATCTTAATTATTGTATTAAAGTTAAATTAAAACATACCCTAAATGTTATTCTGATATATTCTGAACATATTCGTGTGGACCTTGTTAAAATCTGTTCTGTAGTTTATGAGATTACCTGGTTCAAACAAACAAACAGACAGACAAACAGACAAACAGACAAACAGACAAACAGACAAACAGACAAACAGACAAAAATTCTAAAAACTACCCTATCGTGTTCAGCTAACGATTTTAAGGCGACCTGTGTATTTTTTTTCTGGATATCTTACAATTACAGATTTTTTGATGTCTACAGATTTATTATATGTATAGAAGTATAGATTTAGTTACTACCGGCACCGGTCGCTTTCGTTGATGAAAATTGTTAATTGTTACAATGTGTTTGAGAGAGCGGTGTTGGCTTAGTGGTAGATACCTCGACTTTCATTCTGAAGGTCGTGGGTTCGAATCCCGGCAGGCCGTGCAGAAAGTTAAGAAAAATGTATATGCCCTAATTGACATTGCTCTTAAGGTGAAGGAAAACATCGAGATGAAACCCGCGGCTTAATTGGCTCCAGAAGTATTGACAAGTTTTCTCCTCTGGAAATGGTCGACTAAGCTGAGTAGGTGCTGGGTAAGCCTACACGATCCTCACGCAAAAGGACCCAAAAAAGGGCTCAAAAGGACCCAATTAAAAAAGGGTCTAATTGCGGAAAACAGTCCGTTCAAGTACAAGTACGAAGTGTTTTGTTTTTCTCAAAATTGCTAAGATGGAATTGTAGAGATTTTACCGACACTTTGGCGTGATTTTGAGCCAAAAATTCTATGTAATTTTGAAGCTATAATAAAATTCAGTCAACAATATTAGTTGTAAGGGTACGGGTATTTCTTAGGAGCGTTGCGTTGTACATAATTTCTTAAAGTCCGTTAATAATTAAAATTAAAATTGATTACTTTTCTCTCTAAGCTTGCATTTGTCGATATTCTTAGCTATACTTCGCTATAACTATGTTTCAACTGGTAGCACAATCCTAATAATAAGGTTCGATCTACACATCTAAATCTTACTTAACTACTGTTTTGCAATGGAATTGTATCATACCGTATCGTATTGCGTTTAGATAGCACTGCTGATATCGTGATGGGATTGGCTACTTTGGCTAGCTTAGTCTAAATGGTTAACGGGATTTATATTTAGACTAGCTTTTGCCCGCGACTTCGTCTGCGTAGAAGTCGAAAATGGACCAAGGAATCACGTTGTCCCATACAAACTTTAGCCCACCTTTTCATTCCCTTATTTAAACTTGATATTGTAAAGGGCGTCTATGTGTTGACTTTGACTACGCGCACGCTTTTCAAAACTCAGGGCCACTATACCCCGCCATATGAGACATAATGGCAAGAAAAATAAAATTACTTATCGCGGGATACGAATTTGGAACGAAGGCCCATTACATATTTTTGTTCATTTATGTTTATGAGATATTTAGGTGAGATATTCGTTTCTGTTCAAGTCGTAGGTATGCAATAATGTCAGAAAGTTTTAATTTTTTTCAACTAGATGGCGCTATCTGTAGCCCACCTTTTCATTCCCTTAGGGGTAGAATTTCGGAAAATCCTTTCTTATCGGATACCTACGTCACACAAAGAACCCTCCAAGTTTCAGGTTTCTACTTTGTCCCCCTTTTCACCCCCTTAGGTGTAGAATTTCGGAAAATCCTTTCTTATCGGATGCCTACATCACACAAAGAACCCTCCAAATTTCAGGTTTCTAAGATCAGCGGCTTAGGCTGTGCGTTGCTCCGTCAGTCAGTCATTCAGGCCACAGGATTTTACATGTAAAGATGATTGCGTTTTGAAATAAGTGGGAAATTTTAAGGTTTTTTTTCACTATTTGGGTGCTGTTTTTCATAATACTATGTCAGTTTTAGTTCACGATTTTATACATGATCAAATTCTCCGTTTTTCTATGTTAGATACTAGAGATGAAACGGATAGTGGTTTGGCCGGATGCCGGATACCGAATATTCGGTCAACCATAAAGCTGAATAGCCGAATATCCGGCCAAACATAGTCGAGTTGAACAAACCTGATCGCTTCACTCACACTCGTGTTAGGAATCGCTTTGTTAAAAGAGTGAAGCGATCGGGTGGACTCGGGTGATTTTGGGCCCTTTCGGAATCTGGTCTAGAATACGAAGACAAGGGAAGCCATCTGTTACCTTTTAACGCAGATAAATTAGTGTTTATTTATCATTAGTTTAGTTTAAGTATTATTTGTTTTGTTCTTTTATTAAAAAATCACGATTCTTTATGTTACATAAAGTTTAAAGTGCCTTCAATCTTTATGTCTTACGTATTTATTTGATATCCGGTATCCGGCTGGATTCTCTTTTTCTATCCGTTATTCGGCTGGATTTAAAATATAAGCCGGATAGACCGGATACCGGATAGTTAATGGATATCCGTTTCATCTCTGTTAAATACAATAAAATTGATAATATTTCTTGAACTAGATATGGAAAAAAGATATAAGCCTTTCGCTTATGGGAATTTCAAGTACTTGCAAACAAAATAGATAGAGAGATAGATAAACTATTTATTGTACAACATAAAACCTTTATCTATACATATAAAATTCTTTGTCCTGAATGACAGATCAACGCACAGCCTAAACCGCTGATCGCAGAGATCTGAAACTTGGAGGGCGTGTACTTTGTGTGACGTAGGCATCCGTTAAAGAAGAATTTTCCGAAATTCTACCGGCAAGGCAAAGTTTGTACGGGACAACTTGATTCCTTCGTCCATTTTCGACTTCTACGCGGACGAAGTCGCGGGCAAAAGCTAGTTCTAACATAAATTCCTGCTACAAAAACAATATTAAACCAAACAATATGGCACAATGGGCGGCCTTATCGCTAAAAGCGATCTCTTCCAGGCATACAAGTAATTTTTGTTCGATGTTTTGCCATTATTCTATACTCTATGCCCTACAACACAAACGCCATGGTGTTCAAACAATACCACGAAGTAATTTCCGTCGCATACTAATTTCCGGTGTGGTTTACAAACAGAATCGTAACAACAGTGACTTTTTGAACTAATATCCTTAGCACGTATGGTATAGGCGAATCGGTATCATTAAAGCGCCCTGTAAACGATCAAAGTTTGACAAAATTATTTATCACATTCTACGTTTTTATCAAACAACACGATGGCCCAGTTGGCACAATGGTCACCATGCCGGACTGCCAAGCACAGGGTTGCGGGTTCGATTCCCGCCTCAGACAAGTATTTATGCTTAGATATTTGTCTGTGGTCTAGTTGTTTCTATGTATTATAAGTATATATTTACAAAAGAAAAGTATATAAGTAGTATATCCATTGTCTAGCACCCATAACACGAGTCTAGTTACTTACCTTGGGGCTAGATGGCGATGTGTGGAATGTCCTGCAGTATTTATATTTATTTAACAGCTTAAATAATCAAACAAAAGGTGAAATAAATTTGTTTATTTGCTCGTAGATTTGTAGTGTAGTAGTGACGACTGAAATTTTGTTTGACAAACCCATGGACAAACCTGCAAACACCGCCGCTTAACTTCAAATTTATTCGTCAAACAGCTTATCAATCAAAATTTTCATCAAACACGTAGACTGTTTGACAAATGCTTCAAACAAAGCTGCATACTATCAAATAGTTTGACAAACAATTTGATCGTTTACAGGGCGCTAAAGAGCTGTTTGGTTTAATTGTTTTTCTTTAGGAATATCCAAGTATGCGTTGTAAGTAAGTTTGCGGATTCGATTCCCGCCTCAAATAAAAACATCAGTAAATTCTTCCAGGACACAAAAAAGAATTATATTTTCCAACAAAACGTACACTTGAAATATAGTGAAATATCTGACGACCCAGTTGGCACAATGGTCACCATGCCGGACTGCCAAACACAGGGCTGCGGGTTCGATTCCCGCCTCAGACAAGTATTTATGCTTAGATATTTGTCTGTGGTCTGGTTGTTTCTAAGTGTTACAAGTATTTATTTACAAAAGAAAAGTATATAAGTAGTATATCTGTTGTCTAGCACTCATAACACAAGTCTAGTTACTTAGCTTGGGGCTAGATGGCGGTGTGTGGAATGTCCTGTAATATTTATTATTATCTTATTATTTAAAGTAGGTATAATATTATTCAAAGGTTGCCTAGAAAATATCGCTTTGAGCAATAAGGACACCCTTTGTAACACATAGACTTAAGCTTTGTTTTTTTATATATTTCAAAACATAGTATAAAACAAAGTCGTTTCCCGCTGCCTTTGTATGCTTAGATAAATAAATAAACATTGCAGGACATTCCACACATTGCCATCTAGCCCCAAGCTAAGTAACTTGACTTGTGTTATGGGTGCTAGACAACGGATATACTACTTATATACTTTTCTTTTGTAAATACATACTTATAATACATAGAAACAACCAGACCACAGACAAATATCTAAGCATAAATACTTGTCTGAGGCGGGAATCGAACCCGCAACCCTGTGTTTGGCAGTCCGGCATGGTGACCATTGTGCCAACTGGGTCGTCTGTTCAGATCTGTTAAAAATGGTGTTTACTATAAACAATTTATCCATATATAATATATAAATTGTAACGTAACTTCGTATTTAAGGTGAAGTAAGACCTGAAAACCCCTATCCCTTTCCCACGCGCGCGCCGCGGCATAACTCTATCCCTTTCTTCCGCTTTAATGCCGTTTTAACTGTTTTATGTAATTAAAAGACTACCATCTATTTTAGTGAAAAAGCATTTGTACTATCTTATGGGATTTGATATAAGGTTTATGAAAATATAAATTTTGTACATGTTTTTTCTTTACATTCGCAGTAAAACTGAAAAATTTCAAAAAAAATACAATTTTTTAATTTTTTCACGTTATTTTTTCCATCGAGGCAAATCACTCTAATCATGTTTCGAAGTGTATGACTTTATAAAGCATTTTTCACCTTTACGACAGTAGGAATTCTATGCGTTTCAGTGGTTGACACCCAAAAATTGTTTGGAAGACACATCTATCGCGCTTCTGGTCTTATCACGTCGTCTTAAAGAAGTAGGAAAGCGTAACATTTAAATTATTTTAAGAAGAAAACACTTTTACATTTGATTTCTTCAGTGTAAAGTAAATGAAATAACTTTCATTCATACATCACGAGTTCTTAACAAAAAGAAATATATTACCGAAGCGTCCATCAAAAAGATTTTCTTGTACAACATTAATCGGGGGTCCTATTCAAAAAAACATGGACAATTTTCGAAACCTGTCCGGAACCCACATCACGTCGACAATGCAGACAACCGGCCGTTTTATCGCCATTTTGGAAAAAACAAGTGCGAGTCGGGACTTGCGGACGAAGGGTTCCGTACCATTATTTTCTGTTTTTAGTATTTATTATTATTCTTTCTTTCTATTTTCTTTTATTATAGTGGTGTGGCTCACCTATTGTTAGAGTTTTCAGATCGCCCTAAGGCCTCTAACTTGGCCTAACGACTGCTACTAGAGGTAGTAACCGGGACCAACGGCTTAACGTGCACTCCGAAGCACGGAGGGGCTCACGAAAACACATTTTTGCCACACGGTTAATTGGTCACCCATCGAAGTAATGACCGCGCTAGGCGTCACTTAATCCGCACGACCGTAAACGATCAGTGAGCGTCGCTTAGCTGTGAGCCTCCTCATTTTTTGTTATAGCGGCAACAGAAATACATCATCTGTGAAAATTTCAACTGTCTAGCTACCACGGTTCATGAGATGCAACCTGGTGACAGACAGACGGACAGACAGTGGAGTCTTAGAAATAGGGTCCCGTTTTTACCCTTTGGGTACGGAACTCTAAGAACTCTAAAAACGGACGACATTTCGTTTTGACAAATCAAATCTAATTTTTTCTCTGCCCGGCACCTATTCAATTTATTCATTTTTCCGCTCATTGTGTTTACACGCAGCTTCTAAGGTATTTTTTTTATTATTATCCTTTTTTGTATACGTTACGTAATTAGTGTACAATATATTAAGTGAAAATGATGCTTGTAACAGCAATGGTGTGGAGTTCCATATAAAAATATGTTTTAAAACTGTGCTAGTCATATACAATAATTTTAAGGATGTACCTCAGTTGAACATGAGTTTCCTCCGAAGACTTACAGAGCGGTCACATGCCCTTTGCGTTTAAAACAACTTCCCGCGACCCTAATATATTTCAAAAAAATACGCATTAGAATTTACAGTTTTAACCCTGTTGATAGGGTATAAAACAACGATAACCTATTATTTCTTTCTTTCGGGTTCTTTTCCGAACCACAATAGCTAAAAACCCTTATTATAAGATCACTCTCTTGTCCGTCTGTCTATCCGTGTGTCACACGACCAATTTTTAAACGACTTTAAAAAAGGAGAAAAGGTTCTCAATTCGCTTCTTTGTTTATCAAACGATTTTGATGAATCTTTCCCAGAAACTAATGGACCCTGAAATTTGTAATTATAATTATTAGTTATATGGCATTTTTTTTTCCTAAAATTATGTCTGTCTGCGGCCTTGGTCATCAAAACACCTTTTGATATTCCTTCTATATCAAAAAAGCAGTTAATGCCAAAAATTTTCTAACGCATACATTCATAACAAATTCTAATAACATTGTTGGCATTACAGCTGTGAATGTAAGCACATTATTAAGAAATAACCGAGACGGTTTCATAAGAAACGCTGCCAGGAATCCTGTAAACAATTTTTACTCGAGATTTGTTGCATTGGTAAACATTTTGTTGTGAAGATGTTCAGTCTTGTTTAAGTGGAAGAAGTGAAAGGATGAACTAGTAAAGAAAAACTCACACAAATACTTCGGTGTTACCTGCGTAAAAACTTTCTAGATAGTGTACTACATTTGTAAACTGCTTCGAAATAGTGAAACTAAAGATAGAAAGTGAAGTGTCCAAGAACTTCTTAAATAGAATTGATTGATTTAAAAAACTTTCGTACCTATTGCAGACTTATAAGTCTCAAACTCAAAATTAAAGTCTGCTCAAAATTCTGCTTCGAATATGGCAAGAATGATTAAGTTTCTAAAAATCATAGCCCATATTGTCTTCATAATATCAATCAATTACATTATCACAAGAAAATCTTTCAACCCTATTTTACACAAACGCTTAGTTCGCTTCTTACCAGATTTAAAACATGTGCTCCTATGGAATGGAATCCATGGCATAGATGCTAATGGACAGAAGCAGTTAATAGACAAAAAATGTGAATATTACAACTGCTATTTAACAAGAAATAAAAGCCTATTTGACGATATAAGATACTTTGATGCTATAGTGTTTAATCTACAGCAAATGAATTCAGCAAAGTTTAATTTTCCCAAAGTGAGAGGGCAATTACAGAAGTACATTTTTGCAGCGAACGATTCGGCTGATAATTATCCTGTTTGCAACCCTAAGTTTGATAGGTTTTTTAATTGGACTTGGACTTATAAGTAAGTACTCAATGTTAGTAGATATAAGTGCTAATTTGATCAGTTTCTTACTTCTTCATGTCAACGGCATCAATATAGTTTAATCTATACATATAAAATACTTTGTCCTAAATGACTGACTGACGGATCAGCGCACAGCCTAAACCGTTGATCGTAGAGACCTGAAACTTGGAGGGTGTATTCTTTGTATGACGACGACGACGACACAATATAACTGGCTCAAAACTTAGCCACGGCAACAACATCATCTGGTATAAAATAGTTTCTTCAAGTTTCTTACTACCAATTATTTTAAATGGTTTTCAATTAAGTCTGGTTCCACTTCGCTTAGAATTCATCAGCAGCTGTCATTTCATAATAATAGTCTTTTACATCGTGTGATTTCTTTGTTTTTCCTTTTGATCGCCTTAAGTATTCTTCTTCCATTACTTATCAATCAATTGTTCAGTCTCTTTGCCCCTTCATTTTATTTTTAGGGTTTCGTACCTCAAAAGTTAAAAAGGAACCCTTATAAGATCACTTTCTTGTCCGTCTGTCTGTCTGTACGTCTATCGCCACCATTATTCACAGGAACGGGTGGACACAGCAAGTTGAAAATCATACCAGATACTGAGGTCTATAGTCCCTATTTAGGTGTATAAAAATCAAGGTCCTGGGTTAACACGATAAAAAGATATGGGCAAATTTACATTTACGCGGAAACTTGTAGGTACAATAATTTACCTTAATTTTCAACTTTTTTTATATTTCGGAATTTTCAGTCAACCAGAAGTACTCTTTAGATTTTGGGTCGAAAACCTATAGGGTAGTTCCTAGAATAACGAAATTTGGCAAAAAGCAAGGTCTTACAAATAAATGATAAAATCCAAAAATAAAATAAGTTGAAAATTAAAGAGTGTCCATACATACATAGTTGGACCAATTTAACTTGACCCTTACATTATATGGGCGCCCAAAGGAAATAGGGGTCAATTTAAATTGGTATATCCATACCACTGCAAAGGTAGAGAAAGAGAGTTGAAACTAATATACGAAACCTTCGGCGCGCGAGTACGACTCGCACTTGACTGATTTTTATGTATGAACTTGGGCATAAATTATTCTATTGATCCTCTTTCTAAATTATTTATTATTTTCAGGCGTAACTCGACAATACCGTACCGATTCTTCAGCGTCTACAATATTGAAGACATAGAATTAGGCAGCCATTTTCAATGGGCACAGATGGATCCAATAGAAAATAACATCAAGAGAGAACTAACTCAAAAATCTAAGACAGCAGTCACATTTCTAGACAAGTGCTCTAGCAAAAGTGGAAGAGAGCACTTCATCAAAGAGCTACGAGAAGCTTTGAAGCCGTATAATATGACACTTGACGTTTATGGCAAATGTGGACCTATGGAGTGTAGAAAAAAGACGATGAAGCCTTGTCTCTTCAAGTTGAGGAGATATTATTTCTTCTATCTCGCTCTAGAGGATTCTTTGGCAAAGGATTATGTGACGAAGAGTGTTCTTTATGCGTATCAGAATAATGCTGTTCCGATCGTATTTGGAAAAGCTGATTATAAAAAGTAAGTTGATTCTATACCTTAATTAAGACACAGAATTGATTACTATAAAATTGTGTGCACTATATGATAAACATGCATCAATATTTTCTAGGTATCTTCTAGGAAAGCGTGCTACATCTTACTTACAGGTGGCATCGTCACCTACCATCAGTAAGGTGTGATAGTGTTCAAACCCTGACCTGATTTGTAAAAAACTCGTTTTTGGATTACAAGCAGCGCCCCGCGGTTGCACCCGCTTAAGTCCTTGCAAAAATTTCGAGATAAAAAGTGTATCCTTATACCAAGTTTCATTAAAATCGGTTCATTAATTTCGGAGCTTATTCATTACAAACAAAAATAATGGTGCAAAATGTGACACTCCGAAAGTGAGGTTTAAGAATATGATGCCTGTAATTTTCTTTTTTTTTAAGATTTCTCCCACCAAATTCGTACCTCGACGCTCTCGCACTTGGGTCACAAAAATTAGCCCAAGCAATGTACCAAATCATCAGCAATCAGTCAACGTATCGCAAGTTTTTCAACTGGAAGGGTTACTACACATTCAAGGACAGCGAAGTGCTTGATGTCTGCGAGTTATGTGCCGCATTGAATAATGTGGATTGGCTGACTGAGGAGGCCATTTATGAAGACTTTAGGGGATGGTGGAATGAGGAGCCATGTGAGAAGAGTGCGTTTCGGAAGGCGAAACGAAATTAGAATAAAATAGAATATAAATTATTCGAACAATCACACGACCATGGTATACAAATAAGAAATAGTAACAAAGGAAAAGAAATACAAAAATAGATAATAATTACACTTCAATTGATTCAGAAGTTTTTGTGATTGGATTAATAAATCTACACACATACCTACATTACTACCACGCAAAATTTCGTATTTATAATTAGTAGGATTATTTGGATAATAGGACGATAAACAGACTAGGATTCTTTAAAGACCTTTCTTGTGTTTAATTATTTCTCAAAAATGTTCGACTAATATTTATGAGGTATTTTTAGCAGAGAACGACATAACATACATAGTGCGTCAGCCATGTTTTGACGACGGAAACCGCCGTAAAATGTGACTTGATTTGTGTATAAATATTTAATTGTGTACTTACAACTATATATTTCTGTAAATAAATATTTAATGTAATATAAGTGTTTCTGTATGTATGAAATGATCGAATTTCTCTTTATTATTATTAAAAGTCGCTGAACAAAAGTTGATTGTCAAGGTGCAAAGAAGTAAAACAAAACCGCTTTCAAACAATACCAATAATCTATATCTACTAAATAGCTGCGCCCGCGGTTTCACCCGCGTAAGTCCCGATCCCGTGGGAATATCGGGATAAAAAGTAGCCTGTGTGTTAATCCAGGTCTCCAGCTATCTAGATACCGACTTTTATCGCAATCGGTTCAGTAGTTTTTGCGTGAAGGAGTAACAAACATACATACATACATACACACAAACTTTCACATTTATATTATTAGTAGGAAGTGAACTTAAGCTACTTTTTATCCTGATACTAGCACCGCTTCGCAGTTTCACTCGCGTAACTCCCGATCCCGTGGGAATATCAGGATAAAAAGTAGCCTATAGCCTTCCTCGATAAATGGACTATCCAACACAAAAAGAATTTTTCAATTCGAACCAGTAGTTCTTGAGATTAGCGCATTCAAACAAACAAACAAACAAACAAACTCTTCAGCTTTATAATATAAGTATAGATTACCACGGGATCGGGAGTTACGCGGGTGAAACTGCAGAGCGCTGCTAATCTAGGTACTTGTAACCAAAATTAAATATCTATGATATTATCATAAGTTTAAAACAAGTTGTTATCTATTGACTGTTATAAGTATGCATAGTATACACCGAGTTAAGTGAGGATTTAAAGTTAAATTAACATCGTACCCGAAACCAACAATATCCACTGAATTTCGTGTTTTATCATACGTTTAAATCTGTTGAAATAATTTAAACTTTTAATCCTTGTTTGTGAATTGGATGCGATTCGATGAGACAAAATTGCGTATTTTTGTACGATATCAGGCTGGACAGTGGTATTAAAGAGGCTTTTTTTTAAATGAAAATGTTTTTTTTTCATATGGCTTTATTTTAGCATTTTTGTTTAATTATTGTTTTTATCACAGTTGCTCAAAAAGTGGATCTTATTAAAAAATATTGTATGTATAGGTAGGTATAGGTTAATAGTCTTTTGCCTGGCCTTTCGGGAGTATAATTAACAAAACAATATTGCCTGAAAAATTTGTAAACATAGACTTATCACCAAATATTTTGTTATTTATTATTTTCTTTTGTTTTCAAGTCTTTTCTTTTATTCGCTAACTGTGATAAAAAACTTCGTACGATATACGAGTGGAATTGATCTTTGCATCTTGGCTTCTTAACATGCTCGCAACCGCTCGCGCGTTATAAACCGCCTCTATACAAAGATCAATTTACCACACTTATATCGTAATGTACTATTATGGTTTTGCGGCATAAAGTTGCCAATATGAAAATAGTTTGGCTGAAATTTTTAAATATTAGTATGAAGTTACGTCTAACAGGGGATAAAATTGCATAAAACCATCACTAAATTAAGGTATGAATTATTTATTTTTATAATGATTATAATATTATGTCGACGATTTTATGTCACCTACAGAGTAGTTGATTTGAGTAGTTTAATTTATCTATTAAAATTAATTTCAGTAAGAGCAGGTCCTTGTACCGATGGAGTTTCAAAAAATCGATCTTTGGAGTTCTTCCTTTGTTTCTTAAATATCTGACATCTACATTTGATTTTTATTTGGTACAGTCACCGAGAAAAATGGCAATTAAAAAACTTTATTTTTGAAATAAAATGATGTAGTATTGAATAAGGATAGGTTATAAGATATGCCGCAAATAACGAAATACTATCTCCAAACATTTTGAACTAAAATCATGCCAAACGATTTTTTGACCTCTTTCGCCAGATCAATCAGACACACTTCAACTTAGTGACAGTGGTTATGTAATTTTGTCTCTTGATAGTCCCCAAAGTACCTACCTAATAAATATATGTCTTACTTCCTGAATACTGAATACTTATCTTAATTGACATTTAAGTGTCAGCGTCATTAGACCGTCCTTTTGTATGGTAGTGAGGCGTGGCCGGTGCTTGAGCGACATAAGCAGGAGCAGCGTTTCACGGAGATGAAGATGTTGAACTCTCGCATCCGGGGCATCCTTCATGTCGGAGACATTGCAGATAAATTGCAAGAGTGTCGCCTACGCTGGTACGGTCACGTCTTGCGAAAACCGGCAAGTTACGTGGGGAACAAATGTCTTGCAATGGCGCCTCCGCCAGGTCGTGGCAGACTAGGTAGACCCAAGAAGTGCTTGACGTCATAAAGGGTGATATGCGTGCAAATGGACCAGGATCTCTGCCTTACATACCAGGATGCCGAAGATCGTGCGAAGTGGAGGCGTAAAAGTAGAAAAGCGGACCCCGGGCTTCCGAGAAGGATGCAACCGGGAACATCGCTCGGATTATGATGACATTTAAGTATCAGCGTCTTAAAAAAGTATTTAGATGAGGTATAAGCATCTAGTTATATGCCTATACTACAAATTATCTAGATACTATACCATACAATACTCTAGATACTACAATTCTAGTACCTAACCTAAGTTTTATACTACTTATTATTTGTACTTGTACTTGTATACAGGCTGTTTTCCGCCATTGGACCCTTTTTAATTGGGTCCTTTTTGCGTGAGGATGGAGTAGGCTTGCCCAGCACCTACTACCCTCTCAGATTAGTCGACCATCTCCAGAGGAGAGAACTAAGCCGCGGGTTTCATCACGATGTTTTCCTTCACCGTAAGAGCAATGTCAATTAGCGCACATAAATTTTTCTTAAGAAAAATACATTGGTGCACGGCCGGCTTATTATTTATTATTTATACTTATTAATTATTCCGTGCTAAGGCAGATCAAAGTAAACAGTAAACTGCGGTCGTTCGTTTCATTAAAACTAAATAGAAATTCTCACAAACAGTTCCCGTATTGGCCGACTTAAGTTAAGCTGTAAGGCTGCAACTTTTACTCGACTTATGGACTTACCTCACTTAGGTACTTAAACTATTGGCAGCTGGCTGAATCGAAGTTGTTTCTTTTACTTATGTATGTTTAAGTTAGGTAATCAAACGTTTTTGAAGTGATAACGACTAAAACATTGATGGTACACTTGCGTTCATAAAAAAGATGACGTCATACGACGCGTCCCGTTCCGGTAACGCGTCACGCGTCTCGTGTTTGTTTTATATTGTTTAATAATAATATCGCTCATCTGGGCTTGTGTTATCACCATAACACAAGCCCAGATGAGCGATATTATTATTTATATAAGTGACGAGTGACGTATAGTAGCCTTTATATAAGGCTACTATACGTCACTCGTCACCACGAGTGACGTATAGTAGCCTTATATAAAGGGAAAAATATCTAAATTTTTCTTCGTTTTCTTATGACGTTATTACGTAAAATTATAGTCCGTAAACCGACATTACAGCAATTTTTTTGTAGGTATTTGAAGTATAGGAGATATTAAGGCAAGTTAATTTAATACATAAGTTTAAACATGCACGCCCATCGCAGTGAGAAACAAAATCAAAATCGGATCAACCGTTGCGGAGCTACGATGCCACAGACAGGTACACACACACGCACAGACAATCAAACTTATAACAGGTGTGAACACACTTTTCATTGACAGTTTGTAGGACACTTCACATTATTCATTTAGTCATTTTATTGAGGATCCTAACAAAATTTACATTAAAACCACGTACAGAGCATTATTAATATAATTCCATCTAAGATATTAACCGAAGAGAAACATGCAGGAATTAGAAATTAAGATTGAGATCTGGATAGGACAAAAACTATACTTATGGCGGTTGTGGCGGATGGCAGAACGTTATCTCAAGGCGTTTAGCATAATAATTAATTCGAATAATCTTAGTAGATGGGGATATGAAATAGAAGCTTGTAGGTACGGTCGGCTGCATAATTACAGACCCTCCGTAGAGCTCCAAAACGGCTGTTATAAGAATGTTTTCAATACAAGCAAGATTCTAGGCACCTGCTTTAAGGCGCTCTTCCAGTACCGTGTGTAGGTATTCATTCACATTACCTTAGCCCGCGCTCTCAAAGACGTAGCGTGCTGCGTGCTAACTGTTATATTTGATCGATATGCAAAACATTTTAGCATTATTATCCACAAATATAGTTCCTAGAGGTCAAAATCTCTCATTTGATTCATTTTTAGAAAAAAACGTTAACTATTTCGAATAATTCTGTGTTTTCTAACATTTTTTTTATCGAACGTAGTTGTTCATATCATGTTTTCAACCACAATAAACAAAAATATGGTTATTAAACTATAATATCCATTTATATCCAAATAAAAAAAAAAGAGTATTTGATTACTTAGAGTTGCTTAAAACAAAGGTCGATTTTGGTAGCTTTATTAGCACAGGGCCTTAAGTGAAATTTAAAGTTTGAAGACTTTAAACACATAAATTTTGTTTGACTCATGAATTAATCAAACAAAAATTATTAGAATGTACCTAAACATTCCATTTGTGAACATTAAGTATAAAATAGTATATCCGTTGTCTAGTACCCATAACACAAGTCTAGTTACTTAGCTTGGGGCTAGATGGCGAAGTGTGGAATGTCCTGTATTTTTTTATTTTTATTTATTCCAATAATAGTAATTTTCGAACTCAACCGAGGGCTGCAATTATGCAGCCGACTATACCTATCTAACCGAAATTGTGTTCATCATATTATCTTGCATCATCATAGGTGAGTTAAGTTACTAATTCAAAGAGCGTAGCACCATTAAACTACGGTGCTAAGAAAAATCGGAAAGTTCCTAATGCTATATCTATAGTACCTATATATTCAGTGCAAAGTAGACTATAATTTAGATCCACTAATTTCAGTGTCACTAGTGATTGAATGACACTGAAACGAAGAAAGATAGAGTCGGAGTCAGAATTACAGACTCACCGTAGAGCTCCAAAACTCCTATTATGAGAATGTTTTCAACTCAAGTTAGATAGTCTTGCTCAATTCATGAATTTATTAGATAAATATCATTAAAATAAAAACATTCCATTAATAGTTATTTTAGAACCCTACGGTGGGTCTGCAATTATGACTCCGACCGTATCTATAGGTCACCCTAGGTATCTATTTAGTATTCGTCAATATCGAATGAAGCTAGTTTAAAAAAGGCGCAATGCAATGTTTGGCTTAGTTGCAATACTTCCGTTGCTAATACTGTTACCGGACTACCTACTGCAACTTTTCAGTGGCAGTTGGAAAGAGCACCGAACTGACTCTTTATTTGCAGTAGTTAGGTCATGAGTAAAGAAAGTTGGGTTCTGTGCAGTAGGTATACCCCGCATAGCGAATGATGAGTTCTGCGGTAAGTGGAAGGGGTATGCGAAGAACTCGATATTTATATTAAAATTGAGTTCTGCGCACACCCCTTCCACTTTCAATCAAAGCTTATCATTCGCTGCGAGGGGTATCATAAGAAATCAAAACCTCACGCTCGGTTTAATTGGCTCCAGAGACGTATTGACGAGTTTTTTCCTCTGGACACGGCCGACTGAGAGGATGGTATAGATGCTGAACAAGCCTACTCTATCTAATACATGTCCCAGGCATTACAATGCCTTGAAAAGCATGAATTAGAGTTGCAGCGCCGGATACATCATATAGATTAGATGTCAAGGCTAAATGATTACGTTTGTTATCTCATTTTGCAAAAACGACTCAACCAATGGCGATGAAATATGAATGTTTACAAGTGGGTTTCTGCAATAAGACATAGGTAGATCATTTAACAGGTGTTATGACAGCAGGTTTTCCATAATACGAGTCACAGAAGTCCTGAGCAAGCATAGGTATGCTTGCTCAGGACTTCTGTTCTTCTTCTTCTGTTCTTCTCTACTCATGTGCCTGTACTCCGTCGGACATCGACTGTTGGCGGTAACACCGATGGGTGTTTAGTTGGTAAGCCACCGGCTACCGTCCTCAGGCTGAAGGCAACCCCACATACCTCCCTCCCCTTCAAGGTGGCGGGAGGATGCAACAATGAATCCCATCGATAAAAAAAAATATGTTTTCCATAATACAAAACCTTCTTAACAACTTTGCTGCAATCTTCTGGATAATGCAGTAAAATCTAAATTCACAACTTTAAAATGAAATAGAGAAAAAGCTTTCCCGCCGGTGGCAATGCCGTTTGCCTAGGTAAATTAGTTGCCGTTCTGTCTGTGAACAAGTTAGATTGCCTCCTTGCGGATTGGCAAAGCTACTTTAATTTTTCTCCTGTTTATAGTTTTAGCTTTAGTAATTCCGTCTGTGCCTTGGTTTAAAATTGAAACTGAGATTGGAATTAGGTATTCACTAACCTAGGTACCTCTATACGGTGGTAAGTAAAAACTTTGAATGGTAAAAATGGATAAATTAGTTAACTTTCATTCTAAACAAGCTTTGGGATCGAGAAATTAATATATTTGACAAACTGTGAAGTAAGTATAATTACTAAATAAATATAAATAAGTACCCATTACCCAGTACTCATTTAGATACAAAAAGAGACACTTGTGGTAGATAGAGGCATTTTATGAAATAGTAGGTACATTGCGATACTAGTGTGGTAAATTGATCATTGCATAAAGGCGGTTTATGACGCGTTTATTTATTTATTATTATAGTCAATTCAAACGATACATTACCATTTATATTAATTGACTTAGACAAAAAAAAATAGTTTGATCACGCTAACATGCATATCTCTCACAAAACTTCAAACATACCGACAATATCGATCTCCACTCATCCGCAAACTGCCGCGCGCTCCTGGATTCGGAACCAATCACATTCAGGTTCCGAATCCAGAAGAGCGTTTAATAGCGGTTAGGCTACGTAGGATGGGAGACTTTATAAAGCCGAGATGGAATGATTAAACCACACGTGTATCGTGCGACGTTTTTTATCACAGTTGCGAATAAAATAAAAGACTTGAAATAATAAAATGTTAACAAAATATTTTTGTGATATTTTTAGGCAATTTTTTTTTAGAACGAAGTTCCTTATCGTGCGTTGCGAAAGGGGGCTAGTCGGAAAAAATTAAGACCAAAAGTTGTAACGACTCTTTTTGCTATAGTTGTGCCGTGCGGCGTACGCGTGTTTCCCTATATATCTCTCTCTCTCTCTCTCATAGAAAGCAAGCCAGTTATTTTTGTTCCTTCTTTTTTTTTTTTTTTTCTTTTATTATGGCTTCGCACGTGTGCATTTAGCCAGTGTCAAGTTATATTTTGCATCAAATTATGACCCGATTTTTCATAAATCGGGCCTAAAGTGTTTCAATACAGTCAAAGTCGTCATAGTCCGTCAAGTCAGGGTTTATAGTAAAGCGGTGGCAAGTTTACCATAACCTTAATAGGAGATTTGGAGGCAACGTAAAAACTGCATGTTTGACACTGATTTTTACTTTCACTACACTTGTGCACTTTCACAGAACTAAATTGAATAACATTCCACCAGAATAATACAATTCCACTCGGGTTACATCTAAGTTTCATGAAAATAAAACTGCAGCACGACATGTTTTTTTTTTTTTTTTTTATTATGGCTTCGCACGTGTGCATTTAGCCAGTGTCAAGTTATATTTTGCATCAAATTATGACCCGATTTATCATAAATCGGGCCTAAAGTGTTTCAAAACAGTCAAAGTCGTCATAGTCCTTCAAGTCAGGGGCTATATATAGTAAAGCGGTGGCAAGTTTACCATAACCTTAATAGGAGATTTGGAGGCAACGAGAAAACTTCATGTTTGACACTGATTTTTACTTTCACTACACTTGTGCACTTTCACAGAACTAAATTGAATAACATTCCACCAGAATTATACAATTCAACTCGGGTTAGAGTTTCATGAAAATAAAACTGCAGCACGACATGTTGTTAACTCGTTCCCGCCAAAACTCCAAAAAACATGTTAGAAACGATTTTACATTTTCGCGCCAGAAGCAAGGATTTTATAATATGGAAGGTTGTATAAAAATCGACCGACGCCGTAACTCAAGTACTTTTTAAAAAGTTTTTTGACATTTCACTGACAGTTCCCAAATTGACAAGTAAACCAAAACATCTGTAGTTTTTCCTCTAAAAATAAACTAAAATACGCTGAAATAAACGTGTTGCAAGCACTTTATTTACCTAATTCTTGAATGCAATAAACGTTGTTAGACAAATAGAATAGGTTTATTAATTAATTCTTCATTGCAATAGTGAGGTTATGTTGTTATGACTCAGATTGAGGTGATTCGATTTTTTTGATTATTGTGCCTTCAAGTGGTCTGCCTTTTATGGGTTGAAGTAATAAAGAAACAAGGAAAGTGTTTTACTTAAGCAACCAGTTGTTATTCTATTGTCATCATGAGCGAACGCGAAGGGCCATCGGGGTCGGAGCCCAAGGTTCCTGAAAAAGACGAAAGGATGACGTCATCGCAACCTATGCCTGCAGGATCAAGGTTAGAAAGGTTAAATTAATAAATTATGAGAATAAGACGTAAATATGAAGAAATTACCTTTGTTTTCTAGGCAAAGCCTTTGTCTTTTAAACCTTAGTTCTTTGTTTTGATTACTTTGACTTATTAGAATCTGAAGCTTTCAAAGACTTGCGTTAATTCTCGCTGGAAGTTTTCCTTTTTGGAATTGGTTTTGGAACTACTCTACTTTACTCTGAGAGGAGGCCATGGCCCTGCAGTAGAATTTTGTAGGCTAACTCTATTGATTATATTTTTATTACTGCAGTTATTTAAGCTCCAATCCTTTTGGTATTAAAGGATAAATTAAGCATTTATACTTTTCTGGTGGTTCCACTATTTCCATACTAAAACATCAAAATCAGTTCAGTAAATTAAACACATTTTGCAAACTCACCGTTTTTAAAAGCTTTTATTTAACTTGTAATTGTTTGTTTGTTTAGGTCAAATCTTGCAAGCTTAATTTAAATAAAATTTAATAATTACTTACCCTGTAATTATATTGCTTTACATTCGAAACAGCTACTATGCAAGTGAACCGATCCAGTTCCGAGTACGAGGATCTACAATCACTGGAGCCTCTCCACCTAAATTCGTAACCCTCGAGGACATTATGAAGGCAGCACACGGCATGCAGAACATGGCACTGGCACACGAGATAGCTGTCGATCAGGACTTCAAACTGGAACCTTTTGAACCTCCTGACAATAGGTAAAGCAGATAGTTTAGGGCAACTTGTTAGAATATTTGAATTGATTTTAGTACTCAGGGAAAAAGAGCCTTCTAGCTTCAATCTGTCAAAAAGCAATTATTTCTTAGATTTTTATAAAATCGAGATTTTGTTATTTTTGCTGCAAGAGGCCATAAAACATTACATGCATACAAATATGTCTAAATTATAAGTACCTTAATTAAACATACAACAAATTGTAAATAATTTAAAATTCATCCAAAGAAATGGATACTTTTGTGATTGCGTGCCATAATTCACAGAAGTGACTTATCGGTACTTATAAAATATTGTTATATTGATTACTTATTTGTTTAGTTATTTCATCGTTTTGGCTTACCTTTAATGATGCTGCAATTTAGCATTAATTAAAAAATAAAATAGATAATTAAAAAATACAAGTTGTTTGAGGCAATGCTAATTCTCAGTTCTAAATACATTCCAGCATTATACACGAAGTGCCAAGAATTAATTTATGGTGCCAAGGAGCGATGTTGGCTTGGTGGTAGATACCTCGACTTTCATTCTGAAGGTCGTGGGTTCGAATCCCGGCCAGCCGTGCACCAATGCATTTTTCTTAAGAAAAATTTATGTGCGCTAATTGCTCTTACGGTGAAGGAAAACATCGTGATGAAACCCGCAGCTTAGTTGGCTGCAGAAGTATTGACAAGTTCTCTCCTCTGGACATGGTCGACTAAGTTGAGAGGGTAGTAGGTGCTGGGCAAGCCTACTCTCCATCCTCATGCAAAAAGGACCCAATTAAAGAGTCCAATGGCGGAAAACAGCCTGTATACAAGTACAAGTATAGTGCCAAATAGAGAGTCCAGTATGACACACTGTAATTAATTTTGCACCAAGAATTAATTTCTTGGTATAAATATTAGAACATTAATAATATGCTTCTCTTTGTTGTGTAAAAAATAATGTGAGATTTCTTTCAGTTATCAAAAATTGGTGAAAGAGACAATGCACAAAGCCTATTTTGATATTTTGAGAGAACAACTCAACGCTGATCCTCCTGAGTACAAGCAGGCTCTTATACTTCTTGAGGATGTCAAACAGGTATATTATTAATACATATTTTCTTAAACATATAACTTCTCCTGATTTTGAAACATTTGCCCAACTTTTTTTTTCCCAAAAACGTAATCTTTATAAATATAAAATGCTTTGTCCTGAATGACTGACACAGCCTAAACCGCTGATCGTAGAGACCTGAAACTTGGAGGGTGTGTTCTTTGTATGACGTAGGCATCAAATAAGAAAGGATTTTGAAATAGTGAACTACTACGCGGACAAAGCCATTGGTAAAAGCTAGTCTTACCTAAACTTGTAACTTAAATACTTTTCTTTTGTAAATATATACTTATAATACACAGTAACAACCAGACCACAGACAAATATCTAAGCATAAATACTTGTCTGAGACAGGAATCGTACCTACAACCCTGTGGTTGGCAGGCCGGCATGATGACCATTGTACCCACTATTGTTGTTTGTCGACCCAGTTGGCACAATGGTCACCATGCCGGACTGCCAAACACAGGGTTGCGGGTTCGATTCCCGCCTCAGACAAGTATTTATGCTTAGATATTTGTCTGGGGTCTGGTTGTTTATATGTATTATAAGTATATATTTACAAAAGAAAATTAATCACGTTTTTGGTGCGCACCTTTAGTGCGCAACTTTCTAATTTTTTGACGTGTAATGTCTTATAAATTGATGGAACGCCTGCATTTACAAAAAAGTGTCTTTTATTTATTGTACCAAATAGGTCGTCAAAAGATGGCGATGTGTGGAATGTCTTGCAATATTTAGTTATTTTTATGTTCTAGGGTCTGTTCTCTATCCTGCTCCCCCGCCACACACGTATCCGCGAAATGATCCAAGAAGTCCTAGACACGGAGTTTATTAAACAACAAGCTGAGAACAATAGTCTAGACTTCCACAAGTATGCGAGCTTCGTTATAGATTTGATGACGAAAATGGCTGCCCCGGCTAGAGATGAAATGATACAGGATATTTCTAAGTTGACTGACACTGTAAGTACCTATATGAAATACTAGCTGCGCTCCGCGGTTTCAGGACGGGATCGGGAGATCGCGTAACTCCCGATCCCGTGGGAATATCGGGATAAAATGTAGCCTATAGCCTTCCTCGACAAATGGACTATCCAAAACAAAAATATTTTTTCAATTCGAACCAGTAGTTTCTGAGATTAGCGCGTTCAAACAAACAAACTCTTCAGCTTTATAATATGTATTAGTATAGATAAAATTAAAAAAAATTACAAAAAAAGATTAGCTCCATAATTCCTCAATAGAGGGTGAGAAAAGATTGACTGAAAAAAAAATTTTTTTTTTAAGTATCTATTTGAATATTTTAGGGTTGCGTACCCTAAGGCAATCAAAAAATAATTTAAAAAATCGGTCTAGGCGTTTTCGAGTAATCGGCGAACATACATAAATATATATATATATATACGCGACGAATTGAGAACCTCCTCCTTTTGTTTGAAGTCGGTTAAAAAGATAGATAGATTATCTCTTTATTGTACCACACATTCTAACATAAACTCCTGCTACAAAAAACAATATTAAACCTAACAATATGGCACAATGGGTGGTAAAAGCGATCTCTTCCAGGCAACCTTTAGATAGACAAGAATTAAAGAAGGGGATGGGTGGGTTGTACATAACGTAATAGGAAAATAAGGAGGAGAATAGAATAATTATTAATATACATAGAAAATAAAATATTCTAAATAATAAAATACTTAATATTCAGTAAAAATAAAAAACGGGACCCTAATACCTAAGACTTCATTGTCTTTCTGTCTGTCTGTCACCAGACTGTATCTCATGAACCGTGATAGCTAAAGAGTCAAAATATTCACGATTTATTTCTGTTGCCGCAACAAATATTAAAAACAAAGTATTTATTTATTATTTATTTATTTAAAAACAATTGCTCTCTGGCTTACAGCCCACGCCAAAACGCCTGAGAAGCCATACAAATAGGTATAATTTAATTTATATTTTAATAAATTAATCTAAGTTAAATAATATTACTGCTGTAACTCAGCCAATTACAACAAATAGTTACAAATTGCCGCTGATTTGTGTAAAAAACGTCGACATCATCAAACCGGTCAGCGATCAGCTGGTTTAGTAGTGTGAGTGCGTGTGAGGTAGGAGCATATCTAGACGTGCGAGTGCGCACGGCAGCCGGTGCGAACAGTTTGTGCCTACGATTAGTTTGTACCGATAAAGCGGTAGGGTTATTGACTTTTCCGTTTAATAGGAGGAAGTAGTGTAAAACCAGTGCAATTTTCCGTCTCATTTCTAACGTTTCTAAACCTATCATACCCGAAACAAAGAGAGAAGGATATAAATAAGGGTAGTAACCATATAGCTTTTTGTACAAATAACGGCCAAACTTCTTTTGTACCCGTTCTATCATAACCCTGTACGTGATTTCATGCGGATCCCAAACTAATGAGTTAAACTCGAGTTTACTGCGAACAAAAGCGTAATATAGCAATAAAATAGTAGTATTATAATGGTACGGAACCCTTCGTGCGCGAGTCCATCTCGCACTTGGCCGGTTTTTTAATTTTTAACCGACTTCGAAAAAGAAAACTATGCTTTTGGTTTCTAGAAAGGTTTTTCTTTCTGTTGCCGCTATAACAACAAATACTAAAAACTGAAAAAAAATAAGTGGTAAAAAGACCCTCCATTAAGTTGAAAGAGTATTGGCGCTCTCTCCATACAAACGTAGTCGACTGTAACTGCCATGACTATGCCCCTATGTTTTGCTTTCATTTTCTAATTATCATAGAAATTAACAATTAAAAAACAAAAAAAACATAGGGGCATGGTGATGGCAGTTACAGTCGACTACGTTTGTATGGAGAGAGCACCGATACCGTACCCTTTCCTCTTAAACATGGTACGGAACCCTTCATATGCGAGTCTGACTCGCACTTGGGCAGTTTTTTAAACAGACTTCAAAAAAGGAGAAGGTTCTCAATTTGGCTGTATGTATTTTTTTTAAATACTATTTTTCTACCTTCCAGGTGGATATATTCCGTTCAATCCTGGAAACTTTAGAAGTGCTAAAGCTAGACCTGGCTAACACGCTAATCGCTATGATACGACCACATGTTCAACAGGAGAGCGTGCAATACGAGCGGGCAAAGTTCGACGAGATATTAAAGGTTACAGAAGGTAAACAATATTATTATTTACACCGGTAGGAATCGAACCTCATCATCATCATATCAGCCGCAGGACATCCACTGCTGAACATAGGCCTCCCCTAAAGACTTCCAGAGCGATCGGTCGCATGCTCTCTGCGTCCAACGACTTCCCGCGACCTTAATTAAGTCGTCCGTGCATGTAGTCGTAGGCCGTCCCGCGTTGCGCTTTCCGGTACGTGGTCTCCAATCAAAGACTTTTCGGCCCCAACGGCCATCAGTCAGGAATCGAACCTGAAGCTTTACAATGAGTAATTTAGGTACTCAATCAAATATACCGTGAAACTTTGAAACTGGAATCGGCCAATACGTGAGCCGAGATAAATATCTTAGGTTTAAAGATATTTATTCTCATACTAGCTGCGCCCCGCGGTTTCACCCGTGTTAGTCCCGATCCCGTAGGAAGGGATAAAAAGTAGCCTATGTGTTAATCTAGGTCTCCAGCTATCTAAATACAGAGTTTCATCGTAATCGGTCCAGTAGTTTTTGTGTGAAGGAGTAACAAACATACACAAACCTTTACATTTATAATATTAGTAGCATTAGTAGGAAGTAGGATCGTAGGATTACTAGTTGCCCCGGTAAACGTTGTTTTGCCATATACGAAAAAATGGTTGTCTGTAAAGTCGGTTTACGGATAATTTTACGTGATAACGTCATGAATAAAAACAAAAAAAATGTTTTTTTTTTTTTGTATTTCTTTTTTCCTTCCTTTTTACTTTTTTCCTCTTATTTTTTTCCTTTTTAAAAGTTTTCTATTCGTCACTCGTCACTATAACACAAGCCCAGATAAAGCCCATTATTATTAAATACGGACGATAATTCTACGAAATACTGGTTGCTATGGAACGTGAGCGGAGCGCGATGAAGTCACACTTTTTTGTGAGTGCTGCCGGTGTTCATCAATTTAATAGACAAAAAAAAGATGTTCGATTCTCCTACCTAACGAATGTACACAAAAAAATTGTACAAATCGCGACACAAGAATTTTATATAATATGGAGATCAAACGAACTTCTTTAATGAAGTTCGATCAATATAATATGAGTGGTTTCTTTTGATTTTTTTACACAGATAGGATTCGAACCTGAGGCCTTACCTTAAGTTATTTAGGCACTTTAGGCACATACCGTGAAGATTTAAAACTGGAATCGGCAAATATGCGAGGCGAGATAGATAGCTTAAAATACAGTATCATTCAAAATTAACGCTTTTTGTAAACGATTTTACTGCCCATATAATTATTTTAACTTTCACAATAATATGATCAATGCTGAAGAAGGCAAAAATGGTGCATCGAAATATCTAGCTCCAGAAAATAAAAATAGAAACATACTAAATGTGGTAACCGTCCCCCTAACGATCCCCCTACGGAAAAGGAAAACGGTCCCTCTGTCAAGAACTTTTCACGATTAACCGTCCCTCTGGAGTAGGGGGACCGATAAGTGTTGATTTAAAATCAAGCAGGGGGCGCTGTACTGTTTTAGATTTTTTCACGCTCCAAATAAAAGACGATCGAAAATGTAACAAAAGACGATATTCCGTTTTTATAACTTCCTAATTTCATTTATTAGTGAAAATATCCTCGTTCTTAATTATCTTCAGATGGTCTGAAACACACTCGAGAATGGCTTAAGAGGAACATAGACAAGACCGGAATAAATATACCAGTAACAGACACGAATATTATCAGAAATGTTACGGCGCAGACACTGGCGAAGGCGTACCTTGAGTTATTGGAGTGGGATGGTTCTAAGGACTATCCAGAGGTAAGATCTTACCAATAAATGTAATGTAATAAATGTGTCTAGGGACTCTCCCATAGCTCCAAATAGCCAAACTTCAGCCAAGAATGGAGGAGGCGCACAGCTAAGCGAAGCTCGCTGATCGTCTACGGTCGTGCGGGTTAAGCTACACCTGGCGCAGTCATTACTTGGGTGACCAATTAGTAGTGTGGCAAAAATGTGTTTTCGTGAGCCCCTCCGTGCTTCGGAAGGCAAATTAAGCCTGCTCTAGTAGCAGTCGTTAGGTCAAGTTAGAGGCCTTAAGGCGATCTGAAAACTCTAACAATAGGTGAGCCACACCACTATACGAGAAGAAGAAGAAGCCAAGCATGAATGTAAATCACTACATAGTATAAAACGAAGTCGGTACCCGCTGTCTCTCCCTATGTATGCTTATATTTTTAATACTACGCAACGAAATTTGATGCGTTTTTTTAATAGATAATGACTATAGTAAAGCGGTGGCAAGTTTACCATAACCTTAATAGGAGATTTGGAGGCAACGAGAAAACTTCATGTTTGACACAGATTTTTACTTTCACTACACTTGTGCACTTTCACAGAACTAAATTGAATAATATTCCACCAGAATTATACAATTCAACTCGGGTTACAACTAAGTTTCATGAAAATAAAACTGCAGCACGACATGTTGTTAACTCGTTCCCGCCAAAACTCAGATAATGATTCAAGAGGAAGATTTTGGTACATAAAATAAAACTTCCACGCGCACGAAGTCGCGTGGATAGCTAGTTAGGTACAATTGCACTTACTATTGGCTCATCTCCCAAAGAATAAGTGCGGCTCCCATACAAAATGGCACGGAACCCTTCATCTGCGAGTCCGATTCGCACTTAGCTGGTTTTCATTTTCATTTTTTCCCTACAGACGGTAACCCTAGACGCGCCCCGCTTCGCCGAACTAAGCACCCAAGTGTACCAGCTTATCTGCATCGCGTCCTTATTGCTGGTCAGTCCCACATGTGGGCCGGACGTCTCCGCCGCGGCACAGCACAAGGCCACGCTCAAGAATAACATCACGTTGATTATGGACAATGCGAGCAATGATATGTGAGTATTGACTACCCACTTGGCACAATGGTCACCATATCGGACTGCCAAACACAGAGTTGCGGGTTCGATTCCCGCCTCAGACATTCCAAATTAATTTCTATTAAAATGAGCTAGAGTTGCTTAAGAGGAAAGGGTACCGAGCGCTCTCTCCATACACACGTAGTCGATTGTTTCCTCTCTGAATAATGACACTAGAGCAAACATTTTTGTTGCATAAAACCCATAACTGCCGTGACCATGCTATGTTTTGTTTTTTATTTTTTTTAACCTCCGACGTAAAAACGACGCGGTCTTATAAGTTTGACGTGTCTGTGTGTGTGTCTGTCTGTGGCATCGTAGCTCCCGAATGGATGAAACGATTTTGATTTCGTTTTTTTTGTTTGATGTTTTTCAAATCTTAATTTCTATGATAATTAGAAAATGAAAAAACCAGCACAGAGGGGCAAGCATGGCAGTTATAGGTTTTATGCAAAAAAAATATTTACTCTAGTGTCATTATCCAGGGAGGAAACAGTCGACTACGTTTGTATGGAGAGAGCGCCGGACCCTTTCACCTTAACAGTGCCAGGAAGGCACGTGTTTAGCGTATGTGGTGTTATGCGTCTAAAAGCTTGGAACCACCTTCTCATCACAAAACTCCTCAAAGTCCGTGCTCGCAAGGTCTACTGTTTGCAGAATATATATTTTTTTAAATCTATTTTTTCAGCGAACTTAAAGCTGTATTGCCATCGATAGCCGAGGAAGTGATCTCAATAACCGACCAGCAACTGGAGACACTCAACCAGCCGGCGCTGAATGCTGACACCAAGGAACTTATACGGACACAGATCATATCAATTGGAGACCCTGAACATAAAGTTAGACAGATCGTCCGTAAGTATCATTTCTTTTTACACCCCATCCTACTATCCTACTAATATTATAAATGTGAAAGTTATTGTGTGTGTGTTACTCCTTCACGCAAAAACTACTGGACCGATTGTTACGAAACTCGGTATCTAGATAGCTGGAGACCTGGATTAACCCATAGGCAACTTTTTATCTCGATATTCCCGCGGGATCGGGACTTACGCGGGTGAAACCGCGGGGCGCAGCTAGTCCTACTAATATTATAAATGTGAAAGTTTGTGTGTGTATGTGTTACTCCTTCACGCAAAAAGTACTGGACCGATTGCGACGAAACTCGGTATCTAGATAGCTGGAGACTTGGATTAACACATAGGCAAACTTTTTATCTCGATATTCCCGCGGGATTGGGACTTACGCGGGTGAAACCGCGGGGCGCAGCTAGTCCTACTAATATTATAAATGTGAAAGTTTGTGTGTGTATGTGTTACTCCTTCACGCAAAAAGTACTGGACCGATTGCGACGAAACTCGGTATCTAGATAGCTGGAGACTTGGATTAACACATAGGCAAACTTTTTATCTCGATATTCCCGCGGGATCGGGACTTACGCGGGTGAAACCGCGGGGCTCAGCTAATTATTTCATAAAACGTCCCAGAATGTGATAGTCTGGGGACTAGTCTACCCGATTGTACCTCTGGACTTCGACAAGTCTTTACTTCCACACGACATTTACTTCGAAATAAAATAGTTCGACAAGTCATTGTTTCGACTGAACATGATTCTACAAGTATTAGTTTGACAAAAAATACTTCGATAAAAAAACCTTCGAAGATCATTAATTCGACAGATTATACTTCGGCAGACCCTACTTCGACATGCACTTGTTTGACAGATAAGTATTTCGGTTAAGTTTAACCGCTTAGATAAAATTATTTTATAAGTTTTTATAGTGATGTATATATTTTGTATTCAGTTTATTTTTATAAAAATCTAAATTTAAGAAAAATAAATGAATAAGAAAAACAAATTAATAGTACATTTCGATACAAGTGTGGCAAATTGATCATTGCATCCAGTACGGAAAAAATATATTTAGGTAAAGAAAAAATAAAACTCAATTTTTAATCGTTTTCTAAGACGATATCACGTAAAAATATCGTTCATAAACCGATTCTACAGACAACCATTTTTGCTGGCTTTAAAACTGTTTGTTGGTACCAACCTTTTTATATACATCAAAACAGTATAACCCAGATAAATTAAGAATGTTTCATCTACCTAACATGTAATTAGCAGTAAGATACCAATTTAAATTAGCTGAATAACTTTTTACTCACTAGTGGCGTCGAGGTAATACGTTGGATTATGAGCCTAAAAGCGGTTGAATAAGATCCACTTTATGAGCAACTGTGATAAAAAGAATGTTTCATCTACATAACATGTAATTAGCAGTAAGATACGTATTTAACTTATCAGAATAACTTATTACACACTAGTGGCGTCGAGGTAATGCATAACGCACGTGCGTTGGATTATGAGTCTAAAAGCGGTTGAATAAGATCCACTTGCCCCCTGTACAATAACATCATAATATTATTTTCCATTCCAGGTCTAAGGATCCTAGAATTCCTAAAAGTGATACTAGTATGTGCCGGCGGCTCTCGCCAGATACCAATCGGCCTGTCAGCGTTATCACAAGAATTGACCTCTGTATCAGGTAGCTTGCTACGCTACGTCATGCACAATAAGGCGGTCTTCACTAAACACTATTTGGAAATTATTGAAGAAGAATTGAGTAAATAAAGCGATTTTAACTATTGAAATGGTGTAGTACTGTATTATGACGTCACAGATGATATTTTATAACTACAGTGTTTCCAATCGTTTATTTAACTTTTGACAGATCACGCACATAAAGTTTCGTAATAATTTTTGATACAATGTACTACAGGGAATACTGTACTTCATGGACGGGCTCCGCCCACTTAGAGATGTGTCATTCGTAATTAATGACCACAGACTAAAAACGGTTTTGAAATAAATCGATTATATTAATAAAACATACAATAAAATGTGATTAATTTTATATCAAATCACGTAAAAACCCAAAAAACATTATTATTTTGCATTAAAATGCCCTAAATAATTTGCGTAATGAATACAGTTCCATCGTACTCGTACCTAGTAATGGGATCGAATGTATTCGCTGCAAATTAATGAATCTAAAATAATCGTTTAGACTTACTGTAGTTGGTTCAAGCATGTGAATAAACTGCGGAACCTTCTTGTAATGAACAGGTTCAAAATAATGGGTGTGTTAAATCGATTAAAACTTCTTCATGAATAAAATCGATCGATAAAAGAAATCGAATCGGTAACGGGTCTGGGTATCACTATTTGATTAAGTATTAGAGCTGTCAAAAGTTAAATAAACGAATGGAAAGGGTATATTGTATGATATGCTAAACAGCGCTACCTAGCCCTTGTGGAAGCCATACACGCTAGGTTATGCATGATGGTTGTGACCATACATGCATAACCGACAGGCAAGCGTGTATGGAATAAACCTAGCGTGTATGGAATAAACCTAGCGTGTATGGAATAAAACGTGTATGGAATAAACCTAGCGTGTATGGAATAAAACGTGTATGGAATAAACCTAGCGTGTATGGAATAAACCTAGCGTGTATGGAATAAAACGTGTATGGAATAAACCTAGCGTGTATGGAATAAAACGTGTATGGAATAAACCTAGCGTGTATGGAATAAAACGTGTATGGAATAAACCTAGCGTGTATGGAATAAAACTGCACAGTTTTCGATGTACAGTCAGCTGCATAATTGCAGCCCTCGGTAGAGTTCAAAAATTACTATTATTGGCATGTTTTCTTTATAATATTTGTGCTTGATAAATTCACGAGTTAGAAGACTTTAAACTTCAACTAAAGCAGGTGCCTTAAATCTTGCTTGTGTTGAAAACATTCTTATAACAGCCGTTTTGGAGCTCTACGGTGGGTCTGCAATTATGCAGCCGACCGTACATGCCACCAAGCAAATATCAAAGTTGGTATTTTATGCCGCTCGGTTATGAGCATACGTGTGAGGGTGTCTTCGAGCTTGCATGCAACAGCATTGCAACAGTTTTAAAGTTTTTCATATTCTTTTTTTGATCAATATTTAAATATTTTTTGTAATCAGTTAGTGTAAATTTTAGTTCATCAAAGAGAGCCGCTTTCTTTTCAATAACCAACGTTTACACTATTTAGTGCCATCTTTTCTTCTTTTCTTACCATCATGCAAAACCTAGCGTGTATGTCCTCCGTAAGTTAAGCAACTAAGCGTGTCATAATAGATAGATAGATAAACACTTTATTTGTACAACACACAAAACATTGAAAATGACAAAAAAAAATCCTACTAATATTATAAATGTGAAAGTTTGTGTGTGTGTGTTTGTTTGTTACTCCTTCACGCAAAAACTACTAGACCGATTGCGATGAAACTCAGTATCTAGATGGCTGGAGACCTGGATTAACACATAAGCTACTTTTTATCCCGATATTCTCACGGGATCGGGACTTACGCGGGTGAAACCGCGGGGCCTAGCTATTTATAATATAGATTGACATGCCAATACTCACTTGAATTAATTGAGATATAGCTACTATTAAGACATTTGAACCTTAGGTTTGAGGTAGATGGCGCTGTACGCAAAGTCCTACAATATTTATATATTTATTAAGTTTCGTAACGTCACAAAATGGCGCTAGACCGCTCATGTTATTTAAATCGCATATATTTGTTGATTTTAAGATAAATAATTATTTATATAACTCTTGACTTTCCATAATTGAAAAATATTAACTGCTTCCGTATTATAGACTGAATGCATAATTACATACAGTGTGTTATAAAAACCCTGTAATATTTTTTTGTTACCCTTAGGACATCACTAATTAAAAAGTTAAGAAATTCTAACATTTCGTTCGAAGCTTTTGTATGAAACAGCTGATTTTCAAGTTAAAATTTCCTCAGAATTATCGAAAAAAAAGTTCGAACTTCCAAAAGTCGTGGAACAAAAGTTGTTCGCCTAGACGTCTAGAACAACCCCATTTCATATTAAAACCCCTTCGTTGAAACACATTGTAAAAAGTATATTTTAATATGAAGTCAAGAAAATTACCCTGATTTAGTGAAAATTAAAGGATTTATCAAGATGTGGCAACACCATTAGGTAAATATTAGGGTTGTCACGTTTAGAAAATTCCCTAAACCTGGGTAAAAAATTATACATGATTATTTTTCAATTTTTTTTGGGTAATAAAGATTACAGGGTTTTCTTTGCACACTGTATAATAGTATAAGTATCGATTTTTTTAACTTCCATAGTAGCTTTATTTGTTCATACTTACCTATATCAGGCCGAATTATTCAGCTACCCGGCCTTATTTCTGGCCGAAAAATCGATCTCTGGCCGAAAATTGTATTCATTACATTACCAACTAAGAACTAATCGCGTAATTTCCATGACTTCAGTAACTAGGCGGGGAAACAACCGCCTGCGACGTAAAATGTTTCATGTTCGGTTCTCGCCGCGGAACTTTTTGTAAATCATGATCTACAGAAATTTATTTCTGGTCTCGGTGTTTAGTTTAAGTTGTCTGGTCACCATATTACAAGGCTTAGCAGCTATGAAAAAATACCGCCTAGTCACAAAGGGTGCTTCATGTAAAATCATAATTCTATAATTGTTCTCACTAGAGTTATCTTTATGCTTATTTTTTAAATCTTCCGGTTTGTACGGAAATAAATGTATTTTAGTACTGAGTTTCTATTTTTTATTGGAGATGACAATACGAAGAAAAAGTTTTATTCGGAACGGAAAGCTTGGTAAAATATAATATATCCCCTATTTTTGTCATAAAATCACATAGCATAACATTTGTTATAAATTCATTTTGCATAAACTAATTTAGCATATACTTTTTTGACAAAATGAATAATAATAAAAGGACATAAATATAAAATTACATTAAAATCATTCTACACCTAATTGTTCGCTTCGATCGTGCGTGTTTTGTCAAATTATCTTACCTACACTTAGCCTATCCGAGCTCGAAGTGCGAGTTTTCTCGTATGGTAAACGCTACTACTACGTGAGCGTGAACGAGAAATAGTAAGGAAAGTTGAAAAGCGCCCCTAGCGGACGTAATATGAAGCTTTAACTTTCCATACAATTTTCTCGTTTACGCAAACGTGATAGGAGCGTTTACTATACGAGAAAACTCGCACTCCGCGCTCTGTACGCCAAAAGACCATTATGTCAAAAAAATATTTATGGTTTATAAGAAATTAAATCATGCCACATTTGTTATGCCATATGATTTTATGACAAATTTTTTCTTCGCTTTATCATCTCAGTGAAACATGGTAACTTAATGATTTTTAGTAATTATTAATCGATATTGAATGAGATTCCGAAATTATATTAAAGTATGGTTGTGTGCATTGTGTGTTGTTACTTTTTAAATTTAATTTTCCATTCAATAGGTGAAATATTTATATTTGAAATTTAATTTGGTAGTACGTTTGTATGGAAAAGTGAAAAAGTTCTTACATTTTGTATAATTCATGTGAGAATTTATCATCTCCAATATTTCGTGGTAGTAATCACTTTTAATTTGTGCTCAGGGCTCATGATCACTACATAGTATAAAACAAAGTCTCTTCCCGCTGTCTGTCCCTATGTACACTTAGATCTTTAAAACTACGCAACGGATTTTGATGCGGTTTTTATAATAGAAAGAATGATTCAAGATGAAAGTTTAAATACATGCATAATATAGCCGTGCGAAGCCAGTGCGGGTCGTCATAAATACTAATATTTCCTATATATATATATATATATTTTGACGACCCAGTTGGCACGATGGTCACCATGCCGGCCTGCCAAACACAGGGTTGCGGGTTCGATTCCCGCCACAGACAAGTATTTATGCTTAGATATTTGTCTAGGGTCTGGTTGTTTCTATGTATTATAAGTATATTTTTACAAAAGAAAAGAATATAAGTAGTATATCCGTGGTCTAGCACCCATAACAGAAGTCTCGTTACTTAGCTTGGGGCTAGATGGCGATGTGTGGAATGTCCTGCAATATTTATTTTTTGTATGAAATAACTTCTAAATTATATTGTTTTTTTTTTACTCAAATCATTAAATAACTATTTTCATTTAAGTACTTATTAATACTGACAATGTCTTCGATAAATCTGAATTTTTAATTTATAAGAAAAACTATTTTCATAAAAAACAGTACATTTAAAATTATCACTTCATACGATAATGTATTTTTATTTATAAAAGTGTCAAAAAATGGGAACAAATAATTTTAGTTTGAAACATAATGTTTTTTGCATTGTTTTTTTATGTAATCAAGTGAGTGAGTGCACTAATAAAGTTTTGTTATGTATGGAAGTTGTCGTTTTATTTCTATAAATATATCAGCCCGCGGTTTCACCCGCGTAACTCCCGATCCCGTGAGAATATCGGGATCAAACTTAGCATTACGTTTCATTTATTTGCATTCATATGGTAAGGTAGGCCGCGGAGCGCAGCTAGTGTCTCAGAATAGCATGTATGCCGAATTTTAGCCCAATTCATCCATTGATTTGAGCTGTGTGTTGCTATATCCGTCAGGACTTTGAATTTTAGATTTATAGAGCTTTCCTCCTTTCACCCTCTTTGGGCCTTACACCAACGAGTTAATATTATAATAAAACACATAATGGAATCACATAATTGTAATCACAAATATCTTACAAAGAAACAAGTCATGAACAATTCTTATAAATTATATTAAAAACTACATAGTCTGCTAAAATAATCTGAATTTCTTCAATGAGACGATGCACTTGAAGCTGAACCACTGCGAGAACCCTGTTCAAAAAAACATTGTTGTTTATATTAAAGTCCTCTATGCATTGCAAAACTTGTACTTGAACGGGCTGTTTTCCGCAAATAGACCCTTTTTAATTTGGTCTTTCTTGCATAAGGATGGAGTAGGTTTGCCCAGCACCTACTGCCCTCTCAGCTTAGTCGACCAGAGGAGAGAACTTGTCAATACTTCTGGAGCCAACTAAGCCGCGGGTTTCATCACGATGCTTTCCTTCACCGTAAGAGCAATGTCAATTAGCGCACATAGTTTTTTCTTAAGAAAAACACATTGGTGCACGGCCGGTCGGGATTCGAATCTACGACCTTCAGAATGAAAGTCGAGGTATCTACGACTAAGCCAACACCGCTCTCAAAATTTAAAAAAAACATTTTACATTGAAAAAGTTTGAAAGGGGGCCGCAATATTTTTTCAAGTTATACTTCTATAGGTTATACTTCTATAGGCGGAGGGTAAACCTGATTTTTGGCGTGGCAAGCGTTGGCGAGCGTGGCGATAGTCCATAGTAGTGTGTGAGATAGACAAACACATAAAACACTTTGTAAGTTTTTTAGAACTCTACAGTGTTTTACAAATTTTTACAGGTTTTTAACCCCCGACACAAAAACGACGGGGTGTTATAAGTTTAACGTTCCTGTGTCTGTCTGTGGCATCGTAGCTCCCGAACGGATGAACCGATTTTGATTTAGTTTTTTTTTGTTTGAAAGCTAATTACAGGTCAGCGTTTGACCACTATCAAACTTTCCTTATTGCATCCCTTATTGTACGGTTGGCAGCATAATTACAGACCCATCGTAGAGTTCTAAAATTAATATTATGACATGTTATCATTGTAATAATTTTCGTTTCATAAATTCATGAGATAATAGACTTTAAACTTCAACTATAGCAGGTGCCTAGAATGTTACTTGTGTTGAAAAGATTATAACAGCCGTTTTGGAGTTCTACAGTAGGTCTGCAAGTATGCAGCCGACCATACATGTCAGGAAATTCAGACGCAGGTACCTGATTCCATTCTCTAGCAGTACGAATATGGGAACACGAAGCAAACCGCTTAGTACTGGAATTTATACAATCCATCGATGTTGCATATCATTTTTTTTATCACAGTTGCTCATAAAGTGGATCTTATTCAACGGCTTTTAGGCTCATAATCCAACATATTATGCACGCGTGCGTTTTAGATTTGTTAATTAGTGCTGTAAAGTTATCCCGAAAAGGTAGGTACCAAAGAGTTTTTTAGCTAGCAAAAATGGTTGTCTCTAAAGTCGGTTTACGAACGAAAATTTTACATGATAATGACTTAGAAAACGATTAAAAATTGAGTTGTTTATTTTTTGTTTTTTCTTTACTTAAATATATTGTTTTTACGTACCATTGTATTTGTTCTTAACCCCCGACGCAAAAACAAATAGAAAAACCCTAAAAAATAATGTATGTCACACGAGGATGTATAGGTTAAAAGTCTTTAGCCTGGCCTTTCCGGAGCATAATTAACAAAAAAATATTGCCTTAAAAAAATGTAAACATAGAGTTATCACAAATATTTTGTTAATTATTTTTTTGTTTTCTTTTCAAGTCTTTTCTTTTATTCGCAACTGTGATAAAAAACGTCGTACGATATACGTGTGGAATTGATATTTGCATCTTGGTTTCTATAACACGCTCGCTGCCGCTCGCGCGTCATAAACCGCCTCTATGCAAAGATCAATTTACCACACTTATATCGTAATTTACTATTCTTTTTAAACCGACTTCAAAAAAGGAGGAGGTTCTCAATTCGTTGGGATTTTTTTTAGTCGCTGTTTTTGTTTCTTTTTTGCGAAACTGTCATTTTTTACGAAAGTAAATCTTTCTCACCTGTTTGGATCCACTCGCAGATCTGCTCCTAGACCTCTCGGATCCGCTGTTAGATCCCGATCGGGCTCTAGAGGAGGCTCGGGACGACGCTTTAGACCCCGATCCCTTCGACGAGGCTCGGCTAGAGGCGCGGGACGAACGTTTACTGGCGCGGGACGACGCGCGGGAACTCGCTTTGGAGCTCGCTTTAGATCGCTGAAAAGACAAAATATAGGTAGTTAAAAAATCTGTAAATTATCAAAACTAGCCCCACTGTTGTTATCTATACATATAAAATGCTTTGTCCTAACTGACTGACGGATGAAACAGCAATGTTTGTATGGGACAACGTGATTCCTTGGTCAAATTTCGACTTTTACGCAGACGAAGGCGTGCGCAAAAGCTAGTTACATACTTATAAAGTAAGGAGTTTGTTTTTAGTAGAAAATAAACATTTTGCTTTCTTTCTTTTATTTGAAACCGTTGAAACCGAAAATAGTTCTTTCATTTGTCTGTGTGCAAGACACGAAATGCGACAGCCACTGTGACTTTGTGACTTAACAACCTACAGTACATTTTACCGGAAAAAATACAAAACAATCATGGAGTGGGTCTTTAAAGTGAGAATGGTGATACCATAGATTGTTTTAAAGGGAAACAGACACACAATAAACACAGAGAGGAAGAAAGAAGAATGAACAAGGAAGAATTGCACACACAAGTTACAGGAAAAGTGCCATTAGTTTAAATAAAATTTAAAAAAATGAAGAAATGACATGACAAAGAAAAAAATACATAAGCCTAACCGCTATTAACGCTCTCCTGGATTCGGAACCTGAATGTGATCTATTTGCGGATGAGTGGAGATCGATATTGTCAGTATGTTTGAAGTTTTGTGAGAGATATGCATGTTAGCGTGATCAATTTTTTTTTGTCTAAGTCAATTAAAATAAATGGTAATGTATCGTTTGAATTGACTATAATAACAAATAAATAAATAGGTTGATTTTTAATTAATTTAATTTATACCAATTTAATTATTTATTTGTAATGTTTAGTTTTTATTACTTAATTACTGGGTGGGGGTATTTTTTTTTTGGCGTCTTTTTAATTATTTTGTGTTTATTATTATTATTTTAGTTTTTCATTTTGTGTATTTTGATTAGATGTTTGATTGATGTATTGACATTTAATTTTGAGTAAACTATATGCAGAAGAATGAATAAATAAGACATAAAAAAGTCATGAAAAAAAGATATAAAAGAGGATTCATGTGCTGACCCAAATGGATGGTTCGTGGGTTTTCTTGCGACAATTCAAATTAATTAAGAATAATGTATTTTTTATTTTCATTTAATTAAGGACTAGATATAAAAATAAAAACATTCAGTAATATCCTACCTTACTAGCCCTAGAGCTTGCTCTAGATGCCCTTCCACTAGCAGAACTGGCTCTAGACCCCTTCCCGCTTTTAGAGGTCGCGCGGGAAGACGCTCGAGATCCTGATTTCGAACGGGATCTGGATCGCGAACGGGAAGCGGATTTGGATCGGGCCGAGCCTGAACGTGACCTGCAAGTAAATAATAAATATAATTATTATATTTCACAGTTAACGTTGAATAACGCAATACAATTTGCTACAATACTTTGGCCATAATGTATCTATACCTAAACATTTAAAGTTAATACCTAAACTTACATAATCACTTACAATTAAAACAAAATAAAAATTACAATTACAAAATTAAAATATACGAACGGAAAACGAAAATAAAATAAAATCTATACTAATATTATAAAGCTGAAGAGTTTGTTTGTTTGTTTGAACGCGCTAATCTCAGGACTACTGGTTCGAATTGAAAAATTCTGTTTGTGTTGGATAGTCCATTTATCGAGGAAGGCTATAGGCTTCTTTTTATCCTGATATTTCCACGGGATCGGGAGTTACGTGGGTGAAACTGCGGAGCGCTGCTAGTTACAAATAAAAGACATCCTCAAGCGCGTCTCCCCGAGTCATCGTTCCCAGAAGGCTGGCAACATTTCCACTCTGGATGGCCAGACTGACCCTTTGAGCGAAAAAACTTACTATTAAACTTAAACTTACTATTAGTTTAGTTTGTTTTGACTCTACTCCAACGCCATCTACATTTAGGATGGAGAAATACAGTAGAAAACGGCAAAAATTGAGTTATTTTCATCAAATTTTTAAATAATTTTTGTATTGATATAGGTATATCACAAAAAAGCATTTGATATATATCGGATATATATCATTTTAGATATCAATTGATATATATCCTCGAACCCTGCTCAGAAGCAGTCAAAGGTGTCAAATAAGACTACATTACTCACCTAGCAGATCTAGATCTTGATCTAGACCGGGATCTGGATTTTCTTGATCCCGAAGCGGAACGCGACCGACTCTTTGACTTAGATTTGGATCGCGAACGTGATTTCGAACGAGAACGTGACTTAGATCGGGACCGCGACCGGGACTTGGATCTATCCGATCCCGCTGGAGATTTCGAACCAGATTTGGATCGGGAACGAGATCTGAAAAAAAAGTTAAAGTAGGTACACAGGGTGAAAGTTTTAAATGGACCTTTAGGGCCATTTCCTGAAGTATAAGAGATAGCGAAAAATGGCCGAAGGAGTTGCGTGTCCGATTTTGACAGTAACTAACATGGCATCATTATATTTTTCAGTAAAGTACTTACCATAGTCAGGAATCGAACCTGCTAACGAACCATGAAATTTCAAGTTCTTGTAAGTAGTTTTAAGTACCAGAAAATAATTTTCTAGTTTTATTGTTACCTTTCTTTTCCGGTTTGTTTCTCTTCTTCTTCGTCGTCATCTTCTTCTTCTTCCTCTTCATCTTCTTCCTGAAATTACATTTCATAAATATTATAAAAAAGTAATAAAAAGAATCATGTTCTTTGTTTTTAAATATCATTTTTAATAAGTTCATCAAAATTCTATAAAATATTAGATACTAGCGACCTGCTCCGGCTTCGCACGGCTATATTATGCATGTATTATACATATAAGCGAAGGCTTATAGAAAGAGGAAGCTCTTGAATCACTCTACCTATTGAAAAAAACCGCATCAAAATCCGTTGCATACTTTTAAAGATCTAAGCATACATAGGGGACAGACAGACAGTGGAAAGCGACTTTGTTTTCTACTATGTAGTGATGAATTCTTACCTGCGGAGGCTCCAACTGCTTCTCCCTAAGCCTCAACATCCTATGTTCAGGCGCGCTGAGCGGCCTATGTGTCACGACCAGCCTAGTGAGAGCCTGGGCGGCGACACCGGCGCGTGCGCGACGTTTCGACAGACGGACACGCGTCTCTAACTCGTTGTAGTACACGCAGTGATTTCGTACCACCTGTTGACATATTATAATATAATATACTGTACAAATTAATTATTTAAAAACACTTGAGAGGTGTCAAGAGACACCCAAGTTCCTTTCGATTAATTAGTGAAGGAATTGTAATAAGATCAAAAAGTGTCGTTACAACTTTTAGTCTTAATTTTTTCCCTCTAGCCCCTTCGAAGGAACTTCGTTCCAATAATAAATATTGCAGGACATTCCTTACATCGCCATCTAGCCCCAAGCTAAGTAACAACTACACTTGTGTTATGGGTGCTAGATAATGGATAAACTACTTATATACTTTTCTTTTGTAAATATATACTTATAATACATAGAAACAACCAGACCACAGACAAATATCTAAGCATTGTCTGAGGCGGGAATCGAACCCGCAACCCTATGTCTAGGCGAACAACTTTTGTTCTACGACTTTTGGAAGTTTGAACATTTGTTTGAAGTTTTTGTATGAAACAGCTGATTTTGAAGAAAAAATTCCCTCAGAATTATCAAACAATAAAGTTCGAAGTTTCAAAAGTCGTAGAACAAAAGTTGTTTGCCTACATGTCTAGAACAACCCCCTTTCGTATTAAAACCCCTTCGCTGAAACCCATTGTACATTTAAAAATAAAACAGACGGACAAGAAAGTGATCTTATAAGGGTTCCTTTTTATGTGAATCATCTATAGCCGCACGTAAAACCGATTTCTGGCGCGCTATATGATGATATATATATACAGTCTATATGCAGTAGTGTGTACGGGTTACTTTTACAAAATAATGTCGATGTTTCACATCTGCCAGGCGTCCCGTGACTGCTCACATTTTTTTTTACCATTTTTTACCAACCCTTAAAATTAACTTACCAAGAAGTAATTCTCCTCGTAACCCTTACTAGCTTTACTCTTAACATTCCAGTTGTATTCCCTAGCCATCTTATACTCATATGTGTCTTCATCCATGTAGGGTATGTTTTCAGTGATGTCCCGACGACGTTTCTGTATCGTCTCCTCAGTGGGAAGACAGTACGCAACGAATTGTTCACCGCTCTCGTCCATTACACCTCTGGACGATAAAAATGTTGTTATTAAACAATTACACTGCTAAAAGAGTACAAAATGACTGACAGACAGACTGAAAAATCATAGAAACAAAGTGGGAAAGGGCTTATTGAAAGTCATAATATGAGTTTCAATAAGCCCTTTCCATTTAGAGTATGCTCCTTAAAAGGGGCTGCTTGAGCTGGATCAGGAGTTTTCAAAGTTTTAGGCTTTAGGGCCAGATTGATTTCATTGGGCAAGATAGTATATATAGTATGGAGTTGCATGAGTAGGCATTGAATTTCGTGCTTGAATACTCATGCGACTAAATGTTTTAGGTCAGCTTTGGCCCAAGGGTTGTAGTTTGGAGTCCTCGACTAGATCGAGCAAATAACTCCTACCACGTTTAATTAAATTATGGCCATAATAATCAATAGCATATCTTCCATAAAAGATGAATCCAAGGAGATTGTATCTTATTATAGCTGGAAGAGCCAATGGTAGAATAAAAGATTTCTTATTTCAGCTGTGTTGATTACCAATCACCCTCTAGCTAGAGTAACAGATTATGAGCTGCACCTAGAAAATAGCTTATCTTATTTCAAAGGCTTCTAGCAATCTACATTTTTATCAATAGTATTGTTTTTGAGAGAAAATGACACACAGACAGACGGCCAAGAGAGTGATCTTATAAGGGTTCCTTTTTTACCTTATATGGAACTTTGAAAACTCCCATTTACATCACTAGATAGTGTTTTTAAAGTATATGTACACTTAGTTATTTGTATTACTTACCGAATCATAGCCTGTGACATCGCTTCAATTTGTCCAGCAATATTCTTATCAGCAGGCGCTGGATCTGTGTCAAATATAACTTGAGCACACGGATACTTCCACATTTCAAAGTCTGGGAATAGTGGCATGACTTCGACAGGTGTAACGCCGGGCTTGCTGTAGTGTTTTTCAATCGGTTTCTTGTTGTCATCAAATGTTTTCTCGATGGCTTTGATTTGACTCTCTCGGTCCATGTAGAGGGTTTCTTCGCTGAATATCTTCTTGACATTGTAACCAACTTTTGCTTCAACCTGTAATGTAATTTTGAATCATGATACTGAGAAATGCTTAAACAAACATACAATCTGGATATAACAGAAACACCTTTATAATCTATATATATAAAAATGAATTGCTGTTCGTTAGTCTCACTAAAACTCGAGAACGGCTGAACGGATTTATCTTATCTTAGTCTTGAAATGTTCGTGGAGGTCTAGGGAAGGTTTAAAAGGCGATTATTCCCACGGGATCGCGGGTGAAACCGCGGGGCGCAGCTAGTAATGAAATAAATAAATATCCTAAGCTAAGTAACTAAACTTGTGTTATGGGTGCTAGACAATGGATATACATAGGCTGCACTAAAAGTATCGGGAATGGAATATTTCCACTGTTCCTGTCATATTTAAATCTTTTTAATTGAAAACTCCTTGGTTTTAAGAATCGAATACCATTTATTTATTTAAAAAAATAATCTCGGTCTTGTCACAAGGTTTTGTCAAACTTGTTTAGTCGTTGAGAAAATGGAATTGACGCGAGAAAATTCAAGAGCGATGATTTATTATGACTTTCGAAGTGGTTTATCACAAAAACAGTGTGTTGACCGGATGATTTCTGCATTTGGTGATGAAGCCCCATCCAAAACCACAATTTATCGCTGGTTTGCTGAATTTCAACGTGGACGTGTCAAGCTCAGTGATGATCCCCGTCAAGGTCGTCCAAAAACTGCACTCACCCAAGAAAACGTTGATGCTGTGCGTAAGCTGATTGAGGAAGATCGACATGTAACATACCGCGAAATTCAGGCAACTTTAGACATTGGCATGAGTCAAATACAAATAATCTTGCATGAACAATTAGGTGTAAAAAAGTTGTTTTCCCGATGGATACCGCATTCGCTCTGTGAAGAGCAAAAAGTGGCTCGCGTTACTTGGTGCGTCAGAACTCTCGAAAGATTCCACGCAGGATCCTCAAATGCTGTATACAACATCGTATCAGGTGACGAATCCTGGATATACGCGTACGAACCCGAAACAAAAAACCAGTCACGAGTTTGGGTGTTCGAAAATGAGTTAAAGCCAACAAAAATTGTTCGTTCACGGAGTGTTGCAAAAAAAATGGTGGCCACGTTTGTCTCCAAAATTGGCCATGTTGTGACTATTCCTCTTGAGGGACAAAGAACGGTTAATGCAGAATGGTATGCTAGCATTTGTTTGCCACAGGTCGTTTCTGAACTCCGTAAAGAGAACTGCAGCCGCCGCATCATCCTCCATCACGACAATGCGAGTTCTCACACCGCGAACAGAACAAAAGAGTTTTTAGAGCAAGAAAACATAGAATTATTAGACCATCCGCCGTACAGCCCCGACCTAAGCCCTAATGATTTCTATACTTTCCCTAAAATAAAGAATAAATTGCGTGGTCAGAGATTTTCATCACCTGAAGAAGCTGTGGACGCCTACAAAACGGCCATTTAGGAGACCCCAACTTCCGAATGGAATGGTTGCTTTAATGATTGGTTCCATCGTATGGAAAAATGTGTCAAATTTCACGGAGAATACTTCGAAAAGCAATAAATACATTTTTAAATAGTAATGTTGTGTCACTTCCTTGATTCCCGAAATTTTCAGTGCCGCCCTCGTACTACCTATATACTTTTCTTTTGTTAATATATACTTATAATACATAGAAACAATCAGACCACAGACAAATATCTAAACATACTTGTCTGAGGCGGGGTTTGAACCCGCAACCCTGTGTTTGGCAGTCTGCCATGGTGACCATTGTGCCAACTGGGTCGTCATATAGTAGTATAAAGATCTTAAATTACCTATGATATTTTTATTTCAAATGAATGTAATTCCTGTATTGCACAGTTTTTAAAGCCTCTCTAAAGGGAACGTTTACGACATATTTGGATGACGAAAAATGACCCGTTTTGTTATTGGTGCCTTTTGCTTTCAAATAGTAGTTTAAACTCAACAAAAGCAGCAAATAATTATCATACCTTCTCCATAGTCTGCGGCTGGAACCGAGTCTGCTCAGTAGAAATATACTCCGAACGACGCAACCAGGAAACATTCTTAGCATGATGACGTGACCTCTTCGAATCTTGAGGCGTAAGGACATCATCTTCTAATAACTTCTCATCAGCAGGATCTAGCACTGCATTCCCGTCTCCTTGGTAAATATCCCGGTTTATCAGGTCTATGTGCACGCCTAGATCATGCTCTGTTAGCACGTCGTATCGGTAGTTCTTCTCCAAAGATGTAGGATTGTATTGAATGAATCGAGTTGATGGAAATGGATATGTTATGAATTTCAAGTCAAACGGTATGTCTGGCAACGTGTTGCAATATTTCACTCGAGTTACTAACTCTGACCTAGGAAAATAGATAGAAATTAGAACTGAAATTTTGCTTGGAAAAAATAAAAGTAAGTTAGGAAACTAACCTTCTTTCGCCAGCCCGCTGGGGACGCTTGTCCCGCTCGGGCTCGCTGGTTTGGACGGTAGGAGGCATTGCAATGGCTTCTATCTAAGTTCAGCAGTAATAAATGACTATTTATTTAGCACATTTTCAGTTTAAAACGTTAAAATTCTACAAAAACACAAGACGCCACTAAATTACAACTACGATTTTGGAAAAAAAACTGATTGACAGTGATTGCCGACTGGCCATGGGGACAGTGACATTGGCAGATCTTTAGTTTCTGAAACCATGCACAGATTAAAACTTCATTCAATGTTATCAACTCAAGGTGGGTCTAGTTGATCAAGCGAGTAATTTTTCTATATCCCTATTAAACTATTTGTTTGGACTATTTACAAATAAACTGCAGCCTGCAGCGAGTGAAAGCGTTGCTAACTCGTCAACATTTTTGTCGCAAACTGGTTGTAGTACATTTTTGTTGACAAACAGCCACAAAGGGTCTTTCAAATAAAATAGATCGTGTGAGTGCACCATAACTGAACTAAATGTTTTTGAATTTGTAAATTGCTAACTTCACGTCGTTCTTTTCATTCAATCGCGAAACCTCCGTTCGGCGCCATCTTTTTCTCAAATTTTGTCGGCTCAAAGGTACGTTGTAAAAATTGGATTATTTCGCAAACTACACGAATTTGTGCTTAGGAATATATTTATTTGCTGCATAACCCGTCTTTCACGAAGATTTTTAGACCGTAAGTCCATTTACGATGTGAAATAGTTGAGTAGTAAAATCGACCATGTGGTCGGTCATATTGGGATTTCTGTACTACGCAGTAGTTATTTCGTTATGAAAACGTGTGAAATAGTGCTTTAGAATTTACTACAGACCAAGATAAGGTAGATTCTAAGCAATCGGTGTGATGTTTGATTGATTTTCCAAGGAATATTTGATGCCGGTTGTGTGCACCCAACGTGGCGCGAACTTCTTTCTAACTGATCCATTTTTCTCCGTAGAATATACGATGGGTACCGTTGAGCGAGCTGGCGATGACCACACTTCCGAAGTGGAGTCCGGAGAAGACGAGGAAGTCGTCGGGGGCGGCGAACTTGCTCAACATCTTCTAAAAAGGTAAACTTTCATTGTTCCACTTTTTGGTTTGAGGTTATTTGTTTGTTCAAGATAACTGCAAGCCTAGTAAGTTCGTCAAAGAGTCCACCATATCGCATCTGGATTTTGAAGATAACATTATTTTAAAGCATTTGTAAAAATAGATGTCCTTGTCAGAAATTCAAACTTTAAAACCAGCTGACTTGAGTAGGTATAGGCACCTAAGTAATCAACCAAAAGTATTTAATTATCATTATTATTTAACCTACCTAACTTCTTACTTACTTATAACATTTTTAATTAAGAGCAACAGTTATTGAAAGATTAGATTCAATTATAATAATTTGACTTTTCTAATATCCTTGTAACCAAGGGAACCAGTCAACTTCTAGATGTAAGAAAGCAAGATTTCACATTCTTACTAACAAAGACTTTCAACATATTAAATTAGAAGTAGACCATACAAAACCAACAAACAAAAGTGGGTCAGTCTAGTTTGATTGTATTCTGCATAGAGGTGTCAATCAAACAATATCCACTCTTGTATTTGTTATCCGGCAAGTTTCTTTAACTCAATGTCTGAGCACCTATTTCGCATCCCGGTGGGGGTTTTTGCTACTCAAGCTGTCACAACTCCCCGAGGAAAGCTAAACACGGCCCTCACTGTTTATTTGGAGGTATTTGAATCCCGAGTGTATAGGTATCTTCTGGGAAGGCGTGCTACATCTTAGATCGCATTGTCTTTTACCATCGTGTGAGATAGTGGTCAACGTCTTTACAATAACACCTCTAATTTTCTTTCAAAACTGTTGAATTGATGATGGGCACAACTATCAAATAATGCTGACAAATTTCCTAAGTGGTAGGTACTAGGTACCACCAATTTAGTGCACATGTGCCTTCCCTTAAATGACTAAAGATGAGTCACAGTAGAATGTTACAAGTTTAATTAAGGAGTGTGGATACCGGAGGCGCGCGAAATTCAGTATTTTGAAAAACTAAATCGATATGTTACATTATTTTTTAGTCCACAACTGGAGGGAATATTTACAGTACCTTTATACAGGTTTAGTAAAATAGAGGTTTTTAAACACAAAGCTATAGTCAGTTTTAAATTGTGCCAAAGATGTAATGACAAGTCTAGGTTTACTAAATTCGAGATTATGCAATTTTACTGCAAGTGGCCCTAAATAATTATTTTAAAATTGGTAAAAACTTTATTATGCCTTGAACTTTCCTACATTTAAATAAGACTTTAACACTTGCACTTTAAAATAAATTTTTACAACAAATAATTTTTATAAACGACACTTACGCTTTAATTTGAGATTAGTATTATTTAGCTTTATGAAAGACTTCAAAACTGCAGTATCTGCAGTTGTAGACTTCAAAACAAAGTCACATTTTGATTTCTACTTGGATTGTTCTAATGAAAAAATATTTTTAAATTTCCCGCGCCTCTGTTTCTACTTAAATCATTATTTGCAGAACAGACAGGATGTAAGACTTATGATTAAGTAATAAAATGGATTATTAGCCTATTGTTTAAAAAAAATATTATGAACTAGCTGCGCTCCGCGGTTGCACCCACGTAAGTCCCGATCCCGTGGGAATATCAAAATGAAAAGTAGCCTATTGCCTTCCTTGATAAATGGAGTATCCAACACAAAAATATTTTTTCAGTTCGATAAGTTTCGTTCGCGCTAATCTCAGGAACCAGTAGTTCCTGAGATTAGTGCGTTCAAACAAACAAACTCTTTAGCTTTATAATATTAGTATAGATTTAGTCTCCAGCTATCTACATAACGAATTTCATGACAATAGATTCAAAACAGTTTTTGTAAGATGTTACAAATATTCTCCTCTGATATTTGCCAACAGACGTCTCTATCATTTTTAGGGTTCCGTAGCCAAAGGGTAAAAACGGGACCCTATTACTACGACTTGACTGTCCGTCTGTGTCACCAGGCTGTATCTCATGAACCTTGATAGTTAAAATTTTCAGATTATGTATATCTGTTGCCACTATAACAACAAATATTAAAAACAGAAAAAAATGAGTTTGCTCCCAAACAACATAGTACGTTACGTAGCTCTTTCTGCCCCAGTCCAACTCGCACTTGGCCGGTTTTTAACGCAAAAACGACTGGGTGTTATTTTTTATCACAGTTGCTCATAAAGTGGATCTTATTCAACCGCTTTTAGGCTCATAATCCAACGTATTACGCACGCGTGCGTTTTACATTACCTTGACGCCACTAGTGTGTAAAAGTTATCCCGATAAGTTAAATTGGTATCTTACTGCTAATTACATGTTAGGTAGACGAATCATTTTTAATTTATCTGGGTTATACTGTTTTGATGGATTAAAGAAGTATTTGGCCTGCCCTTTCGGAAATATATACATATTATAATTTATGTACCTGGATGACCGAGCTTTGCTCGGTATTTTTTTTTTTTACTTAGTCTAAGCTCAAAGCAAACACTCATTGACTTCGTGTTACTTAACAACGCCATCTGCTGGAATAACTTTATTGCTCACAAAAAAATGTATTAGTAGTTCGCCAATAGATGTCAGGAAGAGTCATATTTTTCAGTTTAAATTGGGACTACTCAAACGCTTTAAAACACGAATAAAAGGACATTTTCTAAAAATGATTCCTAGCTAGATCGATTTATCGCCCCCGAAACCCCCTATATACCAAATTTCATGAAAATCGTTGGAGCCGATTCCGAGATTCCAATTATATATATATATATATATAAACAAGAATTGCTCAGTTAATAAGATAATATTGCCTAAACAAATTACACCAATATTTTGTTAACTTTTTATTATTACAAGTCTCTTCTTTTATTCGCAACTGTGATAAAAAAAAATCGTACGATACACGTGTGGTTTGATCATTCCATCTCGCCTTAATAAACGCTTCTACGCAATGATCAATTTACCACACTAGTATCGCAATTGACTATATTATATGAGTGAGAATCGTACAAATATTTTTACTGCTAAAATGTATGAGGATACATTTATTAATTATTAGTAACATAGTCTACATTTATTCCGATATTCCCACGGGATCGGGAGTTACGCAGTTAAACCGCAGGGCGCTGCTAAGTATTATTTTTCCCCAAGCACTTACAAGTCACAAAAACAGCAAGATTAAGGTCGTCAACCTGGTGAGTCAACATGGCCACTTACAACAATAAATTAGTACAATCATTGTGTGCTCTCTACTTAGTGATTGAGCAAATGATGAGCAGTAAGAAAATGTAGGTACTTAGCACATTTCTCAGTACATCTAAGGAAAAGGGATGCTTGCTTGAAGTGTGCAACATAATTGGCTAAATATTTCAATAACTACAAGGTTGTTTTTTAATCACATATTTTAAACAGTTGCTTAAAGCTATTTATGCAGCGCATACGCAACGCGCCTTAAATACCCGTCGCTTACAACTAACATGTTTGATTGTAACAAATGTGTTTTGTTTTTCTCAAAAGTGCTGAGATGGAATTGTAGTTGAAATTTTTTACCGATAATTTGAGACGAAAATTCCTTGTCATTTCAAAGCTAGACTAGTTTTAATTCTTAATTTTAAGATAGTTTCAAAACTATAGGAAACTTTTGGCTCAACGTCACACCAAAATGTCGGTAAAAATCTCACCTACAATTCCATCTCAGCACTTTTGAGAAAAACAAAACACATTCGCAACAATCAACAATATTCACCAACGAAGGCGACCGGTGCTGGTAGTAACTATTTAGTAGGCTGTGTACCAAAGTCGCTGGCGTATGGATCCACCTTAAACATTATAAGTAAAAGTAAATGTCATAAAAATCCTACAAATCATTTCAAATAATCATTCTAGAATCTTTATTATAAATTACAATACCTACTCGAAAATATCCTCTAACAATATTTTTTTGATTACAATAGTGTAATCAAAAGTAATTTCAGACTTTTTGTATTGAAATCGATATGCCAGTCTATTGAAACTAGGACACTATACGCCAGTCACGTACGTTATTAGACTGCTTTTATGTTCCTTGAAAACATTTCCAATGGCGCCTTTTAATAGCCGTTTTCAAAGCTAGACACGTCTAAATATTGAAAAATGGTAAATGAAACAGTTTTGTAGGTAAATATTTCTGTTTCTACCTAGTTACCTACATAACTACTACTAAAATGACGAGTTTTTCAAACAAATACTGAAAAAGAAACTTAATAAACGTTACGTCTAAATATTGAAGCTATATAGAAAAACAGTTTTGCAGTTAAATATTTCTGTTTATACCATCATACTAGATTGACGAGTTGCCTAAAGATAAACTAAATAGTACATTATTGCAAAGGCCCGGAAATAAGCAATAGCAAGGTCGAGTATGAGTTTGAGGGCCGAGCGGTAGGCGAGGACTTAATTAATACGTGACAGGAAATTGCCATTTCCGCCGAGGCTTATACAGTGCTTTTCTCCAAAGAATGCAGGGAAATAAAATATTGTCATTATTTTCGAGGAGTGTCGAGTGTGTGGACAAGGAGAAACAAATTCATTGCAAAAGCGTTTGTAGAATTGAACATTACAGCGCTCCAGCAATGTTGTATGAAACGGCGTGCTAACGCTACTGCAATGGATTTGACTTTCTTTGTCCGTAAATTCGATACTTCGCGATTTCCATGCAAGTTTGAGAAAAAATAATGTCTATTCGTTCGTCAAGAATTCAAGATAGTTAACTTTAAAATAATTATATATCGAATAACAATGCGCTTCATTTTCTGCTTATTACACTATAACTATATATTTTCAAAATAAATAGCTTTAAGTGATCTTTGTATTACAACTGTTACTAAGCGTACAGTTTTTAGCCTTAGCCTGTTTTATTATTTCAAAATCGTAAACATTTAATTATTAATTAAAAAAAAAAAGTAGAAAAGGAGGTTAGAATGGGAATAGTTAAATGATCGAAGGTAGAAGTTCAACCCTAGTTAATAATTAATTAATTACACAAAAATAAAACACCGAAATTGGACAAAAGAAAGGCGATATAAAGGCATTTCTTTTCGTATGAAACCCTCTAACTAAACCATCTCATAAACTCGGAACATGAAACATCGATCAAATTAGATATGTATGAACTAATGGATTTTCTTGCATCAACTACTAACAAACCATTTCAAGCAATAAAATTCTTGGTTCCTACTAATTGATGATGCACGCGCAGCTTAAACCGCTAGGTATCTGTCTAGATTCCTTCTCTAATTGCCTTAAAAACCGGCCAAGTGCGAGTTACTCGCGCACGAAGGGTTCCGTAACAAGTTGTAGGGAGCCCCACTTGAATAATTTTTGTTTTTCGTATGTATTATTATAGCGGTATCAGAAATACGTAATCTGTGAAAATTTTAATTGTCTAGCTATCACGGTTTATGAGATACAGCTTGGTGACAGACGGACAGTGAAGTCTCAGTAAGAGGGTCCAGTTTTTACAATTTGGGTACTGGACTCGTAAGAATTTTGATATTTTAAAATTATTCAAATCTATACTAATATTAAAAAGCTGAAGAGTTTGTTTGTTTGAAAGGGCTAATCTTGAGAATGGTTCGAATAGATTTTTTTTAGTCCATTTGTCTAGGAAGGCTATAGGCTATTTTATATTTCGATATTCCAAATCGGGACTTACGCGGGTGAAACCGTAGAGCGCTGCTAGTTATATCTAAAGTGCAGCGATCGATCGGAGAGTTTAAATTGCAATTATAGGTACCTATTTACTTATTTACGTCTTGGGCGGCGATCGATCCTTCCTTCGTTCGGCAAAATTCCTTCCTTCATTGTTTAACCTATGAAGGAAGGAATTTCCTCCACGGTTTAACCTACCGACCTTACCTGCTGCCCCCTTAGACAAGATTCTTACTATTATAGATATCGCCAATCGAAAGCCTTTTTTTTTTTCATGAAATTGACATGGGCTAACGAAAAATCACGTAGTCTTGCGTTAGACAAGTTTGATCTTAAGCCAATTTTAAACAATACATAAGTCAATTTCATTTTAAAAAAATCTGTCGATTGGCGATATCGCTAATGAAAAGCAATCTTGTCTAGGGAGGCTGTTTGTAGTTATGTAGCTCATACCCTATTTCGTTCAGTACTTATCTTACTCATACTATTATTATAAATCTGAAAGTATGTGTGTGTTTGTGTGTATATTTGTTACTCCTTCACGCCAAAACTACAGAAGCGATTGCAATGAAACTCGGTATGTAGATAACTAGAAACCCAAGTAACTATAGGCTTCTCTTAAGAGCGGTGTTGGCTTAGTGGTAGATACCTCGACTTTAATTCTGAGGGTCGTGGGTTCGAATCCCGGCGGGCCGTGCACCAATGTATTTTTCTTAAGAAAAATTTATGTGCGCTAATTGACATTGCTCTTACGGTGAAGGAAAACATCGTGATGAAACCCGCGGCTTAGTTGCCTCCAGAAGTATTGAAAAGTTCTCTCCTCTGGACATGGTCGACTAAGCTGAGAGGGTAGTAGGTGCTGGGCAAGCCTACTCCATCCTCACGCAAAAAGGACCCAATTAAAAAGGGTCCAATGGCGGAAAACAGACTGTATACAAGTACAAGTAGGCTTCTCTTTGTCCTGATATTACCACGGTATCAGAACTTACGCGATAGACCGCGGGGCGCAGCTACTTTAATCATAATTGTACAAAAAAATAATTGCCTAAAAGAAAACTATAAGGAAATATTAAGTACTAGCTGCGCCCCGCGGTTTCACCCGCGAAAGTCCCGATCCCGTGGGAATATCGGGATAAAAAGTAGCCTATGTATTAATCCAGGTCTCCAGCTGTCTAGATACCTAGTGTCATCGCAATCGGTCCAGTAGTTTTTGTGTGAAGGAGTAACAAACATACACACACACACACACAAACTTTCACATTTATAATATTAGTAGGATAGTAGGATTGAATCTACGTAGGTGAATTGGGGCAAGGCTAGGCATTTGTCAGTCAAAGACACCTTTATTAACTTCTAATAAATATTTCTCTATGTATTATCAATAACCATGTTTGTTAGGTTTATTTGCTAGTAAACCAATAAAGATCACCTGTTAAAGCAACTGACCTGGATAACATAAATAGGAGTTGTAATTTTATATGTAAACAGTTAACACCTGTGGTAACGATCTTGCTGTTGCCGTAATCCAGTTTCAACTACATATTAGGCCCATGCCAGTAAGATTTATTTAGGGTCAGGGCAGTAAAGGTAGCTGCATACGTAACGTGATTTTTCTCGTGCCGGACGGAACGTGACGATTTCTTGACATCGTTTCATATAAAAATGTAGTAACAAAGTACACGTAACGAGAAATCTAAATTTAATGTTTTGGGAAATTCTAACTTTCCTCAATATCCTAAGAGTTTTGGGAGCTTTAGGCAGTTGACATTGCACTATCGCACCGTGTTCCCATCGCATCATGGCGAGAGAAGAACTGGTGGAGTTTTAGTGGGTCAACCTCTGGCTGCCCACCACCTTCAGGCCAGTAAGGAGCCCCACTTCGCCTTGCTGCTTATTTCTCCACCTTAAAATATAAAAAAAATGGTTTTCTGTAAAGTCTGTTTACGGACGAAAATTTTACGTGGTTACTTCATAAGAAAACATCGATGCTATGGTTACCATTTTGTCAATAAAACTCACGTTCCCGTTACGCGATGACGTCACACTTTTTGTGAATGCTGTCGTCACGTCAAAAAGGTATCTGACATTACTAATTAATTTGTTATCTTATTTCCCCCGTAGCGGATACACCCGTAATGAGATGATAGCTGCGATCACTAACCGCATCCACGCTGAAGCCCTAGCGTCGCTCCCTCCGAACGTGCGCAAGCGCGTCCGGGCGCTCCGTTCGCTCCAGAAGGAATTCGTCGACATCGAGTCCAAGTTCTACAGCGAGGTGCACGCGTTGGAGTGCAAATACGAGAAGCTATATAAACCTCTATTTGAAAAGGTTAGCTAATAAAATAACTTTACTATTAGCGCCATCTAGCCCTAAACTAAGCAACTAGGCTTGTAATATGGTGACCTGACAAAGGGTACATAATACTTACTATACAACAGTTAGAGATATATATTTTACACTAAAAGACAATAAATAAAAGCTAATATTGCCACAATGAAATAAAGTGCAATTAAGCTTGCACAGCCCAAGATGTACCTCTATTTTTATTTTGTACAAATATTTAGTAACTAAAAACCACCCAACATGGTTCCACAGTTCGCTTTTCAAGACTTAATTCTACCTACTTGTGTTTTTCCGCTACAAAGACCATGACACGATAGAAATCAATAGATAAACGTAGCATGTAATTACGTACTTCAACTTATGCCCTAGGCCAGAGGTCGGCAACCTGCGGCTCGCGAGCAACATGCGGCTCTTTGGATGTGAAGCTGTGGCTCTTTAGTTAATGCAAATATTTTAAATTTTAAAGAAATACCGCGAGTTGAGGCTCTTATTTATATTCAACACATGGAATAGTCTTCCCGATTGCGACAGTGGTGAAGAGATAGGCATTTGGAGTGCTGCAAAAAAAATTGTGGCTACTTGAAATTTAGTCTATTGTAATTTTTGGCTTTTCAGACTCAAAAGGTTGCTGACCCCTGCCCTAAGCTGTAATCACATTAATAATTCTAGAACAAAAAAAATACTTTCCTTATTCTTGACTTGAATATACGACCGTTGTTATAGTCTAATGCAAAGGTTTGTATGTTTGATAAGTCTCCGATCAAAAACAACTAAACCGATTATGATGAAAAGCGGTATGTAGAAAGCTGAGGCACTAGAATATCACATAGGCTACTTTTTATTCTATAATTCCCATCGACTTTTGAACTTATGCGGTTGAAACCGTAGGTAACCGCTAGTAAGTTATGTATTAGACCATATTCCTATCACTTTTTGCTAGTTAGAAATTTTGAAATAATATAAAATTAGAAGCTTTTTTTACAGCTTCATACAAAAACTGCTGAACTGATTGCGATGAAGATCTCGTTTAAGCTACTGTTTATCCCAAAATTCCCACGGGATCGGGACCTGTGAGGGTAAAATCGTATTGCGCAGCAAGTTAAAAATATTATCAAGGGAACAGCAGCTATTCAGTTAAAAAAACACAAATTAACTTGTTATTTAATTCGACAGCGCGCACAAATAGTAAACGGGTCATACGAGCCAACGGATGATGAGTGTCTCAATCCGTGGCGTGATGAGAACGAAGAGGAGGAACTGGCTAAGGCGGTACAGAACGCAGCCATCACTGATGGTGATGAGAAAAAACCGGCCGTTGAGGAAACTAAGCCAGCTGAGTAAGTAATAAGTAGATAGTAGATGATGAAGTACCAAAAATTACTCAATTAAGTTTTGTAGCAGGTTTTGTTTCAAAAATATCTCAATATCCTCACAAAGGAACACATATAGAAACCTTTCCTAATTATCTCATTATGTAAAAATGTACATGTTTTAGTGTTTTTATCCCAAAATTCCCACGGAACCCGGACTTACGCTGGTAAAACCGTGGGCTCTAAACTGGCAAAAAAAATAACATACACATCAAATTGAAAACCTCATCCTTTTTTTAAGTCTGTTAAAAAGTTTCCAATTCCCGCCTCGGACATGTATTTATGCTTAGATATTTGTCTGTGGTCTGGTTGTTTCTATGTATTATAAGTATATATTTACAAAAGAAAAGTATATAAGTAGTATATCCGTTGTCTAGCACCCATAACACAAGTCTAGTTACTTAACTTGGGGCTAGATGGCGCTGTGTGGATTGTCCTGCAATATTTATATTTATTATTTATTTAATTATTTGGTCAGTCACTACCTGGATCAAACTGTTGATTTTAAGCAACAAGCATAATAAATCTAGTGTATTTTTGCGTTTACTGTCTACAAAAGACTGAGTCATATATGCCTCCTTGCAACTTAATCTGGGTTAGGGTTTTTAGTACTCTAACTACCGTCCCTAGCGATAGCACATTAATTTCTTAATTATTAGCCACGTTTATAACATGATGACAAAACAACACCACTTACTGAGAAATCAATGATTGATTCACTTACATGCATCACCAACTGAGGACTCTAACCCAACGTCTACTTATTTCACTTACTTTCTGACAACATTTTTAATATCACTTGTACTTGTTTCAGACCACCAATGGACCCTAACGTCAAAGGAATCCCCGACTTCTGGTATACGATCTTCAGGAATGTGTCTATGCTGTGTGAAATGATGCAGGAGCATGATGAACCTATATTGAAATGCTTGCAAGATATTAAAGGTAAAAAATGGTTGTCAAGTCATAAGAAAACTATGAAAAATTTAGATTTTTATTTCATATTTTTTTTCTTTTTTTTAATATTATAGATCGAAAACGAACATCTAAAAATGATATGATGATTAGCTTGATTTGAACTTTGTTCTATGCCAAATCTATAATATAAAAATGAATCGCAAAATGTGTTGGTAAGCGCATAACTCAACAACGCCTGGACCAATTTGGCCAATTCTTTTTTTGTTGTGTTTGTTATTGTCCGGAAAAGGTTCTTTGAAAGAAATAATTAAGAAAATTGCGTAGAAAATTATTACGCGGGTGAAACCGCGGGGCGCAGCTAGTAGATCATAAAAATGATGACATACCATACACCAATCACTGAAAGAATCATGATTGATTACTTACATGCATCACCAACTGAGTTTTCACACAATACCAACTAAACTAAGCATATCATTACTATCGAAACTGAACAAATTTCTTTATTTTCAGTGCTAATGCATGAGGACCCCATCGGTTTCACGTTAGAATTCCACTTCGCTCCTAACGACTATTTCACAAATACTGTTCTCACTAAGGAATATTCAATGAAATGTAAACCTGATGATGAAAACCCCTTAGAGTTTGAGGGACCAGAGATTTATTCATGCAAGGTTTGTTAAACATTATTTCTATCAGTAAAAGTAGACTATAAGTAAAGTCGCTGACTGACTGATCATGTCCAAAGCAACCACAAATGAGATTTTAATGTTAATTTGCTATTTTTACGAAAAGAACCGGCCAAGTGCGAGTCGGAGTCACACACAAATTGTTCCATACATTCTTTTTTGTATTTGTACATCATCTGTGAAAGTTTTAACTGTCTAACTATCACAGTTCATGACATACAAACTGCTGACAGACAGATGCATAGTGGAGTCTTAGTAACAGGGTCCCGGTGTTACCCTTTGGGTATGGAACTCTAAAAATGCTTGATTTTGACCTCTATTCTATGTTAAACCTATTTAATTGATTTATTTCAATGTTAATCTTCATCATCGATCGAAGTTTTTTTTCTTGTCCAAGAGATGCCACTAGTCATAAAAGTGAACTTTTACCATTTTTTTCAGTGCAGGAATTTTAAATATTCTAAAATTATAACCTTTTTTCTTGTATCAGGGCTGCGAAATAAACTGGAAGAAAGGCAAGAATGTGACAGTTAAGACAATAAAGAAGAAACAGAAGCACAAGTCCCGCGGCTCGGTGCGCACAGTCACCAAGTCTGTCCAGGCCGATTCATTCTTCAACTTCTTCTCGCCCCCGGCCATGCCCGAAGACCCTAACTCTACTCTGGCTTCTGATATCCAGGTATGAAGATAAATAAACCTATCCTTGACATGTAATCTAGATAATTCAAGCTATTCAGGGCAGTATAGTGCCTGGGACATCTATTAAAAAAGTACACTAGCCTGGAACCTATTTGTATTAAAAACGTAGTACAGGACTGGCCGGCTAAAGAAATCCTACTAGCAAAGGGATCAATAAAATTATTATAATTTATCTCTATCTCGAAATCACGTAAATACGTCTCGAGTATTTTTCCTTTACTGTAAGAGCGCTGATACTAACGCTCGTAAAGTCTTCATATTAAAAAACGCATGGTGCAGGAACGGCTGGAAATAATTCCCAACTAGCAAAGATTTGCGATCAATAAAATTATTATAATTTATCCTTATCTCTCTAAACAAGACGAAACTAGTGTCTCTGACATCGCTGCAGGTTCTGCAGTTATTATTTGAAGTTATCATTTTTAAAAGCATGTCATTGGTTCCATTATGCCGTGGCAAGGCACCATTCACAGCTCGTGATTTGCTTCTTCTGTTGTAGTATATTTAACTTTTAAAGATTCACCTAATGATGCCCTTTCCATGTTACCCAGGCCCTTCTAACAGCTGACTTCGAGATCGGCCACTACATCCGCGAGCGTGTCGTCTCCCGCGCAGTGCTGCTCTACACGGGCGAGGGGCTAGACGATGATGACGACGATGATTACGAGGAAGAGGTGAGCCTTATGTAGTAGTATTTACATCGCGAGGTAGCACGTGGCTTGGTTGTGTTGTGCGGTAGTCGAAGTACGCCATGATGCGGCAAATAGTCAGCTGGGAATGAAGGATATTCTCTATAATGCACATTTTTCAACAATAAGTAATATTTCTTACCACTTGTTGAATGTTGCTCCATGTTTGCTTATCACGTCTACAAATATTATCGATTGTTTCCACATGTTAACATAATGTTGGGCAACATCTAGTAACTCAGCAAATTGTATGAGAAAATGGTGACATGAAGAATATCCTTTGTCATGATGACTAGCTGACAAATTTTATGTGAATAAAATATCACATTACTTTACTGACTACCGCGGGAACTGCACCAGTTATGCGATACACTTTTTAAGAATTTTTCTGCAAGTGGAAATTTCGGAGTCGTAATTTGCCCAAAATACTTAAATTTTTGGCTTGTGGAGTGAGTTAAATAACTTTCAGTTTTCAAAATCAGTATTAAAAGCTGCTCACTCCAAAAGCTGTCAATATCTTTAATACTTTTAAAAAGTTTGGGATATAAAAAATGCCTCAGCAAAATCTTGAATGAATTTCGGTCTACAAGTATTTTTCTCGCTTCCAAAATTATCTGTCAGTGAATTCTACAGCCATAGCAAAAGCATTCTACGTTAGATTGCATGGTAGTGCTTGCTTAGATACCTTGTTTAGTTGCGCCTAAAGACGAAGTTACGGTATTTTGGCATCTCGCTGCCCTAGCTGGGACGCCCCGTTCGCGATATATACGAAAAATGTAAAACCACACAGTGGGTGGAAAAACGCGATACGTGGTTTTTATTTGATGACGTCTGTTATGTGGAAAAATGTTTGTGAACGTGACTTTAATTTTCGGAACTACAATAGTTTTTTTTTAAAGGAAAGGGTAAAGTTAACATACTGACGCCCATATAGCCGCTAAAAGTGTTCAAAGCATCGCAACGCAGCACGGGGCGCCCAGCTAAAGCATCTATTTCAACACGTCGCGTTTGGATGATAACGGTTTGACTGGAACTGTTCATAAAAAAGTGACTATCTGACGAAATAATCAGTGAACGCATTCATTATCGAATGACTAACTACATGGCTTAGTTGCCAAATGACTTCAGAGCGGTTTCGCATTGCATCCGATCAGCAGACTAATTCTCAAAGGCTACCAAAACGGATAAAACTGAAAAGACAGGGATCACGTCAAAAGTCGCGGGAGTGAAAGAACAGCAATTTTTGTTATTGTTTCGGTAGCCTTCCGATTGTTTATGAATCAGCCTGCTGAAGTTGTGAAAAGAAGGATCCTACGCTGCATGCGTTTGGTTCATCGCCCTGCGCAGCGGCCCTTTGCGTGTGACGGTTCGATTCAGATGGCGTGCGAAATTGCTCTAAACACATGTGATGACCACATTATGATCGACTGATTTACCAGAAGGCCAATTCTCGTAAATAACATAGTTCAAATTACATTGCAATAATTGAAATCGAAATGCAATCGGATGAAAAGAAAAGAAATAAATAAATAAATAACTTTATTTTGTAATTACGCTACACGTACAAAAGTTATTAATTTTAATTAAACAAACTTCTAAACCTATAGTGTTAACCAAAAAAGCATAATGTTGTGATGCCAAAAACACCACAGCGCTGATTTTCAATACACTCCTACTATATATGATATTGCAAAGTTTGAACATATTTTTATTTACTAGAATTATTGATCTTCAGTTGACTAACATGACCAAATGTAGGCGACAAGTGACAAGTGTAGGCGTCAACTAACCCGGAAATACGGTACCTACGTCTGGACGGCAACCAACGCGATGTGTTATGGTTTCAGGAGGATTCGTACTCCGACGAAGATTCCGGCACCGAGGAAGTGTCCGATGCGGAGGACTGATGATGACGTCACGCATATATACTATCGCGATATTATCATATACCCCCCGCGTACATATCTCTAAGACTCTAGCCCAGTGTTTTTCAACCTGTGGGTCGTGATCTCCAGGATGGTCGCAAAGCCTCACTCGCGGGTAAATGCAAAAGGCTGGCTGCTGTGCTTGTTTATTTTTTTTAATTTATCGAAACATGGTTTAATTTGATGAACGAGAGATGATTCGGAAATACATCAATATTTTGGAAATTAAACGTGATTGAGCATGCCATCAGATGCTATTCTTGTCTTTTTACGATCAGTATAAGTCTCTTCGATGTAGAGAAAATTAAATACAAAGTCTTTGAAAGAACTGTAAAAAAGAATACGTAGTTTTATAAAGGCCCTGGGCCGCATTTTTTTTTTAACTTATAAAGGGGTCGCGTTTTCAAAAAGGTTGAAAAACACTGCTCTAGCCTAATTAATTACCTACCAAAATGTGCTGTGTTCGCACCTGTTCGAACGTGTTCCTAATACTCCCCCGCGTCATATTATAAAATTCGGTAGTATTCGTTACGCTAGATGTTTGTTATACCGATAAGGTATCGCTGTTCTATGCATGGTTTATCCAAAGTCCAGATAAATATGTTTTAGACTTATTTTTTTATGAACAGCGCTTCTCTCGAGCGCTTTTCGTTAAAATTAATGCGAGAAATGTATGGTGCCTTCATAAATGTATAGAATTAATGCATGGTATAATGTTAGAATGTGTCTGATAAAGATGCCTATTATTGCATTTCTAGTTTAGTTTATTATTCTCGTTTTTATTTATTATATTTATAGTAATTATAGCGTGTACTTTTTTGTTTACGAATTTTACGTGTTCGTTTGTGTAATTTGAAATTTTTTCATGTGATATTAATATTCTCTTAGGCTTACTGCAGATTGTTTTTTTTTTGTTGTTCTATTCGATTATAAATTGCGCTGTCATTCCAACGAAATGCTTAGTATTTTGTGAGATGTCAATTATATAATAATTGGCTTTAGATTGTATAGACTTTAGAATCTCTGTGTAGTGCCAAAAAACGGATTTCTATAACATCACTACGATATTCTGTGATCTTTCATATGTCTATGTAATTTTTATAATGAATACTTGACAATAGATGGCTCGGATAAATGTATATTTTTTTATTTTATGTAACTTTTTATTGAAGTTGGCATAATATTGTGAATGCAGCTCGTGAGGTAACTATCGTAACGGTAAAGGCTTACGTTTTCGGCATGATGTCTCCATAAGATGACATTAAAAATTTATGCTTTTTATACATGTGTTTTATTTATACGTTATCCTTGTTTGCATGTTGTGAGAATGCGATATGGTTGGAGAATTCACTGGGGATATTATATGGAACTAGTGATGTGAATGTTGTCGGTTATTTGATAAGTAAATGTGGATTTTTATAACTATTTTTTACCGGAATTATTGTGTTTATTTTCATCGGCAAGAGTTGAAAATTATTCCAAACGATTCGTTTTCATAGTAATTATATTCTTTTTTTCTGATATGCCAAAATGGTTAAATTAATTGTTTTGTTGAAAATATACTGTAGTTTTCAAGCAATTTGTGACACTAAATGTAACATAGAAAAATACCTAAAGTTTCGGCGACCTCTTGTTATAAAAAGCGCGATAGATCCGGTAGAAAGAGTTAAAATCGCGATAACCTAAGAAATACTATTGTAATGTTTCCGTAGGAGGAAGAAGAGTGTACAAGTGAAGAGAGTGACGATGAGGAACCGGCGCCGCGGAGACGTCCCAACAAGAAGCCACAAGTTAACAAGCCTATCGCAGACAACCCCGCCGAGTGCAAGCAGCAGTAACATTACTCGAGTTAACAAGCTAACTAGCTGACAGGGCGCGTTCTTATTGGCTGAAATACTATTCGATTTTGACGTTTCGACAGTTGCACTTATCACGCTCCAATGAAAACGAATCTAAGGACGCATTTTCATTGGTTGAAAGAATCTAGAAACCATTTTCATTGGTTGAAGGTTGGAGTTACCATTTTTGATTGTTCAAAAGAGGCTAGAAACCGTTTTCATTGGTTGAAAGATTCGCGATGCCGTTTTTTATTGTACGAAAGATTCGTGGAAGCATTTTCATTCTTTCAATTGAAGTTCAGCCAATAAGAATACGCCGTAGGATAATCAAATACCGTGCGTGGTAACAGACTGATAGTTCGAGTATTCGCTTTTGTAACCTCGTAAATTCGCTGTTATATCCAATACATTCCTTAGTAAGGAACCGGAGATATTCAAATTACAGTGGAAAAGAGACAATATCAAACAGAATAAGTCAAAATGTGACATTACTGACCCCCTTTTAACGGGATCAAAGTTATTCAGAATAGTGTAAGTACATATTAATTATTCCTCTTTGTTCCGTTGCTATTTGGTAAAGGATTTCGTCCGCCTTTTTTTGATGTTTTCTTAAAATAGGTGCTGCTTGCTAAACGAACTTGTTATGTAGTTCCACTGGCTGGGTTAGGTACATTTAACAGTCTCTAAGACAGTAATATTATTGATTTTATTGTTTAAGTTGAGTATTCATTGCTACGGCCTTAATTATTATTTAAAACGGCCAGTATTGATTTTTTGGAGATTTTTGTGAGGTGAAAATTGTAAACGTGATAAAATCAGGCGTGAAATTGAAGGTTAAAATGTTATTTTTTAAAACCAGTGTTTTTAGATGTAAGCTACATTACACACACCAGCTATAAGGTATTTGTACACGTACCGTTTTTAAATAAATTCAACAATTTCTGTGAAAATGTATTTTTATTTTTCATTTAAACCATAGGATTCTGGTATGTGCTAATATTAGCCCACATTTATTACATACTAATATATGTATGTATATGCCTTCATTTTCGGCAGGTAAGAAGGTAAGTCTTTTGTCCTGGAGGCCTATGTTCAGCAGTGGCGGTCCTGTGGCGGCTTCGTCGCAGAATGTCTCTTTCGCAAAATGTCACCTAGTCGTAAAATGTCCATTTAGCAAAATGTCCCTTTCGCAGAATGTCTCATTCGCAAAATTTACGATGGTTTTATCTATTAATACGAATAATTTTTGCGAGCCCCCTGAAATGTTTATATTGTATAAATAAAGCGTGAAAAAATTGTTTTTCACGATTTTCAAAGAGGTCACCATAAATAAAAGTTATTCGTATTGTTAGGTATGTTAAGCTTAAAATTGACTAAGAACCTGTTTCTTTTATTTAATGAATAATATTTAATATGAACAAATTTAACGTTTTTTAACTCCACAACCTGGACATAACGGACAGCCCACTGTGCAGAGCGTGCATGGAGGCGGAGGAAAGGTCCGCGCATGTGCTGCTGGACTGCAAGGTGCTAACGGAGATCAGACTAAGTACGGTAGGTGACGGTAAGTGCCTTCCAGGAATTTTTGAGAAGCCACATCTGGTGGCAAAATTTATGGAAGAGCTGGGCTGGTTCTCCCCCTGACAAATGGAACCTCACGCAAAGGGGACCCAACTAAAGAGGTCTGATTGCGGATAATAGCCCGTATACAAGTACAAGTACAACGTTTTTTTTTTCATTTATAATTATGGACAATTAACGATAAATATTCATAAGTACTACATTCAATAAGTACCTACATTTTACTAAAGGGACATTTTGCGAAAGGGACACTTCGCGAAAGGGACATTTTGCGAAAGGGACATTCTGCGAAAGGGGCATTGCGCGAAAGGGACATTCTGCGACGAAGCCCCTGTGGCTGATTCGCTTTAGGACAGTTTTGCTTTACGGCAGAATTAGGTAGGTATATTCTGGAGGAGTAAAAGTGTTCCGTGGTCTGGATGTAAAACTTGGGTAAGTGTGCACATGACTTTTTACTTGTTAGGGTGGAGAAATGCGCCTCCCCCGGGGGGGGGGGGAGTAGCGAAGGTATGTGGGGGCTCCCTATTGGCCTGAAGGTGGTGGGTGGCCAGAGGTTTACCCACTAAAACTCCACCGGTTCCTCTCTCGCCGTGATGTCGGGGCTGCGGGAACGGGTGCGATTCTTCCGCGGCAAGATTCTAGACACCTGCTTTAGTTGAAGTTTAAAGTCTTCTAACTCATGTATTTATCAAACAAAAATATTAGAATACAAACATGCCAATAATAGTCATTTCATAACTCTACCGGGGGCTGCATTATACAGCCGACTACATGATAATAGTTCCACCCATCGCACACATCTTAACTTAGTTTTTTAAGACGTTTTCAAGTGGTCTATGTACGGTCGGCTGCATAATTGCAGACCCACCGTAGAGCTCCAAAACAGCTGTTATAAGAATATTAACAACACAAGCAAGTTTCTAGACACCTGCTTTAGTTGAAGTTTAAAGTCTTCTCATCAATTAATCAAACAAAAATTATTAGAATGAAAACATTCCAATAATAGTAATTTTCGAACTCTACCGAGGGCTGCAATTATGCAGCCGACTGTACAATTGTATTAAGCATCCAAAGAAATAAAAATTGTTGACTTTTGATCCAAACGGAAAGTTATCGTTTACTGTTTTTCTATTGCAGATAGGGATAATCGCCGTGTTAGTGTCCACATCATACTATGCTATTAAACTTAAGGACATATAACGGACAACAATAAGAAGGGTTAAGCACTCAATATTTCAGCGTCGCATTAATTAGTTCCGATTCAGACTAGGTAGGTACGGTCGGCTGCATAATTGCAGAAACACCGTTGAGCTCAAAAATGGCTGATATAAGAATGTTTTCAATACAAGCAAGATTCTAGGCACCTGCTTTATTGAAGTTTTAAGTCTTTCAACTTATGAATTTATCAAACAAAAATTATTAGAATTGAAACATACCAATAATAGTAATTTTTGAACTCTACCGGGAGCTGCAATTATGTAGTCGACTACGTGCAAAGCAATCCAACATTCAACAAAATCAAACAAAAATTCTTCAATATCCAATTTATTCAACTCTCATTCAATGACGTAACAAATGTACCTATCACTTGTCTTTTAGAACGCGATTCAGATCTCTAACGCCATTAGATTGCAAAGTTTTTATGGCAAAATACATTACATTGGTCATATAATACACAATACAATAAAATATCTAATTGATTAATATTTTAATATGTATCAAAATCTATCTATAAAACGAAAAAAAATAACAACCTTTTGTCTTTATGTGAGTTTCGATAAATATAAAAGTAAATTCTACTATATAGTATAATAATTTATTATCATTATGTACGGACATGACTGGTATATAGACATATTTCTGACTAAGACTTAGAAAACCCTAAGGAACTTAAAGGTGAAAGGGTACCGGCGCTTTCTCCATACAAACGTTGTCGACTGTTTCCTCCCTGGATAATGACACTAGCACACATATTTTTGTGTCATAAAACCTAAAACTGCCATGACTAGGTCCCTATGTTTTGTTTTTTTCATTTTCTAATTATCATAGAAATTAAGATTTAAAACACAAAACATATAACATGGCAGTTATAAGTTTTATGCAACAAAAATATTTGCTCTAGTGTCATTATCCAGGAAGAAAACAGTCGACTACGTTTGTATGGAGAGAGCCCCCGGTACCCTTTCCTCTTAAGGGCATATCAGCAGGCCGAACGTGGTTTACTCTCACTACGCCTATAATTCACATCAATAGGTAATTTTGTGGTGTGAACACAGGCACCATTCGTTGACAGCAGAACTAGACCCGCTAATTAAGGAAGTGCCTTTCCCACAAAAAAACTTTTAAGCGGAAACTTTCCTAGAAACTCTTTTATGAAACTGCGCATTATCAGCAGGCCAAAACTGCTTAAGCCTTACTATAGCGACATCCACAAAGGGTATACCTACGTCTACATTCACACCGATAGTTTTGTGGTGTGAACACAGGCACCATTTATTGACAGCTGATCTAGCTAGACTCGCTAATTCCTGAGATATACGAATGGAATCGCAACTTAAACGTGTGAAACCGCGGTGTTCCTAGTCAATAATAGGCCTAGATACCTTAGTCAGTAATAACTTGTTATAAACTGAAAATAAGTTATAATTTCACTACTTACTTGTAACTTGATTTTGACACAATTTTTTGTACTATTACTATAAAACTTATTTAAGTACGAATACTTATTGCATTTAATACAAATTGAATTTTAGTTAACGCGCAAATTAGGGTACCAAATGAAAAATGCCTGTCGCCGATAGCTAAAATTCTTATTTATTTCATGAAAAATTGGTTTTAAGTGTTGTTGTGAGAACCGTTTGTAGGAGAGACCCATGGTATTATATTTTTTTCTTTAAATTAAAAAAATTAAAACAAAAGTTAAGACAAAAGTTCCATGTAAGTAAATCTAAATTTAAGTCATAAAACACCTAAATAGTCTTTTTCCCGTTGAAAGTAAATTTTATCAAAATGTAGGAAAATATTGCACTTTTAATACAAATGGTAAACAAAACACTTAATCACATTTTTCTATGCAATAATTAACAACTTTAGGCAATTTGCTTTGGTCCCTTTACGCACTAATAGGCGATAATAACAGTTAACATTTTAATAATTTTTCCTACAAGATTAATCGACAGATAAAAATTGGCAGCTACAATAATAAAATAATAATTTAAAGTCCGTTTCATACAAGAACTCCCGCGGCAGTTGCTGGCTGGAAGCTAATAGCATCATCTTACAGAATGAATTTAATAGATAGGCCAGGTGTCGGCAACCTGCGGCTCTTTGGATGTGAAGCTGTGATTCTTTAGTTCCATATGCAAATATTATACATTTTAAAGAAATACCGCGAGTTAAAGCACTTATTTATGTTCAACGCATGGTATAGTCTTCCCGATTGTTACAGTAGTAAAGAAGTTGACATTTGAAGCGCTGCAAAAAATAGTGGCACTTTAAAAAAAATGGAAATTGTAATTATTGATAGTTCAGACTCAAAAGGTTGCCGACCCCTGTTATAGGCGATTGCAGCGACGCAACCGCGGAACATCTTTCATAAAACGTACTCCTAGGTACATTTTTATTACAAACCACATTGTAAATTAAAAAAAGCGAATCGTAAATATTCTTACAAAATTTGAGCCATGCCGTGGTTTTTCAGTCGAAATTTAGCACCATTTTTGCCTTACTAATAAAATCTACAAAAACATTGCTTTGCCAAAACTTGTGTCACGTGGAAATAATATTTTTTACAATAAGCTGAACTCAAGTAAAGTACATACTTAAGTAGTATGTAAAAGAAACAATTATAATAATGGAAGTATATTTTGCGTTTTATACATTAAAAAACAAATTTGAAAACAGCGCCATCTAACCGCAACTTGTAGGTACTATCATACTATGGTTATTTGGATGTGTAAGTAAGAGAAGGTATTTAACAATATAAATAAATATTGTACAGTAGGACTAGGAATCGAACCCGCAACTGTCTACGTCGTCAGCCGGTGGTATTAACCCCACTGCGTCACACACGCTTTATAAAAAGCATAATTATAAACCTTAGAGGTTAGTAGTTTCCAGTAAATCTGATCCCCCTTATTCCAAAACGAGGTCTAAGGATAGTCCGAGATGTGGATTTAAACCTTGGATATAGACACAGATTTACTCGTGAACTATAGTCTAAACACAATCCCTATAGATTATATAGGGAACTATAGTCTAAACACTATCCCTATAGATTATATAGGGAACTATCGTCTAAACACTATCCCTATAGATTATATAGGGAACTATAGTCTAAACACTATCCCTATAGATTATATAGGGATAGTGTTTAGACTATAGTTCACGAGTAAATCTGTGTCTAAATCCACATCTCGACCTATCCTTAAGCCTCGTTTTAGAATCAGGGGGTATTGGTTTCGCTGTGCTAGGTTAAGTAGGTACTGAATGTTTTTTTTTTTAAGTTTAAACGGCAAAAAACAGTAATAGGTTAGTTAAGCTAACTTAACCTAACCCATTTTTTTATCGTTTAAAAATGTAAGTGACACAAGTCTTACACTCAAAGCTGGTACATAACTGAATAAATTATATCGCTATCAAAACAGTAACTAACAAACAAGGAATGATGCGATATGATAACTTTGAAGGCAACGCTGCCGTACCTTATATGAAACATAAGTTGAAGGAAAACTTTGTCTTACGTCAGCATTCTTAAGAGGAAAGATACCGAACGCTCTCTTCATACAAACGTAGTCGACTGTTTTCTCCCTGCATACTGACACTAGAGCAAATATTTTTGTTGCATAAAACTTATAACTGCCATGACCACGCCCCTATGTTTTGTTCTATTTTTGTTTTTTAAAATATTAATTTCTATGATAATTAGATAAATGAAAAAAAAAACCATAACATAGGGGCATAGGCATGGCAGTTATAGGTTTTATGGCCCAAAAATATTTGTGCTAGTATCATTATCCAGAGAGGAAACAGTCGACTACGTTTGTATGGAGAGAGCGCCGGTACCTTTTCACCTAAAATAAATAAAATGAAATAAGCTCAGTTGCTTCGCTTGGGGCTAGGTTACGCTGTGTAAAAAAGTCCTGCAATATTTAAATAAATAAATATAGTAGGACATTTCACTCAGCGCTATCTAGTCCTAAGCTAAGCAACTGGGCTTGTATTATGGTAACTAAATTACGGATAGAATACTTTTTCTTTTGTAAATACGTACAGAAACAACCAGATCAGATACAAGCACTTTACATAAATATTTGTTTGAGGCGGGAATTGAATCCGCAACCATTTGTTTCGCAGGCTGGTGTAAGCCTGCCGCGGAAAAGGGGTCGTGACAAAGCATTCCTTAAGTTTCCCTTAAAAGTCTTCATTACGGCAGCTAGTTAAACAACTAAGGCCTGACACAGACGATAGACAGGGCCAGACGGAACAATGTCAGGCATACACAAACTCATATTACTTAGCTCCCCATATGATTTGAGTGACTGACATGAAAAATCATCGGGGGTATCCCACTATTTCCATAGAAATACAAAATGGAAAAAGTGGGACAAGCGTTTTTTTTCCAACCCATTATTTCCATTGCGTAAAGAAACGCAGTTGTGTTATTTGAGAATGTGTTTCCACTTTCATATTTATGACGGCCTGATAAATTACTGATAAATAACATTCTAAAAAGATAATGAGAATTAAAACAGAAGAAGAAAAATTCATTCCATGAGGAACAACCAACCATCGCATTTTATGAATTTATAAATATAAAATTCAAAGTCCTAACTGATCGAATGATATATCAACCCAGCTCAAGCCAACGGTTTTGTCTATTTGGCAGACAAATAGCTATTATGCCGTGGCTATCCGCTGAGAAAGGATTTTAGGGACAAACGCCTGTGGAAAAAATCCCATTTGTCCATAGGTAAAAGAAGGTGTCCATTCCGGCCATGTCTTTCATCTATACCGGGCCTAAACGAAAAATATTACACAAAATTGATTTATCAACCACCTAAAATTGCATTTTGTAAGGCAACCATTTTTATAATTTCAATTTACAAAATAACTCGAGACTTGAGTGATTTGCCTTAATCGCACTAAGAGCCCTCACAGACTAAAGATTTTCCGTTTGCATATAGTTTATGAAAAACACGATTATTGTTTTCAATATAAACTGTACCCCTACCACGAGTTGTAAGTTTCGACAAAAGTTAAGAGCATATATCATAAAATTAGTCGAATATTTTTCCACCTCGTGGTAGCTTTAGGCCGATCTGTAAGTCTGCTAGAATTCTAACGCGTTAAAACCGAGCCAGAGCCCAAGGCAATAGACTTATACCTCTCAAATCTCAAGTTAAAACATTAGGTCCTAAGGAAATCTTATTTGAATTTCTTACACACGAAATCTAAATTAGTGTTTCAATTAAAACTTATCTATTACGTTGAAAATAAATAAAATTATGCATAAATCTACAGACGATTTCATCAAAGCGATTTTGTTAATACGGGGCATTATCGGAGACAAAACAACATTCCAATTTACACAAAAATATTCACAATTCACAATTATTTTAACAAATAAAAATATATGTGTCAATAGTGAACACATCTGAACATTTTCTTTATTAATTTGAAAATGTACCTATCACGAGTTGCAAACTTAAACGAATACTTTCGCAAGTCGTGATAGTGGTACTGATTGGCACTATTCCTAAATATCTCTCAATATTAAACAGTCATTGTAACGCTAGAGATTCCACAACCAAAATCTTTAAGTGGTAGAAAACGAAACAAACGTGCTTAAAATCATATATAAATGGAACTAAAATATAAATCAGTCGAATCATACAACTGTTTTCTTTACAACCAGTAGAATATGCGAGAGGGCTTGTTGGTTTAATGTTATTTGAAAAATGGCTGCATTCCGCTGTTTTACTCCTGAATCCCACAACAAAAAGTAGCCTGTGCGAATCTCTAAAAAAAATTAACTGAGCAATTTATTGCACTCTTGCGAAATTCTGTTCATCACTCCGGAGATCTTCTTTAGATCCTTACCAAATTTTTATGGGACCTGTGACCACCCATTCTAACAAAAAATAATCTTCAAAATCGGTGCATAAACAACGAAATTATGCCCGAACAGCCATATTTTTTTACAATCGAATTTAGAAACTCCTTTTTTAAATCGGTTAATAAATAAAAACTTTAGAACTACCGGGTATTCGGATTGAAAACAAGCCCTCATTGGTCTGTAATAAATTAAGTAACATTGCGTTTAAACATTTATAATTAGTGAAGACCTTACAAGCATAACAAAATAATGAGGGATAGTCAATTGGCTTTTCTACGCTAGTTCCGAATCGCTTAATAGATAGCGGGCTCTATAGCCACCGTTGTCTCTGGTTAAATTGTCTATGGTTAATTTTTTTACGCAGGCAGGTAAGGCAAATACTGCTAAATGAACTCATACAGCCACGTCTTTACAAACGTCGTTATTTTTTAATGTTCATAGACATTTTTCAGTTTTTGACGTGTAACGTTTTATACACTCACAAAAAAGTGTGACGTCATGTCACTTTACCGTTATTGACAAAGTAACCATAGCAACGTATTGAAGTATGCAAAATGGTAATGTCAAGGATACAAAAGAGGCCATAAGAAGTTTTCACGTAAAATTATCGTCCGTAAACTGACTTTACAGACAACTATTTTTTTACATTCCTTGATGTAAAGATGCTACTGCTGTCTATGAAAGCTTTTGGAACTAGTTATTTTTTTTTAAGAAAGCCCAATTGACAGTACGAAAGAAACTTTGTCGGTTGTTAAATCCAATTCAGATGCAAAATAACCAATTAACTTTGCCGAATATTTTGCTATTTACTTAAGGTACGCCTATGTTGAAGATGTACAGCACGTTACATAACGATGTCAACTTTTTGTAAAAAAATGTTTAGAAATAGAGGCGCACGCGCATGTCAAAAGATTTACCACTGCGATACATCGATGCAAGTTCATTGTGCTCCAGCTCGTGATTGGTCAATAAATAATCGCCCCGTTCTTGTGCGATGTCTATGTGCGATGCATCTTCGCCATACCCGTACCCTGAGTCCTACATCACCACGCGGTTTTTCCCCCGCCATCTACCGCACTTGCGGATTAAAAGCCGCAATATCACAACCACATTTTTTCTAACCGCGCAAAAAGGCCGCGCGGTTCTTTTGGGTAGTGTAGGATTAGATGTTATTAGATTTTCAAAATAACCAATTAGTTATTTAGCAACTTTATTGAAATATTTAGCGATTTATGCCTAAAATAATCGCTTTAATATGCAGCCACAAAACGGGTCGGTAAAGTTTTTGTTCCACTGCCGTTTTCCTACCTATTCACTCACGTCCTCAAAGCCCCCGTTTATTTGAAGGTCTTTGTTTCACGAGCGTATAGGTATCTTCTAGGAAAGCGTGCTACATCTTAGACCGCATCGTCACCTACCATCGTGTGAGATAGTAGTCAAACGTTATAGTAAACAAATATTTATTATTTTAAATATGAATTTCTCTAAATTACTAAAAAAAAAATCTTCACTAGTCCTCACCAAACATAACCCCTAAATCCCAACATAATCTCTCGCGGGCGATATCCGCGCGGTTGTCACGCGGGTGTTTTCGTCTTCTTGCCGAACGGTAGGTGGAGGCGTCGCTTGCGTGGCTTGGGGAGGCCTTCGTCGTCCATGATGGAGGAGTCTGTTGATTCTTCCTCGGGGGGTGTGTGGCTTGATGGGGTAGGCGTGTCTGAAACAAATATAAATATTAATAAACAAAAGATAATTCAATATTGAAGGACATTCCACACATCGCCATCTAGCTCCAAGCTAAGTGACTAGACTTGTGTTATGGGTGCTAGACAACGGATTTACTATTAATATATTTTTCTTTTGTAACTAGCTGTCCCGGCAAACGCTGTCTTGCCATATACAAAAAAAAAGGAAAAAGAGAGAGGGGGAAATTCGAAAATTGTTCCATTCTCAGACCTAACGAATATACACAAAAATATTCATACAAATCGGTTCAGCCGTTTACGAGTTTGGTACAACTAACACCGCGACATGAGAATTTTATATAATAACTAGCTTTTGCCCGCGACTTCGTCCGCGTAAAAGTCAAAAATGGACCAAGTAATTACGTTGTCCCATACAAATTTTGCCCCCCTTTATCACCCCCTTAGAAACAAAAATTTATTAAATCCCTTATCGAATGTTTACGTCACACAAAGAACACACCCTCCAAGTTTCAGTTCTCTACCATCAGCGGTTTAGGCTGTGCGTTGATCCGTCAGTCAGTAATTCAGGACAAAGAATTTTATATGTATAGATAGAATATGATTTATTCAAACAAACACACGACATAGTATCACACACAAATAAGAGATGGTTACAGACATAGAGTACATTAAACAATAGGGAATACAGAGTAAAGTAAATACAAAAAAAAACACGAGAATAAATGATAAGTATGTGAAGAGTCGTGTGTTGCTGGAATGGGTAAAGCCTCAGCATGTGCTGCAGATACGCACGCACATCTGCAGCGCTGGTCAACCGGCCGCATCCTGTGTTCGACTTATTATAAACAACTCTTAACTTTACTGGCTTTAAGCTCTTAACTGTTTATAGTGATATGAGAAGAAAAAATATACGCCACGAATAAAAATCTTCTTTTTAAAGTCGGTTAAAGATGACATGCTCTGTGTTTTAATTTCGCTTTGTGGTTAATTGCATTGTTTTTAACCCCTGACGCAAATTAATGCCGACGGCGTAAGCCGCGCCGATCGGCGCATATCTCTAATGCAATATATTAAATTAAATAAAGTACTGAAACCTTTTAGTTTTTTCACGAACTTTCCTAGTTTAATAAGAATATTAGCCTTTACATCTAATTTATAGTATTTATACAGCCATTCTCAGCCAGCAACTTCCATGCTATTCAGGGCGCTGTATTGGAGTAGGCTTGCCCAGCACCTAAACCACCCTCTCAGCTTAATCGACCGTGTCTAGAGGAAAAAATCTTCCTAGTATAATCTATAGTATAGTAGCATTACATGGTATAAAACAATGTCACTTTCCGCTATCTGTCCCTATGTATGCTTAGATCTTTAAAACTACGCAACTGATTTTGATGTGTTTTTTTATAGATAGAGTGATTCAAGAGGAAGGTTTTGGTACATAAAACAAAACTACCACGCGTATGTAGTCGCGGGCAACAGCTAGTATTATATAAAAATGAATCCCTGTTTACATTGGTCATCGCATCACGCGTGAACGACTGGACCGGTTCCGCTTTTTGTTGTGTTTGTTATTGTTAGAAGGTTCTTATGAAAGAAAAAATTAAGAGTATCGCGCAGAAAATTATTACGCGGGTGGAACCGCGGGGCGCAGCCAGTCTCATATATAAAAATGAATCCCTATTTCCCTTGATCATCGCATCACGCCTGAGCGGCTGGACCGGTTCCGCTAATTCTTTTTTGTTGTGTTTGTTATTGTCAGAAGAAAGTTGTTATGAAAGAAAAAAATATCACCCTGGTGAAACTGCTGGACGCAGCTAGTGTAATATAAAAATGATTTAAAAAATCCACAATAACACATTATGGTGTTGAAAACACACGAAAAACAAAACGTTTTATTACCTTAAATTAAATAAAAATTCACGTCATTTAAATCTATCTATTTCTTGGCGTTGGAAATAGTCTCTATAAGTCCAAACGTTTATAATCTGCGGCAAAAATAATAACACAATTTATTGAAATACATAAACTTAAATTGGGGAAAACTAAAATCAGCCTAGTTTCAAAATGTAAAAAAAACCATAGTAGTAGTTTTTTATATAGGGATAGTGTTTGGACTATAGTTCCCTATAGATTATATAGGGATAGTGTTTAGACTATAGTTCACGTAAATCTGTGTCTAAATCTAAGGTTTAAATCCACATCTCGGACTATTCTTAAACCTCGTTTTGGAATAAGGGGTTGTCAAATTAGATTCTAACGCTTTTATAAAGCTAATTTTAAAAAATCGAATTTTTTGCTTACATCTAGATCTACTCTTGTGCGTAAAAGGCGCAGTTATCCCAAAGTCTCAATCCCGTGAGAATATCGGGATAAAAAGTAGCCTATATGTTAATACAGGTATCTAACTATCTACACACCGAGTTTCATCGCAATCGGTTCAGTTGTTTTAAGTGAAGGACTAACAAATATACACACAAACTTTCACATATATAATATTACTAGCTTTTGCCCGCGACTTCGTCCGCGTAGAAGTCGAAAATGGACAAAGGATTCAAGTTGTCCCATCCAAAACTTGACCCCCCTTTTTTACCCCCTGAGGGGTAGAATTTCGGAAAATCCTTTCTTATCGGCTGCCTAAGTCATACAAAGAACACACCCTCCATGTTTAAGCTCTCTACGATCAGCGGTTTAGGCTGTGCGTTAATCCGTCAGTCAGTCAGGACAAAGCATTTTATATGTATAAATTGTGTGGGTGAGTGGGATTTTACAGATTTTCCGTCTCTTACCTTCCTGCAACACCTTCCTATTAAATGTGTTCCTAGGCGGCGCCCTGGGCTCGTCCGTTGCCATGACGACGTCCGAGCTCCTAGACCGGACTATCTGCCCCCCTTGGAGGGGACGACGCGGGGGCGGGAGCGGAGCCCTACGCAACGCTGGCTGGGAGTGAGAGTGGATGGAGCGTGATAGGTCCTCGCCTGTCCAGTTTACACTGAAATTTTAAGGGGAAAACAACAAATATTATTTGATAGTTATGATACTTAGTTATAAGCGGTCCCGGAAAACGTTGTTTTGCCATCCTACTAATATTATAAATGTGAAATTTTGTGTGTGTGTATGTTTGTTACTTCTTCACACAAAAACTTCTAGACCGATTGCGATGAAACTTGGTATCTAGATAGCTGGAGACCTGGATTAACACATAGGCTACTTTTTATCCCAATATTCCCATAGGATCGGGACTTATCCAGGTGAAACCGCGGGGCGCAGCTTGTATACAATAAAAAAATGTTGGTCGATTCTCAGACCTAATGAATATACACAAAAATTTCATACAAATCGGTTCAGCCGTTTTGGAAGAGTTTGGTAACTAACACGAGAATTTTATTTATAGGATGATTTTTTTACATGGGACTTCAGGGCTTTTTCATAAACTATAAAAAGTTGCGAAAAATGCCGAAAGGAGTTGCGTGTCCGATTTTGGCAAAAAATGAAACTGCGTCATTAGATTTTTGAAAAAAAAAAAACCAGTTAGACAGATATTGTATAGCCTGTTGATTTTGCAAAAAAAATAATCTAATATTTTTATACCAATGAATAGTCTTGCTAATAGAGATCAATTCTTGGAAACATACATAGTATGACAAATGAAAGGCAAAAGCTAATTTTTGTTAGTCTTCTGTAATATTTATACTATTTTCCTCGATGTGGGCAAAACCACCACCCCGAACAGCAGGGGACCACGCGGCAGACCCAGAAGATGGCGGAACGAGTTGGGCTCGCATCGTAGGTACTGGACCCAGCTGGCAGTGAAAAGAGAGGAGGGACGCCCTGCAGTGGGATGGAATAGGCTAAAAATCTATCTTATATATAAAAATGAATTGCTGTTCGTTAGTCTCACTAAAACTCGAGAACGGCTGAACGGATTTATCTTATCTTAGTCTTGAAATGTTCGTAGAGGTCTAGGGAAGGTTTAAAAGGCGAGAAAAAAATCGAATTTCCGGGAAAACCCTATCAATTCCTACGGGATCGGGACTTACGCGGGTGAAACCGCGGGGCGCAGCTAGTAATAAATAAATACTGATTTCACGTATACTTACTTATCACCACCCAACTGAAACTGCACATTATCCCTCCTAACATCGACACCAGGACTCTTCCTCAGGTCATTATTGTTCAAGCTCTTGACCCTCAACTCTTCAGACGACGCCTTCTCATCAGCTCGTCTCTCGTCGAACTTACGTTCGCGAGCCTCTTGCGCGAGACGTTCTTCTAGTTGCAATCTAAAATGTAACACGCTGTTAAAAATTGTTTAAGCTAACTTAAAAATACGGCACAAGTAAAGGGAAAATTCCGAAATTTAAAAAAACAAAATTAAGGTACATTTTGGTTCTTTCAAGTTTTCGCAAGTTTTCGAAAATGTTAATTTGTCCATGTCTTTTTATCGTGTTCACTCAGGGCCTTTATTTTCATACATCTAATAGGGACTATAGACCTCAGAATCTGGTATGAATTTCAACTTGCTAGGTACACCCGTCTCTGAGAAAATCAGTGGTGACACACGAACAGACAGACGGACAAAAAAGTGATCATAAGGGTTCCTTTTTTACCTTTTGAGGTACGGAGCTTTTAAAAAATGAGTAAATTTTGATTTGATAGATAGCAGCACCATCTTTGCACCGGATAAAAAAATTAAATACTTTTATCTATAGCCAGTAAAAATCATCGAAGTTTGTAAAAACGAGGCTGTATTCGCTCAGAACAATTTACCTTCCCAAAAGGATAAAAGTTTAAAAAAATCTCTTGACCAGAGAAATCCTAGAAATGCGAAACCAAAACAAAAAAAATACATACAACCGAATTGAGAACCTCCTCCTTTTTTCGAAGTCGGTTAAATATGTGTTTTGTTTGTTTGCAACGAATAGGCTCCGAAACTACTAAACTGATTTTGATGAAACTTGGTATGAGGATACATTGATTAATTGAGAATAACATAGGTTACTTTTTATCCCGATATTCCCACGGGATCGGGAGTTACGCGGGTGAAACCTCGGAGCGCACTCACCTAGCTTCAGCAAGTCTTAGGTCCAAGGGATAATGTGGAGCATCCGCCTCGCTGCCGGACGAATCTTCTCTCCATACTGAAAAATACACATTTTTAAATTACACACACATGTTTGACATCAAATATTAAATTAGTATGCAGTGGCGTATTTACACAATTGCCGCCAGTAGGCAAAAATTTTGCTGCCCCCTGTTTACAAAAGTTAGATAAATTGATTTGTACAACACACAGGAAAAAACAAATGTGTCATACTGTAATTATGTTGTTACTGTGCCAAATAAAATAAGAACTAAAAAAAAAGTAATACTCTTTTTTTACAATTTTTTAACAATGAAATTGTAACTTGAAATTATTTTTTTGGCCAGACACAACAAACGGTAATATCACTCGATTCTGCGGCGCAACCAAACACTAAAAATATTTTTTATTTTAATCTAATCACATGTTGAATCTTTTTAATTTCTCTAAGACAAAAAAAAATTGTTCTAATTTGCCGCTTCTAAAATCTGCCGCCCGCCCTAAGCTCCTGATAAATCCGCCACTGCTAGTATGTATATTATTTAATATTTATCTCCCGTAGTATTTTTCATACAATTAAACTTCAGGTCTTATTCTAATGGAAAAGCATGTATGAAAAACCAGCATATCATTATAAATATCATAAAAAGCGATGAAGCAAAATATAAACCAAATATCTTACCTTCAAACACTGAATAAAAAGCAAACATTTATTTGTCTATGGTATAAACACTAGTGGGAAAATGGCGTAAAATAAAACAAAATCACAATCGTAAAAAGCTTTCAAACGTGCATATTAATATCAAAATACCTGTATTTCTTTTTAAACTTTAGCATAAGTTTTTATAGGGACCTTGCAGACTGATAAAAAGCACTGATATCATTAATCTACCTACTAACTTCCTTTTTTTCTTTTTATCTTGTTTTTTTCCGTGGTCTAGCACCCATAACACAAGTCTAGTTAATTAGCTTGGGGCTAAATGGCGTTGTGTAGTATGTCCTGCAATACTTATTTATTATTTTAGAATTACGTTATAGTAGTTCTGTGAATAGTGAACCTATCGAGCATAAACTATTTAGTCAATCAGAATAGTAGTTGTACGGAAAAGTAAAATTACCCTTCACTCTACTAGTAGTGCCAAGGGGTAGTGACTAAGAAAAGAAACGACTATTTCGACGAAAGCTTCTGGCCGAAGGACGTGGTGTTCCGTCGCTTCCGCGGACAAATTCCACAAGAACAGACTAAGACGAAAGTGTAGTGTCATGGAAGTGCTACTAACATAGTTCTAAGATATCTCTTTAACACATTCAATTATTATTATAAAATATGTATGTTAGTCTATAAGGTATGTATCTATGGGTCTTTGTAGCCTGAAATGAATGATTTATTATTATTATTTTGCTACAATTATTTTTCTTTTCGAATCAGTGACGCTCGACCAGTCAAATATTCTCTGCCCAATAATTAACTACTGAAACTGCAGAAGCATTGGCCTCTATCAGGTCCTCCAATGTATAAAGACCCAATGCAACAATTAATATGCCTTTTTACTGCATTTAAAGCAGCTATTCTGATCATCACTTAGTAACTTTAACTTGAAGTTACAAACTTTTAAATAAAAGAAAAATCATCGTAATAGGATCTTTTTTGTCCCTTTTTTGGAGGAAGTACCAATCAAAAATTCCAGTCGATAAAAATCTATAAAGCCGTAAAACCTGAAAACCAGGCTTCATTCAATTCTATACATATAAAATTCTTTGTCCTGACTGACTGACGGATCAACGCACAGCCTAAACCGCTAATCGTAGAGACCTTAAACTTGGAGGGTGTGTTCTTTGTATGACGTAGGCATCCGATAAGAAAGGATTTTCCGAAATTCTACCCCTTCGGGGGTGAAAAAGAGGGGCAAAGTTTGTATGGGCCAACGTAATTATTTGGTCCAATCTACTTCAAGTTATCGCGACGCGGCGCGGACGAAGTCGCGGGTAAAAGCTAGGTAAAAATTATGACCTGTAGAGCAGTACGCTTCACTTCGCTCGCTTCACTCACTCGGTTCAGATTGAAGTTGCATCTGGTCACATAAATGATGTAGATCTGATGAGGATTTTCGGAGTAATAAGCATAATAGCTCTGCTAAATTCATGAATCGTTCCTTTAAGAGGAAAAAGTACCGGCGCTCTCTCCATACGTAGTCGACTGTTTCCTCCCTGGATAATGACACTAGAGCAAATATTTTTGCAGCATAAAACTTATAACTGCCATGACCCGCCCCTATGTCTTGGTTTTTTTTCATTTTCTAATTATCATAGAAAGTTAAAGTTAAAAAAACAAAATATTTATAAAACAATAAAGACATAGGGGCATGGTCATGACAGTTATAAGTTTTATGCTACAAAAATATTTGCTCTAGTGTCACTATCCAGGGAGGAAACAGTCGACTACGTTTGTATGGAGAGAGCGCCGGAACCCTTTCCTCTTAACTACTAAGTGGTCCACAGTTCGTCCGTCATCTTGGCATTTGTAAAACGAAACAAAGCATAAATAACTAATACCCTGCTAAGGACGTTTAGAAATGACTTGCTTAATAATTAGGTATAATAGTTTGTGGTAGTGCAATAGTCAAAGAAAACCGCGTCTCTTAGTGACATAATAAGTAAATAAGTGAGTATTGGAATAAAAATAAATTAGTATTAGGTTTTTTCTTTCCGTGTAAGTGCCTGTATAGTCTAAGCTAGGTCCCTATGTTTTTAACTTGTTTGTTTGTTTGTTACTTTCCACCACCCAAAAGCGTTTTTAGAAGCTAATTAGTCCAAAATTATACCAATTCCCCTTTTTGTTGTCGAAAATATTACGCACGCAAACGAGATCGCAAACTGCGTGCAAGTATACGCAAAAAAAATACTTAAATATTCAAATATTTACATAAAAATAAATATAATGGGTTGTGAAGATAAAAAACAAGCTTGGATCTAAGTTATGCATTAAAAATGGGAGTTAAAAAAACATGCAAGGGGGCAAAACCCACACCGAATCTACATAAAAATAAAATTTCATACATGCTTTCCAATATGGCTGCCTGAAAGCTCTTAGCGATTGTGACACTTTTTTTTTATTTATTTTCAAAATAGTTTTTATTCAATCAAAAAAAAGTTCTAACTTAATTTAAACATGAGATGTAAAATTAACCTTAAAATTAAAGAAATAAATAACATTTTTTTCATTTTAATTTGTGTTAATTTCTATTTCGTTTAATTTTAAATTTAATGAAGGAACTTAGCCCCTAATTTTATTAACTTCTAATCCATGCTTATAGAAATGCTTACTTAGGGGTTTAAGAATTCCAAAATGGTAACTTATACTTAGATATAAATATAATACGGCTGAGCTCAGAAGTGTTGCTAAGTGAAACTTTAGTTGATCAAAACTGCCACATTTTTGATGACAAAGCATAAGAATTATACTGACAATAAATAACAGTACCTGGATGACCGGTATTTTTCTTTTTACTTAGTCTAACCTCAAAGCAAACACTCATTGACTTCGTGTTACTTAACAACGCCATCTGCTGGAAAAAATGGTATTAGTAGTTCGCCAATAGATGTCAGGAAGAGTCATATTTTTCAGATAAAAAAAGTAAGTTTCGATAAAACACGAATAAAATGACATTTTCTAAAAATGATTCCTAGCTAGATCGATTTATCGCCCCCGAAACCCCCTATATACCAAATGTCATGAAAATCGTTGGAGCCGATTCCGAGATTCCAATTATATATATATACATACAAGAATTGCTCATTTATAAATATAAGATAAACTACTACTTAGGAACAAAACAAACGTCAACCGAAAAACCCCCATTCCTAGATTGCGCCACCGGTTTTTATACAGTTCATACCCCTTATATATAGATGGCGCCACTGCTATTTTTTTACTTTATACTTTTACAAGTTATTATTTTATTTTTTGAGCATAAAAAATGTTCAACCTCTATTAAAAAATGATGAAATATTAATTTAAAACTGAGAAAACTCACTATTAATTAGTAAAATATATCTTAAAGCTCTTTAATTATTTAAAAAACGCTATCTAGGGCTCATTTTCAAAATTTGTACATTTCACTAGATTTATACCAGATGGCGTTACTAACGTGTTTTTTTGTATCTATGAGTCTATCACCCTACTTCACAATCAACCCTATGAGATTGCATAGTGCGCGCGAACGCATGGAGCCGCAAATAAGACGCTACTTCGCTAGAGTGAAGAGAGCAGCATAAAATTGACCAATCATAGGGCCGCATTTAGCGCAGTGCGCTCACTTATCCAAGAGCAACTTAAGTAATGTTTGTGAATATGTGTAGGTATTTGTTAGTCAATAGTTAACTTAACTAAATATTCAATTAGGAACGTTTCTGAGTGCAACCATAGTATTTTAGTATTAACTTAAGTAAGTACATAGTTAGGTAATTTTAAATTACAAAAAATAGCTTTGAGCACTAACTTTACAATTAATTTAATTTCATTCCGATTAAGTCAATTCGTATAATATAACCTTTTGCTTTTTGAAAACAATCATTTTAATGTTTCAAAAACTTTAAAAACTAAAAAAGATTGGTTGTTAAAAAGTTAGGACTTGAAAATCATACTGCACTCTTAGGCAAAACTTAATAATATTTCTTATTTTTTTTAATTATATTTATATATTTCGCCAGATCTTAAAAGTGATCCTAAAATCGTACCGTTTTTCCATTTAAAGTACGGAACGCTAAAAATGGAAGATCTTTTACCACATAGACAATCAAAATAAAATTTCCTACATTTTTTAAATTATGATTTTACTTTGTCAGGTTTTAAAAATGATCCTAAAAATGGTTCCGTTTATTTCACTTAAAGTACGGAACCCTAAAATGGAAGATCTTTTATCACATGGACTTTAAATACAGCTTTTAACATCACAGAACTGTTGACCTCAAAATCTTAAACCATTCAAAACGAACGCTTCTTAGCGGATGATTAGTTACTCAACGATCTAGGTGACGTAACTAATGATCGCCTAAGCAGAGCGTCTAAAATCAGTAACAAGGTTTCCATATAGAGGGTCTAAATCCCAATTCAATGTACCAATCTTAGAAATTACTTAGTAAAGTAAAAAAAACTGCACAGCTGCTATCAATTTTAGTTGAAAAAGTCTATAAAATTCTGGCTCAATTATTATATATCATGTTTTTTTAATGAAATAGCAGCAAAATTGTGAGCAAAATGTCTTTTTCGATTTATAATTTTTAAATATAGAAAAACTACAACTTTCCGATTATGAAATGCAAACGAATTAGGTAGGTATATAAAATTTCAGGGAATGCATTCCTTACAATTTTTCAAATCACAAGATTTGTATTCATTATTTTTTAACGAAACGGGTCGCGTTTTTAATAATTATTTGAAGTTTCGATTGAGTTACATGTGCGATGGTCGCGAGTAGACTTGAAATAATTTATAAAAATAATTATCCCAAACGCGAACACGACATGTTTTGTTAAAAAATGAATACATACCTATTTATGTATGTACAGTCGGAGCCAGAATTGCAGTCCCATAGTAGAGTTCTAAAAATATTAATATTGGAATGTTTTATTCTAATAATATTTTATTTAATAAATTCATGAGTTGGAAGACTTTATATTTGAACTCGAGCAAGACCTTAGAATCTTGAGTTGAAAACATTCATAGCAGTTTTGTAACTCTACCGTGAGCTGCAATTCTGACTCCGACCGTACATTCCTTATTAGGTACTTTTAGTTAAGATTTAATATCAAAAATATAAACACCTGTTTCCTAAAGGCACATATCTTCATAAACCAGCACAATACCTAGTGGTCTAATAACAGACACGCAAAAAAGAGTTTTATGTCCCCAAAGAAGAATGGCGAATGCCTTTCTTTTCAAAATTTCTGGTGTATCTTGAGAACAATTGAGCAATGTCAATGAAATTTTGTACCTAAATTGTATACTCAAAACACTAGAAATAAAAAATGCATTCCCTTTCAACTAGAATATTACAAGTTAATGTAATTCAATCGACATGATCGTGTAGTACCATCGAAATGGCGTCGTCTAACGTTTTACCTGAACCGCAGAGTGATGTGTCATCGCCCATACTTAGATCGTCTTGGGAACTGCTCATACGACCTGGAAAATATACAAGTAAAATATATAAACATATCGATTCCCTAGCTGCGCCCCGCAGTTTCACCCGCGTAAGTCCCGGTCCCGTGTGAATATCAAAATAAAAAGTAGCCTATAGCCTTCCTCGTTATATGGGCTATCCAACAAAAGAAGAATTTTTCAATTCGAACCCGTAGTTCCCGAGATTAGCGCGTTCAAACATACAAACTCTGCAGCTGTATAATATTACTAGCAGCGCTCCGCAGTTTCACACGCGCAACTCCCGATCCCGTGGAATATCGGGATAAAAAGTAGCCTATAGCCTTCCTCAATAAATGGACTATCCAACACAAAAAGATTTTTTCAATTCGAACCAGTAGTTACTGAGATTAGCGCGTTCAAACAAACAAACAAACAAACTCTTCAGCTTTATAATATTAGTATAGATTAGATAGATAGATGAACACTTTATGTGTACAGTCAGCAAAGGAATGAGGTAGTAGATGTATATTTTTAAGATTAAATTTTTTTAATTACAGTTTTTAATATTTTGGTTAATATGCGTGAAATAACTAACACTTCGAAAGCTTTAGTGATATCAAGCATAATAATTAACAATTACTGAATCGTTATTTAGAAAATTAAAACTTTAAAATGTGCACCTGCTACCCTCAGTCCTTTGCTGACTGTAGAACACACAAAACATTGAAAATAACAAAAAGGATGAGAAAGCTTATTAACTACGAAATTGTACAAACAGGCGACCTTATCGCTTAAAGCGATTTCTTCCAGGCAACCTTAGGATGGAGAAGGTCTGTTTAACTTAACTGGTAGATCGCATTAGCTGCAACCTGTGAGTTAGCCCGTGTAAGTCCCGATCCCGAGGGAATATAAATAAATTATGCAGGTCATTCCACACATCGCCATCTAGCCCCAAGCTAAGTAACTAGACTTGTGTTATGGGTGCTAGACAACGGATATTCTACTTATAAACTTTTCTTTTGTATTAGAATACATAAAAACAACCAGACTTCAGACAAATATCTAAGCATAAATACTTGTCTGAAGCGGGAATCGAACCCGCAACCCTGTATTTGGCAGTCTGGCATGGTGACCATTGTGCCAACTGGGTCGTCGAAGGTGGGCTATACGTTAAACCAGGTCTCTAGGTCTCTACATACTGAGTTTAATTGCAATCGATTCAGTAGGGTTTATGTGCTGAGATTCGAATAAGACCCAAGTACGAATTGTTCGAATTCTATCATGTATCTATACATATAAAATGTTTTGTCCCGAATGACTGACTGACTCTAACAGATCAACGCACAGCCTAAACCTCTGATCGTAGAGACCTGAAACTTGGAGGGTGTGTTCTTTGTATGAGGTAGGCATCCCGAAATTCTACCCCTTAAGGGGTGAAAAGGGGGGGGGCAAAGTTTGTATGGGAAAACGTGATTCCTTAGTCCAATCTACTTCAACATTTGCAAAAACATTCATCATTCGAAGTCGCGGGCAAAAGCTAGTTTATTTATACAAGAATATGTTTTAGTCACCTCTGCCAGTCGGTCGTCCATTAGCGTTTCTATATAAAGCTGTCTCCAAGTACTGTAATCCGTTGTTATTTATTATATTGAATCCGCAGAGCCGCTCGATTTGTTTCCACCTATGCATGCGTTCCTGGAATTTTAAAATATCACTTTTATACATCAAGGGATGATATTAGATCAAGGCGCATTGTCTTTCCTGGCTTGAGAAGATCGCATAGCTAAGAAAGCATACGTGTGAACTGGTATCGCTGGAAGGACACAATGAAAGATGACCTGCTCGAACATCAAGTCATCAATTGACAAGAAATAGCGAAGGGCATGAAGATTCTCGTTTCGGAAGCCAAGATCCTCTTTGGGTCGCTGAGCTAGCAGAGCTCGTAAGTAAGGGATGATCGAAGAAAATTGCTTTCAGATAAAAAGTAAGTAAGGTTACTCTTGAAATCGGTTAAGTCTTGTTGGAGCATGACGCTATGAATACAGGCCACACCCCGACAAGTTTGGCCCAAATTGATCATCATAGGTCACAGATGATACCTACCAGAAACTTATCAAATCGCCATTTAAAAATCCAAAAAATCCAAATAATGACTTTAAGCTATGTTGGTCTCTAGAAGTGTTTTCTTTCTAGCAGCATCTAGCGGTGTCAATCGCGTAAGTTCCGATCCCGTGTTAATATTGAGGGTAGGAAGACGGCAGTGGAACAAAAAAAAATCCGACTCGTCCTCCTTTTGTGTTCTTTTATAATTTAATAATATTATTATAAAAGAACACAAAAGGAGGACGAGTCATAATTTTTTTATAGTATTATAAAAGAACACAAAAGGAGGACGTGTTCCACTGCCGTCTTCCTACCCTCAATATTAACACGGTATCGGAACTTACGCGATTGAAACCGGAAATCTAGATTAAAAACAGAATCGATTTCATAATTAAATTCTTAAGCCGCATCAAAGAGCGCCCTAGGTTAAATAATTACCTGTAACTCTTGTGTGACTTCATTTAATGCGGTGCGAGCTTCAACAATAGATCTATCCACATCGTCTATAGATTTACCGTGTGTCGACACAAACGCGCCAACTAAACTGGTGCGCTTCTTACGGAGTTTCTCACACTGGAAAAAAAGTAGATAAAAATAAATATTGCAGGACATTTTACACATCCCCATCTATCCCCAACCCAAGTCGACGACCCAGTTGGCACAATGGTCACCATGCCGGCCTGCCAAACACAGGGTTACGTGTTCGATTCCCGCCTCAGATAAGTATTTATGCTTAGATATTTGTTTCTATGTATTATAAGTACATATTTACAAAAGAAAAGTACATATATAAGTAGTATATCCGTTGTCTAGCACCCATAACACAAGTCTAGTTACTTAGCTGGGGGCTAGATAGCGATGTGTGGAATGTCTTGCAATATTTTTTGTTTATTTTATTTATGCTACAAAAATATTTGCTCTAGTTTCATTATCCCCGGAGGAAGCAGTCGACTACGTTTGTATGGAGAGAGAGCCGGATACCTTTCCTCTTAATGTCAGTTACACGTAAAGTCCGGTAGATACTTAGATACTGAAATTAATTGTAGTAAATCTTACCGCTTCCCTGGCATGTTGTAATTGTTGATCGGCTTGCTGTTTCTTCCTCAGATATGATCTGTTTTCAACCTCGTGTGTCAGTTGGAGCCACTGTTGGAGTCCGGGGGGCGGAGCCCAACACCGGTCCTCCAATTCTCCTTCAGCGCGACGTAATTCCGCGCGTAACATCTGAGAAAATTATACATTTTTGTTAATACGCATTTGTTAAAATTGACTTAGCTGTGGCGACGCGACGCTTCGATTAGCTAGCAACAAATGGCATTGAGTCAAATCAAATTGCGAAAACTAATAGTTTTCGAAGACTTCCTTATATTCGTGTATCTTAATTTAAAGGTCGTAAAAGCTATATCTAGACATTTTACAAACACCTTATATCATTCTGCAACTTGGACGTTTTGCCTATATAGTCGCTCTGCAAACAGGACATTTTGTTTACCCAGACTTTATACAAACCAGACGTTACCGTAACCCAATTTTTTTTTCTTCAATTCGTTACATAATTTCAGAAACTTACTTCAATTTCAGATTTAAGCTGTGTTACTTCCAAGTCAGAAGAAGCAGAGTTAAGTAAAGGAGTATCTCCAGCTTCACGCAGTTTCTTCTCGAGATTCTTCTTCTCTGTTGTCACGCTTTCCTATAAAAATATTATGTTAGATTAATAACAAGAAAAGGCAATTACGCTAAAGGGAGAACACGCAAAAAGGTCGTTACGCCTAAGAGTTGCTAAGCTTAAAGGCTCTACTGAATTTAAAACCCCTAATCCCCTGGAAAGAAAGCCGATGCATTTCAAATGGCTGCTGAATCAATTTACACCGATAAATATAAAATTCGAAGACCTGACTGACTGTCTGACTGACATACCATCGCACTCGATCGGGCTCCAATTTGGCACACATTATCATGACGTACGCGTCCAAGAAAGAAAGACGAAGTCGGTGGTGAAAGCTAGTCAAATATATCTAAGAAAATTAACAATATATTATGTTTAAATTATTTAACAGTGCCATACATACAAACAATCTTTGTCCATAGAATTAACATAAAATCATGGTCATTCATCCGCATATTTGAAATTCATACTTAACAATAGGAGAACAAATTGCAAATTCCGCGCCCAATAATGACAAAGCGGTGATCTATTGTTCAAAAAAATCACAACCCACAACTTTACTAAGGAAATTCACATACAAATAACGAAATAATAATCAGTTACACAAACATAAATTTCCACCCACGCGAAATTGCATTATAATAAAAATAATTAACACTTACAAATGACACGAATTTCATGTTTGTTTTCAATTTTAATTTTTTAATTAATATCAAATTTAATTGCATCAACTATTATATTAAGATTCAAGAGACAAAACGAATTTAATCATTTATTTTTGATTTATTTTCATGATCACAATTTAAGGCAATGTCATGTTACTCGATGGACAATACTAGATCAACTGAGCGGTAAAGAAACAATAAGTTACTGGGATTTTACCGTTTTTAAGACCAATGATGTAATAAGTCAAAAGTATCAAAACTTTTTATGTATTCTTATAGTAAATTAGAGACACGTGTAATTGGGGATTTCTTGTGACTGTGTGTACGTAATATGGGCATATAAAATTCAACGTTCTGACTGCCTGACATATCAACGCACAGCTCAAACTAATGGACGGTTAGGGCTAAAATTAAGAGCGGTGTTGGCTTAGTGGTAGATACCTCGACTTTCATTCTGAAGGTCGTGGGTTCGAATCCCGGCCGGCCTTGCACCAATGTATTTTTCTTAAGAAAAAAATATGTGCACTAATTGACATTGCCCTTACGGTGAAGGAAAACATCGTGATGAAACCCGCGGCTTAGTTGGCTCCAGAAGTATTGACAAGTTCTCTCCTCTGGAAATGGTCGACTAAGCTGAAGGGGAGGCGGGTGCTGGGTAAGCCTATTCCATCCTCACGCAAAATGGACCCAATTAAAAAGGTTCTTATTGTGGAAAACAGCCCGTTCAAAGTACAAAGCACAAGTAGGGCTAAAATTTTGTATACATATAGCTATTGTAACGTAGGCATCCGCTAAGAAATGATTTTTCATTACTCATACTCGGAAAGTAGGTCTAAAGATGCCTGAAGAGCGTGTAGAAAGAAAAGCTTTCAGCCCTAGGGAAAATTGCTTTCACTGACAGCTGTCATGTCAAATTATGGCTTCGCGCGGCTTGTGCAATGTGCTTGTAGCCAGTATCAGTATCTTTACGCATTAGGAACTTCAAAAACCTAACCTCCTTGCTTTAGGTAACACCAAAGAATAACAATTATGGCTTCACACGGCTCATGCATACTGCCAGAGGTAGAATGGAGTTTGGAGTCTCTCATTCACTCTCGTTATTATGAAGAATTTTATGTATTATTCGTAATGAAAAGCACAGTGTTTACCTCGGGTAAAAGACTCATTAAGTCCCTCGAACTATTAGCGCCCTCGCTAAGCTCGGGCGCCAAACTCCGTCTCGGGACTCAATGAGTGACTTTCACACCTAGGGTAACAATGTACTATTAGAACCTAAGTGGCCGAAGACGCGGGCAAAAGCTAGTTGTATATGCGATGCTCTTGTTTTATTAAGTGCAACTTAATGTTTATTTTTAATGGCATCAAATCTATACATATACAATGCTTTGTCCCGAACGACTGACTGACGGATCAACGCAAAGCCTAAACCGCTGATCGTAGAGACCTGAAACTTGGAGGGTGTGTTCCATATATCACGTAGGCATCCTATACGAACAGATTTTGAAAAATCCAAACCCTACGTGGACGAAGTCGCGGACGAAAGTTAGTTTTAAAATAATATCAAAAAAGGAGCTACTATTTTGTCATCCTGTACCTACTTGACGTGTTACTTTTTTCTTGATAACTACCTACACAAACTGTAAGTACTTAATTTCTTGGAAGCAAAGGACAATGGGCATTTTCGTATAGACAGTGTCCCACCTGTTGTATAGAGTCGAGTTATATGTCATTCGAAAGGTCATGACAGTAGCTTTATTTTATTGTATGACACTAACCCTGTAACTCGAATAGGGACGGATCTAGGACGTTTTCAATTTTGTAAAAAAACTTTCTTTTTAGGCCGAGATGTACGTCATTTGAAAGCTCTTGACAGTAGCATTATTTTATTGTAAGACACTGATCCTGAATTAAGAACAGGGACGGATCTAGAACGTTTTTAATATATGAAAACAATAAAAAAATCAGTACGAGATGTACTTATGTACGTACGTTCTCATTCGAAAAATACTAATAGTAGCTTTATTTTATTGTTAAGCTGCAACCTTCAAATTCGAACAAGGACGTTTTAGTTTAAAACAATATTGCTGTCCTGAATGACACCATTTATGAAATATGAACAGAGAAGGATCTTGAACGTTTTAAGTAATCATAATAAACCTATGAAAAATTGAGATGTTTTTGCTTAGCTGTATTTTTTTTGCTTTTAAGGATATTTATTTTTCCTTTTTTTTCTTTTTTTTATACTTAATTCTTCTATTCGTCACTCGTCACCATATCACAAGTTAGATGAGCGATATTATTATTAAACAATATAAAACAAACACGAGACGCTTGACGTTTACCGGAACATAACGGCGTCATGGTCTTATTTTTACCATGATGCATGTAGATTTTGGTTTAAAGATTAATCGCAGCAAAACCAGGATAATGATTGTCGACCGTGCCAGCAATAATTTGCCGGAGGTGACACGTATTGCGAACTGTGACGTGGTCCAATCCTATATATACCTTGGGGCTCTAATCTCAAACAATGGCGGATGCATAGACGAGGTCAAACGGCGTATGGCTATTACCAGAACGGTAATGGAGAAGATGAAAAAATATGGACGAATCGTAACATAACGAAAACCACGAAAACCAGGCTCGTGAGGACACTCATCTTTCCCATATTTCTTTACGCTGCACAATATTTTATTTTCCTTCTGTTGCGGACATGCTCATTTTATGTTCAATTATGGTTAATCTGATTATAATAAAGCATTTGGTTAAACACCTATTATGATAAATAATTTATTTTTCAAGATAGAGAGACTTTTTGCTAAGGTCGTTGACCTTTACCAAAAACGTTTTTTGACTGTAGCTCCTGAAAAATGGACCCTACTGAAGTACCATAAACGTATCTGGAGTGTCGAATCACAATGTATTATGTGTGCAAATGTCAAATCTCTAACTGCACTAGAAATCGAGAAATCGACTAATTGGTAACTTTAAAAAAAACGTAAATAAAAAATTAACCACTTACTGGTCGCACTTTCTTTTACCACTAATATATGCTAAAACTATCTACCTTTGGCTGATAAAAAAATTAAATGTTTATCTTGCGAGATCTCGGAGCTACGGCGTTTCTAAGGTTTTTAAAATTTCTATGGAAATAGGGTTGTCACAAAAATAAAAAAAATAAAATTGTATATTATGAATATTATTAAAAGTAGGTAAGTATCTTATAGAAAACCGGGGTATTTATTATTATACTAGCTGCGCCCCGCGGTTTCACCCGCGTAAGTCCGGGACCGGGATCAGTATCGGGATAAAAAGGCTAGGTCCTTCTCTGAGGCTCCATCTATCTCTATACCAAAATTCATCAAAATCGGTTCAGCGGTTTAGGCGTGAAAACGTAACAGACAGACAGAGTTACTTTCGCATTTATAATATTAGTAGGGATTACTAGCGATACTACTAATGAAGAATATTAAAATTACTAAACGCAGTTTGTGGGTAGTGATTTACGACAAATAAAATTTTTATAAATTAGGTTTCCTCGTCGTCGGATTGTATTAATATTTCATCTCTCATTAGCTCTATTTTATCAATTTTTGTGTTACTGGATTCTAATGTGTTAAAATGAACATTTTCTGTTGTCACTCTTAGGAGACGAAGAACTTTTTCAGGAATTGGGAGCGGTTTATTATTATTTTGACGCGTAGCAAGTGTTATTGATGATAAATAAGGATCTGACGACTCTAATGCACGGTGAAACAGATCTGTTATCGTCGTTTTTCTGTCAGTTTTTCGAGTATGGTGTTGCCGATCATAACGCCAATATTTATTTCTTGACTCACCTGCCTGCTCGGATAAAAAACCGATTGGTAAAGTATTGGACTCCATGATTTGCCGGCCGTGAATTAAAATTTTATGAAGGGTTACCGACATATGGAACCAATAATACTTTTGTACATATTTTACAGCCACCGATTTACAAAACTCGCCAAATTGTTCTTCATTAATTTGCAATCCACTTGATAATGCTACTAAATTATGTAAAGGAATTGGGTTTTAGCAATAGCCTAACGAGGGCGGACCCCTTCCCAATTCCACATAATGCCCTTCATAGAAGAAAAAAAACAATAATTTAGAAGAAAAAATATAGTATAATAAGCGGCCTTATCGCTAAGAGCGATATTTCCTATCGTTGGATCGACAAGACATAAAAATTAGTTGACAACCAACTTCTGAAAATGTTTGTGTTGGTCTCGGAGTAAATTTTCATGTACCTGGATATGTGACAACCCTTAGTTAAAACTTTAGATGTCAATAATTTCGAGATCTTCTATTTTTCGCGTCTGATTTTTTTGTAATAGTTAGTAATTAGTGTTATGAATACGCAGTATTAAAATTAAGTGCGACCGTGCAGAGATTCCCCTTGTAGGTATTTTTTTCCGAAATCAAATTTTCTTAATTTTTTTGTCTAATAAAGATATTTATTTCATTTTTGTGAATTAATTTGATAATTTTAGTCGAGTTCCATAATATCATGAAACAAATAGTAAAAAAAGGACGCCCGAAAAGGAGATATTGCTTTTCTATGGTTTCTATGGAGATTTCTCGATTTTGTAATTTTCTCCAAAAGTATGGCAAAAAAAAACGTGAAAATTTAAATAGACGCTTTGTTTTAAAGTAATCTACCTAAAAAATACATAAAGTTTAGATGTCCGCAACAGAAGGAAAATACAATAGTGTGCGCTGCTGAGACGTGGACTTTGCGAGAAGTGGAAAGGCATAAAATAGACGCTCTGGAGATGTGGTGCTGGAGAAGAATGCTTGAGGTTTCGTGGACCGAGTTTCGCACAAACGTCTCGATACTTCAAGAACTCGGTATCAAGCGGCGTCTATTTTCAGCAGTATAATCTCGCATCCTGACTTTCTTCGGCCACGTTTCCCGGCGTGATAATCTGTCCATTAAGCACCTCGTTGTACAGGGAAAGATAGAAGGCACCAGAACGCGCGGGAGGTCACCCACGCGATGGATTGACCAAGTCAAGGCTGCAGTGGGAGGTTCTTTTGAACGAATGTAGCAGGATGACCTCCAGCAGGGAGAGATGGCGAGCAGTCGTGAAGCGCGCAACATCTACCCCCTCTACTACATGATGATCACAACCGCTCTGTCAAGAGTGTAACGAAAAAAAAGAAGAAGAAGAAGCATGACGTCACTCTTCTTGTGAATGCAGGTGTTCATCAATTTATTAGACGTTATCACGTCAAAAAACTATCTATAGCTATTTCAGTGTATAGTGATTGAAACAAGATTTAACTATTTTCTATGATTTCTCATAGGTACCAACTATATTGTGAAAAATCTTAAGAAATTGTAGTTATTAATTGATTAACCATGCGGTTCTCACCGTTAGTATAACTATGACGCCAAAGCAAATCACTAAATGAATTAATGCAATATAAAACCCAGTTATATTTGAAGTACAAGAAATGTAATCTCTAATATTTTAGAGTTGCTGGTTTTTTTACGAAGGTTAAATGCTCAGAGTTGGTTCTTAGTCGAATTAGTATTTAGCTAGTTCACTGTGTTTGATAAATCCTTCTTCAACGCACTCAAAAGATTTCACCTGCCAGGTGAAACTTATATCGTCGGTAAAAAGCTTTAGTGTTTTATGCTTGGGAATATAGATTCAAAAATGAAGGTTAGTAAATTGCCAAAGGATAGTCCTTTGGCAATTTACTAACTGCTACTAACCCCATTCTGGCAGCAAACATAGAACGTTCTAAATTGAAGTTTTCCTATTTACTAGGACAAAATAAGCATTTTAAACTGTGTTGATGCCAATTTGGTTATCTTTTTTTGCCAGTCAAGTTCCCTAATGAAAACAAAGACTTTGGTAATAGCACTCATTTTTATCAACACAAAGATTTTATTGCCTGCTAAAACCTCCAACAACGAATATTGATTTAATAGCGCGAAGATGGCACTACCATATCGACAATAAGAAATCTTTAATACGAGTTTAACTCCAGCGATAAGAGGTCAGATCAAGTAGGTAACATTTCTGATATTTGTAGACGCTTTCATTTTGTAGCAGTTCCTTTCATGACTTGTTCTGTTTCTCATCGACTCTCGCAACATCAGCCCAACCCAATTATGGTCCCAAGACTAGTCATCATCATCTTCCTGCCCTTATCCCAATTTCTTTGGGGTCGGCGCAGTATGTCTTATTCTTCCATTTACACTTCCATTATCTCTACGTCATCTCATAGTTCACATTTATCTTTATCATGTCTTGTCTCACGCAGTCCATCCATATTTTCTTAGGTTGTCTTCTTCCTCTCCACCCCTCTACATTTATACTCATCACTCTTCTAGTCGCATGCGTCTCTTCTCTTCTCATCACATGTCCATACCAACTCAAACGCTTCCTTTTACTTTATTAGTAACCGGTGCTACTTTTAGGCTTGTTATATTAGAATATACACATTCCTTATTTTATCCATCCTCGTTACTTTACACATCCATCTAAACATTCTCATCTCCGCTACATGCAATCTTCCCTCATTCTTCTTCTTCACGGCCCAGTATTCCGATCCATATGATATGATAAGACGATAGGTCTTATCACGGTTTTATAGATTTTACCCTTCAGTTTAAGGGGCATCCGTGGCTCACAGGTGGTTGATGTGACCTGTCGCCATTTCAACCATCCAGAGTTAATCCGATGTATACAGCGCCCAAGACCAGTCGCCAGAAATAATCAAGGAAACGGGTAGACTCTGTCGGGGACACAGCCTCAATGTAACGCATAAAACGTTTTATTTTACGTCAAATTAACACGATTCTTAACAGAAATAGCTTATTCAAAGTCATTGTTAGAAGTTTAGATTAGCTGCGTCCTCTTTCTATGCACGCTATAACACATTTATGACGTTACAACGTTCGTTATATTTGATTTTTATAAGTAATAATTCCTACTGTTCAGACCGATTTGAAAGATTTATTACGTCAAAAAAAGCTTGTTCTAGCGTCTTGACCTTATGCTCACGGCAAGGACCCAAGGATCAAAAATTATTGTTTACCCTCCGAGAGGCTTGCTGCGTCAAATAACATACATCTCAGCCTTTCAAATAACGTACATAGCAACATCAACACGATTTTTTGACTATAAACGTCCTTAATCCGTTTCTGTTCATAATTGACTTGAACGAACTGTTTTTCCGCAATTAGACCCTTTTTAATTGGGCCCTTTTTTGCGTGAGGATGGAGTAGGCTTGCCCAGCACCTACTATCCTCTCAGTTTAGTCGACCATTTCCAGAGGAGAGAACTTGTCAATACTTCTGGAGCCAACTAAGCCGCGGGTTTCATCACGATGTTTTCCTTCACCGTAAGAGCAATGTCAATTAGCGCACATAACTTTTTCTTAAGAAAAATACATTGGTGCACGACCGACCGGGATTCGAACCCGCGCCCTTCAGAATGAAAGTCAAGGTACCACTAAGCCAACACCGCTCTTCCTGTTCATATTTCCAGATATGAGTCACAAAAAAAGGTACTGTTACGACCTTTCAAACTGTATTATATATCTAGACAGCAATATATTTTATCAAAAACATCCTAAATCCGTTCCTGTTTGGATTTCAGAGTTAGTACGTCACAATACAATTAAGCTACTAACAGTATTTTTTAAATGACATACATCTCGATCTCAACTTCTAATGTTTTTAAATATTAAAAACGTTCTAGATTCGTCCCTGTTCTTATTTCAGGACCAGCATCATACAATAAAATAATGCTATTATCAAGAGCTTTCGAATGACGTACAACTCGACCTAAAAAAAAGTTTTTTTTTTCAGAAACTGAATGCGTCCTAGATCCGTCCCTATCCGAGTTACAGGGTTAGTGTCATACAATAAAATAAAGCTACTGGCATGACCTTTCAAATGACATATAACTCGACTCTATACAACAGGTGGGACACTATGCCCATTGTCCTTTTCTGAGAAATAAATCTTTAAATTTTAATTTTATGAAATTTAAATTGACCTTGACGTTTTGTCTTTGTATTCATTACTATCGGGCCAAGATCGTCGTCCACCTCCTTACTCTCCCTGGGTGGACTATGGGCAGTTTACTTTTGCCTGTGGTCCACTTCAATTTACCTCGGTCAACTATTACTGGTCTCTTATTAAGACGAAAGGGTACTGGCGGTCTATCCATACAAACGTAGTCGACTGTTTTCTCCCTGGATAATGACACTAGCTCAAAAACCTATAACTGCCATGACTATGCCCCTATTTCTTTTTTTTATTATCATAGAAATTCAGATTTAAAAAACATAGGGGCATGGTCATGGCAGTAATAAGTTTTATGCTACAAAAATATTTGCTCTAGTGTCATTATCCAGGGAGAAAACAGTTGACTACGTTTGTATGGAGAGAGCGCCGCGCCGGTACCCTTTCCTCTTAACGTTTTAGTTGATGAGAGCCTAATGCATCTTTTACTCCCCCGTTTAACAAACTGCCCAGTGGCAGTGAGCAGGACAGTGCGAGGGATTTTGGCCAAGGGGTGCATGTGACCAGGCAACTCTCCTACTACTTGCTGTCAACTATCATAAAAACGGTTTTTCGTGCTCAGCGAGGGCAAGTGACTGCATATGTTAAAAAACCGGCCAAGTGCGAGTCGACTCGCGCACTATGAGTTCCGTACCGTATTCTGTTGACGCAAAAACAAATGCAAAAATCTCTAAAAAATATTGCATGTCAGACGAGGCTGTATAGGTAAAAAGTATTTTGCCTGCTCTTTTGGGAATATAATTAACAAAAAAATTGCCTAAATTCTTAGAAAACTTACTCATAAATTATTTATTTTTTTCTGTTTTTAGTATTTGTTGTTATAGCGGCAACAGAAATACATCATCCGTAAAAACAACTCTCTGGCTATCATGGTTCATGGAGCGGTGTTGGCTTAGTGGTAGATACCTCGACTTTCATTCTGAAGGTCGTGGGTTCGAATCCCGGCCGGCCGTGCACCAATGTATTTTTCTTAAGAAAAATTTATGTGCGCTAATGTCATTGCTCTTACGGTGAAGGAAAACATCGTGATGAAACCCGCGGCTTAGTTGGCTCCAGAAGTATTGACAAGTTCTCTCCTCTGGACATGGTCGACTAAGCTGAGAGGGTAGTAGGTGCTGGGCAAGCCTACTCCATCCTCACGCAAAAAGGACCCAATTAAAAAGGGTCCAATGGCGGAAAACAGCCTGTATACAAGTACAAGTAGTATCATGGTTCATGAGATACGGCCTGGTGACAGAAAGTCAGATGGACGGACAGCTAAGTCTTAGTAATAGATAGGGTCCCGTTTTTACCCTTAGGGTACGGATCCCTAAAAAAGATTAGATTAACCCACTGACCTGTTCCAACCTAGCTTTCTCAAGTTCCTTCTGCATATCGTCGAGAGCCATCTCCGCCTTCCTCAGCTGTTCCATATCGCGCAGCATGCGTTGTACTTGCGAGCGGCTCGCGCGTCCGGCACGCAGCGCCGCCCACCCGCCGATGACGGCGCCGAGGAGAAGGGAAGCGAGCAGCCAATCCTTCCATCTGCTACCTTCTGGAAGAGTGAGCAACTCAATACTTTGACGAGTATATTTGACGTGATAACGTGTAATACATTGATGAAACACCTGCATTGACACAAAAATATCATATTCCGGTAACATGACGCGTCGCGTTCCCGATGTATGGCGTCGTGGTACATGAGAGTATTTAATAATAATAAGGCTCATCTGGGCTTGCGTTACGACGAATAAAATACATTGATTTTTCTTAAGATAGATTTATGTGCGATAATGGACATTGCTCTTACGGTGAAGGAAAACATCGTGATGAAACCCGCGGCTTAGTTAGCTCCAGAAGTATTGACAAGCTCTCTCCTCTGGACATGGTCGACTAAGCTGAGAGGGTAGTAGGTGCTGAACAAGCCTACTCCATCCTCACGCAAAAAAGGACCCATTTAAACAGGGTCCAATGGCGAAAAACAGCCTGTATACAAGTACAAGTAGATATGATGGTCGTAAGGTTCCAAATCCCGACATTTTAAATAGTTTTTAAAACAAAATTACTGCGTCGAGATTTGTAATCGCAATTTTATAATGCTTATGAATTCAAAAGATTCTAGTGATTCGTACTAACTCATGTAAATGATCATTTTTTTATGTTCTCAAGTACGAACAACAAAAACGTTTTCCTCAATAAAAGTGCTAATCAAAAACCGAACAGCACGTGATTTCGAATTGAAAGCAGGATAAAAATCAGAATACATTACAATTTGCAATTGTTGATCCTTGAAGGACGGAATTTTTGGTATTTCATGCGGCCTATCGCTCAAGAAGTCTTTGGGGGAGGCCTATGTTAAGCACTGGACGTCCTGTGGCTGATATGATGATGAATTAAATAAAAAAATATAGCAAGCCATTCCACACATCGCCATCAAGCACCAAGCTAAGTAACTAAACTTGTGTTATGGTTGCTAGACAACGAATATACTACTTATTTACTTTTCTTTTGTAAATATCACTACATAGTATAAAACAAAGTCACTTCCCGCTCTCTGTCCTTATGTATGCTTAGATCTTTAAAACTACACAACAGATTTTGATGCGGGTTTTATTTATAGATTCAAGAGGAAGGCTTATGTGTTTAGTATATGTATAATATAGCCATGCGAATGCTAGTATACTTATAATACAAAGAAACAACCAGACCACAGATAAATATCTAAGCATAAATACATGTCTAAGGCGGGAATCGAACCCGCAACCCTGTGTTTGGCAGTTCGGCATGATGACCATTGTCAATTATAATTCTTATTTTTAACACGCTTTTTAATCTACTTCAAAAAAAGGAGGAGGTTCTCAATTCGGTTGTATTAAATCGACCTGTATGTACTTAACTATGTAATTTTAAAATAATTTTTATTTTTTTATTTTATCATCGTTGTTAATAACAATAACTACACTTATAATGATTTCATGGACATTTCAAACTGAATCCAGTCATTAAATAAATATATACTTGTTATTTATGCATACTTGTTATGAGTTTATAATGTGTCACGTTTTTGTTATTTTTATATACATTTTAATGGCAACACCAACAGGCAAATTACATAATAAATGACCTTGATGGAATAATAGTCGATTTTAAGGTGTGTAAAGTTATTGCAAGTCCAATCAAAATATACAATCGAACTATAAAATGAACGCAATGAGGAAAACCGCGTCAACCAAATGCGAAAACACTTAGGACTGCGGTTAAGTACAATTGACGAGTAATATGTTTCAAATTATGCATTTTTTATGTTTAACTTTTTTTAGGGTTCCCAAAAGGTAAAAACGGCACCCTATTACTAAGACTCTGTCACCAGGCTGTATCTCATGAACCGTGATAGCTAGACAGTTGAAATATTCACAGATGATGTAATTCAGTTGCCGCTACAACGACTACTAAACACAGAATGGTAGACTCGTACTTAGCCGGTTTTTTATTTGTAATTTTAGGGAGAAAATAAAATACTTTAATTATTATAAATGTGAAATGAACACTGTCTGTCAATCTGTTACGTTTTCACACTTAAACCCGTAAACCGATTTTGATGAGTTTTGGTACAAAGAAAGATGGGACCTTTGAGAAAGACGAAGGGTGCTTATTGTCCCAATTGCCACCCTGGAGTTAAAACGCGGATGAAACTGTGGGGCGTAGGGTCCTAAAAAATATTGCAATATCGAATAGTTAAACTTTTTCCAAACTCAATTAAAAGTAAAATATGCAAAATATACAGACAACGCACTCAATATCCAGTCTTTTTGCATAAAAATAAACGATTTGATTACACCCAACGAAATATCCAGCGAAACTTGATTTAAACACGAGATCGTGACTCAATTAATAAAATGAAGATCATATACATTCATTCAAGTTTCGAGAAATAATAAACCATTTTAAATTACCTACTAAATCTCCTTGTGATATTTTAAAGCTTAGGTACTTAAGAGGAAAGGGTACCGGCGCTCTCTCCATACAAACTTAGTCGACTGTTTCCTCCCTAAGTAATGACATTAGCACAAATATGTTTCTGTCATAAAACCTATAACTGCCATGACTATGCCCCTATGTTTTGATTTTTTTTTTTTCATTTTCTAATTATAATAGAAATTAAGATTCAGTCAAGGCAGTTTTAAGTTTTATGCAACAAAAATATTTTCTTTAGTGTCATTATCCAGGGAAGAAACACCCTTTTATCTTAGACTCTTAAAAATAACGAACCAACTGTCAAAGTATCAAACTTAACCACCTGTGTTTTTATATATTTTTGTAGCTTAACTATGGGCCGCATGTGCTTGTTAATTTATTATTATTTAACTATTAAATATCAACCTTGTAACTATAAAAATTTAATTTAATTTTAGTTAATAAACCGTTAATTGTATTTAGTCAATTGTGTAAGCACAATCTCAAGCAGGCCGCCTTTAGAGTTACATATAATATCTAGGAAAATATTTAGTTTAAATTCCTAAAAAACCTTGGCATAAGTTCGTATGCAACCTAACTAGATACAATCGGCATAATGACAATAAATACATATAATTAGTAAGCATTTTCCTCGTGCTTCTTTAAGGATAATTTTGTGTAAAGGTAATTATCTGTCTACTACTGTTAAAATATATAAAAAGTTTCACAGTCCTAACTTACACATTCGTAACATTTTTGTTTTTCTTATAAACAAAATAGGCTTGGCACTTAACCTCATATTACCTAATAGGAAGCGATGAGGTCGAGGATGAAGCATGCTCGCCTAGAAGGTACAATCGTCGCTCAAAAATACACTGCCACTGTAACGTTTACCATCCTATGCAGCGTTTATATATGTGTGTTATAAATAACATAGTTTATAATATTTATCTAAGTCTGTTATTTTTAGTCATATCAAAAACTAGCTGTGCCCCGCGGTTTCACCTGCGTAAGCCCCGATCCCGTGGGAATATCGAAAAAAATATCCTATGTCCGTCTTCTGATTGTAAGCTACCTCCCCACCAATTTTCAAACCAAATCGGTTTAGCCGTTCCCGAGTTATAAATGGTGTAACTAACACGACTTTCTTTTATATATATATATAGATATAGATAAGTTATGTCTAAGTTTTAGTTTAGTTGTTGGCCAAATAAAAATATATCTATCTATCTATCACTATTTGAACATTATAGCAACGTAACCTGTGGATCCAACCAACGTCGGTTAGTGTAACGGGTCGGCTTATACCACTCGGTCAACTAAAGACACTGCTAACAAGGGGAAAAATCAAACTTTTTTGTTCGATCTGTCCCTTTAATGGGACAAAGCACTGGGACAGATCGGAAAAATTCATAGCTAACATGTTGAAAGTAATAATCATACTGAGTACTTTTAATTCTAGTATTTATGTTTGTGTGTAACGTCTATTAGAAGAAGGTCATAAGTCTAATACTAGTATTATTATAGCAATCTGATAGTGTACTTATGACGCATACTGTACCTATTAACCCTGGACTTGAAAACTCTAAGATTGTAATTAGAATATACTATAAAATCTTTTTTTTTTTACAAAATTAGGTTAGGCACTTATCTTCATCTAACTTGATGGGAAGCGACGATGAGTTCGAGAATGTAGCATGGTCGCCTAGAAGTACCTATTCTAGACTTGAAGACTGCAAGGTTGTAGTTTTGGGGACAGCGAGCACAATATCTAACCTAACCTACCTTTCCGGCCACCCTTTTTCACCTTTTTTACCATTTCTTATATTAAAAAAATATGCCTAATGACTTTGTATTAGTTTGTCAAAAAAAATGTCTATTATGCCAAATCATATTATGTCAAAAGATGTTAAGTATGCTAAAATGAAATATGCAAAATGAAATTATGCCAAAGTAGTTTATGTCAAATGCGCCTAATGAAATTATTACGCCTATAAATTACATTTATGACGTTGTACCCGAGAGTTCCACTTCTTAGCAATGTGAAGAAAGATGGGCATCAATATCAGCTACGAGCTTTTGCCGGCGACTTCGTTGGCGTAGATGTCGAAAATGGACCGAGGAATCACGTTGTCCCATACAAACTTTGCCCCCCTTTTTTACCCACTTAGGAGTAAGATTACGGAAAATCATTTCTTATCGGATGCCTACGTCACAAACAGAAAAAAAAGTGCCCTCCAAGTTTTAGGTCTCTACGATCAGCGGTTTAGGCTGTGCGTTGATCCGTCAGTCAGTCAGGACAAAGATTTTTATATGTATAGATGTGCAAAATTAATGATTCTAGACCCAGCGGCATGCTAGAGTATCAATGTATGGTTCACATAAAGTAAGTTCTTTAAACACTAGATACACAATAGAAGATTTACAATTATAAATTATAAACAATACGAACTCCGTAGTGTCTTACATTATTTTTTTAATGAAGACCTACCGTGGGACATTATTATGGACGAGCTGCGCCCCGCGGTTTTACCCACGTTTGTCTCTAATAGTTATATGGATGTCCTATGTACTTGTACTTGTATACGGGCTGTATTCCGCCATTAGGCTCTTTTTAATTGGGTCCTTTTTGCGTGAGGATGGAGTAGGCTTGCCCAGCACCTACTACCCTCTCAGCTTAGTCGACCATGTCCAGAGGAGAGAGCTTGTCAATACTTCTGGAGTTAACTAAGCCGCGGGTTTCATCACGATGTTTTCCTTCACCGTAAGAGCAATGTCAATTAGGGCACATATTTTTTTCCATCGGTGCACGGCCGGCCGGGATTCGAAACCACGACCTTCAGAATGAAAGTCGAGTATTGATCTCCTATACAAACACATATAACATAGCTACTACGAAATTTAAACTTTATAGGGACTTTTAATCCCTTTAAAGGTCGAATTCCCGAAAATTCCCTATGCCGATTTTCATTTAAATCGGTCCAGACGTTTGACCATGAAGAGGGAACAAACAAATAAACAAACTTTTGAATCTATCCTTATATTATAAAGCTGAAGAGTTTGTTTGTTTAAAGGCTATAATCTCAGGAACTACTGGTTCGAATTGATTTTTTTTTTTGTGTTGGATAGTCCATTTATCGGGGAAGGCTATAGGCTACTATTTATCCCGATATTCCCACAGGTTCGTGAGTTACGCGGGTGAAACTGCGGCGCGCTGCTAGTTTATAATATTACACTATAATATTATAAAATTACTGTGACTCAATAATAGTTACTACAAAATTTATCAGCCCGTTTTACCCCTTCAAATGTCGAATTTCCCAAAATCCTTTCATAGTACTCTCCTACGTCCTAAAAGGAAACCCCAGGCGAAATTTTAGAATCGTACCTCTTATTGTTTCAGATATTTTTTGATATATTGATAAACAATATAAACTCGCAGTGTCTCATATTCTTTTTAAAAAGGAGGCTGTAGCCTACCGTGGGACATAATCCTACTTCCTACTAATATTATAAATGTGAAAGATTGTGTGTGTATGTTTGTTACTCCTTCACGCTTCAACTACTGGACCGATTGCAATGAAACTCGGTATCTAGATAGCTGGAGACCTGTATTAACACATAGGCTACTTTTTATCCCAATATTCAGACGGGATCGGGACTTACGCGGGTGAAACCGTGTGGCGCAGCTGGTAACAAATAAACTACATTTTACCTTCATAATTCAATCCATTATTCCGTTCATTATACACAATATGAACACAATAACACACGCTAAATAACAACCAAAAATCATACACCATTTATAACACCATCACAGTTAAGTTTTTTTATAACGAAACAGTCAAATTATTTTATGTAATTTTATCATAATATCACAGCATTATTGTCAGTCATATAAGTTAAAAACGAACGTTTTCAAACGACGATTGTATGGAACTAAAAAATCAGGTTTGTTGAAGCAGTGATGTAACTGTGGTGACACCATGATTTCTACTGTTAACGGGTCATTTCTAATACGTTGAAAATTAGAAGTGGTAATGCGTAACGTCGTATGTGGTAAGGTTATATACATTATCTAAGGTCGTATGGTAATTCGTATTTCTTTCTTTTGTGTTAAGTCTATCTTTATACTTTACTAGCTGCGCCCCACGGTTTCGCCCGCTTAAGTCCCGATCCCGTGGGAATATCAAAATGAAAAGTAGCCTTCCTCGATAAATGGACTATCCAAACCAAAAATATTTTTTCAATTTGAAACAGTAGTTCCTGAGATTAGCGCGTTTAAACAAACAAACTCTTCAGCTTTATAATATTACTATAGTTTTTTTTTTTTTTTTAGTTTTGTATAGAAAAAAAAATCATTACCAAGTTGTAATTATAAACATATTTTAGTTACTACAAACTTTATTAGCAAATTGCCTTCGTCCTAAAAGGAAGTTTCAGACTCGTAGCTCTTGTAGTTTTATAGATTTCTTGAAGAGTCCTTCTCTCTTTTATATTTAAAGATAGAAAATGTATCTTTTTTCAGAGTCTTGAGAAAATAAAAATACTTTTATTATTATAAATGTGAAATTAACACAGTCTGTCAATCTGTTACGTTTTCACACTTAAACCCGTAAACCGATTTTGATGAGTTTTGGTACCTAGAAAGACGGGACCTTGAAGAAAGACGAAGGGTGCTTAAACGCGAGTGAAGCTGTGGGGCGTAGGTTACTAAAAATATTGTAATAATTAAACTTTTTCAAAACTCCATTTTTTTAAAGTAAAATATGCAAAATATACAGACAACGCACTCAATATCCAGTCTTTTTGCATAAAAATAAACGATTTGATTACACCCAACGAAATATCCAGCGAAACTTGATTTAAACACGAGATCGTGACTCAATTAATAAAATGAAGATCATATACATTCATTCAAGTTTAGAGAAATAATAAACCATTTTGAATTACCTACTAAATCTCTTTGTGATATTTTAAAGCTTACTTAAGAGGAAAAGGTACCGGGTGCTCTTTCCATACAAACGTAGTCGACTGTTTTCTCCCTGGATAAAGACACTAGAGCAAAAAAAATTGTTACATAAAACTTATAACTGCCATGACCATGCCCATACGTTTTGTTTTTTATTATTTAAATCTTAATTTCTATGATAATTTATATATTATGATAAGTTTGTATGGAGAGAGCGCCGGTACCCTTTCACCTTAAGTTTATTTATACTTGTATATCGTGTTCTATGTTCCTGCCTGTTTTGTCCAAATAAAGTTATCTATCTATCTAAAGCATGAGAGCGATTTAAATAAGGGCTATTAATTAGCTTATTAGGAGAGATTATCCACTATTTTTCGTAAATCATGGCGAGCTCACAAATGGTTTAATAACATAGTACGGGCAGTAATCACTTGGTTCGTCACATTGTGATATAAATTGCATCGCTCATTGCTACAGTTTACTAGAATTAAAATCTAGATTAGACTTGCGGTCTCACACACCTATCGTAATGTTATATATCGCACCTCCGCTAAAATAGTGTCATAACTAAAAAAAAAACACGCTTTTATAAAAAATCCAACTAAAAAACAGAAAATAAAATTATTGCATTTAAAGTTATTTTTATGATATTATCAAAGTAATGATCCTTCTATTCATCTGTCAATCAAATGTTTGTAACTATTGACACTATGCTTTTTTACAATAATGTACATTTATTTTTTATTTACACTATTCTTAATCCAAATTTATTAAATTTTATTTTCTGTTTTTTATTTGGATTTTTTATAAAAGCGTGTTTTTAAAGTTTTTTTAAACTATTATTTATTTTTCATTTTTTAGTTGGGTTTTCCCTGTGGAGCTGCACGCATGCGTAGTTCGCGCACTGGCTCTATCTCTCTTACTCGCATGCAAAGGATGCGGAAAGGAATTAATTAATCCTGGTGAATCTAATTGGGATAATCGGATTTTTTAATCGAATTATTGCATTGTCATCGGTCTTTGACAGGTGTGCAAAGTTTGAATTAAATCTGATCGTTCAAAGTAGGACAAAATCGAGCTCAAAGGAGTCGGTTACAAACATACATACAAACATACAGGTGAAGCTAATAAAAGCGTGTTAAAAAGAAAACTGTCGAGAAAAAGGCGTCTAAAGTAATAGTCTTAACTGTTTTTCCGGTGTCTAGTCTTAATTTGAAAACTAATAGAATTAGCGACATGAACATTTTAGTGGATTTGAATGATTTTTTAAGCTTTATGTATTAGGATTCCTGAAAATTTGAAATAAATAATATTGTTTTTGAGTTATGACACTATTTGAGCGGAGGTGCGATATCCTTTTTCGATAAATGGACAATCCAACACAAAAATAGTTTTTATGTACAGTAGATCCTGAGATTAGCGCGTAAACAAACAAATTCTTCAGCTTTATAATATTAGTATAGATTGCTGTTCTCTTTTTTCATTTAAGTAGATACTTATCTTTACACGAAAACGGCAAAATTTATAAATAGCCTAACGTGATTAATAAAACTAACAGACAAATGCTTCTTATATATTTAAAATAGACCACACCATAAACAAACGACTAATCACTTAGGCCTAGTGAGTTTTTAGTAAAAAAAATTGTATTATCTATACAAACAATTTAAAAATGTATGAACTATGGACTCTACAAAAATATCGAAAAATAATCTTTGCACTTTGAAATGATCTCTTCGGAACACCCCACATACTTAATTGGCGACCAAAGTAAAATAGACAAAAAGTTATCACCGATGAATACAATTTAAAATTATGAACTGTGGTCTCTACAAAATATGGGAAAATGATCTTTGAACTATAAAATGATCTACCTAAGAACACCCACATACAAAATTGCCGACTTCCAAATAATATAGACAAAAAGTAACAATCCTTGATTTTTTGTGCAATTGCGTTCAAGCTTTTGAATATAAATGATCAATTACCTAAAACTAAGTATTAGGTACTTTACTTTGAAAATTATTCATGAATGTTTACAAATACACATCCTACTAATATCATAATTTTGAAAATTGTTTTTGTTACATCTTCATGCAAAAACTACTGGACTGATTGCGATGAAACTTTAGACATCTGTAGATAATTTTCTTTTGCCTGCCTTTATTCCAATTTATTTGGGGCATGGTAAAAAAGTAAAAAAATCCTAACTGGATTTTTTACTCTTTACTTAATTCTAAATTATATATTTTTTGTACTGTAAGTAAAGTTGTTTTCCAATATTTGTTTATATTAAACAATAATTATTTACTCAACTGTTGTACAATAATACTGTTGTTTTTATAAACGAGCAAACAAATATTCTGATAATATTGCTTCAAAATAAAATATTTGGTATTTTCTATATGATGGGTCATTAACCAACAGGACCAATTTTAACAATATTGAATCTTAGAGTGATTGTTATCCAGGGTTTGAGGATATATATCATGATGTATATCAAATGACTTTTTGTGATATATATCAATACAAAAACTGTTTAAAAATTTGATAATAATAAGTCAATTTTTGCAGTTTTCTACTGTATTTCTCCATCCTAAATGTAGATGGCGTTAGAGTAGAGCTAAAACATACTCCCTAATAATAAGTTTATGTATTCATGTTTAAAGTTTAGGTACCTATTATAAGTAAGAAAATTAATCAAGCCATTGACTGATTGAAATTTTTAAGAAGAGTTTATCTTTTTGAGTTGATTTTTTTTATTTATACTTAATTTTTTTTTATGTTTTTTAGTTGATTTTGCTTTTTTTATATATAACAATTTTTTTTAAATAATTACATATGTTTATAAAACCCGCGGTTATAGCCGCGTAAGTCCCGATCCCTTGGGAATTTCGGGATACAAAAAAGCTTATGACACTCAGCTACCCCCAAACTATCTCTATGCAAAATGTCATCCATATCGGTCCAGTGGTTCCGGAGATTATCCCCAACATACATGATACCAACGTTACGTCTTTATAATATTAATATAGTAAAACATAGGTATGCAAACAGTATACATAAATAATACAATAAAAGAATAAAGTGGCTGTCATACAAAATTGATATATATAAATTTTTTGATATATATCGGATATAAATATCATAAATATCCGAATTTTTGATATCATATAGATATCAAAAAATGTAAAAATGAATTGCTGTTCGTTAGTCTCACTAAAATTCGAGAACGGCTGAACGGATTTATCTTTTCTTAGTCTTGAAATGTTCGTGGAGGTCTAAGGAAGGTTTAAAAGGCGAGAAAAAATCGATTAATTTCCGGGAAAACCCAACAACAGCCCTTTTCTATTTCCCATACAAACGTTTTCTAGAGTCAATTCCTACAGGATCGGGACTTACGTGGGTGAAACCGCGGGGCGTAGCTAGTTCATAATAAATATCGGATATTTTCGAACCCTGTTTTTATCCCGATATTCTAGTCTTAATGGGACCAGAGGACAATATTTTTTTATTTAATATTCAAATCAGCGAAATGCTAGTCTTTCAAACCACTATTCTTACGTTGAGGCGTTCCGGTGAAGACATTTACGATAATTACAATAGATTAGAAAATAAAGAACTGTAATTGATATTCGTGACTGAAAAGGCACCACAAAAAGAACAGAAACGTAGAAACTATCTATATATTTTTAGTTTAAATATGAACTTTATTCAGTCAGCGATAGAGTTGAAATTGCAAACGTTATGTCGAGTGCAGTTGATATTGACCGATTTAAGGAAATCCTATTGAATAAAGATTATCATAAGAATTGTATTGAGGTGAACCGCAATGTCATGATCTCCGCCCTATTAATCTATAATAATAATAATAAAATATAATAATATCCATAGTTCCATAGTATCCATAGTTCCCCAGTATCTAGTCCACTACCATCCCATCACAATAGCTCCAGTAGTTTTGTCCTGTAGATTAATAATAGTTTTCATTCAAACCGGAGGTTGTCCTTGGTTGCACTTTATAGTGTAGACAAGGATAATCGCCGGTTTAGAATCCACCCCATTGTTTGCTATTATACTTGTTATTGTAAAGGGCATCTACGTGTTGGCTTCGGCTCCACGCACGCCTTCCAAAGGTCCGGGGCTCCATAGCCTCGTGATACAGGACGTATAATAATATATTTATTGAAGAAAAGCTTACAAATATTAAAATGCACTTGGGTTCCCGCACGAGGCAGAGCCTGTATCGCGGGACACCGACTTAACAATAAGAAATTTACACTTTATAATTTCTCGAGACAAGTGAGATGAAAATGGAGATCTAGCTCTACATAATAAACAAAGTATATACCCGTTGTCTGTCCCTATGTATGCTTAGATCTTTAAAACTACCCATCGGATTTTGATGCGGTATTTCATACAAAGAGTGACGGTTCTACCCGCGTAAGTCCTGATTCCGTGGGAACATCGGGATAAAAAGAAGCCTATGTATTAATTCAGGCCTCCAGCTATCTACATGCCGAATTTTATTGGAATCGGTCCAGTAGTTTTTCCGTAAAGGATTAACAAACATACACACACACACAAACTTTCACATTTATAATATTTGTAGGATGCAGGAGATAGGTTTTAGTATATAAAGAAACTACCACTCGGACGAAGTGTAGTTTTAAATAACATTACGAAGACATGGGTTTGATATTTGTACTTGTGTACAAGCTGTTTTCCGCCAACACCGCTCTCTTGCTAATTCTTTTTTTGTTGTCTTTGTTATTGTCAGAAGGTTCTTATGAATGAAAATAAGAAATATCAGTGGAAAATGATAACGCGGGTGAAACCGCGGGGCGCAGCTAGTAAATAAATAACTATCCCCAATAATAAATAAAATAAATATTGCAGGACATTGCACATATCGCCATCTAGCCCCAAGTTAAGTAACTAGACTTGTATTATGGGTGCTAAACAACGGATATACTACTTATATACTTTTCTTTTGTAAATATATACTTATAATATAAAGAAACAACCAGACAACAGACAAATATCTAAGCATAAATACTTGTCTGAGGCGGGAATCGAACCCGCGGCACGGTGACCATTGTGCCAACTGGGTCGTCAATAATGGAACAACAATACCGCTGGATGAGGGTTGCAATGGGCGATAAAATATGGCATTAACTATATATATAAATTTAAATATGACTTTTATAAATTTGAATCCTTATTTTATTTTATTAATTTACTATTAAGTGTTTTGATTTGATTTATTTGTTTTAATTTAATTTGTATTATTTTATTTAATCTGTACTTATGGAATTATTTCTGAAATAAAATTTAATTTAATAATGGAACGATACAGTTAAAAAACTAAGTCTATGTTAAAAACATCTTACCTTTTGGAGGGCCGAAGAGGACGACATCCATGGCTTTGAGCGCCAACTTCTGTTTGTGGATGGGATCTTTGATACCCAACACATTGCTCACGTATTGCATGTTGTTTACAGCCAGCCTGTGACAATATTATACATATGTTAATACTAGCTTTTGCACGCGACTTCGTCCGCGTAGAAGTAGAAAATGGGCCAAAAAATCACGTTGTCCTATGCCAACTTTACCCCCCCCCCCCTTTCACTCCCTTAGGAGTCAAATTTCGGAAAATCCTTTCTTAACTACGACACACAAAGAACAACCCCGTTAGGGGATGAATTTCAAAAAAATACGAAACACGTCTTCCATCAATTCTGTTAAAGAATGTTTATGCAAAATTTGAAGAAGATTGGACCGTTGTCCCACACAAACTTTACCCCCCTTTTTCACCCCCTTACGGGTAGAATTTCGGAAAATCCTTTCTTATCCGATGCCTAAGTCACACAAAGAATACACCCTCTTAATTTCAAGTCTCTACGATCAGCGGTTTAGGCTGTGCGTTGATCCGTCAGTCAGTCAGTCAGTGATTCAGGACAAAGCATTTTATATGTATAGATTATAGATGTAGAAACTATGGAGCACATACTGTGTGAATGCGACGTCTTAGCAGCGAAGCATCTAAGCTTCCTTGGGAATGCGTATCCCAAACCGGAGGAATATAGGAATAAAGGTTTCTTCCTCTCAGTGGGATCACCGCGTTAATCGACCACTTCTTCAAAGAGTAAGAAACATAAAGGGGTAAACACAAAAGATCCCACTGGGTCGAAGTTTTGAATATATCAACGCACAGCACAACAACGGACCGCGCCAAAAGTTGACACACAGATAGATAGATCCGCTAAGAAAGGAATTTAGAACATTCCAAACCTAGACGGACGACGCCGCGGGTACGCAGTTTCACCCGCGTCGATAGAAAGTAGCCCATGTGTTAATACAGGTCTTCATGTATCTTTCATTTCATCGCAATCGGTTCAGTAGTTTTTGCGTGAAGAAGCAACATAAATACACAAAAAGCACACCCATACTAACAAACAAAATAATATTAGTAGGATTACCCATAAACGGTCTGCTCATAGCCGAAAGAATGATCGCAAATAAGAAGAAATGGTATTAGTAGCATTGATTTAAAAGTACATACATACAGGTCAAAAACATAACCCTCCCTTTTGACTTCGCCGTGGTCGGGTAATGAAGACCCGTAGCTATCAAAGAGGTCGAGAATTTGAAATTTCTTTTTAATAGTATTGTGGTTTTCGCGACTTGAACTCATAATTATATTTATTTTAACGTAATATTTTAATTAACAAATATTTTCTATTAACAAATTGATAAAAAACGTGATTATAGCCGTTATAATAAATATAATTATGATTTCTTTTTAAATTCAGACTTGCATGCAAGCCGGTCCACAGTGCCACAGAGGTTTGAAAAGTTGAATATTAATAAGTACTAAGCCGTTTTAGATAAATCTTTAAAATAAAGAAATATATATTATTGAAAACGTGATATAGGCTATATCCACAAACTCCCCGACAATTATTGACAACTTCAGTGGTCTTGGGCGTGAATCCAAGGAAGCAACGTAGACAGGGATGGGTTCGATTTCCGAAATGGCACAATTATTTGTCTATGGTCTAGGTCGATACCAAGACCATAGACTAATAATTGTCTATACCATAGACAAATAACCCAGACCCAATTGGGACCCAGCTGGTTTGTCGACCCAGTTGGCACAATGGTCACCATGCCGGACTGCCAAACACAGGGTTGCGGGTTCGATTTCCGCCTTAGACAAGTATTTATGCATAGATATTTTGTCTGTGGTTTGGTTGTCTCTAGGTATTTTAGTATATATTTACAAAATAAGTATATAAGTAGTATATCAATTGTCTAGCACTCATAACACAAGTCTAGTTACTTAGCTTGGGGCTAGATGGCGATGTGTGGAATGCCCTGCAATATTTATTTATTTATTAAATAAAATTCAAAGTTCTTACTGTTATAGTATTTATGCTAAGAAGCATAAATATTTGTTTGAGGCGGGAACCGAACTCACAACCTTCTGCGTCGCAGGCGGATGTTCGCCCGACGCGTCACAGACGTCGTCGGTCGACATGTGAATGGATGATCATTTAGGCAAGAGAGAACGACTTCATTTTTACCCGACTACGGAAGGTTATTTTAACGTCTCAACATGTGTCTTAAGAGGAAAGGGTAGCTCGGGGGCTCTCTCCACACAAACGTAGTCGACTGTTTTCTCCCTGGATAATGACACTAGAGCAAATATTTTTGCAGCATGAAACTTATAAGTACCGTTACCATGCCCCTATGTTTTGTTTTTATTTTCTTTTTAAAGTCTTAATTTCTATGACCAAAACATAGGGGCACAGTCATGGCAGTTATATGTTCTATGGCACAAAAATATTTGTGTTAGTGTCATTATCTGTCATAAACAGTCGACTACGTTTGTATGGAGAGAGCGCCGGTACCCTTTCACCTTAAGAAAAACCCATTGGTGCACGGCAGGCCGAGGATTCGAGCTTACGATCTTCGGAATCAACGGTATAATCAATATTGTTCTTATACCCCTTAAAATCAGCTGCATAGAGCGGTGTTGGCTTAGTGGTAGATACCTCAACTTTCATTCTGAAGGTCGTGAGTTCGAATCCCGAACGGCCATGCACCAATGCATTTTCTTAAGAAAAATTTATGTGCGCTAATTGACATTGCTCTTACGGTAAAGGAAAACATCGTGATGAAACCCGCGGCTTAGTTGGCTCCAGAAGTATTGACAAGTTCTCTCCTCTGGACATGGTTGACTAAGCTGAGACGGTAGTAGGTGCTGGGCAAGCCTACTCCATCCTCACGCAAAAAGGACCCAATTAAAAAGGGTTCAATGGCTTAAAACAGCCTGTATACAAGTACAAGTACAAATCAGCTGCATCTCATGATCATCATGGTCTACCTTACCTGGGTAAAGTGGCTCCAGTAACCTTGTGTTGGAGGAACAATGTTTTGTATTGCGGCAAGTCGACGGATTGTGATAGCCATTCAACTGTCTGTTCGACTGTCCAGTTGTGTACCTTACAACAAAAACATAACATTTAAGGCCCTGTGCTAATAAAGCTACCAAAATCGACCTTTGTTTTAAGCAACTCTAAGTAATCAAATACTCTTTTTTTGTTATTTGGATATAAATGGATATTGTAGTTTAATAATCATATTTTTGTTTATTGTGGTTGAAAACATGATATGAACAACTTCGTTCGAAAAAAAATGTTAGAAAACAGAGAATTATTAGATCGTTTATCGGGTTTTATTCAAAAATAGTTAACGTTTGTTTCTAAAAATGAATCAAATGATTAGTTTTTGACCTCTAGGAACTATATTTGTGGATAATAATGCTAAAATGTTTTGCATATCGATCAATTATAACAGTTAGCACGCAGCACGCTACGTTTTTGAGAGCGGGGGCTAAGGTAATGTGAATACCTACACACGGTACTGGAAGGGCGCCTTAAGGGTGTAGATCGTGAAAATCACCGAAAAGAGTGTTACGATTTTTCATATTTAACCTATTTACATATGATTGATATCAATGATAATTTGTATATATTACAATCAAAGACCAATAAGTATGTTCATGCTTAAATTAAACTCTTAAACCTAATAGTTGTTTTATAATAAACGTCAACAAACGCACAAAATTGAGTAAAAATGCAAAAACATGACTTCGTATTTTTCAGATTTAACCCCATAAATCAACACAAATTGATAAAAAGAAACACTTTTTGAACACTGAAGAAACCAATAAGTATAGCTGTATACTTTTTTTTATACCTTTACAAACAAAGACTTCCTCTTTTAAAGCCCTAAAATCTAGATATATTTTAAGGTAAATTTTTCATACACAAATGTATGGGATAAAACGTTCGTTTCATTCGTGCAATCTCGGTGGTCAACAGCGGCAGTTCCTTTCTGTAAGTGAACGCGACACCACGCTTGTCGGCTGCAGACAGCAGAATTACGTATTGTGTATTTGTGTTTTTTGTAAAAAACTGTAAGTATAACATTTTTATAATTAATTTATTTTCAGTTAGTAGAAAGTATCGATATAATGAATGTCTGAAAGAAAACCATGATGGAACTAGATATAAATCGTAAAAAATACAATATCTACACTAATAGGTATTATAAAGAGGAAAGATTTGGATTTTTGTATGTAACGAATAAACTCAAAAAGTACTGGACCGATTTTAATAATTCTTTTATCATTCGAAAGCTACATTATCACTGAGTAACATAGGCTATTTTTTTCGCAGGACTGATTGAATTTGAGTGTCATGCCAGGGAAAAGAAAGTTTTGTACGCATTATAAAAATATGAAAGCCAAAAGATCTCGGAATAAAATGTAAGTTCCTCCCTACTTATTTATTATCGCATTTGAACAGGGTACATTACAAAGCTAATAGAATATGTCATATGATTTAGATCGCCCGATTCAGACATTTACCTACAATAACATGTAGGTATATGTCAAATTGTGGAAGTAGGTAGGCGACAGCGCAACTTTGTCGACATACCCGCCAAACAGACGCGAGGCGCCTAGCGTCTGGCTTAGGGTTGTACAAAATAAATAAAAAGTGGATAATATTGATGAATAATATTTCCAGTATTGAAAATAAAGAAAACCTTGGGGCCGAGACTCTGAGCAACAATGCTACGCGCTGTATAGAGGTAAGTTGTTATACGTAATTCTTGTAGACTTGTTACATAAATAAATAAACTACTTAGTTAGTGATGGGCGAAGACAAAATCTCAATACCTACCTATAGATTTTTTCTTGCAATATTTATTATTTTCATCGAGAGACAAACACCTTAGTACCGAAATACTTCTCAATTACTTTCTCAAAAGAAAATTTACGTTCAAATAGGTGACGTCATAAAAAAACAATACCTAATGCGTAAAGAAACTATAATTTCTATTCATCAGGAACCTAATATTGTATTAATTCTTTTGCATTTTTTTAAATTTTTAATTATTTTTTATAAAAAAAATCAAGCCATTATCTTTCTTTACAGGAACTAGTTATTGAAAACGACCAAGAGGGAAAGGTGGATGAAATGGAAGTTGGGCGTAGAGTTGTAGACGTTTCTTTTTTTTTTAAAGCTCTTCAGGCCATAGGGGACCACGGTCCAATGGATTGTAAGTTAAGTTACCTCAGTATAATAGGTGAAGTAAAAGTTGGTCTGGACTCAAAACTCATCATGAAATGTAGTATGTGTAGTATGAAATTTACTGTGTGTTTGATTGAAAAGAAAGAAGATAGAATGGAAGTGAATCATCAAATTGTATCTGGTATCATATCATCTGGTGGGAGCTACTATCAGTTAAAAACATTAACTGCCGCAGTAGCCCTACCAATCATGTCACCTTCATTATACAATGAAATTAATAATACGGTTTGCGATTGGTGGGAAAAGACAGCAGCACATTCCATGGCAGAAGCTGTCAAGGAAGAAGCGGAGTACGCAGTGTCTATAGGTAGTGTTGATAAAAATGGTACACCATTAATATCTGTTGCTGTTGACGGTTGTTGGAGCAAGAGATCTTATGGTAAGAATTTTTCCGCCTTGTCCGGCGCAGCTGCGATAATTGGCATTAAAACTAATAAAGTATTGTTTTATGGAGTTAAAAATAAATACTGCGTAGTTTGTGCACGAGCCGCAAAGAACGACAGTCAGCCCTCGGAACACCGTTGTTTCAAGAATTATTCGGGATCATCTACCGGTATGGAATCGACCATAATAGTTGAGGGGTTTAAACGTTCCATTGTTGATCACGGTGTAATTTATAATAAATTTGTAGCAGACGGCGATTCCAGTACTTATAAAAAAATATTAGATTCGCGACCGTACGGTAATTTAACAGTAGAGAAAATTGAATGCAAAAATCATCTTTTACGAAACTACTGCAATAGCTTGGAGAAACTGTCGAAAGACACTAAGTATCCTTGCGAATTGCGGAAATTCCTAAAAGAAAGGTATTTGCGTTTAAGAACGGGTGTAAAATGCGCTATTAAATATTGGGGCGATCAAAATCAGTCACTCGAAGAAAAAATAAAAAATCTTAGTGAAGATATCCTAAATGGTCCACAACACGTATTTGGTAATCACCAATATTGCAAGGAGTATTTCTGTAGACCTGATACTCGTCGAATAGAACCTGTTGGGTTGCTTCCAGCAATTGTTGGATGCGGATTAATGGACGCGGTACACATTTTAAGTAAAAGACTGTCATATCATTCTAGAAGTTTAATTCATAATTGTACAAGTAATATAGTTGAAAGTTTTAACGCAGTGATTGCCAAATTAGTAGGGGGTAAGCGTGTAAATTATTCTTCCCGTGGTTCTTATGCGGGCCGATGCGCAGCTGCTGTTGTGTCTTTTAATACAGGATCGATTCATAGTAAAACTCATGAAGTAATATTTAAATCTAGTCCTAATCCTTTGATCGCGAAAGTGGAAAATTGTAATCGTAAAATCCGTTTAATTGCTAAACCTAAATTAAGATTGAAAAAGAGCCACAGCGCTGTATCGAAAGACGCTCACTATGGACCAAACTGCGAAAAACCTGATCTGAGTCCAGAATTATATGAGAAAGCCAAGTCATCTTTTTTAGCCGATTTAAAGTTGTCTTGTGCTGAAAGAGAGGAGCTTGAAAGGTCGACCCATTTGCAAAGAAGTAGTTCTGAGTGGATGAGTACAAGGAGAAAATTACTAACCTCATCATCGTTCGGGGAAGTTTGTAAAAAACGAGAGAGCACAAGTTGTGCTGTTCTTGTTCGTAAAATCGTTTATGGTAGTAATATCTCCAGTTTGCCTGCTGTACGGTACGGTATCGAAAACGAAGAAACCGCAATTAAACAGTTAGAAATTCAAGAGAATATTAGTATACAAGGTTGCGGTTTGTTCGTCGACGATCAATATGAATTTCTTGGTACTACACCAGATGGCATTTATGCAAACGGTTTAATTGAAATTAAGTGCCCACATTCTTTAGCTGGCATGACTCTTGATGAAGCAATGGCCAAACATACCTTTTGGGTTAAGGACAAGGCTTCCAAGGGTTATGTCATAAATAAAAATCATAACTGGTATTTCCAAATTCAGGGACAGGTACATATTACTAAAAGAAACGTTTGCATGCTTGGCATCTGGTTTGGTGCTACTGTACCTATGAAAGTTTATATTATAGAAAAGGACGACAAATTTTGGGAGGAGAAAATGGAGATGAAATTAGTTAGGTTTTATTACGATTGCCTACTTCCAGAATTAGTTGATCCTCGGCAGTCACGAAGCATGCCCATTCGTGACGCGCCCAGTATCATAGAGGCTATGAAAGAGAGGAAAGAAAGAGCTTTACGTGTTATGAAAGAGAAGAACGCCTAATGATTTTGAAAGATACAGGTAACTTAACTACCCAGCCAGTCGATTCACGTAAACACGCCAGTCCAAAAGTCGTTTTAACTTAGGAACTTAGAAATCGCCTTTTGGTTTTCTGTTTTAAACGCACTTACTTATCTAGTCTTGGATTGTCATAAATCTTCCAATAGCTCAATTACTATACAATTTCTGAGTTACCTGGTGTAAAGAATCATAAAAATTGGTTAAAAAATACAGCGAATTGAGGATTCTCCTTTTTTTAAGTCGGTTAAAAGGGCTAAATTTGCAAAAAACGAAGTGACGTCACTGCGCTACGGTTTTTATTACTTACGTGAATCGGGCAGCTGGTAACGTTTTCATTCTGATAGGTTTTGTGATAGCCATTGATTTTATCATCAAATTAGCAGAAATCAGAACTTGATCCGTAATCGAATGAAAAACCATTAGAATTTTGAACTCATATTTCGTTATTGTTTAATTACATACTTTTAATTAGTATATTAATAATTTACAAACTTCTGTTAAAATTAGTAAATAAATGAATTATTTACTAATTTTTGTACAACCCTAGCACGCTTTTGAGATAGCGAGTAATGGCGACTCATATTTGTTATTGTGTAGTAAATAAATCATTTTTATACTTGTGTTTCATTTATTGACATTTTTTTTTAAACCCTAGGATTTTTTTTTAGATATCGACGAGGTGATCGTAAACAAAAAGTAAGTATTTGAGTTTACGCAATAGGCACATTTCCTTGCGTAGAGATAAACACACTTCCTACTGAATTTGCAATTATTTTATTGAATGAATATTTTACGAATTAGAATAAATTTTGGTAGTGAAATTACAAATAAATAAATAGTTGGAATCAGTCAGATGTCAAATGATAGAAAAACATAAAAATTGTGTCTCAACAATCTATTAAAAAGAATCAACAGCTAGTTTCCAAAAATTCAACGTTATTGTTATGCTGTAAATATTCAAGTTCAATAACAATTTCTCAACGTGGAACGTTTGTTGCAAAACATTTTGAAAATCGCGCTCTCTAGGTCATTCATCCGCCCCGTCGGATGTTACATTAAACTTTGGCGCTGCGGTCGCTCGAAATCGAGATCTCAGGCCAACAATCTACACCCTTAACAACAGTTTCACCCGCGCAAGTGCCGATTCTGTGGCAATTTTGGAATCTATACTGATACTAGCAGCGCTCCGCGGTTTCATCCACGTAAGTCCCGATCCCGTGGGAAAATCAATATAAAAAGTAGCCTATAGCCTTTCTCGATAAATGGACTATCCAACACAAAAACATTTTTTCAATTCAAACCAGTAGTTCCTGAGATTAGCGCGTTCAAACAAACAAACAAACTCTTCAGCTTTAAAATCTATACTAATATTATAAAAAAGTGTGTAAATATTGTGGGAACTTTACACAGCGCCATCTAGCCCCAAGCTAAGCAACTAGGCTTAAGCTATGGTGGCCAGACAACGTATAAAATACTTATACAGGGTTATTGGTAACTATGTTAGTAAGTCGTTACTGCTTACTAATGTAGTTACAGAAGTACCTAACACATAGTCATGCAGACTTAGAACAGTAGATAAAACTTAACAAATATAGGTATAATCCCAAGGTTAATGATCTCTCCGTGTCAGGAACAGCTGATTTCTGTTTATTTTTTTTCTTCCACCAGATAGTTACATAGTTAAGTTAGATTTTTATTTAATCATTTTGCGTTTTTTTCTATGGTGTAGTGTTTATCTATCAATCTATTTCCAACTTCAATCTCAAAATTTAAAAAAAATGTTCGAATTTCCAAACGTCGTTGAAGAAAAGTTGTTTGTTCGAGAAGTAGCCCACAACGACTTGCTAATATAGTTACCAATAACCCTGTACACCTTTCTATTCTTTTTTACTTTTTTTCTTTTATTAGTGTTCACCTTACCTCGGACCTAAGCCAAGCTTCCCACAACTCCTTGACGGATATGTGCATATCGTCGTTATGATGGAAGGCACGTTGACGCTTCTCATACCCGCTGTCGTACTGCAACTCTTCGCGGAGAAACTGGAACATGACGACAAACAATTTAAAAAAAACAGCATAATTACTTATTCGGTTGTTAATGAATAATGGCAAAACTTCGAACAAAAATACTTGTTGCAAGGACGCCAGATTTTTGAAGTTCCTATAATATGTGTAACGGCGTCAGATGTTGATGAAGATAATAAGAAACACGTGAAGAGCGGTGTTGGCTTAGTGGTAGATACCTCGACTTTCATTGTGAAGGTCGTGGGTTCGAATCCCGGCGGGCCGTGCACCAATGTATTTTTCTTAAGAAAAATTTATGTGCGCTAATTGACATTGCACTTACGATGAAGGAAAACATCGTGATGAAACCCGCGGCTTAGTTGGCTCCAGAAGTATTGACAAGTTCTCTCCTCTGGACATGGTCGACTAAGCTGAGAGGGTAGTAGGTGCTGGGCAAGCCTACTCCATCCTCACGCAAAAAGGACCCAATTAAAAAGGGCCCAATGGCGGAAAACAGCCTGTATACAAGTACAACACGTGACTTAAAATGCTTAGGTATATCTTTCATCTACATCTACAACATGAAATACTATCAATTCAATATTAATCTAGGAAAACGGAAAATTACATTTGTGTATATGCTAAAATTATGGCTTAAGCTCCAGAATTCCAGTTTTAACACAATTCCGGAATTAGGACTTATTTCAGTATCATTTGTAATACCGGAATTGGTGAGAACAAAACCGGGATTCCGATATCGTTTGGCAGTTTTGAGGACAATGCTTCAAGTATTTAAAAACAATACCGCCAACTAGAGTCGAGGCTGAACGCGACTTTTGACCAGTTTCTTACATTTGTAATCGTGTAAGAAGTTTTTTAACAGAAAACAGCTTGAACGCACTGACTTTTTTGAAATCTCACATCCATCAAAAATTCTAGATGATAGATTCCTATTATGTTTAAAGGAAGCATCAAATTCCGGAATTACGGAATTCCGGAACTGAATAGACCATTGAACTCAATTCCGGAATTGAAAAATTGACTGATATTCAAGCCCTAATTGCCATGCCATCATTATTTGGGTATTAAGACTTTTCAGAAATCCCATTTGCCATAGTAGTATTCGAACTTGCAACCTTGGATCAATACTCCGACCCAAGGCCACAAAGAAGACCCGCTTAGTTTAAGTGAGTTTGTTCAGTGTTATCACGAGTTGCTTACGCACTAGGTCAAACATACCATATTGAGTATAACCATTAAATTCGGCCAATATGCGAACTGCGAGATAAGTAGCTTAGTAACTATGGCATATTTTTTTAACTTTTTACTACAATCTATTCACTATTTATTATTATGGTTTTGTTGTTATTTGCATCTTTGTTAATTTTCCTAAGTTTGGACACTTTACTCTTCAAGTCTTCACCTTCCTCAACTTCTTGTCCAACCAAAGATTGCCTGGAAGAGATCGCTTTGAGCGATAAGGCCGCCCTTTGTAGCACTAAGACTTAAACTTTGTTTTTATTTAATGTTGTTTGTTTGTGTTTACAATAAAGAATTTATCTATCTATCAATCTGAGCAATTTCCTTTACATTCAGTAAAAATTGCGCTCAATTTTCTTTTACGCAAAATTATAGTAAGTAGTTTTGAAGTTAGGTGGCAGTGGGAACAGATGAACATACATAGATACGGGTCAAAAACATAACCCTCCCTTTTGGCTTCGCCGTTATCGGGTAAAATAGGCTTGCATTTAACCTCATCTCACCAACTTGGCCAGAATCGAAGGTAATGGGCTTATCATGCCATCTCTCCTGTTTCTGCCTTCCAGCAGTGCCTTCATTGCGTAATAATCTTAGGTCTTCGAGACGATGGGATTAGTATAAGTCGGATATGAGCGGTGTGGCTTAGTGGTAGATATCTCGACTTTCATTCTGAAGTTCGTGGGTTCGAATCCCGGCCGACCGTGCACCGATGAATTTTTCTTATGAAAAATGTATGTGCGCTAATTGAAATTGCTCTTACGGTGAAGGAAAACATCGTGATGAAACCCGCGGCTTAGTTGGCTCCAAAAGTATTGACAAGTTCTCTCCTTTGGACATGGTCGACTAAACTGAGAGGGTAGTAGGTGCTGGGCAAGCCTACTCCATCCTCACGCAAAAAGGACCCAATTAAAAAGGGTCTAATTGCGGAGAACAGCCCGTATACAAGTACTTACATCATCACTCTCGCTGAGGTCGACATTCCCGTTGGCGTCGTCATCGAGCTGCCTGTGCAGCTGGGTGATGGCTTCGAGCCCAGCGCGATCCTGGAGGCACGCAGCGTCATTGTGACACGCGTCCGTTAATACTGGAATAGGCAACGAAGCATGATTTTAATGTTTTTTAAATTCAAAATGTTCAAAAAATGGGACCATATTTCTAAAACTTCATTGTCTGTCCGTCTGTCGGTCACCAGGCTCTATCTCATGAACCGTGGTACCTAGAGAGTTGAAATTTTCAAAACTAAAAGCAGAAAAAAATTAGAAGTGTAGTTCCCATACAACATGGTAAAACCCTTCGTGTGTGAGTCCAACTCTCACTTCGCCGGTTTTTCTTTAATACTGTATTGACCCACAGCAAGGGAAAGACCTATGTTGTCTTCCTCATCTGATTCCAAGATTATTAGTCCTGGGCTTGGCCAGTCTTCATCGAATGCATCACGTCATCTTTGCCTCGACTACGTTTACCGTGGCACCCTTTCCGTGGAACAAATTCGGATAACCTATTTATTTTTAACATTTGACTACTATCTCACAACGAGTGACAATGCGGTTTAAAATGTAATGCTTGCTTAAAATATACGTTACGTCTAGACTTGAAGACCTCCAAATTATGTAAATATAGCAGAGTAAGATAAAATAAGCTAGGTAAAATATTGAAAAAATTACGAGATATGGTACCACAGAATAGTTAATATATTGCGAATTATCAGTTTGTAAACAATAAGAAAAATAACCTCAAGTATAATGCACCTAAGAATTTACGAAGTAATAAAACCAATATTTGAAAAATTACACTTTACATTTCATATAAACCTACTTTTTCGGGTTACGTACCCAAAGGTTAAAAACGGAAACCTATTACTAAGAGTTTACCATCTGTCTGTCACCAATCACCAGGCTGTATCTCATGAACCGTGATAGCTAGAGATTTGGAATTTTTACAGATTATGTATTTCTGTTGCCGCTATAACAACAAATTTTTACTAAAAACTGAAATAAAATTTAAGTGGGGCTCCCATACAACACCCTTCGTCCGAAATTGCAACTCGCACTTGGCCGGTTTTTTAGTAAATGAAGTGTGGCGACGAGCATAAATTTGCACGTCAAATAAAGCTTGAGTTTTTAAAAATGAGGGAGTTTTTTGAGCGAAGGCGTTATCTGCACTGGTCGTGGTCCTCAAATATACCGCTACGCTTGTCGGTGATTTTAAAGATATAATGGAATTGTAGTGTTTGAATTTTCGTTAGACAAAGTAGAGTTTCCAGTTGTTTGAGATTTACTAAAACGTTTTATGTGTTCGTGAGCAGATGATGTTTTAAGAAACTTTATGATTCATGTTACTTCGGCCAATTAAACCTGTCTGCATTTTAAGACTCCAGTCTTTGTCTAAATAAACATACGTATCGTAAAAAAATTCTTGTTGGCACAGTGTGAATAAGTACCTATATTTTTTATGTTGATGGACAGAATTGAGATTATTTATGTACCAAATTTCAAAGGATCCGAATTGCAACGACAAAATATCGTTTTACTTCAAAATAAAAAAAAACGGTAACGCAACAAATAAGGATTCTATGTGATTCGGCTCGAAGGACCATTTTTTTAGGGTCGTGGTGGAAAACGCAGCTTGATTGAATAATGCTGTTTATACCGACTTCAAAAAAAGGAGGAGGTTCTCAATTCGGTTGTATGTCATTTTTTTATCTTGAGTTTCAATTATAGTAGCTATATGTATTTTATTTAACGTAGGTACAATCTTGCTGTCTGATTTGTTGAGGATGCATCAACAGAACTGAACTTAGGGTCTGTTGCATCCTCAACAGTCCAGGCATATAGTAGTCCTGTAGAATCTCCCTTGAACTTCACTCTCTACCTCTCCTTTCCAACAAAAGAAGATTCATAACAATCGATTGAGCCTTTGACAAATCGATGAACATCCATAAAAAATAAACAAGACGAATTAAAAAACTCCTCATTTAAAGTCGGGTTAAAAATGAAATGCGTTATAGTTGCAATGAGCCTACAACATTTCACAATAGTTCACTTACATTAGTTTAACTGATAGTAGCAGAGTTGTCGACATACCAATTGATCTCAATAAAGTGGATGTTTTGATTATTAACAAAGGCGTTCCGCTCACGAACAAAATGTACCTACGTAATGTGCCATGGAATTCCTTGTTGTATGAAATGTTTTTATTGTTGTCTATGCTTATGATGCAGATTGCATTTAATGCTTTTCTAACAAGTGTAAAACATATTTACGCTAATATTTTGAAAAGAAAAGATCAGCAGGATATATTGCTTTGTTTGCAACGAATAGGCTTCGGAACAACTGACAGATTTTTAAAAATTCTTTCAACAGTAAAAATCTAGATTATCACGAAGTAGCAAAGGCTAAAACTTGCCGTCAAAAAAACATAATATGTGGGCCCTTGACGTTGTCTTGGAGACTGGAGAGTGTCGCCGGAGATCTAAAGGCTATTACAAAATATAGCCGATTTTTTTTCGAAATGCAATCGGAATGATATTGCAATATAATTTAAAAAAAAAAACTTTGTACCAAAGTCGTTTGTGGGTCGATTTCTTTGAGTGCATATTGTTTTGTTTAACCCAGCGCACATTTAACGAAATGGCATTCTATAAAAGACTAGAACTCATAGTTTTGTCTAAAAGAATCAAGTCTTAAAACACTGGTCCTTCGAACCGGATAAAATGTAATAAAGTTTCAATAATTTACATGACAAGTATTTTAATCACTTGACATGCCAAAAACTCTTGTGATTACATATCCGACCCGCCGGCGAGTCGCTGCAAATTGTTTGGAAAATTGCAATCTAAAAATACTGGTCCGAAGAATAGGATAAAAAGTAATAAAGCTTCAATAATTACATGACAAGCATTTTTCAAACGAAAATTGCAATCTAAAAACACTGGTCCTTCGAACAGGATAAAAAGTAATATAGCTTCAATCATTTATACTTTATCAATTATTTTCAAACTTTTGTAAGTAGGTTATCAACATCAACGTAGGTATTTACGTTTGACCTTGCAGTAAAACTTAGCAAGTGTTATTAATAATGAAAAACAACATCAGACACTGAACTAAGCGAGTAAACATTTGCTTCTAGCTTATAAAAGAACTCTTTTTATATAAATACTTAGAGCAAAGTTATTTATCAAACAAATTAAACCATTTTTACAATAAAAATGCTCATGAATAACATTTAAATGGCTGATTTAATTTTTACGAAACATAGCTGAGAATTTTCACGGAACACTAATACTATAATGATACATAGATAAACAAAAAGACAAACTTACCCCCGAATACTGAAACGTTTAGGAGTCCCCATAATATGTAAGTCGCTCATATCTTAGTGAAATATGACACTTAATTGTCAATTAATCCGCCACTTAAAGATAATTAGCCTTTCAATATTCGGGCGTTAAACTTATAAAATTGATATTTTGACTCAAACGTTTAGAGTCCCCATAATATGTAAGTCGTTCCTATCTTAGTGAAATATGACACTTAATTGTCAATTAATTCGCCGCTTAAAGATAATTAGCTTTTCAATATTCGGGCGTTAAACTTATAAAATTGCTAATTTGGTTATCAAAATGAAAAAAAAAATGTGTTCGTTATTGTCGACGGGTGAAACGGGTGAAACCGGGTAGCAGCTAGTACGATAATAATACAAAGCACTTAAATTAACATTTCTAATTCCATAATTTAAAAAATTACCTGCTTATTTACTTTTAAGATTCCTCAAAAGTAAATGTAATTTAAAAAAAATGGTTATCTATAAAGTCTGTTTACGGACGATAATTTTACGTGATAACGTCATAAGAAAATGAGGAAATATTTTTTTTCTTTTTTTCCTTTATAAGTCTTCAATTCTGACGAATAGAAGACTTACCCCCGAATACTGAAAGGCTACTTAACTTTAAGTGGCGTTTAAATTGACGTTAAGTGTATGCTTTCTATTGAAGCTTACACTTAAATTTCAATTTAAACGCCACTTAAGATTAAGTAGCCTTTCAGTATTCGGGCGTTATATAAAGGACTCGTCATAATAACACAAGCTCAGAGGAGCGATATTATTATTAAGTACTCTGTTTCTTAAGTTACCATGACGCGTCTGATCATATTACCATCACGCATGACGTCACACAATATCACCATGACACTTTTTTGTGAATGCAGGTGTTCCACCAATTTATAAGACATTATCACGTCAAAAAATACCGGATATTGTTAACAAACATTATAAATCGAACTTGGCGCAAGCAAATCTAACAACGGAAGAATAACCGATTTCCTTGGCAATGAATTCTTATTTGTTATTAGTATAGTTGCATGACTTTGTATTAAGTTAATACTACGATCAAGAGGCCAAATGTTGTACTATTACAAATTACAATGGCATATTTAACAATTTAGTAGCTCACAACTTTGGCAAAATAAAATATACAATACAGAGACCCTAACACAAGTTGTCTACGCATTCGCGCAAATGAACTGTATTAAGTATTTCCCACGAAACCTTAAAACATCTTCTTCTTATCATGTAAGAGCCTTTAATTAAATACTGTCTGACCAATATTACGCCACAGCTACAGTAGCATCATTGGCTTCATTCAAATCGTCCAAAGTGCAGGTGTCGCGGCACAGTGTACATTAGAGGAGGTGATCAAAGCCATAGTCAATTTTTCTTTATTCATTTGGATGCATGTAGGTACAGTTTGTACAAAAATCACATAGAAACGTCTTAAAAACTAAGGGTGTGAATTCTTTAAAACTGAAAACGGCCAATGCGCAAGTTGAGAAACACAGCTTAAAACAATATTTGTTTAGGGTGACCTAATATAATTTTGTGTAGATGGCTGTAATAGGCGGCGTGATAAAGACAGATATTGTTTTGAGAATCTATCTCGAAGCTTGGGTAGTGCCCGATTCTAGTCTTGATGTTTCATAGTTAATGTTAATACAGGTCAACTGTACCTACATTTGTTATTTAAAAACCGTTTGATATTTTACCTAGATATAGTTTATGTATAAGTTATTGTAAATGACAAATAAACATTTATTTATAGAGAACACCGCTCGTTTATTACAACTCGTGGTAGGGGTACAGTTTCCAATCTTACGTTTACAGTGTAAATATTTTCATCTGGAGTTAGTAGGTTGCCTAGTTTTAGTTTTTAGTTCACCTTGCAGGCCTCTAACTTGACAAAACAACTAGCAGTGACTAACAGAAATAGCATCGACCGATAATTTCCGAAGAACGGAATAGTTAAAAATCTTATGGCAACTTTAAATCGGTCAACCATCGAAAAAGTAACCGGGTTACAGGCATGTTACAGGTTGCTTTACACACGCGATCATAACCCATTGACGAGCGCCACCAATAAAAAGCTAAATGTTAGCACGCACGAGACTTTTTCTAACATTTTTTGTGACTGGACAAAACAGTCCGTAGAATGAAGCTGCGGACATAAAATATAGTTTTCATACAAGTTTTAATTCTTGACTACATCGCGGAAAAATGCATTTTCTACGGAAAAAATGGGGTAGGACCCCAAACCACTTTTTTTTTAAACGAAATAGGGTTGAATTTGACCTTATCTCACCTGATTGGAAGCGAAGATGAGGTCGAAGATGTAGCATGCTCTCCTAGAAGGTACCTATTCACTCCAGACTTGAAGACTCCAAGGTTGTAAGTTATAAATTATCTATATTTTAATATTATAAAGCCGAAGAGTTTGTTTATTGGTTTGAACGAGCTAATCTCAGGAACTACTGGTTTGAATTGAATTTTTTTTTTGTGTTGGATAGTCCATTTGTCGAGGAAGGCTATAGCCTATTTTATATTTCAATATTCCCACGGGATCGGGAGTTACGCGGGTGAAACTGCGGAGTGAATGATAAATGTCTAAAAGGACTTTAAAAAATTAAAAAAAGAAATAAAGACACATGCTCACTAAACGGACTACATGGTACCGCATGTTTAAAATGACAACCCCGTCTTATCATCCCTAATAATAAGGACAAAAAATAATAAAAATTGTTCGAAACATCCATAGAAAACGGACTATAGTAGCTATAGTACCTAGTTTAGTTTTACGGGGCTGTTTCCAGCTAACCTGGTATTTTTTCCACAGTAACTGTCATCAATTTGAATTTGTAATCAGTTCTGCACAGAGTAAATGAGGAAATAGTCATATTAGGTAAATACCTTTCAGTAAAAACGTTAGTTTTCCTCGCGGAAGTTAAGACCATAACCTCAGTGTCAACACATGGTTATAAATAGAACTTGAGAGATCGTTCGCTACATAAGCGACGAAGGGCAAATTTCGTATGTTTTACTTCAACTCACAAGTGTTACTGTGAGTAATATCTTAAATCTTTCTAAGATTAAAATTGTTAGCCTTGTATTGCCATATTTAGATGGAAAAGTTTTGAATATGGTTTAGAGAGGTGCTTCTGACTAATGAACACAAAAATGATAATAGTGCCTTGAGTAAAAGTAACGTAAAAACGTAAAAAAGGAAGGGCACGAAGGGCCTAGAATTTAGGCCCCAAAGCCTTTACTTGGAACCCAAACCACAATCCCCAAATTCGTACAATCCCCTTTAGAGAATTTACTTTAAATCCTTTTTTACAAATGACAGGTCAGCGTTTGACCACCATCATACCCGCCTGATGGTGATAGGTATTTTGATTCGAATCTCTTGCTCTACGGAAGGAATGACGAAGCACAACGCTTAGTACGGGTATTTGGGATTTCCACCATGAATCGGTATCGCGTATTAGTTTGCCTGTTTGTATGACGAAATAATAGAGAATGAATACAAAATAAATTTTTAGAATTAAGATTCTCGCATATAAAAATATAATTTATGCATCAACTACTACGCTAAAGATATTATATTTTAGTAAATCGTAACAAATATAACTGAATGAAATGACGATGAAATGACCCAGTTGGCACAATGGTCACCATGCCGGACTGCCAAACACAGGGTTGCGGTTTTGATTCCCGCCTCAGACAAGTATTTATGCTACACGCAGAGAAATCGGAGTCAACCAGAAGTACAACACAGCGTAGTTAAATTATTTCACGACAATTTTAGTCTGAAATACTGTTTTCTTGTAATCTCTACGATTTTATTTTAAACCTCACTAAATGTTTAATAAGGTACATTAGAAAAATATTTTAAATCAAAGGTACAATAATTTTGTATTTCAAACAATAATTCTTGCTTATAATAGGAAATGATTTGTATTGTTTACTAGAATAAAATGTACAGTTGATCAAGTTAAGTGTTCTGATTAATGATCGTCATGTTAGTAATGCACTACGAAGTTGTCTGTACCCATAACAACATTATTTTAATTACTACAAGAATATATAATTATCCTTACTATTTTTTTGTTTTTGAATGTAACTAAAACAAGTTGTTTTTGTAACAAAATATTTAATTTGTCATAGATAAATATCATGTTCATATAACTGAACACGTTGTTCTTTTATCTATACAAAAACGACTTGGTAATGTAAGAGTTTAGTCTAGTTAAATAGTTAGATTTATGTGTACCTACTACTTTTTTAGTTTTATGAGTCGCAACTAGATGGCACCAGTAGTAAATTTAGATCGCGCTATCGTTGTGTTTTATCAATTTACCTTGGTCGAGACGACAATTTTGTTTTGTATCGAGAGTGCGTACGAATTACGGACTCCGCATTTAAAGCTATATGTGTTTTTACTCCACTATAGCTATAAGTGGTGCATTTCTCGTAGAGCGTACAGACGCGTAGTCTACGAGACAATGCAGTCTAACTATAATATCCGTTTTTGCTGTCTAGGATTATTATAATTGATTTTTACATCAAACGCAATTATTGTAGAGTGTCTATAAACTCTACAATATTTACTGTAATGGGAACTAGAATATATTATATACTACAAAAAAATCTAGTTACATTTACAAGAGCATAGTAAACGTAACTAGATTTTTTTTCCGTGTATACTAGTAGCCTAGTAGTGTGTACAATAATTTCTAGTTTGTCCTGAATATAATATATTTGGTAAAGACAACTAGTGGGTACTGCTGTCACGGATCCAAACAGAAGTTCTCGTTGCATTTACGAGATTTCTCGTACGTCTTACAACATTTTTCTCTGTGTGTAGATATTTGTTTGTGGTCTGGTTGTTTTTATGTATAAAAGAAAATTATTTAAGTAGTATATCCGTTGTCTAGCACCGATAACACAAGTCTAGTTACTTACCTTGGGGCTAGATGGCGATGTGTGGAATGTTCTGCAATATTTATTTATAACTAATGGCTTGTTATAATTTTTATAATTTATATAACTTCATAACATAGTGATGATAAGGAAACAAGAAATAAAGTAACAGAGACGCGACCTCTACTTTGACTGATATTAAATATGAATGTTTATTGTTGTTATGTCATTTTATCCGTTAAGGAGAATGTTACTTGCCCGCGAAAATGCAAGGTTATTTATGAAAACCAGCTGTTTCTTGGAGTCAGAAGTCATTGACCTCTTCCTCGTTTCATTTCTATATTAAGTTTAGACTACTAGGTATTTTAAACATTATTCTTTAAACAGTTTTTTTTTTTCAAACATGTTTTTATTTAATACTAGCTACGCCCCGCGGTTTCACCCGCGCAATAATTTTCTGCGCAACTTTTTTAATTTTTTATTTGATAAGAACCTTGTCCTGATAATAACAAACAGACCAAAAAAAGAATTGGCCAAATGGGTCCAGGCGTTGTTGAGTTATGCGCTTACCAACACATTTTGCGATTCATTTTTATATTATAGAAGATACAAAGGTTATAGAACAACTAGAGCAACCCCCTTTCGCATTACAAAACATTCGTCAACATGATATTTACTTTGACATCACTTAAATTGGATTTAAACCCGAGTAACTTTCTTTGAATCCCAGGTTCTTTTCTTAGATTCTAATTACCCGTGACAAGTGGACAATAGGCTCCGAAACTACTGGACTTTTGATGAAACTTGTTAAGAGGATTCATTGGGAGTAACTTAGGCTAATTTTACTCTGATATTCCCACGGGATCGTGAGTTACGCGGGTGAAATATTACATAATTCTCGATTTTATGTTATGGCGAGCCGTTATCATGGGCTCTCACTATCAAGTTTGAGATGCCTGTCTTAACCTTCGAACGCCAGACTGACCTAGCCTCCGCATCCTTTTCCCACTGCTCTATCGGCAGGCTGCATCAAACTTTGAATGTACTCGCCTCTCCGACCTCGACCTGAAATGCCAAATCCGTAAGAGTCGACCGAAACCTGCCTATAACTACACTTACAATGACACCGGTCAGCTCTACTGTGCGGCTTGTGGCCGGGTGTTTAAGACGAAGTTCGGATTTGCCAGCCACATACGAGCACATGCCAGGAGATAGTGCAGGGTCGCCATCGTCGTACACGACGCGGACGACATCATCTCACTATCAACAAACTGTATTCACGAAGTCCTTTCTGCCCCGCACTCTCAATAACGTACGCACTGCTAACCCAGATTGTGTATGTGGATGAATGGAAGGAACTCATGTTGGTATGTTTGAAATCTTGTGAGATAGATGAATAAATTATGTCAATTTAGAAATAACTGTAAGTGTTATTAATGTTTTTCTTATTCTTTTTGTTATGTACTTATCTTTAAGTAATTAATTAGTGTAAGTTACGACCGTTCTAATTAAATATATAAATAATAAATATTGCAGGACATTCTGTGATAACTTATCCACAATTCCACACATCGCCATCTAGCCCTTAGCTAAGTAACTAGACTTGTGTTATGGGTGCTAGACAACGGATATACTACTCACATATATACTTTTCTTTTGTAAATATATACTTATAATACATATAAACAACCAGACCACACACAAATATCTAAGCATAAATACATCTCTGAGGCGGTAATCGAACCCGCAACCCTGTGTTTGACAGTCCGGCATGGTGACCTTTGTGCCAACTGGGTCGTCAAATATAGATAAATAAATTATAGAGCAAAATGCCCCAAGAACATAGCGATATGAACATTGCGAATACTATCCTTTGACAGCAAAGCGAAATAAAATGATCTTTTAACAAAAATAATGAAGACGGAACAACTTAGAACTTAGTATTTAGCATACCACTTAGCCTAATTAACGTTGATTCGTATTTAATTGTTGTTTTCTTAATAAAACACAAAGGTTTATAGTTTCTGTCATTATTCTGATTGACACTAATTGGAATATTTTCGGTGGACAAATAAATTAGGCACAACAAATGGAAATCATTGGAGATAACAAACAAATAATCAGAATAATTTAGATTTACTATGAAGAGAACTTTAAAAAAATGAGACTAGGGAGAAAAAGTAAAAAACATCCAAGCGAAGCCAAAAGACGCAAATTAACTTGATACCCCATTCGGGCATATCTGCTTACATTCGGTTGTTAATCCCACGGGTTAATCCTGACAGAAGTCAGGCTCAAAAAATTCCACAAAACTTTCAAACGGCTGAACCGATTTCGATCAAACATAGATCATTGTAATGTACGAATCATGCGCTTTCATTTGATACCGGAGCATATCTACTTAAATTCGGTTTTTAATCCTGACTTTTATCCCTCATAACTTTCAGACGGCTAAACCGATTTCGATCAAACATAGCTAACCGACTTATTCACCTTTCAAACAAAAAACTAGATCAAAAATTAAAAAAAAAACTAAATCCAAATGGTTTATCCGTTCGGGAGCTACGATGCCACAGACAGACACACACACACACAGAGAGAGAGAGACACGTCAAACTTATAACACGCCGTCGTTTTTGCGTCGGGGTTTAAAAAAATAAATTCAAAAGGTTTCATAATTAGGTAAGTATTAATTTTATTTCAGCTTCAAGTGACAATATGTATTAGGCTGGCTTCTACTCGAACAGTGGATTTGGGTACTCTACTCTTCCTAGGGACAACAACCACAAAGATTTTGCTTATACAAAACTAGCTTTTGCCCGCGAAGAAGTCGAAAACATGAAATAGATTGGACCAAGGAATCACGTTGTCCCATACAAACTTTGCTTCTTATCGGATGCCTACGTCATACAAAGAACACACTCTCCAAGTTTCAGGTCTCTACGATCAGCGGTTAAGGCTGTACGTTGATCCGTCAGTCAATCAGGACAAAGCATTTTATATGTATAGAAGATATAGATTTAGCTAAATACAATTTACGAGTAATCTAAAAAAATACATATCAATAACCAAATTATTTATTGTAGGTAGGTATTAACTTTACTCAATTAGATTTTATTTCAGTACCTTATTTAATTGTTGTATTTTCTTAAATACTAGCAGCGCTCCGCGGTTACGGTTTTATAATATTAGTTAGAACTAATCCTCACTAATATTATAAAACCTTTATAAAGTTTGTTTATTTGTTGGTTGTTTCTCCTTAATTTCCTTGTGAGTACAATATGCTAAAATTTACTACTCACAAGGAAATTAAGGAGAAAAATCTATACTTATATTATAAAGCTGAAGAGTTTGTTTGAACGCGCTAATCTCAGGAACTACTGGTTCGAATTGAATAATTATTTTTGTGTTAGATAGTCCATTTATCGAGGAAGGCTACTTTTTATTTTGATATTCCCACGGGATCGGAACTTACGCGGGTGAAACCGAGGGGCGCATATAAGAATAAATGTCAAAAGAGTATAATGTAGATAGGTAGGTATAAACATGATAAATTGATGACGCACAACTTTAACAACTCATTGTATGGGTGCCTCTTAGTGTATACTTAGCCAAAGCACAAAAGCAAGTTAAATTAACTGCTGAGAACAATGTAGTATCTAGGCAATGTTCTTTTGAGATTATTAATTAAGACAAATTAGTATCCCTTTGATATTCCAGTAAGTATACTCTGTTACACAAAGAGTAACAAAAATTTATTCATTAGTAGCTGCGCCCCGCGGTTTGAAAAGTAGCCTATGTGTTAATCCAAGACTCCAGCTATCTACATACCAAGTTTCAATGCAATTGGTCCAGTAGTTTTTGCGTGAAGGAGTAACAAACATACATACATACATACACACACAAACTTTCACATTTATAATATTAGTAGGATTTTTAATACCTACTTGTAATTTTTTTTTTATTTAGGTAGTTTTATGTAACTTAGATATTTTTTAAATAAATTATAAATTAATATAGGAATGATTGATGTGCAAAAACAGATCTTGATCAATGGAAGAAAGTTAGAGAGGCCTTTTCTATGCAGTGGGACAGTGTAGGCTCTTAAGGCGCTCTTCCTACTGGAAGAGCGCACGGTACTCCGTGTGTAGGTATTCACATTACCTTAGCCCCCGCTCTCAAAAACGTAGCGTGCTGCGTGCTAACTGTTATATTTGATCGATATGCAAAACATTTTAGCATTATTCTCCACAAATATAGTTCCTAGAGGTCAAAACCTATCATTTGATTCATTTTTAGAAACAAACGTTAACTAATTTTGAATAAAACCCGATAAACGATCTAATAATTCTCTGTTTTCTAACATTTTTTTTATCGAACAAAGTTGTTCATATTATGTTTTCAACCACAATAAACAAAAATATGGCTATTAAACTACAATATCCATTTATATCCAAGTAACAAAAAAAAAGTTTTGATTACTAGAGTTGCTTAAAACAAAGGTCGATTTTGGTAGCTTTTATTATATTAACGTGCTAATAAAGCACGTTAATATTAATAAACACATTTAATTTAAAGTTCGGAAAAAATGAATTTTCAAGATTCTCTAAACTAAGAGGGTAATTCCCAGAGTGAACAAATAACGTGTGGCACTCGGGGACTGCCGCGGTAAAGCTATATTGCATTGTGTTAGGTTCAATTTTCGTTACGGAATTTCTTGATTCGGTCGCCGCGCTCAAAGCCCGCGATTAAAAAATGTTTTTGCGTTTTTAAAATTATTTGTTTTTTTTCTATAAGGTCCGTTGGTTACCTACATGTACGGTCGACTGCATAATTGCAGACCCACCGTAGAGCTCCAAATGGGCTATTATAAGAATGTTTTCAACACAAGCAAGATTCTAGACACCTGCTTTAGTTGAAGTTTAAAGTCTTCTAACTCATCAATTTATCAAACAAAAATTATTGGAATGTTAAAAAAATAAATTTAAATTTAAGAAACCGACTCAAAAAAACTTGAAAACAAAAATTAAAAAAAAAACCTGAAAACAAAATCTAAAAACAAACCTGAAAATAAAAAGTAAAAAATAATCCACAATATTGAATGTTGAGAGGTTGGAAACATGGTGTCACCCAGTCTACTACTACTCGACTAATTCATACAAACATACAAAATATATATATATATATGCGACGAATTGAGAACCGTGATATGTTTTTAACCGACTTCAAACAAAAAGAGGATTGTTTGAAGTCGATTAAAAGCATGCCAATAATAGTAATTCCCGAACTCTACCGGGGGCTGCAATTATGCAGCCGACCATACCTTACAAAAAGATTACAGGTTTTCTTGCCGAGAAACAATTAGAATTAAAATGGTTTACAAATTCTCTACTATTACTACAGTCAGTATGTATGTTTGTATGTTTTTACACACTAAGCGTAGGATGGTTTTAAGTATCGCATAAATATCTCTCCCGCCTGACTGAACCACACATTGTTTTTCATAACATAGCCAGACAAATCTGTCAAACATTCGTACAATTCTTATTGAAAAAACTAAATTATAAAAACAAGATTCATCTGCGTGGCTACCTAGATACCTACATGATGTAATACATTCACATAAATAAATAAATACATCTTTAGAGATTTGCTACCAAGTATATTTATTTGTCTCCGTGTAAATTCACATGCTACAATTAGGAAAAATATTTGCTCAAGATAGTATAACCACATATAACGGCCAATAAATGTGGTGTTTCCCTAGACTAGTAATAGTTTACAAAGTGTCAAAGAAAAATTCAAACTAAAAACAAATGGTTGTCTGTAAAGTCGGTTTACGGACGATAAATTTACGTGATAACGTCATAAGCAAACGATGAAAAATTGAGATCTTTTTCGTTTTTTTTTTTTTCCTTTTTCCTTTCTATTCACTCGTCACACCATAACCAAGCCCAGATGAGCGATATAATTATTAAATACTCTGTTTCCTAAGTTACCATGACGCGTCTGGTCATAGTACTATGGCGCATGACGTCACGCAATATCACCATGACACTTTTTTGTGAAGGTGTTCCACCAATTTGGTAGACATTATCACGTCAACAAAAAAAACTAAATCAAAATTGCTTCACACAGACACTTCAGACTTATAACACCCCGTCGTTTTTGCGTCAGGGGTTAAAAACAGGGTTATTATCTAGATAACAATAACTTAAGTTCCTACCAACTCTTTTAATAACTACCTACAAATGCATAAAGCAGTTTTTTTACATATCAGCGTTTGACCACTAACACCTCGGCCTGGTGGTAGATGACGACGCGGCCTAAGATGTAGCACGCTATCCTCGAAGATACCTATTCCACTCCCGACTCGAAAACTCTCAAATTATACATGAGAAAATTACAATAATTTCAACTGTAATTCTAACAGATGCTGTTCCTACCACAATTATATTCCAATCAATGGATTAACCAAGTAACAAGACCAGCAAAGCACTGTGACGAGAATCTAGGCTGAATAAATTTTCTAGAAATGTAACTATATGCTGACCTTAAAATAAAGCAATGAGTCAGTGATATGACTCCTCTTATATTACAGAACAGCTGTTGCCATTATTATGATCTGTTAACGGAAAATCAAAGACTTTAAAACTATAAATATAAAATTAAAAGTCCTGATTGAATGATATATCAACGCACAGTTCAAACCAATGCAATGGTTGTATAGGGCTAAAATTTGATACAAAGATAGCTATTACGAAAAAATTCAAACCCTACGCGGACGAATTCGCGGGTATATGCTAGTATTCCTAGAGCATTTATAAGTATATATTTACAAAAGAAAAGTATAAGTAGTATATCCGTTGTCTAGCACCCATAACACAAGTCTAGTTACTTAGCTTGGGGCTAGATGGCGAATGTCCTGCAATATTTTATTTCTATATAATGTAACGTTACAAATGGTACAATAAAGGCAAATGTTTGAAGTGTACTTCGAGTAAATTTAAAAACAGCGAATGCTACGCGAGGTGTACTAAATGCCATGAGGTCATGTTTTGTAAGGAGCCAGATGGTGTCAAAATGGCCGCAATTGTCAGAATGTTCATATGACCAAATACGCTAATGATAAATGCTCTAGTTTATACCCACGGGGCGTGGTGTAGAAGGATACTACCTCAACCACAGAAAAAATACAGGTCTACCTTTACTTACTTGCTTCATTAGCAACCCGTTATTAAGACCATGTGTTCGCAAATCGACCTTTGTGTTAAGCAACTTTAAGTAATCAAATACTCTTTTTTTGTTATTTTGATATAAGTAGATATTGTAGTTTAAAAACCATATTTTTGTTTATTTGGGTTGAAAACATGATATGAACAACTTTGTTCGATAAAAAAAATGTTAGAAAACAGAGAATTTTTAGATCGTTTATCGGTTTTTATTCAAAAATAGTTAACGTATGTTTCTAAAAATTGAATCAAATGATAGGTTTTGACCTCTAGGAACTATATTTTTGGATAATAATGCTAAAATGTACAAAATGTTTTGCAAATCGATCAAATATAATAGTTAGCACGCGTCAGTTCCTCGCAGTCGGCCTCAGGGCCTCGTCGAGGTAAGACCTATGCCACTTTTGCCGGCACGCTGCGTTCGAGCGAACCCCACGCGAAACCTTGCATTTGCAGGGATGACAAACTTTTTTCCGCAAATAATAATTTACAAACGTACTTGCCCGCAAATAATATATACTAATATTATAAAGAGGTAAGGTTAGGAACAAGTTTGTATATTGTATTGTTGCTCCAGTCTAAGCAGCTAGGCTTGTGTTATGGTGACTAGACCCGATTGAGTGAGCGCATATCATCGATACTAATATTATAAAGAGGTAAGGTTAGTAACAAGTTTGTATATTGTATTGTTGCTCCAGTCTAAGCAGCTAGGCTTGTGTTATGGTGACTAGACGCGATTGAGTGAGCGAGTGCTCCAGTCAGTCTAAGCAAACTATAAATGAAAAAAATATTTTAATAGAAAAAAATTAGGAAAAAAACTCAATTTTTTTATCGTTTTTTTATGATGTTATCACGTAAAATTATCGTCCGTAAACCATTGAGATAAATTACAAGAGAGGTCAGCGCCGTACATTGCCTCATTCCGTCCATCTGAGCTGAAATAAGACTAGACGACATAGTCGGTTGCTAGTTCGTAGAGGATAAGGGCCTTCTCATTTTGAATAAAAATATATGGAAACGTTACAAAAAATTACTTACAGCGGAAGCAAACTTAAAAAACTTAAAAAAACACAACGTTATGTACTACCTAAATTATATTTAACATTACAAACAAATATCACCATACGACAACCGTAGAAAATATGAATAAAAGTCAAATTAAAAGATAAGTATTTAATATAACTGAATTTGCCTTAGATAACTGATAGACGTGTGGCAAGCAAAAAACCGGTCAAGTTCGCACTTGACCGCTTTTTTTGCGAACTCGCGCACGGAGCGAGGGTTCCGTACACATATATTTATAATTTGTAAAAAAATGTTCCTTTATTTTGCAGTATATTAGGTAGTAGGTATTATAGGTATTACAGAACCCTAAAAACCCTTAAATAATAGGTAAGTCTTAACTCAGTGTTTAATTACTTTTACCCCTTAAACTAGCTAGCCCCAATGCCAAACATCACAATCGGTTTAATTTTGTACGTAAAGAAGTAACAAACAAACACACTAGACACACACACACACAAACTTTCGTATTTATAATAAATAAGTATATTATAATACCTTGTTCATAAACTTGTTATTGTAAAAAGCCTCTACATCTACGTGTTTAACTCTAATGAAATTTTGTAGGTATAAAAGGTAGTGTCATTTCTGAAGTAGCGGATGGCTTGGTCATGGCGCGCTCCCACCCGCGCAGGCTCCCGCCGTTATAAAATGGAACGTAACTTGTCTATACGTAGTGTTATCCTAAATGAATGCCGTAAACCGACTTTGCAGACAACCATTTTTTTATTTTTCTTTTAATCTATGTGTGTGTATATTTGTAATATGTAGAAGATTAGTTTCTTTTCGGTTTTTTGTTTCACGGTTTTGTAATGCGTAACATTTTTTTCTCGGCTAGGTCCCCGCGTCAACCCGCGATAGGGAACTTCGTTCCAATAAAAATATTAGGTACATTATTACAGCTACACATTAGTTTTATTATTTTACGTATCGGGCCCAATTAGATAACGAAAACCTACTGTTGACACCTACCTACACTGTGGCGTGCCCACTGTTTACACCTACACTGTGGCGTAGCTTGATCGCGTACGCGAGTCGTTGCGCGCGGCTCACTTTCACGCTACGTCTTTGTGCGCGGAGGCTGAGGTAATGTTAAAATACCTACACACGGTACAGGAAGAGGGCCTTAACGCATCCGCCACAGAAATAATATCGCTTAAAAGTAAGTACATTAGTTACAATGAACTGCATTAAGCAAATCGTTATCAAAAAGCGCACTTCAGTAAAAATTGAAACATGAAAACAGTTTTCGAAAAACAAGCGTCCTCCCAGTCATAATTATAATGATGTGAAGTGTTAATTAGTGTAAACATTTAAGTGCTGCAGCAGCCATTGGCTACCAAGGTCGACATTCGGCTGTTAGCAGACCACACATGACTCGCGAACAATGAAACGCTTAGTTTAAAAATAAATATTATATAGACAGTTGGGACGTTTAATGATGGGTAAAATTGTGATACCCACAATGACAGCGCGATTTAAGTGGCTCTTTAGAAATTCACATTTTACTACTTCCGGGGCAAAAGATATAAATCGATGTTTGAAAGACTTTTTTATATTGCCTTCAAGAGAGCAAGGTTAATTCTAGTACTTTCATCAAAAAGTTTTCTTTTACCGTGACTAAGCTGATAGGTTCTAGGAAAGGCTACTCGATCCATATCCTGGGCGCTACAGGCAGCGCCCTAAAAAGAAAAACGCTCGGCCGAGCTACATGGTAGGCGGAGTGGGGGATATTTTATTTTCGTTACGAAATTTCTTGATTCGGTCGCAGCGCTCAAAGCGCGCGATAAAAGCTATGCAATAGCTTAAAACTCTAATAGTCAAAACATCTAAATTAAGGTACTTATTAAAAGGTCAATTTAGGTATTAATTCTACTCTATAAAATTCATGGGAAGAAATAGTGTTCTACAATATTTATTTAATTATTTGATTACAAAGGGAATCTTACCTTAACAATCCTTCTTTACTTTTTTTTTATGGTGACTGACTGATATACAGTCCAAACAGCTGGGTTTAGAATTAATAATTTTGCAGAGGTGTTTCTTATGCGAATTAGGTGAAGAGATTTTATCAATTCCTAAAAGCAGCTAGAATTTTTGCAACAATTGATTGGCTCACAATTAATAACTTACGAAGTTTGAAGAAATAATACTAAAAAGTTTGCAATCTGAGCCGATAAGGAAAACACACATTTGCAAATACCTGTGCGGGATGTCAATTGTTGTTAAATCCATTGTCGAAAAGTCTGAGAAAACTTACTCTAGGTAATTCCAAACTAACAAAATCATGATTGTCCTTGTTCAATCGTGGTATTATTTGATTAGTAATGTAAATACGATTATTGCCTCATGTTTAGCAGGCTATAAGAAGATAATTCTTAGTAATTTTTAAGAGACTTCTTGGTTAGATTTTAAAAAATAATTATTATTACTTACCTAAAGAAATTACTTACCCTTGGCGATTCTATTATGGTTATAAGGTTAAGATTTATTTTTATTGTACACGCAAACGTCATTTTGATAGAAAATTTCGATTGATATAAGAAAACTTTGTCTTTGGGGCATGGGTTGCCCTAAAACGTCTAGTCTCAGTATTTTATTTTAAACTATATTTAGTACTAGCAGCGCTCCGCAGTTTCACCCGCGTAACTCCTGATCCCGTAGGAATATCAGGATAAAAAGTAGCCTATAGCCTTCCTCGATAAATGGACTATCCAACACAAAAATATTTTTGCAATTCGAACCAGTAGTTCCTGAGATAAGCGCGTTCAAACAAACAAACAAACAAACTCTTCAGCTTCATAATATAAGTATAGATTTTTTCTTAGAATTACCTATGAAAATGATACTTCTATAGTTATCAACGAACTTGTGCATAAAGTCGACATGTTTGACACGTGCGTAGGAATTTTTTCACTAACACGTGTTAGTACTTAATTAGGTAGGTACCTAATTATTTCATTTGACTGAATAAAACGTTGATGTTTACATTGATGTAAAAGATTTAGGTCGTCTATGGGGCCGTCCAATAATTACGTGCATTTTTCTATCCCCCTTGGTGATAGATGGTGAGGTTCAAGACTAGCCCCCTGTACATATCATGTGTATTTTTAGTCCCTACAAAGAATGTTAAATTTTTTAAATATTTATATAATTTTACTATAGAAAATTAAAGACCGATTGATATTACTATATACCCCTTGTGATATTTCGTGATTTTTTTATGTACCCTTTTAAGCCTCACGTGATTAATTGACGGCTCCTATTAGGACCTATAACTTGACAAAAAGTCTAGAAAAGCGTAATCGACGACATAATTGCTTAAATACCTAATAAAATAGTATTATTATTCCAATACCGTAGGTACGCGTAGAATCAACACACTATGTTACCATATAACTAGAAACGTCTCATTCTACATTGATTAACCCAAGGGCTTTATTTTTGAATCGATCGTGTGAAATAGCCTCGTCGTATACGCCTACAAATCATGCTCGACTTCCAAGTCGCAAAACACCAAATCTCTGCATTTTTTAAGCGTTCGTCGTCGAAATTTCCTCGAAGTTTTACGCAGAAAATTGAAAACTGGTAATTTCCGACGAACATCCGAAATAATACCAAAAGATCTAAATATTTTTCAGAGATCGTTTCCGAATGTTTGACTATGATTGTTTGTCAGACATTTTATGTAATAATTTTTAATTTTATTATTTGACATTTCACTACTATAATTTAGAGTAATTCACATACCTCAAATGAGGTTAAATAGCCAAGTACTTTATTATAATGTTAACATCTTATTACTTACTCTATTTAATGTGAATAAATGATTGATTTGATTTGACATTTATTCTTCCACTCGCCTGTCGGCAACGAGTGGTCGAGTGATCGAGCGATTCAAAAATAGCCAATTTCCGATGTCGAACAAATATCAGTAGAAATCAAGTGCTCGATGCGGGGCGAACGATTCAAAAATAGGGCTCCAGGCCCCAGACAACGACGCGACGAGCGCTTTATAAAAGCTGGAATTAACAACGAAAGAAATCTTGTAAGGTGTTAACAGACGTGTCGGCATTTGGTACTAAAATAGCAATGTAATTAATCAATCGTTTTAAAGTTTTCGTGCCAACAAAACAAATGTTTAGGTTTGCAAATAACTCGACTGTTTCAAATTAAACAGTCCTTACCCAAATAAAGCCAAAATAAATAAATCATACTATCTATCTTCTATACATATAAAATGCTTTGTCCTGAACGACTGACTGACTGACGGATCAACGCACAGTCTAAACCGCTGATCGTAAAGACCTGAAACTTGGAGGGTGTGTTCGTTGTATGACGGACGAAGAAAGGATTTTCCAAAATTCTACCCGATTCCATGGTCCATTTTCGACTTCTACGCGGACGAAGTCGCGGGCAAAAGCTAGTCTAAGTATATAAATGTATGTACGCGCAGTACTTTCGAACGACTGCACCAAATTGGATAGTTAATTGTTTAGTGTTCGTTATTGTCAGAATTATTAAAGCAGCGGGGCGCAGCAAGTTTATAATAACAAGATGATAGAATATGAGACATACATTTTACAGAAAACCGTTTCTAAATCGGTCTAGCCGTTATGATAAATGGGATTTTTGAGTGCACAAACACCCTTTCAAACTATATGCTTATACCGTCCTCCGTTCCGTCGCGGGTAAAAAGGTTATATGTACTTAGTTGCGAAAATATTATGTAATTTATGGTACATGGGATGGGAAAATAACCTACAGATTATTGTCATCATCATCAATAAGCCGCCACAACAGGGCCACTGCTGAATAATTGTCAAGAGAGACTAAACATTTTAAGAAATGTGAATAATCCAAAGTAATTTACCACTGACGACAAGTATCAGACCACCGAAATAAACAATGAAATCGTCATTAATCTGAATGAAGTGTTGACACAGAGTCATTTTCTTAATGAAAACTAGTTTTTACACGCGTTTCGCTTGCGTTACAGTCTGTCTAACTTGATATAGGTAGTACCAATATTATTATTATGAGCCTTTAGTGTCCCACTGCAGGGTAAAAGCCTCTCTACTAGGGTATTGAGAACCGGAGACTTTTCTGAGAACAGGAATTTTCGGTACCAGCCTGAGCAAGAACCGGGATTTTCGGTACTTTCGGGATTTTCTTCAGGATTTTGAGTAAAGCTTTGTAAGATGCTAAATTTAGCTTCAAATTTTTTTGACGGAATAACGTCTAATAAATTGATGGGACACCTGCATTCAAAAAAAACTTGAACGGTATTCAAGGGATGCGAGTTCGAGTCTCGTCTCAGTAGAAATTTTTGAAGGCGCATTTTTCCTTAAAAAATGATTATCTGTAAAGTCGACTGATCAAAAGTACCGGGAAATTACGGAATTTTCAGTATCGGTTCTATACCTACTCGCTACTCCTCTTCCATAGTTCGCAATATTCTGAGACGGATTGCCGATCTGTTTTATGATATATCTACAGAAATAAAAACGTATTATAAAATTTCTTATACCTGCACTCTCAAAAAAGTGACGTCATGCGTTATTGACGAGTAACCATAGCAATAATGTCAACGATACAAAAGAGTTCTTATGATGTTATCACGTAAAATGATCACACGTAGACCGACTTTACAGACAACCATTTTCTTGTAATTTTTTTTTGTTTGTGTGAACACTTTTATGTATAGGTATGTGCAGATTGTGCAGTTCAGAAAATAGTATTATATTTCTTTCTTTCTTTTATATTTTATGGCAATATGTCATGTGTTTGCTCGAATAAATTGTCTTCTTTCTATTTCTAATGTGTTTATTATTTACATTTACGAAGACGCGTTGCAAACCATTAAAATCAATGGAGCCGTTAGACCGTAAAGAGAACAAACAAACATATAGACTATCCTATTTAGAATATTAAATTGAGGAAGTGTCTTTTGGGGAGATTTGTGGGGTTTAAACTTCAATCATTCATTTTCCAAAAGTTAAGAGCTTCGTCACAGATTAGATAAAAAAGTAATCGGAAAAGGGCATAGGTTTGTTTTCATCTGAGTCTGGAAACTCTGTTAATTCTTAGAGTTTGAAATATTTTAGGAATCTGACCAAAAATTCAATCGAGAGTTGAAATATGCGATAAATCGTTGAACGCAGAGAGCATGCTACCGATCGCTCTAGATGTCTTTGGGAGGCTTATGTTCAGCAGTGGACGTCCTGTGGCTGAAATTATGATGATGATTATGATGACCACAAATTAGGATAAACAAGATATAATTCAAAGCGCACAAGATCGCCATCAGTGGAAGCGGAGTAGAGAGGTCTTTGCCCTGCAGTGGGACACCACAGGTTCATAATCTTATAATACAAAAATGAATCGCAAAATGTGTTGGTAAGCGCATAACTCAACAACGTCTGGACCAATTTGGCCAATTCTTTTTTTGTTGTCTTTGATATTGTCAAGAGAAGGTTTTTATGAAAGAAAATATTAAGAAAGTTACGCAGAAAATGATTACGCAGGTGAAACCGCGGGGCGCAGCTAGTAATAAATAATTTAAAGCCTTGAAAGTGTCCTGGTATTTCCTTCAGAGTATACCTACGTCTCAAATACATACGATATTATGTTTGAGAACATGCCGTAACACAGTTGAGTTATGAACAATACAGATTTGCTCAGATACGGAACGAAAACATATTGGAATGTGGAATTTAAACAACATCTTACCTAATTCGCGTAGCTTTTAGTTAAACAAACGATGTAGATTACTTTTGAACTCTTAGACAATTTGTCACTACGATCAATTTACTATTCCGGTACTGCTGGCTGCTCCCCGCGGTTTCACCCGCTTAAGTCCCGATCCCGCGGGAATTTCAAGATTATAAGAATCCTAGATGACCTTCTCCATCCCCCAAATGTGACATATTTATATCATATTTCGAGCAAATAAATGACATTCATTCATTCCTTTTTAAACTACTACTATGCCAATTGTTATCTAAACAGGTCAAGTCGAACGTGAAGAGGGAACATATACATCCAAACAAATAAACAAACTTTCTGATTTTAATAGTGTGTAGATTATAGTGAGAATATCTTTTGCCCGCGACTTCGTCCGCGTAAAAGTCGTAAATGGACCAAGGAATCACGTTGTCCCATACAAACTTTGGCCCCCTTTTTCACCCCCTTAGGAGTACAATTTTGATTAATTACCCTCCCAAGTTTCAGGTCTCTACGATCAGCGGTTTAGGCGGTGCGTTGAGCCGTCAGTCAGTCAGTCAATCAGTCAATCAGGACAAAGCATTTTTATATGTATAGAAGATGAAAACTATCTGACATTATACAGTCTACACCGCTCTGTTTAGAAAATATGCAACTTTTCAAAGGAGTTCGTAATATAGCCTCGATAAGTTCTATGAATTCTTTTTGGAAATTTCGAAGAGATTCTTAAGATTCTTTTTGGAAATTCGCGCGAGTTTACAATGTACATTTTACAAGCTTTTATATATAAAATCGTAGCCAATTACAGCATTAAAACCCGGAAGAATCCAAACAAAATCAATTGGCAACAGGTGATAGCCAATGCACGGTTGCTACTAAAATAAAATCCAAACCGGAGTCTGGTCGGGTTTGATGGCTTGATGAGTCATTGCACCGTCTGACCGGTAGGATCGCTTGATTGTATCATGCTGTATACAGATGCTTTACTTTTTATCTTTGTTCAAAAGGACATATGAGTATTAATCAATGCGTACGCTGTTGGAGTTATGCAAGGGAAGTGGATAAATACAGTTACTACCGATAGAATTGTATTTAAGATAGATAGATCGATAGATAAACACTTTATTGCACCATAAAACAAACGCAAAATGAGGTTAAGTAAGGTTATGAGGTTAAGAGGTTAAGTAGGTATATTAAGGTGAAAGAGTACCGATGCTCTCTCTATTCAAACGAAGTCGACTGTTTCCTCCCTGGATAATGACACTAGCACAAATATTTTTGTGCCATAAAACCTATAACTGCCATGACTATGCCCCTATTTTTTAGTTTTTTTTCATTTTCAAATTATCATAGAAATTAAGATTTAAAAAACAAAAACAAAAAACAAAAATATTTGCTCCAGTGTCATTATCCAGGGAGAAAACAGTCGAGTATGTTTGTATGGAGAGCGCCCCTGGTACCCTTTCCTCTTAATATATTGAATGGATATGGCTTTCGGTCGCCATAGCCATTGTGGTTCACAACCAATTGTGGAAGAACACTATTCAGTATTGATACATAGGTCAACAAGATAGATCTCAGAAAGCCTATTAATTTTTTTCTCTATCCCCAAATATTACTGCTGGAAAAAGGTCTCCCCCATCTCCCTCCATCGATCGCGGTCCTGGGCCACCTCCGGGCAAGCTGGCTCGAGGCGGTCGAGGTCGCCTCGCCAACGCTTTCGTAGCCGACCTCGACGTCGCCAAGCACCCGGAGGTGTCCAGCTTGTTGCTGTTTTAGCCCATTTATCCCCGTCCATTCTTGATATATGGCCCGCACAATCCCATTTTAACCTCATTTTAAACGTTACTAAAAATTAATATAGACTAAAACTATAAAGTTACGATAGAAGAGGAAATTTTCTTTTCTCACAACCATAGTTGGCGACAAAATGAATAGGGACGAGACCTCTTCCTTGATGACCTCTTAAAAAATGCTTTTCGAAAAAATCCTTCATGACGTCCTATGATGACGTCGTCGTCGGCCGCGGCGGCGGTGCATGACGCGAGAGATCAAAGCCCGCGCATAACTCCACTATAATTGGATTAAGTACTTATTATCTATCACTTTATCGGTCAAGCTTAATCATAATAAATAAAGATAAAACATAATAAAGTACTTACCTACCTACCTAATATAACAGTATGAAAATAATCTACATACCAACATCGGAAACATTGCTAGGTTTGTTTGCAATTAAAATTTCCTCTGATAAGCATTGTGCGACGTTAAAATAGTAACAAAACTGCAATATTGAATTAATTGAAGTACCTAGTTAGTTTCTAATCTGTCTGTGTTTCAGACAAAAATTAAGGCTAATAAAACGGGTAATGAACTTACTTTTAATCTACTTTAATGAAAATATTATTGTTAGAACCCAAAATGGATAAAATTGTATGGAAATATACTGTAATGAATTCAAGGTTGTTTATTGGTAAACAATTTGTTTTTACGTACAAGTAGATAAATGTGACAAGTATGTTTATCAGAAAAGTTTTGCCGATATAGCAGGAATTGCACTGGGTCAGGATAATAATATTTTTTCTACAATCCACGTTGTTCTTAAAAAAAAAATCGTGGTCCTACTAATTTGTCCTATTATTAGGACTATGAGGAAGACCTATTTCTGTCTGTCCTATATATGTTTCAGTAGTTTTGAAGATTACTCATTACAAACAAGTCACAAAGTTCATCTCTTTAAAAGCATACAAAGATAGGCTCGTAAAACATAACCCTTTCCTTGCAGTCGGGTAAAAAGCACTAAAAATTAAGCATTAAAGAATCACTTGCTTTTTTTTTCATTTTTAAAAAATTGTCAACACACTGCAAAATATGTAGTAAAATACCAAACCTTGGTAGATATACAGGTTTTGGGGTTTTATAGATCCATCACAATTTTTATCTTCAGGGATTTTTGATTGGAGAGGTAGGCACTTTTATCAATTATAACACCCCATCGTTTTTGCGTCGGGGGGTTAAAAAGGGGTAAGAAGGGAGCTACTGAATATCTCCACTTTATGAGATCCAATTTTGATGATTATTTTTGTTATTTGAAAGGTAACTTCAAGTTTGTCTCATAATTTACCGAAGATCTGATCAAAATCATCGGAGTGATGAGTAAAATAGCTCCATACAGTAAATAGAACTACATATATTAGTAGGTATAATTCAACAATGAACAAGATTTATGGTTTTACAACAACATAACATTATCATATCACTTATCATGATGATATTTAAACCATATGGTTATCATTACGCTAAATGTAATAACCCACACAGACTGGAACGTAAACTCTGTAATAAAGTGATAATTGTACAGTGACGGATAAATAACATATTCCTGACTTTTTGATGTGTTAATGTCTAGTAAATTGATGAACACCTACATTCACACAAAAGTGTCATGTACCATGATGCGTCATGGTAAACGTCACGCGTCTTGTGTTTGTTTAGTAATAATATCGCTCATCTGTGCTTGTGTTATGTTGACAAGTGTCGAATAGAAGACTTAGGGGAAAAAATATGAAGGAAAAAGAGAAAAAATATTTATAAAGGATATCTTATATATAAAAATGAATTGCTGTTCGTTAGTCTCACTAAAACTCGAGAACGGCTGAACGGATTTATCTTATCTTAGTCTTGAAATGTTCGTAGAGGTCTAGGGAAGGTTTAAAAGGCGAGAAAAAAATCGAATAATTTCCGGGAAAACCCTAAAAACAGCCCTTTTCTATTTTCCATACAAACGTTTTCTAGAGTCAATTCCTACGGGATCGGGTCTTACGCGGGTGAAACCGCGGGGCGCAGCTAGTAAAGGATAAATATCTCAATTTTTTATCAGAATTATCGTCCATAAACTGACTTTACAGACAACTATTTTTTTTTCGTATGTTTGAACTGAAACATAATTAAGGAAAGAATTTAAGCAATAACAAAATATAATCAATACCTAATTGTTTTTTTACAATGTCAAATACCTTATTATGTTTGGTAATTTTATTTTAAAGAGTTGTTCAGTGTTGGCCTAGTGGTAGATACCTCGACTTTCATTTTGAAGGTTGTGGGTTCGAATCCCGGCCAGCCATGTACCACAGTATTTTTCTTAAGAAAAAATTATGTGCACTAATTGACATTGCTCTTACGGTGAAGGAAAACATTGTTTTCTATTCTAAGGTTCTATTTGCATCTTAAAAGGTTTTGTATATCTACTCTCTATTCATATGAGTAGGTATTTTGTTTCCATGGTTAGGTATAAGTACCTAAATATAATTTACATATCTACACTGTAATAAATTCTACTATTTATGTGATATTGTTGAGGTTTCAGAATTATTTTCGACATCAATTTCACACATAATTAAGGACAGAGTTATTAGATTTACCTATGCTATACATTATTATTTTGTTGTTATCTCTAACCGGAGATATTTTAAAGCAAACAAGGAAAAATATGCAAGTTTTGAATGAATTTGCAAGTCACATCAATTAGGTGAGTAAATTTTAGATGTTAAAACTTTTTGCTACAGCAAATATTTCTAATCAATAGAAATTGGCTATCGAATCTAAAATCTATCTAATACCTACAATAGTACAGCATTTGACAACCGTGAAGGACAACAACAGGTGATACGAGATGTATAAAAAATGACCATAATTCAGGGTCATGGGAAACTTACTGTGTTCATTGGCTGCAACGGATAGCTCGCCCGAGTATGAGCCGCTCCTCATCACGGGCCCCCAGTGCTGCCGTCTACCACCATCCTTAGGATCTGTCCTCTCCCCTTCGTCACCTTTACACAGATGCAGAGCTAGTACGCACCAATACAACACCAAACCGATACGCATCGTGATCTTTCAATGACACTCTTGCACTGACCGCGCGTTATAATACGTAACCACTGCACGAATATCGCACTCTATACACATTATAAAACAATAACCAACTAACTAGCGTACAGGTTCTAAGGCCACATCACAAGTTCACTGAAAAAACATTAAAACTACGAATTTTTTATCACAGAAAGAGCCAGCGAGGTCGAAAAAATTTGACATTCTAAACTTGACATTGACAACACACAGGAAATGAAATTGTCTATGGTCAATGATGTTGCCAGAAACAAATACTAAAATTAGTTTCTGAATGTTGTCTAATCGTTTTTTTTAACATTAATGGCATTCTAATACTTAAGCATAAGGACAGTTTCGAAAAATCGAAACAGAGAAAACTTGGTATTGAGGCCATATTGAGGCAACTAAAACCGACTGAAAATTCACTTTGAGAAATTACACAGAATACGTGGAAAAAAATTTCTCTTTGGATGAAACAAGGAGTCAGAAAATTAACACGAATTGAAAAAAAGAAGAGAAGAAATAATCTGTCAGAAGAGGCAGTATGAGCTAAAACACGTTTGCCTGCCCCCGCGGTGTAAAAAAAAATATCAGATGACCTTGCGAGTTTGTAAACATTAAACCTTTGTAGAATCTTCTGATTAAAATTATCTAATTTCCTGGTTTTAATTCATTGAAATAAAATTCCAAGTGCATTGCGTGTCCCAGAATCGTATCAAGAATCCACGATGAATATCGATTTCGAAACCATGGCTGTTTTGGAAGAGGAGTCACAAAATGTAAGTGTCCCTTCCTATTTCCTTTGTTGTGACATGTTTATCACTGTGCTATTTTTGATAACGTGTCGCAAATTAGGTCAAATTGAAAATCGCTTGAATCTTTGGACTGAGGCGTTTATTTTTATGGCAAATCAAAGAATATAATATTTACTGATGAGAGAAAAAACATCGACATGTTTTGAAAACAAACATGTTACTTATTGCACAACAACGAGAAGAATTTCGTCATTGATTTATTGTGGACAGCCATTCTTATAAGATTCTTGTAGGAATCAATTTAAGTATGATAATAAAATCAAGTCTGATAGATTCATTTTATTTGTAGGTGTGAAGGATCCACAATATTCCTTAATTTGTAGGTGCGAAGGATCCTTATTATTCCTAAGTGAAAACATATGAACACAAAGAATATTGGAAATTAATAAACATTATTGTAGAAACTATTTCAATTCAAATTAAGCTTCCATGTTCGATTCAACATTATCTATTGAACAAAGTTCTAGGTTTATTGTTACTTTTGATTGATTAATTAATATTCATAATGAATAGTGATACTTATTATCTTCTGTAAAGGAACAAATATTAAAAAATCTCCAATTCACAATGATAAACTATTAAAACAGCTTAACCAATTTCCATGAACCATAGAAAAGAACACGGACATTCAGCGTTCATATAAACAATGCATTCATTAGTTTCCAAGCTATAATGTCCCATAAACAGAGAAACATAATAGTCAAAACTATAATAATATCACTATTTTTTTATCATTATCAATAAATAATAACAGAGTAATAACAAAGTCTGTACCTGGAAGCAAAGTAAAAATAAATTAATTAAAATCTATGTTTCAGAAAAAGCAGAAGATTTCATACTTTTTAAAATATGTATGGTTTTTCTCTGTGTTATCTATGTAATTTATTAATTTATTGTCAATAATACAAACACAAAACTTTAAAATACATAAAAGAACAATACAAAATACTGACCCTTTTGCAAGCCTATTGCTTATCTATACTAATAAAACAAACATATTTTTGTGTTGGATAGTCCATTTATCGAGGAAGGCTTTAGGTTACTTTTTATTGCGATATTCCCACGGGATCGGGACTTACACGGGTAAAACTGCGGAGCGCTGCTAGTCATTGATATTTGAGAGCTCCATTTTCTGGGAAGGTTGTGGTATATGCTTCACTAACGCCATCTAGTTTGTCTTAATTCAGATCATCATTGCTGCGAGTAGGAATGTACCCTGACTAAATTAGTATGTATTAAGTGTTATAGATGGCGCTTAAACAAATTACTTTAATAACAGATCATTGCTGCAGGTAGGAATGTATTATAAAAATACTCTAACTAAATTAGTATGAATTAAGGTGAAAGGGTACCGGCGCTCTCTCCATACAAACGTAGTCGACTGTTTCCTCCCTAGATAATGACACTAGCATAAATATTTTTGTGCCATAAAACCTATAACTGCCATGACTATGCCCCTATGTTTTGATTGATTTAAAAAAAAAACTGGGGGCATGTCATGTCAGTTATAAGTTTTATGTAACAAAAATATTTGTTCTAGTGTCATTAACTAGGGAGAAAACAGTCGACTACGTTTGTATGGAGAGAGCCCCCGGTACCCTTTCCTCTTAAGTGTCATAGATGGCGCTTAAACAAATTACATTAATAATGTAAACTGAGTTCTAATCTATGATTCACTAATACTTGATTACTGTGACTAATACTTATTAATATTTTTATACAATTACTAGCTTTAAATCCTGGCAAACGTCAATCTATTAAAATATGTAAAAATTAAAATATAAAAAATATTGATAATGTTCGATTCTCAGACCACAAAAAAATCTATACGAATCGGTTCAGCCGTTTAGGTGGAGTTTGGCAACTAACACTGCAACACCAGAATTTTCTTTATATAGGGATTTAATAGAGGTTACAATCAAACATTAACACTTTATTTTATCATTATAAAAGGCAACTTAGTTATTGGCCCAGTCCTTCGACGCCATCTTGACTAAACCTGTTTGCCGTTTAGAAGAGTAGACTTGCAAAAACCAACTGACGTCATAAATAAGTCATAATTTGTAACAGATTTTGCTAATTCATTCATGTTATGTTATTAAGTTTATTGCATTAAAATGATAACTCTTTGTTTTAAACAAGATGGTTTGACTTCACTTTGTTTTATAACGGCTTACCATATTGTTTTGTACATATTGTATTATACTACATATAATAATTTTTATTTAATTAGGAATTATGTTTTTCAATCTCTAGTCTTACGGATCCATAATATTTAGATGATGGAATATTTTGTATTTATTTATGTGTCCTTTATCCCAATAATCCCATATGGCTGTACAGCGAGCGGCGAAATTCACAGAAGCGGCTATATTGATTGAAAACAGGGTTCGAAAATATACGATATTTACTATGAATATCGTATATTTATGATATATATCCGATATATTAAAAAAAATGATATAAATCAATTTTGTATGACAGCCATATTATTTTTATTATTTCCACATAATAAATATTTAAAAAAGAACTTAATTTTTGTTATTGTTTTAGGTGTTTAAAATCAGAAATTAATAAATCAACCAGAAACATAAAATCATATACGACATCAGGAAAAATCAACTAAAAATGATAAAAACTACTTATAATTCCTAAATTTCTTTAAATGTCAATTACTTTTAGTACTATTACTGACTATTCATTTAATTACTATTGTTACTAACTATTGTTTTAACTCTACTCCAACGCCATCCACATTTAGGATGGAAAAATATAGTAGTGCAAAAATTGACTTATTATCATCAAATTTTTAAACAATTTTTCTATTGATATACTTAACTCATAAAAAGTCATTTGATAAATATATATCCTATCTTATCTTACTATCCTATTAATATTATAAATATGAAAGTTTGTGTGTGTGTGTGTATGTATGTTTGTTACTCCTTCACGCAAAAACTACTGGACCGATTGCGATGAAGCTCTGTATGTAGATAGTCGGAGACCTAGATTAATATATTATATAAGCTACTTTTTATCCTAATATTCCTACGAGATCGGGACTTACGTGGGTGAAACCGCAGGGCGCAGCTAGTCATGATATATATCCATTGACATATATCCTCGAACCCTGATTGAAAGTCAAAATTATTTAGATGTTGTTTATTTAGTTTTTACTAGCCTTTGCCCGCGACTTCGTCCGCGTAGATGTCGATTTGAAGTAGATTGGACAAAGAGATCACATTGTCCCATACAAACTTTGCCCCCCTTTTTCACCCCCTTAGGAGTAAAATTACGGGAAATCCTTTCTTATCGGATGCCTACGTCACACAAAGAATACACCGTCCAAGTTTTAGGTCTCTACGATCAGCGGTTTAGGCTGTGCGTTGATCCGTCAGTCAGTCATTCAGGACAAAGCATTTTAATGTATAGACTAGTTTTTGCCCGCGACTTCGTTCGCGTAGACGTCGTAAATTTGAAATACCTAGATTGGACCAAGGAATCACGTTGTCCCAGACAAACTTTGCCCCTCTTTTACACCCCCTTAGGGGTAGAATTTCGGAAAATCCTTTCTTATCGGATGCCTACGTCACACAAGAAACATACCCTCCAAGTTTCAGGTCTCTACGATCAGCAGCGGCTTAGGCTGTGCGTTGATCCGTCAGTCAGTCAGTCATTCAGGACAAAGCATTTTATATGTATAGTTTAAGGTACTAATTTTTTAAATTTTTATGTAGTAGAGCATCGATTTGGTTGTAAACTGGGATGATAATTCATTCTCAATAAATAAATTAAATCAGTGGTACCTAACATTCATGTCATCGTAAATATTTCACACAAAAACTTCTACGCATTTAGATGTCCGTATAAATATGAAGGGAGATAAATAATGTTCCCCTCTGTCCTTGAACGTCTCAAGGTCATTGCTATGGTGAAAAGTGAGGGGTCCGTCGGTCTGGCTCTCAGTGGTTGTAGGTAGCTATTGAGTTAAATATTCTTAAGGACAGTTACAGGGTGAATTTATTGAATAGACTTTTCGGGCCATATGTAAAAGTAGCGACCCGCATGTCTATATTATGCATGTATTATACACTTAAACCTTCCTTTTGATTCACTCTATGTATTTAAAAAAATCGCATCAAACTCCGTTGCGTAGTTTTAAAGATCTAAGCATACATAGGGACTCTTGAATCACTCTTCTATTAAAAAACCGCATCAAAATCCGTTGCGTAGTTTTAAAGATCTAAGCATACATAGGGACTCTTGAATTACTCTTCTATTAAAAAACCGCATCAAACTCCGTTGCGTAGTTTTAAAGATCTAAGCATACATAGGGACTCTTGAATCACTCTTCTATAAAAAAACCGCATCAAAATCCGTTGCGTAGTTTTAAAGATCTAAGCATCATAAGAACTCTTGAATCACTCTTCTATTAAAAACCGCATCAAAATCCGTTGCGTAGCTTTCAAGATCTAAGCATACATAGCGACTCTTGAATCACTTTATCTATTAAAAACCGCATCAAAATCCGTTGCGTAGTTTTCAAGATCTAAGCATACATAGGGACAGACAGCGGAAAGTGACTTTGTTTTATACTATGTAATGATGATTATTAAGAGATAAGCAGCGCTTCGCGGTTTCACCCGATCCCTTGGTAATATCGGGATATAAAGTTGCACATAGCACTCCTAATTAATCAATGTATCCTTATACCAAGTTTCATCAAAATCGGTTCAGTAGTTTCGGACCCTATTCAATTCAAACAAACAATCAAATCTTTCCTCTTTATAATCTATCTTTACACATAAAATGCTTTGTCCTGAATGACTGACTGACTGACTGACTGACTGACAGATCAACGCACAGCCTAAACCGCTGATCGTAGAGACCTGAAACTTGGAGGGTGTGTTCTTTGTGTGACGTAGGGATCCGATAAGAAAAGATTTTCCGAATTTTTACTCCTAAGGGGGTGAAAAAATGGGGCAAAGTTTGTATGGGTGTGACGTGATTCCTTGGTCCATTTTCGACTTTTACGCGGACGAAGTCGCGGGAAATAGCTAGTATTAGTATAGATAAATGGAGTCAAAGAAGTCACGGAGTTGATTTTGACAAACACTGCGTAATTTGCTTAAAAAACATGAAGTAGGTACGTATCTATCAAGAAATATAAAATGTAGTAGCGTATTTATTACTTGTTCGTAGAGTAGCCTGTAAAGCAGCGTTATCCGTTCTAAGATCTAATATTTTTAAGTAACTAGCTGCACTCCGAGATTTCACCCGCGTAGTAATGTTCTGTGCAACTTTCTTATTTTTTCCTTTCAGAAGAACCTTCTTCTGACAATAATAAACACAACAAAAAAATAATTAGCGAAATCGGTCCAGCCGTTCACGCGTGATGCCGTGACCAAGTAAAATAAGGATTCATTTATATATATAAACTAGCTATTGCCCGCGACTTCGTCCGCGTAGAAATAGTAGATTTTGCGACTATAATTTGAGATTTAAACTATCCTATCTCTCAAGTTGGATCGAACTGCACATGGTGTGCGAATTTTATTATAATCGAATAAGTGGTTTAGGAGTCCATTGAGGACAAACATTGTGACACGAGATTTATATATATATTATAATATAATATATATAAATATAGATTACTTTATATGATTGCACCAATCGATAGTGTTCCTCCTAAACTGATCAAAACCTTGAAACAGTAAATCTAAGCAAATAGCAAATTTTTGTAGTTTCTCTACATTTTCAAAATCAACAGGTTCGACTCCCGGCTACAGTAACGATATGATCAAAAACCTATACCCCCTTATTCCAAAACGAAGTTTAAGGATAGTCCGAGATGTGGATTTAAACCTTAGATTTAGACACAGATTGACTCGTGAACTATAGTCTAAACACTATTCCTATAGATTATATAGGGATAGTGTTTAGACTATATAGTTCACCTCAGATTTAGACACAGATTGACGCGTGAACCATAGTCTAAACACTATTCCTATAGATTATATAGGGATAGTGTTTAGACTATATAGTTCACCTCAGATTTAGACACAGATTGACGCGTGAACCATAGTCTAAACACTATCCCTATAGATTATATAGGGATAGTGTTTAGACTATATAGTTCACTTTAGATTTAGACACAGATTGACTCGTGAACCATAGTCTAAACACTATCCCTCGTTATGGAATAAGGGGGATAATGTTTTGGATCCTATCTAAATCAATCTTAGAGGAATCATTTTTTGTGTTTTTTCCGTTATATCTTTTAGTTTAGGGATTCGCCTTGATGATAATATATTAAAAACTAGCTACGCCCCGCGGTTTCACCCGCGTAGGTCCCGATTCCGTGGTATTATCGGGATAAAAGTAGGCTATGTGTTAATCCAGGTGTCCAGCTATCTAGTTACCGAGTTTCATCGCAATCGGTCTAGTAGTTTTTGCGTAACAAACACACACACACACACAAAAACTTTCACATTTATAATATTAGTAGGATACCTGTACCTATGATGCGTTTAAGAAAATCATCCTGTATGGTGTGTTGTCCCTTACTCCCTGGTGTCTAGACATCTGCAGAATTGAGAGTTGTTAGTAGATAGGTAGGTAGTACCTACAGTTTGATAGTTCGTAACGTAACGTTTACAATCCTGTGCAGCACTATTTAAACATTATAACAACGTAACCTGTGAATCGAACCCATGTGGTGTAGCGGGTGGAGGCTTATACCACTCGACCAACTAAAGACATAGCTAACTTATTGAAAATAATAATCACATTGAGAACTTTATTATCAAGTACTAGCTGCGCCCTGCGGTTTCACCCGCGTTTATTTTTTGCGCAACTTTCTTATTTTTTTCCGTTATATGATCCTTTTCCTGACATTAACAAAAACAATAAAAAATAACTAGCGAAATCGGTCCAGGCGTTTAGACGTGATGCCGTGACTAAGGAAAATAGGGATTCATTTTTATAAATATAGATTTATATTTGTGTTTAACGTCTATTAGAAGAAGGTCGTAAGTCCAATACTTGTTTATAGTATTATTGTAGCAAACTGATAGTGTACTTATGACGCTTACCGTACCTAACTTAGTTGTTATCGTAATCCAAATGACAAGAATTAGATAGGGATTAGGTATGTACATTATTTAAGGCGTATATAGGAAAAACACAAACAAAAATCCTGTTCGTCTTTAACTAAAACTTCTTTGGACCATTTTCATAACTAGCTACGAAAAAGGAAATTTTCTTCACTGTTTCATAGTTAGGTATTAAAAAGTAGGACAAAAATCGAGCTCAAAGGAGTCGGTTACAAACATACATACAAACATACATACATACAAACATACATACAAACATACATACAAACATACATACAAACATACATACAAACATACATACAAACATACATACAAACATACATACAAACATACATACAAACATACATACAAACATACATACAAACATACATACAAACATACATACAAACATACATACAAACATACAGGTGAAGTTAATAAAAGCGTGTTAAAAAAGATCCTTTGGAACATTTTTAAAACTAGCTACGAAAAAGGAAATTTCCTTCACGTTGATTTTTGCAATGAAAGTTGTTGTTATGTGTTACTGTGTGTACCGTTTGTATATGAGTTATTTTCCTGAAATATTTTTTAATTAACATTTATGAGGGTAAAGGTCTCCAAGCCTGTCGGCCCGATATCCAAATCCGATTTATACATGTATTCGAATGAATAGTATCGAGTTTTTTTTTCGAACCACTTGTAATCCGAACGGATGATGTATAGAACTAAATTTGCTGCAAAACACGAACATTTTGTGGGCTATGTTTCAATGCATCCCAGATCATCACGTCATCTTTTACGGGGTCGTTTGCCGACTGTCGGCACCCATTACGTGACAGTCTTTGTCCATCGAAAATGGCGGGCGGCTCGTGATCAAAATGCATCACGAGCCGCCCGCCATTTTAAAAAGTATAATTTAAACAGGAAAATTCCTTCATTTCTAAGCCTAGCCTAGAAAGTTATGAGGGATAAAAGTCAGGATTATTGTTCATTAGGTACATTTTCCTTTGTAAGATTTATACCCTGTGCTCACAGAAACTTTGCTACAATTCTGTATTTCGAAATCGGTATAACATTGACTATAGTACCTATGCCTTTTCGAAGGTACTTTCTATGTTTTCCGTTTTCAAAGAAATCTTTTTAAAAAAGTTTGAAACAATTTTGTAACTTAGCACGCGTCCCATGAATAAATAATATGCACGCGGCAGTAACATAGGTAGGTCTGTCGTAGTGCCTCGTGACTGTTGGTTGGCCAATCTGTTTTCGTTAAAAAACTTTTTTCAGACGTTTTATATGTTTATAGGTTATCCCTAAAGCACCCCCGCAATCTTCTATATCCCTATTAACCGACTTCAAAAAAAGGAGGAGGTTCTCATTTCGGTTGTATGTATTTTATATATAAAATCCTCGTACCTAAACGGCTGAACCGATTAGTATGAATTTTTTTGTGTAAGTATATTCGTTTGGTCTGAGAATCGAACATCTTTTTTATTTTATAAATGACAAAACGACGTTTGCCGGGACAGCTAGTCTATACATAAAAAATGCTTTGCCCTGACTGACTGACTGACGGATCAATGCACAGCCTAAAAAACCGCTGATCGTAGAGGCCTGGAACTTGGAGGGTGTGTTCTTTGTATGACGTAGGCATCCGATAAGAAAGGATTTTCCAAAATTTCACACCATCTGGGGCGAAAAAGAAGGGCAAAGTTTGTATGGGACAACGTGATTTCGTGGTCCATTTTTCACTTTTATGCAATCGAAGTCGTGGGCGTGTCTCTTTCATATGTCGCCATTTTACAATTTTTTTTTAATCTGATAGGTCAGGGTTTGACCACTATCACACCTGCCTGATAGTAGGTGACGATGCGGTCTAAGATGTAGCACGCTTTCATAGAAGACACATATTCACTCGCGACTTGAAGACCCCGAAATAGTACACGTCAGGAAAGACAGACGTAGGCAATTTCCTAATTTACCATTTTCTTTATTTGCTCACTAGCTGCGCCCGTCCCGATCCCGAGGGAATATCGGGATAAAAAGTAGCCTATGTGTTAATCCAAGTCTCCAGCTATCTAGATATCGAGTTCATCGCAATCGATCCAGTGGTTTTTGCGTGAAGGAGTAACAAACAAACACACACACACACACGCACACACAAACTTTCACATTTATAATATTAGAAGGATTTCATTTAATTGTCAGTCTTTAATACAGCTTAACCATACGTAACTGGTGTACCTAAGTGTTGTGTAAATGTAATATTTATTGTAAGTAATAATAATAATTTATACAATAGGGGTTGTTATATGTATACGAGCTGCGCCCCGCGGTTTCACCTGCGTAATCATTTTCTGCGCTAATTCTTAATATTTTCTTTCATAAAAACCTTCTCTTGACAATATCAAAGACAACAAAAAAGAATTGGCCAAATTAGTCCAGCCGTTGTTGAGTTATGCGCTTACCAACACATTTTGCGATTTATTTTTATATTATAGAGATTATGGTACATAAAACTTCAAATAATTGGTCTGATTTTGGTAGTAAAATTTGACAATAACTTTTATCCTTACTTCCTTCCTAAACCACCTTTTTACTGAATTATTTTAGACGTACGTACGGTCGGCTGTATAATTGCAGACCCACCGTAGAGCTCCAAAACGGCTGTTATAAGAATGTTTTCAACACAAGCAAGATTTTACACACCTGCTTTAGTTGAAGTTTAAAGTCTTCTAACTCATCAATTTATCAAATAAAAATTATTAGAATGAAAACATTCCAGTAATAGTAATTTTCGAACTCTACCGAGAGCTGCAATTATGCAGCCGACTGTACATTAATAGATAAAACAAAAATACTAGTCATACCTAATCTACTTCAATTGACAACAAAAGAAAATCACTACGTTCTTTCAACAAATTATGAGATCTGTCTTAATTAAAACTCTTCCCTGATAAAATGATACAGCATTCTGAAACAAAGAAGAGGCTCTGAAACTAAGTACCTACTGAAGCGATTTAAATAAAACTTGCTATGAGGATACGTGGAATCCATGAAGAGTTATATTGGCTACTTTTTATTCCACTATTCAGACGGAATCGGGATAAAGCCAAAGTCAAAATTCTGTATTCCTTTGGATGCTTAATACCTAGGTACAATGATCACATAGACACGTCTTTAAAACTAAGTTAGGATGTGTACTAGTTAAACTGAGGGTGTGTCTTGGCTATACTTAATGCCTAGGTACAATGATCACATAGACACGTCTTAAAAACTAAGTTAGGATGTGTACTAGTTAAACTGAGGGTGTGTCTAGGCTAGCTAGATAGTTACGTAATAAACCAAGCCTTCCAGAACCTTCGATGGTCATAAAAGCGCATGTCAGGTCACCCAACTTACATAAATATAAATCCATCATTGCTCTATTGATCGGATGTTGCAAACGTCCGGGGTTGCATTTTTTATAAAGTCTGATGCGCATGCCTGATGCATCGTACCTAGTGCTTTATGGGCCACCTGCCTGGCTCAGTCTAAGTGAAATCGCCATTCAGGTGAGTCGTGTATAAAAGCTGTGCCTAAATTAGTTTAAAATATATTAATTCGTTTCAGTTCCAACTTTGCGATCGCGTGATTAAGTTTTGCGACCGCGTTAAGCCATAAGGCTAGAATCGCGATATTTCAATTTCTGTGATTGGGCATTTTTTTTAATGTATACCCGCGTTTTCACCTGCCCCTCGAGTTTAAAAAAAAAACAATAAAACGGTATTCCACTTTTGGTACTTTCCAATTTGTTTTAGTATTCAAATTTCAAATTTTATACGAAATACAAAATTAAATTCAATACTTAAAAGAATTGATAAATCTTTTAAGGGAGTGTAAAAAAAATTAATGCCCAACTGTGTGCGAAGTTTAATATCTAGATAAATTATAGGTATATATTTTTTTGTAATGTAAATTAGTTGGGACACGTGTAATATTCGCCTTTTGTCATTTAAATTTGATTTTTAAATGTGATATGAGCGTTAGTTTTATTTTTAGCTAGGGTCATAGCCCGGGCGGGGTGTTACAGGGCAGAGGAGGGGTGACCCCTCCCACGAAGGGAGGCTTCCCCCTTTTCCGTTGTCTAACTTTGTTACCTAATTAATTTAAATATCGATGCAATTGCCTTTTTAGTAAAAACGTTTTCGCGACTGTTTTATTTAAACCATTTCTTAGTTTTTGACTGGGTTTATTAAATTCCAAGAGTACATTTTATAAGTTAATTGTAGCTAGGGTTGCCAACCGTATGCACTATAAATTATAGTACTATATTTTGAGTGTACTATATATATTGTTTGAAAAATATATATAAAAATACTATATTTTCGACAAATGTTGTTTTTCTTTGTGTACTGGATTTTCTTGTAATTTCATTTAACAAATTCATAAAATTTGCTCCCACAACCTCGGTAAATGGTTTTTTCAGGCAAAAAATGCAATAAGTTTTCATTAGAAGCTAAATATTTAATCTGTATAAATTTGCAGTAGTCACGTTTAAATTGCGCAAACTAAAATGCCCGATATCGATCAATATATTTCAAAATCCTTGTACATCTCGATCATGCGCATTGCATCTCATTTAGCTATGCCCGGGATTTCAGCTGCTGCGCTATGTTCGGTACATCTGCTTCCGTTACCATGGCAACTGAGGGGTGCTGGGGGTGCTAGGTTCCCTAGGGCTATTGTGTGCGCCCATCCGGTAGTTGAAACTGGTCTTCCCCTCTGTGTCTACATCCTACGGGACCCCTTGTATAACAGTTATTATAGGGCATTCGCGTATAATTCACTTTAGTCGAAATTGTGCGTTTGACCTGAAAAGACCTCGAGTGTTTTAATATTCAACGATGATGTAAGTTTTTTTGTTTTATTCCTAAGCATGCTGTTAGATCAGTCTATGGCTGGTAGCTCACGTTTTTAAACCAAGTTGAGAATCTAAAGTAATTTTTCGCGTAGTTTCATTATTTTCTACATTTCGTTTCGCTAGGATATTTCCAGAAATAACACTAATCTTTTTTTTAAATGCATTTCTCGCGTAGACATTTATTATCTACGGTTTAATAAGCGTGTAGGCTTTTGTCTTTGAGCATTTTACCAGAGCTCGGATTTAACATCTTCGTTCTCAGACGCCTGAGCAAAGTTCTTTGTTCTGACGAAACGGGTGGAGCAAAATGGTGGGGCGAAATGAGGTGACCTAGGCACACCTAGGTACGTCAAAATGTCACTCGTCATGCGCATCAGATAGGACAGCTCTGCCTAGGCACCACGGGGTCATCTAGAACGGCCATGCGCATTAATATTCATACCGTTCGATAACCACCCCACCACCCCATGCCCATCGTTTTATTGGCTGTAACTCACTCTGTTGCACTTACACATGCGTCGAAGCCTCGATCGATATGCGCAGTTCAGCTCGGTCTATTTTAGTCTAAAAGAGGGTGGGGTCTCAATACCAACCCTTCGTCGGTTTCAATTAGGTGTCAAAAATTAAATAAAAGTGCATGTTAAATAAGAGTCGAAGATTAGCCAAAGTGAAGGCGCTTACGCAGCTAATTAAAGACTATGCTTCTATGTATCTTTAGCTTTCATTTAAACACATTATTACAGTAAATTAATTCGAAGAAATATAGTAAGTGAATTAAATAAAGTCAACTAAAGTTAGAATTGGTTACTTACATGAAAAAAAAACGTGTTTTTTTTGTCGTTTAAAAAAATACTGCCTTAAATAAAACAAAATCAATTAATTTTAATAAAATACGAGATTAATCTGCGGTTAAAAGAAACCTAGCGACACCGTTTATATTATCCAGTCATAATAATGAGTCATGCTACTTTGTTTTTCGACCTAAAAACTTGAGAATTGACACATGTTTTGCTACACGAAGAAATTATCATTTTTTTTATTTTGTTCCTTAATTTTAACATTTAACTTTAAATCTTTTACGCAAAAAACCATTTCTCCTAAATAAAAAAGTAATTTTTGGTCAAAAATCACCGTAAATCACTTGCCATATTTTTCGTTTGAACGAACGGCCCTCGAAGGGATGAAACCTCCCCTCCGCAACGTATTTATTATTAGGGTGAGAGCCGTCTAGACGTTGCCATCCTATATCCATACCTACATCGTACATATTATAAGAGTGCTTATACATACTTTGCAGTAGGGGTCCTATCGACTTACTTTATGAATTCAGGCATAGGTACCTTCTTATACCTATCTATTTTTGTGCGAGTGCACAGCTTAACTTCGGTCTGCGACCGAAGAAAGAAAAAAAACACAAAAGTCAATAATGTCAAATAATCTACATTGCCTTACTAAAAAAAATATTGTTTTTTCTCTATGAGTGTTTTATCGACTTACTTTTAAATAAATTTCACCCGTCGCTACTGACATATAGCATATTTTGTTGTCTACTGAAGAATTAATTTACTTCCTAGTACAGACTTTTTGTCCTCTCTTCTCTTCACTATCACTACATAGTATAAAACAAAGGTCACAAAACCTATGTCTGTCCCTATGTATGCTTAGATCTTTAAAACTGCGCAAAGAATTTTGATGCGATTTTTTAATAGATAGAATGATTCAAGAAGAAAACATGTTTAATACATGAATAATATAGCCGTGCGAAGCCGGGGCGGATCGCTAGTATAAGTATAGATAGAAACTGCAGCCACACTACACAACGGAAATGCTGATTAGCTAAATAGAGCTCAGCATATTGATTCCGCGTTCGCGTTACACCCACTAGTCGCTTATGCCGTGTTTACAGACACCGTAGCTACATGTTTTTATAAATGTGCTTTCTGAACCATTTTCTTAACTACAAAAGATGCTGAAAAGAGTTGCGTGCCCGATTTCAACAAAAAAAGTTATTAGATTTCTAAAAAAATTAAATAACCCAGGATTCTAACCTCTTAATATTCCAAAAAAATCATCCCGTTTTGTCAATAGATAATGTTGCTAATAGAGATCAATTCCTGCAAAACCTACAAAAAAAAACAAAGGAAATAGCTTATTTTTGAAGTCTTCTGTAATGTTCATACTACTATCCCTGAAAAAACGCATTGAAGAAAACCTTTGACGTAACAAACTGCTGCAATGAAAATATTAACCGTTTTTACAAATTAAAAAGTAGATAATTTTCAAAATATACATGTATATGCGCAATCAATCAAGCCGCCATTATTACGAAAGATCGATCGACCAATCGCTGTGCTTGTGAGACTTCGCGTGCATCGGTGGAGCTTCGTGATTGGCTGACGGAGTCTCGCTCCCGCTTTCGGTAAATAATCCAACATAATAAGGCTGCAGTTTGATATTTTACAGTGCATTCGCACACGCTAAACCTCGCTTATGACAATATTTATGAACGATAGTACTTATTAGGTACTCTAACCTACTAGCTTGTCCTGTGACTTGGATTGCATAATTGATAAAAAGTCACAATCACTTTTGTTTCTTCAAATCAATCTAGAATACTTGACAAATCTGTTAAAATTAACCTAAACAAAAGCATTAGTTCCAAATTTTAAATGTATTCCGCTGAATGAATACTCAGTTATTGCTTTCCCTGGCCGTATAAAAAATAATATAAAAAAATATCTTAACCAGACACAAAGGTGATTATAAAGCCCGCCATCTGTCAAACGATTCGGAACTAACATAATAAAATAAACAGTGTAAACTATAAAATAAAAATACAATAAACAAAGAAGATATGCGCCAACATCCATAAAAAAGAATACATACAAACGAATTGAGAACCTCCTCCTTTTTTAGAAGTCGGTAAAAAAACCACATTTCTTTGAACTAAGAGGTGCCAGTGTTTCAGGCGAATAGGGGCGTATATTAATAATATAAGTTTAAATCAGAAAATTTAAAAAAAACACCAAAGCTTAAAAGAAAAAGGTACCGGTTTTCCATACAAACGTATTTGACTGTTTCCTCCCTGGATAATGACACTAGCATAATATATTTTTGTTCCATAAAACCTATAACTGCCATGACTATGCCCCTTGGCCCTTGACTATGCGTCTTGGTTTTTTCATTTTCTAATTATCATAGAAATTAACAGTTAAAAAACAAAAGTGGCATGGTCATGGCAGTTATAAGTTTTATGCTAAAAAAATGCTCTAGTGTCATTATTTAGGGAGGAAACAGTCGACTACGTTTGTATGGCGATAAAGCCGGTACCCTTTCACCTTAATCGTGAAAAGAGCATAGACATACTTTTACATTTGTGATATAAGGATCACATGATAATTCAAGAACACTTTCAACATTGTAAGACGATAAATTCTCGTCTGACGATCCATTATGCATCATCCACATCATAATGTTAATGCACGGTGCAATTGCGCAGTTTTATTTACATAGACAACTGCGTAAATACAAACCTAGGTCAAGACCGAAGGTAATAGACCTGAACTAGGAACTTTATCATTTATAAAACCATTGCACTTTTTTTCATTACGGGAAATAAACTTTACATTTTTTAAATCATTACACATTTTTCAATACGGAAAATACTTAATGAGATAATTCATGCTAAAAAATAATAAGTAGTTTTAAAGTTATGTAGGAACAGATGAACATACATACGGGTCAAAAACATAACCCTCCCTTTTGGCTTCGCCGTAGTCGGGTAAAAACACTCTTAGAACTAACTATGAAACTCAAAACATGACAAATTATACTGTGTTTTTAGTCGTTTATCATTTTCTCCGCCAATATTCACATACATCATGTTTTGTTAAAGTATGATTAATATTGATTTAAATCGATCATACAATATTTTTTCTTAGGTTTAATATGAGAAGGTCTAGAGTCCGGCGGGACGAGCAGATCCAGCTGGCACTAGACAGGGAACAGTTGAAGGTAGGCCTTTGCCTTGCAGTGGGACGGAATAGACTAAAAATAAAATAAATAGATAGAGTCTGATAAATAAAAAGTAGCTCTCTCAAACTTTCGGATAAAAATGAGTATGATTTGTTTGATTTGATGATGACCTATATTGTTCAGGTGTGGTTTAGACTATCTTATCTATTTGTGACGGAATATTTCATTGTACTAACTGCATTCTACGGTGCTACTATGTTATTATCATATCTATGGTCATTTATCTTTGTTACGTCATCATAATTTTTGGTAGTAGGAGAATTTAGTTTCACTTACAAGGTATAGTTAGTCCCTATTACCGTAAACAACAATGCAGCAAAATTGTAACTGGTTTTAGCCATACATTTTTGACGCTATTTGATTTTAGCTTTATGATAAATTTGTATGGATTTGCGTATGGATATTTTGATGCAAAAAGCCCTTCAAAAGTTCCCTCTAGGTTATTACGCAGTTCGGGAAGGGAACTCAGTATTCAGCTAAGATTAAATTTGTCAACTATCAGGGTATTGCAGATACGTGTTACAATAAGCTTATCTTATAGTTGCAGAAATGTATTTGTGCACTAATTCCTTTGATGTAAGCAAAACAGTAATTCGAGCGAAGTAGACATTACGGGACGTTTGAAATAATAAACCACTGTTCGACTGCAAACATCAAAACATCTGAATAGAGTAGGGATTGCGACACAGAATAACCATCAGTTGCAGTTGTCGAGTGCAGACGATAAGGTCACATTGCCAAAGGTGGGGAGTAACAAAACCGTTGCGAAACCACAAACTCGTAGTATCTTGCATATGCCATACCATTGGCGATTCAAAAAGTTGTTTATAAAAAGAAGAGTGACTGAGTGTAGTCGGCGATTTACTGCGCAACTCGAACGCAGTATCAAACCGCACTTTGTCGCAGCCGGCCGCGTTCACACAAAGTAAGTCATCCAAATAATAAATGTTGACTGAAAAGTATTGTTTTAAGAACAACAATCGATGTGAGTGTCCGTCGTTGCGTTTGTAACACCGAAGGCGACTTATTTTAGGTTATGGTTTGTTATTATATTACGTCGCGGAGTTATTACGACGTAGTACGGCCGGCGTTTGTTGCTACCCGACTATAACTGCGTATTTTGTTTATGAAGAAACAATGTAAGTTATGTTTGTTGCTAACTGTGTTATTTATTTGCTTATTACTTTTATTGTTATGGCCCTATTTATCGGTAAATCTAAACTTCGAATTAGTTTTTTTATAGTCAAATGTAAAGAAGCCGGTGAATGGCATTTGTTTGAAACTACGCAATAATGAATGGGATATTTTGATATTGGTTCTTACATTATTATGACTAAATGCAGTTATTGTTCTTTTGTTATTATTTTTTGGGAAATGTAAAGATTATCAGATTAATTTGACGATAAGATTGTTAAATAAAATAAAAGTATATACCTACTTGTTTTTAAAACTAGCTGAAACAATCTCAAAACTGTTCGAATTTTTTAAATATTCCTTTAGGAAAGTCCTGATATTTTTGCCAGCTGTAATAGAAGCTATACTAAAAACTTACTTGAACTTTAACCGTCTGCAATACCCTGCATCTCCAAGCCTAAATTAAGGACAAAGAGAAAGTTAACGTCCCGCACTGCGCTATTAAATTATATAAAACCTTTCATATAGGGAACATATGAATGTCATTTGTAACAATTAACTATAACTTTCAGTCCATTGAACCACTCGTATCGATCTTTGAAGTAAAAAGGCAATTAAATTGTCTCACTTGAATGTCTATCTATAGTGGAAAGTTTTGAATTGCGAAAAAAACTTTAGATTGCGAAAGCCTTTTTTGACGGCGCCTCCAAAGTCTATAAATAGCATAAATTCTATGAAAGGGCTTTGATGTTCGTCTTGGGAAGGTATATACGGAATCCATAAAACGTACCCACCTATTCCGAACCCTTAATTATTCAGGTATTCAAATCTTTCATGTGGAAGCGTTTTGTCGAATTAATACTCCTACCTACTAAATTATTGGTTTCTATGTAGGCGTTGAAGGAAAGTATTGTTCGTACATCTATTTCTATTAGAAATAAAAAGGATCCTTGCCAATTGAGCCGTGTATCAAGGCTGTATGATTTTCTTTACCCCAGATACCAGTAGGCCCTCGGCTTGCGGAGGATCCCACTAGTGCTTAAAGCTTTGCATTGAGTTAGCAGTACAGTCGGCTGCATAATTGCAGCCCCCAGTAGAATTCGAAAATAACTATTATTGGAATGTTTGCATTCTAATAATTTTTGTTTGATTAATTGATGAGTTAGAAGACTTTATACTTCAACTAAAGCAGGTCTCTAAAATCTTGCTAGTGTTGGAAACATTTTTAAAACAGCCGTTTTGGAGCTCTACGGTAGGTCTGCAGGCGACCGTACATCCATCTTAATGCAAAGGCTCTTGTAAATTATTGCGTTTGTTTAAAATTTTCATCTGACGTAATCTCCAGGAGTTCCTTTTTCTTTATCTCAGATATCAGAAGACCCTCGGCTTGCGGAGGACATACTAGTACTTATACAGTTATGTTTATAAAGTTAAAAGCTTTGCATTGAGTAGTACATCCATTTTGATGCAAAAGGCTTCTGTAAGTTACAGCGTTGGTTCAAAATTTGCATCTTATTATACATCTTTTGACATTTTCCTCCAAAATCTCCAGGAGTCCCTAGGCGGTGGGGTTTACGGCTCTGTAGGCGCTGCATCGGCTGACGGTGGCGAAAGACGCGAGAGTGGGAAACGAGGCCGCCGGCCCGGCAGAAAAGCGCAGACAGATAAGCAAGATATGAAAGCCAAATTAGGTTCGTATGAGGAGGAATGCTTTTACTAATAATACTAACTGAAGATAGCTTTTAAATATCAAATAAAGTCCTGAATTACTATTTTAGGAGAGTTATGCAAGTAGGGTTTCATACCTAAAGGGTAAAAACAGGAACCTTTACAAAGACTCCAATTTCTATCTGTCTGTCAGCAGGCTGTATGTCATGAACCGTGATATCTAAACAGTTGAAATTTTCACAGATGTTCAGTTGCTGCTATAAGAAATTAAAAATGTGTTACAAAACCCTTCGTATGCGAGTCCCACCCTTTTAAGATCACTTTCTTGCCCGTCTGTCTGTCTGTTTGTCACCACTGTTTTTTTTAACTGTCTTGTTTCACAGTTTTAGAATCTGCAATGATGATGTAAGAATGTGAAGTGAATTAGGGACAATTCTGCGTTTTATTATTTCGACGCAATTGCGCCTCGGAAAATTTTACGTATTACTAACATTGAAGGATATTAATATTGAATATTGTATCTTTGCATTTATTTTAAAAAAAATGGGCGTGTTGGATTCTTAAAATATTTTTCCGTAAAAAAAATATGATTACATCTATTGATCAAATAATATTACCTTGTTGAATCACTCATATCGCATTTTTGGGATTTTATTTATTTGAAGTTCGCTTTTTTCTAGTTATGATTTTGAAATACTTACAGATTTTATTCATTTAACTTTATTGTAAGGAAATTCTACAGCTAAGTTTAATAAAATAGACAGAAGTCATTAACAGAAAGCCAATTGCAGATAATCGCAAATAGAAAGATATATTGTTTGGTTTCCGACAGTTTAAGGTTATGTTATAAATAAAATTAAAATCAAGAAACTTAACAATTAGACCCTTGCATTGGTACAATCTATTATTGTAAATGACTGTCGTTAAAGTTATTGTATTCCAATAGTATTATGCCTTTTTAGGGGTCCGTAACCAAAGGGTAAAAATGGGACTCTATTAAGACTCCACTGTCTGTCTGTCACCGGCCTGTATTTATAATACTATCCCAAAAAATAAATGAAATGATAGTAAATAGTTGCTGTATTTGAGAGCAGTTATAATGGTAATCCTCAATTATGATTACAATAAAAAAAGAATCGTCTCAATCAGTGATCGATGCTTTATCTATCAATACCTTTATAAAAAGAGGAAAAATTTGATTGTTTATTTGTTTGCATTGAATAGGCTCCGAAACTACTGGACCGATTTTGAGAAAACTTTGTATGAGGATAAATTGATTCATTGGCAGTGTCATAGGCTTTTATTCCAACATTCCCACGGGATCCGGACTTTACGAGTGAAACCGCAAGGTGATGCTCGTACATAATATACATAAAGATATGTGCGACGATTTGAGAACGTTCTTTTTTAAAGTCGGTTAAAATGACCCGATTATCGGATTTTGTATTCTGCTGTTCTAGATTATAGACTACTAGATCAAGTTACGGTAAGTTCCGAAGCAGAATAAGCTTCGTAAGTGTCCTAAATATGTTTAAACTGTTTAATAAAAAAATATTTATTCATAAACCACTAAAATTGGGACAGTTTTTTTTTTCATTTCCGTAACTACTGGACCGATTTCGATCTAACTTGGTATGGGGATACATTGATTCGCTGGGAGTGACATAGGTAATTTTTATTCCGATATTCCCACGGGATCGGGAGTTACGCGGGAACCGCGAGGTGATGCTAATACATAAGTTAGTTAATCATTGCAAAGTTCAATTGGGGTTTTCGTAGTTGGAAAACTACGCTCAGAGGCGTCGCAGATTCAAAAAAATGGGTTCATGTACTTATGTACGCGTGTGAGAAATTATACTTCTAGAAGTTATTCGTCCGTCTGTATGTCTGTCCGTCCGTCCGTCTGATATTTATTTTGCGGGCAGCTTCAACCTGTTAGTTTAAGTGTTACAGCGATGCGCGCGCATCTTAAAATTTACTCGCAGCTTCGACTTGTTTTACTTTTGGGTTACGCAGCTGCAACAATTGACTTTTGTAATACATATGCGCGCGCATCTTAAAATTTCACTCATCATTTTTTCATAACGCGCTTAGGACATTATTTTTAACAGACTTCAAAAAAGGAGGAGATTCTTAATTCGTCGCGTATATATATAATATCACCTACATGTTTATGATATCATACTAAAATTATAAAGATAAATGATTATTATTTTTTTATTTATTTTATTTTATTTTATTATTGTTGGTTTTAAAGCTACTGGCCCGATTTTGATCAAACTTGGTGTGTAAGGATGCAAACCTAGTTTAAATGAATTAATTTAATACACAAAAAACCGAAATCGGACAATATTAAGGTAAGAGCCATTTGGCGACCTCTATGGCGCAGCGTTCAAACACTCGCCTGTGAAACAGGAGGTTGCGGGTTCGATTCCCGCAAACAAATATTTATGTAGCCATATTTGTTTCTGGTCTGGGTGTCTAAAGAAGTACAACTTCAAAAAGGTTAAGATTTTAAACTGGGTACTTAAAATTATCGAATAACATTATTTTTTAAAGAATTTTGCGGGTCGTTGCATCGTATGTTTGACATCACGTTAATCAGTGTTTTGGTACGTTACAGAACGTAGCCGTCAGTCGGCGCGGGAGTGTCGCGCCAGGAAGAAGCTCCGGTACCAATACCTGGAGGAGCTGGTCGCTGACAGGGAAAGATCTGTACTCGCGCTTAGAAAAGAACTAGACAAGGTAATATATATTTACAAAGATATTATATCAAAGATAGCTAGAGAGTTAAAATTTTCACAGATGATGTAGGTATTTCTGTTGCCGCTATAGCAACAAATACTCAAAACAGAAAAAAAGTAAATATTTATTGAGTATGTTTTCAAGAGTTTTAGGTTATGTTTTAGGCTATTTTTAGGCAATATTTTTTAGTTAATTGTACTCCCAAAAGGGCAAGCTAGTAATTTTTCATACTTTAATTAATTGACGGTGGTCAAGAACTGTTGTCCTCTGACTGTACCCGTCGCGTCGTCGCACTTAAACTTGATGATAGAATACTTATCTGCCCATATCACCCCTACCCTTCCAGTATCTGAATTCCATCTGCCTAAGTTAGGGTCAGAATACTGCCACGGATACATACTATTAGTTCAAATAATGCTACACATACATACTATTAGTTCTACTACTGCACATACATACTATGAGTTCTACTGCTAAACATACATACTATCAGTTCTACTGCTGCACATACATACTATGAGTTCTACTGCTACACATACATACTATTAGTTCTACTGCTACACATACATACTATTAGTTCTACTGCTACACATACATACTATCAGTTCTACTGCTGCACATACATACTATGAGTTCTACTGCTACACATACATACTATTAGTTCTACTGCTACACATACATACTATCAGTTCTACTGCTGCACATACATACTATGGGTTCTACTGCTACACATACATACTATTAGTTCTACTGCTACACATACATACTATCAGTTCTACTGCTGCACATACATACTATTGGTTCTACTGCTACACATACATACTATTAGTTCTACTACTGCACATACATACTATGAGTTCTACTGCTAAACATACATACTATCAGTTCTACTGCTACACATACAAACTATTAGTTCTACTGCTACACATACATACTATTAGTTCTACTGCTACACATACATACTATTAGTTCTACTGCTACACATACATACTATTAGTTCTACTGCTACACATACATATTATTAGTTCTACTGCTACACATACAAACTATTAGTTCTACTGCTACACATACATACTATTAGTTCTAATGCTAAACATACATACTATTAGTTCTACTGCTACACATACATACTATTAGTTCTAATGCTAAACATACATACTATTAGTTCTACTGCTACACATACATACTATTAGTTCTACTGCTCTACTACTGCTACACATACCTACTTACTATTATTTCTACTAATGCTATGAAAACATACTATTACTATTACAAAAATACAAGTAATTTAATAAGATTTAATTTATTTTTCTAGTACTACAAGTGGAACCTCGAACTGGATCAAGGTAGGATCCCCGAAGGCCTTGAATCCATGCTTCAAGAAATAGGCGTCGTCAAACAAGAAGAACCCAAACCTTTTTAATCAACCACCAATAATGGCCGAAGTTGAAAAAACTATGTTGGATTCAATCATTATAGACTGCCTTAATACTATCTTGAACTATAATTCAGAATCAAGATATTTATTAATCATTTGTGGTATAATCGTGGCTTTAGTAATTTCGTTAACACTTGTATTCGTCGCATTCGATTTGGTACGCGTTTTCACCGCATATGATTATTTGAGGGATAAGCATATAAAGAAGAAAAGGAAAATGCTTATGAAAACTGTGAAACGGAACAATATAAATGGATTTTTTGATTGAATTCGTAACATTTTTGAACTCTTGTTTGGATATTTTAGTTGTTCTTCTCATACCTGATAGAGAATGGAACTTTATTGCGTATATGTTTTTTTAGTTTATGGTTAAATATTAGAAGACGTAACAGAAAATTAACGGGATATATTTCGAACACATTAACAATGACCGAAATGTATCATGCCAAAGGGCAAAGTTGTTTGAGCTTTATTTTATGTTTTAATTTTCTAAAAAAATATGGCTTTCATTTTGACTAGAGATTTATTTGTTAATTATGTATTATAATTTGAAGTTTCGTAAGCTTATTTTGAACAAAAGTAAAAGTTTTCTAATCATTTGAACGTAAAGTGAAAATAAAATTGATAAAAACACGTAATATGCTTAAAAAATCACAAGATTTTCGATAAAGTAGATCCACGATACAAAGTTTTTTTAACATAATAATTCTAATACACTTACGAGGTTGCCATAATAAGACCTGCTTTAATCCAAATACCACAATGGACACTATTATGTGAAGTGAGTTGTTAATTTAACTTGCAACAAGTTTTTGCAGAATATCATACAGTTTATAATTAATAGTATCAGTATTGCCATAGATATCATATAGATTTGACGTTGTCTATAGTTTTGCTGTAAATAATTTAAGCTTTCGATGTCTAAAGTTCTCTTTGAGACTTATTAAAACCAATGCAGTGCGTTAATTGTAAATAGGTACTCATTCTGATTACAATTGACTAAAAGCGAAAAATTCCATTGCAATTTGGGGTAATATTCCAAAAAATATCAAAAAAAATTGACGTGAATTCGATGAATTTCTTCCGCGTCATACGGTCACATTGGCAGCTGAGGTACCGTCATTCAAGATAAAAAGCATAACGACAAATGGGTACTTTTGAACGCTTCCCCTTTTCTTTCCTGAATAATGCCTCTTGAGTAATATTTTTTGTTTTTTCATAAAACCTAGGTTTGCTGGGTTCACACACACCCTAAGTTTTTCCTTTTTCTGACATCTAAATAAGGAAATGCAGTTAAAACCTGAACAAATAAAAAAGTAAATCATGGGTACAGTAAACCTTCGTTTTATGAAAAAATATACACTATAAAGTGAAACTTTCTGCGCGCGTCGCCTTTCCTCCAAAACTACAACCTTGGCATTGCTTTTGAGGCATTATTAAAGAAGTAAATATGGAAAACCATGTAAATATGGAGCCTTGTAAAGCTATGATGACTAAACCAATTAAAATAGGGTTTGCGAAAACGCCAGCGAACGCTTAAATAGTGAAATTCAACTTCATCATTAACCATCGCTCTACAATGACCTAAAAAAATATTGAAATTATCGAATTCACGAATAACACTGCAATACCTCTAGAATCGTCGTTTTCAAACCAAACAGTTCATATTTAAATCAATAAACTTAATTACCCGAATAGGTTGGATTAGCAACATCTGTTACAATGACGTATTTTTGAAAGTAAGGACGTAGCTGTAGCTGCGTTCTTGATATTTTTTTAAAAATAGATAAGATATTTCTTAATATCATTTTCGGAAAGTCAGCACTGAGAGATAGCAATACATAACAACAACAATAAACGCTATACACCATAAAAAGACACCCTAAATTGCATTGGAAAATCAAACGCATTGGTTGTTTTTTAACTTTTAAATCATGTCCGGGTTACTTGATTCACAAAATTAGCCGTCAACATAACATAGCACATTTTCGAATCAATTAACACAGGGTCTTTGTAACAATACATACCATTCCGAATTTTTCGATTTAATAAAAATTGTACACATAATTTTGGACCGTCATATAGAATCATAACAACCCGTTTAGTTTAAAAATCAGTGTATTAGCTTAGAATAAGGTATTACAATATTAAGATGCTTAATATAAGAATACTAAAATAATCTACCTAAAGTAAAAGAACGAGATTTTCGTAAATATGCAGCGTATTGAATAAAAGACATCGGGACAAGTAAAAAGAAGATCAAAAAAAATATTCAAAGTTAAAATGCATGATTACGAAAATCACATTATTAAACTTTATAGCTACCACAAATATACCTCCACTGTACTCCGAGCGTGTCACAAGTAAAAATATTGCCACACATAAAAAACCAACAGTATGTAAGTATATTTTTTGTTGCAAGTCTCAAAATATATTTTTTGGTCGTTTTATGAACATAAAAATCCCAAATTTTCTTACAAAAATACCATATTTTGAAATCCTAAAATATTCTACTATTTTTCTACTAATATAACGACAAATATTTTATACCCCTATTTAGATTTATACCTTTGTAGAATGATCGTATTTTTCTTATTTGGCATCGCGTTACTTGCGCATGTTTCCAACATAATATTTTTAAAATTTTTGTCGACCTATGCGTCTCACATTGGCAATTATTTACAAAAAAAATGGTCATGAATAATGTCAAAAACCCCGTGGTACAATAGTCTTAAAACTTATTTTGGATTCATACATTTCAGTGAAGTACATACTCACTTGCTATAAAATAAAGTGTATTGAATGAAATAGATACGTACCTATCTTACCTTTTTTTTAAATAATTGTCAATATTATAGGAAATTGTTTCAAAAAAAATGTGACGTAATTAAATTTTATTGAAACAATTTTATTGAAGTCTTTGATAAATAATGTTAATAGTACATACAACATGGAATGCGTTGCAAAAATAACATTTAGAATAAATTTTGTAACATTTAAGACTATTAGGCTTAACATGCTAAGTTTGTACATATAAAAAAATGAATTGTTGTATCTGTGTTCAAAACTAGCGTAATTAAAGTAAAACGTATGACATTGAAAGTCAAATGTATAACAATTAAGATGATTAGTGTATAACATTGAAAATTCTACATTGAATGCTTCAGTTCGTATTTAAGTTATTTTCTCTTATAAAATTAATTTATAATGTATCTTTAATAGGCTATTGACTCGGTTTTTTATTTTATTTTCGAATTTCGAAGTTCTGATATTTTGAATTTTTAACTGTTTAATCGAGTCTCTGTAAATGAACTCCAGGAATCGTCAAAAAAATTGATAATTCAATTGAGCCAAATATACCTACTCTATGGCTTAAATATTAATGAATCCTTCAGCCGATAAATACTAAAATTTTACGACTAAATATTTTATATGTTACGTATCTGTAATGTAATTTCTTTAGGCAAGATTTCGTAAATGTGAACTTTGGGCCGTATTTGTCTTTTTAACATAACTTATTCACTTATTCTTTTTGATAAGGACATCTTAGATCACAACATCATTTATCTACAGAGAAAAGCATATACGCTTAAAAAACGTATACGCCAGCATTTGATCGCTATTTCATCTCACCGAATGCTACGTGTAGCGTTCTTTATATACACTTCTTTAGTTAAACTGCTTTCAACGTTTAGGCGAGGTATTGACTTAAAGAACTTATAAAAACATAGAGGTCGCTACTTTTGTATGAGAAGAAAACCCAATCGACACCACTTAGGTCGCAAACGATAGACTTTTCGTCCAACAATAACATCTTTAAGGAAACTGTATGAAATATACCTCCAATTTAGTGGATAAAAAATGTATAACTGTCACATCTTTTCATCTTTATTCTAAAGTAGCGACATCTACTGAACGTAATTAAAACATTACTGTCTAAGCGAAAATAGTGACAAACAAACAAATTAACAAACGCCAACCCTCGCAAAAGTCAAATATCTTCGGAAAGCCAAATGTGAGCTATAACAATAAATGACAACAATAATAAGTTATATACACCTATCGCATAAAAAATATACACAAACACTTGAACGTTTTAAATGACTTCAGTCGTAAAATTAACCATGGTCGTCTAAAATCTTAGTCTTATAAAATCTCTACAAATTATTTTATATTTAAAACTTCGTCTTCTATTTTTTTATTACCACAATTAAATAGTTACTATAAGTTATAGTTTTAATATAAAATATATAACCATATCATAGTATAATATAAGTCGTCTATAAATGACGTACTCGTCAAGAGAGTGATAAAATCATAGCGTTATTTAAGTTTAAAAAAATATGCATATTAATATTAATAAAAATATAGGTTAAATAAAATATGGTTCTTAATATTATTAAAAAGTGGTCAAATATGCCGATGAATATTAATAAAAATAGGTTAAATATGCAGATAAATATTGATAAATAGTGATTAATAATCTTTCATAAAAAAATTAAAAACGTAAAAAAACGTAGTGATTATCTTAAGATGATTAAGTGTAGTTATAAGATGTTTTAAATCTGTGATAGATAATTCGTTTTTATTTTTTCTGAAATTTGGGCTAAAAATCAATGGATTGTTGAATAGATTTGCTTAAATTATTAAAAGTAACAAAATAAAATAAAAAAATTGAACTTTTGGAAATATAAATATTAAATAATAATAATACAGAATTTTCTCCCGGCTGGGATTCGAATCCATGACTCCAGCTTCACTAACTGAGCTACGGGGAAATCCGAGGAAAATACAGATTTTTTTCGAGCTATAAAATACATAACAGGTTTTCAACTAAAAGATCAGAAAGATCTAATGGTGTTAATATTTTTGGCTTTTTGCGATTTTTAGCCTTTATTTCTTAATTATTAAATATTAAGTATTTACTTTTAGATATCTTTTGATAATAACTCAAATGTATGTAGGTACAAAGTCAAAGGCAATATTATTAAGCAGTTGCAATCATTTTGAATCGTCTTAAAAACAGTCCGGCTACTAACGCAACTTTCACGACAAACTATTGTAAATCTCTAGAAATATTTTTGAAATGCATATCAAACATTACACCTTGACAAGATTTGCCTTAACTACGCACTACCAACTGCGCCACGCGGCCAACTACCAGAATACGCTGTTCCATTTTAGAATATGCATTTATCATAGAAAATATTTCTAGGAATGAGATTCGAAGTGCGCGAGCTAACCCACTTTGCATTTGATTTGAAAGTTTTACACTAAAACTGTCTCATCATCATCATCATACACGTCCACTGCTGGACATAGGCCTTCCCCAAACGATGCCACAAACAGCGGTCCTGAGCCGCCTTCATTCACCGATCCTAAAACTGTCTATAACAAAATAACAGATGTCACTACTTGCACTATATTCAAAACGTGACTTTTCTCTTGGCAATTTGACTATGTCCTAAGTACACCAATTTATCTGAGCCGCGGCTAATAACTAAATTACTTTTCGTTCAAAAATTGAACTAATCATATTGGTAACATCTTTCGAACGTCGTTATTAGCAGCGGTCAGATAAAATGGTAGCACCGTATTTCAAAAAAAGAACATTGACAATGTCAAAAACAACAGGAAAATGTCACTTATACGAAAAAAAAAATTGTTAAAATCTCAATTTAGATTGTAATTAGTGGCATCTTTTTTTCTATTTATGGCTTATCCACACACAGGACCCGATCTATACGACCGGTTTTAACGAATCCATCTTTACTGGAATACGATGTTCACACAATATTAGCAGAATCGTTTAAAACGGATCTGTCGTATCGGTTTTTACCGTATTTAACGGATCTAGAATCACGTGAGCATGCGGTGATGGCGCATACTACTTTATATACCATAACCGAATAATAAAGTTATACGATAAAAAATACAACCGAATTGAGAACCTCCTCCTTTTTTTGAAGTCGGCTAAAAACAGACTGATGTGTAACTGAGTCCTTTTCTCTATAATCCGTTTACCATTGGTCATTGTATCGTTCCAGTAATTTAGGTGAACGGATAAGAAGGCATAGATTCCAATTTACACAGACGTACTATTAAGAGCATATACTGTCTCACTGCAGGGCAAAAGCCACTACATTTCTTCCATTAATCACAATCTGTTGCTATTGCACAATCATTTCTATATTAGCCAGATGAATTTCGATATACTCAGCGTAATAACTTGCAACCGAAGCAAGACGTAATATACATTCCAAAAACTTAATATTCAAAATCGGAATGTTTCCGTTTCTTTTTTTTCGGAATGTTTTTGAATAAAACCTACATACAGTTTCAGTTATTAACATTGAGAAAAAAATGCGTTATATTCTAATTTTAAATAGTACTAGTATATAACCTATTTGCGTAGACACGTAGAATATTTTTTATCTAGCTAAGTTAGAATTAACATAATGTAGCCACTGTTTTAATTACCAAAAGATACCCGCCATTATTGATTTAATTTATAAACCTTATTGTCTAAGTATTTTAAGCTATTGCATAGCTTTTATCGCGGGCTTTGAGCGCGGCGACCTAATCAAGAAATTCCGTAACGAAAATAAAACCTAACACCTCCCACTCCGCCTACCATGTAGCTCGGCCGAGCGTTCGCTCAACGTGTATGTATATGGTACGACTGTACGAAGCTCGCATGATGCAATAGCTTTACCGCGGCAGTCCCCGAGTGCCACACTTTTTTTTTGTTCAGTTGAAATAATTCGCATGATAATGCGGAAGTTAAAAATTAAATTTTTCGCCTCTTTAAAAGTCAGTAAAATAACGATTGATTTTGGTTGCATTTTTTACATATAATCGATTGTAACATTTTGGCATAATAAACGGTTCACAATGTTTTTTCAGTTGCACGGTCCTTTTATCTTACGGCAATTTAATACAAACAAGAAATGCCTTATTACAAAATCTCGCAGTGTCAGGTTTTCCAGTCAAGTGGTAAATAAAAAATAATAATTCACTTACCCACGTATTTTAACATCAAATAACAGGCAACTCTGACACTTATATCACTGTCCGGGATTTATAGGTCTGAAAGATGACCGAGCGACTAAAAAAAAAACAAAAGATTGAGGGACCTACTATGCCAGTCACCATACATAAATGTTACTACCCCTTTCTGAATATATTAAAATTGGAATAAAGCAATACAAAACAAAAAATTAAATTACAAGTAAAAGATTAAAACAAATTAAATATACCTACTCATTGACTAAAATAATATTACATCATTGTTTATTTAATACTAACTGTCCCGGTAAACGTTGGTTTTCCATTAAAAAAAAGAAAAAAAAAGATTTTGTTCGACCTAACGAATATACATAAAAAATTTCATACAAATCAGTTCAGCCGACACGAGAATTTCATATAATATAGCTGTCCCGGAAAACGTTATTTTTGCTATTTACAAAAAAACTAAAGGAAACAAAATCAAAAAATAGATAGTAGTCGATTCTCAGACCTACTGAAAATCCATCAAAAAAAATTTCATAAAAATCGGTCAAGCCGTTTCGGAGGAGTAACTAACATTGTGACACGAGAATTTTTTATATAAGAAGATATAAAAGATCTAAAAATCCTAATACCAAAATACAATATTATTTTTATAATTATATTTTATTATATTCATTGTATTTATTTTCTTAGTTCCTATTTCTTTCTTTTTTGTTTTGTACCTACCTATTATGTCTGTGCTTTTCCAATAAACATTTATTCTATTCTATTCTATTTTTGGTAATTAAAATAGTGGTATATTACTATTTTTAAGGGAATGTAAATAAATATTATGACGAAGTTGTTTTGGAGCTTGATTGAAACGTGGCAAATCGCAACGTTAGCTGTAAGATTAACGCCAAGCGTTTACTATAATAAGCTATAGCTAATAGTAATTTTAAGGTTTTATAATCATGTAAATTAATAATTATAGATTATTATAATTATAAGGGTGTCATCGACAAAGCCGCAACTTATATTATAAGTAGGTTTAAGCATACAGGGTGGTCAATTTTAATGGGACACTTAAAGCGGCTGTCATTACCGCTCTAGCTACTAAGAAACATTCCTACCTTATTTTTTTTCTAATCTGTTATCGACAATAGTGCTTTTTCCCAGAAAATAATTATAGTAAATATTTAGAAATATATCCAAAAATTGCACCGCGACCACATCTGAATTCGCGACCTTCTTACGTGCAGACGCACTACCTACTGTGCTACGCGGCCGATCACGCCGCAAGTGAAATTATGGCTGTGGATTACTCTTCTTTTATTTTGCTAATTGAGGTTTGATTACTTTTCTAGTATTTATCTAACTTAAGTCCCTAATAATTGGCCATCCTGTATATGTATTTGATAGACTCTGATAATGTGATGCAAAGGGACACCAAAACTAAAATATTATCTCGTATGTTATTTAATGAATCGATTTTGTTTTGTATATTTTTTTATTTGATCTGTTTGAATTAGCTTTTTTTAACAGTTCCATGTAACAAATTAACAGCAAAACTAGAATAATCCTAACGTTAAGCTAATTTTTAATTATTTTATGCATTTTAATTTTGTACTTCCTTCGTTCAATTATTAGTTTATAGTTTTGTATTTTTTTATTATGTGGCTAAATAGTCTTTTAGTTTAGTTTGGGGAAGTACAAAGTGAACAATTCTACATAATTTATCGTCTTATTAAAGAATAATTAGTATTAGTGTCTAAAGTAATTTTTAACGAGATATTTGTCATGTTTTTGTCCATAAAAGAAAAGGGTCTTGGCAAAAAGACGGACGGACGGACAACAAAGTGATCCTGTAAGGGTTCCGTTTTTCCTTTCGAAGTACGGAACCCTAAAAACTGTCCTCTATCTAAAACACTTGGATTAATGAACACACATCCTAACTTAGTTTTTAAGACGTTTCTATGTGGTCTATGTACAAGCATCTAAAAGGGATAAATTATTTGGCTTTGAAATAAATCTTTGATACCTTAATTAAAGAAATCCATGTATTGGTTTGATATGAGAGAATAAAGAATATTACAATATTACCCTTTCCTTGAAGTCGGGTAAAGTTAGGCGCGAAAAATATAACACTTTCCATGCACTAGGGTAAAAACATGATAAATAAAACTATAAAAAATCTAAAGTTATAATCTTAAAGAGACCTCACTCTCTCTGAAAACAACTCTGGATTTGTATGAAATTACAATGAACAGGGGTCCGACTATGTATTTATTGGTACAATCAGGCAAAATAAGTGCACCCCACCGTAGAGCTCTATAAATGCTATTACTAGAATATTTACAACTCAAGCACGACCTTGTTGTCTTGTTTAAAGTCATATGATTTTATTAGACAAACAATCATATGAAATCTAATAATTATAATTTTTAATAATTAGAACTCTACAGTGAGCCTGCACTTTTATTGCCGACTGTACAAAGTATTATGATAATATTACGAGCTCAATTTTGAGTGTACATTATGTAGATTTTGTTCACTTTGTACATTTCAAAAAAGTGTTACCAACATCTAAAAAAATAACATTTGAACTAATTTTGTATCAAAATTGACTACGGTAACGAATACTAATAATAACACCATTTTTAAATAAATGTTCAATATTGAAATTTTATTACTTCAAATGCATTAAAAAAGCAATACACTCCATGTGCATTAGAATTTAGTTATAAAATCTCCCAAAAGTTTTTTTTCTCTATGATGTCGGCAATCCGCCTTAGTTTTTAGTTCATTTATATTCAACCTGTATATTTTTAAGAAGTGACAAAACAATAATTAAGAAAAAAAAGCTAAATTATAATGATTTCTTATTTTACTGTTCTTTAGCTACAATTTTAAGATTTTTCTACAAAATGGGAGCATAGAAACACCACCTTATTAATTTCGAAAATAAGAAAACTAAACGATATTTTGCATTATGTGTTTAATATTTATTTTCTGGGCCTCTAAGTGTAGTTTACACTTTTTGTCAGAGCTAATTCGTGTATTTACACTTACCTGAGGCTTGAAGAGTATTTTACACTTTTTGTCAGAGCTAATTCGTGTATTTTACACTTACCTGAGGTTTGAAGAGTATTTTACACTTTTTGTCAGAGCTAATTCGTGTTTTTTACACTTACTTGAGGTTTGAAGAGTATTTTACACTTTTTGTCAGAGCTAAGTAGTATATTTTACACTTCTTATCTAAGGTTTGAAGAGTATTTTACGCTTTTTGTCAGAGCTAATAAGTGTATTTTACACTTACTTGAGGTTTGAAGAGTATTTTACACTTTTTGTCAGAGCTAAGTAGTATATTTTACACTTCTTATCTAAGGTTTGAAGAGTATTTTACGCTTTTTGTCAGGGCTAATAAGTGTATTTTACACTTCTTTTCTGAGGTTTGAAGAGTATTTTACACTTTTTGTCAGAGCGAATAAGTGTATTTTACACTTCTTATCTGAGGTTTGAAAAGTATTTTACACTTTTTTTCAGAGCTAATAAGTGTATTTTACACTTCTTTTCTGAGGTTTGAAGAGTATTTTACACTTTTTGTCAGAGCGAATTAGTGTATTTTACACTTCTTATCTGAGGTTTGAAAAGTATTTTACACTTTTTTTTCAGAGCTAATTAGTGTACATATTCATTTTGCATTTTACATTTAACAATTTTAGCAAATCTATTGCATTTATTTTAAGTTGTTTACGTTTTTATTTTATTCGTGCATTTAATTTATCAGTAATAAGGGGTCTTTCTATACTTGCCTGCTTCGAAAAATTGTATTTTATTTGTAAAATAACTGTTTCATAAAAACATACTAGACACTAAGTTACGCTTATCAGATAAATTGTCGGATTTAATTTGAAACGGTCCTTTAAATCGGTATTATTATAATTAATTAAAACTTAAATTTTACTCTGAAGTTGCTGCAAAACTGTCATCAATTACTAATGTTAGGTATGCGCGGTACATGCAGACCAATCACAGCTTTCCGATCGGCGTCAACGAAGGCTATGCGCGAATTTCACAAAATTAACTTCCACTGTTAGAGAACATTAGTGTGAAAGATGTTTTTGTGCAATCAAACTCCGCCATTGACAGTCAATTCTCGCTTCTCGTCCGGTAAACCTGCGGGTCATAAGGGCCACCTGTCACCTTAATTAAAAAGTAAACATTAGGTAAAAATAAGGAAAATACTTCCAAATAGGTCATAAGATAATTATTGGTTTTATTTAAGACCATTTAAAATTTAAACAAAAGCTTATTATTAAGCTATTGCATAGCTTTTATCGCGGGCTTTGAGCGCGGCGACCGTACCGAGAAATTCCGTAACGAAAATAAAACCTAACACCACCAGTCCGCCTACCATGTAGCTAGGCCGAGCGTTCGCTTAACGTGTATGTATATGGTACGACTGTACGAAGCTCGCACGATAGCTTTACTGCGGCATTCCTCGAGTGCCATACGTTTTTTTTTTAATTAATTTTCTTCTTATTTTGTGACTGATATTAAGGTTTTTCAAAAATCTTTTAGTGGCCTTTATTATGCGCAGGTGTCTTAGTGATTTTATCGGCGGTGTGAAATTCGCGAATATCGCTAGCTTCGTTGCCAGCTAGAAATCGTAATCCCTGACGTATGACGGGAGTGCTGTGCTGCGCATTTGACATATTGCGGCAACATTAAGAGTGATCAAAAAGATTAATTTTCGACTATTTTTTGAAGAGCATTATTTAACAAGCATTTTTTTTATTGAAACGTATTTACAAATAAAATTCAATTTAATAAATACTCAATACAACCCAATAGAAATCCACCTCATGTAGTACCTAAGTACTAAATTTATTTAAAAGTTTTATTTCATTACTTTGTATTAATTAGTGCATATTTAGAAATAAGATTGTAATTTTTATTTTATAAAGTCGTTCAGGTAAACTTTGCTTATGACAGCCACAAGAATTGAACCTACCGCCTAACAATTTAATATCAAAGTCAAGTTTTTCGACCGAAACCGAAACATCGGTCGGTAACAATTCCCAAATAAACCAGATCCATAATGTTATGAAAGAAAATTGGAATTTCCCAAGGTCGTAGGGAAATTTATCCGCGTAACGGTGTAAAAGATCTCTCGGTAGCAGTTAATATCCTATGACCTTGTATAAATACAATATAAATTAGTACCTATTAAACCCATTTCAAAATTAGTGCATAATATAGTTTGTCTAAGAAAATATTTCGCACGGTGCTAAAAATCGTTACTATAAATTGTTGACGCATGATTTTGGCTAAGATTTATTCAACCGATTATTCATTAGTTAAAATAATCATCAGAAATACGACTTATACCATACAAAAATCAAAAATAGAATCTTTTCTTTTTTTTGAAGATGGCAAGAAATATAATTAAATTTACCCGGGGTTATTGCAACTATGGGACAAATGTAACTAAACCTCTAACTCAAAACTTTAATCCAAATAATACCTATATTTTGCGTATGAATTTCTCTACACGCCACTTGAAGTTATTTGAGGTGAATTAATAGCCCCATAATGGTCACAAATAGCCCCGACATACCCTATTAATTTTCCCTTAACTAACTATAATCATAAGTATTTATAAGAAATAGATTTTCTAATAAAAATTTAAAAAATGAAAAATTAAACGCGAAATGCTTATCGCTACGACTAAAACGAATTTCTTTATTCGCTATTAAGTTTAGCTATAAGTAAACTTGTCGGCACGAATAATGTACATATGGTAACTGTGCGGCAATGTGAGCACTAGAGTTCTCGTCAGATTAGTCTGGACATGACCCGGGGCTAGAATTGAGAAATGTAGCCAACTGCTTAAATTATTAACAAAGAAGATATACGTGAACAACCATAAAAAAAAGAAATACATACAACCGAATTGAGAGCCTCCTCCTTTTTTTGAAGTCGATAAAACGTTACAATAAAAAAAATTGTTAATTTTAATTATAAATATATTGTTTTTATTTAGGGGCCACTTTGTTTTATACTATGTAGTGAAAGTAGGCAAAAAAACATTTTCTTTTATCAATTTTACAAATATTTTTGATCATGAAAATATATATTTTCAGTAATGCCGATTATTATTTGCAATTATGAGTGAAACTTGGCAACTTTAGCGTCACATCGATCAGACTAATTTTACGAGAACTATAGTTATTTTAAAAATAAGTATGTTTAGGTATATTCAAAGACTAATGGATGACGTACTAGAAATGGTTAAAAATTGAACATTTCAAGACAGCTTTTTTTATAATTGCGAATAAGGGCCCTAACAAATAGAATGAAATGAATTCGAATATTTGATTAATAAATACAAATAATTTAATAAACATTCGAAAATATGAAATTAAATCAAATCAAATCAACCAAACAATAACACTAAGTAAAACTGATATAACTGAGTCGTGCAATATCTTAGATTTTTTTTAATTATTTTAAAACATGGTCATAGGATCTCTTTGAAAAAAAAAAAATATTTTTATTTTAAAACATGGTCAAAAACAATCCATTTTTAGTACGTACTTAATTATGGTAACTAGCGTATAATAAGTGCTGCATATTAATAAATACTCCATATTTTTTAATTACTCTAGGCTTAAAGCAAATACCGTCTAAGAAACTGTAAATAAATCAAAAAAACCCATATCCAGTTAGTATTGCGTATAATTTCTGATGATTAAACAAATAATAATAAATACTTATTATGAAAAATTGTATGAAACGATTGTCAGTGTCAAGTTCCCAACTTCATTTATAACGAAAAAAACCCATGTCCAGTTACTATTGCGTAGATATAATTGCTGATAATTGCTGATGATTAAACAAATAATAATATTATAAAAATTGTATGAAACGATTGTCATTGTCAAGTTCCCAACTTCATTTGTAACGAAAAAAAACCCATGTCCAGTTACTATTGCGTAGATATAATTGCTGATAATTGCTGATGATTAAACAAATAATAATATTATAAAAATTGTATGAAACGATTGTCAGTGTCAAGTTCCCAACTTCATTTGTAACGAAAAAAGAACCCATGTCCAGTTACTATTGCGTAGATATAATTGCTGATGATTAAACAAATAATAATAAATACTTATCATGAAAAATTGTATGAAACGATTGTCATTGTCAAGTTCCCAACTTCATTTGTAACGAAAAAAGAACCCATGTCCAGTTACTATTGCGTAGATATAATTGCTGATGATTAAACAAATAATAATAAAGACTTATCATGAAAAATTGTATGAAACGATTGTCATTGTCAAGTTCCCAACTTCATTTGTAACGAAAAAAAACCCATGTCCAGTTACTATTGCGTAGATATAATTGCTGATGATTAAACAAATAATAATAAATACTTATTATGAAAAATTGTATGAAACGATTGTCATTGTCAAGTTCCCAACTTCATTTGTAACGAAAAAAAACCCATGTCCAGTTACTATTGCGTAGATATAATTGCTGATAATTAAACAAATAATAATAAATACTTATTATGAAAAATTGTATGAAACGATTGTCATTGTCAAGTTCCCAACTTTATTTGTATATGTATTACTTATTACTATGTATGTATTGCAAAAAAAACGTTGTGCTGCAAGTTCTCTAATTATATTATGTAAAAATTGTATTGAGTATCCCAACTTTATGCTTGAAGCAACTTTGAGCTATATTGTCTAAGCGATGTACATTGAATGAAATGTAAGTATATGCCAATTATTAGATATAAATAATAAGTATTAAGGTAATATTATTACTTTACGCTTAAAACAGTTAAGTTTACTAATTAACTTAGTTACTTTAGAGTTAATGATAAGGGATGGGAAATATTTCATTTTGTATCGTATCGGTCTAAGTAATTATTCTTCTTAGTTCCTCTTTCATCATGCTCAAATAAAGTTCCAAGAAGGCCTATCACCAACTAAAGACACAACTTCTCATAGTTTTATGATTTATGATACTCGTAACTGATTAATTCCAGTTCATTTCTTCCTTTGGACACGGTCGACTAAACTGAAAGGGTACAAGGGTACTCAACTACTCTGAAAGGGTGCCATTTTTTGTTTTTGCCCAATTGTTTCATGTTGAATTTTGTTCTTGAAGAGTTTTGAATATTGAATTTATGTTCTAGATATTTTATTAATTTATGGTAAATTTATATAACATCAATGATATTATTTTCATCGGGATTTCTCTTCAATTGATTGATTTTTCGTTAAATTCGTTTCAACAGTTCCTTTCGCTGCCTTAAAGTTTTAAGCATTTTTTTTTTCATATTTGTACTAACTCAAAAAATCATTTAATTTTATTTAATTTCATTTTTATTTCTTCGGAACTCGCCCTCTTTTTTTTTTTTTTTTTGTTTGCACTTAAGGTTTCTGCGGGTAATAAGAGCCAACTGCCACCTCAGCTAAAAACTAAATATTTCGTAACAATAGAGAAAACTAAATAAAAAATTAGTGGCTTTTATTTCCCGCAGGTACCTAATACTTTCATTTGATACACCACTCTGGCCACCCAAAAACTAACCTATAACATTTATTTTTCTTGAAATACGTCCTGTCCCAAAAACTGCTAAGATAGTAATTTAAGTGTAAATATATTGAAAAATAAAAAGTCACGGACCCAGTTATAGTTAAGAGAATCAAGCCAATTGGCTATATTATAAGAACTTACAATAATAAATAAGTATTACTTGTAATAATTAATGAATTGCTTAGCAACATTATTTAAATATTAAAACGTATTTTTTGCCTAAAAATCCTAAAAATCTTGGTAATTATTGCATCAAAATTGTTTGCATAAAGCCGCAACAATATTTCTCAAGGGTATATTTGAAAACGAACAAATAAAATCATGTTATGGATCCTTAGCTAAATAAGAGGACATAGTACGCCTTTCCGCACAATCTATGCTTAATATTTTTTATTATTAGACATACATCTTTGGTTACCATAGTAAAATATAGCACACATTAAACGACCTAAACGGTCAGATCATCTATTATTTATTTAATTCTGTAAAAATGTTGTAACACGCTTTTATTAGGTCGACCTGTATGGTAACTAACTGTTTAATTTTAAGATAATTTTTAAGTTATTTTCATTTTGTTTTATTACTCCACTATTGTACCTATGTTTTATTTAAATTACAATGCTGCAATAGAAACTTAAACAAAAAATTTTTTTTAAAGATATTTAAAGTTTTATCTAGAATTCCGAGAAATCACTCAAAAACATTAGATACCTACTTGCCACCTGGTACCACGTACCATTGTACCGTTATAAACCATTTTTTTAACAAGCATTTAAATTATTTATTCTTACATACCGAGTCTCTCTTTTACCTAAAGTCAAAAATTATGAATGACGCGATTTTTGCGAAAAATACCAAGATTTTTATGAACGTTAAGCAAGTTTTCGTAAACATATTGTTTAGTATTAATCACAATAGAATGGGACCTATTTTGTAGACAGCTCTGGCAGCTTAAGTAAACTAGCGAGCTTGTATATATAGAGAGCTTGCCGATAGTATTAAGTTAATTATAATTAAAAGATAGTTACGCTTTGATTCCAACGGTCGTGGTTTCAAATCCCGGCCGGTTGTAGGTACCCCAATGGATTTTTCTTACTAAAAATGTAAATGCGCTAATTGACTTCTCTTACGGTGAAGGAAAACATCGTGATGAAACCCGCGGCTTAGTTGGCTCCATATGTACTGACGAGTTATTTCCAAAGGACGCAAAAAAATCTAGTTGCGGAAAACAGCCTGTAAAATAAGTACCTACGCTTTACTATGATACATTTTTTTGATTATTAATTAATTTCGTTATTGGGCTTTAGAAAAATACGTTCTTGATTACCAAATACAAAGAAAAATAATGTTCAAACAATAGTACTGTAACTTTATTGTGACTTAATTTTAATAGTAACTTAATTTCAAATATCGTATAAGTATATTATTATGTTAAATTGTGTCGATTTATGTCTTTAACTCAAATACTTACGTTAATTATTAAAATATGATAATTTACTTAACTTAACAATACTTACTTTGAGTCAGAGACTGATAAAACCGAAATGGGAGCAGAAAGGCGCATGAAAACCCTGTAAACGCGTTCTATAAACCGGTAAAAACCACAGAAAATAAACCGGTACACATCTTTGCGTTATGTTACTTTTAAGTTTAACTTTTAAGTCTTTGTACCTTTACCTTTTTTTTCACATAAGTATACGAAAAAATATCGGTCTCCTTCATTATCTCTTTCTCTTACGGTTTTTCTTGCCCATTTTCGTAACGCGTTACATGTTTTCTCGGCTAGGTCCCCTCGACAAAAGCCGCGATAAGGAACTTCATTCCAAAAACAAGGCTAAAGGTATTTATTAAAAAAAATATTGAGTAAATTAGTCATTAAGGTATTTATAACATAGGCCTATTTCATGACATAAATGGTAATTTATAATAATATTTATTATATTACCCCAAATTCGGAACTGATTTTGTGTGACTTACAAAAATGATCAACTTGATCTTCTTGTTAAACTCTTTTCAATCTCTTAAAACATATTTTTATACCTACCCCCTAACTTCGAAATTAAATGAAAATTAAGTAAATTTTGTACCCTAATGCTAAGTTTATTTTGTCCTGAGACTATAAGGTTCCGTTTTTTCTGGAACCTTAAAATTATGTTCAAATAACGACCTAGAAATTAAAGACACGCCGGAGTTAATCGTCTACTTAGTTAAGTAAACTTAAGTTAAATTTTCGTTTATTGGCCGTGGTCCGATCGCCGGAGTTCTATCGATCGAACCACGTCCAAATCAAACTGTCCGCAGTTTCATCAATCGAACCATCGTTTTAATAATATCAACTTTTATATATGCCATATATTGATGTCTATAATCAGTAGGTAATCACTTATCACATGTAACCATTTAGTCAATAAATAATTTGTGTGACAACGTGGTTTTTATCTTCTATCTATCCCTGATCTATCCTACTAATATGTATTATAAAAGTGAAAGTTTGTGTGTATGTTACGCCTTCACGCAAAAAATTACAAATCTCACACTACACGCAAGAAATATATTAAAGTAAATAAAGAGAAACAAAAAAAAAATCGAATATGCTAAAAATAACTAAATTTTTATCATTGTCTTGATGATGTCAAATATGAAGTCGCCTGGGTACTGGAGCGATTGCGATGAAACTCGGCCAGTAGGTAGCTGGAGACCTGGATGAACACATAGGCTACTTTTTACCCCTATATTCAAGTCCCTATGACTTACGCGAGTGAAACCGCGGGGCGCAGCTAGTCTTCTATACATATAAAATGCTTTGTCCTGAATGACTGATTGACTGACAGCCTAAACCGCTGATCGTAGAGACCTGAAACTTGGAAGGTGTGTTCTTTGTATGACGTAGACGTCGGATAAGAATGGTTTTTCCGAAATTCTACCCCTAAGGGGGGGGACAAAGTTTGTATGGGACAACGTGATTCCTTGGCCCATTTTCGACTACTACGCGGACGAAGTCGCTGGCAAAAGCTAGTATCAATATAAAATTCAAGTTCCTGACTGACTAATATCAACGCACAGCTTAAACCAATAAACGGGTCAGGATATGACGTAGGCATGAGCTAAGAAAGGATTTTCGGAAAATTCGACTCCTATGCGGACTAAGTCGCGGGTAAAAGCTAGGCTTAGATAAAAAATAGTATCAAATCTAGTGTTCCCATTGTCTTAGCTAACCTACATATAGTTTTGCAATTTGGCACAAGACTATTATGATGTAGGCATCGCAGGAAAATTTGACTCCTTTGCGGACGAAGTAGCGGGTAAAAGCTAGGCTTAGACAAAAAAATAGTACTTGTAAAATCTAGTGTTTTACTTACATAGAGTTTTAGTACACTCCCTTCTATTGCTGCGGCTTCTGAAACACGTTAGAAGTAGTAGTATGGGTCGTAGTTATAGATGATTTTCAATCAAATAAAAAATCTACAGCATTGGCAACTGACTAGCAAGGGTAAAGAACAAATACCTAGTTTGTAGTAAACTTTAATGACAAAATACAGCTCGGAAATGGAGCGGACCGCGTATTTTGGAATGCTCATTCGATTCGTCCCCAGGCTGAGCCAAGCTGGATTAGTGTTGCCAAACTGTAAACACGCATAAATTACCGTCAAAACGTCTCAGACAGTGATGTACTGCTATAAGATTGCCAGTCAACCGTAGGTGACGAATAGTATGATGGTTACCAGTTGATTTAAATACATGCCGGTAGACGACCCAGTTGGCACAATGGTCACCATGCCAGACTGCCAAACACAGGGTTGCAGATTTCCCGCCTCAGAAAAGTATTTATGCTTAGATATTTGGCTGTGGTCTGGTTGTTTCTATGTATTATAAGTATATATTTACAAAAGAAAAGTACATAAGTAGTATATCTGTTGTCTAGCACCCATAACACATGTAAAGTTGCTAAGCTTGGGGCTAGATGTCGCTGTGTGAATTGTCGAGCAATATTTATTTATGTTAACCATAATTCGTTCGTCTTGCATATTGGAGATGTATTGAATGAGCATTCTAGTTGTGAAACCGGGTTGGATCCCTTTGCATTTCTAGCATTAGGATAGGTAACTCGTTGACAGTCCAATGAACATTTTGGACCAAAATAATCCTAGTTATTGCCTACCTATATTACTTGGCTATTTCACTTTAAGTTAACCTTAGTTTCGTGTACTTACCATCAAACTTTATGGTTTAAGAAACGTGCTTGAATTTAACTTAGTTAGGTTTGAAGTCTGTGTTACTTTTTTACACCAAAGTATCATTAAAAATCTTCGGTCATAACCTGATACAAATCTAATGGAAACCAGAGATGTCTGATCAAATAAAAATCTTTATTGAACACAAGCTGTTCTCTAAAACAGCATATAATTGTAGGGAACGTTTACTGCGCGAATCCGAATTGCACTTGGCCGGTTTTATAAATTTGTAAATTAGCTGAACCCCACGTGACCTAGAGCTCACTCCCAAATCTATAAGGTTGTAAAGTAATGTTACCTGATTCTGTTTTTTAAACAATATACTTTAACTACAATACAATATTAAAAAATAACAATACTAAATTAAAATCGATTCATCCGTTCGGGAGCTACTATGCCATAAACAGACACGTCAAACTTATAACACCGGTTATAGTAATTTATAGTAACGGGTTAAATAACCGGGAAGTGGATCAAAATTAAGTTGCAAGATTCCACCCGAACATACATACATACACTGCAAGTTAAATAAAAGCTTTTAAAATAGGCAAAATACTATTTTTTCTACAGATATGCAAAAATGAGCGCTGGATCACGCGAGGTTCAGCTGATTGGTAATGTGACTGTAAACGGCACGCTCCGGGCATGGCCCGGTCTTATGAGAATCATTTCTAAAACTCAATTATTTTCTAATAACCATGTACTATCTAATCAAACAAGCGACGAAAGTCCAACTTCCAAACAAATAAGTAGAGGTTAAAAGATAAACTGCAGCAAACTAATAAACATGACCTTACACAACTTGTTTCTAATAAAGTTTCATTAACAGGGTTATAGTGGTAGAGAGTATTTAATTATAACATTCTACTAACTTTATTCATTAAACTTACATCAATTTGAATGTGGTGTATGTACACGGACACACTACACGGAAAAAAGACTTCATTAAAGCAAAAAATAATCCTCTACGCTAAATTCCTTGTGTTTAGTACATGTTCTTGAAAATAATATTGCTTTTCATTTTAAGATTTTTTATTAAAAAGAAATTAATTCTCTAACATCTTTATGAAGAGGATTTTTAGTTGAGTTAGGAAATCTTTTTTTTGTGTTTAGTAATGTTAGTACGCGTTTCTATGTATGTGCGAGTTTGTAAATATGCAGCTTTAAATTGGGTGAATTTCCCAAACATTATTTTTACGCGGCAAGGCAATATGATTTTCAATCATATTGAAAAATTCTATAGAAGAAAATGCCAAAATGTGCTCGCAGAGTTTAACAAAATACGAAGTTTTAATTTTGGTCATCAGAAAAATTTTGGAGTCTTGAAAATGTTGGTGTTAGGTATAAATAAAAATTAATGCACTTACATGACAGTATTCTTACGCATAACGTTTAGAAATGTGGTTTTCATAGGGATTTTACCTATAATACAAAATATTAATTAAATAAAATTTTCACCAAAATTATGTAAAAGTCATAATTGTTAAAATTCACCCAATTGCGTGATCGAGCCCGTAGTGCGAGCTTTTTCGTATAGCAAACGCTACCATCGTGTTCACGTAAATAAAAATAAAAATCGTCGGCTAGGGGCGCCTTTCGCATTTTCGCCAACATGGTAGTAGCGTTTGCTATGTGAAAAACTCGCACTACGGGTTCTTGCTTGTAGCTTGTAGGTTCCTTAAAGGCCCTGCCAGAGTTAGGAAGCTATCTCTGATAGCAAAAAAGTGTGACACTCTGGGACTGCCGCGGTAAAGCTATTGCATCGTGGGAGCTTCGTACAGTCGTACCATATACATACACGTTAAGCGAACGCTCGGCCGAGCTACATGGTAATGGCACCTCCATTACCATGTAGCTCGGCCGGCCGAGGTGGTGTTAGATTTTATTTTCGTTACGGAATTTCTTGATTCGGTCGCTGCGCTCAAAGCCCGTGATAAAAGCTATGCAATAGAAAATTGGTTTCGTAGAAGAAATTAAACCAAAAGTAAGTACCTTGTAGGTCTATTGTTCTAAAAATACCGTTTCTCCGTAACAAAATTAATTAGTACGTGGAAAATAAATGCAGAGCAAAGAAATCTAACTTCTCATAACTTTTAATTAAATTGAAAAAATAACCTACCTAATTAATTTCTCATAAATTAAGATTCGGTATGAAAATAATTATTTCTCGTCCCTTTATTATTAAGTTCTTTATTTTTATTCCTTTTTAAGTCCCAAGACATTGGACTGGACATTTTACATAGCGACATCTATCTAGCCCCAAGCTACTAGGCTTGTGTTATGGTGGTGAGATAACGTATAAACCTACATACTAGGTACTTTTATTTTGTTAATACATCTACTTACACTAATTATAAAGAGGAAAGTTTTTTATTCGTCATTTCCGATTTTGATGAAACTTGGTAAGAGGATACATTTATTAGTTAGGATAAACATAAGCTAATTTTTATCCCGATAATCCAACGAGATCGGAACTTACACTGGTAAAACCGCGAGGCGCAGTTAATCTGTAAATAAATATAATAATATTATGTTTGACGCGGAATCGAACCCGCAACCCTCTACGTCGTAGGTGGGTATTCGCCCGACGCTTCATGAAATTCGTCATTTCATTTCATTAATTTGTATTCATATGGTAGGTACAATAGATGTTACAATAGGCATACAAGTTCACATATGCGCCCTGCCGGGCATTGCAATTGCGTGCGGTGACAGACCGAGGCTTTCCTTACTATACGTAGGTATACAAAAAGATTGGCCGTGCACCAATGTATTTTTCTAAAGAAAAATTTATGTGCGCTAATGACATTGCTCTTACGGTGAAGGAAAACATCGTGATGAAACCCCCGGCTTAGTTGGCTCCAGAAGTATTGACAAGTTCTCTCCTCTGGACATGGTCGACTAAGCTGAGAGGGTAGTAGGTGCTGGGCAAGCCTACTCCATCCTCACGCTAAAAGTACCCAATTAAAAAGGGTCCAATGGCGGAAAACAGCCTGTATACAAGTACAAGTAGTTAGTTAAGTTTGTCGCTTATTCATTACGTTTTTGCAACAACGGTCATATACCAAGCAAACAATGTGAGCTTACTAGATAGCTTTGAAGGAATACCTAACTTTTGCTACCTCCGTTACAGTAACCACTGAGAACATTCCAAACATTCTTAGCCTCAAGCCTCTAGACTAGACACTAAAGTTAGAACAAAAGTTATAAAAATCTTCCAAAAATACCTAAGGCTATTTATGCTGCCAAACGCAACGCGCCAGAAATACCCGTCACTTACAACTAACATTGTTGATTGTAACGAATAAATAAATAAATAATAAATAAATACTGCAGGACATTCCACACATCGCCATCTAGCCCCAAGCTAAGTAACTAGACTTGTATTATGAGTGCTAGACAACGGATACACTACTTATATACTTTTCTTTTACTTATATACTTTTTTTTTATTATATACTACTTATATACTTATAATACATAGAAACAACCAGACCACAGACAAATATCTAAGCATAAATACTTGTCTGAGCCGGGAATCGAACCCGCAACCCTGTGTTTGGCAGTCCGGCATGGTGACCATTGTGCCAACTGGGTTGTCAGATGTTTATGCAATATGTTTTGTTTTCCTCAAAAGTGCTGAGATGGAATTGTAGGTGAGATCTTTACCGATATTTTGGAGTAATTTGAGATGAAAATTCCTTGTCATTTCAAAGTTATACTAGTTTTCATTCTTTATTTTAGAATAGCTTCAAAACTATAGGAAACTTCTGGTTCAACGTCACACCAAAATGTCGGTAAAAATCTCACCTACTATTCCATCTCAGCACTTTGAGAAAAACAAAACACATTCGTAACAATCAACAATTTGCACCAACGAAGGCGACCGGCACCAGTAGTAACTATTTAGTAGGCTATGTACCAAGGTCGTTGGCGTATGGACACCTCCCTTAATAAAACGACGTTTTTTTCGTTAAAAATATGTTGATACTTATTTATTTTCAAACTACTGGAATGACAATAATCTGTTAAAAGTATAAGATTTTAATCTAGTTAATATGGTTATTTTCACTACTAATATGGTTTTTATTTTAATTTCGATGAGCTCGATATTTCGATGCTGACAAGCACCATTTTCACGACACTGAAAATGGTGCTTGTAGCATCGAAAAATATTCAGGTTTTTAAACAACATTAGTGGTTAGCGTAATATTTACAATTATAAAAACAATATTAAATTTACTAATGAGGACATTATTACTTATTTGATTTATTCTTATTTTTTTTTTATTAAATAATTATTAGTATTTAAATCGACTACAACCATAATATTCTTAAGATTAAATTTAAATACCTACCAACTTAAGATTGAGATCAGAAAAATACTATGACTTTAAAATAGACACAATTTTTTTTAGGTACAGAAAATACAATATGAAGTCACAACACTTAGGGTCAGGTCCTTCATAAAGTACTTATCTTTTTATTCCGACAAGCTGAGCACATGGTTGTGACGATCCATTTAAAATACAAAACTTACAACCTATGAGAGTAAAAATATCTAATACATACCTAAAAATACAATAATATAACGTTCACATCTATTCTTATAAAATGTTAACATCTAGATTATATTTTATACAGCGAGCGAGAGTCAGTAACTTATAAATAAATGCCCAAGATACAAATGAAAACAATAAATAAATAAAATAGTAATGATTCCTCAAAAAATTAGGACAAAGTGAAGAAGTTTTCACAAGCAGATTGGGGCCGGGTCCTTTATAAAGTCGATCTTTAATGACTTCCTAGTCTCTATTACGGGATTCGTAACTGGGCATAAGTAAAAGTAAGGTTTAGATTTTAACAACAATAAGAATATAGATTTTATCCTATTATATATCTCTTATTCTAGATTCTAGAATATTATTATGTTCTTTCTTATTCTACATTATTAATACACACAGAGATGTTTTAGGGCGCTGTAGTAGACAATATGTAAAAACATTTAGGAGTTTTGAATCCATTAAGTAATCAATTATTGGAATTGAACCAATCAACTATTCTAGAGAGAGCATTGTTCACATCGTCAACGTTCGAACAACAAGGAGGTGTCATCTGCGATACATCGTGTTCAGTTCAAGTTATTAAAGCGGTGAAATTATCTTCGTTTTTGTCTGACCCCGAGAAAATTGGGGTCGAGTCTTTGATAAAGTCGATCTAAATTAATAATGTCTTGTTGACTTCCTAGAATTTCTGTTACTGGAGACTAGCTAGGCATGGGTGAATCGTTCGAGCAGATAGGCCAAGTAAAAAATTCATTTTACAATCAATGGTTACAATATAATAACGATAACAAGACGGTCTTGAAACATGTCCTAGATGGTTGATACAGTGTCAGTATCCCTTAAATTGTGCTATTTAAGAAGAAGTATTGCAAATATTTACAGAAAAGACCCTGAACACCGAAAGACAAGCTAAAAATAGACGACTGTGTTCAAGTTATAGAGAAAGTGGTGAAACTTTCCTCGTTTTTCTCTGACCCCAAGCAAATTGGGGCCGGGTCCTTTATAAAGTCGATCTTTATTGACTTCCTAGAGTCTCTATTTCGGGATACGTAGCTGGGCATGGGTGTGACGTCACGGCAGATGGTGTGGTCGCAGGTTCGAGAGTCGCGTCGGCGGACCACGGTTCGGCAGAGGAGCGTCTCTTGGAATGCTATGCGGTACCTGTGAAAGAAGTTGTTTTGAGTGGAAATAGAATAAGAGTAGAAAAGAAAATGGCATATTATAGGTACTTTTATGTAAGCTTTTACATTTTGATGGGATTTATTCAGAAATAGTGGCTAGCAAAAATAATTAGAACGACTACAGAATTTTTGAACCGTTCAACTGAAAGGCACTTTTTTTTTTAATTTCTCTTCAATTTGAATGGTCAGTAGACAGTGACAATGACAAAAATCTTTACATTTAAAATTAAACCAGAGAATTGAGAAGACCTTGAACGTAAAATTCTATGAATTACAAAGACCTTTCAGTCTCCCCATCACAAAATACTAACACACGACGTAATGTAAGGGTAAAGACATGCGTGGATCGTGCGTGCATTTCTATGCTAAAACATCATTCCGTATTTACAACTGATCCAATTTATATTGGGTAGAGTGGGCAGTGGGGCCAAAAACTTATTTGTAAGGGTTTGCAAGAATCTCATTAGGAAAATCCCTTAAACAGCCAACTAAATTTAGAAACGTGCTCGGCAAAGGAAATTATGTAGTTGATGTATTGCTTTCAGTTTGATACGATACAATGATAGCAGACTTTAATTAAGGTAAGGGTTATAAGACCTAAAAGGATTTTTTTTTAATCTTAAGGATAAAGGGTACCGGTGCTCTCTCCATACAAACGTAGTCGACTGTTTCCTCCCTGGATAATGACACTAGAGCAAATATTTTTGTGGCATAAAACCTATAACTGCCATGACTATGCCCCTATGTCTTGGTTTTTTCATTTTCTAATTATCATAGAAATTAATATTTAAAAAAAAATAGAAACAAAAGATAGGGGCATGGTCATGGCAGTTATAAGTTTTATGCAACAAAAATATTTGCTTTAACGTCATTATCTAGGGAGGAAACAGTCGACTACGTGGTATGGAGAGAGCGCCGGTACCCTTTCCTCTTAATATTAGTGAGTTGGCGGTTGTAATGAGTTTTTAGTGTTTTTCAGATTGACAATGTTGTAAAATAGTGTTTTAAAATAGTTCCCTATTTTTACGAAATATTTAGTTTTCAATTAAGGTGCCATAAACTTAGAGACTTTATTTAGAAAAGCTATTTCATCAGCCGATATGTCGTCGACCTTTCAATTTTGAAAACAAACAAAAAACAAGTTCATAAAATCATTGATTTAAATATCCATAGTCTTCCTTATTGGGAACAAGCGGTCTCTTTTTAAATAAAATAACACGAGTTCCGCGGTTTCACCCGCGTAACGCTCGATTCCGTGGGAACATTGGAATAAAAATTAGCCTATTTTACTTCCAATGAATCAATGTACACTCATACCAAGTTTCATCTAAATCGGTTCAGTAGCTTCAGAGCCTATTTGTTACAAACAAAAAAAAAACTTTAGCATATAAGAATAGATTAGTCAGCGTTTGACCAATATATCACCTGATAGATAGATAGATAACTTTATTCGTACAACACAAGAAAAAACAGAACACTATATACACAAAGTAAAGTAATACCTGATGGTAGTAACGCGTTCTAAGATGTTCTATATTCGTGATTTGAAGACCCCCAAATAAGCGAAAGCTTCCAGGGACACGAGGAAGACGGCAATGGAAGTTTCCTTAGATATTATTAACCATAGAACATGGAAAGTTAATTTAACAATACCTAAATTATTCCCAACAGGACGCTCTACAATCTTGAAGATTAATCACTTCCAGACGACATTTCTCAACTACTTTACTATTACATAATTTGGCACTTGGGTTGAGTTAAACATTACTACATTCCTACAGTATGAGACCCTCTATTTTGATATGAGCAATGCCGTACATATCAGAGTGTTATGTGGAGAAATGCCCCCAGGGTCTCTAAGCTCGGAAACTCGTGACACTCTGAGCGAAATTTGAAACAGATGAAAATCTTAATCGAATAAAAACCTGATAAAAAAAGCTTTATCAATCAAATGTCGAATAAATAATTTATTACTTTTTATTTTTGGTTGGTCATTAGATTTCGAATTTCACAAAAGGTCGTAAGAGTTTTCAACTTTCAGTTTTGACAAACCATAACCAAACTAAGTACCTATATTTAACTTTTCCTTTAGGTTGACTACAGTCAGCTTATTCTGATTCTGTCAGAGGTTTAGATAAAATCAATTTTGCTTGACTTATTAGCTTGCAATAGCGATGGCAGCATCATTGGCTTTGGAAGCCAATGGCAGCATCATTGGCTTCGAAAGCCAATGGCAGTATCATTGGCTTCGAAAGCCAATGGCAGCATCATTGGCTTCGAAAGCCAATGGCAGCATCATTGGCTTCGAAAGCCAATGGCAGCATCATTGGCTTCGAAAGCCAATGGCAGCATCATTGGCTTCGAAAGCTAATGATGCTGCCATCGCTATTGCAAGCTAATAGGTCAGACTGTGAGCCAACAACACGTTTTTTGGTGCATCTTCTGCAGGGCACTTGAACTGCACTTGGACTTGGTGGACTGCTCATTGGAAAAAGTCCATCAAAGAATGTGTTTTAGGCTACAAAAATGTGTTTTATAAAATGTCATTAGGTGAAATGAAGCATCGGTGTAATATAATTTGTCAAAATGAAGCTTAGTGCAATTTAGCATATTATGGTGAGTCGTCATAGTTAAAATGTAACAAGTGGAAACGTGTTTCTATCTAGCGTAGTGAACCCGTTTTAGGCATTGTTACAATGCTCATTTGAAGTGAAACCTCAACGACTCATATTTTGTCTTCAGCAATCTAATTACTTGGGCCCAAAGGGAGATCATGTCCTGGAAAGAGTTTCTCCTGCAGGTCAACATAATTCGGTAAGACGGGGTATTTCATTTTCCACGTTTTTTAATTATATATATGTCGCAGATTTAGCAACGCCATCTGTTAGCGCGCCGCAGAGTTAACACCGCCATCTGTTTTCGTGCATAGAAACTTTGTAAATTCAGTGTTGCTACTGTACAAAATAATATTGTCGAGTCGATACTTAGGTAGGATTTGTTCTAACAAAGGGCAACCCCGGATTGAAACGTCATCTGTCAAAAGACATGTTGGCAACGGGACACTTTTGGTTCGACCACGGAGCTGTGCAGACGTGCGATATTTTTAAGTTTGTAATCGTGATTAATCGGACGGATCCTTGGGTATTTTGTAAGTTTGATTGTTGATTCAACTAAATTAAATATTGAGAAGAGTATACGCGTTATTATTTTAATTGTTTACGATGAGTGATGTGGAGTCAGGCTCGGAGTTATGCGCCAACGCTCAGCCTCCTGCGTCATCAGAAGTGCGATGCAACCCAAGACCCCCACGAGGTCAGACATCCAGATCTGAAGATGACAAATGGTGTTTACTTCTGGAACAACAGAATCGGAATTTCTTGGCGCTGGTGCAAGCTATGAAAGACCAGCCGACAAACCAAGAGCTACGTCTTCCTGAGTTCGACCCTGATAACGGACAAGCAGACGCACGTGCTTGGATAAGTACTGCAGACATGTGTGTGCCGGATCAACAACTCTCAGGCGCACGGCTCATGTTGGCGTTGAGTACTGCCTTAAAAGGTCAAGCGTCGGCATGGTTAGCGCAGGTATCTTACCATGGAATGTGCTGGAGGGATTTTAAAGAGCTTTTTGTTTCGAGATATGACTGCCCGGAGACAGCAGCAGCGCATCTTATCAATCTTCATGGTAGCAAACCTAAAGAAGGTGAATGTCTTGCTGCGTATGCCGCCACCTTGATGACGTCACTTATGTCGAAGTGGAAAAACCTTTCCGTCGAGCAAATAGCCATTGCTACAGTTATGTCGCACATCGCCCAGTTTGAGCCTCGTGTTCAGAGGATGTCATTCACACATGACATCAGCAATCGGAATCGTCTTCAGCAAGAATTAAAAGCTGTGTCATTTTTGAAGCGAAAACCATCTATGTCTACTATTGATGGTGCTAGTGATGCAAAACGTAGTCGTGAGAACTTTATCAAGTGTTACAATTGTAATAAACTTGGCCATAAAGCATCACAATGCCGTCATCGTCGCGAGATTGCAAGGCAAACTAGTAGAGCGTCGACACCTTCCAGTGAAGTTCAACGAGGAACAGCCTCAAGCAAGAATGTGGTTCCGAAGACTTCGTTAACATGTTTCCATTGCAGAGGTCTGGGCCACTATGCATCGGAATGCCCCAAACGACGTGGACGAGACGGAACTAGCAGCAGCAACGTTGAGGGCGCCGGCAGTTCCCAGCCAAGCGTGAAGCGGGTGGATTTGTGCACAGTAAGCGCGCCTACTGGAACTTTACTACACTCTGGTGAGCAGTATTCATTTTGTTTTGATTCGGGTGCAGAATGTTCGTTAATTAAGGAATCTTTAGCGTCAAAATTTACTGGAAAACGATTCAACAAAGTTGTCATCATGACTGGTATAGGACAAGCTACAGTTAATAGTACTGAACAAATTCTGACTACTGTTGAGATTGACAATTTGACTTTAGAAATTTTATTTCATGTATTGCCAGACTCGTATCTACATCATAATATCATGCTAGGTCGTGAACTTCTGAGACAAGGTTTACTCGTTCAGATGTCCGTTGATAAATTAGAATTTGTTACCGTTGCTTATGTTTTAAACGTTAATACCGCTGTAATAATTGACTTTGACTGTATAGACACTGATGTACCGCCCGAATATAAATCTACCTTAGTTAATATTTTAAAATCTTACAAAGAATTCTTTACAAACGGTATCCCTACAACCCGAGCTGACGTTACCCCTATGCAAATTCGTTTGAAAGATCCTCATAAGACTGTGTACAGACGTCCGTACCGTCTAAGTCCTGATGAGCGTAGCATCGTACGAACTCGTGTGAGTGAATTGTCTGAAGCTGGTGTTATTCGTCCAAGTTCCTCCCCTAATGCGAGTCCTATCCTTCTTGTGAAAAAGAAAGACGGAGATGTCCGTATGTGCACCGATTTTCGAGAGATTAATGATAATACCATACCTGATAGATTTCCTCTTCCACTTATCGAGGATCAGATAGCAAGGTTACATGGAGGATGTTACTTTACAATTTTAGATATGGCCTCAGGGTTTCACCAGATCCCTATGCACCCTAATTCCATTGAGACCACCGCGTTCATAACCTCTGATGGCCAATACGAGTATCTCGCCATGCCTTTTGGTCTTCGAAATGCTCCTGCTGTTTTTCAGCGTGCGGTAATGGAGGCCTTAGGTGAACTGGCAAACTCTTACGTGGTTGTCTACATGGATGACCTACTTATCGTAGCACATACCCCAGAGCAAGCCCGAGAAAGGTTAGACATTGTTTTAAAGGTTCTCACCCAAAAAGGGTTTTCACTTAAACTCAAAAAGTGTTCGTTTTTAAAGACCAAGGTTGAATACTTGGGATATGAGATTAGTCAGGGAGAAATACGTCCCAATCCGAAGAAGATTGTGTCACTTACAGCATTGCCTCCTCCGGAGACTGTCACCCAGCTGCGACAATTCATTGGATTGGCATCGTATTTTCGGCAGTTTGTCCCTAACTTTTCCCAAACTCTTGCCCCTTTATACGCTTTGACTAGCGGTCATGGTAAAATTAACTGGCAGCCTTCCCATGAACACGTTAGACAGTTAGTCGTTAAGGCACTGACGAGCGAACCAGTCCTAACCATATTCGATCCCCAACGCGAGACAGAGCTGCACACTGATGCGAGTGCCATTGGCTACGGTGCAGTCCTTTTGCAGAAAGTTGATGGTAAATTGCATGCCGTAGCTTACTACAGCCGACGCACGTCGTCCGCAGAGTCTAAGTATCACTCATATGAACTTGAGACTCTTGCGGTCGTCAATGCAGTCAAACATTTTCGGCATTATTTGCATGGCAAAAAGTTTACCGTTGTGACTGACTGTAATTCATTGAAAGCTGCTCGGACTAAACGTGATCTCACTCCTAGAGTTCACCGTTGGTGGGCATTTTTGCAAGCTTACAACTTTGATGTTGTACACCGAGAGGGTAAGAAAATGTGTCACGCTGACTTCTTCTCCCGAAACCCCCTTCCAGACCCATTGACTAAGACCATTGATAAAGTACAATCTAAACAGATCAACATTACAGAGCTTAATGAAAATTGGTTACTCGTAGAACAAGAACGAGATGCTGAAATCTCACAGTTAAAAACTGATCTGTCTAGTAATCAATTACGAGATGAGGTAGCAAAAACTTATGAGTTACGTTCTAGTGTTTTATTTCGTAAAATTCAGAGAAATGGCAAGACACGTTGTTTGCCTATCGTTCCTAGGTCATTAAGATGGTCGGTTATAAATAATGTACACAGTGGATTGATGCATTTGGGTTGGGAAAAGACCCTAGAAAAAGTCTATGAACTTTATTGGTTCGAGAACATGTCTAAGTACGTTAGGAAATTCGTTGATAATTGTGTGACTTGTAAAGTTTCAAAAGGACATTCAGGCAAAGTTGCAGCTGAATTACACCCTATCCCAAAGATTTCAATCCCCTGGCATACGGTTCATGTTGATGCCACCGGCAAATTGAGTGGTAAAAACGATGGTAAGGAGTATGTGTTTGTGCTTATTGATGCCTTTACCAAGTACGTCCTCTTATATCACACTCACAATATTGATACTGTCAGCAGCATTAAAGCTATTAAGAACAGTGTCTCTCTCTTTGGTGCTCCATCTAGGATAATCACCGACCAAGGTCGTTGCTTCGCTAGTCGAGATTTTCGTGAGTTTTGTGATACATCAAACATAAAGCTTCACTTAATTGCAACTGGAAGCTCTCGTGCTAATGGACAAGTAGAGCGCATAATGAGTACACTCAAAAATATGCTCACTGCTGTAGAAACCACTAATCAGTCATGGCAGGATGCTCTCCCAGAAGTACAGTTAGCTTTAAATTCATCTCAAAATCGGGTTACTAAATCTAGCCCGTTAGAACTTTTAATAGGTAGAGTTGCGCGATCCCTTGACATCATACAGTATGACGATAATGAGCAGACAGTTGACATTGAACAAGTTAGAGCTGATGCACTTGAAAATATTGACAAAATTGCTAACTACGACAAAACTCGGTTTGATAGCACTAAGGCGAATTTCACTAACTTTTCCGTAGGTGACTTTGTGTTACTTAAAAATGAGGAGCGGAACCAAACAAAGCTTGATCCGAAATATAAAGGTCCTTATCGTGTGATAGAAGTATTAGAAGGCGACCGTTATGTCCTGAAAGCTTTGAGTGGTAACCGCACCTACAAATACGCCCATGACCGTTTAAGGAAAATGCCAGATGATTTCCCTCTAATAGAAATTGATAACAATGACGTAAGTGTAGTCGAGCAATGATCAATCGAACGATAGCTATGTTTAATTGTTAGTTTTAATTTTTGTTGTTGTTTGATCCGCCAGATGGAGGCGATGATTCTGTGACTATCCGCCGGATGGAGGCGATGATTTAAGTTTATCCGCCGGATGGAGGCGATGATTTGAGTTTATCCGCCGGATAGAGGCGATGATTTGAGTTTATCCGCCGGATAGAGGCGATGATTTGAGTTTATCCGCCAGATTGAGGCGATGGCTATGTGATTACCCGTTGGATAGAGACGATGATTGTAAATCTGTACCCTGTTGTAATGATTTTGGGTTATTGATTGGGTTGCTCTACTGATTCATGTTATAGTACCTACTATTAGTTTGAGTAATATTATAGACTCTGTAGATAAAGTTTGATTACAATTGAAGTTTTTCATTTTTTATTACATTTGGTCAGGAATGACCGAGGCGAGAACTTTTTACTGCCTTAATGTTTTTGTTTACAGGATGCGCACACGAGGACGTGTGATTCGTCAGTATGGCCGTGTCGCAGATTTAGCAACGCCATCTGTTAGCGCGCCGCAGAGTTAACACCGCCATCTGTTTTCGTGCATAGAAACTTTGTAAATTCAGTGTTGCTACTGTACAAAATAATATTGTCGAGTCGATACTTAGGTAGGATTTGTTCTAACAAAGGGCAACCCCGGATTGAAACGTCATCTGTCAAAAGACATGTTGGCAACGGGACACTTTTGGTTCGACCACGGAGCTGTGCAGACGTGCGATATTTTTAAGTTTGTAATCGTGATTAATCGGACGGATCCTTGGGTATTTTGTAAGTTTGATTGTTGATTCAACTAAATTAAATATTGAGAAGAGTATACGCGTTATTATTTTAATTGTTTACGATGAGTGATGTGGAGTCAGGCTCGGAGTTATGCGCCAACGCTCAGCCTCCTGCGTCATATAGAAGAAGAAATATTGAAATAACCGTACAAAACATAGAAAGACCCTTGTTACCGAAGAATTTCCTTCATTTAATATGTATGTTAATAATGACAAGGAAATTGCGAGGGTCTACCTAAGGTCCAGTCCCAGTAAATGACATTATTGTGGCTGCGTGACCCGGTCATTGCGCTGGAAATTGTATTATTCAATTCCATATGGCGAGCGAGGTAAATGAAATGGCGAGGGCACGGACGCGACATAATCCACGGAACCAACTCAATTATCGTGCTCCCCTTACAACGTTAAATTAAAAAAAACTCTAAATTTCCAATATTATTATCAGAAGTCTTTGCAAAATAAATTTGACTACATGAACTTAAGGCAATTGATTCGTTATCCCTCCGGTGCTTTCGGATATGCACGCATTCTGTAAAAACGGATTAGTCGTATTGTTAATTTCTAGAAATGTCAGACGAGTTTAAAGGTAAACGCACACCTAGCCGCACCGCAGTCGCCGCAGTTATCGCTTTTGTTAATAGCCTTGCACACCTGTCCGCACCGCAGTCACCGCAGCGGCCGCAGCGTACGCTGTGGGCAGGGGCGTCGGTGCGGGTGACGTGATCAGCATCCGCCGCAGCGGCAGCGTACGGTGCGTGCGGTGCGGGTGCGTCATCAGCAGCGGCTGGGGAATTCCGTCGATGCGGGTACTGCGGCGACTGCAGCGCGGGTTGGGGAATGAGGTTGCATACAACGTCATACAAAGACTACAAATGCGGCGACTGCGGCGCGTGCGGTGCGGCTAGGTGTGCGCTCACCTTAAAACGTCAGATTCCATGGTTGCCAGATTCTAAAAAGCCAGATTGTATTATAAATATCATACCTTATTTTATTTAGGACGTTGTACCTAAAAATGATAAATGGTAAACTCTCATTAGTGTTCCTTGTGTCGTTGTAGGTAGAATTTGACATTAAAAATCTTTTTTTTTAACTAGATTTTAACCGCTGCTTCGACCGCAATTTCACCCCCGCGTGGAATTCCTAAATACTCTTTTTAATGAATACTTAGATTACTTAGGTTACACGTCACAAAGAACACACCCTCCAAATTTCATGACTCTCCAGCTTACGCTTAAGCAGTCATGACTTCGAATTTTATATTTATGGATATTTGCAATAGAAATCCGAAAAGTAACGCCTATATACATAACTCAATTATGCATGCACGCACGAGTAAGTCGATATTATAATAGAAGTTAATCTTTTATAAAACTTTATTAATCTCTCTTGAACTTTTTCCTTTTCCACCAAGCCTATCTTTCATTGCCGGTGAAGGCTGAAGTAATCTTTAAAAATTAAAATGCGGCTCGAGTATTCCTTATCCTTCCTTCCCACTGACTGAATCGTAATTCGGGGCTACGCGTTGCAAAATTTTTAATATTAATACCGCTTTTACATTGGTGTAGGAGTTGGATATTATCTAACACTGGCCTATGAAATATCAATCATCATATAAGCCCATACACGTCCACTGCTGGACATAGGCCTCCCTCATATGACGCCTCAACCAGCGGTCCTGAGCCGCCTCCATCCACCGACTACCCGCCACCGCTACAATGTCGTGGTCTCCCAACACTCCGTTTCGCGTTACATCGCGGCCGCCACTCGAGAACCTTAACTCCCCAGCGGTTGTCAGTTCTGCGAGCTATATGACCTGTCCATTGCAACTTCAGCTTACTAATCCTGCGAGCTATGTCGTTGACTTTGGTTCTTCTACAGATTTCCGTATTTTGGATTCTATCACGTAGAGAAACTCCGAGCATAGCTCTCTCCATAGCCCGCTGAGCGACTCTGAGCTTATGAACGAGGCCTATGAAATATATATGTATTTATGAAAACAATAACTGGGTAAAAAGTACTAAATAAATATAACCGGCCAAGTGCGACTCGGATTCGGATATTAGACAGTATTGAGGACTCGGATCACTACCTCAGTACTGTCTAATATCCGTATGTATTCCTGTATTATTTATGTATGTATGTGTGTATTGTTTGTCTTGTATCTATGTATATAATTATATATTGTGTGTATAATTTGATATTTTAAAGCCATAATAAGCATACATAAGCTTTATATTATCACCTGTTACGGGTTATGTTTGGTATCCTGCTTGAGTAAATTCACAACCTACCATTAAAGCTGAATCAGTTCTTTTCCATCCAAAGGTTGCCTGGAAGAAATCGCTTTCAGCGATAAGGCTGCCCAATTGTGCAACTTATACTTTCTAGCTATTACTTTACTTTGTGTATATAGTGTTCTGTTTCTTCCTGTGTTGTACGAATAAAGTTATCTATCTATCTATCTATTGGTGATCGCAGTTAAGTAGTAAGCAGAAGGAAGCTGCTGTCCTTCTTCTGGTAGAATCCCTTAGTCAGCTCTTACGACATCCACGGGCTGATTTGGTGGGGTCGATATCCTTACGTCGCGACCCCACGGCACGGCTTTGAAACTACTAGATCGATTTTGATAAAACTGGTTTGAGGATACATTGATTAATTGGGAGTAACATAGACTTTTTATCCCGATATTCCCACGGGATCGGGACTTAAGCGGGTGAAACCGCGAGGTGATGCTTGTTGGTAATAATCTATACTAATATTATAAAGGAGTTTGTTTGTTTGTTTGTTTGAACGCGCTAATCTCAGGAACTACTAGTTCGAATTGCAAAAATCGTTTCTGGGTGGGGTATTTTTTGGCGTCATTTAATTTATTTTGTTATTATTATTATTTGTTTGTTATATGTCCTATATCACGGGACTATGGAGTCCCGGACCTTTGGAAGGCATGCGTGGGGCCGATTATTTTAAGTTTTTAATTTTGTGTAATTTGATTTGATGAACCTAATTTTGAATTTGTGTGTTAATATTATGTAATTTTGATAATATGTACATATTACATAGCTATTGAGCTATTCATACAATATCATATATTAAGTGTAATATTACCTCTTCGAATACAATGTTAATTATCTCAAATACAATAGCATTGCTTGAGTAAATTCGCTCATGTTACAGAGTGTTCGCAAACTAACGATCAAAGTGTCGGCCGATTGTTACATACAGGGATAATAATAATACTAAATATGTTTATTGAGTTCTCCACAATAATAATAACAACCGTATAAGATACTTAATAGTAATATATAAGACATATGTATCTATTGCTTGGTAAGCTTGGTATGGTTATTGCGGAGACTGGAGCCTGTACTAAAATTTTATAAAAAAAAGTGCATATCAATGCACTGCTTTGGCCGCTTATTTTTATTAAGGTTCCGAACCAAAGGGTAAAAACGGAACCCTTTTACTAAGACTCCACTATCCGTCTGTCTGTTACCAAGCTGTATCTTATGAACCATGATAGCTAGACAGTTGAAATTTTCACAAATGATGTATTTCTATTGCCGCTATAACAAGAAATATTACAAGCAGAATAATGGTAAAGCGAGTCCGACTCCCACTTGGCCGGTTTTTACTTAGAGAAAAACCCCGCCTGAGGGTGACAATGGGTTATGTCGGAGTCAAACCGACAAAAAACTCTTCGGTGAACGTCCTCGGTGCAGATTGGAAACCCGTGGTGTCCTAGCGGCTGGTCCTACAGAATTAAACTTCAAGTCGTAGAACAAAAGTTGTTCGCTTAGACGTCTGGAACAACCCCCTTTCGTATTACAACCTCCTTCGCTGAAACACATTGTATATTTAGTTTGTAGACAGCTTTATCTGTGCTAAGCTTAGGTGTTGAATTTAATTTAAATGAGACAGAAGATTAATTAGTATTTCAATTGGATGTCAAATAACACAAAGTTAGGCAGGTACGAGTTACAAGTATCTATAGCTATTTTCATGATTAATTGGTATTTAATTTGAAATTAATCAATCTTTGCCAATTTTGGAAGGCGCTCGTTATTGCGAATTAGTTTCAATCGCCTTTTGTTTCGTTTCGATCGCCTATTTGATTGTCTCTTGTTTCCGTTCCTATCGTCTTTTGTTTCAATTTCGATCGTCTTTTCCTTGGAGTAAAATCTGATGAGATTGAAAAAAATCTAAAACAGTTCAGCGCTTAACGTTTCAGCGCTGGAGCATAGCGGGGCGTCGACACCATCCAAACTTATTTTACGGTTCCCCCGTGAGATAGTTATTGAGAGGGGTTCGTTGAGCGTAAGGGATCCGTTGGGGGAGCCGTTAAGCGTGAACCTTTTGTATTTATTTATTGTATTTTATTTTTTGCTGGGTATAAACGGAACATTTTTGTTAAGACTACTGTCCGTCCGTCCGTCTGTCTGTCTGCCACCTGGATGTATCTCATGAAATTTTCACAAATTATGTATTTCTGTTGCCGATATAACCACAAATACTAAAAATAGTACGGAACCCACTTTGCCGGTTTTTTTATAAGCTCTCTCTTTATCTATTATATATTATTTAAATAAGCTCTTTTTTTATCTCTCTTTAAATCGGCTTAAACTTTAATTGTTTATTTGTTATACAGACATTTATCCATTTACTGAAGACAACAGTAAGTATAAGTAATTACTTATATTTACCTAATTTAAATTACTTATTTACAATGACGAAATTAGTTTGCTTTACAAACAAGCTTTGAAGTATATTAATTAACTAGCAGCGCTCCGCGGTTTCACCCCCGTAACTCCTGATCCCGTGGGAATTTCGGGATAAAAAGTAGCCTATAGCCTTCTTTGATAAATGGACTATCCAACACAAAAAGATTTTTTCAATTCGAACCAGTAGTTCCTGAGATTAGCGCGTTCAAACAAACAAACTCTTCAGCTTTATAATATTAAGTATGGATATCGTTCTTAGTTCAATAGTATATTATAGAATACTAGCTGTCCAGACATACGTTGTTTTGTCATATACAAAAAAAATGTGAAAAGTTCTAGACAGGGAGGGGGACCGTTTTTAGTTTGGGGATCGTTATAGAGGACAGTTAATTATGAACCTAAAAATATCACACAAATTGCGTCAGCCGTTTAGGTGGAGTTTGGCAACAAACAACGCGACACGAGAATTTTATATATTTAGATATACAGGATGATATTTTATGTGAGCCTTCAGGGCTACATCTTGAACTATAAGAGATAGCGCAAAATTCCGAAAGGAGTTGCGTGCCCGATTTTGATAAAATAGTTTTAATCAAAATCGGGCACGCAACTCCGTAGTTTTAGTAAACTACGTTATTAGATGATTGGAAAGGTCATTACCCTAAGATACAAATGCCTGGTTTTTGGAGTTTTGGCGGGAACGAGTTAACAACATGTCGTGCTGCAGTTTTATTTTAATGAAACTTAGTTGTAACCCGAGTTGAATTGTATAATTCTGGTGGAATGTTATTCAATTTAGTTCTGTGAAAGTGCACAAGTGTAGTGAAAGTAAAAATCAGTGTCAAACATGAAGTTTTCTCGTTGCCTCCAAACCTCCTATTAAGGTTATGGTAAACTTACCACCGCTTTACTATAGCCCCTGACTTGACGGACTATGACGACTTTGACTGTTTTGAAACACTTTAGGCCCGATTTATGAAAAATCGGGACATAATTTGATGCAAAATATAACTTGACACTGGCTAATTGCACAAGCCGTACGAAGCCACAATTATAAAAAAATGCCTGGTTGTATGAAAATTACTAAAATTAGCTATTTCCTTTGATTTGTCATACTATGTTTGTGTCCTGGAATTGATCTCCTTCAGTAACTCTATCGATTGGTATAAAAATATAGGTGAATATTTTTTTACAAAATTAACAGGTTCGATTCCCGGCTAGGGTAATGACTTTTCAAAAATATAATGATGCGATTTTAGTTTATATTAAAATCCGGCACGCAACTCCTTTCAGAATTTTTCGCTATCTATACATATAATAAATCTGTAGACATAAAAAAATCTGTAATTGTAAGATATCCAGAAAAAAAATACACAGGTCGTCTTAAAATCGTTAGCTGAACACGATAGGGTAGTTTTTAGAATTTTTGTCTGTTTGTTTGTCTGTTTGTCTGTTTGTCTGTTTGTTTGAACCAGGTAATCTTATAAACTACATAACAGATTTTGCCAAGGTCCAGATGAATATGTTCAGAAAATATCAGATTAACATTTAGGGTATGTTTCAATTTAACTTTAATACAATAATTATGATATTTGATGAAAAAACATTAAAAAAATGTGAAATCGAAATATTTTTCCGTGGTAAAACTTAATCGAACGTCAGAAGGAAACAGTACTCTTACCACGACTTTTTTACGTATTCGATGTAACATACTATATTGAGTATTTACTATGAAACTTCCTAAAAATCAACTTACTAGGTCCACCCGTCTCTGAGAATATCGGTAGTAACACACTGACAGACAGACGGACAAAAGAGTGATCTTATAAGGGTTTCTATTTTTCGAGTGCTTCAAAAAGTCATAGTAGGGGTACAGTACATGCCTCCGCTCAAGATAACAGCTGTCATTAAAACCAAATAGTTTGCATTTAATACTACCTACGTCAAACTGAAAATGAGGTTAGTACAAAGAGGTACTACTACATAATGTTACCGATCTCCTTTACCGAAGACTTCTTCGATGTTACACTTCTATCGCGCTTTTCTCCTGCTATAGTTTGAATTATGAGTTCAAGTAGCGGAAACCTTAGATAGTAAAAACAAAAAAGAATTATCCAAATCGCTTCAAGAGTTTACGAGTAATCAGCGAACATACATAAACAATATATATATACGTGACGAATTGAGAACCTCCACCTTTTTTGATGTCGGTTAAAAAATATACAGGTAATAGTCATTTGTAAAAATCATTTTTTTTTTCTCAAAATTACGTAGCCCTGCCAGCTACCTAATAAAAAAAACTGGGTATTTTGGTCAAGAATTCAGAAAATTGGATTCATAGGACATCACGTTCCTTCAAATACCCCGTTTCCGAGACGCTTTAGATGTTTGGTGTGAAAGCATTTTTTGTTCAGCGTAATGCCTGCTATCAATATGTAAGGATCTCAATGTGCATCGCGTTATTTTAAGTATTAGTATTTGTTCTGTCCAATTGCCTTTCTTTTTAATCATTAATATTATTATTTGATAATAAAAACAATGTAAAATATTATTTGCACCAAAATAGATTATTATTTGCATGATGTTGGTATTATAAATACTATAATAACCTCTTATATTATTAATTGAAAAATATGAATCGAGACCCAAAGGTAGTTGATAATTATTTTTTCTTTAATTTACAAAAATCTAAAGATAACTAGGAAGACAAAGAACGTTGAAAGTTTTGTGCGAATAGAAATTGGACTTAGTTTTAGCTTATCATATTGTTGTTTATTATGTTTCATTTGTGAAAAATTAACAAAAATAGTACATTGTTACCCAAGGCGTGAAAGTCACTCATTGAGTCCCGAGACGGAGTTTGGCGCCCGAGCGTAGCGAGGGCGCTAATACTTCGAGGGACTAAATGAGTGACTTTCACACCTTGGGTAAACAAAACAAACCCGAGGTAAACACTGTGCTTTTCATTACGAATAAACATAAAATTCTTCCTAATAACGAGAGTGAATGAGAGACTCCATACTACCTGACCCTCTTACAAGGTTGGGACCAAAGAGGTTGTACATTATGTAGATTTTTTGCTTTTGCTATTTGTTTTCAACATGTTTTCAATACTCAAATACGTCGGTACTAACCGAAGAGATTTTTATAAATTAGTTTATCCAACACTGAGTGATGACGCGAAGTCCATAGATTTAAATTACAGTTTTTGTAACACGGTTTGTCTAGAAAATGTTATTTACACAAAATACACAATCATAAATGAAAAACCAGATGAAACTTAACACAAAAACATAATAAAATAACAAAAGATAATACTAATTAAAATCATTCAAAATGCAAGCATTTCCCGCCAGTATTTTTTACTCAAGAAACGACACTGACCGCACGGTCACATAAAGCCACATCTGCAACATCTTGACAGGGCGCCGGTAGAGGCGCAGCATGGTCATACGTCGCTTTGACCATTTTCATCTTTACATTTATTTTATTAAATAAGATATCTTGAACTAAATATATCTACCTGAATTCGATTACTAAGAAAAAACCTATTATGTACTAAACTCTGGCAGTATGGATGAGCCGTGCGAAGCCATAATTGTTATTCTTTGGTGTTACATAAATCAAGGAGGTTAGGTTTTTGAAGTCCCTAATGCGTAATGATACTGATACTGGCTACAAACACATTGCACAAGCCGCGCGAAGCCATAATTTAACATGACAGCTCTCAGTGAAAGCGATTTTCCCTAGGGCCGTAAGTTTTTCTTTCTACACGCTCTTCAGGCATCTTTAGACCTACTTTCGTAGTATGAGTAAGCCTAGAATAAGAATTGCCTTTGCCAAATCAATTAAAAATATAGTTTAAAAACAATGTAACTACCTATTTTGTTTTTATAACTTACACCGAATGATATCTATGCAGAAAAATGCTAGGTATTCTAAATAACCCAAAACCACATCGCGATCGAAGTCGCGGGCAACAGCTAGTATCTTATAGTTTAGGATATAGCCGTGAAGGTCCACATTAGAAATTCACCCTGTATAGACTAGATTATACAATACTCGATTCGCTTTTTTTATTTTTATTACTTACTGGCAGCGCTCCACGGTTTCACCCCCGTAACTCCTGATCCCGTGGGAATTTCGGGATAAAAAGTAGCCTATAGCCTTTCTCGATAAATGGACTATCCAAAAAATTCAATTCGAACCAGTAGTTCCTGAGATTAGCGCGTTCAAACAAACAAACTCTTCAGCTTTATAATATTAGTATAGATTAGTTCCGATTCGAATTGCATTGTTCTATGCATTCATAAGAACGTTAAATTACATAGAAATGCTCGAGGGAATACTCTAGGATAATTAGGTAGGATGTAGCAAATTACCTAATTTTGAAGATTGCTTTAGTATCCCTTAATTTAGTTAAAATATACAAACTAAAATCCTGTTTCAATTTATCTTAAAATTTTGAGCAGACACTCCGAAAATATTATTTGTTAACTATATAAACCATCAAAAACAGCTTAAAACTTTTTACTTTCAAAACTCTTAAATGGCTGTGTAGTTTTTTGTTTATATGAGAAAAATGACGGGACGAGCAGATGTTCTGATCGTTGTTAATTCTCGGGTCATTGCATTCAGTTCGACACTCCGTTTATGTTGTTTTTACAAATGATAGGTACCTCCTCATCGCACCTGCCTCATCGCACGCTTTCATATAAGATACTAATTAATACCATGTATTAATACTAAAGAGCGGTGTTGGCTTAGTGGTAGAAGTGGTAGTTACGAGAGATGGTTGTTCCAAGAAGAGGTAATTTTAAATTGTGGTCAATTTCAATTGTGGACATTAAACGCCGAAACGGATACCTCGACTTTCATTCTGAAGGCCGTGGGTTCGAATCCCAGCCGGCCGTGCACCAATTTTCTTAAGAAAAAATTATGTGCGCTAATTGACATTGCTCTTACGGTGAAGGAAAACACCGTGATGAAACCCGCGGCTTAGTAGGCTCCAGAAGTATTGACAACTTCTCTCCTTTGGAAATGGTCGACTAGGCTGAGAGGGTAGTAGGTGTTGGGCAAGCCTACTTTATTCTGACGCAAAAAGACCCAATTATAAAAGGATCTAATTCCGGAAAACATTCCGTTCAAGTACAAGATAATAATTCACTCGCGACATAGTAAACGTCAGGAAAGACAGACGAAGGCAACTGATTCTACACCCTTGCTGTACGAATAAGGAATGATGACGCAAAACGCTTAGTTTAAAAGTTTCTGCAGAATTGAATGAGTTTGTAATTTTATCTCCTCAGATAACAAATATGCTTTAACCCTGCTCATTAGACGAACTTTTAATGAGGCCAATAATGCTGATGAAGCTGTTGCATGCAATTTCAATCTAACTGAATCTTACTCATTGTAAATGAATCTTACTCAATATTGTAACGCCTGCCGAGCAAGTGTTAATGCATTTCTGCTGCTGTTGCGGAAGTAGTTCCCGTTTCAGGAAGTACCTACTACTTCCGCATATTTATTACATATCAACAGTTTTTTCTACCTGACTAGCCACAGGGTTGACTTTTGAAGAATCAACAAATAATAATTTGAATTGAGTCAAGGACCGTTAATTGTCAGGTAAAAGTATTTTTTATTAGAGCAAATTCTCGTAAATTAACATTGTGCAAATTCAACGTAACTCAAAATACCCTCAAAGTCAGATTTTGGTATTCTCAAGAATATTTAATATTGAATATGTAATCTAAATGCTACGGAATGATATTACAATTTAATGTAAACAGTTTTATTTACGAGAGAATTGGCCTTCACGGTACATATTTTCTGAGGTACTCGACCTGCTTACAGAGGAGATATTACAATCACAAGCCAACTTGTGTTAAAAAAACGTGTGGGGACTGCCGCGGTAAAGCTATTGCATCGTGAGAGCTTCGTACAGTCGAGTCGTACCTACCATATACATACGTTAAGCGAACGCTCGGCCGAGCTACATGGTAGGCGGAGTGCGGGGTGTTAGGTTTTATTTTCGTTACAGAATTTCTTGATTCGGTCGCCGCGCTCAAAGCCCGCGATAAAAGGTATGCTATAGCTTAAAATATCCTCTAATACTATTCACATACCTGCCACTCATAACATTGTATAGTATCGGGTTGACGGTCGCTGAGACGTAGTACAAAGCTCCAGCGATGTTGAACAGATGCTCGTTGATGAGGTGGAACTGCGGGAGGCGGTAGCCGTAGATGTAGAACAGACGCTGCACGTGGAACGGGGCCCAGCATACGAAGAAGGCGATCACTACTGCGGCTGATGAGAAAAATAGTGAAGTTTTAGTTTCAATTAGCTGTGTCCCGCCACTTCGTACGCGTGGTAGTTTTGTTTAAATACTCTAACCTTCCTCTTGAGTCACTCTATCTATTTAATAAAACTGCATCAAAATCCGTTTCGTAGTTTTAAAGATCTAAGCATACATAGGGACATGACAGACAGATGGTAAAGCGGAAGCGACTTTGTTTTATGGACTACAATTTAACTTGTCACGTAAAAAGGCTGTACCAAAGAAGTCCATCTCTTTGGTATAGACTTTTACGTGACGATAGAGTAGGCTTGCCCAGCACCTACTACCCTCTCAGCTTAGTAGACCGTGTCCAGAGGTCTTGTAATCCATTGGTGCACGGCCGGCTGGGATTCGCACCCACGGCCATCAGAATGAAAGTCGAGGTATCTATCACTGGCACATGAGCCACTAGGCCAACACCGATTTCAATTAACTTTTACACTTGATGTGGTCAGCTACGTCATCAGATTAAGGCCCATATAGGAATATTGTTTCATAATAACTGTTTCGTAGAGGAACAGAATATTTCGCTCGATTTTTTTTTAAATTTATAGTTAAGGGTAGGTTAAAGAAAACACAACTTGTGGGTAGATTTCATACATGTATCCCGTTTTGAATTACGAACGTACCACGACCACCAGTCTTCGTCTCACTACCTTCGAGCGAGCACATCTATCGAGCTCCGTTGTGGTACCTACCAATCCGCGCATCACGTGTGGACCTTTGTTACGCAGTCCAATATTACGAAGAATTGAATTCTTCGTAATATTGGACTGCGTATCAAGTTCAATATATTCTTGTGGACATTTAGTGCGGATCTGAAAGTGGCTATTGCCTTCGGTACCCTTACCTTCGACACATCGTCTGAGGTGGAAATTAAATACCAGCGCCATATGGACTTGATGAACAAGGATCGTTAACGTCTCCATCGAAAAGAACCCTCGGAACACCTTCGAGAGCTAAGGTTAGTGGTACAAAACCGTAACTCCCCTACAATATCCTTATATGCTTAGATGTAAAAGCAGGAAGGCCTCTAGACACAACAGGCACTGTTACTTTAAATGCCGCGGTGCATTTTAAGACTAATACCTATCTATAGAGGGCATTATGCTTTTACACCGAACTGCAAAAGCGTCTCGGAAACGGAACATTTAACCAATGTTTGTCCTATGATTTTCCAAAAGAGCGCGGTTCATTTGGAGACCCAAACCTATAAGCATTACGGCGAACAAATAAAATTCTAAATAAACAAATCCATTTCCAAAAAATAATACATATTCAATAAAGAAATCGCTTTAAGCGATAAGGTCGCCTGTTTGTACAATTTCGTAGTTAATAAGCTTTCTCATCCTTTTTGTTATTTTCAATGTTTTGTGTGTTGTACAAATAAAGTGTTTATCCATCTATCTATTTCCGAGAGCTTTAGAGGTTCGATGTAAAGGCATTATTTGATCGGCGTAATGTCTTCTATCAATTGGCATAGATCTCAAAAAACACTGAGCCGAGTTCCCATACTAAATTTTCGGACCCCTTTGTGTATTTCTGGTAAGCATAGCTGAAGTATATTGGATTCTCCTTTGAATATGGGTTTAAAAGATGTGATAGTAGCCACTGGGGGTGATAGGGTTGAATATTATATTAAGTTACCTACCCCAAAGCCAACTTTATCTAACAAAAGGTAAGCGTTTTCACTTGATAACCTTATTAAAAAATGTGATAAAATACAAACTCCTGAGTGAAAATGAAATTAATTTCAATAAATTCTTACATTTTCTTATCAATATCATCTTCGTAATCACTTTATGTACTTACTTAGGTATATTAATGAATATAAAATTCTCGTGTCGCGGTGTTAGTAGTCAAACTCCACCTAAACGGCTGAACCGATTTGTATGAAAATTTTTGTGTATATTAGTTAGGTCTGAGAATCGAACAACGTTTGCCGGGACAGAATAATATTAGAAAGATGAAGAGTTTATTTGTTTGTTTGGTTAAATTCGCCAATCTCAAAAACGTATTAAAAATTATTTTTGTGTTAGTCCAATTTTCGAGTAGGCTATAGGCTACTTTTTTGTCGACGGGATCGGAAATACGCGGACGAATCCGCGGGGCGCAGCTAGTTTTCTAAATAAAGCAATCGTGAGTTTTGACATCACGGTCATAAAATGATTGCCCGAAGAGCTCCAATTTATTTTGATGGTCTGTAAAGTAGTCCTTTCTACACGCGCACGTTTAAATCGAGATCTATGTTTTAATGCAATTTAATCATCGTTTACGAGCCGTTTAGTTCCCGTGACCTCGTTTAGTTGACTAACACAATTTTGAGGGACTTCACAAACATAATTCTCGTGGAGAAATTGCTTTATTGAATTAAAACGATGATGCTTAACTGGAGTACATAGAATCTCGTATAATACAAATTTTCACACTTTTAGCTCTAGAATCTTGGATTTCAAACGTAGTAATCTCAAAGTTAACTACGATTTTGACGTAATTTCTTAGCAAATAGGTTTACTTACCTCTAAAATCTCCAGGCATTGTACAAGACTCTAGCTTACATTCTTTCTCACATAGGGTGAAAAATAGAGCTAGTCTTCTTCTCAGGCGACTCGGACCCCGAGCGTAACGAGAGGCTCGAGTTCTGTAGTTCTGAGTGAAGCACTCGTGACGTAAAACATTGCGTTACTCCCTTGGTGCATAATCTACGATTATTGTTAAGGTGACCATAGATTACAATTAATGACGGGCGATATTAATTAAATAACAAGGACCTGCCGATTTAGTTTAAAATATACAGCCGCCATACTTTCATAATTTTATCGCAGAACACTAAAATCTCCTATTCTCAGCTGTCCCTACTAATTAAGTTCAAACTTTGCAAGACTGGCCATTCTTTAGAACCCGACCCTAGGTAATCTAAACGTCTAGTTCATTACTACGCTTTACGTTAATTATATTGAACCTATTAAAATTTTCAAGGCCACCCTTAGCCAGGGTAAATTAAACTTAGTAAATTAAAAAAAAAACGTGTGGCACTCGGGGACTGCCGCGGTAAAGCTATTGCATCGTGCGAGCTTCGTACAGCCGTACCATATACATACACGTTAAGCGAACGCTCGGCCGAGCAAAATGGTAGGCGGAGTGGGGGGTGTTAGGTTTTATTTTCGTTACGGAATTTTTTGATTTGGTTGCCGCGCTCAAAGCCTACGATAAAAGCTATGCAATAGCTTTAAAAAATGAACTTAGAAAAGGCGAGTGTTTCCAGCGGTGCTATTCAGTATAATATTTTTACAATAAATCTATTTATCCACGAAAATTGAAATAAATCCCAAATCCATTAATGCTCATTTATAAAGCAATTGCTTTTTTTAAATTCACGCCTTCTAAATATAGAGAAAAACGGATAAATTTTCTTCAGTCTGTGAAAACTTTTGTTGTAAGGTCATACCCCTCTGAATAGGGTTAAGGGTAGTTTTAACAAAATTGATTTGCCAATGTTTACTCGCTCGCATGAAACATATCGTAAACTTTGCTTCGACAGTTTTCGTTGTTCAAGGTGAAAGGGTACCGGCGCTCTCTCCATACAAATGTAGTCGACTGTTTCATCCCTGGATAATGACACTAGCACAATTTTTTTTGCCATTAAACCTATAACTGCTATGACTATGCCCCTATGGAGAGAGCCCCCGGTACCCTTTCATCTTAAGAGTAAAGGGTACCGGCGCTCTCCCCATACAACTGTATGTTCCCTGGATAATGAGTAATATTAACACTAGAGCAAATATTTTTGTGTCTTATTTTTGAAATATATATTTTTTTTAAGACTAACTTTCTATGATAATGAGAAAATGAAAAAACCAAGACATAGGGGCATAGTCATGGTAGTTATAGGTTTTATGCAACAAACATATTTGTGCTAGTGTCATTATCCAGGGAGGAAACAGTCGACTACATTTGTATGGAGTGAGCGCCCGGTACCTTTTCACCTTAAGTCGTGTATTAGCAGTTGGCTAGACTTTATATTTATTTGCAGTGATAACTCCTTTTCGGATTAAAATTTGGTTGTCTGAAAAAACATAGTCTTGCTTTCCTTTGTGCCCAAAGCTAGTGTGTAATAGTACATTGTTACCCTAGGTGTGAAAGTCACTCATTGAGTCCCAAGACGGAGCTTGGCGCCCGAGCGTAGCGAGGGCGCTAATAGTTCGAGGGACTTAATGAGTCTTTTACCCGAGGTAAACACTGTGCTTTTCATTACGAATAATACATACAATTCTTCATAATAACGAGAGTGAATGAGAGACTTCATACTCCATACTTCCTCTGGCAGTATGCATGAGCCGTGTGAAGCCATAATTGTTATTCTTTGGTGTTACCTAAAGCAAGGAGGTTAGGTTTTTGAAGTTCCTAATGCGTAATGATACTGATACTGGCTACAAGCACATTGCCCAAGCCGCGCGAAGCCATAATTTGACATGACAGCTGTCAGTGAAAGCGATTTTCCCTAGGGCTGAAAGTTTTTCATTCTACACGCTCTTCAGGCATCTTTAGACCTACTTTCGGAGTATGAGTAATGAAAAATAATGTTTTTACATTAATTAAAATCAGGCTAAAAATGTTTTGAACTCATAGGTAGCCATTCCATATACAGTCAGCAAAGGACTGAGGGTAACAGGTGCATATTTTAAAGTTTACATTTTTAATAGTTTTTGTTTATTCTGCGTGAAATAACTAACTTCGAAAGCTTTAGTGATATCAAGGAGAATAATTAACAATTACTGAAGATAGATAGATAAATTCTTTATTGTAAACACCATTTTCAAATAACATTAAATAAAAACAAAGCTTAAGTCTAAGTGTTACAAAGGGCGGCCTTATCGCTCAAACCGATCTCTTCCAGGCAACCTTTGGATGGACGAGAAGTTGAGGAAGGTGAAGGGTAGGGTGTTCAAACTTAAGATAATTAACTAAGATGCAAATACCAACAAAAACATAATAATAAATACATACATACCTTCATACTAATAATAATTACATATTGCACTAATACATAATATATAACTGCATATATAGCTGAACCGTTATTTAAAAAATTAAAAGATTAAAATATGAACCTGCTACCCTCAGTCCTATGCTGACTGTACTCCAGTAAGCAAGACTTAGAAGGATTTTTGAGAGCTACAGTTATGTTTAAAGAGTTTATTATTTTAACAGCTTAGATTTTAAGTTACGGAAAGTTTATATGTTTTTAATTAACTCACACCTGTTCCATCTTCCAGTAAAATTAGATTAAAACTTTATGTATCACTAGCTGCGCGGTTTCACCCGCGTAAGTCCCGATCCCGAGGGAATATCGGTATAAAAAGCCTACATGTTAATCCAGGCCTCTAGCTATCTACATACCGAATTAAATTTCAATCGGTCCAGTAGTTTTAGGGTGAAGGAGTAACAAACATACACACACAAACTTTCATATTTATAATATTAGTAGGATTAAAGATAAAACTTTCCTAATACAATGTGTTTCAGCGAAGGGGTTTTAATACGAAAGGGGGTTGTTCTAGACGTCTAGGCGAACAACTTTTGTTTTATGACGTTTGGAAATTCGAACATTTCGTTCGAAGTCTTAGAACTAAAGTTGTTCGCCTAGACGTCTAGAACAACCCCTTTTCTGATTAAAACCCCTTCGGTGAAACACATGGTATGAAATGAATATGTACACGAAAAACATTTCTCAGTAAAATAAATTGAAATTATATACGATACGTGAGTCCCGTTTCTATCAAGTTATCAATAAACTAGATATTGCCCGCGACTTCGTCCGCGTTAAAGTCGAAAATGGACCAAGGAATCACATTGTCCCGTACAAACTTGGCCCCCTTTTTTACCCTTAGGAGTAAAATTTCGGAAAATCTTATCGGATGCCTACGTCTAACAAAGAACACACCCTCTAGGTCTCTAAGTTCAGCGGTTTAGGCTATGCGTTGATCTGTCAGTCAGTCAGTCAGTCATTCAGGACAAAGAATTTTATATGTATAGATTTGGTTCGCTCGAGTTCCCAGCCGCCTTTACACACAAAAACAGTAGAGGCTCGTGAAAGGGTGAAGTACCTATCACGGCGTATACCGCCTACATTTATCAATCAATCAGTGACTGAAGTTTAGCTAAGAAAATATATTAGGAAGGCACGTTTAAGGAACTCTTAAATACTTCGACTACATTGACCTAATAAAGAAAAACTGGAGCAAACCGGTTTAGCTAAAAATATTTTTTCTTGTTATTTACTTAGTTAATGTAGATTTATTGATAGTTGCTTAATAAGGGTAGCTTTAGGGGCGTCAGAGGAGCTAGGCAGAAATACGCCATGACTGCTTACTTCGGATTGTTTGTTTTCAAAATATATTTATCTATACATATAAAATCCTTTGTCCTGACTGACTGACGGATCAACGCACAGGCTAAACCGCTGATCGTAAAGACCTGAAACTTGGAAGGTGTGTTCTTTGTATGACGTAGACTGCTGATAAGAAAGGATTTTCCGAAATTCTACCCTTTAGGGGGTGAAAAAGGGGAGAAAACTCCTTGCTGGGAATACGCATCCCAAGCCGGAGAAATATAGGTTTCTTCTAGTGGGATCACCGCGTTAATCGACCACTTCTTCAAAGAGTTAGAAACATTTTAGGGATAAACACAAAAGATCCCACTGAGTCGAAATATTGCTGGCTTTGTCAGCCCCTGATGTAAGATAAGATAACTCATGAATTTATTAGATAAATATTATTAGAATAAAAACATTCCAATAATAGTAATTTTAGAACTCTATGGATGATCTATTTTCAGTAGAAGCAAATTATCAAGAAATCAAGACATTTATTGCAAAGTTATGTACACAAGGATCTTAAAATAGGCTTAATTAAGTAACAATAACTTACCCATTACAGGCATGCAATATAATATACTTATATACTAAATGAATATTTTCATAATATTATAGGTAGGTAGGCAATTTTAAAATATATCTTTGTTTCTTTATAAAAATCAGACAAACAATAAAAGGTTTTTTCTATGAGCCACTTTTTCAACTTTGACTTAAATATTATGAAGATTCTTTTATGAATAGTCGGTTAAATATTAAACCAATGTTTTTTCACGTATGTACTAACCAATATATGTATACCTAAACAACTTTTCCTGTAAGTGGTAGGTAAACAACATTATTTTAATTAACATTTTCCTGGTGAACAAAACAAACAATTTCTTCTAACTCTTCTAACCTAGTGAAGGAACAACGGAACTTCGTAACAAGATTAATTATTACTTAGAATCGAAAGAACACAGCCTTTCGAACGTGTAAATCAGAAGGTAATGGCACAGGAATGGTTTCCGCACATCCGGCTTTGAAACGCACCGGCCTTGGTGTATACATTTGTATGAGATCGAATGTCACAAAAGACGGTCGTAAAAGTAGGGCGAAAATGGCAGTCTGCCAATAGTTAACGTGACCATAATTTTTTATGACAACTGAAGAATTTTGTTGAAAAACAGTTGATTAGATTTTTTTAAACAAGTGTCCCGAACTTTGTATACTTACTTTTACATTTATACGATTTTGTCCGCAACTAGACCTTTTTAGTTAGGTCCTTTTTACGTGAGCCACTACCCTCTCAACTTAGTCGACCGTCTCCAGAAGAAATAACTCGTCAATACGTCTGGCCAACTAACCAACTAAGTCGCGGGTTTCATCACGATATTTTCTTTGACCGTAAGGTCAATGTCAATTATCTCACAATATTTTTTTCCTAAGAAAAATCCATTGGTGCAACGGCCGGCTGTGATTCGAACCCACGACCTTTGAAATGAAAATTTAGGTATCTACCACTAGGCCAAAACAGCTCCCTCTCTTAGGTCGAATATATACTAATGATGATGTTGAAGAGTTTGTTTATTTGAACGTGCTAATGAACTACTAGTTCGAATGAAAAAAATATTTCTGTTTTGGATAGTCCATTTAGCGAGAAAGGCTATAGGCTACTTTTTATCCCGATATTCCCACGGGATCGGGACTTACGCGGGTGAAACTGCGGAGCGCAGCTAGAAAAGTAGGTTATGTCAGGTTAGAATTGTACACACGCGCGAGCAAATCGAGCGCCAATATATTTGTATGTTTCCTACAGTTAGACAGACAGACAGTCAGATAGTTATCGCAACGTTCGATCGAGGGCACTTTATAATAATGTTATAATTGAAAAACATATAGGCCGAAGATCGTGCGAAAAGGAGGCGTAAAAGCAGGAAAGAGGACCCCGAACTCCCGAGAACGACCGGGAACCGGGAACATCGCTCGGATGTTGATGATACATAAAAACATATAGGTATTTTAATGATATTTCGATCTATTAACGAAACTAGAAAGTTATAACAACACGGGGGGCAGCGAAAACAAAAAAAATTAAAAGCGACCTGTACCGTCCAAAGCATCTGAAAGGAATTATTGAACGCTGCGGTTACGCACTTGGCCAGAACATGCTAAATAAGCAATTTGTATGAAAAGTCACAAAGTCGACATTAAAAACGATCAACAAAATAAAAGTAGGTACTAAGTGTGTGTAGAGTGAGCGAATGAAGGTGCAAAAACCGAAAATGCCTGTAACATTTTCAGACTCGTGAAAAGCCACAAGCTCGCAAATATTTGAAGGCCGCATACTTTTTAAGGTATTCCGAAAATGAATTTACATTTGATTCGGCAACTTTTCTCTTAGCTTCTAAGCAGCCCTGGAAATTTCGGAACAATTATGTAAATCCCTTTCAGTTTAAACTTTTTATTTTCCTAAATTAATAACTCAAGGCTGTTGGCAATTTTTCCTATTACCGAGGAAGGAAACCACACTAAAAGTACTCTGTTTGTTCCATTTTCCTTCTTAGCGGTCAAGTCATTCGCCTGATTTTAATTTTACGTTTACACAGAGTAGTGGTACAGCAAATATGACTTTGGATGTTTAATTATTTAAACCAATAACCTCATCTTTATAAATAGACTAGCAGCGCTCCGCGGTTTTGCCCGCGTAACTCCCCATAAGGATAAGTAACGTCTGTAAAGCCAGAATGGTCAAATTGGCAGAATCACTCAAATTTTTGCTAAAAATTGGGTGCTTTTTAAGCGCTAATTTAGTGCTGCAAAATCAAATATTACGCTCAAATAGCACGATTAGAAATTATAAAACTGCTAGCTTATACGTAAGCTAGCATTGTACTGCCGGATATAACGCTAGTACTGCTAACCAGAACTAAGTGTTAGCATTGATAATTTAGTGCTCAATGAGTGCTGACAATATAGATGAAAGAATTGCAAAAAAAAAATTTTTTTTTTATTCTGAGAATTATTTCAGAAAACTGCTTGCTTATAATTAAGCTAGCATTGTACTGTCGGATATAACGCTAGTACTGCTAACCAGAACTAAGTGTTAGCATTAATTATTTAGTGCTCAATGAGTTCTGACAATATAGATGAAAGAATTGGAAAAATAATTTTTATTTTTTATTTTGAGAATTATTTCAGAAAACTGCTTGCTTAAAATTAAGCTAGCATTGTACTGCTGGTTATTACGCTTATATTGCTAACCAGAACTAAGTGTTAGCATTAGTAATTTAGTGCTAAATAAGTGCTGACAATATAGATGAAAGAATTGCAAAAAAAAAATTTTTTTATTTTGAGAACTATTTCAGAAAACTGCTTGCTTATAATTAAGCTAGCATTGTACTGCTGGTTATTTCGATTATACTGCTCACCAGAACTAAGTGTTAGCATTGATAATTTAGTGCTCAATGAGTGCTGACAATACAAATGAAAGAATCAATGTATCCTCATAACAAGTTTCATCAAAAACGGTCCAATAGTTTCCAAGGCACAAACAAAAAAAATCTTAAAAAGGAAGTTCTTTATTATATTAGTTTAAATATATTTGTATGTTTGTTTGTTTTTATCCCGATATTCCCATGGGATTGCTACACGGGTGAAACTGCGGAGCGCTGATAGTAGTTAGCAAGTTTAAAATGAAAGTAGGTTAAGAGGAAAGGGTACCGGGGGCTCTCTCCCAAAAATATTTGCTCTGGTCATTATCCAGGGAGAAAACAGTCAACTACGTTTGTATGGAGAGAGCGCCGGTTTCACCTTAAGTTAGACAAGCCAAACTTTTTGAAGAAGAGGCCGCTACTTAAAACTAGTTTGCCACTGATACTGTATATTAGCCACGTAACGGAGAAGTGAGTTTAGGATCACAAACAACCCTTCTAGTGCGTACCTAACCTACATACGAAGACGATATTCAAATCTTGTCCAAATCTTGTTTTAGGGATATTGAACACCATTGTTCAGGTCTCGAGGGTCTCTCGCACTTCACTTGATTTCGTATATTTGTGGATAAAGGGTTAACGCAGACTTTAGACAAATGATTGGTTGATAAATCGCCGACTTGAATTTAGAGGCAAACGGTCACTTGTTTACTGATACTATTTTAGGCTATAGAGTTTTTTTCGACATTAGCGAATTCGGGGTGAAGTGCGACGCGGTGAAGTGCGACGCGGTGAAGTGCGACGGGGTAAAGTGCGACGCGGTGAAGTGCGACGCGGTGAAGTGCAACGCGGTGAAGTGAGACGCGTTGAAGTGCGACGCGGTGAAGTGCGACGCGGTGAAGTGCGACGCGGTGAAGTGCGTCTTAGGATCTGGTATTCATAGAATCTAGCGATTTCAACTCGTCTGACATTTCTAGAAACTAACATTAGTCGACGAATCCCTTGGTTTGCCTCATTTAACTAATATATACTAACGTATTGAGTGCGGGCACTGTGGGGTGGTGGTTCAACTATTAAGTTGGACCACAAACCCTAGTTAAGGTCGCTGCATACGTAACGTGATTTTTCTCGTGCCGGACGGGACGTGACGATTTCTTGACATCATATAGTTTCATATAAAAATATAGAAACACTAGCTGCGCCCCGCGGTTTCACCCGCGTAAGTCCCGATCTCGTGGGAATATCGGGATAAAAAGTAGCCTATGTGTTAATCCAGGTCTCCAGCTATCTACATACCGAGTTTCATCGCAATCGGTCTAGTAGTTTTTGCGTGAATTTGAATTTGCAAACACACGGAAACGAAACGAAAATAACTGACGATCGAAAATGAAAAAAAAAGGATTGAAATATAAGATTTTTTTGTTTTCTACGGGGTTTTTCGTGCGTAAATCGTGTTAATTTACAAAGTATTACAACGAACGAGAGTAGAAAATACATTATTTTCTGTGTTTAAAATGAAAAATGAAAGTTTCTAGTCTTTTAGGCAAATCATGGGGGACAGAGAAAAAGTGCCCATGGTCCACCCAGGTGGACTGAACAGGTGGACCACGGCCTCAGCCCGAATTATAGCACCTATTTTCTCAAAGTGCGGTTACTAGATATCGCCTACACGACTTATTTGAAAAACCTTGCCCATTGTGTAAGTCTCTAGCTAAAAGGCTTTCCTGGTTACAGAATTCAATATTTCAACAAGTCACTATTGAAATACACAGGGGCGGATCGTGAATATGTAAGGCCCTGGGCTAATACAACTTATGGGCCTACCTAATTCACTGTTGGAATCATCAATATTTTTTATGAACCATGTTGCAGCAACCCCACTTTCAGTTTTAAACCTTATGGCTTTGGCTTTGGAGTTGACTTATTTTATGCCTGAAAATCTTCTGGCGTCTTTCGAGTCAAGATATTTTTCCTTGTTTCTCTAGATCGATATTAAATTACGAATGATTGTTTCATTTATAATCGACTAAAATATTTTTTACTACATTACCACATCACTAAATAACCAACAGTACAAAAAATAACTCGATTGTATTTAAAAAAAATATATTTTCTTTACAATATCGTCCATTTTTTTAATGGAGGCTGGGGACCTTTTGTATCCATGGGACCCTGGGCTGCAGCCCAAAAACCCTTTAGTTAGATTCGGATTACTGATAACGGACACATAAACTGTTTGATCTGACTTTATAAGCTTGTTTGTATTAAGGTGAAATAGTAGGTACAACTGTCTTAATTAAAATGTTCCTTTAACAAATCAGTTCCTCCCACTCTGTGCAAATAACTTTGAAGGCAAAGTTGGTCACCAATAAAATCGGTATTGATTTACAGTGGTGGTGGGTGTCTTGTAGGTGTCTGTACATCTACTAGAATTGAACTTTAAAAACGTGTTAAGCGGGAAGCGAGGTGTTAAAGAATGATTCTCATTAGACCGAGCTTTGCCCGGGACGTACCGTGTACGTGACCCGGACGGGACACAGATTTGATACATGATAGCGATTATTCAAAAAAATTGAAACTCACACAATTATTTATCTTAAATTAATTATGATGATTCGTTTTTCCTATTACCATCAAACTAAACTACCTAGAGATTTAGCTTCTATTTGCAAGAAGCCTTTCTTCTCCAACATACATTTTGTATAAAAAAAAAATTACACAATGCATTATCAGTCTCCCGTATGTGCCTGGACGACGCTCGTCTACTCCACGGATCAGCCCCGTCCCCTCGGCGGCGGCTGAAAACCCGGTGTTTTATAAACGTGCAGATTGAATAGACTATAGCAGTTCCTCGAGCATTTCAATGTAATGTAAAGATCGCATCAATTCAGACAAATGCAAGACAAACATTCGTAAAAGAAAACATCTTAAGCAATGAAATTGAGCAGCCCCATATTTCATTTTTTTACGTCACCTATCTAAGAACACATGGACTAATGAGACCAATAGATCTCAGGATACCTCAATTAATGACAGCCATCCAGTAGTGGTTTGGAAGATATGAGGGAATGGAGAATATTACAAACATACAAAGATAGGCGCGAAAAACATACGCCCTTTCCTTGCAGTCGGGTAAAAAGCGAACGGAAGGGCGAATACTTGATATTCTGTTATATAAATGCTCTAAAAATAAATATAAAAATGGCCTTTTTGTTAAAATGACCCAGTTACAAGTTTAAAACAGCTTACAAGGGGTGAATAACTTGATGAATTGTGTAAACATTTTTGTTTTTTACGATGCTAGAACATAATTTATTCAACACTTAAAAACTTTTTGTGAAATGAAAAAAAAAAACGGAAAAGCATCAACGTTAGAAATAAAGTTCAACAAATTTCGGTGGTAATGTTACCGGACTCGATACGGTTGCTTATCGATATCATTAAAGTAAACCAGAAAGAGATAAGGACCTAGTGTTGAACCTTGTGGAACACCAGCTTGCACTAATTCACAGTGTTAATGTAATTTTAATTGTATTTTTTTCGTTGAATGAAACAATTTAATTAAATTTTATCGTGTTTTTATTTCTGAATTACATTTTCTGCCTTTGAAGGATGCGCGTAGTGTGAGATCTGTAGATTTTTTAATACGCTTCTATTAGTTTCACCTGTATGTTTGCTTGTATGTAACTCACTCTTTTGGGCTCGATTTTGTCCTATTTTGTTTAGAATATAAATAACTTTAATCATGCCAGAAAAAATACACACACAAACACACAGAATAACTTAAAATACTTAAATATACCTACGACTACATCCAAAACTTGATATGCATGTATATACAATTCTGCCACGAAAAGGCTCGAGCTCAGCTAATAATGCTACGGATGACTGTAGCGCTGATTTTCAGCAGGAGCCTCAAGTGACACACGGACGAAGATAAGTTTAATTTCGTTTGTACGTTCGAAAGTTTAATAATAAAGAGCTAATTTCTTGAAAAAATAATTCTGACTGACCTGGCTAGTGACCGCACAAAATTTTATTTTCCCAATTTTGCCGCCTTCCTAATGGTGGCGCCCATCCCTCGCTACGCTACTGTGTGGAAGTAAACCTTTAAAATCCTTATTAGTATTTTGAGTGTGACTTGGACGTGTTGTTAAATATGCTTCTGAATCCTCTGATGAATTACTTACATAAGGCTGGGATTACACTAGTAAAACTGTTCGAGTTTACTCGCATTATAACTCGAACGATACGCGTAGGTAACTCTTAAGGTGAAAGGGTACCTGCGCTCTCTCCATACAAACTTAGTCGACTGTTTCCTCCCTGGATAATGAAACTAGCACAAATATTTTTGTGTTATAAAACCTATAACTGCCATGACTATGCCACTTTGTTTTGTTTTTAATTTAATTTATTAGTTGATTTACTAAAAATGAAAGGATTTTAAACACTATCTTAGTGTAGGCTTTCGTAAATATTGGTTTTTGAAAATTCCCTATACCGCTAATTTTACCAAAAAAAAAAATGTTTTTTTTTCGGATAAATTTTCTTTAAACTTCTTTTAGTTTTTTTCTTAACTTTAATTTTTTATTATTTTTGGGTAAGTTCCTTGGGTATTGTACTTACATCTGCCTAAGAGGGATTATCTTTACACACTGTATAATGAGTGGGAAGGTAATAATTATCATAATGTAAGATTATACTTATTATCTGTTTGAGGTTCGGATCAACATCCATTATAACTTTGATAATCAAATTAATTTTCGTATTTCATATTATATATATAGGGTTATTGCTAATTATACTAGCAAGCCGTTGAGGGCTACTACTGTGCACTTAAACAAACAACTTTTGTTCTACGACTTTTGGAAAATCGAACATTTTTTTTTAATTTTTAGGTTAGGTTTACCTGAAAATTAGCCGTTCCAAACACGGAGAGGTTAACCTTAAAATTTTACTTATTTTTAAAGTTTTATCTACTGTTCTTAGTCTGAATGACCTTTGGTTTAAATATCAGCTGTTTTTAGAATTTACATAACCTCAAAATTAATTAATTATATTAATTAATTAATTAATTTTTTTCATGTAAAAAACTAATAAATTAATTTTTTACAAAAAAAAAAATTTTTTTGCTAGTATACTAACTTACCAATAACCCTGTATGGGTACGCAATTTTGTATAGCTCTGCACAAACCGTCAGAACGTATGTTTAAAGTTCTGCTCAGGCACGATTAATAGGCACCCTTTTCAACAAAAAAAGAATCATCCCGATCGGTTTAGCCGTCTTCGAGTAATCGGAGAACATACTTCTACTTATCTATACTAATATTATAAAGAGGAAAGATTTCATTAGTATGTTTGAGTTGAATAGGCTCCGAAACTACTGGACCGATTTTGATGAAACTTGGTATGAGGATACATTGATTCATTGGGAGTGTTATAGGCTACTGTTTATCCCGATATTCCCACGGGATCGGCACGGGTAAAACCGCGGGTTGTAATACTTTCAAATATGTGTAATATTGACCTTTATGAGAGTGATCACATGAAAAAAAAACCCCATGAGTTCCTTGTGCCTTCTTTTCATTGGTTCGTTCCGAAGGCACACATCCTAACTTAGTTTTTAAGACGTTTCTATGTGGTCTTTGTACAAATGTAGTAGGCATCCAAAGGAATAAAAAAATTAGACTTTAACTTTGCTTCTTTTTATTCCGATATTCATACGAAAACGGGACTTACGCGGGTGAAACCACGGAGCGCTACTGGTACGTAATGAGATTGAAAAAATCTAAACATTTTAGCTCTTAACGTCTCCCCTGGGGGAGCATAGAGGGCCGCTAGACCTTCCAATCTTATTTAAATTAGCGTTTATCGTCTACCCAGTCCAGGGGGGACGATAGGCGTGAGATAGTTCTTGACAGGGGGTCCGTTTAGAGTAGGGGAGCCGTTAACCGTGAACCAATTAATATACCACCAGTACCATCAATAGTACAAATCAATGGTACTACTGGTATTACTAATGGAAATAAAGGCGACGAATTGACAAATAGTCCATCCATCATCCGATTTTCCCGGTTGCATCCCTCTCGGGAGCCCGGGGTCCGCTTTCCTGCTTTTACGCTTCCACTTCGCACGATCTTCGGCAACGAATTGACAAATAGTATGGCCCAATAATAAATATTGCAGGACATTTCACACATCGCCATCTAGCCCCAAGCTAAGTAACTAGACTTGTGTTATGGGTGCTAGACAACGGATATACTACTTACATACTTTTACTTTGTAAATACTTATATACTTATAATACATAGAAACAACCAGACCATAGACAAATATCTAAGTGCTTCTAAATACTTGTCTGAGGCGGTAATCGAACCCGCAACCCTGTGTTTGGCAGTTTGGCATGGTGGCCATTGTGCCAACTGGGTCGTCGTTATAAGTCGTGTACGTTTTAAAAATATAGTAACTAATTTGATTTTTCACATTTGATTACATAAATTTGCTTCATTTGCATGTATAAAAACTATTCTTACATCAATGGGAACAAGAGGAAAGCGTGTAATGGGGACAATGGGAAGGACATTTATGACCTCTCGTTTTTAAACATATTTAAACGTCGAACGGTGCAAAGGAAAATGAGCGTAAAGGTGGTAAAGCGTTAGTGACCACGTACTGTACCTACATATACTAAAAATATTACTTATACACTACCTACTTTCCTCAGGGGGGATTTGTACCCTACTAAAAATGATGGGGGATTTATGCACATTTTTTAAATCACATTCCACTTTTCCCCCTTGAGGGAGATTAGCTCAGGGGGAAAGTGGAATAACCCGTTGTCTCCATTGACTCTGTCCCTATTATGGGACAACGGAACGTCATAAAGTATCCTTTCTGTTGTCCCCATAATCCCCAAACCTCAATGGGGATAAGGGGCAGGACTTTTTACGACGTTCCGTTGTCCCCATAATGGGAACAGAATCAATGGGGACAACGGGAATACACCATGTAAAGTAAGTAAATTCCATCAAAAGCGTACTGTTTTAAAATTGAAACCCTGTGTCTGAAGTCAATTAACAAAAGCTCTCAAATGTTTACATAAAGACGATCACTCGAAACTCCTCTCGTTCCCAAATTAGAAACATGACAAGATACCCAATTGAATATATTTACGCGGAGGACATAGCTAATACACGTAATTCAACTGGGGAAACCTTCAGGCGTAGACGAATAATCTATACTAATATTATAAAGCTGCACACAGAGAAAAATATTGTAAAACGTACGAGAAATCTCGTAAGTGCAAAGAGAAGTTCTGATTGGATCCGTGACAGCAGGACCCACTAGTTGTCTTTACCAAATATTTTTTATTCAGGACCAACTAGACAATATTGTACACACTACTAGGCTACTAGTATACACGGAGAAAAATCTAGTTACGTTTACTAGATTCTTGTAAATCTAACTAGATTTTTTTGTAGTATATAATATATTGTAGTTGCCATTACAGTAATTATTGTAGAGTTTACTTACTCTACAATAACGTGTAAAAATCAATTATAGTAATCCTAGACCGCAAAAAGGTATATTAAAGTTAGTCTACATTGTCTCGTGGATTATGCGTATGTACGCTCTATGAGAAATGCAGCCTTAAGTGCTGCATTTCTCATAGTGGAGGCTATAGTGGAGGCAAGCCACATATAGCTTTAAGTGCGGAGTCCATAATCCACACGCACTCTTGATACAACCAATTTGTCGTCTCGACCAAGGTAAATTGATAAAACACAACGATAGCGCGATCTAAAATTTCTACTAGTGCCATCTAGTTGCGATTCATAAAACCAAAAAAATTAGTAGGTACACATAAAGTTCTTGCATTACCAAGTCGTTATTTGTATAATCAAAAGAACACAGTGTTCAGTTATATGAACATGATATTTATCTATGACAACTTAATTGTTTTGTTACAAAAACAACTTGTTTTAGTTATTTTCAGAAACAAACAAAATAGTAAGGATAATGATTTATTATTGTAGTAATTAAAATAATGTTGTTGTGGGTACAGACAACTTCGTAGTGCATTACTAACATGACGATCGTTTATCAGAACACTTAACTTGGTCAACTGTACATTTTATTCTAGTAAACAATACAAATCATTTCCTATTATAAGCAAGAATTATTGTTTGAAATACAAAATTATTGTACCTTTGATTTAAAATATTTTTATAGTATACCTTATTAAACATATAGTGAGGTTTAAAATAAAATCGTAGGGATTACAAGAATACAGGATTTCAGACTAAAATTGTAGTGAAATAATTTAACTACACTGTTTTGTACTTCTGGTGGATTCCGATTTCTCTCCATGAAGAGTTTGTTTGTTTGAACGCGCTAATCTCAGGAACTACTGGTTCGAATTGAAAAATTCGTTTTGTGTTGGATAGGCCATTTATCGAGGAAGGCTATAGGCTAGGTACTTTTTATCCCGATATTCCCACGGGATCGTTAGTTACGCGGGTAAAACCGCGGAGCGCTGCTAGTTGCAAGATATAGACTGCCGCCACTCATATGTATATACAAAAATCTTTTTAAAAACAAGTCTCAAGGTCTCGGTTTAAGTTAGGTTTTAATTTTTTCACAGTAGAATTTTTTAGCATAAATAATGCTGAACATTATTTATGCTAAAAAATTCTACTGCTAAAAAATATCCTGTTTAAAAAAAAATGGGTGAAATATTGATTTTAAACTTACTATTTCACCCTAAAGACGCGGTAAAAGCTTAGTAGATTTTTGTAAATCAATCAATTATTATGTACTAAAGTTAGGTACTCACCGAGCATTCGAATGATAGCCTTCCTGGATTTAGCTTGTCTTGTCTCTCCGTGCACGTGACCATTCAGTAATCCGACCTTTGTCTTCTCCACCTGTCTTGTAGATCTGTATGGGAAAATCAAAGGCGCATCATTAATGTGCAATCCTATTGCACATCATCGTGCGAGTGATGTGTGCGTTGCGATGAAAATAGACGTGTAATCATGTAAAGCCCACGATTATGCGATCAGGGGCCTAAGTCTGCTAACACATTTGTGTTTCAATAGAGTGTCGATAGAATCGTAATAGACATTTAATGTCAAAAATATGACATTTCATATAAAATTGGCATTCTTCTGATGTTAACTATTCTATTGAAACACCACTGACTCACTTTGGTATTCTGCTCTAGAATCGTGGCTCAATGGAATCTTGATAGTTGTCAAAACGGTATATCGCCTAGCAACATATACTACGTTGCTAGGCAACACCAGTGACGTATCTATTACCATTCCAATGAGACTCCATAGCGATTCCATTGCGATGTTATTAAAACTTTAGCAGAATACCAAATAAAGTCACAATCTCGATATAATATCAATAGTATCTCGATATAATAAAAATGGTAAATCTATTAATGCAAAATAGCAGAATAAGGCCCTTATGACCCCGATCAATAACGCATCACTAGTAAAATGTATTAGTATAAAATTGATCGACTTTAATTTTTAAGCTGAGTTCGTGTTACTAAATTTTACCAGACAGACGTCATTTTTCCACTTGTAATTTTCCGTGAAATATACTGAGTGAAATCAACTTTTTGTGTTTTCCTACTTTTCTCCACAACGCGAAATCCTGACAAATAAAGATCTATTAGATCTAACAGATCGAACCTACCGGTATCTATTAAGAGGAAAGGGTACCGGCACTCTCTCTTTACAAACGTAGTCGACTGTTTCCTCCCTGGATAATGACACTAGCACACATATGTTGGTTGCATAAAACCTGTAACTGCCATGACTATACCCCTATGTTTTTTTTTTCTAATTATTATAGAAAGTAAGAGTTAAAAAAATAAATTATATATAAGAAATAACACATTGGGACATGGTCATGGCAGTTATAAGTTTAATGCTACAAAAATATTTGCTATAGTGTCATTATCCAGGGGGGGAACAGTCTACTACGTTTGTATGGAGAGAGCGCTGGTACTCTCTCAAACGACGCAAAAAGAGGGGTGTTTTAAGTTTGACGTATCGTGTGTTTGTCTGTCTGTGGCATCGTAGCTACGGAACGGATGAACCGATTTTGATTTTATTTTTATTGTTTGAAAGATGGATTGGTCGAGAGTGTTGTTTGATTAAAAGCAGTTCAGTCGTTTAAATATTATATGCAATTTTCCCATAGAAATCACAAGTTCGTGCCTCACAATTTCTATGAATTTTCCTTATCAGTCGGAGCTGTTTTTATTTGTCTGTCAAATAATTTTTGACCAAGTTCATTGTAATCAATGTCATTGCATGTTGATCGGACTGTCATTATATTTGACAAGCGTTCCTTGTTCATTTCAGGAAAGGAACTGGAAGGATCCTGGAAGTGACAAGGCGTGACTTTGATTTGACAAGACGTGTCGTACGGCACGACTTCAAGATGGATTCAAGTAATAAAACTTGATTAGACAAATAGCGTAGGTATCTTGTTTGTAACATTAATTCAATTTATACTTTAAAGGTCAATACTTATTATTTGTTTTGTTACTTGTTGATAATTTTGAATGGCATTAAGTGTTCCAAATTAGTCAAAATCTATGAAATCTTACACTTACATACTTACTACTTATTATTTTTAGTACCTGGATGACCGAGCTTTGCTCGGTATTTTTTTTTTTTACTTAGTCTAACCTCAAAGCAAACACTCATTGACTTCGTGTTACTTAACAACGCCATCTGTTGGAATAACTTTATTGCTCACAAAAAATAGTATTAGTAGTTCGCCAATAGATGTCAAGAAGAGTCATGTTTTTCAGATAAAAAAAAAGTAAGTTTCGATAAAACATGAATAAAATGACATTTTCTAAAAATGATTCCTAGCTAGATCGATTTATCGCCCCCGAAACCCCCTATATACCAAATTTCATGAAAATCGTTTATTTTTAGCAATTCTTTTGCTCATTTAAAGTTAAAAGATTAATCACTTAGGTAGGGTTGCCATCTCAAAATAGGACAAATAGCGTGAAAACCTCGGAATTTGGAGCTTAAACCCGGACAATCCCGAATAAAAAACCAAACATTTTACAAAACAACTTTTCATTTATTTTATACATAACCTGTAAGAAATTATTACTATTATATGTAGTCAGTCTCACATTTTTATACAATTAATACCTATACTTATACTTAAATCATAAACTGGTCAAGTGCGAGTCAAACTCGCGCACGAAGGGTTCCGCACCATTATTATATTCTGTTTTAACTATTTGTTGTCATAGCACGGAACCATAAAAATGACCTCGGACGTCCAGGGTTTTATTCCCCGGACTACAAATAAAACCCCGCCTGGATGATCCCCCGACGCCCTCTAAACTAGGACAAATCTGGGGAACCCTGGATGGCAACCCTACGCTGTCATTCAAACTATTAGTGCTAGATAATGGCTAGATATTTAAGTTTATATAAAGCAGCAAAGAGGTTGATTATGGTACTTTTTCAATAAGAGTTTGATAAAACGAAAGTTACGAAAGTAGGTATAAAACTGAATTTGGGTAAAACTGGAACAAAATCGAAACGAAATCGTATGAAGTGGAAATTTGATTTTAATTTAATTTGAATAACGAAATAACTTATAAATAGGTGCTTAAAGAAGATACATCAAAATATTCATATGACGTGAACATAAAACAAAAAATTCGCATTAAATTGAGAACTTCCTCCTTTTTTGAAGTCGGTTAAAAAGTACTTACAACCAGCGACGCTTTTTGATCTTTATTCATTCGAACAGGAAAAAAATAAAAAATGTTCAAATATAGCTTATCTTTTCATAGAACTGATAATTTTACTCTTTTATCTTTGGTTGTAAGCGTCTTTCGTCCTTGATATTTTTTCAATAAGGTAAAAGGAGCCATTTAAATACGCTTCATTCGGAGATACGATACAATTTTTTAAATAAAAAAAGGTATAAAAACGAGAAAATTAATAAAGTTTATACTTATACTAGCTCTTGCCCGCGACTTCGTCCGCGTAAAGTCGAAATTGGACCGAGGAATCACGTTGTCCCATACAAACTTTGCACCCCTTTTTCGCCCCCTTAGGGGTAGAATTTCGGAAAATCCTTTTTTATCGGATGCCGACGTCAAACAAAGAACATACCCTCCAAGTTTCATGTCTCTACGATCAGCGGTTTAGGCTGCGTTGATCCGTCAGTCAGTCAGTCAGTAGTTCAGGACAAAGCATTTTATATGTATAGAACAAGATAGAGAATATTGCATTTCTGGTGAAACCGCTTTTAAGAAATGCTTACTGACTTTAATTTCCAGGTGAAATTGTTATAGTTATCGAGAGGTATTAGTCGTGGTAGATAGCAGGCTGTGTGGGATTCTCTAATGGATTTCTTTTCCATTTACCACCTGACAAATGGTCAGTGAATCCTATATTTTTCGGCTGAGCCTTACACATTTTTCTATAGTCCGGCCTAATTTGTCAATGTCGCCGTAAAATCACCGAGGTGGTGGCTTGGAGGGAGCTATCCAACATAAACATGATTTGAAAAAATAAATGGGTCGGAGATTGAATTTCGATGAAGGTCAGTAGGATAAATAGTTTGTTTAGTACATTAAGCACAAGTTTTTCACCAGATGTTTTTCATGCCTAAAAATACTAATTTATTACTTACATAGTAGGTAACAAAAATCTGCGCTATCTTTTATGAATTCTGAAAGACTTTTATATTGGGAAAGTACCAAAAATATTATTTTGATTATGAAATGGTACGAGGATGGATATTTTTTATTTTGATCCTTCAAATTCGTCCCATTTGGGCCGTAGGTTTATGGGCCCTGGATTATTGGTAATTATACTAGCAACCCGTTGAGGGATACTTCTGTGCACCGTAACGAACAACTTTTGTTCTACGACTTTTGGAAATTCGAAAAAAAATATGAAAATTTTGAGGTTATGTAAATTCGAAAAGCAGCTGTTTTTTTAAAACATAGGTCATTCAGACTAAGAACAGTAGATAAAACTATAAAAAAACTAAAATTTTAAGGTAAATGACCTATCCGTGAAAGAAACAGCTGATTTTCAGGTAAACCTAATGTTCAATTTTCCAAAAGTCGTTGAACAAAAGTTGTTTATTTAGGTGCACAGAAGTAGCCCTCAACGGCTTGCTAGTATAATTACCAACAAGTACCTGGATGACCGAGCTTTGCTCGGTATTTTTTTATTTTAAAAAAGCAAACACTCATTGACTTCGTTTTACTTAACAACGCCATCTGCTGGAATAACTTTATTGCTCACAAAAAATAGTATTAGTAGTTCGCCAATAGATGTCAGGAAGAGTCATGTTTTTCAGATAAAAAAAAGTAAGTTTCGATAAAACACGAATAAAATGACATTTTTTAAAAATGATTCCTAGCTAGATCGATTTATCGCCCCCGAAACACCCTATATACCAAATTTCATGAAAATCGTTGGAGCCGATTCCGAGATTCCAACTATATATATATACAAGAATTGCTCGTTTAAAGATACATAGGCTGCACTAAAAGTATCGGGAATGGAATATTTCCACTGTTCCTGTCATATTTAAATCTTTTTAATTGAAAACTCCTTGGTTTTAAAAATCGAATACCATTTATTTATTTAAAAAAAGAATCTCGGTCTTGTCACAAGGTTTTGTCAAACTTGTTTAGTCGTTGAGAAAATGGAATTGACTCGAGAAAATTCAAGAGCGATGATTTATTATGACTTTCGAAGTGGTTTATCACAAAAACAGTGTGTTGACCGGATGATTTCTGCATTTGGTGATGAAGCCCCATCCAAAACCACAATTTATCGCTGGTTTGCTGAATTTCAACGTGGACGTGTCAAGCTCAGTGATGATCCCCATCAAGGTCGTCCAAAAACTGCACTCACCCAAGAAAACGTTGATGCTGTGCGTAAGCTGATTGACGAAGATCGACATGTAACATACCGCGAAATTCAGGCAACTTTAGACATTGGCATGAGTCAAATACAAATAATCTTGCATGAACAATTAGGTGTAAAAAAGTTGTTTTCCCGATGGATACCGCATTCGCTCTGTGAAGAGCAAAAAGTGGCTCGCGTTACTTGGTGCGTCAGAACTCTCGAAAGATTCCACGCAGGATCCTCAAATGCTGTATACAACATCGTATCAGGTGACGAATCCTGGATATACGCGTACGAACCCGAAACAAAAAACCAGTCACGAGTTTGGATGTTCGAAAATGAGTTAAAGCCAACAAAAATTGTTCGTTCACGGAGTGTTGCAAAAAAAATGGTGGCCACGTTTGTCTCCAAAACCGGCCCTGTTGTGACTATTCCTCTTGAGGGACAAAGAACGGTTAATGCAGAATGGTATGCTAGCATTTGTTTGCCACAGGTCGTTTCTGAACTCCGTAAAGAGAACTGCAGCCGCCGCATCATCCTCCATCACGACAATGCGAGTTCTCACACCGCGAACAGAACAAAAGAGTTTTTAGAGCAAGAAAACATAGAATTATTAGACCATCCGCCGTACAGCCCCGACCTAGGCCCTAATGATTTCTATACTTTCCCTAAAATAAAGAATAAATTGCGTGGTCAGAGATTTTCATCACCTGAAGAAGCTGTGGACGCCTACAAAACGGCCATTTTGGAGACCCCAACTTCCGAATGGAATGGTTGCTTTAATGATTGGTTCCATCGTATGGAAAAATGTGTCAAATTTCGCGGAGAATACTTCGAAAAGCAATAAATACATTTTTAAATAGTAATGTTGTGTCACTTCCTTGATTCCCGAAATTTTCAGTGCCGCCCTCGTATTAGATAACCTTGTATAGTTATTTATATATTTTACAATTAAAATATTTTCTTGATTTTTTTTGTAATACATTTCGTGAAAAAATATTAATAAATACTAGATGTATTTTTTTAAGCAGGCGGAAAACTTCGGAGAGATGCAATTGGATGCTTGTCTTGTAGTCTCTGCATTCACGAGCCTTTACATACCCTTGATTATATTAGGAACCTACTAAGTTACGCACTAAAAGAATAACGGAGCTTTCAATTGCAAAGTTAATCTTTTATAACGTCTCAATCACTTGAAACGACCACAATTCTCTAACTTTATAACTTAGCTTTATTAACTTAACCTAGCAGTGGGCCGCGGTTTTACTTGCGTAAGTCCCGTTCCCGTGGGAATATGGAGATAAATAGTAACTTATTTAATCGGAATCAGAATCTTTATTTGCTAAAAACACAGGTATAAATATTAGATGTCAATTACAAAAAAAAGATCCATTTTCTACCTTACAAAGGCATGCAAATGTTTTTGAAATCAATACATATATATAAATACTTAAAAAAGATTTAATGTATCTTCATACAAAGTTTTATCAAAATTGGTCTCGTAGTTTTGGAGATTACAGGGTTATTGGTAATCTTATGAGCAAGCGGTTGAGGGCACCTAGACAAACAAGTTTTGTCCTACGACTTTTGTTATTTTTTTATATTTTTTTTTGGTTATGTTTACCTGAAAATTAGCTGTTAGTTACACGGAGTCATTAAGCTTAAAATTATACTTATCCTTTATTTTTCTCTACTATTCTAAGTGTATGACCATTGTTTTAAAATATTGCATTATCACACGATTTACACCGTTTTTTTTGGTCGTGGTCCAATCGCCGGAGTTCTATTAATCGAACCAAGGGCAAATCAAACTGTCTGCAGTTCTATCAATCGAACCATCGTTATAATAATACATGTAAGTATGCCAAATTTCAGCTCAATCGGTTGAAGATATCCGCTTCATTAAGTTGCAAGATTCCAACTGAACAAACGTACTACATACATTGTATGTTAACATTGCAGGTTAAAATAAAAAAAAATGTTTCAACTTTTGCAAATAATCAGCTGATTTTCGAATTTACCCCTAAAAATCGATTTCTTTCGAAATTCGAAAACCTTATTGAAAATTTTTAAGGATATACCTTAAAATCCAAAAGTAAATATTCAATTTTTTTCTTTAATTTCAAATTTTTCTACGATCTTTTTGAAAATTTTGAGGTATAACCAAAAACAAAAAAATGTTGCAAAAAGATGTTCGAATATTCAAAAGTCTTAGAACAAAAGTTGTTAGTTTAGGAGCACAGAAGTGGCCCAACCGCTTGCTAGTATAATTACCAATAACCCTGTATTTGTTACAAACAAAAAATCTTTCCTATTTATAACATTAGTGTGGACTAACTAAATTACCTCGTATAACTTAACCACCCTAATGGTAAGTGTGAATACTATTACTTGAGTATTTTATTACTTACGTAGAAATGACTTAACCTTAATAATTTAGGGCTTAATTGCTTTTAACGAATTTACAGAAAACATTTCGAAACATTCGCATTCGTTTAGTAAGTATACATTTTTTATTCCACCTTAATTTTTAAAGGGGCAGCAATATTTGAGATGGAATCGCCTAAATCTTTTTTTTGCACAATAAATGCCATGTAACAAAATTTCGTAAAGTGGAAGGTTGTCCTGTTTTCAATGTATTAAGAAGATTAATTGTTAATTTGCTACATTTTTTGTATTTTTAGGGTTCCGTACCTTAAAAGGTAAAAAAGGAACCCTTATAAAATCAGTTTCTTGCCTGTCTGTCTGTGTGTCACCACCGATGTTCTCAGGAACGGGTGTACCTAGCAAGTTGAAATTCATACCAGATACTGAGGTCTATAGTCCCTATTAGGTGTATAAAAATCAAGGTCAACACGATAAAAAGATATGAGCAAATTTACATTTTCGTGTAAACTTGTGAGTACCAAAATTTATCTCAATTATCAGCTTTTTTTATATTTCGGATTTTTCCCTTTACTTGTGCTATACGATCTTGCTCTTAACAAAAATTGACAATCCAAATCACGAAATTTGGCAAAAAGCATTAATTGATAATTAAACCAATTTAATTTGACCCTTGACCGGTTTTTTTTGAAGATCCTCAAATAAAATTCAACAGAATTTAATATAGGTAGTAGAGTATGCAGCAAAAGTAAGGAAATGAGGGTTCCCCTAAGTGTTCACTTACAATAACTTAAAAAGAAGTAGGCAATCCTCCGTCGTCGAAGTTGGAGCGAATATCTCAGATTTGAAATCTAGAAATTCAAAAGTTTAGTAAAATACTTTTTATCACAGTTGCTCATAAAGTGGATCTTATTCAACGGCTTTTAGGCTCATAATCCATCATATTATGCACGCGTGCGTTTTATATTTGTTAACTAGTGCTGTAAAGTTATCCCGAAAAGGTAGGTACCAAAGAGTTTATAACTAGCAAAAATGGTTGTCTCTAAAGTCGGTTTACGAACGAAAATTTTACGTGATAATCACTTAGAAAACGATTAAAAATTTAGTTGTTTATTTTTTGTTTTTTCTTTTATTAAATAGGTATATTGTTTTTCCGTACCATTGTATTTTGTTCTTAACCCCCGACGCAAAAACAAATAGAAAAATCCCTAAAAAATAATGTATGTCACACGAGGATGTATAGGTTGAAAGTCTTTAGCCTGGCCTTTCCGGAGCATAATTAACAAAAAAATATTGCCTTAAAAAATGTAAACATAGAGGTAACACAAATATTTTCTTAATTATTATTTTGTTTTCTTTTCAAGTCTTTTCTTTTATTCGCAACTGTGATAAAAAACGTCGTACGATATACGTGTGGAATTGATATTTGCATCTTGGCTTCATTAACACGCTCGCTGCCGCTCGCGCGTCATAAACCGCCTCTATGCAAAGATCAATTTACCACACTTATATCGTAATGTACTATTTTATCACAGTTGCTCATAAAGTGGATCTTATTCAACGGCTTTTAGGCTCATAATCCAACATATTATGCACGCGTGCGTTTTACATTGCCAACCTAGTGCTATAAAGTTATCCCGATAAGTTAAATACGTATCTTACTGCTAATGACATGTTAGGTAGGTAAAACATTCTTAATTTATCTGGGTTATACTGTTTTGATGTATAAGGTAGGTACCAAAGAGTTTTTAGCTAGCAAAGATGGTTGTCTCTAAAGTCGGTTTACGAACGAAAATTTTACGTGATAATGACTTAGAAAACGATTAAAAATAGAGTTGTTTATTTTTTCTTTACTTAAATATATTGTTTTTCCGTACCATTGTATTTTGTTTTTGCGTCGGGACGCAAAAACAAATAGAAAAAACCCTAAAAATATTGTATGTCAGACGAGGCTGTATAGGTTAAAAGTCTTTAGCCTGGCCTTTCCGGAGCATAATAAACAAAAATTATTGCCTTAAAAAAATGTTAACATAGACTTATCACAAATATTTTGTTAATTATTATTTTGTTTTCTTTTCAAGTCTTTTCTTTAATTCGCAACTGTGATAAAAAACGTCGTACGATATACGTGTGGAATTGATCTTTGCATCTTGGCTTCTTTAACACGCTCGCTGCCGATCGCGCATCATAATCCGCCTCTATGCAAAGATCACTTTACCACACTTATACCGTAATGTTCTATTAAGGCTTCGAAATTTAACTAAAGTATAAGTATCTGTCAAACTTAGCTCATCTTGTCAAGAAAACAAGATTCTTCTGAATAAAATTATCTCTTTGCTGACACAAAGTATATAAATAATAGTTACTTGGTCTAGGAAATATTGTGTTTACTCGGAAGAGATCATTACTTATAGGCTAAGCGTCAAACATAAATATTTTTTTTATCTATACTTATAATATTATAAAGCTGAAGAGTTTGTTTGTTTGAACGCGCTTATCTCAGGAAATAATGGTACGAATTGAAAAAATCTTTTTGTGTTGGATAGTCCAAATATTGAGGAAGGCTATATAACATCAAGCTGCGACAAATAGGAGCCTGGGAAATTGGAAAAAACGGGGAAAATGATTCATCTTTGAAGGCGTTAATTTGATTGTTTGCATTGAATAGCCTCCAAAACTACAAGACCGATTTCGATGAAACTTGGTATGAGAGTACATTGATTCAATGACAGTAACATGGGCTACTTTTATTCCGATATTCCCACGGGATCAGGACCTACAGGGTGAAACCGCATGGCACAGCTGGTTCATAATATACACGCTTGTGACCTTTTCAGCCAAGGATATCGTAGAAGTAGTTTTTAGCAAATGCTTTATAAAATGTCAGAGATAAAAATATAGGTTGATTTTGATTTAAAAACTTAAAGGTACCACCCCGCTGTTACCCACTACAAAAAAATCCGGAACGTTCGTACTCGAATGATCTAGCTTCAATATAACGAAAATCTTTAGAGAGGATTTTCAAATATTACCAGAAGATTTAAAAATCTAAAGATATCTGCGCTCGTGATAACCTAATTTCGTTCGAATACAAAATTAATTTTGTAAATAATCCGCCAATCAAGCTGTTGGGTTCAATTCAATTTCTTGAAAAAGAAGGCTCTATAATAATTCTTGATTGAGAACCTTGGAATTTTCTTAAGAGTTTCGTTTATAAACTTTTCTATAGACTGTACTTACAAAGATAATCTTTATACCTGTATATAAAATTCAACTAGCTTTTAGCCACGACTTCGTTCGTGTAAAAGTCGAAAATGGACCAAGGAATCACGTTGTAACATGCAAACTTTGCTCCCCCGGCAAACCCCCTGTTTTACCCCCTAAGGGGTAGAATTTCGGAAAATCCTTTTTTATCCAATGCCTATGTCATACAAAGAACACATCCTCCAAGTCTCAGGTATATACGATCAGCGGTTTACGCTGTGCGTTGATCCGTCAGTCAGCCAGTCATTCAGGACAAAGCATTTTATATGTATAGAAGATAAGTTTTTGAATAAATTTGGGGTTGTAACATTTTGGCAAAGTGAGCAGACAACAGTCTGCCATTTTTTTTCTACTACTTTAATCTATAGCAATATATAGAGAATATATTATTACAAACAACAAATGTTATTTATCGAAATCTCTTAAAGTGTCACGTTTTCCTGTTATGTGGTAGTTAGTAATTAAAAAAGCACGCGTGCATAATACGTTGGATTATGAGCCTAAAAGCCGTTTAATAAGATCCATTTTATGACCAACTGTGACAAAAAAACATTAAAACAACTAGGGGAAGTTAGCTTAAAGCGGTCATGCAAGCACCGAGGGCGAGGCCTGCTATCGGGCATAGCGGTTTTTTGTCAAGTTTTCGTAATCACTACATAGTATAAAACAAAGTCGCTTTCTCTGTCCCTATGTCCCTATGTCCCTTTGTATGCTTAAATCTTTGAAACTACGCAACGGATTTTGATGCGGTTATATTTTTTAATAGATAGAGTGCTTCAAGAGGAAGGTTTATATGTATAATAACATCCATTAAATAGTGGAGAAGTACTGTTATTTTTGAGGTTTCTAATGTGATGTCGTAAATAATTACATTTTTTCCGCTTACATTGCAAACGCAGGCTGAACCCTACGAGTTTTACCAAAATAATGTACTAAGTATTGTACACATTGAATAGGTCTACAGAAAAGTCCTTGATGGTATATGTCTATCTCTTATGGATAACCCACAATAACTTTTTTTTGTCATTTACTTTTTACGACAAATAATGGCTAATTTTCGAAGCGATTTTAACCAATACAGCATTAATCCTTAACCAATTAAATACCTTGAATACATTGTTCATTTAATATAGATCTATATGACCCTTTACACCGTATGATTTAAGTGAATATTTTCGAAGATATTACAGATTAAAAAATTGCGGGACGTAACGTTTGCGGCGGTACCGGCCGGCCGCCCGGTGCGGCAAAAAAATGTAAATAGTAAATAAGTAATTTTTTTTTCTGTAGTGTATTTAGTATCAGCATTGCACCCGTGCGAAGCCGGGGCGGGTCGCTAGTTTCCATATAAATCACTTATTTTTAAACTAATACAAATTTAAAATACACATAGCAAAAATATTATCAATTACCTACGTACTAGCTTATAATTGTTAGCGATAGCTCAATTGTTTCATAGGTTTATTGAACGTCAAAGTTAAGAGGACCGGGCGCTCTCTCCATACACACGTAGTCGACTGTTTCCTCCCTGGATAATGACAGTAGAACAAATATTTTTGTTGCATAAAACTTATAACTGCCATGACCATGCCCCTATGTTTTGTTTTTTTTAATCTTAATTTCTATTAAAATTAGAAAATGAAAAAAACCAAGGCATAGTTATGACAGTTATAGGTTTTATGCCACACAAATATTTGCTCTATTGTCATTATCCAGGGAAGAAACAGTCGACTACGTTTATATGAAGAGAACGCCGCCGCCGGTACCCTTTCACTTTAACCTGTCCGCTTTGAGTTGACCTCCCCTACTTCATACCCATATTATATACCTCGACGGCACAGACGAGATCCTTTTTTGTCCTACAGCCTCTAAAATATCATTTTACGTCACATAGGCTATAAACCAGATCACAAACTCTTATTACACGTTTATTAAAATACCTTGATAATAAAAACTTTAATATCTATCTGCCGTCGGTTGTCCTTGACTGCATTTTATAGTAAACAGGGATAATTGTCATTTTGGTGTCAATATTTACGATAAAAATTATCGTTAAAAGAGGGTGCGGGTATTGCTTTCTCCAAACAAATAGCCTTATTTGCTTCCTGAAAAATGCCTCTAGAGCATTGACCTAACCTGAGTTAACCTGGGGGTGTTTTGCGTTTCCACTTTACTGCGGTGGTAAAAAACAAATGGTTCTCTGTAAGTCGGACAGACGATAACTTTACGTGATAACGTCATAAGAAAACGATGAAAAATTGAGGTTTTTTGTTATTATTAAATGAAATGTTTTTTTTTAAATAAGTCTTCTATTCGTCACTCGTCACATTATAACACAGCCCAGATGAGCGATATTATTATTAAATAATCTGTTTTCTAACTAACCATGGCGCGTCTGGTCATATTGTGGTGACACTTCACATCGCCACCAACAGATGGCGCCACTAAACCGATCGGAGATCCTAGATCGCGCAAGCGAGTTTTTCTGAAGATAAGCTCTTAGACAAGTTCCAACGAAACATCGTTGGGCCGCGGCCTACCTGGTATAACACCTATCCCGTAGAAGATCTTCCCTTTGGAGGTACATACCACCCCGTACCTCCAAAATATTACCTCAATCGGTCCAGTGGTTTTTGCGAGGAGTAATAAACATACACACAAACACACATACTAACACACAAACTTTCACATTTATAATACCCGCTCAATATACAACACGCTCTATTGCCCACATTTTTATCCATGTAGGTAACTATTTCACGACGGAGAACTACCATTGAACTAATCTAATATACTAAAATAGTTCTAGTACTAAAACCAGCTAAAACACTAAGCACCCTTCATATCAGGCCAGTAAAGTTTGTCATACAAAAGACAGTTAAATTAACAGCCCCCCCATTGCCGTAACTTATAACGCATTAGTCGAGTGCAAGTCCAGTTGATGCATATGTCACGTGCACGCAAACAATAATCGGTATTGCCCTGCACGTCTACTTCACCTACGCGTGAAACAAGCTGTTGCTGTACAAAATTTTTGACTAATCTTCCTAGGTGACAATTAACTTGACATTTATGTCATGTCAAAATTTAGCGCGATACGGCGAGCGCGCGACGTTTTGGTTTGCGTGACGTGTGCGTCTTAAGAAATTACGGCAATATGAAATCTATAGTTATGACGCAAATGCAGTCATGACGCGCGCTGTACTTAAAAGGGTAAAAACGGGATCCTATTACTAAGACTTCGCTGTCCGTCCGTCTGTCTGTCTGTCTGTCACCAGGCTGTATCTCATGAACCATGATAGCTAGAGAGTTGAAATTTTTAGAGTATTTCTGTTGCCGCTATAAATACTAAAAACAGGAAAAAGTAAATAATTTCTAAGTATGTTTTTGGATTTTTAGGTTATTTTCATGTTTTTTTTTTAATTATACTTCCAAAGGGCCGGCAAAATACTTACAGCCTCGTCTGACATACAGTATTTTTTAGGGTTTTTTTTGCATTTGTTTTTGCGTCGGGGGTTAAAACCAGAATATAATAGTACGGAACCCTTCGTGCGCGAGTCCGACTCGCATTTGGCCGGTTTTTTTATTATGAAAACATCAGCTACTAGACAATTCAGCGTGGATCTACTATAATGTTAAATAGGCTGTCCCTTGTTATTTTTCATATTTCGAGGCGTTTTTTCTCTTTTAGTTATGATCACATTTAATTTCAAAAGACTTGCGATTCATTTACCTTAATTACAAGTATCATGAGCCCGACAAAAGCGAAGTATTCAATTTAATTTGCCCGATTTTTTTGTTAAGTATCTGACACCTGACTACGAGAATATTTTTAATTAGAATTTGTTTATTTGAGCTACATTCTTTCTAAAAAATATGTGATTTTTGCTTTGTTTGTAACGTAATTTGAAGTTTACATCCTACTAATATTATAAATGTGAATTTTTGTGTGTGTATATATGTTTGTTACTCCTTCACGCAAAAACTACTGGACCGATTGCGATGAAACTCAGTATCTGGATAGCTGGAAACCTGAATTAACTTAAAAAGGCTACCTTTTATCCCGATAATCTCATAAACTTTATAAAAAAACGATGAACGAAGAAATTGAGTTTTTTTTTGTTTTTATATATTATTTCACATTTATAATATTAGTAGGATAAGTTTTTTCCTCTTTCTTTTTCTTTTCTTTTAATTTCCTTTACATAAGTCTTCGTCTTCGTCAATGTGTCACTCGTCACCATACCACAAGCCCAGATGAGCGATATTATTACGTTCCTGTAACATGACACTTTTGTGTGAATGCAGAATGCGTTCCATCAATTAGACGTTATCACGTCAAAAGTAAGATAAAAAAGTGTTGTTATACTTAGGAAAGACACCGAGAGGCATCCAAAACGAAGCTCAGTTTGATCAGGTGACAGAAAAATATTTGTTCTACGAGCTATCGTCGTTTCCAAATTGTATTACTTCTACTATTTTCACATTAAAGAAAGATATTAAAAACTAGTATCCAAAAACAAGTGGGTTTAGTGAGTTACTAATTTTATTAAAAGCACTGGAAAAACTAACAGCGCATGAGAAAAAATCATCTTGGAAGAAGATGACCGAACGGAAGTTTTGTTAGAGGTACCTACATTTAAGTTTTCTATAGGGGTTAAATAATATTATATAGTGTCCTGTGGCAAAAACAAGTGGGTTTATTGAGTTACTAATTTATTCCCAATACGTTTTATGACAAGGCAACCCTGAAAGCACTGGAAAAACTAACAGCGAATGAGAAAAAATCATCTTGGAAGAAGATGACCGAACGGAAGTTTTTTATAAGTACCTACATTTAAGTTTTCTATATGGGTTAAATAATATTATATAGTGTCCTGTGGCAAACACAAGTGGGTTTATTGAGTGACTAATTTATTCCCAATACGTATTATGGCAACCATGAAAGCACTGTAAAAACTGTGGAGGGAGACTAACAACGAACGAAAATCATCTTGGAAGAAGATGACCGAACGGAAGTTTTGTTATAGGTACATTCAAGTTTTCTATAGTGGTTAAATAATATCGATTATTATCTCTAGAAACATGCAACTTGAATTGACAAATTGGTCTCATCACATACGGAAAAATGGAAGGGACTTCTGTGTAACTACAACTTTAGGTCTATGACAGTGGTTTTTTCAGCAGATTTTTTTAAAACAATGGTCATTACAGTAGATAAAATTTTAAAAATAAGTATAATCATAAGGTTAATGACCTTTCCGTGAAAGAAAAAGCTGATTTTCAGGTTAACATAACCACAAAATTAAAAAAAAAATTGAACTTTCAAAAGTCGTAGAACAAAAGTTGTTTGTTTAGGTGGACAGAAGTAGCCCTCAACCGCTTGCTACTATAGTTACCAATAACCCTGTATATTACAACATTTTGCCCAGTAGATAGTCCGATAAGGTACTTACCGTATATGTAATCCCATCCTAACATACAGGCAAAGTATGAGGACAGCCGGCACAAAGAAGAAGAAGATACTGCTCAGTTCCAGAAGAGGAGAGGGTGCCATCAACGCACAGAATGCAGACTCCTTTGATATGTTGCCAGAATCTGTACGGAAAGAAAAAAAGCCATTAGTAAGTGCTAAGTAAAGCTTTGTTTTACCGCTTTTTATAAACAGGGTTATTGATTATTAGTTGAGAAAGCCATTGAGGGCTATTTCTATGCACAACAACAAATAATTTTTGGTCTAAGACTTTCGGAAATTGGAATACTTTTTTGGAAATTAGGTTGGGGTAAAAGGACTTCTATTTAAATCGGTCCAATTATTTCGATGCTTATTCTTTTTAGCACTGTAATCTATACTAATATCATTATAAAGAGTAAAGATTTTTTGTTTATTTGTTTGTAACGAATAGGCTCGGAAACTACTGGACCGATTTAGATGAAATTTGGTATGTATAAAGCTAGATTAATAGATAGTATAATATACAGCTCAACAAAGTCTGGGTAAAAGAGTGTTTTTTGGAAAATATTTTCTTTTTGTCATGGGTGTTAAATATTAATAGAATTCAATAAGTATTCAATTTAATGGTGTGACTAAATCAATTTACATTTAATCAAATTAATTATTAAATTATTTTAATTATACCATTAAATTTCACTTCTATTGATATATTGATGTACCTAAGACAAAAAAAATAGTTTTTATAAAAACACATAACCTCAAGTTTTCATATACATTTTCGAATTTCCAAAAGTCCAGGAACAAAAGTTGTTTGTTTAGGTGCACAAAAGTAGTCCTCAACGGCTTGCTAGTAAAATTACCAATAACCCTGTATTATTCCTAGGAAAGTCTAGACTTTGTTGAGCAATTTTAGTGTAGATATAATAACCCTGTAGGTAATATACCTAGGGCTATCTTGTTTAGGATAAAACCTTATAAATAGGAGGTACTCGTTTTAATGGAGGACCAGACACGGTTCCATTATGATACCGACCGAATAAAACTAGGATCGCTTCTATCCCTGCGGTATTCAACTACCTATGTACAGGTAGTAGAGCTTTAACTGACCAACCCCTTTAGACAAGATTGCTTTCTATTAGCGATGTCGCCAATCGCTAGATTTAATTGTATGAAATTGGCATACAACATTGCGTAAAATTACCATAAGATGGCCGATTTCCACGGTTTTGCATTCGTTGGAAAGGTCTCGAGCTCCGTGAAGTTTATAGCAAAGAAAATTCAGGAAAATCTGGTTGCGAAACGGAGTTCGCCGGGTTTGCTAGTACTACATAAATATACTTTTCTTTTGTAAATATATACTTATAATACATAGAAACAACCAGACCACAGACAAATATCTAAGCATAAATACATGTCTGAGGCGGAAATCGAACCCGCAACCCTGTATTTGGCAGTCCGGCATGGTGACCATTGTGCCAAGATGGTCGTAAAAATAGTTTAAGAAATAGCCTTAGGCCCATTTAAAAATCGGCCTGAAAGTACCTATATATTTTACTTCGTAAAAGAACTACAAGCTGACATTAAACTATAACAAATGTCAAATTCTTGATCTCAAGTTAGACGGCAAAAGTTAGGCGGATCTTGATTTTATATCAATACATCTTTCAATTTAGGCAACAACAGTGCAGACCCATCGTAGAGCTCCCTCCAAAACTGCTATTATTATAATGTTTTTAACTCTAGCAAGATCCTAAGGTTATGCTAGAGTTGAAGTTTAAAATCTTTCAACTCATGAATTTATTAGGAAAACATTATTAGAATGAAAACCGTTCCATAATAGTAAAAATTCAACAAAGGTGCCTAGAATATTGCTTGCTTAAAAACATTCTTCTTCTCGTATAATGGTGTGGCTCACCAATCGAGTTTTCAGATCGCCCTAAGGCCTCTAGCTTGATCTAACGACTGCTACTAGAGGTAGCAACCGGGAGCTACGGCTTAGCGTGCCTTCCGAAGTACGGAGGGGCTCACGAAAACACATTTTTGCCACTCTACTAATTGGTCACCCATCGAAGTAATGATCGCGCCGAGCGTCGCTTAACCCGCACGACCGTAAACAATCAGCGAGCTTCGCATTCTAATAAAATATTCTAATAACAGCCGTTTTGGAGCTCTACGGTTTGTCTGTAATTATGCTGCCAACTGTACTTACCTAATCGAAGGTCATGAAAATACGCGCAATTTGTTTATCGTGCTGTCAAAACCAAATATCTGAAACATGGCTTGAATTCGTCCAATATAATCCAAGGGTATCTAATTTGACACGTATCTGCTCTGCGCATCTGATGCGAGGGGCTGGGTTGACAGAATTTCAAAGAGCTATATTGATTGTTGGCATTGGTACTTAGTGCTTTTTAATCTACTTTAAAAAGGAGGGGGTTCTCTTTATGTATCTACAGCGATTATAGTAGAAAACTATTAAGATGTTTTTTTTTTATTTCCTGTCATACGAAACCAATGTATCATGATCATAAACCATCATGAAGGTATTTGAAGCTCTGATTGACTTAAATTTTATAGAGCGTGAATCTTTTTAACCCCCCCGACGCAAAAACGACGGGGTGTTATAAGTTTGACGTGTCTGTGGTGTCTGTGTGTGTGTGTCTGTGGCATCGTAGCTCCCGAACGGATGAACCGATTTTAATTTTGTTTGTTAAATTATTAGACGAAGATAACTTCCAGTATACATCGTACCCAAGGAATATTGATGAAAGAATTATGTAGCTATCAGCTATCACGGTTCATGAGATACAGCCTGGTGACAGACAGACGGACAGTGGAGTCTTAGTAAAAGGGTTCTGTCTGTCCGTCTGTCACAGCGGAGTCTTAATAATAGGGTCCCGTTATTACCCTTTGGGTACGGAACCTTAAAACGAACTAAGTAGGTATAGTCGGCTGCATAATTGCAGACCCACCGTAGAGCTCCAAAACGGCTGTTATAAGAATGATTTCAACACAAGCAAGATTCTAGGCACCTGCTTAAGGTGAAGTTTAAAGTCTTCTAACTCATAAATTAATCAAACAAAATTTATTAGAATGGAAACATTCCAATAATAGTAATTTTGGAACTCTACCGAGGGCTGCAATTATGCAGCCGACTGTACCAACAACTCGTTTATCTCGTTGACTAAAACAATAATAAATAAAACAATAACAATAAAAAAATAAAACAAATTATAACTCACTCCTAAAACTCAATAGAAATTATCTAATTGAGCTTCGAGATTTATTTATTAGAAAACTGTCAAACGGTTAGAGAGGATGCAGAAAGGAAACTCTTTAATTTGACAAGCATACGACATTTATTAGGTAGGAAAAATATTTATAATGGATGTCACATCAAGGCTGCCTCGCCTGTCAAACAAGAACACTTTTGGCGAATCGCAAAAATAACTTTGTTTTCAACAGTAAATAATGAGAAACCAACTTGTTTTTGCTGCTGGATAAAGTTATTGTGTCATTTCAGATTTTCATTGTTACTGTACGAACGTGGGCCGATATTCACTTGATATAAAATGATTTTAAGCTCTATCTTATGTTCCAAAATGATTAGTTTTAGTTTCGGGTGACCAAAAGGTTGGTTCCTACCTCGGACAGCGGATAAGCATCGTCATCCAACGAGGTAACACAGACAGCTTGGGCACACTTCCTCCCCATTGGGACTTTTAATTTTTATTATGTAAATCAATTTTCGTTTGTTTTTTTAAGTATATTTATCGTGTGTTTTGTCTCAGATAAATCATTTTTTTATTGCAAATACATTTGTAATATCATTTATTAATAATTCTACTACTTTTTCGAAATTCACTCATTTTCACTCAGTTGACTCATTTTTTAATTTGTTTCCGATTACAGACTTTTTCGTCTCTTCCTCTATTATAAGTATTAGGGCCCTCGCCCACTGCGATTTTTTAGTAGCGATGCACTAGCGAAACTGTCGCGCGTTCGCGTCGATACAGTCGCAATGCGGTCGTTAGCTGTTTGCCCTCGGCCACACACAACACGATTCAGTCGCGATGCAAACGCGATACTGTCGCGGTTCTGTCGCGATGCAAACGCGTGGACACTATAATCTTATAATATAAAAATGAATCGCAAAATGTGTTGGTAAGCGCATAACTCAACAACGCCTGGACCAATTTGGCCAATTCTTTTTTTGTTGTCTTTGACATTGTCAGGAGAAGGTTCTTTTGAAAGAAAAAATTAAGAAAGTTGGGCAGAAAATTATTACGCGGGTGAAACCGTGGGGCGTAGCTAGTAAATAATAAAAACGTTTATTTCAATTTCTTAATCTAAATTTACAATTTTATACTTATGAAAGCTTACTTTTTAAGCACCTAATGAGGTTACGTGTAACAAGTGCTTCCGCCCTTCCATCACTTAGATATTATAGTTTACAACGTTTTGAAATACATTAATACTGTAGCGAATTAGAAGCACGTTGCAATCGCTTCTGTAGTGCGTTGAAAATGCGACTAACATATGTTAGTAGCGATGCTATCGCTACAAAAAGCCGTGGACGAGAGCCTTTATAGATGTTAAACAAAAGCATGATAAACATGAAAAGTGTATATTTTCCCCTGACTGGGTCTTGTTAACAAATTGTGACATAAGTATATCTTTCTTCATCAGTTTTGTACGTAAATTGAACGTTTTTGCCAGCTTTAGGATAACCATTTTTTCTTGAATAGTTATTTCAGTATCATCAAACCCAATCTCAACGGGCGAAAGGACGATGATAACCCGATTTCAATATTATTATACTTTTATTATAGCCATGTAAGGGTTTTGGAAATAACGATAACCGAGGGACTGTATGTTAGTACGTTGGATTTTGATTTTTAGATATTCCTATTCAAACTATTGAGATTCTATAGACAACTTTGTTCAACGAATGACAACAAACAAACAACAAGCATACAAATCGTAATCTATTACTAATAATATAGTTACTAATAATGTACCTAGTAGTTGTTTAATATTTAAATTTTGTTTAAAGTGTGACATTTGTATGGTTTTTTTATAGTTGTAAATTTCGTGTTTTGTAATTTACATTAGGTTGTCGAATGTATAATTTTGTAATTGAGTATCAAATGTTATTGTATATGTTTCATTAGTAAGAAGTATATTCCATATTATATTATAAAGAGGAAAGGTTAGAATAATAATATTTATCAAATTATCTACACTAATATAATATATAAAATATAACCCTCAAATATAATATATAGATTTACCACATTTATTAAACCTTTGACAGTTAGTTAAGGGAGAGAGGATTTTTGTCTTTACTTCGAAGCAAATTCAAAAAATGAGTAAAAGAAGTAGTAATTAATAAATAAGTCATATTCTCACACAATCCTCTAGAGCAGGGGTCGGCAAACTTTTAAGTCGGACGAGTAAAAATTACAAATTTCAAAGTTTCTCGTCCTACGGCAGAGTTTCCTAAATATATGGGTCGTGCTGTGGCCCACTAGGGGACCAAATCTAGGCCCTAAAACTGAGGACCATATTCTTATAACGTCGATATCCCTTAACTTTTGAGAGCTGTTCCTAGTTCCTCTTTATAATATTAGTATAGATAAGTCGCTGCTATAAAGATAAACTTTTTTAAGGCGCTTCAAAGTGATGTTAGGTATACTAATTTGTATGATTCCAAATAAATAAAGGATATTGATTTGATTTGCTGAAAAACACTTTTTATTGCAAATTCTAGATTTCAGTAATTTTCTGTTTAATGAAGCCATAAAAGTCCTTTCCCCATGGCTTCATACTTTTTTGAAGAGGGATTTTTAGTCATGGTTCATATTAAAACTAAGTTACGAACTGTAATGTTTTATGATGGTCGTGGACTAGACTATGTACTTTGGGAACAACCACAAAATATATAGATAAATGGCACAATACCTACCTCCTACCTGAATTTCATACTTACGGGCGCTTTACAAACTTTGGCACTTATCCTAGTTCAAAGTGTACTTCAATTAGACAACTAACAAAAGGTGCCTATTTGCAGAGACCTTACCATACTTAAGTACGCATTTAGGTAGTTAAGTTTCACATTAAAGTAGGTAGGTATAATATACTAACTTATTATTACAAAGTCATCATTGTAAAGGGTAAAGTTTAATTGAAGAACTGAGTATATGCTGTAGCTTTTTGAAATGTGGCAAAAGCTTATTGACGTGTCTTTAGGCATCGATTGACTTCATTCAGACTTCAGGACGTCATACTATTGAAGATTTTAGTTGACATCATGCTTTATCGGTAATATGAATCTATATGTTATGTCTTTTAAACTAGAAGAGCTGCGAGTCTGAAACTTGGTCGAGTCCGAGTCCCCAATGGGGAAAAACAGATATCGAAATTCCTATTTGTCCCTGAATTGGCCTTCAAAATTAATTTCAGGGATAGGCAGGAACAAGGTTATTCTGTTCCTGTTTGTCTCTGAATTCAAAATCGGGGACCGGCAGGAACATTTATTTGATGCCTGTCCTCGAATTGAATTTGATCGAAATGAAAACAAAAGATGATCGAAATGAAAACAAAAGACGATTAAAATGAAAACAAATAACGATCGAAATTAAAACAAAACACGATCGAAATTAAAACAAAACACGATCGAATTGGAAGCAAAATTATTTGGTACAATAAAGCGTACATAATATATTTGTCTATCTACTCTGTTTGAAAACAATGTCTCAAAACGTTTACTTGTTTACTTACGGCAAATTTCTCATCAAAGTAAATCCAGATATAAATTGAACAAATTCGAACCTCGAAGCGTGAAACGATTGCGATTCAATAAACGCGCAATTTGATTGAGAACCTCGGAAACAGATAACTACTTACCAATAAAATTGTATGTAGATGATTTGTTTTATTGAATCACTAGCTGTTGCCAGCGACTTTTACTAAAATCTAAATTAAAACTGTATAAGTTTGATGAAAGGAATGGTTGTATGGGTACCAAACTGTATGGCTTAAAGTTCTTTTGCGTGTTTGAAAACCTAAATCGCAAAAACCGTTTTTTTTTAGTAGAAAAGCTAGGTACTCCATATTTTTTCCCCTATTTCCTTCCATTTCCTTTCTGAATAATGCTTCTAGAGTGTCTAGAGCATAGGTTTCCAACGGGGGTGGTACCGCCCTCTCGTGGACGCTGGAACGAGAGGGCGGTACGGTTTTCGTGGTAAGGGGACAAAGGCAAATAATGAACTAAATAAAAACCCAAAATTAATAAATTGTTAAAACTCCCCCAACCTTTAATAAAAATTATCTAATTGATATTTATGCCTTTATTGAATTAAGTTTATTTATTATAAATTTCTGTTATTGAAAAGGGGACGGTAGTCCATAAAAAGTTTGGAACCTATGATCTAGAGCCTAAAACCTACAGATACCGGTCATTGTGCAATTAACAAACACTTATTTATCATAGGGGTCACAGAGAGCCCTCTGTGCAGAGGATGCATGGAGGCAAAAGAAAACCCACAACACGTGCTCATGGAGTGCAGTAGCTTGACAGATCAACGAGCTCGGACTCTGCAGTCGCCGGCATCTCTTTCGAAGGCCTCAGTAGCCTGAAAAAGCCGCTAACCTTCTGGGATGGCCTGGGATGATTGGAGTGACAAGTAGGATATTCTCACACGCACAATGGCCTAATTGATGAGGCTAAGTGCGAAAACAGCCACGTAAAACTAAACTAAACTAATACCCTTTATTTTCCCGTTCTCTAATAACTAATTACTAATGGAACTATTTATTATTTTTAGAGGATAATCTTTAAAATTCTAAAAAACAAATCTAAATAAAACAGACAGACGGACGGACAACAAAGTCTTAGTAATAGGATCCCGTTTTAACCCTTTGAGTACGGAACCTTAAAAATAGTTCACAGGGACATGTACGGTCGGCTGCATAGTTGCAGACCCACCGTAGAGCTCAAAAACTCTTATAAGAATGTTTTCAACATTAGCAAGATTATCGGCACCTGCTTTAGTTGAAATTTAAAGTCTTCTAACTCATCAATTTATCAAACAAAATTATTAGAATGAAAACATGCCAATAAACTATTATTGGCATGTTTTCATTCTAATAATGTTCACAGTCGGCTGCATAATTGCAGCCGACTGTACCTATAGCAATTGATTAAAAAATAAAATAGAGAAATCCATTTGTATGTACGTATTATTACGTATTTGTATGTAAGTATCGAATCGTCGCAAACACATATTGTCTAAGGTAGCAACTCCTCTAAAACTCAACTGGGTACTCGTCTTAAAAGCAGTATTGTTGATATCGTTCTTCTAATTTCATCAGAAAACTTTCTTTAAATAAATACGTTTTAAACTTTCCAATCTAACTCCGAATCTAAGAGAATTCAACTTAAATATCTTTTATTAAAATTTATACAGATAATCTCTATTTCGTTTAGAAAAGCAAAGACTTACGAACTGTTTTCATTAATTTCTAACCACTTTCTAACACAAATACGAATGGAATAATAATTTCCGGTTTAGGAAAATCCGTTAAATAACTTTTTAATCTAATCCTTTCTTTGAGGTTTACGTCTGTATAAAATGTACCATATGTATTCTACTGATTAATTCATTATTTTTAAACGACTTTTAAAAGGAGGAGGTTCTGAATTCGTCGCGTAAATTTCTGGTTAGGGCGTACCTCAAAGGGTAAAAAAACCTGAAAAAAAGTGTATTAAGTATTCTATCCGTTGTCTGGTCACCATAGCTCAAGCCTAGTTACTTAGCTTGAGGGTAAATGACACTGTTTGAAATGTTCTACAATTTACAACAAATACAATTTATCTTATTTAATACCCGAATATCATTATACATGTACAAAAACCCAGAAAGACGTTTGCAAATACTTTTTACTTATTTATAACAATATGAAAATACAAACCGACATAAATACACATAAAATTAGAAAGATATTGTTATTTTATTATAACATAAACAGCAGTAAGTATGTGAGGAGCTTATTTGATAAAAACAGAACTGAATAAATAGAACAATATTACGGTTTCTAAGCTAGAATAGATAATAATAGAGTCGTGCAACGAATTCTTACTTTGAGGGTCTATACAGGGTTATTGGTAACTAACGAACACTCGAGACTTCGTCCGCGTATGAGCAGAATTTTCCGAAATCCTATCCTAACGATATCTTTTTATTTTTTTTTGTTTTAAATAAAGAAGGCATCCTTTTTTTTATTTATTTATACCAATATACAAAACTTTATCTAGTACAAAATTTAAGGTGCAACAAAAACTCTTCCGAATTTGTCCGTGCACCAGTGAGTCGTAGGTAAACAAAAATAGTTAAAAATTTATACAGTACAAAAAATAAAAAAAGAACAATAACATAACAAAAAAATCAATAACATGGCCTAGGTCATTCAAAGAATGTTCTGAATGTTCATTCAAAGAATGTTCATGCAAAGAATGACTATTATTATTTAAAAAATCTGCTGTTTTTCTGATTGACATAAGTTTGAAACGTTCCGAAAAGTTTTCTAATTTGCAAAAGTCTTACAACAAAACTTGTTTTATTAAGATGCACAGAAGTAGCCAACAGCTGCTTTCTTAAATAATTACCAATAACCATGTATATGAAATAGCGACCGAATAGAGGTTTTTCTCTGCAATTTCATCTTATAAAATGTCTTATTTATACAAAGTATGGAAGACCCTTTAGAGTGTGAACTTTATGGCACATTACCTCTTATGGTTGTCTGGAAGAAATCGTCCTAAGACCATAAGACCGCCCTTAATATTTGTGCCACTACAGTCTTTCTTTACGTTTAAGTTTCCTGTTTTAGTGTACAATGCATTAAAGCTTATTATATTTTATTATAAATAAAATAAAATAAATATTTCAGGACATACCACACATCGCCATCTAGCCCCAAGCTAAGTAACTAGACTTGTGTTATGGGTGCTAGACAACGGATATACTACTTATATACTTTTCTTTTGTAAATATATACTTATAATACATAGAAACAACCAGACCACAGACAAATATCTAAGCATAAATACTTGTCTGAGACAGGAATCGAACCCGCAACCCTGTGTTTGGCAGTCCGGCATGGGGACCATTGTGCCAACTGGGTCGTCGATTATAGACAGTCATCAGGGTGTAAATAGATACAAATATACATATTAAAAATTAAAAGGCACTAAATAAATGAAGAAATTAAACTTAAAAAACCAAACTTAAAATATACAAAAAGTAAGCACAACTAAAAACAATATTTAAAAGACACGATCTTTATACTCAAAAATAAAAATCAATAATTTATCTCTAAGTCTGAATGACTATTATTTAAAAAATCTGCTGATTTTCTGATTGACATTAAATTAAGTAATTTATTTATCTATTCATCTCTTAAAAGTAGCCCATGTTACTCCCAATGAATCAATGTATCTTCATACCAAGTTTCATCAAAATCGGTTCAATTGTTTTAGAGCGATAAAACCTAAAAAATCCCTATTATCGTGTCGCGGTGTAAGTTACCGATCTCCACTTGAACAGCTGAACCGATTTGTATTATTTTTTTGTGTAGGTTACATACGTTCGGTCTGAGAATCGAACAACATCTATTTTTTTTAGCTTTTAGATAGATAAATAAATTCTTTATTGTAAACACCAATTTCAAATATATTAAATAAATTTTCCTAATAAAAAATAGCTTTTCCGGCAAACAACGTTTTCCAAGACAGCTAGTTTCTTTAAAATATTAGTATGGCAGAAATCTAAAAACAAAGAACCCTCGCTACTGATACGAAGTAACAAACAAACACAAACTTCCAAAAATTATAATATTAAAGGGATGTTAGATTAGATAATTAATTATTAAACTTTAGTAAAAACATACAACGATGGCATACATCTTTTAGCGAAACTTAACAATTTCTAAAGTAATTTTGATTTAACTCTTTGCACAGACCCTTTTAAGTGGACTGTAAGCTATCAAAAACTCTATTAGATAGAGAGAAATCATTTTATTTAAAAGTTACAAAACATTACAAAGTAAAAACTTAATTTAAATTGTATTAAAATCCTTTTGATCCCTTACTCGTTGAGGTGTATAATAAGGACAAATTGTGTCGCAATACTCGAGGGAAAGGTCTAGCAAATTACGTCTTTCATTCATCAAGACAATGATCCTAATTGGTATTTAAATAATTAGATTATATCAGCCAACAAAACTATAGGTAGTTAAGATTAATCTATATTAGTACGAGTCTCCAACGAATTTTAAACATATTACTTATTGACAACAAAAAAGAAACTTGAACTAATGCAAAATAATTAAAGTTCTTATCTAACTTTTTTTATAATACAGTACCTGGATGACCGACCGGTATTTTTTTTACACAAATAATATAAATAAACATTGATTTTCTTAGTCTAACCTCAAAGCAAACACTCATTGACTTCGTGTTACTTAACAACGCCATCTGCTGGAATAACTTTATTGCTCACAAAAATAGTATTAGTAGTTCGCCAATAGATGTCAGGAAGAGTCATATTTTTCAGTTTAAATTGGGACTACTCAAACGCCTCCTTTTTGTTATTTTTCTTCGAATAAAAAAAAAGTAAGTTTCGATAAAACACGAATAAAATGACATTTTCTAAAAATGATTCCTAGCTAGATCGATTTATCGCCCCCGAAACCCCCTACATACCAAATTCCATGAAAATCGTTATACAAGAATATACAAGAATTGCTCATTTAAAGATATAAGATATGTAATCAATACTTCTGTAGGTACTGCTTGCCGATCTGGGGTGGGGCTCTCAAAACCAAATTTTTAAGCCTTGAACGTGCACAAAGACATATATAAAAGGTAATGCTGTGTAAGCGTAAAATATTTAGCACCAATATGTCTTATCTGTTAGGCAATTGTATATTCTCAAATGCATTCTAAGAACTCATAAAACCACTACAATAGACTCTAAAATAACTAATACGCGAAACCAAAGACCTTCCATAATACCGAGACCTTTCAGAAGAACATATGTTCTGGGGCCTAATTCTGCTATTTTGCATTAATTGATCTACCATCGTCATTATATCGAAACTCTATTGATATTATATCGAGATTTTGACTTTAATTGTTATTCTGCTAAAGTTTTAATAACATTGCAATATAATCGCTGTGGTGTCTCAGTGGAATGACAATAGATACGTCGCTGGTGTTGCCTATCAAAATCTACCGAGTAAGTGTTGCTAATCGAAACTACTTAGAACTTAAAACTTAGATAATAACTTTTATGGCTATTTTTTTCTATAAATCTCCAAAAAAATACAGACTAAATATATTTATATATTTTTAATACGAAAATCAACAATTTTATGTTACAAAAGTTCGTTTTTCGTAAACATTGCAAATAATCATCACTGATTGTTGGTAATAAGCATGTAATAAGGTTTTTCGGCCTATCAATTACACTTTGTTTGAATTTTATTTTAGTTTTTATAGATAGTAGGTACTTGATCCCTTTTTATGACATCAAAAAAATATGTAATCTATCATCAAGTGAATTCGGACCAGCAAGATCAAAGAAAAGGTCAAAGGAGGTGTACCTTATGATGACTAAAGTATTTGAATTAAATACATCAGTTTGATGTCCAAAATTCGGCAGGGAAATAAATTAGATAAGGGACTTAAAGACTCCCATGTTGAAATTGTATTGCAAAGTTTCACGTAGATTATAAAAGGCTTAGGTACTTTCTCAGATCAAGGGAGATTTGCTATCTTTTGATTTTAATAGCGTACCCGCGATCGCCACTTTTCACACATTTGTATTTGCACACAATCTTAATTATTATCTCAATAGCTCCCACAGAAACGTTATGAACGAAATTGTTCCTTCATTCATAACGTTAATAATTAATTTCTATTTTTGCGGTATTAAAGAATAAATATGTATATATTGTCATACTTAGACATGAAATGAGATTCTATCTTTCACGTAGTTCACTTTTCTGCATTATTGCAAACAACCACTGAACTACTCGGCATTTTGGCAAAAATCGAGAGATAGTGACGCGAGCGCGTAGTTACTGTCGACTGAAGACTGAAATCTGTATCAAGAGCATTTTAAGCCAGGCGCGTTCACCCGTGCCGAGGCGCTATAACAAATCTCCCTTGTTTGATGTGATCTGAGGGTACTTTATTATTCTGTAATATTTCAGTAGCTTGTAGGTATTGATTGGAAATCCATTAACCAATTTGAATTCAGTGAACCGTTGATGAATAAGCACCTTACAAATTAATTAATAACTATGTTGTAACGACCTTAAAAACCCACTAATTTTGCTGCTTGCTCCATTAATTTAAACTCCAAACTTCTAAGCACAGACCGTTGATCTAGTGAGCACTTATTTTTTATTCCCACAGGATTTCTGTTATAAATATACTTCATTATATCAGCCACAGGTCGTCCACTGCTGAACATAGGCTCCCCCAAAGACTTCCAAAGCGGTCGGTCGCATGCTCTCTGAATCCAACGACTTCCCGCGACCTTAATTTAGTCATCCGTCCGCTGCGCTTTCGTGGTCTCCAATCTAAGAATTTTCGGCCCCAACGGCCATCAGTTCTACGAGCCACATCCCACATACTTGTTTCATTAAAACATCATATTATCCGGGTACACTAAATTAATGCAAAACTTTTAATTGATGTTGCGAAGGAATTGCGGGTACTGATTACAGTTTCGGGTTACCTTGTGTTTATCCATTGTCCTACTAATATTATAAACTAGCAGCGCTCCTTGGTTATACCCGCGTAACTCCCGATCCCGAAGGAATACAAAATAGCCTATACCCTTCCTCTATAAATGGACTATCCAACACAAAAATAATTTTTCAATTCGAACGAGTAGTTCCTGGGATCAGCGCGTTCAAACGAACAAACTCTTCAGCTTTATAATATAAGTATAGAAGTATAGATGTGAAAGTTTGTGTGTGTGTATGTTTGTTACTCCTTCACGCAAAAACTACTGAACTGATTGCGATGCAACTCCGTATCTAGATAGCTTGAGACCTGGATTAACACATAGGCTACTTTTTATCCCGATATTCCACCGGGACTTACGCGGGTGAAACTGCGAGGCGCAGCTAATTTATCCCATAATTTCGACTTGAAATTTTAAAAATGTTTTAAAAATAAAACGGGAAACAATCAAATATTAAAGACGATCTAATCAAAAGATCGTCCTTCGAGAAGCCAATTTTGCTACCGTTCAAGACTGAAGTTATCTGTTTTCCAAGAAGCTTTCATTCGCAGAGCGGTAATTTAAGATAGAGCGCCGGCTCATAAAGACATATAGACGATATCTATCTAGAAGTACGTTCTTTTATGATGTCTGTTAAAGAGGTTTTGGAAACTAGAAAAAGAAAATTTTCAGAAATTGTTGGCTTTCTAGCTCTTAGGATTATCTTCCAAAAATCGGTTGATAAACAAAGAAAATATGTGTCTGTGGTCTGGTTCTTTCTATGTATTATAAGTATATATTTACAAAAGATAAGTATATCCGTTGTCTAGCACCCATAACACAAGTCTGAATTACTGGTAATTGGTACTTAGCTTGGGGCTAGATGGCAATGTGTGGAATGTCCTGCAATATTTATTTATTTATTTTTATATACGCGAACATCCATAATTTGATGCAAAATATAACTTGACACTGGCTAAATGCACACGTGCGAAGCCATAATAAAAGAAAAAAAAAATGCAAACTATTTGGTTTCATGACAGCTGTCATCTTGAGCGGAGGCTTGTACTGTACCCCTACTATGACTTTTTGAAGCACTCGAAAAATAGAAACCCTTATAAGATCACTCTTTTGTCCGTCTGTCTGTCGGTGTCAATACCGATATTCTCAGAGACGGGTGGACCTAGTAAGTTGATTTTTAGGAAGTTTCATAGTAAATACTCAATATTGTATGTTACATCGAATACGTAAAAAAGTCGTAGTAAGGGTACTGTTTCCTTCTGACGTTCGATTAAGTTTTACCACGGAAAAATATTTCGATTTCACATTTTTTAAATGTTTTTTCATCAAATATCATAATTATTGTATTAAAATTAAATTGAAACATACCCTAAATGTTAATCTGATATTTTCTGAACATATTCATATGGAGCTTGGTAAAATCTGTTATGTAGTATATAAGATTACCTGGTTCAAACAAACAGACAAACAGACAAACAAACAGACAAAAATTCTAAAAACTACCCTATCGTGTTCAGCTAACGATTTTAAGACGACCTGTGTATTTTTTTTCTGGATATCTTACAATTACAGATTTTTTTATGTCTACAGATTTATTATATGTATAGATTCTATCCATTGTCTAGTCACCATAACACAAGGCTATATAGTTGCTTAGCTCGAGGCTAGATGGTACTGTGACCATATTTATTTACTAGCTGCGCCCCGCGGTTTCACCCAAGTAAGTCCCGATCCCGTGGAAATATTGGGATAGAAAGTAGCCTATATGTTAATCCAGGTCTCTAGCTATCTAGATACCATTTCGTCCAGTGGTTTTTGCGTGGAGGAGTAACAAACAACACACACACACACACACACAAACCTTCACATTTATAATATTAGTAGGATTTGCTTGATTAAAGTTTGTTTAAAAAATTGTGCAAAATCACGCTGTATAGAATAAATAATCAAGAAATATTTTTAGGAATTATGTTAATAATACTTGTGAAATCCGGAATTCAAAACACGGCTCACAGTAAAGAATTATTTCTAGAGTTGAAATGAAACATCTCGACTTTTGCCACATAAATATTGATGATTATCCTTTCATAAACGAAACACGAAATAGATATCGCACCTCCGCTCAAATAGTGTCATAACTCAAAAACAATATTATTTATTTTATATTTTCAGGAAACCTAATACACTATTTCATAAAGCTTAAAAAATCATACAAATCTACTGAAATGTTCATATCGCTTATTTTATTAGTTTTCAAATTAAGACTAGAAACCGGAAAAACAGTTAGACTATTAATTTAGACACCTTTTTCTCGACAGTTTTCTTTTTTGAGACATGACACTATTTGAACGGAGGTGCGATATCAACTGAAAAGAGAAATAATCTTGGCGATATCTTTTAATTTTAACTCCCTTGTTTACAGTTAGGGTTGCCACCTTTACTTTGTAATTATAAAGTATAGTTGTTTGTATAGGTAGAAAAAATAAAGTAAACTGCCCCCTTAGACAAGATTGCTTTCTATTAGCGATATCGCCAATCGACAGACTTTTTGTTTATTTATTTTGTTTGAAATCGACACAAGCCAACGAAAAGTCACTTAGTCTTGCGTTGGAGAAAAAAATGGTGGAAAAGTTCCAACTTAAGCTAATTATATACAATGTGTTTTGTCAATTTCATACAATTAAATCTATCGAGTGGCGACATCGCTAATAGAAAGCAATCTTGTCTAAGGGGGCTGTATGGAAATAAAGTATTATTTATTGAAGTGATAACATCCTATAAATCAATAAACACTGGCATTCACAAAAAGTGTGACGTCATCACTCACGTTCCGTTATTGTAAGTAAGTTAGTATTTTATTTGTCTAAGAATTCGGTAAATACAAAGGTCTTAACAACAATACGAGTACACGCGAACTCTGCCATACAGATGACTTATATCTAAACTATAATTTCAATAACATTAAACCATAACTTTATTACTAACTAAATATTCTTGTATTGAATAAAAACAATTAAATAATAAATATTCTTGAAGAGAATTTATTAGTAGGAACAGAATAACCATAGCTAAGTATTATTGTTACTATGGTTACCATCAATGTTTTCTTATGACGTTGTCACGTAAAATTATCGTCCGTAAACCGACTTTACAAACAACCACTATGTTTTATACCTTTAAAAACATGTATCGCTGCTAAATAAGTTTACAGCATTTTTGCAGTCTATATTTAAAAGATGAACAAATAGTCCGTTTTCGATTAAATTCTGGGATGACATGACATTTGAGTATAGGTTAGGTAGCGTTCCAAAACAATGAGCTCAGTGCAAAAGCGATCCGTTCCTTTATACACAAAACTACAATCAAACTATAATGATTTATGAAATTGCTTCTAGAGAAATTACAAACTATGTAAAAAAATCGCGTACTTTTTTTTTACTATCTATATTTTACCCCAAAATAACGTAGGTATATAAAATAAATAAATATTGCAGGACATTTCACACATCGCCATCTTGCCCCAAGCTAAGTACCTAGACTTGTGTTATGGGTGCTAGACAACGGAAATATCAATTATATACTTTTCTTTTGTAAATAATTATATACTAACACATAGAAACAACCAGACCACAAACAAATATCTAAGCAATAAATACTTGTCTGCGGTGGGAGTCGAATCCGCAACCCTGTGTTTGTCAGTCTGGCATGGTGACCATTGAACCAACCGGGGCGTCAAATATACTTTATTATAAAGTACCGGTGGCAACCCTAGTTTCAGTATGGAAAATCTAAATAACAAATCAACTGATGAATAGATTCCTTGAGTAATTACAGAGTGCGGGATGTATGATATAAGTACTAGTTTAATGTATGTAGGAAGTTTTGTCTATTATAACATGAAGTTTACACGTTTCTTTCGCAATATGCCATAACTCAAGAAATTGGTACGACAACTACAATACGGATCGTTTTTAACGGAATATACAGGGTTATTGGTAATGTAAAAAAGCGATTAAGTGCTATTTATGTGCACTATAACCAATCAACTTTAAGAAATTCGTTTTTTTTTCGTAAATTTTGTGGTCATGTTTCTCCGAAAATCAGCTGTTACATAAACGGACCTTTATTAGCCTTAAGATCAACCTTAAGATTGTATATTTTAGATGTATTTTTTAAAGTTTATCGACAGTTCTAAGTCTGAATGACCGTTATGTTAAAAAAATCAAATTTTTGCTAGTAAAAAATAACATTCCTAAGTTAGAAAGAATGCAGAAATACTTAAACAACTCAAATAAAAAGACATGACATTTTCCGTTTTTCTAGATTACAATGAAATTGATAGTAGGTATTACATGAACGAAAAAAAGTTATAAGCATTTGAAGTCACGTATGTTTTATTTTCTTCATCAGCATCTGACGGCATTTACAGAGAACCTAACCTCCTCGCTTTTAGCGATAAGGCCGCCTATTGTGCCATATTGTAAGGTATTAAATATGAATTTTCTTTCAGCATATAGGTATTTACTTAAGTTAGAATTAATTTAAATTTTGTTATATGTAATCATTTTGCGTTGTGTTTTTATGGTGCAATAAAGTGTTTATCTATCTATCTATCTTGCAAACAAGTAATATTTGTCCGAAGTTTTGCCGTTATTCTTTCAAAAGTCGTTGATTATTAAAGTGAAAGGGTACCGGCGCTCTCTCCATACAAATGTAGTCGACTGTTTCCTCCCTGGATAATGACACTAGCACAAATATTTTTGTGCCATAAAACCTATAACTGCCATGACTATGCCCCTATGTTTTATTTTTTTTTTCATTTTCTAACTATCATAAAAATAAAGATTTAAAAAACAAAAAAAAACATAGGGGCATGGTCATGGCAGTTATAAGTTTTATGCAACAAAAATATTTGCTCTAGTGTCATTATCCAAGGAGAAAACAGTCGACTAAGTTTGTATGGAGAGAGCCCCCGGTACCCTTTCCTCCAAACCTTCTTTAAAATGACCACTGACTATAACTTACTTGGTGGATAATCCCTGTAACTTATATCAGTGTAGACAGCAAATGGTGAGGCGCAGAGCACGGATATGATCCACAGCACGAATATGATCCTTGACGCTCGAGTCAGACCAGCCATCGCGTAGAGGTGCAGCGGGTGACAGATCGCCAGGTAACGTTCAAGAGTGAAGGCTGATATGGTCAGCACGGAGACGTAGGTTGCCCTGGAGAGAAGAAAACAAACAATTAAAAAAAACATTAGTTTTAAAAGTAGTTCTAAAGACCAAGATAAAAGTTAAGGTACCTACAGTTTGGGTCATAAGTACACTATCAGTTTGCTACAATAGTGCTATTAACAAGTATTGGACTTACGACCTTCTTCTAATAGACGTAACACACACACATAAATACTTGAATTAAAAGTACTCAGTGTGATTATTATTTTCAACACTAGCTGCGCTCCGCGGTTTCACCCGCGTAAGTCCCGATCCCGTGGGAATATCAAAATGAAAAGTAGACTATAGCCTTCCTCGATAAATGGACTATCCAACACAAAAAGAATGTTTCAATTCGAACTAGTAGTTTCTGAGATTAGCGCGTTCAAACAAACAAACTCTTTGGCTTTATAATTTTAGTTTAGATTTAAATTGTTAAAGGTTTAGCGATGTTCGGGTAGGTAGGCACATTTTCTTACAGTTTTTAATTAGTTCTTATGTAGATCTTTCTGTCTTACACATGGAACAATCAGGCAACAAAAGTGCAGACCCACTGTAGACTTCTAAACTAGCTATTATTAGAATTTTGTATTAGATAGTCCATTTATCGAGGAAGGTTTTAGGCTACTTTTCATTTTGATATTCCCACGGGATCGGGAGTTACGTGGGTGAAACCACGGAGTAATATTATAAAGCGGAAGAGTTTTTTTTGTTTGTAATCTCAATAACTAGTTCGAATTGAAAAAATATTTTTGTGTTGGATAGTCCATTTATCGAGGAACACTATAGGCTACTTTTAATTTTGATATTCACACGGGATCGGGACTTACGCGGGTGAAACCGCGAAGCGATGCTTATTACAAAAAATCGAAATGCGAAAAGCGTACAATATAAATTGTTCTCCATTTAAATATGATAGATCTAACAGGTGTATTTTGTTTTTCCCGAGGGTGAACAAGAATGAGATACTGAGCCCTGTTGAGATACGTAAAACAAGATCCCAGAAGATATACAGTGACAGGTACAAGAACCTGATTGATGAGGGGACGTCACGGAGAAACGGGTGAACGAGGGATGAGTTTAAATATACCAACAAACTAGCACGACTGGTCGTCCGAGACAAGCGACGACGTGACGATGGCGAAGTTTCGATCATCTTTGTTTTCCATTTCTATCGTTGTGGCCTCAGATCAAGGGAGATTTGCTATCTTTTGATGTTATTACCCGCGGTACCCGCGGTCGCCACTTTTCACACATTTGGATTTGCACACAATCTTAATTATTATCTCAATAACACACAGAAACACAAAAATCGACGTGATTTGCTGCAAACACAACTATAGCATTGCTTCTGGTAACAGCATTGTGACGCACGGATCCATTGCGCCATCGAGCAGACCGATTCATATACTGATTCTTACATAGCGAGCAATGTATTGTATAAGTACGTTGTGAATAAAATTGTCACTTCATTCATAACGTTAATAATTAATTTCTATTTTTGCAGTTTTAAAGAAGAAATATATACAATATAATACTTAGACATGAACTGAGATGCCATCTTTCACGTAGTTCACTTTTCTGCTTGTATTTTTGCAAACAACCACTGAACAACTTGGCATTTTGGCAAAAATCGAGAGATAGTAACGCGAGCGAGTAGTTACTGTCGACTGAAGACGGAAGTCTGTATAAAGTGCATTTTAGGCCAGACGCGTTCACCCGTGCCGAGGCGCTATAACAAATCTCCCTTGTTTGATGTGATTTGAGGTTGTAGCGTAGGTAATTAGCGTAAAGTTTTTGACGTGATAACGTCTAGTAAATTGATAGAATACCTGCATTCACAAAAAAGTGTCACGGTAATATTGTGTGACGTCATGCGCCATGGTAATATGACCAGACTTTTTTAATTCAAATAACGGGACATTTTTGCTAAAAACTACAATGAATTTATCATTATACTTATTATATGGGATGGGCCGTGTGATATTTGATTCCCACATAAAACCAGAGGAATTCCAGGGACAGGGGAACGACATAGGTAGATATAACAACCTGAAACCGAAAGAGAATACGAAATGCCATTGTAAGTAGGTAAATCTAATAAAAAAACGTTTCAGACCAATATAAAGAGTTGTCAAGCGAAAAACGTCCAACGAAGCGTGGATACGAAAATGCCTACCACACGAATAACAAATACCTTACTTTACTGAGATTTACTTATTTATTTGAAACTGGAGTTTCTATTCTATAGGATGAAAATTGTGTGTTTTATTTAAGTGTATTTATCTAGGGACGTGAAATCACATGCTCAGTAACTCATAATTCATTGGTGAGAGGGACAAGAAATCGTGACAAAAAACACAATGCTTTCGCAATGCATTTTTCTAAAAACTACCGGCTCTCCGCGACTTACGCCCGTATTCACAAACAGTACCTACTTAAGTTGCTCTTGGATAAGTGAACGCACTGCGCTAAATGCGGCCCTATGATTGGTCAATTTTGTGCTGCTCTCTTCACTCTAGCGAATCAGCGTCTTATCTATACTAATATTATAAATGTGAAAGTTTGTGTGTGTGTGTGTGTTTGTGTTTGTTACTCCTTCACGCTAAAACTACTGAACCAATTGCAATGAAATTCGGTAGGTAAACAAGATAGCTAGAGGCCTGGATTAACGGGATCGGGACTTACGCGGGTGAAACCGCGGGGCGCAGCTAGTTTGCTATATGCGTTCGCGCGCACTATGCTATCTCATAGGGTTGATTCATGATTGTGAATACAAGTGTTAGTGTAGACAAGTATGAAAGTGACATGTGGTTTCCAATAAGTATATATTTTTTATTGATGAATCTATTCTACTTTATTTACATAGCTACTAACTTAGGTATATTGCTAATAGTAATATATATAAATAAATATATATTTCAGGACATTCCGCACATCGCCATCTAGCCCCAAGCTAAGTAACTAGACTTGTGTTATGGGTGCTAGATAACGGATATACTACTTATATACTTTTTTTTTTGTAAATATATACTTATAATACATAGAAACAACCAGACCACAGACAAATATCTAAGCATAAATACTTGTCTGAGGCGGGAATCGAACCCGCAACCCTGTGTTTGGCAGTCCGGCATGGTGACCATTGTGCCAACTGGGTCGTCAATGGATCGTTGTTATCTGATTGAATAAATAAATTGATACACAATAAAAAGAAGACATAATAACGCCCACCCAATATAGCTGGAACTAAAGATATTGATCTCTTCCGTTGGTAGATACAAGATGTCCTCAAATCTATTTACAAATAACTCTTTCTTATTTCAACAAAATGACAGTCCATTGTTATCGAATACCTTCCATCAATTTCAGCAAATTGTCCTCCTATCTGAGCAGGTAACTAGATCGTTTTATCTTTTTGTTACCGAAATAAATCGAATGACAGCCAAGCCACTGAAATATGATTGATTAAACGTTTTGGAACGAAGTTCCTCATCGCGCGTTGCAAAAGGGGGCTAGACGGAAAATATTAATACCAAATGTTCTAACGACACTTTTTGATTTTATTACAATTCCTTCACTAATTAATCGAAAGAAACTTCGTTCCATCCGGGTGTCCCTTGACACCTCTCAAGTTTTTTAAATAAAAGATACTTACAATGAAGTTTTTAAGAAAAAGGAGTTTTATATGCCTCAATAAATTGTGCTGGTTTGAAAAAAACCGGACAGGTGACCATGACCCAGTAATTTAAAACTTTACGATTGTTAAAAATCTCTACTTTATCGAAGAAAATCCAAACATTGAAAGACTCTGTGATGTCAGAATGCAGGCAAGCGAAACCAGTGGTAAAAATTATAGACAAAACTATAATGTAAACATAGTAATTTGATATTGCATCGCACCTGCACCGATATTAAGATGTGCCAAGGCCAAGGTTACACAGGAATCAATATTGTATTAGAAGGTCATGTGACGTGATATGTACTAGTTTAATTAGTATAAAAACCCCCGCTTTTACTAAATAAATATTCAGTAAACAGTGCACTTTCAACGTGTCACTGAGTAAATAAATAAATATTACAGGACATTCAACACATCGCCATCTAGCCTCAAGTTAAGTAACTAGACTTGTGTTATGGGTGCTAGACAACGGATATACTACTTATATACTTTTCTTTTGTAAATATATACTTATAATACATAGAAACAACCAGACCACAGACAAATATCTAAGCATAAATACTTGTCTGAGGCGGGAATCAAACCCGCAACCCTGTGTTTGGCAGTCCGGCGTGGTAACCATTGTGCCAACTAGGTCGTCGAAGTCTCCTTCCTATCTCCTAATCACAACTCTTTTAGTTTGTACGAACAAAACAAATAACGAACTGATCATGGTATAGCTTAAGAGCCGCCAAATAACGCAAATACGCTTGGCAACAATCGCTTTGACCGGTCACGGAGCTTTCAACAAGCACCTCCACAACCTGGACATAACGGACAGCCCACTGTGCAGAGCGTGCATGGAGGCTGAGGAAACGTCCGCGCATGTGCTGCTGGACTGCAAGGTGCTAACGGAGATCAGACTAAGTACGGTAGGTGACGGTAAGTGCCTTCCAGAAATTTTTGAGAAGCCACATCTGGTGGCAAAATTTATGGAAGAGCTGGGCTGGTTCTCCCCCTGACAAATGGAATGTTAACAACCAAGTCTAACACTCAACAATAATCAACCTACATAATTATAATTCGCCATGTAATATAAATCATTATTCATTTAGTATCAATTAGGTATTCAATGTATGTAAATTCGGTCAGATATTTTTCTTGTTAATCGATTATCGAATATTAGTATCGATTTTGTTTCAAAGAATAGCAACACTATTATTTTTTAGTTAGGTGGTAACACTGCGGTTTTTTTGACATCTATAATAGCAATGGTTTTTGTGATTTTAAAAATTGAGGAGCGTAAATAAATCTGTTTTAATCGTAGACAATACCGACTGAAATCTACAATATATGCTGCTAAACCATCTGCTGGAGCATTATTCACCTCCTGACCTTAATAGGAACCTCACGCAAAGGGGACCCAACTAAAGAGGTCTGATTGCGGATAATAGCCCGTATACAAGTACAAGTACCCAGGACCGGGGTCTTGGCGAAGATTATAACTAGAAGATTCAACCCCCAAATAGTGGGATATGCTCGGATGAAGAAGAAAAAAAATAACGAATTTGACATCTTTTTGAGATGTATTTGAAATTGGCTATTTACATATTGGTTATTGGCTTTTGGTAAACTATTATAACACAAGTCTAGTTACTTAACTTGGGGCTAGATGGCGACGTGTGGAACGTCCTGTAATATTTATTTATTTATTATTTGATTTTTTTTAAAAGTTGATTGTCCTGAAGCTTCCAAATTCTCAAAAATCTTTGAATTTCCATATTTCGTAGAAGAAAAATGTCGTTCACATTTCGCCTACACATCTATAAAACCCCCTTTCCTATTACGATATCCTCGTTGAAATACATTGTATAGTATAATTAAAAAAACAAATGGTTGTCTGTAAAGTTGGTTTACAGACGATAATTTTACGTAATAACGCCATAAGAAAAAGGTGAAAAATTGAGTTTTTTTTGTTAAGTATTTCTTTATATTTTGTCATGGTCATGTTACCATGACGCATAACATCTATCTTATATATATAAAAATGAATTGCTGTTCGTTAGTCTCACTAAAACTCGAGAACGGCTGAACGGATTTATCTTATCTTAGTCTTGAAATGTTCGTGGAGGTCTAGGGAAGGTTTAAAAGGCGAGAAAAAATCGAATAACCGATATTCCTAAGGGATCGGGACTTACGCGGGTGAAACCGCGGGGCGCAGCTAGTCTATATATATAAAAATGAATTGCTGTTCGTTAGTCTCACTAAAACTCGAGAACGGCTGAACGGATTTATCTTATCTTAGTCTTGAAATGTTCGTGGAGGTCTAAGGAAGGTTTAAAAGGCGAGAAAAAATCGAATAATTTCCGGGAAAATCCTAAAAATAGCCCTTTTCTATTTCCCATACAAACGTTTACTAGAGTCAATTCCTACGGGATCGGGACTTACGCGGGAGAATCCGCGGGGCACAATATTATAACATGACACTTTTTTGTGAATGCAGCTGTTCCATCAATTTATTAAACGTTATCACTTCAAAAATAAATCATAATCCTGTATTTTTAAACATCTTAAGTGTAGGTAGGTAAGTAGATCTAATCGATCCCATCAAGCGTAAATCCATCTACATAGGATTAGAGATAAGTTTTGGTAACTTTGGTATTTATCTACACAAATTCAATCTGAATTTCTATTTGGTTTAACAAAATTATAGATTGGTAAATGTTAAATCAGAAATTGTAGGCTTCTTAGTTTATAACTACTTAGAACTAACAGGGTGTAACTAAAACGCATTTGATGTGCCACTAGGTTATTTTACTAAAAATAAATATTAATAGTACATTACGATATAAGTGTGGTAAATTGATCTTTGCATAGAGGCGGTTTATGACGCGCGAGCGGCAGCGAGCGTGTTATAGAAGCCAAGATGCAAATATCAATTCCACACGTATATCGTACGACGATTTTTATCACAGTTGCGAATAAAAGAAAAGACTTGAAAAGAAAACAAAATAATAATTAACAAAATATTTGTGATAACTCTATGTTTACATTTTTTAAGACAATATTTTTTTGTTAATTATGCTCCGGAAAGGCCAGGCTAAAGACTTTTAACCTATACATCCTCGTGGGACATACATTATTTTTTAGGGTTTTTCTATTTGTTTTTGCGTCGGGGGTTAAGAACAAAATACAATGGTACGGAAAAACAATATATTTAAGTAAAGAAAAAACAAAAAATAAACAACTCAATTTTTAATCGTTTTCTAAGTCATTATCACGTAAAATTTTCGTTCGTAAACCGACTTTAGAGACAACTATTTTTGCTAGCTAAAAAACTCTTTGGTACCTACCTTTTCGGGATAACTTTAATGCACTAGTTAACAAATCTAAAACGCACGCGTGCATAATATGTTGGATTATGAGCCTAAAAGCAGTTGAATAAGATCCACTTTATGAGCAACTGTGATAAAAAATATATTTTTGCATAAAACTAAAAATACCGGCCATGTGCGACCCAGTTGGCACAATGTCACCATGCCGGACTGCCAAACACAGGGTTGCGGGTTCGATTCCCGCCTCAGACAAGTATTTATGCTTAGATATTTGTCTGTGGTCTGGTTGTTTCTATGTATTATAAGTATATATTAACAAAAGAAACGTATATACCTAAGTAGTATATCTGTTGTCTAGCACCCATAATACAAGTCTAGTTACTTAGCTTGGGGCTATAGTTTGGCAAGTTCATGCCGAACCCTCCTTGCGGCGTTACAGACGGTGGCGGGGACGAGGTACTGAAGATGTCAGCGGGTAGCGGGTGGTGTAGTGGGGAAGGGTAACGCGTGCAACGCACGTCAACTTAATATTATGACAGTCACTGCCGCGCACTCGAAGCGGCAACACGTGTTGTCAAATCTATGACACTTTGAGTTCAACGCACACGAGATAACGATCTCAGGATGAGTCGAACGACTAAGAATGTTGTTTATAAAGTGTGACGACCATGTCATAAAAGTGAAGACGAATATTATAAATCAGATTATGCAATTAACAATGCGTTGGACAGGTAGGTACATTATTGTTTATTTTTAATGTAATCGATTATTGGTGTGCTGACTGGGCAGACGTGACGCTTCATCACCGGCACCATCTGCTCAGGCTATCTACAATCACCATTTATTTGATTTAATTAAACATAATATTGTGAAAAATATGTCTTTTTTATATTAATGTTGTTGTTTTTTTAGATTCGTATTTCGTCCGAATGAAGACGATGATGATGATGATGATGATGACGACAATCAAGAAGTTTAAACAGAGACAGAACATGAAAGTGATATGGATATTGATTTATAATCTTCTTTTATTTATAGTCAAATACTTTAACAGAAATAAATACTTTACTTTACAATACTGACATTAATCTAGTGTGAGGGCCGCAGATATTTCTATAAACTGTACTCGTATTGGTAAATGAATATACCTATTTAAATTTTTCTTTACTTTATCTTCCACTACCAACAATATAAATTAATAAATAATGGAACTACTTTAAGTACCTTTTTATTCAATCTTACATTACATCAAAAATTGTTTCAATATATCGCAAGATATATCCGGGCACACTTCTCCCGTGTGTATCCCGTGCTATTACCTCATCCCCGCCACCCCGCAAATACCGCAGGACGGTCGCGCACGAATTTGCCAAACTATAGATGGCAATGTGTGGAATGTCAAGTTAAGTAACTACACTTGTGTTATGGGTGCTAGACAACGGATATACTACTTAAATATACTTTTCTTTTGTAAATATATACGTATAATACATAGAAACAACCAGACCACAGACAAATATCTAAGCATAAATACTTGTCTGAGGCGGGAATTGAACCCGCAACCCTGTGTTTGGCAGGCCGGCATGGTGACATTGTGCCAACTGGGTCGTCGCAACTGGGACCAACTGGGACGAAGGGTCTCGTACAATTATATTATGTTTTAAGTATTTGTTGTTATACCGGTAACAGAAATAGTACATAGGTGTAGGCCTGGGGCCCTACCGCGATAAGTGCGTCGGTTTCAAACCAACGCTTCGGCTTATGCTGACCCGCGCCCCACACTGGGCGGAATTTTGAGCCCACCTTACATAGGATTTTTGAAAAATTAAGTTGTTTTATTCGTGTGTTTTAAGTATGCAGGATTGTCGGGGACATCAAAACATTAAAAAATAAGTAATTCTGGCTATGTTACTTTTTAAAAACACCACAAAGTATGACTTTGTAATTATTTTTTTTAAATAACAACCTGAATCACTTATTTTTGAATGGTTTAATGTTCCCAAAAATCCTGCATACTTAAAACACACGACAAAACAACCTAATTTTTCAAACTTTTCATGAAAAGCATTCTCAAAATTACGCGCAGTGTGAAGCGCGGTTTGGGATATCGACGTCGCCGTCGCGCGCTTGAAGCCGACGCAATAACCGCGGTTGGGCTCCTGGTGGCAGACAGACGGACACGCGAACGGACAGACGGACGGACAGTGGGCTCTTCTTAATTAAAAGGACTCCGTTTTTATCCTTTGGGTACGGAACCACAATTTAGGAATTTTCAAAAAATGCCAACATCAATATTGTCCTTAGATAAATAATGGTGTTGCCACATTGTGAAAATTCCTTAGACTCTGTGTAAATTAGAGTAATTGTCCCTAAATTTAAGAATTTATTTTCTCGTTTTTTTTCATTTTTTTATAAGGTCAAGTGGTACCTACATAGAGGGACAACAGGGTTTTTGTAACAACCTGTATAAATTGGCGTTACTTAGGTTAATTTTGTTGAATAAATCAACATTCATCAAATTGAAATTCAACTTGTAAATTCATGGGTGGCAATGGCACCAGCAAAGAGATCTAGATTTACTAATGTTGAATGTCTTTGACAGCCATGTGAATTATAGAGCAATTCGTTTTACTATTATTTTTCAATTCAAGACCGATTTCTTTTCATCCCTTACGGTTGATTCACACGGGATCCGTTATTGACGATTCTGCTTCGGCCGTCTGTAGAACCGAAGTTTTGGAACTGGTTCAGTACGAATTCTTGGTTTAATAATCGGCGAACATACATTAAAAAATCTATACTTATATTATAAAGCTGAAGAGTTTCTTTGTTTGAACGCGCTAATCTCAGGAGCTACTGGTTGGAATTTTAAAAAAAATGTGTTGGATCATCCATAGAAGGTTATAGGCTACTTTTCATTTTGATATTCCCACGGGATCGGGACTTAAGCGGATGAAACCGCAGAGCGCAGCTAGTATTTATACACGCGACGAATTGATCCTCCTTTTGTTTGAAGTCGGTTAAAAAGACGCTTGGTCGTTAAGATGTATCCGTCATTTTTCACAATTCGTGATTCGTGTGAACAAGGCGATTAAAATTTTGCCGCCGTCAAAAAAACGAATGGTAAAAAATAACGATGGGGTAAAAACACGATGAAAAGCACGAACCATTCCCGTGTGAATGAACTCTTTACAAAATATCAGCCGTTTTAAAAATATTTTGAATCTTAGAGCCTAACGAAAAAGTACACTAAAAGTACACGAAAAAGAATACTAACCAAACTTTTAATTTTATTAAAAAACTAGCTGCGCCCCGCGGTTTCACCCGCGTAAGTCCCGATCCAGTGGGAAAATCGGGATAAAAAGTAGCCTATATGTTAATCCAGGTCTCCAGCTATCTAGATACCCAGTTTCATTGCAATCGGTCCAGTAGTTTTTGCGTGAAGGAGTAACAAACACACACTCACACACACACAAACTTTCACATTTATAATATTAGTAGGATATTATGCCATTTAAGGTCATGAGACATGTATTAGACGGAGTAGGCTTCCTCAGAACCTACACCACCCTCTCAACTTTGACGACCCAGTTGGCACGATGGTCACCACAAGGTTGCGGGTTCGATTCGCGCCTCAGACAAGTATTTATGCTTAGATATTTGTCTGTGGTCTGGTTGTTTCTATGTATTATACGTATATATTAACAAAAGAAAAGTATATAAGTAGTATATCAGTTGCCTAGCACCCATAACACAAGTCTAGTTACTTAGGTTGGGGCTAGATGGCGATGTGTGGAATGTCTTGCAATATTTATTTTTATTATTTACTAACTTTGTTGACCGTATCCAAAGTGATTATGTCACGGCCAAGTCACGGATTTCATCACGATTTAGTTAATTAGCTCACATATATAGCAAAATCCATTTGTATGTGGCTGGCCAGAATTCGAACCCACAACCTTCGGAATCAAAATCGACGTATCTACCACTAAACCACCTACTTAGTTACTAAGTAAAAAGTATTTGTGTAAGTCATTGCTCGAGAAAATATATTAAAGAAATAAATAAAACTTACAATATAAGTAGCGTTATTATATTTCATAGATACAAAAACAATCTACGAAGTACGAAACGAACAGAAGGTTTTTCAAATACTTCGTCAAATAAACATCAAATGAAATACAGATCAAATAAAGTCAAAAATAATAAACCTTTGTTTCATTAGAGCTTACGAATTTTTTCCATCGAAATATTGGAGGGAAAATTCTACAAATTATGTTTTGGAATATTAATAAATCTTTCTTCTGATTGTGTATCGGATTTCAACCCTTATTTAATGAATAAATAATAAACACATTGCCATCTAGCCCCAAGCTAAGTAACATAGACTTGTGTTATGGGTGCTAGACAACGGACGGACTTATATCTTTTATTTTGTAAATATATATGTACTTACATATATCTAAGCATAAATACATGTCTGAGGTGGGAATCGAACCCCTGTGTTTGGCAGTCTGGCATGGTGGCCATTGTGCCAACTGGGTCGTCATAGAATAACAATACATTAAAGAAATCCATCAAGTAGTTTGGTAGATACGAGGAAATAATTGTATATTGCGATACAAGTGTGGTAAATTGATCATTGCATAAAGGTGTTTATAGAGCCGAGATGGAATGATCAAATCACACGTGTAGCGTACGACTTTTTTTATCACACAAAATATTTGTGTTATTTTTTAGGCAATATTTTTTTTGTTAATTATACTCCCGAAAGGGCAGGCAAAAGACGTTTAATCTATACAGCCTCAATATTTTCAGTCAACAAAATCGGTTCAACCGTTCTAGAGCTACGATGCCACGGACAGACGACACACACAGAGACACGTCAAACTTATAACACCCCGTCGCTTGTGCGTCGGGGCTTAAAATTTAGGTTGTCTGTAAAGTTGGTTTACGGACGGTAATTTTACGTCATAAGAAAACAATTGTCAATAACATGACGCACGACGGGAACGCGAGAGATGACGTCACACATTTTTGTGAGTGCCGGTGTTCATCGATTTATAAGACGTTATCACGTCAAAATGTGATCTGGCTCGTGATGTCGCTATACAGGGTAATTGGTAATTATACTAGCAAGCCGTTGAGGGCCACTTCTGTGCACCTAAACAAACAACTTTTGTTCTACGACTTTTGAAAATTTGAACTATTTTAGAAAATTTTGAGGTTAGGTTTACCTGAAAATCAGCTGTTCCTTACACGGAGAGGTCATTAACCTTAAAATTTACTCACTTATTTTATTATTTTTTACGTATTTTTAATTTTTATCTACTGTTCTTAATCAGAATGACCTTTTTTAAAAAAAATCGGCTGATGTTCGAATTTACATAACCTCAAAATTGTCAGTTTTTTTCCATAAGTCCTAGAACAGAAGTTGTTTGTTAAGGTGCACAGAAGTAGCCCTCACCGGCTTGCTAGTATAATTACCAATAACCCTATATATAAATCCTACTTCGGAATTCGGATTGGCGAATATCCTATTCCTTTGTAAATGTATCTTTTGCTAAAGATATATCGGATTCGACAATTCATTTGATGCACGGCCTAACACACGACCTTTGATTTGAAAGTTAACATTGGCTTGATTATAGGGACATAGTATAAAACAAAGTCACTTTCTGCTGTCTGTCCCTACGTATGGTTAGGTTAGGTTAGCTTGAATCCCGGCCGGCCGTGCATCAATGTATTTTTCTTAAGAAAAAATTATGTGCGCTAATTGACATTGCTCTTACGGTGAAGGAAAACATCGTGATGAAACCCGCGGCTTAGTTGGCTCCAGAAGTATTGACAAGTTCTCTCCTCTGGACATGGTCGACTAAGCTGAGAGGGTAGTAGGTGCTGGGCAAGCCTACTCCAACCCAACGCAAATGGACATAATTAATAAAAAGGGTCCAATGGCGGAAAACAGCCTGTATACAAGTACAAGTAACAAGTATGTATGGTTAGATCTTTAAAACTACGAAACTGATTTTAATGCGGTTTTTTAATAGATAGACTGATTCAAAAGGAAGGTTTAAATGTGTAATACATGGATAATATAACCGTGCGAATCCGAGACGAGTCGCTAGTAAAATAATATAAAAATCGGGCTAAGTGCGAGTCGGACTCGCGGACGATGGGTTCCGTACCATTATATTCTCTTTTTAGTATTTGTTGCGGCAACAGAAATACATCATAATCACGAGAACAGTACCCCTAGTATGGGCTTAACTTTACGGATACGATGATCGTATCCGTATATCGTTCCATACATTTCAGGATAGGCGCCCCTATCGGAAACGTTAAGAAACTACAATCGGTACCACACACAAGTAAAAACATTACGTTTTATACGGTAGAGTTCATTCATTTTGGTGTCACGAGTTGACGTTCAGCTTGGTGTCGAACAGACGGATGGACGGACAGTGGAGTCTTAGGAATAGGGTCCCGTTTCCGAGACAAAAACGTCGAGGTGTTTGACGTGTCTGTGTATGTTTGTGAAATCGTAGCTTTCGAGCGGATAAACCGATTTTCTTTCTTTTGTTTGAAAGGTGAATTAGTCAGGAATGTTCTTATATTGCTATATGTTTGAACGAAATCGGGTCAGCCATCTGAAAATTACAGGGAGTTCTATAAATTCTAAATTTAAGTTTTTACCCTTTGGCTACGGAACCCTAAAAGGGAATTTTCATTGTTTCGAAAAACATAAAATGTTGGCTATGTTTTTACAACGCCCCCTTGCAATAAATAGCGAAGGTAGTTGAGGGTACGAATAAAATTATAGGTGTCCATAAAGATGAAACCAGACTACAAATCGTCCTGTAGACCGATGTATCGCAGACACTGTTAAATTTTTGAAAACATAGGTAAAGTAGGAATACCAATTATCTGAACTGAAAAAGTGATTCATACAAACCCAGCCTGACGACTAAATTCTTCAAATTGTAAAATGTAATCGTAACCGATTGAAGAGTTTTCTGATGAGAAAGTGGTTTTAGATGTTCCATTTATCGGTAGTTATTCGTTTATGGCCCAATTCTATGGAAATCGAAAATCGAGCAATTTGCTGCACACTTGAGGTGCAATTCTGTTCATCACTCCGAAGATCCTCATCAGATCTTCATCCAATTTTATGGGACAACCTGTGAGTTATCCCCTTTCAATTAAAAAAAGAATTTTCCAAATCGGTCCAGGCATATTCGAGTAATTGGCGAACATACATAAAATATATATATATATATATACGCGACGAATTGAGAACGTCCTCCTTTTTCTGAAGTCGGTTAAAAAGAGATCCAATCAAAGAGTACTGCAGCACGGCACGCAATTTCAAACAACAATGTTCCTAATTTAAAAAACGCTCCTGCAATTGATTTTATTTCCTTGATCCCTAAAGAAAGTTCGCGTGTTCTTTTATCAAAAATACTCAATGACAATATTTCCATGCATGTTTGAGATAGTATTATTTTCCATGGTTTATTCCTCAAAGTATTATTTCATCCCTCGAGATATAATCAACTATTTTCACCCTCAAATAGGAGCAAAAGACGATCGAAATAAAAAGCAAAAGACGATCGAAAAAGAAACAAAATAAAACTTGAGAGGAGTCAAGGAGGGACACCTGGATGGAACGAAGTTTCTTTTGATTAATCTTATATATATAAAAGAAAGTCGTGTTAGTTACACCATTTATAACTCGGGAACGGCTTAACCGATTTGGCTGAAAATTGGTGGGGAGGTAGCTTACAATCATAAGACGGACATAGGATATTTTTTTCGATATTCCCACGGGATCGAGACTTACGCGGGTGAAACCGCGGGGCGCAGCTAGTTATGTAATAAAATCAAAAAGTGTCGTTACAACTTTTGGTCTTAATTTTTTCCGTCTAGCCCCCTTTCGCAACGCGCCATAAGGAACTTCGTTCCAAAATGTCGGCCAATGAAAAGTCAATGTAGGTAGTTTACATCGTAAAACTATAAATAAATAAAATAGGGCCTAATAAAATACCTCTTTGGGGTTCCATTACTTACGCTTCTGATATCAAAGCTCGTAGTTTGCAGAACGCTGTCCCCAAACTGTAAGGGTACTGATGCCAGTAGACCGTCAAGTCGTTTGGTAGACCTGGGAACAAAGGTTACAATATCTATAAATATATACATATAAAATTGTTTGTCCTGAATGACTGACTGACTGACGGATCAACGCGCAGCCTAAACCGCTGATCGTAGAGACCTGAAACTTGGAGGGTGTGTTCTTTGTGTGACGTAGGCATCCGATAAGAAAGGATTTAGCAAACTTTTACTCTTAAGGGGGTGAAAAAGGGGGCAACATTTGTATGGGACAACGTGATTCCTTGGTCCATTTTTGACATATACGCGGATGAAGTCGCGGGCAAAAGCCAGTCTATACATAATATAAAATGCTTTGTCCTGAATGACTGACTGACGGATCAACGCACAGCCTAAACCGCTGATCGTAGAGACCTGAAACTTGGAGGGTGTGTTCTTTGTAGGACGTAGGCTTTCGATAAGAAAGGATTTTCCGAAATTCTACCCCTAAGGGGGTAAAAAGGGGGGCAAAGTTTGACGAAGTCGCATAGGCAATAGCTAGTATTGATATATCAATGCAATGAAACTCGGTACTTTTAATCCCAATATTCCCACGGGATCGGGACTTTCGCGGTCCGTGAGGTGCATCTACTATGATATATATAAATGTCTGAACGGTAAATAAAACTGCGAGCGTAGAAAAATTCCAAGTTAGGTACTAGTAAATTCAATGACTAAGTTCTACGTTCTAGAAAGTTGTACGTTCGTCGTTGAGTTTCATGTAAACTTTGTATAGAATAGGTACTTATAAGAGCGGTGTTAAACTATTGGTAGATACCTCGACTTTCATTCTGAAGACTGTGCGTTCGAATCCACTGTGCAAAATGAATTTCGCTTACGAAAAAAGTATGTATGATCTAGCACCCATAACACAAGTCTAGTTACTTAGCTTGGGGCTAGATGGCGATGTGTGGAATGTCCTGCAATGTTTATTTACTAGCTGCGGTCCGCGGTTTTACCCGCATAAGTCCCGATCCCGTGGGAATATCAAAATAAAAAAAATCTAGCCTTCCTCTTTAAATGGACTTATCTAACCCAAATATAAGTTTTCAATTCGAACCAGTAGTTCCAGAGATTAGCGCGTTCAAAGTCAAACAAACAAACTCTCCAGTTTTATAATATTAGTATAGACTAGCAGCGCTCCGTAGTTTTACCCGCGTAACTCCCGATCCCGTGGAAATATCAAAATATAAAATAGCCTATAGCCTTCTTCTATAAATTGAGTATCTAACCCAAAAATAAGTTTTCAATTCGAACCAGTAGTTCCTGAGATTAGCGCGTTCAAACAAACAAACAAACTCTTCTGCTTTATAATATTAATAGTATAGATTTATTCTGGGTACTATGATATACCTACTAGGAACCTTAGGTATATCTATATATATAAATTTGTCAAAGTAATCACACTACTACGTCGCGCGTCGTACCTAATTCTTTTAAAACGTTTTTAAAGAAACTTTTTCTCAGGTAAGGATAGAATGGTATTCGTAATATGTATATGCTTAGATGAACTTTTTACATGTAAACAAGCTTCCATAACTAGCTTAAACTTATTTAACTCGAACATTGCTATTTTACAAATGGAAGTAATTTATTTTGTTTATTGTTGTGTTTACTTACTCAAAATTGATAAATAAAAATATAAATAAAATAAATAAATATTTCAGGACATACCACACATCGCCATATCTAACCCCAATCTAAGTAACTAGACTTGTGTTATGGGTGCTAGACAACGGATATACTACTTATATACTTTTCTTTTTTAAATATATACTTATAATACATAGAAACAACCAGACCACAGACAAATATCTAAGCATAAATACTTGTCTGAGGCAGGAATCGAACCCGCAACCCTGTGTTTGGCAGTCCAGCATGGTGACCATTGTGCCAACTGGGTCGTCAAAAACAGGGTATAGGGAGAAGACTACTTAGATCTTAGTTACCTATACTGGGTTAATAGTAATTATACTAGCAAGCCGTTGAGGACTACTTCTGTGCACCTAAACAAACAACTTTTGTTCTACGACTTCAAGAAATTCGAACATTTTTTTTGAAAGTTTGAGGTTACTTGTAAATCAGCTGTTCCATACACGGAGAGGTCATTAACATTAAAATTTTACTTATATTTTACGGTTTATCTAGTGTTATTAGTCTAAAAGACTATTCTATACATATAATAAATCTGTAGACATCAAAAAATCTGTAATTGTAAGATATCCAGAAAAAAAATACACAGGTCGTCTTTAAATCGTTATCTGAACACGATAGGGTGGTTTTTAGAATTTTTGTCTGTTTGTCTGTTTGTCTGTTTGTCTGTCTGTTTGTTTGTTTGAACCAGGTAATCTCATAAACTACAGAACAGATTTCGACAAGGTCCACACAAATATGTTTAGGAAATATCAGATTAACATTTAGGGTATGTTTCAATTTGAGTTTAATACAATAATTAAGATATTTGATAAAAAAACATTTAAAAAATGTGAAATCGAAACATTTTTCCGTGGTAAAACGTAATCGAACGTCAGAAGGGAACAGTACCCTTACCACGGGTTTTTTACGTATTCGATTAAACATAATATATTGAGTATTTACTATGAAACTTCCTAAAAATCAACTTACTAGGTCCACCCGTCTCTGAGAATATCGGTAGTGACACACTGACAGACAAACGGACAAGAGAGTGATCGAAAAAGTGTTTCTTTTTTTCGAGTTCTTCAAAAAGTCATGGTAGGGCTGCAGTACATGCCTCCGCTCAAGATGACAGCTGTCATAAAACCAAATAGTTTGCATTTAATACTACCTACGTGAAACTGAAAATGAGGTTAGTACAAAGAGGTACTACTACATAATATTACCGATCTCCTTTACCGAAGACCTCCGATGGTACACTTCTATCGCGCTTTTCTCCTCCTATAGTTTGAATTATGAGTTCAAGTAGCGGAAACCTTAAATAGTAAAAACAAAAAAAGAATTTTCCAAATCGCTCCAAGAGTTTACGAGTAATCAGCGAGCATACATAAAAAAATAAATATATACGTGACGAATTGAGAACCTCCTCCTTTTTGATGTCGGTTAAAAAATATACAGATAGTTATTTGTAAAAATCATTTTTTTCCCAAAATTACGTAGGCCTGCCAGCTACCTAATAAAAAAACTAATTTACAAAAATCTAAATATAACTAGGAAGACAAAGTATTTTGAAAAATTTGTGCGAATAGAAATTGGACTTAGTTTTAGCTTATCATATTGTTGTGTATTATGTTTTATTTGTGAAAAATTAACAAAAATAGTACATTGTTACCCAAGGTGTGAAAGTCACTCATTGAGTCCCGAGACGGAGTTTGGCGCCCGAGCGTAGCGAGGGCGCTAATAGTTCGAGGGACTAAATGAGTGACTTTCACACCTTGGGTAAACAAAACAAACCCGAGGTAAACACTGTGCTTTTCATTACGAATAAACATAAAATTCTTCCTAATAACGAGAGTGAATGAGAGACTCCATACTACCCGATCCTCTTACTAGGTTGGGACCAAAGAGGTTATAGATTATGTAGATTTTTTTGTTTTTGCTGTTTGTTTTCAATATGTTTTCAATACTCAAATACGTCGGTACTTACCGAAGTGATTTTTATTAATTAGTTTATCCAACACTGAGTAATGACGCGAAGTCCGTAGATTTAAATTACAGTTTTTGTAACACGGTTTGTCTAGAAAATGTTATTTACACAAAATACACAATCATAAATGAAAAACCAGATTAAACTTAACACAAAAACATAATAAAATAACAAAAGATAATAATAATTAAAATCATTCAAAATGCAAGCATTTCCTGCCAGTATTTTTTTACTCAAGGAACAACACTGACCGCACGGTCGCATAAAGCCACATCTGCAACATCTTGACAGGGCGCCGGCAGAGGCGCAGCATGGTCATACGTCGCTTTGACCATTTTCACCTTTACATTTATTTTATTAAACAAGATATCTTGAACTAAATATATCTACCTGAATTTGATTACTAAGAAAAAACCTATTATGTACTCTCTGGCAGTATGGATGAGCCGTGCGAAGCCATAATTTGACATGACAGCTGTCAGTGAAAGCGATTTTCCCTAGGGCTGAAAGTTTTTCTTTCTACACACTCTTCAGGCATCTTTAGACCTACTTTCGGAGTATGAGTAAGTAAAGTGCCTTCGCCAAATCATTTAAAAATATAGTTTAAAAACAATGTAACTACCTATTTTGTTTTATAACTTACACCGAATGATAAATTGTATCTATGCCGAAAAATGCTAGGTATTCTATATAACCCAAAACCACATCGCAAACGAAGTCGCGGGCAACAGCTAGTCAATTATAAATTTAATTGGACATAATAAGGTCGGCGGTGTCTTTAGGTACTAACAAATTATGTTAATGCTTTTATTGTTCTATGAAATGTTCGTCAAGTGTTATTATTGTTTGTTATAACGGAAATTGGTGGGCATGGATGGGTAATTGGGCATAAATTGAGGTAAAGTATGTGGCTATTTATTTAGTTTTGTAATGCGAAAAAATAATTTAACTTGGCGCGGAAATTAAATCTGAAAAACTGACTTTTACTAAAACATGCTATGTTATATTTCATTTTTAATTATTCACATTTCATTATTTTCTAGCTGCACCCCGCGGTTTCACCCGCGTAACTTCCGATCCCGTAGGAATATCGGGATAAAAATTAGCCTATGTGTTAATCCAGGAATCCAGCCATCTAGATACCGAGTTTCATCGCAACCGGTTTAGTAGTTCTTGCGTGAAGGAGTAACAAACATACACACACGCAAACATGAACTTTCACATTTATAATATTAGTAGGATGACAAAAATAAAAAAACCGACTACTGTTTCAAGAGGTCCGTTTTCGGATACGCAAAATAAGTTAAGCGCAAAAATGGTGAAAGGAAAAAAACCGGTCAAGTGCGAGTTGGACTCGCGCATTTTAAGGGTTCCGTACCATTATATTCTGTTTTTAGTATATAGCGGCAACAGAAATATATAATCTGTAAAAATTTCAACTGTCTAGCTATCACGGTTCATGAGATACAGCCTGGTGATAGACAGGCAGACGAACAGTGAACAGTCCTAAGACTGTACCTTCTGTTACTGTTACCCTAAGGTAAAAACAAGACCCTATTATTAAATAGGGTCCTATTTTTACCTTATAAAAACCTCTTTTACCTCTTAAAAACAGGAACCTATTTAATAATAGGGTCCTGTTTTTACCTTTTTTTTAAGCGTAACCTGAAACCGCAAATAAAATTCATTCGCGAGCCGATGGAAAGGAGGATTAATTCAAGAGCGTACTAAAACAAAAATATTTGATGTAGGAATGCACAAATGTGCATAAAATAAGGCAGTTGCCTTCGCTAAACAATTAAAAAAAATAGTTTAAAAACAATGTAACTACCTATTTTGTTTTTATAACCTTCACCAAACGATAAATAGTATTTATGCGGGAAAATGGTATTCTGAAAAAACCAAAACTACATCGCGAACGAAGTCGCGGGCAACAGCTATGTTTTAATAAATCAGCTGTTTATAGAATCTGCATAACCTCAATTTTTCATATATTTTTTTCAAATTTCCAAAAGTCGTAGAACAAAAGTTGTTTGTTAAGGTGCACAGAAGTAGTCCTCAGCGGCTTGCTAGTATTTTATTTAGAAACTAGCAGCGCTCCGCAGTTTCACCCGCGTAACTCCCGATCCCGTGGGAATATCAGAATAAAAAGTAGCCTATAGCCTTCGATACATGGACTATCCAACACAAAAAGAATTTTTCAATTCGAACCAGTAGTTCCTGAGATTAGCGCGTTCAAACAAACAAACAAACTCTTCAGCTTTATAATATATGTATAGATTTCAATTTCGTAATACGATTTGTAGTACCTAGTGTGGCCAGACTACCAGGAACCTCCAGTAAAACACCAGGAATAACTAACAGCTATTTTATTTATTATTATATTCCGCTTCTACCTCCACATCGCCCCACACAATCACACAACCGCTCTCCACGCGAGCCAGAATCCCGCCATTTGCCAAGTGTCCGCCATTATACATTTTAACCGGAAACACGTCACCAGTTTGATTTGATTGATAAAAATAGCAAACCGAATAAAATAGTTTTTTTTTAATATTTTAAATAATCGTTAAATTAATGGCAAAAATATAAAACAATTTTAGTAATATTTTTAGAAAATTATATAAACCTTACACTAGAAAGCCTTTGTTTATTGGCAAACCTAAGTCAAATTAGTTTGCAAAAGCCCTGTGGTTTTGTTGGAGGATGTACCTACCCTAGCAACTAACTACTCTAGCATAACGGGAAAGCAACTTTAGCTGAGGCAATCAATTAATATTGACAAAATCAAATTAAACCTTAACAAATTCCGACATCAATAAACATAAAATCAAGTCCGTTATTTACAAAACAAATCGTCTGTAAGTAATTAAATTAAATTCCGTTTATTTTGTAATCTATTTTCACCCTTATAATTAACAAAGTCCACTTTTACGAAGAGTAAAAAGTATCATTTTGATTATAAAAAAATAGCACACATAAAAATAATATTAAAAAATAAATATTGCAAGACATTCCACACATCGCCATCTAGCCCCAAGCTAAGTTACTAGACTTGTGTTATGGGTGCTAGACAACTGATATACTACTTATATACTTTTCTTTTGTAAATATCCTACTAATATTATAAATGTGAAAGTTTGTGTGTGCGTGTGTGTGTGTATGTTTGTTACTCCTTCACGCAAAAACTACTGAACCGATTGCGATGAAACTCGGTATACATAGAAACAACTAGACTACAGACAAATATCTAAGCAAATAAACACATATCGGAGACGGGAATCGAACCCGCAACCCTGTGTTTGGCAGTCCGGCATGGTGACCATTGTGCCAACTGGGTCGTCAACAAAACATTTATAAACATTTATACAGCGACAGTGGCTATAATCCATGATATTCAGGGCCTGGGACAATATATAGATGAAGTAGGCTTGCCCAGCCCATCACCTATACCCAGCGACTCAGCCTAGCTATTCAACGAGGGAATGCTGCCAACATTTTGGGGACAATGCTTCGGGATAGTGTAGGGCTTCCTCTTGTTTTAATGTTAGGGCATAAGTTGATTTTTAATTTTATTATTTACTAACTGCGCCCCGCGGTTTCACCCGCGTAATTCCCGATCCCGTAGGAATATCGGGATAAAAAATTGCCTATATGTTAATCCAGGCCTCCAGCTATCTACGTACCGAATTTCATTGCAATCGGTCCAGTAGTTTTAGCGTGAAGGAGTAACAAACATACACACACCCACACACAAACTTTCACATTTATAATATTAGTAGGACTAGCGACCCGCTCCGGCTTCGCACGGCTATATTATGCATGTAATATAGGTACATATAAACCTTCCTCTTGAATCACTATCTATTAAACCGCATCAAAATCCGTTGCGTAGAGCTAAGAATAAAGTCAAAGTCATGTGCTCCTTATATTTCTTTAAATGTTTCGCAAAACGTTCCAATTGAAGCAGAATAAATGAATCTAATCTAAATCTAATGAATTTCCAAAGAAGATGAAGCGTTTGGTTCAAATTACTGATGAGTACCGTACCTGGCTCAAATAGTTAGAAGATACCGGTGGTTAATTGTCTTTCACTAAGTAATTGGTTTGCTTAGGGAAAGTAGCGATCCTGTGTTGACATCGCTAAACCCGATCTCTATTCGGAACCTTTAAATCTATACTAATACAATAGCTGTACAAAGAAATATATCAAGGAAAAACAAAGTAAACAATGGAAAATCCTACTAATATTATAAATTTCACCCGCGTAACTCCCGATCCCGTGGGAATATCAGGATAAAAAGTAGCCTATAGCCTTCCTCGATAAATGGACTATTCAACACAAAAAGAATTTTTCAATTCGAACCAGTAGTTCCTGAGATTAGCGCGTTCAAACAAACAAACAAACACTTCAGCTTTATAATATAAGTATAGATGTGAAAGTTTGTGTGCGTGTGTATATGTTTGTTACTCCTTCACGCAAAAACTACTGGACCGATTGCGATGAAACTCTCTATATAGATAGTTGAAGACCTGGATTACATAGGCTATTTTTTATCCCGATATACCCACGGGAACTTACGCGGGTGAAACCGCGGGGCGCAGCTATGATAAAATAACCTAAAAATGATTATGAAATGCCTGCCTTGATTGGTACAACGATACCCGACTTGATTGGTAATTGTTTTTTTTTTAATTTTGACAAAATAGCGTCTTGTACTCGCCATTTTTATTTTTAAAATAATAATATAAATAATATAAATATTGCAGGACATTCAACACATCGCCATCTTGACGGATATACTACTTATATACTTTTCTTTTGTAAATATATACATATAATACATAGAAACAACCAGACCCCAGACAAATATCTAAGCATAAATACTTGTCGCAACCCTGTGTTTGGCAGTCCGGCATGGTGACCATTGTTTCAACTGGGTAAATTATTATTGAAATGTCTTTAGTGGCACTCGCAAGGTTGAGACCTTCGGTTGAGACGAATCAATTAACGTAAGAATCATCAAAATCGGCCCACGCGTTTGGGCTCTAAAGAGCCTCATAGGTTCAAACATACATACATAGACTGATGAATACATTAACGATCCTTTGCGTTGCGCAGGGTAAAAAATGTTGTTCGATTCTCAGACGTAACGAATATATAAAAAACTAGCTGCGCCCCGCGGTTTCACCCGCGTAAGTCCCGATCCCGTGGGAATATCGGGATAAAAAGTAGCCTATATGTTAATCCAGGTCTGCAGCTATCTATATACCGAGTTTTATCCCAATCGGTCCTGTGGTTTTAGCGTGAAGGACTAACAAACACACACACTCACACACACAAACTTTCACATTTATAATATTAGTGGGATTATTGATCGAATTTCCAAAAGTCCTAGAACAAAAGTTGTTTGTTTAGGTGCACAGAAGTAGCCCTCAACGGCTTGCTAGTATACTTACCAATAACCCTGTATAATGAGACATTTGGTCAAAATATTTACATGGAAAAATAATAATCCCTTGAGATTACTTGAGAATATTGACTAATTTAGGTTATTTCGTTCCGTCAATAACTAATAAGTGCTTACTTAGGTTGAAGCGAGGTACCAACTTTAATAAGTATAATACACTAGCTGCGCCCCGCGATTTCACCCGCGTAAGTCCTGAACACAGCGCCATCTATTGGGTGTATCTGCAACCTAGATGTCAAACAATATTGAAGAATTTTATCGATGAATCAACGTACACCGCCATCTATGAGAACTTCATAAAACTAAACAGTAAATAAACACAAGACTTGCTTAAAGCCATTTTAATTGATACATTTTATTCGTTTACATTCACGACATAAGCGAATAAATGAGATGATAACTATCCTATCCAGTAAGTTAGACCAAAATACGGGTACATGTGGAATTTGATTGAAATTGGTTCAGTAGTTTTTGAGTTTATTGGCAACATACATCGTGACACAAGATTTTTATATATACAGACTAGCTATTGCCCGCGACTTCGTCCGCGTAGAAATAGTAGATTTTGCGACTATAATTTGAGATTTAAACTATCCTATCTCTCAAGTTGGATCGAACTGCACATGGTGTGCGAATTTTATTATAATCGGTTAAGTGGTTTAGGAGTCCATTGAGGATAAACATTGTGACACGAGATTTATATATATTAAGATATCAAACGCTTGTCTTGATGACTGTATTTGTCTTTTAAACTACAGACAAATGACGAGTCCACGGTTAGAAGTAACTAGCTGCGCCCCGCGGTTTCACTCGCGTTAGTCCCGATCCCGTGAGAATATCGGGATAGTAGCCTATATTTTTCAATTCCATCTAGCAGTTCCTGAGATCAGCGCGTTCAAACAAAAAACGTAAGCCCTCATAAAGATTAATAATTTTCCCCACTTTTTCCACATTTCCCACTGATTCTTGGCTCCTATTGGTCGCAATTTTTCACCTCCAGTTATTTCATCTCCAATTAACTTAAGTTCCATACACACACGAGGTTTTCATTGCAGAACGACGATATGTAGCAGGGGTTTTAAGGTTTACCAGTTCTTATTATAAAATAACCAAACCGTTCCATCAAACCACTGTAATGTTCGGAGCTGCGGTGGTAATGAAATACTTGACTTCCAGGTTATAACTGATTTATTGTAAGATAAATAGGTCCCTATATACTACTTAATGCTAGTAGGTAATGACGTAGGTTTTTACCTTATCTATTGTTTAATATTTTATTTACAACTAGCTGCGCCCCGCGGTTTCACCCGCGTAAGTCCCGATCCCGTGGGCATATTGGGATAAAAAGTATCCTATGTCCGTCTCCTGGCTCTAAGCTACCTCCCTACCAATTTTCACCCAAATCTGTTCTGCCGTTCTTGAGTTATAAGTGGTGTAACTAACACGACTTTCTTTTATATATATATATAGATTAATAAATGTTACTTATATTATTGCGGTACCATATTTGGTCTGTTTTGGTAACTTGCAAAACTGATAAGAATTAAGTAAAATGGTTATCTAGGAATGGATCATATTACTGAAATACAATATTCATTTGTTTACTTTAAATCTAGGTATTCTATCATCGTGGGTGGTATTGTAGGTACATAGTAACTATTGGTTAAACTATGATGGTGTCGTCACTCGTCATTACACTACACCACTGACCTCCTACTCATAACGCAAACAATAGTTTAACCCCAACCTTATCTTTCATCTTTACAATTAATATAAAACAATAGTTAGGTAACACATTACCTACTTGGATAACCACCTATACAGGGTTATTGGCAATTATACTAGCAACCCGTTGAGGGCTACTTCTGTGGATATTTTTGTTCTACGACTTTTGGAAATAGAAACATTTTTTTGAAAATTTTGAGGTTAGGTTTACCTGAAAATCAGCTGTTCCATACACGGAGAGGTCATTAACCTTTAAATTTAACTTATTTTTTAAGTTTTATCTACTGCTTTTAGTCTGAATGACAGCTGTTTTTTGAATTTACATAACCTCAAAAATTTCATATCGAAGGATAAATTTCATAGGACAAAATTGCGGGGCGCAGCGAGTCAGTGTAGTCGTCTAAATTATAATGAATTAATCCATATCTGTATTTGTCTGTGGTCTGGTTGTTTCTATGAATTATAAATATATATTTACAAAAGAAAAGTATATAAGTAGTATATCCGTTGTCTAGCACTCCTAACACAGGTCAATGTGTGGAATGTCCTGCATTTTTTTTATCTATACTAATACATATTAAGAGGAAAGATTTGATGATAGTTTTCATTGAATGGGCTCCGAAATTACTGAACCAATTTTGATAGATCGCGGGACCCTGCACTTGCCACGTTCTGGGACTCTTTGCCCCACTACGACACATTCGCTACCTATCAAAGCTGTCTTCAATTATTTCATGTTTGTTCCGTAACTTTCTCAAATAAAAACTAGAAAAATACTTACCTAAATAAAATAGAATGAAAAAGCTGTAAGAAAAAGTTTATCATAAGACAAGTTTCTGTATTTTATCTATTTTATATTGTGAAAGTTTTTGAAACATGGCAAAAGTCGGTTTTTATTAGATTTAGATAGAGAATTAGAAGTAGGGATTCTGTTATGACATACTTTCGTACGTACTTAGCAGAAATAAAATCACGTAACTACTTTAAAAAAAACCTTTATTCTGTTATGTTAAAGGCAATATTACATTTATTTTTGACTAGCTGACTAGCCTGCGACTTCGTCCGCGTAGACGTCGAAAATGGTACTTTTAACCAGCCCCCCCAAAATAACTGTCTCCCCCTTTTAGGGGATAAATTTCAATAAAATATGAAACACGTCTTCCATCAATTCTGTTAAAGAATGTTTATGTAAAATTTGAAGTAGATTGGACCAAAGAATCACGTTGTCTCATACAAACTTTGCCCCCCTTTTTCACCCCCTAAGGGGTAGAATTTCGGAAAATCTTATCGGATGCTTACGTCATACAAAGAACACATCCTCCAAGTTTCAGGTCTCTACGATCAGCGGTTTAGGCTGTGCGTTGATCCGTCAGTCAGTCAATCAGTAGTTCAGGACAAAGCATATTATATGTATAGATTAGCGTCAGAATGGCAGGTTGCCTGTGCCGTATGGCACTAACAGTATATTCAAGAATTGCTATCTATTTGGTAGTATTTGCTAGTTTTTAGGAAAAAATGTTATCCTTAATATATTCTGAGAAATTAAAACAATAAAATGACCAGCCATTCTGACATCAAAGTTGCCTCTTTATTCAGCAATAAGGACACCGGTTTCTGAAAGTGCAATGAACAATAAATTGCTATCTAATTGCTAGTTTCCAAATTTAGATACATTGATTGTTAAATTATGGCATTTCAAAGATGTATGAAGAGCATGTACAGTCGGCAACATAATTGCAGACCCACCGTAGAGGTGTTAATCAGGATGGCCAGACCATTAAACTATACCTTCCCAATATTAACTAAGTACCCAATTGCTTCTATTTGCTATCTTTATTAAAACATAATTTATAGCAATTCTTGAATATAGGTACTGATTTATTTTTGGGGTAGTAGATATAGTATGAAAATTAGAGAAGACTATATAAATTAGCTATGATAAGAAACAATAAGGGAAAATGGACAAAAGATGTTACTGAATGGTATCCTCGGGATGGGAAAAGAAAGAAAGGAAGGCAAAAAACAAGATGGGAGGATGATATTAGGAAGGTAGCTGGAACAACATGGCAAAGAGAAGCCACAAATAGAGATAAATGGAAAAGCCTAGGGGAGGCCTATGCCAAAAGGCAAACTGATAATAAAGTTACCGATGTCGAAAATTAAAATGAATCTAATTTATATTTATATTATTTAATTAAATATTACTATTAATGATTAAAAGTGCATGTAATATTATCATAATTGAAATAAAAATGAAATTGCTAAATGTGCATGAAACTGATTGTATTAAAATAAATATGAAAGGCATTGTAATATATTGAAAATTATTTATTACAAGAGAGATAGAACTATAATGTAATGTAATGATGTTATCAGTAATAAAGGCTATTTTGATTTTTGATTTGATTTGATATAAATTAGCTAAAACCTTTGGTATGCTTTATGTTTGTTTCCAGGAATTGATCTCTATCAGCAACGCTATCGATTGATTCAAAAATATACTTAGAATAATTAATTTTTGCAAAATTAACAGGTACGAAGCTTAGCTAGGTTTAATGCTTAGTTGTAATGAAACTTAGTTAGGGTTAGGGTTAATATCTTGTTGAAAATTCTATAGATAGATGTTTTAGTTTTTGCTCGCGCTGCTTTTTTCAGCATTTTTCATTAAATACATACAAAATCTAGTTTAAAAAAATTACCCTGGAGGCCAGTTAAAAAAAAACAGTACATCTAAACAAGCAGCTTCCCGCGGTTTCACTCGCGTAAGTTTCAATCGATGAAAATATATCGGGATAAAAAACCTATTAGTCACAAACTTCCAAAAAATTAAAGTAATTACCTATTCGATAAAAATGTCTTACTAGAGTCGATTAAAAAAAAAGACAAATTTTTAAAATATAAATGTTGCATATTGATAAATTATTAGCTAAATGTACACGAAATATTAAAATAATCGATGTTCTTACCGAATAGCAACAACAGCAAATCACTGACAGCTAAACTAAATAAATAATAATTCGTAGCCGTATGCAATCCCGGATGTCTAACAATAACAACACAAACACAAGCATTTCCCACTACTCCGGTCAGAAATATAACTACTAATAAAATGCTAAGTGGTACTATTTCCTTTAGAGGTAAACGCCTGGAGCCCATCAGCCACCAGAGCATTTCGTCTTCAGTGCAATCGAAATGGGTTATATTGTTGCAACGGTTGAAAAAGTCATCGTATGTTTCATTTTCTCTAAGGTAAATTACTGACTCCATCGTTGGTCCTTTTTTTTTATTTGATTTAAAAAATGTTAACTTTTCTGCTTTATTTTTAGACGAAAAATATTTTATAGTTTAACATAGTTTTTAGGTAGAATGCGAGGTCATACTTAAAAAAAAGTTTTCTTTAATTATCAAATTCAGATTTTTTTGTGTCCTAAAATTGTTATCAAATATTTTCAAATAAAATATAAATTTAATTTTTAACTAATTATTATTTATTTTTGAAGAAATTATTTCTATTTATTATTAGACCAAAAACTGTTTTTAATTTTCTTATTTCGAATTTTCGTATTCACAAATTCCATGCACGTCTTCGGGCATGTCCGATTCGAAAGGAATTCCCGCGCTCACTGAAACGAATTTCATTCCTGAAATGTTAGCGCTTCGGCAAGTCCCTACATAGCTAAAGGTATCTTAGAACTAGTAGCCCTCGCGAGCACAAACTATTTAGCAACCATTAAATACATATGTTTGATTTATTGCATTTTGAGGAGCTATTATGTTCATCACTACGATGATCCTCATCTTCACCAAATACTAAGTTTCGTCCAGATGAGTTCTATGTTCCCTACACAAATAAAGAAAATCAGTAGGTATTACCTTGCATGCAATGACTGTTTTGCGTTCGCAACTGTTTTGTACATAAGTATAATACAGCCACATACAGCTACACTATTTTAATATTCTGTGCTAGTACCCAGAGCAGACCCATTAGGTGCTTTTACATAAATTACGCGTTTCATTATTTAAAGTCATGGTTCATTCTTTCTAATAATTTCAACATTCAAAAAACTTCTTTAAAGGCTAAAATAAAACAGTCCTCCAAATTCCTTCTTTTGTAACTTGCTACGTTTCAAAAGTTCGTAGAAGGATCGTAGCCATGTAGCCTACGATCCTCTTTTAATAAAGGAAACGGAAGTCAGCAAATTTTGAATGGCGCTATTCAGCCTCCTGGCATTTCCGCTAACTTAAGTGTTACCATACAAATATTTTTTTGCCAATTGTGCAGGATTAATTATAAACAGTACCGTTTTGACTCTTAAAACCCGATTCAGCCAACGGGACATTTATTTGATTAATTTAGTTTAGATTTTAAGTGAAAAGTAGGACTTAAATTGGCGAAAATTAATTGCAAACGATTAAACTAAAAATGTTATGCATGCCGGAAGTAACCAACGTCTCTGAGCGTATACACGTATAACACAAATAAAGATTGAGAATGTAGCTAATTTTAACTATTTGCACCTAGTTTTTACGAATCGAAGCGGAGGTCCTTGCTTTATAGGTACTTGGTATATTTTATGCAATTGTTTTATTTAATAAAAACAGGCATTTGTTTAAAATAGGCAGTTTATATTCATTCTAAAACGGTAACACCAATCACAATTGTCTTGTCAAACAAAATAAAAAAATGGCCGGAGTTTGCGCGTTGTAGTTCTCTCCGTATCTATTGATTTATTTGATATTTCCCTTTGTGTCTCGTGTCACATGCGCTTTACAAATTGAAGGATGAGCTAAAATCAATCAGTGCTATTCGTTTGACCTTCGTGTGTGCAAACATGGACGAAATCGGCGATATTGCTATGTCGACTGAAGCGGACTCCCAAGCTCAAGGCGAAAGTAAATAAATAAACAATTAAATTCGACAATAAATAATACTTTATTAACCAACTATTCTATTAATAAAACTTCCAATACGGACTATGGAAAAACCTAGAAAAAAATTCAATTTTGCACTTCATTTCAATCATGAATAGCAATTTGCAAGTTATGTTCTTATGGACATATCTTGCAAATTGCTATTAAAACTTTAGTACCTATAATCATACAAACCGAATTTGTAGCACAAAATGCTCTTTTTTATGTACCTAAGTTTTGCTGTCCTAGAAGTTACTCTTATGTCATGAACCGCAGCAACAGCTTAGAACATAACTCTCATTCAAAGATTCAAACAAGTCAAACTAACAACTGTATATCCTTTCCCCATTAGCGTCAAGTGCAAACCCAGACGATGCATCGTCTGGCAACGTATCAACTCCAGCAGGCAGCGAGGGCCAAGCCTCTCGGCAGTCCAACCTGCAGCGGATTCAACAAAGAAAACAACAAGTCTACAATTGGCCACATAATAAGAAACTTTTGAAATTGGCCATTTATTCTGCTTGCCAGGTTCGTTGTAAACAATCATGCTTATATTATAATAATTGTAAAAGTGTGTTTCATTGTTTGTTACTTGCAAAAAATACAAGACTGATTGTAATAAAACTTAGTATAAACCTATCGGGAGTCCCAGAAAAGGAGCCACTGCCTTCATTTGGATTCCTTGAAGATCCCCAGTTCAGAGCTATGTTGGCCTAGTGATAGATTCCTTGACATTTAATTCCAAAGGTTGTGGATTTTAATCCCGCCTGGCCGTGCAGCAATAAAATGGCTATTGACATTGCCCATATGGTGAAGGAAAACATTGTGATGAAAAGGCTCAATTAGCATCACACATATTGACAAGTTCTTTCCTCTGGACATGGTCGACTAAGCTGATAGGTGCTGGGTAACCGTTCTCCATCCTCACTCAAAAAGGACTTAACTTAAGAAGTCTAGCAAAGGAAATATACAACTACAAGATTATTTGACAGTCTATGAGTTACGAGCTTAGATATCTTCTAAGTAGGAGTGCTACATCCTAGACTCTTTAGGCACTTACCATCAGGTGAGATAATCGTCTAATGCTGACAAATATAAGAACTCTGGCAACTTTTTACCTTGGTACTCCCACAAGAAACTGTGAGAAGCTGCTAATAGTTGGAAAACTGATAACACAGTCAATCATAAATAGTTAAAAAAACTATTCCAAAATCTCCAGACTCCAGAATGTACCTGCAATGGTTGGAAGACCCCAGTCCCTCAGACTCCTACAAAAGGAAACCTGCGAGCTGATAACCAACCACTTGCCAGCTTCAATGATCCATGTAGGAACTGTAACCACATACTAGGTAAGAAAGAATTAGATAATTCTTTAAAATGACAAAACAAATTGCTCGATTAATCATACATTTTCTTGATAAAATTATCTCTCTGCTGAGTAACGGACAATGCCAACCAAAATACAACAGCATAGATACACCCTAAATGAGCACTTAGATGTGATTTCTGAGGATTTGAGATCTACGCAAGTATACACATACAATCTGCAGAAAAGGTAGAGGCCCATCGTTGAGTCGTAAAATTTCTTTTATTAAAATCCTTCCAACTCAAACGGAACTTTAAACTCCGGCTTGAGTTGAAGGATTTTCCTCTTAAATAATAACTAAAATAATACTCTGGTTGCACAAAACAGCCTATACACAAGCACAAGTAATGCCAATTTGGGAACTCTCTAGAGAGTCCATTTTTCTTGCCCCATTAACAATTCTCCGGAATGATCTCCAAACCAAAAAAGCACTGAAATAATGATAATTTACAGAAAAACATGTGACCCAACTGCAAGGTCTACCAGTAGTTGAAGTAAACAGGCTTCTCGGAGCAGTTGTGGATGTGGAAAACATATTCATGTCTATGAACAGAGAAGATGATCATGATACTAAACGCATTTACTATTATTTGTTTAAGGTAAGTTATTTTATTTATTTTATTACGTCCTCCAGGTCAAAATTACAGATAACCTTTTTAGGGCTCCATACTCAAAGGGTAAATACGGGACCCTATTACTAAGACTTCACTGTGTCTGTCTGGCTATCACCAAACTATATCTCATGAACCGTGATAGCTAGAAAGTTGAAACTTTCACAGATTTTGTATTTCTGTTGCCGCTATAACAATAAATACTACAAAACATAAAAATATTGAAGTCAGGGTCCCATACAACATGCCATGGAACCCTTCATGCGAGAATCCGACTTCTGATCCGGTTTGTTTTAAATTTATGACTAAAGCTGAGACAGACAAGTGGACTCACAAGCAAACAGATAGATGGACAGAAACTGAGGGACAGAATTGAAAACCGCTAGTGCGAAACAGGAATTGTGAAAGCATTTCAATAGTGTTTTTTTTAAAATACTTATTACTTTTTCAAATTGTTTTTTAATGCCCTAGTAACATAATTTATATCCCACAGATCCTCCGCAAATGCATCCTAACTCGCTCCCACCCCCGCATCGAAGGTCCGCTCGGTCAGCCTCCATTCGAAAGACCTTCCATAGCCAAGGCCATCACCAACTTCGTGCTGTACAAGTTCAATACGCTGCCCCAACGAGAATGGCAGACTATGTACGACTTGGCGAAGATGTTCCTACATTGCTTCAACCATTGGAACTTTGAGACACCGAGTGTCAGGAAACTGGTAAGTAAATTTTCAATCAGTCGCATGCTCTTTGTGTCCAACGACTTCCTATAACCATAATAACTATATGATATAGTTTTATTTAAAAATAATTACTTTTGCAAATTGTTTTTTTGCATTCTTTACAGCAAGTGTCAAACCCTGAAGACATATCCGAGTATCAAATCAATTACACAAGGTAAAGTACCAATTGATTTATTTTTATCCAAACTTATAATAGTACGATTTGACCTCGTGGTTTTACGCGAGTAAGTGCTAACGGGACTTGTGTCACTAGATGCGTCAGACAGAACGCATGTAAACCTATCTCACGCACAAGTTGCTGAACCGATTGCAATTGAATACGGTATGTAGATAGCTGGAGACCTGGATTAACACATAGGCTACCTTTTATCCTTTTATACACCCACGGGATAGGAACTTACGTGGATGAAACTGCGGGGCGCAGCTAGTAAATCCATAATTAAATTCCCCGACTTTTATCCCCCATAACTTTGAAACGGCCGAACCTATTTTGACCAAACATAGCTAAGAACACTCCCGCCTAATTTACTTTTCAAACAAGAGAAACAGTTCATCCGTTTGCCACAGACAGACATACACACAAACCCCGTTCGTGTTTGCGTCGGGGGTTAAATAGAATAAATAAATATTGCAGGACATTCCGCACATCACCATCTAGCCCCAAGCTAAGTAACTAGACTTGTGTTATGGGTGCTAGACAACGGATATACTACCTAAATACTTTTCTTTTGTAAATATGTACTTATAAAACATAGAAACAACCAGACCACAGACAAATATCTAACCATAAATACTTGTCTGAGGCGGGAATCCAACCCGCAACCCTGAGTTTGGCAGTATGGCATGGTAACCATTGTGCCGACTGAGTCGTAAAAATAATGAATGTTATTCAATTAGATGGCTAGTATTCTGCCACGTGCCCGCGTTCTGCGACTCTCTACCCCACTACGACACGTCGCTGGTATTCGGACGTACGTTGCTGCGGGCTGTCTTCAAGTCTGTATGCAGGCAGCTGATGGACAAGTGCCATTCGGAGCGGGACCGCATGCCGCCCGAGAAACGGGTAAGATTTACTATGGATATTTGAACTCAACTTGGCTCACTAGATGGTTTTATTATCCTAATCCTACATATCCTATGTAATACTAATATTATAAATGTGAAAGTTTGTGTGTATATTTATTACTCCTTCACGCAAAAACTACAGGACCGGTTGCGATAAAACTGGTATGTAAATAGCTGGAGACCTGGACTAACACAAAGGTTACTTTTTATCCCGATATTCCTACAGGATATCCTACAGGACGCGCAAGAATCGACTTGCGCGTGTGGAACCGCGGGGTGCAGCTAGTCCTGAATCTCACTAGTATTATAATCAACACTTAATATTATAAAGAAGATTTTTTTTTTGTTTTTTTATTTGTTAATAGGCTCCGAAACTACTGGACCGATTTTGATAATCCTACTAATATTATAAATGTCAAAGTTTGTGTGTATGTATGTTTTTTATTCCTTGATTTGGATGAAATTCAGCATAGTGGCAATTTAGGATACTTTCAATCCCGAAATTACCGCGGTGTCGTTACTCTCGCGGGTGAAACCGCTGGGCACAGCTAGCAAAGTATAAAACTCCTAAACATTTGATTACAGGTGCTCGTCCTAACTCACTTCCCGAGGTTCCTTGCTCTATTAGAGGAAGAGATCTTCAGCGCCAGCTCGCCGATATGGGACCCAGAGTACAAACAGGTCCCGCCAAACCATCTCCAAGCTATTCTTGATAACAAAACTAGTAAGTATCATTCAATTGAAATCATCATCATTTCAGCCACAGGACATCCACTGCTGAACATAGGCCGCCCCCAAAGACATCTAGAGCGATCAGTCGCATGCTCTCTGCGTCCAACGCCATAAGTCGTCCGTCCATCTAGTCGGAGGGCATCCCGCGCTGCGCTTTCCCGTACATGGTCTCCAATCTAGGACTTTTCGGCCCCAACGGCCATTTCTGCGAGCAACATGCTCCGCCTATTGCCACTTCGGCTTACTAATCCTTTGGGCTATGTCGTTAACTCCAGCTCGCCAACGAATCTCCTCATTTGTGATTCGATCTCGTAGTGGACCACCGAGCATAGCCTTCTTCAAAATGAAATGTTTTCCGAAAAATTTTGTCCTCGGTAGGGTAAGAATTCATGACCTTCCCTACACCACGATGCGAAGCTTTCTGCAGTTTGGAATCGGAAGGGTGTGGTCCACATACCTTGGTTGATAAAAACACTGCTGAATTTAAATTTGGAGTTTCTGGCTTCAAATTCAACTTAAGACGAAAATTTTGTTATGTTTTTTTTTTATATTTCAATTGTATTTTTATTTTTTGTTTATTTAATCTAAATAAAAAATGGACTTATTGTTGTTGTTGGATATTGCATGAAAGTATTTTAATTAATTTCTATCATTTGTTGTGTCAAAAAATAAATATCCTAAAAAAACCATAAAGCAATAATAATATTTATCCAAAAGAACACCGTCGTTTCGTATTCATTTTTATTGTTTTTAATTAATTTATTTTTTTACTGAACCGATTTTAATTGAATCAGCGGGCAGACGTGGCGAATTTGAACGCGTAACGGCTATCGGAGACAGCAAGGATGGGTTCACCACCGTCTCATTGTCATCAGGTGATGAATCACGAGTCATTTATGCTACACCATGAGTTATTTATGCTACACCATGAGTTGTTTATGCTACACAATAAGTTGTATTATGCTACACCATGAATGATATATGCTAGGTCATGAGTTATTTATTGCGGGTAATGATCATTAATGCTAATAAACTAAATTTTACTAAATAATGATGTGAGACGCAACAATATTTAGATCAAACAATCACGAGTCGTTTGAACTAGATCTTGGGTGATATATGCTGAGGCTTGGGTTGTCACTAATGCTGTTGTATCGCGGGATATTTATGCTAGGTCATGGTGTATTTATAGCGGGTCATGGTTTGTTTATGCCGGGTCATTGTTTTTTAAGCTGGTTCATGCTTTACTTACGCTAGATTATAGTTTATTTATGCCGGGTCATTGTTTATTTATGCTGGGTCATGGTTTATCTACGCTGTTAGCCTATTATAAAATTACTTCTTCTAATAAGAATGTTCTGCTCAATTTATTTCTCAATAACCTTAAATTTAAAGGATTTTTTACTTTTTCGGCTTGCTATGTATTTAACTAACAGCACGGGGTTAAACGCATGGCAACTGTCAGCGAAACGAGTCATTAAGACATTACCAAGACTAAATAGTTAAGGAATTTTGCTGGAACGAGAAGAAGTCACGACGCGCTCTGTTTTAATTTCGCTATATTAGTCTTAAATTGAATATTATTAAATTGGAAATCTGTGCTTTTTGAGTCAGTAAAGGAGAACGTATATAGGGAAAGTGAAACAAGGTGCAAATATAATTTTAAAAATTACATAAAAGGAGTTGTTATATTTTGGTATAGTAAACGGTCGGCCATATTTGTTTTTGTTTAGTTGCGTGGCCACCTTTCGAACCTATAGCTATTTATAGAGGACATTAATACAAACAATAAATATCATGTAACAAAATCTCGTAAAATGTCACGTTTTCCTGTTATTTGTTTAAAAATAGTTTAGAAGATTATTTTTTATTTGCCACATACTAAGAAAAATCCTTGACGATATTTTAGAGTTTGTTTGTTTGAACGCGCTAATCTCAGGAACTACTGGTTCGAATTGAAAAATTCGTTTTGTGTTGGATAGGCCATTTATCGAGGAAGGCTCTACTTTTTATCCCGATATTCCCACGGGATCGGGAGTTACGCGGGTAAAACCGCGGAGCGCTGCTAGTTTGATATATTATATCCACCCGACCCAGTTGGCACAATGGTCACCATGCCGGACTGCCAAACACAGGGTTGCGGGTTCGATTCCCGCCTCAGACAAGTATTTATGCTTAGATATTTGTCTGTGGTCTGGTTGTTTCTATGTATTATAAGTATATATTTACAAAAGAAAAGTATATAAGTAGTATATCCGTTGTCTAGCACCCATAATACAAGTCTAGTTACTTAGCTTGGGGCTATATGGCGATGTGTGGAATGTCCTGCAGTATTTATTTATTATTATATTGGTATACTGTTTCTATTCATATCATCTTTACATTACCATTTACCATAGTTTTGGAAAGTGGGCGCGTAGCAAAAAAGAAGACTGATAGTTAACTATGCCAAAATGTTACAACTCCTTTGTTAGCATAATTTGTTTGTAAGGTAATCTATAGTATAAAAATGAACCGCTGAATGTGTTGCTTAGCGCAAATCTCGAAAACAGCTGAACCGATTTCGCTAATTCTTTTTTTTGTTGTGATTGTTATTGTCAGAAGGTTCTTATAAAAGAAAAAAATAAGAAAGTTGCGCAGAAACTTATAACGCGGGTGAAACCGCGGAGCGCAGCTAATTTAGTATAACGACCCAGTTGGCACGATGGTCACCATGCCGGGCTGCCAAACACAGGGTTGCGTTTTCGACTCCTGCCTCAGACAAGTATTTATGCTTAGATATTTGTCTGTGGGCTGGTTGTCTCTATGTATAATATGTATAAATTTACAAAAGAAAAGTATATAAGTAGTATATCAGTTGCCTAGCACCCATAACACAAGTCTAGTAACTTAGCTTGGGGCTAGAAGGCAATGTGTGGAATGTCCTGCAAGATTTATTTATTTTATGATCAATTGTTGTTCACAAATAGATTGAGGCGACTATGCCAATATCTACCCATAAGTAACTACCCCGAGGAGGAGGCTCATAGCTAAGCGACGCTCGCTGATCGTTTACGGTCGTGCGGGTTAAGCGACGCCTGGCGCGGTCGTTACTTCAATTGGTGGCCAATTAGTAGTGTGTTTTCGTGAGCCCCTCCGTGCTTCGGAAGGCACGTAGGTCCCGGTTGCTACCTCTAGTAGCAGTCGCTAGGTCAAGTATTTATTTCATTTCATTTCATTTATTTGCATTCATATGGTAGGTACAATAGATGTTACAATAGGCATACAAGTTCACATATGAGCCCTGCCGGGCATTGCAATAGCGTGCGGTGACAGACCGAGGCTTTTCTTACTATACGTAGGCACTAGATATACAAATAAACTTGTCCGGTTAGTTACGTCTTGTTATATTATTATGCCAAGTTAGATAGGTAAAGAGTGATGGCAGTGTTAGTTAGCGTTAGTTTGTCGCTCATTTTCGCAACATAAGCAAGTTAGAGGCCTTAAGGCGATCTGAAAACTCTAACAATAGGTGAGCAACACCATTATACGAGAAGAAGACGAAGTAACTACCCCTAACCATATAAAATCATAACTTTCCTTAGGTACAATAAAACAAGAGCCGATGAAGCGTGCTTCCGAATCTCGTTCCTCCGACACGCCGACATCTGTGGGAAGTGCTAAGCGAAGACGAGTGGTCGAGGAAGGCGGAGACGATGTCAGTGAGCGGACTGTGGCCGAGATAGTTGCCACTATTAACGATCCTAACTATATGTGTGGACCTGATGTAAGTACCTATATTACATGTGGTGTGGTGTTACTTTTACTTATATATTTTTATTTCTCGAGACGTAGGACAGTTAGGCAACAAAAGTGAAAGCTCAACAGTGTTATTAAATTATTTAAGTTAGGTTTTGTTTTTTCTTTGTCAAGTATTTGGCACGACACTAGTAATCCTACTAATATTATAAACTAGCAGCGCTCCGCGGTTTCACCCGTGTAACTCCCGATCCCGTAGGAATATCGGGATAAAAAGTAGCCTATAGCCTTCCTCGATAAATGGACAATCCAACACAAAAATAAGTTTACAATTCGAACCAGTAGTTCCTGGGATTAGCGCGTTCAAACAACAAAACAAACTCTTCGGCTTTATAATATTAGTATAGATGTGAAAGTTTGTGTGTGTATGTTTGTTACTCCTTCACGCTAAAACTACTGGACCAATTGTGATGAAACTCGGTATCTAGATAGCTGGAGACCTGGATGAACACATAGGCTACTTTTTATCCCGATATTCCCACGGGATCGGGACTTACGCGGGTGAAACAGTGGGGCGCAGCTAGTTTTTCATATATGGTATTCTAGCTATGCCCCGCGGTTTCACCCGCGTAAGTCCCGATCCCGTTTGAATATCGGGATAAAAAGCCCATGTGTTCATCCAGGTCTTCGGCTATCTAGATACCGAGTGTCATCGCAATCGGTCCAGAAGTTTTAGCGTGAAGGAGTAACAAACATACACACAAACTTTCACATTTATAATATTAGTAGGATACAAAATACAGAGGTTAACAGTCCCATTTGTGGATCAATGCAATAATTAGGTAAGATCGTTTGCTATAAAAAAAAACCTAAAGATTTTATAATTTTAAGTATTGACTATAAATAAACTATTTATTTACTAGTGCTTATAATAGCAATAATTTGATAGTACGCTTAGTAGTTTTATAACTCTACGGTTGGGCTTTACTTTTGTTGCCAGCTGTACTAAGTTAGGGTTATAAGTTCCCAAAAAAGTGACTTCAAAAGTTAACATAATTTTTGAAGTCGCATTAAAATACTAAACGAGAATTGAACTTGCGACCTTCGGCTTAAATCGCTTGTAGTCTCCAACTGCTTTTTTTATAATGGCTTTGCACGATTTGTGCATAAAGCCAGTGTAAAACTACATAATCTCATGACTATGTGGCGAATCGAAAGTCACAGATCCAAATCTCGGCAATTAAATAGCTAAAAAGTTTTTTTTTTCAACGATCATGTGTCTTGCATGTGGCCGAACTCAAAAACGTTCCTACGCGAAACTTTAGATAAGCAGTTCTCTCGTTCTTGTATGTAACATTCGACGTTAACAAAGCTTAACAAAAGTCTTACTTAGAAACGTTTAGGTGCGGCCGTAACCATACATTTTCATTTGCTAAGCTAAGGCTTGTTTAAAGGCAGTAACTTTAATTAAGAGGCTTGCGGGAGCTTAAAGTTCTAGGTCTGTCGAACGAGATGCAAGATGATGGGCAGTTAGTAAATTTTAAATAATATACACATTAATTTAAATTTATAGAACAGTATTTCGTTAGTACCTATATTATTACATAAAATCTATGGTTGTATTTTTGTGATTTTTATCTTATAGAATACTAGCTGCGTCCCGCGGTTTTACCCGCGTAATTACCGATCCTGTGGGAATATTAAAATAAAAAGTAGCCTATAGCCTTCCTCGATAAATTGACTATCCAACACAAAAATATTTCAATTCGAACCAGTAGTTCCTGAGATTAGCGCGTTCAAACAAACATACTCTTCAGCTTTATAATATGAGTATAGATATTACATAATTTAACATGGGTCAATGTAATAAATCGTATACTTTTACGCGTGTTCAGGTCCTCTCTGCCTCTTAAGGACACTGCCAACATAATTGCAAAATCTCGATTTTAACTTATGCATACATAATTTAACCTCGATTTATGCCTTCTGTCAAGAATGTATGGACTAAATCTAGGGATGGTAAAATGAAGATCTTGGTAAATTAATAATATAAGGACCACTTGCAGCAAATTTGCAAGATCTCTATTTTACTGAACCTAGGTAAAGTCCATACAATTTGACAAAAAGCTAAATAGATGTGTAATAAAATCGAAATTTTATCAATTATTAATATTAGGGCTTGCAGTTCTGCAAAATTGCAAAATCTCTATTTTCCTAAACCGAGATAAAGTGCATACATTTTTGACAGAAAGCTTTAGCTTTCTCCAAAACAACTCAACCCAATTTACAGCTCAATTGAGTTTTTAATTGTGCCAAAAAAAAGTATAGACAATCCTAGATTTAATAAAATCGAGATTTTGCTAAAGTTAAATTGTAAAATGGGGTAAAAATGCGCTGTACATTGCATGTTAATTTAAGACAATTTTAACATATTGATTTATGTAAGTTTATACTTGTTTTTATGTCGTGTAATGAGGGAATCTGATTAACAAATTCCACCCTCGATAGATGGGGCTAAAAAAAAATCTCTAAGACTTTTCAGTTTTTTTTTCTACAACTGTTACCGTCATGAAACCTTGGCCCTTTGGCCATTAGGAAAAATAAGCACCATTTTTTATAGCGACCATTAACCAACCTTATTTATTGAGTATGTTTCATAGCCGCGTACAAACAAAAAATGGCAGCTGCTCAACCCCTAGTAAAAGTATCAATCACTATTAAAAGTACCAGTATTTACCATTTAGATAGCGCCCATCTATCGATTCGGAATTAGTTAAAAAAACTAACTTCAAAACATCTTATTAAATGTTAATAAGACAACGCGTTATACTTATGATTTGCGTACCATGATTTAAAAAGAAAAAATATGTCATTTCATAACTGGAAAAAAATATACAAAAAGATATGCTTTTTTATTTTATTTTTCGAAAAACAAATGTCTACTTTTGTACCGCATGAAGAAAAAGAAAAATGGAATGAAGAAAAAAATTGATGTATGATGTTTGATAATAAGTGTATCATGGATAAGTGCATGATATATGTCTTCAGCTGCAGACGTCCCCATCGAATTGTCCTCCGAAATTGGCAAGCAAAATTTTCTTTCCAAAATCAATTGGCAAACTATGGCCACGATCAGGCTAACAAGCTTTGAAACAAGCTTTAAATGAAGCTTTATGTTTGATCGTCGCTAAACCTTTAAAAAAACTAGGTTATTAAATTGGCATTTCCGATCTTTATTTTAAACTTAAAACGGCCAAAAGGTTAATATATTGATAATATCTGAAGACTAAGACGAGCATATTATTTATTTCAGACTAATGAAATTTAATATTTTAAAATAATATGTTTTTTTTAATTATCGCAAAATAGGATCTATACGGAGTTACTAGTTCTCATATTAGCAAGCGGTTGAGGGCCACTTCTGTGCACCTAAATAAACAAGTTTTTTTCTACAACTGTTGGAAATTCGAACATTTTAAGAAAATTTTGTGGTTATGTAAATTCGTAAATCAGCTGATTTTTTAAAACAAAGCTCATTTAGACATAGAACAGTAGATAAAACTAAAAAAAAATTATAATCTCCAGGTTAAAGACCTCTCCGTGTAAGAAACAGCTGATTTTCAGTTAAACATAACCTTAAAAAAATCAAAAAATGTTTTTCCAAAGGTGTAAAACAAAAAATGTTTGTGTTCACAGAAGTGGCCCTCAACCGCTTGGTAATATGATTACCAATAACTTAATTTCTCCTCCAAACATAACACTTTGTTGTTTTAATCTATAAGTCCTCCGACCAGTAAGTCCCATCTTGCGATAAAAAATTTAAAAAAAAAAAACATTATTTTAAAATATTAATCATTCTGAAATAAATAATATGTTGATCAAGATCGGAGTAAGCCAATTTGTAACTAGATTCGTAGGGAATAATTGGCGTTCATCAAAAAATTTTGACACCGAACTATTCACGAGGACACTTGAGGGGGATTGTATGAAGAATTTTTTGACTGGATGACATAAACTTTTTTGCAGAAAGATTATATTCTATCTAGTTTCGATCAATTTGGGATGACGACGGCCATCAATATTGCCGTTTCACTATATGATGAGAATATCTGGATAGACATTGGTTCTGACTTACAAATAAGGGATGCGATTAATGCTGCACTCTGTAACTTCTGCAATTATAACCAAAACCAAACCAAAAAGGTTACATTTAACGATGGGACAGAAGTTGTGTCTAGCAATCTCCCTCACTGTATTAATACCGAAATCGAAAAGAAAAAGATTTTACCTAGAGATGGGACAGAAGTTACGTCTAGCCATCTTCCTCAGTGTATTTATGCCCAAATCGAAACGAAAAAGAATTCACCTAAAGATGGGACAGAAGTTGTGGCTAGCAATCCTCACTGTACTTATAATCAAAACGAAAAGAAAAAAATTGCAGATATGAATGTGATACATGATGTGTCTATCCATCTTCCTCACTTTTCTTATAACCAGAACGAAAAGAAAAAGAATGCTGATATCGATGGGATACATGGTGTGTCTAGCCATCTTCCCCACTGTTCTTATAACCAAAACGAAAAGAAAAAGAATGCAGATATGGATGGGATATATGGTGTGTCTAGCCATCTTCCCCACTGTTCTTATAACCAAAACGAAAAGAAAAAGAATGCAGATATGGATGGGATACATGGTGTGTCTAGCCATCTTCCCCACTGTTCTTATAACCAAAACGAAAAGAAAAAGAATGCAGATATGGATGGGATACATGGTGTGTCTAGCCATCTTCCCCACTGTTCTTATAACCAAAACGAAAAGAAAAATAATGTAGATATGGAAGTAATATTCGATGTGTCTAGCCATCTTCCTCACTGTACTTATAACCAAAACGAAAAGAAAAAGAATGCAGATATGGATGGGATACATGGTATGTCTAGCCATGTTCCTAACTGTTCTTATAACCAAAACGAAACTCAAGATACTGCAACTAAGCTATCGACTCCGGCTCCTGTCGATTCTAAAGTAGTGGGTATGCTAAAAGGTGTGTGGAACTTTCTTCGCAACCTTTGTATTTGTAACCGAAAACAAACTCAAAAGATGGCACCTAACTCAACGGCTTCGATAGACTACACTATCACCATTGAACAAAAAATAAAACGGCTCTCCTTAGAGTCTGAAAAACCCTCAACTTCCACTGAACATTCGAAAATAACATCTGAGGATGTTCCCGATGTGGTTTCTACGACTGTATTTAGTGAGAGTTTTAAATTCTCTATCGATATGACACCCTGTTCTTGCGGTACACCAGATTCTACGAATTATCGCGAAAAATTTTCACGTAGTTATATACGAGATCAGAGAAAGATATTGAAAAATATCCGTCGAAACCCCGGGGAGACATTCGAAGCTTACTTTGAACGGGTATTGAAACAAGCTAGCAAGTGCAACTTTAAAACGGAAAGTCCCATTATTGATCACATCGCGAAAACTTGCGCCGAACCGAAACTGAGGACTTCAATTAAAAGATGTAGGAAATTTTTGACACTCCGAGATATTCCCAGCCTCCGCTTGAAGCCATGGCTATATGATTGTTATATAAACGGTGAATGTCAAAAGGATGCGTGGATGGGGAAAGGAAAGAATAATAAAGGACATGAGAATCAATAGATCTTGATTATTTCAGTCTCATCAGTCATTGTAAATAAACAAAAATTCACTAGTGGTAGATTTCACGTACATCAAGACACCTAATTATTAATTAAAATGAAAAATACCACAACAGTAAAAAAATGTAGCGTTTGTAAAAAAAAGAAATACATAAAAAGTAGATAAAATGATTTAACAAAAAAAACAAAAAGAGTTTTAAAATTATGTAATTTAAAAATAGTTTAAATATTGCACGGAATAAAATAACCAAAAAAAGAAAAAGCAAAAAAAAAAGTAGTTTAGCTATAATTTGACATGTAGTAATTATATTTTACATATAAAATAAATTCTTATATGTTTAAATAAACTAAATAAGTACATAAAAAAGGATAAAACCATCAAATAGAAACATAAGTAAATAATAATGCATCTAATAATAAAAGTAAAAAATATAAAAATGAAAAAAAAAATGTTATCTTTGAAATAATGGACGTAATAATAAAACTAAAAAATGCAAAAAAAAATGTTGTCTTTGAAATAATGGACGTAATAATAAAACTATAAAAAAATGTAGTCTTAAAAATATTATTCCTAATAATAAAACTAAAAAATGCAAAAAAAAATGTAGTCTTAGAAAATAATGCAAGTAATAGTAAAACTACGGATAAAACCACCACATAGGAACACCAATTGAACGTAAGTAACCTAAAAACCCGCTTAACCATCTCGAAAAAATAGAAGTTATGTGACGTCCTTTATCTTTTTGTGTGTATTTACTTTTTTACTTGTTATGATTTTTACAAAACACTTTCTTTTATTGTTATTTTAAATTTAGTTAACCTAAACCATGACTGGGCAACCTCTGGCTTGCACGACTTTTCTACGGCCTTAGTAGCATTTTGAAATTTTGATCAGATAAGTAATTTTTTACTGAATACGGTCGCTCTCCGCTCCGCTCGCTCGCTATTTTGTCTTTTTTTAAACCTATACACATTTATATGTTAAAAGCCTATTTTGGGTATTGTTCCGGGGAGTTACCGATTCTTTTTGTTGAGAAAATAAACAAAAATCATTTTTTGATCCGAATATTTAGGGAAATGTAACAAAATAGTGTTTTTTTTAAACTACCTTTAACTGGATCGACCCTCAAAATCTAGCCTTTCAATCTTCCGCCGCGGCTTCGTTATCTTCCTATAATTTGGCCCGAAACGTTCTAAAGGTTGCCCACCTCTGACACTATTAAATAACTACTCCTAAAAGCTTTTGCGATTGCATTTCCTAATACTTTTTCTTTTGCTTTCCTATACAAATTATTTATTAATGTAAAAGCTTTCGTACATGTTTGATAATAATCTACGAAAACAAACTACTGAATGCTTTGCTATAAAATTTTGAGTGTTTTAAAAAGCTGCTACTTTTTATAGCAATATTACTACGAAATCTAGGCGCAGTTGGTATATATTCACACAGCGCCATCTAGCTCCAAGCTAATTAACTAGGCTTGTGTTATAGTGACTATATACATACAGAAACACCCAGACCAGAAAAAAGACATAAAGTTTGAGACTGGAATTGAACCCGTTACCTTCTGCATCTGCTGGTTTTCGATGTGCCACAGAGGTCGTAAATGTGTAGAAATATATATTCGTAAAAAAAAACATGTGTTTGAAATATTTCAGGCATTATTTCAAATGCAAGCACCAAGAGATGAAGCCGCTAAAGTAGAAGAACAAAGGAAACTTATTGAATTTCATGTAATTGGTAACTCTTTGACTGGACCCGTTAATAAGCAGACCATGCTCTGGTTAATTGGTAAGTTTTCTAAATGTACAGACGGCAAAACTGCATACTCACCGCAACTGCATACTCACCGTAGAGCTCGGAGAATCATGCGCGGTGTCAAGAAAGACTATTGATGTCCATTTGATTTTCAGTAAAAGCTGCTTCTCAACTTCGTACTGATCTAGCCACCCTAAGCCGGAAAAATCAATCAGAAAAAAAATTGCGTGATTTTTGCCGAGACCCCCCCCCCCCCCTTTCTCCAACGTAAGATTAGATGAGATTTGACTCGACCCCCTTAACCATCTCACGTAATTTATGGACGCCACCCAAGATTCTAAGGTCTTGCTCGAGTTCAAGTTTGAAAGCGTTCGACTCATGAATTTATTAGATAAATATTATTAGAATTTTATTCATTCCAATAATAGTTATTTTAGAACTCTACGGTGGATCTGCAATTCTGACTTCGAGCGTACAGTCCGCAAAATAATTGCAGACCCACCGTAGTAAAAATTACTTTTATTGGAATGTTTTCATCCTCATAATGTTTATCTAGTAACTTCAAAAAATACTTTAAACCGTAAACTCAAGCAAGACCTTAGAATCTTACATGAATTGAGGACATTCTAATAATAGCCATTTTGAAGCTCTACGGTGGGTCTGTAATTTTGCTGCCTGATTGTACAATCTAATAAAAGTCTTCGACCATTTCTCCTTAGATAATATTTTTTCATTTTCCATGAAAAATGACATATTTTCGGTTTTTCAATTGGTCAGAAGGCCAATTCTCGTTAAAAACATTATTCAAAATATACATTTTAATATCATTCCGATTGCATTTCGAAAAATACAATTAAAGTTTTTTTTTTTTTTTTTTTCAAAAATCTTACTTTGATGGTATTATGTGCTCCTTTGAATCGAAATTTAATCGGGATGGATATTGCTATGAAATTTAAAAGGAAAGGGTACCGGGGGCTCTGTCCTTACAAACGTAGTCGACTGTTTTCTCCCTGGACACTATAACTGCCATGACCATGTTTATTTTTATTTTTGTTTTTTAAATCTTAATGTATATGATAATTAGAAAATGAAAAAAACCAAAACACAGGGGCATAGTCATGACAGTTATAGGTTTTATGGCACAAAAATATTTGTGCTAGTGTCATTATTCAGGGAGGAAACAGTCGACTAGTTTTGTACGGAGAATTGGCCTTCTGTACGTTTTAAATTTTAGAATAGTACATTATTACAAAGGCCGGGAAATAAGTAATTGCAGGGTCGAGTATGAGTTTGAAGGCCGAGCGGTAGGCGAGGACTTCATTAATACGTGACAAGCAATTGCCATTTCCGCCGAGGCATATATAGTGCTATTCTCATAAGAATGCAGGGAATTAAAATATTGTCGTTATTTTCGAGGAGGTGTCGAGTTTGCGGACAAAAAGAATGAAATCCATTGCCGGAGCGTTTTGTTGAGTTTGGAACATTACAGCGCTCCAGCAATGTTGTATGAAACTGCGTGCTAACGCTCCTGCAATGGATTTGAATTTCTTTGTCTGCAAACTCCGTTATTATTTTCGAAAATAATCACAATATTTCCATGCATGTTTGAGAAAAATATTTATTTGTTCCTAGGTCTCCACAATGTATTCTCTCATCAGTTACCTGAAATGACTAAGGAATACATATCGCAGCTTGTATTTGATTCGTAAGTAAACAAATCATTACTAAAAGTTTTATTAAAATAAAGTATTCAATATTGCAGGACATTCCACACATCGCCATCTAGCCCCAAGCTAAGTAACTAGACTTGTGTTATGGGTGCTTAACAACGGATATACTACTTATATGCTTTACTTATGATATATAGAAACGACCAGACCACAGACAAATATCTAAGTCGTCCTAAAGTTAAATATTAACTAATAGCTGCGCTCCGCGATTCCCGCGTAAGTCCCGATACCGTGGGAATATCAGATAAAAAGTAGCCTATGTTATTCCCAATGAATCAATGTATCCTCATACCAAGTTTCATTAAAATTGGTTCAAAAGTTTCGGGAGCCTATTCGTTACAAACTAAAAAAAATATTTCCTCTATAATAATATTAGTATATTTAATTTAATAAATATCTTTGGTTGCAGAAAACACAAAACATTAGCTTTAATAAAAGAAGGCAGACCTATTGGCGGTATATGTTTTAGGACGTTCCCTTCACAGGTAAACTCAATTGAAAGATACTGTTTTGAAATTATTCAAAATCATTTTATATAGACACATTGAAAATAAATTTAGAAACAGAGATGAGAGTGGCAATTTCGAAACTTAGGCTCTGCGCAAACGGGCCACCGACCGCAGCCACCGGTGGCCATCACTAGCAGTTTTCATACATTTTGTTGTGTGCGCCGCGTTTTAACATAATGTATGAAAAATCGTGTGAACTGCTAGAAGCTGTGGTTGGTGGCCCGTTTGCGCAGAGCCTAAGCCTCGTTTTGAAAAGCTATGGTCGGAGAAGCAAGCATATTATTAGGTTTTTCATTAATATAATAATAATAAAGCCCTTTATTCTGAAATTTATTTTACAAGTTAAGAGGAAAAGGTACTGGGTGCTCTCTCCATACAAACGACTGTATAGTCTGACTAGTCTGTATAGACTGACTATAGTCGACTGTTTTCTCCCTGGATAATGACACTAGAGCAATTTTTTTTTTTTTTTCATAAAACTCATAACTGCCATGACCCTATGTTTTGTTTTTTAAATCTTAATTTTTATGATAATTAGAAAATGGAACCAAAACATAGGGGCATAGACATGGCAGTTATAGGTTTATGGTCTATTTTTAGTTTTGTAAGCAGAATTTTTATAACTGTTTGTTTTCCAAATAAAATAAAATAAAAATGGCATAAAAATATGTATGCTAGTGTCATTATCCAGGTAGGAAACAGTTGACTACGTTTGTATGGAGAGAGCGCCGGTACCTTTCACCTTAATTTACGTTTAGATTAGAGTTATTGCTACAATATATATCTAATTTCAGTGTGCCTTTTGACATAGGCCTCCTCCAATAATAGCAAATAAAAAAGAATGTTTGTATTCATTTCGGTTTTTAGGGTTCCTTACCCAAAGGGTGAAAACAGGACCCTAATACAAAGACTTCGCTGTCCGTCCGTCTGTCACTAGGCTATATCTCATGAACCATGACAGCTATAGAGTTGAAATTTTCACAGATGATGTATTTCTGTTGCCGCTATAACAACAAATAAAAACAGAAAAAAAAACTTGAGAGGTGTCAAGGGACACCCGGATGGAACGAAGTTTCTTTCGATTAATTAGTGAATTAATTGTCATAAAACCATAAAGTGTCGTTACAACTTTTGGTCTTAATTTTTTCCGTCTAACCCCCTTTCGCAACGCGCCATAAGGAACTTCGATCCAGAAATATATATTTAGTGTAATTTTAAAATGGTGTTTACAAAAAAAACTACTTGTACTTGAACGGGCCGTTTTCCACAATGAGACCTTTTTAATTGGGTCCTTTTTGCGTGAGGATGGAGGCTTGCCCAGCACCTACTACCCTCTCAGCTTAGTCGACCATTTCCAGAGGAGAGAACTTGTCAATACTTCTGGAGCCAACTAAGCCGCGGGTTTCATCACGATGTTTTCCTTCAATTAGCGCACATAATTTTTTCTTAAGAAAAATACATTGTTGCACGGCACGGTCGGGATTCGAAACCACGACCTTCAAAAAAAACTATTATCTATCTATCTGTCTTAATAAATAATGAATTTCCTCAGGGTTTTAGCGAGGTGGTATTCTGTGCTGTAACATCTAACGAACAAGTGAAAGGATACGGAACCCATCTCATGAATCATCTTAAAGATTATCACATCAGAAATAATATATTACACTTCTTGAGTTTCGCTGATGAATTTGCTATTGGTAAGTTGCAAATCCCTATTTAATACTAACACCATTCCGTCGTTTCACTCGCTTTATTCCCGATCCCGTGGGAATATCCACGACCCACCCACCCAGATGGCACAATGGTCACCATGCCGGACTGCCAAACTCAGGGTTGCGGGTTCGATTCCCGCCTCAGACATGTATTTATGCTTAGATATTTGTCTGGGGTCTGGTTGTTTCTATGTATTATATGTATATATTTACAAAACAAAAGTATATATAGTATATCCGTTGTCTAGCACCCATAACACAAGTCTATTAGTTACTTAGCTTGGGGCTAGATGGCGATGTGTGGAATGTCCTGCAATATTTATCATTTATTTTAATTTAATATTATTATTTTCAGGTTACTTCAAAAAGCAAGGTTTTAGTAAAGATATAAAACTTCCCCGGGCTATGTACCAAGGGTATATAAAAGACTACGAAGGCGCCACGCTAATGCACTGTGAGCTCAACCCTAGGATCGTTTACACGCAGTTCACGTGTGTCGTTAGAAAACAAAAGGAGGTAAGAATATGGAGACACCACCACGAGCTTAAAATAAGAACTCTATAGCGCTGTCCTGATAGCTCATCGCACGACCAATGCGGCCTAAATGCTATGGAAACCGCGATGGTACGACCATTTTGACAGGATCGTGCGACCATTTGGCAGCAGTTTCATAGCATTTCATGCTGTTTAAATGGTCTCACAATACTGTCAAATTAGTCCCACGATTTAGACAAAATGGTAGCACAATGCTGTCAAAATGGTAGCACAATGCTGTCAAAATGGTCGCACAATGCTGTCAAAATGGTCGCACGACGCTGTCAAAATGGTCGCACGATACTGTCAAAATGGTCGCACGATGCTGTCAAAATGCTCGCACGATGCTGTCAAAATGGTCGCACGATGCTGTCAAAATAGTCGCCCAATGCTGTCAAAACGGTCGCACGATGCTGTCAAAATAGTCGCCCCATGCTGTCAAAATGGTCGCACGATGCTGTCAAAACGGTCGCACGATGCTGTTAAAATGGTCGCACGATGCTGTGAAAATGGTCGCACTATGCTGTCAAAATGGTCGCACGATGCTCTCAAAATCGTCGCCCAATGCTGTCAAATTAGTCGCACGATATTGTCAAAATGGTAGCACAATGCTGCCAAATTAGTCGCACGATACTGTCAAAATGGTAGCACGATGCTGTCAAAATAGTCTCACAATGCTGTCAAATTAGTCGCACGATACTGTCAAAATGGTAGCACAATGCTGTCAAATTAGTCGCACGATACTGTCAAAATGGTAGCACAATGCTGTCAAATTAGTCGCACGATGCTGTCAAAATGGTCGTACGATCACGATTTTTTATACCATTTAGGCCGCATCAGTGGCCGATGGCCTATTAGGGCAGCGCGTATGAGTTTCTTGTATATTCCTTTCATTGGATTGGTGTGTTCCAAAGACACATTGTAACTTAAATTTCTAAGATGATTCAATGTGACCTCATGCGAATGATTCCAACCGAATAAATAAATTATGACTTTGCCTTATACTGGGTATTGAAATAAATTATAATATTTATGTTACAGATTGTAAAGAAATTGATAGATATGCGACAGAAAGAAGTTCGGAAAGTACATCCGGGATTAACTTGTTTTACGGAAGGCGTAAGTATTATCAATAACTATGTCTTATTATTAACTAGCTGCGCCCCGCGGTTTCACCCGCGTAAGTCCCGATCCCGTGGGAATATCGAGGTAAAAAGTAGTCTATATGTTAATTCAGGTCACACACACACAAACTTTCATATTTATAATATTAGTAGGATTGACTTCGTCGCGTAGATACAGGGTTATTGGTAATTATAGTAGCAAGCCGCTGAGGGCTACTTCTGTGCACCTTAACAAACTACTTTTGTTCTGCGACTTTTGAAAATTCGAAAAGAAATATTGAAATTTTGAGATTATGTAAATTCGAAAAATAGCAGATTTTTTTAAACAAATTTCATTCAGACTAAGAACAGAAAATAAAACTTAAAAAATAAGTAAGATTTTGAGGTTAATGACCTCTCCGTGTAAGGAACAGCTGATTTTCAGGTAAACCTAACCTAAAATTTTCAAAAAAAAATTCGAATTACCAAAACTCGTAGAACAAAGGTTGTTTGTTTAGGTGCACAGAGGTAGCCCTCAACGGCTTGCTAGTATAATTACCAACAACCCTGTATATTTTACTAGCTGTCGCCCGCGAGTTCGTACGCTTGGTAGTTTCGTTTTGTATTCTAAACATCCCTCTTGAACGACTCTCATCTGTTAAAAAACGGCATCAAAATCCGTTGCATATTTTATAGATTTAACCATACATAGGGACAGACAGCGGGAAGCTACTTTGTATACCATGTAGTGATGCTACCAGCAGTCAGTAGTTTCACCCGCGTAAGTCCCGGTCCAGTGGGATAAAAGGTACACTGTGCCTACTTCTAAGGATTCAATGCATCATCGTAACAAGTTTCATCAAAATCGGTCCTGTAGTATTGGGGCTTATTCGTTACAAAGAAAAATAAAATTCCTTTTCATGTACTTAGTATGTTTTACACAAGCATTTTTAATCACTTATGACCGAAAACTCAAACGACTTTTAAAGTTTGGGGGTCCCCTAAATATTTGAGACGCTGATCCTATGTAAACATGACACTTAAATGTAAATTTTTAGGTCTAAATAGTACTGTATTTGTTCCAGATCCGCAGTATTCCAGTAGAGTGTATCCCAGGGCTCCGCGAAGCGGGCGGGGCTCCGCCCCCGGCTCCCTCGCGCCCCACCACGCGTCCCTCTGCCTACGATCATGACGACGCTGAACCTGGACTACTCAGAACTGTTCTACATGCTGTTAGTATCTATATTATTATATGTTACCGAAAACACTTATTGACTGAAAAAAAGCTCACAACGCAATATGGTGTCTGTAAAAAGACAATGCGAAATTAGTGTTTAAGAGGAAAGGGTACCGGGGGCTTTCTCCATACAAACGTAGTCGACTATTTTCTCCCTGGATAATGACACTAGAGCAAATATTTTTGTTGCATGAAACTTATAACTGCCATGACCATGTTTTGATTTTTCAATCTTAATTTCTATGATACTTAGAAAATTAAAAAAATCAAAACATATTGGTATAGTCATGGCAGTTATAGGTTTTATGGCACAAAAAATATTTGCTCTAGTGTCATTATCCAGGGAGACCTTGCTACACAGATTATTAAATAGTTACTACCGGCACCGGTCGCCTTCGTTGATGAAAATTGTTGATTGTTACGAATGTGTATTGTTTTTCTCAAAAGTACTGAGATGGAATTGTGGGTGAGATCTCTGGTAACCTGTGTAGCAAGGTCGTTGGCGCATGACCTTGAATCGAATATTTTTGGGAAGATTTTCAATGACAAATAGTAATAACATTACTGTTCAATTAATCGACGACCCAGTTGGCACAATGGTCACCATGCCGGACTGCCAAACACAGGGTTGCGGGTTCGATTCCCGCCTCAGACAAGTATTTATGCTTAGATATTTGTCTGTGGTCTGGTTGTTTCCATGTATTATAAGTATATATTTACAAAAGAAAAGTATAGTAGTATATCCGTTGTCTAGCACCCATAACACAAGTCTAGTTACTTAACTTGGGGCTAGATGGCAATGTGTCGAATGTCCTGCAATATTTATTTATTTATATAATGTTGTTTTCAGGTAAAAAACCACGCAGCATCGTGGCCGTTCCTTAAGCCGGTTGACAAAGCTGAAGTACCCGACTATTATGACCATATCAAATATCCTATGGGTAAGTCTTTATTGTATTATACACATAATATTTCATCTAAATTTGTCAAGCCGTTTGACAAGATACAAAATCTGTAATCGATATTACTTAGATACAGTTTTTCTGGTGCGAAAGCATTAACTTAAAAATAATACCTAATTCTATAATTTAATCTGTCATTTAACGTGATTAGAAAAAAGCTAATATTTTTACAAAAAAAATGTCTGTAAAGTCTGTTTACGGACGATAACGTGATAACGTCCTATGAAACCGATGAAATTTTTTCATTTTGTTATTTACATTTTTTTCCTTTATATAAGTCTTCTATTCGTCACTGGTCACACCATAACACAAGCCCAGATGAGCGATATTATATTATTAAATAGGTACTCTGTTTCCCTAAGTTACCATAACGCGTCTGGTCATATTACCATGACGTATGACGTCACATAATATTACCAAGACACTTTTTTTGTGAATGCAGTTGTTCTTTCAATCTACTAGACGACAAAAAAATGACTATTTTGGAAATCGTAAAACCTCGCGGACTCAAAAATGTAGCTTTTATTTTGTTCTCGTTAAATTTTGCTTTATTCAAATATAGTTGGTGTCAGCGACTTCGTACGCGTGGTAGATATGCTAAAACCTTCCTCCGGAATCACTATCTATTTAAGAAAATCGCATCAAATTCCGCTGCGTAGTTTTGATGATCTAAGCATACATAGAGACGGACAGCGGGAAGCGACTTTGTTTTATACTATAGTAAAAAAAATACTTACAGGTTATTGACGTCCCATTGTGACAATAACGACCAGGTTATTGGCACAATGGTCACCATGCTGCCCTGCCAAACACAGGGTTGCGGGTTAAGTAGTAAATCCGTTGTCGAGCAACCATAAAACAAGTCTAGCTACTTAGCTCGGGGCTAGATGGCGATGTGTAGAATGTCCTGCAATATTTTATTTGTAAGTAATTAAATCACTGGGTATGTTAATGCTTTGTTTTTGTTTTAGATCTCCGTACAATGGGTGAACGTATAAAGTCGCGTTACTACGCGTCTAAACGACTCTTCATTGCTGACATGACCAGGATATTCACCAACTGTAGGCTTTATAATTCACCTGATACTGATTATTATAGGTAATTATACACTCTATTTATATTATTTATCTATCCCTATCTTTATATAATAATATATAATTCTACTGTACGTGTGTATGTCACTGAACTCCTCCTAAACTGCTGGACCGATTTAAATTATTTTTTGTATGCCAGGCATGGATGGTTTAGATTCACAAATCAGCCTAGGTTTTTTTAATGGCAACACAACGTTTGCCAGGACGGCTAGTCTTTATATATATAATTCTTTGTACGTGTGTATGTCACTGAACTCCTAAAGGGCTCGACCGATTTTATTGGATTTTTTTGTATGCGTTTGGGTGGCGCCCTGGATGGTTTAGATTCATCAATCAGCCCGGGTTTTTTTAATGGCAAAACTGCTTTTATAATATAAAATTCTCGCGTGGTTTTAATTGCCAAACTCCACCTTAACGGCTGAACCGATTTGTATGAAATTTTTTGCGTAGTTACGTCTGAGAATCGCACCCTATTCTATTTTTTTTTAATTTGTTATTGCTTTATTTTAATTTTTTTGTATATGGAAAAACATCTTAAGGGGCGGTAAGTACTTAACTATACTAATATTATAAAGAGGAAAGATTCGATTGTTTGTTTGCATTGAATATGCTCCGAAACTACTGGACCGATTGCGATGAAACTCGGTATGTAGATAGCTGGAGACCTGGATTAACATATAGGCTATTTATCTTTTTATCCCGATATTCTCACGGGATCGGTACTTAAGCTGGTGAAACCGCAGGGCGCAGCTAGTTCTTTATATTTCTTTCTATAGATCATGGATTAAATAGTTGAATTTTTTGTTACAGATGTGCCAATGCTTTAGAAAAATATTTCCACACGAAAATGAAAGAGGTCGGCCTTTGGGATAAATGATTAAGGTTTAATTTCGATTGTTATTTTATAAAGCAATTGATGAAACGTCAACTAATTACGTGACGGACTTGGTATCATAGGTAAATTAAACTGAAAATAAAAGTCAGATGAAATCATTCGTATAGTTTTGAAAATTGGTACAAATTGGCCTAAAAATCCTTAAGGTATAAAACCTTGATGACTTTTAGATACATAGATAAACACACAAGTAACCAAAAATATGATTTGTATATATCTGATGAAAGATCATTAATAAAAACTAAATAAAATGGCACAATAGGCGGCCTTATCACTAAAAGCGATCTCTTCCAGGCAACCTTTTAGTATGTCCATCAGATATAATTGTACCAATATTCAAAAGTGTACAATTTATTTCATCTGATTTTCTCAATTTTCTTGAAATAGTTAGTCTAAAAAGTGTTTTATAAAATCACGGAGAAATATTGTTATGATATAGTTAATAAAATCATGATTTCTTCCGAAGCAAACCCTACAGTAGGGCCATGGCAATCAGAAGGGCATCCTCGTAAATGAAATTCATTTCGATTACAAAAATATCCTCAGAGTAAAATTTTTTTGTCAAAAAGCGGAGTTTGAGGGCATTTTGAGCTACTTAGAGGCGTTTTTTGCAATCGAATGTAATCAGGCTTCTGGAACAGACGAAAACCAGGCTCTTTGCGGATTACCGAACCGTAGGACTATTGTATGCAATATTTTAATAGTAATAAAACACATGTTAAGAATAACAAGTGATTTGTGGTCATTTAACTTCACATTTTGTATGACGTTCTTACCCATTGGTTGTATATGTCGCAGCGAATTAGCTTAATTAGCCGTTCAATCAACAGCCTAGCCGTTTAACTAGCGGCCTGATTGATATTTAGCCATAACTTTTGTTACAACATTTAATAAACTGGCTAATGCTCAGTAGCGTAGCGAGGAGGAGGGCGGGGGCGCTGGACCGCCCAGGGCGCCAGCATAAGGAGGGCGGCAAAATCGAGTAAAATAAATTTTGTGCGGTCACTGGAGATTAGTCAGACTATTAATTTTTCAAGAGGTTAGCTCTGACCCACTTGCCCATATTAAATATCCTCCGGGCCAACACAGTTGTTGCAAATCACGAGTCGCCCCGCATTCTTAAATGGTTTTAAAATAAATATTTTTGCTTACTTATTTTATATCCTTACGTTTTTTATCACAAACAAGAACATTATTATTTGAATGACGTTAAAAGGACGGCAAATTGCCAACACTATTATTTTTATGACGTCAAAAAGGCGGCAAACTATGACTCCGCCCAGGGCGACAGTGACCCACGCTACGCCACTGCTAATGCTTAGGCCATTCGTACTATAGAAAGTGGAACTAAATTGAAATGAACAGGCAAGGCAAGTAAGCGTCATCGATCCGAGTCATTTGCCTAGCTGTTTGATCAAATAGCTGAATATTAGGCCACTATTTGCCCTGTTTAGTAAAGAAGCTAGGCTGTCGATTAAACGGCTAATTAAGCTAGTTTTAACGGCTAATTAAGCTAGTTTGAACGTATAATTAAGCTAGTTTGAACGGCTAATTAAGCTAGTTTGAACGGCTAATTAAGCTAGTTGGCTGCAACAAATACACACCATGCAGTTAAGCGGTAGATACATTGCAAAAATGTTACCGTCTTCAGTGACAAGCTCGTCTGCTAAGTGCAGTTTACCAAGTCCCTACTGTATAATATTTGCCTCTATTTCTAATCTAGATAATTTATATAGCATCAACAACTTTAATACATGCTGTTCAGGACGCTGTTGTGCCTGGGGCCTGTATTAGATGGAGTAGGCATGAACTATACTTAACTTATGTTCATAATTTATATAAGTTAAATAGTTAAGTAGGTACATAAATATAATGTTTGAATAAACTCTATTGGTCCATCATATTGCTTATCAAGATGTGTGGAGACAATCCTTCAATCCAATGTGAGTTTCATCGCAGTCAGCTTAGTAGGTTTCTAAACAAATACAATATTATAGACCAAGATCCCGCCTACCACTAGCAACATTATCGATTGTAACAAAAATATTTCATGAACTGGCAGACAGATGGCGCCATATTGAAAATGCATGAATCGGCCTCATATATGTCGATGTGCCAGTTGACAGGAAGGCAATTTATTTTTTCCAAAATTAACAGGTTCGATTCTTGGCTTCGCTAACTGGTAACTCCAACCCACAATAGTCAAAACTTCATGATTGCACATCATAACTGCGTTAAAGGCATGCGCTGAGTACTCATTTAGTTTTTATAAAATCACTATGCTTCGTGACTATAAAAAAGCTGAATTAGTTCTCAGTAGGCGGGATCTCACTCTATTAGGTTTTTTATACTTCAACCTGACACTTTACATGGTATTTGTTCTTTGTATTGTTGTCCTCTAAATATAGAAATAGGTTTGAAAGATGGTCGCATAAAAAATTAAAAGGATTGTGTCGACTATTAGCCAGTCTCCATATTTGTAATTATGTAACTACCCCTTTTGCTGGTAGACTTTAAAGTGTTTTACTGTGCTTAATGTTTCACAAACCTTCAGTTAATAATTTTAATTTGGTTAATTTGACGAATTCTGTGATTCTTCGCTCAATATGATTTTTACATATATGAAAGATTTTCTGGATTTTTCTGTTAATTTTTATAGTATTTGTGAGATAAAATACTTTTCTACGTACATTTAAGTTTATATGTACAACAAGGATTAATTTTACTGTAAATACTTATTGTTTAAGTTCTCATTTTCAATAAAATTGTTTTCTTTTAACTTTGTAGTTTTTTTAAGCGGTTGTTTCACAATTCGCGTACGTGTTAAGCTGTAATTCTGAAAACCCACTTTTAAATAAATATTATATAGTAGCCTGGCAAAAAATAAATTTCACTCAATCACTAATCCACCCTCGTTAATAGGCGTGAAGTTTGACACAGACGATTCCTTCTTTAATTGTTAGACTACCCAACTTATTAGTGTTGCAATGACTAGAAAAAATACTGCAAAAGCTTGTAGACACAAGTTGTTCAAACAAATGTAGACTCTAACAATATGAAAATACGGTTCTTAATAGTCTGGTAGTAGTAGTAATGGGCGGCTCCACGCCCCTCAGCGCAATTTTGGCTCTGCAGAATAAGATGAGACCTCCTACTAAGTATAAGCGCCTGGTACTTTTCGTTCTATACAACCTAAAGAGAGGAGTTTAGTTATAACTTATGATTATGCACCGTCAGTAACTTATGAACGCCTGGTACTTTATCCTGCTGTACACTATTTTTGCAACAAAATCTTTCAAATACTAGATATTGAGAGATCCTTATAACCTATGGACGCCTGTACATTAGCTTCATATTACTAAATCTTTCAATGAAGTAGAAGCGTTGCTAGTATAATGACTGGGGATAGCCAACTATTGAAAATGTTCAGTGCCATTTTTTTGCCCAGTTTCCACCTAGGAACGTACGAGGTGGGAACGACTGAAAACAACCCTTCTTGATGACTACTTCACCAGGACAATTTTTTCAAAACCAATCAAAGCTCACAATTTTTGCAAATTGTAAAAAATAAAGTGAAGTACTGGTTATCGATAGTTTCAGTTAGTACCCATCTCTATTCAAAAGTTAAACATAGGTGCGCTTCGCAGAATAAAATTTTAATATTTTTAATACTTATCATGAGCGCAACTAATAGGTGCACTTCGAGGAATACTTCGAATCTTCACGCGTAAGTTTGTTGGAACGAATTTCCCTATCCCGCGTTGCGAAAGGTGGCTAGACAGAAAAAATTAAGATCAAAAGTAGTAACGACACTTTTTGCTATAGTTGTAAGCCGTGCGGCGTGCGCGTGTTTCTCTGTCTGTCTCTCTCTTATGGAAGCAAGCCAGTTATTTTCGTTTCGTCTTTCTTCGTTCTATCAGGGTGTCCCTTGACACCTCTCAAGTTTTTTTCAAGCAGCTTTTTTACAGAATGTATGCGGCAAAACCGCGAGACACAACTAGCAATTAATAAAAACACAAATATAAATACTGTTATGGTTTTTTATTATCTTGATGTTCACACAAGGTGTACAAGTAAATACAGCAAGATGGGAATGTTTACATACAATTTACTTTTAACATTACATACCAGTCTCCTTGTATTATATAATAAAATCCAATGGATTTAAGTACCTACCATACACTAAGTAACGCTTAATAACTTAAATGCTCACTTAGATTAACTTAAAGTTAACAATTTTAAGTTTGAATATGATATTCGCTTTTAAACACAATTGTCGATTTAACATTGCTTAGTGTATCTATGTTTTTCGTGTAAGTAAATGATTGGCAGTGTTAAAGATATTTTTAGTTAGCACTTTTAACTTTTTTAATTAAGTTATTAGTTGATAATTACCACCAGCTAAGCTTAGTAGGTAAGATAATTGTGTTTAAACGCGAAATAATTTCAGACTAGATAATTACATATAAACCGAATTTTATACATATTTTCTGTTACAAAAATTAGTAAATATCTATTACTCTTATACAAAATCGAACGTAAAAATTGACCAGAAACAAAACAAAAATGATTAAGTTTTTTTTTAAACAAAATGTATGTTGTAAGTACATGAATAGGTAAAGGTAAGTATTCCCTTTATTTTACAACTGACTATTTTTTATTGGACTGGTCAGGATAAAACAAAAATTTGTATAAGGTCAGGGGCTATTGTGACTATTGGGCTAAAGTAACTAAACCGCCAATGACTTTTTTTTAAATTTTATGTGCCTAGCTTAATTTGACGGGAAAGAAATAAAAGATAGGTTTACAAAAAAAAATAGAAGATTAAAATGTAAAAGTTTCTCCAAGATTTTTTGTGAAGAACATATTTTTCAACCTTCCTAAAGCTTAATTTTGATTTATAACTACCCTAAACGATAAAGCTTCTGATATACATTACTAGAAATTACAGGATTCAAACTACAAAATCAGCTATTTCTCTACTAAATAAGTTGTTCAATTTTCTAATCTATACGGACACCTAAAGTTAAATGATTTAATGCGATTATTATTTTTTGCAAAAATCTATCTTTAATTTTTCCCCGCCAAATTATTCTCGACGCGCGCAGCCTTAACAAATGACCTTAAATTGGGATCTTCTTCTTCTCGTATAGTGGTGTGGCTCACCTATTGGTTAGAGTTTTCAGATCGCCCTGAGGCCTCTAACTTGACCTAACGACTGCTACTAGAGGTAGCGACCGGGACGAACGGCTTAACGTGCCTTACGAAGCACGGAGGGGCACACGAAAAGACACTTTTGCCACATAACTAATTGGCCACCCATCGAAGTGATGACCGCGCCAGGCGTCGCTTAACCCGCACGACCGTAAACGATCAGCGAGCTTCGCTTAGCTGTGAGCCTCGTCAATACATTGGGATGATATTTTTCTAGAATTAAAAGTTACACCCTACATTCACAATAACCTCAGTTAACCTATAAAAACAAATAATATCTAAACATTATCATGGCCCCTAACCACTTCAATAACATAATATACTTTATCACTCAATAAAGGTGGTAAACAGTCGTTAAACGTTATTATACTACAAAGTATCTAACTCTTAATTACTAAATTATGTTTTACTATTTCCCCTTTTTATAGGAACAGTTACACCATTTACTGAGTTTAATGTTGATTTTATCTCAATACATCTCTTTAAATGACAAAATAATCTGACATTTCGATTTTTAACAGGGTATTTTTGACTCAACCCGCCATTTTTTGGGTGTATGAAAATATCTTCAAATAATAATCAACGAACTAAAGATAAGAATTCAATTTAATTGACCGAAATAAAGTCTTAATTTTTACGTCAAAAAATATCCAATGAAAAATCGTGTTGAGAAATTATAGTAAATTATCAGAAATGGTGAAAATGTCACTAACATTTTTAATACAACTTTGTTATGATTTTATGGTACATACTGTGTTCGTTTTTTTTACAAACAAAACAACACTCAGTCTGGCATTACTTTCACAAACCTGCTTGTATGTTTCAAAAACTAATCAAATAATATTAGGTATTTTTAAGGACTGCTGCGTCTGAAAAAAGGTCTAGGTCTAGCCTTAATAGAATGTTGATCGATAATTATTTAGAACAGACCCAGACCCAGTATTCTACAGAATTAAAAAATTTAAATTTGTCTATGGCCAGTAAAAATTTACCGTGTAGCGAGGCTGGATGAACTAATTACTAATTATTCGCCTCCCTAAAAAGACAATTGGGAAAATAATTTATTGTTCGAACCTGGAATTAGATTTCAGCCCCATCCTTCGAGCGATTCGAGAATAAAAAAAACTAATATAATTGAAGATAATATTTATAGGGATTTTGATTAAGAATTCTTGGAAATAGCAACAATTTTAAGATTTGATTTTTTTGGTACAATGTATTTTAAAATAACGCATCTAAGGTCTTTAAAATTGTAAACTAGTAGAACATTTCGAAAACAACATAATATAAAATGGATTTCATTTACAGCCCCTAGTAATAAAAAAAGATGGGTAATAAAAATCAAGTGTTAACAAACGCGTTGTTTTTAAATATACTCGTATGTATATTACCTGACACCATTTTTGGAGATATTTAATTCTACCATACAAGCAGGCATTTTGAAATTAAAGTACATATTTACCTTATGGACGGATATACATAACCGTGACGAAAATACAGGGTGAATTTTTTAAACGGACCTTCAGGGCTAAACTATAAGAGATAGCGAAAAATGCTGAAAGGAATTGCGTGCCTAATTTTCATATAAACGAAAACTGCATCATTTGATTTTTGAAAATGTAATTACGCTAGTCAGGTATCGAACCTATTAATAAAAAAAAGCATTATATCTATACTTATATCATAAAGCTGAAGGGTTTGTTGGCGCTAATCTCAGGAACTACTGGTTCGAATTGAAAAAATATTTTTGTGTTGGATAGTCCATTTATCGAGGAAGGCTATAGGCTACTTTTTATCCCGAAATTCCCACGGGATTAGGAGTTACGGGGGTAAAACCGCGGAGCGCTGCTAGTTTTTATATTAATCGATAGTGTTGCTGATAGAGATCAATTTTTAGAACAAATATAGTATGGCTAATCAATGGAAATAGCTTATTTTTGTAGTCTTCTGTAATAGTTTTTAGGTTTTGTCAAATCGGGGACGCAACTCCTTTCAGCATCTCTTTTAGTTTAGGATATAGCCCTTTAAAAAAATCACCCTGTATTCATATAAATGTTAAAATATATGAATATAAAGAGAGAAAAACACAATGTTCAAAATACAAGGAAACTTTAAAATAATATAAACCTTAAACATTAACATAATGATTTCGTGTTAAATAGCCAATTATTAAAAAATAGCCATATATTTCAAAATAAGAAACAGCCAAATAATTCATAAAACAGCCATTAATTTAAATAAAAGAAACAGCCATTAAATTACAAAATAGCAATTGATTTAAAAGAAAAGAATAGTCAAGTTAAATATAGCCATGATTTTCAAAAAAAGAAATAGCCAAAAAATTTTATATATAGCCGTTGATTGAAAAAAAGGAATAGCCAAATTATTTACAAAATAGCCAAAATGCCATTTAAAACATAGCTATTAACTATAAAAATTTAAAACAGTAGCTGTGTTTTTAATAATGATTGGATCTAACTATGAGATCATGAACCAATCAGCCATTCAATAAGTACATACGTGGTGATAAACTCTGCACCATTTCAAACACTATCGCTTTAAGGGCAGGTGCTTATAAAGCTACCAAAATCGACCTTTGTTTTAAGCAACTCTAAGTAATCACTACTCTCAAATACTCTTTTTTTGTTATTTGGATATAAATGGATATTGTAGTTTAATAACCATATTTTGTTTATTGTGGTTGAAAACATGATATTAACAACTTCGTTCGATAAAAAAAATGTTAGAAAACAGAGAATTATTAAATCGTTTATCGGGTTTTATTCAAAAATAGTTAACGTTTGTTTCTAAAAATGAATCAAATGATAGGTTTTGACTTCTAGGAACTATATTTGTGGATAATAATGCTAAAGTGTTTTGCATATCGATCAAATATAACAGTTAGCACGCAGCACGCTACGTCTTTGAGAGCGGGGGCTAAGGTAAAGTGAATACCTACACACGGTACTGGAAGAGCGCCTTAAAGAAAAATAATTAGGGTTCGCTATTAAGAGGAAGGCAATATCCCTTCCTCTTAATAACTTCCAAAGAAGACTTGTCAAATTCTCTAATCACTTTTATGACTTAAAAGGAAACAGTGCCGGCTCTTTCTCCATACAAACGTAGTCGACTGTTGCCTCCCTGGATAATGACACTATAGCAAATATTTTGGTTGCATAAAACTCATAACTGTCCTGGCCATGCCACTATGTTTTGTTTTTTAAATCTTAATTTCTATGATATTTATAAAATGAAAAAACCAAGACATAGGGGCATAGTCATGGCAGATATAGGTTTTATGCAACAAAAATATTTGTGCTAGTGTCATTATCCAGGGAGGAAACAGTCGACTACATTTGTACGGAGAGAGCGCCGGTACCCTTTCAAAATAAGTATTTTATTTCCTAAAGCGATAGAGTTCAAAATTGTAAGGTGCAATGCTGAAACGGATTTGACTAGGCGGAGCCAAAATGACACGTATTGTGAGGCGACAAGCGATGCAGCTCAACTATTAGTGGCAAATAATTGACCAAGCGACATAATTCAGGTACATTACTAACAAGTTCATAACCAATCACAAAAAAACAATATTGAAATCAACCAATCGCATGCTCAGAAGGCAAATTCTCGTACACGACATTGTTCAAATTACATTACAATTACATGTTGATTGCATTTCGATTACAAAAATAAAATTTTGGAGAACACAAAAAGCTGACTTTGAGTGTTTTGGAGCTACTTTGTAATCGGAATGATATTGTAATATAATTTGATAAATGTTACTGAGAAGTGGCCTTCTGATTAACCAATCGAAGTATGTGTGATGGATCTATAGAGTCCGCACCATATAAGTTTGCGCACGGAAGAAATATCGCAACAAATGTTTGATGTTCCGATTTTATGGCGCGAACTCTATAACGCCTTGACGCGTCAGACTTGAAGTTTGTTCGCATGATTGTCACCGATGCCTTTTACGCACGAGCTGCATAACTTAACCGGCCGCTTAAAACTAAACTTAAATCATAAAATATCACTTAACCACTCTCGACACTGGAAGGTTGTATTGAGTATTTATTACTTATTTATATGAACACATTCACTGTCTCACTTTCACTTAGCGGTCACTTACGACTCAAACACATTAACGTTTTTTCTGAGCAAATTATTCATACAATTTGTTCGTTGAGTCTTATTCAGACTGCCATTGGCCTTAGTACCAACTAAGGCATAGAACATAGGCCTCGGGACACCTTAGGTCTTCTAAAGCGTAGTACTCGCCTCGGACACCTCAAGTCTTCTAAGAATTCTAAGACATTGATGCCTCAATCACTGTAAGTCTTCCAAGGCGTTGATGCCTAAGACACTAAATTATTCGAAGGCGTTGATGCCTTAAACACTATAAGTCTTCTAAGGCGTTGATGCCTTGGACTCTATAGGTCTTCTAAGGCGTTGATGCCTTGGACACTAGTCTTCTAAGGCGTTGCCTAGACACTTTAAGGCGTGGTACATTGGTTTGGCACTATGTAGCGTCAAGCATTATCACTCGGACGTGCTTGACGAGCTGACGGACGCGCAGTCTTGGCTGGATGCGTCGGGTCGTGGACCGGATGGTGAGCCGACACGAGACCTGGAACATTATGGATAAAAAATAATTTTGGTGGATATCTTAAAAAAACTATAATAATAGGGAATTCGCTTTTTTATGCTTATTCCAAATTACTCGGTGGACTGCACTTTCCACAAAATTACAGGAAAAAAAAAATTATGTATGGTAACTTTTTTTTCCTTAATTGGCTTTTAACGGAATTGCCTTTCAATTTAATAATCCTGCAATATTTTTAGTAACCCGTATTAAAGTGTAAATTATTGGTCTATATGTAAACAATTGATTTTTCAAACTTTTTGATCGGTCTTTTATTTAAACTACACTAGCAAACCCGGCGAACTCCGTTTCGCCACCAGATTTTCCTGAATTTTCTTTGCTATAAACCTCACGGAGCCCGAGACCTTTCCAACGAATGCAAAACCGTGGAAATAGGTTCGTGCGTTCTGGAGTTATAGTTTCAGGAAGGAAAACCCGACTTATTTTTATATATTAGATTAGTCGAAGTCCGTCTACAATCCGTTATAACCGTTCATGCCAGAAGTGAATATTATATATATTTGTATATGTATTGACGACCCAGTTGGCACAATGGTCACCATGCCGGACTGCCAAACACAGGTTTACGGGTCTGCCGTCAGACAAGTATTTATGATTAGATATTTGTATGTGGTTTGGTTGTTTCTATGTATTTTAAGTATGTATTTACAAAAGAAAAGTAGTGTATATAAGTAGTGTATCCGTTGTCTAGCACCCATAATACAAGTCTAGCTACTTAGCTTGGGGCTAGATGGCGATGTGTGGAATGTCCTGCAATATTTATTAATATTAATGATAATTTACCTGTGTTGGTTCGAGTTGGCTGTTGCAGCCGCTGTAGCGATCGATGTCCTCAGTGACGGGACGAGCTCGTCAGGTGAGGAGGCTCGACTGCTCCTTCCGCTTGTCGCTTCCGAATACGAGTTGTCGCTCGTTAACTACAAACAACACGGACAATACAATTATATTGCTAGTACATAAGACATCTATGGCGCGTCGGGCGAACACCGCCATCGATGCAGAAGGTTGCGGGTTCGATTCCTGCTTCAAACAAGTATTTATGTATAGGTATTTGTTTCTGGTCTGGGCATTTCTATATCTTTAAATGAGCAATTCTTGTATATTATATATAATTGGAATCTCGGAATCGGCTCCAACGATTTTCATGAAATTTGGTATATAGGGGGTTTCGGGGGCGATAATTCGATCTAGCTAGGAATCTTTTTTAGAAAATGTCATTTTATTCGTGTTTTATTTAAACTTACTTTTTTTATTTGAAAAATATGACTCTTCCTGACATCTATTGGCGAACTACTAATACTATTTTGTTAGCAATAAAGTTATTCCAGCAGATGGCGTTGTTAAGTAACACGAAGTCAATGAGTGTTTGCTTTGAGGTTAGACTAAGAAAAAAAAATACCGAGCAAAGCTCGGTCATCCAGGTACTGTATATTAAAGTAGATTGGACTAAGGATTCACATTGTCCCATACAAACTTTGCCCCCCTTTTTCACCCCTAAGGGGTAGAATTTCTTTCTTATCGCCTACGTCATACAAAGAACACACCCTCCAAGTTTCAGGTATCTACGATCAGCGGTTTAGGCTGTGCGTTGATCCGTCAGTCAGTCAGGATAAAGCATTTTATATGTATAGAGATTAAGTATTTATTTACATAAGAAAAGTTTATAAGTAATCCATTGTCTGGCCACCATAACACAAGCCTCGCTGTTCAGCTTAGAGCTAGATGGCGCTGTGTGAAGTATGCAACAATATTTTATAGGTATGGTAGTTACCAAAGTGAGTGGATGCCTGTTCCTATTGGGCGAGAGAGCGCGACTCCTAGTCTCCTCCACGTCGAGCTGGAGGATGCTCTCCTGGCTTCCAGTGAACTATAACATTGAAACAACACATATTAAATATTTATAGATGACTATGGAGAGCAGTGTTGGCTTAGTGGTAGATACCTCGACTTTCATTCTGAAGGTCGCGGGTTCGAATCCCGGCCGGCCGTGCACCAATGTATTTTTCTTAAGAAAAATTTATGTGCGCTAATTGACATTGCTCTTACGGTGAAGGAAAACATCGTGATGAAACCCGCGGTTTAGTTGGCTCCAGAAGTATTGACAAGTTCTCTCCTCTGGACATGGTCTACTTAGCTGAGAGGGTAGTAGGTGCTGGGCAAGCCTACTCCATCCTCACGCAAAAAGGACCCAATTAAAAAGGGTCCAATGGCGGAAAACAGCCTGTATACAAGTACAAGTAAGTAGATGACTATGACGATGATGTCTATTGATGACAATGATTTCTTTGAACGATTTCGGCCACAGTGACTATTTCGGGCTACCTATGCAGTAGGCCATGACGAGCTTCGATATGTGTGCTCTTTGGTGAATAGCCGGGTCCTGACTGAGCGAACATCCTCGCGAGGCAGCCTCGGACGTTTACCTCGCGTAGTGAGTAGTTCCCATTTGTTCTATAGAACTGACGTCAACGGGACAAAAAAAAGGCAATTTTCTCTTATTTTGTTCTATAGAACTACATACTTGCCTGTCCAGTGTCCATCCGGGTTTACTCATTAATATAAATTGGGAATCAAGTTTTCCAAAACAGTTCCATACAATATTTGTTTTTGACAATTTGTGAACGTCATGTTATCAAAAATAATTAACCAACTATTTATTAAAGATTTATTATATACTCTAAATAAATAAACAGTTCTGTGCATAAACACATTGAAGTAGGTAATTAATTCAAGTTGCCAGTTTGATAATCACCAAGAAGTCTTGTTATCTTGTGCTATAGAACAATTTGAGAAAAATAGGTACTATGGTATATGTTCTGTGGAACAATTGAGAATGTTTTTTTTCTTTTTTTGTCCCATTGACGTCAGTTCTATAGAACAAATGGGAACTACTCCGCGAAGTTTGCAGTAGGGCCACCTCGGGAGGATGCTCAGTCTGTCAGGACCCGGCTACTAGCGTATCAGATTTTTGCAAGTGTTCTTCGTGACATGCAGATTAACGAGACTGGCTGCGAACTGCTACTTCTTCTAAAGATGTATTATCCGAAGTAATAATCTACATCTACACTAATATTATAAAGAGGAATTGTTCTTTACTTGTCGTTAATAATAAAGCTCTGAAACTATTAAACCGATTTTGATGACACTTGGTATAAAAATAAATTAAAGCTTTAGGAGTAAAATAGGCTACTTTTTATCGGGATTTTCGCGAGTGAAACCGCAAAAGACTACTAGTAGACTATATTTATACTTATAATAAAGGAAGAGAGGCCAAAATTTAAATTTAGAAGCAAATCAAAAGTTGTTCTATACTTGTCGTTAATAAGCTCTGAAACTAATAAACCGATTTTGATGACACTTGGTATAAAAATAAATTAAAGCTTTAGGAGTAAAATAGGCTACTTTTTATCGGGATTTTCGCGAGTGAAACCGCAGAAGACTACTAGTAGACTATATTTATACTCATAATAAAGGAAGAGAGGCCAAAATTTGTATTTAGAAGCAAATCAAAAAAGAGTCTAAGGGACTTAGAAAAAGTAGTAGAACAAAAATGTAGTTTTCAATATTATTATCACTACATAGTATAAAACAAAGTCGCTTCTCGCTGTCTGTCCCTATATATGCTTAGTAAGTAATATAACTGACTCACCACAAAACCATAATACTTCAGTATATCCATTTTACACATGGGACATGTTCTGTGTTCTAACAACCACGGATCTATGCAGTTCTTGTGAAAATCATGTCTGAAAACACACAACAACCCACATTAATATTACAACTATTTATTTTTAAGTGGTTTTGGTCTAGCAGTGAAGCCTCGACTTTCATTCTAAAGGTATTGGGTTCGAATCCCGGTCATCAGTGCTCCAAAATATTTTTCTTACGAAAAAATTATGTGCTTACTTTGCTCTTACGGTGAAGGAAAACATCGTGATGAAGCCCACGGCATAGTTGACTCCAGACGTATTGAACAGTTCTCACCTGGACACGATCAACTAAGCTGAGAGGGTGGTATGAGTGATTGGCAAGTCTACTCCATCAAATGCATGTCCCAGGCACTATAGAGCCCTGATTATCATGGATTAATATTGCTGGCGATGTATAAAGATTCTAGATTAGATGTAAAGACTGATATCATTATTATGCGTAAAAAAATAAACTTTTAAACTTACCTACAAGGAAGAGATCTTAATGTTTCAGACACCTTATACGGCTCTATGCAAATGGCGCAACATTCACCATCGCCTTGGACCTCCTTTGAAAAAAAAAAAAAAAAACAAAATTAAAAACTTGAAAAAATAGCTTATAAAAAGTGGTTTAGGTGGCAACTGGGCCATAATGTAATCTTAACAATACTTTGTTTTTCTGGTAGTCAATTCATCCGTAAAACATTAAATCATAAGATACCTGCGGATAATAAAGGCCACCTGCCACCTTCATTAAATACTAAATATTTCGTAAGAAAAATTGGGAATATCACTTAAAACAGATTATTAGATAAATATTGCTTTATAAATTGTCAGTCTGAAAAACAATTTATTTGTTTATTTTCTTGTGATTTTGTCACTAACATATTTCATTATCAAGGCTTTTAAATAATTTTTAGCGGTATTTATTACCTAGTACCTTAGTTCTATAATAAATGAAGTGAACTCACCCTATCTTCCACCTTCAAATTCTTGACAGGTATTTTTGAAAGGGCCTTCTTAGCGGCACAACATAGCCTTTTCTGTAAAAAAAAACAATAATATTTTACATTGGAATCAAGAAGTGCTTAATAGTATAAAAATCCGGTTCGAAGGACCAGTACCAAAATTTCTGAACAAGGAAGCTTATTAATAGAACATGCCTTATAGTCGTTGCAAGATATAATGGCACAAAAGATCATTGACCCTAAACCATTCAGACGGAAATCATTTAAATCGCCACTCGTCTAACACATATAGAGTTATTCTATACCACAATATAGCTTACTTTCATAGGAACAAACTAAGTGCATCGTAGTAATTATTTTGCTATTTTATTTATTTATTGTTTGGCTGTGTATGTGGGAGCGTACCACGACGCACGACGGCAGCGGGTTTGGCCGGAAGACCAGCGCTGCAGCCAAGTTACGCTTGACTGTGGCTTACAGCTGAGGTCGACCCATTTGAGGCAGCACATGGCTTCTTAAATATTCTTAGGTTTAGTGTATGTTTCTTTCTTCGTTGTGTAAGTTACCTATTTCTTTGTGTGTGTTAACCAAATAAATGTTTTTCTTTGTTTCTAGTACCACTGGCAGATTTTTTTTTATTTTTTTTTCTAGAATCATTCTAAGTGCGACAAACGTTTAAAATAAGTTCTGTTTAAATGTTTAAGGACCAATGACCTTTTTGTCAGTTTAATTTACTACGACTTTAATTAAGAATTCCATTAATCTAAGTTCATCATAGTTAATCATAGTTTAAAATCTTATAACTAGCTGCGCCCCGCGGTTTCACCCGCGTAAGTCCCGATCCCTTCCTCGATAAATGGACTATCCAACACAAAATAATTTTTCAATTCGAAGCAGTAGTTCCTGAGATTAGCGCGTTCAAACAAACGATCTCTTCAGCTTTATAATATTATAAGTATAGATTATTTGTCTATGGGATACATAACAGACAAATAATAATATTAGAATTTATAGTAGGTACTGACCATAGTTGCTTTTACTGTTAAACAAAAATAAAAACAATAAACATGGTAAATATCCCGTTTTCAATAACTTGTATAACAATAAAGTTAACATTCCTTGTCCAGACTTTTTAGGCTTGGTCCTTCGAGCCGGATCATTTTTTACAAAAGTACTAGTATAATGTAAAATATGAAGTGTTACTTACAGAAAGTCTATCCTTAGCATGTATATATCTAAACCGCTGTATATAGTAGAAGACCAACCAGGCGAGAGATATCACCATTAATACGATGAAGGATATCGATACGAAAAGTACCGATGTTCTGGAAAAACGTCATATATAAGTAACAATAATATTTGCTCTAGTGTCATTATCCAGAAAGAAAACAGTCGACTACGTTTGTGTGGAGAGAGCCCCCGGTACCCTTTCCTCTTGATGCGAACTAGGCTTGACATCGTGCCAACTTTTACTTTTTTTTTGAGACTTAAGAACATTATAATAATTATGATAAGTTGTAAATTGTTCCAAAATAAATTGACAGTGTGATGCATACATGGGAGATAAATAAACGAAATTTAAATGTTTTCTTACTTGTTAATATTATTAGTGACATGCGTGAATGTCCGGCCCTGTATGATGCCGACCATAACTTGGGTACCGTTGTCTATGAGACGTGTAATCTCTTCACCTTTCCATTTGTAAGTGAACACTGCACTTATGTTACCTGAAACAATATAATATTTACATCTATCATTACATAGTATAAAACAAAAGGCTTCCCGCTGTCTGTCTGTCCCTATGTATGCTTAGATCTTTATAGGTAACTACGCAACGGATTTTGATGCGATTTTATTTAATAAATTTTTAAATCTTCTGGTCTAAATAAACAACATAAAATTATACAAAAACAGAAAGAGTTTGCGTAGGCGTATGACATTTTTTTTTTTTGTCAATGTAAAAATTACTAGTAATAAATTTCCTACCCAAAACTATAAGGGATAGAGAAAAAGCAACCAGCAGAGAGATGCGTACCCAATTTTGATAAAAACTAAAGCTGAATTATTAGATTTTTCCATAACCAGGAATCAAACCTGTTAATTATAAATAATCACTCTATATTTTTATACCGATCGATAGTGTTGCTAATAAAGACCAATTCCGGGAAACAAACATAGTTAGGCAAATCAAAGAAAATAGCTCTTTTTTGTAATTTTCGCAGCTGGCAGTGAGTATTCGGTTATGAGCATTACGAATCACGGATTCTTCACGAAGTTATCATCAACTACATTTAAATATCACTGGATTACGCAATTTTCAGTGAAATATATTATCTAACAGAGTTACTAAACACCTTATCAATTTGTTTGTTTTAATTTGTTTTAAAATATATGTTTTTAAATGTTTATTGATAAAAGGATTATGAAATTTTAATGTTTTGTGAATTCCGGTATGTAATGCTTTTCTAGTTTGTGACGTTTGTTTTGCAGTGGGCAAATATTTGGTAATAATAGAAAACATACGGACAAGAGAGTTATCTTGTAAGGGTTTCTTTTTTACCTTTTGAGGCACGGAACCCTAAAAATATTAAACCAAATATGATCAAATTAGGAACCTGCTGACCTATCATTTGTAAAAATACCTTCTTATAAAGAGTAAAAAAAACCGAATATTTAACGTATATTTGCATTTGATTGGTCTTCTAATTTTCGGCCTAAAAAGCAATATGTTTTGCCTTTTAACTTTCAGCCTAGGACGCATGTGATTGGTCAGTCTACTTTCGGCCTAAGACGCATATGATTGGTCTGTTAACTTGGGCCTAAGAAGCATATGTTTGGTCTGTTAACTTTAGGCCTATGACGAATATGATTGGTCTGTTAACTTCAGTCTAAGACGCATATGATTGGTCTGGTAACTTTTGGCCTAAGACGCGTATGTTTGGTCTGTTAACTTTCGGTCTAGGACGTATATAATTGGTTTGGTAACTTTCGGCCTAGGATGAATATGATTGGTCTGTTAACTTTCGTCCTAAGACGCGTATGATTGGTCTGTTAACTTCGGCCTAAGACGCATATGATTGGTCTGTTAACTTCGGCCTAAGACGCATATGACTGGTCTCTTAGCTTTCGGTCTAAGACTCATATCAAGTTAATATCAAAGGTTTAGTAATTACCTACTTAACTTAGGTCCCAACTTTATGGAGCATTCATGCGTTACTCGTCGTAAGAAATGGACAAGCATTGTGCGAACGAGCGAGCGAAGGCGAGGCCGCCCGGTCACTCCTCCTTCGATGAAGGATAACTTATGTGTGTTCAGTATTGCATACTGATGTTAAGCCCTTATACTGTTTTATATTTACCTACTAGAAAATATTTAAGATTGAAACAATGAGTTTTTAATCACTAAGGCGCTCCGCGAAATATTTTGTACAGTAGAATACTGTACAAAATATTTTGCAATCAATTCGCCATTTTATTGGGAATAAGTTTTTGTGCTGTCAATAGTTGTCAAACGTTAAAATTATAGGAGCAACATGATAATATGCGCGACACTATCAAAAGTCGCCATATTGAAGTGCATAGTTTTGAAAAGCTTGCTCGGTTTTCGTAGGTATAAAAGGTCCTATTTCCTATGTCTGTCTAAGAGAGAAGTGTTCACAAACATTATGTAATCAATTTTTTTATTGGGAAAGAATAAATTAAACAATTTTGGAAATTATTCCTATGCAGCAAATATTGATGCTATTAAAAAAGTTATTGCTGTAAAGTGTAAAGGCTTCAGAGAGATGGAATAGAAAAAAACAACCAATTCACCTTTCAAACAAAAAAAAACTCATCATCTGTTCAGGAGCTACGATGCCACAGACAGACACACACACACACAGACACGTCAAATTTATAACAACCCGTCGTTTTTACGTCGGGGTTTAAATATAATAGTTTGTTTGAGACAAACAACCGTCACCGACAGAAATCGATTAAGATACTATATTAATATATAAACATTTACACCACATCGAAATCATAAAGGGATATCTTAAAAGTGAAACAGCATTATTAAATAAGAAGCCTTGCAAGAACCTATCACTCTGAAGTTCTAGAACCTCGATGATTCGATTTACTGCAGTTATGCAGTTCTATTAATAGCAGTAACTGCCACCCACGTGTGAATTACCTTGACAATGAAACCTTATTGCAATCCTGTTAGGCGTTTAACTTTAGAGGTAAAATACGTAAACTACAATAGAGATAAACATCAGATCTTATTTTTGTACTATGGAATCAAAAAACATGGACAATGAAACCTTATTGCAATCCTGTTAGGCGTTTAACTTTAGAGGTAAAATACGTAAACTACAATATACCTAGATAAACATCAGATCTTATTTTTGTACTATGGAATCAAAAAACAACAGAAACTATTTTATAAGGAACTATACTTTGTGTATCCGAAAAAAAAGAAAAGTAAGAAAATAAAATAGTTAAGGAATATAACTCGTAAGTATTACATTTTGTAATGAAATATGAGCTTATTAAAATAATATTTATGCAAAAAAAAAATATTGTTTATTAATGGGAGGTACCTACTAGTACCTAAGAAGGTTTTCATTACACACTGTATGTACATAATAGAATTTAGAGAAAAATCCAGAATATCTTAAATCTTTAAACCAATCTTAAGAGGAAGGGGTACCGGGGGCTCTCTCCATACAAACGTAGTCGACTGTTTTCTCCCTGGATAATGACACTAGCACAAATATTTTTGTGCCATAAAACCTGCCATGACTGCATCGTCATGGCAGTTAAATGGAAAAAAAAATATAAAAAACCAAAACATCCCTATGTTTTGGTTTTTTTTTCATTTTCTAATTATCATAAAAATTAAGATTTAAAAAAACTTAGGGGCATAGTCATGGCAGTTATATTAAAAAATTTGCTCTAGTGTCATTATCCAGGGAGAAAAACAGTCGACTACGTTTGTATGGAGAGAGCCCCCGGTACCCTTTCCTCTTAAACCAATCTTAAGACCTATTTTCCAATAAACAAGTCATCTACAGTACCACACGCGTGGTAGCTGCTATCTACCTAACAACTGACGTCCAGAACGTATCATTCCACAATTAGTGAACTATCAGTGAACCGTTAATTAAATAACAACCGGTCAGATAACTACAACAATCTTCCGTATGCATTGTTATTTTAGACGTGGGTAGATGTTCACGTAAAGATATATATCAGTTGGATATGTATTTGTATATCTTTCGATATGATCGCGATCAATGGAAGATAGGTAGGGAGAGATCCAGCAGTGGAAAAGTATAGACTCTTAATAAATTTCTTAGGCTAAGGACAACTTCGAAGACACAATCTTCCGTATGCATTATTATTTTAAACGTGGGTGGATGTGCACGTAAATATATATATCAGTTGGATATATGTATTTGTATATCTTTCGATATGATCGCGATCAATGGAAGATAGGTAGACAGGGATTTACCCGGCTTGGAAAAGTGTAGGCTCTTATTAAATGTATTAAGCTAAAGACAACTGCGAAGGCATTACATTACATCTGAGTATATGAGGATTTACATAGGTATCGTAACTTAAACACTAGATAGCAACATTCAGACATACATAGGCAAAATCTCCCTGCGAGTCGGATACATAATATTTTTACTACAAAGGATACATATCTTCAGATTAATTCAATAAAGATATAGACATCTCTATTTTCAAATTATTTATAATATCCAGGGTCGTCTTCACTATAAATTCTTGTCGTATGCAACTCGATTGTGTCCAATCGTGCATGTAAATAAGACGAGCCATTTAAAAACTTGATATGAAAAACAAATAATTATCCTAATGAGATGCAAGTAAATACATGAAACATACAAGATTATTATTATTGCTATTATTTTTATGGATCGCCGCGATGTGAAATAAAATTAATAAATGTATAAAATCACAATTTTAAAAACCGGCCAAGTACAAGTTTTTTTTTTCTGTTTTTAATATTTGTTGTTATAGCCGCAACAGAAATACATCATCTATGAAAATTTTAACTTTCTATCACGGTTCACGAAATACAGCCTGGTGACAGACTGATAGACGGACGAACGGACAGAAAAGTCTTAGTAAAAAAATAACAAATGTTTTATCAATAAAATTTTACAGATTGCATAATTTTAGACATGCCATGGTACATAGAAAATACTAAATTCTTTATGAAATCCCTACAGTGGCTGTCGATAAGTATAGTCCGTCGTTTTAGTCCAAGTATTTTGTATTATTTAAACTGATGCCTTCAGATCAACTTTCTCTAAAGGGATCATGACTTTTCTATCGAAAGTACTTTCTCCCAAATTAGTATCATTGATCGAAACCAAAGAGTTTTAATATTTACATAGTAATAGGGAGCACATCTCATCATTTTCAAATAGTTCGACACAAATTTACAACTAGCCTTGAAACTTACTACCGTAGCGTTACCGATATCGGAGTTTAGAAGAGGTTAAGAAGATTTTAATATGTTTTTATCCAATATTTTATGTAACCATATTGGTGTTAATTCGCTTCAAATTTTGGTGAAATTTTATCCAATTTATTCAATGAACGTGCACGAATCTAGAGGAAAATAAAACAAGGTGCCTGAAATACCTACTTGGCACATTTTTAGCACATTTGAGCTTAAAGCAAATTATTATTAATTGAAATTGATATGCACAATAAAAAAAAATATATATAAAATAAATAAATATTGCAGGATATTCCACACATCGCCATCTAGCCCCAAGCTAAGTAACTAGACTTGTGTTATAAGTGCTAGATGACGGATATACTACTTATATATTTTTTCTTTTGTAAATATATACTTATAATACATAGAAACAACCAGACCACAAACAAATATCTAAGCATAAATAGTTGTCTGAGGCGGGATCGAGCCCGCAACGATGTGTTTGACAGTCCGGCATGGCACTAGAAGAAAAAAAACACGATGGTCTCTCTCTACGCTTGTAGTTTAAATATCTTTCATAGAAACCATTTCGATTTACTTCATAAATCGTGTTAAATTGATTTGTCTGTATATTTTATTTGATAGTTTTTCTTTTGGGTTATTGACACAAGTGTTTTGTTTATCGTGTGAATGAACTTTTAACGGGTATCGGGTATCGCAAAAACAAACATTAAAATAACACAATATTTAAGTACATTTGTATGTATTATGTTACACAGTTTTATCTATTTTATTAAGTCAATTTTATTAGTTTTTTGGGAGTTTTTATAACCCAATGGAATGTGTACTTTTTTGTCTACTGGGCAAAAATAACTTTCGGCCTAGGACGCTTATGATTGGTCTTTTGACATTCGGTTTAGGACGCATTTTTACACTTTTGGCCTAGTACGTGTTTGGTAACTTTCGGCCTAGGACGCACATTATTGGTCTATTGACTTCAGCCTAGGGATTGGCCTGTTAAGTTTCGGCCTAGTACGCATTTGGTCTTTTACCTTTCGGCTGATGACGCATATGATTGGTTTTCTAACTCGCTGAAGGCTATGTCGTTTATGGTAACTAAAATACACTTACGTCCATTATCAGTGGATAATTTCATCTTTTCGAGCATTGTCGTATCTCTGTCGTTGTAAATAAGTACAGCTGTCGCATTCGCACGCCATGCATTCTGCACCTGAAACGATTAGGACAAAGCATCAATACAACTTCTGTTACACTCTGACATATATCTTTCAGTGCAATTAGCATTAACACTTAACTCCTCACTAAATCCAACAATCCAATTTCATCTATAAGGTGAAAGGGTACCAACGCTCTCTTCATACAAACGTAGTCGACTGTTTCCTCCCTGGATAATGACTCTAGCACAAATATTTTTATGCCATGAAACCTATAACTGCCATGACTATGCATGCTAAGCATGGGCCGAGGATAAAAATTATGTCCACCCGTTATGTCCTCTGTCAAGGGAGAAAATTATTTTAACCACCTGCTAAAGCACGGCAAAAGGGGAAAGGATAAGTATATCCCCATTTGACATAACACGTGGACATGTATTCCCCGCCTATAGCATGGGGACATTTGGAAGACCATAGACTAAAATTAAGTCAAATAAATGACATTGACAAGAATGACAAGCACAGATGTATAAAAAAACGTATTTATTGTTGATTTGCGACGACATTCTATGTACTCTGTGGTTTTCTTATAATGGCAATAATTACGCGGATAAGCGTTTCCCCCGTTTTGTCTACCGTGGATAGGATATCCACCCTTGCGCCCATGATCGGGGGGTGGACAAAACTGACAGAAAGAAAGACTTGTCCTTTCCCTGTGGATAAAATGTCTCCGGGAATGCTTGCTCTGCTGGGGGTTTAATATGGCAACGTTCGACGAATCATATCCAAATCGTTATACTAGTTGAATTTAACCTATTTTGTGTGATTTTGTATGAAAACCGTTTTGCGTCGTGAACATCGCAATTTGTATGCTGATAGTGACATATCCAGATAATCACGACCGGTCGTCATCTTGAAAAGTTCCTATGGAAAATGACGTCGAAGACAGAATTGAACGACGCTAATCCAGAGTAGCTTTCAATACTGCCATTTGACATCATTTTCTATAGAAATTAATTCGAATCGCGTCGTAACTATCGCGTTTTGTATGACGTGCGCTGTTTTTCCTTTATCGTAAGAGTAATGTTAACCTCATTTTATTTTATCTATACTAATATTATAAGAAAGGTTTTTTGTTTTTATGTTTGCGACGAAAAGGCTCCGTAACAATTTGATCGATTTTGATGAAACTTGGTGTTAGGATACATTGTTTCATTGGGAGTGTTACAGGCTTTTTATCTTGATATTTCTACGAGATCGGGAGCTACGCGGGTGAAACCGCGGAGCGATGTTAGTTCAAAATATTTTTGTCTGGTTTCTTCGGTCTTTGGAGAATGCAATGACATCCAAACGAGTAAAAGGTTACAACTTACAGTTAACGTTAGTTGATAATTTTTTCCGTAACTTTTTAATTAAAAAAAATTCAAAGACATTCCTGTGGTTTCATATTAAACTTCATTTGAAAGATCTTCGTAAATTAAAAAGAGAACTAAGAAAAAATATCTATTCAATATCAAATTACTCATAGATTTAACGACACAGAAGCATTCATAGAAATAAAAGTGATTAACGGTACTTTTCCATCATTTCGCGGAAAGTTTCGTCTCATCAAATGAAAGGGTAAGATGAACCGGCGCTCTCTCCATACAAACGTAGTCGACTGTTTCCTCCCTGGATAATAACTCTAGCACAAATATTTTTGTTGCATTAAACCTATAACTGCCATGGCTATGCCCCTATGTCTTGGTTTTTTCATTTTCTAATTATCATAGAAATTAAGATTTAAAAAACAAAACATAGGGGCATGGTTATGGCAGTGATAAGTTTTATGCAACAAAAATATTTGCTCTATAGTAATTATCCAGGGAGGAAACAGTCTACTACGTTTGTATGGAGAGAGCGCCCGGTACCCTTTCCTTGCAGTCGGGTTAATAGAAAAGAATTATCATACTTTTCTTCGACTAACGCACCAGAAAACATACCGAGCATGTGGAAATTTTCATATTTCCTGATCCACCGGTTTAGGCTAAGCTTTGTCTGGCAGGGAAGATAATATTTTTATTAAGTAGATAAAATGTTTAATATTAATATAATCGACTCGAGTTATTAATCACTATGTTATCTCGTCTGGTAAACAGAAATGAGGCTCTGCGTTTATTGGAAAATATTTAATACATACCAAGTTTCATCAAAATCGGTTCGGTAGTTTCGGAGCCTATTCAAACAAACAATCAAATCTTTGCTCTCAATATTGTATAGATTCATTTTTTCTATATCATAATCTAATGGATAGGTTAAGATAAAGAGGATCCAAAAATAATTGTTTAGCTTACCATCCAGTCACATTTTATATAAAAGACCTCATTTGTCAATGGGTATCCTTCGTACACGTCATACATGCGTCCCTAGAAGATACCTATTAAATTTTGACTTGAAGACCCTTGCCTTCTGCCTACACGTCAGGAATCACAGACTCAGAAAAACATACTCACTTTGATCTCAAAGTTACAGCTGCCTCTTCTTATGACTGCTATCCAGGGTTCCTTGGGCAGGCTCTCGTTTGGCGATGCCACGGAAAGCAAGGGCCACGTGCACCCTGTGTGGTCATTTTCACCTCCTGGACCTTTCGCGCGGACGTGAACTGCAATACCTCGCGAGGAACTGATGTAGCCCTCCCCGTATTTACCAGACTGTGAAAAAAGAGAATAATTTATTTTATTTATACTTCCATACTAAAATAAATAAGAGTAATGTTAGTGATTAGTGAGTTTTGATGTTTGAAGTTATTAACATCGTTTGAATATCGAAATAAAAAAACCGGCCAAGTGCGAGTCGGACTTCGCGCACGAAGGGATCATGTTGTTTGGGAGCCCCTAATTTGTTTTTCTGTTTTAAGTAATTGTTGTTATGGCGGCAACAGATATACATAATCTGTGAAAATTTCAACTGTCTCTAAAGATAGATAAACACTTTATTTGTACAACACACAAAACATTGAAAATGACAAAAAAGACAAGAAAGCTTATTAACTACGAAATTGTACAAACAGGCTAAAGTCTAGAGTGTCTAGCTCTCACAGCTCATGAGATACAAGCCTGGTGCGGACGGACAGACAGTAGAATCTTTAGTAATAGGGTCCAATTTTTACCCAGTGGGTACGAAACTATAAAAGCTAGACTATTTATAAAATAAATATATAAACTATGTCTATGTTTATGTCTATAATTTAGGTTTTGTGTCTGGGTTGTTTTTATTTTATTTTTGTGCATGACTTTGACTACCCTAAAATAATACAAGATACAGAGAGAAAGGGTCAGGCTGAAAACCAGCGCTGTGCAGCTGCGTCTCGCAGCATATGCTGAGCCTGCTCTTTTTAACCGACTTCAAAAAAGGAGGAGGTTCTCAATTCGTCGCGTATATATTTTTTTATGTATGTTCGTTGCCATACTTATTATCAGTTAATTTACTGTTTAAAAATTGAAATTTTATGGCAATAAAAGTTTTTTTTTTAATTTATGACTAAATAAAGCATTTAGATAAAATAGCAAGTCTGTAATAAAATTTTGTTTACATCAATTTACGTACATAATCAGCAGATAGGTATGGTGAAAATTCACGACTCAAATTCCACTAACATACCACAAATGTATTGATTGATAAAGTTCAATGTACCTACTCTAGTCTTCGAGAATATACTACAAGCAAACTGATAATAATAAATAACCGAATAGACAAATAGACAAATGGATAATTCTATTTGTAATATCTGTTACTGATATTTATGAAGACACCTTTAAAAATAGTATTGGAACAAAGTTCTTTATGAAAAAATGTAACGTGTTACGAACATGGGTAACGAAAAATCGTAAGATATAATGAAAGCGACCGATAATAAACAGGTCAACTTGTACTTGTATACGGGCTGTTTTCAGCAATTAGACTATTTTTAATTGGGTCCTTTTTGCGTGAGGATGGATGGAGTAGGGTTAACCAGCACCTACTACCCCTCAGCTTAGTCTACTTGTCAATACTTCTGGAGCCAAATAATCCGCGGGTTTCGTGGCGATGTTTTCCTTCACCGTAAGAGCAATGTCAATTAGCGCACGTATATTTTTCTTAAGAAAAATCCATTGGTGTACTGCTGGCCGGGATTCGAACCCACGACCAAAAAAAAGTTAAAGGGACTTCGTTATAAAACCCTTTTTTAATATCAGATTACGTTCCCGACTTCTAATTTCATTCACATTTTAGTGAAAATATTAGAGAGTACGTATAAGAAACTAGCTAAATAGCTAAATAAATAGCGTATTATTTAGGTAAAATTTACCGAAATCCTTTCTTAGCCTACGTCATAATAGCTAAGTGTGTGCCAAATTTTAGACCGATCCATCCATTGGCTTGAGCTGTGCGTAGAAGTATAACAATATTTAGGCTTACAGAGGATACTAAATAAATAAAACAAAAATATCCATAAATACTGCGCAATTGATATTCATAAACCATACAGTTTTAAGATAATAAAAATCACGCTTAAATCGGTTCATTAATTTCAAGTTTTTTCTTATAAATAACGACCATTAATATTTAAAACAGTAGTCAAAACTCAATAAACAGATAAGACACCAGGGACAACGACCTCTAACTCCATAAAACAGCTGATTTTCGGGTAAACAACCTCAACGAACAGAAGTTCGAATTTTCGTTCGTAGTTTGTAGAAGAAAAGGTTTTTGGAAGGTTTTTGCACCCTTCGTTGAAACATCTTCTTCTTCTCGTATAGCGGTTTGGCTCACCTTTTGTTAGAGTTTTCAGATCGCCTTAAGGCCTCTAACTTAACCTAACGACTGCTACTAGAGGTAGCAACCGGACCAACGGCTTAACGTGCCTTCCGAAGCACGGAGGGGCTCACGAAAACACAGTTTTGCCACACTACAATTAGTAGTCATTCATTCGCGGTCATGGGTGGCATTGGCCACGCATCGAAGTAATGACCGCGTCAGGCGTCGCTTACCCCGCACGACCGTAAACGATCAGCGAGCGTCGCTTAGCTGTGAGCCTCCCCAAACATTCGTTGAAACGCATTGTACCTATATTGGCCTTCAATCTAGATGATATATACAGAACCATCAATTTTACTTTTACTTTACTTAACTTTTGCTATTCAAGTTGCTGGAGTGCCTGGGCTATTAGATGAATTAGATGAAGTAGGTTTACCCGGACTCTATACCACCCTCTCGGTTTAGTCGACCATGACCAGAGTCAATAATTCGCCAAAACGTTTGTTAAGTATTGTCATTGTATAAAGGTGAAAGCACACTTATGCCGCACCGCAGTCGCCGCAGTCTCCGCAACAATACAATGAGCTGTATAATTTACAGAATAAAAACTATATCAAACCAGCAAAGACGAGACAACAACAACTGCGGCAACTGCGGCGACTGCGGTGACTGCGGACAGGTGTGCGTTCACCTTAACACTCCCCTATTCAAAATTATCCAAGACAGAGCAATGTAAAGTAACACAGCCAAAAGCGCCTAAAATAGATCATCAGGAAGAAATAATAATATCAGGAAGACAACAATAATTTATTATGATGTACCTATGACAACTATATCAAACCATCAAAGACGAGACAACAACAACTGCGGCGACTGCGGTGACTGCGGACAGGTGTGCGTTCACCTTAACACTTCCCTATTCAAAATTATCCAAGACACACCAATGTAAAGTAACACAGCCAAAAGCGCCTAAAATAGACCATCAGGAAGAAAAAATAATATCAGGAAGACAACAATAATTTATTATGATGTACCTATGACAACTATATCAAACCATCAAAGACGAGACAACAACAACTGCGGCAACTGCGGCGACTGCGGTGACTGCGGACAGGTGTGCGTTCACCTTAACACTCCCCTATTCAAAATTATCCAAGACACACCAATGTAAAGTACCACAGCCAAAAGCGCCTAAAATAGACCATCAGGAAGAAATAATAATATCAGGAAGACAACAATAATTTATTATGATGTACCTATGATATATAAAATAAGTACATTATAAAACAAAATGTTAAATGCCTTTGTGTATTTACTCCTACACTAAAGCCAGAGTGAATAACTTTGCTAATCGTGACATCATGATGGTGGAATTGAAAGGTTATTGAAATTGCTGTTATATTAGACGTCTAATAGCTATTGTGCTAGATTATGGTGATGAATTGTACTGGATGATCATATTAGGATGAAAATGGGGTACTCCCACTATCCCCCGAATGGGAGAAACCATCTCACCGCTACTGTATTGATGGTCTTTTGTTTCAATTCTGTGATGTGGGAGTACCATTTTGTTAATTGATCACTGGTATTGAGTTGATGAATTGAAGTGTGATGGTGTTTGGTGATCAGTTGGTCCAAAGCGAAAAATATTTCGGGGATTAAGAGGAAAGGTACCCTGTCGCTTCTCCATACAAACGTAGTCGACTGTTTCCTCCCTGGATAATGACACTATAGCAAATACTTTCAGTCTGAAGGTCGTGGGTTCGAATCCCGGCCGTGCACCAATGTATTTTTATGTGCGCTAATTGACATTGCTCTTACGGTGAAGAAAAACATCGTGATGAAACCCGCGGCTAAGTTGGCTCCAGAAGTATTGACAAGTTTTCTCCTCTGGACATAGTCGATAAAGCTGAGAGAGTAGTAGGTGTTGGGGAAGCCTACTCCATCCTCACGCAAAAAGGACCCAAATTTAAAAGGGTCCAATGGCGGAAAACAGCCTGTATACAAGTACAAGTGAGGTAGCACGCTTTCCTAGAAGATACCTCTATACGCTCGCGACTCAAAGAGAACCCAAAAAAACGGGGCCTTTGAGGGACGCGAGTGAACGGTGGATAACAAAAACTTTTCCGACCCGTCCTCCTTTTGTGGGTGTACCGGCCTACGTATCGGAACACAGACGGAATATTCAATCCACTAATGTATCTAAACAAATTTAGATGCATTAACAGCCTGTGTGTCGTAAACAAATGCGGTGTTGTTGTTGGAATTTAGTTCGGAGGTGCTACACCGTGGTAGTCAGGGGGTGTGGAAACCATACTACATACACTGTCTCAATGTTTTTTTTATTTTTTAAGTGCCTTGCACTGGGCTATCTGAAAAAAATTTTTTTAAGGAAAAATGCGTCTTCTCAGTTGTAATTTTTGAAGATACATTTTTCCTTAAAAATATTTTTTACATATTATACTGTGTTAGCAATAAAGCTACCTTGTTGGATCAGTTCAATGAGTGTCAACTGTCTCCAGTTATCACCAATTTATCTAATTACTCCTGATATCGTGGGAATATCGGGATAAATAGCGTATATGTTGTCAATTTATTTAATTGCTAATTGCGTCCTGATCTCGTGGGAATATCGGGATAAAAATGATGTGTCATTCCAGGTCCCCAGCTGTCTACCAATTTTTACCAGCAAAGGATCGGAGGAAAGTATATGCATTTAGGATAAGATGATGTTTGTTTGTACTCTCAAGATACGGTTTTCAAAAAATTGTGATTCATTGTCACAACAATTGGATCGATATTTTTTACGTGAAGAGGTGATCAAACACACTTTGGCATCGTGTCACCCATTCTCCTAAAGGCTAGGCGATTTAGATATGGTTTCCTGTAAAATATTTACGATTCGTTGTCATAACAATTAGTTCGATAGTTTTTACGTGAAGAGGTAGGTACTAGACACACTTTCGCATGTATATCCCGCGCGGCGACTGATGAGCTCTGTGGTAAGTGGAAGGGGTATGCGCAGATCTCGATATTTATATGAAAATTGAGTTCTGCGCATATCCCTACTTTCCATCAGAGCTCATCATTTGCCGCGCGGGGTCAATCTAAGTCATGATATAGTATAAGTACTATATTTATAGATCTATAGTACGTACGCGTCCACTAGTGTCCAGTACTATTGTATTTCTATTGTTATGCATATGATACCATCTATTTAATAGCTTCCTCTTCTATTTACAAACATTGAATTATACAAGAGTTACCTAATAGACCGTGTTCGATTGCGGGGCCCTAAATTTTCGCAATATTTATTAGAGACGATACTTTTCTACTAATATTCAAAATGAGAATGTTTCTTGGTCCGCTGTGTAAAAATATTCTACTTCACACACGATATCTTTCAAAAAGTGACTGCTGAACTCACTGAGGATTCTTTTTGTCGAGAAACCTAAGTCTGAAGATGGATATGGATAATGAATTAGGATACTTTTAACTCCGATGTCAGTCAGGGATAACATAGGCGAAGCTGCGGGGAACAGCTAGTTATTTCACAATTTTGAATTATCGTGTTCGGAGAATGTGAAGTGTGCGTGGACATAACATGACACAGAAACCTATCTGCTTACATTTTACATAAATCACAGATAACCGTATAAATTTACATACGAAATAGCTAACAAGTATTTTATGCCTAATTATGTCGAACACGATCAATTTGTAATTATAATTTGAAGGAAATTAATTTGTTATCATTGTTTTCATCAAACATTGATAAAATCGCTTTCAATTAGGTATTTTTTTATATTAATAGAAAAAGACATATTTAATATTATAAATACAAAAAATTAAGTGACCAGTTAGTCAAATAACCCACCCCTTATCGTACCCGGCGTTAAGGTTCCCATAATGCTAGAAGCATTGCCACGCTGAATGGCGAATTTAAACTCTAAATATTTCACAAGTACAACAATTTGCATAAAATCGTTGATAAATATTTTCACAATTTCTTCACAAAAGTGCTAGGCAAGGCTCATCAATCAATTAACTACCTAATTAAATGGTATTTAGCCAGTATTTTAATTGCTTCAACTTCGGAAATTTCATGCCAATTAAGTTCTAAAGATAGAAAAAATATAATTAACAACGCTAAATCGTTGTTGTTGTCGTCCGTGAAAATGTTATTGATTGTTTTAATTGTGACGTCATTTTATTTAGTTCACTTCTATCAAATATTTCAGCTAATTCACACAAAATTTTAATCTATACTAATACTAGCTGTGCCCCGCGGTTTCACCCGCTCAAGTCCCGATCCCGTGGGCATATTGGGATAAAAAGTATCTTATGTCCGTCTCCTGGCTCTAAGCTACCTCCCTACCAATTTTCACCCAAATCTGTTTTGCCGTTCTTGAGTTATAAGTGGTGTAACTAACACGACTTTCTTTTATATATGTAGATTATATAGCTGAAGAGTTTGTTTGTTTGTTTGTTTGAACGCGCTAATCTCAGGAACTACTGGTTCGAATTGAAAAATTTGTTTTGTGTTGGATAGGCCATTTATCGACGAAGGCTATAGGCTACTTTTTATCCCGATATTCCCACGGGATCGGGAGTTACGCGGGTAAAACCGCGGAGCGCTGCTAGTAAGTTATAAACTTAAACATTTTGAAAATACGTTCAGTAGTTTTTGAGTTTATTGCGTTCACACATATTATATACTTGCTTTTAATTCAGACGTATAGATATAATGTATACTAATATTATAAAGCTGAAGCCAAATAATGGGATAAGGCTAGGAGAAAGAAGAAGAATATTATAAAGCTGAAGAGTTTGTTTGTTTGTTTGAACGCGCTAATCTCAAGTTCGAATTGAAAAATTATTTTTGTGTTGGAAAGTCCATTTATCGAGGAAGGTTATAGGCTACTTTTTATTTTGATATTCCCACGGGAAACCGCGGGACGCAGAAGAAGATTTAGAAGATTTAGATATTATAGAAGATTTAGATAGATAAATATTTTTGTTCTAAGTCAAGATGTTTTTAAGTACGACCTTTTCCTTATTTATATTGCAAGACCGTGTCGTCGTCATAATTTCAAAATTTCAATTTTTAGTTTTGAAGTGTTGATCCGATTAAAAAGTAATTATAAAAATGTACCTTTTCTCAAGAAAAATCTAACTATCCAGAACTATACCATAAAGTATTAACTATTCTGTTCCTTGTTAGAAACTTGGCCTTATCCCTTTAATCCTTTGGCAGTATCCATATCTCCAATGAATACAGATTTCAGGAAATATATACCTAACACTAAAAACGAAACAAACTTCTTTTTCAAAGTAAAAGGAAGTCATGACCGTCAGACATGTAAAAGTCACATATTTTATTTAAGAACTGTTTCCGTGTTCCGAACTGGGCTGGATGGACAGAACGTGGTTATTTCCTTAAATATTCAACTAAGACCTCTTTTTGTAAATGCATATACGATTCCATTCCTGAAACTGTAGTTGGTTACCAACTGGTTACGTAATAGAATGTTAAATGAAGAGACATTTAAAAAGGGCTTTAAGAAAATACAATGATATCTTTAAATAAAATAGGCACTTCTGTATTCAGACTGTATATTTTCTGTTCTTATCCATAAGTAAGCTTGAAATATGGTGACTAGGCAGCGAATAATTGTCTACGTATTTTAGCTTAGATTTCGCAGACCAGAAAACAAATAGACAGGAAGTCACATTTTAGGTCGCAGTTTGAAAACCACTTATTTTTTGTTGTGGTAACGAACGGAGATTGCGGTTATTTTACGACCGACGAAGTTAATTTATTGAATCCTACTATAATATTATAAATGTGAATGTTTGCGTGTGTGGTTGTTTGTATGTTTGTTCCTCCATAGCGCAAAAACTATATAACCGACTAGCAGCGCTCCGCAGTTTCACCCGCGTAACTCCCGATCCCGTGGGAATATCAGGATAAAAAGTAGCCTATAGCCTTCCTCGATAAATGGACTATCCAACACAAAAAGAATTTTTCATTTCGAACCAGTAGTTCCAGAGATTAGCGCGTTCAAACAAACAAACAAACTCTTCAGCTTTATAATATAAGTATAGATTGCGATGAAACTGAAGGTGTAGATAGCTTGAGACCTGGATTAACACATAGGCTACTTTATCCCGATATTCCTACGGGATCCTGCGGACATATGCGGGTGAAACCGCAGGGCGTAGCTAGTCAATCATAAAACTATAGGTAGCTCAGTCCGGTTTAGTATTTGTCATACCGATCACATAAATGTTAAATCTAAAGCTTCCTATTCTTTTGTATTCATTGGACGTATCAGTTAATACCGAATTTTGTATGCAACTGTGTATTTTCTTTCACAGCAGTGAGACAAAGATTTTGTTAAAGGAAGTGACAAAAAAATTCAATATTGCCTTGAGTTTAATTATAATATCTAGTAGTGATAATTTTACTTTATAGACGTGTTTTTTATTGATACCGTTGACATCCCACTTCTGATATGCGATACTGATATCAGAAGTGGGATTATCTAAAACATAATTAAAATATCCAATTTATTGTTCTGTGTACTTTTCAAATTGTTTATCATACCTAGATATTTATTATGTAAAACAAATTTAAGAACTTTAAACATATCAAAAAGTAAATAAACCTTATTTCGATATTAATCACGACCACGATATGACTCATTTGAGTCCGCTTTCGTACAGTGACTAAAGATCAAACACCTTTGTGTAATCATTCATCGTCAATGTTATACAATTCTATACTTTATAACGTAGTTAATAAAGCATGAAATCGTGTAGTTGCCATGTAATGTGTGTGCGCATATTATGAGGTTTTCAAGTTGTTTATTTACGAAAACAATTGTAATTGAGGCACCGGGTAACTGATAGAGTATGATTGAATGGACATTAAATATTGTTTTTAATTATAGGAATAATTTAAACAATAACAACATAGCTATTCAGCTTGGCCAAAAATAAATGCATGCGATGCGCGACGACGGTCAAATCAAACAAATACTGAATGCTCCGAGACATAACAAAAATTGGCTCCTTGACATTTTTCCAATAACTATTTTAAAGTTAGCTTGCTCAACAAAAATTAAAAGCGTGTAATACCATAAACAATGTCAACCAACTGGCAAAGTGTCAAACTGATTAAATGACGACCCTTGTGGTTATTGAAATAGAATTTAATTTTAGATTGCCGTTTAAATAGCTAAATTTATTTAAGGACAATGTCATACAAGCCGCCCTAAAAGTTACAAATGTTTTTAATAAACATCTTATCTTTCTTACCGAAAATAACTTTAAATAATTACAAAAATGATAAATTTTTCTTCATAATTTTGTATCACACGAAAACAGTCCTCGAAGTTGCAGGCTATATTTTAAGCTCATTCCGTGGAGGTTTTCCGGTAAAATGTACTGAAAGTAGACGGTGTGACGTCACACTTGTGGCCGTCCTGTTTCGTGTCTAGTAATCAACAGACAAATAATCGTAAAATAATAATATTTGCAACATATTTTAATCATCATATCAGCCACAGAACGTCCACTGCTGAACATAGGCCTCCCCCAAAGACTTCCAGAACGATCGGTCGCATGCTCTCTGCGTCCAACGACTTCCCGCGACCTTAATTAAGTAGTCCGTCCATCTAGTCGGAGGCCGTCCCTATTTACATATTTTAATGCAAAATAATATTGTTTAGTTATTGTTAACCTATTAGCGACCATTCCAACATGTTTCATATTTTATCGTTACAGTCAAGTACCGAATTATAAGCAATTAAATTTTTGTAGGTAAAATGGTCACAAGACAGACATGACGAATAATCATTCATAAAAAAAGGTTTAAAACTTTAAGTACAGGATGTCATAAACTCACATAAGTCATACAAAATAACTTTCACTATTACTCATAAGTATTTCTTACTTTCAGAAGCGCAAGTTTATTGGACTTCCCTCAGATTACGAACAATTTAATAAGTTTTTAGACCTTTTCATTATTTTTGAACAGTTTCCGTAGGCATTAGTAAACTAGCTGCGCCCCGCAGTTTCGCCCATAAGTACCAATCCCGTGGAAATATAAAAATAAAAACTAGCCTTAGCCTTCCTCGATAAATTAAAAATGATTTTTGTGTTTATCTCAATTCGAACAGTAGTTCCTGGGATTAGCGCATTCAAACAAACAAACTCTTCAGCTTTATAATATTATGGATTAGTATAGATATGAATTTGTCCCAATTACGGGTCAATAAAGTTTAATTTTACGATCAAAATAAATACTGACATCTAATACTAAATAATACTATAAAGAGGAAAGATTTCATTATTTTCTATTTGTTTTGGAATATCGGGATTAAAAATAGCCTATGTCAATGTCAATGAATCAATGTATCCTCATACCAAGTTTAATCAAAATCGGTCCAGTAGATTCGGGGCCTATTCAATGCAAACACACAAACAAACAATCAAATCTTTTCTCTTTCTAGTAGATGACAAATTACAGTCCCAAATTTAGTCTAGTTAATTTTAATTAAAATGCAACAGTAGAACAATAGCCCGTGCCAGAGTGTAGGTATGTACAGTCGGCTGCATAATTGCAGCCCTCGGTAGAGTTCTAAAATTAATAATACATGTGCGCTCTATTATAATAAATTACCTAAAGATGTATATGATATGTCCATTAACAGGTTCAAAACTTTTATAAAGCATAAATTGGGCAGTAAGGCGTACTATGATACTTCGTCTTACCTTAATGATAACAACCCTTGGACGTGACTTTAATTGCTCCATTTCAAATAATACTTTCAAATATTTGTAATATTGACCTTTGTGAGCGTGATCACATGAAAAAAAACCCCCATGAGTTTCTTGTGACTTCTTCTCATTGGTGGGCGCGTTCCAAAGGCACACATCCTAACTTTGTTTTTAAGACGTGTCTAAGTGATCTTATACCTAGGTATTAAGCATTGAAAGGAATAAAGATTTTTGACTTTGACTATTATTGGAATGTTTGCATTCTAATAATTTTTGTTTGATAAATTGATGAGTTAGAAGACTTTAAACTTCAACTAAAGCAAGTGCCTAGAATCTTGCTAGTGTTGAAAACATTCTCATAACAGCCGTTTTGGAGCTCTACGGTGGGTCTGCAATTATGCAGCCGACCGTACCTATAGTGCTTTAACTACTACGGATGGAGAAACCGTAACGCATTGTTACTGGAACAATTACAAATACGTCACAAACAATGAACTAGCATGCATACATATACTAGACTATTTGGTAATACAAACTAAGAAACTATACTAGTGGCTTATTATCACATTTTAAAATTCCTAATTAACAAGTACAATCAACGGTCAAAAGTCTCTGCCCACCGTAACGTTTACAATCCTGTGCAGCACTATTTAAACATTATATTTGACGACCCAGTTGGTACCATGGTCACCATACCGGACTGCCAAACACAGGGTTGTGGGTTCGATTCCCGCCTCAGACAAGTATTTATGTTTAGATATTTGTCTGTGGTCTAGTCGTTTTTAAGTATTATAATGTATATATTTACAAAAGAAAAGTATATAAGTAGTATATGAGTTGTCTAGCACCCATAGCACAAGTGTAGTTACTTAGCTTGGGGCTAGATGGCGATGTGTGGAATGTCCTGTAATATTTATTTATTTAATACATACAACCGAATTGAGAACCTCCTCCTTTTTAAAGTCGGTTAAAAAACTTATAAAAGGTTTCTATTGAACGTAAACTACTAGGTTTATTTTATGTTAGCCATAATAGTAACATATTAAACTCCTTTCACTGAACCGTTAGTTACGCAACCGACCTACTTGCAAGCCTGTTTTCTTTGATCTACTGCCCTTTACCACATTAGCTTACTCCTTGATGATTATGTTCAACATCAGGTGAAAGGGTACCGGTGCTCTCTCCATACAAACGTAGTCGACTGTTTCCTCCCTGGATAATGACACTAGCACAAATATTTTTGTATAACTGTCATGACTATGCCCCTATGTTTTTTTTTTCGTTTTCTTTTTCTTATTATCATAGAAATTAAGATTTAAAAAATAAAAACGAAACATAGGGGCATGGACAATGGTCATGGCAGTTATAAGTTTTATGCAATCAAATTATTTGCTCTAGTGTCATTATCCAGGGAGAAAACAGTCGACTACGTTTGATGGAGAGAGCCCCGGTACCCTTTCCTCTTAAGTCTTTAGTAGTTGGTTATGTTTTAGTGTTCCGTACCACAAAACGGTAAAAAAGGAACCCTTATAAGATCACTCTTTGTCCGTCTGTCACCACCGATTTTATCAGGTACGGGTGGACCTAACAACTTGAAATTTATACCAGATACCAGAGGTCCATAGTCTGTAAAATCAAGGTACTAAGTCAACACATTAAAAAGATATGAGCAAATTTAGATTTTCGCAATAACTAGTCAGTACAAAAATTACCTTAATTTTCAACTTTTTTTATGAGGAAACTCTAAAATAATGTTTCTTTGGGTAATCCTAACGTTTATAAAATTAAAACGTTTGAAAAGCAAATTTCCCGCTTGGTTAATGACGTACCCCCCTTAATGGGTTTTGTATGTAAACTTAACTAATATAGTAATTCTGTATTCTGTATGATTTAATATGCTACAATTACTAAGCAGTTTGTTAGAAAAGTAACCGCGTCTATAGGAAAAGAGCGCAAATAATTTAACAACAATATTAAATAATAAATACTTTAATATTAAATATTTTTTAAATAGATTTAATAAATATAACACAAGAAGAGGTAGGGATGGAATGTTAGATATACTTATAGTTAAAAATTGTTATGGTAGAAGAACGAATGGGTACATGGTGCTGGTGTACAATGACTTGTCGTGGCTAAGAAGTGAACCAGGGATGACAAAAAATATGTTGAAAAGTAAACTTAAGGATAATTTATTAAAAACAGTTAAGTAGGTAGGTAATTCATTTGATTTTTTCTAAATCTATAAAATCTTAAACTAAATTAAGTAAGTAAGTAGGTATATAAGATAGTGCACATGTAATGTAAATATATAAGCGCGCGCTCGCCAACAAACTGCACTTTCCAGTTTGGCGGGAAATTCGTTTGTAAGAAATTGTGTACTTTTTTTAGTTATATAAATAAAAAAAATAAAAAAACACCCTAGACTTTGTTCACATAGGATTTGAATTTTCCATAAGCCTTTTTAAATTTTAGCTTAATCCGTCCATTTTGGTTTGAGCAGTGCATTTATACATGGTTATTGGTAATTTAAAACTAGCAAGCCGTTGAGGGTTACTTCTGTGCACCTAAACAAACAACTTTTGTTCTACTACTTTTGGAAATTCGATTTTTTTTAACATTTTGAGGTTAGGTTTACCTAAAAATCAGCTGTTCCTTTACACGAGGAGGTCATTAACCTTAAAATTTTACTTATTTTTAAAGTTTTATCTACTGTACTTAGTCTGAATGACTTTTGCTTTAAAAAATGAGCTGTTTTTCAAATTTACATAGCCTCAAAATTTACATTTTTTTTTTCGAATTTCCAAAAGTCTTAGAACAAAAGTTGTTTGTTAGGGTCCACAGAAGTAGTCCTCAACGGCTTGCTAGTATAATCTTCTTATATATAAAAATGAATCGCAAAATGTGTTGGTAAGCGCATCACGCCTAAACGGCTGGACCGATTTCGCTAATTCTTTTTTTGTTGGATTTATTATTGTTAGGAGAAGGTTCTTATGAAAGAAAACAATTTGAAAGTTGCGCAGAAAGTTTTACGCGAGTGAAGCCGCGGGGCGCAGCTAGTTACCAATAACACTAACACCTATCAGTCAGTCAGGAATTTGAAATTTACATTTATAGATAAAGTGCAGAGTGCGCCAAGTTTGTTTACGTGAACAACATACTTATTATACAACCATGAGAATTAGGTACAAATGTACTCGGCACTCGTCTAACAAATACATGCTAATTAAAATCCACTAGCAAACACCGAACGAAACATGGTCCAAAGCAAACATTGTAACATAATGCGCGAAAAATATTATACACTAGCTGTGCCCCGCGGTTTCACCCGCGTCAGTCCCGATCCCGTGGAGATATCGGGATGAAAAGTAGCCTATGTGTTAATCCAGGTCTTTAGCTATCTAGATACCGAGTTTCATCGCCATCGGTCCAGTAGTTTTAGCATGAAGGAGTAACAAACATACACACTCACACACAAACTTTCACATTTATGATACTAGTAGGATAAACAAATAATGTAAAGGTTTACAAGAAAAAACCTGTGAACGTAGAATATACTCGTATTATAGTTTATCTGTTGAGATAAAATTTGAAGAAACAACTATGATAAGTAAATTAGTTTGTTTTGCTTTCTTTTTCTCTTGTCGTTTTTTGAACACGAGTTTTGAAGAAATTGTTAATTAAGTACTGACCGACCTATATAAAACCCGCGGTTTCACCTGCGATAATCACGATCCCGTGGGAACTCTGGCATAAAAAATATGACATTCAGCCAACCCCAAACTATCTCAATGCAAAATTTCATTCAAACATGTCCGATTTCGAAAAGTAAAATAAAAATAAAATCAATAAGTATCGTTACATTTTGTTGCGTTACAGTTACGTTTTGGTCTTCATTTTTTCCGTCTAGCCCCCTTTCGCAACGCGCCATAAGGAACTTCGTTCTAAAATATTCGTCATTTAGGGCGCTTTAGTGCCTAAAACATGTGTTTGATTGAGTATTCTTGCACAGTTCAGAGAAAAGCACTCGTCAATATATCTGCGCGGGTTACATCAAGATGTTTTCCTTCACCGTAAGAGCAATGTCAATTAGTTCATGAAATAAAAAATCTATGAATGTGGTGGTGGTTTAGTGGTAGATACCTCGAGATTCATACCGAAGGTAGTGGCTTCGAATCCAGGTCGGCCGTGCAACAAAGTATAAACTAGTACGAATTATTACGACGAAGGAAATTACATGATCGTGGTGCACCTGCTCCGATGCCCATTGTGCCTTACCACCTGCACATTAAAGGATCTAACGGAGACCAACAGTGATGTACTTGTACTTGTATACATACAGGCTGTTTTCCGCCATTGGCCCTCTTTAATTGGGTCCTTTTTGCGTGAGGATGGAGTAGGCTTGCCCAGCACCTACTACCCTCTCAGCTTAGTCGACCATGTCCAGAGGAGAGAACTTGTCAATACTTCTGGAGCCAACTAAGCCGCGGGTTTCATCACGATGTTTTCCTTCACCGTAAGACCAATGTCAATTTGCGCACATACATTTTTCTTAAGAAAAATACATTGGTGCACGGCCGGCCGGGATTCGAACCCACGAGCTTCAGAATCTCGAGAAAGTCGAGTTATCTACCACTAAGCCAACACCGCTCTGACCAACAGTGATTGTAGTGGCCAACTGGCCCGGAAGAAGAAGAATATCACAGGACATTCCACACATCGCCATCTAGCCCTAAGCTAAGTAACTATACTTGTGTTATGGGTGCTAGACAACGGATATACTACTTTATATACGTTTCTTTTGTAAACCAGACCACAGACAAATATCTAAGCATACATACTTGTCTGAGGCGGAAATCGAGCTCGCAGCCGTGTGATTGGCAGTCCGGCATGGTGACCATTGTGCCAACTGGGTCGTCAAATACAATAGGAACAAGAGGGAATGCCAAATATGTTTAAGGTGAAAGGGTACCGGCGCTCTCTCCATACAAACGTAGTCGACTGTTTTGTCCCTGGATAATGACACTAGCACAAACATTCTTGTGCCATAACCTATAACTGACTATGACTATGTCCCTATGCTTTGGTTTTTTTTTTCATTTTCTAATTATCATAGAAATTAAGATTTAAAAAACAAAAAAAAAACAAAACATAGCAGCAAAACATGATCAAGTTTTATGGAAAAATATTTGCTCTAGTGACATTATCCAGGGAGAAAACAGTCGACTACGTTTGTATGGAGAGAGCCCCCGGTACCCTCTCCACGTAAAGAAATACTTAAAAAAATAAATTTAAAACTAAGTGTGACACATAAAAGTGTGATAAGATAATTTAACAATGTTGTTTTCAATTCAACACTTTCTATCTACACCTAGACTTAGTACATACGACCTAAATAATGTATATTATCACAAAGAAAAGTAGACTTTTTCTTTTTCAAATATATACGGTTTTAAGTGTTTTAACGAAGTTCCTTATCGCGCGTTGCGAAAGGGAGCTAGACGAAAAAAATTAAGACCAAAAATTGTAACGACACTTTTTGCTATAGTTGTAAGCCGTGCGGCGTGCGCGTGTTTCTCTGTCTGGTTCTCTCTCTCATAGAAAGTAAATACTAAAATTGAGCCTACTGATTAAGTTTATATCACATTATATTTGTTAATAATAAAAAAAAAAAAAAAATTATTACAATTTCTTCACTAATTAATCGAAAGGAACTTCGTTCCATCAGGGTGTCCCTTGACACCTCTCAAGTTTTTTTTTAGACATTCTTTCGCGAACAATAGATCGTGAAAATGGGAGCATAAAACACTTTTAAATTATTTAAACAGTTGTTTCTAAGGTTTTCGCGACTTGAACTTATAACAGAAAACTAAATGTTTTCCGTTTAATTAGTTTTATTATTAAATTATAAACAATCTTTGTCTTCTATAACTTCAATGTGGGTGTGATCAACTGATTGATGTCTTGAAATTGCTGACAATACAATTGTAAACAAGTTTAATGATATCAATTAAAATGCGCGTCTAAAAATACCAGACTATTCTGTTCGTTTTCCTTTTCTATGACATTGAAGGAAGGCAACTTATTAAATTGACATAAAACGCTCTGCCTGCTTTTATATTTATATATTTGTTTTTATAATTTTTATATTTTTATCAGTTACTAGCTGCGCCCCGCGGTTTCACTCGCGTAATAATTTTCTGCCTGACTTTTTTCATTTTTTTCTTTCATAAGAACCTTCTCCTGATAATAACAAACACAACAAAAAAAGAATTGGCCAAATTGGTCCAGGCGTTGTTGAGTTATGCGCTTACCAACACATTTTGCGATTCATTTTTATATTATAGACTTAATAGTATAATATTGTAGGAAACTAGATAGGTACTATAGACCCATAAATAAAAAAGAAATTAACTTTCGAAGGTCGTCATAAAACTTTTATAATATTGTAATCTTTATGTTGGCCACATGTCGGATGAATAAAGCCCGATTGATTTGATTGATGGATCGATGCAAAATAAATCAATGCTTATAATATTTGTTAGTAAGTAAATATAATACATTTCATAAGTAGTCGAAATTTTCGTATTCAGTTGATTTCGCGCACAATCTGTTTATCGATTGCCTTGGTCCTATCAACGATTGATATTTTCTTTATCATACATGTACTTATTAATTAATTATTATAAGATAAAAAATGAAATTTCACACACAAAGAAAGAATGAAATTAATTACGTAACGATTGTGAAAAAGGTAAAATTAACGGGTTTCAAATATTTAAATGCTAAGAAAAAAATTTAAGAACTCACCTCCGATGTTTCTGTGTACTCTTCACCATGTTCATCTTTATACGTGATGTTTATATTGGCAACGGTATAGGTATCGCTGAGGAACCGTTCATCAGTCGTTGAAGGTCCATACCTTACTGACTCCAGCTCGCTTCCAGGTGCATGACCTTTGACCAACGTCACCAGAGCCAACGTAGCAACACAACACAATTCTTCGACACGCATTTTTATAACATTCACTTGTTCCAACAGTAATTTCAGTAACGCACGCACTATTCAGAAGACGTGTGTTTTCAAACATTTGCGAGCGTATGTAGAAGGGACCTGGCAGACACACGTCTTGCTCAACCAACGTTCACGATACGACGTAGGAACAACTTATCGACACAACGTTATCGGTTAACGAAAACGATTCGAATACGATAACACTATCGACTAACTTTGTTTGCACAATATTAGCTTCCTTGCAGAACTATTTGTATACATCGTCATGATATTTTCGAAGACATTCTGTGTGCTATAAGCTTGAAGTCGACTGCTGCACCATAACCGGTGAGGAACTCAACAACGGTCACCTGAAACAATAGAGAATGACGTCAGATATTGCTAATCAGTTTCTTGTTATATTGGTTAATTACAATAACATTTAAGAGCGTACGCGACTGGCGGCTACTCTACTAATGAGTACCTAAGTAGGTATATCAAATACATTTATTACAACAATGAAATAGAGTGAACATCTCACCCAACCGCTTTAAGATGAAAGGGTACCTAGCGCACTTTCCATAAAAACGTAGTCGACTGTTTCCTCCCTGGATAATGACACTAGAGCAATTTTTTTTTTGCATAAAACTTATAACTGCCATGACCACCTTATGTTATTTTATTTTTATTTTTTTGTTTTTTAAATCTTAATTTCTATGATAATTAGAAAATGAAAAAAACCAAGACATAGGGGCATAGTTATGGTAGGTATAGGTTTCATGCAACAAAAATATTTGCTCTAGGGTCATTATCCAAGGAGGAAACAGTCGACTACGTTTGTATGGAGAGAGCACCGGTACTTTTCACCTTAATATACACCACAGAAGTGTTACTGGGAATCAAATCGGTAATTTTTTGAGTGACTTGTATTATGTATACGGGATATTTCCACAACAAGACCTCCATGGTTAGTTCTTATTTACGTGAAGTTGTACTTATCAGGGGAGAATCAAACTTGACGAATTTCAGCCCAATGGCTACATTTCTTGCAAATTTTAGTATAAATTATTATTAATTGACACTTCTTATGCAAAATGCGGAGCAATAGGTTTGACTACAGATTAGAGGTTTGACTAGATTTGCCTTTTCTAAAACTAGTTCAATAGTTGACGCGATCTTAATATCACCACCATATAATCTCTAATCAAGAGAATACGGGCCAAAGAATTTATACTAATATTATAAAGAGGAAACGTTGGTAACATGTATGTATGTATGTTGGGGATAATCTCCGAAACCACTGGACCGATATGGATGACATTTTGCATAGAGATAGTTTGGGGGTAGCTGAGTGTCATTTTTGCTTTTTTGTATCCCGAAATTTCCACGGGATCGGGACTTACGTAGGTGAAACCGCGGCGCGCAGCTAGTTGGTAATAAAACTGGAATGCTTACTTAAAATTTCACATTATTACAAAATTGATGATAGACGTCTTACAGGTTTTTTTGTGGCGTAAAATAGTATTTTTCTTTTCTTCTTTTAGGGCTCCGTACCTCAAAAAGTAAAAAGGAACCCTTATAAGATCACTCTCTTGTCCGTCTGTCTGTCTGTGTCACTACCTATTTTGTCAGGAATGGGTGGACCTAGCAAGTTGAAAATTATACCAGGCACTGAAGTCTATAGTCCCTATTATTTTTAAATATCCTCTCTTTTCCACCATAATTGGAATCTCTTTGGTCTATACATATTAGATTTCATTATTGATGAACATAAAAGGTTAGTTGGAGTATAAGCAACTAAGTAACCCACATTGTATACGGATCAAAGGCTTTGGCCTTTATTATGGTAGTAATTGGCCTTGCGGGCAAGTAATCATATCACTTTCATGAATTGACACGGATAAACCAAGAGATGATTATTAGGTGTATCTATACTTGTAGAAAGGTATTTGTGTCAAGAAAATTGAGTTTATTGAAGGCTAATTGTGTGGAAGCAGACGGAAGACTTTGTTATCCGCCGATAGTTCGTCAAGTATGGTTCTGTATAGGGTTGCCGACATTTTTTGCCGGAATATAGCATAATATAGTACATTCCAAAAATATATTAGTTATTTTTAACTGTAGGACAAAAGTAACAAGCTTTAATTTACGGCATTCTTTGCCTAAATCAAACAGTGTCCTACCAAGAAATAGGTAGTATGTATCGCTAGTCGTACAAGAATATTGAAAATAAGATTTTCTCAAACATACTTTGAAAGAACAATGGCAGTTCGCAGTTGACAAATATCAAACTAAAACGGGTCTTGACTTTATTCCCGATAGGAAAAATAATAATCAGTTGTTTTTAATGAAAAAAGGCTTACCGTGGATCGGAGAACTTCCTCAGTAAGCCTTTTTAGGACTGGAAAAACGTACCACTAAATTTGTAGGACTATGTGGCCATTTGAAATGAAATCCTAAATTGAAATGTTCAACTGAGGCATTAAACTTAAAGGATCTTGAAGTCTTTCTGTTTAATCTTTTTATTTTACCTTACTACGGCAAAGCCAAAAGTTAAGCTATGAGTTAGTCCATATTTCAACGTCCTCATTTAAAAAAAAAACAAATTTGCTCTGAAAAACCAGTTTATGGGGATACTTTTTTGATTTTAACAAGAATATATGAGAAAACTCACAAATAAATAATAATATATTTTAGATTATTACTTAATTATTGTCCGAAATATAGTATTTTCCATTCATTCGTATGTTTTTTTCTAACAGATGTTACGCACGCATAGACTCGAAATATAGTTTTGAGAGCGGTTGGCAACCCTAATTCTGTACCTCAAAAGGAAAAACAGAACCCTTATAAAATCACTCGATGCCGTCTGTCAAGAATCTTTTGAGCTGGTAGAGATAGCGAGTTCGGATTTTCCGCTTTACTTGTTTCTAAAGTTCCTTATCTCATTAGGAAAAACGGAATCTTTATAAGAATCCGTCTTTCTACCTGAACCCTTTTAACGGGTACAATTATTGAGTTGTTTATTTCAAATATTTGTACTAATCTAATATATAAAATTCTCGTATCACAATGTTAGTTACCATACTCCTCCGAAACGGCTTGACCGATTTTTATGAAATTTTATATGCATATTCATTAGGTCTGAGAATCGGCTACTATCTATTTTTTATTTTGTTTCCTTTAATTTTTTTTTAAATATCAAAATAACGTTTGTCGGGACAGCTAGTAATAAAATTGAATACTTACTAAGGTTCTTATTAGTTGTTAAAATATATATATTCATAATATCAATGAACTAATAATAAATCGTAAATAATATTTATACTTTAGAGTCTAAAGTATAGATATTATATGATATATACAGTGAGATGTAACAGGATATAGGATTATATCTTATATCTTCAGTTTAGACTAAGTATAGTTTTTTGGAAAATTCTATTGGTTTTTTTGTTACCACCAAATAAGAGCCCGCGGCGACTAATCGGCCAACATAAAAGTCTACAGTCGGTTTTCACCCTTACATCTGAAGAATATGGCAAGCATCTGAAAGTAGGTTATTCGTTTATTCTCATAAATATATGCACATTTTAATTAATTAGATAGTGGTTCGTTAGTATTTCTGTTTCAGAATTAAATAATGGTTGTCTGTAAAGTCGGTTTACGGACGATAATTTTACGTGTAACGTCATAAGAAAACATTGATGGTAACCATAGCAACGATAATACGTTGCTATGGTACCTTGGCAATAACGGAACGTGAGCGATGACGTCGCACTTTTTTGTGAACGCTGGTGTTCATCGATTTATAAGACTTATAAAAAAAAAGAACAAACAGACTTGCATTAAAGGTATTTCGTACCGGATGCAAATTTCTAAAAGTCATAGGTCGAAAATTGTTCGCCTAGACGTCTAGAACAACCCCCTTTCGTATTAAAACCCCTTCACTGAAACACATTGTATAATCAATGGATTACAGCTGATATAAAAAAGGTTAAAATTTCCTGATTATTATTTTGATACCAGTAATTAAAGAAAACCCACTACCGTATTTTGAAGAAGGAAATATTAAGATAATTTATATTGAACAAATAATACTTATATGACCAGATAGGTGTATGTTTTTCTCTATTACGTAATTTATTCGAGAAAAATAACGCGTATTTACGTAATAGTTTTTTTATTATCAAGTCACGGAAAAGACAATATTTATTTATGGCCTACAATATTATTGTACAATGAGTCACTTTATTTTAATAAGATTGCTAGTCTGATAAAACTATAATCCTACTAGCTATTGCCCGCGACTTCGTCCGCGTAGAAATAGTAGATTTTGCGACTATAATTTGAGATTTAAACTATCCTATCTCTCAAGTTGGATCGAACTGCACATGGTGTGCGAATTTTATTATAATCGGTTAAGTGGTTTAGGAGTCCATTGAGGACAAACATTGTGACACGAGATTTTTATATATTAAGATGATGCTCAATTTTATTTTTTAAATGCCGCTTAAGATTAAGTAGCTTTTCAGTATTCGGGCGTCGGTGTTTTAAGTGTTTAATTAAAACTAGCTTTTGCCCGCGACTTCGTCCGCGTAGAAGTCGGAAATGGACCGAGGAATCACGTTGTCCCATACAAACTTTGCCACCCCTTTTTACCTCCTTAGGAGTAAAATTACGGAAAATCCTTTCTTATCGGATACCTACGTCACACAAAGAATCCACCCTCCAAGTTTTAGGTCTCTACGATCAGCGGTTTAGGCTGTGCGTTGATCCGTCAGTCAGTCAGAATAAAAGATACGTAAAACATAAAACACTGCAGTCTGCAGCTGACCGCGGTTTCACTAACACATAAGTGCATTAGTTCCTTTCCCGTGGGAACGTGCGGACAAAAAGTGGCCTTTATGTTACTCCAAAGGATTCAGAGTACCTTCATACCAAGTTTCATCAAAATCAGACAAGCAGTTTCAAAAATCCTTTTTAAAATATTTGGTTTATAAAAACAAAGATAACTGAAAAAAGTAAATGGGATTTCGATTTTGAATTCCTTGGGTTTTCGGTAAGTACAACATTTTATTTACCAATTTTATACTTATAAATAATGTGAAGTATTTCCAGTCGGTACGGTTTTTTACTTATCCGATCAGTTTATTTAAGTCACGTAGTATGAGCCCGACAGTAGGGGATTATCGGGATAAACAAGGGAATGTAATGTGGTGTTTTTTTAGAATTAAGTATTTACTTTTATATATTCCAGATAGGGTTGCCAGATTGCCTTCAAATTCTCCCAAATCTCCCAACTTTTCATCATGTGATCCCCCGACTACGGACAAAATCTCCCGATAAACAGCATATCCTCAAGTTTTATATACTTTGTTGACGCTTTCATACAATTGAACTTGGTCATATTGGGCGAAGTCCTGGTTCTATGCTGAATGCTGATATAAGTATGACCGTTCCAAAGGACCTGGGAACGGATACGGTTCCAGTAGATAAAAAAAAGTCAAAGTCAAATTTCTTGTAAAAATAAATACATCCAAGGGTTTGCAAGATATAGAATAAAAAAACATTTATTTGGATAAGCACACGACACAAGACATTTCTATAGATATGCGGAGTACAATAAAGAGTCTGAAACTAGTACTTTTTCGCACACGGGCCGAAAGTAAGCTTTTGGTGCGCTGAAAGACGCATTTGAATACTTCGTTTACTCGTATTAGGTGAATGACATTCGATATGCGAATGAACTTTATGGTTTACGATCACGTCGTTTCACAATTTCGCTATAATTTTTTTATTATCGTTGATAAGGAGAAGTATCAGAAACTGAATTAGACGTTAGAAAACTGTTTCTAACGTTCAATTTTTGAAATGCTATTTTACCCGACTAAGTTGCGATTTCCTTGTGTTAATTTAATTTGGTTTTAAATTTTTGACTTATCGTAATGTTCTTGTACACATATCGTCGCCCCGCAGGCAGATAGCAACCTGGACCAACTGCAACAGCTTATCGTGACTTTCGAGACAACACTTTGCCACAATCTGGTATTTATCGGTCACCTGTCGATGTAATACCAGCGATAGATATAAAAAGAGCAGTAAATAACTATATTTAAAAAGGTATTTTTTTTTAATTCAACTTCATTGAGCTCAGTAAAGGTAAAGTTTTAAACCAACCGGGAAAAAAATTGCGCAAGTCGTGATAAATCAGTAGGTAGGCAATTAGGTACTTATGCTAACTTTCTAATCCAAATATCCTAAATCTGACTTAACGGTCAAACGACTGGTCATGGCATAGATATTGGTAGTTTAAAGACGGAGATGGACATAAGATACTTTTGATTCCGAAATTCCCGCGGGATTGGGTCTAAAACTGCTGGTCGCAACTAGTTGATGTACTACATATAAACTGACGTACGTCTGCGAAAATATCTTTAAATATACAGGATTATTGGTAATTACCAATAATCCTGTAAATTTTATATGCATATTCATTAGGTCTGAGAATCGGCTACTATCTATTTTTTATTTTGTTTCCTTTAATTTTTTTTTAAATATCAAAATAACGTTTGTCGGGACAGCTAGTAATAAAATTGAATACTTACTAAGGTTCTTATTAGTTGTTAAAATATATATATTCATAATATCAATGAACTAATAATAAATCGTAAATAATATTTATACTTTAGAGTCTAAAGTACTTATAGATATTATATGATATATACAGTGAGATGTAACAGGATATAGGATTATATCTTATATCTTCAGTTTAGACTAAGTATAGTTTTTTGGAAAATTCTATTGGTTTTTTTGTTACCACCAAATAAGAGCCAATAAGAGCCTCAATGGCTTGCTAGTATAATTATACTAGCAAGCCATTGAGGGCTACTTCTATGCATAACAAACAACTTGAGTTCTACGACTCTTGATAATTCGGAATAAAATAAGAAAATTTTGAGGTTAGGTAAATTCGAAAAACAGCCGATTTTTTTAAAGCAAAGGTCATTGAGACTAAGAACAGTAGATAACACTTAAAAAATAAGTAAAATTTTAAGGCTAATGACATGTCCGTGTATGGAACAGCTGATTTTCAGGTACACCTTACCTCAAAATTTTCAAAAAATGTTCGATTTTTTCAAAAGTCGTAGAACAAAAGTTGTTTGTTTAGATGCACAGAAGTAGCCCTCGACGGCCTTCTAGTATAATTACCAATAACCCTGTATATAATGAAAATATCTATAAAATGTTATAAATCAAGTTATATTCAACCTGTCCAAAAGTCATCTTATAATACCTACATAGAAAAAATTAAATGGTTTTATTCGTATGACATTGAATATCATTCAAATAAAACCATTTATTTTTTTGCTAAATAGTCAATTCTTGTATATTATACTTATGACGTACGAAGTCTTGTATTTGTAGACAGACTTCGTTGAAAAACAGGTTTTTTAACAATCAACGTAATTATTTAATGCAGGTTTTGAATAATTCGTAATAACTATGGGAAATTGTTTTGTAATAGTTGCTAAGATACGAGTATCGACAAATAAACGCGCGTAATCCCGCGATTTATGCGATCTACCAAATTAATTTGTTAATTCGCTTGAACTCTGCGCTAGTCCGGCGCTCTCTTCATACAAACTTAGTCGACTGTTTCCTCACTGGATAATAACACTAGAGCAAATATTTTTGTAGCATAAAGCTTATAACTGCCACGACCATGCCCCTATGTTTTGTTTTTTTCTTTGCTTTTTAAATCTTAATTTCTATGATAATGAATTAGAAAATGAAAAAACCAAAAATAGGGGCTTAGTCATGGCAGTTATAGGTTTTATGCAACAAAAATATTTGTGCTAGTGTCATTATCCAGGGAGGAAACAGTCGACTACGTTTGTATGGAGAGAACTGCGGTACCCTTTCCTCTTAATCACGGTGGTTTGTACAGAACCTAAACTTACGATTCATGAGATACAGCCCAGTGACAGACAGACAGACCCTTTGGTTACGGAACCCTAATAATTAGACATTACCTCCCACTTTAAAAGCAGTTATTAAAACGTTGACAGTGAAAGTGAAGAAAAAAGTACAATAAAAGCTTTTAAAAACGATCGGTAAATACCGGTATTTGTTTGGAATGAGGCCTTTCCGTAGAGCAAGGTCGCTACGGCCGTGACTGTGCTTATCCTTCAAGGTTTACAAAATGGGGTGGTTAGAGATGACCATCGATGACGATATAATATATCGATATTTTACTAATATACGGGCTGTTTTCTGCAACTTTAGACGACCCAGTTGGCACAATGGTCACCATGCCAGACTGCCAAACACGGGGTTGCGGGTTCGATTCCCGCCTCAGATAAGTATTTATGCTTAGATATTTGTCTGTGGTCTGGTTGTTTCTATCTATTATAAGTATATATTTACAAAAGAAAAGTATATCTGCTGTCTAGCACCCATAACACAAGTCTAGTACTTAGGTTGGGGCTAGATGGCGATGTGTGGAATGTCCTGCAATATTTATTTATTTAACTAGACCTCAGTATTTGGGTCCTATTTGCGTGAGGATGGAGTAGGTTCACCCAGCATACTACCCTCTTAGACGACCGTGTCCAGAAGAAAGAACTGGTCAATACGTCTGGAGCCAACTAAGCTGCGGGTTTCATCACTATTTTTGTTCACCGTAAGAGCAATGTCAATTAGCGCACATATTTTTTTTTCATAAGTAAACTAATGCCGACCTGGAATCGAATCCAAGCAAAGTCGATCTACCACTAGGCCACTACGATATTTAAGGAGAGAAAGAGAGGATCAATTAATTCAAAAATACAAATAAAATAAAATAATGAATTAATAACAAGTTTCATAGAAATATCAATATACACTTTAGTTCGTAGTTTAGTATTTTAGTACTTGTCTAGTTACTTAGCTTGGGGCTAGATGGCGATGTGTGGGATGTCCTGCAATATTTATTATTTAGTTCTGAAGAATGTGGAGTAAAGACAATGGTTTGATGGTGTTATTTTAAAGAATTAAACCCACACTCAGAGAATGTTTGGGTTTGTCACCCCACCGAATTCCTCCAGCAGAAATATTATTTTTATAAATTCTGAGAATAACCTTTGTACATTTCATAAGATAAGTCTGATCTATGAAATAACTTGATTAGGGACAAAACGGTTCTTTATTAAAATATGAATATTTGGGGTCATGTCAGTTAAAGATTATCCGCTAAAGAATTCTACCGCTACGTATTGATGATTTCTCTTAAATATGTTTTATTTTATTACTGTTATCAAACATGTTTATTATATTGAGGTGGAATTCCTAAATCACACTTTTATATAAATAACTAGCAAACCCGGCGAACTCCGTTTCGCCACCAGATTTTCCTGAATTTTCTTTGCTATAAACCTCACGGAGCCCGAGACCTTTCCAACGAATGCAAAACCGTGGAAATCGGTTCGTGCCTTCTGGAGTTATAGCGTCAGGGAGGAAAACCCGACTTATTTTTATATATTAGATATAGTAAGTCATGGCAGTTATAGGTTTTATGCCACAAAAATATTTGTGCTAGTGTCATTATCCAGGGAGGAAACAGCCGACTACGTTTGTACGGAGAGAGCGCCGGTACCCTTTCACCTTAACTCAAATCAATACAATATAAATACATACGTTTATAATTAAAAGTTTTATTTATCTTTTATCGATACTTTCTCCCGCACATCACTAGGAAGGGGTCGAAAAAGGTAATATCGCGTGACTGCACCGTTGGCGGCCGTATCATGAACTTCAGTTTCAAAGAACCATTTACACGCCGCGCCGAAGGTTTATATGAACTTGGACGGTAATGGGACGGTTGACATTGATGAGGCGATGGCGACCATGGATCGATCCATGGACAATATTTCTTTATTAGTTTTAAGGGAAATTGAACGTCTTTATTGCTTGTAACATGCTTTACGTATAATTTGAAAACATGTTTAGCTGTATTTTGCCGGACTGCCAAACATAGGGTTGCGGGTTCGATTCCCGCCTCAGACATGTATTTATGGTTAGATATTTGCTTAGGTCAAAAGAAAATATGCATGTAGTATATCCGTTGTCTACCACCCATAACACAAGTTTAGTTACTTAGCTTGGGGCTAGATGTGTGGAATGCCCTGCAATATTTATTATTATTAAAAAAATATATAAGTATACTAGCTGCGCCCCGCGGTTTCACCCGCGTAAGTTCCGATCCCGTGGGAATATCGGGATAAAAAGTAGCCTATGTGTTAATCCATGTCTCCAGCTATCTAGATACCGAGTTTCATTGCAATCGGTCCAGTAAATTTTGCGTGAAGGAGTAACAAACACACACACACACACGTTTATAATATTAGTAGGATATTATTATTTAATAGCTGCGTGTTAGACGCAAATTAATGATCCTAGGAAACGGTGAAGCGAGTCAAAGTCAAAGCTGCCTTATTTATTGAGATGCATGAAATCACATTGAAACGTCTTAAAAATTGTGTGCCTTCGGAACGCGCTTACCGATGAGAAGAATGCACATGAAACTCATGGGTTTTTTGTTTTATCAAGTGTAAAGTTAAGCTCAGACTGGAAGAATAAAACTGCACAAGCTTAGTGTAGAACTGTTGAAACCTCATTTTTACACGCACAATAGCCCGCATAATGAGACTATAAGTGCGGAAACAGCCCCGTAAAACTAAACTAAACCTCATTTTTATTGCAAGCAATTAGTTCAAGCGGTAGACCACAAAAGTTGTAACAAGCAATCATACCTGCGCAGTTTTATATTTGGCTTGAGATGATTTTGATAGGAGCTGAGATCCTTAACTACGCTTGTTTAGATATGAAAACTCAATCAACAGCCATTAAACAAGTAGGTGCTGATGAATGATGATCAATATTCCCATGATTTCATCAATCAGTCATTCAGAACGAGACTTCCCGACGGACAGTTTTTGCATGAACCAATCACTAAGAGAAATGGAGCGAGCCAATCTTAATTGAACAGTTTTTGTTCGAGGGTTCCGCATGAAAAAAATGTCTTGTTTATTGTTTGTTTCTCAGTCAATGACTCTTGACGAATATTTGATTAAAAATAATAACCGTTTTTCCACAGCTTGGCTTAAGGATCCTTCAGCTTAGCCAATAGACTTCTTCACTGTCCCCCTTATTCCAAAATTAGGTTTAAGGATAGTCCGAGATGTGGATTTAAACCTTAGATTTAGACGCATATTTACTGGTGAACTATAGTCTAAACACTAACCCTATAAATTATATAGGGATAGTGTTTAGTCCGAGATGTGGATTTAAACCTTAGATTTAGACGCATATTTACTCGTGAACTATAGTCTAAACACTATCCCTATAAATTATATAGGGATAGTGTTTAGTCCGAGATGTGGATTTAAACCTTAGATTTCGACACAGATTTACTCGTGTACTATAGTCTAAACACTATCCCTATAAATTATATAGGGATAGTGTTTAGTCCGAGATGTGCATTTAAACCTTAGATTTAGACACAGATTTACTCGTGTACTATAGTCTAAACACTATCCCTATAAATTATATAGGGATAGTGTTTAGTCCGAGATGTGGATTTAAACCTTAGATTTAGACACAGATTTACTCGTGTACTATAGTCTAAACACTATCCCTATAAATTATATAATTATTCACGAGTAAATATGCGTCTAAATCTAAGGTTTAAATCCACATCTCGGACTATTCTTAAACGTCGTTTTGGAATAGAGGGGTGTATGTTTTATTTTTATCACAGCTGTGGAAATTAATTGTAAGGCAACTGAAGTAACGCAATCTCGGGTCAACGTGGGTAGCTGTATGCTGAAAGACAGGTCACGTCTCCTATAGGTCATGGAGTAGGCGAAACGGCCTTCGTGTTTTATTAAGACGTTATTAGTTCTTTATTGGAAAATGGAAATTTATTGGAAAATATTCATGTTTAATATTTCTCATATTTTCTTTTTGCTATTTTCGTACAATTCATTTATTGCGAATAAAGGTACTTACATAGTATGGTGGTACGTTAATGAAATAAAAAAACACTCTATTCGGCCTATACATGAGCATAAATACATACATTTTGTACGCATGTCATTGATTTGCGTACTTGCATCAATATGGTTTTGTACCTATGTCAGATACGCAAAATTCCAGAAAAACACGCATTTTGTCAGATCGGCAGGTTTCATGAAGTTTCATTGCAAAATGTCAATTTTCTAAGTCGTAAGTAACTCAATATAACAAATACGCAAAATGCCATAGACGTTTAATGTCAGATACTCAAAATGAAAAATACGTACCTACTATAATACTAAATATATATTTTTTGGTATTAACAAAAAATTTACTTTTTATTTTAAAACCTGTTTGCTAATAACTTGAGGTTGAACTAGAGGCCAGATAATTGGCATTTTTAGTTTTAAAAATTAAGGAATTGTGTTATACGTTGTTGGTTCGAAAAGCTGCTTCTGGGAGCAGTCGTTAAGTTAGTCGGCCTTATGGCAACAAAACAGAATTATAACCACACCGTCACATATTATTTTTATAATATCAGGTCGCCTAGACCCGGAATCCAAAGTTATTGGAAATTATTTGTTCCCTAATAGCAGCTTTTATTGCCTAAAACTGATTTGGTTACAGTGGATTGGATGCCTTTTATTTATTGGGTTCCGTACTCAAAGGATAAAAACGGGATACTATTACTAAGGCTCCGCTGTCTGTCACCAGGCTGTATCTCATGAACCATGATAGCTAGGGAGTTGAAAATTTCACAAATTATGTATTATTGTTGCCGCTATAACAACAAAATCTAAAAACAGAAAACAAATATTTAAGATCCCATACTACAAACTACGGAACCCTTTGCGCACGAGTCCGACTCGCCTTGGCCGGTTTTTTTTATTTTGATATATATACTAATATTATAAAGCTGTAGAGTTGTTTGTTGTTGTTTGTTTGTTTGAACGCGCCAATCTCAGGAACTACTGGTTCAAATTGAAAAAATCTTTTTGTGTTGGATAGTTCATTTATCGAGGAAGACTATAGGCTACTTTTTATCCCGATATTCCCCGGGATCGGGAGTTAGGTGGGTGAAACAGCGGAGTGCAGCTAATGTCATATAAAACTGCGAATTACTGACCTATATAAATCGGACCTAGTTATCAAGTTTTCCGACCCCATCCTGTCCATCAAACCGTATTAGAAGCTAGTACATCAAAAGAAAGAGTCGTCAGTGCCGGTACCCTGATCAATCAAGTGCCTATTCAACTGTCACTATTCTCTTAGTATTTTTCTTAGAAGCTTTTGATTAGAATTGCGAGGCTCAGCAAAGAGTCCATTCTCAGATCTTGATCTGATCATTGTTGATTTTACATACGTCAGCATGTCTCAAACAAATCCGACGCTTGAATGAGGCTATGGAAACATTTGAGAAAAAAAAACTTGTGAGGTGTCAAGGGACACCCGGATGGAACGAAGTTTCTTTCGATTAATCAGTGAAGGAATTGTAATAAAATCAAAAAGTGTCGTTACAACTTTTGGTCTTATTTTTTTCCGTCTAGCCCCCTTTCGCAATGCGCCATAAGGAACTTCGTTCCAATGTAGAGAGAAATTATACTTATTAACTATTCACAATATGTTTACAAAAACCTGCTTTACGTTCTTAAAAATCCTAGAATAGCTGTTTTAGGAACACCATAATGTAAGTTTCTTGTGTCTTTTTCTCATAAAATTTCGAGTTTTTGTTTACCGGAAAATCAGAAATAAAAACCATTAATATTTAAAACACAGTAAGCAAGTAAAATATGTAAGTCAAAGTTTTGTCGACTCAGTTGGCACAATGGTTACCACGCCGGACTGCCAAACACAGCCTCAGACAAGTATTTATGCTTAGATATTTGTCTGTGGTCTGGTTGTTTCTATGTATTATAAGTATATATTTACAAAAGAAAAGTATTTATGTAGTATATCCGTTGCCTAGCACCCATAACACAAGTCTAGTTACTTAACATGGGGCTAGATGGCGATGTGTGGAATGTCCGGTAATATTTATTTTTTATGACCTCTTTACTCCAAGAAACAGCTGATTTTCGAGTAGACAATCTCAAAGTTTTCGAAAAACGTTCTAACTTTTAAAAGACGTAGAACAAAAGATGTTCGGGTAGACGTCTAGAACACCCTCGACGAAGCGCAATCGAAGAATTAATTAATATTTACAAAATCACTTAATTGAGCAGTAAAGTCTTCATTATAGATATTCGTCAAAACATATTTACTTAGCTTTCACTTGCAAGTTTCTTTTTTTGTTTCCTGTTTAATATCTTTATTAATTACTTGTCATTTTTAGGGTTCCGTATCCAAAGTGTAAATATGGGACCCTTTTACTAAAACTCCACTGTCCATCTGTCTGTCACCAGGCTGTATCGCATGAACCGTGATAGCTTGACAGTTTAAATTTTCACAGATTGTATTTCTGTTGCCGCTATAACAACAAACCGCCAAAACCAGAATATAATGGTATATTCTGTTTTTGTAAAGGAACCTTTTGTGCGCCTGTCCGACACGCACTTTGCTGGTTTTTTTTTTATCTAAAAGTACCTGTATTAGGTAAATACTTCGAAAAGATTTTTTTGTTTTGTTTTTGCAACGAATAGGCTCCGAAACTATTGGACCGATTTTAATGAAACTTGGTATGAGGATACATTGATTCATTAGGAATAACACAGAATTTTTATCTCGATATTCCCACGGGATCGGGAGTTATGTGGGTGAAAACGCGGAGCCCTGGTAGTTATTAATAGAATTGCTAACTAATAATGTAGGTAGTCTTGGTAGGTTAATAAATATTAAACGGCTACATAATTAATATTTAATTTGGGTGTATCAAACGTATGTGGAATGTTCGTGTTACATTTAATATACCTAAATGTAATTAATTACGTTTTCAATTTAATTAATTAATAGCTGCGCTCCGCGGTTTCAGCCGCATAAGTCCCGATTCCGTGAGGATATCAAAATAAAGTAGCCAATAGCCGTCCTCGATAAATGGACTATGCAACACAAAAATAATTTTTCAATTCGAACCAGTAGCTACTTCCTGAGATTAGCGCGTTCAAACAAACACACAAACTCTTCAGCTTTTTAATATTAGTATAGATTATTTAAAAATATACCCGATGCTGACGGGCATAAAGAGTGGGTACTTATCCCTAGAATATTACGCGTCACAATTAAAAACCGGCCAAGTTCGAGTAGGACCTGCGCACGAAGTGTTTCGTACTATTATATATTTGTTGTTAGCGGCAACAGAAATAACATAAATAATTTATTAACAAAAAAAGAATAATAACATCATTTTGAAGATAAGATAGATTCCAAACTAGCATATGCCTATAGCTAGGCTATGGCTAATAGATAGATAGATAGATAAACACTATATTTGTACAACACACAAAACATTGAAAATGACAAAAAAGACGAGAAAGCTTATTAACTACGAAATTGTACAAACAGGCGACCTTATCGCTTAAAGCGATTTCTTCCAGGCAACCTTAGGATGGAGAAGGTCTGTTTAGCTTAACTGGTAGGTCGTGTGGTGTAATTTGTGAAAATTTCAACTGTCTAGCTATCACGGTTCATGAGATGCAGACTGGTGCTGTCACCAGGTTTACTAATGGTTCCGTTTTTACCCTTTGGGTGCGGACGGAACCCTAAACACAAATATTTGCACACAAACAATACACATATCAAATAAAATTAACTAGTACCTACCAATGAATAGAACAGGTTATATACCTGTACATAATGTTAGTACATAATAAATACAACGTTACATAACTGTGTAGCCAGTCTAGTCATCGACTAATGACATAATATAACAAATCAATTAAAATCGTAATTGATCGTATGATTCGAATAGAAACATGGGAAAATATAATTTTAAAATAATAAGACATATTTGCCGCATGTCAGATGAATGATGGGTTAAAATAGAAACAGAATGGAGTTTTGGCGGGAACGAGTTAACAACATGTCGTGCTGCAGTTTTATTTTCATGAAACTTAGATGTAACCCGAGTTGAATTGTATAATTCTGGTGGAATGTTATTCAATTTAGTTCTGTGAAAGTGCACAAGTGTAGTGAAAGTAAAAATCTGTGTCAAACATGCAGTTTTCTCGTTGCCTCCAAATCTCCTATTAAGGTTATGGTAAACTTGCCACCGCTTTACTATAGCCCCTGACTTGACGGACTATGACGACTTTGACTGTATTGAAACACTTTAGGCCCGATTTATGAAAAATCGGGTCATAATTTGATGCAAAATATAACTTGACACTGGCTAAATGCACACGTGCAAAGCCATAATAAAAGAAAAAAAAAAGAAACAGAATGGTCCCCCATAGGGATACGACCACGCGACAGACCAAGGCGACGATGGCGGGATGGTTTTGACTCATATAGGAATTATTGGTGTGCAATACCGACAGATTGCGATCAATGGAAAAAAGTTGGAGAGGCCTTTGCCCTGCAGTGCAGTGCTGGATCTTAGTAATAAATTTAATAAAGTGATTAGAACTTGAGGTGAATATTGTGAGAAAGGAAATTTATTTGAACACACAAGACCTTGGTGAGGCGATTGATGACGCTCTGCACTCACTGGGTAAAAAACCGGCCAAGTGCGAGTAGGATTCGCGCACGAAGGGTTCCGTATCTGTTTTTAGTATTTGTTGTTATAGCGGCAAACAGAAATACATTATCTGTGAAAGTTTCAACTCTGAATCTATCACGGTTCGTGAGATAGAGCCTGTTGACAGAGACAGACGGACAGTGAAAACTTAGTAATATGGTCTCGTTTTTACCCTCGGTCTTGTTTTAGGTACCTAAAACCTAAAAAGGCTGCAAAGTGAAAACCAAATAGGTAAGTAATATCTAACTTTGGTTTTATACCATTGTAAGAAACAAATCGGATGTAAATGGACTTGCAAGTAGCAACTTGCGTAATCAATTATAGGAAGTTGTGTAATGATTAGCGTCTACCGTGAATATAACGAGTACCTATGTTATAATTTTTTACGTATTTTTCACAACATATTTCAGTATTTATTAGACAGAATGATATAGGAATAATGTTGACGCGTGTCCACTTTCTGGCACGATGCGAGAAAGCGGTGGAGTTCTTCAGGTTAGAGGTAGCCCCACATAACGCCGCTGCTCTCTCCACCCAGCAGGGCAAGCATGGGCCGAGGATAAAAATTATGGCCACCCGTTATGTCCTCTGTCAAGAGGGTAAAATATTTTGTAAACCTGCCAAAGCACGGCAAAAGGGGAAAGGATAAGTATATCCCTATTTAACATAACACGTGGACATCTATTCCCCGACTATAGCATGGGGACATTTGGAAGAGTATAATTAAATCAATCAAATAACATTGACAAGAATGACAAGCACCGATGTATTAAAAAAACGAATTTATTATGGTTGATTTACGATGACATTATTATGTACTCTGGATTTCTTATAATGTCAATAATTACGGGGATAAGCGTTTCCTCCATTTAGTATACCGTGGATAGTGGATACTATCCCTTGCACCCATGCTCGGGGGGTGGACTAAACTGACAGGGGGAACGACTATTTTGTCCTTTCCCTGTGGATAAAACGTCTCTGAAGGAGTAGAATTAACCGTTTTAAAAGTATGGATAATTTAAGAAGTACCTACTGTTCTTATCGGTACTGCGAGGTAATGGAATCAGTTGATAAGCATATGATTTGATATGTGCTCGAATTCATAACAATCATATCAGCCCCAAAAGGCCAAATTATTACGCCATTAGAATACAAAAATCGAAAAAAGTTATTTAGCCTGGTCCAATATACAATTTGGGGGTCAAACAAGCCACGAATAAACAGGTATCTTATGGCATGGTTTTACATCTGGCACCGTTACTTACCATCAGCTGAGCAGTGGTCAAAACATTGACCTATCACATTTAAAAAATATTAATTTAATTTTTGCGACTAAACACACTTGAGACTTGAGACTCCTTGGAGCTGCAGGCAGATAATAATCTATAGAGCCTTATAAGGTTCTAGATTCATCGTGATTACAAATACACAATACTTTAATTACTTGCACATTATAACTAGTGTTATCATCACATTACGCATTGCAGCAATCCATAGAGAAAATTATTTCATTGTCAGCTAACAGAAGTAGGAAACGACACGTTCAAGGATATAGACGTTTCATAATCATAATTGCAGACACGACAGGTTACAGAATAAAAACTGACACTAATCATATATAACGTACGAGTCGAACAAGTTTTTTATTAAATATGAATTGAAATGGATTAAGATGGAAACCAGATCTTATAGGAATTGGTATACAAATATGCGGGAAAAGTACTATCAAGCGAGGACAGCTCGTCTACGTTTGACACTTGAGGCTTGCTCGTTTTGCTTTGATTTGATTACTCAATATCTAGGTTTAAGACATAATTCCTGGGGGAAATCCCAGACGATTGCACAGTGTTTTGCTCCGTATTCGTACAACAAGGGAATGGAATCAGTTGCCTGCGTCTTTTTCCTGACGACGTGTAAAGTTTAAGGGTTTTCAAGTCAAGAGTCCACTCTTGACTTGAAAACCCTTAAACTGTATCTTCTAGGAAAGCTTGCGACATCTTAGACCGCATCGTCACCTACTATCAGGCAGGTGTGATAGTGGACAAAAGCTAACCTATCATATGTAAAAATGTTTTTGAAATTATGAAATGGTTTACTTCGGTATGCGAGACTTTGGGAATGCTTAAATAGAAGGTTCCGCGTGATAGTCTTCGGAGAAATATTTTGCGATGCCAATCTTACCATTAATTAACATAATATGCTTAACAAGGAATTTTTCGAATAAATTGGCCGGTAAAACAAATTAGAAACGTTAATTGAATCTAACTCACTTGAAAGCACCCTAATTTATGCGGGAATATTTTGAAAACGAGATGAGTATAGTGAACCATCGACGTGCCAGAGCTATTTATTACTCTACGCTAATTTCAAAATTTTTACACATTCAATATTTTCCAAGAAAACTGCTAAACTATCTTAGATCTTACCGGGGTTGTTTCCGCGCTTAGGCTTTTCATTTGAGTCAATGTGCGTATGAAACTATCCATCAGATTCATATTAAACCAAACTAATCACATCAGAAAGAATTTCAATTAAGTATGTTTAGACCTTGAGTTTAGTTAGGAGGTAGTTGGTTGGAGAAGAGCCTGAATATGTCCGCGGTAGCTTTGGTGTCGGATCAACTGACAAGCTTCTAAAACCCGTCTAAGGTGGGTCTTTAGGACTTTAGGTCTTCTCATGACCTAAAGAGTATGTGGTCAAACATGTCCTAAGCCTTCCTGAACGCATAAGAGGCAGAGGTGGTGACCTCTGCCTCTTTGGCGTTCAGGAAGGCGACATGGTGGACCAGCATGACCTGTCTGGCGAAGAAGGAAGGACTACTTGTACTTGTATACGGGCTGTTTTCCGCCATTAGACTCTTTTTAATTGGGTCCTTTTTGCGTGAGGATGGAGTAGGCTTGCCCAACACCTACTACCCTTTCAGCTTAGTCGACCATGTCCAGAGGAGAGAACTTGTCAATACTCTGGAGTCAACTAAGCGGCGGATTTCATCACGATGTTTTCCTTCATCGTAAGAGCAATGTCACAATTAGCGCACATAATTTTTTCTTAAGAAAAATCCATCAGTCGGCCGGTATTCGAAACCACGTCCTTCAGGATGAAAGTCGAGGTATCTACCACTAAGCCAACACCGCTCTAGGAAGGACTATCAAAATCGATAACCCAGGAAAGGATGTCCTGGCGTCAACAAATAAGGAGAGCTGACCCCACCTGAAGTGGGAAGAGGCAAAGAAGAAGAAACAAAGGTTGGAAAAGAGCGTTTAGGTCAAACCAAGTTATTAAGAGTTACCTGAACAATAACAGATGTATTTTAAAACCTCAGAGTGTAATTCAATACAAGTATTGTTTTAAAATAATGCACGTATCTGGGTACAGATATGTTCCGTTATTCTCTCTCCATTGTGTTATACGATATTGTACGTTACAATTTGCTCTCTTTGCAATATGGAAGCAGGGCATTCCCCTTTATAACAGTTAAAACATAACCCTTCGCCGTGGTTGGGTAAAAATCAAGTAGGATGTGGTATTTTGTTTCGTTTCGAAAAGAAAAAAAAACTAGCCAAGTGCGAGTCGGACTTGAGCACAAAGGGTTCCATACCATTATATTCTGTTTTTAGTATTTGTTGTTGTAGCGGCAACAAAAGTACATCATCTGTGAAAATTTCGACTGTCTTGCTATCCCGGTTCATGAGATACAGTCTAGTGACAGACAGACAGTGGAGTCCCGTTTTACCCTTTGAGTACGAAACCTTAAAAATCAAATGGGTCTACAAACGCCATACTCAAATCAAATATTTTAGTAGACGCCATAAATCTTGGCCGCTCCATATACATAAAGACCTTCAACCTACCGACATGCGGTATTTTTTTTGCAAATATGTATCGTAAGTATTTGACGACCCAGTTGGCACAATGGTTACCATGCCGGACTGCCAAACACTGGGTTGCGGGTTCGATTCCCGCCTCAGACATGTATTTATGCTTAGATATTTGTCTGTGGTCTGGTTGTTTCTATGTATTATAAGTATATATTTACAAAAGAAAAGTATTTATGTAGTATATCTGTTGTCTAGCACCCATAACACAAGTCTGGTTACTTAACTTGGGGCTAGATGGCGATGTGTGGAATGTCCTGTGTTGAATATTGTCAATGTCAACGCCAACCGCCACTGCGTCAGCTGTCAAAAATGGATGTGACGCCATCTGTCACACTTACTTAAATTGTAACACAATTACGTTGAGATTCTACTCCTGCGCACATCATCATTAAAAATTAATAGAATCAAGAAATTAAATGTACCTATAAACTACCAAGAGGTTTTAATTCAGCAACCTTAGCTCGATACTAGACAGTTTTCGAGCCGGATCCCAGTTGACCAAGAAAACTGGGATTAACGACAGATCGAGCAACGGTTACGGAACGAAGCACCACGTAGACAAATCGCCGCCAAAGGAGATTTGCACAAGTCAACGCCAAAGGAGAAGTCCACAACCGTGAGTCCGTTCCAATCATTACAAATTGCGCAGGATATTCTTTCACATTTATTCAAATTTATCTCCAATCACTTCTATACATACCTACCTACTTCATTCAAATAATATTTGTAATTTGTAATATAGTGTACGGAACCCCAATCGGTGCGCGAGTATGCTTCGAACTTGACCGGTTTCCTATACCTAACCAACCTGTTCGATTGAACAGCGACAGACATATAATACTTCTACGTCATAGAAAGCACTAGATCGTCGATAAAACGATGCAAAGTTCACGCGAGTGCAAACTACGACATCAACACTTCAATGTCATAACATGTACTCGAACAAAGGACGGCAAATAAATATTGATTGTATGTAAATTACTATCTGCGCCCCGCGGTTGCACCCGCGTAAGTCCCAACCCCATGGGAATATCGGGATAAAAAGTAACCTATATGTTAATCTAGATCTCCAGCTATCTACATACCGAATTTCATTGCAATCGGTTTAGTAGTTTTAGCGTGAAGGAGTAACAAACATACACACACACACACACACACACACACACAAACTTTCACATTTATAATATTAGTAGCATTCATGCAATAGCTGAGTTACTATGTACCAATTAAGATGACAAGATGGAAGAAAAAGTTTGAGCAGAACGTGGCAGCAGCGCGGGGTGTAAGATTGCTAAACATTTTGACGTGATACCTAACATCTTATAAATCGACGAACACCTGCACTCACAAAAAAGTGTAACGTCATGTTACCGTTATTGACAAGGTAACCATAGCAAAAAATTGGTAATGTCTTCTGAGCTGTGTCATCTTCATTATGAATGGTTCGCAAAAGTTGTTGCAATCTTTTCGTCGTCTTTCTTCTCCAGTGGGACATATTAACTCAGTACAATACTAAAAATACGTTGATGACGAAGTTTGCGTGGTAGCATTATATACTTGGCATGTCGTTGTTGTACAGCTGGTTAACTGTTGTTTTTGTTTAAGTTCCGTATGTCTTAATAGTCTTAATAGATGGAGGGGGAAGATTCCATAAGAGACCGATTTTTTTGGGCACGGGACCCTAATAAACTATCAGATATTTTTAAGTTCATCAAGAAAATGTCAAAGACAAAATTCTATATATATTTCGAATCATACAATTTGCACGTAATCAATTTGAAACGACTAAAAACTAAGTTAGGATGTTGGCCTTCGGAACGCGCATCAATGAGAAGAAGGCACAAGAAACTCATGGGGTTCATTCTCATCATTGTCATTATAGCTTGAATTGGCAATATCTTTGAAAAAAAAAACTAAATAAAGTTTATTATTTCCGCCGAGACGATTTCCAAAAAATGTGTATTTTGATGAAAAGTTTTAAGATTGATTTCTATCGAGCCAACTTTTTCTAATCGTGTTTAGGTTTTCATAAAATAATTGTGTTTTGTAAACATTTACACGACATAATTTTTCTTTTGAATTTTTAGCGTTTTTAAAGGTGTAAAAAAATTCAATAATAAAAAGAAATTGTTTTTTTTTGTTCGTAGATTTCGAAACTACTGGACGGATTTTAGTGAACCTTGGTCTGAGGATACATTGATTGATTGACAGTAATATAGGCTATTTTTATCCCGATATTCCAACGGGATCGGGAATTACGTGGGTCAAACCGCGGAGCGCTGCTAGCTTTCAATAAAGCTGAGGTCGATTTGAGAACTAACTTCATCTTATTTGCACATAATCTTAAAGATTAGCAAGAGTTTAATTTTCCTATAATCTAAGCATTTTATGGTGTCAGCTTAATTACAACAAAACAAGGAAGTTCCTTGACTATGCAAGTACTACGGAAGTAATTTTATAGATAACACGTACACAGCTAAAATAAACTTTAGGTTCTTACGAATAAGGGTTAGTTTTGTTTGTATTAGTAACTGTGTCGAGTACTCGGCAAACAAGATGAAAACCATAGAAGTAGTAACTTATATCGTACTTGGAGTGGAGTGCTTAGTATGTAAATATGGGAATGTATTTATGTTAATATACTAGGCACCATTTGTTATTATGAACGATGACTGCATGTTGGTTAGTAGATAAGGTACTTGGAAGTACCTACTTACTTGGTTGAATAACTACATAGTATATAATAGAACATTACGATATAAGTGTGGTAAATTGATCTTTGCATAGAGGCGGTTTATGACGCGCGAGCGGCAGCGAGCGTTATAGAAGCCAAGATGCAAATATAAATTCCTCAATTCCACGCGTATATCGTACGACGTTTTTTATCACAGTTGCGAATAAAAGAAAAGACTTGAAAAGAAAACAAAATAATAATTAACAAAATATTTATGATAACTCTATGTTTACATTTTTTTAAGGCAATATTTTTTTGTTAATTATGCTCCGGAAAGGCCAGGCTAAAGACTTTTAACCTATAGATCCTCGTGTGACATACAATATTTTTTAGGGTTTTTCTATTTGTTTTTTCGTCGGGGGTTAAGAACAAAATACAATGGTACGGAAAAACAATATATTTAAGTAAAGAAAAAACAAAAAATACACATCTCAATTTTTAATCGTTTTCTAAGTCATTATCACGTAAAATTTTCGTTTCCGTAGGGGTGAAAAGTAGCCTATGGTTTTCAGCAATCTACTTAGGTACTGAGTATCATCGCAATCGGTCCAGACGTTCTCGAGTTATAAATGGTGTAACTAACACGATTTTGTTCGTTATACGTTTCAGGTTACGCTTGAAAATTTTACCCCTTAGTCCGCGTCCCGATACGCAATTGGCCGGTATTCATTATTTGGAGTTTATTAAGCTAGTCACGAATTATACTGTAACAGTTTGCGCAGAGCGAAGTGCTAAGTAATTCAAACAACAGTGGTAAATTGTGTTCAAGGTAATGTAAAAATAAAGCAGCTTGTAACGGTTAAGGGATTAAATCCTAATATTTCTGTGAACAGACTTCGCAAGCTAAATCTTCAAAGTTTTGTGATGAGAAGGTGGTTCCAAGAACTCCAATAATCCCTCCCTAGATTCTACTGGTATAATCACGTGATGTTACTTTTTTGGGATTTTTAACCCCCGTTGGTGTTACATGGTGAGGTTTAAGATTAAAGCCCCCTATACCTATACCTATCACGTGTATTTGTTAGTATGTACCTACAATATTTTTTTTAATATTTATAAAATACATGTACCTATCATCTAAATTTATTATAGTCCGTTTGACGAAAAAATAAATACACGTAATATATTACTACACCCCCTCCCCCCTTGTGATATTTCGTGATTTTTTTTGTGGACACCCCCCCCCCCTTTCGAGGCTCACGTGATTAATGGACAGCCCCTTACATATCGAAAGGACCTTAAAGCAAAATGTCCATATCAAAACGACACAAGATCAAAATGGCCTAGTAGCAAAACGACATTTGGGATGACACAAGATCAAACTAATCTAGTAGCAAAACGTCCTATTATCGAAATGTCCTCCATTTGAAAAAACAGACGGACAAGAAAGTGATCTTAATATTAATTAGGATTACTTTTTTTACGTTTTGAGATACGAAACTCTTAAAAAGAACAAGTATTATTTATACAGGTCGTATTTTATTAAACAAACACTGAAATAAAAGACGATCTGTATAGGAGTAAGTACCAACGAACATACATGACATCCTGACAAAAGAAAGCAAATGCCATTCTTGAAGCAGAGATGCTTCTTTCGCTCTGCCAATGCAAGTCAAAGTCGTTCTTTAATCATTTGGAAATCACATTGAAACTATGTTAGGATATGTGCCTTCGGAACGCGCCCACCAATGAGAAGAAGGCACAAGAAAGTAATATAACTTTTTTTTTTGAAAGGGTAGTTATTTTATACGCCTGCGCCGAAGCATTTTTTTGCATATTTGACGTTTTTGTAATAAACGAACAAAAACTTTTAGAAGAACTTTAACAACTCGAATATACCATACTCCGCTCTAACCTTGATTCGTGCCTTTTAAAACATTAAAAAAATACAAATAAAAAACATTCAGGCACCACCTGGTGTTTTCATGAATACGGAAGTCTAATGTCACGCAGAATTACAAACCTTGACACCATTATAGCGCACTTTTATCACATTACAATTATTTTAATGGGCGAGTCCCATTTTTCAAATGACTTTGTCGTTGTCAATTAAGCGTCATATCATCTGTCAAAAGTGTCACTAATGTCACTAAAAAAATAAATATTTTTTTAATAAATAACGGAATTGAGAAACACTTTAAAAAAATAGACACAACCGAATTGAGAAAAACTCCTCCTTTTTTAAGTCGGTAAAAAATTGAATAATAAAAAACTCTATCAACAAAGTCTGAAGTCGGGCAGCCAAACTTCAAAATGTAACGTAAAACTGCCTGACTTCGGATTATGTTTGTGTGGTTAATTTTCCCTCTTTTTTGAAGTCGGTTTTTTAATTGGAACGAAGTTACTTATCGCGCGTTGCGAAAGGTGGCTAGACGGAAAAAAATAAGACCAAAAGTTGTAATGACAGTTTTTAATTTTTTAAGAGACCCGTCAAATCTCTCAATGATCACTTTTTGTTTTGTCAATAATTGTCATTTCTGTTAAAATTCTGTCGTCGTATCCATTAAGTTGACATATCACTGATCGTATCGGTTAAGCGTCATAATAATATGCTGGCTTCAATAGTTGATTCATTTATGATTTAAATTTTGAATAATATTGTTTATAATGAAAATACTTTGTGACTTATACGACCCGTAGCCCAGTGACATGTCAACCAGAGGTAGATACGCCTTTGCGAAATAAAATTGTTCACACGAAAGTAACGCAATTGACTTTATAATCCCTCGGGTGTTTTCGCATATTGCATGAAAACACGTCAAATTATTGTGTTACAATAAAGGAATGCGAAGTTCGGAGATAACCAATCTATAACAGTTACATCTCACTGCCGTAGCCTGAAATAGATGTATTTAAATTTATTTTTTAATTAAATAATTTATTCGAGACTAATCTGATTTAGAATAATTATGTATAATTTACCTGCCAAATAAACAAGTTAAATTACCTATTATCTCCATAATTTGTGTGTAATGTGAAGTTCTAGAAGAAATATTATAAAGATTAAATTGTGTTTGTATGTTTGTTGCTTATTTATTCCCGATATTTTGAGTACAGAACATTGATTTTATATACCTATATGTACAATCTTTGAATAACACTGGTCGTCAAAAAAGCTGCTGGGATAGACGGACGGATATCTTTTATTATGTAGACATCCGCTTAGAAAGTATTTTGAAAAATTCGAACCCTGTGCGGACAAAGTCGAGGGCAACTAGTAGGTTACGAAGGGAACGATTTTACCACAGGCACATGAGTAAAGAATAGAAACCAGAGGAATGTATAAGGCACTAAGGTACTGGCAGCGCTCCGCGGTTTCACCCGCGTAAGTCCCGATCCCATGGGTATATCGGGATAAAAACTAGCCTATGTAACTCCCAATTAATCAATGTATCCTCATACCAAGTTTCATTAAAATCGTAGCGAAAATCGTCCAGTAGTTTTGGAACCTATTCGTTACAAACAAAAAAACAAAAAAAAAACATTATTATTTAGTGTAGATAGTAGAAAAAATCTATGCAAACAATGTAGTTTATAGACTTTCCTTTCTACTTGCACATAAAGTACGGTTAAAAGGAAGGCCCTACCTTATTTTAAAACTTGAATAACATTCATGGAGCGATCATGTTTGTTTTAAACTTTCTTCCAATTAACCTTAGAATATACATCTTATTAGACAGACAGTTCATGCATGGGAATTTGTATAATTAATTGTATGACTATACAAGCGAAATAAAATTCTAGATTTATTTATTTTTAAGATAGAAAGATAGATAAGTACGCTTTATTTGCACACACTCAAAACATAGACAGACAATTAATATAATTAAGTAAATAAACCAAAAAGTTCTTTCTTTTAAGTTTCTTGGTAAAAACACAATGCTAAAAAAGTAGTAAGTCAGAGGTTTCTGGATTACAAATAATATATTACAACTTAACACCCTCAACGCCAAATCCTATGAGGCCGTTCTTTATTTATAGCCGGACCCTAAAATTCATAATCTATACATACATATAAAATGCTTTGTCCTGAACTACTGACTGACTGACTGACGGATCAACGCACAGCCTAAACCGCTGATCGTAGAGACCTGAAACTTGGAGGGTGCGTTCTTTGTATGACAAAGGCATCCGATAAGAAAGGATTTTTTGAAATTCTACCCCTAAGGGGGTGAAAAAGGTGGGCAAAGTTTGAATGGGACAACATGGTTCCTTGGTCTATTTTCGACTTTTACGCGGACGAAGTCGCGGGCAAAAGCTATTAATAAGATACATTTTTGTTATTAAATTAAAAGAGTTGGGATTTTCGCAAAAAAAATCTTGGAGCATGCGTTAGCAAAAAGCATTATGTTTCTAAATAATATCACGAGTCGAACAGCCTCCTCACATAAACGATAAACTCTTTCTGATAACAATACGAATTATAAACGCATAAAATACACAAATGCATTGTCATTTATCATCCATCACCCGGATATGAAATAAAAGGTCTCATTCATAAAGAACGACCCTCATTGAGGTTGTCTTTTCTCCAACGATAACTTTACGAGGCGTTCAAAGGCGAGGTCGGACAAGATCGATATTTCAATAGCAATGTCAGAGGTAAGTATACTTAATGTGTTTGTTTGTAATTATTTCATTCTTTATTGACTTTAGTAATTGAATTTACCTAGCAAGTGGCCAAGGGAATATGGAACTAAGAACGTCACCAAAGTTGATAAGTCCTATTCATTACTAGCTGCGCTCCGCGGTAGTCCGTGGGAATATGTTTGTTGACCCAGTTGGCACAATGGTTACCACGCCGGACTGCCAAGTACAGGGTTGCGGGTGCGATTCCCGCCTCAGACAAGTATTTGTGCTTAGATATTTGTCTGTGGTCTGGTTGTTTCTATGTATTATAAGTATAAATTTACAAAAGAAAAGTATTTATGTAGTATATCCGTTGCCTAGCACCCATAACACAAGTCTAGTTACTTAACTTGGGGCTAGATGGCGATGTGTGGAATGTCCTGTAATATTTAATTTAATTTAATATCAAAATAAAAAGTGGCCATGAATTTTGTCCGAAATATATACAATGTGTTTCAGTGAAGTGGTTTTAATAAGAAAGAGGGTTGTTCTAGACGTCTAGGCGAACAACTTTTGTTCTACGGCTTTTGGAAATTCGAACTTTTTTTTTGATAATTCTGAGGGAATATTTACTTGAAAATCAGCTATTTCATACAAAAACTTCTAACGAAAAGAAAAGTTGTTCGCCTAGACGTCTAGAACAACCCCCTTTCGTGTTAAAAACCCTTTGTTGAATAACATTGTTTAATACAGATATGGTCATGCCTTATCCGGTTCTTTTTTTCTAAGCATGCCCACAAAGGTCAAGATTACAAATAATTTTAGAAGGTTTATTTGAAATGGAGCAATTAAAGTCGTGTCTAATGAGTTCTTATCATTAAAGTAAGATGATGTATCAGTCTTACCGCACAATTTACACTTTAATCAAAGACTAGCAGCGGTCCGCGGTTTCACCTGCTTAAGTCCCGATCCTGTGGGAATATCAAAATAAAAAGTAGCCAATAGCCTTCCTCGATAAATATACTATCCAACACAATAAGAATTTTTCAATTCGAACCAGTAGTTCCTGAGATAAGCGCCTTTATAATATAAGTATAGATAGTATAAAGCTGAAGAGTTTGTTTTAAAGGCTACTTTTTATCCTGATATTCCCACGGGATCGGGAGTTACGCGGGTGAAACTGCAGAGCGCTGCTAGTTAGTTTAGATTACGTAAATAAAATATGTATTTAAGTATCTGCCTATTAACTTGAACAAGCTTCTAAGTTGAACCAAGTTTCCAATTACATAAACTGACTTATCAGTACATAATATACTGTATACAATACATAACCGATTGTGTTAGCTACAATTTTTAATGTAATCATGTAAACTTCCTTTGTTACATTGTTTTTCCAACCTTTTTGTTCCCTTGCTAAATAGAAACTTGTTTAAAAACGGTTTTCCAAGACCAATTAGAGTCGTTCAGTTTAACCGTTAAAAATATGCCAATGGACGAATGGATCCTAACTTAATTCATAAGACGCTTCAAAGTGATGAATGCATGGTTCCTATTGAATTTAGACTTTGACTTTGATCAAGCTATTTATACACAAAAAATATGATAGGACTTTTTTCCTTTTCTTGTTTGACCTCACGAACGTTGTGCCGATATTTTTTTTTTACCCCTACGCGAACGAGGTCGCCCGTGAAATCTAGTTCGTAATAAATCAGGTGCGGCAATTTGAAACAATCCTATCCTATCCTTCCTACTAATATTATAAATGTGAAAGTTTGTGTGTGTGTGTTTGTTACTCCGTCACGCAAAAACTACTGGACCGATGCGATGAAACTTGGTAAGTAGATTGCTGGAGACCTGGATTAACACACAGGCTACTTTTTATCCCGATATTCCAACGGGATCGGGACTAACGCGGGTGAAACCGAGGGGCGCAGCGAGTAATTTTATAAAACCTTTTATCTCTTTGCGCGTACGCATCTCTGCATCTCTCTAACATTGTGTGCGCGGAACATTTCAGAAATTAATAAAGTTCGCTGTTAAAATGCGCTTAGTTAAAAAAAACATACTTATAAAAATATGTGCCCGATTCAGACCACACGTATTTGGTACTTAAGTACCAATACTTTTAGTTATGCTCTTAAAATAACTGACATATTTAACGCACCCAACCGATACATTCAAGTGGTTTCAAAACGTACAGACCAAACACGCGGTATCCGGCAACGGTGCGCGTGCGCAATTAGAATGCACTCTGGAATACCGCATGAGTATTGAGTATTTCAAACCTACCACGCGAAAAATGATGAAAGTTATCATTATTTCAGCCTTCTCCAAGAAGGCGAGGCAGTATGACTATTGTCTATTCTGAGGTATGACTAAATAGGTAAATAATGCAAGACATTACATACAGCGCCATCTAACCCTAAGCTAAGAAAATAGGATTGCTAACCAGGACTAAGATTGTCCAAAACAAATATCTGTACACCTACGCGTCACCAAGGTGGGTGTTCGCCCATCGCACCATAGTTGCCGTCAAATGCAGTGGGACATATTATCTGATACTAGCACCGCTCCGCGGTTTCGATCGCGTAATTCCCGATCTCGTGGGAATATCAGGATAAAAAGTAGCCTATAGCCTTCCTCGATAAATGGACTATCCAACACAATAATAATTTTTCAATTGCAACCAGTAGTTCCTGAGATTAGCGCGTTCAAACAAACAAACTCTTCAGCTTTATAATATAAGTATAGATAACAGCAACGCTCTGCGGTTTCACCCGCGTAACTCCAGTTCTCGTGGAAATATCAGAATAAAAAGTAGCCTTTTTTACTGTCAATGCATCAATGTATCCTCATACCAAGTTCCATCTAATTCGGTTTAGTAGTTTCGGAGCCTATTCAATTCAAACAAACAATCAAGTTTTTTCTCTTTATAATATTAGTATAGTTTAGATGTAAGTACCGTCCACGCTGCCGAAAAGAAGGAAACTTTATGTAAACTGAATTTACAAAAGTCCTTTTCAGAGCTCACAACGCATAAGATGTAGTATGTACAATCAACGGTCAAAAGTATCCGCCACCGTAACGTTTACAATCCTGTGCAGCACTATTTGAACATTATAACAACGTAACCTGTGGACTCGGCCAACTAAAGACATAGCTTATATGTTGAAAAAAATAATCACACTGAGTACTTTTAATTCAAGTATTTATGTTTGTGTGTAATGTCTATTATATCTAGAAGGTTATAAGTCAAATACTTGTTTATAGTATTATTCTAGCAAACTGATAGTGTACTTATGTCGCATACTGTACCTACTTATGCAATTTCATGTAGAAGTTTCAGCAGTTCGTCGATCAGAAACGATAAACATCTAAACCATGGCCCACTACCTCTGTATTTACAAAAAATCGTTCTCAGAGCTCACAACACAAAAGCATAAAGCAATTACACACAATGTATGGAAATTCATGTTTTCAGGGGTTTCAGCAGTTCGTCAATCAACATCGATACCATGGACCACTAGCACTATAGTCTGATGGTATGGCCTACAAAGTAAGGCACTCTACATTGCACCACAACCACATGAGTAAAGAATAGAACTTCTGTACTGATGTGCCACAACTACATACAAATAACCAGTTTGCTCTTAGAAGCCATAATGGATAACTCAAGGATTTTACTTGTAGGAGTTTTATTTTTAACTGCTAAGTAGCTAGATTTCAAGCTGAGTAAATAAGTTATGTTATTTATTAAATAAAACAGATTTTTTTTTTAAATTTCAAAGCGGCTGTACAAATTAAAAAATGGCTGTAAAAATGTATTTCTTTAGACTGTGATATGAAAATTAAATCAAAAGAGTTTGAGGAAAAACTGTCTAAGGGTAAACTTGAAAAAAATTAACTTGCTAGGTCCACCTTTTCCTAAAAAACACAGACGGACAAGAGAGTGATCTTATAAGACTTCCTTTTTTACCTTTTGAGGCATGGGACCCTAGAAATTAATATTCGAATGAGGTCTTCTACAAACGCTTTTTTTAAAACTTGTAATTTGGTTCTTGACCTGAAAACTTTAAAATCGACTAATAGGGGGTCACTTAAAAAAACCAAATGTAACGTTATAATTTGTATAATTTGTAACGGAAAAAAGGAGAATGGATGGAAGGTTGGATTAGCTAAATTCGTCAGAGTTGTGTCAACTTAAAATAAAATAAGTTTTAACACACTTACTGCGGATGCATTCCTGATACAATGGTTTTTTTAATACATTGGGGCATTTAAGAACGGAATAGGTAATCTATACCATGTGCACTGTTGTAACTGTTTTAAGTTAGTACTCCCGCAATATTTACCACCTAGCTAGTTTTAATTTCCCCCGAGTCCTTATTCCTTCGACTTCAAACCTTGAGCTAATGAAATCCCCTGAGATCTGACAGCAGTGTACTTTTACTAGGTTACTTAACAATTTACAAAAAAAAACTAGAATAACTTTCAAACGGCTGAACTACATTCTAACAAATCTCATCTTATTTCTTAATTTATTCTTTGTGATTGTTTTCTAATTCTGTCTGTTTTATTTTCATTTTTCGTAATATAGCTGCGCCCCGCAGTTTCACCCGCGTAAATACCGATCGCGTGGGAATGTCGAGATATAAAGTAGCCAATGTGTTAATCCAGGTCTTCAGCTATCTAAATACCGAGTTTCATCGCAATCGGTCCAGTAGTTTTTGCGTGAAGGAGTAACAAACACACACACACACACACACACACACACACACAAACTTTCACATTTATAATATTAGTAAGAAGTAAAATAAGATAAGATTAGTAGGATTTTCTTGTCCGTGAGCTCTTAAAATAAGTTTCATTCTATTCTTTTGTAAAGTTTTATTTAATAAATCACATAAATATATTTGTATGTGTATAAACCGGCCAAGTGCGAGTCGGACTCACGCACGAAGGGTTTCGTACCATCATTTTCTGTTTTTAGTATTTGTTGTTATAGCGGCAACAGAAATACATTATGTGAAAATTTCAACTGTCTAACTATCACGGCTCGTGAGATACAGCCTGGTGACAAACAGAAAGACAGACAGTGGAGTCTTAGTAATAAGGTCTATTTTACCCTTTGGGTACGGAACCCTAAAATCATTAACTGCAAATACAAAACAACAGATTCTTAAAATATACAATCGAATATATTATTCGAAAACAAACACAGCATTAACACATTAACAACATCTGCTAACGATTATTTCCATAACCCCACAGACTTTAAAAAATACCCCACCCAGTGTTCAAAATTATACATAAATACGTGCTTAAAACATAAACAAACGTTTTAGTGTCACGAGATCATTAAACTAAATATATTTGAATAGGGGAAAAGTTAGGCACTAACTTTTGAAAGGGGGAAACAATGGCATATTAAAAGGGGTTGCCGTTTTATTAAGCCTTTAGCGTGTAGACCTAAAACAATATTAAACTTTTGAATGAGTCGTACTTTATCGTTTACTTAATTAAGAGAAAGAAATTGAAGTTAACTAGCTCTATTATTCAAGAGATTGATAAAGTTAAAACAAACGAAATCCATCTTGTTTGACAGCCCTATTCTATGAATAAGCAATGCATGCTTCTGAAGTTGTTGGTTCGAGATAATTAAAGTACGGTCGGCTGCTTAATTGCAGACCCACCGTAGAGCTCCAAAACGGCTGTTATAAGAATGTTTTTAACACAAGCAAGATTCTAGACACCTGCTTTAGTTGAAGTTTAAAGTCTTCAACTTATCAATTAATCAAACAAAAATTATTAGAATGCAAACATTCCAATAATAGTCTTTGTTAAACTGTAATTATGCAGCCGACTGTACCTATTAAATACGAGTTGAAAACTGCATGATGACAAATTAATCGTCTTATTATGCCAAAAAATGTCATATTGTATCTCACTGACTGGCAATTTTGATTCACCTTGAAGAAAACATCGTAAGCTCATAAAATGTATAATAATAGGTGGTCCTTCACTATTTTGTACAAATTACGGAAGTTTGGGTGTAGGTACTGACTGATTAATGAAGTAGTGAATGATATCACTTCACTGTGACAAGTTCCGTAGTTTCGGCCTATAAGATATGGCCCGCGTAAGCCAAAGCGATTTAAATGATGTATAGAAACTATAATGTGATGCCCCTATGTCTTGTTTTTTTCATATTCTAATTATCATAGGAAAAAATATAGGTATATAATAATAAGACATATAGGCATGGTCATTGGTCATTGCAGTTATAGGTTGGTGTTACAAAAATATTTGCTTTTTTGTGTGATAAAACAGTCAACTACGTTTAACGGAGAAAGAGCTTTCCTTTCCTCTTAATATTGATTTAATTTCACCTCGTTGGCCTTCCATTACATATGTGAAAATAATGATGAACGAATTAGTGCCAAAAAATTCTGGAACTTGAAAAAAGGGTAAAAGCGCCAGGTGTCGAAACGATCATTTAGGTATTCCCGCTCACAAGAATTATTATACAATTTGACCATCGTTAAACCCGACAAAGTTTTCCGATTGATCAATCGTAGAAACGGTTTGAGGAATACACCTCAAGCTCTAAAGATAGTTCCCAGAGAAATTCGATACTTTTCACATGTAACAAGAACTAGTAAGTAAATAGTAATTTATCTTGTTTCTCACAGTACAAATAGCTTTTCCTGACCTCATGTCACGCGGCAATAAAGACTGGTAAACACAATATTTTATCGCGTAGGCATATGGTAATATAAGGAACTCAATAATGCAGCATGATAGATTAAAGTAAGAAGTAGGTATTTCCGTGTAACTAGTCTTTCGGAACAGCTGTTTGAATAATCGAATCGTGCGCCGCAATTTTATTGTCAATACGAACAAAACGATCGGAACTTATTCTCCAGAGGTTATAAAGGTTCCTCGTCATCGAGGCCAACCTGTTTCCGGTCACATTAGTTTATTTATAGCCAAAGGAAGTACACTCAAAAGTGGTTTCTTAATCTTATGCTATGCGCGAATGCGCCTCTTCCTGTGGACAGTGGCAACACTTCCTTTATTTGCAGTAGTATTAAATAGAGAAGTGTGCAAGCGGTACTGCGGTTATCGAATTTTTAATGCGTAATAATTAGATATTCAAAAGAAAAAAGAAGATGGCATCAAAGTCGTTAGCACGAGACGCTGAGTCAAGCAACCCAGCACCCTTAGACAAGATTACTTTCCATTGGGTAGTTAAGCCATTGTATGAAATTGACGTAAGATGAAACTTGTCAACCATTTTTTTTCTCAAACGCAAGACTAGCTTCTGGCCTTTTGGCTAAGATCAAAGTGTTACTTTGTTGGCCTATGTCAAATTCATACAAAAAAACAGTCGATTGGCGATATCGATAATGGAAATTCATCTTGTCTAAGGCGAATTTGGTTCTACAAGTACCTAAAAACTTGGTAAAATGAGATTCTTCCGGAACAAACGTGATTTTGGAAATCTATCCAAACGATACCTTTCTGTGCCATGTTAGCCATACCGCAAAAGACCTCTTCTATAATTAAGTAGTAGACTTCTTAGTCCTAAAGCACCAAGAATTTCTATCAGTAGGGGAGCCCAAGCGGGGATTTCGGGATTTACTAAAGCGCGTCAGATTAATATATAGGGGGATACCTTGTACCCGGTTAAGTCCCTACACTAAATATGAACCTCATATAGAAGGCCGCCTGTCCAGGATAAAGGATCAGATTAGTAAAAAAAAATGATCATCAGAAATTCTCGAGCGCGTCAGATTAAGGTAGGGTGAGTTAATTACATGCTAAAAAGTGTATATTCCACTAATCTGACAATTTGAGAGTGACGTAAAGAAAGGGGAGGGCTACAAAGTTGTAAAAAAAACGTCATCACGACATTCTCGAGCGTGGCTAAATTTTTTTTTATTTCGAAGGATATAATTCAAGGATAACGAAAAATATATAATCTGACGATTTCCACAAGCCGAAATAACAAAAATTCGTCGATAAAGTTTAATGCGTGCAGCTGCGTTATGCCTATATTCTCCTCTCCGCGTTTCTATTATTTAAATTGTTTTCTTACAAATAAAAGTATTTTACTTAAAAAACATACCCTTTTTTATTTGCATGCTATTTCCTGAGCTTTTCAATTAATTAAGTTGAATGATTCAAAAAATGTAAAAAATTAAATTAAAAAATTGTCAGATTAGGCGAATTCCTCTAGATAATCGTCAGATTATGAGACAGCACATCTAGGACATAAAGATGAACCATATATATCTTAATCTGACGCGCGAATCTATTTCAAAATGGCGATTTTTTTTCACATTATAATAATCGCCGCGAGCTTGCGTCACATTGAAATCGTCAGATTATTGCATGAGAGCTTTTTTTAGGTTCACTTAACACCCCCTAAGAAAATCTGACGCGCTCGATTAATTTTTATTTTTTTTTCATTTTCAACCCTTACGTACGACCATCATGCAAACGATCAGATTAACATACGGACATTATTAAAAATACGTAGGACATTGATGCTATCAATATCTGACGCGCTCGAGTATGTCCATGCAACAGTTTTTTTTTTTACATTTTTGAAAATTTATAGCCGCTTCCCCCACCGATGCAAGATATACATTATATGACATTTTTTTCTTCTTATCATCTAAGCTTTGCAACCCAATAGGTCTCTATGACGCTCGAGTAAATCCCCATTTAGCATCGTGGGCTCCCCTACTATATTAGGTTCTGCGACATTTCACTCGCGTTATAGTCCGAGGTTAACAAGTTCGTATAAGAAACTAATTAACATTGTGGGTGCTGTAGAGTTAACTTAATTGACCCCACTTCGAGTGACTATCACATCACGATAACAATTGAATTAGGTTCAATAACTGTTTCTTACAAATGTATTAGGTTTTTCATTGACATATTTGCATGTTAGGTCTTATAAGTTAATCTTAATTATTTTAAAGTAGTCGTACCGGTTTATCCAAAGCCTTCTTGCTCAATAATGATAAAAATGAAAGAGAGTTGACTGTCTGTTTAGAATGATTCAAAGGTATGACTCACGGATAAGCTCAAAGTCTACCCTTTGTCTGTCCTGTGGCATGATAAAATTGTGTATCAAATTGTGTAATCATTTTGTTAGTAACTTTCTATAATTTATTTGGTTCCAAGAAAAAAGTTCTCACTAACAATATCTGTTTATAGATAAGCACTTGAAACATATTTAATTAAACAAACACGCTTTTATATCAATACACCCACACATGCTTAACAATGTTTTGATATCAAATTCAATATTTCGGTCAAACTAAAATTAGTCGAGATGTCATTGACCCAAGCTGATCCATCGATTCGTTGACCTGTGCAAGATAAAACGAAAAACTGGGCCTGAGCCAGTTTGGTTGCGACATATTTCTAGCCAGGAGACTCCATCTGCGGGTGTGTTCGTTCATGCTCATCGACCTCACCAAGCCTTATATTACGAAATAATTCGGAAGCAAGTGTTAGAAACTTTATCATTTACCCGCCACACTCGTGCGGTTTTGCGAATAATTAATTACAGTTAATTATTATTGCATTCTGTAAACATTTTACAATAGTAACTTACTAATAACTCGCTAAGCAGTGTCTAAAAGCTGGTATCTTTTAAAATAAGTTCGTTAGTAAAAGAAGCTCTATTCGTTTAATGCTTTGTTAGTTTTTAATATTACAATCGTTTTAAGCGCCCACGTATTTTTGTCAGTCTGCCTTCCTGAACAGATAAGGGCAGATAAACGTATCAGCTTAACCAAGACAAACCAAGTAAGGAAGCGAATAGTGGTAGCGCGTTACTGACGTTCCTTGGATAAATACTGGACTGCGAAAGGCCGATATAGGCCCTTCCGCACTTCGCAATTACACAAAGAATCCACTCAATTATACGCTAATCTCAAATGAGTATTACAAGAGGCGCAATTCTATGATTCAATCGACCTTTAAAACATACCTACTTATAAGTACATATAAAATAATAATCGCAAAAACACGAGGAAACCTTAAAAAGCGACATGTGTTTCAACTTGTGAACAAATCGGATTTGGTCACATGGAGCCACGCATGGGCAGACATTAGCCGATTAACTTAAGGGCCTTCTCTCAGTGAAGAGTTACCAGTATTAAAATGACCAGGATACAGCAAGTTGAGAGTCAAGTTTAAGCTATAAACAAGCAAACCAACAAGCTAAGCTATTCATTCAGGCTTGTTGATAGCATCTACAACAATCCATCAAGCCATTGATTGACCTATGCAGTTTTCAGGATCAAACGGTTGGTTTCAGCTGAATGGAATTCTAGGAATATGTGCCCTTCTGTAAAGTCAAGTCATCTCATGCCTTTCCAGGACGTTTCAAGTTTCATCATCATCATCACCATCATATCAGCCACAGGACGTCCACTGCTGAACATAGGTCTCCCCCAAAGACTTCCAGAGCGATCGGTCGCATGCTCTCTAAGTCCAACGACTTCCCGCGACCTTAATTAAGTCGTCTGTCCATCTAGTTGAAGGCCGTCCCGCGCTGCGCTTGCGTACGTGGCCAAGTTTAATCATGCTGTTTTCAGCAAAAATATAAACCGATGTCACTTTATAGTCCCAAACGTCTTTATCGTTTAGCATGCAACGATTGGTGTCTTTAACCAAGGTCTGATAAGATAAAGCAAATATGATTAGTATTCAGAACATATTGTGACAATCCATTTTAATATTTATGACAATACGTACTATGAGTCAATTTTGTTAAGCATGCCATTTATCTTTTTAAAATGATGGTATTACTTCGTCATTGTTTATTGCTGGTGGGAAGATGGGGAATCAGTTACTGCGTCTATTTCCCGACGTGTACAATTTGGGGGAATAGTATTTTCCGGTCATGAATAAATATTTAGCAAGCGTGTTTTTTTAGGGTTCTACACCCAAAAGGTAAAAACAGGACCCTATTACTAAGACTCCACTGTCCGTCTCTCTGCCACCGGGCTGTATCTCAATAACCGTGATATTTAGAGACTTGAAATTTTCACAGATTATGTATTTCTGTTGCTGCTTTAACAATAAATATACTAAAAACCGAAATATATACACGGTGTAACAAGGGGGGTGGTTCATCGGTTGCTGGGGGATGGGGGACCTCAGTACCTATCGATTTAACCCCCCTGTATTTTCAGCAATATTTAGTGGTTCAAAAGTTATTTGGGTTTTAGTGAAATTTTAGTCAAAATCAGATATCACCTTGAACTTCGCAATTACAGCCAAACTATCTGGTCTACGATTCTGACTTTTCTTGTGAAACAAGTTCAATAGTGGACCTTTTGTGGGTACAAAAGGTAAATCTAAGACTCTGATTGGTGTAGGGGTCTACACCAATCAGAGTCTTAGATTTACAAAACTCAAAATAAAACCATTCAAGTAATATTTTTTTTTTCAAAATCTAATATTTACATTATCTTTGTATGGTTCTAAAAAAAATATTTTTCTCAGATTTTTTTTTTTATTTGGTTTTTTAACCTGTATGGTTAAAGATTCAAGGTGCCTTATACTTCATTCAATTTGCACTTGTTATGCCACCCATAGCATAAATGATACGTGACTAAATTCACGAAGCTAGTAGGTAGTATAATTCTTGGTACGTAATTGCTATGACTATCTCTGTCTGGGAGATCTAGGTACTTCAACACACCTAATCTTATATCTTAGAGCTGTTAATCGTCAACAAACAATGATGCAAAAGCGAATTTGACGTTGAAACGTAAATATTCATTCATTCATAAATGCTGTAGGGATAATCAGATAGATACATACATATATGACCCAGTTGGCACAATGGTGATCATGCCAGACTGCCAAACACAGGGTTGCGGGTTAGATTTCCGCCTCAGACAAGTATTTATGCTTGGAAATTTGTCTGTGGTCTGGTTGTTTCTATAAATAATAAAATAAATAAAATAAAAGGAAGAATCAGACTCTTAAACGACTAAGTTTCGGACCTCATCGTTAACGGCTGATTTAGTCAAAATAGTACATTGCGATATAAGTGTGGTAAATTGATCATTGCATAGAGGCGGTTTATGACGCGCGAGCGGAACGCGAGTGCGTATACAGAGCCGAGATGGAATGATCGAACCACACGTGCATCGTACGACGTTTTTTATCACAGTTGCGAATTAAAGAAAAGACTTGAAAAAAAGATAACAAAATATTTCTGTGTTTACAATAGTCTATGTTTACAATTTTTTTTGTTATTAATACCCCCGATTCCCAGGCAAAAGACTTTTAACCTATACAGCCTCGTCTGACATACAAAATTTTTTAGGGTTTTTTTTATTTGTTTTTGCGTCGGGGGTTAAAAACAGAATTCAATGGTAAGGCAAATATTATATGTAACTAAAGAAAAAGCAAAAAACAAACTCAATTTTTTATCGTTTTCTAAGACATTATCACGTGACACAAGAGACAACCATTTTTGGTAGCTTAAAACTCTTTGTTCCTACCTTTTTTATACATCAAAACAGTATAACCCAGATAAATTAAGAATGTTTCATCTACCTAACATCTAATTAGCAGTAAGATACCAATTTAACTACTCTGGATAACTTTTTACACACTAGTGGCGTCAAGGTAATGTAACACGCACGCGTGCGTAATACGTTGGATTAAGAGCCTAAAAGCGGTTGAATAAGATCCACTTTATGACCGTGACTGTGATATCTTCATTTATCATTTGAAGTTTATGACAGGGGCCTTTAATAATTACAATACGAGCATTAATTGTACGTCTTTTAACGCTTCGTGTTCTGTTTTTCTCAGTCCGTATGTGTACCACATGGAGATACAATGACCCATAAATAAAATGGGTACATTGGACAAATGTGGGCGGCCTGTACGAAGTTTTATCCTATTGTTCATCAAATAATAGGTTCCATTATAACATGTCACATATTTGAGTCCTGAAATAATATGAAACTAAGGTCATCATCACATTCCCGAAGTGATTGTTTAATAAAATTTCAAAATTTAAAGATAGTGGCGGCACTTACCTACTATATTATCAGACAGGAGAGTTTTACAGTTTTATGTATAGTAATTATAAATAAATATTGCATTCCACACATCGCCATCTAGCCCCAAGCTAAGTAACTAGACTTGTGTTATGGGCGCTAGACAACGGATATACTACTTTTATACTTTTTTTTTGTAAATATATACTTATAATAGATAGAAACAATACTACTCATATACCTTTTCTTTTGTAAATATATAATTATAATACATAGAAATAACCAGACCACAGACAAATATCGAAGCATAAATACTTGTCTGAGGCGGGAATCGAACCCGCAACCCTGTGTTTGACAGTCCAGTCCAGAACACTACGATAGTATAAAATTAAATCGACACATCTCATAAGTAAGTACTTTCTACGTAAAATAAATTTTACTAGGTATTAAGAAATACAACAATAAGGTTTTATACTATGAACATGCGAAAGATTAAAAGATTTTTCCTAAGAATATTTTTCTGTAGTACATATTATTATTATTAGGTATTATACCTACTTCGATGTCTTTGTTATCCCATAATAGTCTGTGACGTCTGTGTTGGTGTTTCGATTGAATGCGGGCCGAATTGATGCGGGCTGATTTTTAGGCCCGAAACAGCATTTAACGTGTTAATTTTATTATATGGAATTTTATTTTAAAAAAAGTTCATACCTACGTTGCCTTGTCAAAATATAATATTTATAATGTACTTTATTTAATTATAAATTTATTTTTTAAATAAAGAGCATGAGGAATAAATTTTGGAATTTTTATTTATAAAATAATGTTACATTTCGATTTTATTTTTATTATAAAAGTAGTTTTTAATTCTTATAAAATCGCGTAGATTTTCCATTGTTAACAATGACCTTATAATTTTTTCTAACTATACCTAGATGATTTCCGTATTCACACTTTTTCAGTCTGAAAATTCAATTAAGTTTTTTGTAATTGTTTCGATAATTGGGGAAAAGACCGTAGTTTACGTAATTAGGCGCGTTACTTCTACTTCAAAGTAAGAGAAATAAGATATAAGGTTTTTTCAGAGAAAGAAATCGCCCATGTGCGATTCAGACTCGATGTTGTATGGGAGCCCCACATTTTTTTTAAGCTATTGCATAGCTTTTGTCGCGAGCTTTGAATCAAGAAATTCCGTAACGAAAATAAAACCTAACACCCCCCATGCCGCCTACCATGTAGCTCGGCCGAGCGTTCGCTTAACGTGTATGTATGTGGTACGACTGTACGAAGCTTGCACGATGCTTTACCGCGGCAGTCCCCGAGTGCCACACGTTTTTTTTGTATTCAATACTTACTAAGGTCATTTTCTTATTAGTTATTAAAAACACAATATTTATGTACATAATATCAATTATCTATTAATAAACGTAATCCGTATTTTTCTGTTTATTGTTATAGCGGCAAAAAAATACATCATATGTGAAAATTTCAACTCTCTAGCTATCATGGTTCATGAGATACAGCCTGGTGACAGACAGACCGACGGATGGACGGACAGCGAAGTCTAAATAATAGGGTCTCGTTTTTACCTTTTGGGTAAGAACCCTAAAAAGGACACTGATCGAATCACTACCTACTTACCTAATATTTGCAAAGTCGGTCAAGTTCAGGGAGAACTTCAATTTCCACATGTAAATTTAAAACATACAGCTAAATCATAATACTGTCCTCCTTTAAGGAGATAAAATAAATTCTTTTACACATAGCAATACTTAGTTATCTTATCAACAAGTCTGTAAGTAGGTAAAACAATAAAGATTTTCGCTGTTGAAGATATACTAGGCACTTTAGGTTTATTTTGGATTCCGTACCCGGCTCTTACTCTATACAAACGTAGTCAACTGTTTAATGATACTTATACTTATGATGGTTTTATAATGATACTAGAGCAAATATATTTGTTACATAAAACCTATAATTGACTAATTGATTAATTAACAATGGGGCTATGCCCCTATGTTTTGGTTTTTTTCATATTCTAATTATCATAGAAAGTAAAAGTTAAAAAACACAAAATATATTTAAAAATTAATACATAGGGGCATGGTCAATATGGTCATGGCAGTTATATGTTTCATTCTACAAGAATATTTGCTCTAGTGTCATTATCCAGGGAGGAAACAGTTAACTACGTTTGTATGGAGATAGAGCCGGGTGCTTTCCTCTTTAAAAGAAAAAAAGGAACCTTTATTAGATTACTCTCTTCTCTGTCTGTCTGTCCGTGTGTCACCACCGATTTTTTTTCCAATCGAACATTTGAAATGGTTCTCCTGATAAGCAGTGTGCTCTTTAAGTAGATGTTTATTAAGTAATTCTACTAATATTATAAATGTGAAAGTTTGTGTGTTAGTGTATGTTTGTTGCTCCTTCACGCAAAAACTACTGGACCGATTGCAATGAAACTCGGTATGTAGATAGCTAGACATCTGAATTAACTTAAAGGCAACTTTTTATCCCGATATTCCCACGGGATCAGGACTTATGTCGGTGAAACCCCGGGGCGCAGCTAGTCACAAATTATAATATTTCAACTCTACTCTTTAAATTCCCAAGATTTATATTCAAAACGCAATAAAGTATAATATCTTGAGATGTTATTCTAATAATAATGTAAAAATATAAATTTAATTTTTAAAATTTATTTTATTGATGTAGCTAGTAGTTTTATTTATGTACATAAGCGTTTAGAAACATCCTACTAATATTATATTTTTTATTTATGTTTCTTTAGTGATGTAGGTATATATTTTATTGTACATTCAATTTATTTTTGCAAAAATCTAAGAGAAAATAAATAAAAATAAATGAATCTACAAAAATATTGTAAAGAAAAAGATTTTTCGTTTTATTTGTTTGTAATGAATAAGCTCCGAAACTACTGGACTGTTTTGATGAAACTTGGTTAGGGATACATTGGTTAATTGGCAGTAACATAGGCTACTTTTTATTTCAATATTCCCACGATATCGGTACTTTCGCGGGTGAAACCGCTGGGCGCTGCTAGTAACTAATATACTGACATGGTTAACATTAATTAAATTTTAATTAATTAACAACACAACAAATTCTAATTTTATTAAGTGATTAACCTACTATTCTAAGAAGTTTTATTTTTTTGAAACAATATATTTTTATGTCACATATTCACAATGTATCTAATTGTATTTTTAATTTTTATTTTATGCTTTTTAAGGACCCTTTAAAACTTAATTGAAATTAATCTATTCTAATATTATAAAGCTGAAGAGTTTGTTTGTTTGAACGCGCTAATCTCAGGAACTACTAGTTCGAATTGAAAAATTATTTTTGGGTTGGATGGATAGTCCATTTATCGAGGAAGGGCACAGGCTACTTTTTATCCCGATATTCCCACGGGATCGAGAGTTACGGGGGTGAAACCGCGGAGCGCTGCTAGTATTATGATAAATATTACTTTGTTGCCTCTTCCCAGTCGTAAGCCTTGATTGATTTTGATGAAGATTTGTACATTGGTAGTCCTTAATATGGAGTAAGATATAAGTAACTTTTATCCCGATTTTCTTATGGGATTTGGGACTTATGCAGGTGAAATTATGGGGCTGTGCTAATTGTTACCTAAACACCTAAACTACAAGGCCCTTGCCACCTTTCAGAGGGGTTCCATCACTTGCCAGTAAGATGCCATGGATGGTACTTGGATTGGCAAATGTTCCATGCCATTGAATTTTCTTACTCTAGTACTAAAACAATTGGAACTTCTGTGTTTCGTCCTAGCAATTCGTTGATTTATTAGGCAAGTAGGTACATAGGTTGATGAATTAAATTATGTGCAGGGATATCTTAATAGTAAAATAATACTGGCAGCTTATTTTTGCCCAAGTTTTTTTTTAATTATTAATCGGCATTTGACCACAATCCAACCTGATAGTTGGTGGTTTGGTTTGGTTGATTATATTTTTCTTATGAAACTTGTGGTAAATTTACGGGTCATCAAAGTTTTATGTTGAGCAAAATATCTATCTGGGCCGTATGTGGGGAAAAACCCCTGGGCATGTGAAACTTTGCACAGAAGGGCATCCCTTCTGCTGCAAGGCTGTACCAGCGGGCAAACAGCTAGTTTTTCTATATGGAAATTAACAACGCACGCAGCGAAAACCCTTCGAAAACCGCTAGTCCAAAATATGATTTCATGAGCTTGTAATTATGGGCTTAAAAATCAGGTACCTAGGCAGGCCTACTACAAGGGTGAATGAGTTCTATTTAGGGAATCCTCGGGCCTAGCTAGTTATTACAAATAAATACTTACAGTACAAAACATACTATTCTTAGACAGCTGTTGAGTCCTGCTTGGCTTCGCACATTATTTACCTCCTTCAACTTAGAAACACAACACTAATGTTTTAAGTTATTCAGCACGATAGTATCACAATATCAAAAAGCCTCTCGAAATGCTAATAATTATAAAAGCATTATCAAGAAATAATTACTATTTCGAAATAGCCGTATTGTAGCGAACGCACAGTAGTCGCAATTTTTTAAATGCGACGAACGTCTCGTCCGCACAAGTTCTCAAAACAAACAATTTGTTTTTTTTCAGTCAGCAGCAAGCAACATTTTCGAAGGCATCGCATTGGTTCAATTTTTGTGAGTGAAGGATTATTGTGAATGAATGACACTGACAAATTGTTCAATGAACATAAAGGTAGGAGTACACTTAAGACATTTATGCATGATTTTTTTTTTTAGAAGTGAACATTGTAGCATTTTTGCTTGTAAAATATTGTTATAGAATTGTAATCATGCCATGTGTAGAATTGTAAAAGAAAAGTATTTATGTAGTATATCCGTTGTCTAGCACCCATAACACAAGTCTACTTACTTAACTTGGGGCAAATGGCGATGTGTGGAATGTCCTGTAATATTTATTTATTATGTCAGCAACAAAATTACAGACCCACTTAGGAGTTCTAAAATTGCAATTATTAGAATGTTTACATCATAATTTTGTTTCTCTGCTACATTCGTGAGTTAATTTTGAACTTTAACTCAAGGCGGGACTTTAAACTTCTACTCTAGTTGATACCATTCTAATAGCAATTTCGAAGATCTGCGGTGGGTCTGCAATTTTATTGCCTCATTGTACGAGAAGCAGGATTCACTGCAAAAAAACAAGTAAGAGTTTTCCTTTAATTTGAAACTGGTACAAATCTTCATTGTGCACTGTACTTTATGAACGAATGATTCGAGACCACAGAAAACAAATAAGGTAGAAATCAAATGAACGGATGTCAATGTTACAAAATATAATAAAATAATTTTCTACTACTTTAAAATAATTGTTTTTTTTTTTAAATCAAAAATGAGTTTTGGCGGGAACGAGTTAACAACATGTCGTGCTGCAGTTTTATTTTCATGAAACTTAGATGTACCCCGAGTTGAATTGTATAATTCTGGTGGATTGTTATTCAATTTAGTTCTGTGAAAGTGCACAAGTGTAGTGAAAGTCAAAATCAGTGTCAAACATGCAGTTTTCACGTTGCCTCCAAATCTCCTATTAAGGTTAATTCAAAATTGATGCAAAATATAACTTGACACTGGCTAAATGCACACGTGCGAAGCCATAATAAAAGAAAAAAAAAGAAAAAAACAAAAATGGCTTGGCCTTTGTACAAGCTTGGCACTGTTTGCCGAAACAAAAAAAAAATACTGCTCTTTCACTCCCGCAACTATTGACGTATTGTCATCCATGTCTTTTCAGTTTGATTCGTTTCGGTAGCCTTCCAATGGTTTGTGTACAGCCCGCAGGATAGTGTCAACTTGGCGTATGATGACAGGTGAGACGTTTTAGGAAATATATTTAACAGAAACTGCGTCTCGATACAGCATACCCGGATTTTTTAATGTTAAGATTTATGTAAATAAGAAAATTTCTAAAAGGATAGTAACACATGGGTATGGAAACTGGCAACCACCTTTCCAGTTTAGTTTTTTGAGTGCCATCAATGATAATGTGTTGTTTGTATTTTATTTTAGTTGCTTGTTATTTAATTATTTAATTGTATTGTTGATTGCATCGATGTCTTCTGTAGTCTGTACATTGCCATAGCTCTAAAAAGTGACCGCGCCGCTAAAAAAATGAGTGATCGTTTATTTTGCCCAAATGTTACAACCCCTTTGAATTTTATTTTTCATTTGTCACCAATACCTTGAATAATTCTACTAAGTAGTAGAAATTTGAAAGATCGATCGTTATGGTAACACCGATCTTCCGTCCGTCCATTTTCATTTTGCAAACTCAAAAAAACGACGACGGAAAAGAAAAGAAAAAGGAATATTTCCCACTGTGTCGGTTTAAAACTCTTGTCGTTATTATGTGCGTCTTCTGTGTTTTAAATAGGTGCCTTTAGTAATAATTACTTTTCTCGTAAGGACAAAATCGAAAGAAGATTTTAACGGTAAGTTGTGACATTTCACAAATTTTTGTTTGTATAGCGAGAAAGTGACCGTTGTTAACGTAGCATTCGCTGCAGATGTGTTCTAGTTTCACATCTCGGCATTTAACGTGGCTATAATTGAACCGGGTACCAATTAACGTTTTGTTCCGCGATATTGGGCGGGTAGCCATGTAAGATTTCAAGATAAAATGAATCACCAGCAAATTGATAATTTATCAGATTCCTAGTGCATTGTGTTTTATAAATGTCTCTAAAAATACACACCTGTGCTTGAAGAAAGTTGGCACTTTATCTAGGCTTGTTTATTGCTATTTTATTGATCGTTTTATTGTACCTACATAAGTAACTTACCAAATTTAATTTAGTAGATAATTAACAAACATACAACAACTAATTTATTATGAAAATAAACATCTATCTGTCCACTAGCCCCTGCATTACGTACACACCGGCTTTTTGTTCTCAAATTCATAACTCTATTGTCCATATTCAGAATTCCAGCTATTGGGTAACACAAAGACCAGTACAATAATTATTGTGTTTCATAAAGACAGATATTACACAAAATCCTAATCCTAACTAATTTTATTAATCCGAAGTTTACTTGTTGACTGGACTGCTTTGGATGAAAATGGGCATAGTGGTAGTTAAGGGGATGGAATTCCTTTGGGATCGGGACTCCGTTGAAACTGCGGAGTGCAGCAAGTCTTATAATATTTCTTAGGATGTTTATTTATGACATTGTTATATCAGCTCTATCGTTAATTATTATAAAGGTTTCCAATTTAACCGAAATATTATTTGTCATTGTGTTGCAAACTTTGATATTTCTGCAAGATATGTCTAATACCTCACAAAAATAAACTCTATCTATGTTCCAAGTTTCATCAAAATCGGTTCAATAGTTATAGGGTTAAGTTCATTACAAAAAAAAGACATTTATGTGAAAGTTTGTGTGTGAGGTTGTATGTTTGTTACTCCTACTAGCAAAAACTATTGAACCAATTGTGTTAAAACTCAGTATGTAGATAGCTGGAAACCTAGATTAACCCATATGTTAATCTATTACTCTGACTGATGAAGGTGACACGGCAGGGCGCAGCAAGTATTTAAATAGATTAAGGTCTGAAAGACTAATATCTTTCCCATCTACATATTATGAAAACATTGCCTTGACTTGTGGTGAAACTGCCTCTGATTGAAAGGTCAATTGTAATGAGCGGTACAACTTAAGTCATTCATGGTTAACTTGAATCCTTATAAAGTAATCATACATATTGTTAGACACATTTATTATTCCGACTTAACTTAAGCTAAGATAGATAACTTTATTTGTACAACACAGAAAGGAGCATAGAAAACGATATATACTGAGTCTGGCCTTAACGCTGGCAATATAAAAAAAAAACTATTTTAGAAATCGCTTTTCTACCAGGCAACTTTTGGATGTAAAAGCACTGATTTGATAGAATTTTTTCCATTTCGTAATCTATTTAAAAGGGATAAAATAGTTTTTTTTTATATTGCCATTCATTTTTCATACAGACCACCAATTAAAAAAAAATTTAATGAACCTGGATGGAAAAAAATATGTGCACTAATTGAAATTGCTCTTACGGTGAAGGAAAACATGATGAAACCCGCGGCTTTACAAAGATGTATTGACAAGTTCTTTAGTAGGCCATTAACCAGTCTTTAAAAAAAACTCAGTTCATTAAAATATTTTCTTCAAATCCTAAACAAATATTTGCTTAATATCTGACCTCGATTTAGGTAGTATTTCTTATACAGTTAAGAATTTACTTAGCATGTTTTGAGTTATGCCCATTTAAGGAAAGTTATTACTGGTTTTTCTACCTACTAGCTACGCCTTACGGATTTAGTTGTGAGAGAACATATAAATAGTAAAATAAATTCATTGCATATGGCATTCATCCTGCATGGATCACACCTCTTATCACTTGGGTATAGTGATAAACTATTATTATGGCACTTATTAACTACTATCTGCACCACGCGGTTTCACCCACGTGAGTCCCGACCCCGCGGGAATTTCGGGATCAAAAGTATCCTCCATCGGCTAAACTACCGCTATGCAGATTTTTATCCAAATCGAGTCAGTGTTTGATTGTGAAGAGGGAACGAACAAACAAATTAACTTTCGGAAGCTACATTTTTTCCCGACATTCCCACGGGATTCACAAAACAGTTCTTAACTTGCTCTTGGATAAGTGAACGCACTGCGCTAAATGCGGTCTTATGATTGGTCAATTTTGTGCTGCTCTCTTCACTTGTTCGCTTACAGGGTTGATTGTGAATACGGGTTTGAGACTCAGGGTGCTAATATCTCTATACATATAAAATGCGTTGTCCTGACTGACTGACGGATCAACGCACAGCCTAAACCGCTGATCGTAGAGACCTGAAACTGGGATTGTGTGTTCTTTGCATGACGTAGGCATCCGATAAGACAGGATATTCATAAATACATATCATAAACGCGGACGAAGTCGCGGGCGAAAGTTAGTTTAATATACTTTTCTTTGTCCACAGCTAAATTTAATCTCAACCAACAAACTGACAGATAAACACAATGGAGGAAGAGAATGAGTACAAGAAGTTACCGACAGAAGACAAATGCGTCCACAAGCTGTGGAAGGCCAGAGTTGCGGGCTACGAGGAAGCCATAAAGCTGTTCAATCAGATTGACGATGAGAAGTCTCCGGAATGGAATAAATATCTTGGATTGATTAAAAAGTTTGTCACAGATAGCAATGCTGTCGCTCAGGAGAAAGGTTTGTTTAATTATTACATAAATAAATAATTATCTATACATATAAAATTATTTGTCCTGAATGACTGACTGACGGATCAACGCACAGCCTAAACCGCTGATCGTAGAGACCTGAAACTTGGAGGGTGTATTTTTGTGTGACGTAGGCATCCGATAAGAAAGGATTTTCCGTAATTTTACTCCTAAGGTGGTGAAAAAGGGGGGGCAAAGTTTGTATGGGACTACGTGATTCCTCCGTCCACTTCCGACTTCTACGCGGACGAAGTCGCGGGCAAAAGCTAGTAATCTATATAATTAAAATATAATTACATTAATAAATAATTATAATAATAAATAGGCTAATCTTCAAGAGCACACTGAGCCTAAATATTACGACCTCTGTGACGCGTCGGGCGAACACTCGCATGCGACGTATAAGGTTGCGGGTTCGATTCCCGCCTCAAAACAAGTATTTATCCTATAGATATTGTTTCTGGTTTGGGTGTCTATATGTATATTAGGTATATATAATTTATAGGGATAGTGTTTATACTATAGTTCACGAGTAAATTTGTGTCTAAATCTAAGGTTATTCCAAAACGAGGTTAAAGGTGAATTTAATCACTAACCTTTAACCTCGTTTTGGAATAAGGGGGATGGGGTTTAATTTCCGTCTTTTAGTATTTTCGGGATAAAAGTTTGTTTACATTTATACATATAAATCGAATTATTTGTTTGCTTGAGTAGAAAAGTATTTGTTTATAATAATAAAAAAATACTGCTTTACTCACCATCAAAATTCGGTTCCGCTCAATTCCTAAAATTACTAGTTGCTTCTTCTGCAATTATTGTCTAACTGAATATAAAATGAACGAGCATTACCTATTTATAAATCCAGGTCTATTCATAATTCCATTCTATACCAAAATACTAGTAACGAAACTATTTTGAACTGGTAAGCCAATTACTTAGACGTTGTTCTAACATGAGACATAAAAATCGTGACAGCGGGGCGTTCTTTTGCACCCACCAGTGGGCGATAAAACACACGTGCTCAGCTCTTAATCTAACAGTGATTTAAGACTACACGAGTCAGGTCGGTTTGAGTTGACTGAAGTATGTACATGGCTTCTTTATCACATGGTCTCTAAGGAGTTCAGTCTTCACGTGATGCCGCGTGACTTTTTATACTCAATATTGGAGGCTTAGTTTCAGGTTTCAATGAATTGTTTTGCAGGTCATCGATTTTGTAGGCATAAGACAGGTGCGAGAAACAGCACGTGCTGGGACTATTTATAGTGACAGAGTAATCTTATTGATCCTAAATTTTAAACAGAATGATTACCCAAATACTGCTTACTTACATACTCCGCTGGCTCAGCGATCCAAAGTGGAACTTGGCCTTCGAAACGAGAGTCTTCCATCGCTCCCTGTCCCAAGTACTACTACTATAATGTTTATCACTTCAGGTTTGGAAGCAGCTCTTGTTTTCGTCGAGAACTGCGGTCATGCCGGTAAGACGACAGGCGAGGTGATGTCCGGCATCGTTGCCAAGTGTATCGGAGCACCTAAGACTAAGACTAAAGATCTCGCTCTACAGGTAAATACTAATTATTGAGTATCAAATCAATTCTTGAAATCAAGATATCTAAAAATATTATGCTGAAAGTTCAGCATCTATCTGAATAGATCACGATATTGACAACACATCTTCTTATTATTCTTGGCAACTTGTGTCTTACGCGGTTTCACCTGCTTAAGTCCCGTTTCTGTGATAATAAAAACGAACCTATGTTACTCCCAAGGATTCAACGTATCTTCATACCAAATTTGATCATAATCAGTCTAGTAGTTTCTGAGCATATTCAATATAAACAAAAAAATCTTTCCTCATTATAATATTTGTGTAGAAAAAATAATGGGCTTGTTTCACATAATGCTTTAATCAAATATTTATCTCACAGATAACCCTAATGTACGTCGAAATAGAAAAACACGAAATCGTTGAAGAAGAACTAATAAAAGGCATGGAACATAAAAATCCCAAGGTGGTCGCTGCCTGCGTATCTGCGTTACACCAAGCACTGAAACAATTTGGTAACAAAGTTATTGCCATCAAACCTATGGTGAAGAAAATACAAGTTTTATTGGCAGACAGAGATAAGACTGTTAGAGATGAGATGAAGGCTTTAGTCATTGAAATGCACAGGTTAGTGAAAAGTTAATTAATCACATAGACTTTCTAGCAGAAGCAGAAAATGGTACAAACTGGCGCGCCCTCTATACAAATGTATTAGAGTAGTTTGAACCTAGAAGTCCTTTAATGAGTCCCTAAGTTTTACAAGGAAATAAGGAACTGTCAAAAGGAACTACTGGGAATTGGAAAAAGGAACTAAAGATTGGCTAGCAGCAAATAAAGGGGAAACGATTTACGGGAAAGTAGAATACACATGAGATGCAAACGCAGAACCGTGCTCCAAAACTAGTTATTTACACTTCTACACTAATATAAAAAGAGGATTTTTTGTTTGTAACGAATAGGCTTCAAAACTACTTGACCGATTTTGATAAAACTGGTTTGAGGATACATTGATTAATTGGAAATAACATAGTCTACTGTTTATCCCGATATTCCCACAGAATCGGGAGCTACGCAGGAAACCGTGGAGCCCTGTTAGTGTTTTATATAGAGAGCGGTGTTGGCTTAGTGGTAGATACCTCGACTTTCATTCTGAAGGTCTTGGGTTCGCTACTTGACATTTCTCTTACGGTGAAGGAAAACATTGTGATGACGGCTTAGTTGGCTCCAGAAGTATTGACAAGTTCTCTCCTCTTGGACATGGTCGACTAAGCTGAGAGGGTAGTAGGTGCTGGGCAAGCCTACTCCATCCTCACGCAAAAAAGACCCAATTAAAAAAGGGTCTAATGGCGGAAAACAGCCTGTTTACAAGTACAAGTAGTGTTATATATTTTTAGGATAAAATTAGTGAGCAGCCTTATAATTTTTCAGATGGATAGGTGCAGCTATAGAGCCTCACATTGCGTCTTTACAAGCAGTGGTGCAGCAGGAGCTGCGTGAAGCGTTCGGCAGTACGGGAGGTGCTGTGCCCACCCGGTACTTGCGGTCGCAGCAGAACAGAATCAGGGACGCACCGGCTGCTTCTACTAATGATGGTAACATATTAGACAATTGATTTTAGATAAATTTTATAAAAACCCGAGCGTATTTTTTCTACAATTTTGTAACACATAGTTTTAATATGGGTTCGATGAGAGCTGTGTTGGCTTAGTGGTAGATACCTCGACTTTCATTCTGAAGGTCGTGGGTTCGAATCCCGGCCGGCCGTGCACCAATGTATTTTTCTTAAGAAAAATTTATATGCGCTAATTGACATTGCTCTTACGGTGAAGGAAAACATCGTGATGAAACCCGCGGCTTAGTTGGCTCTAGAAGTATTGACAAGTTCTCTCCTCCGGACATTGTCGACTAAGCTGAGAGGGGGTAGTAGGTGCTGGGCAAACCTATTCCATCCTCGCGCAAAAAGGACCCAAATAAAAAGGATCCAATGGCGGAAAACAGCCCGTATACAAGTACAAGTATGGGTTCGATTTTCGCCGCCGACTAAGTACTTGTGTACATATATTTTTTATCAATCTGGGTTTCTATATATAATAAGTATGTATTTAAAAAAAGTAAGAATCCTATCCGTCGCGTCGTCTGCTCACCACAACACAAGCCTAGTTGCTTACCTTTTATTTTTAACTCACAACGCAAAAACGACGGGGTGTTATAAGTTTGACGAGATTGTGTGTGTGTGTGTGTGTCTGTCTGTGGCATCGTAGCTCCCGAACGGATGAACCGATTTTGATTTTTGTTTTTTTTTTGTTTGAAAGGTGAATTAGTCGGGAGTTTGATCGAAATTGGTTCGGCCGTCTGAAAGTGATGGGGGATAAAAGTCGGTGTTTTTTAATTCTAAATTTATTCAACATTATGTTTGTGATTATAGTGTCAATTTCAATCCACCAGGTGGCGTGGAAGACGATGAGGATGACGCAGGAGCGGGCGATTCACCCGACATGGATCCATACGAGCTTCTCGATCCTGTAGAAATATTGTCCAAACTACCTAAAGACTTCTATGATAAACTCGACGCTAAGAAGTGGCAGGAACGCAAGGAGGCCCTCGATTCTTTAGAGAATTTATTGAAGAGCGCCCCGAAGTTGGAGCCGGGGGATTATGCTGATCTTGTTAGAGCTTTGAAGAAGGTAAATTTTTGTTTGTATCAAATTATTTACGCAATATTTTCTGATAGTGAAGGTAAACATCGTGAGGATTCAGGATTCTGATATTATCACGACGACCCAGTTGGCACAATATTCACCATGCCGGACTGTCAAACACAGGGTTGCGCGTTCGATTCCTTTGCAAGTATTTATACTTGGATATTGGTCTGGTTGTTTCTATGTACTATAAGTATATATTTACAAAAAAAAAGTATATAAGTAGTATATCCGTTGCTTAGCACCCATAACTTAGCTTGGGTCTAAATGGCGATGTGTGAAATGTCCTGCAATATTTATTTATTATATCTACTCTAAAACACGCTAAAACTTGAAGTAATTTGATTGGGTTTGACGCCCTTAGCGTCTTTGAAGTGCCTTTATATCATTGTATAGTTTCAAATGTGAAATGTGTAAACTTATTATAACTGCGAATGTTTGTGTGTTTGTTTCTGTATTTTCACGCAAAAATTGCTGAACCAATTGCGATAAAATTTTGCAAGATAGTCAGAATAACACATTTCAATCCCGACATTCCCAAAGGATCGGTATTTTAAAACCCTTTTTTTCTCCTCAGGTGATATCAAAAGATACGAACGTAATGCTAGTGGCATTAGGCGGGCGTCTTCTAGGCATGGTAGCCACCGGTTTACGCAACAAATTCTCGCCCTACGCCACGGCATGCGTTCAAGCCATATTGGAGAAGTTCAAAGAGAAGAAAACGAACGTTGTAGTTGCTTTGAGAGAAGCCATCGATGCCATTTATCCATGTGTAAGTTCAATCTTAATAACCGCATATTTTATAGTAAGAAAAATCCACTGGTAAAGGAATCGTCGTGATGAAACCAACAACTTAGTTGACCCCAGATGTATTGACGGGTTCTTTTTTCTGGATACGGTCGACTAAGCCAAGAGGGTGATAAGTAAGTTGCTTAGTTTGGGGCTAGATGGCGCTGTGTGAACTGTGTTATACATACAGAAGCCCACAACCAGAACAGATCAGTTGCTTGCGTCTGTCTTTCCTGACGTGTACAATTTGGGGTCTTTGAGTCGCGAGTGAATAGGTGTCTTCTAGGATAGCGTGCTATATCTTAGGCCGCATCGTCACCTACCATCAGGCAGGTGGGATAGTGATCAAACGCTGACTATGACTATGTAAAAAAATCTGTAGATCATTTAAATATTTGTCCCGCTGCGTAGCGGGAATTGAACCCGCAACTATATCTTGTTCTATTTACAGACTAATTTAGAAGCCATAATGGAGGATATGCTGGCAGCTTTCGACAATAAGAATCCGTCTATAAAAGCGGAAAGCGCTGTATTCTTAGCGCGAGCGCTGTGTGTCACTCAACCGGCCGCGTTCAATAAGAAACTAATAAAGGCTTACGTCGGTGGATTGTTGAAACTGCTTGAAAGTGCTGGTAAATATAAAATTATAGTCTATAGATATGTCAAGTGTAAAAGGGCAGTTTTTATTTGTGCGACATGTCACTGCCTTACAAACCTATCAAGCTGCAAGACTCACGCACACATAGAAATGTGTTCCAATATTCCTTGAAATTATCTACCGCTTATCCGCCCAGATGTCGGCAAAAACCACTACAGAGAGTTTACCGAAAAGCAGGCGACCCCACTGCAGGTCCAGAAGGAGAAGGCGGGACGAGTTTGACTCGTATCGTAGGGAATAAACCCAGCTGGTACTAGATAAGGAAGAGGGGAAAGGGAGGTCTTTCCATTGCAGTGGGACGGAATAGGCTAAACATCTGTAGGCTAGTTTAATTTGGCTTAGTGGGTTACGAAAGACCAGTAAAATCTGTTGGATATAACTCAACTTATTTATGTTACGGTGCGTGGGTACAGGCGTTGCCTTCCCCGAACTTGGGCACCCTCTTGGACGGTGACTCTTTGCGGGTGGCTGTGGCGCTCCGCCTGGGCTACAATGTATTTGAACCTCGCACATGCATTTGCGGTTCTGGGGTGGGGGCCAGTGGTCACTATGCACTGAGTTGCTGTTGTTGCCTGGGAAGGTTTCCGTGGCACCACGCCCTGAACGACATTATTCGCCGGGCCCTGGTGTCGGCTAACGTTCCTTGTGATTGTGGGTTTATTTATGTGCACATTTTTTTTTTAGATCCGGCTGTAAGAGACGCGGCAGCCGAAGCTTTAGGGACGGCGACTAAATTAGTTGGTGAAAAGAACATTGCGCCACATATTGGGAAATTAGATAATTTAAAGGAACAAAAAATCAAGGAATTTGCTGACAAGGCGGAAATAAAAGTAAAAGTGTCAGCTCCGAAGAAAGATGCGAAGTCCAAAGCTCAATCATCCGCCGGTAAAGGTGATTCGAAACCAGCTGCTGGATCTTCACAACCGAAACCAGTTAAACGGCCGCCTTCAGGTAAATCAAAGCTAGATAAATGTCTGCCTGTCTGTCACCAGGCTGTATCTCATGAACCGTGATAGCTCTAGACAGTTGAAATTTTTGCAGATTATGTATTTCTGTTGCCGCTAATAAGCTATAATAACAAATACTAAAAACATTCTGATTCGCATTTGACCAGTTTTATTTTGAACCATGCTGCCTATTAGCTTTTATATTATGTACTAGCTGCGACCCGCAGTTTCACCCGCGTAAGTCCCGATCCCGTGGGAATATCGGGATAAAACGTCCAATCGCAATCGGTCCAGTAGTTTTTGCGTGAAGAAGTAACAAACATACACACACACACACAAACTTTCACATTTATAATATTAGTAGGATTAATAGGATAATACATGCAAAATAAAGCCGTGCAGGTCGCTAGTAGTTATGAATTTCATGTTGCTTATCTGTTATAGTAATTAAATTAATTGGGGAATCCTGTAATGATAGATGTAGTTTTTCTGATAAATAAATAAGTAAATAAATAAATAAAAAGGCAATATTTACAATTTTAGCAGCAAAAAAAGCAACAGCTGGTACAAAGAAAGCAGCGACGAGAGCTCCGGCCAGTCCGCCACGTGAACAGGAGCTGTCTCAAGAGGAGGTCGATGCTAGAGCTGAGCAGTTGCTCACCGCTGATGTTAATACTGGTTGGTTACGATACAATATGTTATAAAATTAAACTGATTTGTCTCATCCCGGCGTATCCCAATTCTTTTTTCTCATAATATTGTATTCCGACTAGATGGACGGACGACTTATGGATGTGATCTATGTTTTTCCGTTTCCACCATTCAATATATGATGTCTTAGATAGAACCACTAAACTAAACCATCTTGGACCTGAGCAATCTAAGCAAAAAATCTGAGCTATGATAGCAGAAACTTAATCTAACTTATCATCAATCCACCAGGCCTGAGTGATGGCAACTGGAAGACCCGTCTCGCAGCCGTACAAGGCTTCCACTCCACCGTGCTAGGGCTGACAACCTCCGATGCATCAGCACAAGTCTTATACAGAATATTGAACAAGAAACCAGGATTGAAAGACACTAATGTACAAGTAATGAAAGCGAGGCTCGAGCTGGCCAAGTATATTACTGAGAATTTCCCTGTTTCTACGTAAGTTACTTTTTTACTGGTTTTTATTATAATAAAGGAAGAATTGACAAAACGTCTGTAAAAGCATAAAAACAAATATTACAGCAAACGAAATTATAACTAATACGAACTATTTATATCAAAGTTTAACTTACAAACGAACAAAACCACAGCATGTAGTAAACTAGAAGTTGTTTGTTTGCTTTATAAACGCGCTTTCCGTTCCGCTCCACTTCATACACCACCTCTATGCAATGATCAATTTACCACACTAGTATCGCAATGTACTATGTACTTAAGTATTTGATGGCTCTATTTTCTGAAGAGTTACAAAAAAACTGCAACCACTCTCGCCCCTGTGAGCGCGTGATACAGCAGTCCGCGGCTACTTATCATATTTAACCCGATTTCCCTTAAGATGTAAACCAATGCGGTTGAAACTATGGGGCGAAGCCAATTACCTAACCTTCTTTCCCAACAGCACTGCAGCAAGCTTCATAATACAAGACGTAGTGACCAAACTAGGCGAGTCATCTTGCGCGAGTGTTGCAGCCGAATGTCTAACATCACTCGCCGAGTCGTGTGGGCTCGAACATGTGCTGAACGAAGGACTTACGTTCGCTATGGACTCGCAGAAGAATCCTAAAGTGCAGTCAGAGATGTTTAACTGGATGGCTAATGCTATTAAGGAGTTTGGATTCTCGTAAGTGCCTCTATATTGATTCTTAGTATTCATTTAGACAAGACAGGCACCAATTAACGTCACGTGGACCATATTTAATTAAAGTCATAATTCTTTATTCATTTAGAATTACTGGTCATATGCACCAAATTGTCTCTTGGTTGTGGGTTCAAATTCCGGCCATAAACCAATGAATTTTTGTTAAGAAAAATTTATGTGCACTAAATGACATTACTCTTACGGTGAAGGAAAGCATCGTGATTAAACCCGCGGCCTAGTTGGCTTTAGAAGTAATGACAAGTTCTTTCCTCTGGACACGGTCAACTAAGCTGAGAGGATAGTAGGTGTTGGTCTACTCCATCCACACGCAAAAAGGACACAATTAAAAAGGGTCTAATTGCGGAAAACAGCCCATATACAAGTTCAAGGGACAATTGCCATAAATATCTTATTTCTTTTACAGCATGAACATAAAATCAATAATAGCTCACTCGAAGAAGGCTCTATCAGCGACGAACCCCAACGTACGAACCTCAACTGTGTATTTCCTCGGAATAGTCTCGCTGTACGTCGGCCCGTCTTTGATAAGTCACTTTGACAGTGAGAAGCCGGCCACTAAGCAACTTATTAGCTTAGAACTCGACAAGTATGCTAATAGTTCACCGCCTACGCCTACTAGACAAATGGGAACGGTTAGTAAGGTATGTATTTGAAATGTAGAAAACTATAACGTTTATTACTTGCTCCATTCGGTTGCGTATCTCTTTTCTGTCATTTTTACGTCTGAATTAAGGCTAAGGTCCGAATTGGATGAATAGCTTTAAAAGTGCTAACAATCAAATGTCCCCATTCCGAAATCATGATCACAGCCTTAATTATAGAAATTATAGCCGTGACCGATACGTTGTTGATTTTGCGCATTAGTAGGTAAAGTTTAAGTTTACACTAACTTCAGAAATGGACCATAAGGGATGATTTACATTAGACCGGGCCGTGTCCGGGTGGGGCCGGATTTGAAACATTATATTTTGTACCTTAAGGGCAGATGCTAATAAAGCTACCAAATCGACCTTTGTTTTAAGCAACTCTAAGTAATCAAATACTCTTTTTTTGTTATTTGGATATAAATGGATATTGTTGTTTAATAACCATATTTTTGTTTATTGTGGTTGAAAACATGATATGAACAACTTCGTTCGATAAAAAAAATGTTAGAAAACAGAGAATTATTAGATCGTTTATCGGGTTTTATTCAAAAATAGTTAATGTTTGTTTCTAAAATGAATCAAATGATAGGTTTTGACCTCTAGGAACTATATTTGTGGATAATAATGCTAAAATGTTTTGCATATCGATCAAATAGAACAGTTAGCACGCAGCACGCTACGTTTTTGAGAGCGGGGGCTAAGGTAATGTGAATACCTACACACGGTACTGGAAGAGCGCCTTAATATAAATTATTTCATACAAATCGTATATAGCGTTTCAAATCCAGGCCACGTCCAGGACCTGGTCAAATGTAAATCATCTCTAAGATTGATCCTGAAAACCTCTCAACGACACCCACGGAATTACTTTCGACAACTATAAATTTTCATTAATTTTTTAAATAAACATGTTAATTTAAACATGATTTGTTACATATATGTTGTTGTGTTTCAGTCTGCAAGCAAAGCCTCAGTGGGTGACGACTTAGAAGAATTGTACGAAGACGCCAACGAAGAGGAACCACCGACAGTGGACGACACGCGCCCGCGGACCGACTTAGCGCCGCTCATCACTGATGCACTAGTACAAGAAATCAATGATAAAAACTGGAAGGTATAGCCTACATAGTTAAATCAAACAGTATACCTTCAAAAATATTGTAATCCTTATTTATGTGTACGTGACCACAGACTAAAAATCCTTGAGTTTCTTGTGACTACTTCTCAATGGGAGGCGTGTTTTGAAACACACATTATTCTCTTAATTTTTTTAATACGTTGCCGATAGTCATATGACACCCGCGTAAATTCAGATCCTGTGGGAATATCGGAGTGTAGCCTATGTTATTTCCAATTATTCAATGTATCCTCATACCAAGTGTCATCAAAATCGGTCTAGTATGCGCTACAAACAAAAAAAAAGAGTGTGTGTACTTATGTACACGCGTTAGAAGTTATACTTCTTTGGCGTATGGAAAAAATAAATACTAGAATATACAACTTGAACATAGTTATCAATTTTCATACCACCTAGAACTAACTTCATGCTGTTAAATTTAGGTGTCGGTGTGCGCGCGCATCGTAAAAATTCACTCTCATCATTTTTCTCCATCGCGCCAAAAGAAGTATAACTTCAAAAATATTTCCTTTTTATAATAAGATCGGATAATTGACTAAATCAGGTTAGATCCGGCACTCCAGTATTCTGCCAGGCTGCTATTGGCTGATATCTGTTAATACGCGACGTACAGCTACTATCTGGTTTAAGAGGTCATTACGAATCCTTCTGACCGTGGGTAAGGTTTGGCCAGTCTCGATCAAATACATCGAGATCGTCTCTAGTTTGGATCACCATCGGCGTTTGCCTCGATTCCGACGTCTGTTTTCCGGCACCCAATGCCATAGCTTACCGCTCGGGATACCTACATATTTGATTAAATCAAAAATGCAAATTTTAATATGTGAGGTTTATAATATTTATTTTTATAGGTACGAAACGAAGCGCTGGACAAAGTGAAGGCCATTATTACAAATTCATCACCTATCAAGCCGACTCTAGGCGAGTTACCTCCTGCACTTTCGGCTAGGTAAGGAAACTACGTACCAAAACCATAATAACGACTTCATTAACGACCCAGTTGGCACAATGGTCACCATGCCGGACTTTGGCACAGGGTTCGATTCCCGCCTTAGACAAGTATTTATGCTTAGATTTCTCTGTGGTTTGGTTGTTTCTATGTATTATAAGTAAATATTTACAAAAGTATATTCGTTGTCTAGCACTCATAACATAAGTCTAGTTACTTAGTTTGGGGCTAGATGGCGATGTGTGCGATGTCCTGCAATATTTATTTATTAATTAAGTTTGCGGGAAGTCAGGACGCAGAGAGCATGCGACCGATCGCTCTGGTCGTGGGGGTTAGGCCTATGTTCAGCAATGGACGTCCTGTGTGATGATGATGATAAAAGCATCATAACAGTTTAAAATGTTTCTTAGTGTTAACAAACTCATATGTTTTTTTCTACTAATAAAGGCATAACGATACTTCGAATTGGAGTTATTTTACCATTGGGCAAAGTTTCTAGTATCCTTCCAAGAAGTTCGATAAAACGCATCGAGATCATTGCGCCAAATCGTCTAATTTTAATTTTTATATCTGTATGATGGACATATGTAGACTTTATAGTGATTCTTTTGTTCTAAGGTTGGTGGATTCGAACTCAAAGTTGGCTCAAAGTGCGCTACAGATTTGTGAACAGTTAGCCTCTGCTATGGGATCGAAATGCAAGCAACATGTCCGCACATTCTTCCCGGCCTTCTTTCAAGGCAAGTACCGACTTTTTAGCATATTTTGTAAAGTTTATTACGAAGGTTTCAGTCACAGTATTCACAATTAAAGTCTAAAGTAAATTAAAACCAACCAGCAGTCTTCATCTTTTCCTGTCAGGGTACTACCTATTCCATCTGACCAATATTACGCCACAGCCACGGCAGCATCATTGACCTCATTTAGGTAGCTTTAGATGTTGGGTGGCTCTGGAAAAGTCTGTTGATTTTAGACCTGAGAAGAGCCGTTCAGTGATATCCGCCGTAAAACGATAGCTAAACTTGTTTAAACCGAATTGTTTATAGACTCATCAGTCGCAGTTAAAGCCCGAAGTTGCTTGCTTGGTTAATCCTGATTATTGCCGTTTATCACCACCTAATTGAGCACCACTGGTGGACACAAATAAATCAAACTTAACGCTAATATCTGCCGTTAAAAGATGACTTAACTTAGGTTGAAATTAATGCAATGTTTAACTGATTGAACTTGGGTATAACCATACTTCGGGCTTTATATAAAACATATTTGTTACAACGGAAGCTTTTGGGTTATATAGCATCGACTCAAACCTCCGGTTTTTTTTAAATTCAAATATATATATATATATATATATGTGTACTTATATGAATCTTTAATCTGATAAATAAAAAATATATTTCCCTCACTCATCTCGATTTAATTGGTTATTTAATACTTTAACGAACCATAAAAATTTCTAACAGTCGATCTAGAATTTTGGTACGTAACAAGTTTGCTTGTAACATTTATAGGGAACCCGAGCGTTTTACAAGAAATACATATTTTAGGATTTTACAAGAGTTCTCAGGAAAATGAATTAAAAAATATTGTTTGTTTCATCGTGTTGATAACACAATCAAATTTGAAGTGAGTCAGATCCGGTCTCAAGTATGCAGACAGATCCTGGTATCGTTAGCTAACATCATGTCAGACAATGTTCAGCTTCTAGGGTTGGACGGACAGATTAGAAAATGCTACATAGTTTGCTCGGGAGCTTTTTCGCATTGAATCCTTCCCGAGTTTTCCCTGTAACAACCAACCTGACTACTTAGTCTACAAAGTGACTTGAAAAGAAACTATTGTAATGAAGTGACTAGAAGAACACTAAGTATGCACTTAAGGCAATTTGGAGTTCGGTTTAAACCGGTCAACATACAAAATTATTATTTACTAGCTGCACCCCGCGGTTTTACCCGCGTAAATCTCGATCCCGTGGGAATATCGGGATAAAAAGTAGCTTATGTGTTAATCTAGGTCTCCAGCTATCTAGATACCGAGTTTCATCGCAATCGGTCTAGTAGTTTTGGCGTGAAGGAGCAACAAACACACACACACACACACGCACACACAAACTTTCACATTTATAATATTAGTAGGATTCTAAGTCCATGGTATAATTTTTTTTAAATTTGCTGCCAAGTACAGACTTTTTGTCCTCTCTTCCTTGAAAAGTATAGAATAAGTTATAGGGGGATAGCAATTTCATTTCATTAAAAATAATAATGTTATTAATAAAAAAGTATTTGGTTTTATTCAAAATTGGTACAAAAACATGAAGTACACACATAGAGATTTAAGACTACAGTATAAAAGTAACTTAAATTAGTTAGAAATTATTTTGTTATCCTCATTGGTGTCTTCAGCAGCAATGTGTTCACAAATTATTTTAATAAACTCACCAGATTTTACTTTAGCCCAACCCTCAGTTTTAGTAATCATCTTTAACTCTGGTCCATCCTCATCTCTTATAAAATCCAACGTCATTTGTTTTAGTGTGGCTGCAGAGTATAAGTCCGCTAACTCTAGTGTTTCTATGGCATTTTCAATTGTTAATTTCTTTATCAAAGCTTTTTCACAAACACTCTTCATTTGGATCAACTGATAATAGTCAGCCGCAGCCAACAATTTCTCTGGAATCTCATCGATCTTTGGAATTTTGTCAGTGTATATAAATAATATGATCTCTTTCAATACTTCGGACTCGAATGGTGATTCTACTATATTGGTAATTGCTTCGTTAGTATCATGTTCAAAGTGAGCCTTCAATACGGCACACCTGCCGCCCAATACTGCTTTATGAGCTTTAAATACCTCTTCGTCAACACTTTTAATAACAACATCGGAAAATGTGCTCTCATTAAGTAGACTCTCGAAATCGCTTATCAACTGAGTTAGGGGAACGTTACTTTGATTTGATTCTGGGTTATTTGTGACTGTGAAGTTGAATCTCAAGTAGAGACCTCCATCTCTCAACAATGATAACTTTTGGGCATTATAATCCATTATGCCTTCATCTCGTGTTTTAAACAATGTTGTGAGATAATACCATTTGTAAGCATCTATAGTGTAACTGTCCTTTTCTGTAGCGATAGATTGTTCATTGAATTCTAATTCACGATGCACGTTATTAAGACTTTTAAGAGCTAACTGCAAGACAACTGGGGTCGGTGATAAACAATAAATTTCAATAAGATCTCTCTTTCTTCCGAGAAAATGCATCTTCAACTGCAGCTTGATATCACCTGATGGTATTTCGGTGGGTTTCTTCGTTCTAACGCCATTGATATCTTTATTAATGAGTAACTGGAGAAAATTGCGAACAGTCCAATCAAAGGTCCACTTTGTTGTGTTTAAATTAGTTGTTTCTTTTTCGGAATGCACCGTGTATTCAACGGTTTCGTAGATATAATTCGTACTGTTTTTAGTATCCATCTTCAATATTTTTTTTAGTAATTCAAACCCGAACCAAGCACAGTGTAGAAGGAGTAATACTGTGAATGTATTAGCCGGTCCCATAGAGTTGTCACAAAGAGTGATTTATCCGAACACCGAATATTCGGTTACGCTTTCGGCCGCAGTACCGAAATCAGCGTTGCATTTATGCAACATACTTATTGTATATTGGTAATTATAGTAACAAGCCGTGGGGGCTACTTCTGTGTAACAATGTAAGTTCGAAAAACAGCAGATTTTTTAAAACAAATTTCATTCAGACTAAGAACAGTAGATACAACTTAAAAAATAAGTAAAATTTTAAGGTTAAGGCCCCGCTAGTCGATCGTGTTTCCATACAAATGAATTTAGAGTGTAATTCCTTTATTCTTCATGGAATTTAAAAAAAATAAAAGTTAAATCTACGAAACTAGTAAATATTTAGCCCATGATGGTGGCGGAATAGTAAAATTATATTTAATTTAGAAATTATACCCATAAAAACTTTAGCATTTTTAGTAAAAATAATGCTCATTTCACGGGTGAAATAGCTACGCCAGGAGAAATATATTATCGAATATGAAACCATCATCATGTAGTAAATTTATCAATTAGTTAAAATAACTTTATTTTGAAAGAATTCATTTTGTAGATTTTTTGTATTTTTCTAAATTCGAAAGGTCTGTTCACAAAATTTCCCGGCCCGAATTTTGTTCAAAACATCGTTACCTTTCACCTATAGAGTATTACCCCGTCAGCGGGTAGCGGGGGGTGTATCTTATCCAATGCGCGCTGGAGCTTTTTGAATACTTTTGTATTAACTGGCTATACCAGCAATGTATACGTAACTATTTTAGCATTCAATGTGTGTGTGCTATCGACAAGTACTGTCAAAGTTTCACGGGGACCAATGAAGACAAGTAACAGTGATTTTGCCAACCAATAGTGAACTATTATCTGAATCTCGCATCCAATAGACAATAACAGTTTATAAAACGTCAACTCATTATTTTATACATTTCTTTGTAATTTATCCTTTTTGATATTAATTAAAACTTTTTATTTACTGACGACATAAAATTTTTTTAGATTTTTGAAGGCTAACAATGTCATCAAAATGTCATTCAAGAAAGTGAAAAACTGAGACATGACTTTTAAAAATAATAATTAAAAATAATAGAATAAATAGAATTCTGGCTGTGGTGCGGAGTATTATGGCAGAATATTAGCTGTGTGCATTGGATGCGATTACAGAGTGTGTTCATACACCGACGACGACGAGACTAACGCACTTTCTTTGTAACAATTTATCTGTTCCTTCGTTATTACGTGCAATACAATACAACAACGCGTTGATTCACCCATCTAAAAAGGTTGGTGTATATAAACTTGAAGATCAAGAAGTAAGAAAAGGATGGAGTTCGCTATAACTAATATAAAATATATTACCCACCATGATTTAACCAGATAATAAGAGAGAACGCAGTATTCAGCTATCGGATACCACTGTTACTGACTTTACACCTAGTTAAGTTTTTTTATTTTATCTTTGTGAATTATAGTTGTTAATCCTTTTTCTAAACTTTTATTGTTGAGGGTCTTGAGCTATTAGGTTTATCAGGTAGGACTGACTTATAATTCTGCCTGACGGACTGACTGACCCTCTTCAACTTCTTCTTTAGACTCTTCTAAATTTCTGAAACTGGTAACGGAACCTTCCGTTTCATTACAATAACCGCTCGCTTCTATGTCTCCACAATAATTCGTGCAATTTTCTTTGAATTTACGCATTTACGCAATAAGATTCACGTACCTATAGTACAGAATATACACGGTGTAACAAGGGGGGTGGATCATCGGTTACTGGGGGGTGGGGGACATCAGTACCTATCGATTTCACCCCCTGTATGTACTACAATAATTAGTGGTTCAAAAGTTATTTGGGTTTTAGTGAAATTTTAGTAAAAATCAGATTTCAGCATGAACTTCGCAATTACAGCCAAACTATCAGGTTTGCGATTCTGCCTTTTTTTGTGAAACAACTTCAATAATGGACCTTTTGTACCCTTACACCAATCAGAGTCTAAGATTTATAAAACTCAAAATAAAATCATTAAAGTAAAAAAAAATCAAAATCTAATGTTTACATTATCTTTGTATGGTTCTAAAAAAATATTTCGCAAATTATTTTTTTCTGCAACCTATCTTAAAAACTACTGGCTTTCATAAAGAATAATCCCTGAAAGTTTCAATTTGCTAGAGCTTGGGCATCATATTGAAAAATGTACTTGATAGTCCCAAAAGTGAAAATAATATCTTCATGTCAACCAATATATCCTCATACCAAGTTTCGTCTAAATAAGTTCAGTAGTTTCGGAGCCTATTCAATGCAAACAAACAAACAATCAAATATTTTCTCTTTGTAATAGGCATATTAATATTTCCCATAAAATATAACCCTGTATTTATGTACATCATACTGCTCGGTAACTAGGATTTACTAGTATGGTCACAGTATGGTAAGAGGCTGTGCAACAGAGTACATTGTTTAGATAGAACGTTCCATTTTCAAATCACTATACACTTCAAGCATTCAATGCTTTTTTTTTTTTTTCTTTTATTATGGCTTCGCACGTGTGCATTTAGCCAGTGTCAAGTTATATTTTGCATCAAATTATGACCCGATTTTTCATAAATCGGGCCTAAAGTGTTTCAATACAGTCAAAGTCGTCATAGTCCGTCAAGTCAGGGGTTATAGTAAAGCGGTGGCAAGTTTACCATAACCTTAATAGGAGATTTGGAGGCAACGTGAAAACTGCATGTTTGACACTGATTTTTACTTTCACTACACTTGTGCACTTTCACAGAACTAAATTGAATAACATTCCACCAGAATTATACAATTCAACTCGGGTTACATCTAAGTTTCATGAAAATAAAACTGCAGCACGACATGTTGTTAACTCGTTCCCGCCAAAACTCCGCATTCAATGCTTGAATGAAGTAATGTAAAACTCCTCGCCAGTGTGACGTTTGTAAACTTCAAGTTCCGTGTAAGCTTGTTGTCACTGTGTGTGTGATGTGTCGGGCCAAGTCGCGCTGCGGAAACGACCGAAGCGGCCCCGAACGTCTATATGTAATGTAGTGTGTGATAGTGTTCTGACGCTGAAATTGTTGTATGCGTAATATCTTCATACTGCTCTTTACTGAGCCTTTCCTTTTCCTAAACAGTGTAAGGTGAAATAGCTATAATTTTAGCCACGTGCGTCTATGAGTTGAACCCGTCAAACAGTAGATTCTTAATGACCTCTACGTGTATAGAACAGCCGATTTTCACGTAAAACTAACCCAGAAAATTTAAAAAAATGTTCGAATATTCAAAAGTCCTAGAAAAAAGTTGTTTGTTTAGGTGAACAGAAGTTTTGGCGGCTTGCTACTATTGAATACATTGAATACATTAATCATTTACGAGACTAAATATTGATAGACTGAAATAACATTCACGAGCGTACAAAATTAAAAAGATAAAGGGTAGGCTGCGAACTACAAATTATTCAAACAAAATGTTTTATCTAATTTTGGGCAGCGCTAGTATCAATGCAAATAGTACATCGAGATTTTAAATCCTTAATTAAGATACCTACTGCACAAATAATGTTGGTCGTAGTATATAAAATATTTATTCTTGCCACTTTTTGCGTGTTTTACTTACAATTTTCGGTATTCGGTTTTCGGCAGAATACACGATATTCGCAGTGGTATAAATAAAATGGCCGAATATGCCGAATAATATTCATAGCATGGTCTATTCACATGCTCGTTATGAGTAACAATCATATTACAGTTCCATTCGCAGAATAGGTAGGTAGGTATAATGTTTATGTTAACTACTGTAGCGTATTGTGGGTCACTATCGCCCTGGGCGGAAGCATAATGTGCCGACCTTCTGACGTCTTATAAAAAACTAGTTGCGCCCCGCGGTTTCACCCGCGTAAGTCCGATCCCGTGGGATTATCGGGTAAAAAGTAGCCTATATGTTAATCCAGGCATCTAGCTTTACAAAGATAGATAGATAAACTCTTTATTGTACCACATTAAACCTTAATTCTAACATAAACTTCTGTTACAAAAACAAAATTAAACCTAACAATATGGCACAATAGGCGGCCTTATCGCTAAAAGCGATCTCTTCCAGGCCACCTTTGGATGGACAAACCTTTGTTTTTTACATAACGAGTTTTATAAAAATCGGTCCGGTAGTTTTTGCGTGAAGGAGTAACAAACATACATACACACACGCACACACAAACTCTCACATTTATAATATTAGTAGGATGGTAGGATAGGATAATGTTGACAATTTGCCGCCCTATTAACGTCATAAAAATAATAATGTTGGTGTTTATGAGAAATAAGATAGATAATTAGATAGATAAACACTTTATTTGTACAACACACAAAACATTGAAAATAACAAAAAGGATGAGAAAGCTTATTAACTACGAAATTGTACAAACAGGCGACCTTATCGCTTAAAGCGATTTCTTCCAGGCAACCTTAACGTTACTATATAAAAGAATTGAGCGAAAAATATTTTTTTTTTAAACCATATAAAGATGCGTAGTTACTCGTCAATTGCAATAACTGTATTGGGCGGGAGGGTAAGCTAATTTCGTCGAAAATTAATTGTCTGGTTGACCGCCAGTGACCGGTTTTTTTTCCAATTTTACCGCCCTCCTAATAATGGCGCCCAGGGCGGTCCGCCCCACCCTACGCAACGCTACTGTAAAGCTAGTACATATTATTGTATTAAGGGGCAGTAATACGAAATGCTTTTCGTCTATAAACTAAAATTATTGTTAATGATTGCATGGAAAATTGTTGTTAAGTTATGCTAATAACCAGATCATACAATTGTTAAAGTTCAAAATGATAATATAATAGGTTTAGGTAATTCATACCAATGATAAGCCTCAGAGAGGTCATTGATCTTGAGCTCGTAAACTTCGTACTGAAGTAATCTTTTCACATTACCTACATGTGCAGACAATGAGAGCTAACAGAAACTATGAGGAAGGCCGCATAACAACAATTTCGTTTCTAAGCTCATCCAAAATTTAAATTTAAAGAAAAACGCAGGTGAATTGGTGTTTTTGACTGTTTTTTTTTACCAATTTTTTTTTATATCTTAGTTGATGCCCACTAATTATAATAACAGCTAACAGATACGGCCTGGTCGAATGACAGGGCTATTTTAAGTATTGTAAACCATTTTTTTGTTCAATAAATGATTTATTTATTTACTAGTTGCGCCCCGCGGTTTCACCTGCGTAAGTCCCGATACCGTGGGAATATCGGGATAAAAAGTGGGAATATCGGGATAAAAAGTAGCCTATGTGTTAATCCAGGTTTCCAGCTACCTACATACCGAGTTTCATTGCAATCGGTGCAGTAGTTTTAGCGTGAAGGAGTAACAAACATACACACAAACTTTCACATTTATAATTTATCTGTATGCGAAATTTCAGCCTAATTCGTCCATTGGTTTGAGCCTATACGTCGATACATCGGTCAATTTTATATATTTATAGATATAGAAAAAGATTTCACATACAAACGTTACAAAAAATAATGCATGAAATAATTTAAATGTTCGTTAAAGGCGATTTTTTTTGCGATATATGCACCTTAACACTTCCTATCATTGTACGTGTTCGACGTAGCTTTATTTGCAACGAGAAACAATAAAAAATATCTCGAATTGAACTTGGGACTTCCCCAGTAAAGAGTAACTTGCCAGTAATAAATATCCTTTTCGCTTGGGACGCGTTCGGTACTTCTGCCTTGAGGTGTCTAAAGATTTTATGGAGTGCGTTCGATACCTCTGTTACTTCTCTTTTAGAGCAAAAATCCTGGCAATAATGCTTCTATTGTGTACTCAGTTATAATCAAATTTAATAGAGATAAGGTATCTGCGGGGAATAAGCGCTACCTAGTGAAAACTATTTAAATTAAGGCCATTAGATAAATATTTGCTTTATTGTCAATCTGAAAGTTGTTTTTGCTTAATTTTTTGTCTCTTTTAACTAATAACAAGATTTTTAAAAAACTTTTTAGTAACCCTTATTACCCGCAGAAGGTAGGTACAGTCGGCTGCATAATTGCAGCCCCCGGTAGAGCTCTAAAATTACTATTATTGGCATGTTTTCATTCTAATAATTTTTGTTTGATAAATTTAGACTTTAAACTTCAACTAAAGCAGGTGTCTAGAATCTTGCTAGTGTTGAAAACATTCTTATAACAGCCGCATTGGAGCTCTACGGTGGGTCTGCAATAATGAAGCCGACCGTACCTTATAATTTGTATTTAGCCAAGCTAAAATCTCTGACTAACATAGTTATTTTTTGTTTTCTAGCCTTAGGAGATAGTAAACAATGGATCCGGACATCAGCAGTGTCGTGCATAGAGGTGTGGTGCCGCGAGGCCGGTCCAAGCGCGCCCTTCGATGGAGAAATGTTGTTTGACGCCTTGAAGGCTGGCTCGCCTGTCCTTAGGGCTTCCTTGTTGACCTGGCTGGCCGAACATCTACCTAATGGTGAGTTAATTATATAAATCTATACATATAAAATGCTTTGTCCTGACGGACTCACGGATCCAACGCACAGCCTAAACCGCTGACCTGAAACTTGGAGGGTGTGTTCTTTGTATAAAGTAAACATTCGAAAAGAAAGGTTTTTCCGAAATTGTACCCCTTAGGGGTGAAAAAGGGGAGCAAAGTTTTTATGGGACAACGTGATTCCTTGGTCCATTTTCGACTTCTACGGGGACAAAGTCGCGGAAAAAAACTAGTCATACTATATGCATCGACTATATGCAAACGGCGGGTTTCATCACGATGTTTTCCTTCACCGTAAGAGCAAAATAGTTTTTATGACAGTTGCTCATAAAGTGGATACTATTCAACCGTTTTAAGGCTCATAATCCAACGTAATTCGCACGCGTGCGTTTTACATATCTTGACGCCACTAGTAAGTAAAAAGTTAAACAGATAAGTTAAATTGGTATCTTACCACTAATTACATGTTAGGTAGATGAAACATTATGTGATTATACTGTTTTGATGTATAAAAAGGTAGGTACCAACGAAGAGTTTTTAAGCTGGCAAAAATTGTTGTCTTTAGTCAAAAAAAGTCGGTTTACGAACGAAAATTTTACGTGATAATGTCTTAGAAAATGATTAAAAATATAGTTTTGTTTTATTTTTGTTACTTATTTTTTTTGCCGTACTATGTTCTGTTTTTAAACCCCAACGCAAAAACAAATGGTAAAAAACCCTAAAAATATTGTATGTCCGACGAGGCTGTATAACTTAAAAGTCTTTTGCCTGCCAAAATATTTTGTTAATTTTATTTTCTTTTCAAATCTTTTCTTTTATTCACAACTGTGATAAAAAACGTCGTACGATAGGTACATCTCGGCGCTCTATAAACACACTCGCTTTCCGCTCGCGCTTCATAAACCGCCTCTATGCAATGATCAATTTACCACACTTGTATCGCAATGTACTATTGTTATTTCCAGTTCCATTAAAATCGTTCCCTCGCGAGGAGCTGTCAGTGTGCGTGCCTACTTTATTTAGTTGCCTTGAAGACCGCGCAGCTGAAGTGAGGAAGGCTTCTGCAGATTGCGTGTTCCCATTCATGCTGCATCTGGGTTACGAGGCTATGCATAAACAGCTTGATAAATTGAAGGTCAGTTTTATGTGATAAGAAACCTATTCTCTTTTGTGTCAGCAGAAGTCACTATGCAGAAGTATATTCCCGATAGGCCGACTTGGGTACTACAAAAAAACCGGCCAAGTGCGAGTCGGACACGCGCACGAAGGGTTCTGTACCATTATATTCTTTTTTTTTAAATACATCATCTGTGAAAACAACTGTCTAGCTATCACGGTTCATGAGATACAGCCTGGTGACAGACAGACGGACGGACAGTGGAGTCTGAAACGCAAAGCTAAAACCACTTCTCCTAAAGACGCGTTCTTTGTAAAGTGTATCTACTAGGAAAGGGCGGGCGAAGCCGCCCGTATAAGCTAGTCCTACTAATATTATAAATGTGAAAGTTCGTGTGTGCGTGTTTGTTACTCCTTCACGTAAAAACTACTGGACCGATTGCGATGAAACTCGGTTTATAGATAGCTGGAGACCTGGGTTAACACATAGGCTTTTATCCCGATATTCCCACGGGATCGGGACTTCCGCGGGTGAAACCGCGTAGCGCTGCTAGTAATAATATAAAGTTTATATTCTAGCCCGGTTCAAAATCAGTAATCCAAGCGGCCTTGGATAAGGCCCGGCCCAACCTCCCGATACAACCTCTGCCGTCAAAAGGCAAGAAGGAGGAACCTCGGGGGGTGAAATCGGCTGGAGCTTTGAAAAAGGAGGCCGAGAAGAAAGGAGCTCCGGTTAAGGGCAAGGTAAGATCTTCAAAAGTCTTATTAATCTAATAAATCTATAACGCGGTTTCTGATTTAACAGTTATGAGGTGTTTTCTATTTTCGCTAACCATTTGTTCTACATTATTGTAGCTGTTATTTATTTTTATATTAATAACAGAGAGAATATTAGCAGCGGTTTTACTTGTTTAGGTCTTGAAGGCAAGGTAATATAGAATTAAAAAGAATGACATGTAACTACCAAGGATTGAATATATCCTCATACCAAGTGTCGGTCCAGTTCAGACCGTTATTCATTACAAACAAACTTTATTTATTTTCTTCTTATAATATGCTATCAACTGGCAACGACAGATGGCGCCATATTAAAAATGTATGAAGGTATTTTTGTCTGCCAGTTGAGAGGATATAGAGGTATGTCCATCGTCTGTAATTTGTGCAATAACTATGACATTGACTGGAAAACGAATCCACAACACTTAGATTGAAAGTCGGAAAACTATCAACTCAACTTTGTCAACTCAATTTTCACAATGGTCACCATGCCGGACTGCCAAACACAGGGTTGCGGGTTCGATTCCCGCCTCAGACAAGTATTTATGCTTAGATATTTGTCTGTGGTCTCTATGTATTATAAGTATAAATTTACAAAAAAGAAGTATATAAGTAGTATATCCGTTGTCTAGCACCCATAACACATGTCTAGTTACTTAGCTTGAGGCTAGATGGCGATGTGTGGAATATCCTGCAATATTTATTTATATTTTAGTTACATATTTAACTATGCCAATACGGGCACTCTAATCAGATATGTTGTGGAATTCTAATAATTTGATAATAATTTAAATCCGTAAAGATAAAATGATAACAATATTATAATACTATCGAAATTGTCTAGGATAGCATTGTAGGAAAACATGCGTTCTGTTAAACAGGTAATATTGTTAGTATTTATTATTTTTTGACAAAAATATCAATCGTACGCGATCATTTGTCGCCTCTATGTTGAACTTACCCGGAAAAAACTCCAAGGTCGTGAACATGGCGCTTGCAACAGTGTTCACGAGCCTGGATAATAAAAATAAATGTCCCATAGTAGTGTACATATCAATATTATTTGAAAAACCTGTTTTTCTGTCTCTCTATTTTTCTAAATATTTTGTGTCGTGTGCTTGTCGAAATAAATGTTTTTCTATTCTATTCTTTAAATAACCAGTATCACTACATAGTATAAAACAAAGTCGCTTCCCGCTGTCTGTCTGTCGTTACGGGTATGTATGCTTTGATCTTTAAAACTACGCAACGGGTTTTGATGCGGTTTTTTTAATAGATAAAGTGATTAAAGAATAAGGTTTAAGTGTATAAAACAAAACTACGACGCGTACGAAGTCGCGGGCAACAGCTTGTTAATATAAACATCTTCCCTAGGTGGTAAAACCGACATCAGCTGCGAGCCGCGGCAAAAAGGACGACGATGACTGCACGCCTCTACTACCTAACAACAACGCTAAGAATCAACGTATTATTGACGATCAGAAACTTAAAGGTAAATTAATAAACCCTATAATATCGAAATACATTGAACTTCTGAACATGTAATTGCCTGATTCCAAATCCGGGGTCCGTTTTTTGATCAGAAAGTTTATAGCTGTCAAAAGTAATTCGGATTTTGGAGCATGTGGCTATTAATCTGGGATTCATGACTAGCAATCCTAAAACCGGTTATATCATTTGACAACTGTAAATTTCTTGTCGTTATTTGTTTTTTTTTTATCGTCTTTTGCTGTTGTTGCGTCCGTCTTTTGTTTTCTTTTCAATCGTCTTTTGTTTTAGATTCGATCGATTTTTTTTATCAATGTATTTTATATTTTTTACTGTTGAGAAAGAAAAGTAGTTGAACTATTTAAGTTAGATGCACGCATGCAACGTAATGAAGGAAATGTTATGCATCATAATCTACCAAAAAGAAACTGAATAATCATAGAATTCATAGTCATTATCATAGAATTCATAGATAAAGTTATATACTTATATCATAGATATTTTGTTTCAGTATTAAAATGGAACTTCACGACGCCTCGCGAGGAGTTCTTCGATCTGCTAAAGGAGCAGATGTCGACCGCTGGTCTTAACAAACAACTTGTCGCCAATATGTTTCATAATGACTTTAGGTATGGACCACATAACACTACTTCACTATTACTACATAGTATAAGTCGCGTCCCACTGTCTGTCTCTATGTATGCTTAGATCTTTAAAACGAACAAACGGGTTTTGATGCGGTTTTTTTAAATAGATAGAGTGATTCAAGAGGAAGGTTTAAATCTATACATATAAAATTCTTTGTCCTGAATGACTGACTGACTGACGGATCAACGAACAGCCTAAACCGCTGATCGTAGAGACCTAAAACTTGGAGGGTGTATTCTTTGTGTGACGTAGGCATCCGATAAGAAAGGATTTTCCGTAATTTGACTCCTAAGGGGGTGCAAAAGGGGGGCAATGTTTGTATGGGACAACGTGGTTCTTCGGTCCATTTCTGACTTTATGCGGACGAAGTCGCGGGCAATGTATAATATATGCATGTACTAAATGAAATAAATTAAAATCAAAAATTTTTAAAGATCTGCAATCAGTCTCTCAGACTATAAACAGTTGAGTTCAAGTATCAGAATGTTTGGGCGAACGTAGGACCAGTGCCCTAGATCCCCATAACCCCTCCTATCTGTTCAAGTTTTAATTGCAAATTTTCGCGAATAATGATTTCAAGGTCATCAGCTCGCGAATCAATTTTATTCGCGGTTTCAGATTACGCTTCAAATAAATACCCATAAAAAAATACCTAGAACACCTATCGCAGTTCTATAAACGACAATAGCTCACTCAATAATGGACCTCTATGCTGATGTAATTTATAATAACTAATAACAAGATCAAATAACATAAACACAAAAAACGTCAACGTAAACAATCTTTGAGTGTCACAAATTGGAATTCTAATTGTGTGCCCTAATCTACTAGCTATAAGGCTTAGATTGCAAACACATTTTTTGTTTCATACAACTTGTCATTTGATTCTGCACCATAACGTCCTACTAATAAGACTCAGATTTCCATGTTTCGCGCCGTCAGTTATAACTGACAATTGATGGCGCGAAACTTCAACAACGATTTCTTGTGTTTATTGTCTATACCTCCGAACTTTTTAGTGTTGCAATGACTAGAAAAAATATTAGACCAATTTTTAAACACAAGTTGTTCAAAGGAATATAGACTCTATCATAATGAAAATACGGTATCAAATAGTATGCGCGCGCCGAGCCGCCGGCGGCTCAATGCCACTGAGCGCGATTTTGGTTCTACAGTAGCCGAGCCGCCGGCGGCTCAACGCCTACGGGAAGGTAATGAAGCACATCGGCTCTTTTGAGTCTCTTACTGCAATCGGGCAATCGCTAAAGGGAATAAATAAAAAATAAATAAATTACTTAAATGTTATTTTTTTCTAGGTACCATCTAAAAGCAATAGAAGCATTATCAGAGGATCTTCAAGAGAACGGTTCAGCTCTCATGGCCAATCTAGATCTAGTACTGAAATGGTTAACTCTAAGGTTCTTCGATACTAATCCATCGGTGATACTCAAAGGCCTGGAGTATTTATCTGTGGTGTTTCAATATTTGATAGACAGCGACTATACTATGGCCGAGTATGAAGCTAATTGTTTCATACCTTATTTGGTTTTGAAGGTAAGTACTCTGACTCTTGACAAGACTAACATAATACTTTGATTTCAAATCATATTGAACCCATTGTCTGTGGAACTTTACATATAAACTTTGCACTGGCTATTATAGCGTATGAAGAAAACTTTTAACTTCTATACATATAAAATTCTTTGTCCTGAACGACTGACGGATCAACGCACAGCCTAAACCGCTGATCGTAGAAACCTGAAACTTGGAGGGTGTGTTCTTTGTGTGACATAGGCATCCGATAAGAAAGGATTTATCAAAATTTTACTCCTAAGAGGGTGAAAAAGGGGGGCATAGTTTGTATAGGACAACGTGATTCCTTGATCCATTTTCGACTTTTACGCGGATGATGTCGCGGGCAAAAGCTAGTAATTTTCTAAAAATTTAGTCGCCACATTTAGTAAAACTCCGAGTAAAACCCCATGACTTTCTTGTGCCTTCTTCTCATTGGTGGGTGCGTTCCGAAGACACCCCCTAATTTTTAGAACTTATCTATATTATCTATGTACAAATGTATTAAGCATTCAAATGATTAAAAAAAATGACTTTGACTTTACCTAAGAGGTATTATAAAGTTTGCATAACTCCTACAAAGCCTTAATTTAATATTTTTTGTTAAAGGTTGGAGATCCAAAAGACACAGTGCGTAACGGAGTGAAAGCACTGTTCAGACAAATCTGCGTTGTATACTCTGTGACCAAACTATTTGGTTATTTGATGGAGGGACTTAAGTCGAAGAATGCTAGGCAAAGAGCAGGTTTGTAAGAACTTTTAAAGCAATTAGCTCTAATGTGACGTTTATTTTATAGTGAACTAGCTGCGCGCTGCGATTTTACCCGCGTAACTCCTGAATTCGTGGGATCATCGAGATAAAACGTAGCCTATGTTACTCACAATGAATCAATGTATACTGATGTCAGTTTCATCGAAATCGGTCCGATAGTTTCGGAGCCTATTCGTTACAAACAAACCAAAAAATATAAGTGTTAATGATATATTTAGGTTCGTAGCCAAAGGGTAAAAACGTGACTCCAATGCCTGTCAGTCTGTCACAAGACTGTATCTCATGTACCGTGATAGCTAGACAGTTGAAATATTCACAGATGATGTATTTCTGTTGCCGTTATAACAACAAATACAGAATATAAGGATAAAAACTGACCCCTTCGTGTAAGATTCCAACTCGCACTTAGACCGCATCGTCACCTACCATCAGGCAGGTGTGATTGTGGTCAAACGCTGACCTATCATCTATATCTATAAAAATCAATGCCACTTTTCGTTGTAATTTTATAACTCAAGAACGGGCTCACCTATCCAAACCAAATATTTAAGCTTTGTTTGCACAAAATCAGTCGAGCGGTTTCTCATTTATCACATTTTTTGTAACAAATGAATTTAATAAATGGCGGATCATTTTGTTATAGTGTTTCCAATCGTTTATTTAACTTTTGACAGATCACGCACATAAAGTTTCGTAATAATTTTTGATACAATGTACTACAGGTAATACTGTACTTCATGGACGGGCTCCGCCCACTTAAGAGATGTGTCATTCGTAATTAATGACCACAGACTAAAAACGGTTTTGAAATAAATCGATTATCGATTATATTAATAAAACATAGAATAAATTTATTGTGATTATATTTTATATCAAATCACGTAAAAACCCAAAAAACTTTATTATTTTGCATTAAAATGCTAGACAACGGATAACTACTTATATACTTTTCTTTTGTAAATATATACTTATGATACAAAGAAACAACCAGACCACAGACAAATATCTAAGCATAAATACTTGTGGATTAAGCATAAATGTGGATTAACACTGACAACAGAATGGCGGCACGTGTCGCCGCCGCGTCCAGTGTTGTTGTTTAATTATCATAAAATTACGAAAAATCGATTAAAACTTCTTCATGAATAAAATCGACCGATAAAATAAATCGAATCGGTAACGGGTCTGGGTATCACTATTTGACTATGTATTAGAGCTGTCAAAAGTTAAATAAACGATTCGAAAGGGTATAATGGGGCAATCCCCATTAACAAAATGATCCGCCATTGTGCTGCCAAGTTTTTTTTATTATTTCACTTCATACGTAGCGAAGCACGTACCGGGCCTCTAGTATTATTAAAAAAAAAACCTGCCCGAGTTTTTATCCGTATATTTCTTCATCGACAGAATGTCTAGAATGCATCGGTCACCTAGTAGAAACTTACGGTTCGACTGTGATGTCGACCGGTGGTGCGGGCGGTGCGGCCGCTCTGAAGGAACTGGCGCGGCATATCGGCGATCGGGACAACGCTGTGCGATCGGCTACACTTAATTGCATTGCCAGTGCTTACTTCTTGGAGGGGGAGAAGGTTTATAAGATGATTGGACAGGTAGGTCAGTTTACAAATTAGTGTAAGGTTAGGTTACCTCACCCTTTTTTAACAGACTTCAAAAAAGAAAGAGGTTCTCAATTCGGTTGTATGTATTTTTTTTTATGGATTATCGCGCATATCTTCCTTGTTTATCAACTGACTTTGATGATTTTTTTAAAGTCTTTTCTATCCTTATGATTGCTTGGAAGAGGTCGCCCTTAGGCGATAGGGCCGTTCTGTTAGGGGGCAGTACTATTTTTTTACGTTTTTAGGGTTCCGTACCCAAAGGATAAAAATGCTACCCTATTAAGACTTCGCTGTTCATCCGGCTGTCTGTCAGGCTGTATCTCATGAACCGTGATAGCTAGAGAGTTGAAATTTTCACAGATGATGTATTTGTTGTCAACGCTATAACAACAAATACTAAAAACAGAAAGAAAGTTAATATTTTTGTGTATGTTTTTAAGAATTCTAAGTTATTTTTATGTTTACTTTTTTTTAGACAATATTTTTTTTGTTAATTATACTCCCAAAAGGGTAGGCAAAAGACTTTAACCTATAAATACAATATTTTTTAGGGTTTTTTTGCTCAATATGTATCGATCGTAATGGTACGGAAACCTTAGTGCGCGAGTCCAACTCGCACTTGGCCGGTTTTAATCTGTTATTTTTTATTAGCAACGAATTAAAAGAGGCTAAGTTAGATCTTTAATTATCCTCAGATATCGGACAAAGACCTGTCCCTCCTCGAGGAGCGTATAAAGCGCGCCGGCAAGACACGCAGCGCTGAAGCACGAAGGTCCATGGTGGTTCCACTCTCATCTGACGGAAGGCCGATTCAACCCACACCTATCGAGGTAATTAACAACCTTGTTGACTTTCCTGGATTTGATCTGTTCAACAATTCTTCTTACACAATCAAAAATACTCTGACAAGTCAGTGGTTGAATGCGGAAATTTTAGTCTAAATTTGTTAAATTCCCTTTTCTTTTCTTTTTTTTTTCACATTGTTATCGGTTATTTTTATTCTCTTCATTATGTGTAGTGTAGAATTAGGCGTCTAGCAAGCCATTTGCGGAGACATTTAAATGGTATTTAGTTTTATGTTTAGTTTTATACTCTAGTAAAGTGTAACTGTCTGTCTTCCTTAATAAATAAAAAATAAAATAAAATTATTGGATGTTACACTGACTTAGTTATTGGAACAAAATTCCTTATCGCGGGTTGGCGAGAAAAAATGTTATGCGTACGAAAACGTGAAACGAAAAACCGTAAGATAAACTTATCTCCCACACACATGTGATAAGAAATTAAAAAAAAGGGAAAGGAACTTGTTTCCAAACGGGCTGGAATGGTGCGGCGGCTCTGTTTGACTTAATCGTAGACTTCGTTAAATGACAGTACAATGACGGCAGTCCGTTTTTGAATGATAGACAGACGTTTCTACGCATAAATGATGTTTAAAGGTGGACGCAGATTAATCAGAGCCGAACGAATTGAATTTTTGCCGTCCACGGGAAAAGGTACAGTCGGCTGCATAATTGCAGATCCCGGTAGAGTTCAAAAATTACTATTATTGGAATGTTTTCATTCTAATAATTTTTGTTTGATTAAATGATGAGTTAGAAGACTTTAAACTTCAACTAAAGCAGATGCCTAGAAACTTGCTTGTGTTGAAAACATTCTTATAACAGCCGACCGCACCTTATATTAATAGAGATAAGGTAATTTATATTTCAGAGTCGGCCGCCTCTGACGATGCGGTCGACTCTGATGACGTCATCGGAAATATAAATCGCACCTCCGCTCAAATACTCAAAAACAATATTATTTATTTCATATTTTCAGGAACCCTAATAAATACACAATTTTAAAAAGCTCAAGGAAATGGTCATATCGCTAAGAAAACCGGAAAAACAGACTCTAGTTCTTTACTTTAGACACCTTTTTTTGACAGTTTCAGTTGTAACTCGTTTAGCGAATTTTCAATATATAATTCTATTTAATACTAGGAGGTGGAACCTAGACGTATGATATCAGCTGACATTCCTCCGGTGGAATACGAGGAGGAAGAAGAAGAAGAAGAAGAACCTCCACCACCACCTATCAAACCGTAAGTACACAACAAAACAAAGAAGACAAGTGCGAGTCGGAACCGCGCACGAAGGGGTCCGTACCATAATATTCTGTTTTTAGTATTTGTTGTTATAGCGGCAACAGAAATACATCATCTGTGAAAATTTCAACTGTCTAGCTATCACTATCCATGAGATACAGCCTGGTGAAAGACAGACAAAAAAGGACAGTGGAGGCCTAGTAAAAAGGTTTTTACCTGACTGCAAGAAAAGGGTTATGTGTTTCGCGCCTATCTTGTATGTATGTTTGTAATATTCTTAATTCCCTCATATCCTCCAAACCACTCGACGGATTTCTTTAGTTAAGGTATCGTTAGATTCGTTTCAGTAGTTCAAGTGAGATAGGTGACATAACAAATATAAAGGGGGATTTCATATTACGGGGTTATTGGTAATTATACTAGCAAGCCGCTTAGGGCTACTTCTGTGAACCTTACAACTTTTGGAAATTCTAAAAATAATATGAACATTTTGAGGTTATGTAAATTCGAAAAACAGCTGATTTTTGAAAACAAAGGACAATTAGATTAAGAATAGTAGATGAAACTTAAAAAATTAAAGTAAAATTTTAAGGTTTCCGTGGATGCAACAGGTGATTTTTAGGTAAACCTTACCTCAAAATTTCCATTTTTTTGGGAATTCTGAGGTAAGGTCGAATTTCCAAAAGTCGTAGAACAAAAGTTGTTTGTTTAGGTGCACAGAAGTAGCCCTCAACGGCTTGCTACTATAAGTACCAATAACCCTGTATAAGGTGATTTGTTTACCCCTTGGCCACGGAACCCCAAAAAGCAAGCAAAACTTGTTACTAATGCAACTATTCTTTTCATTTCAGTATGGCACCAGAACCAAGATTCGTACCCGGCCCGTTCCATCTCGACCCGGAGCTAATAGCTCGTCTCGATGCCTCGGCGCCCGTGTTGAAAACACCGAACCTGACTCAGTGGGACACCAAGTTCCTCGAGGAGCCCATACCTGGTGGAGCTACTAGGCCACACACGGCTATATCACAGCCTATACGAGCTAGGTAAGTAAAACACGGACAGACAGACGGACAAGAAAGTGATCTTATAAGGGTTCCTTATTTTTAACCCCCGTGTCTGCCGAACGGATGAACAGATTTTGATATAGTTTTTTTACCTATTGAGGTAACCTAAAAATAATTAAAGCTTAAGAATTCTCCAAAAGCTATGTTCCTTTTACAGATTACTTTATTTTTATTTATTGGAAAATCAACAGCTTTACTTAAATACTAGGAAAAACAACTAGCTAGGTCCACCCGTTCCTGAGAAAATCACACGTGGTGACACACGGACAGACAGATGGATAAGAAAGTGATCTTATAAAGAGTTCCTATAACAAGAAACTGAGATCCAAGCATAGGTTTTCACGAGTAGACAAACGTTATTAAAAATAATAGAATAGACATTTATTAGAAGAGCACACGGACAAGAAAAAGTCATCAAACATAAAATAGGTACATAATTACAAAACCAAAAATTAGAATAAAACAGACACTATATGTCTGTTTTATTACAAAAAATGAATAGGCAATAGGGAAAGAATGAATAGGCAATAAAAAAAAACCAGGATGCCGTGTGCTAACCTAAACTATACTATTACCATAATTAAAGTGAAAATATGCTTCTGCGTTTGTTTTAGATTTTTAAAAATTTAGATGCACAAACTCGCTTAAAAAAACTCTGTAAATGTGTCTTTTTTTCGAACTTGTTGGGCCAGACGTGCAACATTCTCATAACAAGGTATATTTCCCACAGTATTGTGCCCATGTCTCCGCCGCGCCACAACATACCGGCACATCCTCTAGTCTCCAATGTTACCACTTCAACGACTGTGGACGATTCCCTATTGGCCGATACCATACATTCTATCGCTAGTCCTGATTTAAACGTAAGTATATAAAGTTTTATATATATGTCTGTGAAATCTCCAGCCCTAGCAGCTGTATGCTGGCTGACCTAATGTTTGTCCAAAGTCAAAGGCAAAAAAAAAAACTAAATTATGTTGGGATGTGTGCCTTCCGAACGCGCCAATGAGAAGGCACAAGAAACTCATGGGGTTTTCTTTTTATTTTTTGTGATTATGCTCACAATGGTCAATATTACAAATATTTGAAAGTATTATTTGAAATGGAGCAATTAAACTCACATCCATGGATTTTATCATTAAGGTTCTACGAAGTATGGTAAGGCGGTAAGGCGTACTTAACAATGTCAAAGGTCCTGGCATCATACTGTAGTGGACGAACCTAACTTGGTAAATTTTTTGCCATCGACAGATGAAAGGAGAAGTGATATAATACCACAAAAAAAATTTAATTGTGTCAAAATATTAAATTTAGCAATAGCATAATTTTATTCATTAATTAATCTAGGGCTTAATATAATGATTAATATATTACATAAACGAAAATAATGAATGTGGTTTCAATGAAGACGTTTATCTCCTTGCAGGCAGCAATCCGCGCATTGAGCCTGATCTCATCTGCGCTGTCGTCGGGTCGCGGCGCGGCGCTACAGGCGTACGAGCAGCGTCTAGTCACCGCCATCGCTTCACAGTTGAAGCGCTTGCGCACCGCACCACCGCCGCCGCAAGACGCCCTACCCGCATATAAATGTGTAGCTGGGGTTCTAACCACGGTAAGTTAATAGCGATAAATGATAGATATCTTTATTTGTACAACACGATATTACAAAGTAAGTAACTAGAACGTATGAGGGCCTCAAATGCTCAATTGAAAAGTGAAAACCCTAAACTTTATAGGTAAACATTTTTTTACAATATTTAGGGTCAGCATTTGACTACTATCTCACACGATGGTAAATGACGATGCTGTCTAAGATGTAGCTCGCTTTCCTAGAAGATAGGCTCATGACTCAAATACCCGTAAATAAACGGGGGCCTAAAGACGGCAGTGGAACACAAACTTTTCTGATCCGTCTTTTTGTGACTGCCCGGCCTACGTGTCGGAACATATCCGCTTGGCGATACGACGAAGGCCGGTGGGTGTTAACATGCTCTAATCTATACTTATATTATAAAGAGGAAAGATTTGATTGTTTGTTTGAATTTAATGCTCTGAAACTACTGGACCGATTTTGATGAAACTTGGTATGAGGCTGCAGCATTGATTAATTGAGAGTATTTTATATCCCGACATTCCCACGGGATCGTGAGTTACGCGGGTGAAACAGCGGGGCGTTAGTCATTAACAAATCATGGTCTACATGATCTCACACGATCTTTTTTTCATAAATGTTAGATAATAGATTCCAAAATGAATATATTTTTAATTTTTATCAATTACAGTTCTACGAAACAGCCGGCTGTGGGTACAATGTAGGTGAATCAGCCCTGTGTTCTGTGCTCGGTGAATTATTGCGCGTGTTAGGCGCGGGCGGCGCTGGCGGCGCGGGAGACGGGGAGCGACTTGTTCGAGTATTGAATAATGTATGCGTTAGGGTGTTGGAACGATCGCCTAGGACCCCTCTATTGTGGTAAGTTTGATTGACTGATATATTAACGCACAGCTCAAGGACAGACAGGGGTACAATTTGACACAGATAGCTGTTAAAAAAATATCCGATTTGGTGCAGTGGGTCTGAAATTATGCGCGTACATAGATTTCAGCGATTAATTTTTATTTCCATAGTAGATTATTATTAATGACTAATATTATAAAGAGAAGATTTTTTCGGCTCGGAACCTATTGGACCTCTTTTGATGAAACTTTACCAAGTTTATGTCAAGTATATTCACTTGCGTATGTTACTAGATAAGCTACTTTTTATCCCGATATTTCCACGCGAGTGAAACCGCGGAACGCTGCTAGTAGATTATATAGATAAAGATTTTTTTGTTGAACAAAGCTTTGTCAAAGTAATTTTGTTCTATAATTTTCTCACAATCGAAATGTCATTTTACTTCTTTTGATTAATAATCATATTATAATTTGTCTTATTTCACAGTGCAATAGTATCTCTTCTACACGAATCGATTGGTACAACGGACCCAGCCTACCCTCGATATCAAGACCTTCTATTGAAATGTTTCTGGAAAACACTCAAAATGATATCCTCATGGGATGCCAATTCCATAGATTACGATGCAGTATTGTATAAGATACATCTGTTTTATAAAGCTTACCCGAATAGTTTTTGGAAAAAGAATCCGGAGATCAGTGATACTCCTTATAGGTAAGTAGTTAAAAGAAAACCACAAACTGGCTTTAAGTATTAGAAAACATTTTATTAATTTTTGACTAACTCCTGCTGCTCAGATTTTTTTCTTCCGATACAATGAAATGGCCCTAACAAGAAACTGAGTCACATTAAAATTTTTATTAAACAAAATGACTTATTTTTATGGACGACTCTCGCTTGACCAAAAAAATAATTGCTAAAATTGCTTTCACAGAAAAGAGCAAATGTTTCCATGAAAGTTTTACTGTATGTCCCCTGGATTTGAATTTCCAAATACTGTCCCAATACAATACACTGTATTTAAAACTTTTCTAGCTTCGTAGAAAACGCATTACTTGGTCTATTTCCGACTAAAAAAGTTAGGTTCTCAATTAGATCCATTTTCCATTATATGCCTCAATTGAATTTAGTTCCAGTAAAAATAACTGATTTTATAAAAAAGGAGATTTTAAATTCTTGTTTTTTTATCCCCCGACGCAAAACGACGGGGTGTTATAAGTTTTTATTTATTATTATATTATTATTTAGTTTTTTTTGTTTGTTTTATTACAGGACCGTGAAAACCCTGGTGCATACTCTAGTCAAAATAAAGGGTGCGTCTATAACGAATCATCTCACCCAGATACCCGATGTCAACGAATCGGACTTGTACCCTTATTTATTTAAAGTACTCAAGGTAAAAAGCACTTAATTTTCTACTAAAGTTATGAAAATAATATGCGTTTTTCGACTGACTGCCTGATGACAACGTATAGTTTAAACCGCTGAGTCAGGACTTCCTTATATGTCGTAAGAGAGATTTTTTACATTCCCATGGGATTAGTATTTACGCGGGTTATCCCGCTAGGCATAACTAGAAATAAATCTTAATCCTAACTAATATTATAAACTGGAAAGTTTGTTAGTTAATTTGTTTGTTTGTTCCCTCTTCACAGTCAAACAGCTGGAGCGATTTAGATGAAAATCGGTCTAAATCGCTCCAGCAGGGTACAGCTAATAAGATATTTAGTTTGTAATGAAATGTTTTTCTTTTCCAGCAATTAAAACTAGACGAAAAGAAAGACACTCCAGTGGATACAACAGTTAATAATGGTGTTCTATCGTCGAACAACGCGGCTCTAAACGCGGGCCGTTTACCGCGCGCATTGCACGAACAACTAGCACTCATACTGAACAGGATTGGATCCAAGGAACATAAGAAAGACGCGCTCGAACATCTTTACGACCTCAAGGTAAATATAAATGTGATACAACGGTTAATAATGGTGTTCTATCAAGTAAAGAAGCCATAAAAGAAAATCATAAATAATTTATAACTCGCTAAAACTGCCTTTATAACTAGGATTTTTATCAAACCTAACTCATCTACAATTATTATTATAAAGATAAAAGATTCGTTTCTTTGTAATGACATGTGGCGACACTTTACATCGCCACCAACAGATGGCGCCACTAAGCCGATCGGAGATCCTAGATCGCGCAAGCGAAGTTTTTCTGAAGATAAGCTCATATACAAGTTCCAACCTAACATCGTTGGGCCGCGGCCTACCGGGTATAACACCTGCCCGGTGGAAGATCTTCCCTTTGGAGGTACACACCACCTCGTACCTCCAAACTGGTGACCCCTCATATGAACGACGAGCGCAACCTTCGCCGACATGAGCTTCTTCACCTCCGCACCACTCCTGCCTACCCCCCTGCAGCCAGCCAGCAGTCAACCACTCGCAGCCACATCGGTTGGACCACGACACCTGTATACTACGCAAGCACTGGTTCACCCTCCAACGGCTACACCGCAACTGGGCACCTGCAGCACGCTGAGTACGTCCGGCATCTCATCGACTGGCCATCGATACACCGGACCTTCATGTGCTACGCCCCTTCACACGTCCCGACTCAACGTGGACTTCACTGTTCCGACTCACTGGAACAGCATCATCCCGACTCACTGGGATGCATCAAGCAACACGTCTCGACTCGCTGAGACGCAACTCAACTGGCACACTGGCAAGACAACAAGACGAATTCTGCATCGACCTCCGGTCTTCGGGGGGAGTGATGTGGCGACACTTTACATCGCCACCAACAGATGGCGCCACTAAGCCGATCGGAGATCCTAGATCGCGCAAGCGAAGTTTTTCTGAAGATAAGCTCATATACAAGTTCCAACGAAACATCGTTGGGCCGCGGCCTACCGGGTATAACACCTGCCCGGTGGAAGATCTTCCCTTTGGAGGTACACACCACCTCGTACCACCAAAGACATCTTTGCAAATTCCTGGACCGATTTTGATAAACCTTAGTATTGGGAGTTAGGACATATAAAATCCTTGAGAGTCACAAACAAACTACTTTTAATACTGATATTCCCAAGGAATATGAACATACGCAAGTGAAAACACGAAACGATTGTTTTTATTACCCGCGACGCCAAGTAGGACGGTATATGCATTTAGGGTGAGAGGGTGTTTGTTTGTGCATTTATCTTCAAAACGGCTGAACCGATTTAGATACGATTTTCCGTAAAATGTTCGTGATTCATTGGCGATGGTTCGTAGATAGTTGTTACAGTGATTACTCACCAGAGGGCGCTGCAATTTGCATTTATTCCAAAACCTAATGTTCCCATTTATCTCCAAAACTGCTGAACCGATTTAGATACCATTTTCTATAAATTGTTTTATAATATTATAACTGTGATTCAAGGAGCGTCACCCCGAAGTGGATATCTGGAAATTCATGCAGAGTTCCTCGTTCTATTTCCGAAACTATGTCGAGCAAGGTTTGCGGGAAGTAGCTGAACAGAGGAAAATGGCATCTATGCCCATTTACAAGCACGATTATAAAACTGATAATATTGGTAAGTAAAGCTCACACCATTAGAAAATAGACAGAAATATATTATAGAGAACAATCGGGTATGTTGTGTTCTCGAGTTGGTGTTATGCGTCTAAAAGTGTATAAATAAATAACAAAATCTTACGTAATTCCACTACGAAACATAAAACAGTAGTAAACGTAACACAAATAAATAAATATTAACTATTTATTCATATTAATGAGTTGGTACTAATTTAGCTGTTTAATTAATCTAGCTGTCCTGGCAAACGTTACTTTGCCCTTTACAAAAAAAGAACTAAAGGAAAAATAAATAAAAAATAGATAGTAGCCGATTCTCAGACCTACTGAATATGCATATAAAATTTCATAAAAATTAGGTGAAGCCGTTTCGGAGGAGTATGGTAACTAACATTATGTGTCTCTCTGTGTGTGGGTCTGTCTGTCAAAAGTCAATTTCTTTATTTCCTTTGGATACTTAATACCTAGGTACAAGATCACTTGGCGATGAACCGATTTTAATTTAGTTTTTTTGTTTGAAAGGTGAATTAGTCGGGAGTGTTCTTTGATCGAAATCGGTTTAACAACTGAATGTAAAATCGGTTTATTAGAACACAAATTTTAAGTAGTTAGAATACATTGTATTGAAAGTGATGTATTGTTTTCTTTTCAGATGTCAACAATGAAAACGATGAGAAATCTCATGTTATTTTCTTAGAGAGACTTCGAGCTTTACAGGTGACTACATACATTAAATTTACCTTGGGATGTTTCAATTAATTTTTTTCCAATTATCTCAATATTAATTAGACAGAATTTAAAGGCTAAAAATTGATTTTATGTCATTTATTTGCATTCATATGGTAGTACAATAAGTGTTACCAATAGGCGTACAACTTCACATATGAACCTTCTCCATATGGGCTCTTCTCTCTTGCCTCCGAAAACTGGAAAATGGAATAGTATAATTGTGTATTAATTATTAGAGAAATTAAAGTCTGATCACCGGTTGTGAGATAATCTTTAAACTATTATGTTGTATTGTAAATTACAGGCTAAAGCCGGTCTAAAATCTGAGACAACTCCGACATCCCAACCTCGTACTCCGGTCGGAGATAACCGCGCCTTCACCGACTCCATCAACGAGAACACACTGCCTCGACCGCATAGCATCGATCCGCAACTAGAGGTATTCAAAATTTACCACTAACAGCTGTTCGCGTTAGTCCCGATCGTGTGGGAACATCGGGATGAAAAGTAGCCCATGTTACTGTCAATGAATCAATGTATTCTCATCATCAAAATCGGTCTGCTAGTTTTGGAGCCTATTCGTTACAAACAATAAATCAAAAAATCTTTATAATATTAGTATAGATGTGTTGCCGGAACGGCCTCCGACTGGATGGACGGACGACTTACGGTCGCGGGATGGCGTTGGACGCAGAGAGCATGACCGCTCTGGAAGTCTTTGGGGGAGGCCTATGTTCAGCAATGGACGTATTGTAGCTGATATGATGATGATGTGTTGCTTTCATGTTCATAACCGTATTCTAACAGTTATTATTATCATTTCCAGCTCCACACAACAGCGGTCCAACAGAAGAACGAAGCTGAAGTAGACGCTCTCCGCCTTAAACTCCAACAAATAAAGAGCTCGTCGAAGAGATAAGGCAGTCAATAGAGCACGCACGTCGGATTTGGTAGCTCTATCTCTCTATACATGCGAGCGAACAATAAGTTAAATACATGTCGTATTCATAAACAATGAAGGATTTTGAGGGTTTTTTAAAAGCTTTTATTTAACTGGCAAAGTATGTATGTTAGTTTGTTTAGGTTAAATCTTAGAAGCTGACTTCCCCTTATCCTACGGAGTTGAATTTTTATTACTTTATATGGATAGTGATATCGAGAGATTGAAATTTAAATCATAAAGATTAACTGATCAGTGCTGCAGATTTTATTTCTAATATAAAAGAAAGAGACGAATTAAATATATAGATAGATTCGTAAAAATATTTGATTTTTTAAAATCAATTTATTCGATGATCTATCTGAAATTTGTTCATTCATACTTTTTCCTTTATGTGATGGATTGAAATCAATTTAATATTGCACATAGGAATCGGTTTACTATTCGATTTAGTTGTTTATGAAAACGACTGTTAGTTAACGTAGACGATGAAATTTTGCCTTCATTACTGTATCAAATGCGATCCGCATATTACTTATTTCGCTGGCTCACGAATCTTGGCTAAGAGACTTTATTGCCTATTCTGTTCTGTGCCAGTGGCACCCTATTCTGTGCCACTAACTGCCAGTCGGCTGCCTGAAAGCCCAATATACATTTATAGTCAACTAGCTGTTGCCCGCCACTTCGTACGCGTAGTAATTTTGCTTTACATACTAAAACCTACCTCTTGAATCAGTCTATCTATTTAAAAAACCGCATCAAAATCCGTTGCGTAGTTTTAAAGATCTAAGCATACATAGGGCCAGTCAGACAGCGGGAAGCGACTTTGTATTATACTATGTAGTGATGCGATGGCAAAAGTCTGTCGTTTACACCTTATTCTTAATCCCTTGGGTAATCTCATTTACACCATAAGGTTTAGTATTAATGGCCTATCTAACATGTAACTCGATTGTGACGTCCATTTTGTCCCCTACTATCGCACAGACAATAGAGCATTGCTACAGGGTAAGATGCTTGACAAATGAATCGTGGTAGGGGTTTGTTGAATGTGTTTGAAGACTTTTCAGTAATTTGCAACGTTTTGGAACGAAGCTCCTTATCGCTGGTTTGCGACGGGATATATTCCATAAAAAATTCAGTTCAATCCAGTTTGAGCGTTACGAAAAATGTGAAACAAAAAACCGTAAGATAAAGTAATCTCTCACACATATAAATATCTTCAATATTATGTATATATGTATGTTTGTGTGTCTGTCGAAAGGAACTTCGTTTCAAACGCGTATCCCGCGACACGTTTTGTTTTTTTTTACTCCTTATTTTTTCCGACAAGATTATAAGCCTGTGACTGCAATAAGTAGTTCAAATAAGCCCCAGGGCCTTGTCCAGTTAAATTGAGTTAAGAACAGTTTTACATTGTTAAATCGAATTTAATATAAAAACTAATAGTGTCTTATTATCTTTATCAGTGTTATTGCCTATAACGTTGCAAATTATTGAATGGTTAAATATTTTGTAGGTGAAACTCTCTGTCTGTGTTTTACTTAAACTTTGGAAATCTTAAATTAATTGCAAAGCTGGGTCTATACTGGCCGATCCACGACTCGGCCGTTCAGAATTAAACCCAGCTTTAAAACTGTGTCTTTATAAAAAATTGTGGACGCGAATTTCGTCAAAGAATGTTGGTATTTTTAAAAACTATTGTATAAAAATTGTTAGTTTGTGTCCTTCCACTATACGCACGTTTTCATACACCTAATATTATGTATGTGTACATGCATTTGCCCCTATTATCCACTCATATTTTAGGCTTAAAATAATATGTTTACATGTGAAATATAATTTCCATTTCATATATAAATTGTTTAGAAAAACATACTTAGACAACTTACTTTCGGACATCACAAGATCTGCATATTAAAAATAATATATTTTATATGTGATATGATTGTTAAACAAAATTATGTTCTATGCAACTGAGTAGAAATATTTCAGAGATAATAAGTTACAGAAAAAAAAAACATCGAAGTAATTTAAAAATGTTGATAACCACTGACATTTGTTCTTAGTCAATAGTTGGATTTTTCTCTTCAGAAATACATTTTCAGATTTAAATTTTTAACCAAAAAGTATTTTCCTTAAATATTTTCCGAAGAGTTCCTGAAATATTTCTAGTCTAAAAAAACGCAGTCTTTTAAATGGCATTGTATAAGCCTTGAATAACTTAGACCATACAATAACCTTTTATAAAGTTAGGTATTAGCAAATATCGCCATAGTTTAGAAGGAATACAGTGGGAAAGAGAGAACCTCTGAATATTTCATTAGTTTAACAACTTGCGGAAATATCCTGTGCAGCCAAAAAAAAAAAAAATTAAGGGTAATTTTGGTACTTACAAGTTTTCGCAAAAATGTGAATTTGTCCATATCTTTATTCTGTTGACTCAGGATATTGATTTTTATACAATACAGACCTCAATATCTGGCATGAATTTCTACTTGCTAGGTCCACCCGTTCCTGAGAAAATCGATGGTGACACACGGACAGATAGACCGACGGACAAGATATTAGTAATAAAAACTTATGAAATACGTCACATCTGAGACGAAACAGAATCGTAAGTTTTGCTAAGAAAAATATTCAAGTGTTGTCTCAATTCCACAGAGTTTTAATTATCTTTACTTAGTTTTATATAATCAATGTAGTTTTCTATAAATTGAAAACTATTTATTGGTGTAACCATGACATTTAATAATTAATAGCATTATAATAATGTTTGTTTGTGTTTTTTGTGAGAGTTTGAGTTTTAAATATCAAAGTACTCATAGCTACTCGATTGTCTAATTAATAACTCCCATCTTACTTGCTCCAGTTGGTCACTGATAACTTATCTGTCATTTTCACATCTATGTGAAGGCTACGTACCGATGGCAAATACTTGAGCATATGCACAAATAGAAAAAAGTATGATAAAATTCTCCGTTTTTCTACAACGAAATTGATATTATTTTGTGTACTAGATGTATGATGGAAAAGATACCATAAGCATTTAAAGTCACGTGTTTTACATTTTCTTCCTCAGCATCTGACGCCATTACACATATAGGAACTTCAAGAACCTAACCTTCTTGCATGTAATTTTGGTTCGAAGTTATTTGATGAACAGCGCTTACAGTGTTAAACAAGCGTGAGCGTCAAAGTGACAGAAAATATGTCAGCGATTAACTGGAACAAGTAAGATAGGGTTATTGGTTTTGACTATGTTGTGTTTGGTTTTTTGTTTGAAAGTTAGAAATGATGACACTACAGACTAATAGCTATTGTACACTCTTGGCGATGCATTCAGACTTGTGTAGCGGCCATATTGGATACTCGAATTAAGGACATCCTCCATTTTTGAAGTCAGTTAAAATAAATATAACATGACATTGTACACAGAGCCATCTAGTTTCAAACTAAGCAACTAGGCTTGTGTTATGGTGACTAGGTGACGGATAAATATGATTGCGTTTTCATTTTAAATTATTTCGAAAGCAATTTATGTTAGGAAAATAGCAAAAATTTACTTTTTTACTAAAAATCAATTGAGAGATGAATTCAATTAAGTGTTCATTTCTAAAATAGTTTTGTTGTTAAAGTATGATTTTTAAATGTGAAAATTGTCTTACATAAATTGCTATCATTTTTATAATGGAAATGTGAACTTTAAGTGAATTGTAATTATTATGAAAATAACGCGTGAAAATTGAGTTTTTTTATTGTTGCTTGTCTGTGGGTATACCATTTACGTATATAGAAGTCCGTCTTTAGCACTGACATTCCTTATGGAAAAAGGACCTTAAGCCTACAGAAAATTGAGCAAATCAAAACTTTGCCATTAAAAATGGCGGCTTTTGATAATACTGAAACATAACACCAATGAAATATAACGAATTTATAGTAAAAGGTTTTTGTAAATAAAGAAAAAAGGAGCGATTAACACCTCATTGGTCCTTAGAGCGCTTTAGTTCCCTCATCGTCGAGAGTGTAAAAGAGGTTATTAGAAAAACATGTTACGTTACAGGTTGTTAATTTTAAATGTATAGCGCGTTTCATCCACTGGGTTTGTTATAAAACTTTGATAGCTGAGATGAGGTCTATAAAACATCACGTTGAAAATTTATACATTCCGAATTTTAATTCAGTATTTTGAACTGTACAAATAACTTCATTTTGTCATTGTAAATTAATATTCATTATGTTTATAAATCTAATTTGATTTGGGAATGGAAATGTGTTTTGAATAATGGCACTTCAGCAAATATACAAATCAGAAAAATATGATAAAATTGCGCGTTTTTTTTTATTACAACGAAATTGATAGTATTCGTGTACTAGATGTGGACAAAAGATATAAGCATTTAATTTTCTTTATCAGCATCTGACGTCATTACACATTTAGGAACTTCAAGAACCTAACCTCTTTGCAAACAAATAATTTTTGTTCGAAGTTTCGCCATTATTCTGGCCCGAAGTTGCAGTAGCGAAATATTAGTTCGCTATTGGAAGGTCGAAGGCTATTGGGCATGTCTGTTTTATTTATAATCATTAATTACTTTACTTTTTAATATTTTAAATTCAATTAGACAATCATGTTACTATTTCCATTAATTCTTATGTTGATTTGATGATTAAAGCCAGATGATAAGGCTAGTATTTGAATGTTGAAGTTTGTGTGCATCATACTCCTTTAATTTTGAATTATCTATTAAGTTTTGATTACAATTAAGTTTGTCCCTTAGATTGTTTTGCTTTTTTTAATTAATACATGACGTCATAATTATGTAACGTGAGCATTTATTTATTGTAAAATAACGTTTAAATCATGATGTATTATTAATAAATGATGAATAAAGTTCATAACCACATTATTTTTTTTGGTTTTATTTAAAAACTAGCAGCGCTCCGCGGTTTCACCCCCGTAACTCCTCATCCCGTGGGAATTTCGGGATACAAAGTAGCCTATAGCCTTCCTCGATAAATGGCCTATCCAACACAAAAAGATTTTTTCAATTCGAACCAGTAGTTCCTGAGATTAGCGCGTTCAAACAAACAAACTCAAAGTAACACAAAGTATAGATTAGCCTTTTAGATCTAATCTAGATTTATACTGCGCTAGCAACTTAATTAAGGGCGCTGTAGTGCCTGGGATATTTAGATGGAGTAGACTTGCCCAGCATCAATACCATCCTCTCAGCTTAGTCGACCATGTCCAGAAGAAATAACCCATCAATACGCCTAGAGCAAGTCTGGAGTCGCTAAGCTACGGGTTCGATGTTTTCTGTAACTTCCAATCCCGCGGGAATATCAGGATAAAAGTAGACTGTGTGTAGAAAGTAGAAGTATCCTCATACTAAGTTTTATCTAAATCGGTTCATTATGCAGTTTCGGAGCCTATTCAATGCAAACAAAAAAACAGTAAAATATTTCCTCTTTAAAATACTACTTAATGTTATAGTATAGATTATTGTAGGAAAACATCTTGATGAAACCCGCGGCTTAGTTGGCTCCAGAAGTATTGACAAGTTCTCTCCTCCGGACATGCTCGACTAAGCTGAGAGGGTAGTAGATGCTGGGCAAGCCTACTCCATCCTCACGCAAAAAGGGCCCAATTAAAACGGTCTAATGGCGGAAAACAGTTCGTATACAAGTACAAGTAGATTATTGTAAACATAAATTACAAGTTGTGAACAAATCTAAGTACAGCACGTGTATTTACACGCGCTGCACTAACATTTGATACCATATATTTTCGCCTTGAGCGTGCAGGCCAACCATGGAACCGGCCGGCGTGCATAAACCTACATAAAACAACACTAGTCTATAAAGTTTAGCTGATAAGAGTTAGTTCATATTCTACTAGCCGAGACAGGGCACCACATTGACCGGAGCTAACAAAATTGTTTATTTTTGGCCTTGTATATTTCAGATGATTTGTGGTAATAGGTGACGAGATCCCTTTTCAAATGAAAAATTAAGCTACTTCAGCTAAAGGTACAACGCTTTTTTATTTGGAATGTATTTTTAGATCTTTGATTAGTTTTTCATACGTTGAAAACATGATAGCATTAATTTTTCTCCATAGTATTTTATTTGAAAACTGGCTTTTCTATAATTATTTTACGTGAAGAGATAGATAGGCAATGGATAGGCATTACATAATTTAGTTTTTTTACTGTATTTTGAAAAACCTGCATCAAACGGGTATCTCGGGTTTGTCAAATATCGAATTGACAAACCCGAGATACACTGAAATACTGTTCTGAATCATTTCTGAATATACTTAAAATATTGTCAATAAACGAATTCTATTCTATGCTATCGCATAGAAATTTAATTTTTTTAATTCATTTTAAATTTCATCTTTAGTTTAAATTAATATAGGTATTTCCCTTTTTTTGTTGAACATTACATTATTTATTGGGCAAAAAACTTCGACCAATAATTAAAAGGCAAAAATACCGGTGGCTCCATCTAGAAATAAAAGCTATTTTTACAAGTTTCTATGTAATGCTTAAGTTTATATTGGCAGTCTACATAGTATTTAAATCCTCTTTGGCAGTCTATCTCTGGTATCTATCGTCTTTGTTATTGTCGAATCGCAAGCAGGTACTTTTGAAAATAGTTTTTAAATATCTAACACCAGTAGTGAATGAAGTTGCCCAATATAAAAAAGGACGACTTGGCATTTTTTTTCATTTTCTGCAGGATTTTGTTATGGGGTTGGCAGCCCTGTCTGATTGATTGGCTTGATGGTAGATTGGTTTGATCTGGACCATAGATAAATCTAATGTTTGATAGACCACGCTCTATACCATAGAGAAAAATCAAAGGCGCCCAATCAAAACGCATTTCACAAACGAAATGAAAGTTCGCCACATGTCCGCCATATCTACTACATCTTCTTTCTAGTGACGTTAGTTATTTTGTGTTAGTTGTTGTAGTTATTGTTTGATTTATCTACGTTTAGTTTTGAAAAAACACGGTAAGTACAATCATCCATACAAGAAAACCTTCATTTACCATCAAAAACTAAACAAATTGATAATCGCCGCGTAACATTAGCTGTCAAAAAAGAAAACGATATTTTTCGGTATATTCCAGTGTTTGAAGTCCATGTGCTATTTTATTGTGCTTCTCGATCATTGATTAGTGTAAAATTGTGATATCTCTTGGTTCACGGTGTGTTTTTGTGACATATATTTTCTATTTTCCTACCCCTAATTTTCAGACCCTGGAAAGTGAAAACCACGATGGAGTCACCTCGAAAATTTAATGACTGTTACTTTTATTACTATTCTACGTGTACCAAGGTACGTTAAATATTTCAACATTAGAATTTTACCAATATTTCATTGCTTTGCGGTCGCCGTTCTCTTCTAAATGCATTTTTATCAAGTATTTTGTAATGCTTGTAAACAAGTGACTATTTGCACTGATTGCTATTGGTAACCCACATTATTTTGTAGTTAAATACCACTTACATTTGTTAATGAGTAAATACTTGCTAATGGGCAAGATACTGCTAGTAATTGCATAGAAATTTTATCATAATCACTTAATGTGTTACTGGTACTGTCAATAAATAGGTACCAATAACTTACAGAGTTTAGTTTTCACAGAAAAAATACTGAATTAATTTTGATACTTGGTTACTACTTATAGCCAAATGTTGATGGTGACTTTAGATCTCAAAAAAATAATTTATGCATAATCTATTGATGTTCTATATTTTTAGGGTTCCATTCCTCAAAAGGAACCCATATCAGATCACACTCTTGTCTGTCTGTCACCACCGATTTCTCAGGAATGGGTAGACCTAGCAAGTTGAAATTTATTTTAGCTTTTCATAGGTATTTTTTATTTTGATGTAGCTATAATAGTTCATAATCATGTCGAAATTGGAGTAAAGACTTGGTGCACAGGAATTCTTATTGTGCAACTGGACATTAGAAAGAAAACCGGTACTACTTGAATGTTTGACTGGGCAGTCAAGTTTTTACTTTGATATTCCCATTAGCCCTTTCCTTATGCTGTTAAATAAGGATTGCGCTTGCCGAAGTCTCTTCCCAAGGTAACAAAGAACATTTAGGCTTCTGGCTTTCTTCCATTTTGGCTGGCAGGGTCTTTTGGCTTTCCTCGGAGAGTTGAGGTGGCTCAAATAGCAGAAGAAGACAAGACAAAACTCCAACGGACGCAAAATAGGCGCTCAGTCGTTAAGTTGCGGAGAACACCTCGACAACAAATACAAACAGAAAACAGTTCGTTAATTTAATTTTTACCACATTGCAGGGTGATAACTGCGTTTTCCGCCATGAGCCATCTGCTCTTGGTTGTGAGACAATGTGCACAGCGTGGCAACAGGGCAAGTGCCTTGACAAACGCTGCAAACTCCGCCACATGGAGCTTAGGGTGAGTGATGATTATAGAAAAATAGCTGCGCCCCGCGGTTTCACTTGGGTAAGTCCCGAAAAGTAGCTTTTGTGTTAATTCAGGTCTCCAGCTATCTACATATCGAGTTTCATTGCAATCGGTCCAGTAGTTTTTGCGTGAAGGAGTAACAAAGATACACAAACTTTCACATTTATAATATTAGTAGGATTAAATCTATTTGTACCATAGTTATTTTTTCATTTGTAAAATAAACGGGTCTTTTGATAGCACATATTGTGTGCTCTATTACAATATGTTAGCTAAAGTGATATGTCCATTATTCAATTAAATATTTTGTGCAGTAAGGCATACTAGAATAGGTCATCTCACCTTAACAATTAGAATCTATGGACATGATATAAACTCCAGACTCCAAAAATATTCTATTCCTGACCTTTTGTGTATTTGACCACAGAAAATAAAAAATCCATGTGTTGTAGCTTCTTCTTGACAGAGTCACACATCATACCCAGCCTTTAAGACATTTGCAAAGTTGATAATTGTTTTAAAGATGATGACAATGCGACTTTATGCAATTTTATTTTGAATTTAATTTTATTAATAGTTTTGGTTTTGGCCATGGCTATATTAGACTTATAACCTTTTTGTAGATAAGCTATATAAAATATAAATCAATTTCATACCAATTTGTTACTGCTGTTATTTCATTGACACAAATCTACTAATATACTGCAGATATTTTTATCAGGGCATAAAGCAGGAGAAACCACAATACCCTACTAATCAAAGTCAATAAATAAAACTGTATTATAATTGTATTTATAGAAAAATCGTAAGCAAATCCCTTGTTATTGGGAGAACCAGCCGGGCGGGTGCCGCAAGATCCACTGCCCATTCATGCACAAGAACCCGGACGCTCGCACCGATGGCATCGCTCCAAGCCAGCCGGCACCACCTCTACCTGTAAGTAAAAACTAATGGAAAACGTCTGCAAGGATTTAGATGGGTCCTTTTTGCGTGAGGATAGGCTTGCCCGGCACTGGACACGGTCGACTAAGATGGGATGGGATGACCGTGTCCAGAGGAAAGAACTTGTCAATATGTCTGGAGCCAACTAAGCTGCGGGTTTCATCCCGATGTTTTTCTTCACCGTTAGCAATGTCAATTAGGGGGGGACGGGAATGGGAAGGACCTAAACTACCTACTAAAGACTAATTCACATTTCAATCAAAATCGAAAACTGTGGACCTTCGATGCCACAGACAGACATACACAGGTTTTGTGCGTCGGGTCGGTCGTTAAAAATAAATAGATATAATCGCGTTAATTTCGCGTTTTTTTTATCAAAGTCGCGAAAACCAAAGAAAATACTAGACTTAGTGTTATTATTAGCATATGTTACCAAGATTTTTTTTTTCCACCTTCAAAAACTTGCATGTTTGTATTTTGCAGGCTGGGAGCGCAGTACCCGTTAACCCTGAGCCTGTAGTCGGCAATGAGCCGGTGATGGGCGGCGTGACCGGCGTGCCTGCACCGGCACCGCCACATCCAGCACCACATCCACTTCTGTGGCAGCAGCCTAGACAAGGTACATACTTTTTTTTATACAATAGTATATTTATATATTTAAATCTTAGAAAAATCTGCTTGGAGACACTCGGATATAGAAATTGATAATGAAATAGATGGTCACCATGCCGGACTGCTAAACACAGGGTTGCGGGTTCGACTCCCGCCTCAGACAAGTGTTTATGCTTAGATATTTGTCTGTGGTCTGGTTGTTTCTAAGTATTATAAGTAAATATATATTTACAAAAGAAAAGTATATACATAGTATATTCATTGTCTAGCACTCATAACACAAGTCTAGTTACTTAGCTTGGGGCTAGATGACAATGTGTGGAATATCCTGCAATATTTATCTATATTGTCTTCTATTGTACATTATAGATCACCTGCCACCCGTAGTCCTGGAATCATCAATGCTGGGCGTCCTCCCAGCTTCGTCTGAACTGCGTCGCATGTTGACACCTCACGCTCACGATGGCTCCGCGGCCGGCGTCACCGGCCCGTACACGCACACGCACGCCCAGCACGCGCACGCCCACGCCCACGCGCATGCCGCACACGCGCCCCTCGCCGTCGACCCCCTCGTCGTCAACTTTGAGGAAGGTATGCGCTTGTACTGAAACTATATGTATTAAGCCCAAGGTAGACGATTTGAGAGGTTTTAATATTATTTTTGGTGGATTATTTGAGTGGACAAGGGAATTAATAGATAATTTAGGTTTATCTTCCAACAGATTTAGAGATGTGGGTAAAGTTTGACAGTGAGATTAAAGTCATCGGTTCAGACTGAATGATGAGAACCTTTTAACAAACTAATTGTCTGACGAACCTATGGAAATCATACAGCATTTTTATACCAGTTATATTTGATTATCATTGCTCACAATGTAAAAGGAGTTTGTCAAAGAAAGTTAAAATAATGATAATAAGACTCTGTCCTATGTAAGTTTTAATGGTGTATTACTATACTCTATTCCAAAACCCGGAGAGGATTTTCGTATTTGCTACACTGAAAATACATAAGTATTGCTATCTTGTCGCTAACTTGTCGCTAACTTGTCATTTCTTTTCATAGTAGAAGTATCTATATGTCATTATGACAGATGAAACAAAATGAGGCTAGTCGCCAAGAAAGCTATAGTTATATGTATGGAAAATGATAATTTGCAATGACCGGCATAACATAAAATTCGAAACGTTTAGTTTGATTCAGTGTGACAGTACTTATGAACTAATTTGACTCCGGTTTTGGAATAGATAATAAAATATTCGATCTTTAAATATAATAAGGTTTTGAATTCAACTGTTTTTTTTAAAGAAATATAATTTTATGTTTTTCTTATATCCTTGTCTACTCTGAACTCGCTAATGGAAACTCTCTCGAATCGTACGTCTAGGGCTTAAGACCATCACGAAAGGTTGCCATTTAAAAATCGAACCTAACGACGTAAAGACACTGTCGATATTACGATGAAGCTTATTAATAAGATACTAATATGTTTTTTTTTCTCTTACGATTTGCATGGAATGTGTCACATTGGTCGTACGGTTTTTAAATGCACCCGATGGTCGAGTGAAGTGAAATGAACTATGTGTAATTAATTACACGAAGAAATAAATAATACTTTGTGTAATTCAAAGTGTGATTAGATTTGCACATTTACCTTGAAGGTATTTGATAACTCAGTAATATTACATATTTAAGAATAAAGGCTTAAACACATAGAGACGTTTAGGTATCTATTCTATAAGGCTTCGTATGCAATGGGTTTGAGAATTAACGCACTCATAATCTTTGCTTAGTGAGTTATTAGTTTCAGCCTTTTAGCTATCATTAGACATTGAAAACTAAGCAGTAAATTGATATTAAGAAGGCGGGTGAAATGTATTTTACATCCTTTAATACTTGTATTAAAAGTGCGGCGTATATCTAAGCATCTCATAATCATTGCATATGAAATTTTAAGCAGTTATTCACTTGTAGTACTCGGGGATTATTCTTAAAATGTATTGTGGTAATTCTGACATCTGTTACCTGTTAATTGGTTTACACAAGTACTAAAATAAATAAATAAGAAACGATTTTTAGTACCAAAAATTATGATAAAAAAATCGATTTTAGGTACTTAAAAATTCTAGATATTTTTTTTGTGTTTGGAGTGAAGCTAGTGCTAAAATATTAGAAAAACGTATAACGATGATTCGTTCCTTACGTGATTTTGAAACATGTTTTTTTTATAATATTATTATGTGATTTTGGCGGATATGTGACGAACTGATAAGCAATAATACAAAGTTGTAATTTACAATATAAATTATAGTTAAATTGTGAACACAAAACTCTTCCTTGACGGTTTTGATATAAGTAGGTTTTTTAATAATTTTATAACATTTTTTTTTATTAAGAGGGCCCTTTACGACTCTTGAGGATTTAATTCAATTTTTAAGAGAGGGCCTTAAAAAGTAGTTGCGTTTGAATACCAAGATTCGAATCGCAAAATTAATTAAAAACGCATAGGTATGGGTAATTTTTAAAATTATTTAATTCTTGTGTAAACCAATTAACAGTTGAAAATATAGAAAACTGTATTGTAATGCTTATGGAATTACAATTTAACAAACATATTAGGTAATAGTGTGTTTAATGAAATTGCTGATTACTTCACGCATTTTTGACCTGTTTGACGCAAAAATTGTCTAAAGTTATAGATATTTGGAATGTTTTTGACGAGATAAATTGATGAAGACATGCATTCACAAAAAAGTGTAACTCCATGCGTCATGTGCCGGAAACGCGATACTATGGTTACCTTCTCATGTTATTGACAAAGTAACCATAGCAACGTATTATCGTTGCTATTGTTACCATCAATGTTTTCTTATGACGTTAACACGTAAATTTATCGTCCGTAAACCGACTTTACAGAATCCCATTTTTTTGATCATAGAAAATAATTGTGTTCAAAATAGAACACACTGCGTATTTTTGTAGGTGTCATCACGCGAGAAGGGAAAATCCGTCAAATAATTTTATTTAACTTTAAAACTTTTTAAGAAATATGTATCTTGTGCATTATTTTCGAAGTTGCTATGTGAGTAAAGAGCATAATAAAGAAGAAGTGTTTTTTCATAGTTGTGCATTTAGACTTGTTTGCGTCAAACGTGTGGAAGGTCATGAAGGATCACCTTAAATGAGGTGAATTATGAGTTTTGCTTGTAAGCTTTGTTTTCAGACAGCAATTTTATTATTCATATTACACTATTAAGAAATGATTACTAACTTTAGTTGTGCCAATATTTATTATGTCAAAACTTAGACTAGCTTTGAATAATTTATTTATTTTCTTACTTTATGTAAGTAGCTATATGTTACTGAGAGTGGGTTTTTTTTTCATATACTCGTATTGGCAAAGGGATTTTTACAGTTTTACTAATATATTTTTCATTTATTGAGTAAAGTTACGTTGACACTAGATTTAAGGAGTTTAATGAATTTTCAGTTTGTGCTATTTAGGTCGTCGATCGTGGCACTCACACAGACGTATTTACTATTGTTCGAACGTCTGTGTGTGCGTGAATCATAGGCTAATGACGTGTACGTAAAGGTCAAAAGATATATTTAAGAACTGTCTATGGTAAAAAACCTCTGTAGACAAATTAGCATCAGAATTGCAGACCCACAATAGAGTTCTAAAATTACTATGGAATGTTTTAATTCAAATAATGTTTGTTTAATTAAAGAAAACTTAAAAGACTTTAAAATTCAACTCGAGAAGGACTTTAGATTATTGTTTGAGTTGAAAACATTCTAATAATATAAATTTTTGAGGTCTACAGTGGTGGGTATGTAATTTTATTGCCTCAAAATATACCAACTACCAAGAATTAAAATGAATTTTTTTAGCGAGTGAACAGGTATCTTCTAGGAAAGCGTGCAACATCTTAGACCGCATCGTCACCTACCATTAGGCAGGTGTGATAATACTCAAACGCTCACCTATTATTGTCTTTCCTATAGATAAATAGTCATAAAAATGTCAGTTTCGAGCGGGCTTGAAGCCCATTTCATTTTTTAGGTGGTATGTCATTCAATAACAAAATTGCGGAATAGCAAATTTCTACTGTAGGTCTGCACTTTTGTCGCTTGTACATAAAGCTTCGCCTAACTCTAGTATGAACGTAACTTTTGTTTTATATTTATTATAAAGAAAATACGTTTTATTTTATTCTCCCATTTGCTTTACGAATGTTTGTTATGTAAGTTCAATATTTATTTGTTTAATTCGATAGTTTATAGCGGTTTCAAAGTTTAGTTATTGTTTTTTTTTTATTAACTGAATTTAATGCTAGAACTACATTAGACGTACCAGACCATAACATATAGAAAACGTTTAATTCTCAAACGAAAGAATCCTATAAATTTAAAAGAATAGCGGAATAGATTCGTTCTATTATGACGAGTTCACTGAGCGCGAATACCAATTTATATCGGTTTGTTTGGTTCATGCCCCGAAACCGGTACACATTAGGGGAGACTGAAAAACAACGCTGTGCAGGACCAGAAATGGTTCTGCGCAACAATAAAGTTAACGCCTCTTCTATTGCCGAATAACTCTGTGTGCTTTGAGGAGTAGGATTTTTTTGTACCTTTTAGACAAAAAACGTGGTTCAAATGTAGTTCTAGCTACTTATATTAGCGCGGTAGATTTTTCATTTCAACCGGAGAGACGGTATTTTTCTTTGACTAGGTAATATTTTATAGTAAAGGAGAGTATAAATAACTACATATATAAAAATAATCACTTAGCTCATGTCCGTATTTTATATGTGCAATAATTATAAACATTCATATCTTAGCTAATTAGATTCATGTAACGTTGTCTCGCTTTTCATTTAATATATATAAAATATAAACTGTATATCTAAACAGGGTTATTGGCTTATATATGTTAACCTGTAACCGGTGACATATGAGCTAGAGTTCAGTTAATTTGCTAATAGGAGCGAACTGGCACCATTATGAAGACTTTTTGGGGTGTTGCGACGTATAAGGTAACGGATTCGATTCCCGTCTCAAACAAATATTTATGTACTAGTATAAGTTTCTGGTATTTCTGTATGTATTTGTAAAAGTTGTTAAGTATTCTATTTGTTGTTGCCTAGGTGCTTAGCTTTTGGATAGCTGGCGCTGTGTGCATTGTCCTGCAATATTTATTATGATTTCCATTTTGACCCGACAACATGGCGGTAGCTCAATCCTATTAACAAATTAACTAGATTCTAACCCAGTATATATCGAGGCGTTTCAAGTAACTATGACTGAAACGATTTTTTTAATAGATGTTGATATAATCTTTGTCTATGATAGGAAAGTACATAATGAATAGGTTAAATACATATGAAAATACAAATAAAAATATATATACAAGATTGTAACTCATTATTATAGGTGGAAAAAGAAAAAAAAAGAAAGCTTTATGCCTTTAAAATTGTTTGTATGTTAGTTTGTAGGATATTTTGGGGTTTGTGGTGTACAGGGAGATTTGAAATTAATAGACACTCTCTTAATTAGTTAGTCTACACTTGTAGATCAACAGCATTTGTTCCCTGATTTTTGACGTGATAAACACCGGCATTCACAAAAAAGTGTGACGTCATGCGTAACGTTACGTTATTGACAAGGTAATCATAGCAACGTATTGAAGTATGCAAAATGGTAATGTCAACGATACAAAAGAGTTCTTTATGACGTTATGACGTAAAATTATCGTCCGTAAATCGACTTTATTTTTAATTAGAACTTTTTTGAAGATGACTTGAAATCAGCTGTTTATTGTATGTTGAGGTCATCTTTTAGTTTATACTTGTTTTATTTTTAGTGTGGAATTTTATATTCTTTACTGATTTAATAACAGTTGATTTTAAAATTATAAACAATTCGAATTTCGAATGGTCTCAGACTAAATGTTTTTTGGCTACATGTGTAGAATGACTCCGAAGAGATTGTTTATGAACCAATGATCCTTTATAGAAGTACCCACACAGCTAGCCCCTGTATTTGCACCTTGAAAGTTAGATAGAACTAATAAAAATAGGCATTAAATAATTGGAAATCTCACTTTCGAAAAAATTGAGGTTTCAATAAAAAAAAAGTGCTTGAGGAAAAAAAAATACCGTGTAGGTAAAATAAATTAAAAAGGCATTAAATTGCTTAGCGATTTTCGGTAATTTGATAAAATGCTTCCGAAATAAATAAATAAAAAATAGTCATTTTGTATTTTTAATAATAAAAAATACTTTTTGTTTGTCTTGAATTCTGGAACGGTTTTTGTTAATTTTGCACTGAAAGCAAAGTTCCTATATTTATTAACAAAAATGAAAGGAAGGTACAGGACAGCAAAAGTTTAATTTTTACGGTGAATGGTAGGTATCGCCTAGTCATTATTTATATGAAAAAGTATTTGTCTGTAATTTAAGCCTGAAACAGCGCCTCTACCAATAGCACAATTGCTATCCTCTTCAAAGCAACTATTGTTAAAAAAACTTTTCAAAAAATGCGTCAAAATCATCACATATAAAATGAGATCGGTACCATTTTTAACTTTGAAAGGGAAAGCAATTTTGTCAGGCGTTGGAGACGCAGTTTTCAAACAGTGAAAACTAGGCTCAAACGACGATAGATGTAGGGAAAGGAAATATTGTTAACTGCTCAGTTTTTTTTACATCATACTACGTTTTTTTCGAAAACGGTTAATAAATTTTTAATTTTTTTCAAGAGGTCCCTCTACACGACTCTGGACAGATTTGACTGAAAAAGTCAGCAAGATGTGAAAAAAATAATAATAATTGCAATGAAAGAGGATCGCTAGATGATTGATTACTTTAAAAAAATGTTATCATAACATTTTGACATTTTTTTTCAAGTATCTGATACTTATCGATTTTTTTTTATATTTTTAATCGTAGTTTTGGCAAATTTGACATCAAACTTGTCGACAGTCGTAAAGGGTTACCTCAATGATTTGGAGTAAAAATAATAATTGATTAGACAAGAAAATTTAGAATTTATTAGTACAAATACACGGCTTTCGTGTGGCAACTATTTTATATACTTGTCGGTTACTCCATTAGCAATATTATAGTACGTGCGGGATAAATTGACCGGTTCCGAAGTTGGAGTGAAACCACTCACTGGCCGGGTCCTGACTTAGCGAGTTTCCTCGTGAGGCAGTCTCGGACTTTGGCATCGCGATGTTTGCAGCTTCGGTCTGTTGAGGCACGTCCCGACAGACCGAGGATTTGCCTCGCGAGGATGCTCTCTCAGTCAGGACCCCCGGCTATTGGTGAACGACGGGCGCGCCTAATTTTCGTTTCATCATTCCGCTTCCGACTGGTCAGTTTTAAACGCGTGTATTATATTAACTTAGGTTAATCTAAAACTATAGCCTTTTATTATTAACTATTTATTTAACCCTAGATTAATTTTGTTGGAATGTTATACTTTGTTTGACAGTTGATTTCTGTCTTTTTTGTGATATTACGATACTATTCCTTGGATATTTAAAAACGCTGCTTATCGATCGATTAGTTAGGCTAACCAATTATATTTTTACATGCCGATGAAATAGCATCAGTAACTATTCACCTGATAAGTAAAGTTTTTAAGAAAAAAGGAATGTGTGTAAAGAAATAATAAACTATCACAATATTAAATGCTTAGTTAAAACAAATTAAAAAGTCAGTGCAGAAATAGTCTAAAAAATAATTTGCGCAATGTATCGTAATATGACGCAATATTTATAGTACTTTGTCTAATGATATTTTTAACGTGAACTGTGTTTAATGAAGTTTTTATTTAAAAAAAAGTGCGTTTGGTTTTGATCGATCTGAAGTTGCAGCGTATTGAATGCATTTTTTAAAATACGCTTTCATCGAGAGGATCGTGGTTATGTTCATACCGCAATTATGACATTGACAGCTAAGTGAGACTAGCTAGCTTCGCGTATATTTATAAATTGCATGTTTTTCGCAATCCTACGCCATTCGTTGCAACTTCATATCGGTCAACTTCAAACGCTAATCTTATGTTAGTTGATGATTACATTTTTTATTTGTATTGAAGGGATTTGGGTGTAGGATAAAATTAGACAGCACTTTTTTATACGTTTTTATAAATTATAGTATCCATGACGTTTCGGTTCTGGTTATTCTACAGTCACGGTCAGAAGTGTAGTAGTAATCTCTTCTATAGATAATATATAATTGAATGAAGCAGTCTTTCAGACTAGAGGTTGTACTGGGCTTCTGACCTTTGGGTGTGCTTACGAGACGCGGTGCGTTGCGTGCGCCTGAGCGCCTTCCTCGACTAGACAGAGTATTATGTTTGATTTACACTGTGCAGCGTGGTACTGCCACTTGTTTACTACGACGGGGGTTGTTGTTATGTTAATCTTAGTAATATTATATACAATATAAGAGTTTCAATGTTTATTTAGCGTGTGTTTCTAAGACTTTCCGTTTAAGCTAATATTCAAAGCGATATAGGAACTCGAACAGATTTCGGCTTCGATTTGAAATTGTGTTTAATATACCAACGAGTATATATACCTAAATAAAAATGTTTCGTAATAATGATTTTTGTAATTATTTTTGACCACCCCGAGTCGATGGTTTCAGATCAACAAGAACACACGGTGAACGCGAGAGATAGTCGCGCGATACGGGTTTCAAAATTAATTACGAAAATCGTAAATCACTAGAATATCGTGAGACTAAGCGGATACCGTGTGTTCTTCCAGAATCTGATAATGAGAGCGCTCCATCGACGACACCGACAAAGGACGACACGCACACTATAGCGCGAACAAAGAGTCAGGAACTACTCCTATTGGAAAAGATACAAGCAGAAGCGGCTGCATACTACAACTACGATTCCATCCCGCCGGCCGACAGGGACAGAAAAATCGTACGATCAAATATATCCACGAAATACGACAGACTATCCCTTGACGAATTATCAGGTAAAAAACAAACTCCACCCGTTCAGGATAGACGCAAGTCTCTTGACTTTAAAATACTCTCTCTAGATGAAATACGAGCTCGGAAAAAAGTTGATATAATATCTCATAAACCACCGATAACTCTAAATTTACGTAAAAGGAAATTATCAACTCAAGAAACAGTCACGACTTCTGGTAACAAAATAATTAAAGTTGTTAGAAGTAATTCCATAGTCTATAAGAAGTTAGATAAGAATGCGCCGGCGCCTACAGCTCAACCAAAAATACATAAACCTACAAACGATAATAGAAAACGAACTATATCAGAACAGAGTGATGTTTACGAAATAGATGACGAATTGGTAGACAATTGTTTTGAATTTAAAAGAATAAAGATCACTGAACAAACTTTAAACAAACCTAGGTTAATTAGAAATAGAAATGTTAGTGAAAGTAGAATAGAAGAAACCGTTGTCACTGAAATATTGAATCTAAATAGTACAGAGAATGATTCTGACTCAGAAGTACAAATTGTTAGCGTAGAAAAAGTTCAAGATAATATAGATATAGATAAAATATACAACGATGATATTATAGATGTAGATTCGACTGCGAAGTTTGGAGAGCCTATAGACATTGTAGATTTGAGTGATGATGACAACACTGACCTTGTTACTAATGTACCGGATGTTGTTGCCAGTTGTCAGAAAAAAGATGGTTTAATTAGAGAAATTGATGCCTTATTAGATGATTAGATTAAATAATTAACTTTTATATAGTGTTAATTAGAAACATGTACAAAACTTATAGGCAATACATACAGTGTGTAACAAAATCTTGTAGTACCTTCTAGGTACTTTTACCTACCAGCCAATGTACACAATTTATGCAGGAAGTAAACGTTGTTATTCCTAATCTATTGGTACCCCAACATTACAAAAAAAATACTTGGTAAGTAATTTTTTCATGTTTGGAAAAAATGCTCTAATTTACCCAGAGGTTTGAGAATCTTTGTAAAATGTGACAACACTTGGCAACACCAATACAATTAACATAAGGGCAGGGCCCGCTGCCAAAATGGTGTTGCCACAGCTTGAAAGGTCCTTAAATTATCATATGGGGTATTTTTCGTTAGAGTTACTTAAAATTAAAATTCTTCATTATTTTTTCATGGTCAGGTAAAATTATTTTTACAAGCTTTTCTTTAGCTTCACCTGTCCCGATGTCTGTCTAAAATTTTACCCACTTCCCGGTTACCGATTGAGCTGAAATTTTGCAAACATGACAAATCGCGTGACAATGTAATAAAAGCTTGTTTTTTTTTAAAAAAAAAGCTTTTTTTCTTGTTTATAGTTTTTTTTTATTATATCTTGAACACAAGTACCTAAAGGTTATTTGTTACACACATTTCTTGTTAGATAATTTTTAGTGTGTTCTATTTGAGATTACATTGTGTAGTTTATACACTGATCTCGCCATATTTAAGGATATTTACCTACTATTTTAAGGTAAATTCAGTACCGATGGTACATAGATATAATAGTTAAGTTTTTTTTACGTTGGTAACATTTTTTGTATCTCAAATGGTCTTTGAATTTGTTAAAGATTTAAAAAGTAAAAAATAAAAATGTTATTAAATATTGTTTCATATTTTCATTAGTACGCTTTAAGAGCCAAAAGCACAATGCCTTTCGTAAAATTAAAATTGTTATTGTATGAAAAATTGTGGTTGTTTGAGGGATCCTTGGGTTTTTTTCCAATTATCGCTACAGGTAGGGATATATGGAACCTTGACAGAGTTTACTTTGTTGTCAGACTATGGTCATATGCGCACCTCACGGGTGTCACCAAATATCACCGTTTGCAGAACCAAATAACAAGCGTGTTTATGTAACACGCGACTACGTGAACTTGAGACGTAAATTCAATGCGCTGTCAACTGAACAAAGTCTCAAGCACTCTCAAGTACATTTTTTTTTCTAATTTTTAATAACTTTTTAAAAATTAGAACGACGGACTATTTGTAGGTGAATTCATTTCTTACAATTTAGTATAGGTCGAAAAAAGACTACAATAGTCTTTTAAAAAACAAACGACATTAATTTATGTCTCTGAAAATAAGCAAACTTACGTTGATCCAAAAGTGTATTCATAATTTGTTAGTTTTGTTGTCGTTGATCGACATTACTCACTAGCAGCGCTTTGCGGTTTCACCCGCGTAACTCCCGGGAATATCGGGATAAAAAGTAGCCTATGTTACTTACAATAAATCAATGTATCCTCATACCAAGTTTCATCAAAATTGGACCAGTAGTTTCGGAGCCTATTCGTTACAAAAAAACTTTATAATATTAGTATAGAAATAGATGATCAAAATTTTACGTACAAAATATAATAATGTAGGGTTGTAGATAAGTAAAACAATAAAATATTTGATCCAAAAGTGTATTCATAATGTTTTTTGTTATTATTAAAAGATTTTATCGACATCACACAAGATATTCACAATTTTAAACATTACCTTTACATAATATCTACTATAAATTCGAAATTAATTTTCTTAAGAGATTAGCGGAGAACTTTAGACTTGTAAATGAGTAAATTACATATAGATGCGTCCCGCGGTTTTACTCCAGTGGAAGTATTAGGAATAAAATGTAGGTTAACACAAATATTCATCCAAATCGGTCAAAATAATTAAAAGAAATTAAAAAAAAACTTATCCATATTTACTGAAAAAAAAAGGAGATTCCAACATGTAGCAACACCGATATAAGCAGCGAGCTCTTACGAAATAATGGTGTTGTTATTTTTCAAAAAAATAATTAAAAACAAAATAGGTAGTAAATTAGTTTTCCAAAATTAAAAGAAACATATTTTTCCTCATTTTCCATTTCCAAAGTTACATACTTAACCTTTTAATACCAACAGCTGATAATAGATGGCGTTAGTAGGTGGGTAACAAAACTTGGATCGCGCTAACTAAATTTCTTAGACAAGCACGCTCGTAGAGTTTCTTAGGTATCAAAATATTTGAGGTTTTTTACATCTAGGATTATTTGAAACAAGTTTTCCGCTATCGTCTACTGGGTACAAAGATCACATAAATAGGCATGTACAAATATTTACTCTAGATGGCGCTACTCACAAAAATTACGTAATTACTTTCTTTTTGTGCACTTCTTTATAAATTAAAGCTTATGCCAGATGGCATAGTATGATTTCCATAATAGCACATGAGATTTTTTCCAGTTTAGTGGCGCCATCTATTATGCGAAAACAGCAGATCCTCGTTTGTTAATGTAGGTACCTAAATACAATAAAATACATTAAACAAAGCATTACGTAATTAACTGCTATAACTGATATTTATTCTTCGAAACTAACACTAAATTCGACAAAAATTTGCTGGCTTTTTGTGAAAATTACAATTGGTTAAAATATTTGCCCCTTATTAATAATCACATATTAAAGTTTAATAAAGAGGTTTGTATTTGATTTTTTTTTTCAAGTTAAATTTGCGACAAATTTGCAGGTGACATACATCCAATTTCATACTTAACTTATCGCCATGAATTTTCTTATGAAATTAATTTAATCTCTATTTTACAACAAATATACAGAAAGGCTTAAATAACTAGCTTATTTTTAAATTAAAATAACAATTTTAACACTTACTTAGTCCATATTCTTGGATACAGCATTAAATGTGCATCTTTTTATAACCCTTTAAACTTGTTACGAAGTAAAAAAACTTTTTTTTTAAATAGAAAGCATGAGTACAAACACAGTAACAAAGAAATGAACATGACAATGAAAATTACATTAAAAACGTAGACAGAGAATAAATATAGACAAGCTACCAGCGTATACAGTGTGAGACAGCGAATATTCAACATAAGTATACTTGTAAAATTGCCACTAAACAGCAATTAACCATCACTGCACAAGTGCACACTAATTAGTACTCCTTTTTAATGTCTTATAAAGCACAAGTAACACAAATTATAGTCTAACAGGATAAGAAAACAGAACTTTAATAGACACCAAACGCTTGTTTGCCACCAACGACACTGATGACAAACAAAAAAATCGTATACGCAAATAGAGACAAAAAACGTATACTTCGTCTTGCTCCCACTTACTCATTAGACGGTCATTCCTTCTCACTCTAGTAATTATAGTTATTTTAGCAGCCGGTCTATATTTATTATCTGTCTACGATTAAAAACAAATTAGAGACATAAAGAAAAAAACATAAATGAGGAGTCGTGTGCTGACCCAAATGGGTCGACCTCAGCTAAAAGCTGCAGCCAAACATGCTTAGCTGCAGCGCTGGTCTCCCGGACCCATCTAACTATCATCTCTTCTTCAGATTTTGACCTAAAATCGAAATTGACTTTCTCCGTTTCTGACATTTCCCGCCTAAATCTCTAATAAGGGGCGAAATATACTTTAGCGTGAGAAAAAACTGATTTTAAACTTTGCAAATAGTTTAAAGGGTATTTATAGCTAATTCCACACCTAGCGAATATAATACAGTAGAATTGCCAGTTAATTATTTCATATTATATCTTCGCTAGTTTGAATCTAGCTTTAAACAAAGAAAAACTAATGTTTGGATTACTATTATAATAATAAATAATACGTTTTGAGCCTATTCATTGTGCTCAATATCCATTGTTTTGTGTCTTATATTGGATATGTACATTCTTTATACTATATTATCTATAAAAAACTATATTAATACTGAAAAGGAGTAAGGGAAACAGATTATAACGACTTCAGTTGAAATTATTTATTATTTTTTACCCATTGAAATGAGAAAGACCCAAAGATACCCTTCAGACCCACCGTACGTACCCCTACGGTGGGTCTTTTAAAGTTATAATTATACCTTGTCATTAATTTCAGACGTAAGTCGCTAAACTCAACAGATTCACTTTTCGAGTTGGTTAGATCTTTAGACCTAATCAATCCCAAAGAGTGCTTCCTGTTTGCCCCACTAAGCCGCCCTACAGTAGGGCAAAGTGGAATTGTTAAAATTTTGCACGAAATTTTTTAAACTTAGTGGGGCAAACAGGAAGCACTCATCCCAAACTTATGGGTAATAAATACTTAAATGCAGCCAAAAATCAGTAATATTTTTCGTTCTACCTAAAGTTGAAATAAACCAAAACTGGAAAAGTTTGTAGAATCGTTCGTTCCTATTATTTAGACATATTTCCTGTTATTCATTGAGAAGTAAAAAAGCTAAACAGTGATAAGTACCTAATAAGAAAGTTTGAGAAGATGTAACTGGTATTTCTGTGAAATCGTTGTAGGAACGCACCTTCCCACCCGAGCTTCAAAGGTCGACTTAAAAAATGGTTGATAGATCATACCTTTTAACGAATTTCTGCAATTACCTTTGTCGTAATTCCTTACATAATTAATTATTTTTTTATTTTTATTTTTTTATTCAATTAATTGTAATCTTTTGACAATTGAAATGTTTTATGAATATAGATTTATATAATGACAACTTACTTATACTATATATATGATATGTAACTATGGATGACTATGTATTGTATTGATGCAAGAATTCACATTCTGCATTGGAGAGAACAATTGAAAAATTTACAACTTACTCGTTAACGCTAACGTGATAGTAACGTTTGCTATATGAAAAAACTCGCACTACACCGGCAGATATAGGTACTGTTTTAGGCTATCGCGTGGTTTGCGTATTGATCGATTCTGGGCTTGAAGTTTCACGGTAGCTAGGTACGTTTGATGAATGAAAACAGTGCGTAAACTTCTCATAGTAGGAATTTGTATAACTCTGTGAGCCTACAACGATTACAACAGAAATATGGCTAAGAAGGTAGGTACAGTCACATTATTAAATTACATATCCGAGTATATTCTTTTTAAGTTTGATTATTCGTTTCAGTAAAGTTTGATCATTTTCTAAGCAACAAGTTTTCACTCGCTTGGGCGTAGGGGTTAAATTTTCTAAAATCCTTTCTATCTGTGTGCCTTTTAGGCCCATGATCAATCCACTGATTTGAGCTGTGCGTTTATATATCAGTCAGGACTTTTAATTTTATATTTATAGATCAATAACACTTCGGTAACTTTCATAAGTGAAGTTTTCAAACAACTTTTTAGAATAAGTTTGAAATTCTCCATACGTAACAAACAATGTGACTGTACTTTATGTAATTGAGTGTCAGTAATCTAGTTCCACCAGGGTCACTGCAGCCTCGACCAGTACTGCTGGGTGTCTTGTCCTGGTACTGCCAGCGGGACGGACACGCCCGTGCCCAGGAGACCGCCCAATTCTGTAATAGGTTATTGAAAAACTTTTTAAACTCAAAATTTGGTAATTATTTCCCGGGTCTTAATCGCGAATTTTTATTTTTGGAACGAAGTTCCTAATGGCGCCTTGCGAAAGGGGGCTAGACCGAAAAAATTAAGACCAAAAGTTGTAACGACACTTTTGATTTTATTACAATTCCTTCATTAATTAATCGAAAGAAACTTCGTTCCATCCGGGTGTCTCTTGACACCTCTGCAGTTGGTCTTCAGTCTCCTCGCGACCATGACTATTGTAACATAGTCGAAACGTGGAAGTAAGAGAAATAAAAATACGCGATTAGAGGAAAGGTACGACGTCGCTTCTCCATACAAACGTCGACTGTTTCCTCCCTGGATAATGACACTAGCACAAATATTTTTGTGCCATAAAACCTATAACTGTCATGACCATGCCCCTCTCTCATATTCAAATAATTATAGGAAATAAGAGTCTTAAAAAACAAAAAATATATAAAAATAAGACATAGAATCATTGTCAATGGTCATGGCAGTTGTAGGTTTATGGCACAAAAATATTTGCTAATCTTTGTATATCCAGTCCTCGGTTTTAATAGTACAAACCTAAAGTTTATCTTACGGTTTTTCGTTTCACATTTTTCGTAACGCGTAACATTTTTTCTGGGCTAGGTTACCCTAACCCGCGCTAAGGAACATCTTTAAAAAGAAATCATAGTTACCTGGTGCCGGTGAAGCAGCCTCATGCTGATAAGCATGATGGTTGACGTAAGGATGCGGAGGCTGCCGGTAACCGAGCTCGTACCGCGGGTATCCGAGGAATCCGCCCTTGCATAGATCTGATTCGGAGTTCTCGCAGACTGGAGTCTCGGGGACCATGCCGCCGCCGTAGCCCATTGGGGTTAGCGGACTGGAAAATAGATGCTAATTATTAACCAAGCTAGCGAAGATTCTCTGGTTCAAGTGTGGCTAAATCCTTACTGATCATGTTACCTAAAAATCAAATTAACTATGAAGCAAGAGTGATTAATTTGTAATTCGTCTATGAAGTAAAATATTGCTTTCGTCTGTCAGTAGGTAACTTTAACAACCAATTTGGACTAAATTAGTTAATGAACCGAATATAAAACTTAAGAGGGAAGGGAACCGAGCACTATCTCTATACAAACGTAGTCGACTGTTACCTCCCTGGATAATGACACTAGAGCAAATATTTTTGTTGGATAAATCTTACAACTGCCATGACCATGCCCATATGTTTTGTTTCTTATTTGTTTTTTAAATCTTAATTTCTATGATAATTAGAAAATGAAAAAAACTAATACATAGGCGCATAGTCATGACAGGTTTTATGCAACAAAAATATTTGCTCTAGTTTCATTATCCAGGGAGAAAACAGTCGACTACGTTTGTATGGAGAGAGCTCCGGTACCCTTTCAACTTAATAGATTTTTTTGTCGTCAGGATTCTTAAATTGGACTTAAATTGTACTTCTGTACTGTATGAATGGGATCCGATTTTGATAATTACTTTTTTATTTGAAAGGTTTAAAGTTGATATGATGGGGATTATCGGAGTGATGAGTAGAATAGCTCCTCAAAATTCAGTAAATAGGTACATTAGTAATTCATGCAAATATGCGAAGTTAACTCTTCCCAAAACTTACTAGTTATATTAATAAATGTCAGATAATAAAATTAATATTTACCTATAAGTATCAACGTTGAGCGGCGGTTGATAGGGCTGGTGAGGCGCGTGCGCAGGCTGCGGCGGCGCAGGGTGAGCGGGATGCGCGGGCGGCGCGTAGCACTCTGGGCTGCGGCGCTGCGACCGGATCTTCTCCTCGCGACGCCACTTCGCACGGCGATTAGAGAACCACACCTTAACGTCGGGTCAGGTTAACAAATAGCGCGGCAACTACCAGCGCATATAACTACACACTAATCATAAGATAAATTAGAACCAAGGTTCCTAACCTGGAGGTTATTTACCCCCAGGGGGTAAAACATGTTTGTGAGCATGATCACATAAAAAAATTTCTTGTGCGTACACATTGGTGGGCGCATTCCGAAGGCACACAGCCTTACTTAGTTTTTAAGATGATTGAAGTGATCCATGGCTGCTATGATGATGATGACAAAGAAAAGTGGCTCACCATAAGATTTTAAAATTCTTATTATTGTAAAATTTAAACCCAAGCAAGGCAATTGCCTTCCTTATAGTGGTTTTCGTAGCAAATTCAAAGGGGTGACAAGATTGGAAAGGTTAGGAACCACTGATTTAGAACATGTTGGTTCTGGCTAAGAAAAGGTACAAAATTGAAGTAAATACGGCAAATAAGTGGTAGATATAAGCAAGTGTACGAGTAGTACCTAGAATCTAATCTAATGTGAATCTAACTTTCTAATTTTGGAACTCGGGTACTGTGGCGTTCCAAACAAAAATATATCAGTTGAAACTACACAGAAAAAATGGCAACACAGGAAAAAGGTAGGAAAAAGATGCAAGAGAATAATTTCTTGTTTTTAGTAAATTTTCATGAAAATAATAAACAGTATTCTTAATTTAATAGTACATTACGATATAAGTGTGGTAAATTGATCTTTGCATAGAGGCGGTTTATGACGCGCGAGCGGCAGCGAGCGTGTTATAGAAGCCAAGATGCAAATATCAATTCCACACGTATATCGTACGACGTTTTTTATCACAGTTGCGAATAAAAGAAAAGACTTGAAAAGAAAACAAAATAATAATTAACAAAATATTTGTGATAACTCTATGTTTACATTTTTTTAAGGCAATATTTTTTTGTTAATTATGCTCCGGAAAGGCCAGGCTTAAGACTTTTAACCTATACATCCTCGTGTGACATACATTATTTTTTAGGGTTTTTCTATTTGTTTTTGCGTCGGGGGTTAAGAACAAAATACAATGGTACGGAAAAACAATATATTTAAGTAAAGAAAAAACAAAAAATAAACATCTCAATTTATAATCTTTTTCTAAGTCATTATCACGTTAAATTTTCGTTCGTAAACCGACTTTAGAGACAACCATTTTTGCTAGCTAAAAAACTCTTTGATACCTACCTTTTCAGGATAACTTTACAGCACTAGTTAACAAATCTAAAACGCACGCGTGCATAATATGTTGGATTATGAGCCTAAAAGCCGTTGAATAAGATCCACTTTATGAGCAACTGTGATAAAATAGTACATTACGATATAAGTGTGGTAAATTGATCTTTGCATAGAGGCGGTTTATGACGCGCGAGCGGCAGCGAGCGTGTCATAAGAAGCCAAGATGCAAAGATCAATTCCACACGTATATCGTACGACGTTTTTTATCACAGTTGCGAATAAAAGAAAAGACTTGAAAAGAAAACAAAATAATAATTAACAAAATATTTGTGATAAGTCTGTTTACATTTTTTTAAGGCAGATTTTTTTGTTAATTATGCTCCGGAAAGGCCAGGCTAAAGGCTTTTAACCTATACATCCTCGTCTGACATACAATATTTTTTAGGGTTTTTTCTATTTGTTTTGCGTCGGGGGTTAAGAACAAAATACAATGGTACGGAAAAACCATATATTTAAGTAAAGAAAAAGCAAAAAATAAAGAACTCAATTTTTAATCGTTTTCCAAGTCATTATCACGTAAAATTTTCGTTCGTAAACCGACTTTAGAGACAACCATTTTTGCTAGCTAAAAAACTCTTTGGTATCTACCTTTTTTATACATCAAAACAGTATAACCCAGATAAATTAAGAATGTTTCACCTACCTAATATGTAATTAGCAGTTAAGATACGTATTTAACTTATCGGGATAACTTTACAGCACTAGTTAACAAATCTAAAACGCACGCGTGCATAATATGTTGGATTATGAGCCTAAAAGTCGTTGAATAAGATCCACTTTATGAGCAACTGTGATAAAAAAGCAATTTCAGACGTGGTGGTAAGACCAGAAGCGCGATAGAGGTGTCTTAGAAACAGTTTTTGGGTATCAACCGCTAAAATCCATAGAATGATATTCCTACTGTCGTAAAGGTGAAGATATGCTTTGTATACACTATGCAACACGATTAGAGAGATTTGCATCGATGGAAAATAATTGTAAAATCATAAAAAAACGTCATTTTTTTGAAATTTTTCAATCTTACGGCTAAAAACAAGTACAAAATATATATTTTCATAAACCTTGCATCAAATCCCATAAGGTAGTACAGATGGTTTTTCACTTAAATAGATGTTAGTATTTTAATTACATAGAACTGTTAAAACGGCCATTTCGCGGCGCGGGGGGGAAGGGGATAGAATCATCGCGCGGCGGGCGTGTGAGAAAGGTATAGGGGTTTTCAGGTCCTACTTCACCTTAAATTAAGAATACCTACTGCTTATCATTTTAAGATGGTTTATAAAACTAAGAAATTATTCTCTATCGTCTGTATGGAGAGGAATATTATTTACTTTAAGAAATCTTTTTCTTGAGATTCTAGAAAATTTATTTATTTATTTTAGAATAATTGCTTATCTATTCATACTTATAATAAAGAAGAAAGGGTAAAAAGTCTATACTTGGAAGAAAAAAAGTCTAACCACTGGCAACTTTTAGCTTGGAACGCCATAAAATATATCATGGAAATACAGTATTTACAAACACACAGTGAAATGTACCCGTCGTGCGAGATTTTTCGTATAGCAAACGTTACTAGTCGAAAAAGTCGTATGGAAAGCTGAAAAGCGGACGTAATGCGAAGCCTTAAGAGGAAAGGGGGAAAAGTACCGATGCTCTCTCCATACAAACGTAGTCGACTGTTTCCTCCCTCAATAATGACACTAGAGCAAATATTTTTATTGCATAAAACTTATAACTGCCATGACCATACCCCTATGCTTTGTTTCTCTGTTTTTATAATTTTTCAAATGTTATTTTCTATGACAATTAGAAAATGAAAAATACCAAGACATCATGGCAGTTATAGGTTTTATGCAACATAATTATTTGCTATAGTGTCATTATCTAGGTAGGAAACAGTCGACTACGTTTGTATGGAGAGACCGCTGACTTTTCACCTTAATAGTCATCAGGATTTTTAAATTGGAGGGGGTACTCTTAACGTTCCATACAATTTTCTCGTTTACGCAAACGTGATAGTAACGTTTACTTTACGAAAAAACTCGCACTACGGGCTCAGGCTATTCCTATGAAAACTTTCAACTTAAATCATCGATTTGACTGTCTCATATTTATAATCAATTATTTATTTATCTATCAATAATCATTTATAAGTATCAGATAACAAATTTTTCTAAGTGTCGAAATTAATAACTCTATCATACTTGCTCCGGTCATTCGTTGGTGTCTTTTCTATCATTTTCACGTCTTTTTTTACATATGATAGGTCAGCATTTGACGACTATCACCTCTGCCTGATGGTAGGTGACGATGCGGTCTAAGATATAGCACGCTATCCTAGAAGACACCTATTCACTCGCGATTTGAAGACTCCCCAAATTGTACACGTCAGGAAAGACAGACGCAGGAAACCGATTACATTCCCTTGCAGGTTATGAATTCCCTTCCTTTGCTTGTTTAGAATGAAGGTTACGGTCCGAATTGGATGAACAGTGCTTATATAGTGCTACCTATGCCTAACTATAGGATTTTATCTTAACTTTGTATTTATGATGTATTAATTTGTAAGATCGAAATTAGCTTTCTTAATTTTACGAAGTTGTGTTAATTACACTATTTAAAAGTCGTGAACGACAGGACCGATTGTGATGAAACTTAGCATTGTGATAGTTTTTCGCCTTGAATGCCGACGTCTTTACGATATTCCCACGGGATCGCGATTTAGGCGGGTGAAATAGCGGGGCTCAGCTAGAATGTCCATAAAGGCGAATTTCTATTCTTTTATCGAAACGAGTTTCGTGATAAGGAATATTATTCTTTTATCGAAACCAGTTTCGAAAAAGGAAATATTATTCTTATTTAGAAACCGGTGTCGAACCTTGGTTTCGAATATGACCGAAGCGAAATTATGTATACTTCAGACCGTATCAACGGTTGACTGGAGCAAGTAAGATAGGTTATTGATTTCGACTCTAAGGGATTAAGAAAAATAAAACTATCTAATTTTAGATAAATAGATTATTTTAAGCAGCTCACCTGTATTCTGGCTTCTGGTAGTCCGATCTTGGCAGCGAGTCGTTCTCGAGCGAACACGTCGGGATAGTGGGTCCTTTCGAATTCTATCGTAAGTAAATAATACAAATTAGGATGGGTTTATTTTAACTGTAAATTGGATAGTTTTTAGGGTCCCGTACATCAAAAGCTAAAAAAGAACTCTTTTAAGATCACTCATTTCTCCGTCCGTTTTTGTATTTGAATGGTTTATGAAATTCATTTACCGATTTTGATGAAACTTAGTATGAGGGTACATACAAGGATGATGGCCTACTGTAGATAGTTCGTGCTTCGCTACGTATAAAGTGAAAAAATGTGATAAATGAAGAACCGCTCGATCGATTTTGTGCAAACTTCACATAAACCATCTACTAAATAGTCCGAACAAAGCTTTGGTTTGGATAGGTGAGCCCGTTCTTGAGTTATAAAATTAAAACGAAAAGAAGCATTGATTTTTAACCGACTTCAAATAAGGAGGAGGTTCTCAATTCGGTTGTATGTATGTTTTTATAGATATAGATAGAAGATAAGGATAAATAAATATAAATATTGCAGGACATTCTACACATCGCCATCTAGCCCCAAGCTAAGTAACTAGACTTGTGTTATGGGTGCTAGACAACGGATATACTACTTATATACTTTTCTTTTATAAATATATACTTATAATACATAGAAACAACCAGACCACAGACAAATATCTAAGCATAAATACTTGTCTGAGGCAGGAATCGAACCCGCAACCCTGTGTTTGGCAGTCCGGCATGGTGACCATTGTGCCAAATGGGTCGTCAACAGGATACTGACCTCTCTCCAAGCTATCGATCTGTTCATTAGTGAAACTGGTGCGGTTCCGCTGCAGCTTGCGCTTGAGCCTCAGTCGTGCAGCATCGTCGTCAGCTCCGCTCGATCCTGCGTTCGAATTGTCACCAGAACCGGTCTCGTCAGAGTGCAGCCCTTCTATACCTTCGAGGGGTTCTTCACCTGTAAAAAGAGAATGTTTTGGTGAACGACATGTGGGAGAAGAAAATAAATATATTGCAGGCCATTCCACACATCGCCATCTAGCCTCAATTTAAGTAACTAGACTTGTGTTATGGGTGATAGAAATATTACTTATATACTTTTATTTTGTAAATATATACTTATTATATATAGAAACAACCAGACCACAGAAAAATATCTAAGCATAAATACTTGTCTGAGGCGGGAATCGAAACCGCAACCCTGTGTTTGGCAGTCCGGGATGGTGACCATTGTGCCAAGTGGGTCGTCAAATGACCACGTGTGCCTGAACTAAGTGATCTTGTGTTTTAGGCGGTATATGCGCTGATAATTTGTTGAACTTAAACCTGTTATTTGATACCGATTCATGGGAAAAATACCAGATTCCACGCGGTGATTCCTTATTCGTGCTACGAGCGAATGGAGTCAGCAACAATGTGCAGCTTTTAAACCGGTACCAGAGAAATTAACCCAATTTAAGTACAGTATGCGTCATAAGTAAACTATCAGTGCGGCACAATGAAACAGTATTGTACTTCCGACCTTCTTGTAATAGACGTAGCACAAACACATAAATACTTGAATTAAGAGGATATGGTACCGGCCGCTCTCTCCATACAAACTAAGTCGACTGTTTCCTCACTAGATAACGACACTAGAGCGTACAGCAAATATTTTTGTTGCATATAACTTATAATTGCCATGACCATGCCCCTATGTTTTGTTTTTTAAATCTTAATTTCTATGATAATTAGAAAATGAAAAAAAAAAACATAGGGGCATAATGGCAGTTATAGGTTTTATGGCACAAAAATATTTATGCTAGTGTCATTATCCAGGGAGGAAACAGTCGACTACGTTTGTGTGGAGAGAGCGCCGGTACCCTTTCACTTTAAAAGTACTCAGTGTGATTATTATTTTCAACATGTTACCTATGTGTTTAGTTGGCCGAGTGATATAAGCCATCTCCCGCTACACCAACCGACGTGGGTTCGATTCCAGGTTACGTAGTTAATTAAACTGCATGAAGTTTAAAATAGTGCTGCACAGGATTTCAAACATTACGTTACTAGTGTACTTTTGAGCGTTGATTGTACCTATTTAAACACTTACTTACATCAAATAATTCACCCCAACTTTTAATCTTGCCTAGGTACTTATAATAACTCTCTAACCGAACACCCGAACGGCCGCGCCGTTACGTAAACCCAGGGATAAGCGCTAAACTCTCCCTACATAAGATTAAAATCGTGCAAACTCAAATAAATTGTCTTTATCGAGACAATTGTTTGTTATTAATTGTTACTGTTCATTTGGAATGGAGAACTTTATTTTACAAACAACTTTGTAGGCGTAGAGGTATATGGGTAGGTACTTAGATATTGAATAGTTCTTCGCAGAGAGCTGTGTTGGCTTAGTGGTAGATACCTCGACTTGCATTCTGAAGGTCGTGGGTTCGAATCCCTACCGTGCACCAATGTATTTTTTATGTGCGCTGATTGACATTGCTTTTACGGTGAAGGAAAACATCGTGATGAAACCCGCGGCTTAGTAGGCTCTAGAAGTATTGACAAGTTCTCTCCTCTGGAAATGGTCGACTAGGCTGAGAGGGTAGTAGGGGCTGGGCAAGCCTACTCCAGTCTCACGCAAAAAATACCCAAAAAGGGTCTGATTGCAGAAAACAGTCCGTTCAAGTACATGTTATTCGAATGTGCGATGTATGTATATGGTACGACTGTTCGAAGCAAGCACGATGCAATAGCTTTACCGCGGCAGTCCCCGAGTGCCACGTTTCTTTATTTGCAACGAATAGGCTCCGAAACTACAGGACGGAATTGATGAAACTTGGCATGAGGATACATTGATTCATTGGGAATAACAAAGGCTACTTTTTATTCCTATATTACCACGGGATTTGGAGTTACGTGAGCGAAACCGCGGAGCGCTGTTAGTTGTTTCAATAAAGTTACTGGCCGGTGAGACATGTATTCACAGGGAATTTTAAAAATCCGACTTATAATGAAACTGGTCAAGTGCGAGTCGAACTCGGGCACAAAGGGTTCCGTACTATGTTGTGTGCCCCACATATTTATATTTTTATCTGTTTTTAGTATTTGTTGTTATAGCGGCAACAGAAATACCTATTCTGTGAAAATTTCAACTCTCTAGCTATCACGGTTTATGAGATACAGCCCGGTGACAGACAGACAGACAGTGAAGTCTTAGTAATAGGGTCCCGTTTTTACTCTTTGGGTACGGAACCCTAAAAACGGAGGAGAAACGCCGATCCGTTTTTTCCTACGCTAGTTTTTTTAAAGAATTCAGGTGTCATCCGAGGTATGAGTTATGGGAAAGAAAAAATGTGAATCAAATGAGGAAAACGTCACACATTCCATATCGAAAATAGAGATAACATTTCTATTATATAAGAAAATATCCCTTATTTTTAACCGACTTCAAAAATGAAGAGGTTCTCAATTCGTCACGTATATTTTTGTTAGATCATTTCTTAGGTTTTGCTTTTAAAACTTTTTTAGGGGTCCGTAGTCCTTATAAGGAAGCCTTATATTTTCACCATGTTAATCGAGACTTAAGAATACCATTCCCGCAAAAGCCTTAAAAAAGCGGCCAAGTGCGAGTTGGTCCATACGGAATCTGTAACATAATGTAGAATATGTATTTTATATTTTTTTACATATTATCTATTCCAAAACCAAAGAGAATTTTGGTATTATTTGCAATACCTACTGAAAATTCTGTTCTTCATTTATTTATGTATTGCTTTCTTGAGTCGAACTTTTCATAAATTATTAATTACCTACATTACATAAAACTAAGATAAGAAAGCTATATCTAATAAAACATAGATTTATCGATTATTTCGGTATAAATAAAATCTACATTTATCGAGGATTAAATATATTTTTATTCCGGTGTAAATAATACCTTACATCTAATTTCTTTCTGATTACGGAATAGACTTTCTTTCAAACTTCTTAAATTCATTTTTACGCGATTTTATCTTTTTCTAAATTTAGGTTTGGACTCTTTTTAACCGACTTCAAAAAAAGGAGACTCTCAATTTGGTTGTGTGTATTTTTTTCAGTTTTCAAGCAGGTGCCTAAATCTTGATATCATGTTATAAGAAGGACAATTCAATTTCTATATTCCTCTATTTCTTTTTCTTTTCGTGTCGATTCCGTTATACCTATTTTTTATAGGTATAAGTGTTACAGTAATAGTTTAAAAGTCCACCTTTGTACCAATTTGGTGTAAGAATTAACAATTAATTAATCAAACAACAATTTTTGACAAACCACACAACCGAGTCTCACACTTGAATTATGCTTAAACTTATCTACAATCCTACTAAATTGTAAATTATGTTCAAGTGTCAAAATATCGCCGTCGGTGTCTCCGGGGGTAGTGGGGGTAGCGAGGGGGTGTTAGGGGGGATGGGGGGTGAGTTGGGAATGGGGGGAATGTAACGGACGCGTTCATGCAGAAACTGACGATAACGGCCCGGCCTACCACGTAACCCGGCGATACGGTAACTTAAAAATGTATGGCCAATAATGAAGTGTATTTGATAAGCTTCTATGGTATAAAGTTTGGTTTTCAATTTTTTTTTGTTTAGGTTACTTTAGGAATATTTTTGTTTATAAAGTCGGTACTAAAAAAATAATGACTATAGACCTCAGTATCTATATATATATATAAAAATGAATCCCTATTTTCCTTGGTCACGGCATCACGCGTGAACGGCTGGACCGATTTCGCTAATTCTTTTTTTGTTGTGTTTGTAATTGTCAGGAAAGGGATCATATGAAAAAAAAAATAAGAAAGTTGCGCAGAAAATCATTACGCGAGTGAAACCGCGGGGCGCAGCTAGTCTGGTATAAATTTTAACTTGCTAAGTCCACCCGTTCCTGAGAAATTCATGATGACACTTGGTGACAAAGTCAAAGTCAAATTTTTCATTACTTTGGATGCTTAATAAAGATCACATACAAACGTCAGACAGGCATACAAACGGACAAGAATAATGATCTTATAAGGGTTTTTTAAACCTTTTGCGGTACCCTAAAAATCAGTTTATCAAATTAATTAAAAAGTAAAAAATGTATGGCCATTACTGAAGTGTAGTTTTACTAAGCTTATCCTACTAATATTATAAATGTGAAAGTTTGTATGTGCGTGTGTGTGTGTGTGTGTTTGTTACTCCTTCACGCAAAAACTACTGAACCGATTGCAATAAAATGCAGTATGTAGATAGCTGGAGGCCTGGATTAACATATAGGCTACTTTTTATCCCGATATTCCCACGGGATCGAGACTTACGCGGGTGAAACCGCGGGGCGCAGCTAGTATGACATAAGTTTGGATAAATATATTTTTTTGTATTCAGGATTATTATTATTTTTTTAATAAATTCGTAATAGTAGAGTACTTTCGAAGAGCCTTGAATACATTCGTTTACACTTACAATTTTTTTTTCAAATGTCTAATATTATCATATGTTTTACGTGAAACGTTTTTAAAATGATAAGAAAAGGATGTCGGTTGCGAAAACCAAGATAGATAGATAGATGGAAACGTCAAAAATGTGTACCCAAAGAATGTTTTGGTGAATGAAATGGGAGAATTAGAACTTGGTGAACCTAAAACTAGGATCTTTTTCGTAGTTGGTTAAAAAGAAAACCATCTACGAATATCTCGTAGACTTCGTAGCACGTCTACGAGAATTTCCTATACTGTCTTGGCGTTAGGAAATTCCATAAACTTTTGGGAAACTCATTGTAAATTTTATTTTTTGAAATTCGATCCCTAAAAGGGTGGAAGGGCTGATAAAGTTTGCATTTCGTAGTAATTATGTATTTTGGTTTTTGTAGAAAATCAATACCGTTTAAGGAGACACCAAGGCAGATGAAGCAGCGAGGCGCAGCTAGTCTATTATAGAGGTACCTAAACACGAATACAACTTAATTAAGGTGAAAGGGTACCAGCACTCTCTCCATACAAACGTAGTCGACTGTTTCCTCCCTGGATAATGACACAAGCACAAATATTTTTGTGCCATAACAATGCCCCTATGTTTTAGTTTTTTTATTTTCTAATTATCATAGAAATTAAGATTTAATAAACAAAAAAAAACCAAACATAGTGTCTTTATCCAGGAAGAAAAGAGTCGACTACGTTTGTATGGAGAGAGCCCTTGGTACCTTAACCTCTTAAATAAAAAAATGTTGAAGGACATTTTATATATCGCCATCTAGCGCCAAGCTAAGCAACAAGGCTTGTGTTATAGACGTTAGATAATAAATATTATCATCACTACATAATATAAAACAAAGTCGAGTTCCGTCTGTCTGTCCCTATGTATGCCTTTAAAACTATGCATCGGATTTTAATGCGGTTTCTTTTAATAGATAGTGATTCAAGAGGAAGGTTAGGCTCATCTCGATAGGATTGTACTGAAAATCAGCGTTGTGGTGTTTTTGGCGTCACAACATTATGCTGAGTATAATCCTTTTTTGGTTACACTACAGGTTTAAAAGTTTGTTTAATTGTTTAGATTTCGTTTTCTGTTACATTATTGGCTTTTGTACGTGTCGTGTAATTACAATATAAAGTTATTTCTTTCTTTTAAAACAAAACTATATAGATATCTATCTACCACGCGTACGAAGTCGCGGGCGACAGCTAGTACTTGTATATTTTTCTTTTGATAGACAAGAAATATCTTATTACTTGTACTTGTACTTGAACGGGCTGTTTTCGCAATTAGACCCTTTTTAATTGGGTCTTTTTTGCGTAAGAGTGGAGTAGGCTTGCCCATCACCTACTACCCTCTCAGCCTAGTCGACCATTTCCAGAGGAGAGAACAATACTTCTGGCCAACTAAGCCGCGGGTTTCATCACGATGTTTTCCTTCACCGTAAGAGCAATGTCAATCAGCGCACATAAATTTTTCTTAAGAAAAATACATCGGTGGACGGCCGGCCGGGATTCGAACCCACGACCTTCAGAATGAAAGTCGAGGTAATACCGCTCTTCACTCTTCATCATAATCAGTCAGTCCACCACTGGACGTAGGCCTCTCCCAAGATGTGCTACTGAGCCCGATCTTCGGCTCTTCTTCTCATTTCACTGCCCACCGCTTTGCACCACTGACTCACTTTGGTATTTTGCTCTAGAATCGTGGCTCAATGGAATCTCGATAGTTGGTAAAACGGTATATCGCTTAGCACCATATACCATGTTGGTAGGCAACACCAGCGACGTATCTATTACCATTCCATTGAGACTCCATAGCGATTCTATTACGATGTTATTAAAACTTTAGCAGAATACCAAATAAAGTAACAATCTCGATATAATAATCAATCCGGTTTGCCGGAGGTGGTGTTGTCGGCTACGTGTTTAATGTTCGCGGATGATCTGAAGTTGATAATGAGTATAGGAGATCTCGAGGACTGTGAGGCGTTGCAGAGGGATATCGATAGCGTATGCGCATGGAGTGAGACAAATAAGTTAGAATTCAACTTAGATAAGTGTAAAACGATGACTTTCACTAGGTCGCAATCTCCATGCGTGTATCCCTACAACATGCACGGTGTCCCTCTGGAACGTGTCACTCAGATACGCGACCTAGGTCTCATTCTTGACCCCGAATTAACTTTCAATACGCATATTACGTTGGCATGTGCTCGAGCATATAAATCTCTCGGTTTTGTAATGAGACAGTCTTCTCGGTTTACAGATAGAGCCGTGATCCTGTCTCTGTATTATGCGTTTGTCAGGAGTATACTTGAATACAATTCGATTGTGTGGGATCCTCACGAGCATAAGTACAGGGATATGATAGAAAAAATACACAAAAAATTCGCTCGATATTTTTATAAGAAGTTGTATTGATATTACCCATACATGTATCCTTCGCCGTTTGTTTTAGGTATGACTGGCATGGACTTTCTAGAACTGAGGAGGAAGTGGGATTTGATGAGTCATTACTACCGATTGTTTCATAATAAAGTCGACAATCCCGCCTGTCTGGCTCGTTGTTCCCTATTTACGCCGGATAATCTGATAAAGTTACGTACGCGACGCTTGTTCAACCCCCCGTCCTCTAGAACCCTCACAGCGCGGTATGCTCCTACCAAGCAAGCTCTTATTCTTCTCAATGAGCTTATTAGTCAACAACCTGATGCCGATATCTTTCATAATAATGTGAATGAGTTCTATAATATTTGTTATAGTTTTCTTAATATGTTTATTTGTTACATAAGTTCTATTCAATAATGTATCTACCTAATGACTTTTTGTACGTTTTGGTGTATACTGTAAGTGCAATAAGTAACTGTATTATAAATAAATAAATAAATAAATAAATAACAATAGAGTATCGATATAATGACAATGGTAAATCTATTAATGCAAAACAGCAGAATAAGGTCCCTGGTTCTGCAGCAGATATGACCAGCCCACTGCCACTTCAGTTTGCTAATCCGTTGAGCTATGTCGATCACTTTAGTTCTCTGGCGAATTACTTCTTATACTATAGCTTTCTCCATAGCTCGCTGAACTATCTGTAGGTACGGTCGGCTGTATAATTGCAGACCCACCGTAGAGCTCCAAAACGGCAGTTATAAGAATGTTTTCAACACAAGCAAGATTCTAGGCAGGTGCCTAGAATCTTGCTTTAGGTGAAGTTTAAAGTCTTTTGACTCATCAATTAATCAAACTTTAATTTTAATATTTTTGAAATAATAAAGATTTAATCTAGAAAAAAAAGTGTTAGAATGCAAACATTCCAATAAAAGTAATTTTCGAAATCTACCAAGGGCTGCAATTATGCAACCGACTGTACATAAATAGGTACTTGTGTGAGGCGAGAATCGAACCAGCTACACCACGGAGCTCGTCAATTAACATCAACCAACGTCAATACAACAGAGTGACAGTAAACAAGAACCAACAACATCTATTATCTGATACCAATCTTATGAAACATTAATACGTTCAGTGTCGTCACATTGTGACAGATGATGGAGATTGCTTTATATGTTATACTAGCTTTTGCCCGCGACTTCGTCCGCGTAGAAGTCGAAAATGGTACCTACTCTTAAGTAAACCACCCCCTTTCTACCCCTTTTTATTCCGTTAGAGGATGAATTACAATAAAATACGAAACACGTGTTCCATCAATTTTGTTAAAGAATGTTTTTGCAAAATTTGAAGTAAATTGGACCAAGGAATCACGTTATCCCATACAAACTTTGCCCCCCTTTTTTATCCCCTTAGGGGCAGAATTTCGGAAAATCCGTATCGGATGCCTACGTCACACAAAAAACATACCCTCCAAGTTTCAGGTCTCTACGATCAGCGGTTTAGGCTGTGCATTGATCCGTTAGTCAGTCAGTCAGTCATTCAGGACAAAGCGTTTTATATGTATAGATTATCTATTTATCGGTATATTTATTTGATACAGACATAATAAATACAGTTGAAAACAGCCACACTGTATCTAATAATACGTCATAGTCTATATCTATCTTCTTCTATACATATAAAATGCTTTGTCCTGACTGACTGACTGACGGATCAGCGCACAGCATAAACCGCTGATCGTAGATACCTGAAACTTGGAGGGTGTGTTCTTTGTATGACGTAGACATCCGATAAAAAACGAAATTATACTCGTTAGGGGGTGAAAAAGGGGTTGTATAAGACAACGTGATTCCTTGGTCCAATATATTCCATATTTGCATAAACATTCTTTCGACTTTTACGCGGACGAAGTCGCAGACGAACTCACTCACAGTTTCAAACGTTCATTCACTCAAAAGTTCACTTACTCACTAATCTTGAAATCTCAGAAACTACAAGTAAAAAAAAAGTAGTTTGTTAAGGTGCACAGAAGAACCCCCTTAACAGCTTGCTAGTAATAATTACCAATAACCCTGTATATTTATCAATAGACAGTTTTGTAAAGCTCGAAAATTTGACGCACAGATAACTATGATGTAGGGATCCGCTAAAAAAGTATACGCGGACGAAGTCGCGGGCAAAAGCTGTTGGATGTTTTAAAATTATTATTAATAATCATAGAGAAATTGAATGCGACCCTTCAAAGTAGAAGGTCACGGGTTCGATTCCCGCCTCAAATAAACATTTGCATTTCTGGTCTGTGTGTTTCTGTATGTAAGTGTTTTAAATATGTTTTTACCAAAACAAGTTTTCGCGAAAATGTAAATTTACCCATATCCTTTTATCGTGTTGACTCAGGACCTTGATTTTTATGCACTTAATTGGGACTATAGATCTCAGTATCTGGTATGAATTTCAACTTGTTATAGGTCTACCCGTTTCTGAGAAAATTGGTCACAGACAGGCAGGCAGACGGACAAGAAAGTTTCAATGATATCATAGGATATTAATGAGTATTGAGGCCAAAAACAGTCATTATTTTTCAAAATATTCACATACCAATCACATTACCTAGGTATAACCACACCTTCAAAATACATTTCCCATTTCCCGCCAAAACGGAAGCCAAGATGGCGGTTACCATAAACAAAAGTTATCTGCAAAAATGTCGTCAGTATGACATGTACCTATTTCATTGGAGAGAATCCCTCGTTTCGTTCCCCCCGTGGGGTTGTTTTGTGAAGCCGATGTTTCTAGATAATCAGGGGTAGGTGTGGGTTCAGAATGTTCTTTTTGCTGTCTACTTATTTGCTACTATTTATAGTGTAACAGATAGTGAGAATGACGTTACGAACTTGAGAAGTTTTCCGTTTTTGACACCTTTACAATCTTTAATCTATACTAATATTATAAAGCTGAAGAGTTTGTTTGTTTAAACGCGCTAATCTCAGGAACTACTGGTTTGAATTGGAAAATTATTTTTGTGTTAGATAGTCCATTTATCGAGGAAGGATATAAGCTGCATTTTATCCTGATATTCCCAAGGGATCGGGACTTACACGGGTGAAACCGCGGCGCGCTGCTAGTCACTCTTTAAATTCCTATTTTTAATGAAAAAGGATTCGATCGATTACTAACATTTTACGATTTCGATTACAAAAAAAATCCAAAAGGCCGGGAGTTAAAATCTGTATCGTAGTGGTGCAAAATTTATTTTGCAAGAATATTTATTTATTTAACTGCTTTCATCCGCAATTTCGTCCGGATAGCATCCGAAATTCTTCGGATGCCTAACGTGATATTTGTATGTATTTGTATGGTACCTAAAAGCTCAATCTATCCAATTGTTTTAGATGTGTGCATTTAAATATTAGTCAGGCAGGCAGGACTTCGAATTTTATATTTAAAGATTAACTTTTGGTTTAAATTGCGAAATTCGGTTAAGAAAATTGCTTCAAGATACATAATAATGACGCTAGAGAATAATTTCTTGATTTTTAGTGAAAAATCAGCAGCAGCGTATTATTAATTTAAACGCAATATTTTCAAATTAAGAAAACTGCTTATTATTTTCAAGAACATTTTCTAAAACGAAAAAAAATGTAGGTACAGTGGGCTGCATAAAGATGAGCGATATTATTAAAAAACTCTGTTTTCTAAGTTACCATGGCGCGTCTGGTCATATTACCATAACGCATGACGTCACACAATATTACCGTGACACTTTTGTGTGAATGCAGGTGTTCCACCAATTAAGGAAACGTTATCACGTCAAAAATACCAATTCTTTAGCGTCTATAAAAAGAGGAAAATATTTTTTTTAAATATACTTTAAAAATCTTTTTTTTTGTATCCTTTGTCTCAAAACTACGCCAGCACAAACGTAAGTAGGTACCAAGTATTGGTAACCATTACACCTGTGCTTGTCGGACCGTGAGCGGGTCTTTCCCGCTCTTTAACACAAAATGGCCGACGCGTGACTAAACTCACGATTTATCTTTACGCATTCATATCGCACACTTTTGAATGTTTCTCATTTATAAGGAGATACGAGATGATAGCACGTTTATCTGGATATTTAAAGGGGCTTGGGTGTTATTGAAGGTGATTAAATTTGAAGGTTAAGTTTTAAAAGGAGAATTTAAGGTCTAACATAAATCTTATAAAAATATAAAAAACGTTATCACTAGGGTGAAAGGGTACCTGTGCTCTCTCCATAAAAACGTAGTCGACTGTTTTCTCCCTGGATAATGACACTAGCACAAATATTTTTGTTGCATGAAACCTATAATTGCCATGACTATGTCTTTGTATTTTTCATTTTCCAATTATCATAGAAATTAAGATTAAAAAAAAACAAAGATAAAAAACGGAACATAGGGGCATGGTCATGGCAGTTATAAGTTTTATGCAACAAAAATATTTGCTCTAGTGTCATTATCCAGGGAGAAAACAGTCGACTACGTTTGTATGGAGAGAGACCCCGGTAACCGAAACAAAAATAAACTTGTAGTAAGACCACATAGAACTACATACGGGACGAGAACTATAATATCTGATGGAGTGAGGTTATACAAAAATCTGCCTGATGATATTAAAGAATTGGATAGTGTAAACTTTTTAAAACATATTCGCTAATTAATGTCAATCGGATTTCCAAACATGTGTCTATTTTGCTAAGATACACGATCTGAAGCCTTAAAACATCCTCCTGTATTTAAAATTGCCTTGAAAACTACAAAGGACAGTGCCCAAAACACCCAATCACTTATGTCAAAACTATTTGAATTCATTTAAACCCAATATGCAATTTAAAATTAAATTATCCGTATCAATACCAGAAACACATTAAAATTTCAATTAAACCAACCCTTTTATTGAAAAAAAGCCATCGAAAAATAATAAAGCAGGTTGATATCGGTGTCGCATGCTACAATAATTATAGGTTGTTTGTATATGGGCGGGCATTGGGGCGGAACTAACGTGCGCGGGCGGGCGCGAGCGAAGTGCGGGGACGCCTACCACACAACAATTTTATATTTTTTTTATCCATATTCATATTCGTATACTCTGTTTTTGATGCTCTTTTTTGTATCTGACGTCTTAGAATGCTCAAAGTAGAACGCTTAGACCTTTGAGGTTGTCGTATAATTTATATTTTGGTGTAAAAAATGTTTTTCAAGAGTTTTTTTTACGTGATTTTAACTGAGATAGAGCATAAATTTCACTAGGCAAAGTGAAATTCCGTACAAGACTATATTTTCATACCTTTCGGAATCACTTGGTCGATTTTTCGAAAAACTGAAGAAAAAATAACCATTGAATTTGGTACATTCGCTATTGCCATTGACAAAGAATGCATTGCTCTGCCATGCATTAATTTGTTAGCAAATCCTCTTTTCGGTTTCTCGAACGATTTTTAGTCGTAACCTTGTTGTAACAAAAAAAATCCTAACCAATTGATAATCACTAAGAGAGATAGTAACAATCTGTTTGTTTGTAAAATAAATCTTGGCAACTTTGACATAACCAGTGGCCCAAATCTTCTAAGAAAATGGACATTCTCCTCTGACATTTAAATTAAATTAATCAGAAACCCCAAATGCGTCTCGTTGGTGGGTACGAGTAGGTACAATCGGGCAACAAAAGTGGAAGTTCACCGTAGAAAAACTACTATTATTTATTTTAGTTAATGATAAATTTCAGTTCTTAATACTTACATTTTTTAAATCTTAAATTATAATTACCTATATATATAATTACGTGCGCGTAATAAGGGCCACCTGCCACCTTAATTAAACAAATAATTCGGTTTTATATTATTAGTGAGGATAAATTGTTATGCATTTAAATTATCTGCAATAAGTGAATTGAATTGAAAGTAGAATCAATCATCATCATCATCGTCATCATCATCCGAGCGTTGTTCCCGGTTGCATCCCTCTCGGGAGCCCAGGGTCCGCTTTCCTGCTTTTACGCCTCCACTTCGCACGATCTTAAGCATCCTGGTATGTAAGGCGATTTGCACGCATATCACCCTTTACGACGTCAAGCCAGCACTTCTTGGGTCTACCCAGTCTGCCACGACCCGGCGGAGGCAAAGTAGAATCAATGTTCATCATCATCATCATATCAGTCAATACACGTCCACTGCTGGACATAGGCCTTCCCCATAATTATGACGCCACAACCAGCGGTCCTGAGCCGCCTCCATCCACCGACTACCCGCCACCGCTACAATGTCGTCGGTCCGGGCAGCTGGTCTCCCAACACTCCGTTTCGCGTTGCATCACGGCCGCCACTCAAAAACCTTTACTCCCTTACTAATCCTGAGCTTACTAATCCTGAGAGCTATGTCGGTGACTTTGGTTCTTCTACGAATTTCCGTATTTCGGATTCTATCACGTAGAGAAACTCCGAGCATAGCTCTCTTCATAGCCCGCTGAGCGACTCTGAGCATATGAACGAGGCCTAATTAATGTTTATGATTGTTAATTTTGATTTTTTAATAGTACATGGTCTGCACTGGGCTATCCGAAAATAAATTCAGAGAAAACATGCGTCTTTGATAATTGAGAAGACTGAGACGAGACTCAGTTTAATTAATGATCTACCTAGACTCAGTTTAATTAATGATCTACCTAGACTCAGTTTAATTAATGATCTACCTAGACTCAGTTTAATTAATGATCTACCTAGACTCAGTTTAATTAATGATCTACCTAGACTCAGTTTAATTAATGATCTGCCTAGACTCAGTTTAATTAATGATCTACCTAGACTCAGTTTAATTAATGATCTACCTAGACTCAGTTTAATTAATGATCTACCTAGACTCAGTTTAATTAATGATCTACCTAGACTCAGTTTAATTAATGATCTACCTAGACTCAGTTTAATTAATGATCTACCTAGACTCAGTTTAATTAATGATCTACCTAGACTCAGTTTAATTAATGATCTACCTTCTGTTCTTCTGCGATAAAATTACAAAACGAAACATTAAAATCAAACTCAAAACTTATTTTCTGGATAATTTATAAAAATAATTACATTTTTAAGATTGTACCTACCTGGTTTCTATTTTTTTAAAAGCTTTTATTTTATTTGCTTACTTTATGAATATTATTATTATGTAATAGTGTTGTACTCATTAAATACCTACTTACCTATAGACTGACGTTAACTTCTTTGTTACTTAGCATCACGTCAAAACTCCGTGGTTTTTATATGTTACGCGACTTTGTTCGCGTTTTGGTTTTGTTTTATTTAGAACGTTTGCGATTGCCTACCTTAGTCCGTATACAGAAAGAAAGCTGGAAACTTATAAGCGCTTACCGGCGCTTGACAGCGCTGGTCCGTTCTACACAAAGGAAGCAGGTTGAAGCAGATCAAGCAAAATGTCGGACTCATCGGACGATGATTTGGTTTTGTTAGCCCAGCACTGACCAGCGCGTGTTGAAGCTTGTAGGAACTTGTCGGCACCGTTCAGTGCTTATCGGCGCGCGTTCATATATTTTCCTGCGCGGAAAAGCTTTTAAGCGCTTTTAAGTTTCCAGCTTTCTTTCTGTGTTCTTATATTATGACAGCTACAAAGCATTCTTGTACACAACATTGTTAGACCTATATTTGTGTATGATTGTTAATATGATAAATAAATTTAAAAAAAAGTTTCAATTTTTGAAGACGCAGTTTTCCTTTGAATTAATGTTTTTAGAACTCTACGATTGGCTTCCACTTTTGGTGATGACTATATTCCCAAGAATTGTGTAGGTAGATAACCAAAAGGGGCGCTCGATATAGGTACATACGTAGGTACAAACAAAGGTTTAACAGACACATGCAAATTAACATCCTAACAGCTATAATTACACATAAACCGTACAAGTTAGGGGAGGGTTACCCTTTACCGGGGATTTTCATGTTTTATAATCCTGTTTCATGCGTTATTGGGTCTCGGTAAACCCTTTGTGGGGACGTTTCGCATGAAAACACCGCGACTTCGGTTTACATCTAATTATACAATTGTCTGTGGTCTATACCTACATACTTTGTTACTTGATAATCTATACATATAAAATTATTTGTCCTGAATGACTGACTGACGGATCAACGCACAGCCTAAACTGCTGATCGTAGAGACCTGAAACTTGGAGGGTGTGTTCTTTGTGTGACGTAGGCATTCGATAAGAAAGATTTTTCCGAAATTTTACTCCTAAGGGGGTTAAAAAGGGTGACAAAGTTTGTATAGACAACGTGATTCCTTGGTCTAATCCTATTAGAACCATTTTCGACTGTTACGCGGACGAAGTCAGTAGAACAAGAATTCGTAGTTTTTAGTAAGTAATTTTACAGTATAAGGTATCTGCGGGTAATTAGGGCCACCTACTACCTTAATTAAAAACTAAATATTTCGTAATAATAAGGAAACTACTTAAAAACAGGTCCTTAGATAAATATTTAATTTATTCAATATATGAAAAAAAAATCATTTGTTTATTTTGTTGTCACTAATATAAAAACCTTTAAGTGGTCCATTACCCCAGCTACCTTACAAATCGTGTGAGTTTAAAAAGGTCATCAGGTAGAAGGAAGACTCTCCTGCCACACATGTCAAATTGGCCCAACATCTACCAAACCTCCTGTATACCAAACTTATATACCTACTCATAATCCAAGCAAATACATCAATCAAAACAAACCATATTACATCTAAACATATCAACATTATAACATACCTATATATGTACTTATGTCGGTATGTCGGAGTGTTCAAAGCGCGTCAGGCTCCGCGCAAACCCTTTGATCTGCAGCTTATACCTACAGTTTAGATTTCTATAGTCTATGCCTAAAGCTGAAAGCCCTTCTATTTTGGTACCTCGTCTTAAGGGTACATACAAATATGGATTTTAATGTCAGTTAAGTATGAGTTACTAATATTATAAAGAGGCAACATTTTTTATCACAGTTGCTCATAAAGTGGATCTTATTATACGGTTTTTAGGCTCATAATCCAACGTATTACGCACGCATGCGTTTTACATTACCATAATACAACTAGTGCTATAATAAGTTATCCTGATAAGTTAAATACGTATCTTACTGCTAATTACATGTTATGTAAATGAAACATTCTTAATTAAACTGGGTACTCTCGGCATTTCGGAAATGATCAATTTACCACACTTATATCGTAATTTACTATTGTCTTTTTGTTTATAACGAATAGATGAAATTTGGCATGAGGATACATTGATTTATTGGGAATAAGATAAGCTACTTTTAATCCCGATATACGGGATCGGGAGTTATGCGGTCCTAAATCGATCTTCTTCTTCTTAAATCGTCTTTAATCGATATTCTTAATTTAAAATGTATATTATTAAATTAAGAATACAGCTAATTATTATCAAGAACAAATACTAAAAACAAGAAATTATCATCTAGGGTCTATAGGAAGAAGGTTATTTTTTGCTATAAGAAACTTTTTTTTCTGGGTAGTAGTCTATTAAACAAAAAACTCCAGAGTATGTAGACAAAGACAAACGAATAGAGCGGGCCATATCGTGTAAACCGTACTTGTCACCAACAAAACCACCAAAAACATAACTCACACGCCCAATAAATAAATATTCAACAGACCGGCCATACATCTCACTAATTTACTACTTCTGAGCCCGGTAATAACCATTTATCCTACTACCCCGCGAATAAATATACCAAGACATTTTTCTTACGCGTTATCTGCGAAGTCCAGACGCAATTCTCACTCTTTCTTTCATAACACAAGGCGGATATGACTGTCCCTCTCTGTCGTTCTCTATCTTTATAGATACGTACCTACCCCCTCTTTTATTCAGAGGTTTTATTTAGTTTTCACCCCTTAATGGATTTATTCCGCGTCGTCTTTTGACCTTGTCGTTCTTAAGGAGTTTAAGAATGTGTGGATTCGGTTGTAAATTATTTGTGGGTTACTACAGTTCATACTGTTGTTTACGACTTATTTTGATACAGTTCGATTGTGAATAGTTTTTTATACATTTGTATTTTTTTTTAAGTTATGTACGTATCCTAATCCTAGTCTTAGCTATATCCTCATCTAAACTAATATTATAAATAGGAAAGATTTGATTATTTATTTGCATTGAATAGGCTCCGAAAGTACAAAACCGATTTTGTTGAAACTTGGTATGATGATACATTAATTCATTGGGAGTAACATAGGTAACTTTTTATCCCGATACTCATACGGGATCGGGAGTTACGCGGGTGAAACCGCGGAGTCCTACTAATATTTAATAGAGTAAAATCTACAGCTTGATAGTTCACAAATCAGGAACAGAACACTTCATTCTACCATTAAAGGACATCGATACATCATAAATAAAGTCACCCCACACCCCTAACTGAGAGGGGAAGTGGAAATAAAATTAGTTACACTACTTTATCATGTGTAGGACCCTTAAACTGTTAGTGTATATCGTCCTTAACTAAGGACACAAGTTGTTTTAATTTTATTGATAGTCATTAGTGGTTCGAAGCTTTATTTAATGCAGAATATATTGGGAGTTTCGATTTCTGCAAGTCGGCAATCATTGTGCGACAAAACTAGACTTAAGCCGAAGTGTTAAGACCAGAAGATAGACGTGTCTTTGAAACAGTTTTTGGGAATCAACCACTAACATCCATATAAGGATATTCCTACTGTCGTAAAGGTGAAGATATGCTTTGTATTGTCATACACTTCGAAACACGATTGGTGTGATTTGCCTCGATAGAAAAAAATCATGTAAATTGTATTGTTTTTGGAAATATAAATTTTACGGCGATTGTAAAGAAAAAAACAAGTGCCAAATTTATATTTTCGTAAACTTTACATCAAATCCCATAACGTGGTACAGGTGGTTTTTCACTAAAATAGATTTTAGTCTTAAATATTTGTTTGAGGAGGGAATTTGAATTTGAGGTCGTTATCGTCATCTAAATCCTGTTTGTCTTTCAAGTAGGCAATTTCATATACTTATTTTTTAAATAAAACTAAATTCGGGCTGAATTGAAAACACTTGTTTAAAATAAATTGAGAATTATTGGGATGAATTAATGTAGTCTGAGTTGGGACTTAATCATTTTCGACCTAAGTTCTCTGTATCATTGGCATTTTAACCAACAAATAGACTAATTTAACATACTAATTTGAATATATTTGAGATTTCTCAATAGTTTTTTTTTAATATTTTTTTATTTCTAAACTTTTAAACGTGGTGACGTCACTAATGGCGTAATATCAACGTCTTCCATTGCCTAAGTTGTGTAGAAAAAAAGTGTGTCCAAATTTATTAGTTAGCTGTTAGTTGATTTTTTATTTATTGTGGCACATGTCGATTTCGTCATAACGCCGATGGTGACGTCATCAGATTGCAAGTCAAGGTCAAATATATTTATTCGAAAATATGATACATCAACGTTTATTTTTGATTAAATGTTTATTTATAATGTAAAAGAAGTCTATTTCTCTAAATCTTGTAATTTTAATAAAAAAAATGGACAATCATTGGGATTGATTGAAACAAATATTAGTCTTTAATATGAACTATAAACCATTAAAATAATTGTGTGGTTTACGTAATATTTGAGATACGTCAAGGGATACGTAATATACGGGGTGGAGGCTCGGTGGACCGTGCGGGTATCACCTTACTCCAGTCGTTAGGACTTTCACGGTCTGCTTGTTTAGTGCCGATCCGCACAGAACAGTGACGGCACAGTTCCGACACGTGCCGTACCGTGACGTATCCATCAGTGTCAGTGAAAAATGATATTGTTGCATACATTTTGTATTGTGCAGTAAGGCGTACTGATGATACTTCTTCTTACCTTAATGATAACAACCCATGGACGTGACTTTAATTGCTCCATTTCAAATAATACTTTCAAATATTTGTAATATTGACCTTTGTGAACATGAAAAAAAAACCCCATGAGTTTTTTGTGCCTTCTTCTCATTGGTGGGCGCGTTTCGAAGGCACACATCCTAACTTAGTTTCTAAGACGTTTCCACGTGATCTTGTACCTAGGTATTAAGTATCCAAAGAAATAAAGAATTTTGATTAATTGATTGTACTAGTCTATCCGTACTGGTCAGTGACAGTGATGTTCAGGGATATCAGTGCTGCACCGACGCTCCCCGTTATCCGGCGTGGATTTGTAGCGGACAATATTTTGCCTGACACGGTCGCAGTGTGTCAAGATGGAAAGTTAATTGAATTGGTCCGTGTGTTGCCCGTATTTATCACGTTTTTTTGACGATCGACCCCTAGGTACATTCATTTTCCTTATAACCGCAGTCAAAATATCGGAAATTTAAGTTATCTTTGCTTGCTATCGTTTTTTTACATAATATAATAAAAAAACCGACCAAGTGCGAGTTGGGCTCGGGCACGAAAGTTATGGTACTAAAAATCACTGCGCGGTGTCGGTTCAGTACCGACACCGCGCAGTGATTTTTAGTACTGACATGTACGAATTGCACGTTACGGCACGGTACGGTACGGAACTGACGGTCACGTGCCGTCACTGTTCTGTGCGGATAGACCTTTATACTGTTGATGAAAGCTATACGTTATTAGGTAATATTTCTTGTAAATTATGGCTTTATACGACTTTGGCATACAGCCAGTGTAAAATTGAAAGTCTTGCAGCCTAACGCGGACAACATCGTGGTTGAAATAAATGTCCAAAAGGGCTAAATAATAAATAAATATTGCAGGATATTCCACACATCGCCATCTAACTCCAAGCTAAGTAACAGACTTGTGTTATGGGTGCTAGACAACAGATATACTACTTATATACTTTTCTTTTGTATATATACACTTATGACACATAGAAACAACCAGACCACAGACAAATATCTAAGCATAAATACTTATCTGAGGCGGGAATCGATCCCGCAACCCTGTGTTTGGCAGTCCGGTATGGTGACCATTGTGCCAACTAAGCTAACTAGGTAAAAGTCGTTAATAATATTAAAGCCTACAATCAGCCTCAAGCGTTTCGTCACTTGAATTTAATAGAGAGTGCCAAGAAGCTTTTGAGGCTATTGGATTCGACGATACCAATTAGTAGTCAAACAATTTTCATCTAATTTTAACGTGATAACGTCTAATAAATCGATGAACACCGGCATTCACAAAAAAGTATGACGCTGAAGTCATCGTGTAACGGGAACCATAGCAACGATGTTTTCTTATCACATAAAATTATCGTCCGTAAACCGACTATACAGACAACCATTTTTTTATTTTTAGAGTTCCGTTACCTAAAAGGTAAAAAAAGGAACCCTTATAAGATCACTCTCTTGTTCCTACTTACTAACCAATTTTCATAATCATAATACTTATTCATACTACGAAGATCTTTTACGATAAAATTATTTTCAGGAGGCGATTTTCAGGAAAGATAAAAGAGAAATTCCTTCACAAAAGAATTACTTTATAAACGTTATAATCTCAATCCCTAATAGGTAGATAGGAGAGATCGAAATTAAAAATTCCATAACTCCAAACGAGCGTTGTTGCAGTTATATGAGAGAGTAACACAGAAAAAAAAATCTCAAAGCCACCTAATTGGATACAGAATACAAACCACTACAAAGGGGAATGTTGAGATAAAAATGAAAATTAAATCTTCCACTTGGATGGGCAGCGTAATGTTTTTGACGGTGGCGTATAGACCCGCCTCTCCGGGAAAGGGGGAGCCGCAAATCGACTATCAAAATGCTGAAAAAAGTTGTTGTTGCGTTCGGTGTGACCGGCTGGTGCGGATTTCTACCCATTTCGGACGCTTTGTTTTTATTAATCGGTGGATTTGACGTTCGAGACACGGATGAGCCGCGGCTTACCTATCGAGTAGGTACTTACAGAGCATATGTGATGGTTTTTAAATACTTTTTAACCGACTTCAAACAAAAGGAGGAGGTTCTCAATTCGTCGCGTATATATATATTTTTTAGAGTACCGTACCCAATGAAGCATCTTCGTCGTTCAATTGTCTATTGATTTATTTAAGCATTAAATATAGTCAGATCAATCTATTTGGGACTGGAACTTTCTTAGCCTTTTTAAGATTCCATATAGAATTCAATAACTGCTTTTCTCTTTGAAACTGTTTGTACACTTTTAATTACCTTCCGCTATATTATTTCCTTTCCCTAGAGGTCTGTCGGCAGAAAACTCTTCGCAGGTTAGACTTACATTAGTATTAACTTTATAATGTAATTTTTTTTGTATTTTCCTTGTGTACTGAATTTATAAAATAAAATAAAATAAATAAATAAAATTCCATATCCAAAAGGTAAAAAAGGGAGGGAAACTTTTACTAAAAAAAAATACATTTATAATGCACTGTCCGTCTGTCTGTCACAAGGCTGTATCTCATAAGCTGTGATAGTAAGACAGTTGAAATTTTCACAGATGTATTTCTGTTGCCGCTATAACATCTATCTATGCATATAAAATGCTTTGTCCTGAATGACTGACTGACTGACTGACGGATCAACGCACTGCCTTAACCGCTGATCGTAGAGACCTGAAACTTGGAGGGTGTGTTCTTTGTGTGACGTAGACATCCGATAAGAAAATATTTTTCGAAATTATACCCCTAAGGGGGTGAAAAAGGGGGCCAAAGTTTGTATGGGACAACGTGATTCCTTGGTCCAATCTACTTCAAATTTTGCATAAACATTCTTTAAACTTCTACGCGGACGAAGTCGCGGGCAAAAGCTAGTCAAATAATAAAAACAAAATATAATGGAACGGAACAATTGAGTCCGACTCGCACTTGACCGTTTTTTAATGTAATTTGTCAGCCAGACATATTAATGGATAAAGTTTACCTATTTGTTTCTATATTCTATCTGATTTAATAAAATTATGATGATTTGATTATGAACCAAAACATCGGGCAAAGATTATTCTAAAGATTACGCATTGGTTCTACAAGTAACAGTTTTGATTATTCTAAAACTTACCTTTCTTCATTCCCGGAATATCACCACCGTTACAGCCAATAGCCTGCGGCCCTGGGCTCAGGCTATGCAGCTGATAGGGCGGTGTCCTCGTATCTATCTGGGCAGGCCACGGCGCCCTCGGCCAGGTAGGAGCTGAGCCAGGCGTGCCGAGGAGTCGGAGTCTCTCGTAGACTGGTGTGGAGCAGTCGGATGGTGGTTGCTGGGTCGAGGACTTCTCCTTCTGAGCTGCCAGGTTACGGAGCACGCGGTTTATTGATGATACCTGTAGAAGAATTGGTTTGGTAAAAATCTTATAAATTGTATAAATTTGGTTTGGTAAATAATCTAATAAATTGTATAAATTTGGTTTAGTAAATCATGTTATAAATTGTATAAATTTGTTTTAGTAAATCATGTTATAAATTGTATAAATTTGGTTTGGTAAATAATGCTCTTAAGTATATTAAGTGTTCGGAAATTTGAGATATTTCATACCTAATGATTGAGATAATAAAGAGAGAAAATAAAGAATTTGATGAAATAATAATCGAAATATTTAGCTACACAAAATAAAAATAAAAAACTGTGGTAAGTATTCCGTTATAAATAACTTTAGTAATGAATTGTTCGACTAAATTATATTCTATTCTATTCTCATTACCTCTGTCATCGAGGTTCACAGTATAAAAACAAAACACATGGTGAATATCGCGTACTTAATAAATCATTTTAATAACCATCTTAGTTTAAAAGTTTTAAAACCCTTTAGGAAATAATGGGTTTACTAAACACCTTAAAACCCAAATATTTAGCCTATCAATTCAATGTCATGCGAATTATTATTAACTGAATGAAAAATCTTTCACCATAAATTGAATTAATCTTTCGATGATTTGACTACAAAATTTCTAAAAGAAAAGCAGACTAAACATTTATCGATTTTTTTAAAGCAAACAAAAAGAACAAATCACACTGTCCCTAAAAACGGTCGGCGAGATGACAGATCAAAAAGTCCGAGTTCGTCTTAATACAGGATACATTTAGTTTACTTTCACTATCAACATCGCCTCATCAAGGTTACGACCTCCCAAGGAAGCCCTCGCCCACCCAAGATATCACCAAAAACTTCCCAGACAGAGTCCCAGCGCACCAACTGTCACCGCCAAGTGACAGCGCGCGAAACGGACATCGTAGGTACTTACCTCATACCTTAGACATAGGGCAGGAAGATGTAAGATGATAGATGGAAACCTGATACGTTGCCGCGTGGTGGTCCACGGCTGCTTCTGACTGGCACATCACGGAATGGCCAATGGACCGAGAAAACGTGGCACGTTCGTAAAACCGAACATTTTTTTTTCGTCTATGCTGCCTTTTTTTAATTCAATGTTTGTGATTTGCTAATTAATTAACTATTACAAGAAGTAGAAGTCTTTGAACTTTGAGAACAAGATATTTTTAGTTCTAACTAGCTGCGCCCCGCGGTTTCACCCGCGTAAGTCCCGATCCCGTGGGAATATCGGTTTTTTCTCGCCTTTTAAACCTTCCCTAGACCTCCACGAACATTTCAAGACTAAGATAAGATAAATCCGTTCAGCCGTTCTCGAGTTTTAGTGAGACTAACGAACAGCAATTCATTTTTATATATATAGACTAGCTGCGCCCCGCGGTTTCACCCGCGTAAGTCCCGATCCCGTAGGAATTTTTTCTCGCCTTTTAAACCTTCCCTAGACCTCTACGAACATTTCAAGACTAAGATAAGATAAATCCGTTCAGCCGTTCTCGAGTTTTAGTGAGACTAACGAACAGCAATTCATTTTTATATATAAGAAGATAGTTTGTACCTACTGTTTTTTTTTGGCATGCTATCTACGAGCTCTATCTACTGAACCGATTTAGATTAAATTTTATTTTTATCCTAAAAAAATGACTGTTTTTCGCTTCCGACTACATCCGTGTAGGGTGTTTGTAAACTAATAATTACTTATGTATCAAAAAATCAATCTTCTTCCTTCACAATAATTCGTTACCATGAAATATTAAAAAAGCCATGATTCGTCGTAAATGTTATTTTCTAGTTAGATGAAAAAATAGTCATATCAGTTGAAGAAGGGATTTTTACCTATGATAGTTACATATCTTAGGTAAAAACTTATCTATATCTATACTCTAAACTAATATTATAAAGAGAATATATTTTTTTGTTTTTGTCTTTGTAACGAATAGGCTCCGAAACTACTGAACCGATATTAATGAAAGTTTGTATGAGGATACATTGATTCATTGGGAATAAGATAGGCTACTTTTTATCCCGATATTCCGACAGGATCGGGAGTTACACAGGTGAAATTGCGGAGCACTGCTAGTTTTTTACAAGAAGCCAATTTAGGTATTTTTTAAAGAAATATCGAAAATCATCTAACGGAAAAATGTTTTCGAACGGAAATTTATAACAAGACTAGTTAATTAGAATTCAGACATCGATACTTTCACAATAAAAATATGGAGTTTTCTCACTTAAAGGGTTCAAGTTTGCACACAAATGAAATGGAAAAATTTAACAAGATATCGCAAAGACGTTTGAAATTGAAAAGTTATAATGCCAATTAACGTTAAATTGTTTGCTTTGTTTATTAATTGTTTTAACAATCAAATATTTGAAATGTAAAAGTAAACAAAAGATTTGTTAACAATCAACTAAAATTAACAAAAATCAATTTGTTGAAAAACATGGAATAAAAAAAATTATTCCTTTTGTAAATAACATTTTTGAGATTTAAAATATTTAAGTAAGTAAAATTTATCTGACCTAATCAATTCAAAATTATGAAAGCTACGAAAAACCCTTTCAAAGAAATCTATAAATCTCAAATCCATACGCTTATTAATTTGAAACATCAAAAGCAACATAATAAGCATCTGTAAACACTTAAAAGGCTGATGGTATTTAAGGCTTTTAAGCCTTTACCATTTGGGGTAGCTAAATAGGCGCAAACGAATAATACTCCTAGTTACCCACCTACATGCTTGTAGTATATGTATATAGACGACCGCGCAATGTGTGACCATGTGTAAAACCCATTTGCGTTTGTGGTTGCCCTATGTAAAAAATAAAACCTCTCTAAACCTCGTAAACAGTCCTTTAATTCGAATCACACACGCCGCTAACTTCGTTTCAATAATTGTTTGAACCAATTATTTGTGCCTACTAATAAATAAGTAGTATAATAAAGCCTGTTTGTTTGTAGATTTTGTTTGAAAGAACGCATCGAGACAATGTTTGACCATAATGGGTGCATTTCATTCGATTTCACTCGATGTGGTGTGGTTTACATGATGTGTTCACGGTGAATTTGATTAATTGGAGTTGAAATGCAGGTAGGGATTTATGCCGATGTGGGAAAGGATTAAATGGATGACAGTCTTTGGATGACAGTAAATTACTTTACCATTTTTTAACCTTTTTTAAGACGATTCAAAGTGATCCCATGCAAATTGTATAGTTCCAAATGAATAAAGAGTTTTGAGTTTTCTAGCATCTTTCGAGTTTTTTCCATTTCAGGTTAATTGTTCGTTGTTTCCCTCGACCAATATAAATAGTGGGTCAGTTTCTTGAAAAAATTTCTAGAAAAATGCATCTCCATGTAACATTTCGGCGAGATTGTTAAGCTTTTAGTGATGCATTGTTACTTGAAATGTTTCCAGAATCCACTATTTAATATCGGTCGAGGGAAACAACGAAAAATAAATCTGAAATGGAAAAGACGAAAGCAGCTAGAAGGGTTTTAGGTCTAAAATAAGTCAACTCCAAAGCAAACATTTTAATCTATACATATAAAATGGTTTGTCCTGAATGACTGACTGACGGATCAACGCACAGCCTAAACCACTGATCGTAGAGACCTGAAACTTAGAGGGTGTATTCTGTGTATGACGTAGGCATCCGATAAGAAAGGATTTTCCGACATTCTACCGCTAAGGGGGTAAAAAACGGGGGCAAAGTTTTCCATACAAACTTTGCCTTTCTTGGTCCATTTTCGACTTTTATGCGGACGAAGTCGCGGACAAAAGGTTGTTTAAGCATAAAAATTAAAGTCAATTCCACAATAGTTCAATTAAAAAATAATTGATTTTGTGGTTTTAAAAATTCATACATAGCTAAACGCCAAGTTTTACCCAATTTACAGGTAAAAAATTGGGTTTTTGTAAATTGTATTTATTTTCAAAGATTTATGCTAGAAATGATTCATAAAATAAACATTTCCAACAACAAACGGCAAACATCACGATATTTTTCCGAAATGTTCTCCTCTCATCTTCCATTTTCTCGTACAAAAAGCGCACCGAGCCGGATTAATCAACATACACATTAGCATATTAACGATTGAATACAACACAAAAAGTGCAAAAACAATACGAAATGGATCAAAACTCATACAGTACAGAGGTGAGCATTTGTTCCTTACTGTGCTAAAGGAAAGTCACCGAAAATATTGACTCGCAAAGTGCTGACTCACAACAATGGGACCAGCAGGTAGCCTTTTGTAGTCAACCCCTGTATTTTACAATACCTTAATGCATTGCTTTTTATATTTTTGAACATTAAATATTGCAGTAAATTCAAAGTGAATTGAAGGAAAGTTAAAAGATTTTCGAGTGGGTGCTAAGTCTTTGGCGTTTTGTTTTGATGTTACTTTATAAAAGAATAGCTTTTGCCCGCGACTTCGTCCGCGTTGAGGTCTAAAATGGACCAAGGAATCACGTTGTCCCATACAAACTTTGCCCCCTTTTTCACCCCCTTTGGGGTAGAATTTCGGAAAATCCTTTCTTATCCGATGCATACGTCATACAAAGAACACACTCTCCAAGTTTCAGGTCTCTACGATCAGCGGTTTAGGCTGTGCATTGATCCGTCAGTCAGTCAGAATTTTATATGTATAGACTAGCTTTTGCCCGCGACTTCGTCCGCGTAGAAGTCGAAAATGTAGAATCATTTTTATATTGAACCATAGGATTTTAAATTGGTTTTAACTCTAATATATTTCTGTGGGTTTTCATATTACCAAAATCGTTAGGTTGGTTTTATTGTATACTAGCTGCGCCCCGCGGTTTCACCCGCGTAAGTCCCGATCCCGTAGGAATTGACTCTAGAAAACGTTTGTATGGGAAATAGAAAAGGGCTGTTTTTAGGGTTTTCCCGGAAATTTTTCGATTTTTTCTCGCCTTTTAAACCTTCCCTAGACCTCCACGAACATTTCAAGACTAAGATAAGATAAATCCGTTCAACCGTTCTCGAGTTTTAGTGAGACTAACGAACAGCAATTCATTTTTATATATATAGACTAGCTGCGCCCCGCGGTTTCACCCGCGTAAGTCCCGATCCCGTAGGAATTGACTCTAGAAAACGTTTGTATGGGAAATAGAAAAGGGCTGTTTTTAGGGTTTTCCCGGAAATTTTTCGATTTTTTCTCGCCTTTTAAACCTTCCCTAGACCTCCACGAACATTTCAAGACTAAGATAAGATAAATCCGTTCAGCCGTTCTCGAGTTTTAGTGAGACTAACGAACAGCAATTGATTTTTATATATATAGACTAGCTGCGCCCCGCGTTTTCACCCGCGTAAGTCCCGATCCCGTGGGAATATCGGTTATTCGATTTTTTCTCGCCTTTTAAACCTTCCCTAGACCTCCACGAACATTTCAAGACTAAGATAAGATAAATCCGTTCAGCCGTTCTCGAGTTTTAGTGAGACTAACGAACAGCAATTGATTTTTATATATATAGATTATGGACCTTCGTCGGATGCATTTAACGGATAACAAAAACTAAATTCCATTTAATTATTTAATCAGTTTGACACTTTGACAGTTGTTTAATCATTTAAGGTCTTAAAAGCATCTATTTTTTGAATGTGCGAGTCAACCTAAGTCAAAATAAGTTGAGTGATATGTTTTTGCTTAGTAATTTCTTCATAATTGCGGATATCAGATAGACCCTTTACTCTTCATCTTCCTCAACTTCTTATAGGCCGCATCGACTTTGAGTCATCGGGTTTTTAAATATAAATTTAATGTCCTATGTAATACTAGCTTATGCCCGTGACTTCGTCCGCGCAGAGTCGGAAATGGACCGAAGAATCACGTTGTTCCATACAAACTTTGCCCCCTTTTCCACCCTCTTAGGAGTAGTTTAAGGAAGTTTTAGGTCTCTACGATCAGCGGTTTAGGCTGTGCGTTGATCCGTCAGTCAGTCATTCAGGACAAAGAATTTTGTATGTAAAGATAGATGACCGAGGTGTGTCGAGGGATGAATGAGAAACCTTTGTCCAGCAGTGGGACATTTTAATCCCATTAGAAAGAGAGCTAATAAATTGGTGATCTTCCACCAATTTGTATCTTCTAGCCAAGTATACGCAAGATTTCATAACCTTTAAAATAGCGGTGGCCATAATACATAATGAAGAAAAAAATAATAAGACTTGCATAAAACAAATTCCTGAAAGACTGACCTCCTAACTCCTACTTGACACCTACTAAACCAAATAACGAAATCAATAAATCTAAGCACAGCAATCAGAGAAATCCCAACGATCAATAAGACCCTCTATTTGCGCGTTCCGTTTCACAGTATTCCATGCTTACGAGATGGGTCTCACAAAATAAAATAAAAAAAAAACGCTCTCTAAGCTTATTGAAAAGTATTCGCGCCCTGCGTTCACGGCGTCTGAGCAAATATAAGATAATTTTCGCGCTTCACCTCACTCGGTATTTAGGGGGCACCTTTCATACTTTTACGGCATCGTTTGATAGGTAAGTATACACGCTGAGAACTGAGCGTTTTTAACGTAAGTAATTTATTTTGTATTCGGAATGCGTCGATTTTTTTTAAATGTAAAACTCGTTGGCCTTGATTGTTTGACGTTTGTTACATTGTTTCTGACGAGGATTTCGTTTTTCGAATGAAATTTTCAACTTCGAATGTTTTTGGTTTTCCGGGTTGCCTGGTGAATTGATATTTCAATGCCGTATTTTATAATGAAATCTCTATTATTTTGACAACAATTCCTTACATTTTGGTCAAGTGTATCAAATGTCGATTGACCCCGTGTCGTTATTTTTCTTATAACTTATGATAACAATAACAACAAAAGAGGGTGTCAAAATCTTTACTACCACAATCACGTTTCCAACATTTATTAAATTATTTATGCAACAATAAATCAATTAACAATGATCTTTACACTATTAAGAAATGAAATAACCAACGCCCTTTTTCATACAAGAAATACACGCCCATACACGGTGATCCGTATTATTGACTTAATTTCAAGATTTCCCACGATTTTTAATTGACTTTTGCTGACAAAGAAATAGGTCAGATGTTAGAGCTGATGTAAAGAGCTTGCATTGTTTGGCATTTGTCAATAAGTTGTTCTGTGTGTCACAACAGGAGGTGCAAGGGGCAGTCAATAGTCGATAAACTAAGATTTTGAATGTGAAATGATATTGAGATATTTATTAGGAGCATTCTCATGGGTGGGGTGAGGACAAAGCTCTTTATTGTACCAACTGAATTGAGTTTCAGTCAAATGAGTTCATTTGAATATTGTGGCATTGAACTAAAAGTAAAACAAAGTTCACGTCACGTCTTTCGATCGATTGGACTATGCGAATTTGTGTTTTCTCTTTGTCCGATTAATCGAACCAAAATAAATTAAGCGAACGCTCGGCCGAGCTACATGGTAGGCGGAGTGGGGGTGTTAGGTTTTATTTTCGTTACGGAATTTCTTGATTCGGTCGCCGCGATAAAAGCTATGCAATATTGTCTTTTGAATTGTCTTTCAGCAAAAAAGTCATTCTGATGGTGATATTATAGGGGTAGCTATAAGTACCTATGCTTATTTTACCGACTACAAAAAAGGAGGAGATTCTCAATTCTACTCTATGTTTTATTTTGTATCGATGAATGTTTTTAGTATGTTATTATAATTACATTTAAGGGCAGGTGCTAATAAAGCTACCAAAATCGACCTTTGTTTTAAGCAACTCGTGAGTAATCAAATACTCTTTTTTTGTCATTTGTATATAAATGGATATTGTAGTTTAATAACCATATTTTTGTTTATTGTGGTTAAAAACATGATATGAACAACTTCGTTCGATAAAAAAAATGTTAGAAAACAGAGTATTATTAGATCGTTTATCGGGTTTTATTCAAAAATAGTTAACACTTGTTTCTAAAAATGAATCAAATGATAGGTTTGACCTCTAGGAACTATATTTGTGGATAATAATGCTAAAATGTTTTGCATATCGATCAAATATAACAGTTAGCACGCAGCACGCTATGTTTTTGAGAGCGGGGGCTAAGGTAATGTGAATACCTACACACGGTACTGGAAGAGCGCCTTAAGCAGTATTCTTATATATATTTTTAAACGAGATGTAATACATTTTCAAATGTTGTACTGTTTTTGGAAATACAAACCTAAATTAAAGGTCGAGTGTTCAGGGTTCAACCTGTATCTTCAAAAAATCTAAGGCTGCCGAGGGTTTACCAAATAATAAACACAACGAAAGTATAGATATACGGTATATTTCTCACAAAACAAATGCAAGAGGAGAAAGAACAAAAAACATAGCTCGGGCCTAACTAAATTATTAGAACGTAACACTTGCGCGATCTAATTTTACCGGTGGCGCCATCTAGTTTCAAACTTATGAACTATTGAAATTTATACATTCCGCCCCCAATGAACCAATGTTCATTTACAAGGTTTCAATCTTAAACTATTCATAAATTGCCTTAACAGCACAACTTTGGCTTAACTGAGAATAGATTCTTGAACAAACAACTTTTTCAGTAATATAAACTTAAACAATAAACAAAATAAGTACAAAAACGTAAGTAATATAAACTCCTTTTTATAAAGTAGCACTAGATTTTTAACAATTTAGGTATCATTTTATCATGCGGTCTGTTTCGGAATGATACAAATTTTAGATATAGGTCTTTTTATTACAGAACCTTTACAACGCACACTAACCACACGCGTGATCTTGTCTAAACCAGGGTGTTTGTGAACTATAACTCCGAATAACCAGCGTGCAGGAGGAAGATCATCTTCCATAATAAAAACTAAATCTCCTACTTTAGGTTCTAAAGTTGGTTGTTGCCACTTATATCTTTGCAAAAATCGTGTCAAGTATTCTTGGGACCACCTTCGCCAAAAATCTTGGACCATCTTTTGGGTGAGTTGCCAACGCTTTAAGGAAGTAATATTAGAGTTATGATAATTGCTATCAGGAACTAATAAAAGAGGTTCGCCAACCAAAAAATGACCGGGCGTCAATGGATATGGCTCCTTACAATCACTATCCATTTGAGTTATAGGCCTAGAATTCAGACACGCTTCAATCTGGCAAAGCATTGTCGAAAGTTCCTCGTACGTTAAGGTCGAGGTCCCTATAACCCGTTTTAAGTGGTGCTTTGTAGCCTTGATTCCGGCTTCCCAGAGTCCACCGAAATTTGGACTATGGGGGGGAATCCGATGGAAATTAGTCCCATTAGTGGCTAGCCAATCTTCAATATCTGCTGCAACACTTGACCTTTCGGAAGCGAAGAGAGACCTGATCTCGCGTTCAGCACCCACAAAATTGGTGCCATTATCGCTCCATAACTCCGCACAGTGACCCCGTCGAGCAACGAAACGCTTGAACGCTGCTATAAATGCATCCGATGTCAAATCGCTAACAACTTCCAAATGTATTGCCCTAGTGGACATACATACAAACAAGCAAATATATCCTTTTGTTGCATGGTGACCTCTACCCTTGGTACTTCTGACAGCTATTGGGCCAGCAAAATCAACTCCACTGCGTTTAAAGGGTCGACTGGGAGTAGCTCGCGCAAGTGGTAGCTGTCCCATTAATGGATTATTGGAACGTGCTGCGTGACGTATACAAACAACACAACCATGAATGTGCGATTTTATCATATTCTTGGCGCCAACAATCCAATATTTTGTCCTAATGTAACATAACATTAATTGGGCTCCACCATGTAATGTCTTCTCATGAGCGTCTTCGACTATAAGCTTAGCTAAATGTGAAAATCGTGGAATCAATACAGGATGTTTACTGTCTTCACTTCTCTCTGCATTCTGCAAGCGACCACCGACTCTAAGAATGTCATCTGAATCCAGGAACGGGGTAAGTGACTTTAAATTACTATTCCTTGCTAAGCATCGATTATGTTTTAGATCTTTGATCTCTTTCTGAAAATAATGATTTTGACTATACTTTATGCTTAACACCATAGCTTCCTTAAGTTCTGTACTAGTCAGCCAAACTGAAAATTCAGGTTTGGGCTTAATAGCTATACTCTTATAATAGCTAGGCTCTTAACTGTTTTATTAATGTTGAAAATTTTGTAAACAAAGTAGGTTCTTCCTGGATTACTACGTTTTTAAAACATTTTACTTTCAGTTCTTCCTTCGTTTCGTATGTACCAATAGCTCTATCTTCTTCTTCTAATGGACTGTATATAATATTTTTTTCACTTAACCACTTGGGGCCTTTCTTCCACAACGTGTTCTCAATGAATTCTGCAGGCTTCATACCTCGAGACGCGATGTCCGCAGGATTTTCTCCAGACCGAATATGACGCCAGTGATTCCGACTGAACCGGGATATTATTTCGGACACTCGATTGGCCACAAAAGTGTTCCATTTTCTCGGGTGACTACTGAGCCAAGCCAATACAATCGAGGAATCAGTCCACGCATGAATCTGATTCTTGGGAATTCGCAACACTTGACCTACTTCATCCAACAGTTTGGATAGTAAGACGGCACCACACAATTCCAATCGAGGTATCGATATTTGCTTAACTGGCGCTACCTTCGTTTTTGACGTAACTAAATTAACATGCACTCTTCCGTAGCGATCTACAACTCGAACATATATCACAGCGGCGTAAGCGTCTTGTGAAGCATCGCAAAATCCCTGCAATTCAACTAATTCATCGTCACATCGCACCTCTATCCAACGATTGATACTAAAATCGGAAAGTGTAGTAAGTTCCCTTCTAAAAACTACCCATTCCTGTAAAAGAGTACTAGGTAATTCCTGATCCCATTCTATTCCGATAATCCATAACTTCTGAATGAAGATCTTCGCAGTTATAATGACTGGAGCTAAAAAACCTAGTGGGTCAAATAATCGACAGATGTCTGAGATTACTCTTCTTTTGGTAACTGGCAACAACATTTCAGGCAAGTGAACTGAATACTTAAACTCATCTTCTACACTCTTCCAATTTAGTCCTAATACTTTCCTTACTCCTTCTGTATCCTTTCCAGCTCCTATTTCTATCCCGTTATCTAACTTACCTTGTGACTCACCTGCTTTTTCTAAAAATTCTGTACTATTACTTATCCATTTTTGTAATGTGAAACCTCCTTTCTTTAATAATAAATTCATTTCCTTATAGATTTTCAGGGCTTCTGCTGTGGTCTCGCATCCCGTCATCAGGTCATCCATGTAAAAATCCGTCAGGATTTTTTCAGCAGCACATGGATAATTTTTACCTTCGTCGACTGCGAGCTGTTGCAAGGCTTTAACAGCAAGATAAGGGGCTGAGGCGGTACCAAAGGTTACTCGAAGCATACGGTAATGTTCTACTACTCCATTCTCGTTTCTCCACAACAGCCTGAGGAAATCTGAATCTTCCTCTGCTATCTTAACCTGTAAATACATTTTAATAATATCAGCGGACAAACAAATAGGATGGCGACGCCAGCGTAGAATTAGTTCCCGAAGATCAGGCTGCAACTTTGGACCTACCAATAATTCATCATTTAAGGAGACTCCATTTTTTCCTTTTTGCGAGGCATTGAATACAATCCTTACCTTGGTTGTAGTTTTATCTGTTCTCACGACTGCGTGATGAGGTAAGTAGACTGATTTCTCCTTTCTTCTCTGCTCTAGAGGGACCACCTCCATATGATTGGATTCCAGGTAAGTGCGCATACCATTTGAGTACTGTATTTTCAAATCTATATTGTTGGTTAATCGTCGTTCTATACGAAAAAGGCTTGCAGTAGCTATATCCTTTAATCTACCATATTTGCAGACAGGATCTTCCTTACTAAACGGTAACTTAACTATATAGCGACCCTCCGTGTCCCGTCTCGTCGTCTTCTTAAACAGCTCTTCGCACTTAGTCTCCTCTTCAGTAAGTATATGATTCTGCGTGGAAGGTTCGGCTTCAATCTCCCAAAATCGTCTGAGTAAGTAATCTTCTGGTACATGAGTGAGAAAGGAATTATCTATTGCACTATTAACAACTACGTTTTCGGTTTCAGAATCAGACGAATTGGCAAGACCGGATAGAATCCAACCCAATTTTGTTTTCTGAGCGACTGGAAAACCTATAGGACCTCTAATAATACCCTCAAGAATAATTTGACTATAAATTTCAGCACCTAATAAAACCTCGATTTTGTTCGGTACATTAAATCGTGGATCTGCTAACTGCAACGTTTGTAACTCAGGCCACATCTGAACGGCTACCTTATGACGCGGAAGGAATGTGGTCAGTTTACTTAGCACGTGCGCTTTTACTTCTACTACACAATTTGAATCATGAATAGATCGAAGTTTTAAATATACTACTGAATTAGCTGAGACTGTACAACCTTCGCTACCAATTCCAGAAATAGAGATCCTGGAATGGCTCCTTCTCAATCCTAGCTTCTGAACCGCAGATTCGGTAATGAAAGAGGCTTGGGACCCCTGATCGACTAAACATCTTAAAGTAACTTCACCACCTGTCTTCGACTGAATGTTGACTAAAGCAGTGGCCAACAATACTTGACTCCGAACAGCCGAAACGCATGCAGTGACGTCACTAGAATTACAACATCCAACAGTTGCGGATGGATTGGCCTCAACTAAATTCTTCTCCCCCACTGAACCTTCAAATGTACTCGTGGTACTACTCTCGGGGTGAAGTAATAAATTATGCTTCCTCTTGCAAACATTACATCTAATAGACTGTCTACACGCGAATACTGAGTGGTTAATTCCTAAGCAATTGAAACATAACCCATTGGTTTTGACAAAATCATGACGCTTGGCATATGTTTCGTTTTTAAACAAATTAAATTTAGTGATTTTATGGTTACCTTTACAAAATTGGCAATTTAAACCATTGCTTGTTGTATGGTTAACATTAACTTCTTCCTCCAATACATGTAATACAGTTTTACCAGAATTACCCTTTGGCCTTAGTTTATTACTATCTAAATATTCGAGCGATCTGTATTTATGATTTAAAAATTCTCTAAACTCATCCAGTGTATTTAAGTCAGTTCCTTCTGAGGCTTTTGCTTCCCATTCTTTTCTAGAGTTAGGATCTAGTTTTTGACTCAACAAATAGATAACTATGATATCCCATGATGAAGTGTCTACTCCTATATTATTTAATGCTTGCAAACAATCATCCATATTATCTAGCAGCAACTTAATCGAATTAGCTGACTCGGTTGATAAACTCTTTAGACCCATAAATCTATTTAAAATCTGATTGCTTAAATACTTCTTGTTATCATACCTAGACTCTAATTTTTTCCAACAACTGACGTAGTTATCTGCCGTGATAGGTATGAAACGCAACAAACTTTCAGCCTCTCCGGAAACATGACATTTGAGATAATGAAGTTTTTGTACGTCGTCTAACTGATCATTTTTATCAATAAGGGAATTAAATAAGTCCCTAAAACTCGGCCATTGAGAATAATCCCCATTAAAATTAGGTATATTTACTGCTGGTAACTTAATTTTGCTGTGTTTAACCGACTCGACATATGTGTTTGAACTTGCATTACCCTTTTTTGGTTCTAACTTAAGAATAGTTTCCTTTAACATAGTTTTATATTCAAAGAACAATTCTTCCGTTAACTCATAACAATTATTTTTATAATAACTTGTAGTGGTAAGCACGGTTTTATCCAAGTAAGAAACTATTTCTTTGTGTGTATTTTCAAAAGCTAACCAAGTTCGCTCGACATTCTCTAATCGTATTTCACAATATGTCGCCGTTAATCTTTCCTTTGATGTTTTCTTAAAGTTAACTTTACCCTTCGAAATCATTTCTTTTAACTCATCTTGTAATTTGAGTTTGGCGGTTATTGCCTCAGAAATACTCATATTTTTAAATAATCAAATTACAGTTGAAATCAAAAGTCAAAGAAAACTCTAAATTTTTTACAAAATGTTCTTACTAAAATTTTCTAAGTGTTTGAAACTGATTACAATTTTATCAAAATTCGGGCATAGGTTCCCCGTCTCAACAAATTTCTTAAAATTATTCTAAGTCTATGAATTTACTAATACAAATATGCTAAGTCCCAAACATGCATTAAAATTTCTAAGTTAAAAGTCCCATACAAATAAAGTTCACTTTTGCTTGAATACTGATGTTTGATTACTCACAGATAATGTCCAATGTTATTGTTTATCCACTCACTATTGACAACTGATTGATCCTTTACTCCGGTGATGACGTCTTTGGTGTAGTTCCTGTCCTTCGTTCCCTCCTGTCACAGTTCGCAACTTCCTTCACTCTCCACAGTCGAGTAGCTTCACTGATGGTCGCTTCACACTGTAGACATTAGTAGTGACGCGGGGGGCAAGGGGTAGGTAAGCAATCACTCAAGACCCTATCAACAACGATCAGTTGCCCGTCAGCGTCTCGCCGAACACCGACACGACAGTCACTAGACGGCTAATATCCGAGCTCGTCAAGGACCATGTTCAGGGTTCAACCTGTATCTTCAAAAAATCTAAGGCTGCCGAGGGTTTACCAAATAATAAACACAACGAAAGTATAGATATACGGTATATTTCTCACAAAACAAATGCAAGAGGAGAAAGAACAAAAAACATAGCTCGGGCCTAACTAAATTATTAGAACGTAACACTTGCGCGATCTAATTTTACCGGTGGCGCCATCTAGTTTCAAACTTATGAACTATTGAAATTTATACATCGAGTGTAATTACGCATTAAAAAAATACCTACTAACGTTTTGCAAAGTAAGTATGAACTGCACAAAATAAGAAACAATCAGGTCCTTTTTGGAACGAAGGTTCTTATTGCGGGTTGGCGAGGAGATGAGAAAAAATAATTAAAAAGGTGTCAAGGGACACCCGGATGCACGGATGGAACAAAGAGAGACGAAACGTAAATAACTGGCTTTCTTTCTATGAGAGAGAGAGAGACAGACAACTGTAGCAAAAAGTGTCGTTACAACTTTTGGTCTTAACTTTTTCCGTCCAGCCCCCTTTCGCAACAAGCGATAAGGAACATCATTCCAAAATTTACAAATAAAAAAAAATAAAAAAACAAATACCGTAAGAGAAACTAATCTCCTACATATATGAAAGAAAAATAAAGTAAAGGGCCACGTTTATATTTTTTTTTTAATTTCCTTTTTTTTTCAATATCAGGAAGGAAATCTCCTTCAATTTTAATGCCTGACCAATCGGAAACGGTCATGTGAATGTTTATTTAAACCGTGTAAGCATTAGGATTCTTGATTCGAGTGTTATTTCACCGAGTTCAGAAGATTTCGGACATTTTCCGGTAGAAATACTGTCGTAATAGCGTCTACGGAGTGTCTCCATCTTGAATCGTCTATTGATTTACTTAGGCATAAAATATAGTCAGATCAATGTATCAATGTACGAGAAACCGGAAGTTCCATAGCCTTTTTAGGGTTCCGTATCCAATGGGTAACAATGGTACTCTATTACTAAGACTTCACTGTCTGTCCGTTTGTCTGTCTAGGCTGTATCTCATGAACCGTGATGGCTAGACTGTTGAAATTTTCACAGATTATGTATTTCTGTTGCCGCTATAGCAACAATTAAATTTTTATATTTCTCACAGTTTTATTTTTCAGAAAAAGTGTTAATTAATCCCGTAAAATAAATAAATAAAGGACACGTGTTTCGTGTCTTGTAATTAACAGACAAATAATCTTAGTTTTAATTAAGAAAATATTTTAATGCAAAAAGTATTGTTTAGGAAAATCTATTAGTTCCTACCATTTCCAAAATTTCGTATTTTACCACTGGAAACATCCGACCTAATCCCTCTTATTCCAAAACGAGGTTTGAGAATGTGTTTAGACTATAGTTAACGAGTAAATCTGTGTCTAAATCTAAGGTTTAAATCCACATCTCGGACTATTCTTAAACCTCGTTTTGGAATAAGGGAGAATAAGTTGTCAAAATACTTAACACATTTAAAGTTAAATATTGAACAATAATAAACTAAAACATACTTAGGGTCAATATAATTAAATATCAAAATCTTTGAGACTCAGCCAAATGGCAAAAAGTCAATTGTGTTTGGCAATCCGACCAGTCCGCGTTCGACATTAATGATTTCCATTTTAATAACAATAAGTGTCGGCATTATTATTATTAATAATGTAATAATAGTGTATTATTACGGCACGGGGATGAACGCTCGAATGAATCAGAATGACAAACTATTTCAACGGTTTTATATATTACGTTTTATTTTTGTGAAACATTTTAGCGTTTTTTTGTTTCTCTTGTTTGAATCGTTGAAATAAAATGATTTACATTGTTTTTTGCGAGATGAGAAATGAAAGTAATGAGTGTGAATGTAGAGGGATGGAGAGGAAGAGGACCTTAGAAATGATGAATGGCTTGTATGAGACAAGCTTTAAGAGAAATGTATGGGAACGATGAAACGATAGCTAATGGAGGTGAATGGAAGAAGAAGTTCAAATAACAAGACGACCCAGTTGGCGCAATGGTCACCACGGACCACGGTATTTATGCTTAGATATTTGTCTCTGGTCTAATTGTTTTTATGTGTTATAATTATAATATTTACAAAAGAAAAGTATATAAGTAGTAAATCCGTTGCCAAGCGCCCATTACACAAGTCTAGTTACTTAGCTTGGAGATTTAGAAATAAATTTGGACAAGGGCAGGCAGAAGAAGATTGTTTTTTTTGCGAGATTTAATTGAATTGAATCACCCAGAAAAACTGTGATAATTTACTAGTCGAGTCTTAAGGTCGCTGCATACGTGACGGGATAAAAGCTCGTACGGGACGGGGACATGACGTGCATCTGTATACTAATATTATTATAAAGCTGAAGAATTTGTTTGAACGCGCTAATCTCATGAACTACTGGTTCGAATTGAAAATTATTTTTGTGTTGGATAGTCCATTTATCGAGGAAGGCTATAAGTTATTTTAAATTTCGATATTCCCACGGGATTGGGAGTTACGCGAAATCGCGGAGCGCTGTTAGTCGTTCATAAAGTGTTCATGGTCTTTACGTAATGTGATTTTTCTTGTGCCGTCCGGCACGAGATAAATCCCGTTACATATATATGATAATCCTAATCTAAATCTAATCTACCGAGTTGGCTGGAAAAATTGTAAGGAATGAAAAAATCCTTAAAAAATTCAAATACAAAAATAAATAAAAAAAATATATAAAGAAATATAAATATAAATGAATATATAAAGAAGAGATTCTCATATATTTTTTGTATTTTTCAAATATTTATATTTTTCAAATATTTTTTGCAAAAATAATTCATATTTAAATTATTGATCTAATCAGAGATAGAAACTCTACACTTGTGGCCAAATAACAGCAATCCGACGTCTATCATCAGATTAAGCATACAATTACATTAAAAAAAAACACATTCATATTCATAAGAGATCCTCGATAGCTGTTAATACACCCTTATACAACAAAAAGCTGTCAAGTACGTCGTTTAATATACAAAAGCTGCAGTGTGGACGCCGCATAAAATTATAATAAATCGTAGAGAGAGACAACAGTGCTAAGATAACGTGGACTGGAGATTTTTTGTCTGCCGATGGTATGAAGCAGATTAACATGAGCGAAGGATTGCGTATGTTAGAAGATATTTCAATTATTATTGTTGTAATTTAAGCAGATAGTTTTATTTATAAAAAAATTAAATTGAATTTTTAAGTGGTTTAAAAGTTTATCTTCTCATGTTATTTATTTTGCAAAATGTTAAAAAATAAATAATCATTTATTTATTTTATAACAGAAAAATAAATAAAAAATTCTACCTCATTTTACGTCATCACACTAATGTACAAACAAATTTTATTTTCATAAATCCGTTAAATCCCAAAATGTTGAATTACGAATAACTAACGTCAAAATGAACAAAAAAGTATCATTTGTAAAAATCGGTTAAACAGATACCGCAAAGTCCACTATTTTCCTTTTGAACGGCTTAGTTTCAGTATTTCGAAAACCATTCCGTTAAAAGAACTATTGCAATTTACAGTATTAATGGTCCGGTTGGAACAAAAATACTATGTTTATTCAAATGAAATGAGCGATTGTTTTTAATGTTAATTTTCTTTTAACTATCGCCCGACAGATACCCAGTGAAACAGTTTGTAGTCTGTTCCACCCTCAGTATATGAGTAAGGGAGAAAGTAGCGTCGGTCATCCCTAGTGGTGCATCTCTATGCATAGGGTTGTCGCGTGACGATGTACCTATTTCCCTTGCGTCTGTCACTCATGTTCGTTCAACTCGGAAATGTTAGGTTTTGGCATGTTTTTATTAAGGTTTACAATTTGGGAATGTACCTATATATATTGTTTTATGGGAACGAAGTTCCTAATCGCGCGTTGCGAAAGGAGACGGAAAAAATTAAGACCAAAAGTTGTTACGACACATTTTAATTTTACTACAATTCCTTCACTAATTAATCGAAAGAAACTTCGTTCCATCCGGGTGTCCCTTGACACCTCACAAAAAAGGAAGGATTCCTATAGTAGAAGTTTTGAGTAGGAATTCTAAATATGTAGAGTGTTTTTTTTTAATTACTATGATTGGAATATTTTAATTAAAATACATTTTTTTTTCATGAAAAAATGATGAGTTAAAAGACTTTAAATTTCAACTAAAGCAGGTGCCTAGAATCTTGCCTTTTGTAGAAAACATTCTTATAACAGCCGTTTTGAAGCTCTACGGTTGGTCTGCAATTATGCAGCCCACCGTACCTAAATGAAAAGTGTCAAAATTGTAATTTTACTAAAGAAATACAAAAAGCGACAACCCTACTAACGAAGCGTCACCACATTCGTAAATTGTAAAGGTGACAATACACTGACACGTCATTTGAACGTCGAACAGAGGCTATTAGATGTCGGACCATGTGTAACCCCCCTTAGAAATCATAACTCATGTATTAACAAGTAGGGTACAATCATTACACATTGAAACCCATTATTATGGTGAAACTGATGATTTAGTTGGAATAGGGGATGATGACAACTGTGGAATCAATGTGAAATTGCTTTAAGATTTCAAATTTTATGGTCAAAGTTCAGTTGGGATAAAAGTAAATTGATAATTGAAATCTATACATATAAAATTCTTTGTCCTGAATGACTGACTGACGGATCAACGCACAGCCTAAACCGCTGATCGTAGAAACCTGAAATTTGGAGGGTGTGTTCTTTGTGTGATGTAAGCATCCGATAAGAAATGATTTTTCGAAATTCTACCCCTAAAGGGGTGAAAAAGAGGGGCAAAGTTTGTATGGGACAACGTGATTCCTTGGTCCAATCTACTTCAAATTTTCGACTTCTACTCGGACGAAGTCGCGGGCAAAAGCTAGTTAAAACTACGACTGTATACGTGGTGAAGAACTAGCTATGCCCGAACTGCCAAATTTCAAAAATTAGGTTTTTGCGACTTGAGCTCATAATGAAAAGAGTTATGATTTATTATGACTTTCGAACGACTTATGACTTTAAACGGATATAATCGCGTTATTTTTTAAACCAGTCGTTTCAGAAGCTTTACAGTTCTCATGGTAACAGTTAGAGTGAGGTGATATCTTACAAAATAGTTTAAACTGTTGCTAAACTCTATAGCAATGACCTTTTTGAAATTCATTTTCTTTAGTTATATACTCGACATATTGTCTATGGATAGTCCTATCCAAAAAGGAATTGTCTCGGGCCAAAGAGACAGGGAAAAGCTAAAAATCCAAAAAAAAATAATTAATTCTAATTTGTTATTTTTGCGTGCGTAAAAAATAAGTAAAATAGGAGTGAGAAGGCAAAAAGGTTCGGCTTTTCTTCAAAAAAGAATATATAAATAAATATAAAATATAAATACTGCAGGACATTCTACACATCGCCATCTAGCCCCAAGCTAAGTAACTAGACTTGTGTTATGGGTGCTAGACAACGGATATACTACTTAAATACTTTTCTTTTGTAAACATATATTTATAATACATAGAATCAACCAGACCATAGACAAATATCCAAGCATAAATACTTGTTTAAGGTGGGAATCGAACCCGCAACCCTGTGTCTGGCAGTCCAGCATGGTGACCATTGTGCCAACTGGGTCGTTATAATTCAAAGATCTTCTTGAGGTCACGTTGCTAGATTTACAAATTGAATCCGGTTTGTGCGGTAAATATGCATTTACTCTGCAGGTACTATCCTACGCAAAATCCCGAAACACATTACAAAATGGCGCCCAAATAGCAACTACTAAAACCTTTGTAATTTCACCACAAAGCAGGTTATTGTTCCAACGATTAGTAGATAGTTCGCGGGCAGACAGACGCAACCAATCATCACACGATACGAATACATTTGGCTTTCCAATGACCAATAGCAGCTGTGGAAGATCAATTCCGTTAATACGCTTTTGTTTGCTATTTGGTAAAGGATTTCGCGTTTAGTAATTGAAAATTAAATGAGAACATTCGAACATACATACATACGGTTCAAAAACATAAGCCTTCCTTTTGACTTCGCCGTAGTAGGGTAATTAGGATTTAATAACTTGGTTTGTTCCTGTGAAAAGTAGCTTTATGGTCTACATAGATTCACTCTAGTGTGACCGAACGGCAGGCATTTAGGAGGAATTTGATTAATTTCCTTTTGAATATTTTGTATTAATTTAATTGATTATTAGCTAGATCAGTTCTTTTTCATCCAAAGGTTGCCTGGAAGAAATTACTTTCAGCGAAAGGGCCGCCCATTTGTACAACTTATACTTTCTAGCTATATATAAGCTATAGCTATATATAGCTATAGTAAAGTAATAGTACTTTACTTTGTGTTTATCGTGTTCTGTTTCTTCCGGTGTCGTACAAATAAAGTTATCTATCTATCTAATTATTACCATCACTACCTACACTAGAAAATATAAAATTCAAAGGCCTAACTGACTGATATAATAATCAACGCAATGTTCAAACCAATGAACGGATCAGGTAAAAATTTAGCAAACAAATACCGGTTCTAATGTAGACATCCGTTAAGAAAGGATTTTGGAAAACTCTACGAAGTAGTGAGCAGAAGCTGGTTGCTGGTTGAGATCGGATGACTTTCTGCAGTTATGGCACCAACAGAAATCACGGACATAAAACGTGCAGCGAGCCAGATCATGGTGGCCACCGTAAGACAGACGGAGGAACGAGTTGCTGAAGTACGGAGAAGAACTGAGGATGTTTTGGCAGATCTTCTTTTTGAGGTGCAATCTTCTACCGGTCGGCTATCATTATGGCTATTTTCACTTTTGATTCTGCTGCACGGAAAAGCGATCTAGTGCTTTGCTTAAACCATGTCCGATGGTTCTTAAGTCATGAAAGCTTGAAGCTTTCTGAAGCTCTTTCCGGGTGCTTCCCTTGGGTGTAGGAAGTAGTTGGAGCAGTTCGTTCTTATTATTGAGCATGATATTACCAAAGTACCTACTGTAACTTAGGTAGGTATCTTCTAGGAAAGCGTGCTATAACTTAGCCCGCTTTCGATGGTCTTTTGTTTCCGTTGCGATAGTTATTTCGATTGTCTTTTATTTTCATTTCAATCGTCTTTTGTTACAATTTCTTTTTTTTTCTATTTTTTTAGTATAGACCCTTCAATCCCTATATAAAAAGGAATCCTTATTTTTCTTGGTCATGGCATCACGCGTGAACGGCTGGACCAATTTCGCTAATTCTTTTTTGTTGTGTTTGTTATTATCAGGAGAAGGTTCTTATGAAAGAAAAAAATAAGAAAGTTGCGTAGAAATTTATCACGCGGTTGAAACGGCGGGGCGCAGCTAGTTTATTATAAAAAAAAACTATTATTACATTAAATTAAAAATAATTAAAATAAATAAAATAAAATCTATTATTTTGTTTCTAAATCAAAGTTGGTGTTATGCGTAGTTGGTATTTTGTGTAAGTGGTATTTTGCGAGTTATGCGTTTTGCGTGAAGGTGGTGTTCTGGGTCTAAAAGGCGTCGCCACCTCAGACAGGTGTGATAGTGGTCAAAACGCTGACCTATCATATGTAAAAAAACACTTTTGCTTCTTATCAACATTTAGACAGATACCATGCAATATAGCATATTTATGTAGATGGCTTGGCATGTCTGTTAATACCCCATAGCAACACATAATTCAACGAAAATCAATCGAACCGTTCATCTCTATCGTCTCCCTATGTTTCCCTACATAATATACCTACTACATACATAAAGTTAAACAGATTAATTTGTAAGTATAGTTATATATTTACTAAGCAAATATATTCAAAGTGAAGACGGCAACTCCACAAGGCATTCTTAGGGTCGATCCAGACGAGTGAACATCAAACGAAAGTTTGTAACAGTCATAATCAGATGTTTAGGCTTTTCTTTGATAAATAACAAGTCTTTGAAGGAATTTAATTTGTTTTCACTTGTCGTGTCCTGATGGCTCGGACACTGGGGATTCTTGATTGTTATTTTGTTTTAAGTAATTATTTTGGTTTGCTTAGTTAATAATATTGTATTCACATCATATTTTTTATCACAGTTGTTCATAAAGTGGATCTAATTCAACCGCTTTTAGGCTCATAATCCAACGTATAACGCACGCGTGCGTTATGCATTACCTCGACGCCACTAGTGTGTAAAAAGTTATCCTGATAAGTTAAATTGGTATCTTACTGCTAATTACATGTTAGGTAGATGAAACATTCTTAATTTATCTGTTTATACTGTTTTGATGTATAAAAAATGATGGTACAAAAAAGAGGTTTTATTTCAGTAAAAAAGGTTGTCTATAAAGTCGGTTTACGAACGATAATTTTACGAGATAACGTTATAAGAAACCGATGAAAAATTTATATTTTTTTTTCATTTGTTTGTTTTTCTTCTTTTTTTACAATTAAATATTTTTCTCCTCCATATATATTTTATTCCTTTGTATAATTCAATTCGTCACTCGTCACCATAACACAAGCCCAGATGAGCGATATTATTATTAAATGCGCTGTGTGACGTCATGACGTAACCGGACCGTGACAATGACGACACACTGGGAACGTGACACTTTTTTGTGAATGCAGGTGTTCCAACAATTTATTAGACATTTTTTTTTTTTTTTTAAATTAATGACCTTGTTAATGTTTGTAGCATTTTCTACTGTTCATAATTTTACGTAATAACGTCATAAGAAAACATTGATGTGAATCATATGATTACATCAAGGTAACCATATGGTTACCTTGTCAATAACACGACTCACGTTCCCGTAACATGAAACTTTTTTGTGAATGTTCATCGATTTATAAGACGTTATCACGTCAAAATGAACATGTCGCGGGAATGCGTTTAGAACGAAGTGCCTTTACCTTTTCTTTTTATTCTTATTTTTAATAAAAGGGATATTAGTTATCGGTCTCCTTCATTCTCTCTTTCTCTTACGGTTTTTCGTAACGCGTTACATTTTTCTCGGCTATGTCCCCAAGCCACGATAAAGAACTTCGTTGCAAAAAGCATAGCGCCATAATGGCTTATTCAAAACAAGGATTAAAATTAAAACTGCATAAAACACACAACATATGCGTACATTTGAATACGCGAGGGTGACCACCCTACCGTTACTAAACGGGATTTTAACTAAACGACACTTGTTTTAAAATATAGCAATTATTACAATATATATTTGGTGTGATTTACTCTTAGATTTAGTGGTCAGATGTTAGATAGTTTAAATGATTATAATCGTTAATACCATTTATAGTTGACTAGCTTTTGCCCGCGAAAATGTTTCTAATATAATCACCCCGCGAAAATGGTTCTAATAGGATCACGTTGTCCCATACAAACTTTGCCCCCCCCCCCTTTTTACTCCCTTAGGGGTAGAATTTCGGAAGATCCTTTCTTATCAGATGCCTACGTCATACAAAGAACACATCGTCCAAGTTTCAGGTCTCTACAATCCGTGGTTTAGGCTGTGCGTTGATCCGTCAGTCAGTCAGTTATTCAGGACAAAGCATTTTATATGTATAGATTAGCAGCGCTCCGCGGTTTCACCCGCGTTACTCCGTAACAGAATATCGGGATGAAAAGTAAGAATGCATCCTTTAGTTGAAGAATGGCAAAGTTTAGGTTCGTAAAGTCTTTTAAAGCAATTCTCTCTAATGTGATGTTAATTTTATAGTAAACTAGCTGCGCCCCGTGGTTTTACTCGCGTAAGTCCCGATCCCGTGTGAATATCGGGATAAAACTCATGTTAGGGGGTGGCTCATGTTACTGTCAATTAATCAATGTACCTATCGTTATACCAAGTTTCGTCGAAATCAGTCTAGTAGTTAAGGAGCCTATTTTTTACAAACAAAAAAAAATTGAAAACATTTTTCGGCCTAATCTTAATGGTATTCTCAAGAATACCAAATGGGTATTTCTGACGTGATAACGTCTTATAAATCGGCACTCACAAAAAAGTGTGACGTCATCGCTCACGTTCCCATCTTGTTATTGACGAGTTAACCATAGCAACGTATTATCACGTAAAATTAACATCCGCAAACCAACTTTATAAACAAGCATTTTTTGCAATCGGAATGATATTAGAATGTGAAACAATCTACGAGAATTGACCTTCTGATCTTACACGGGTGAAACCTCGGGATGCTGCTAGTCCAACGGTAATCCTAATACTTAATGGATTTGTAAGAGCAAGTGTATTATTGTCCCTCTACACAGCGGTCGTAATGAAACAGTTTAAATCAACAAACAAACTAAAGTCTATTAGAAGAAGGTCGTAAGTCTAAGACTTGTTAATAGTATTATTGTAGCAAACTGATAGTGTACTTATGACGCATAGTATGCGTGGAGTCAGCAGGCGCACGTGGCTGGACGTTTTTTGATGTTGTTATTAGACTGTAGGATTTTCCAAATTTTCCACTAACATCACCACCGGTTTCATCCGTGTAAGTTCCGATTAAATCCATATGATTTTAATAATTTTAATCCCCCTTAAGGATTAAAATTAGCCCGTCCATACGCCAACGACCTTGCTACATATTCTACCAAATAGTTACTACTGGTACCGATCGCCTTCATTGGTGAAAATTGATGATCGTTACGAATATGTTTTGTTTTTCTCAAAAGTGCTGTTAAATTAAGAATTAAAAGAAGTATAACATTGAAGTGACGTGGAATTTTCGTCTCAAATTACCCCAAAATATCGGTAAGGATCTCACCTGCAATCCCATTTCAGCACTTTTGAGAAAAACAAAACAAACGCTATAATAAAAAAAAATGTGAGCAGTCACGGGACGCCTGGCAGATGTGAAACATCGACATTATTTTGTAAAAGTAACCCGTACACACTACTGCATATAGACTGTATATATATGTCATCATATAGCGTGGCGACGCATGCCACGCCAGAAATCGGTTTTACGTGCGGCTATACATGTTTCACATCAACAATGTTTGTTGTAAGCGATTGGTATTTCTTAGGCGCGTTGCGTTTGGCAGCATAAATAGCCTTAATGGATTTGTATGGATAAGTTCACCATTGTCCCTCTACGGTCGTAATGAAACAGTTTAAATCAACAAATAAACCAATATCCCCGTGATGTGATAGTATCTTGTCTCTGATGCTATCTCTACTAATATGTACCGTCAGCAGGCGCACGTGGCTCGACATTTTTTGATGTTGTTATTAGACTGCAGGATTTCAAAAAAAATAAAAAAAAACTTGTTGATGTTTTTTGATTTTGATTGATTTGATTTTGAGATTGATTTAATTTATTACTTTACTTTAATTACTTAATTAATATTACTTTCTTAATTTAAGGTACTTAAGGAGGATAAACGTGACCCTTATGGGTTCACTCGATTGTCCGTTTATATTCTTAAGAACGGGTAGACATAGACAGTTGAAAGTGAATGTAATCAAGATATGGCCATATTTCGATTTTTGGGAAAGTTTGTGACTAGGTACCAAATTTCACCCTTATTTTTTTCATATTAACGGAATTACAAAAAATTAAAAAAATACAAAAATATCAAAGTTTGGTCACATACCAGAGTTATACAGAAATTTTAAAATAATCGGAAAACGATTTCACACTAAAATTGCTTCCCAAATAAAAACCCAATAATACTCAATATTGTTCCATATTGAACAACAATAATAAGTGATGTAATACAAAAAAATTGCGCGAAGAGTGAGCTTGCACGTGCCTGGCGGTACTTACTCGCGCTCCGTTTCTCACCCTAACATTCAACTTGCCATATTTTCTACTATATTTCAGCTCAATGCCATCGATTCGTTATAAAAAAAGTTTGAAAATAAGTGGGATTAGGAGAAAATCGATTTAAGAGGAAAAGAGTTCAACGCGCGCTGTTATATACGATACTAGCTGTTTCCCGCGACTTCGTACGCGTGGTAGTTTTGTTTTATGTACCAAAACCTTCCTCTTGAATCACAATATCTGTTTAAAAAATGGTATTAAAATCCGTTGCGTAGTTTTAGAGATCTAAGCATACATAGGGACAGACAGCGGAACGCTTGTTTCATACTATGTAGTGTAGTTTTAACCTCCATTTTTATTTTTTATATACCTATGTATTTACAAAAAAAGTATTTAAGTACTATGTCCGATATCTAGCACCCATAACACAAGCCTAGTAGCTTAGCTTGGAGCTAGATGGCGTTGTGTAAAATGTTCTACAATATTTATTCTTCTATGTTTTCAGTAATGAAATGAAACTAGATGTGCCCCGCGGTTTTACCGTTAATCTCTCTTTAAAGGTAAATTTGACTTCCTGCAAACACAGAATACATCGATACCTTAGTTCACACTTGGTGCTTGTACTACTGAATTGTCAATTTTACAGGTTTTTTTTTAAAGTTTTAACACGAACAGAACGAAAATAGTTGGATAAAAAAATTTTTTTGCACCTATTCAACTTTTACTTTTTATAGCGATATTCCCAAGAGATCAGGAGTTGCACGGGTGAAACCGCAGAGTACTGCTAGTTTATGCATATCTATACATATAAAATTCTTTGTCCTGAATGAATAACTGACGGATCAACGCACAGCCTAAACCGCTGATCGTAGAGACCTGAAACTTTGAGGTTGTGTTCTTTGTGTGACGTAAGCATCGGATAAGAAAGGATTTTTCGAAATTCTACCCCTAGGGGGTGAAAAAGGGGGGCAAAGTTTGTATGGGACAACGTGATTCCTTGGTCTACTTCAAATTTGGCATTCTTTCGAGTTCTACGCGGACGAAGTCGAGGGCAAGAGCTAGTATAAAATAAAAAGATACCATGGGAAATAACTTATGGAAATTAATAGTTATTAATTTTACATAAAAGCAAACTGTATTTATATTTTTTTACCTTGAATAATCTGAGAAATAGACTAGATTTAGAAATAATGCTGTAGTAAATACCCTTAATTCACTTCGCACCAAAATCTAAAGCACACGTACGGTCGGCTGCATAATTGCAGACCCACCTTAGACCTCCAAAATGGCTGTTATAAGAATATTTTCAAAACAAGCAAGATTCTAGGCACCTGCTTTAGTTGAAGTTTAAAGTCTTCTAACTCATCAATTTATCAAACAAAAATTATTAGAATGAAAACATTCCAATAATAGTAATTTTAGAACTCTAACAAGGGCTGCAATTATGCAGCCGACTGTACATTATTTCTAAAACGGTTTCACAAATAATCCTTCCCTATGCAATGATGAATCCACAACAAGTTAATTACAAGGCTTATATCATACTTATATCTAATAAAGAGGAGCCCCGTTGCGAGACACGCGTGGTAATAATATAAATACAAATGTAGTAGGTATGTTAGTGTGTATGAAATATTAAAGATAAATTCAGTTCTTATCAGGTTAATGATATATTTGAATACAAAACAGTTTATTAGTATTTAGAAAAAAGATTTAAAAAAATCTTTAGTGGCCCTTTTGTGGCCTTTAGTCTCTGAGCTAAGCGGCAGACTGACGGAGATGGGGAAACTGTAGGGGTTTCTTGTTAATGCTACGAAACCCTTAATATGGATATTTACCATGTTTACAATCAAGATCTACCCGAAACATTCCAGTCTTGTGAAAATTGTGTTTGAAATAGCATCGAAAAATCAAGCTTCATAAAATTAAAATAAAAAACATGATAAAAATATCCCGTTTTAAATCAATTTAGTAGCTTAACTTTGTGAAAATAAACCTTGGTAGTTTAAATTCCATTTATTTGTGACAGTCTTTTGCTTTAACCGAATTTAAAAAGGAAAGTTCTCAATTCCTCGCGTATATTTTTTTATGTATGTTCGCCGATTATTTGTATATCGATACAATTTGTTCATACGTAAAAGAAGAGTATAAAATATAATATTTTAGATTATGGTAGAGTATAATAATAATATATCAGGACATTCCACACATCGCCATCTAGCCCCAAGCTAAGTAACTAGACTTGTGTTATGGGTGCTAGATAACGGAAATACTACTTATAAACTTTTTTTTTTGAAAATATATACTTATAATACATAGAAACAACCAGACCACAGACAAATATCTAAGCATAAATACATGTCTGAGGCGGGAATCGAACCCGCAACCCTGTGTTGGGCAGTCCGGCCTGGTGACCATTGTGCCAACTGGGTCGTGAGTATAAAACATATGAGTAGAGAGATGAATGTTATTCTGTGCATTTCCCCGTTCACAATCAATATTTTTTACCCCGAAGCAAATCTGTGGATGACACTACAATTAAACACACAAATCTCTTAGGCAATTGTTACAATTTTCCATATTTATTTACTCTTCCGATTACACCCTCAACAATATAAGCCTTAAATCTTCAAAATTGTGGTATTAATTTTCCTTCAACACTTCTTACTTTTAAATAACTTTTCGATAAAAAGCAACACACTAAACTGAGCCTAATATTAATGATACAAGGACTATTTTTGCTCATCATTGTGACAGATTTTCTTAAATTTTAACGTTTTATCGAATTTGAGTTCTATGATAGTGAAATGTGGTTGATTTTTGCGTGTATCTAAATGATAGGGTAGATCTACCTATGATCGACCACATGCACGTCACGTGCGCGACACGCGTCGCTTCCGATAATCTTCTTTGCAGCGATCCTTTGTTACAATTTGTTGCTGTACCGATATATTTCGGACCCCAAGAGATCTGAATCTCAGATATGATAAGTAATGATATTCGAAATCAGAGCTAGGATAAGCTGTTTATTAGGTTTAATAAAAAGGGATAAAAACAAATAAATATGTTATCAGTTTCTGCTCAGAATATTAAATCGTTATCGACTAAAAATTTAGTTTTTACTGTACTATTTTTGTAAATATAGTTTTTAAGTAGTTTTAACTTAAGAGGAAAGGGTACCGGGCGCTCTCATCATACAAACGTAGTCGACTGTTTCCTCCCTGGATAATGGCACTAGAGCAAATATTTTTGCTGCACAAAACTTATAACTGCCATGACCATGCAAACAAAAATATTTGCTCTAGTGTCATTATCCAGGGAGGAAACAGTCGAATACGTTTGTATGGAGAGAGCGCCGGTACCCTTTCACCTTAATTGTAAGAACGAGATTTACAAAGATATACATCATCCGACATGCAAACCATTATTTGTGTCAAAGATAGCGTTTAGTTCACAATCAAAATCTCACAAGAGTCGAATTTCCCTCAACAATTTAAACAGCGTAAATTCCGTGAACCATGTAAAAGTCAATAACAGTAAAAAAATCGACCGTCACCGTTGCAAAAGTGACAAGAAAATATCGCGAACACAATGAAATAAAGTTGTCATCCCCAGTTAAAGGGATGGGGAGCGTGCTAAATGCATTAATTTAGCCTGGATTTAGTGGTCCGGAAGTGATTTGCTACGGGAACGCATGTACCATAACGATATGACCCCAAAATCGGACCCTTACCCTACATTTTTCACAAACAATAATTAACTCTAAATAATTCAGAATAGAATATAGATTTGAGTGTCCTCTAAATACGCGTGAAATAGTGACGTATTTTTTTTATTTAAGGGTCGTTAGTGAAAAGGCTTAAAGATACTTTGAAGTGTAGTTTCGATCTCTTTGTTTAATTTTTAAGCTTATTTTCAAAGGATTTAAAAAGATTTGTAACTTTGAAATGAATAAGTTATACAAGTTTATTTATATTTCGAAATTGATACAACCAATAACCTAAATTAACGTTTAAGTAACATTTATTAAAAAGAGTGCCCAAAAGGCTGGCTGTGGTACATCGTTGGATGGCGTTGCTTACCAGCTAGGAGAAGTTATAGATTCATAATTTTATGCGTGCGTTTTACTTTACCATAACGCACAAATGTTGCAAAGCTATCCTTATAAGTTAAATTCGTCTTACTGCTAATATCATGTTATGTGGATGAAACATTCTTAATTTAAATGGGTTATACTGTTTTGATGTATAAAAAAAGGTAGGTACCAACAAAGAGCCACCAAAAACGAATGTTAAAAAACTTGGCTTTGTATAGACCATTAAAAAATAATTGCCGCCTTAACCACACATATTTTGTTAAATTTTATTATTTGAACAAGTCTTTCTTTAACTCGCAACTGTGATAAAAAACGTCGTACGATACGCGTGTGGATTATAAATCATTGCATCTCGGCTTTTTAACGCGCTCGCGTTCCGTTTGCGCGTCATAAACCGCAATGATCAATGTACCATACATGTATCGTAATGATCTATTATCTACCTATATAAGCAAGAAGGTATTTAATATTAAATTTAATATAAAGTCTTAATAATAGCAAACCTATAGGTAGGTATTTATATTGATCTTCCGCTAATATATTCGTCTTTAAGCACCCTCTTAAACAATGTAGGTAAACACGGTTTAACCCGACATTCGATAAATACATCATCCCTCCACCCTACCCTCTGATAACTTAAAGACTTCATCCCCTTTACAGGAATTTTTATAACAAAAAGTATTCATATTTTATTCCAAGAATTTTCACCCCAACCCTACTCTTTCACTCCTTAAACAAAGAAGATCTACCCATCTTTTTCTTTTTTCGTTAATTTTTTAAACGTCAGTTACAGGGTGATGTCTTAATTAATTTATGTTAAGTATTCAAAGACATTTTTTTTGTAAAGGGGGTCTCGAGAGAGCGTCGTAAAAGTGTATTTCTTGTTGGATGTTAGTCGTTTTAGTATCTTTCTCGGTACGTTAAGTTTTATACCCTAACATTATTATCTTGAAAGAGTTAAAACGCTTGACTTTCAGTGTTTTTCCGTTATAAACGATAAAGTAAAATATGGATGGAAAGTCTTTGATGAAGTTAAAATAACTGCGTGTTTTTTTGTTGTTGTTAGGTACTTTTTCTTTGACATTGTTTTCAGAGTTACCTACTTATACGAAATACTTAAATACTTTGATCCTATTAAATTGTTTACATAAAATTATGTATCAGAACATGTTTTCAACTGGCTATTCTATTAAATAGATATTTTAAATGTGAAAGTTTGTGTGTTAGTGTACCTATGTGTGTGTTTGTTACTTCTTTACGTAAAAACTACTGGACCGATTGCGATAAAACTTGGTAGGTAAATAGCTTCATTAACACGTAAGAATTTTATGTTGATATTCATACAGGATTGAGACTTACGCGGGTGAAACAACAGGGCGCATCTTGTAGCTAATCCTACTAATATTATAAATGTGAAAGTTTGTGTATGCGTGTGTGTGTGTGTGTGTGTGTGTGGGTGTGTGTTTGTTCCGTTGAAACTTGGTATGTAGATAGCTGAAGACCTGGATTAACACATAGGCTACTTTTTATCCCGATATTACCACGAGATCGAGACTTACGCGGGTGAAACCGCGGGGCGCAGCTAGTAATAATATACATTGGCCTTTACGTCTGACTATAACGCTATAGATATTAATTAGACGTAGTTTAGTTCTAAAAATTTACAACATAAAAGGTCTTTTTCGTTAAAAAAAGAGGTTTTTTGTATCCTATTTATCAGAAATTCATATCTCTAGAAACCGTCAATACCGGCCACGCCTGCCTACAGACGTTCCGCTAGGGAACCAAAAGGAAAAAAATGATGAAAAAAAAGTAATACCGTCATATTGTTTTGCCGCGAAGTGGGAGGTAAAGGGGGTCGAAGGGAGCCCCGTATAGTGCAGGGGAAAGATAAGGAGAGCATCCTGTGTAGTAACCATTGTGTTTTACGGTGCGCCCTTTTCGTATTTTTCTTTAAATTCGTATCTGAAAGGACTATTGTGGAGTACATTTAGGTATGTATGTAAATGGGCGATATTGTGGGGCATTTTATATGAAGAAAGGGAAATAAGATAGGTATGAAAACAGCATCGTGAGCATGTGGTGAAGTTGGTAGGTCTTTTGAACCACGTGCAAACACTTTGACATTTCTGTGTAGGATAGCGTCAACCGCGTCCGTCTCTTTGTTGACCTCATGTTTCTATTCGTAACTTAGATTTTATATTTATCGTGTTGAAATAAATGTGTATGATGATAAGCAGTATAGGTACGGTCGGCTGCATAATTGCAGACCCACCGTAGAGCTCCAAAACGGCTGTTATAAGAATGTTTTCAACACAAACAAGATTCTAGACATCTTAGTTGAAGTTTAAAGTGCTCTAAATCATCAATTTTTCAAACAAAAATTATTAGAATGAAAACATTTCAATAATAGTAATTTTCGAACTCTACAATTATGCAGCCGACTGTACATAGATAGCTACTAAACATTGATTTGTATAGGTACTCCTATTAGATGGCTACAAAAACGCAGGAGATCGCGAGTGAAGATCACGCCACGATTCTAAATTATGTCGTTACAACTTTTCGTCTTAATTTTTTCCGTCTAGCCCCTTTCACAAAGCGCGAGAAGGAACTTCGTTCCAATAAAAAAAATGATTAACTTATTTTAAGAATACTCACACTAGGTATATTATCCGATGTGCAGACACCTTCGCTAAGGAGACGATCCCTGATCTCCCAGGCGAAGATCGAAGGGCATTCCCGCTTGTACTGGGCTATTTTACTGACCACCTCGGCTGTTGCCACTCGGGGCTTCGATCCACCGATGGCGCGGGGTCTGATTGATCCCGTTTCGTAATACCTGTACAGGAAAAAGTGAGTTAATAAGGCTTATTAAAAATGACTTTATCCTTAAGCCTTGATATAAAAAAAATGAACGTGTCGCTGGACACGCTTTGGAACGAAGTCCCTTTATATGTGGAAGATCCGTTTCTCTGTTCAAGTCGTATGCAATAATGTATGTATGAGAATATAGCTTTTGTAAATACAAGAGCTTTTTGGATATCCAGTCCTTGGTTTTAGTGGTACAAACCTACCTACCTTATTCGACCCAGTTGGCACAATGGTCACCATGCCGGACTGTCAAACACTGGGGGTTCGATTCCCGTCTCAGACAAGTATTTATGCTTAGATATTTGTCTGTGGTGTGGTTGTTTCTATGTATTATATGTATATATTTACAAAAAAAAACAGTAATATAAGTAGTATATCCGTTGGCTAGCACCCATAACACAAGTCTAGTTACTTAGCTTAGGGCTAGATGGCGATGTGTAGAATGTCCTGCAATATTTATTATTATTTATTATTCCAAAACGAGGGTTAAGAATAGTCCGAAATGTGGATTTAAACCTTAGATTTAGACACAGATTTACTCGTGAACTATAGTCTAAACAATCTCCCTAAATAATCTATAGGGATAGTGTTTAGACTATAGTTCACGAGTAAATCTATGTCTAAATCTAAGGTTTAAATCCACATCTCGGACTATTCTTAAACCTCGTTTTGGAATAAGGGGGTAAGTTTTTCTTACAATTTTATGTTTCACAATTTTCTGGTACCGCTTAAACTGGATTGAACTGGATTTTTTCTAGAATAGGTCCCGTCACAAACCCGCGTGGAATTTGGTTCCAAAATAAAATATAATACGTTCATTTTGTATTGACATTCTGGTTCTATTTTCATTTATACCTATGCTAAGAAGCTTTTAACCATAGCTTGTGATGGAGAAAACTACAAAAACTAAGCTATTTTCTTTGATTTGCCATATTAAGTTTGTTTTCAGGAATTTTTATCTATTAGTAACACTATCGATTGGTACAAAAATAAAGGATGATTATTTTTTTGGAAAATGAACTGGTTCGATTCCTGGCTAGGGTAATTATTTTTTCAAAAAACGAATGATGCTCTTTTAATTTTTGTCAAAATGAGGCATGCAACCACTTTCAGTATTTTTCGCTATCTCTTATAGTTTAGGAACTTTTTTAGGAGTTTAGGAAATTTTTTACATAAGCCTTCAGGGCTATTAGTATCCTTAAGCTTATGTAAAAAATTCATCCTGTACCTATACTGATACCAAACCAATAAAAAATAAGACGTAATCATTAAGGTGAAAGGGTACCGGCGCTCTCTCCAAATAAACGTAGTCGACTGTTTCCTCCCTGATTAATGACACTAGCATAAATATTTTTGTCCCGTAAAACCTATAACTGCCATGACTATGCCCTTAGGTTTTGGTTTTTTTCATTTTCTAATTATCACAGAAATTAAAAAAAAAAAAACAAAAATTAAAAAAGAACAAAACATAGGGGCAAGATCATGGCAGTTATAAGTTTTATGTAACAAAAATATATGATCAGTGGCATTATCCAGGGAGAAAACAGTCGACTACGTTTGTATGGAGAGAGCTTCCGATACCCTTTCCTCTTAAGTCTAGGGTTACAAATGGCCGCGTCTCAACGTAAACTCCGACGCGTGACTGCAGTTTACTTTTTAACACGCTTTTATTAGCTTCACCTGTATGTTTGTATGTATGTTTGTAACCGACTCCTTTGAGCTCGATTTTGTCCTACTTTGAACGATCGGATTTAATTCAAACTTTGCACACCTGTCAAAGACCGATGACAATGCAATAATTTGATAAAAAAATCCGATTATCCCAATTAGATTCGCCAGGATTAATTAATTTCTTTCCGCATCCTTTGCATGCGAGTAAGAGAGATAGAGCTATAGTTTTACCAATCGTTTATTTAACTTTTGACAGATCACGCACATAAAGTTTCGTAATAATTTTTGATACAATGTACTACTGGGAATACTGTACTGTCTACGCTTTTTTACAATAATGTACATTTATTTTTTATTTACACTATTCTTAATCCAAATATATTAAATTTTATTTTCTGTTTTTTAGTTGGATTTTTTATAAAAGCGTGTTTTTTTAGTTTTTTTAAACTATTATTTTTATAGAATGACATGGAAACACCACAAAACCTCGAGGTCTCCAGCTATCTAGATACCGACTTATAGCGCAATCGGCTCAGCAGTGAAGGAGTAACAAACAAACACACACACAAGGCTTTTTGGTAACGCTCTTTTTACTACAAAATATCACACTGCTTTTAATTTTTTAACTTTTAACTGACGACCCAGTTGGCACAATGGTCACCATGCCGGACTGCCACAGGGTTGCGGGTTCGATTCCCGCCTCAGACAAGTATTTATGCTTAGATATTTGTCTGTGGCCTGGTTGTTTCTATGTATTATAAGTATATATTTACAAAAGAAACGTATATAATAGTAGTATATCCGTTGTCTAGCACCTATAATACAAGTCTAGTTACTTAGTTTGGGGCTAGATGGCGATGTGTGGAATGTCCTGCAATATTTATTTATTTATTATTAATTTAAACAATTTTAAGAAGTAAACTTTAAAAAATCTTCGTCACATTTTGAGATATCAAGTAAAAATTCGCACGTTAGCGTATGCTTTTGTTGGTGGTATACGTTCGTTAGCAAACTGTCACCATGTGGTATCACCACGTCTGGGTGTCGAGTTACAGGGTATCGGGTTCGATGCTTGCCTGGTCACTTTTTATATGAACACCACCTGTCGGGAAATTCAGTGTGCATGTTTGTCAATTTTTCGCTTTAATGTTTACTAAGGATTTTATAGCTTTGTTTTGGGCATAAGATATTAATATTAGTAAATACTCTTTCATCACTTTTTTCACATTTATTATTTTTAAAAGAGTTTTTTCCAAAAAGTTTGCCATCTTCGTTATCTAATTCCATCTCATCACGATAGTGTCTAAAAAAATTCGTTAAAAAATCTTTTAGATTAAAAGTTTATGAATTTTCTTATCATAAGAATACCTCTAGCTTGACAACCCAGTTGTCACTATGCCGGACTGCGAAACACAGGGTTCGATTCCCGCCTCATACAAGTATTTATGCTTGGATATTTGTCTGTGGTCTGGTTGTTTCTATGTATTATAATATATTTAAAAAAGAAAAGTATATAAGTAGTATATCCGTTGTCTAGCAGCCATAACACAAGTCTAGTTACTTAGCTTGGGGCTAGATAGCGATGTGTGGAAAGTCCTGTAATATTTATTTATTTAACTATTCATTAAAGTTGTTTAAAATGTCTTGTCATATTTTCATAATTATTTATTAAGTAAATGAGTTTCAAAATACTCTTTAAAATAAAATTAATAATTGGTACCAACATTAGTATTATCAGCAAAACCTTCTTCAAAAAATCCAAATCTCATATTACTTGCATGTCGTTCTTACAACCTTCGTATTACCTTGTCGTAGACTATTAAACCTGCTTATAAAACAAGATATATCGATCTAAAGCACACAGTATACGATCAAGCTTGACCATCAAGCATGAAAAGGGCACGCGTGTACCAGGCTTGAAAGTTTTTGCCTTAAAAAAAACGTCAGCAGCTTGATGGATTGATTGAATCAAGAATTAATAGCGTTAACGCTAGCTTTGATGTATTGACTTGTTTTTATGTATGGTAGTGTCTATTTGGACCATAGAAATAGGACGTCATTGATAGATAAAGAAAATAGTCACTACGCCTTACAAACGTTCGTAAAGATGATGTTTTAAAGCAAACAGACTTGATTGGAACTCTACACTTCATAGTTTAATATTTGATGTTTGAAAGGTATTGATTCGGTTTTTGACCGTGTACTGAGCTCTTAACATACACGCTACGTCTTACATACGTCCATAAAGATGATGTTTTTAGAGCAAACAGACTTGATTGGAACTCTACACTTCACAGTTGTATACTTGATTCGGTTTTTGACCGTGTACTGAGCTCTTTAGGGTCTAGTTATCTTGGCTGCGGTTTTACTGAAGAGTGGCAGACAGCTATGATTTTGCGGTGAAGACCGGTACAGGATAAATTTCCAGCAGCATTTTTGGGATAACTTGGTGTTAGTTGCATTAGAATTTGAGAGGGACGTTTGCGGTTATTGGGTTATTTATGTCCATTTGATTTGTCCGTTTGAGTTGTGGTTGCGATGTTCTATTACGTATTATAGTTTGGTCATTACGATAAAATGTCGTTGATTTTTGCGTTCGATAAAAATCTATACTAATATTATAAACCTGAAGAGTTTGTTTGTTTGTTTGTCGAGGAAGGCTATTTTATATTTTGATATTTTCACGGGATCGGGAGTTACGCGGGTAAAACCGCGGAGCGCTGCCAGAATTTAAGTATTTCCTTGTTTTAGTATTTATTGTCAATTTTAAAGTGAACTCTTATACGTCTAGGAGACTAATGAAGATGAATTTTTATTAAAGGATTATTAAGGTGGTAGAATCATGTGTGTAACTTAAAATCTTAAAAGATATATTTTATGCATCGTGGTATAAGTTTTTGGCTTCCAACAACCCTGAATGTCACGGGATATTATAAAAGTTCTGGTAGTCAACCAACCACGAATATTGATATCTCACCAACCTGTTTTGATGACGTATCCATCGTCCATATGGATAGTGGCAAGGGACAGTTAATATGACGGTGCTGTAGAGTTTTTAGGGCCCTCACTTCAAGAGCAAAAAGGGAACTATGTTATGTATAGTATTATGTATACCTACGCCGATCGTCTTGTCAATAAATCAATATATTTTAAAGGTATAGTAAAAAGACTGGTAGATTGTAGAGCTATATTAGTTGCACGCTTATTCACGTCTCAGGTGTATGCGTGGATTGTTAGTTCTTAATTTTTATGTTAATTACTACTTACCTGCCTGGGAATGGGAGCCGTCTCGCACTCTCGAGTGCATCAGCACAACAATCCTTCTACTGGAGCCAGGCAGTGGCCTCTCTTTGGTGTTTCTTTGGCGCTCGGTTCAAAATTTCACTGCTCTGTTTTATTGATGTGCCAATCCGTGGTCGAACTAGATGCACGGGGCAGTATTATGACCATACTTACTGTTCCAAGGGGTTTCAATGCTCCAGGGTACGGAACCCTCATAGTTTTTTAACTGACCTGCCGAGGATTTTGGAGACGCAGCCGTTGGAGACCTGCAGTATCCGGCTGATGTCGCAGGGCCGCGCCCCCGAGTGCGCCAGCTCCACGATCTTCTGCCGCGTAGAGTCAGGCAGTGGTCGGCCTCCTACAAACACGCCGCCGAGCTGGTTAACACCGCTGTGACCTGCCGCACCACAACTAAGCTTACTCCAATTAATCTCGTACTTTCAAATTTTCATTTCATAGTACAAGGATTTTATATTCTAAACTTTTTGCTACTACGTAGATACTAGACATGATATTATGGATCATAAACAGAAAAACTTTTGTGCGGCTTTTTGAGTCTTTTTAGATTAAGAATTTAATTTTTCCCAATATCTGTCTTAAAATTCTACAGATTCGATAGTGTGATTTACAATTATTGTAAGCCAATCGGCAATATGAGAAGTATAGGTGCTGTGCTTCTTTTAAGGTCAATCATGCTTTGACAAATTGTTAAAAGAATGGCAGTAACCATTACCTTTACCTTTGTGGGCGAGGTCATCCATGCGGTCGAGGAGGTTAGCGTCAGGTGGCCAAGGGCTGATGGGCGCTAGTTGCTGCGCCGGCAGCATTGTGTATACCCCGTACTCTTCTATTGTGCCGCCCTAGAGATAAGTTAGTATTATTATAATGTTCTCAACTGGCAAGATTCTGAGTTCTGGGGGTGACTCCCGCTCCGGCTCGTTTCTGGCGCAGAGGTTCGCCATTCAGCGTGGCTTACCTTTACGCCGGGCACGATAAGGGTTGGGTTATTTGACTTCATTTATTTATCATTTATATTTATAATGTTAAATATGTATGTCTTATTCAAATTAAATTAAGATGTTGCTTGAGCTTTTATATAAATATTAGAGTAAAAACATTCCAATTATAGTAATTTTTGAACTCTAGTGTTGGGCTGCAATTTTACTCTACTACTAGCAGCGCTCCGCAGTTTCACCCGCGTAACTCCCGATCCCGTGGGAATATCAGGATAAAGTAGCCTATAGCCTTCCTCGATAAATAGACTATTCAACACAAAAATAATTTTTCAATTCGAACCAGTAGTTCCTGAGATTACCGCGTTCAAACAAAAAAACAAACAAACTCTTCAGCTTTATAATATTAGTATAGATTGTGCCGCACTAGAGATTAGTTAGTGTCAGATTTGTAAACAGGTGTAAGAGGAAAGAAGGAGAGATAGAAGATTAATAGAAGTATGGTCGAAGATAGAAGTAGGTTGTAGATGTATCTATACGCAATGTTTCACTGACTAGCACAGACCAAAATTCGACTAATTTTTACTCCTTAAAACCTCTTTGGTTGCTTAGAAAACAATGTAAATGTGATAAATAGGCTTTTGAAGCTTTTGTCCAAGTTTTTGTTGTTAGATTTGGTAGAAAACCCTTGGAAAACCAAATGTTTCTTTCATTGATCAATTTGCAAAACTTACTTACTTATAAACTTACTTTTTTTTATTAAGAACTTTCTAAAAAGGTTTTGTCTTCTACAAATTATAAGAACACTTAAAAAAGATGGATGAAATCGGTTCAGCCGTTCCTAAGATATGGCGTGACCAATGAAAATATGGATTCATTTTTATATTACAGAAGATAATGTTAACCCTTTTTTATCTTTTGAGGAACCTAAAAAATGACAGTAATTTGTAGCCACTTGTGTAGCATATGTCACACTATTGCTATTTTAAAGTATTAAACCCATAACTTGAACGGTAAGTTTTAAATCTATACATATAAAATTCTTAGTCCTGAATGACTGACTCACTGACGGATCAACGCACAGCCTAAACCGCTGATTGTAGAGACCTGAAACTTGGAGGGTGTGTTCTATGTATGACGTAGGCATCCGATAAGAACAGCATTTTCCGAAGTTCTACCCCTAACCGAGTAAAAACGGTTGTATGGGAGAACGTGATTCCTTGGTCAACTTTCGACTTTTACGCGGACGAAGTCGCGGGCAAAAGCTAGACTACAATAAAATCTAGAGATTAGTATGGAAACGAGGCTATTTTAACTGATTTTAGTTATCTATATAAATAAAAATGAATTGTTGTTCGTTAGTCTGATTAAAACTCGAGAACGGCTGAACGGATTTATCTTATCTTAGTCTTGAAATGTTCGTGGAGGTCTAGGGAAGGTTTAGAAGGCAAGAAAAAAACGAATAACCGATATTGCCACGGGATCGGGACTTACGCGGGTGAAACCGCGGGGCGCAGCTAGTTTTATAATAAACGTCAAATTGGACAGCGTTTGACGTTATGTATGTTATCTAAACCCGATTATAATAATGTGATATAGGTAGGTACGGTCGGAGTCAGAATTACAGATTCACCGCAGAACTCCAAAACTGCTATTAGTAAAATGTTTTCAACTGGCAAGCTTCTAAGATCTTGCTCGAGTTCAAGTTTGAAATCTTTGAAGTCATTATTTTATTAGATAAATATTAGAGTAAAAACATTCCAATTATAGTAATTTTTGAATTCTAGTGTTGGTCTGCAATTCCGACTCTGATCGTAACTATATAAAAAAAAGGCATTAATTGAATAAAGAATGACCATTTCATAGATATGTTAACATTTTAACAAGTATGTAGTACAAGCATTTCTCTTCGCCACAACACGCGGCATATCTTTATCGAGAATTAAATTTCATCGAAGCGTTCATTTGATAACTGGATCTACCGGTTCGATACATTGTAACATGTACACATCGACATAATGGTCGCTCTTTATATTATTGTAATTATTTATTTTAATTCCTATAGGGTTTTCGGAGAAGAAGTGAAAGGTAATGAAGAAATTGGAGGTGGTAAGGAAGAAATGAATAGAAATGTAGAAGAAATAGAGAAGAGCGAAGAAGACCGCCTTCTTATTGAAATAATACCGGATTTGTATCGGAGCTATAGAGATGTTTTAAGAAATAGTAAGTTTTTTAATAAGAAAACTAGCTTTTGTCCCTCTCCGGACTAAACCACGAACAAAAGCTAGTTTGTAGTTAGTAGTTGGTAGAATTTCCTAAATTCATCAAGCCGCTGTCACAAATAGTAATATTTTAGTCTAATTAAGTCGTATTTACTGCAGTTTTTAAAGATAATTTCAATATTTAATTAAAATAACTATTATTTAGGTAATGAAACAAAATCATTACGCCGTATTTTCAAAAACAACAAAGAATATCAAATACACGTTGAAAAATTGAAAGGGGTCAACGGATTTAAAAAACACAATCTTATTATTAGATCATCAAGTAAAACCAATCCTATAATTTACGTAGACAACCCTGTTGAAACCAAAATACCTAATGCTTATTTGACATTGCAAGATTTCAAGAGTATGCTAACGGAAAGAATTAGGAAGCAAAAGGAGGAATTTAAAAATGATTATCTTGAGCCTAAATTACATAAAAATAAACATGTGCCTGGTAAAGCAAAAAATATAGGTATATCGAAACTTAAACGTAAAAAAACTACCCTAAATCGTACACACAAATTCCGAACAGAATCTAGTAAGAATATAAGTAATACGAAAGCAATACTTATACAAAACTTAGAGGTTAAAACTAAGCATAAAACAGTACAAAATACTGCAGTCAAAGAAAAAGAAAACGATAAAACAAAATTACAGGAAAATAAAAATTCTGAAACTGAAATAGTGATAAATGATCCTGAAAATGCAATAAAAAATAACTCCAGAGATACAACAAAGAGTAAAAAAGTATTCGGAGCGAAATCTGATGGAAATAAACCTCTAGAAGATGAAATATCGAAAAAATCCCTAGTTAATGTAACAGAGAAAAATTTAGATACTGTAACCACCGAAGCAATAGAGGTAAATTTAAAAGTAAGTAAGCGAAATATATCGGAACTAAACAAAATAAATCAGAATAACGAAAATGTGGAAAATACTTCAGAAAATGTGACAGAGAAAATTGCAACTGAGTATAAAGATACAGAAACAAATGAACAAAATATATCAAAAATAGAAGAAACCAGTCCTATAGGGGACAAAATTGAGGAAAATACGACAATTGGAACAACTGAAGATACTACAGAAGTAATAACTGAGCAAATAGAAGAAAAAACTTCAGATACTGAAGTAGTTACAGAAGGAACAACTTCTACTACTGTTCAAACAACGAGAACACGGTTATCGGTAAGTCAAAATAGTATTTCATTGGTACCTATGTATATGCTTACTAGTAAATCAATCTATCTAACAGAGTTAGTTAGCTGCTGAGTCTAGGAATTAAAGGGTCGCTATAATAAATATTGCAAGACAATTTTCCAAATACTAGGCTGCGGTCCGAAATCGACTTTCAGCGCTATCAGCCGCTCAAACGCGTTCTCCCTGCTCTCCAGCGAAATCTCCGTGAACTGTCAAATTGACGTTTACATCCGTTCTTTTACGAGCGAAATTCGAATTTGAATATTTTATCCTGAATTGAGAAGTATATCTCTGTGTTTTGAAATGTAAATACCTATGTGTTACAAAAAACGAATGAGTAGTTTATTAATTGTATTTGTACACTTCAAACAAATTAAGTAAAAAATCTATTTAATTTATATAATTCTCGTGTCACAATGTTAGTTACCATACTCCTCCGAAACAGCTTGACCGATTTTTATGAAATTTTATGTGCATATTCAGTAGGTCTGAGAATCGCCTATTATCTATTTTTTATATTGTCCTTTAGTTTGTAAATGGCAAAACAATGTTTGCCGGGACAGCTAGTTAAAGCTACGTTTTATTCTTTACTCACGGGTTAAAATATAAAAATGACATTTAGGTTATCGCGCTAAAACCATGCTAAAACCCATCATATACGTCGTGATAGCACCGTAAGCGTTTTGAGTACGCTCACAATATCGGACCGGGAGATTTGATCGTTAGCACTGTCAGCGCTGTCATCTATATTCGGACCGCAGCTCTAAATTCTTTATTAGGCTTTGAACTTCAAACAAAAATTACTTGTTTTCAAGGAGGTTAGGGTCTTGAAGTTCTTCTATGTTTAATGGCGTCAAATATTGATAAAGAAAATAAAAAAAACACGTTTTTTCCACATCTAGTACACGAAATTACTATCAATTTATTTATTACGTTTGTTTTTTAGATTACAATTCAATTGTAATCTAAAAAAACGGAGACTTAAATCGTATTTTTTAACCGACTTCAAAAAAGGAGGAGGTTCTGAATTCGTCGCGTATTTTTTTAATGTATGTTCTCCGATTACTAACGCCTGGACCGATTTAGAAAATTCTTTTTTTCTATTTATAATGCTATAGTATTGCCATGTTATCATTCTTTAAATAACAGGGTGATGAACTTTATTTTACGGTTAATTCATAAACGACAATTTTTTTAGGAATTTCAAAGCCTAATAAAGTAGATAAAATAATTTTAGTACTTAAAAAAATATGTTCTACAAGCGCGAATTCAAATTATAACCTGGTCATTTTATTTTAAATAATTGAATTTGTTGGATCGTTAGTTCGCATCTACCTTAGCACAAGGGAATTTTAGAAATTCATAGGTTAGAAATTCATAGGTACAGAAATTCATAACTTCCGGTTGTAGGTTAACAATAACACAGCGAGAGGAAAACATGCTAGGACGGAAACAAGAATACAGAATTTTATAAAGATCTACGCCCACTACAAAAAAGCCGCGTAACCGGGTTGGCACTTTTCCCTGTAGTTATTCATTGTGCGCCCCGGTTTTTAATATTTATGATACGTTATAATGGGCCTTAAGGTAAAAGGGTACCGGCGCTCTCTCCATACAAACGTAGTCGACTGTTTCCTCCCTGGATAATGACACTAGCACAAATAGGTATTTTTGTGTCGCAGTGTCATTATCCAGATCATTATTAAAATGACTACAAAACATAGGGCATGGTCATGGCAGTTATAAGTTTTATGCAACAAAAATATTTGCTCTAGCGTAAATATTTGATCTATTCAGGGAGAAAACAGTCGACTACGTTTGTATGGAGAGAGCCCCCGGTACCCTTTCCTCTAAACAGGTATTTTTCTGAAGCTTCTGATGGTATTGTAGTAGGATATTATTTTATTAACCGACATCAAAAAAGGAGGAGATTCTCAATTCGTCGCGTATGTAATATTTTTTTGTATGTTCACCAATTTATTTGAAAACGGCTCAACCGATTTCGTTGATTCTACATTGACATGAGAATCATTTTTTTACGGAATTGGAGATGTTTCAGATTTCATAAGTTAATAAGACTTAATATTTTTAGGGTTCCGTTTCTCAAAAGGTAAAAAATAAACCTTATAAGATCATTTTTTTTCCGTCTGTTTACTCTGATTGGATAGTTTTTGTAAGTAACATCTAATAAGAATGCTTTTTTTTTTTCAGAAACCGCTGGTATGGATGGGAGAACGATAGAACGTTTTGTATATACACTAGCTTTTTCCCGGGACTTCGTCCGCGTAACAGTCGAAAATGATTCTAATAGGATTGGACCCAGGAATCACGTTGTCCCATGCAAACTTTGCCCCTCTTTTTCACACCCTAAATGGTAGAATTTCGGAAAATCCTTTTTTATCGGATGCTTACGTCATACAAAGGACACACCTTCCAAGTTTCAAGTCTCTACGATCAGCGGTTTAGGTTGTGCTTTGATCCATCTGTCAGTCAGTCAGGACAAATTATTTATATAAGTAGAGACTAGCTTTCGCCCGCGACTTCGTACGCGTAGGGTTTGATTTTTTCAAAATCCTTTCTTATCGGATGCCTACGTCATACAAAGGACACCGCTGATCGTAGAGACTTGAAACTTGGAGGGTCCAAGTTTCAAGTCTCTACGATCAGCGGTTTAGGCTGTGCTTTGATCCGTCAGTCAGTCAAAACAAAGCATTTTATATGTATAGAAGATATATGTCGCACTACCCACTGAAAAAAATTCCTAATATCCATAACGACATTTTGCTTTTATTGTAGTACCTATTGTCGATAAAGAGCGCTAAGAATATTGTCATTTTTTTCTGGAAATTTATCACGCTTATTTCTCAGTTAGCAGAAATGCAATAGATCTAACAGTATTATTCGTTTAAAAAAACTAAAAAAACGTGTAATCAGCAGTTGCTATAAATATAGCAACTGCTGATAATAAAATTATTACAATAAAAATTGTACCACCTTTTTCTAAACGATTTGAATAACTCAAAAAACTTGCTTAATTACCTCCGTTGTATATGAATAACAAGTCTAGTTACTTAACTTGGGGCTAGATGGCGATGTGTGGAATGTCCTGTAATATTTATTATTATTATATTTATTATTTATATTATTATAGTTATAGTTATAGTTATAATATTGCGCGACCTAAATCTTTAAGGTGAGGGCCTGGAGACCTGTAAAACAGGTTTTTTTTATAAAACTTTAGTGCAGGCTCCAGTCTCCGCAGTAACCATACCAAGCAATAGATACATATGTTTTATATATTACTATTAAGTATCCTATACGGTTGTTATTATTATTGTAGAGAACTCAATAAATATATTTATTATTATTTATTTTAACGAACATTTACCGTAGTCACTATTACGATATTCTTCAGGGAACAAACTTTAATTACAAACAAAAAGTTATATGACGAATAATTTCGCGACGTGTGATCATTGCATCTTATTTTACCGGGAGAAAATCTTAAAAGGGCTTTACTGACAGCAGCTGTTTAATCTTAAAATATAAAAATGAATCGCAAAATGTGTTGGTAAGCGCATAACTCAACAACGCCTGGACCAATTCGGCTAATTCTTTTTTTGTTGTCTCTGATATTGTCAAGAGAAGGTTTTTATGAAAGAAAATATTAAGAAAGTTGCGCAGAAAATGATTACGCAGGTGAAACCGCGGGGCGTAGCTAGTACAGTGTAACTATTTCTATCAATTACTCAATTTCTTTGAAAATTAAATTAAATTCTATAGTATATAATGGAATATAATATAAATAGCTTTCTTTTGACATACAATTGAAACATATCAGTTGTCAAGTTGTATAATTATTAACGAAAACCACGTTTTTGGCTCTCCTATAAAATTAAGATTTTTCAATTGCGATTTTCTTCGGTGGGTAGTGCGATGTGTGATAAAATAAAAGCAAAAAAGTAGTAAATAGTTATATAATATCTTTAGATACCACTTTCAGCTGTAAAACAGCAGATAGGTCGATTTATTGACTCTATACCAGCCTTACTGCTGAAACCGGTACCTTTCAGGCAATAGTAGCAAAAATTAGGTACTAGAGAGATATTTTCATAAAGAAGTAGAACTTGAAAATTTAAGTTTTAGTAAAAAACTTAGGTATAATAAGTTTGTTAATACTTTCGGTGTTTTACGATCTTTGCAGCAGGGCTCTGCCGTTTTACCCATAGAAGTTCTGATCCCGTTTGAATATTGAGATAAAAAATAGCTTATATTGCTTGCACTGAATAAATGTATCCTCATACCAAGTCTCATTAAAATCGGTTCAGTAGTTTTAGAGCATATTCGATATAAAAGAAAAAATATTTCCTCTTTATTATTTTAGTGAAGTTATGCAAATAGATAATTATCATAGTTATTAATTGATATCGCTGTTTATCCTATTTAATTCTAAAAGTTAAATTCTTACCTTGTTTAACCTTTATAAATAAAAAAAATCCAAGTTATTGCAGAAGCAATAACTTGCTTAATCTTCAACTGGTCAAAACCATCCCAATTTCTTTCATTAAAAAAAAACAGTTCACAGTTCAAAACCGGTTGAATATACGCGAAACACTTTGACTTTTAATAATGAAAAATAAAAAAATAAAGAAAAACTATAGATAATACTTCCCGCCAAATCGAAACGTCAAACCCGCGCGAACATTACGCCTTGCGATGAAAGGCAGTACTTCACTGATTACAAAATACAATCTCACGTGGTACGAGGATACCTTCATAACTATAAAGGGCATAGGCAAAGACAGCTTTATTCCCCTGTACTCGATAGAAAGAGACAAACATATACCAGAGTGTCAACACCCATTGTAAGCTCCTTACTAAGTACACGACTGCTCATTTGCCAGACAGAGACACATAGCTTTTTAAACCGATGCTTTTGATATTAAGCCACGCCCATACTTCATTTAACCCCCCTACTAGTGGTGGGGTAAACTTGGCCAGTTTTAAATTATCTATTATAATAAAATTATTTCGTGAAATAAGGGGTTGGTTATGATAATGATGTGTTTAATTTATATATCTTTGTATCTGTTAGGCGAGGCTCGACAGTTCTGACGTTTAATATACACCTACACTTGTTTGCATAGAGTTTATTGTATGACAACTTTATTATAGTATCTACTTTGTTTACAGCTCTAATTAGATTGAATTGACAAATTACTCATTGATTAAGGCTGTCAATGCAAGCTCTGTTAAACTGTTAATCCTATAAATAGCAAACTGTTTTAAAAAAAAAGAAATTAAAAAATATATAAACCAAGAATACATATAGGTACTTACTTATAATATTATAAGGAACATTAAATAATCATACAATATTTTAAAAAAAATGTCTGTTTATTGAAAAGTTTAAAAAATATGTTCTCTTTTACACATATCCAAACCGTGCTATGGTTTTCTTCCTTTTCACCCGCTCAGTTGTCATCGTACTTGAAACATACCGTTTTATTATCGACTCTAGTGAGTTAAAATAAAGTGGTTTTTCCTTTGCAGTGTATGTTGAAGCTTTTGTCAACATTTTGCGGTTGAGTTTAGGTTTATCTCCCCCGCACAAAATAACATTATCTTTGACCAATGGTACGTAACCGTTGGAGTGTTTCCACCAATCGATGCGCTACGAATTTTCGTTTTCGCGCGTTTCGATATTTGAAATTTCGTTTTGTTTTATCGACGGAAATGCAACGTATTTTTGTTTGGACTTTTTTGAGCTTTTTATACAAACAAACATGGTTTTTTATATTAGCCATAATGTTTGTAAGTTACCTTTATTTTAGTTAGGTTCTTTGCCTACTACACCGGAGCATACAACGAATACCACAATCGTTGCTCTAGTTTCAAATAACAAGTTTTCGCGAAAATCTTAACTTGCCCATATCTTTTTATCGTGTTGACTCAGGACCTTGATTTTTATACACCTAATAGAGTCTATAGACTTCAGTATCTGGTATGAAGTTCAACCTGCTAGGTCCACCTTTTCCTGAGAAAATCGGTGTTGGCACACACATAGACAGACTGACAGACAAGAAAGTGATCTTACAAGGGTTTCTAGATCACGTGATTTTTCGTTGGCTTATGTCAATCTATATATATAAAAATGTTATGTTGGTTTGTGTACGCTTCAAAAACTCAAAAAGTTCTGCACCGATCGAGCTGATATTTTTGATGATATATAATTCGCATCAAGGATTGTTTTCATGTAATTTTTGCATCAGTCACATATCCGCGACATGTGCCACAGTGAAGCGTGGCAGGGTACAGCTAGTTTCGTATAAAATAAAAAACAATAAAAGTCGGTCGATATCGATAAAAGAAAATAATCTTGTCTAAGGGGAGAGATGACATTGCCAAGTAAATCAATATCATCAAACAATGTATACAGCGAATGTGTTTCAGCGAAGGGGTTTTAATACGAAAGGGGGTTGTTCTAGACGTCTACGCGAACAACTTTTGTTCTACGACTTTTGGAAATTTGAACTTTTCTTTCGATAATTCTGAGGGAAGTTTTACTTGAAAATCAGCTGTTTCATACAAAAACTTCGAACGAAATGTTCGAATTTCCAAAAGTCGTAGAACAAAAGTAGTTGGCGTAGACGTCTAGAACAACCCCCTTTAGTATTAAAACTCCTTTGCTGAAACACATTGTAGATAGGGATAGATATATATCTAAAACAAACGCAAGTTGATGTTATCCAGTAGGTGGCTAATATCAGCACGTCCTCTTTAATGCTCAATTTGATGAAGATTGATTCCTTTACCCGGTCTCTTACTATGGAGATGGACTTTATTTTTACAAGCTTTTATTTAGCTTCACCTGTCCCGATGTCTGTCATGGAATCTTGCAAATAAAATTTGATCCACTTCCCGGTTACCGATTGAGCTGAAATTTTGCTAACATGTGTAAATCGCGTGACAATACATTGTCAAAAACAAGCTTTTATTACAATAAAAGCTTTTATTACAATAAAAGCTTGTTTTTAAAAAGATTTTTAAAAGCTTATTTAAAAGCTTATTTTTTTACGTATGATTTAATATATTATACAAATATTTTTAATTTATCTAAAAATGACTGAGTTATAGTAATTGAAGGTAGCCTATAACACTCTTAATGAATTAATGTATCGTCATACCAAGTTTCATCAAAATCGGTCCAGTAGTTTCGGAGCCTATTCAATGCAAACAAACAATGTTTACATCACGTCGGGGTCACCAATGTGGATAAGTTATCTATTTATTTGCTCTAACTGTTTTCCAATTTGTTGACAACTCCAATAGACTACCCGTGTTGACTGGTTGCCTCGGTGACCAAAGAGAATTTTTAGATGTCTAGTGCGAGGGAAAGTAGGCCGCAAAAGATTAAGGAATTTCTAATAAATGAAAACAATAAGTTTATATCAAAAAATTATAATATGGTACCTGCGGTTAATAAGGGCAGAGCTTAGCTGCTGCTTGTTTATTGTGGTTGAAAACATGATATGAACAACTTCGTTCGATAAAAAAATGTTAGAAAACAGAGAATTATTAGATCGTTTATCGGGTTTTATTCAAAAATAGTTAACGTTTGTTTCTAAAAATGAATCAAGTGATAGGTTTTGACCTCTAGGAACTATATTTGTGGACAATAATGCTAAAATGTTTTGCATATCGATCAAATATAACAGTTAGCACGCAGCCCGCTACGTCTTTGAGAGCGCGGGCTAAGGTAATGTGAATACCTACACACGGTACTGGAAGAGCGCCTTAAATACCGAGCATTAGATAAATATTTGCTTTGTACAGCTTGTCACTTTATTACGAGCAATTTAGGGCGCTGTAGTGCCTATATCTTATCTTATATCTTTAAATGAGCAATTCTTGTATATATATATAATTGGAATCTAGAATAGAATAGAATAGAAATACTGTATTATATGAAGTATGCTTGCCCAGGATCCTTATTACCCGCCCAACATAGTCGACAGTGTTCAGAGGAAAGAACTCTTCAATTTTTTTACGTATGATTGGTCAGCGTTTGAGCATTATCACATCCGCCAGATAGTAGGTGACTATGCTGCCTAAGATGTAGCACGCTTACCCAGAAGAAACCTATTCCCGCCTTATTTAATTACAAAAATCAACAAAACTGACAAAACTTACTGAACGAATCGAACGTATTGAATTCAGAAAACTGCAAAGAAAGTAGGTAGTTCTTCCAAGAAGTTTCTTAAAATCCATCTCCTTATTATTTAAGTAGGTATATGGTAGGGTTTCGTGACCAGCGCAGTGTGTGCACAATTGCATCCTAATAGACCCGCATCGCCGTCGTTCGGTCATAATCGACATACTAACATCCTGAAACACTTCATCACTCTTACACGTATATATATATATATATATATAAATATAAATAACTTGAGAGGTACTTGTACTTGTATACGGGATATTTTCCGCAATTAGACTCATTTTAATTGGGTCCATTTTGCGTGAGGATGGAGTAGGCTTTCCCAGCACCTACTACCCTCTCAGCTTAGTCGACCATGTCCCAGAGGAGAGAACTTGTCAATACTTCTGGAGCCAACTAAGCCGCGGGTTTCATTACGATGTTTTCCTTCACAGTAAGAGCAATGTAAATTAGCGCACATAATTTTTTCTTAGGAAAAATACATTGCTGCACGGCCGGCCGGGATTCGAACCCACGACCTTCAGAATAAAAGTCAACACTAACCACTAAGCCAACACAGCTCTCAAAACTTGAGAGGTGTCAAGGGACACTCGGATGGAACGAAGTTTCTTTCGATTAATTAGTGAAGGAATTGTAATAAAATCAAAAAGTGTCGTTACAACTTTTGGTCTTCATTTTTTCCGTCTAGCCCCCTTTCGCAACGCGCCATAAGGAACTTCGTTCCAATAATGCAAGACATTCCACACATCGCCATCTAGCCCCAGGCTAAGTAACTAGAGTTGTGCTATGGGTGCTAGACAATGTATTTACTACTGATATACTTTTCTTTTGTAAATATATACATCCATGCATATATTAACGTGTCCATGCATCCTCTGCACAGAGGGCTATCTGTGACACCTATGGGAAACATCGTAGTAATCTTAGTTTTTTTTTAAATAGTCAATAATAATAATAAATTATGTCAATTATTGAATCTGTAAGGAATTAATTGTTCTCTTGGCGTCTCTCTAAGTAATCAAATACTCTTTTTTTGTTATTTGGATATAATTCGATATTGTAGGTAGTTTAATAACCATATTTTTGTTTATTGTGGTTGAAAACATGATATGAACAATTTCGTTCGATAAAAAAAATGTTAGAAAAAGAGAATTATTAGATCGTTTATCAGGTTTTATGCAAAAATAGTTAAAGTTTTGTTTCTAAAAATGAATTAAATGATAGGTTTGGACCTCTAGGAACCATATTTGTGGATAATAATGCTAAAATGTTTTGCATATCGATCAAATATAACAGTTAGCACGCAGCACGCTACGTCTTTGAGAGCGCGGGCTAAGGTAATGTGAATACCTACACACGGTACTGGAAGAGCGCCTTAAATATTTGTTTGGGGTGGAAATTGAACCCGCAACCTTCTACGTCGCACGCGCTACAAAGATCGTCAATCCAATAATCCTAAGTCTGTACAAAGTGACTATGTAGTAATCTATTTGAGGGTGATAGTTGTCAGTCAGTTGAGCGTTATAATGGACTTAGGGCACATATTAGGGCTTTGTTCTGTTGTGACGTCACTGTTATAAATCCTAACCCAGTTGGTAAGCACAGTAACTGACCATTTATATAAGCACTTTGGAACACTTGCAAACTATAGTCTTTATTTATATTTTACTAACTGCGCCACGTAGTTTCATCCACTTTCCATTTTTTTTTCTTGCTCAGAATCTTGTCCTGACAATTACAAACACAACTCAAAAAGAATTGTGACCCAGTTGGGACAATGGTCACCTTGCCGGACTGCCAAACACAGGGTTGCGGGTTCGATTCCCGCCTCAGACAAGTATTTATGCTTAGATATTTGTCTGTGGTCTGGTTGCTTCTATGTATTATAAGTATATATTTACAAAAGAAGAAGTATATAAGTATAGTATATCCGTTGTCTAGCACTCATAACACAAGTCTAGTTACTTAACTTGGGGCTAGATGGCGCTGTGTGGATTGTCCTGCAATATTTATTTATATTATTTATTTATTATTTAGCGATCAGCTTCTCCTAAACTAGCCTTACCTCGATATTCGACGCTTATACCAATGACGTATACTTATTTTACCAGGAGATTAATACCTCGATAGTCGACGCTTATATCAATGACTTATACTTATTTTACCAGGAGATTAATACCTCGATAGTAGACGCTTATACCAATGACTTATACATATTTTACCAGGAGATTAATACCTCGATAGTCGACGCTTATACCAATGACGTATACTTATTTTACCAGGAGATTAATACCTCGATAGTAGACGCTTATATCAATGACTTATACTTATTTTACCAGGAGATTAATACCTCGATAGTAGACGCTTATACCAATGACGTATACTTATTTTACCAGGAGATTAATACCTCAATAGTCGACGCTTATATCAATGACTTATACATATTTTACCAGGAGATTAATACCTCGATAGTAGACGCTTATATCAATGACTTATACATATTTTACCAGGAGATTAATACCTCGATAGTAGACGCTTATATCAATGACTTATACTTATTTTACCAGGAGATTAATACCTCGATAGTCGACGCTTATATCAATGACTTATACTTATTTTACCAGGAGATTAATACCTCGATAGTAGACGCTTATATCAATGACTTATACTTATTTTACCAGGAGATTAATACCTCGATAGTCGACGCTTATATCAATGACTTATACTTATTTTACCAGGAGATTAATACCTCGATAGTAGACGCTTATATCAATGACTTATACTTATTTTACCAGGAGATTAATACCTCGATAGTCGACGCTTATATCAATGACTTATACTTATTTTACCAGGAGATTAATACCTCGATAGTAGACGCTTATATCAATGACTTATACTTATTTTACCAGGAGATTAATACCTCGATAGTAGACGCTTATATCAATGACTTATACTTATTTTACCAGGAGATTAATACCTCGATAGTAGACGCTTATATCAATGACTTATACTTATTTTACCAGGAGATTAATACCTCGATAGTAGACGCTTATATCAATGACTTATACTTATTTTACCAGGAGATTAATACCTCGATAGTAGACGCTTATACCAATGACTTACACTTATTTTACAGGTCTGTAGTCACTCTTACATAACAAAGCAAAGCCTCTACAGTATTACAAACCTACCATTATTTTCTAAAATCTCCCACAAACAACACAATATAAAAATATTATCTAAGCATCGTAAAAACAATGCATGTAGAAATATTCACATTGCATATTGTATGCGCCTGCGCATTCACTGGGTGGAATTCCTTTACATGGTTACTGCAATTATTATGTTAATATCATGTTTTGTTATCTTCCTACTTATTTACCTATTAATTAGATGGGGAAAACCGGCCAAGTGCGAGTCAGGCGAACACGAAGGGTTTCGTACCATGTTGTATGGGAACCCCACATTTTTCTTTTTTTTAGCATTTGTTGTTATAGCGGCAACAGAAATACATAAATTGTGAAAATTTCAACTGTCTAGCTATCACGATTCATGAGATACAGCCTGGTGACAGACAGACGGAGCAGAGTCTAGTAATAAAAAAATATTAAAATGAAATTGATTTTTATTTCAGGCAAAACCCATATAAAAATTCACTTAAAATTATAACAAACTAGCTGCGCCCCGCGGTTTCACCCGCGTAAGTCCCGATCCCGTGGGAATATCGAAAAAAATATCCTATGTCCGTCTTATGATTGTAAGCTACCTCCCCACCAATTTTCAGCCAAATCGGTTTAGCCGTTCCCGAGTTATAAATGGTGTAACTAACACGACTTTCTTTTATATATATAGAGAAGATTATACAGATGTCAGAATTTGTGAATTACTCGTGTGATAGTTTTACGAAAACAAATAAGGACATGGTACAAATTTTCCTTATTATAGTTGTCTAGCTCCCCAAATTATTTGCGTGACTTAAATGGTACTTCTCATATTTACAGCTCCCTTAATCTTTACAATATATTTAATAAAACATGTTAAAAGTTATTCTCGTATTTTTACATGTATAATATTCCCAAATAAAACTGTAGAAAAGTTGATTGAACTCTCTCGCTATTGAAGTGCAAAGCTCCTTTCACAAACCTTCAAGTTTTAATTACTAGCGACATCTATCATTGCTTTCATAAACTACTGCTTTAACAACCCCGCCAGAGATAGCGCTACGAGTACGATGTAAAAGGTTCATAAATGTTAGAACCACAAAAAGGTGTGAAAGGTTATGAAATGAAAAGGAGTTGGTACAGTAACTTTTACACAGATGGCGTTTTTATCAAATTCGAATATTTTTTGATTGTAAAGGCCTAGTTAATCTATACTTATATTATAAAGCTGAAGAGTTTGTTTGTTTGAACGCGCTAATCTCAGGAACTACTGGTTCGAATTGAAAAAATATTTTTGTGTTGGATAGTCCATTTATCGAGGAAGGCTATAGGCTACTTTTTATCCTGATATTCCCACGGGATCGGGAGTTACGCGGGTGAAACTGCGGAGCGCTGCTAGTATAATATGTATACTACACACAGACAACTCCGTGGAAACTCCATACGAATTCAGATTAGGTACTTGGTGACTTAAGAGGAAAGGGTACCGGGGCTCTCTCCATACAAACGTAGTCGACTGTTTTCTCCCTGGATAATGACACTATACCAAATATTTTTATTGCATAAAACTTATAATAGCCATGACCATGCCCTTATGATTTTATTTTTATTTTTAAATCTTAATTTCTATGATTAGTAAATGAAAAAAACCAAAACATAGGGGCATAGTCATGGCAGTTAGGTTTTATGGCACAAAATTGTGCTAGTGTCATTATCCAGGGAGGAAACAGTCGACTACGTTTTCACCTTAAGATTTTACTTATATCTATTTTCTATTACTAGAAACAAAATTTTAATACCAGAAACAGGTTGTTTTTTAGTGTTCCGTCCCCAGAGGGTAAAAACGGGACCCTTTTACTAAGACTCCACTGTCTGTCCGTCTGTCACCAGGCTGTGTCAGACCCGTGATAGCTAGACAGTTGAAATTTTCACAGATGATGTATTTCTGTTGCCGCTATACAAATACTAATAAGGAGCCCTAACTCGATGAGGTTGTATCGTTTCATTGCGAAGTTCCTATGGCCATCCTTCACGTCCATCATCAGATCAGCACCATGTCATACACTGCAAGTTAAATAAAAGCTTTTAAAAATATAATATAACTAGCTGCGCCCCGCGGTTTTACCCGCGTAAGCCCCGAACACAGCGCCATCTATTGCGTGTATGTGCAACAGATGTCAAACAATATTGAAGAATTTTATCGATGAATCAACGTACACCGCCATCTATGGGAACTTCATAAAACTAAACAGTAAATAAACACTTGCTTAAGAAACCATTAATTGTTACATTTTATTCGTTTACATTAACGACATAAGCGAATAATTGAGATGATAACTAACCTATCCAGTAAGTTAGACCAAAATACGGGTACATGTGAAAGATTGAAATCGGTTGGAATGATCAAACCACACGTGTATCGTACGACGTTTTTTATCACAGTTGCGAATAAAAGAAACGACTTGAAATAATAAAATGTTAACAAAATTTTGGAGTTTATTGGCAACACATACATACACGACACAAGATTTTTATATATACAGATGGTATGGAACCCTTCGTGCGTTGGCCCGACTCGCACTTGGCCGTTTTTTTATCTCCTCATATCTAACCTAACTACCTAATTAACTATAGGTACTGTAGTATCCAGTTAGGATTTTATTAGACAATTTTTCTCAACTTAATGACTTAGTTAACTTTGCTCACTATAGCTTTTAAAGGTTCATTTACATTTTAATGTTTTTTAATTAAAACATGTCTATCTTTATCACTATGTACAATAATTATTATGTTACTAACAGCAATTAGGCACAAATGAATATTGCATCTAGTAGCTAACTAGGACACTAGGATAACGGATTTAATAATTATACAGGGTTAGTGGTAAATTGGTAATCATATAAGCAAGCCGTTGAGGGTCATATCTGAGGTCATTTCTGTGCAACCAAACAAAAAAAATTTGTTCCAAGACTATTCGATATTCGAACATTTTTTTGAAAATGTTGTGTTTTTGTTTACTTGAAAATCTTAAGATTATACTTTTTTAAAAGTTTAATCTACTTAGTCTGAATGAACTTTGTTAACCCCCGACGCAAAACGACGGGGTGTTATAAGTATGACTGTTTGTGTGTGTGTGTGTCTTCGTGTGTGTGTGTGTGTGTCTATATGTAGCAACGTAGCTCCCGAACGGCTGAACCGATTTTGATTTCGTATCTTTTCTTTGTTTAAAAAACCCAGCTGATTTTCTAATTCCCATTACTTACCTCATTATTTTTTTTAATGTTCGAATTTCTAAAAGTCGTAGAACAAAAGTGGCCCTCAACCATCATTCAACCGCTTGCTAATATGATTAAGTGCCAATAACCCTGTCTATAAGTATTCTTTCCGTTGTATGGTACCCATAATACAAGCCTAATTGCTTGGCTTGGGGCTAGATGGCACTGTGTCTAATATCGTTCAATAGTACTAAACCAATAGCAAAAAAAAACTTATAAGTACCTACTACTTTGTCTATTTAATTTAAAAAATCTCACCGGATTAATTTTTCTTCAGCACTTATGGCAACGAATAGATTTAAGAATTAGAGCTAATTCTGATAAAAAAAACTAGCCAAGTGCGAATCGGACTGGCGCACGAAAGGTTCCTTAGAAAGTTGTGTGGAAGCCCCACTGAAACATTTTTACTGTTTTTCATATTTGTTGTTATAGCGGCAACAGAAATACACAATCTAAGAAAATTTCAACCGTCTAGCTATCACGATTCATGAGATACAGCCTGGTGACAGTCAGACGAACAGACGGACGGACTGTGAAGTCTTAGTAATAGTCCCGTTTTTACCCTTTAGGTGCGGAACCCTAAAAACGAATATCGAGTTTTAATTCCATTTAATCAAGTTCCAAGTATTCTTGTAAGTCACTCTTAATAGTACATTTCGATACAAGTGTGGTAAATTGATCATTGCATAGAGGCGGTCTATGACGCGCCAGCGGAACGTGAGCGCGTTTATCAAGCCGAGATGGAATAATCAACCCACACGTGTATCGTACGACGTTTTTATCACAGTTGCGAATAAAAGAAACGACTTGAAATAATAAAAAGTGAACAAAATATTTGTGTAATATTTTTAGGCAATATTTTTCGTTAATTATACTTCCGAAAGGGCTGGCAAAAAACTTTTAACCTATACAGCCTAGTCTGACATACAATATTAGGATAACTTTTTACACACTAGTGGCGTCACACTAGTAGTAATGTAAAACGCACGCGTACGTAATACGTTGGATTATGAGTCTAAAAGCGGTTGAATAAGATCCACTTTATGAGCAACTGTGATAAAAAATTAAATATTCCTTACACTCAATAGCTAAAACACTAGAGACTATAGAGATGATATTTACATCGTATAATGTAATATGATCACGTAACACAGCCACTCTATATCAATTTGGGAGCCTAAGATGTTGTCACATCTAAATAAATTATTTCCATGAAACTTAAGAGAAAAGGGTACCGGCGCTTTCTCCATACAAACGTAGTCGACTATTTCCTCCCTGGATAATGACACTAGCACAAATATTTTTGTTGCATAAAACCTATAACTGCCATGACTATGCCTCTATGTCTTGATTTTTTTCATTTTCAAATTATCATAGAAGGTAAGAGTAAAAAAAACAATATATATTTAAAAATAAGACATAGGGGTCATGGCAGTTGTAAGTTTTATGCTGCAAAAATATTTGTTCTAGTGTCATTATCCAGAGAGGAAACAGTCGACTACGTTTGTATGGAGAGAGCGCCGGTACCATTTCCTCTTAAGGCTGAAATAAACATATGAAAATGTATCGTAGATACGTGATCCCGTCTTTTTAGGTACCTAAATAAATAGTATATTTGTAAAAAAAATCTAAAAAATGTATCTTACCAGCGCTTTCATCTAAAAAATGTATTCCCATATTTAAATTCTAAATAATGCCTCTAATTAAAAAATGGTTGGTCGGTTTACGGACGATAATTTTACGTGATTAACGCCATAACAAAAAGAAAAAAAATGATTTTTCCTTTATACAGGGTTATTGTTAATTATACTAGCAAGCCGTTGTGCTAGCTACTTCTGTGCACCTAAACAACGGCTTTTGTTCTACGACTTTTGGAAATTCAAACATTTTTATTGAGAATTTTTAGGTTAGTTTTACCTGAAAATCACCTACATGAAGAGGTTTTTAACCTTAAAATTTTACTTATTTTTTAAGTTTTATCTGCTGTTCTTAGTCTGAATTACCTTTGTGGATGTCCTGTCTTGGAAGGATTGTCATTCCTTTGTGAAAAAATGACCAGCTGAAAACAGCAAATTTTTTTATAAATCAAATGTTTTTCAAATTTACAAAACCTCAATATAAATACCAAATTTCCAAAAGTCGTAGTACAAAAGTTGTGTATTACGGTGCACAGAAGTAGCCCTCAACGGCTTGCTACTATAATTACCAATAACCCTGTATAATATGTCTTCTATTCGTCACTCGTCACCATAACACAAGCCCAAATGAGCGATATTATTATTAAATACGGACGATAATTTTAGGAAACATTGATTGCTATGGAACGTGAGTGGTACGCCATGACATCACACTTTTTTGTGAGTACTGCCGGTGTTCCTAAGTTTAATAGATGTTATAAAGTCAAAAGAAAGAAATAAAATTAAATACAAACAAAAATGATATAAACCAATAGCTTTTGTCCGCTCCTTCGGTTAAAAGTCGAATCGAAAAGGTTTTCAGGGGCTCTATTTTTGAATCGCTCGTGTGACATAGCATCGTCGTATACGCCTACAAGTCATGCTCGACTTTCAAGTCGCACGACACCAAATTTCAGTATTTTCGTATCGTTCGTCGTCAAAATTTAATATGTCAATTTTTATTCGTTTTACGCAGAAAATTTATAACCGGTAATTACCGACAAACATCCGAAATAATCCCAAGAGATATAAATATTATTCAAAGATCGTTTCCGAATATTTGACTAAGATTGTTTGACGTTTATTCTCCCACTTGACTGTCGGTGACGAGTGGTCGGGATCACTTGTTACGATCGAGCGATTCAAAAATAGCCAATTTCTGATGTCGAACGAATATCATTAGAAATCAAACGCTCGACGCGGGGCGAATGATTTAAAAATGGGGCTCCAGATCGTTTATTTTAATAAAATTAGATCACAACTTAATTCAGAACTAGGTTTGATTTGATCTAATTGAATTTAGTTTGTAAAAGGACAAAGAAAATTCTTACTTTTAATCCTTTTTGCTTTTAATTTGATAAAATCATGAAAGTGATTAGAATAAGTTGTACAAATTGGTCTGATGATAATCTAATAAATGGATTTTTTATTAAATTATAAACTTTTGATTGACTGAATTTGTGTAAGTTGAATTTTTTAACTTCTATTGAAAAAAAATGGTTGTCTGTAAAGTCGGTTTACGGACGATAATTTTACGTGATAACGTCATACGAAAACGATGAAAAATTGAGTTTTTTTTTGTTTTTCCTTTATACTAGCTGTAGCCAGCGACTTCGTCCGCGTAGAAGTTGAAAATGGTTCTAATAGGATTGGACCAAGGAATCACGTTGTCCCATACAAAATTTTGCCCCCCTTTTTCACCCTCTTAGGAGTCAAATTTCTGAAAATCCTTATCGAATGTAGACCATATCTTCTTATCGGATGCCTACGCTACACGAAGAACACACCCTCCAAGTTTCAGGTCTCTACGATCAGCGGTTTAGGCTGTGCGTGGAACCGTCAGTCAGTCAGTCAGTCAGGACAAAGCATTTTATATGTATATATAGATTCTATATTATAGTTTTGATTAATTTTCCTATACCTTTGATTAATTTTCTCATACTAGTATTGATATCTCTAGAGTTAGAGTGATAAAATCACATGTATTTTACATAGGTAGGCGTTGGTATGTTTATGTATTCGAGTATATATCGCGTATTTTATTAAATATTTTAAATTCCTTTGTGACTAAGATTAATGTACTTACTCGTGCATGGTTCTGCCGAAACATCAAAGTAAGAAAAATGTAATAAAATATCCGAAGTAGGTATCTATCACTGACGAAATGATAGGTAGGTTTTAACATGGAAAATGTTTTTTCTTTTCGCTTCAAACGTCTTAAAAACTAAGTTAGGATGTGTGCCTTAAGAATACTAAAAATATTATTCGATATTGAAGATAGTAGAGCATAAAATGTTCAATGATACAAAATATATGTCCTACTGCTATTCATTTAGTTGAGCAGTGGGGCAGTTGCAAAATGTTTTTTATCACAGTTGCTCATAAAGTGGATCTTATTCAACGGCTTTTAGGCTTATAATTCAACATATTATGCACGCGTGCGTTTTACATTGCCAACCTAGTGCCTATTTTACTGTAACCTATTTTTCGTGATCGAGTTTTATGCCCGGATTTATGAAATTGTGACTTTTGCCTGTAGTTTTACATGAAAAGTACGCGGATGGGCATTGCATAGAGGCGGTCTAAGACGCGCGAGCGGAACGCGAGCGCGTTTATCAAGCCGAGATGGAATGATCAAACCACACGTGTATCGTACGACGTGTTTTATCAATATAAATTGTTAGTAGAAATTGTGACATTTGCCTGTAGTTTTACATGAAAGGTACGCGGATGGGCCATATGTCAAATTGTGCGTCTGCCGGAGGGTTTTAAAAAGCAATCTGAATTCTCAAAATCAGTCGGTAACTTTTTGAGATTTGTTAAATTTCAACGACTTGCATTGAGAATTTTCCAATAACTTTTTTGAGCTCTCAATTCAAGAACCGAAAATAATTGGTTCTCAGGATTGAATAAAGCTACAGTTTGAGCCAGATTAGTAGGCGGGTGGACAAAAATGTAGGCTGTAGCGGGTCCCTTACGCGCGACGTCAGTCTGCGCTCCGTTCAGAATATCGTATTTTTGTCAAATTGTGTAATTTATTTCTAAATTACATTTTCAATGCCCTTGATAGTTGCGTATATATAGTGTAAGATCTGTAGATTTTTTTAATAAATAACGTTTTGTCAAAGTTCAAAGTTTGGGAGGCTCACAGCTAAGCGAAGCTCGTTGTTTACGGTCGTGCGGGTCAAGCGACACTTGGCGCGGTCATTACTTAAATGGGTGACCAATTAGTAGTGTGACAAAAATGTGTTTTCGTGAGCTTCAGGAAGGCACGTAAAGCCGTTGGTCCCGGTTGCTACCTCTAGTAGCAGTCGTTAGGTCAAGTTAGAGGCCTTAAGGCGATCTGAAAACTCTAACAATAGGTGAGCTACACCACTATACGAGAAGAAGAAGTCCAAGTTTATAATCTTCTTCTTTTTCGTTACACTCTTGACAGAGCGGTCGTGATCATCCTGTAGTAGAGGGGGTAGATGTTGCGCGCTTCACGACTGCTCGCCATCTCTCCCTGCTGGAGGTCATCTTGCTACATTCGTTCAAAGAACCTCCCACTGCAGCCTTGACTTGGTCTATAATAAAAGTTTATAATAAACAATTGCTATTTTTAAAAGGGAGCGTCGCCATCCGTTCAAATTCTGAATTTGTACAATTAGTGATTTGTTAGCAGTTGGTTCAAAATTTTGTATAGTAAATTATCAATTCGTAACAAATGTGAGATAAGATGCTTCATCAATCATATGGGTACAATTTATTAATTTGTACGAATAAGCAATTTGTACAATTAGTGATTTGTTAGCAGTTCGTTCAAATGTTTGTGTGTAAAATTTATCTAATAACCAAAACATAAATTATACTTATTAAACTAAAAACTCTCTAACTTATTAAAATTTGCTACGAAGACTCACTGTTACTAGTTATCGTTTAAGGCCCTCTTCCAGTACCGTGTGTAGGTATTTTAACATTACCTCAGCCTCCGCGCACAAAGACGTAGCGTGAAAGTGAGCCGCGCGCAACGACTCGCGTACGCGATCAAGCTACGCCACAGTGTAGGTGTAAACAGTGGGCAGGCCACAGTGTAGGTAGGTGTCAACAGTAGGTTTTCGTTATCTAATTGGGCTCGATACATAAAATAATAAAACTAATGTGTAGCTGTAATAATGTACCTAATATTTTTATTGGAACGAAGTTCCCTATCGCGGGTTGACGCGGGGACCTAGCCGAGAAAAAAATGTTACGCATTACAAAACCGTGAAACAAAAAACCGAAAAGAAACTAATCTTCTACATATTACTATTTAATATACACACACATAGATTAAAAGAAAAATAAAAAAATGGTTGTCTGTAAAGTCGGTTTACGGCATTCATTTAGAATAATACTACGTATAGACAAGTTACGTTCCATTTTATAATGGCGGGAGCCTGCGCGGGTGGGAGCGCGCCATGACCAAGCCATCCGCTACTTCAGAAGTGACACTACCTTTTGTACCTACAAAATTTCATTAGAGTTAAACACGTAGACGTAGAGGCTTTTTACAATAACAAGTTTATTAGCAAGGTATAATAATATAGGTACTTATTTATTATAAATACGAAAGTTTGTGTGTGTGAGTCTAGTGTGTTTGTTTGTTACTTCTTTACGTACAAAATTTAAACCGATTGTGATGTTTGGCATTGGGGCTAGCTAGTTTAAGGGATAAAAGTAATTAAACACTGAGTTAAGGCTAAGGGTTTTTAGGGTTCTGTAATACCTATAATACCTACTACCTAATCTACTGCAATATAAAGGAACTTTTTTTTACAAATATAAATATATGTGTACGGAACCCTCGCTCCGTGCGCGAGTTCGCAAAAAAAGCGGTCAAGTGCGAACTTGACCGGTTTTTTGCTTGCCACACGTCTATCAGTTATCTAAGGCAAATTTAGTCATATTAAATACTTATCTTTTAATTTGACTTTTATTAATATTTTCTACGGTTGTCGTAATATTTGTTTGTAATGTTAAATATAATTTAGGTAGTACATAACGTTGTGTTCATTACTTTTATCCCTTAAACTAGCTAGTCAATGTCAAACAATACCAAACATCGCAATCGGTTCAAATTTTGTACGTAAAGAAGTAATAAACAAACACACTAGACATACACAAACTTTCGTATTTATAATAAACTAGCTGCGCCCCGCGGTTTCACCCGCTTAAGTCCCGATCCCGTGGGCATATTGGGATAAAAGTATCTTATGTCCGTCTCCTGGCTCTAAGCTACCTCCCTACTAATTTCCACCCAAATCTGTTCTGCCGTTCTTGAGTTATAAGTGGTGTAACTAACACGACTTTCTTTTATATATATAGATAAATAAGTATATTATTATACCTTGCTGATAAACTTGTTATTGTAAAAAGTCCCTATTGAATTCTAATGACATTTGTAGGTACAAAAGGTAGTGTCACTTCTGAAGTGACGATGGCTTGATCACTTCACGGTAGCGCTCCGTGAAGTGATCAAGCCAGCGTCACTTCAGACTCGCGCATGCTCCCGCCATTATAAAATGGAACACGGTTAATGTTCTATTTGACAGTCTATAGTTAATAAGTCAATGGTTCGTATTTAATTTTCAATCGATAATTACTAGTTATTTACCTGTGGTACGTTATTGCTTCCGCTGTAAGTAATTTTTTGTAACGTTTCCATATATTTTTTATTCAAAATGAGAAGGCCCTTATCATCTACGAACTAGCAAGCGACTATGTCGTCTGGTCTTATTTCAGCTCAGATGGACGGAATGAGGCAATGTAAGGCGCTGACCTCTCTTGTAATTTATCTCAATGGTTTACGGACGATAATTTTACGTGATAACGTCATAAGAAAACGATAAAAAAATTGAGTTTTTTTCCTATATTTTTTCTTTTTATATATTTTTTTCATTTATAGTTTGCTTAGACTGACTGGAGCACTCGCTCACTCAATCGCGTCTAATCACCATAACACAAGCCTAGCTGCTTAGACTGGAGCAACAATACAATATACAAACTTGTTACTAACCTTACCTCCTTATAATATTAGTATATATTATTTGCGCTCAGTCAATCGCGTCTAGTCACCATAACACAAGCCTAGCTGCTTAGACTGGAGTAACAATACAATATACAAACTTGTTACTAACCTTACCTCTTTATAATATTAGTTTATATTATTTGCGCTCACTCAATCGCGTCTAGTCACCATAACACAAGCCTAGCTGCTTAGACTGGAGCAACAATACAATGTATAAACTTGTTACTAACCTTACCTCTTTATAATATTAGTATATATTATTTTCGCTCACTCAATCACGTCTAGTCTGGTGACTAGACACAAGCCTAGCTGCTTAGACTGGAGCAACAATACAATATACAAACTTGTTACGAACCTTACCTCTTTATAATATTAGTATAGATTATTTGCGCTCACTCAATCGCGTCTAGTCACCATAACACAAGCCTAGCTGCTTAGACTGGAGCAACAATACAATGTACAAACTTGTTACAAACCTTACCTCTTTATAATATTAGTATAGATTATTTGCGCTCACTCAATCGCGTCTAGTCACCATCACACAAGCCTAGCTGCTTAGACTAGAGCAACAATACAATGTACAAACTTGTTACTAACCTTACCTCTTTATAATATTAGTATAGATTATTTGCGCTCACTCAATCGCGTCTAGTCACCATAACACAAGCCTAGCTGCTTAGACTAGAGCAACAATACAATATACAAACTTGTTACTAACCTTACCTCTTTATAATATTAGTATAGATTATTTGCGCTCACTCAATCGCGTCTAGTCACCATAACACAAGCCTAGCTGCTTAGACTGGAGCAACAATACAATGTACAAACTTGTTACTAACCTTACCTCTTTATAATATTAGTATATATTATTTGCGGGCACATAAGTTTGTAAATTATTATTTGCGGAAAAAAGTTTGTCATCCCTGCAAATGCAAGCTTTCGCGTGGGGTTCGCTCGAACGCAGCGTGCCGGCAAAAGTGGCATAGGTCTTACCTCGATGACGCCCGGAGGCCGACTGCGAGGAACTGACGCGTGCTAACTGTTATATTTGATCGATTTGCGAAACATTTTGTACTTTTTAGCATTATTATCCATAAATATAGTTCCTAGAGGTCAAAACCTATCATTTGATTTAATTTTTAGAAACATACGTTAACTATTTTTGAATAAAAACCGATAAACGATCTAAAAATTCTCTGTTTTCTAACATTTTTTTTATCGAACAAAGTTGTTCATATCATGTTTTCAACCAAAATAAACAAAAATATGGTTTTTAAACTACAATATCTACTTATATCCAAATAACAAAAAAAGAGTATTTGATTACTTAAAGTTGCTTAACACAAAGGTCGATTTGCGAACACATGGTCTTAAGGCGAAAACCCCTATTCCTTTCCCACGCGCGTCGTGAAATGGCCATTCTAACTATGTTTTAAAATACTAACTGGGAAAACTATCAAAAAGCCTATTATTATAGTAGGTCCATTCTAAACTACGTCTAAGGTACCTACTACAAAACACAAACCATAAGCAATCAATTTATTAACCGCTTCCGTGGCTTTTAGCTTTCACAAAGTGGTTGTGTGCAACGGTTAATTTATTTATAAATACACTTCCTGTTACTTTGTACTATAAAAGGAGGCATTTTTGATAATAATATTCTTTTAAATTGAATTCAGTTTATTTTCAGAAACTTTTATATTCAGAAAAGAGTGGGTAGGTTAGAGTGAGGTACCAATATTTAAATGTTGTAAGAGTTTTCTTTTTACACAGCACCATTTAGCCCCTAAGCAACTGGGCTTGTGTTATGGTGGCAAGACAAAGAATGGAATACCTACTTGGTGTAGGTGCTGCTGAAAATCAGTGTTTTGCAATAATTATGCAAATATATCACTGAGCAGTATCCCATCTGCACAACTTCAGCACGCAATTTCATCTCGCATTTTATATCTGTTTGTTTGATATATGAATATGTTGTGTGCCTCTTGTAGTGCAATAAATAAATCTATCTATCTACTTATATGCTTTTCTTTTTTCTTTTTTTTTTAATTAAATTACAAAACATTAAAATCTATTAGTCTTCAAAAATAATTAACACACATAAAAACAATTACAAAATTAAAATAAACGAACGGAAAACAAAAATAAAATAAAATAACAAATAAAAGACATCCTCAAGCGCGTCTCCCCGAGGCATCGTTCCCAGAAGGCTGGCAACATTTCCCCTCTGGATGGCCAGACTGACCCTTTGAGCGAAAAAGCTTTTTTTTTAACCACATAGGTACAGTAAACAAAGGACTGAGGTGCATATTTTAAAGTATAATTCCGTATTCTGCTTGATATCACTAAAGCTTAAGAAGTGGTACTTATTTTACGCATAATAACCAAAAATAAAATTTTAAAACATGTACATAATACCCTCAGTCTTGCTTACTCATCATCATCATCATCCGAGCGATGTTCCCGGTTGCATCCCTCTCGGGAGCCCGGGGTTCGCTTTCCTACTTTTACGTACGGTCTTCGGTATTCTGGTTTGCAAGGCCATTTGCACGCATATCACCCTTTACGACGTCAAGCCAGCACTTCTTGGGTCTACCCAGTCTGCTACGATCTAGCGGAGGCGCCATTGCAAGACATTTGTTCCCCACGTAACTAGCCGGTCTTTGCTTACTGTACATACAGAAACAACCAGATCAGAAACATTGACGATTGTCTGAGGCGGGAATCGAACCCGTATAACCTTCTGTTTCGCAGGCGTGTGTTCGTCCACAGCCCCCGTCCACCTTTAGTCAATAGAGATTAATTCCTTAGCAGATCAATACCAATTCTTTTAGTAAGTAAGTAAATGGGTACACTTGACAACAAAAGTAGTATGACATAATTCAGGACTTTAAGTACACGGTCATAGTACAATCGACAAAAATAGTGGAAGCCCATTGTAGAGTTTTAAAATGTATATTATTATTTTTTGTTCTGTTTGATTTAATGAACTTTAATCTTTTTTTATAATAAACGAGCTGCGCCCCGCGGTTAAGGTCGCGTTATATTTTTCTCCGCAATTTTCTTATTTTTTTCTTTCATTAGGACCTTCTTCTGACAATAACAAACACAAAAAAAAGAAATAGCGGAATCGGTTCAGCCGTTCTCGATATTTGCGCCAATCAACACATTCAGCGATATATTTTTATATTATAGACAGCGTTTGATGAAGTTTTTCTCACGCGATGGTAGGTGACGATGCGGTCTAAGATGTAAGATTTGGGCCATTTGGGGCAGCACATGGCTTCTTAAACATTTAGTTTTAGTGTATATTTCTTTCTTTATTTCTTCGTTGTATAAGTTACCTATTTCTTTGTGTGTGTTAATTTTAAATTTGTCGTGTGCTTGCATCAAATAAATGTTTTTTTGTTCTTTCTAAGATGTAGCACGTTTTTCTAGACATAATTTCAAATTATTAAATTATTTAATTTCAAACCACATCTAGAACTTTAACAAAAATAATAGTAATTATTAAGTCTACACTTTTGTTGCCGGATGTACAGTAGGCTGCATAATTGCTGTCCTCGGTAGAGTTCTAAAATTACCATTATTGGAATGTTTACATTCTAATAATTTTTGTTTGATTAATTGATGAGTTAGAAGACTTTAAACTTCAACTAAAGCAGGTGTCTAGAATCTTGCTTGTGTTGAAAACATTCTTATAACAGCCGTTTTGGAACTCTACGGTGGGTCTGCAATTATGCAGCCAACCGTACCTACCGTATGTCTGACAACAGCAGTTCAAAGTTACTTAGTTGACACAGGCACGGTATTTGTCAGCTATTTTCGAATGGTTTAAGCGTCCTAATTTGTGTCTGTCGTGAGGATGGAGTAGGCTTCCCCAGCACCTTTACTACCCTCTCAGCTTAGTCGCCCATGTTCAGGGGAAAGAACTTATATACGTCTAGGGCCAACTAACTAAGCCGCGTTTATCATCATGAAGTTTTCCTTCACCATAAGAGAAATTAATGTCAATGAAGAATGTTAACTAATCTTGAATATTAGCTCTCCATATTCTTTGTCAAAAATAAAAATATAAGTGAAAGAATTACTTTGATACGTCAATTAGTTTCCGATTTATAGAAGTAAACGTACGACGCGGACTTATACTCGATGCGTTACTAAGCGGAGCGGTGTAAATTGACGTCACATGCGGTCACGTAAGTTTAATCGCCTGTAAAATCAAAACTAATAGGTATTTTTGATTAAAACAAAAACTAGTGTATTTGTATGCATACAAGCTTTACTGTAACAAACTTTCAACCAATTTGACATACCTAGTAATTTTTCATTAACAAAAATCTATTAGGACAGTTTGTGTGTTTTGTCCCCGATTGTACCTACTTAGAAAAGTGATTTGGATCTTTTATGCTAACAGGTAATCCGTCATCAATGCGAATCTGTAATTAGGATATAATCCTATAATGGAACACGTGTCTAATTACCTTGGGCTCATCCTTGGGCTACGTAAGGGAGAATTGAAGTTCCATTTTATTTATTCAATGTCTTCTTATAGACCAAGATCCCGCCTACCTTGCTCTCGCTGAAGCACGTCAATCAAACATATAGATATCCTATTGTTTCATTGTACGTATATATTTATGTGTTGGTATGTATTTTTTTTTACAATTTATAAATTAATATATTTTATTGTTTACTAGCTGCGCCCCGCGGTTTCACCCGCGTAAGTCCCGATCCCGTGGGAATATCGGTTATTCGATTTTTTCTCGCCTTTTAAACCTTCCCTAGACCTCCACGAACATTTCAAGACTAAGATAAGATAAATCCGTTCAGCCGTTCTCGAGTTTTAGTGAGACTAACGAACAGCAATTGATTTTTATATATATAGACTAGCTGCGCCCCGCGGTTTCACCCGCGTTTGTCCCGATCCCGTGGGAATTTTTTCTCACCTTTTAAACCTTCCCTAGACCTCCACGAATAATTCAAGACCAAGATAAGATAAATCCGTTCAGCCGTTCTCGAGTTTTAGCGAGACTAACGAACAGCAATTGATTTTTATATATAAGAAGACTAGCTGCGCCCCGCGGTTTCACCCGCGTAAGTCCCGATCCCGTGGGAATATTTTCTCACCTTTTAAACCTTCCCTAGACCTCCACGAATAATTCAAGACCAAGATAAGATAAATCCGTTCAGCCGTTCTCGAGTTTTAGCGAGACTAACGAACAGCAATTGATTTTTATATATAAGATGTATTTTAGTATTTATCATTTTATGTTATATATTATTTTAATATCTATTTAGTATTATCCTCCTCATATTTCTATCGACATAAACCTAACACCCCCACTCCGCCTACCATGTAGCTCGGCCGAATGTATGTGGTACGACTGTACGACGAAGGTCGCACGATGCAATAGCTTTACCGCGGCAGGCAGTCCCCAAGTGCCACATTTTTTTTTGTTTCGAGATTAAAGTAGGTATTTATGCTATAGATATTTGTTTATGGTCTGGGTGTCTGTATGTATCCCTAATATATATAAAATTCTCGTGTTAGTTACTTAAATCCACCAAAGCGGTCGGAGAATCGAACATCTATTTTTTCCCTTTTTTTTAAATGTCAAAACAACATTTGCCGGGACAAGAAAAAGTATATATGTATTCTATCCGTTGGCTAGCATCCATAACACAAGCCTAGTTGCTTAGCTTGGGGCTGGATAGCGCTGTGTAAAATATTCTACATTTTTTAAAATGCTTAGAATTTTTCAGTGCATGCCCTTTACACAGATATGAACGACGTGCAAATTATGAAGTTCAGACCATAGTGGCTTGGAGAGTTATCAGGTAGCAAAGCCAAGAATTGAACCTGTTAATTTTGAAAAAAAGAAGTGTTATCGCTAAGAACTTCTCAACTTTTATAAAATCACGAAGGTTTGATGTTTGGCGGGATCTTACTCTATAACAAAGGGTCTCTAATATGTTTTTTCTGGACAGGTGAACAACTTTTGTTCAACGACTTTTGAAAATTCGAATTTTTGTTTAAATTACGATCCTATGGGACTATCGGGTAAAAAGGTTGCCTATGTTACGTAGAATTTAATGTTTCCTTCTACCAAGTTTCATCAAAATCGATAGATTCGTTTGAAAGCTTAATAAAAAATCTGTTATGTTAGTAAATAGTTAGGTAAAATAAAGTTTCAACTAGCACAAGCCAATGTTTGTTTGACGTAAGAATATGTAAATACAAATGAAGCAGTATGTTTGTGTAAGTTGTGGGGGCGAAGCCGGGAGCTACGCTTAAATGAATTATCTCTAAACACTGCGGACGTGATTCCGGTGTTAAAGCTTTAGCTTGTGTTTCTCAAACTTTCGCGGTAGCTCCCCCTGAAACAAATATGTGTAGGTGGTAAGAAGATTTCTTACCTTTAAGTCGTGCTTCTCAAACTTTTATGGAAGCTTTCTGTACAATTGAATCATTAGGTATTTATAGACAAAAAATATTCCATTATGCTTTCTTCTCATCGCGATCGGTCGGCGCGTTCCGAAGGCACACGTCTTAGTTTTTTAGAGGTTTGAATGTGGTTTTAGTCAAATTGCATTATTCCAAATAAATTAAAAAAAAGTGTGTGTGTCAGCTCCGACGCACGACTGGAGTTTACTCCTTAAGTACGAGTATCTAACCATACGCAATAAACTCACAGCCAAATTAGAAAGTTGCGCACTAAAGGTGCGCACCAAAAACGTGACACGATTTTCGTTACTTGTTAGTAGGTTTTACCCCTCGGATTTTTCTCATACCGGGCGCCTTATATATGAAAATCGATTCTTAAGAAGTAAACTCCAATAAAAACTTTGAACTTATTGACAAAGTTTTAAGGGAGTCAATCTATATGTCTTGACTTACTTGACTAAAGTTATATGTTCTCAAAGTGAAGGCAATACCTGGATAAAAAGTAGTCTTTGTAACTGCCAAGAATTCAATGTATCCTCATACCAAGTTTAATCAAAATGGGTCTAGTAGTTTCTGTAGCTTATTAATGATTACGGATTCCTAATTTTTTTTTGAAAATATATTATAGCATATGTCATTCCCTGATATGTAACTTTTTATTGGTGAAAGAATTTTTAAATAAATTTTTTATAATAAAATGGTAAAAATCTCCAACGTTATAAACTACCGGATCCGGATTCCAGCAACGCTTGAAGTGCATTGTTCTTTTCGGCAGATTTCCGAAGCAATAGGGACGCGAGACCGAATATGGAAACCCCTAAAACTTAACTATAATCTATAATATAAAAATGAATCGCAAAATGTGTTGGTAAGCGCATAACTCAACAACGCCTGGATCAATTTGGCCAATTATTTTTTTGGTATGTTTGTTATTATCAGGAGAAGGTTCTTATGAAATAAAAAATTAAGAAAGTTGCGCAGAAAATTATAACGCGGGTGAAACCGCGGGGCGCAGCTATTTATTATAATAATATTATCTATATGTATGTTAGTCTGTAAGGTATCTATCTTATATGGGTCTGTATATTTATTTCTAAAACTGTTACGTGAGATAAACTATTATTATTATTACAAAGCCCATTCGCCCCTTGAATGTTTGAGAACCTCTGTCTACACAATTTCCCGACCTATATAAGGTGGGGAGCAGAGATCACGGCACATCATTCGGGGAGCAACAGGTGACCGTCACAAAGGTAAGTTCATTTTATATTACAACCTTTGCGCAGTGAGGACGCACCTTTATTTTAATACTGGCAGATTTTAAAAATAAAATTAGGTGATATCTATTCGTGTTGTACTTTGTTTAAAATTGGAATCGATTTTTTAGTGTTATAAAAAATGTGCAGCGAGAACGCATCGTAGCGTATTTTCATTTTGAAACTGGCTGATTTAAAGAAATAAGTTACCTATTCGTATTTTGAAATTAAGTTCTATTTCTATTTTTACAGTGTATTTAAAAACTTACATACAGGTAACAAAAAGTGATCAATTTTTTTACATTAATTAATTCTGGTTGATTTTAATTAAATAAATGAAATATTCGTGTTTGCATATTGAGTTCTAAATTCGATTTTTGAAGTGAAGAAGTAGAAGTTCAAATAGCAGTGGTAACGTATCCTAACCTTACCTTTTTAATATCTTGATACTGGTTGATATTTAAAAAAAAAAAAATCTTTTTACATTGAAATCCAAATTCAAAACACAGTTACAGTGAACGTATTGTTAATTTTTAAAACGTTTGTGATGTGAGGAATCTTTAACTACGAAGGTAAAATTACTTTTAAGAGTTTCAATTTTCATATTTTATGACTTCTTTGAGACATGATTTTTGTAATTTTAGTACCTACATATTATAAAACCTTTGGCACTTTCCAAAAAAGTATAAGTCCCACCAAAGTGTTTAAAATAAAATGGACTGGTCAAAATCTTTAAATCTATCCGCTTCCAAGGCTTGACATTTTTTTGATACTTTGGTTATAGAATGGATTTCTGAAAAAAATGTATATGTTTTAACCCCCGGTATTTATGTGTGATCATTATACGGATGTTTTACCGATCAAAAAATGTCAGTTGAAAATTATAATTTTGATTTATTTTACTAAAATAAAATAAAACACTCATTTATTTGATCCGTAGTTATAGAAATATACAAAACAAATAAATTAAATTAATTAATTAATTTTAATTTATTTATTTAAATTAATTAATGTCATTTAATTCCATTTTATGAGCTATTTCCTGTAATATGTATTTATTTATTTTATGTTACTAAAATGGCACTTTATGTTATAGGAACTGTTTAACTTGAGTTCAATTCACCAGCACTTTGCTTGGCATGGAAATATTTTTAATGCAATTTTTAACTAAGTATTTCTAGAAAATCGACAAAGTGCGAGTCAGTCTCGCGCATAAAGGGTTCCGTACCATTATTTTCATTTAGTATTTGTTGTTTTATAGCGGCAACAGAAATACATCATCTGTGAAATTTTCAACTGTCTAGCTATTGCGGTTCATGAGATGGTGACAGACAGGGTCTTTGGGTACGAAACCCTAGAAGTACTATAATATAATGCTAAATTTATTCCAAAGTCAAAATATTAAATACATTACTCATAATTTCGATTGAAAGTAATATTTATTAAGAGGGAAGGGTACCGGGGCTCTCTCCCTACAAACGTAGTCGACTGTTTTCTTCCAGAATAATGACACTAGAGCAAATATTTTTGTTGCATAAAACTTATAACTGCCATATGTTTCGTTTTTTTAATCTTTATTTATATGCTAATTAGAAAATGAAAAAAAAAAACCAAAACATAGGGGCATAGTCATGGCAGTTATAGGTTTTATGGCACAAAAATATTTGTGCTAGTGTCATTATCCAGGGAGGATATAGTCGACTAAGTTTGTATGGAGAGAGCGCCGGTACCCTTTCACCTTAAATATATTATATTTTTTACAATGTCAGCTACTTAAAAGCTAAAACTTATGATCTAAGCACTAAATACCTAGTAATACCTACCAAATACTTAACTTAGTCAACTTAAGATTTAAACTTGAAACAACTTTTAACTAGGTATAACAAACAAAACACATTGGTAGATTTGATATCTTTATAATAAAGCTACCAAATGTACTGTAACGTAAGTTTACTTTAAAGTTACCTGCTTAAGCTAAACGCCCACTGAGTTTACTTGAAAATCAGCTGAAAAACATGAAAGTAAGAAAAATCTCTAAACATAAATGTAAAGTCCTTAAGGCCAATTATCGTAAATAATAATACCCTCAAAGTAGCTCAAAATACCCTCAAAGTAGCTCAAAATACCCTCAAAGTAGCTCAAAATACCCTCAAAGTAGCTCAAAATACCCTCAAAGTAGCTGAAAATACCCTCAAAGTAGCTCAAAATACCCTCAAAGTAGCTCAAAATACCCTCAAAGTAGCTGAAAATACCCTCAAAGTAGCTCAAAATACCCTCAAAGTAGCTCAAAATACCCTCAAAGTAGCTCAAAATACCCTCAAAGTAGCTTAAAATACCCTCAAAGTAGCTCAAAATACCCTCAAAGTAGCTCAAAATACCCTCAAAGTAGCTCAAAATACCCTCAAAGTAGCTCAAAATACCCTCAAAGTCATCTTTTCACAAGAATACCAAAAGTGGTCAAAATGTATTATTATTGGCAATAGTCGCCTGCATCTTGTTTTATAATGTCTATTTTTTTTTGATTAGAACGAAGTTCCTTATCTAAACCGTGATAAGGAACTTCGCGAGCCTTGCCGAGAAAAATGTAAAGTTACCAAAACTTGTCACGAAAACGCGTCACTAAAAACTGTAAGAGAAAGAGAGAATGGAAAAAAGAGGTAAAGGGCTTCGTTCCAAACGCGTGTCCCAAAACACATACCCCCTTATTCCAAAACGAGGTTTAAGAATAGTCCGAGATGTGGATTTAAATTAGATTTAAACACATAGAAGTTTTGGAATAAGGGGGCTTAAGATTTTGTTCTATAGCATTTATTGTTTGTTTTAGTATCCTCTATACATTACCATAGGCATATTATTGGCCGTAGCAGCTAAAAATAATAGCTGAAAGTTTAGTAGGGCAGAATATTATCTTATCTTATATCTTTAAATGAGCAATTCTTGCATATTTGGGGATTTGGGTCTCCCGTTTTGTCGTGTGTGGAATAAAACACTCGGAATTGTATAATAGACGTAATTATTGAAGTTTAGGTTTCGTACACGGAACAGAATGCAATAGGTAATTAATTAATACTTATTAAAGATATTTTACAAAGAGTCAGACGCCATTTTCGGGTCGTGCGCAAGAGAGTGAGTGAGAGAGCACTAGACGCTCTAGTGATGTCCCCTCTTCTCTGTTAGCAAACGCTAGTGATGTAAACGAAACAAGTAGTGCGACGATGTCGCCACACATATATATAATTGGAATCTCGGAATCGGCTTCAACGATTTTCATGAAATTTGGTATATAGGGGGTTTCGGGGGGCGATAAATCGATCTAGCTAGGAATCATTTTTAGAAAATGTCATTTTATTCGTGTTTTATCGAAACTTACTTTTTTTTATCTGAAAAATATGACTCTTCCTGACATCTATTGGCGAACTAGGTACTAATACTATTTTTTGTGAGCAATAAAGTTATCCCAGCAGATGGCGTTGTTAAGTAACACGAAGTCAATTAGTGTTTGCTTTGAGGTTAGACTAAGTAAAAAAAAAAAAATACCGAGCAAAGCTCGGTCATCCAGGTACTAATATTTTAAAAAAGTAAAACATAAGTTGTTCGTCTAGACGCGAAGAACTATCTCTATCAAATCTTACGTATCATTTCGATTTCAAAGGCTGAGAAAAAGACATATTAAAACTTTATACCTCATAAAATGGAATTAAACTTAAAGCTATACAAGCTATTAAATTTGAGATCCTAACAGTACCTACTACCTGTGTGTGAGTTTAATGTCCCGATTCCAATAATAATGTTATTGGAATCGGGATAACAAATAGGCTTTTTTTTTAAATAGCAAATTTCCTTTTTCAAGTTCCAATCTAAACATATAAAATGATATATAAATAAATAAATAAATATAAATAAATATTGCAGGACATTCCACACATCGCCATCTAGCCCCAAGCTAAGTAACTACACGTGTGTGGGGGTACTAGACAACGGATATACTACTTATATACTTTTTGTAAATATATACTTATATAGATAGATAACTTTATTTGTAAAACACAGGAAGAAACAGAACACGATATAAACAAAGTAAAGTAATAGCTTGTCGCGGACGACTAAGTGTCGGGCGATCGGCGGGCTTTGTTTTGATTTTAATTGGTTGTATGTACCTAGTATATTTCAAAGCCGGTTGCCCGATGTTAGCTTTCTATAGATAGATGTATAGGTAGGTAAAGTTATAAAGTTGATTTGTTTGTAAACATTGGGTCTCTGGCTAAGGTACTATGTTGCTTGACCGTAAAGAGAGCACCCTTGCTTATTTTGTTATTTTCCTTGTTTTAATCTGGGAAATGTTAGTAAATACTGATACTTCCTACCTATTTAGGGTTCAAGGAACACATAATATTTTATGTTTGTTGGTAAATAGTAAATTCATGTAAATTATGCGTATTAGCTTATATGTGCTAGCGCAGTAAGATGATGTAAATAACGAGTTTTGTGTTTTGTTTAAGGGCTTAGAGATGCTAATTTGTCATGTAAACAATGTTTTAGTATGTCTAGGAATGGTCTAATGACCTGACGTTTTGTTTGTTTACATTCTGTAGTTAAGTACCTAAAGTTTTGTGGAAAATTACCAAGTTCGTTAATGTTTTGAAATGTTGTATGAGAAAGGGATATCTCCTGTCTCGTTCGGAGGTTGTGTAGACAAAGACGGCAGTACAATGAGCGAGACAGATGATTTTGGCGGCACGCCGTCTGTTGTTTAGAAATAGGTACTTCCTGCTACATAGTATAAGGTGAGCGTTTGATATGTATGATAACCTGTAAAATTTTGTATGAAGTTGCTTTTATTTTCATTTTTTGTCGATCTACGGAATAAACGCTCTACTATTGTTATACATTAAGAAGAAAGAAATACAGTCCATTTGTTACGAGGAAAGTGGTGTTTTAATTCAACATCGAAGTAGAAACCCCCATAAGCTACAAAGTAAAAGTTGCAAAAATGGGCGGCCTTATCGCTAAAATGCTTTGAAATGGTTTGCGTGAAATGCTTTTTCCTGACTGACTGACGGATCAGCGCACAGAATAAACCGCTAATCGTAGAAACCTGAAATATGGAGGGTATGTTCTTTGTATGACGTAGGCATCCGATAAGAAAGGATTTCCGAAATTCTACTCCTCGAGGGGGGTGAAAAGGGGGGGGGGCAAAGTTTGTATGGGACAACGTGATTCCTTGGTCTATTTTCGATTTTCAGGCGGACGAAGTCGCGGGCAAAAGGGTCTATAATAAAATTCTTAGGCGTTAAAATGTAAAAGACAAGACAGACAGACTTTCGCATTTATAATATAGGCAGTGATAGAGCGGTTTTAGTCTAGTGGTACATACCGAAGGTTGTGGGTTCGAATCCCAACGCCCCACCAACGTATTTTTCTTAAGAAGAATTTATGAGTGATAATTGACATTTCTCTTAAGGTAAAGGAAAACATCGTTACGAAACCCGCGGCTTAGTTAGCTCCGGACACGTTTTTCCCCTGGACACGGTCGACTAAGCTGAGAGGGTAGTATAAGTGCTGAACATTCTGGACAAGCCTACTCCATCTTCATGCAAAAAGGACCGAACAAAAGAGGTCTAGTGGCGAAAAAACTCTATTGAATTATTTATTCTTTGTTTGGTTACTATAAAATTCAAAGGTTTTTTTTATTCAATTATTCAATTACAATGGTCGAACAAACGATATAAAATTCTATTGTGGAATTTCAAATTTAAAACATTCGTATAGCTAAATATTCTTCATAATGTGAGTTATTTTCATTGTACCACCCACATATTATACAAAAATAAAAGCTTTCAAATTGTTATACCGTAAAATTAATGTGCAGCGACATTTTCCGTAGTCAAAGACGGTGTTACCCTTCAGATTTGTAACCAGTTTCGTAACTAGCTACGTAAGATGACTTTTTCCTCACTTTGATAATTAGTTATGAAAGAAGAGGGTAAACATTACCTAAAACCAAGTATTTTATCTATATAAGTATTATATAGATTGTACAGTGTTATCTTATCTTATCTTATATCTTTAAATGAGCAATTCTTGTATATATATATATCGGAATCAGCTCCAACGATTTTTATGAAATTTGGTATATAGGGGGTTTCGGGGGCGATAAATCGATCTAGCTAGGAATCATTTTTAGAAAATGTCATTTTATTCGTGTTTTATCGAAACTTACTTTTTTTTTATCTGAAAAATATGACTCTTCCTGAAATCTATTGGCGAACTACTAATACTATTTTTTGCATTAAAGCAATAAAGTTATTCCAGCAGATGGCGTTGTTAAGTGTTTGCTTTGAGGTTAGACTAAGTAAAAATAAATAAAAAGTAATAATACCGAGCAAAGCTGGGTCATCCAGGTATTGGTAATTATACTACCAAGCCATTGAGGGCTACTTCTATGCACCTAAACAAACAACTTTTGTTCTAAGACTTTTGGATATTTAAATATTTTTTGGAAAAATTTGAGGTTAAGTTTACCTGAAAATCAACTGTTCCTTACATGGAGAGGTCATTAACCTTTAAATTTTACCTTTTTTTAAGTTTTATCTACTGTTCTTAGTCTGAATGACCTTTGTTTTAAAAATCTGCTGTTTTTGGAATTTACATAACCTCAACATTTCCAATCGAATTTCCAAAAGTCGTAGAACAAAAGTTGTTTGTTACGGTGCACAGAAGAAGCCCTCAACGGCTTGCTAGTATAATTACCAATAACCCTGTTTAACTTTATAATAAATAAAAATAAATAATAAATAAATATTGCAGGACATTCCACACATCGCCATCTAGCCCTAAGTTAAGTAACTAGACTTGTGTTATGGGTGCTAGACAACGGATATACTACTTATATACGTTTTTTTTTTAATATTGGAAATCTTTTTTGTTTGTTTCTTGTGTATGTACTGAATTTAATAAATAAAAAAAGAATCATCAAGACAACGCCTTGTGGTGCCTTACCTACTAACGGCGACCCACGGCTTCACCTACATAAGTTCCAAATAATTATTGTATTACTAAGACTTCACTGTCTGTCTGTCAGTTTGTCTGTCACCAGGTTGCATCTCATATGAACCGTGATAGCTGGACAGTTGAAATTTTCACAGATGGTATATTTCTGTTACTGCTATAACAACAAATAAAAACAGAAAAAAACGGTTGCAAACGAGTGCCGACAGAAGTGAAAAATTATAAAAAAAATTAACTTATTTACTAAACAACTACAAAATATATGTACAGTCAGCTGCATAATTGCAGCCCCCGGTAGAGTTCGAAAATTACTAAATTACTATTATTGAAATGTTTTCATTCTAAAAATTTTTGTTTGATAAATTGATGAGTTAGAAGACTTTAAACTTCAACTAAAGCAGGTGTCTAGAATCTTAATTGTGTTGAAAACATTCTTATAACAGACGTTTTGGAGCTCTACGGTGGGTCTGCAATTATGCAGCCGACCGTACATGCATATATGCCCACACTGTAGCTGCGTTTCGTAACGGTGTCGCGAGTTCAGAGATTTTATCTCATCTAAAAATATGCGTACCGCGCTAAAAGAAGTTTTCTAAAAGGAACCCTTCGTGCGCGAGTCCAATTTGCACATGGTGGGTTTTTTTATAGTCACTGTGTTTATTCCCCAACTGAACATTAACAAACAGTTTGATTGCAGATATAAAATGCACTCTGCTTTGAGGATCGTTGTCTCCGTGGTTGTCATCTCTACTGCTCTCGCCACCTATCGTAAGTTGAATCATTCAAAAATTATTTATTATCATATAGGCTAAAATTGCATGTCTTACCATACTTAAAACTATCTATATATATAAAAGGGAAAATCACTGACTTACTCACTCATCACGAAATCTCAGAAACTACAAGTGCTACGAGTCTGAAATTTTGCATGGGGGTTCCTTTTATGACGTAGGTGCTCACTAAGACGGGATTTTGCGAAATTCAACCCCTAAGGGGGGCAAATGGGGGGTGGAAGTTAGTATGAAGGTTTGATTTTTTTTAAAGTAGAAATGTATAATACATGCAAAATATTGCCGTGTGAAGCCGGGGCGGGTCGCTAGTAAGTAATAAATAAACGTTTTATAAGTCCCATTTTGACTTTTGAAATCGATTAGAAAAGTAGGAGCTTTCGTAAATAGTAGTGCCATTAAATACATCGCAAATGCATTTTTCAACACGGACTTTTGTAGCGTCATTTTAAGAGGAAAGGGTACCGGGCACTCTCTCCATACAAACGTAGTCGACTGTTTGCTCCCTGAATACTGACACTAGAGCAAATATTTTTTTGCAATAGAGTCAAAGTCAAACTTTATTAATTTGGATGCTTATGTATATTTTGTACAAAGATCACATAGAAACGTCTTAAAAAACTTATAACTGCCACGACCATGCCCCTATGTTTAGTTTTTTAAATCTTAACTTCTATGAAAATTAGAAAATTAAATAAACGAAGACATAGAGACAGAGTAATGGCAGTTATAAGTTTTTAAGACGTTTCTATGCAACAAAAATATTTGTGCTAGTATTATTTTCCGGGGAGGAAACAGTCGACTACGTTTGTATGGAGAGAGCGCCGGTACCCTTTCACCTTATTTTTTTTCATTTTCATTTAATTTATTCCGTCGGGTCATACACAAGACTTACTTATTTTCATCAATCATTTATTTGTGAATAAAGGCACATAGTTTGATGTATTTTTTTAATAAAATGCATACTTTCTTACTTCTTTAGTAGATGTTTATTAAAATATCTTTAAAAAATCTGGTTTGTTTGTACGGTCGGAGTCAGAATTGCAGACGCCGTAGAGTTCTAAAATTACTTTTTATAGGAATTAAATAATATTTCTATCAATATTTATCCAATTAATTCATCAGTTAAAATACTTTAAACTTGAACTCGAGCAAGTCCTTAGATACCTACTTGCCTGAGTTGAGAACATTCTGATAACGGCAGTTTTTGGAGCTCTTCGGTGGGTCTGGAATTCTGACTCCTACCGTACATACAAACCAGAATTTTTTAAGATATTTTAATAGGTATCTCCTAAGAAGTAAGTAGGTACGCATTTTCTTTTAAGGGCAGGTTGCTAATAAAGCTACCAAAATCGACATTTGTTTTAAGCAACTCTAAGTAATCAAATACTCTTTTTTTGTTATTTGGATATACATGGATATTGTAGTTTAATAACCATATTTTTGTTTATTGTGGTTGAAAACATGATATGAACAACTTCGTTCGATAAAAAAAATGTTAGAAAACAGATAATTATTAGATCGTTTATCGGGTTTTATTCAAAAATAGTTAACGTTTGTTTCTAAAAATGAATCAAATGGTAGGTTTGACCTCTAGGAACTATATTTGTGGATAATAATGCTAAAATGTTTTGCATATCGATCAAATATAACAGTTAGCACGCAGCACGCTATGTTTTTGAGAGCGGGGGCTAAGGTAATGCATGGGCCTACACACGGTACTGGAAGAGCGCCTTAAAGCAGAACTAAACTGAAATACGACTAGGCTGAACATGTATGCCGCATGCTTCGACCGCATGTCATCGTCAAAATTACATCAAACTATGAGCCTAAGTTATTCGCTAACAAACGATTGATTGATTGAAAATAGGTAGGTAAAATAATACGTAGGTAGCATCCCACTGTGTAGGTTGTAGAAGGACCAACAACTTTAGTGAGATACCTACCTAAGCCCACAATTATAAACCAAACCACGGACACCTAAATCTAAATTACTCGAACAAAGTTAATCTTCGTCACAAAAAATACAATCTGATATTGTATCGGAATCGGCTTTACAGATTACACGTCGAATGCATAAACTTACTGTGTGGAATACTAATGAAAGATTTATCAATTACCTTTTGGAAACTTTCCGTTTCCTGTAATGTATTTTTTCTTTTTTCACACGCCAGTGTCAAGTTATATTTCGCGTCAAATTATGACACGATTTTCAGAAATCGGGAATGACCTTCCGCTATATTAATTCCATTTCCAAGAGGTCTCTAAAAAAAAATTATTCACAGGGTTAGACTTGCCTTATTAATAACTTAATAAGGTGTATCTTTTTTGTTTGTTCCTTGTGCACTGAATATATCTATACATATAAAATGCTTTGTCTTGAACTACTGACTGACTGACGGATAAACGCACAGCCTAAACCGCTGATCGTAGAGACCTGAAACTTGGAGGGTGTGTTTTTTGTGTGACTTAGGCATCGGATAAGAAAGAATTTTCCGAAATTCTACCCCTTAGGGGTTGAAAAAGGGGTCAAAGTTTGTATGGCACAACTTGATTCCTTGGCCCATTTTCGACTCTTACGCGAACGAAGTCGCGGTGAAAAGCTAGTTTATATCAATAAGAATTTACTTCAAAGATTCTTAGATGAATAAAATTACTATTTATAGTACTTAAGTAGGTATGCAATTATAGTATGCTATTTTCCGCAACCAAACCTCTTTAGTGTTGACGATAATCAACCTCATCATACTTCATCACGGACTTTAATAAATGGCAACATTACCATAACCTTGTAATAGATTTGGAGGTAACGAAAAACGAGTCCATGTTGGACACTGATTTTTCCTTCCACTACACTTGTAAACTTGTAATATTCCACAGCTTATCCGACTTGTGTTAAGTATTGCCTAAATTGAGCTTAAGTATTTCAAGTTGGCCCAACTCCGTCTGTCTGGTCCAGAGTTTTTTTTTCTCTTTTATTATGGCTTCGCACGTGTGCATTTAGCCAGTGTCAAGTTATATTTTGTATCAAATTATGACCCGATTTTTCATAAATCGGGCCTAAAGTGTTTCAATACAGTCAAAGTCGTCATAGTCCGTCAAGTCAGGGGCTATAGTAAAGCGGTGGCAAGTTTACCATAACCTTAATAGGAGATTTGGAGGCAACGAGAAAACTGCATGTTTGACACTGATTTTTACTTTCACTACACTTGTGCACTTTCACAGAACTAAATTGAATAACATTCCACCAGAATTATACAATTCAACTCGGGTTACATCTAAGTTTCATGAAAATAAAACTGCAGCACGACATGTTGTTAACTCGTTCCCGCCAAAACTTTGGTCCAGAGTTAGGTTAAACTTAGTCTCAGAGCTTTGGGGTCTTAAAAAAAAAAAACTGGTCAAGTACGAGTCGGACTTGCGCACGAAGGGTTCCTTACCAAGCCTTAACTTAATTAATTTTCTTTGTAAAGTTTTACTAATAGTTTTTACACTTTGGGTACGTAACCCTATATAAATCAATTTAACGCTCTTGAATTTTGTTTTACTTACATTTGTGCACTTTCATAATTAAATATCATAAAATGCGACCCTAATTATGCAATTTAATTAAGATTACTTAACCTATTTATTCACAATCTAAACTTTGATCAAAATTGCACCTATTTAAAGAGGATTAATAAAATACAACGAAAAATGAACTTATTCCTTGTTTGTCTTGTCCAAAAACGATACTAATTTGAAAAGGCCAATATTATCTTGCAATTAAATAGATTAATTACTTAAGCACAAAAGATGTTAGTACAGGATTCCTTTAAGAACGACCTTAATCGAGCTGTTTAATAGATAAAAAGTATTTCATATCAAATTAAGTAGGTCAGTAGGTCATATTGAAAATGGGTTGCCTAAAAAATTTCAGTCCAAAATGATTAATTTATTTTATTTTCTTTGTTTATAGAATTTTCACTGGTTTGGTCAATATTCAAATTCCGTACCAATTAAATACATAATCTTTATTTTAACTCAACTTTATTTTATTAACCAGGCCAGTGCAAATGACTAGTATCGATTTACCTGCCTACCCAAGAGTTGTGACGGAAAAAATAGTCAACTTAACGCTTGCACATTATATAGGCTTCATACTTTCGGTTGGTATGAAATTTGTCTCATAAGCAAACCAGTGAAAGGCTTAAAAATAAAAAAAAATATTAATTACTTATATTCTGGACTGAATTTTTTTAGGCAACCCAATTTGCAATCTATTTATTCTATCTATTTATGACCTATTTAATTTGATATGATATACTTTTCATTCATTAAACAGCTCGATGAAGGTCGTACTTAAAGGGATCTCCGACTTTGTTGGATATTTAAGTATTCCCAAAGAAGGTTTGCAAATATTATAAGTAAAATAGAATATTTATAAAAATGTGGTTTATTGCTGAATTAAGTTCAAACAAGGGACCTTGGTTTTATATTTAGAGTGCAACCTAATTTTACAATCCCTATATAAAATATAAAATTCTCGTGTCGCGGTGTTAGTTGCCAAACTCCACCTATAATAAACGGCTGAACCGATTTGTATAATTTTTTTGTGTGGTTGGGGGTTGTTCTAGATGTTTAGGTGAACAACTATTGTTCTACGACTTTTGGAAATTCGAACATTTCATTCGAAGGTTTTGTATGAAACAGCTGAATTTCAAGTAAAAATTTCCTCAGAATTATCAAAAAAAAGTTCGAATTTACAAAAGTTGTTCGTCTAGACGTCTCGAACAACCCCCTTTCGTATTAATACTCCTTCGCTCAAACACATTAATATATGTTAGGTCTGAGAATCGAACACTATTCCATTTTTATTACTATCTTACTCTAAAAAGCTTATTATAGTGTTTTACCAGTTCATAATATAACGAACAGAAAATCTATGCTTTACCAGTACTTTCGCTGGTACCCTTTCACCTTAACCAATGAAAAAACGTATAGATAATAAGCTTTTTAGAGTAAGATTGGTATATTAAGATAGGTAGATCTTTTTTAGGAGAAGATTAAGGTAAACTAAGATTTAAAAAACAAAACACAGGGGCATTGGTCAATGGTCATTGGTCATGGCAGTTATAAGTTTTATACAACAAAAATATTTGCTCTAGTGTCATTATCTAGGAAGAAAAACATTCGACTACGTTTGTATGGAGAGAGCCCCCGGTACCCTTTCCTCTTAAAAAGGTACAGATCTCATCTCTTATAATTTAAATATCTTAGTGTAATGTTTTATTTCAATGAGTAGGTGGTTAAAGAGACAGACTTAGCCTGATTGTAATAAATTGCAGCTTGAGACAATTTCTATTTTTACTCGCTATCCAGAATGAGAATAATAGAGTTCTCAGTTTATTTCAATTTGTTTGTTTATGATGGTATGTAAATTTTTTATAGAAAACCTTTAATAGATTTTCTCACCTATATTTTTGTTCAACTCCCGACGTATGGTATGGGAGACCCGCGTGGCGCTCCGATCTAATTTTAAATTAGCGCCCGTCGTCTCCCCTAGTTCCAGGGGGTTCGGCGGGTGTAAATCTCTGAATTTTCAAAGAAAATTCGGTAGTCGACAATCCTCATCAAGATGACGTTTTTTTGAGTAGGTTTCAATAAAACTAAATTGTCCCCTTTTTTAAGTCGGAGGAGACATCCGGATGGTTGCTTATGTGTAATTTTTTTATGGTATTCGTTGAAAGAATATTCTCGTATCAATTTATTTTTGTTTTGTTTTTATACAGACAGCAGCACAAAGCTTCGTCGTGATGGTGTGTTAAACTTATACCCATTCCCACGCGTGGGACGCGCTTCTCGACACACGTGGCAGGTTCCAATCAACGATTTTTACCTAGGTAAGTCTGATAATATTCGGTTGTTTTTCAATTTATGATCTTGGACTAGGGGGATGGATGAGCTTGAAAAATTCTAAAACAGTTCAGCGCTTAATGGTTCCCCTGGGGGAGCATATGGGTTCCGTGAGACCTTCCTTTATTTCCTGGACTCGGTTGATCATGAATAAGTTCTTGACAGTTTTCCGTAGGGGGATCGTTACGGGGACCGTTAATAATGAACCATATATTTCGAAAATATTTTTTGTACTAAAACATTTTTTTTTTTTTTTTAATTCAGTTCATTAATCAATTCTCGCCGAGTTCTAAAAATTAAAAACATTCTAAAGATGATAATTTTAGAACTCAACTGTGGGCCTCGACTTTTGTTCCAATGGTTGATTTTGCACCGCAAAAGCTGCTGTATAACTTTTTCTTTGCTTTGTCACCTCCCATGTTACTTGTACCATAGTGTCAAGTTTATATATTTGTTATTGCTTTTTAAAAGTTAATTTTCTATCTACGATCCACGATTTACGTTCTTAGGTTATTAACTTGAATAAGAAACGAATGTTTTCATCGCATTTTAATGACTTTTTGTTCCCTTAATAATCCCATTAACAGAACTTTGAGAAACGCTAGAAAAGTCGTAAAATACGGTTGAAAATTAACATAATAATGATTCTCATTAGACCGGGCCGGGCCGAGTCCGGAGCTAACCCCGTCCGTGCTCGGGCCGATCGCCGTATTCTTATGTACAGCGCGTCTTGACTGCGTTTGCGTCATAACTATAGATTTCATATTGCCGTAATTTCTTAAGACGCACACGTCAAAACCTAAACGCCACGCGCTCACCGTATAGAACGTGAGCTACGCGTCTTTTTTATCGCATAAAAATGGTATCGCGCTAAATTTTGACGTGACATAAATAATAATGGAAGTATTAATATTTAGTTTTTAGTAATATTATATTTAGTATTAGTGACATCATTGCCTCAAGTGGGAGGGCGGTGCACATTGCATTTTGTGTTTTGGCACTAGGTTCGGAACTAAAAACTAAATATTAATACTTCCATTACAGATATGGAGTTCAGAAAAGTAACGCCGAATTCAATCAACTATGTGACATAAATGTCAAACTAATTGTCACCTAGGAAGATTAGTCAAAAATTTCGTACGGCAACACAGCTTGTTTCACGCGAAGGTGAAGTAGACGTGCAGTTAAAGTAACGTTTACGCGTAGCTTTATTTTACGGCAATACCGACGATAGTGTACACGTTGCGTATGCGTCAACTGTGCGAGTGCACAGTTGACGCATACGCAACGTGTCGATCGCCGTAATTCTATGACTAATGCGTCATAGAATTACGGCGATCGGGCCGCAGCTTGTTTCACGCGTAAGTGAAGTAGACGTGCAGTTAAAGTAACGGCTACGCGTAGCTTTATTTTACGGCAATACAGACGGTAGTGTGCACGTTGCGTATGCGTCAACTGAACGTGCACTCGACTAATGCGTCATAGAATTACGGCGATCGGGCCGTAGACGTTTACATTACAGTGGGTTATCAGCCGCCCGAGGGGACGGGACGGATCCGTGGAGAAGACGAGCGTCGTCCGGGCACATACAGGACACTGATCATGCACGGTGTTATATTTTTTAACACCGTGCATGATCAGTGTTAGATTTATTGGCTGGATTTGCGCGCGACGTGTGGATTCGAACGTGGTGGTGTGGAATTGTAAGCCGAGCATACGACGAGCGCGCTATTTGAACGCTGCAACAACTGGCGAAATAGTGATCTACTATAAGCTACGACGCGCTACGAGAGCTACGAGGGCTACAAGCAGTCTACGACGAATCTATCTGCTACGGCGAGTTAACTGAGGCAGCTACTAGTGTGTGATCAATTGACCATACACAATGTCCAAATTAACTCGCACGCCGCCCCCGGCTTCATCCGGCGCGCATGCTCCCGGGCGTGCGCCCACGCCGGCAGCCGCATCGGCCCCCGCGCCCTCCTTCGTGCTAGCGATGCTGTCTAAATCTAGCAAGAAAATTGGGGACAAACATTGGCAATCGGATTCTAATTTACCAGGGTCTGCATCCACGCGTTCTAAACGACCGCGCCCCTGCGTTTCCCCCTCTGCTGATGTTGACGACGACTTGTCCACGTCATCTCTTGATGACTTCAAGAGAGATCTGTGGGCAATGCTTGAAGATTGGAAAGCTGAGCAGAAACAGACTCTATCCCAATTGGTAGTAGATGTCAATCATCTAAAATTGCAGTGCACAACTATAGAAAAGACCAACATCGACATAGAGACTGCCATCGTGTCTTTAAATAAAGACTATGAGGAGGTTATGCAGAGAATGACCCAACTAGAAAAGGAGAGACGGAAAAACAGGGAGCATATTGATAAATTGGAAAGAAAAATTGCAGACATTGATCAAAAATCACGATCATCAGCTATAGAGATCAGAAACGTTCTGTTGCAATCAGACGAAAATACTGATGGTCTACTCAAGATAGTATCCGGACTTGCAGATGCCCTCCAGATCGACATCCAGGCCACGAGCATCCGTAACATAAGGCGCTTACCGGGGAAACCTGGTACTCCTAGACCCATCTTCCTCGAACTCTCGTCAGTTCTTACCAGGAACAATATACTTGCTGCTGTTCGCTCCTTTAACAGAGAATTAAGTGTGGAAAATAAATTAAATACCAAATCCATGGGGCTGCCAGGGGAACGTAAACCCATATATGTTGATGAACATCTATCTGCCTCATCCAAGAGGTTGTTTCATCAGGCCCGAGAATTTGCCAAAAAAAATTACTACAAATTCTGTTGGATATCAAACAGTAAAATTCTGCTACGTAAGAATTCTAAAACCAAAGTAATTCATACAATTACATCGGAGCAGTCATTAATGAAGCTCGAACAAGAAAAATGACTAGACCGCGATATTGTTTTCATTATTATCTTAACTATAACTTTAACATCATTTTTATTTTCATTATTTTCACTATTACATCTATTTATGTATTTATTTATTAGTCACATTGTCAACAGATTCTCTAATCTTCACCATTTTAAATGTTGTTCTTACAGTAATTATTTACAAAAACATGAAATTATAATACCATACAGTCATGTAGTCAATCTCTGTTTAAATCTTTTAAAGGCACATAAAACCATAAAACAAACAGTGCGCATTTTTACTTATTGCATTTACTTATTATTTTATCAATGACTGATTTAAACTCAATAAATACGGAGATTGACAACCTGTCTATTGCAACCTTCAACATATGCACGCCTGAGACATGTTCTGATTGTATAGTAAATCCTAGCAATAAATTAAAAATAATACACATTAACATTAGAAGCATAAATAAGAACTTTGATCAATTTGTAGCGGTACTGAGTATGATAGACTTTGAATTTGACATTATTATACTAACTGAATGCTGGTTAAAACAAGCGGGTCCCATAAGGGAATTATATTGGTATACATCCTTTGCTACTAAAAATAATCCAATCCATAATGACGGAACTGTAATTTATGTCAAAAATTGTCTTGACTTTTCCGTGTATGAACCTCATTTTTTGGATGGTAACTGTCTGGTATGCATAATAGGTGATACTGCTATTGTCGGGATATATCGTTCTCCATCTTATAAACAACTGTCAAACTTTTATCAAAGCCTTGAAAATTTGAATCAATCTCTAAAATCATATAAAACGCTAGTCGTTGTGGGAGACATAAATGTCGACATTAAAGATAACAATAACATAGATCGCAACTTCTCAGATTACATGGAGTTCACCTCATTACTGGGTCTGCTTCCGACATACCGTCATCCTACGAGATCCAATACTTGCCTGGACCACATTCTATTAAGAACGAATTTAACAGCGAAAACTGCTTTATTGGAAACCCAAATTACCGACCATCTTCCTACTATGATATGCCTAGAACACCGTAAAGCTCTGTACAAAAATCGTACTAAAATCACCTCTCGGTTAGACTATGAAGCAATCAAAAATGAGTTAGACCTTGCCAACTTTTTAGTAGTCATGAAAGAAACTGATGCTAACAAAGCGTCAGACGAATTTATTTCCATAGTCCAAAATATAATCAATAAGCACACAATCAGTAAATCAGTTAGTAGGAAGAAAAGGATATTAAAACCCTGGATTACCCCAGGGCTATTACGTTGCCTGCGTAATCGAGATAAAATGCATCTTAAACTGAAAAGAAATCCTGATAATATCATTCTGGAAACCACTTACAAGAGATATCGAAATTATTGTAACAATCTTCTCAAAAAATTAAGGTGTGCATATGATAAAGAAGAATTGCAAAATTCAAAAAACAATGCTAAGGCAATGTGGGACGTAATAAATAGAATCTCTGGTAGGAAAAAAACTTCTCAACCACCTTCTGACTTACTAAAACTGTCTTCGAGTGCAAAAGCTTCTTCTAACGAAGTAAATCAGTATTTTGTGAATGTCGGCAAAACTCTGGCTTCGGCTATAGATCGCATCGCAAATTCCAATTTCTAAAGCTCCAACAATGATAAACTCTCTTGGTATTGTTCCAGTTAGCGCTAAACAGGTTAATGCCATCATTTCAACTCTTCGCATCAATTCTGCAACTGGCTGGGACAACATCTCCGCTAAAGTGATAAAGTCCTCTCAAAAGAAATTAGTTATGCCAATAACACATATATGTAATCTCTCAGTCAGTACGGGTGTTTTTCCAAGAAGCTTCAAAAAGGCCTTAGTTACTCCTGTTTATAAGAGTGGGGATAGAGGCCATGTTTCAAACTATAGGCCGATATCTGTCCTCAGCACACTGTCCAAGATCCTAGAAAGTATATTAAATGACTGCTTAAATAACTACCTATCAAAATATAATCTTATATCCGCTAAACAATTTGGCTTTAGATCAGGAATATCCACAGAAGATGCAATAGCTGGACTCACTGATGTAGTAGTTAAAAAATTGGACAGTAAAAAGAAATGCTACGGTATTTTCTTGGATTTAACTAAAGCATTCGACACGGTCTCTGTCCATGCCCTTGTAAACAAGTTAGAACGGATTGGTGTTCGAGGCATAGCGTTAAATCTGTTTAAAGACTACCTCTCTGGACGCTCTCAAGCAGTTAAGATCGATGGCACCATAAGTGACGAAGCAAGTATAAATTACGGAGTCCCACAGGGCAGTATTTTGGGCCCAACCTTGTTTCTGCTTTATATAAATGACTTATGTGACCTGCCTATCACCAACTGCGATATTTTTACGTATGCTGACGACACCGCCCTTGTTGCTTCCGGAAATGACTGGTGTGCTGCTAAGACGAACGCAGAAAAGGCTATGAAAGTGGTAATGAATTGGCTCAATGCTAATTTACTAACACTAAACCTAGCAAAAACTAAATATTTATGTTTCCATCTGCCGAACACGCCTGTCGTATGCGAAGCTGCACCTTTAACAGCGCATGTTTGCGAAAATCGTACTTGTACTTGTACCCCACTGTCCAGAGTGAGTCACATCAGATATCTTGGAGTCATTCTTGATGAGCGATTGGACTGGAGACCACATATTGAAGCACTCACTAGTCGAATAAAGAAACTCATATACGTATTTAAAAATTTACGTCTTGCCGCTGATCGTGACACCTTAGATATTGTATATAAATCCTTGTGTCAATCGGTTATGGGATATTGTATTCCTATATGGGGTGGAGCTTATAAGACATTGCTTAGACAATTGGAGATAGCACAAAAATCTATCCTCAAAATAATGTACAAAAAGCCTAGATTTTACTCCACTGATAGCTTGTATAAGGAGTGCAAGTTGATGACCGTACGACAGTTATTTATCCACCGGACAATACTTCGCCATCACACAGAGATACCAATTGAAACACTAACAAAATTGCATCAGTGTAGGCGTGGTACATTAGTCTGTAAGCATAAAACCTGTAGAACTGCTTTTGCGCGTAGGCAATATAGTAACATAAGCTGTAAGTTATACAACGAAATAAACAACGTACACACAATTTATAACCTATCAAAGTTCGAAGTGAAGTTCAAAACATTTAACTGGCTACAATCTCTTTCGTACGAAGAAACTGAAAAATTGTTAGAAACGGCTGTATAGCTTCATTAATTTATTTAATTGTAATTTAATCGTTATTTTTATTCAGTGTTATTTTATTTTATTTTAAGAATTATGTTATTTAAAGAGATATAGTGATACCTAATTTTGATTATTACATTTATAATACATATATATATATTTCATAGTTAAATTAGTGCTACACCCGTTCACACCCTATATGCAGATATTAAATTCTAGTATAAGTACAATGTACTTAGTTAAAGCACCCCCTTTTGAAGCCTAGAATACGAGATAATACTCAGTCTAGGATTCAAAATATGCTACTATAAAATTAATTTTAATTTTTTAAACATTAAGGAAGAAATGTATGATATGGCAATTTATGTAACTATTCTATGGAAATAAACTATTATTTATTTATATAAATTGCTTCATACAAAATGAATACGTAACGTTTCAAATCCCGGTCCGGTCTAATGAGAATCATCCCTAAGACGTCATTCATTAATTATTATCGAGTTTATAGTCAACTTATCTTATTTTATTTCAATCAATGTTTCAAACTGTTCTTGATAAAGATTGCCTGGAAGAAATCGCTTTAAGAGATAAGAGAAAGATCGCCGATTTGTAAACATTTCTGTTTTTGTTTCTTAATTTTTTTTAGTGGTGTGCCTACTCATAAATGTTTTATTTATTTCTATTCTATTCTTCTTTCTTAAATTATTAAATTATTCCTAGATTTTGTTCTTTGATTCGAAATCACAGCAAATACGGTCTTTTTGACAGCATTTCCCTGGAAAATTAATTAATATGTCTGAATTATTAACCCAGTTAGAGGTCGATTGTCAAAAATCGAGACTAATATGGGACACGTAACGAAATGAAATACGAGACACGTAGCAATAGGGACGGGCATATAACAAAACGGGACAATCCCGTATATACGGGACGTAGGTATGCCAACAACTGATATTTTAATTTAATCGTATGATATTTCTGTTAAAAATATTGCAGGACAACCCAAATAGCGCCATCTAACCCCAAGCTAAGCAACTAGGCTTGTGTTATGATGGATAGAGTAATTAAATAGTTTTATTTTGTAAATATATACTTAATTTACACATAGAAATATCCAGATCAGAAACAAATATTTTACATACTTGTTTGCGGCGGGAATCGAACACAATACCCAACTTTGTTTAGTACATAAGTCAGTTGAGTTTTGTTTTGTTGTTGGCCAAATAAAATCTATATATATAAAAGAAAGTCGTGTTAGTTACACCACTTATAACTCAAGAACGGCAGAACAGATTTGGGTGAAAATTGGTAGGGAGGTAGCTTAGAGCCAGGAGACGGACATAAGATACTTTTTATCCCAATATGCCCACGGGATCGGGACTTACGCGGGTGAAACCGCGGGGCGCAGCTATATCTTATAAATGTGAAAGTTTATGCGTATGTTTTTAACTTATCCACATAAAAACTTCTGAACCGATTGCAATGAAACTCGGTATGAAGATAGCTGGAGACCTGAATTTATACATATGCTTTTTTATCCCGATATTCCAACTGGATCGGGAGTTACGCGGGTTAAACCGTGGGGCGCAGCTAGTGATTTACATCGCCAACTTTAATTCATGCTATTCGAAGCACTGTAGTGCTTGGGGCATGTATTAAATGCTAATCTACTTCTATCTAATTATAAACTTTTCGGTTTGCATATCGAAACGCGTGAAAGTTTTGTGACCTTTCATGAATTTTGATGGGCAGCGAACAATGTTTGCTTAAGGAATTAGGTAAAATATTTCTCTTGGAATTTGGCGCTAAAATAATTTATTACTTAATACTTTAGTAATAGGTACAATCAGGCAAAAAAGTGGATAGTTTCCAAATTTATAATTTTGATCTATCGACAGGATTATTGGTATTGGTTATTGGTACTTCTGTGCGCTATATAAGCCGTTGAGGGCTACTTCTGTGCACTTTAACGATCAACTTTTGTTCTACGACTTTTGGAAATTCTAAAAACAAATGAAAATTTTGAGGTTATATAATTCGAAGAAACAGCAGATTTTTTAGAACAAACGTCTTTAAGACTAAGAACAGTAGATAAACCTTAAAAAAATAAGGTTATTTATTTGGTTAGGTTAAGGTTATTGACCTCTCCATGTAAGAAACAGCTGATTTTCAGGTAAACCTCACCTCAAAATTTAAAAAAAAAAAAAACGAATTTCCAAAACTCGTAGAACAGAACAGTTGTTTATTTAGGTGCACAGAAGTAGCCCTCAACGGCTTGCTAGTATAATTACCAATAACCTTGTATAATAATTTAAGTAAGCAAATTTTAATACTACTGCGGGCTCTCACTTTTGTTACCGACTGTATTATAGGCCTGCGTATGTTGGTCTTTCTCACGGTAGCTACATTATTAGTTTTATGTTTTCATAGACGTAACTAAAATAATTATCGGATGTGCGGCCAACACCGGACGACCTATGTCGGTAGGCGAACACCTGACTGCGACGCAGGAGGTTGTAGGTTCGATTCTTGCCACAAACAAATATTCATGGTATTACTGATATTTGTTTATATTAAGTAAATATTTACAATAGAAAGTATATAAAATTTCTATTCATTGTCTGGCCACTACAAGACAAGGCTAGTTGCTTAGCTTGGAGCTAGATGGCGCAGATCCCATGGTCTAAGGCAGACTGAAATGACAAATTCGTCTTACAAAAAATATGTGGAATGCTGTCAAACTATCGTTTACTTAAAATTAATCAAAAAGTTTATCAAACGCAGAATTGACTAACGGGATTAAGTAAAAATCGCGATTATATCCGTTACAATAAATATAATTATGTGTCCTACAATATGATTTATTTAATATTTAATTTGTCCAGAATACGAGCCTTTAGAAAAGCGGCAGTTGTACGCGTTCCCGCGAGTCGGACGTAGTGATGCGACATTATCCCGGGAGTTCCAGCCGTACCCGGCGCACGCGGCATCTAACGCGGACAATCCCGGGATGTGGTTTGGCCCGAGACTAGGTCGCTCATTCAAGAACGATGACGATGGTAAGATATTACTTAACTAAAGCCCGAATACTGAAAGGCTACCTAACTTAAGTGGCGATTAAATTGACATGTATGCTGCAATAGGATAGGATCGTCTTAAATAATTGAGGGTCGTTTGAGAAGAAGATAAACAAAAACCCTTCCTAGGGACATTTTAGACTTTTAATTTTTATGAAATATAGGTTTTATTATTTAATTGTTATGAAGAATATTTCTACCAAAATAAAAATGTACCAAACAAAAAGTATTAAATTCCTATGACTTTCTTGCGGTATCTTCTCATTGGTAGGTACCCTCTTCTTCTTCATTCTCTTAACTTAGTTTTCAAGATGATGTGAATCAATCATACAAATATTTTAGTTCTTTATTTTGGACCAGGGCCATACTGAAATACATAAATACAGAAATTATTATTATTATTTGAATGATTTTCAGCAATAAAATATTTTTGGTTTAATTTTTATTATTTTGAGTTATTGCTATTTGCTCACAACTGACTTTTTACTGAAGAAGAAATTCCCGGTTATTGCCCAAGCGTTCTCGTGATAAATTAGAATACTTTTTCAAAAATATTATCAACTCCCTATGACGACCCCGACGTTGAGGCCACAACCTGTGAATGTCTTTCAATTAGTACAAAATTTCATTAATAGGCTTCACAATCGCAGCACCGATTTATCACTTTCAAAAATAGGGCAATTCAATTCCTCCAGTTTCAGCTAAAAATACTTTACTTTATGTTTATTTTTAGAATAATAGTTTCCTCTTTACAGACATTACAATCCAAAACGAAAATGTAGATCGCAGCGAACCAGAACAAATCGAAGAGAGAAAGAAGCGTCAGACGAACTAATGTCAAATTCTTAACATAATTTCAAAATACGTCCAGAATAAGCATGGCAAAACGATGCAATGTGATGCCAAAACAAAAAAATACCTAAATAATAAAGTTTTCTTTGGTTGATTCTGCATAATTTCAGCATTGAGCAAACTGCTCTTTGACTACATGCTGGACTCAAGCACAATTAACTAATCTCCTAAGTAAAAAGCCCATCTGTTTTGAGCCCAAATTAAGACGACAAGGATTTGCATCGCATCATTTTGCTCTTTTTCGCTCAAAGATATAATTTGGAAAGTAAGCTTAAATGCTTATAACTAAAGATAGAAAATGCCTAGTCAAAAATTCGAGTCAATGTTTTATGTAAATTAGGTAATAATAAAATATATTTTAAAATATATCTACTCTCTATCTTGTATGATAAATGTATTGTATGACGTGATAATGTAAGTTCGGTTATATAAATAATTATGGAGAATGTAAGGTACGGCGAGAAATAAAAAAAAATACAATTACCCGTCAAATTGGTGCAACACAAAAGAAATAAACATGCATACAAAAGCTGATAAACATTTTACTCTTTAAGTTGCATAGTTGGGTAAAAAGTTGTAATTTTTTTTTAAATCCATTTTAAAGAGAAAAAAAACGTTTTTTATTTCCCGCCACACCGATCTGTCACCTAATTGTAGCTTGCTATTATTATTCCTAAGGCTGGGTGGATTAAAAAATCCATGGAATAATTTTGGCAAATGTTGTTGTTTGTACTTAATTAGTTAAATTAAATATAATTATTTATTAATAAATGTCATTTTACGATGGATTTAGTTTGTATTTTTACACAAAATAGGTTTTATTTTAAAGCAATGTTAAATCCTGAATAAAAAATGATCCCGCAAAGGATTGGATACAGTATCACATCACTATTTATTGCTTCTTAAATTCCAGTAAAAAGTATAATATATCGACGGCAAATACTTCTATACCTATTTACTGTACTATACCTATTACCCGACTAAGCCAGAAGCCAAAAGGGGAGGGTTATGTTTTTTACTTTGTGTAAAGACTGGGAGAAGGGGCCAAGGAAATAAGAAGTCTGAATTGAATTTACAAAAAAGACCTCGTGTTTGATAGCAATGGCGAATTTATAATAACCCCATAGCCTATATTTATAATATTATATATTTATAATAACCCCATAACATAACCCCTTCTTTAGTCATGTGGTTCTTTTATTTATTTACTAACTCTCACCCGCGACTTCGTCCGCGTGGTGGTTGAATTTTCTAAAACCCTTTGCCAAATAGCCTAATCGGTCCCTTGACTTGAGTTATACAATAAAATATAGCAGTCAGTCAGGATTTTGAATTTTATATTATTAGATTTTTACCCAGAAATAGGCCTACCTATCTTTAGTTTCGTTTAAATAAATATTTATAAATATGACGAAGTAAATGAGAGTACATTTCATAAAAGAAGTCGCGCTGACATCTAGCTGTACACTTCTTACGTAAGTGTTGTTAAACCACGGATAAACCACCACTAAAAAAATGCTCATCATCAAATTTCACAAATTTATACCTACTGCATAGTAATATAGCCCTCTATCTACAAAAGAATCGGCTCAGTAATTCCGGAGAAAAATCATTATAAACTCTGAAACTCACATACATTGATATTATTGTTAGTAGCTCACAAGGGTACTTGGTTTTCAAAATTGTTGATCGCATTGCCTCTTTGGATAGAAATGCCGATCCGTAGGCTTAAGTAGCAATTCGTCACTTGAAAAAGATAATCTTGAATCCCCTTATTCCAAAACGAGTTTTAAGAATAGTCCGAGATATGGATATAAACCTTAGATTTAGACACAGATACTACATCGACTATAGTTCACGAGTAAATCTGCGTCTAAATCTAAGGTTTAGAAATCCACATCTTGGACTATTCATAAACCTCGATTTGGAATAACGGGGAAAAAGTTTCACACAAAATATTTTTATGTGATTAAAAAATAAATCTATACCTACACCAGACATAAAATAAAAGAAAATTATCTATAAACTACCAATAAAACCAAAAATAATTCAATTCAATTTCTTCTTTATGGCCTTCTGCTGACACGATGTGCAATTTCGGCCAATATCACGTGGAAAAATCAAGTGGCGGAGAACCAGGAAAAGGTACGGTGTTAGTTTTGCTCATAAACGAAAGATTGGATTTATTTAAGTTAAGGTGTCCGCAATGGTTGAATGAATCGGTTACAAATTAGGAAGTTAGAACAGCAAACGATGGAGATTATAATACACAAATAGATATATATGATAAAAATTCTCCGTTTTTCTAGATTACAATGAAATTTCGTGAACTAGATGTGGAAAAGATATTAGCATTCAAAGTCACATGTTTTTCATTTTCTTCATCAGCATCTGACGCCATTATACAATATAGGAACTTTAAGAGCCTAACCTCCTTGCAAACAAGAATTTTTTGTTCTAAGTTTTGCCATTTTTCTTAGGACTGGTATAATGCATATTATTCCAATGCTGTAATATGACTGTCGAGGATGTAGTCAAAAAATAAAAAATACCTAACGACGGGGTGTTGTAACACATGAGTAAAGATATGTTGTAAGTATGACGTGTCTGTGTGTGTGTGTGTGTCTGTGGCATCGTAGCTCCCGAGCGAATGAACTGATTTCATTTTGTTTCTTTTTCGGGAGTGTTCGTAGCTATGTTTGATCTTAAATTTATGGGGGATACAAGTCGGTTTTTTTTTAAATTCTAAACTTATAAAGTCTGTTTTAAGTATACCTACGTATCTGGGGAATATCTACGGAATATCTTTTGTTAAATGGACTGTAGTAATGTCTCCATTGTCTTTATTTAATTTGATATCATGATAGAGGAATAATCTTCCCCCGGGCGATGGATACAAAATTAAAAATATATTCGCTTTGATTAAATACAGTGTTTCTTATTATACAAAGTGTTTGACTAGCGAGTTCAGCGACTTTATTCCATTTTTATTCCACTTTTATTAAAGTTCATCCTACTTATATTATAAACTAGCTGCGCCCCGCGGTTTCACCCGCGTAAGTCCCGATCCCGTGGGAATATCGAAAAAAAATATCCTATGTCCGTTTCCTGGCTCTAAGCTACCTCCCTACCAATTTTCACCCAAATCTGTTCTGCCGTTCCCGAGTTATAAGTGGTGTAACTAACACGACTTTCTTTTATATATATAGATATATAGATGTGAAAGTTTGTGTGTGTATGTTTGTTACTCCTTCACGCAAAAACTACTGGACCGATTGCGATGAAACTCGGTATCTAGATAGCTGGAGACCTGGATTAACACATAGGCTTTTATCCCGATATTCCTACGGGATCGGAACTTACGCAGATGAAACCGCGGGGCGCAGCTAGTCATCTACATGTACGTGTACAATTCATCTACATGTGAAATTCTTTGTCCTGACTGAACCCAACGCACAGCCTAAACTGCTGATCGTAGAGACCTGAAACTGAAAGGGATCCGATAAGAAAGGATTTTCCGAAATTCACCCCTAAGAAGGTGAAAAGGGGGGGGGACAAAGTTTGTATGGGACAACGTGATTTCTTGGCCCATTTTCGACTCCTACGCGGACGAAGTCGCGGGCAAAAGCTAGTTCATATGAATAAGAATTTAACTTCAAAGATTCTTATATGAATAAACTTACTATTTATAGCACTAAAGTAGGTACAATTATGTGCTATTTTCCGCAACCAAACCTCTTTAGCTGGGTCCTTTTTGCATGAGGACGGAGTAGGCTTTCGTACCTTTTCAGCTTAGTTGTCCGTGTCCAGAGGAGAAGAACTCGTCAATACGTCTGGAGCCAACTAAGCCGCGGGTTTTATTACGATGTTTTCCTTCACCGTATGAGCAATGTTAATTAAGACCACATACGTTTTTCGTAAGAAAAATCTATTGGTGCACTACCCGGCCGGGATTCAAACCCACAACCTTCGGAATGAAAGTCGAGGTATCTAGTACTAGGTCAACATCGATCTTATAAAAAGGGATATTTACTCTGTTAAACAAAAAATATTAAGCTGTATCATTGCAGCCGCAGTAGAGAATGTTATAAAACTTAAAGAGGTTGAATAAGCAACATCCGTTACAAATCATGACGTATTTATGACGTCACATTATTTTTTCAAGTGACCTATGCAATGTAAATAGCTCTTGAAGGTTTGATTACTACGAGTATTTTATTATTATAATAATATTTAGTTTAAATAAACTCGACTCTTAGTTTAAATAAAACAAGGAAAGTTATGAGGAAAAGGTACACCGGGGGCTCTTTCCATACAAACAAACAAACAAAAAAAAACTTTGACATGCCCCTAAGTTTTTTTTTAAATCTTAGTTCCTATGATAATTAGAAAATGAAAAAAAAAACATAGGGAAAACATAGTCATGGCAGTAATAAGTTTTATGCAACAAAAATATTTGATGTAGTGTCATTATCCAGGGAGAAAACAGTCGGCAAAACAACGTTTGTATGGAGAGAGCACCGGTACCCGTTCCTCTTAACGGTTCCTGCGGGAACAGGGGCTCCGTGAGACCTTCCAAACTTTTTTTAAATTAGCGCTTATCGGTTCCCCCCAGTTCAGGGGCACCGTTAATAGTGAAATAGTTCTTGACCGTTAATCTTGAACCATCAGTTCAGTAGTTATTGCGTAGTAATTAAACGACTAACAAACTCATAACTGCCCTGTAACCGACCACAATCGGGTAAAACAAAACGTGAACAATGGACCGCAGTTCGCAGTAAATCAGTAAGTAAGAGACAAACAATTGTCCGTGTGCACAGTGCATGGGGTGAGGATTTCAACTGCCTACTGAGGATTATTGGATAATGCTACATAACTGTGTAATTTACTGTTTTTACCCTTGATAAATATCAATAGTAAATAATAGTACATTGCGATACAAGTGTGGTAATTTGATCATTGCATAGAGGGGGTTTATAGAGCCGAGATGGAATGATCAAACCACACGTGTATCGTACGACGTTTCTTATCACAGTTGCGAATAAAAGATAAAACTTGAAAAGAAGAGAAAATAATAATTAACAAAATATTTGTGATATTAAGTCTATGTTTACTATTTTTTAGGCAATATTTTTTTGGTAATTATACGCCCGAAATGCCAGGCAAAAGAATTTTAACCTATACATATACTATACATAAAAAATATTGTATGTGACATACAATATTTTTTAGGGTTTTTTCTACTTGTTTTTGCGTCGGGGGTTAAAAACGGAATACAATGGTACGGAAAAAAAAATTAAGTAAAGAAAAAACAAAAAAAAAACAAAACTCAATTTTTAATCGTTTTCTATGACATTATCACGTAAAATTTTCGTTCGTAAACCGACTTTAGAGACAACTATTTTTGCTAGAGTAAAACTCTTTGTACCCTATCTTTTTATACATCAAAACAGTATAACCCAGATATATTAAGAATGTTTCATCTACTCAACATGTAATTAGCAGTAAGATACCAATTTAACTTATCAACTTAACAACTTTTTACACACTAGTGGCGTCAAGGTAATGTAAAACGCATGCGTGCGTAATACGTTGGATTATGGGCCTAAAAGCGGTTGAATAAGATCCACTTTATGAGTAAGTGTGATGAAAATAAAATAAATATTGCAGGACATTCCACACATTGCCATCTAGCTCCAAGCTAAGCAACTAGGCTTGTGTTATGGGTGCTAGACAACGGATGGAACACATATACAAGGTTATTGGTAATTATACTAGCAAGCCGTTGTGGGCTACTTCTGCGAAAAAAAATTGAAAATTTTGAGGTTATCGAAATTCAAAAAATAGCAGATTTTGTAAAACAAAGGTCATTCAGACTAAGAACAGTAGATAAAACTTAATAAAATAGGTAACATTTTAGGCTTAATGACCTCTCTGTTGACCAGCTGATTTTCAGGTAAACCTAAACTCAAAATTTAAAAAAAAATGTTACTAGTTGCGCCCCGCGATTTTACCCGCGTCTGTCTTTTGAAAAGTCTTAATAAACTTTAAAACACCTCTTTTTACCCCAAAAATCCTTTCTTGTACGTCTTAAAAGGAACCCCCATGCAAAGTTTTATTTATAAAGGTTAATTGGTATCTATATTAGAAAGCGGTTGAAGTACACTTCTATGCACCTAAACAAGCAATCTTTGTTCTACGACTTTTGGAAATTTGTTATTTCTTTTTTTGAAAATTTTGAATTGTTGTATTAAGTTAGTTGAGGGTGACTCCCGCTCCGGCTGCTTTCTGGCGCAGAGGTTATCCATCGCCATTCAGCGTGGCAATGCTTCTAGCATTATGGGAACCTTTACGCCGGGTACGATAAGGTTATTTGACTAACCGGTCACTTCATTTATCGTAACTCATTTATTTGTATTTATAATATTATTGGTTTAGTTGAGTAATTTTTTACTTTTAACACTTGCATGACATTATAAATAAGGCTAAATAACATCGAGATAATATAGGTAACAGGTAATAGAGTATTTATCGAAAGAAATATAAAACAGTTGCCAATACAAGAAATAGAGCGACTCCAGCTGGCGGAGACGTAGTATCTGATGAATTGCAGTGGTCGTGGAAACACTGGCATACCTGAGAAAAATCATACTAGGTCAGTAGTACCTAATAGATAAAACAAAAAAAACATAAAGAAATATTGCATGACATTCCACACATCGCCATCTAGCCCCCAAGCTAAGTAACTAGACTTGTGTTAAAGGTGCTAGACAATGGATATACTTTTCTTTTGTAAATATAAAAATACTTAAATAAATATTGCATGACATTCCACACATCGCCATCTAGCCCCCAAGCTAAGTAACTAGACTTGTGTTAAAGGTGCTAGACAATGGATATACTTTTCTTTTGTAAATATAAAAATACTTAAATAAATATTGCATGACATTCCACACATCGCCATCTAGCCCCCAAGCTAAGTAACTAGACTTGTGTTAAAGGTGCTAGACAAAGGATATACTTTTCTTTTGTAAATATAAAAATAGTTAAATAAATATTGCATGACATTCCACACATCGCCATTTAGCCCTAAGCTAAGTAACTAGACTTGTGTTATGGATGCTAGACAACGGATATACTACTTATATACTTTTCTTTTGTAAATACTTATAATACATAGAAACAACCAGACCACAGACAAATATCCAAGCATAAATACTTGTCTGAGGTGAGAATCGAACCCGCAACCCTGTGTTTGACATTCCGGCATGATGACCATTGTGCCAATTGTGTCAAATATTTGAAATTAAATCTGAAAAAACGATAAATTTCTATCTATCTATCTACATTTGTTTATTTTCTTGATTTTTGTCACCAATATCTTTTAGTGTTTAAAAAAAATCTTTTAGTGCCCCTTATTATTTGCATGTAGTTTTTCCTATTTTTATGAAATATTTAGTTGTTGCGATGCAACGCGAAACGGAGTGTTGGGAGACCAGCTGCCCGGTGGACCGACGACATTGTTGCGGTGGCGGGTAGTCGGTGGATGGAGGCGGCTCAGAACTGCTGTTTGTAGCGTCATATTAATATTGCAGGACATTCCATACCTCGCCATTAGTCGCCATCTAGCCCCAAGCTAAGTAACTAGACTCGTGTTATACTTATAATACATAGAAACAACCAGAGCACAGACAAATATCTAAGCATAAATACTTGTCTGGGGCGGGGATCGTACCCGCAACCCTGTGTTTGGGGAAGGCAATGTCGTCATATGGGGGAGGCCTATGTTCAGCAGTGGAGGTGTATGGGCTGATATGATGATGATGATTTTGTTGTTAATTATGGTTACAAGTGGCCCTTATTTGACGACGCAGTTGGCACAATGGCTACCACGCCGGCCCTGTGTTTACAGGGTTGCGGGTTCGATTCCCGCCTCAGACAAGTATTTATGCTTAGATAGTGTGTGGTCTGGTTGTTTCTATGTATTATAAGTATATATTTACAAAAGAAAAGTATATAAGTAGTATATCCGTTGCCTAGCACCCATAATACTAGTCTAGTTACTTAACTTGGGGCTAGATGGCGATGTGTGGAATGTCCTGTAATATTTATTATTTATTTATTTAATGCTCTACTAACCGTTTCCATATGGTCTCTATTGTCTGCGCGGTAACACTCCCGGTTATGAGGAACCCAGCCACAGCCACGGGTTACTCGCACCTCAGAATCCTTGCCAGGGTGGTATACTGAAAAATAGAAAAAAAAATGTCAGAAAAATTCAAAAACCCTCGACTGATAAGGAAAATTTTATATAACTTTTGAACAGCTGAACCGATTTTGGAGTGGGAGTGTTTCTTAGCCGATCAAACATGGCTTAGAACACTTCCGACTAATGCACCTATAAAAAAAAGAGACTCCGTTCGGAAAATCTCCGTGAAAATTCTCAAATTTTCATCGTTTTCTTTTGACGTTATCACGTAAAAATTTCGTCCGTAAACTGACTTTACAGACAACCATTTTTTTTAATTCTTCCACAATTTTTTAGAGTGATTTAATTGCTACATTTTTTTAAGCAAGTTGTAAACTTCTCATCGGCTATTTAACTATAAGTAAATACTCACTGGTCTGCACAATCTTTCTGCAGAAGAAGTTGACAGCAACCGGACTAGGTATAGCAGTCTCACAATTTACTACAGGAATGACGCGCGCGCGCACCTCGTCCTCGAACATTGTGACGTCGATGCAGGCAGAGTTGTTAGCGCTGTTGCAGTAGTAGCAGTTGATGGTAGAACCTTGGATGAGAAGGTGGTTTAGGTTACTTGTACTTGTATACAGGCTGTTTTCCGCCATTGGACCCTTTTTAATTGGGTCCTTTTTGCGTGAGGATGGAGTAGGCTTGCCCAGCACCTACTAACCTCTCAGCTTAGTCGACCATGTCCAGAGGAGAGAACTTGTCAATACTTTTGGAACCAACTAAGCCGCGGGTTTCATCACGATGTTTTCCCTCACCGTAAGAGCAATGTCAATTAGCGCACATAAATTTTTCTTAAGAAAAATCCATCGGTGCACGGCCGGGATTCGAGCCCACGACCTTCAGAATGAAAGTCGAGGTATAGTTTAGGATAACTTGACATGAAGGCATATAATGTGCAAAGCCGTCTTTAAAGTCAAAGTCAAAATTCTTTATTCCTTTGGATGCTTAATACCTAGGTACAAGGATCACATGGACACGTCTTAAAAACTAAGTTAGGATGTGTTTATGGGTATGGCCTGGGCATATTATGATAAACCACTATGACTTTGACAGAACACTATTTTTACCCGACTGCGCAACGTAAAGGAATGGTAATGTGGTTATCAGTCTACGTAAGTACCTATGTATGTTTGAACCTATGTGGCTCTCTAGAGCCTATACGCGTGGGTCGATTTTTATTTATTCTAATTTATTAGTTTTATAACAATTATGTAAAATATACGTACGTAATAGTTAAAAATAGTATTGTAAAATAGTCAGGAATTTCTTAATTTGACTGAATCAAATGTAGCACCGGGTCGAACGCGGGGCGTACGATTTAAAAATAGGGCTTATGGTCGATTAGTTCAACGGACATTATGATTTGGGAGCTAAATGCCTATAAGGACGTTTTGCTCTAAATAAATAAATATTGCAGGACATTCCACACATCGCCATCTAGCCCCAAGTTAAGTCCCTACCTAGACTTGTGTTATGGGTGCTAGACAACGGATATACTACTTATATACTTTTTTTTGTAAATATATACTTATAATACATAGAAACAACCAGACCACAGATAAATATCTAAGCATAAATACATGTCTGAGGCGGGAATCGAATCAGCAACCCTGTGTTTGGCAGTCCGGCATGGTGACCATTGTGCCAACTGGGTCGTCAAATACTATCTGATCCAAATTAAAACTTACATGAACCAATCAAAGAAGTCAAGATAGCTGCAGCTAAAACTAAACCATTTCGAGACTTCATTTTCAATTATTTCTGAAACAAAAAACAAGCTTTTTAAAACAAAACAACAATTATACTAAACTATTTATTTATTTAAAGTCAATTAACACGATTATAAAAACCTTAGGACTTAGAATACTTTGATATCGTAATTCCAACGGGATCGGGATTAACTCGGGTATAACCGTGGTACGCAGCTAGTATATTAAATTGGCTCACGAATCCCGGCCGGCCGTGCACCAATGTATTTTTTCTTAAGAAAAATATATGTGCGCTAATTGACATTGCTCTTACGGTGAAGGAAAACATCGTGATGAAACCCGCGGCTTAGTTGACTCCAGAAGTATTGACAAGTTCTCTCCTCTGGACATGGTCGACTAAGCTGAAAGGATAGTAGGTGCTGGGCAAGTCTACTCCATCCTCACAGGACCCAATTAAAAAGGGTCCAATGGCGGAAAACAGCCTGTACAAGTACATATTAAATTGGCTTATTTTCGGCCCATTTATACAATTTAATCCCTTATTAATACGAAAGGGAGTTGTTTTAGACCTAAGGCGAACAACTTTTGTTCTACGACTTTTGGAAGTTCGAACATTTCGTTCGAAGTTTTTGTATGAAACAGCTAATCTGTCATATTAAAACCTCTTCGCTGAAACACATTGTATAATCTGAGTCGGCCTTTCAAATACCAATAAAATTCCACCAAAAAAGGTTCTAAACAGATTTTTTGTACAATAATAACCACAACCCTTTGATGCTGTAAAAGCTTTTTATCAAATTACTTATTATTTAAAAAGCTCTATTAAAGAAAAGCCCTTTTTTGTATTGGACTAGGTAGGAGTGATTAAACAATTTTATTTGAATTTTCATATTTCAAAGGGTGCAAATTACCCCGCTCACTTCCTCGGAGTATTGACTAACTTTTTAGGGTTCCGTAAACAAACTGTAAAAACGGCAGTAAGACTTCACTGTCTGTTCGTCTGTCTGTAAAGCTGTATCTCATGAACCGTGATAGCTAGAGAATGAGAATTGAAATGTTCATAGATGATTGATGGTATTTCTGATGCCGCAATAACAACAAATACTAAAAACAGAAAAAAAAATCTTTAGAAGTGGCTCCTAGGTATATAACATGATACGGAAGCCATCGTGCGTGAGTCCGACTCGCACTTGGCAGGTTTTTTTAATTTTAAGTTAATAAAAAAGAGGTAATTATACTACCTACTTACTTGGCTATCTCTATCTACTCTAATATCAGTAATATCTATATATATATATAAAAGAAAGTCGTGTTAGTTACACCATTTATAACTCGGGAACGGCTAAACCGATTTGGCTGAAAATTGGTGGGGAAGTAGCTTACAATCAGAAGACGGACATAGGATACTTTTTATCCCAATATGCCCACGGGATCGGGACTTACGCGGGTGAAACCGCGGGGCGCAGCTAGTATTTAATAATAAAATAATATAAATAAATATTGCAGGACATTCTACACATCGCCATCTAGCCCCAAGCTAAGTAACTAGACTTGTGTTATGCATTGTGATCATTGTGCCAACTGGGTCGTCACCCTATTACTATAACTTCACTGTCTGTCTGTCTGTCTGTCACCAGGCTGTATATCATGAACCGTGATAGCTAGATAATTGAAATGACAGCTTCTATGTATTTCTGTTGCCTCTAAAACAACAAATACTAAAAACAGAAAAAAAATAAGCGGGTCATACAACATGATACAGACAGAACCCTTCGTGCGTGAGTCCGACTCGCACTTGGCAGGTTTTTTCATTTTAGGTAAATAAAAAAGAGGTTAGTTTAAACTACCTACTTACCTATCTCTATCTATTCTCTATACATATAAAATGCTTTGTCCTGAATCACTGACTGACTGACTGACTGACTGACGGATCAACGCACAGCCTAAATCGCTGATCGTAGAGACCTAAAACTTGGAGGGTGTGTTCTTTGTGTGACGTAGGCATCGGATAAAAAAGGATTTTCCGAAATTCTTCGCCTAAGGGGGTGAAAAAGGGGGTAAAGTTTATATGGGAGAATGTGATACCTTGGTCCAATCTACTAATTCTACGCGGACGAAGTCGCGGGCAAAAGCTAGTCTACACTATAATAACATAAAGAGGACGGCATTTTTTGTTTGTAACGAATAGGCTCCAAAACTACTGGACTGACTTTGATGAAACTTGATATGAGGAAACATAGATTCATTGGAAGTATTATAGGCTACTTTTTATACCGATATTCCCACGGAATCGGGAGTTACGCGGGTGAAACCGCGAGGTGATGTTAGAAGTAAAGGAAGAGAAGACAAAGTCTATACTTGGACGCAAATTTTAAAAAAATAGTCTAGTTGGCTTACAAATTATAATATGTAAATGTGAAAGTTTGTGTGTTACAAGTTTGTGTTCCTCCATCACACAGACTACTGGACCGATTGCGATGAAACTTGGTACGGTAGATAGCTGGAGATATCCCTAAATCTATTCCGAACTAGCATTAAGCGAAACCGAGGGGCACAGCTAGCCTTAATATGTCAGTAAGAACCCTAACCTATCTTACCTTTTTTATATTAATAAAAACCAATGCTTATTTCACCTAAAGATCCTCACAAATGATCACGTTTCACTTTACGGTAAAATCACTTAAAATTTAATAAATAAATAAAATTAATTATAAAATAAATTTATTTTAACAAAGTAACGAGTAGACTACGTTATCGGACGAATGAACCATTCATTTGTCTTTAACATGTGAGTTACCAAGAGAGCTCACTAATATAGTCAAAGAGGTCACAGCGCTGAGCACACTGAGGCGGTACCAATCCCGGGGGCGGTAATATTTATAATTTTCGAGATTTTCAACATGCCTAATGTAACCTTACGTCCCATTTTAGGCGGGACAGTCCTACATTTAAACTGTGGCGTGCTGTCCCTGGAAAGGGAAAAATGCCCCGCTTTCATATACAAGTAGTAAAATGTCTTTGAAAATTGTGATGAGCTGATGGCTATCGAAGTCCATGTCCAACTGACGATCTACACCAATTAAAACTGTTGGAAACATGAAAAACATATATGGCACTCGCAATGCTCACACGTGTCCACAGTAAGAAAGATTGTTAGGTTAAAGATCTTACCTAACTTAACCCACTTTCCTGAGCTAATAAGTAACATAATTTCCTGCACTTAAAGTGATATATGATTCCCACAAATATCACAATATTCTTTGGACGATATTTGTTTCAAAATCTAACCCGACATTTTTTACCGAATTTTTTTGGATCGCTCTGACGATCGAAAATAATGGTCACGTTAGATATACCTCAAAAATTCAACGTTAATTTTAGAAAAAAATCGTACCCTTTTGTTAATATTCTTGGTATGAAAAGTCCAAACTCTTCTGCTTGAAATGATCGTATCTTAATTTGTCGTTGCCTCTTGGACTATGGAGTAGGTACTTAAATAAATATAATATACCCATGGAGTGAGGGTACCTATAGAACGGTTAAAGAAAGTAATTACAATGTCTTGATACTTTAAATATATCTATTAAAAAAATGTTTTTAAAAATACACATTTTAGACTTAATTTAAAATATTATAAATTTTGAATTAGGGGGCGTCCATAAATTACGTGAGGTGTTTTTTTTTTCTGTCCCTCCCTCCCCCCTGGTGAGATGTCGTGAGATTTTATTTAACCCCCTCCCCCATCCCCCAACTCGCGTGAGATTTTTCAAACTGTGGGCGACTAGTAAGACTAATAATCAATATTGCTGAGAGTTATAAGTGTTATAAACATAAAAAAGAATATCTACTCTAATTCAGTCCATGGAAAATCATGCGCGGTGTCAAGAGAGACTATTGATGTCCATTTGATTTTCAGTAAAATCATCTGCTCCTTCAACTTCGTTCTGATCTAGCCACTCTAACCCTCCCTCTCTCCAACGTAAGATTAGATGAGATTTGACTCGACCCCCTCCCCCCCTTAAACATCTCACGTAATTTATGGACGCCTTAAACACTGTGTGGCTATCAAATAAATTACGAAAACACATGACCGATTCTAGGAGTGAATGGACTTATCTGAATGTGACCTATGACTTTAATTATCAAGAAACATTTACTTACATAATATGTAAGTAGTATATTATTAGTATATTATACTAATTATTATCTATTTTATATGTCGATATCATACACCTAGCTGTTTTTTTTAACAAATTATATTTATCTATAAAAAAAATTGACTCACGTAAGTCCTGATCACGGGATCGGGAGTAGTCGGGGGTAAGAATATCGAGATAAAAAGTAGACTATGCCACTTCCAATGAATCAATATATCATCATACCAAATTTCATCAAAATCGGTCGTGTAGTTTCGGAGCCTATTCAATTCATACAAACAATTAAATCCTTTCTCTTTTTTCCCGTAATCTTTCCTCTTTTTTGATTACTATATATACAATTCAAAATGACTGACAAATACAATGTGTTTAGACAAAGGATTTTTAATAGGATAGGGGGTTGCTTTTAACGTCTAGCTAGATGAACAACTTTTGTTCTAGAAAGTTTGAAAACTCTAGTAATTTTTTCGAAAATGTTGTGGTGTCTTATGCATTTTATTTGTTTATTCAGTTTTGACTATTTCAGGTTATTTTAAAGATACTAGTATTTATTTACACTGATTGTCCAGTATAAAACAAACAGAATCAGAATCAGAAAATATTTATTGAAGAATTGGGTACAATATGGTGTTGGGGTTTTTACATAATACAGTGCCTAGCAGTTTATCCTTTACGGATGTACAATAATACGTTAAATTATAAAACTCTTTCTTTGTGCTTCCGAGTCAGGAAAACGTCTTTTCTTGATTCACCCTAGCCTGGTTGTGGTCTAAGCATACCACTATAATCCGTTGACAATGAAATGTGAGTCCTTTTTCTTAATACTAACATTGGTAGGGCTTCAGGAGTCCTAGGTAGTCTAATTCATTACACGAAGAACGAAATGTTTTAATACTTTGTCTATTCATCTTGAAAATATCTATAAAGTGAGATTTTTAAACTGCATAGTTATTCTTCAAGTAAAAAATAAAATATTTTTTTACATCTAAACTAAATAATATATAATAATAGTCATTTATTTCAGGCAGATCATTCTTATCAGAAATACAATACAATAATAAAATAATTAAGTTAAATACTTAAAAAATATAATTAAAAAAAATAATGATTAAAGGTATTTTTATATGAAACTAGCTGTTGCCCGCGACTTCGTTCGCGTTGTAGTTTTGTTTTATATACTAAAACTTACCTCTTGAATCACTCTATCTATTTAAAAAAACCACATCAAAATCCAATGCGTAGTTTTTAAGGGACAGACAGCAGAAAGCGACTTTATTTTATACTACATATGTACGTTCCGTCCGGTACGAGAAAAATCACGTTACGTTTGTTTAAAAGACCACGAACACTTTATGAACGATGCACGTCACGTCTTCGTCCCGTCCGACCTTTAAGGTGTATCCGCACACAACAGTGACGGCACGTGACCGACAGTTCCGTACCGTACCGTTCTGTGACGTGGTATTCGTACATGTCAGTGTCAGTACCGACACCGCGCAGTGATTTTTAGTACCCTATCGCTAGGGTTACCATAACTTTCGTGCGCGAGTCCAACTCGCACTTAGTCAGTTTTTTAAATTATATTATGTGAAAAAACGAGAGCGAGCAAAGATAACGCAAAATTTAAGACATTTTGACTGCGGTTATAAGGAAAATGTATGTACCTAGGGGTCGATCGTCAAAAAACGTGATAACTACGGGCAATACACGGACCAATTAAATTAACTTTTAGTCGTACATCTTGAAACACTGCGACCGTGTCAGGCAAAATATTGTCCGCTACAAATTCACGCCGGATCACGGCGAGCTTCGGTGTAGCACTGACATCACTGAACGTCACTGTCACTGACCAGTACGGATAGCCTAGTACAAAAAGTACCTATGCAACAATATCATTTTTCACTGACACTGATGGATACGTTACGGTACGGCACATGTCGGCACTGTGCCGTCACTGTTGTGTGTAGATCGACCTTTATACAGCATCATCAACTTTAATCCAGAGTTTTGGCGGGAACGAGTTAACAACATGTCGTTCTGCAGTTTTATTTTCATGAAACTTAGTTGTAACCCGAGTTGAATTGTATAATTCTGGTGGAATGTTATTCAATTTAGTTCTGTGAAAGTGCACAAGTGTAGTGAAAGTAAAAATCAGTGTCAAACATGAAGTTTTCTCGTTGCCTCCAAATTTCCTATTAAGGTTATGGTAAACTTGCCACCGCTTTACTATAGCCCTTCACTTGACGGACTATGACGACTTTGACTGTTTTGAAACACTTTAGGCCCGATTTATGAAAAATCGGTTCATAATTTGATGCAAAATATAACTTGACACTGGCTAAATGCACACACCGTGCAAAGCGATATTTAAAAAAAAATAAAAAAAAACTTTAATCCATGCTATTCAGGGTGCTGCAGCTGTAGTACCTAGGACATGTATTCTATGGAGTAGGATTGTCCAGAACCTCCTGCGTCTGGATTCAAATAAGCTGCGGCTTTCAGCACGATATTTTCTTTCACTTGAACAAATAAGTAAGTAAAATAACAGGTCGCACTTCGCTCTTTTATTTTTCTTAAAAATATGCCCAAGGTAATACAGAATTGTAATGAGGGTCCTGGGTCTAGGGTAACAAAGTCTGATTATGGTAGTGTAGGTACCTCTACCTTAATACAACCCTGGACTTTGAAGGTAATCTACTTTCTAGGCAAGCAACTTTAATTCCATCGTCAATTTCCAATTTCTCATTCGAAAAACATAACAATAATATCAATTCAACAAAACCAAATGATTCAACCAAACCAAGTTATTCGACCATTAGTGCCGAAATGGAATCAGTTACTGCGTCTGTCTTTCCTGACGTGTGCATTTGTGCAATATGGGGGTCTTCAAGTATGGAATGAATAGGTTTCTTCTAGGAAAGCGTGCTACATCTCATACCACATCGTCACCTACCATCATGCAGATGTGGTCAAACGCTGATCTATATTTTTTTAGTATTTATTTATTTTATTCTAATTTTATTTATATCTAATTTAATGTAATGTAATATGGATCTCGTTATCTAACATTACATTAATTTATATATAAATTGTATTAGAATAAAATAAATATATACAAAAAAATATAGATCATCAACGAATTTAAATTTAATTATTATATAATTTGTAAAAATAGAAATGCCCTAAAATTACGTTGTGAAAATCGCCCATAACGGTTCCTTAGTAGGACTCTGTAGAAATAGCTAAGGACAACATCGCCGTCGGCCATTTGACGAGTAGAGTTGAAATTGAAAACTAGAAAGTCAATTTGTAAGTTTTGCAATGTTTTACTGATGTTGTTTTTTTTTTCAATCATTCTCAGAAGGTCCATTAGCCATATCCAGGACGGATCTAGTGAGATATTTTTTCCCATTGGATCCAGATTTCAAATTATGAATCTACTGAGATTTTTCTTTCTTTTATCCTACGACTTTTAAAATTAAACATTAAAAAAATTGGGTTAATTGGAAAATTACCATTTTTTTTAATGGGTAAAGGCAATTCCAATGTCGATGAAACCTAAAAATTTGTATAATCTTAAGGTCAATGACCTCTCCATGTAAGTAACAGCTTCTTCTTCTTTGTGTCAACGGTGTCAATGTATTTTGGTCACAGTATGGAATCAAAAACGGGACCCTTTTTGACTCCATACTGTGGGCAAATTTTTTCAACAAAAAATTATCAAAAAAATTTATTACCAAAACGAAAGAGAAAAATAATTAAAAAACTTGAGAGGTGCCAAGGGACACCCGGATGGAACGAAGAAAGACGAAACGAAAATAACTGGCTTACTTTCTATGAGAGAGAGAGACATACCGAGAAACACGCGCACGCCGCACAGCCTACAACTATAGCAAAAAGTGTCGTTACAACTTTTGGTCGTAATTATTTCCGTTTAGCCCCCTATCGCAACGCGCGATAAGGAACTTCGTTCCAATAACTTTACAAGAAAGAATGACCCACACAGTAAAAACTACATATTTTCGCTCCAGTTGAGGTCGTCTGCAGACCAGCTAACAGGGCAGAGAGCCGTCAAGTGCGGCATCGTTTGGGCGGCCCTCCCACACGTGTCCTATCTGGAGAAACCCCAGCTAGCCAGTCTCTTTGCAGCGACCAACCTGGTGATTTTCTGCCATGTAATAGTTACTTTTCGGGTAAACATATTTCTAAAAATTTGATTGTTAAAGTGAAAGGGTACCGGCGCTCTCTCCATACAAACGTAGTCAACTGTTTCCTCCCTGGATAATAACACTAGCATAAATATTTTTGTGCCAAAAAAAACCTATAACTGCCATGACTATGCCCTTATGTTTTGCCTTATTAAGATTTAAAAAAAAACATAGGGCATGGTCATGGCAGTCATAAGTTTTATGCAACAAAAATATTTGCTCTAGTGTCATTATCCAGGGAGGAAACAGTATGGAGTATCGACTACGTTTGTATGGAGAGAGCCCCCGGTACCCTTTCCTCTTAATTCAAACTCAAACAGGACTTTAGAATCTTTCTTGAGTTGAAAACATTCTCATAAGTAATAGCAATTTTGGGACTCTACACTGGGTCTGCAATTCTGTATCCAATGGTACCTCATGACAGAAGTTATTGTAACGTTCCATCGGGTGCTAATGGTGTTAAGTTGTTATTAATCGAATTCGATTGCATTAGCTAGCAATAATGTCGAGTGGTCACTTAATTGACGATTTAGAGCATTGTGTATAATCGATACATACTGTTGCATTTGGTTTTGTTTGAGACTCCACTCATACGACCTCACACGACCTACCGGTTAAGCTAAACAGACCTTCTCCATCCTAAGGTTGCCTGGAAGAAATCGCTTTAAGCGATAAGGTCGCCTGTTTGTACAATTTCGTAGTTAATAAGCTTTCTCATCCTTTTTGTTATTTTCAATGTTTTGTCTGTGGTCTGGTTGTTTTGTTTGAGACTCCACTCATACGACCTCACACGACCTACCAGTTAAGCTAAACAGACCTTCTCCATCCTAAGGTTGCCTGGAAGAAATCGCTTTAAGCGATAAGGTCGCCTGTTTGTACAATTTCGTAGTTAATAAGCTTTCTCATCCTTTTTGTTATTTTCAATGTTTTGTGTGTTGTACAAATAAAGTGTTTATCTATCTATCTATCTATATCTATCTATATATCTATCTATCTATCTATCTATCTATCTATCTATCTATCTATCTATCTATCTATCTATCTATCTATCTATCTATCTATCTATCTATCTATCATATAAGGTCTCGGGTGCCCTGGGATCCACAAAAATTAGAAAAAACTTGAGAGATGTCAAGGGACACCCGGATGGAACGAAGTTTCTTTCGATTAATTAATGAAGGAATTGTAATAAAATCAAAAAGTATCGTTACAACTTTTGGTCTTATTTTTTTCCTCCTAGTCGCTTTCGCATCGCGCGATAAGGAACTTTGTTCCAATAATAATGATATTCGGCGATAGCGGTGTTGGCTTAGTGGTAGATACCTCGACTTTCATTCTGAAGGTCGTGGTTTCGCAGGCCGTGCAACGATGAATTTTTCTTATAAAAAATTATGTGCGCTAATTGACATTGTTCTTACGGTGAAGGAAAACATCGTGATGAAACCCGCGGCTAAGTTGGCTCCAGAGGTATTGACAAGTTCTGTCCGGACATGGTCGAATAAGCTGAGAGGGTAGTTGATGCTAGGCTAGCCTACTCCATCCTCACGCAAAATTGGTCCAGTTAAAAAAAGGGTCTAATTGCGGAAAACAGCCCGTATACAAGTACAAGTATTCGGCCATGTAATCCTAATACTAACTAATATTATAAATCCGAAAGTTTGTTTATTAATTTGTTTGTTTGTTCTTCTTCACGGTCAAACTGGACCGATTTGGATGAAAATCACCTTAATGGTAGTTTAGGCACATCAGCATCAGAGTAAGCATCCAGGAGAGCATTAAGATCTAATAATATATTTCATTTTTTATATTTTATTTATATATAAATATTATATTTATAAACAAATATATTTCGTGACAGACAACTTCAGACAACACGATTTCATTTAGCTTGCAACAATTAACATAAATGCAACTTAATTACTTAAGACTCATGTAAGAGCCAAACGCAAAATGCCTGCCGCTGACAACGTGAATAAAAAAATGTTGCTAAGTGTTATTGTGTGAACTAAACTGTTTGAAGGTGAGTCCTTTTCCTACATTTTGGTATAATTTAAAAACGAAAATATGTAATTAGATAAAAACACGAAGACAAAAAACACATAAACAGTGGATCCCGCACTATATACACTAGCCGCAAAAACCGTCTTTATTCGACTTAATTGAATTAAGGTTCTGAAATAAATAATTATTTATTTATTTTATAAGCATAGAAACGACTACAAATACTTGACAACTGTGAATCCCAAGTCCGACATTTTTAACAATCATCGCCATATCTCAGCCGATTTACACAAAATATGAATGAATTATTCATATTTTGACGACCCAGTTGGCACAATGGTCACCATGCCGGACTGCCAAACACAGGGTTGCGGGTTCGATTCCCGCCTCAGACAAGTATTTATGCTTAGATATTTGTCTGTGGTCTGGTTGTTTCTATAGAAAAAAAGAAAGAAAAAAAGAAAAATATTTATTTGGTACAAGCACACGACAACTTTAAAATTAAACACACACAAAGAAAACGGTAACAAATTATACAACGAGGAAAGAAACATACACTAAACCTAAGAATATTTAAGAAGCCATGTGCTGCCCAAATGGGTCGACCTCAGCTGTAAGCCACAGTCAAGCGTAACTTGACTGCAGCGCTGGTCTTCCGGCCAAACCCGCTGCTGTCGTGCGACGTCATACACTCCCACATACACACAATAAAACAATAAATAAATAAAATAGCAAAATAATTATATACGGTAAATAGGAAAGAAAATAGAATAAATATTTTATTTGTATAATACATAAACTGAGTATAAACAGCCTAGAGAAGAAGAGGAGGTGCCCGTAATAAGAAAAAGAAAAATTATATAAATTAGACGAAACGTCACTGTCATTTGCATTTGACAATTCAAATTCCGAGGTTAGAAAGAAAAAAGAAGTATGTATTATAAGTATATATTTACAAAAAAAAAGTATATAAGTAGCATATCCGTTATCTAGCACCCATAACACAAGTCTAGTTACTTAGCTTGGGGCTAGATGGCGATGTGTGAAATGTCCTGTAATATTTATTTATTTATATAAACCTTCCTCATAATTTCCATCTATCGGTAACAACCGTATAAAAATCCTTACTTTTTTTAACAAGTATATAAATAATAATAAGATAAATAAGATATAGATATAAATATGGTATAGATCTAGGAAAAAAATCACGAACAAACGGTATACACAACAATTAACAACAATTTATGATGCAATTTTTTTTTTATAATTGACGAAAGGTATTTTGCTTTTGGCTCCTATTTGCACCCTAATGAAACACTTGAACCTAGGAACAATAGTTGAACACATACGACACAAAAATATACGCGATAAATTGAAAACTTCCTCCTTTTTTGAAGTCAGTTAAAAATGTTTAAAAACTTTAATAAAAACAGAATTCGACAGATAAGCGTTAATGGGCCCAATTCTACTTTGGCTAGTAAAGTTTATGTAAGGGACTTTTATGTGAAAGATTTCAAGTATATTAGCCCTGATGTTCTACCGAAGAAAATTGGTAAAAAGAAGGCGGCATTAGAAGTGTGGCTTGTGGAAGTAGTTTGCGGTTTGAAGCATTTCTTTTGTGAAGGATCTTTACATGGTGTCAAGTTAGTATGAAAGTTCTCTCCTCTGGACATGGTCGACTAGGCTGAGAGGTGCTGGGCAAGCCTCCTCCATCCTCACGAAAAAAGGACCCAATTAAAAAGGGTCTAATCGCGGAAAACAGTCCGTTCAAGCACAAGTACTATGAACTCCTTTTTGCACGCTATTCCAAACCAATAGACTTGGCATAATTTTTTTTTTCGTGTGTGTTCTGCTCAGTTCGGCAAACTGTTTCCACATTTAGCCGATCCTTTGGCTGGTTCACTGCCTGGGTGTGTATTATGCGAAGGGAAGTCCATTGACCCCTTTATCCATCAGCTGTCAAAGTCAAGGAGGTGCGGTACGCTGTTCCTCCTTAGTCGTGTCTTCCTCCTCAGTTAATAATTTCCTGGCGTTAATAATTTAATAATAGATAGATAGCTAAATTTATTGTACCATAAAAACAAAACGCAAAATGATTACATATAATAAAAACAAAAGTAACTATCAAAAGAAAACCTACCTACCTTATTTAATAGGAAATAGTTACCCATGTTTTTAGGGATTTTTTTATTTTTGTGTTGTTTATATTTTTCGGTTACGCCAAAAAGACATCTTGGTTCCCTATGTCAAATTACTGAACTTTTTTTTAGGTACATATTCGACCCAACATTTAGCATAAAAGAGCGTCTGACATGGGTCGTGATTATGGCGATTAGCATTGCAGTCTGCGCTGTTAACATCATACAGGTATTTCATTAAACATACTTTTCATGGAGAAGTGACGAAAGGAGCAAATGGTTCACCCGATTTTACTAGTAATCCTACTCCTACTAATATTATGATTGTGAAAGTTTGTGTGTGTGTATGTATGTGTGCTACTCCTTCACGCTAAAACCACTGGACCGATTACGATGAAACTCGGTATTAGATAGCTGGAGACCTGGATTAACATATAGGCTTCTTTTTATCCCGATATTCGGGACATACGCGGGTGAAACCGCGGGGTACAGCTAGTCACTTATATTTTTCTGCTTTTCACTATTTTTAGGTGACTTCAAAAAATGAGGTCTCATTTCGTAGCGTATAGGTTAATATATAATTTGTTTATTCACTAATTACTCGAAGACGGCTCAACCGATTGAGATGATTCTTTTTTATTGGAAAGGGGATATTTCAGCGGCGGTAAGGATCTTTAGAGTGATGAACAGAACCGCTAATCGAGCGTGCAATTCAAGATCTACTAGTAGAATCGGGCTTTTTTTTCAGGTATTTAGCAAGTGGACCTCAACACCGTTCGTGAACGTGATAGATTCGGTACCCTCACCCATATGGGCGGTGCCGTTCCCAACTGTGGTATTATGCCCACACTTGCATGTTAAGCTGTCTTACGAAAACGTTTCAGAACTTGATGAGTAAGTAAAATAAAAGTTGATTATTTTTAATTATTAATTTTTTTAATTTCATTCCTTCCATGCTTTTTGATGCCAAAACTGCAAATGAAGGAATTATCAAAATTTGTTTTTTGGATAGTATTCCAGGATAAATGTGCTATCGAATGCTAACAATTATTTTTTATGACACATCAAAAGCTGTTATATATGTGTAATCAGGACCTCGGAAACGGCTTCAACGATTTTCATGAAGTTTAGTATGCGGTGGGTTTCGGGGGTGAGGTAAAAATAATCGTAAAACAACCAAGCAAAGCTCGGCCACCCAGGTACTATTCTATTCAGCGCCAAGTGTGGTCTGTGCATGATTGAAAAGTCCGAATTTCGTTGACCCATTCGCTAAGTCCTTATGATGTTTAATACCTCCAAGAAGGAATGGTTAAACATCACCACGATTATTAGAAAAAAAGGCATCGTATACGCACAAATGCATATACAGGATACTGAAAAACGATACTGCGGTCTGAAAAGTGAATACAAACTTACGCTGAGGCCGATCGTGCCTCTCTATCGCTTGTTCCGCGCTCTCGCTTACACCGTTACGTGACCGTAACTTGACACTTTTTTGTGAGTGCAATAAGGTGTTCATTGATCAGATGTTATCACGTCAAAAGATGGCAATACGCAGAATAATTGTAGTGGTTCAAATACTCGCGCTGGCCGTGCACCAATTAACAAGAACAATGGCTACCTACAACGACTAACATTTTATCACAACAAAAGGGCAACGGTTCACTTTAATGATTCGATTATATCTCTCCGGAAGAACGTTTGAAAAAAAAACAATTTGCCAACAATCGAATCACCCTTTCGCAACCTGTGATGTAAAATTTAAAGGTTTTCGTTTGAGTGCCATGTTTTTAAAGTCTCAATGGAATGGTTTTATAGCGGGTTTTATTTTATTTTGATTTAAATTTAGGACGATTATCTAGAAACGATATCTTTTTGATAGCACCTACAGCTCATCAGTTAAGCTGTATTAAGCCGTTTGTCCACTGACAACTAAACTAAGCTAATTTAGCTTAGCTCGAATAGTTGAGCCAATTTTTCATACATGTGCGCCCACCGCAAACTTTGCCAACTAAGCTACGTAAAACTGAAAAACTGCAGGCTAAACTAACTCTACCTTATTCCAAAACGAGGTTTAGTCTGAGATGTGGATTTAAACCTTAGATTTAAACACAGATTTACTCGTGAAGTATGATAGCCTAAACACTAAGCCTATAGATTATATAGGGATAGTGTAACACATCTCGGACTATACTTAAACCTCGTTTTGGAATAAGGAGGACTTAGTTTACTTGGCGGTGGACGGTTCGGCATCACTGCATGACAGCGGAAATAGGTAACGATGACAATACTCCGGAAGTAAAATCTTTATACATTTACAGATTGGAAAAATTCTTCGCCTCCTTAATATGTCCTCGAATGATCAATACAAAGTTTAGATTGGAACGACTGGATTTAGAACAAACGCACTTGCTACAGGACTTCATTATTAAGGTACAGTCGCCTGCTTAATTGCAGACCCACCATAGAACTTCAAATCGGCTAGTAAAAGAATGTTATACAAGCAAGATTCATGGCATCTGAAGTTGAAGTTTAAAGTCTCTTATCTAATTTTTATTATTAAAATGAAAACATTCCAATAATAGTAATTTTAGAACACCGCGGTGGGTCTGCAATTATGCTGTCGATCGTACATCTGTTACTGATACTGCAAACATATTGCACCAGTAGATACACTGCAGTTACCTGATGCTGTATAATAAGTCTTAAGATTTTTCAGACATTTTCTTTTTGTTTTTTCAGGCATCATTTTCATGTAACGATGTGGTTAAAAGTTGCAATTGGCCTGTCCTTCACGGCACAACATGGAAGACACAAAACTGTTGCGAATTATTCCAACCGATTTACACCAACTACGGGCTATGTTTCGCATTTAATAGTTTACCATTAAATGCTATGTAAGTTGGTCTGATAATGATGAGTTGGGGAATGCTTCTGGTCATGTCCACAGGAACTGCCACCAATTTCCCCGCACGTGCTCCCTGGATGGTTCTAAACTAACAATAACCTTTGATTGCTGTACCGTCTGTACGGCACACACAATCTTAAAAGCCAACAGACCAGATGTATCGGGGCTTCAACCCGAGTCTGATAACTTATACAATTGATAGACTATTTGGGGTTATTAGTAATTATACTAGCAAGCCGTTGAGGGCTACTTATGTGCACCTAAACAAACTTTTGTTCCATGACTTTTGGCAATTCGAACATTTTTTTGAAAATTTTGAGGTTAGGATTCTCGAAAATCAGCTGTTCCTTACACGGAGAGGTCATTAACCTTAAAATGTTACTTATTTTTTAAGTTTTATATACTGTACTTAGTCTGAATGAGTTTTGTTTTAAAAAATCTGCTGTCTTTCGAATTTACATAACCTCAAATTTTTTTTTCGAATTTCTAAACGTCGTTGAACAAAAGTTGTTCGTTACGGTGCACAGAAGTATCCCTCAACGGCTTGCTAGTATAATTACCAATAACCCTGTATAATATGCCATACGATTAAATGAATAAGCCCTAGTTTTTGACTAATCTGGTCTTATCTTTCAGGACAAACAAAACAATTTTCTGGCACAAGTTTTTCAACGAGAATGCAACACCAACAGCTCTTGACTGGGGTTTGGACAGTGGGTACTCTGAGGACTTTCCTCCAGACCCTGGCATGCAGCCGTTTAGAGTCGGGGGGTCAGGAGAGGCAAATGGACTTGGATTAGAACTGTTCCTCAATATAAGTGAACACCAGTTCGCTTGTGATGGTAATAGTTTGGGATTTACGGTGAGCATAGCATACTTTCCACTGTTTTCATGATAAGATGTGAAATGCAAATCTATTTCACGTGAAAGAGGCTAGCATTACCTATTGCTACCAGGGGTAGCTGACAACTGTTTAAGAACTTCATGGATATATTTGAGCATATAGTACACAAATATAAAATGTGTTAAAATTCTCCATTACAATGAAATTGATAGTGTGTCATGAATGTGAAAAAGTTTTTCATTTTCTTCATTAATTTATTTTGAAAAGTGTTTTGTGTTTATTTTTTGACATTACTAAATATAGTTGACATTTACGTATGATGACATTTTATTTTATATTCAGATTTGATTTTGTTCTTGATTTTGTATATTTTGTTCTTGACTTATGTGTATTGTATGGATCATGTATGGATTTTAATTATCTGAAATAAATGTATTGAATTGAATTGAATACATATAGGAACTTCAAGAACCTAGCCTCCTTGAAAACAATTAATTTCTGATCGAAGTTTTGCCATTATTCTTTAAATAGTAACTACGTTTGACGTGAATCAAAACATTCTTTAAATAAATAAATAAATATTGCAGGACATTCCACACATCGCCATCTAGCCCCAAACTAAGTAACTAGACTTGTGTCTTGACTTGTGGGGTTTGTTAAGAATACTGACCGACAAACTTAATTTAACTCTCCATTAGAACCTACTTCTGCTTATCTTCCCAGGTGTTAGTAAGTTCACCAACAGACCACGTCTACACCAGCACCGTACTACGCCTACCAATGGATAGGATGACCACAGTCGAAGTTTCACCGCTAACATACAGGACCGATGCCTCTTTAAGGTCTCTTACACCTGGGACCAGGCAGTGCTTCTTCCAGAACGAGAGGCAACTTGAGTATTACGAGTTTTATACGGATAGTAATTGTAAACAAGATAAAATTGTGCGAGAAGCTAAGAAGATTTGTGATTGCGTGTTGTTTAATTGGCCAAGTGAGTGGGTTTCTTTGAGTGAATTTATTCGATGTAAATCGGTTCAGTTGTTAGTTAGAGTTTTTTTAAGGATCTTGTCGGAAATAATGCCCATATAATTAAAATAGTATGTTGTTTAATTCACAGGAATTCATTTATGGGAACCTATTTGTTCTACTAAAGCGGATTATGAATGTATTCACCGTGTCACAGGTATGTTATCTACCTTCCTCACATTTTATACTGATACTTACCTAAAAAAAATTAAAATAACAACGCAGTGTTAAACGGAATCGACACGAAAAGAAGATACCTAGTAATAGCTAATTAGAGTCAAATATCATTAAAAAATTGTCTCATACTCATGGAATACCTTAACACCTGCAATTTGACTAAAACCACACCCTTCAAAGAGGAACACAGCAGCGGTAGCAGCGCAAACACTTTTTG